>CM028131.1:353612500-358412500 GCA_016271365.2 Neoceratodus forsteri | reverse complement strand
CTCCATTCAATACCCATTCTCAGTATCCTGAGTTCAATGCTAAAATTTCCAAAACTGTTTTATTATACTTTTCAGCTTGGCAAAGAAAGAATGGTTACCATCTCCCTGGCATTTCTGCATCTGAGCTCTTAAGTGGGCTGTAATTCTTTCCATTTCCTGAATCTGTGTACAGATAGAGTACTACAAATCAAGAGCTGGAAGGGTTTTGTTTAGCCACTATTTTGTAGTCGCATTCTGAGCCCTTGCTAAAAGTATCCAAAACAAATATCTCTGACTTTTGGTCTTAATGTGTGGGGGAGGGAGACCCAGTAACCAAAATACAGGTTCTTTTGAAAATTGTGTGTGGAATATAGATTCTAAAGCATGGAATACTTGGTGCCAAAAAATGTTGAGCTTAGAACAGCTCCAAAAAAATACAAGTATGTGTACCCTTTTCTCCACACTCCCTCCAGCACTGATCCGTCATTGTTGCTCCATAGTGTGCTGTAATACTTGGGATGCAAAAGAATCTTAAATTAAGTTTCCACCTGAACTCTTTCATGAAGGTGAGGCTGAGGTGGCATGTACCCCTTTCCAAATTTGCTGCCATTCTTTCTCCTCAGGTGAATAATTAAATTCTTCAGACCATTTTGCTTCTAAGCTCCCTATGAGGGTGGGTTCTTTACTGGAAAAGAAAGTTACCAGCTTTGAGATTAAATGCCCCCTCACCTGTCAATAATGAGAGGAAAAATGCTTATAGTGGGTTAACCTCTGTTATTTCCTCTTTACCTAAACTTTTACTTAGTACAAAGTGACGAATTTGTAAGTATCTGAAGTGGTCTCGGGGAGATAAACCAGCGTCATCTGATAATTGTTTAAAGCTTTTAAATCCATGTGAATCATAGAGATGCCCAATACAAGACAGGCCAGCTCATTCCCACCTGGAGAAACCCAAATCTGTATAATTAGGAAGAAAATCCAAACAAGCCCAGATAGGAGTCTTGGTTGAAATTCTGGCTTGTAGGCCCAAACCTTTAATAACCCCCATCCAAACCTTTTTTTGTACCTTTGACCAAGGATTTCTCAAGGAACATTCTGATAGACCTGCCTTGATCCATGAAAATGAGGTCTACCAACTGGACCTTGGGTGCCTCTGGCCTCTCCAGGACTGACCATAAGGGCTGATTGTCATTTGGCCACAACTGTGCTCATATCTGAAGCTGGGCTGCCCAGTAGTATTTTAAAAAATGTGGAAGTCCAAAGCCTCCCTTCTTCTTAGCTCGTTGTAATATCTGCCACTTAACTCTGGGTAGTCTATGGTTATACAGAAATTTAGATGTTGCTGATTTTAAACTTTTCCAAAATAAGATGGGTGGTTTAATTGGTAATACTGTGAAAAGAAATACTGTATAGCAGGTTGAATTTGCATCTCGCACATTTAGCGCAACCCAACCTGCTATACATATTAGCGTCAGGTAGATATCGCACTGAAGCGGTACTGGAATGGCTGTAATTGACAGCAGTATTTAAGTAGTCTAAATCTCCCAGACTTCACTTAGTCATCTCAGTGTAAGCGTAAATATCCTTTGGAGTCGAGTGCCTTGGATGATGAGGAACTTTCAGAGAGCTCCGGTGTGGAACTTCATTTTGCAGCGTCAGCGGTAATAGAACTACAGTATCTGGTAGTGCTGAGCTGAACATGGATCTAAAGCAGCTCACTAAGCTAAGTTAAGACTAGGCATTTCTTTTTTCTTTTAGAAAGAGCAGCCACATTAGGACATTTAAAGCACGGTGACTGGATTTGCAATACTCGATGACTGCTGCTTGCTTAGAAACTGGAGTGGCTGTGAATGAGCTAATGATCATGCAGTACTGTCCTAGTAGGTAGAGAATGGACTATGATTAGCATAGCAATTGAATGGGGCAAATCTGTGAATGGCAATTAAAAGGGTGCCTCAGAGGTGTAACCAAGTCTTGAAATTTCTCTGCAGTGTGTGATTGCCACCGCTACCCTTCTCACATCGTAACTCACTGACCATCTCAGCACAGCTACAGTACAGGTTTGCATTCAGGATATTATCACTTCTGCACAGATTTCACGTTTACTCTCCAGATAGTGAATATAGTGAAATATATCAGGATGTGAAATATACCTGCTATACAGTAGTAATCAGTGTAAAATATTCATTCGTATTATTTCTATGCATGCTGAAAATGATAGTGGTAGTTCTGTCCACCTGTTGTAGTCTGTTTATATGCTCTTGAGTAATTTGAGATAATTAGTTTGATACAATTTAGCTGTATTATCTGGAATCCAAACTCCTAAGTAACAGAAACCCTCATTTACCCACTTGAATTGTCCCACTTGTGGAAGGATACCCTGCATTGGTTTAGAAATAGGGAGCATTTCAGTTTTGGTGTCATTTATTTTAAACCCCAATATAGCCCCAAACTCTTGTATTAAAGACAGAACATGGGGGACTGAGTTTTTTGGGTCTTCTAAATATAGTAAAGTATCATCTGCATACATGGATATCTGGAATTCCACCCCCTGAAACTGGATTCCCCTGTAAGAGTCTGACTGTCTTATTTTGGCAGCAAAAGATTTCATACTTAATATAAACAATAGCAGGGAGAGTGGGCATCCTTGTCTTGTGCCACATGTTATGTGGAATTTCTTTGACAAGATGCCATCCACTCTGACCTGAACAACTGGATTGGAATAAAGATTTAGAATCCAGCCCCTGAACTTGGATCCAAAGTCAAACTTATCTAAAGTTTTATTCAAAAATTGCCAATCACGGCGATCAAACGCCTTTTCTGCATCTAATGCAATGATCATCTTAAGATTGTGCTGAGGGGAAAGATGGGGACTTATCCAGGACATTTAATAGTAGTCTGATGTTATTTTGTATGTGCAGTCCTGGCACGAACCCTGTCTGATCACCATGTACCAGAAATGGAGTGACACCCTTTAATCTTTCTTCTAATAATTTAGCCAAAATCTTTACATTAGTGTTTAATAAGGATATTGGCCAATAACTGGCACATTCAGTGAGGTCCTTCCCTGGTTTTGGTATAACCAAAATAATGGCTTCCATCCAAGTTTCCAGGACTGACCCTTCGCCACGTGCTTCATTGCATACCCTTAAAAGGATCAGGGTCAATTCCTTCTGGAATGTTTTATAAAATTCTGTTATGCATCCTTCGGGGCCTGGGGATTGCCCTGATTTCAGAGATGAGATTACTAAATTCAATTCTTTTGCTGTAAAGGGTTTTTCTAAATTGATGCTCTGGGCACTAGACAATTTTGGGAGCTGAACTGATTCTAGAAATGTGTCTGTCTTCAACTGATAATCTGTTTGTCTCTCACAAGTATACAGACGTAAATAATAATTCACAAAAACACCCGCTATCTCTGAAGGTTGATTTAAGATTTCTCCTGGATTATGACATTTTTTAATTTTAAGGATAAATCTGTCTATCTCTTGCTTTTTGAGTTGCATAGCCAGCAATTTTCCAGCTCGATCTCCCCCTTCATAATATTTTTGGTTTGCGAATTTTAATGAATTAAGGGTACAATGTAACATTAATTTATTGTAATCTTCCCGAGCTATGAGTAATTTTTGGTATATAAGGGGGTCACGTGTTATCTTATGCTCTGTTTCTTGGGACATTAAAGTATTAAGAGCCTTGTTAATTTTAAGTTTACGTAATTTATATCTATAAGCTGCATGGCTAATAAATGTACCCCTTAGCACTGCCTTAAGCCCTTTCCAAATAAATTTTAACAGAGTATCTTTTACTGAATTCTGTTCTAAATACCATTATATATTCTCCTTAAGTGTTTTCACTAGGGTCATATCTGCTAGTTATCCAGGATCTAATCTCCATTGCCCCCTTTGCACTGGCAATCCCCATTCCACCCGTGTCGAACTATGGTGTGATCTGAAAAAGAAACTGGTGAGATCTGGACCATTCTAAAGAAGTGTGTTTCCGAATGACACATATAAAACCGGTCCAGTCTAGAGTAGGAGTTTGTGGCAGGAGAGTAGAAGGTAAAATCCTTAAGAGCAGGATGTTGCCATCTCCACAAATCTACTAGGCCTGCTTCATTCACTAAAGTTCGAAGGGCTCTAGAACAGGTCCCCAGACACCTTGACCCGGGGGTGCCTTGTCCAAATTAGGGTTCTCTATACAATTCCAATCATCATCCAGCACCAGATGTCCTGGAGGGAGGCTTGCCAAAGTTACAAACAATCTCCAAAAGAAGAATTCCCCAGGGGGGGATAGGGGCATAAACTGACCCTAAATTAATGGGGGAGCCTCTCAGTTCCCCCGAAACAAAAATCCACCTGCCTGTGCCCTCCTTAAGCACAGTTTGTGATGTAAAATACTGCCCCTTCTTCACCAAAATTACAGTCCCCGCTTTAGATGCGGAAGGATGAGAATCTGAAAAAACTGAGCCCACCCATGACCTTCTTAAATTGTCATGTTCTTTAGGGGCTAACCTTGTTTCCTGTAAGCAAGTCACATCACATGATAAATCCCTCCGTTCTTTTAGAATTCTTGCCCTTTTTATAACATTATTGATTCCTTTCACATTAGTAGTGCAGATATTAAAAGAATCCATTTTGAAATTGTAAATGTACGATCTGTAACCTATCTTCATTTCTCCCCATTTCTCCAGTGAGTCCCCCAACTAAATAAAAGACAAATTGAGAAACACAAAGACAGAATAAAATGAAAAAGAAATGCCAATATCCAATAAGGGACATGGGATAGAAGTAGTCTCAACAGGAGACTAGGAATTGAATAACAGAACACACGGGTGATCCCAAAGACTGGGGCATAGGTGGTGAGGAAGAAAAGATGCCCGAAGGACAAGCTTAGTTGCCCAAAATGGTCCCCCTTGCAGCCGAAAAGTGAGTCATGAAGACAAAGTCTTCAGAGATAAATGAAGAATGCAGCACGCAATGTGCCAAGGGTTTTCTACCAACCACCTTCAGCTGAAAAACACCTTCCCTTCTAATATGGTGACCAGTATGTAAGTCCTAGACCCAACTGTCAGCCCTGGATTGTGTGCATTAAACTACTAAAGCCATCCTTGTAGAAAGAATATTTGCCATTGAACTAATATTTTGTAATTAGAACTGTGCTTAAAACAGATGATTAACATATCGCTTATGGAGAGGAAGAGATAAATGAAACCCAACTCCTTCTGGTGAGGATCTAAACCCTCAGCCCCCCCACTAACTTCAATAAAACAGGCATGAAACAGCCTGTTATCAAAATTATTATAACCTTTTAGGTGGCCTATAAAAAGATCAACCCCCTTGCTGGTTCTTTTAACTAAAGGTTAATTTCCTAATGTAACACAATTGCTTAAAAATATACCATAAAACTTAGATCACTTCCTTTAAAGAGCAGGAGATGTGTAAACAATTTAAGCAAAACTCCAGTGTCTCTGGAAAGCTCAAAATATAACAGGGTCCCTTCATTTGAGTGCGTAGCGATTTGTTGTCACTGGGAACCAAAATAAAGATGAGCCACTGTGGGAGGTCGGTTCCATCAATATCCCCAGTGGAAAATGAGCCTACAGCAGAAAGTTCCCCCTCCATAGTAAACTAGGAGCAGGATACTCACAAACAACCTGAAAGTTCCAGCACAGATTCAAGCAGATTAGCCTAGTCGGTTTCCACAGCGTTAGGTAAGGGGGAAATCCCATCTACAGCAGTGGTCCCAGGGGTAAGTACAAAATCAACCAGCTTCCAAAAGCTTCTTAAAACTTCTTAAAACTTCATGGGGAGCAAGTTTAATGGGAGGAACCAATGAGCCACATCTGGATGTAGTGGGAGTAGGGAGTCATATCTTCTTCTCTGAGGGCATCTACCCCCTGGTGCCATACCCCATAAGAGGCTCTTAATCTCCTATTCTGCTTTCTCTTCTCTAGTGTCTGGAATAGTAATCCCCAGTTGCTCCAATGTCGGTGTAGCTTGCAATAAATTTTTGAAAATCTGTATGCCTTCAGAGTCTTGCATCCACAGTTTGGCTTGGTAACAAAAATAAGCCTTTAGCCCCATCTCCCTTAACAATTTGACTACTTGGAGAACTTTTTTCCTTTTGCTCATCATGCCTAGGGGAAAATCTTGGTCAAAATAAACCTTCTTCCCATCCAGGTTTAGATCTTTTTTGCCCCGGGCCAGGTGGAGAATTTTTCCTTTTGTTGTGAATTTAAGGAACTCAACCACGAGAGAGAGTGGAGAGGCCCCTATTGTAGGTTTAGGAGCAAGGACTCTATGCACCCTTTCAGCGGCGAATTCAAAATTTTCTGGCAAAGAGAGCTCTTGTTGTAACCAGGATTCCAAGTATGAAATCATGTTGTCCTGCTCGTTACTCGCTGGAGCTCTGAATATTCAGATATTGTTCTGTCGTGCCTTGGCTTCTGCATCCTCTGCCCACTGTGTCAATTCTCTCTCTCTCTCTCTCTCTCTCTCTCTCGGTGCAAGAAAGCCAGCAATCTTCCAAATGCCATGTGTTCATTTTGGAGTGTTTCCATATGAGTTTCTACTTCTGAAGTACGATTCTCCAACTTTTTAAAATCAGTCTGCAAACAAGATATTTTGGAGTCGATTCTATGAAGAATACTTAGCATTCTTTTACCGTCGGCCTTGGTAAAAGTTGATGTGGTCTCTGAATCAGAATCATATTCTCTGGAGACTGTCAGCAAGGAGGAAAGTGAGGGAGAGGGGCTAGTAGGCCGCTTTTCATTCTGTGACAAGGCATGCCTCGGAGTTGGTGCAAGATCCTTCCTTTTTGTTTTCCCCATAGTAGCCAGATATATTGAAGCTTTAAAGAGTGTTTTGGTAGCTTTTTAAAGCTTGTATGGCTTGCAATTAGGAAATTAAACAATCTGGGGTCCTGGAGCAGTGAGGCTAGGCTGCCATTAAGCTTGTTGCGTCTCTGGAAGTCCTCACTATTTGACATTTTTGTACCTAGACTACATGATATATGTTGTGTAGCAATGCTAATTGTATTGTAGTTTGATGTGAATTGCATAGAACTTATCCTGTATAATATCAACTTTTGATTTAAAAAGAATTGAGCAAACAAGGTTTTGTGTGACAGCACCAATATGATGTTTTCTTTTTTCATTTTGAAAATAACATAAAAAACAGAATCAAAACTAATAGCTTCATCGGCAATCACTACAGAATGTGACCAGTCCTAACATGTTTCTTAAAGTAGCAGCAGTTTGAGACCTTAAGGGTTTGGTAGCATCCCTTTAAGATTTATAATATTATTAATGATGAAATCTGGGGCAAATGTTCACCCATGTTGTCTATATAGGGCAAGTCCCCTCTTCAAAAATGTAAGATTCTAATATCATTGACTTCAAGTAAATTTAGGACAAGTTACAAATATTAATGTAGATAATAAAAGCATGTTGCTAAACATTATGTTTTACCAAACACATATAAAAAAACAGTGTCTTTAGAATTGTATTTGACCTGTTTGGTAGCGAACATTAAGTATAAAATTAAGTATTTCACACAGTAGGTGTTAAAGCCGGATAGCAATATATGCAGACTCTGGTTGCTAGTGAATAGTATGTTTAAAGCTGAGTGATTCAAAGAGGTTGAAGACATATTTTATTTGTTGGCAATAAATTCCATGCCATTGAATATTTAATCTTTTTAAAAATGGAAATCATAAATGAAACAATATATTAGTTTGAAGGGGTATATGATAAAGAAGTGTTAAAAATATACTCAGGTTCCTTCCACCCATCAGCATTTTGTGAGATGTTGTTTTTGATCATTTGGACATTTCAACAACCAGTGTAAATGGAATATGGATATAACTGTAAGAAATGATTACCAGGTAACTGTTTGGTTTATGCGCACTGTATGTAACATGCTTTTTGGGGGGTATTGCTGAGATTAAAGAGGGCAAAAAGTATGGAATTATATAGTTAAATATTAGGTTACCATTTATCTCTTATAGGTAGGTAATAGTCATAATACCATATGAGGGCAACTACAAGTACATGTAGAAGTACAGTAGAGGAACTTGGGTGCTAGGTAGCCATAAGATAAAAAAAAGCTTTCTGTCCCAACATACTGCATTTCTGATTCTGGCAGGTGTTGGGTTTTGTCATTCCCCTGAATGCTGCAGAAGCTACTGCTGCTTTTCTAAACCCATGCCATTGGTGTGCAATTATGCTAAAACTGTTTTCATCCACACCAATAGGTGGCTTGCTCCTCTCATCTTTGATTTATAATAATAATGAGTGTGAACATTTATGTTATTTTGAGGGGGAGGACTGTCATACACAGGTGCTTGGAGAATCATTGTAATTGAGTTCATGTGGGTCCCTGCCCAATTTAAGCACTACATTGGTGGATTCATTTAACACTTGAGAACTTGGTACTGTTATGTGCCATCCCAGACACAGCACCCAGTGCTGACATTCCCTCCCCACCACCAGGTTGCACACAGCACTGTTCTAGCATGCCCCTTTCCCATGTGTGACACACTACTTGGTTCTGGCAGATGCCATACTGTCATACTATGCTGTCAGGAGGTATTCGGGGGTGCTTATACTCATTGTTTGGTGCTGTTTTGTAGTTCATTGTACATTTTATTTACTTAGCTTTATTCTGTTTGGGGGATGCATTTTCTACTAGAGCTGTCATTTTCTGTTATTTCCTCCAGGGGATGAGTCACACTTCTTATGTCATTCCTGGAACTGAGTTCCTGATGTGTACCCAATTCCCCCAGCTAACACAGCCTTTTTGGCTGATGTTCCCCTTTCCCTCCCAGCCTTTTCTCTTTACACAGTACTCAATGCTGATATGACCTACTGACACTACATCTGGTGCTGGCATAATCCCCATACCACCACCAGGTCACTCAGCACTCAGTGCTAGCTTCCCCTTCCACTCAACCTTTGTAACCCTGCAATTACTTTGAAACATGTTTCAATGTGTAAACTGGCGATTACTGAAGAAATATTCACTGGGAAGTAACTGTAGCAATGGAAATAGATGTGTATTGTGCTATTTTGACACATTTTTCTTAACTTAGTGTTGCTAGAAATAAGGCAGTAACAGACACTCCTGTTGCCTCATCACTGTCTTCCAGGCATTGCCCCTTAATCCCTGTAATGATATGTAAAGACACACAGTAAGCTCAGTACACTACAATAATATGCTGCCTGTTCAAGTTCTATGTGTATTACAATTTGTGTGGTACATATGACTTTTCAGTTTAAGAAAGTGAGGTGACGGGGTTACTCTGGAGCAACTCAATTCCACAAACAAAATTGGACTTCTGCACAAAATGTACTCCCATAGTGGCAGAATACATATTTATTTAACAAAAACCTGAAGAGAGCAACTGACAGACATAATCCAATGTAAGAAAACATAGTGTGAACATTATCTCCTCAACAGAAACCCACTGATCAAGGTAGATGTAAGGTACTGTACATTAGTTTACATTATTGCTGTCCCGGATTTGACATCTGTAGTAAGTACAAACTTAATCAATTGTAATTTTATAATAACTCTGAAGGTATCTTTCCTCATATCACAGATTAGTTTTTAATGTAGAGCCTGGGTAAATACTTTTTGCATCAGTAGTGGTTTGGCAAGGTCACATCTGCAGAAACATTCTTCTTATCACCTGTGGCACATCAGGATACCATTGACACTCCATGCATCTTTGGCAAGGTACCCTGAGCCCTACAGCTCTTTGAGCTTCCCTTTCTAACAGTTCAGTATTACAGCCTGCAGTTGTACTAGGGTATCTCTGGTATCCTGCCTGTGAGGAATAATAAATTTCATGGCCAGAGTGCTTGCTGAGTGGAGAAAAACAAATTACATCTCAGATGTTATTCAATCCCTAGGGTGGCTATCTATTGAAAATCTTGCCAAACAGAAGGTTATTACTATCATGCACTCGTCCATCACACTGAGAACTTGCCCTGACCAGCTTAAGATGTTATTTAAAACAAATGCTGACATTTGGAGTTGTAATCTGAGAGACAGCAATCTGCTCTATGTGCCCCAGGTGAAATCTCAAATGGGGAAAACCAGTTCTGTTACAGTGGTGCCATACACCAGAATGCAATACTATACCTAAAGATCTACACAAAGCAAAAATACCTAAACATTTCAGGCTAATAGGTGAAATGGGCTAGATGCTAATATATTTTCTGTACAACAAATGTGTTTCTAGAAAATCCCTGTCCAATGCATCTGTTGCTCATTGTGTTTACTTATTATTTTAAGGATATATGGATGGTCAAGGGAATAAGAATGATATAATACTTTCAAAAACTTCTTTCTTTTATGCAGATTTCAGTTGCTTGGTATTTCCAAAATAGCCTTTGAAACAATCTTATGTTTTTATCTGAGAAGGTAATCCAAGTTAAATAACAATATAGCTGCCATATCAAGTCACAAATAAATGAAACACTAATCTTTCAGTTACCTGGAATTTTGTTTTTGAGTTTGTCTGATAATTCCTCTGTACTAGAATTCTACTGGTACTGTAAGTTTTCCCCATCTTCATGGCTCAGGTCATGTCTGAAAATGATACTTGTGACCAGTGCACCTGCCTGATAAGTAAATATCAATAAATAAGTATATAAATAAATAGTAGTATAATGCTATATTTACAGTCATATCACCATGGAACCTGATCGTGTCAGGTGTTAGAAGTTAATCAGGGTTGGGTCTGGTTAGAATTAAGACTGAAGACCTCCAACTGACACCAGGAGTAGCAGGAAGTGATCCTGGTAGCTCAGCAGGGGCACACTTTCCATGGTTAAAAGTAACCACACAGATGCCACAGCTTGGTGTTTGGGGGACTCAGTGCTGTCAGAGGTACCATCTCATGGATAAGATGTCAAACTGAGGTCCTGTTTGCCTGTTTTGCTGGTTGCTCAGGTGGACCTTTATGATCCCATGGCACTTCCCCAAACAAGTGGGAGAATTATTTATTAATATTGAACATCAAAAACAAGATTTACACAAACTCAGGAAAGATTAATACAACAGGAAACAGAGTAACACATGAGAAGAAACTCGAATATTCCAAATAAGAAACCTTTTCCTTCTTCCCCTGTACAGTGCATTTTCCAAGAAGCATGTTCAATCAATACACCTAAGTGACTAGTTTCCAGCACAGAGAACCCACTTGACTATTTGTAGACAATATCTTCCTATTGTAAATTTAAGTTAGTTCTGTAGTAGACTTCAAAAGATCAGCAGGTGTCACAGAGATTGGTATTAATACAAACTTGCATTGAACTTGCCAGAGCCAGCATTTAATGCAGGCAAATATGATCTATATAATGGACACATGGGATTTTTTCCTTTCTCTGATGACTATCCTAAAGATTAATAACTCATAAGAATCATCCAATAATAAATGTGCTTTCTGCTAAGACACAATCTGTGCCCAACTGTCTCTAAGATTTGTTTGCATGTTAGCCTCAAGCAGTATCACTCTTGAATGATTGTACAAAATGGGGGAGAGATACCGTGGGTTAAGCTGAAAAGGAAAATTGGGCCAGCCATCCGCACAGGTGTGGTCTATAGACCACCAGCCCAGGAGGAAGAAACAGATAGGGAGCTGATGCTAGCCATCTAAAGGATGGCAGACAAGGGTGAAGTAGTACTGGTTGGAGACTTCAGTATTCCAGACGTGGACTGGAGCCTCCCATCAGCAGCATCAACTAGGAGCAGATTTATCCTGGACTCCCTTCAGAGTACCTTCCTCAAGCAACTGGTCATGGAACCAACTTGGCAGAAGGCAATACTGGACCTTGTGCTCACAAACAGGGACAGTGCGATGGGGTAACAGTGGGGAGCACCTGGGGAACAGTGACTACTAGTCATTGTGGTTTGAAATCACAGAAGGATAGAACCAAACCACACAAAAACACGTATCCTGGATTTTAAGGGGGCAGACTTTGGGAAAATGGGGTGATACTTGAAAGAGGCATTAAGGGGAATGGGGCAGGAATCAGGGGTTGAGGAATAGTGGGCAGTAGTTAAAATGGGGATTACAACAGCAACAGAATTATGCATTAAGCAGGTTAGCAAGAGGAAAAGGAAGAGGCCTCCATTATTGTTTTCTAATGAGGTAGCAAAGAAAGTGAAAGCCAAAAAGACTGCAGTCAGATAATACAAAAAGACACAGGCAGAAGGGGATAGGGAGAAGTACCAGGAGAAGCAAAGGGAGGCAGGGAGGTCAGTAAGGGAAGCCAAAGCTCAGACAGAAGAGCACATTGCAAAATCAGTGGGTAGAAGGGACAAAACCTTTCACAGGTACATAAGTGAAAAAAGAAAGGCAAAGGGAGGGATAGTGAGACTGAAGGGGGAGGATGAGGGCCACGTGGATGATGACAACAGTAAAGCTGACATACTGAACAGGTATTTCTGCTCAGTCTTTACTGAGGAAGAGGAGGGTAATGGGTCTGAAGGAAGTACAAGGGGTGAGAATGGTGCAGAAATGAACACAAGTCCCTTTACACGAGAAAGGGTCCTGAAGGAACTGGAAGTAATAAGAGTTGATAAAGCAATGGGGCCAGATGGGGTGCACCCCAGGGTCCTTAAAGAACTCAGAGAGGTGGTGGCTGAACCTCTGGCTATCGTATTTAGCCGATCACTGGAAACAGGGGAGGTACCGAAAGACTGGAGGAGAGCAGATGTAGTCCCCTTATACAAAAGTGGGAACAAAGAGGAAGTGAGGAACTGCAGACCAGTCAGCCTCACTTTGGTAGTGGGGAAGATCATGGAAGCACTACTGAAGGAGAGATTGGTGGAATATCTGGTTGTCAATGGACTGCAGGATCCAAGGCAGCATGGTTTCACCAGGGGGAGGTCATGTCAGACCAACTTCTTTGAATTTTTTGACTGGTGACTAGGGAGGTGGATCAGGGTAGGGCAATGGACATGGCCTATCTGGACTTCAGCAAGGTCTTTGATACTGTGCCACACAGAAGACTATTACACAGACTAGGGAATATGGGTGTGGGCAGGACAGTAGTGTGGTGGGTAGGTAACTGGCTGGGTGGCAGGACACAGAGAGTGGTGGTAAATGGCTGTCACTCCACAGAGGGAAGAGTGACCAGTGAGGTACCACAGGAATCAGTGCTGGGACCAGTCCTATTCAACATCTTCATCAGTGACATTGCGCAGGACCTAGAAGACAGAATTTCACTATTTGCTGATGACACAAAGCTCTGTTACAGAGTAGACACACCAGAGGGTGTAGACAGAATGAGAAGGGACCTGCAGAAACTTGAAGAATGGTCAGGGTTTGGAAGTTGAAATTCAATGCAAAAAAGTGCAAGATAATGCATATGGGGCACAAAAACCCTGGCACAATATATCAGTTGGTGGGTGAGGATATATCATGCACCAAGCAGGAAAGGGATCTTGGGGTTATCACCTCTGATGACCTCAAGGTAGGGAAACAGTGTGACAAGGCAGCAGGTAAAGAAAATAGGTGCTGGGTTGCATAGGCAGGGGCATCACCAGCAGGAAAAGGGAGGTCATGATTCCACTATACAAGACACTAGTGAGGCCCCACCTGGAGTACAGAGTACAGTTCTGGAGACCTTACCTATGTAAGGACATAGACAGGGTAGAGAAGGTTCAGAGGAGGGTAACAAAGATGGTACATGGATTGCATCACAAGTCCTATGAGGACAGGTTGAAGGAATTGAATATGTACTCCCTGGAAGAGGGGACATGAGAGAGACATACAAGTATCTTACAGGGAGGAACAGGGTGCAAGAATACACTATTTTTAAGCAAAAAAGATGTTCCAGGACCAGAGGGCATGAGATGAAGTTGGAGGGAGGATGATTCAGAGGAAATGTGAGGAAGAATTTCTTCACAGAATGGGTGGTGGACAAGTGGAACACCCTGCCTGAGGAAGTGATGGGGGCTGAAACAATCACGGGATTTAAGAATGCATGGGATAGACATACAGGAATTCTGGAGGTCAGGGGTAAGGGGCAACAGAGTTCTACAGTAGGAAAACATAAATTGAAGTTACAAACTCAAATGGGCAGATTAGCTGGGTCATAGGCCCTTATCTGCTGACACTGTCTATGTATCTATGTATGCTCCTGATTCACATTCATACTAATACAACCATGGCAGCCAAGCCATAAGATCTCCCAAAATTTTGCTTGGATCCTTTTCTCAGTTAATTGTTTAGTCACAGACTCAGTATTGGCTGCTGGACACATCTTAAAAGTAGGGATGACAGCAATGTTTTGAAACAAAGTAGAAGTGTACTCCACCTTCTTGGCACCTTCATGAATTTGAACCACTGAGATTTTCCGGTTTTTTGTTTTGTCAGACACAGAAGCCAAGGATTCAGGAAAATGAATTGACTTCTTCCTTTTGTGTTGGAACTGGACTGGAACATACCAGAGATGTACTCCTACAGAATGACTGAAATGTGATGAAAAAGCCAATAAGACCATACTTTCTCTGTAGGGGCTAAGAGAGGTCTCAGGTTACTGATGATAAAAAAAAAAACACTATGGGTTGTACATCCCCAAATTACCAGATTTAATAGACATATAGGTCACATTTGTGGGGAAGGGAGACATCTGATTGCCCAAAGAAACTGAAAGAAAAACTAAGAATCATAGTTTCCATGGAGACTGGGGGGAGACAAACAAAAAAGTAAGGAAATTTCTCCTGTGTCTTGGCCAAATTTTTTCATTAACTAAAAAAAGAAACAACTGCTTAATCTGGTTCAGTATCAGCCAGTCTGCAACTATAAGTCCCTTGCAATGTGACAAGGCTGAAAACAGAAATTATTCCCAAACCCATCATTCATGATTAACAAAAACTAAATAAATAAACATTTGGCTTCATAACTATTTTCGTGGCCAGGGTTGTTGCATTTCTCAGGATTATTTCCTATGTTCAGCCATATTTAAGTGACTTAGGAGCATACCTTTCGACTGATCCTGATTATGAGGGATGTCCCTCATTTTAACCCGGCAAGATTTCTGTGCTCAAACCAGCCCAGTGGTGTGAAGGGCTAAGGCAGCAGTGCCTTACCTCCTACCACACCGGCAACCTGAGTTCAGAAACAGAGTTGTGTCATTCAGGAGCTGGTAGGGAAGGGAGGATTGAGCATCCCAGCAGACAGCTTTCCTGCCTTGGGGAGGGGGGAGTTGTGTGACCCACTGCATGCCTGTCACTGGGAGGTGTCCAGGAGGCAGTGCAGCTTCAGGCACACACATAGCCAGCTAACACAGGCATTTGAGGTTGTCTATGTGGAGGCGGATTTCGCCCGTTATGCTATTGCATGTGGATGATTGCGGAGGAAACGGGAAGAAAAATGGAGGAAAAACCTCTCTGGCCACAGTATGAGGACAGGACTCCCAGCCCTGCACCAGCAACCGAGAACACCCTGCCCTGAAGACAAAAGGGTAAATCCCTGAATGGGTGTTGTGGCGCTAAGGGGGTGGAGGGGTTCTGTTCAGAAAGGGGTTGGCCAGAAAAGATTGCTGTGCTCCTCATCCATTTCTCATGGAAAAGGTGCTGGCCACACAATGAGTGTCATGAAAATTCAGACATTAAAGCAGTAATTCATAACATTCTAAGATGTAAAATCAAAAATGATCTATGTGCAAGTAAACACAATGGTTTCCATAATGTTCTGTGCTTATAGCTCCATGTTTGAGGATATGTTCTTTATTATGAGGATTAGTGTCTCTCATGTTCTCTCATTTTGAGCATCTGTGTCCCTTGTTTAACTGGCATAAGGTTGAGAGGTATGCTTCAAAGTTTTTTTCCCCAAAAAGAATACTTAAAAATTATTAGACCATAATCAACCACGTCATGTTCAAATTCAGGAGGAAATGTTACGTAACATAATTATTCTCACAAACAGTGGATAGTTATCTTTATCAAGAAATACATTATTTTAGTTTAACACTTCGAATCTCATAGTGTTCAGTATAAGAAAATGTTGTGCACTGATAATTAAAGAGGTGAGACTGAGAGGGTCTCCCACATGACCACCAAACCATTTAGTTGCTCAGCAGGTAAGAGATTGACCATACTTCAATTGTTCAATCTACAAATGAAAAGACTTAGAGGAGACATGATTGCAGTTTTCTGAATAAAAAAGTGTATAGACAGTGTTATGTACTGTATACTTACTGTACTTATTTGATCTGATGAGCTTAATCATACTAGAGTGCATGCTTGCAGATTGGTGGTGTGACAGAAAAGGAGAAACATGCACTCAGACTGGTAGTGGGACAGAGAGGGAGAAAGAATTCAAAAGGATTACTTCAAAAACACAATTTTAACATGCAGATAGTCTTCCTGGCATCATGGTGAGGTTGTGTAAGAAAGCGCTCTTTGGACTTTATGAGCTGGCTTAGACACATTCCATTGGACAAAATGCATTAATGGTTATACATCATGAATAAGGGGTAACATTTTAACGGTTAATTTTGAAGTATGCCCATACTCATATTGGGTGTAGACACTTCCTTATGATGAGGAAAGTGGACATGATTGACTCTGAGTTTCTTCTGTCATCACAGTACTATGCAACTGAGGTATGTTATCACTATGTGAGAAGGAAAATAGAGACATGAAAAACATTTTACATGTCATGCACATGCACAACAAATGTTTTGCTACGCTGACAGGGGATTTCTGGGGGGGCTCACTGCCTAGCCCATTGCAGTTCAAAATAGCAAGGGCTCAGCAGTCTTGACCATTGACCACGCACTGAGGTCTTGACACCACTCGCTGCTTGCTGGGCAGAAACTTTGTGAACTTCAAATGACTAGGCCGCTCCAATCAGAGATGGCTTCAGTATTTTGATTTGCATGAAGCTGGTTCAGCAAACAACTGATCAATGTCAGGAACATTCATTTCTTGCCTCAGACTCCTCCCTCACTCATTCTTTATCCCAGCCCCTCTGCAGGTCCTCCTTATTTGTGCTCACAGCAACAAACTGTCATATACTGGCAGACATAGGCTTAGTACGACCAAGCATATAGTAAAAAAAATCAAGTGGACGACAAAACAAACTGGGCTGCTGGGCCGACTTTTTACTTTTTTTTAGTGATAGTTGGATTCATTTCAGATCTCTGAGTATGCAATCAATCAATCAAAATCTTTATTTAACCAGGTGAACATTGTTGAGCAAGCTCATTTTCAAGATTGACCTGGAAAGGAGAAGTTAACAATACATACAAAGGAATACTCAGTTACATTATAATTGGGTAAACAATATATACAAAATGAATTAAAACTTACATAGAGTAGTAATTATACACAGGAAATTTATAATGCACATGAAATAGAGTAATAAAAAGAGCCATTAAGCTAAGACCATGAAGAGTATGCAGCTAAAAAGTATAGCAACTGCAGTACAGTATGTACAGGTTAAACATACAAAACAATAATTACAGTGTGTATTTGAAGCATCCTTGAACATAATTATTGATTGAAGGAGCTTGGTGGGGCATGGGAGGGGTTGGGAGGGGGACACAAGAGGGTGAGTAAGGAGAGGTACATGGTACATGCCCGCAAGGGCATGTAGTGATTGCAGGGGTGAGGGTAGCAACAGTTAGGGAGTGGAAAGCAAAACACCATGATGGTGTCAACGAGGGTAAGCAAGGAGTGTAGATGGGAGCCAAGGTGATATGGGAAAGGAACTTACGATAAGGAAAAAAAACACAGGGTCAGGAAAGAAGGATCAGTCAGGTAAGTTCTTATAGGCTGTAAGATTTCCCAAGAGGGGTAGGAAAGAAGCACCAGTAAAGGGATGCACTGGAGCAGATGGAGCTGAGGCTAGAGGAAGGTGACATCAGTGGAAGCATTTACGGGATTCCTTGATAGAGTGAGAATAAAGTGCTTTGACAGCTGATAGTTTGATTGGGTAAACCAATTTCAGGTTTTTTTGCAAGTTATTCCAGAGAGAGGGTAAAGTGTGAGGTATAGCAGACCTGCTGAAGCGCGACTTGAAATTTGGTACTGCAAGGGAGATAATGGAGGAACTCCTTAAGGAATATTTACCTAGCTCACCTAAAGGAAGACATTCTGAGATGTACTAAGGCAACATCTTTGTGATGGCCCTAAATGTCCAGAGAGCTGCATTCCTCTGTCTTCTGTAGTTAAGGGATGACCAACCTACTGAGGCGTAAAGGGAGCAGTGATGTGTGGAGTATGGGAGACCAGTTATGAACTCCAAGTCCTGATGGTAGAGTGTGTGTGCAGAGCACAGGCAGTGAGTCAAGCCAGTGGCTTTGAGTCATGGGTGGGCAACAAGTTATAAACTGCGCGGACATACTTTGTTTGCTTTATGTCCACATGTGATGGGGGGGGGGTACATGAGTGGCGCTGTGGCAACTTAGTTTAAACTAAAAGCTATGAGTACAGTAGCCCAGACCTAATAGACACAAGCACAGTACTTTAACACTGAAATGGAGGACCACAAAAATTGACACCTGAGTACTTTATCTGTTGAGACCCATAATTCAAAGTACCAGAACGACAAACTGCCTGCAACTATCCTGAACAGTAGTTTAGTTAACACATTCTTTCTCCCACATGTATTTTGTGTCACTATTGATTTCTCAGGAAAAAAACAACGGAATCAGTACCCATGGGAATTTGTAAGTCCTACTTGTGAACTTTGTACATGCTTTCATGTGTCTTTCTTCATTTTTATGCAGAATCTGTAAAAAAGATGATAGACTACACATGGCATGCCTGACCCCCCTTCCCCATAATCTTTTAGCTCAACTCTTGTCTGAACACCGTACATTTTACTGTTATCTTTTGCTGTGTTGGGACACATACTGATTAACATTTAGTGTAAAAAAATTAGATTTATGGGTGTGTATGGTATGTTGCAACCTATGTACTCAATGAGGAAATGTTGAAAGATAAATCAAAAAAATTATTGAAACTAGAACTGTAACGTCGATGTACAGTAAAAGCAAGTACGCTCATCATTTATATTACAAGTAACAGAAGAATCTGAATTATTTTAAAATACAGGGCCCAGATTTTCAGAAGTGCATGCAAGGACAATGTTTGTGCCGCACTTGTGCCAACACTTGCGCCGGTCCTGTAGCATGCCATATTCAGAGGCATTGTGCCGGTGCGTAACCCTATGAATATAGGATGGATTTCGCACCATGCAAATAACATGTAATTGCACAACAAAATGCAGCAGTGCAGCTCTGAGTAAAGCACTGAGGAGAGCGAACAGAAAGGGGCAAGCAGCAGTGCAAGCATGACCAGAGCAATGGGTACAGAGCTGCACATGGGGGGTGGCCCTCGGTGGGAAAAGAGGAAACCAATGACAGACACATGACACAGCAGCATATGTATCAAAAATGTATTTTAAGAAATAAGCAACAAACAAACAACACAAAATTAAACAGCAGCAATAATAACACTAAAAGGGGGAAAACAAGAACACAGGAGTCACTCATAAACAAAGGAAACAATGTCAGAGATACACCTATTTCCCTTCCAGTGCCAGTCACAAAGCATGGTGCTGCTGATGCTGCTGGTGGTACAACAGCGAGGTCCCTCATGGCTGCTGTTGCCTCCTAAATCTGCCTCACAAAGAGCCTGAGGAGGTATCATTGCCTCCGGATTAGGTCTTCCCTGCCCAATCTATCCATGATGTCAGAGGCCTCCAGCTCAATGGGCACCTGTGGATAACAAGACAAAGAACTCAACCCATGGGGCACACAGGGCAAGAGACATAGAACTGGTATTATGTGTGGCAGAGGGGTACAGCCTGCCTGCCATACCACACATAGGTGGAGAGTAGCAGGCAGTCACAGCAGGATGTGTGTGGCATACCAGATACAATATGGAGGGCCTCACAGTAGAGAACTGCACAGACAGAAGATGTGCTGCGCTGCTACACAGAAGGATACAACCATGCAAGACACAAGTGACATAGTCAGGCATGCCAAGGGTGGAACTGCAGCACAAACAACAGTGCCAAAACTCAAGAGGCCATGGAATGGCCAGGGATGAGAGAATCCACACATACCCTGCGACCTGCACACATGGGATGCTGTACATAGCCCAAGACAGGGTGCAGGATGACAGACAGCAAGGACCTGGCCCTGTCAGCTGCAGGGTCTGGTGCAGCAATACATGTGTGACACATAGATCAGCTGTCCATGGATGGCACCAGGATGCCACACTGTGTACAACAGCCAGAGTTCCATGCAAGCTGCATGGTGTTATACACAGGTGGGTTGCTGTATGCACCCTCATGGGTGGCATTGCACTGGTGTGGGATGCAGACCCACCTGGCTGTGGCCTCCCTATCCTGAAGATGGTATCACTACTCCAGGTAAAAGGCTGCCACTCATACTGCGCTTTCACAGGATATTGGCCATGCAAAGCCCCAGTTGAGTTTACATGTATGCATGCCCCCCCCATGTTGAGAGTAGTAATCATACCCTAGGCATCACTGTGTTTGTGAGACACCACCATGTATGCATAACAATGTTGATCACATATGGTACACTACATGCACCACCTAACAATGGCCCCACCATCCGCAGACCCTATGCCACATACGACAGGTGCTGGTGAGCTGCAAAAGCATGACACACAATGCATATGGCACCACTGCAGGTGGACTGACGTGGAGACTGTATGATGCACACTGGCAGAACATGGTGGTGTACTGATACTAAAGTGGCCAACACCAGCCACCTGCTGACAGCCACACATACTGTATACTATCCTGAGCATATGGCAATACAGACTGGAAGGACACTGATGGGGTCACAACGGGGTTGTGACCACTGCTACCAGACCCCTGTGGCACTTGGGCAGCATCACATGGGGTAAACCACCACCTGGTGGAAGGCATGCCATGGCATGATAGCCAGACACAGGGCACCATGCCAGCAGCATGAAGGTGCACAGCAGTAGATTGTACAAATCATGATACACTACAGTGTCACAGGTGGGCCAATGTCCCAAGTGAAGGGTGACTGTACTTTATCACAACCTCAGAGGGTAGGACCACGTAGTCAGGCAACCTGCAGGCGGACCACACAGGGACATCTGTCACCAGCCACAAAGGGATGCAACATACTGCAGATGTGGATGGCGGAAGACTGTACACAGTTTTGGGGCCAAGGATGTAAGGGGTGAAGTCCTCCCTTTCTAGATTGGGGTCAGCCACACTCATATTGCTGCCTAGAGAAGGTGTAGAAGACTGGTGTATCTCCCCAACCCTTGATAGTATCACCCTGTACCACATTCTCCCAGGCCACAACTGTCATGTACAGTGGTATGCTTTGCCCACTAAGTCATAAATTAGCAGGCCATGGCCCCTGCCAACCCCCATAAACATGCCCAAGGCCATCAGTCCCCACAGTTCCACTGCCAACATGCATGCCTCAGAAGGGGTACTGTGTATGGAACACTGTGTACAGCACATGCCTCAGTGTTAGGACCAGTGTAATACATAGCCATGGTTGCAACAACAGTTAGAGCCAGTTCCTGCCACCTGTAAAAGTAGTAGGGCCATGGCCACAGTAGCCCAGTCTGTTCCAGCACCTCTAAGTGTAGACATGCAACCATTGGCACGAAACACAATGCAAGGTACTTATGTGGAAGCCTCTCCCATGACTGCATTCATCGGTCCATGTCACAGCCTGGTGATCTGGACAAGTCCTCCTCACAGCTTGGCTTTTCTTGATGACCTGCACCATTGGCAGGGGCTAGCTGTCTGCTGAGGTCTGTTGAGGAGAGAAAGGGAGGTGTGATCAGTATGCTGAAGTGGAACATGGTGTACCACTCAGTACACACTGCACAGTATAAATTCCTAGATGCCTGCACTGTGGACCAGGTGCTAGATGTGCATGATGCAGATGGACTGGTCTAAGCATATCTGCAACAGACCTGTGGGACCACCGTGGCATGACACACATGCAAGCCATGTCCCAGGCACAGCAGGTAAGATACCACCCCCCTGCAGTTGTTGGCCTTACAGTTTAGGCCAGCCCATGTAGTACCCACATCCCGACAACCCACCCACTACAACAGACCCATATATGTAAGCATCAGATCTGCTTAAGGTATAGTATATATGGGTATGCATGGTGCACCAGGTCACGGACAACAGTGGCTGACAAGACATACCTGCACAATATCTGGGGGGGGCAATAAATAGTAGTTGTGGATCTGCACAGTGTACACTACAATTCCAAAGTCTCCTATGCAGTACAGCAGTACCCATGCTGTACCTGGCAAATGCGTGTACCAGTGCTCATGTGGCACAGGACAAACAGTGAGCACAACGCAGATGGTGGGTATGTCCACATCCTGATGGTGAAGCCAAACAGCACAGCTACATTTAGGACACATGTGACTCCCTCCCAGGTCATATGTGTTGATGAGCAGTGACATTTCCATGTCATGGTACCCAGCAAACAGACCCTACATAACATGCCATGACACTATCCATGAGCCTGTTATGCACCCTGACCCTGCCAACATGTCACAGTGGAGGTCCACAACTATGCGGCCCAGCAAATGCACACTTTGGGTAACAATGACCTGTCCTGTCATGTACAGAGCACAGGTGCATCCTGTGGACCTGGAACCAAGATATCTCCACACATACTGGCAGACTATGCAGTGGGCATGTCCATTAGCACACAGGGAAAAAGTGAGGGCACACAGATACTGTGCATAGTGCCTCAGTGGGAGTAGCCCTATTGCACACTACCATGACACAGACCTATATATAGGCCTTGACACACACAATACATACACCCACCTGTACTCACCTGCCCCGGGCATGGTGCCACCATCCACCATCACCCACAGTTCCTACAGGCAGCACACCTCCCTCCTCTAGAAGTCATTATATCTATGCCTTCACTGGTCATCTGTGCGGGTGACCCCAGTCTTTCTTGTGAGGCACCACCCCCACTAATGCCCACCCTTCACAGTGGGGCCTGCTGTCTCCCCCATCAGATCTCTCTATCCAGCACCAGGTCGACCAGACTGGCAAAGTCAGTGGTGATCCACCTATGGTCCCGCTGCTGAATGGCCCTGCATCGTCTGTCTCCCATGATCTTCCCACTGCTAGGCCTGTCACTGTTACCACTCTGCTTCCTGTTTCTGGCCTGTTTGAGTGTTAGTGTCATGCTACATTATGTTGCTCTGCACAACATGCATGTCCAGGGGTGGGGTCCGGACCAAGAACACATACTCAGCATGAGGCGGAACATGCACGAGATGTACATGTGTGGCACTGTACACAGCAACTGTGTACTGGCATGCCATAAAAAGCTGGGCAGTCTGTTGATGTCATAGGCAGTTGACATCATGATTGTGCCATGTCCCGACATTGCAGAAACACAGAGGTGGTGCCATGTGGTGCACTAGCGCAAACAGGGTTTGTGCGGTGGGCAAAACTACAGTGTTCAACCATGGTACACAAATGAGGTAATTTCACAGTCTGTGGGCAACCACATTTGCATGTCATTACCGGCAGATACTGTATGTATACATCAGCATGCCTAGTTGCATCTGGAGCATATAAAGGAGTACAGTGCACCACCTAGATTCCACACATGAACTGCAGGTGAATGGAGGTAAGTGTCCTGTGGAATGTCCTAGAAAGGGATGGGTGAGCATTGGACTGTGTGTATGCAGTGGCTACAACATGGCTCCCAGATTCATGTGGCATATTTAGTGTACTTCCAGATCAGGTTCCTCAATGTTCCAGTAGCTTTTGTTATGAAAAATGGAGAACAATGTAGTCAATTGTCCTATGTGGTCAATGTAATGCCATGGAAACATGTTCCACGTACATGTCTCCATTGCCATGTACAATACAAGAAGTGCTGTACATCTGTGACCTTGCTAGGTTAAAAATGCTTATCCTCCATACTCACATTTTTAGGTGTGGATGTATCAACTGCAGGAAATGATACTCACCTATAGTGCTTAATGGGGCAGGATGATAGCAGTTGTGGGAATCTCATACATGTTTCAGTGACGTAATGGGGTTCCTATGGCTCCTGCCCAATGTATCCTCTGTGTGTGTACTGCATGCAGTGGAACCCTGGACATATGATAGTGATGGTTAATGGTATCCACATCTATTGGTAGTGGTGTTGCCATGTCAGGGTGAAGGCATCCCCCTCCCATAGTACACGGTGCACACAATTATTGGAGTCACCCCTTCACATACATGCATAGGTTGTGGTGGCCCAGGGTCCTCTGGGCCTCTTACCATGTCTACTCCTGCCTGTCTGTAACTATCACAATGGATGTAGCTGTGCACAGGCAGCCCAGTATCAGGCAGCTGAGGGCTGTGGTAGCACAGCATTGCAAGGACACCTACGTGGTCAGGGGTGGGGGCTACACCACAGTTCCATTCAGCTGTGTGTGCTCCCTGGTCACCTGTATTTCACTCTCCTGTACAGCATGCACCTTGGAGGACACTGACTGAATTTGGGACCTCCACTTCACTGCAGAAGAGTTACAAGTGGTGGCACAGGCCTACACCAGGGAAGAGGTCTTGTCCAAATCCAAGAGAACTAATACCCAGATGAGGTGGGCCTGGGAGGAGATAAACAATGAGGTCAATGCTTTTGGAGACTGCAACAGGCCCATTGAAGCAGTCAGGGTGTGCTTTAGGAACATGAGGAGGCAGATGGAGGAGGTCACAGCAGCACAGCACAGGGATCTGCATCCCACAGAGATGTACCAATGGGCATAGGTGGCTGCATGTACCCTGAATCCTGTGGAGAAGGCCATAGCATCCATCCTACAGAAAATGGAAGTGATGAGAATGCTGGGTGGCAGCTGTGAGAGCCAAGCTGGACCTGCCCAGCCATGTGAGCGACTGCCAGTGTGATGTTCTGTTGGCTATGTGTGTATATGCATGTGTATATAGGTATGGGTGCATACATCTGCCAGTTCTGGGTGACACATTGGATGTAGACCACATTATTGTTTCCCTTTTACCCTGTGGGTAGCCATCTGCATGCAGATCCATGACTGTGCCCCATGTATTGTTGCCTGTATGCTCACTAGATCTGTGATGTGTGTTCTCTAGGGATGGAGTGTGTGCTCACTGCTGTTGGGGTGTGTGCCCACTGTTGCTGGGTGTGTGCTCACTGGTGGTGGAGTGTATACTCACTGTTGCTGGTTATATGTGCACCGATGTTAGGGTGTGTGCTCACTGGTGCTGGGATGTGTGCTCACTTTTGATTGGTTGTGTGCTCCACGGTGACAGGATGTGTGTTCACCAGTGTATGGGTATGGAATATGTAGTTACCTACTAGGTATGTACGGTGCACTGCACATAGAGCATGGGTGAAGTGTCACTGTATGATGAGCATGCATGTTGCCTTGACCAGCACACCACTTTGTATGGTACAGTGGAATACAACTCCCCTCTCCTCTCCCAACAGCATACCACATCAGACTGGACACTGTGGAAGATGCCTCACAACCATCTTGTTGGCAGCTGCCCCTGAAGCCCACCCATCTGTGCCAGTGGCAGACAGCAGGAAGTAGGATCTGGAAGAGGATGATAATGAGACCTACAGAACATTAGGAGCTAGGAACAGGTGGGATCCACCCCAGACCAGAAGAGGTTGTCCCCCCGACCAGCCACCATACCAGTGGGGCCCAGATGCGTTCCCCACATGGTGCAGTGGTCACAGAAGTGCAGTCCATGACAGCCCCTGGCACAGCCACCACTGTGTCACCCCAGGATGCCAAACCTTGGCACAGCCATCACCCTGCCACCCCTGGTCAAGACTGCAGGGCCAGCCGCCACTCAGCCTCCATGTGATCCATCCTCCAGCACAGCCACAGCCTTGCCAACCCAAGCCCATCACACCAGCCTGTCCACAGTCAGCCTGCAGGACCCACAATGGACAGCAGCACCTACCACTGTGTTGCCTCAGCCCATTCAATAGTCAATAGTGCAGCCTGACCCTGTCCCAATGAACAGTACCCAATCACAGCAGGATATGGCAGACACCTGGCAGCTGCTGTGGTCTGCCATGGAGCAACAGACTGTCACATAGCAGGAACTGACATGCTTTTACCAGATGATGCATTAGGACATGCAGCTTGCTGAAGTGCGGGCAGAGACATGCTATGTGGGACTCGTGGTGGCCCTATGTGACCTGCGATAGGATCTGGCCACTCGCATAATCACCTCCATGGATTGCCTGTGTGCCACTGTACTAAAGATTGCAGCCATGGTGGCAGGTACTGCAAGGGCCAGACATAGCCACAACCTGTTCAGTGGGTGTGGTACCACCCCACAGTGGTCACCACACCATGCAGTGCCAGCATGAGAATGCCCAGCACACCCAGGACTTCCAGGTCATAAAGCACATCGAGCATACCTGGTCATAACCTGCTCATCCCCAGAGGAAGTACCCTGCAGAGCCACAGATAGAGGCTGGTAACACCATCCCTATGGTCATCCCCTCAACCGTGAATGAGGTACCCCCGAACCATACTGGGTACAGCGCAGACATACTGTCCGTACCCGAAGTGGTGTTAGGGGACACGTGTAGGTTGCACATGGCCACCCCTCACTAACATGTGCCCCCTCCCTCCCTTGCACTACCTCTGTGACATCACCATCTGCCCTTGTGGCCTAGTCCAGACAGTCCTGACTCTGGCATGAATGGCCGGTACTAGATCCTGTCTAACTGGCTGAGGGGCGACTTTGTGTACAGCCCTTTGGCCCCTACAACAAGTCCTGTCTTCCTATGTACCCCATTTGCTACCCCCCTGCCTGGGGCCTGTAATTCCATACACTTCCTGTTCCCCCCCCATCTGATTGGCATGTATCTCTGTTGATATCTCTTTAGGACCCCCTGCTAACATGGATAGATTTGTGTGTCCACCCTATTTGATAACTCCTCTGCCAGGTTGCAATGCATTTCTGTTTCCTCAGTTTTGTTACCCCCTGCCTAGCATGATGCTCTGTATGTATTGTTCTTGTTATTTGCTAATATATTCAGTAAACACATTACAGTCTTGTGTGTTGTCTGTACTCACCCACCATGCCCATACATGTCTCTTATGAGTGGGGCTCTGTACTCCTGGGCCCTCCATGCCATTCTGGAATCATGTATTTTGAACTGCTCTGGTATCCCCTAGTCCTTTAGCTCTGAATCCACTCCAGTTTGTTGCTTTGAGGCAGCATGCATATCCCATGGTTGTGTGCCATGTTGTATAGAATATAACAGGCAAGGAATATCATACATGCCTGCTGAGGGGTGTACTGTGGGGCAACACTGGAATGATCAAGGCATCAGAACCACATCTCAAGCATTCCTAACACACACTTGATGATGATGCAGGTGGCAGTGTGTGCCGCATTGTACCTGTCTTCTGCAACAGATACGAGGCATAGGACAAGTGTGAGAAGACAGGATCACAGGGGATAGGCACTATCCACTATGTAGGTAAAGGCATACTTTAATGTCATCAAGTACAATATGGTGCAGGGAGGGCCTGTGGGGTATACTCACTGATGAGGTGGCCACTAGCAATGTCCACATGTTCAAACCTCTGGCACAGGATGGAGTTGTGCCATATGAAGGTGTTGAGGGTGCTACCATGGTACTGTGCCAGAACATTGATAATGCACACTGTTGCATCACACACCACCTGGCAACTGATGGACTGGTACACTTTCCTACTGAGATGGACCTCCACTCCATCACTGGTGTATGCCCTGATTGCAACATGGATATAGTCAATGTCGCCGAGTACAAATGGTAGGGATACATCCCAATGGAACTGCTTCATGGTCGCTGTTCACTATGCTGGTGTGCTGAGGAATATGATAAACTTCTGAGCACAGACCAGCAGGGTATCTAGGAACTGGTCCAATGGGCACAAGGTGGCTTATCACTAGATACTAGTGTGTCCCCCCTAGTGTCTGGAATGTTCAGGTGGTCGGGAAGCACAGTGCAGCCTTCACCTGACTACACATGACTGTGCTGGGTGTCTGTCCAGAGCTGGTCATGCAGCAGCTCACATAGCTGCCTGAGCATGGACCTGTTGAGGGTGTACCAGTCCAAGATCTGATTGTCAGTGAGGATTTCATATGTGACTCATGGATAGTATTGTCTGTGTGCAGCATAGTGTCTTTGTGGTTTATGTCTGTGCCAAGGGTGGGCATTGGCCCTCTCCTCATCATCTAGGACCTGTTGCATGAGATAGACTATGTGTGCTCCCACAAGTGCAGTCTTAGACTGTGGCCTGCAGTTTCTCCTCCCACCTCTAGGATTTGCCCAAGTTTAAGATGGCCTTTTTATAGGTGGTAATTGTGTGGCACTGCGTGACCTGCGCAAACCCATTTGTGCAGTGCTAACATGCTGAATTTCGCACTGCGCCAATATGCATAGTCGCAATCCCATCTTTGAGTGCTGCACACATTATCCATGCAAAGGGGTGCAAACAATTTTAGTGTGAGCAAAGGCACCCTTTCAATATGGGATTTCTGTACAAACCCATGTGCAGCACAGGTGAAATCACTTTGCCCCGGAGCAAAGCTGTGAATATCTGAGCCAAGGTGTTTTATTAGTGTTATGATACTTATAATATTTAAACAGGTATCAAATATTACAAATAGTTAGCATATATGGCCAAATACTAGTTCTTGAGGCATGTTATTCAAAGTCATACATGTTACAATATTTTTCAGTAGATGTAAGAAGCAGTATTCATGTCAACACTGTTCAATGTTATATATGCAATATGACAGTAAAACAACTGAATGCATGAATGGTCATTGCTTAGCTTACAGCATAAACCTGGTGCTTTCTCGCACCTTTGAGCATTGCCATTCTCAAAGTATTTACTCCATTCTCAAAGTACTATTAGTACAACTACATACAGGATAGCTTCTACTATTAGTTCACTAGCAATTCTAGCAAATGTGAAAGGCATCTTACAGAACTCATACAGTGCAGTTTACACTGCATTCTACAAATGAAATCCATACCTCCATCCCATATGACTTCCTGTATGTAGCACATGCTTTAGCTAGAATTATAGAATTTTACCTCAGCTGTATCTCTTTTGAAAACATATTTGTTTATTTAGTTTTTGTTGACCTGAAAAATAGGACTAGGCAATTTTGCCTATTTTTAGCCTCATGGGGGGGACAGATGCAAACTGACTTACGGAACCAGATTAAGCTATTAGTTGTATTTTAGTGAATGGGGGAGAATCTGGCCAGGACACCAGGCAAGTTCCCCTACTCTGCCAGTAGGGGAAACTGCTAGTCTTCAGTACTATGACTGACCCTGGCATGCACAGTTGTGGCAGCACTCTAAACCAAAATGCTGTGCCGATGTTAGTTAGCATACAGCTACAAGCAGGAACCTCACCTTTGGTTTTGGATTTTCATCATCACCAGCCTGACACCCCAATGGAGACAGATTTCATGGACATTACAACACTGACCCTTTCTTCACTGGATTACCCGAGCCATTTGTTAACAATTGCAGATACCCCTCTGGACAACCCTCACCTAATGCATGGCCTCTCTTCACAATGGTCACAGCTTTTTTGTCTACTGGACTCTGTAGATGACTCATTGATTTGGCAAACACTGGCCTCAGGAGTAGAAAAGCAGCAGCAAGCTACAAGCTGATGGATCTGACTGGCTCCAATACCTGAATTTCTTGCGACGGACCAAGGGGCTGCAAAGTAACCCCATGGTGGTTTCTTCTGTTTTGACTCTTCCATCTTTTCCACAGACACTGTATTTTTCTGAGCATAAAATCCTGACTACAACACCTGGAGAGCCAGTAAGTGCATCTTCTCAGTCTCACATGTTTTCTTCAAGATTTTAAGCAGCAAGCATTTTGGCTTTTCCACTGACAGTAGCAGCAGAGCAAATTGATTTACAGCAGCTGCATCTCTCCCCGAGTTGCGACCAGAATTTGTGATAAATACATCTACAAGAGGGGCACCACTTGGGTCACAGTCCCAGCCAAGTGTTGTGCCACCAGTGCTGCGTCTGCTAACCATTACACATGCTGGGGGTGAATCCTTCAATAACTTTCCTCTTCAAAGCAGTTTACCTGACATATCACTTGCTGCGTTAGACCAGCCTCTAGTTATCATTTCATATCCCACAGTTACTCACAGTGTGCCTGACTCAGCCATTGAGCATCAGTTCCATCAGGTTTTAATGGAGGACAGGAAATCTCCACCTTTGCAACTTAATGTGCCTTCTGACTTACCAGTAGACTTGACTTTGTCCACTGCATGGGGGGATTTTGCTATACCTATTTCTGCCAGTCCAGTTTATGTCACTCAGCCTCACGAGGACTGCACCCATACTACATGGTTGACAGGGTCGTACCCTGCCACCCAACCTTGCACACCTGTGGCACAGACCATGTCCTCCATGAAGGGTTGGAGCCCTATTAAAGCCCTTCAAAAAGCGGGCTGGATTATTGGGACTGATGGGCATACCTGGATCCCATACCCGGCTCTCCTGCTGGACTATCATATAGATTCATGTGCAGCATCTCATTTTGGAGCTCATCAGAAGATTGTTTCTTAACGCCTAGACATAAAGCATAGCTCTTTGCTACCTGATCCTGAGACCATGGCTCCCCTCTTCGCCCTCAGGACACCACTTCTCCGGCTGTCTCAGTGCAATCACATTGGTCTGTTCCTGCTTATTTGTCTGATTCCCCAGCCCAGCTTGAGCCATTGAAAACTTCACAAGCAATTTAATTTAAAGTTTCAGATCTTTTTACAGTGCAGCCTATTCCTGCACCAAGACCCAATGCAGTCTGCCTCAAATACATTGGGGTGGAGGACCTTTCTCCCAACCGATCCTTTTTAGTCAAAAAACCTTTGATGGAATTATTTGGTTTTGTCCCGGCAGACATTTTTTCTATCGTCTATACTTCAGGATCCATGTTCTATGACATTAACTTTCAGCTCCATTCTTCTCTAGACTATTTCTGGATGAAGTATAACTCTAAAATATTCTGAACTTTTGCTGCCATTTCAGGCGATCCCGTTAACCAGACCTACCATTCTTATGGTGACTGTCATGTTCCATAATGAAAGGGTGGACTTCTCTGTCACATATTGGTTACAGCAATGCTGTGATGTGCTCAGCCATCTGGACTCCATTCTGGATGAATATGGGATCTGGACTGGGGGTGGAAATGTCGGGTACAGCTCCGAGCATTTGACTCAGGCCTTTCTCTCCTCCCTTATAGTTCCTTCTTAGGTCGTGATCGAGGTGTTTGTTTTTATTTGGATCAATCAAAGACCTGTTTCAAGTGTGGTTCCCTCAGTCATCTCAGTAACATCTGTGAACAATGGCTGTGTAGCCTCTGTCTGGAACACGGCCACATTACAGCTCACTGCACCAACAGGGTGAAGTGCAATCTCTGTCAACTGGGCAGTCATTCCTTCCGGGATTGCCCTAGTGCAGCTCATAACAAATCAACAGGAGTGCACCAGGATGACCCGACCAACCCTGACACTCACCTGAGTGATAGCTTGACCGCTGAGACTCCTTACCAGCAGCCCTCAGTTGACTTGCTCTCCACCACTACTCCCTCTGTGCATCCCTCATTGTCCAGTCTTCTGGTAGATAATTTCTTGGCATCTTCAAAACCTCCCCAAACACCCCCAAAGGTATCAGTCATGACTTCATCTGCTGCTTCAGAAGTTCCTGCCTTACTGAGTTTGTTGACCTCCCAGAGATTTTGTCCATGCCACTGCCTTCTTCTTTTACCGAAATGCCCCACAGGCACTCTCTTCAGAACTGCACACTTCAAGATAATACACAATCGGAGCAGGCCAAGCCCATCCCTCTTCAGAATAGATTCCATCCTCTTGTTTCTTCCAGGAATTGGGGGGATATTGATATGGATATTGATTCTGATGCCTCTTCTATAATGTTGTTGGGGTTCGATGGATCCTTTTACACTGAAGACGATACTCACAACAGACCGGCTCCTCATAAACGAAAAGATGCTCCCTCACCTAGATCAAAGGTCAAACTTAAAAAGAAACATACTAAATCTCCATAGCGTACCAACCGCTGAGCTGTGGATTCCTCCTCTTCTTCCCCTTTTGAATGAAGGTTGCAACACTCAATGTCAACAGCATTCACAACCTTCTTCGCAGGAAGGCTATTTTGCAGGTCCTGGAGGATTCTGGTATGGACATTTTTTTCTTACAGGACACTAGGTTATGTTCATTAGCTGATGTGGCCACTAATAAAAGACTTTGGACATCTGGTGTCTCTTATTTTTCACTGGCCACCAACACCTGTTTTGGAGTGGCCATTCTGTTTAACCATATTTCTCCCATTGTATCTAGGGTAATTGAAGTGCAACCAAGTTGGGCTCTAGTGCTCAATTGTAGCATTGATGAGACAGCCTTGTGTCTAGTTGTCCTTTATTTCCCTCAATCAAAATTTGATACAGTGATCTTATTTAAATCACCCCAATCCTTGTTCTGTATGTCTAAAACCATTATTCTTAGGGGAAACTTTAACTGCCCACTTCATCTTCGAGACAGAGGAGCGAAGATGACCACGTTGTATTGTGATTCTTTATGCTTACAAGCTGTGTGTTGAGAGTCCCACCTGTTTGATACATTTTGCATGTTACATCCTACTGGAGGTTTTACGTACCATTGTACACAATTTGCTACACAAATCTATAACATTTTTGTTTCCTGCAGGTGTTCTGTGTTGTCAGCTGCAACCCGTCCCACTGAATTTTCAGATCACTTTCTCTTAAGTTGCAGGATCTTGGTCAACCCTTCTGTCTTGCCTGGAAAGTCTGGTTGGAGGTTGAATAACAGCATCCTACAAGAGTCTTCCATTCAGACTTCCTTCAGATCCCTGTTGTGGTCTCGCACATCAGTCCTGGATCTTTACCAAGATGTGCTGCCCTTGTGGGACATCTATTGGAGATTGGATAGATATCTATTGGAGAATTGGCTAAGTGCAGCTCTCAATCAGTAGGCAGATTAATGTACCATGATTATCTTGAATCACATTACATATGCTCTCCTTAAATGTATTTCCCTACAAGCCAAAAACAGGTCCACACTTACGGCCCAGATCCATTCTGTTACTGAATGTATGAAGTCCTTTTAATATGACAGGGTAAAATCACTGTCATTTGAACATTCTTATTGCGCTCAAAGCACATATTTGACTGGGAACACCTTTATGAGTTTTTTCACACTGTCAAATTATGACAGATGCCTTCCTTGCTAGACCCTGAAGGATGGGAACATACCTCCCATGCTGGCATGCTATTTATTTGTGGTCAAGAACATACTGCACAAAATGGTTGGCACTAAGTTTCTGCCTGCAGATGTGATAATTCCCCTTTTGGACTCCATATCTATACCACAGGTATCCTCCCTAGATACAATAACTTGCTTCTCACTCAGCTGATCACTGAGAGTGAAGTCCACTCTGTGATCCATTCCCTTCTTAATATAATTACCCCCGGATCAGATGGATTGACATTAGAGTTATAGCAGCTGTATCATCCATCTTTGGCCCTATGCTTACTTCTGTTTTTAATTCTATATTGGCCCATATGTCTTTCACTTTATCTATCATGGAGGCCATTCAAATTTTTCTCTATAAATCAGGTGATAAACGTCACCTCTCAAATTGGTGACTGATATGTCTCCTTTACACATACACTAAGATTTTGATGAAAATTTTTTGTGGGTGTTTGTCCCAAATTTTATCCACCATCATACATCCCATCCATTCCTATTTTATCCCTGGCCCTAAGATTCAGGACAATTTATTGTTAATCAGAGACCTGCTTGCTAACTGTCATTCATGTCAAATGAGACATTTCTTGTTTATCCTGGATCAAGCCAAAGGCATTTGATACAGTTTAGCATGATTATCTGTTTATTGCACTTTCCAAGTATGGCTTCTCAGACATTTTTATTCATTGGGTTCATCTTCTGTACTCCTGTTCCACCATTATCCCCATGATCAATGGGTGATGTGGTTCCCAGATTCACTTGCAGCAGGGTGTCAGACAGGACTGCCTGCTGAGCCCACAGCTATATATCCTGACTTTGGATCTTTTGTTGAGAGCAGTAATGGAGGCCCCTCAAATTGTAGGCATTTCCTGCCCCCTCTCAATTTTCTTCATGAAACTATCTGCTTATGTGGACAATGTTTGTTTATTAGTTATGGATATTGCATCAGGTAAAAATGCCATACAGTTAATAACAGGTTTGGGCATCAACTCTTCCAAATGTCAGGTGCTCCCCATTGGGACACATGGAGTTCTCCCTCTCATGATTGGAAATATTACAATTACCATAGAACTGCTAAAGACCCTTGGCATTTTTTTCTTGGCACCACAAATGTGACAGACCTGAATTGGACTCATGCCTTGGATACTGGTGCGGCCCAAGTGGCTATCTGAAAATCTTGGCAATTTTCAAAAAAAAAACAGAGCTGGTAAAGTTAAAACATTTCTGATCCCCATTTTTCATTAGGTGAATGCCATTTCCCCCTTCCTCTTTGTTTTGAAACACGATTATTTAGTATATTTTTTGCTATGATTTGTGGGAGTAGATTAAATCCCATTAAGAGGGACATTCTTTACCTCCTATATGCCTTGACATGTTTAATTGTGGTTAATCCAGTGGTATTTGTTTACAGTATTCTTTTCACTACAATATAATTCCCTGGATTTCGGGCTCCTCAGTTGTGTGGAAAGAATGGGCATCATTTTGGATGACACTTTGAGTGGAATAAGCCAAAACCCTCTTTCTGGACAGCCAGCCACTTTCCTGGGTTTGTGGTCCCTTTTTTATGATTTATTAATAGACAATAGTTATCTTGGGATATAATTCGCACCCAGCATAGAAAAGCCTTTTATAAGGCATTACTTCCCCAGGCAGTGGAAATTATACCTGTAGTGCTGCCGACCCTTAAATGACAAGCTTTACTGTATCTTACTGATCCTCACTTTCCTCCCCAAATTGGGATATCACATGGCTGTTTTGCCATGATAAATTGAATGTAAAAGGTAACAATAAACATAAAAGCATCATGGAGCGATTTTGCCGCAGAGACAGTTGCCAGGATATCATTGAATCCATTCAACATTTTTATTTTAACTGCCCTTATAGCAGCCATTTTTGTCTGTCTTTGGGAAATAGATGGGCAGACTGCTTTTGATACTTCGGTACCTATGAGGGCCTGATTGACATTGGGTCATAATGCCACAACTGATAAAGCGCAAATTACAATGCCGCACAGAAAATGCTGTGCACTTAAATAACATCAGCAAAGAAGGCTAACCACAATAACAACAGCACATAACAGCAAACAAAATAGCATTCTATGTTTTTTGTGGGTGGCTTTGCCCAGCAGCCCCTGACATGGGGGCTTTGCCACCCACACACCCAGGAATTAAAATAACTAACTCAGAGAGGGAGTGGATTAGGGGATGGGGCAAAACTCTGGAGGGTGGGATTTTCATTTTTAAAATAAAAAAATCTGCAACAGTGTGGGACCTGGGGGGAACTGAACCACAGACCCAGGTCCTCCATGCTGCCAGGTGCTGGTGCCCTAGCCACTCCACCACTGCAGCGGCTCGACCAGGCACTGCACCGGCAGCCTCCTGCACACTTCTGCATTACAGCGTAGTGCGACAGGGGTTGTGATTTTCCTCATACGCTGAGAAACTCCTGCAGCTGTACAGAGTTTGGCCCTTCCTTCAGTGTGGTTATTTCTGAGCTGTTTTGACAGTGACATTATCACACAGTACTGCCTGATTTATGGTTCAGTGACTGGTCAATCCTCTAAGCATGATTGTTCCATGTTGCTTTCGATTCTTTCCTGTCTTAATGTTATGATCTGGAGAGTACGTTATAAATATGTGTTGCAACAGCAAGTTTTAGATAACACCACAATATTCAGGATGGTAGAATCAGATCTTCGCAGTGTGTGGCTGAACGTACCAGCCTCCCGCCACGACATGGATCCATTATTGGAAATTCTGCCCCTTGGTGCTTTTTTGTCTCACTTATGAGGAGTGTACTTTACCTGGACTTTCCTTGAATCATTACCCCTATTTATTTGTTTCCCTTCTTTAGTTCTCTTACTTTGGGTCCGTCTTCTCTTTCTTAATTTACCCACATCAACAGTCCTCTCTGGGTAGCCTTTTGAGGTTTTTTTTTATGTATAATCTTATTTGAGTTATGATTGAGTTAGCCTTTTTTTTGGGTTCTACTGGTACTCGTTGATTTTCTTAGTAAGCGATTCCCCTACGTTTGATTTATAACTTTGCATGAGATAATGCAGTTGTTATGTTTTTTCTTTTTTTTCTGTTTTCTTGTGCCTTGTATGTATTTGTACTATTATTACTTGATTTTTTTTTCCAATAAACAATTCCCCTACTCTTTGCAGTAGGGGGAGCTAGTGGCATGGTTTCAGAAGATGGCTGACAGACAACAGTCAGGAGCACAGGATGCTTTCAGTAAGGGAGTGCAGGCCCTATTCCCTTCTACCAAATAGGGCTAAAGAATCTATTGTGACTGGGATGGAACAGCGAAACACAGAAGGTGGTGAACAGCGGCAAGTACCAGTGATAGAAACGGATCACAATATGGCAGTAATGATGGACAACCAAGATGTGGAACAACATTAATGAGACACCCTGAAAAAAAAGAAGAGGCATCATTTTTCATTGCTGGCAATGGAGTATGAACACTACTTTAAAGAGAAACAATGACTCTTACAACAACAACAGGGTCGCCCACTTATTCTTAGGAATAGTCCTAAAGGGGAACAGTGCTCCTTGCCTGAAATGTCACAGACACTACCAATAGACCACCTGGAATGGACTTTGTTGGTATCCCAGGAATTGCTTGTATTTGAAGATTCAGCCCAAGGGATAGTGATGGGCCAGGATGTGGAGGAAATTTTCTCTTGCACAACGACAAGAAATCAGCAGGTACCTTATTTATTTACTTCCAGATCTCTGTTGTAGAAGGCCAGGGAACCCCATGAGACTGTGATTGATGCAGGAATGCTGCTATGAACTGGATTTCTGGTGATATCAGTGCCTGCTTCCTGTCTGTCAGAGAATTCTCCATGGATGAAACTTACACTGCACCACAAAATGAGCACAGAAAATATTTTGATACATGCAATTAGCCCTACCAGGGATGCTCAGACATACCCACCTAAAGAATGACCACTACAGCAGGCCTTAACAGAAGCAGGGTGGCCCCAGGATACCATCGGACAATGGCATGCCTGCCCCCCTGGGGATCCTACAGCTCCAGTATTCTGGGATGTAGGAGTCTTACCTGACTCCCCGACTGAGCAGAACTTAATAAAAATGTTTGAAAATGCCACTCTGGGTGTACAGAGCTCACCTACATGAAGGACTTCTGGTGGCACCCCTCCAGACTGCCACAGGCTTTCATCTTATGCATACTGTGAAAGGTTTTGTTATATCATCTTTGCAATACCGAGAGATTGGGACTCCCTCCAACCCATGCAGGATGGGGAATGGGCTGATCTCCAGCAGCCTACGCAGTTTCCTGATTCTTCTACGGTATTGGGTGCTCATGGTGACCCACAGGGCATAGAAACTCCTTCAGTCCTAATGACCAACTCCGATTTAACATAGGCTGATCTGGTTGAGGAAGTGGAGAAAGCTTTGCTGACTGAATCTGACCACCGCAATGCTCCACCCCCTATGAACCCAGCACAAAGATGGAGGTCCTTTCATAAATCTGATGTCTTTAAAAACTCGCTAGCTCTGACACAAAGGCAGAATGCAGTCTGATTACTGTATACTGGGGGTCTGGACTCACCCCACAACAAAGCTTATGTAGGTAGAGTTATATTAAAGGATACTCTTCATTGTACACCTAATGAACTGTATGCCTTGTTTCATGCCCAGAATGAATCCTATTTTGACCTGAGCATTTGGACGGCTGTGTGCCTGGACAGGTTCTGGGTACAGTATAAAGCATTACAAGAAACCCCCATTTGGCTGCTTTTTAAAGCAATTCCATTAACAAAACCTGCCATTCAAACAGTGACTGTTCTACGGCGTAATGAAGGGGTGAATTTCCAGGACAACAAGTATTGGATGTCACAGAGGTATGATGTAAAAGGGGATCCGGAACTTATTCTTGATCCAGAATTGTTCTGGACTGGTAACTTGTATTTTAAGGTGACCCTGAGACATTCTAAGTCAGGATTACAACATTTGCCAGTGTCTTCTTTTCAGGGAGGGGTAGAGCCCAGTGTTTTTACCTGGGACAGCTGAAGACATGCTTTAAATGCAGGTGAGACAATCACTTGAGCAATGCCTGTGATAAGGATCAGTGCTACCTCTGCTTGTGGGGCATACAAGTGATCATTGTCCCAATGCACTCTGTTGTAACCTCTGTGAGGACGCCGGGCACTCTTATGGAATCTGTCCCTGGACAACACATAATAAAGGGGTGATGGAGCCTCAGGACGGTTACGTCACCAAAGCACAACAGGTGCAACAGCAACAATTACATAAAGAGATGGTGGTTATACTGGCACAAGCTGAAGACCTGGGCCCCCTCAGAGATTTCTCCTACCACTGTAGTGAGATCTGGCTCCTCCCAGGTACCTGAACTGAGCCTCCTGGTTTCCACTGAAGAGACTGGTCTGGACTCATTTATTCCCCAACCTGAACACATGTCAGACTCAGGACCCTGCACCCACAATGGGCCGTCCTCTACACGAGACAATGGATATGCCACATCCAGATTTGACTTTCATGTGACAGAAACCATCTCTCCAATCACATTAGTGAAATTTTTCACCTTTGCAGTTTGCATCTGGGGGCACCACTTCATTTGGATAACAGATATGACATACTGGAGGGAGAACATTTGGACTCAAATGTGAGTCATTCTTCGATGGCCTTTTAATGGAAGTCATCCAGATCAGTTGTTTCTATAGACACGGAGGATGAAAAAGCCCAAGTGTCCACTTAGACTAAGGTTTGAAAAAAACCTTAAAATGGTCACCAGACAATATGGTGAAAGACAACATAAAGGTAAGCCTTAAGTGTGGCCTGTTCTCTTCTTGACATTCTTCCCTGATGGCTAGCACCCCACACATTGCTGCATCAGTCTCAAGGTGTCTCCTTCATTTTTCAATATTGAAGGATTTGGACTATGATGTAGTCTTCCCACAGGACACTAGATATACCTCCACAAGGGATAGGACCCTGGCATGCCAGAATTGGTGTTGGAGTCCATCTTATTGGTCCATGGTAACAGGTGCATGCAATGGGGTGGGAATTTTACTTAAGGGATCTTTCTTTATGGTTACCAGGCTGGTGGATATAGACTCTGGTAGGGCAATACTATTAGATATAATTTATCAGGGTACCCAGTTCCATCTGATTAATGTGTATGCACCACAAACTAAGAAAGCTAGGGTTGATGTATTCAGTCAGATACAGCCTTATTTACACACCTCACATAAAGTTGTGTTGGAGTGATTTCAACTGTAGCATTGCTCAACAGGACAGAGAAGCCCGCATATCCAAAATGTATTGTGATACCAATTTCCTTGTTAAAATGCTGCAGTCAGCATCTTTGATAGATTCCTATAGATCCCTACATCCAACTGACAGTTTTACATATTATCAAGCAAATTTAGCCACCCATATTGATTATCTATTTGTCTCAGCAAGCCTTACAACAATACAGGTTGACCTTACACCAATAGAAATTTCGGATCACTTGCTCGTGGGTGGTATCTATGTGGAATAGGACACCTGGGTATACCATTGTAACCAGCAAACCCCCAACAGTGAATCTATTACAGTGACACAACCCATTTGAGATCCACGGTGTCAAATGGGTTGTCCGAGCACTGTACTGATAAAGCAACTTCCCCCCCAGAGCTGATTATCTATAAGTTTGTGGCTTGCTGGGGGCAGAGCCCCCCATAAACAATGTAGAAAAACCTAGTGCTTGGGGCACCATGGCTGTCCATCAATGGATTTGCCAGTCAACTTGGTCACTGTCATCAAATTTCTGTCATTGTGGTGGATGTTGGCAACTTTGTTGTCAAAGCAGTGTGGTGGAATAGGACATCTGTCCCTCAGGAAAAAGGTACTGGTTCCTGAATAGCTCCTGTTTACTGAACCCTGATACTATCATTGTGGTGACAGATCTTCTATTAGCAAGACAATCACTGGCTTGCATGGTTGATGATTTAGGGCAATGGTGGGATGACACAAAAAATGCTTTGAAAGGTTGTTTTCATCCATGATTCCAAGCAATGTATGAGAAGGACATATATTAAATATCTGGACTTATGCTTTCAACTGAATAGGGTTTTGACAAAGGTACATGAAGGTAATGACTGTTTTCTTTCTCAGGTAGACAATATTAAAACTCAAATGAGACAGATACAGTATGACAGGGTGAGTTCCCTTCTGTTGTAACATACATGTGGCACGGAGGCACAAAAGCTAAGGGGGGACCATTTGCTATTTGCAAAACCCGGGTGCAGAAAATTCTTTAAATGTATGGATGTGATGGGCACATTGAGTGCAGTCCACTCACATTTGCAAAACTTATTTGGAGCTCCAAAGGTATCCTCCTCACTGAGATCCATTCTGAACACTATCACTGTTCCTCCCCTCTCATGTACATCCAGACTTGACCTTGTCCAGCCTATTACTTCAGAAGAGGTGGCTACAGTGATTGAAGGGTTACATGGTAAAGAAGCACCATTGTTGGATTGGTTGGCATCTGACTTTTATGAGTCTTAAAAAGATGCTGATTTTGATATTGGTTGAACTTTATAACTGGGATTTAAATCATCCCCAATTTTAGCTCAAAAGGGTTACGTGCAGGCAAGTTTTCAAACTGCTTGCTTCCTTGAAGATTGATAAATCTGCATGTTTGGATGGACTAACTCCCAAATTCCTTAGGATGGTTGCCTCCTGATAGCATCTCCTATATATCTAAAACATTCAATTTATCTTTCATGACAAATGTTCACCATGTGTGGAAAACAGCAATGGTTGTTCCATTACATAAGAAAGGTAAAACAAAAATACTCAAAAATGATCATCCTATTTCAATTTTGTCCACACTAGCTAAGCTACAGAAGAAAATAGTACATACCAAACTGATTGCTTACATTGAGCAGTATGGTTTGCAATGTGGGGAGCAGCACGGCTTCTGAAAACTTCATGGCCCTAACACAGCCTTGGTCAGGATCATGGGCACTATATACCATGCAATCGATCAAGGTATGATGACTGGAGCTGTATATGTGGACCTGACCATGACCTTTGATTTCCTTAATCATGATGTATTAATTAACAGATTATTCGAATTTGGTTTGGGATCCCTTGCTTTTGCCTGGTTTGCAGACTACCTGAAAGGCAGAAAGCAGATGGTTAAAATTGAGAATTTTGTTTCCAGAGCCAACCCAATTCACAGTGGAGTTCCCCAAGGATCAATCCTGGGGCCCCTCCTGTTTTTTTGTTTATATCAACAGTCTGCCAGTAGTCTGAAAACCTGTGCATACTCTCCTTTATGCAGACGATGCAGTATTATATGCCCAAAGCAAGTACATCCATGAAATCAAATCATGTTTTTTGTAATAGTTTCAAAAGTAGCTCAACAATTCCCTATTGAAGCCAGCAATGATTAATATTACTTAACTCCTTTCATTTAAACTGTATTCCAAAGTTATTTACAGACAAGGAGAGGAATGGGAGAAAATGAGGCTGCCACCAGGTGCATAGTTAAATTTAAACAAGTAAATTCACAATTAATGGTGGGAAATGGAGTAAGGTTCTTTCTAGAACTTCTTCAGCCCCCCCATTAGAGGCTCTGTAAACAATGTGAAAAAATGGGGGTTGGGGGCCATTTTAAACCTTTAAAGGAAACATAGAAGACTTCCAGTCAATCCTATGTTTTATTTCATCCCCTACGTTTCACCCACATCTTGGGCTTGTTCACGGGGTACAGTTTTCAATATTTGACAATTCTTTGTTAAATGGCAATCTAAAAAATAAAATGAATCAGTATTTAATATTTATACAAATGAGCTAAAGTCTGTATTTCCAAAAAAATGTATACTATTTCATATACCTTTGTAGCTATGTTGTCAATTTTAAATAGCTTACATTACCAGAATATTATCTGGTTATGAACTCCTCATAGAGTCTTTTTAAATCTAAAATCTGTAAATAAAATACATAGGGCATTTTTAGAGAAAGAAAAATGTGGCAATGATGAATTTATCATAGTATTAAATGTGTGCTCCTTTTTTACTAGAGCATTCTCATACCCTGTATTTTAATGACTGTAACTCTTGTAGATAGATTTAGTCTGTAAAATATATAGAAAATAGGTTCTTTTAGTCATTTACCACTAAAGTTCATTCTATAATGTGACCATTTTAAGAGATTCTGTTGTTTTTAAATGAAAGGGTACTCACTTTAGTTAGATTCACCAGCCAGATACACAGGAAAATTGCACTGCGCCATACAAAATGGCTTCTACTTCCAAACAGCATCAATGTTGCTAAGAGAATGCTCCAAGATCCTCTTGTACCCGTTTTTCTGTAAACTCACGAGAGAACATCATAACGCGATGCCATCATGCTCCCGAGATCATGCTTGATTGAACTGACTGATTCTACAGTCAGATGTTGTCTCCCAATGGAGACGAGCAATATGCAGGAAAACGGGCACTATATCAATGCCACATAGTTCTTATTTGGTGTAAAGGAGGTTAAGATTGTGTTTTTTACTATTATGAATATTACAATTATACAATATTGTTGATTAAACAATTCATAAATATCCTTTACATGAAAAGAATACCCAAATAAAAAGGGAAGAAGTATTCTTTATAAATGTAGATGCATTTTACTCTTATTTATCATAACAAACAAATGAAGTGATGTAAATAAGGGGTGTCTACATAAGTGGAGAGCAATTATTTACTAAACAACATATAATAAATATAGGAATTCCTAAGTTATTATACTGTTAATGTACATTATATTTAGACTGTAGCCACAATGGTTATATTGCTGCTTTCCTGACAGGAGCTTATTAGGGCCAATACCACTAGGCATTTTAAATTCTTTTCATGAAAATGTTTTTTAGCTGGTAACAATAATTACCTAAAAAGTAAAAGATAGTAATCAATTAGAGGTATTGAACCTAAATATGTAATGATATATGAACCAAAGGTCAAAGGTCATATTTTGACTAAAAAATGTTTTTATTCCAAATAAAAATGCAAAAAACTATATAAACAAATATATGACTTAAAATAACTATAAAAAGGCTATGTGTGGTAATGAATCAGATTGGAAATTAACTCCATGTCATGATTCAGGAAGGTCAGTCAAAATATAGGGAGGTCAAAAGGTCACATAAACAATTTTTTTATTCAATTATAGTACAGTGCATTCCGCTTGTGTGCACAACCTCGGGACCAGCCAAAATTGTGCATACAACTGAAAGGTTTTTAAGCCCTTCTTAAATTCCTCCACAGTTGTACACTCCTGTAACTGACGGGGTACAGAATTCCAAAGGGTGGGGGCTGCATAAGCAAAAGCTCTTCAACCAGATGACTTAAAATTCACCCTTGGAATCTCTAACAACAACTCATCTGCCGAGCGAAGTGATCGACCAGGGCAGTAAGGAACCAGGAGCTCTTTCAGACAGTCCAGGCCTTGTCCATGTAGGGCTTTAAAAGTCAGTAAACCGACTTTAAAGGTGATCCACCACCATTTTGGCAGCCAGTGCAGTTCACGCAGCACCCAAGTAATATGGCAGGATCAAGTAGAACCTGCCAAAAGCCGGGCTGCTGCATTCTGTACCAGCTGCAGGTGGCGGATTTCAACCCCAGAAAGCCCTAGATAAAGGGAGTTGCAGTAATCCAAGCATGTGGACACAAAGGCGTGGACCAAGGTGAGAAGGTCATCAGACAGAATCAGATGCCTAACCATGGCGATATTCCTAAGATGATAAAAGAAAGTTTTGATGATGGCCGACACATGAGAATGTAGGGTCAGTCCATCATCAAAAACTACCCCCAGGTTACGCACTCATTCAGAAGTCAGGAGAGAGATGCCGCCAAGAAAAATTCCAGAGGGCGCACCAACACCCAACCCCCCTTAATGACTACCCAGGTCCACAACCAGTACCTCAATCTTTTCTGAGTTAAACTTCAGCCAACAGGAATCCATCCACTCCTGGATTTCTTTCAGACAGTTGTTAAAGACTGAGACAGCTCCATCCTGATCAGGTGCAATAGAAAGGAAGAACTGTGTATCATCTGTGTAACAGTTAAACCTCTGCCCATACCTTCTTACAGTGTCTCCAAGGGGTAGCATATCCACCGCAAATGACATGAGTGACAGCATAGAACCCTGTGGCACCCCACAAGACAAAGCAGTTGGGCCTGAAGAAAAAACCCCAGACACAACTCTTTGTGTTCTACCAGTGATGAATGATGTAAACCATCTGAGGACAGTCCCTGGCATTCCACAGATATGTCTCAGGTGTCCTATCAACACCATGTGGTCCACAGTGTCAAAAGCTGAGGAAAGATCCAGAAGAACCAAGATGGAACAGCTCTTCTGATCTCTCGCCATCAGGAGATTGTTGAGCACCCGAACCAGCACTGTCTCAGTACTATGTCTCTTAAGAAAACCAGACTGGACTGGTTCATAGATGTCATGGATGGTCAAAATGTCTTCCAGTTGTGCTGCCACTACTTTCTCAATCACCTTCCCAACAAAGGGAAGGTTAGAGATAGGTCTGTAGTTTGTGAAACAGTCTGGGTCCAAGGTAGCTTTCTTCAAGAGTGGTGTCACCACTGCCTCTTTCAGGGAGCAGGGGAACTCTCCCAATTCCAAGGAGCACCAGACTATTCGCACAAGGACCGGACCAATGATGTCAATTCAACCTAAGATTAGGGAAGTTGGTCCAGTGTCCAGACTACAGCACGTAGGGTGCACACTCTGGATAATCCTCATGACATTCAGAACTCCGGTCAACTGAAGATACTCCAGGAAAACTGAGGTATGGTGACCTCGTACTGATCACAGAAAACCCCTATAGGGTGTGCTGGCTGCAGTATCACCCTGATGACGGCCACCTTATTTGCAAAGAATCAAGCAAGCTCATTGCAGAGACCCTACGGGTCACTTTAAGCAAAATGGGGGGGGGGACAGTGATGGTAGGGATGATCTACAGACCACCAAATTAAGGGGAGGAAGTAGATAGGCTGATGGAAAGGGAGAAACAGGGGATGTTCAGCAAAGGGGAAGTTGTAGTGGTGGGAGATCTAAACCTAATGGACGTTGATTGGGACATCCCGGCAGCACCCACAGAAAGGAGTAGGGAGTTGCTGGAAGCACTTCAAGGAGCATTCATCAGCCAACTGGTAATGGCACCAACTAGGGGGAGTTCTGTACTTGACTTGGTTATGACGAATGGGGACAGTATCGAGGGGGAGGAGGTTAGGGAAACTTTGAGCGACAGTGACCATAGGACAGTAAACTTTAGAATCAGAATAGGTCAGGATAAGAGCAATTCCAACACTGGAGTATTAGACTTTAGAAAGGCAGATTTTAGGAGGATGAGTGCAATGGTTCTGTAGCAACTAGAGGGGAAGGAAGACTTGAAAGACATGGAGGAGCTCTGGGGGGAAATAAAGAGAGGAATACTGAAGGTGACAGAACTGTGCATTAGGATGGTTAGCAATAAAACGAGGGGAAGGGAACCACTTTGATTTGTAACTGAAGTGAGGAGTGCAGTTAGGGAGAAAAGGAGGGCTTTCAAGGTATATAAAGCATCACAGAGGAAGGCTGACAGAGAGGTATATAAGGAAATACTATGGGACATGGGGAAGGTGATCAGACAGTCAAAAGACTGAAAAGGAAGAGCATATAGCAAGGGAGGCAAAAGGGGGAGACAAGAGGTTTTTCAGGTACATGAGCGACAGAAGGAAGGGGAAGTGCGGGATTACAAAGCTCAATGGAGAGGTGGGACAATGTTGGAAGGAGATATAGAAAAAGCCGTAGTCCTGAATAAATGCTTTGCATCTGCCTTCACAGTGGAGGAGGGGAAGGGGATGAAATTGGAAAGCAGGGGGAAGCTGGGTAGTGAGATGGATTCAAGTCCCTTCATGGAGGCTAGGGTACTGGAAGAATTAGGAAAGCTGTGGATAGATAAGGCAATGGGCACGGATGGGATTCACCCAAGGGTACTCAAAGAATTAAGACAGGAACTGGCAGCACCACTCACAAGGCTATTTAACCTGTCACTGCAAAAGGGAAGGGTTCTTGGGGACTAGAAGAGGGCCAAGGTAGTACCTCTGCATAAAGGAGGAGGAAGGGAGGAGCCAGGAATCTACTGCTCAGTTAGCCTAACCTCCGTGGTTGGAAAACTAATGAAGGAACTTATAAAGGAAAGGTTGATAAAATAAATAGAAGGGGAGGGCCTCCTAAATGACAATCAACATGGATTCACAGGTGGTAGGTCATGCCAGACCAACCTGACTGAATTATTTGGCAGAGTGACAGGGACATGGGAACAAGGGGAGGGCAGGGGAAATGGCCTACCTGGACTTCAGGAAGGCATTTGACACTGTTCCCCACAGGAGGCTGATAGGTAATGTAGATAGCTTAGTAGTGGGAATCAAGCTCACCAGCTGGTTAGAACACTGGCTGGAGGGGAGGACACAGAGGGTTGTGGTGAGTGGAGTGCACTCTAAGGAAGAGAAGGTAATGAGTGGGGTTCCTCAGGGGTCTGTGGTGGGACTCATACTTTTCAACATATACATCGGGGACATCACAGAGGGTCTTCGGGGGGAAAGTGTGTCTATTTTCTGATGACATAAAGATATGCAGCAATAGGGTTGAAATGGCAGTGGAAGATATGAGGGAGGAATTGGTTAGGCTAGGGGAAGGGTCAGAAAAGTGACAGCTACAGTTCAATATCAAAAAGTGCAAAACTAAGCACATAGGATGAAATAACCCCAAGGCAAAGTACCAGTTTGTGGGAGGGGAGAGCTGAAAGTAACAGATCAGAAAAGAGACCTGGGGATCACTATTTCAGACATCCTGAAAGTCTGGAATCAGTGTGACAGAGCTGCAGGAAAGGCACTCAGAATGCTGGCATGCATAGGGAGGGGAATCACAAGCAGGAGGAGGGAGGTGGTCCTGCCACTTTACTAAACCATGGTCAGACCACACATGGAATATGGGGTCCAGTTTTGGAGACCATACCTACAAGGGGACAAGGACAGGCTGGAAATGGTCTAGAGAGGAGCAACTAAGATGGTGAGGGGGTTGCAGGGGAAGTCATATAAGGAGAATCTGGAAGAGCTGGGTCTGTACACATTGGAGAAGAGGAGGGAGAGGGGGGACATGTTGGAGACATTCAAGTATTTGAAGGGCATGAACAAGGTGAGGGTCGACAGCATCTTCAAAATGAGTAAGAACAATGCTACTAGACAGCATGCCTTCAAATTGGAGAGGGGGAGATTCAGAGGAGACATCAGGAGGAGGTTCTTTACTGAGGGGGTGGTAAGGTCATGGAACAGTCTGCCAGAATGGGTGGTGAGGGAGGATACCATGAGCAGCTTCAAAAGAGCCTAGGATAGGTACATGGGCCTAACGGGCAAGGGGAAGGCTGATAATGGAAGGAGGGGAGCTTCCAAGCGGGGGGTTATGGGAAGACTAGATGGGCCATGGGGTCCTTTTCTGCTGACAGTTTCTATGATTCTATGATACAATTTCTGGGTGCAAGCAAAAGCTGAGTGCTAGATAACCTGTCATTTGTAGGTTGGCCATGAGGTAGGCAACAGTCCAATCTTTAATGGAGTATGTCAATGTGGAAGCCTGTGGACGGGCTGGAGGAGCTGAGGAATAAGTCCAAGGAAAACTTGCAGGTCCTTCTTCTGGGTTTGCAAGCATGATATTAGTAGATGTAGAAGAAGCCAGGGTGCCAGTACATGCTGCGTAGTGTGCTGAGAGCCCAGAGAGCAACCTCAAGCAGCTAGGGCCAGAAAGTGAACTGAATGAAAGACCAAGGCACGGGAGATGCTTCACTGATGGTTATGGGATTCCAATCTCTGACTGCAGTTGGCTGACCCAAATTTCATTCTGTAGAACCTACAGAACCAAGAATATGGTAGAAGTATAAGTGGATGGTAACTGAATTAAACAGACTCCCATCACCGGTAGATAGGGCAAGCCTACCTTCATTCAAATGCCTCACAAAACATGAGTTAAGGATGGAGACTGACAGACTACTGGTATTGGCTGTAACTGGATGAAACAGACTCCCAACCCTGGTAGGTAGGGCAAGCCCAGCTGCACTCAAATACCTCATAAGGTATGAGTTAGGGACGGAGACTGTGGGATTGCTGTTATAGGCTGAGACTGGATAAAACAGACTCCCACCCTCAGTAGAAAGGGCAAGACCACTTTCATTCAAATACCTCACAAGGTATGAGTTAAGGACAAAGATTGTCAGACTGCTGGTATGGCTGGCAAGGAAAGAGCAGCTAGCTGCTGCGTTATCAGAAAAAAGAAAAGCAGAACAGAATTAATGATCAGGAGGAAAGGAATAAGTAGCAGGGAAAAAAAGGATGGAGAACAACAAGAGGAAGACAAACATATACTGGTAGACAAGAGGCAGAAATGAAACAGACTTAAGGCACAGGAAAACAGAAGCACTAGGAGGACAAAACTGGGTGTAAATTTCCCCCGAATCACTAATACCATCAACAGCTGGTTCAAGGTCAGTTGACATTCATCTGTATCCCCTCTCCCCGGGTGGTGCCTGAAAATAGGCAAGAATTTGTCTAGTGCACTTACCCAGTCACAAAAAAACACAAAAAACATAAAACTAAAACTACATTGCTTTAAACAGATATTGGCAACCCTAAGCTATAGAAATTATATTGGGGGGACTGCCAGTTGGATCATCATGGTAAAAGAAACAAGCTGAAGAGCTCTGTGGCAAGCCACCTCACCTCAGTAACTGCTTTTACAGAATACTCAACTATTTAGTGTTAAACAGAAGCAAACGGGTGAGAATTCAGTCATTATCCCAGGGGTTGGTCCTCAGCCTAGCATTTTAAAGAGATTAACCCTGACCAAACAGAACACAGGCAGAAAAAGGAATGCCGATGGCCTTATTTCAGAGCCCTGAACAGCTGAAACCACCAAAGCAGCATAAAACAGAGAGTAAAGCAACTGCCACTTCAGTTACAAAGGAAACCATGAAGGATGATGAACATGAAATGTATTTTGTGGAATTTAATTCCATAAAAGCTATTTTAACTGAGCTGGTAACTGCTGTAAAGTCTATCCATTCCTCAATGGACTCTTACGCAGCAAGTTTCTGGTGCAGAAGCATGTATAAGCTTGGTTGAGGATAAAGTGGAGAAAGAGGACAAAGAAATTACAACTTTAGGGAAAAAGGTCTAGAAAATGGAAGAAAAACTTGATGATCTTGAAAACAGATCTCGAAGAAACAACCTTCTGATAATTGGTATTCCGGAAGGTGCCGAACATCTTGACATACTAAAATATATTAATGGTTTATTTTGTCAAGTTGAATGGCCATCAGAATCAAGTAAATTCTATTCAATTGATAGAGCTCATAGGGCATTGAGACCGAAACTGGAATCTGAGGAAAAACCCAGAGCAATGATCTGTAAGTTGCTGAATTTTCAAGACAAGCTTAAAATACAGCAAGCAGCCCAAGATCAACCTGCACTTTACTGGCAACAACATCGATTCTGCATTTTCAAAGATGTAAGCCAGCTAGTCAAAGGAAAGCAAAGAATATAGAGGGACATTAAAAAGAATTTGCACAAAGGAGAAATTAAATTTAGAATGCAATATCCACCAAAACTAGTTATTTCACTACCTCAGGGGAACTACTCCTTTCAATCTGCAAACTCGGCCATTCAGCATTTACCAAGACTGTTACCAGACTTATTTAAGAAACCAGCTCAGAACATTCAACACTCCGATGCCATGGATCACTGAGTGGGATGGAACTTATAAGGTTTTGCCTTAACTTGTATTTTCTATAAGGGGAAGTACTATGACCATAATAGACTTTACTTGAAAATCGGGGGAATTACATACATTCGTATAGCTAATTTGCCTGCTGGCAGATCTCGTTTTTTTCAAGAACTATTGTTTTTAGGTATATACCTTAAATATGGTCATGGATTGGGCATTCCACGAGAACAATTTCTAACTGTGCAACACATTCTTCCTCGAGTGATTGAGCAGACAGTTGAATGGGACTTTGCTTTACAGGTTGTTCTTTTCTATCTACACCTAGTGCAAGTTATTTTTTTCATATGAATCTCTCAGGATTTTTATTTTTATTTTCTAACTGTTCAGTTTATTTTATCAGCTGTTATTAAGGGATTTGTTATTTATATAGTTACAGGTCACCTTTTAGACTTGCTCAATCAGTTATTCAACATTATGTTAGAAATTGAACCTGCAGGGGAAAATAGACCAAACAAGGGAACTAGAGTTTCATTGGCTAAAACGCAATACCTGGAAATTTTCCAAGGGCATTATTTCATTGAAGTCCTGCTGATTTCTTTCATAGCTCTAGATGTTCAGAAAGGCAAGAAATCTAGAGCGACATTATTTATTTTGTTATCCTAGAAACTATATGCCCAATATTAGGCTTGGTCCAATGTGTTAGTCCCTTACTGAGGATGCTGTATATGATTTTCTGTTTTGACTAATTCATAAAAGAATATGAGAATGGACTTTTTATCACAGGCAGAGATATTAATTTCCTTATTTTTAAGATAGAAGAGCTCTGATCTATTTCCCATGATAGACTCTTATTCAATACTTTTGTTTTTTGATGTTTTCAGTCAGCTATAATGTACATTATTTATAAAGTGCTGTTTGTTATGAAACTGTCTATAACATGGGCTAGTATGCCCTTACAGCTACACACCAAGTTTTCTTAACTTAAGTCTTGAATAGCAAGCCCAGTTATACTTAAGATATATCTGGATCCCTCATTGCAACTTGGTTCTGTGGAATTTCAGCCATTGCAATTCTGTTTAAAATATCTGATTTTTGGGGGGGCAGGCTGATTGTCATCATATAAGTAGTTTATTTGACTATGTGTCAAGACACAAGATAGCCTCGGACCTAACCTCTTTGATGACAACTACAGCAAGCTTTAAGGGTACACTGCAATTTTATTGAGGTTGGTTGGGCTATGCTCTCCTTGCAGAGCTATTGTACGATGGCTTCCCGGTCATGTTGTAGAGTTGGGGAGATCTTAGTTTATAATCAAAATAGCTTTGAAACTACTGTAATTATTTTTTTTTTGGAAGTTAGGATCATAAGGGGACTTCTATTCCACAGCTTGATTTTATTTACTCTTATTACAGGATCTTAAGATAGATACATTATTTACTTTCTATGTTTAGTTAAAGAAACTGCTGTTACAAAAGAAAAGCTTCTATACTTTGACAAATATTCTAATACCTTACTATTCATAACAGCTGACATGCAATAAGTCAATTTCTTTCTACAGGGGTAGATAGTTTTAACGCGTACAATATGTCAAGAATATGTACAGCTATTTTTAACTTACTAATTTTTGTTGTTGTTTATTGATAAAAAAATCTGTCAGTTGGAAACTCTGAAAGTTTAACGTATTTAACAAAAAGGAAAAAACAGGTAGAATGATTTACTCCATTCTAACATTGGCTCCTAGGCACTATTGGGGCAGAGGTACATGGAATCAGCATGTACCCCACCCATGTAGCTGTGCACCCACAGACAGGTATGTACTGGTGGTATTCACTACCACCAGCCACCTGTCCAAGGCCCTGCCCTCTTGGCATGCTGGACTCCGCAGGGCAGCCAGGAGCATGTGGCATGGACCCGGCCAGGCATCCAATCAGATACCCAGACTGGGACACAGTGTGGATCCTCTATGCAGTGGGGTGCACATTGGCAGTGCACCCAACAGAGGACCTACAGCTGGCAGCTGATACGGTGAGTGGAGGGCAATGCCTCCGGCCCAGAGCGGGTCGCTATGACTGGGTGGGGGACCTGTTGGTGGTGCAGGGGGGCACTGTACACCACAACATGCCTGGGTGACCCAGGGTGGGGTTGATGGGTGGTGCCTTTTGCAGGGGCAGCATCCATGGGATGGTGCCTGTGTGTGGGAGGGTGCCAGGTAGATGCTGTGCACCAATGTGTGCTGGGTGGTGCTGGATGGCTGTGGGGTGGTCTGGCAGTAGTGATCCCATCAGCAGAGTGAGCCAACTGTCCCATCCAGGCAGTGACCAGCAGTGTGCATGGGGTGCATTGGGTGCTTACTGCAGGGTTCTCCCTGTCATACCCTGTGCCCTCCTCCACACCCCCGTGGCCAGCACTACATGCTGTAATGCATGGCACAGAGTGTCAGCCTGCCCATTGCCTGCTCCTGGTACATTGCCCTTTGTGTGGCCAAGGGATTGGGTGCATAGTCTGTAGAGTGGCTGCGGATGCCAGATATGCAAGCATAGCCACTGCACTCCAGTAGTGGATAGGGCACATTGAATGTGAAATGTGCTGATTCCCATATAAAGAGAACTAACATTTTGAAACATCTAAATAGATTCAATCCATCAGTGGTATTTTTACAAGAGACCCACCTGCTGACAGCAGATTTGGCTTACCTACAGTAAGATGCCTTTGGGTAGCTCAGGTACTTGGTACTGGTACTGATAAGAAAAGTGTAGGCGTAGCTATATTAATTAATAAAAGACTTGATTTTATGGACCATCAGGTAATCATTGACCCTAATTCCAGATACATAATAGCCTATGGCTCAATGGAACAAACAGAAATATTGTTAGCTTCATTTTATGGGCCTAATAGAGAAGATTCACAGTTATTCACAGCCTTTTAACTACATTTAGTTAAGTGGCCTGGTGTTCCATGCATAATAGTGGGAGACTGGAATATAATATTGGACCCAAAAATGGACATATTGAAATCTCTTGCCTTCTCTTTTTTTAACTTTTCCTTCTTTATCATATTTTCAACTAACAGACAAAACAATAACAAACGACAAGGTAACCTCAATAAGTTTTACTACACTACATAGTTGAGTAATAATGTAAAATTGTAGGTGTAAATTACCCCACCCGTAAGTCCCCCTTCCCCAACAATATAATCTTTAAAAGATAGTTGAATACTGATTTATTAATTGTATATGCATTGTCGGCCTTTAAGAAGAATATAATACATGCACCAATGCGAGAGTAATATTAGGTATATCATCTAAGTACGAGAAAAAAAACAAAGCTGCCATTAATGTATCAAAATATCATGATAGTATATAAAATCTTAGTTAAAATAATTAAGGTGAATAACTATACTGAATAAATGGATACATTCATAAACTCATGTCCAAATGGTTTGATGGAATGTGATCTCTTATTCTAGTTATAAAGAGTGTAGTATAGCTGATAATCTACTCCACACGTTCTCGTTTAGTCACGTCTTTCCCTTTAGACAGTTAATTGCTTTGATAAGTACTAAATTATGTCTGATCTGTTGTAATCATTCTTTAAAAACAGGAGGTTTCAGGGCCAGCCAATGTTTCAAAATGGTTTGCTTAACCGAAGCTCCAATCAGTGCTAGCATATATTTGCTCAATATTAATAGATTCTTTGGATGATCATCTAGAATTAAGATTCTCATATCCCATTTATAACTTATATTAAGGTGCTCCATTACCTTAGTTTTAATTAAGAGCCATAGATTTTGAATAGTTGTGTAGTACCAAAACATATGATGTAAGGAACCTCTACCACCATACCATTTTACACATTTGTCATTTTCTCTAAAACCATCTTAAATAGTTTGTAAGGGGTTAGGTATTCATTATGAAGGGTTTCAATCTGGATAGCTCTTAGGTTATCTAATGTAAGAAATTTACTTGTATTGTGCCATATTTCCATCCAGTTCAGGTTTTCCAAATTAAGAGTTAGATTCCAAAAGGGATTTTGATAGATTTTTTCCTTATCCTTAATTTTGGACAAGTAACAGTATATATTAAATATTGGATGTTTTTTAGATCCTAATAATCCCAGATTTGATATAAAATCATCTTTGTCTTGGAGCCAGGGATAAGAGCAGAAATATGTTTTCAGGGCCAAAATTAGCATAAAAATGCTGTACATATGTTTTTGCTTAGTGATAGAATGTTACATACCTCCAGTAGGGAAGAGAGAGAGAGTCACCTGTTAACAAATGGGAGGCTCTGAGCTGCAAATGTGGAGGTCTGGGTTTGAATCCCACAGCCCCACTTGCATACTGTGTGACACTGAGCAAGTAACTTAACTTCCCTGTGCTCCCAGGTCGCACCTGTAAACAAGCTTTCAGTTAGTGTGTCTCTCCAGGTTAAACAACTGCAAAAAAAAAAAACATTTCTACCTTTCTATTTAAATTACAAGGTAATAGCTTGGGTGTAAACAAGGTATTCTGTACTTTGAAGTTTGGGTTGTTAATAAGAGGTTGGTTAATGCTAGTTTCTATGTTAATGCATAACTATCTACATGTTTGGATATAGATCTTTAGAGAGGTACCTATAGGCGTATGTTTTAAATTTTTAGGTAGGGTTTTGAATTTAATATAGAATATCACCTTAGGAGATAAACTGTATTTTCTAAATAATTCCTGTTCTATCTGAGCACAAATTGGGTACTAATAATTAGGACTGATTTCCTTCTTACTCCACTTAAAATATTTACTGGCTAGTGATGCCATATAATACAAAGCCAAGTTAGGACATTTTAAGCCCCCTTTAAATTTTGGTAGCATTAATTTATCTAAAGTTATTCTTGGAATTTGTTTATGATTGAGTTAAGCTTAGTGAACCAAGATAGGGGTAAGAAAATATTTAACATATCAATCAGAAAGAAAATTTGAAGGAATATATTCATTTTTATAACATTTCTTCTACCAAAGAAAGACAGGGGCAGTGAATTCCATCTTTTAAGATCTTCAGCTATGTTCTGAACTATCTCTTCCAAGTTTCTCTCAATTAAATCTTGTTCTTTGTTGCATATATAAATACCCAGGTATTTAAGTCCTGTATGTTTCCAGAGTAAGTCCATCTCATGAATTTTTCTTTTTATGAAAAAGCTTATTTAATGGCATCACCTCTGTTTTTTCCTTGTTAAGTCTGTAATTGGAGACTGAACTGAATTTCTCAATCGTTTCCAGTACCATTTTAATTGAGAGAACTGGCTTTGAAATGTGTAAGAATATTTCACCAGCAAATTCCGAAAGTTTAATGTTATGTTTTAGAATGGGGATACCCGAAATAGTGGTATTATTATTTATAGAGAATAATAATTGTTCCAAAAAAAAAACTAAACATAATTGGAGACAGAGGGCAACTTGGCGAATGCCTAGTAATAGTCTAAAAGGGGGGAGAGAAAACTTTATTGCAACAAATTCTAGCTGAAGGGAATGAATACAGTATTTTAATCCAATTTATAAAGTTGTCCAGAAAACCAAATTTGGCTAGTGTGGCAAACAGGAAATATAAACTGACCCTATCAAGAGCTTTCTCCACATCCAGGGAAACCAACACCACTATATAGCTGGACTCCCTGGATGCAGAGAGAACATGAGACAACTGTCTTGGTTGATCTTCAGCTTTTCTATTGGATATGAATCCTACTTTTTCCCTACTAATAAGTGGTTGCCACAAATTCTTAATTCTCTGAGCTAGAATTTGGGTTAATATTTTAATATTGTGGTTTATTAATGATATTGGTCTGTAGTTTTAAACCCTGTCCTTGGGCTTATTAGGTTTTTGGGAGAAGTATTATTGTTGCTTCTAGAAGGGAGGGGCCCAAAAACCCTCCATGTAGTAAGGAGGCATAAAATTCTTGTAAAATGGGACAGAGAGAATCACAAAAGGTTTTGTAAAAATTAGCAGTTAAGCCATCTGAGGTGGGGGCCTTGTTGCTTGAAAAAGTATTGATTTCCTCCCTCATTTCCGTAGTTGAAATGGGTGTCATCAAATTACCCTTTTGTGGTTCTTCTAGACGTGGGAATAAAAAAACCTTTAAGAAGTCCCCTATTTTTTGTGCTGAAGGAGGATTCTGCATTGGGGCATATCATCTTGTGTAAAAACTATGAAACTCCTTCATAATATCATTGTAATTTGTAAGGACCTTGTTGTCATTATCCGAAATAATGGAGTCAATATGGTTGTTTGATTCTCTCTTTTTTTTTCAGTTTATTTTCCAGAAGCTTATTTATTTATTCAATTTTGGTGACTGGGTTAGCCCACTGAGACCTGGAGGTCCCTTTTTCAGGGGTGACCTGGAAATTACATAAGACAAGAAGCAAAATACAGTGTTAGTTCGGGTTACAGGAGTCACAACAACACAGTTGAGATGTCAGAGCAGAAGAATAGCAGCACAAATGTAATAAGTAGGTTGTTCAACAGTAATAACATTGTGAAAATATTAGCAGTTTGCGATATAGTTAGGGCAGTGGTGGAGGAGGATAGGAATCTGGTTTGTCATTAATCTATGGGTTCCTATCAGGAGTCAGTGCAGTGACAGGAACTGGTGACCACTAGGTGGGCCTTAAACCTAGTGTGGAAGTTTTGCATAGTAGGGGCTTCCTGCACCCCAGACAGGGGCTGGTTCCACACTGTGGGAGCAATAAGGGCACATGACATACCACCCACTATGGTTCTGACCCTGGGGACGTCTAGGAGAGTTTGGTCAGATGTGCGGAGGTGTTGGTGATTGGCCTTTAGAGCAATGAGACCAGAGATACTGGGGTAGGTAGGGCCGACTAACTTGTACACTAGGGAGAGCAGGGGGTACTTGAAGCATGTACCCAGTGAGGGCCAGTTTAGGGAGGATAGGGAATCACAGTGGTGATCCCTAGGGTTGGCCTGGGATGAGAAGCATGCCACCTTGTTGTAAAGCACCTGAAGTCTGTGCTTCTCCAGCTTTCCAACCCTTGCATGACTGGGGCAGCATATGTGATTGTTGGGAGGAGGACGCTGGTGGTGATTGTGATTCTGGCTTCATGCACGAGCTGGTCTTTCAGCTGATAAAGGATGCTTAGTTTCCCGTGTAAGGTTTTGGTGACTGAATCCATGTGGTTCTTCAGGGAAAGACCCTGGTCCAGGGTTAGGCTGAGGTATTTCAGGGAGGGCACTACTTCTAGGCTGTTGCCAGATGCAGTGGTGAGTTGTAGGTGCTGTGTTCTGTCCTGACCAAGGGATATAGGGCCAAACAGCATTGCTTTAGTTTTGGACGTGTTGAGGACCATTCTGTTGTCAGTGAAGCAGTACTCCAGTGCCTGGAGGTCATCTTGGAGTAAGCTTGCTGGGTTTATTCCCTAGGTCAGCATAATTAGCCCTGGATTTGGTTATCATAAACTCTGCTTGTTCTAAGGTTAGCCTAGCAAGTTCCTCCCTGAGTTCTTGTAACTCTTGAATATTCTGAAGCGTTAATCTATCAGGGCTGAGTGACTCTAAATGATACAATCTATTTGAGCTAATGTTAAGCCTTACTGATTTCTGCTTTTTGAGTTTGGCACCAAACCAAATAAATTCACACCTTATAAAACACTTGCATGCTGCCCAAATTAAATCTATTTTATCCACGGAGTTAACATTCTCTTCCCAAAAATCTATAATAGCCTTGTTGATACTATTTGCAATATATTCATTACTTAATAGAATGTTATTTAATGTCCATGAGAATTGTTTACCATTGTTTGCTGTTACAGATAGCCTTAAATGAATTAATGAATGATCTGAGAGAGTTCTAGAGTTAATCTTAGGCTTATCAAACCTATTTAAGTAATATCTAGAAACTAAAAATTAATCAATCCTAGAATAAGACTTATGAGTTTGTGTGTAAAAAGTATAGTCTTTTGTGTTAGGATTTGATATCATCCAGGGGTCTGTTAAATTGCATAAATTTAACATGTCCTGAACTGCCTTATTCTCAGCCATTATGGGACTATTTGGTACATGTGTTCTAGCCATAACTGAATCAAAAGGGGTGTTCCAGTCACCGCATAAAATTAACATATATGCTGTATTGGGGGATAAGTGAGAAATTAGAGACAAGAGGAATGGTGCAATACTTGTGTTTGGTCCATATATGTAACCTAAAACACACTCAGTTGACCCTAATTTTCCTATTATTAAAATAAATCTACCTTTAGAGTCTGCTATTGTTTTTATATGGTGAAAATCTACGGTAGCGTCCTGTAGTATGGCCACCCCTGGCTTATTTGTATTTTTTCCCACCCCATATATAGTCTTATAACTAAACCATTTTAAGTTCTCGATTTCTGTGGTTAATAAATGAGTTTCTTGAAGGAAAATATGTTATATCATAATCTGTTTAGATAATTAAGCAATTGGGTTCTTTTGTGTTTTTATCCCAATCCTTTTACATTTCCCAATGCTATCTTTATCTTACCAGTACTCATATTTAACTATGAAGTTTACTTATATAAATTATTTCTAGGTCAGATTTTATGTACTCCCTAATCATTGTAGCTTTATTGTATACTCTCATTCCCTCCCCCCTTACAATAAAACCCTATCCCCATAACATAAATAAAAGGGAAATTAACTATGGTTATACATGCTATACCTCCAGTCCTTAAGACTGTCCTCCTATATGATCTAACCCTGTGAACAAACCTATGAGTGCAGATGAAGCACACTCCGTCAGTTCCAGCCTTTCTATTGAGAGAAAAGGAAAAGGTAGGTATTGTAAATGATTGAAATCCTAAAAAAAAAAAAAGAAAAAGAGATTCCCTATGAAGCATTTGTCCCCATTTTACTCACCTCTTATATTATCACAAGACCAACCACTATATTAGGTTACAAACTGACTCACCATGATATTATAAAGTTACTCCAGGTTACTGGGACCCTGTTTTTGTTTTCTGAACTGTATCTCTGTCAATATAGGAACCATATGACCTTATATAATGTGCAGATATCCCTTATTAATATGGCGTAGGTGTTCATTGAAAGTTGCTTTTTTCTTTGCTCAAGAATCAGAAATGCAATATAAAAATGTAATTTAAGTCCTAGAAGGGGAGCATTTCTGAAAACCTGTGAGAGGCTGCAGTTGAGGATGAGGAGGTTCCTTTCCATATTGTTATAAACTTGTCATTCCTTCCTTTTAGACTATCAGGCTTCACCTATAAATCCCCCCTTGTTTGGGACCTGGAGACTTGGTATTCCTTTTATTTAAAATGAGATACTCCTTTAACATTAACATGTATCTTAATTACCCTGCTGCAAATCTGAGATTCTAAATTAATTATCCCTTGTGGCATGTAGGATAGATTATAATATGCTGGAGACCTCTTCTGGTATTTTCCCTCATATAGATCGGAATTTGAAATCTGTAGGTAGATTACATATTGCAACCTCAATCCCTTTATAGAATATCAGGGCTTGTGTATAATCCCTGAGCTTTGTTGCTGTGCTCTCCAACAGGAAGGCTGTCTGGTTATGGGATTGGGCAGCTAAGCAAATGCTGGCAGTTATGTAGAATGTATCAGTATTAGCTACTGCTCCCCGTAGGTTTTTAAGTGAGTATAGTCAAGGTCATAGGGTGATATAAACCAATTAAATTAGGGTGAGGTCTAGTAGGTATTATAGCTCTGCCAGTGGGAACTCTGTTATGTAAATCTGATTAGTCAGTCTTTCTCTATTTCAACTCCCCTGAAGGTTATAAGCCAATACAAGGATTCAACCTGACTTTCTGATTATTGGGTAATTGGTCTACAGTTTTACTGGTGTGGTTATATCAATGCTATATTACAAATCTGGTTATATTTATACGGAAGCACCTATGTTTAAATTTATTCTCTCTACTTCATGAGAGGAAACTGTGGCCCAGTATCTTTGATTGGAGCCCAGAGCAAAGGGATCTTTCCTTAACTGTGATGTTTATATAACTCCAGCTTTGTATAGTGCACTGCTTAACAGAATATTCCTCTCCCCTTTGTAGCCCTCAGATATGGTTAGTCATAAGTATACTCTCCTCTCCTCTTCTATCACAATACATCTTAACTACTGTAAAGCTTTTAGGTAGTGAATAAATGTTTATTACCTCTGTTCTTAAAGTCCTTCTTTAACAGAAGTTTCCTTTAACCTTAAATGTCATATGGACATATAGGGGCATCCTTCCTGAATATTCTAACTTACAACTGTACTGGGTCTCGTATACTAGAAGCTTCCCATGATATATTGCTGCCTCTGGTGCATACACATTAAGTCTCCATCACAACAGATTTGAAAACAAAAACTAGAAAGCAGATAAGCCTCTCCCCAAAAAACATCTCCATATCCTTACTATCATCATAACTTCTACTCTAGCCCCACAGCATTTCAAACTATTGCAAAAAGAAATTACATGCAAAGGGAATGGTCATTCATTGCCCTCAATTTCTCCAAACACCCTAGACTATTGTGGAAAACATCCCAAAGCTAATATTGTTACACCCAAGTCAAATAGCCTAATCCAAATAAAATAAAAAATAACTACCCTTCTTAACCGCCACTATAATGCCATTTATAGAAAACAACTCCATTTCATAAAGTTCATAAAGCCCTTCATCCACAGTACACGTTGCTTATTTAGCTGTATCCCCAATTTCTACACTATCAAAATAATGTGAGATGATCATCAACTGCTATAAATCATAAGGCACAAATCAGAATGAAAACAGATATATCGTATTATTCATCTGTCTGCAATTATTAAGTCTTTTATATGTAAGTCCACCAGCCTTCCATCGAATTAATCTTTATTCCTTTCAGCCCATTTTAAACAGTTCTGAAAATAGCCTAGACGGTTCTGTCTTTGCTTTGTCTGGGGTATCATAGGAGTGAGATATATTATCCTTGCTGACCACCAGTTTGGCAGGATACAACATTTGAAATGTAATTCCCATGGCAATCAGTTTATTGACTATAGGTGTAAATTATCTTCTGCGCAAATAAACCATCAGGGGTAGGTCTTGGGAAAGCCTTATCCTTTTGCCATCCCATGCTAAGTTCAGATAACTTTTGGCTTTATTCAGAATTTAGGATCTATCAAAGTAATTTAGAAATTTTATGAAAAAAGGCCTAGGAGGATCACCTTTATTCTGAGCTGGTCTAAGGGCTTGGTGCGCTCTCTCTTGATTATGTATTAGGAATGGTTTGGAGAGAGTCTGCCAATACTTTCACATAAAACTTGAGCAAAATGAATGGGGTCACCTCCGTCTGCTGTTTCTGTGAGCCCATAAATAACAATATTATTTCTTCTAGACCTCCCTTCAAGATCCTCCAATATTTGTTCAAATTATTTAATTTTTGGTGAAGTGGAGGGATTTCAGAAACAGTTTTATTTTTCCAATCTTCCAGAGAGAAGACTCTTGCCTCTGTGTCCCCGATTCTCCTGTTAAGCCCTTCCAGGGAGTCATTCACCTTTTTAGAGTGATTCAGCAGCTCTTTTATTACTTCTTTGAGAGGAAAAAGTTCAGGTAGGAATTTTCCCTCTGTGAGATAGCCTGGATGGTCTTCTTGGATAGATCCCTTATTCTGTCCTTGTTTGGCTTTCTTCACTGAGCTTGAGTAGTTAGGCATTGGTGGCAGGGTATGCTTGATTCCTGGATTCTTCATTTCAGCATCTATGGTGAGAATATTACTACTTTTTTCTTGCTAATGGTGAATCCATCTGATTAACACTATGTTTTTAAAAACTTGTTTGAAAAATTAGCTAGATTCTTTGCTGCATTAACTCAAGATAGACTGGAGCCGAGACAGAAAGCACCTAACTCCCTCAAGGCATCACCGGAAGTCATCTCTTACCTTCTCAATCAGCCTGAACCAGCAAGCATTGTGTGAGATAATTGATTCCCATGCCTTGGTAGATCCCTGGAGAACACATCACCCTTCTGCAAAGGAATATACCTTCTACTCCAATCCTCAGAAAAACCACTCCAGAATTTACTTTTTTCTTGTGAGCCATAGACTACTGCCTGGACTAATACATGCAGATATATTGGCCACAGTGATCTCAGATCATTCTCCAATTTTGTTAAAACTATAGTTGGATATGAATATTCAGGTGGATAAATTATGGAGAATGAATGATAGTCTTTTACACAGTTTACAAACATCTCACTTAAAACAATTCACTCAACACTTCTCTGAAGAAAATTTGTGCTCAGTAGACAAACATTTAACAATATGGTTGGCCTATAAATGTGCAGTCAGGGGTGAAATGATCAGAATAGTGTCTAAAATCAAAAGGGAAAGGATACATCGATCACAGGAACTTCTCACACAGATAAGATTCATGGAGTCACAATTGGTCTTACAATATTCAGACCAACTAGTCTCACTAGTGACAGTAATCTGAGAATGTTATCATGAGCTGAACAGATCGCAGGCCGAATTGGCAATGTTAAAATCTAAATACGTTTCCATTGGAGAAAAGGCAGGTAAATTATTAGCATGGTGCATCAAGCAACAATAGGCAATGCATACTATAAAGCATCTTTATTGTGTGGATACCCATCAGCTCATCAGGAACTCATGAGCCATAGTAGAAGAATTTTATAAGTTCTATAAAACATTATATGGGATAAGAGATCAGTCTGTCAATTTATCTTCAATACGGAAATATTTAGATAATTTAGATAAGTACCTAAACTATCAAAAGAAGAGAGGATTTTTTTAACAAAACCTTTAACTTTACTCAAATTACACCTGGCATTACAACAGATGGCAGGTGATAAGGATCCTGATCCTGATGAACTAACCATTAGATTTTATAAAACCTTTGCTCAAGAAGTATTGCCCTATATGTTGAAAATGTATGAGGAGGCATATCAACAGAAAACTCTAAATGCCTGTTTGCAGAAATCTTTTATCTCAGGTTTGGCCAAAGCAGGAAAAGTCCCCACAAAAGTAATAAATGACATGCCTTTTTCTCTTTTAAATATCGATTTCAAAATCCTTCCCAGGATACTGGCCATTAGGCTTTAACGAGTATGGTCAGAACTAATTGGCTCTGAACAGGTCGGATTTATGTCCGGCCGGCTATCTGCTGATCATATGAAGAAATTTCAACATATAATAGCTGCATCTGGAGAAGCAGACATCCTACGGTGCTGGCCTCCCTTACCACAGAAAAAAACATTTCATTGCATTTTGTGGACATATTTATTTAAGATGCTGGAAACATTTTACTTTCCTGAAGAGGTCATACAATGGATTAAATTTGACATATTCTCACCCCTCTGCTCGGGTCAGATGTAACCAAGTTTTTTTTATCCCCCTTCCCTCTACACAATGTTACTCACCAAGGTTTCCCACGTTCTCCTTGTTTAATTTTATTTAGAAACTTTAATTAGGTGCATTAACAATGATCCATCAATTTCTAGTATTTTACTAGGTCAAAAACAATTTTAAATATCTGCATATGTAGATAATATTCTTCTTCATTTAAGCAATCCCAGTATCTCTTTAAAGATAGCACTTGAGGAAATTAATGAATTTGGGTTGACGTCACATTACCACCTCAATTTTGAAAAAGTATAGCTACTACCAGCAAATCATCTAGTTAGAAAAAACAACTTCTCAGGATGGGGATTTAAATGGTTAACTAATGATCTGATTTACTTAGCTATCAAAATTAACACTTCTATAAATAAAATTATTCACAATAACTTTCTTGAACCAATGCGTCTCTTGAAAATCAATTTGGAAAGGTGGCAAAAATTGCCCTTATCTCCCTTGGGGAGGATCAGTTTGCTAAAAATGTCTCTTCTGCCAAAAATGCTATATTCAATGACCTGTCAAATTATCTTTTAGTTGGTTTAAAAACTTACAGAGACTTTTTTCAAATTTTATTTGGTGAGGCCACATACTTCGATTAGGCTATGCTCGTCTGACAGCCTCAAAAATGAAGGGAGGCCTTGGGGCACCAAATTCTCTGGTTTATTATTATACTGCACAGATCACCAAATATATTAGATGGTTGTCATTTGAGAAAGGTGAAGATGCAATATTCTACACCTCTCAATGGATCACCATAGAATATGATTTATTTACTTTAAATAAGATTTCTTTAAAGGCCTTGTTTGACTCCAAATATAAAGTTTTGCCTAACTCTCTAAAATTTACCCCTATTGGTATCGCTATAGTAATATTTAGCCAATTTAAAAATTATATATTGGGAACGATCTTACCAACCCATGGAAACAGCCACTGCAGCATAACCCAAAATTTAAAATACCATGCAAAACATTAATTAATCCAATCTGGTCAAGGGAGTTGTTACTGTAAATCAATTTATACAAGATAGTAAATGGATCCCATGTATCACTCTTTCACAAGCTTATAACCTGAGGAAACATAGAAACATAGAATTTGACAGCAGATACTATATGGACCGCTTGGCCCACCCAGTCTTCCCATTTCCCTACCTAATGGATAAGCTGCAGATCCTAGTTAACCAACAGCCTACTGCCTCCTACCCCAACCCCTAGAATTGTCTTATGTCTGTCCCATGCATTCTTGAATTCCCCCCACTGTTTTTGACTCCACAACCTCCCCAGGAAGGCTGTTCCATGCATCCACAACCCTCTCCATGAAAAAATATGTCCTCACAGTACCTCTGAGCTGTCCCCCTTCTATCTTCAAATTGTGCCCCCTTGTTCTTGCACATCTCTTTTTCTGAAAGATGCTACCCACTTGGACTTTGTTGATTTCCCTTGAGGTACTTGAAAGTTTCTATCATGTCCCCACCGTCCCTCCTTTCCTCGAGGGTATACATATTAAGCTCCTTAAGTCTCTCTTCATATGTCTTCCGGTGCAGACCCTGCACCATTTTAGTTGGCCTCTTCTGGACTGACTCCATCCTGTCTGGCAAAAAATACATTTATATATACCACTTGATGGATATAAATATACACAGTTTAAGATAATACACACTATTTACAATACTCCTAAAAAAATATTCAAATGGGGAATTTTAAGTTCACAGAACTGCATTAGATGTAAATCAGAGATAGGGTCACTTTTATATATTTTATGTGAGTGTCCAAAAGGTAAAATCTTATGGAATACAGTAATTAAGAATTCAAATCCTGCTTTGGGTATCTCTTCTTCTTTGACTGTTCAGGATTGTGTTCTAGGGATGAACATCCAAGAATTGACGGGCAACAAATGTTATTATCTTAATTTGATCTCTATGATCACAAAGAAATTAATTTTATGTCATTGGTTCGATCAAAGTACCCCATCTTTACTTAAATGGTTCAGGGCAATATCTCAAATATTATGTATCTTAAATATGTTAGCATCTACTCAAAATACATTTTCACTTTACTCTCAGAGGTGGGGAACATTAGATACGTGGGTGTCTAGCCTTATGCACTAATGGCAGTACCCGCATAAATTATAGTGAACTGTATCATAATCCTGTTATTACTCCTGTTCTCTCATATTTTAAATTACTTTTTGCTCTGTGTTTTGAAGTGGAATGGAACGGTAGAGGGTAGGTAGGGAGATGTATAAATGGTGCACTCTTATGTTATCTATATTGTCATATGACTTGCTTGTTTTTGATGTACTGTAATACCTATTGAAAAAATTACATAGATAAATAAATGTTGTCAACAGATAAGGGCCTTGTGGCTGATCCAGTCTGTCCTATCCCTCTTTCTAATGCTTAAGGTACCCTAGATGCTATGACAAGTTCCCCCAGTAAAATACACTAAATTAAAAAAAACAATTATATTGAGTATGATATTATATTGAGTATGAGATTTCTGTGTGGTTTGGTTAGTGTCCCATTACTGATTGTCACTATACATTTTGTTTTGAAAACAAACCATTATAATAATGTAATTGATGAAAATTCACTAAATGGCATTTCAATGTTACTGCACCAGCGATGGAGCTTTAGTCACTAGTTAAAGTTCACACTCTGGTCACACATGGTAACACTTGGTCTAGGTGTGTGGTCCCAACATCTGCATCCTCGCAAATGTCATGATGTGCTAATTTCACTGACAGGCATTCACTTTCACTCAGTGTTAAAGTGTGTATTAAAGTGTATTGCTTGGTAACAAGAGACAGTTAAATAATGAAGTAGTTGCTCTGAAAGCCATGAAGAAATAAGGATGATTGAGAAAGGAAATGAACAGTTACTATATTGATATTGCACAGTCTGCTAAGTTGAAAGAATTGACATCAAATGAAGCATATGGGTCAAAGGTTCTCATTTTATAATATTAAACAAGTCTAAATGATTTGAACATTGTTTTGTATTAATGGCTGATACTTTACCTTTAAGCTAAGTGCTAAGGGAGAATGCAGAACCTGGAAACACTAGTGATAGATGGAGGGGTGGCTCTGAGAGGAGCAAGAAATGCCCCCCCCCCCCAAAAAAAAAGTCAGGAAAACAACACAGAAATGGAGCATGGAAAACAAGGTGGGTGGGAACCATGGATAAAAGTCAGGAGTGAGGAGCAAACAGAGAGGAAGGGGAAGCACATGAACAATGATGATAGAGAGCAGGAACAAGGGTCGACAGGCACAGGAAACAAATAGCGACTGAAGCAAAAAGGAGTGAGGAAGTGGGGAGGCACAAAAGAATGAAAAGAAGAAGGGGAACAGAATGGGGGAACAATAGGCACTGAGCAAAACAGGGAACAGACAAGAAAGCAGGCAAAGAAGAGAAGAGAAGAGAAGAAACAGCAAGGTGGCAGGAAACCCAAGAAGGCACAACCACATGAGCCACACAAGAGCTCCAAAATGCTGTTGTTTTGAAACAAGCTAGGCAAGAGCTGCTGGAAGAGGCTAGATTTTATTTGGAAAGTGAGGGAGCTTCCCCTGCATTGAACCTTGGGCTTCAGCACTCCCAAAAACAACAATGGTACCATGGTGCCTAATAACAATAATGATAACTTACATGATCAGCAAGACAAAAAATAACTATGGTGGGCAAAAAGTAGCAGCATTGGTTAAGATGAATACTGCATAGCCAGAGAGGCATCAGAGAGTTTTTTGGTAAAGACACTGCAGGCCTTTGGAGAGTGATGGCAGTGTTACACAGTTGTTTACAAAGTATTAATCACTATAATGACCTTCCAGTTGTCCTACAGGAAATCAAGAATACTAAGGTTATGTAACCAGACAATCCATAGGTGAAATCTAGATATGTGCACTGTGAGGAAATTTCACTTCTTAAAGTACTTTGTGAAGTTCCTCAACTTTGCTTTGTAAGGGGAGGGGGTGACACTTTGTGTACGTTTACATGGCATAGTCCCCAACTTCACTTAGCAAAGATTACCTATAGTGGCACTTTACTGGTGATAGTGTCATTGAAGTGGCTCTATGTTTAGTTTTCACCAGGTAAAGTACAACTTCACCAGCAACAACCACCCAAAGTGTGTGTGTGCTTTCTAAACCACTATACTAAAAATAAAATGTTGAACCCACTCATCTTCCTGCTAACATACAATTCCCACCCCCACCCAGACCTTTAAAACACACCACCCTCACCGTGCCATGCTCTAAACACCCACTGCTTCTCATTCCTCCCTCACAGTCCCTGTGAATTTATTAGAATAAACAAAAATCACCTTCCCTTACATGTGCCATATCAATAAATACACTGCCCAACTCCTCTTTCTTTTGCCTGTCCTCTATGAGTCATATTAAGTCAAGCACCCCCCACCTACCCACTTTGTAACAACCAATACACTACTCCCCCCAGTGTAACATTTCTAAAGATAAAGAAGATCCATGTAAAATAGAAAACTGTCCAATGCCAGAGCAAGATGCCTTCTTGACTCAGTGATGCCACTGCAACAGAATAAATTAACAATGACTTCTCTGTATAGTAATACTTGATTGGCTTCTTGTCATCATAGAAACATAACATAGAATTTGACGGCAGATAAGGACCGCTTGGCCCACCCAGTCTGCCCATTTCCCTACCTACTGGATAAGCTGCAGATCCTAGTTAACCAGCAGCCTACTTCTTCCTACACACCCACCCCCAGAATTGCCTTATGACTATCCCATGCATGCTTGAATTTCACTGATTTTGACTCCACAACCTCCTCCAGAAGGCCTGCTCCATGCATCCACAACCCTCTCTGTGAAAAAATACTTCCTTAAATTACCTCTGAGCCTCCCACCTCTATCTTCAAATTGTGCCTCTTGTTCTTGCACACCTTTTTTGAAAGATGCTACCTCTTGGACTTTGTTGATTCCCTTGAGGTACTTGAAAGTTTCTATCATGTCCCCCTCTCCCTCCTTTCCTTGAGGCTATACATATTAAGCTCCTAAGTCTCTCTTCATATGACTTCGGTGCAGACCCTGCACCATTTTAGTTGCCCTCCTCTGACAGCTTCCATCCTGTCTATGTCTTTATGGAGATTGGGTCTCCAGAACTGCACACAGTACTTCAGATGGGGTCTCACCAGCTGTCTGTACAGAGGATAATAACTTGTTTTCTACTGGTGATGCCTCCTATGCATCCCAGTATCCCCCAGCCCTCCTTGCTGCCTCTCACATTGCTTGCCCATCTTTAGGTCATCTGATATGACTACCCCCAGGTCCCTTTCCATTCTTGTTGTTGTTAGTATCTCACCCCCCATTGTGTACTCTTCCCCTGGGTTTTTGTTTCCCAGGTGCATTACCTTGCACTTCTTAGCATTGAATCTAAGCTGCCATACATTTGACCATTCCTCTAACCTTGCCAAGTCCCTTCTCATCCTTTCCACCCCACCCTGTGCATCAACTCTGTTGCAGATCTTAGTGTCATCTGCAAAGAGACATACTTTTCCTTCCAGTCCTTCTGCAATGTCGCTATAAAGACATTGAAGAAGACCGTCCTAATACTGAATCCTCGTGTACCCCACTAGTAACCCTCCTTTCTTCTGAGTGGACTCCATTTACTATAACTCTCTGTGTCCTATTCTCCAGCCAATCCTTTACCCAGGCTGTCATCTTGGGACCCACTCCCAGGCTGGCTAACTTGTATATTAATCTTGTGTGGACTGTGTCAAATGCCTTGCTAAAGTCTAGGTAGGCCATTTCCACAGCCCCTCCCTGATCTACTACTTTGGTCACCCAGTCAAAGAAATCTATCAGATTCATCTGGCATGACCTTCCGCTGTGAATCCATGCTGCCTAAGGTCCTGTGCCCTCTGGCCTCTAGATACTGACAATTCTTTCCTTAGAAGTGATTCCATCATTTTCCCTATCACTGAGGTTAAACTAACAGGTCTATAGTTTCCTGCTTCTGCCTTGCTCCCACTTTGTGAAGGGAATCACATCTGCCCTCCTCCAGTCCTTGGGTACCACCCCATCCTCCCATGATTTGTTAGAAAGGGTAGTCAGTGGTGTCACTAGTTCTACCCTTAGTTCTTTTAGAATTCTGGGATGAATCCCATCAGGCCCCTTGCTTTGTCCACCTTCAGTTTTAAGAGTTCTTTCAGAACCCTTTCTTCTGTAAATGGGCCGGTATCAACTTCTGTATCCAGAGTGTTACTACTGTTTGTTTTATGTATCTCCCCCTCTTCCTTCATAAATACTGAGCAAAAATATTTGTTTAGTATCTCTGCCTTTTCACAGTCTCCCTCTGCCCACCCTCCCTCCCTTTATTAAGCTCCTAACTATCCCTCCCTTGGTCTTCCTTTGCTCCTGATGTACCTATAAAGGTTTTATCCCTTCTAACTGAGTTGGCTATCTTTTCCTCGGTTTGGCCTTTGCTGTTCTGACTGCCTTCCCAGCCTCCTTTGCTTTAACTGATACAGTTTCTCTCCTGCTCCTTCTGCGATTCCTTGTACTTCCTGAATGCTTTCTTTCTCTTGAACCTTCACTGCCACTTCCTTTGAGAACCATAGTGGTTTCTTACATCGTCTTGTTTTGTTTATTTGCTTCACACAAAGGCTTGTTACCTCTGTGATGGCAGTTTTATTATTCCCCATTGTTCTTCCACCCTCCTTCCTGCCCATTTGCTAGTGCATTCCTTAGGCACGCACTCCGTTATGCAAAGTCAGCCTCCTAAAGTCCAGTACTTTTGTCTTTGTATGGCTTGACTCTACTGTGTTTATTGTGAACCATACTGTTCGATGGTCGCTAGTTCCCAGATGGCTACCCACTTACATCTGTGATCCTCTCTCCATCTCCATTTGAGAGTATCAAGTCTAATATTGCTCCCTCTTGAGTGGGCTCCAGTACTAGTTGTCTAAGGCTTGCCTCCTGTAGGGCATCTAGAATAACTGCACTCTTCGAAGTGGCAGCTGCAACTGCACTCCAGTTAACATCTGGCATATTCAGATCACCCATCAGCAGTATCTCCCCTTTTTCTGCCATTTGAAGTATACTTTCTATCATTTCATTGTCCATTTCCTCCCCCTGAGAAGGGGGTCTGTATACAACCCCTGTGCGGATTGTGGTGCCATTGCCTGTCTCCAAATTTACCCACAGTGCTTCTTCTCCTCCCTGTTTACCCTTTTGTTCTGTTGCTTTTATTCCTTCCTTTGTGTAAAGAACTACTCCTCCTCCTCTTTTACCCTCCCTGTCTCTCCTGTAGATAGTGTATCCTGGTATGTTTACGTCCCAGTCATGGTTTTGTGTGTACCATGTTTCTGTGACTGCCACGATATTCAGATGTTCCTCCTCCATCAAGGCCACTAATTCAGGAAGCTTGTTACCTAGACTATGGGCATTGGTACTCATTGCTCTCCATTTTTGATGGCTTTACCTTCTGTTGCAGCATCCCCACTGACCGTCTCTACCTCGGTCTTTTTCTCATTTAGTACCCTGTTTTGTAGGAGAGGCTGGGATTTTTCTGCTGCTTGTCAGTGCCTCCCTTTGACTAGTTTAAAAGCTTGCCAATGAAGCATTTAAACCGATTGCTCAAAGACTTGTTCCCTTCCTGGACAGATGCAGACCATCCTGCCAGTATAGGCTGTTGTCCCTCCAGGTGGAACCCCAGTCCTCAATGAAGCCAAACCCCTGTGCTCCACACCATTTTTTCAACCATTCATTAAACTGCATGGTGCCATTTACCCTCGCCTCACCCATGCCTTTGACAGGCGGCACCTCTGAGAAGGATACTGTGTGTGCTACTTGTCTTAGGCCCCTCCCCAACTCTGCAATGTCCTCCTGCACTGCTCTAACCTCATGATGAGCCAAGTCATTTGTCCCTAGGTGGACAATTACGTCCAGCTCAGAATCCCTTGCAGCTGTTGTCATGATCCTGAGGATGCGCTTCCTGTCCCTCCAGGCCATGGCACCAGGCATCAAATGGTGTGGTCTCTGTGCTTTATGAGTGCTTTAATGAAATCCATGCCTAGCAGGCCACCAGACTGCTCAGTCTCAACTCTTCTAACAAGTGCACTATAAAAGACTTACTTGTCCAGTGTGTCCCAGCATGCACGTGTCCCAGTGAGTGAGTGGAATAGCGAGGAAGTGGAAAAGGTACTGTCATCTTAGGCATCAGCATGCACAGAAGCAGGGGACTCTGTCGGTCAACTTTGGTAAGGTAACTGGTCACTTCTGTTGTTACACTCAATTTAGGGAAATGGTAAAGGGTAGAAGGTGGGTGAATAGTGTAAATTAGAGGAACACCCTATCTAGGCTGTGGTGAAATAAGGTTTTTAGTAGGGCACCAAAGGGAAAGACCTAAAAGAAAAAGTTGGCAGAGGGAAGTAGGGAGGAATTCAAGGAAGGCAGTAAACAGGAAATCAAGGGTAAGAGAAAGTCAGGAGATGCCCTATCTGGGGTAGTGTGACATAGGAAAGACTGATAGGAGGTTCAAGGGGTGTAGAACCAACCATAGGAACAGGGTGCAGTAAGGAGCAGGAGGAAGAACCTATATAGCCAGAAACAGGTTTTGTTCAGTGCAGTGGTGTGAAGCAGCAGTCTTCAGGGAGACATTCTGGATACTGAAGTGCTGCCCTGTATGCATGTGCCTGTCTGGGGTGAAGGAGGAGGTCACTAGACTCTAGCCTGAGCTGACCAGGATCCAGATGGCCTCATCCCTCACCCAGGGGCCAACAAGTTCACCACCACTGCCACAGATGATGCCTAGGGGAAGGAAGTCTGACTGGACAGTGGTAGGCTCCAGGAGGGTGGCAGTGGCTCAGCAGGAGCACATTACTTCACCAGTGCCACTATGCAACTCCTTTACCATTCTTGTAGGATGGAACCACCTGGAGATGGCAGCTGTAGTAGTAGAAGCGGAGGATGTAGTGGTGCCTTGAATGGGGGAACCTAAGGTGGGTGGCAGCAGAGCCCACCAGAAGAAAAAGAAGAAGCTTCTGGTGCAGGACATGATCATTAGGGTGATAGATTTAGGAAGGGAGGGGTTGAGAGGGATGTAGGTGCCTATCTGGCACTACAGCTCAGAAGGATTGTCAGCAGAACCTAGGGGTGACTAGGGTGGAGGGCAGGGCAGATCTGGATGTCATTGTTCACCAGGGGCCCAATGACCTAGCTAGGGATGCAGCTGAGATTGTTCGATGGAGTTCAGGGATCTGGGGAGGGCCCTAAAACAGGCAGCATGCACAATGACCTTCACCAAGGTGCTACTTGTATATGGCCAAGGGGAGGACAGGGAACCCCACATCATGAGTTTCAACTCATGGTTGAAGGAATGGTGAATAGAGGACAGATTCAACTACACTGGGGACTGGGACCAACCTGGGAGGATGTGGGCTTGTACAAAAGTGATGGCTTGCATCCATCTAGGAAAGGAACTGTAGTCTTCAGTAGATGGCTTAAAGTTACTTTGACAAACACGCAAACTAGTTGACGGGTGTGGCAGAAGGACACAGGGAGGCATATATTGCCCTCCACAAAATGAAGCAGAAAGGAAGGATAACCTGAAGGGAGAACACTCCCCCACAAAACAGGTTCAAGGCAAAAGAAGGAGAAATGGAGATGAAGGGGCAAAGAACAAACACAGTAATATGAGAGGGGAAAATGGGCCAAAGGAAGGAAGGCAGGGTTTTAAGTAGGATGGAGAAAGATGTTGAAAACCATGTGTGCAAATGCAAGAAGTCTTGGAAATACAGTTCCAGATCTTGAGGCTATTGTGGCAGAGACAGACCTGGACATAATGGCCATCACTGTGTCATGGTGCATTATGGCTATACTAGGATACAAGCAGTTCAGGAAGGATATGGAAGAAAGAAGGGGTTGTTATATGTCAGGAAGATATCAAGGCAACAGGATAAGGAGGCACTGGGGATATTGCAGGTCACCCTGGAGATAGCAGCTGTATCCTCCATTTGCAGTGGGGTGATTTACAGATCTCCAATGCAGAGTTAGGATCTAGACATAGAAATGGGGGAAGCCATTAGCAAAATGGTAGATAAGGGGGAGGTACTGTGGATGGAGGGGCTCAATTTACCAAATACTGAATGGAACCTCTAGGTCACAGCCTTGGCTAGAAACAGGGTGTTCCTAGATTCCTTGCAGGGGGCATTTCTGAGGAATCTAGCCAAGAACCCACTCATATTGGGGTAATACTGGACCTGGTGCTTAGAAACAGGGACATTGCTGTGAATGTCAGAATGGGATACCACCTAGGAAATAGTGATCACTGGACAGTGTGATTTAACATTAGGATAGCAGCAGAGGCAAGTCACACAAGGTCAAGGATTCTTGACTTCAGGAGGAGAGATTTAAAAGAAACAGATGTATTCCAGACAGATGCTTGGGGGATGTGGGGTAGCCATGACGGGGTTGAGGGACAGTGGATGAGATTATGTAATGGAATAGTGAAGGTAGCAAACCTCTGAGCAGAAAAGGTGATTGGAAGCAGGAGAAAAAGTAAACCAATATGGTTCTCAAGAGAGGTGCAGAGGGAAGAGAATAGAGAGGTGTACCAGCAAAAACAGATGGAAGCAGGGAAGGTGGTGAGCAGTGTTATGGCACAAACTGAGAAAGAATAGCCGGGGGTAACAAAGGGGGCAAGAAAGACCATTTTTAGGGGCAGAAGTGAAAAAGGAAAGACAAGGGGAGGAATTGTGAGGCTGTGGGGTGTTGAGTAAGACTGTGCAGAGGATGATCTGTAAAAAAGCAGGTATTCTGAACAAACGACTCTGTTCTGTGTCTACAGTGGAAGGGCATAGTCCACATGCACATTAAAGAACCAGTGGAAGGAGGGAAGTAGACACAAGTCCATTCAAAGAGAAAGGAGTCCCAAAGAGACTTGCAAATCTGAGCATGGACAAGACTATGGGGCTGGAGGGGGCGCATCCAACAGTATTGAAGGAGCTCAAGGGGGTACAGGCTGCATCTCTGACAGTCCTATTCAATAACTCATTAGATACAGGGATGGTCCCAGAGAACTGAAGAAAGACAGATGTAATCCCCCGCCATAAGAGCAGCAACAGGTAAGAGGCTGACAACTACAGATCAGTCAATCTGATATCAATAGTGGGGAAACTACTGGAGTCACTTCTAAAGGAAAGGCTGTTATATTGCCTTACATCTGGCAGGTTGCAGAACCTGAGGCTGCATGGATTCACGAAGGGGAGATCATGTTAGACAAACCTGATATAGTCAGTGCTATGTGGAATGTGGAATTCTTCTGGTGGAATAAGTGCTGAATGACCATTCCACTGGCAAAATTTCTGCCGGAATTTCATCAGTTCTTTAGTGGAATTCTGCCTGTTGTGATCCACGGAATATTATTTCATGGAACAGTATTTTGTCCTGTGGAAAATCATTCTGCAACTATTTCTGTGGAAAATATAGAGATCCACTGAATAATATTTGGGGAAGAGCATTTATTCCATTGAAAAACATTCCACAGCCATTTCTATGGAAAATATTAAAGACCGCAAAATAAAATTTCACAGCAATCAGTCATTCCGTTTCTGGTGAAATTTGGCAGAAATTAGGCAGAATTTTGAAAATTCCATCAAATTCTATTCCACCAGAATTTGAAAATTCCACACAGTACTAGACAGAGTTCTTTGACTGGGTGACCAAAGAAATAGATCAGGGAAGAGCAACCCAAAGCCTCTGTGCTGTGGGGTTCTGCAGAGTTCGGTCTTGTCGCCCTTGTTGTTCACGGTGTATATGCTGCCATTGGGAGACATTATTAGGTGGTATGGGCTGGATTTTCACTGTTATCCAGATGATGCCCCACTATACCTGTCTTGTGCACCCAATAACCAGATGGCGACCTCTGTATTTAACAGTTGCCTAGAGGATATCCAGACTTGGATGACTTAAAATGGGATTAAATTTAACCCAGACAAGACTGAGGTACTGGTGGTGGATCCAGGTAATTGTGGCAGAGGTATGGTGAGGGAATATCACCTGGCTTAGTGCTGGTGGGAATTCTCCTTACTCCATCTAGATGGGTGAAGGATTTGGGCTTGATCCTGGGTGATGGCCTGTTGCTTTATGCTCAGATGTTGCCCATGGTTAAAGGTGGGTTTTACCATCTTAGGAACATTGCCCGGATCAATGCCCTAATCCCGCCTGAGGACCTGACTACACTGGTGCATGCTTTCTTCATGTTCAAGTTGGACTGCTATAATCCCCTGAATCTAGGGTTATCTGGAGGCAACCTCCACTGGCTGCAGCTGGTGCAGAATGTGGCAGCAAGATTGCTGACGGATGTGAAATGGCGTGATCATATCACCCCGGTCCTCCTTGAACTGCACTGACTGATGGTCAGGTAGAGGATTCTCTTCAAGGTAGGGCTCCTGACCAACAACACCCTACACGGAAGGGGGCCAGTGTATCAGTAAGATCTCCTAGTCTCCTACTGGCTGCCCCAGGCACTACGTTCTGCCAAGGGTTGCCTCCTTGGAGTTCCCAGGGCTAGGTTGTGGCATTCAGGAGACCATGCATTTTCAGTTGCCGTGCCTACCCTGTGAAATTCATTACCAGGTTATTTTAAGGAGGCTTCCTTCTTAGAAGCCTTTAAAAAGGGTCTGAAGACCTACCTGTTTCAACAGGTTTTTTTTTTTTACATAATCTTTTTATTAGTTTATCTTTTCATACTACAGCAGAACAAAGGTATATATCTCCATCGACACTAGTCTTGTGCATATCTTACAGACCTCTCCCATTACATCCATCAAGTATCAGCAGTTGATTCAAGTACCATTCTTACAGACCTTATACATCCATCTCAAATTAAGTACATGTCCCTATGTTTTATTCTTAGGATGCATATCCTGGTGGAGATATAATAAAAGAAGAAAAACAAAGGAGAGAGAAAAGAACAAAAGACAGAAATAGAAAAGAAACAGAAAGCCTTCCCCTCCCACTCCTCCATCCCGTCCCACCCTCCCTTCCCCTTCCCCACCCCCCAGCTAATTGAGAATTCACTTCATTCTATATGGATATCTATACCTTTTCAACTTTATCCATATCTTATTATCTCCTGCTCCAAGGGCTGCATAGAATGTAAGTAGGGTGCCCACATATTCACAAACTGATTTTCTCTCCCCCTAGCCTTATACGTCAAGCTTTTGTAATTGCAGCGCATCCCATGCAAGATTCCTCCACTGCCTAATTGTAGGCTTATCCCCAGAAACTCATGTATTCAGAATACACTGCTTTGCCAATACCAGGAGCATTCTCACCCATCTCTCTAACATCTCCCATTCCTCCTGGTGTGTGTCATCTACACCAAACAACATTATAAGCGGTTCTACTCTAACCTGCTGCCCCTTCATGTTTGTCAACTCCTTCACCACTTTGCCCCAGAAAGCTTGAAGTGTTGGGCACGTCCAAAACGAGTGCAGATAGGTACCCAGGGCCAACCCACATCTCTGACAGATAGCCGAGATTGTTGGATTATACCTGTTCACTGCAACAGGTGGGGTATACAGCCTGTGAACAAATTTATATGCTACCTCCTTATACTTATTACAAAGTAATAGGCCCTGTTGTGTCCCTTTCATTAAAGCCCACTGCTCCTCAGAGAGTATAACTCCCAGATCTCTTTACCACAGGTGTTTAGTTTTACTTGTCATATCTGGCCACTGGAGATGCAGGAAAGATGTAGCCTTCCTGACAATACCTAAAGGTTTCTGTTTAACTTGCTGTAGCAGTTCTTCCACAATCTGTATTCGGGCACCAGGGTCTCTTTGCTTCTCAATACCCTGCACATATTTCCTCGTCTGGAAATATCTAAACATATAATGTGCAGGCAGGCCCAGGTCTTCCCTAAGCTCATTAAATGGGCTAGTCTCTCCCTTTTTCCTTAAATCATTAAGACACATTACCCCCCTCTCTTCCCAACTCTGAAATATTGGGTCTCCTACTCCGGGGATAAAAAATGGGTTCCCAGCCAGTGGCAAAATACAAGATTCCCCCTTTTGATGCCCTACCACCTTCTTAATTTGGTCCCAGCTATCTATTACCTCCTTCACTAAAATACTCGAAATCCACTTATCCCACAGCCCCTTCTCCTTGCTTCTACTAACAGAGATTATATTCAACCCCAATCCCTCCTCCTCCAAGTCCATCCAACTGACCTCCTTTGGCCTATACACCCAGTCTTTAATAATCCTCAATTGTGCCAAAAATATAACTTCATATCTGTAGTTCAACCTGCTTTAGATTGGTCAGCTTTTAACTTATTTAAACTAGCCCTAGGCTTCTTCCCTTGCCATATAAATCTGGAACAGTCCTTTTCAAATGCCTTTATATCTTTCCCTGTCAATCCTGTTGGTAACATCTGTAATGGATATAAAATTCTAGGAAGAATGTTCATCTTAAGTAGATTAATATGTCCTATCCAGGATACAGGGAGGTTTCTCCATCTGTCCATGTCCTCTCTTAACAATTTTAATAATGGGGTGTAGTTCAGCCTATAAAGTGATCTCAAATCCCTACCTATCTTGATCCCTAAACATGTGAGGTGCGTACCTACCCTGTTCAGACCCCATGTACCACCCGTGTCCCCCCCTCTCTTCTCCCAGAAGCATAATTTCAGACTTCCCCAGATTCAATTTACATCCTGAGAATGTGGCAAATTGACCTATGATTTCCAGCAAAGCAGGCATAGACTGTGCAAGGCTCCTCACATATAACATCATGCCGTCAGCATACAGTGTAATTTTATGCTGTCCTCCACTTTTCCCCTTTATCCCTTGTATTCTTGGGCCCTCTCTGATGGCTATAGCCAGCAGTTCTACCGCCACTGCAAATAGCAGAGGGGAGAGGGGGCATCCCTGCCTTGTCCCTCTGTGGAGCATAAATTGTTCCGTTATGTTCCCATTAACTAAAACTGCAGCTTTGGGTGCCTGATACAATGCTAGTATCATTTTAATGAAGCTTTCCCCTAAACCAAATTGAATAGATATGGCCACTCAATCCTGTCGAATGCTTTTTCGGGCATCCATTGACAATACAGCCGTCCACCCTCCCGCTTTCTTGACCTGTTCCAAAACATTAAGGACCTTCCTAATATTATGATACGAGTGCCTACCTTTTATAAAACCCATTTGATCTGGGTGGATCAACTCTGGAAGGATAACCTCTAGTCTACTAGCTAGAATTTTAGCAAACACCTTAGCATCACAATTTAACAGGGATATTGGTCGATATGATGAGCATTCCATTAGGTCCTTATTTGGTTTCGGAATCACACACACCAGGGTGCAACCACTTGTATCTGGCAGTTCCCCTTTCTCTCTTCCCTCCCTAAATACCTCCCACATTACCTCTTTTACCTCCTCCTTCAGCAGTTTATAATACTCATGGGCAGGCCATCTGGGCCGCATGTCTTCCTGGTCTTCATCATATTGATGGTCCAAGGATTTCCTCCCTCAGATCTCCTTTATCTAACAGCTCCTGTTGGTGCTTTGTTATTTGGGGCAGCTTATGCTTAGCCAGGAAGTCAAGCATTTCTTTTTCACTTCCCTCTCCACTTGCCCTGTATAAGTCCTCATAGTATTTCTTAAATGTATCCCTTATCTCCACATACTTAATGACCGTCTGCCCCTTTTTATTTTTGATCCCCAGGATATGCACCACATTTTTCCTACCCTTTACAAGTTTACCAGCAAAGGCTCTGGCTTGTTCCCCCATTCATATACTCTATGTTTCAGGTAGAACAGTTTTTTTACGAGCCTCATCCATCAATAAACTGTTAAGCCCCTGTCTGGTTGTTACCAGCTCTTGTCTCGCCTGTTCACCTCCTTCCCCCTTTGCTACCCTCCCCTTCAGTATTCTCAGTTCCTGTTGAAGAGTTTTCTGTCTTTCCAATTTGTTCTTTCCAACAGGTTTTTAATGATTAAAGAATCTGTGGTAATGTTTTAATTAAGAACAATTGTGTGTTGACTCCCAGTTAATTCTATTTGTATTGCTTGATTTTAATAGTTGTACTGTTCTGATTGTACAGCGCACCGAGTCTCTGGAAAAAGGTGCTTTGTAAATAAAGTATGTATCTATCTAAAGTATCTATCAGTAGACATGGCCCAGGTAGACTTCAGGAAGGCCTTCATCACATTGCCTTATAGGAGCTCAAAAAAAAAAATATGAGAAGCTTAGGGGTGGGAACCATGGTGGTACACTGGGTACATAATTGCCTGATGATAAGGCCAGATTAAGGTATAGGCAACATAGGCCCGGGCCTACGGTTCCTGCCTGCTAAGGGGGCCCAGCAGTCCCCAGAATATATTTACTGTATGCCCTTTTCTTTCTGCTTCAGCTGCATCTTTTTTTGTTAAGGACTCTATTGAGTAATCTGATCAAAGCAGGGGCTGAACTGTGACATGACTCTTGCCTCCCTGATTAGGTGTTAAGTGTGGCTTTAAGGTGTGAAAAGGTCCATTTCCTTTGCTTTGTCTCTCATTCCCTGGTATTCCATGTGGGGAGAAGAGGCTGGAATAATCCCTGCCCCCAATTCGTGTTCTTGATAAGGAGAGTGACTGGCATGAGTCTGAAATGGTGTCTGTCAACTATTTGCCTCATCTTGTGCATTTGAGCAAGCCCCTATCATTCATACCGGAAGGACTGGAGAGCCTGTTCCAACTTTCAGCAAATTGGAGGAGAGTCAAAAGTCGCTCCGCTGCTGCTACTTACAGACTCAGGTCTGTGATTACCAGAGTCAGAGACTGGGACAGAACACAAGTGACCAGAGAGAGAGAAGACAGTTAGCCGTGATTGAGACAAACCAGCAAAGTCATTGTGACTCTTGAAGAAACCAACACATTGCTACAGTACACAGTTGGGGACAACACCAGTCAATGACTCTATAGAAGAATACAACATTTTACAAACTAAAATACAAACTGGAGAAGAGGGAGGCAAAGAGCTGAAGTGTCATCTCTCTCCACTGATGGTACACTGTCCTTTCACTGAGTATGTATTTTGATTTTAAAAAATCCAATAAATCTACTTTCTTTTTGTTTTTGGGGTGAGTAAGCAGGAAGGGAAGTTCTGGAAAAGTCAAGTCATTTTAATTTATTTGGGAGAGTGAAAGAGACCAAGATGAGCTGCTGGAGGATATGAGAACGTACAAAGCATTTTTTATAAGTACATGAACCCAATATTCTCATCTCTTTTGCAGTTGGACATAACGTCAGCTCCCAGTCCTGACCCCTCTGTGGTAACTGGCCTAAGATAGTGAGGTCTGTGCCTGATGGGTTGCTGCTGGCCATGGTCACCAATTTTCTAAGCCACATCACCAGGGAGATGAGGAAAGTAGTGGGCAGAATACCAGACGGGCCCTCATTTAAGAAGGAATGAGAGTAAGGCTGAGAGAAGGACTGTGAGTACTGCTGATCTGAGTATTATTTTTTATCATTTAAACAACACGATTGGTTCTATGTCATAATAGCAAACTCGTTATGGTGATCGCTATTATGGTGAGTGTATATTGCCAAAAAGCAATTCGGTGATATACACTTGCAGAGGACAGGGCTCACACAAAACATTAAGTGTGTTTGTGGGGGGCTTTGCCCCCCCCCCCGATTAATGATTATTAACTCTGGGGGGGTGCAAGATGGGGAGGGGGCACAGCCCAGCTATAAAAAAAAGTAAGTCCAGCAGTCACGGGAACAAAAAAAATCTTCCCGGCCCCCAACCTCAAACCCAGGACCTGCTCCATTGGACTCAGCCTCCCTACCCACCACACCACACACTTGACTCAGCGATGCAGGCACTCTAGAGGGTAATAATCATCTTCCCTAGCCCTATCCTTCCGCTCGCTATTTACTTTTTCCACTCACCTTTCCCTTCCCTCACAATTGCAGTCCTCGCTAACTTGGCAGGATAACACTAGATTATAGTGCCGTAATATGGGTCGCCATTTTGACAGTCACCATATACAATCACTATTATCACTGGATATCAACATGATTACATACAACCAAACATTTTATAAAGCCAGCATAGTGGCGCTGAGGATTGAGGCACTGGACACCACACCTCGTGCCACACTGGTGACCCGGGTTCAGGAGCAGACTTGGGTCATCAGGGGTTGGCAGGGGAGGAAAATATCAAGCATCCAGATGACAGCTCTCCTTTCCTCGGAGGTAGGAGGGGATACAGGTCTCACTGTCTGATGACCCCTAGTGGTGACTGAGGGTTAAATCAGCAGTCAGGACCCAGGCAATTGCAGGGGAGTGGCCACAGTGATGCTTCTGTAGGTGTGAGTGGGAGCACTCATGTGCCACCCTGGAGTGCATTGCACTGCGAGGCCAATGGGGGGGGACAGTAACTTCAGAAATATCACCTTCCCATTGGTAGGTGATGGTGGGTCTATGGGCTCCAGCACCATGTCCAGTTCCGGGCTTAGATGTCCTCCTGGTTCTCCTCTCATCCATCCCCATTAGATACTGTGGATAGACCATCGGATGGAGTGGTGGTCCTTACTCCCAGGGGACTTAGATCTGGGGGTGAGGCCTTTGGGTGATGTGGTGATGAGGAGGCAGCACCAAGAGAGACTGAAGGCTTCAGGAAGATGGGAAAAGCTGGCAAAGCCGAATGACCTCGCTGGAAAGAGTCCAATGAGGTAGGGCGCAGAAATAAAGTTGAAAAAAAATTAACATTTTATGAAATGCTGTGCAATTGTGTGTACCGGTAACAGTATCTCAATCTCAAGATTATTAAATGCTTAATTATCACAGTCCCTTGAAACTCACTCACTTAGAATTAAGTCTTACTCTTAAACATAAAAAAATAATGGTGTAATTCAATGTGCATGATTTATATTTAACCTCACTTCTCAAATCAAGAACTCTACAATGTATTTCAAAGGTACAGTTAAATATCTTTCTCCTTCTACTTCACTCATCTCACTCATTTTGAAGTTCTGAAGTTGATATAGCTCTGTTTTCATTTATAGGATCTCATTAATAAATCTTGCCATTTATTTGTTCTGGCTTAGTTATCAGTAAAATGAATCTTTGGTTCAAGAATTATTTCTTCCAACTGTCACTCTCTTTGCAATATTATCTCTACAATTCATGACTCCTCTAGTAAACCACCAACTTAATTCCTGCACCACTCTGCACCTAGCCCCTTTCAGAGATGGGTCCCTACCCCATCCAACAAAACTCCCACATCCTGGTTCATACTACTGTATCTGACAGGACAAAATTATAACACCCAGACTGTGAGCACACATGTGTGTGTGGGGCTGGCTCTTGGAGAATTGCAAATCATGGCAATTCCCACCCAAAAGTTATCTTTACCAGGCCAGTTAGTAATTATTTCCTCTAAATTATCAAAACTCTGGCTCTGTTGGGCTTGAAAGTTAAGGAGGAATGAAAGATAGCTTAAGATATTAAAAAATGTGTGGCTAATTCCACAATGGGTACTGTCCAGGAGAATTATAGGTGGAGGGGTATTTATTTCAGAAAAGAAAGGATACTAAATAGTAGAAACTAAGTCTTCTTTTTATCAATTGCTGAATGATTTACCGAAAACCATGATGCTTTTTTGAATTCCATTCAACTTGTTTATTAGACAGTCAAGATATTTACGTGCACAAATAAGTATGGTATCATTAATTTGGAGTTTGAAAGAAGACAAAGACAAAAAATGAACAAAACAGTACAAGGATTTAAGAAAAGAGAGAAAAGGACTTCCAGTTATCTCACCATAGGACATGCAGGCTTAGTCAGGGAGCTCCACTCCTGATTTCCAGTAACGTTCCTAAACTACAACCATTTTCGATGCTAAAAACCTGTCTTCTACACCATAGCCAATGGCTAGAATTGCTGATGAGAGGTCAATGAAAAAAAAAAACAAGGAGTCAACCAAAAATTATGCCCAATTGCAGACATCGGCCAGTGAGAGAAATCAAGACTGGATAAGATGGCAGGGGCAGCTCCCTTTCCATTCATGCAGCCCACCAATGCTGCAATCTTAGCAGAGCTCTGTGAATTTCAAACTAAGATCCAGACTCTCCATACAGATCATAAGGACAATATCTTAGCCCTGGTTGGGTAAGCTAAAGAGCAGGAGACCCATGCAGTCAAAACAGACACACGTGCAGACAGGCTTGAATGGATGGTTCTCCAAGTAGTGAAAGAATGGCAGTACTTCTCAGACAAATGTGAGAACCTTCAGAACAGGCAACAGAGGAATAATATGAGGGGGGTTCTGGAGGAGGATGAGGGTTGGAACAAAATTGCCTTTTTAGATGACTTTTGCGAGTGACCCCCCCCCCAACTTGACCCTGATATACCTTTTAACATCTAGTATGCTCACAGGTCACACTCTCAAACCAGTGGGGCCTGACCTTGCTCAGTTGTTCTGAAATTCTTATGTTTTGCTACCAAATGGGTCCTACTATTCAAGGCTTGGAAAGTCAAAACTGTGCATTCAGAATACAGCTAGGGATGGTAAAAAATGTGAAGTACAAAATTTCACTGGAGTGGTGGTCCATGGTGGCGTGGTGTTGTAATAGTAAATCACACTTTCCCCAAAATTCTCACCAGTATTCTAGATGTGCAGTTGTAACTTTCGCTGTTTTCACCATGCTGTTTGTACCTCACTGGATTACCTCTCACTGACTTGATGTGGAGCTTGCCAACACAGCTTCATGTAGGCCCACAGGTTCTCTTGATACCAGTTTTCAAACTCTTGACTTGGTCTGGCCAATCTCATGATCCTCCCCATGAACTACACCTAATAGGGCCTTATATTTGGTAGCCCCCAGCTGCCACCTGCCTTCTTCCCCTGCACACTGTGAGACTACAAGTTGCAGCCCAGTGGTCCCTCAGTCTCCATCTGCCTTGTCTCCCACCAATGATGGAAAAACTAGAGGGTCTACAACTGCTCTTTTGAGAATATTTTATTATTGACTTTGTGCACTAGAAATCTGTTAAGTAACTTTACTGTTGCTAATAATCATGTTCTTCTTTTCCCATATGCTGAGTGGGTTCACTCATTGGGGTGATATGCATTAACAATGTGTTAGATTGGATCTACTATGCAAAACAGAAAGTCAGTTCCCCGACACATGTAAGGCTGATCCTTCCTATCCGACACAAACATCACTGACAGCACTAAAGTCCCAAATGAAAATCCCAATTACATTTTTTTACTTGAACCCTAACCCTAACATCCCCCCGCACCCCCCATACTTAAATATACATCCTCCAGGACTGACATAACTCAGAGGAGGGGGGAAATACTAGAACAGTGTAGTACTGGGTCACACACAGATGCAGAGTAACCCACAACAACGCACGTGAAGCTACATTACCAACACCTATATTAACACAAAGAAAAGTGAAGCCAAGAGCTATAACCCCAAAACCAGACCAAAGCAGAGGTATGAGACCCACACCATGCTACGGCGACCAATGAAGAAAATGCACATTGTAGCACAATGCCTAACATGCATTTATGCAAGATGACACCATCCAAACATGACAAAAATAAGCTAAATGTCCACAGCTATCTTCTGGTTCATGAACGGCACCATGAACAAAAATACTACTGGTGCTGTGATCAGAGGAAATCTAACAACTGCCTTGGACAAGCTATCACTGTAGTAGACAATGGTCAGCATATCCTACAGAAGCACACTGACCACATCCACTCACCTAATGCCACTGCAGCACCTACAGCACAAATGGTAGCTGCACTAAAGCAGAAAGCCACAACATCTGCAAGTAACCCCGTGCAACTATTACAACACAAGGTTACTACGTTGCACCCAGAGGTAAGACAACACCTACCCTCCAAGAAATCCCTACTGCAAACAATAAGTAGAGCATGAAGAAAAAAACTCCCAACTGAACCAAAGTCATTAGCTGACTTGCAGGTACCATACAACCTCACTGAGGTTAATGGAGAAGATTTCTACCTTGCCACAATTAAAACATCAGACGGTGAAGTCCTCCTATTTACCACAAACCAAAACATATTAGACCTACAAAGCACTCCATTCTGGGTCATGGACAGAACTTTCAAGACCTTTCCCAAGCTATTCACACAACTATACTCGATACACGCTCCCGTAGGAGCAGCACAGAACAGCCGAATATTACCCATGGTATATAGAGGCAGTATAGCGCAGTGGTCTAAGGCTCTGAGCTGCAAATCGGGTGATATCCAGCAGACCAGACCTGGATTTGAATCCCACAGCTTCCACTTGCATACTGTGTGACCCTGAGCAAGTTACTTAACCTCTTTGTGCTCCCAGGTCGCTCCTGTAAAAAAGCTCTCAGCTTAGTGTGCTATACCTGGTTAAACAACTAAAAAAAATAAATAAAATATTGCTTAATAACAAACAAGTCACAGGAGTCCTATACAGCACTTTTTCAAAAACTGAATGAGTTAGCCGAAAGACACAACTGTATGCTAACACCAAACGCTATCATTACGGACCTCAAAATAGCAACCATTAATGCTGCAAAACAAGAATTCCCTACCGCGCAATATAAAGGTTGCTTATTTCATTTTGGCCAGATAATCTGGAGAAGACTACAAGTCCTTGGACTTTCAAAAGAATATGGCATGAATCCCAAGTTCAGTTTACTAATCAGAGAACTAGTATGCTTGGCATATCTGAGCCCTGATCAAATCTTCCCTGCATACCAAGAAATAAAGCAACAGTTATCACCAACAACACAGGAACTGCAAAACTGGTTGGAATAGAATTACCTGTACTGGATGGGCCTTGTGGTCCTTATCTGCCATCAACTTCTATGTTTCTATGTAAACTACGTCCAAACATAAAGCGAGCACGATATGCTGCACTATTTCCACCAGATATTTGGTCAGTCCTGGAACACACATCACAAGGAATACCACGTACACAGAATAATGTGGAAGCATGGCACCGCAGATTGTACTCACTGCTCGGCAAAGCCCACATAGGAATACACACAATGGTGAGAGAAATACACCGGAAACAACGAGAACAGACACCCTGCGAGAATCAATACTACGAGGACAGCCATGATCACCCATACAAAAATCTTACCTTAAAAGAGAAGACAAAATCCAAACCATCATCACCAACAGGAGCAAATACTCAATCGCAGACTTCCTCTGAGCGTTAGCACATAGCACCATACTGTGAACTCCCCCACATCACCTAAACTTCCTTCCTGCTATAGTTCCTTAAAATCACAAAACAGTCCACACTAGCAGTAACACAAAAGCAATAAACACCAATCAAACTACCAACTAAATAAACCAAGTAACAACATGTCATACTCCACAAATACAATTATAACCCAAAACAAAACACAGCTCCTCATACGTCATATTGAACAGAATCACCACACTGCCACAAATAACGAGTAAAACCCCATCTGTCTGGATAATGGGCTCCCAAACACATACCACATTCAACTGCGAACTCCTCAATGAACTGTGTTGGGAAATACATAGTACACAACAATGAGATATCATATGTGGCTGTATACCGTGCTCATCCTCCTCAGTCGGGAAACATACACTCGGGCAATACACAACATTCTATGTTTCAGGCAAACAAACCCATAACGCTCAGTCAGCATACTGAAAGTCGGTAAACATCCACTCTTCAACAATGGATGTCGGGATTAACTGCAGTGGGACACTGAAATTTTGTCAAACTAACATGTCGGGATTACATTAACTGTAAAACTGAACCCTCGGCAAATAGACATGTCGGGCAACAATGCTCTATGCTTCGTTTGTCAGGATGATGACTCTCCTTTTTTTGTGGTTTGTGATCTGGATTGGGGGCCTCAGGACCTTACAAGGAACCATTATCTTTTACTGTCTTGAATGAGACTCACCTGGGTTGGGGGGAGGGATAACCATGCACATCCCTGCACATGTGCCACATGGTATGCTAGTCTGGAATGGCAAGGCATATGGAGGACCTGTAAGCCACAACAGTACTAGACTCACAAGCTGGAACTTGGATGGTAGTGTTGATTCCCTGGCTTGACCTATCCTAGGACAAACTCATGGTGGAGCCTGGTACTTATACCTGCAATGGGCAGGGTTTATTCTGGTGCTATGTAACATCCTCAGTACTTTCTATGGAATACAAAATGTGATACTATCTCAGGGCTGCCTTCCATCTGTGGTGTCTGACTGAGGGCAGCATTTTCCCCATAGCTTGGTGATATAACAGAGAGGCTGGGGATGTAGTTGGACCCTCCTTTGGCTCAGGTGAGCCCAGTATCACCACCTTCTAGTCATGGGTGGGTGGGTATCCCTCCAACAGATGCTTTACCACCCCCTTCATCCAAGATGCAGATATCTAGTGGAGTATATGAGGCTATGGCCTCATACCACCATTCTCTACTGAACCATTCATATTGTAATGGACTCCTATGAGGCCCTGAATTTGATTTTAGAAATGAGGCCAGGAGGCGATATGCTCCTAAGACATATAGGGCTGATTGGTTCTCTGATAACCCTTGCCCGCTATGACAATAATAACCCGCTACCATTCTGGACCCTATATGTCACCTTCACCTTTTTTGATGCAGATATTGCACTCAAGGGAGTAACCTCTGTGAGGACCCACCAGTGATATATCTGACCTTACCACTACAAATTCTGGGGTCAAGGAGCCTAGCTCCACCAATTGCCAAGTGAAAGTAAATGCTTATTATCACTACAGACACCAGTTACTTTTTTTACTTGTGTTGTTCATACTGTCTACTATCTCCAAGTTTATTGTTACCAATATTTATGTTGATTGTTCTCAGTTGGGATTTGCTGATTCTCTTGTACTGTACACTGGTATATAAAATGGGCAAGGTATGACAGTTGCAATCACGCTTCTCATTCTTATGGATCTGTCTGCTGTGTTTGTTTTATGGTAGGTCAGGGCCCTCCTGGCAGATGCAATGTGGTGAGCTTAATACCACTCTCTAATAATGGCTACCTTAAACCTCATGACATACAACATCAATGGAGATAATAACCCTATTACTAGAACCCACCTACTTACACAATTATAATGCCTAGACTCAGAAATAAATGCTCCAGGAGTCCTACCTCAGCCCATCGGAACACTGCAAGCTTAGAAGATGTTGGGTGGGGGAGGTTTATGCATCCTCACACCTGTAAACAAAGTTAATGGGGTAGACATTTAGGTAAAATGGAACTCTAAATTCTTAGTGGATGCTCACTTGATGGACAACCAAGGATGTTGGATTCTAGTCAATGGGACATACTTAAATACCCCTTTCTCCCTGCTAAATATCTATACACCAAATGCCCCATCTCTTGATTACTACAAGTAAATTTTAGGGTCATAACTGACAAAGGCCAAGACATATCTGTGCTTGGGGGGGATTTCAACTGCATAACAGATATGCACTTACAGAACTAACACGGGGAACACAGGGCTCCATCAGTAAAGATGCTATTAGCCCTCACCAATGAAACAGGGATGCAAGATATCTGGAAGTGGCAACAACACCCCCAGGTGCTTGCCTTCTAGTACACCTTCTGTTCGCTTCTACATCATACCTACAGTCGAATAGGAAGATGGTATCTGCCAGTTCCATACTTGCACAGGGTAAGAGAGACACTAAGAATCTTAGAATTGGTCTTTTGGACCATGTCCTGATGACTATTACCTTAGACATGGGGATCCTGAGAGAGGCAGGCAGTAGAGGCTCAACATAGGAGCATTGACAGCCCAATCAGTGCAAGCAGTGCAAGACGTGATCTCTGCAACACTTAAGTAACATTTTAATTTAAATAAACTCACAGAGGGTGCTCCTGTGATGGCTTGGTGTGCAATGAAACTTTTTATTATGGGAAAAGTTATATTGTACCTCAGCCATCTAAAATAAGAAAGGATAGCTAAACAACTGACCCTTAAAACTCAACTCAGGGATTTGGAAGCCAAACATAAACAAGAAGTGGGGTCAACCCTGCTTGACTGGCTAAAGGACCTCAGGCTGCAACTACTAAGACCCACCACTGAGAATGTTGAACACTCAATTAGACATACAAACCTAATATACTACCTCCAGGCAGGAAGATCTGGGCAGATCCCAGCACTACAACTCTGCAAAGCAGCCTCGTGGCAGAGGTTGAAGGGGCAAAAATGGTAGAGGAATTCAAAAATGCATGGGACAGACATAATGGAACTGTAACAATAGGAAAGAGAGGGTAAGTCACAGATCATTTATGATCTGTGGTATATGAAATAGATAGGGAAAACAGGCAGACTAGGTGGGCCAAGCGGTCGTTATCTGCAATCAAATTCTTTGTTTCTGTGTTTCTAAGTCTCTAGAGTTGTGTGTAGGCTGGTAACAGAAGGGGTTGGTATATGTCAATGCTCTCTCCTCCATGACACCACTGAAGAGTTCAGCAAATTCTATGCCATACTCTATAATGTAGGGGAACCACCTAAGTATCCTCAAAATGTTGTGGAGTTCCTTGCAGGTCTGGATCTTCCCACCCTGGAGGAGGATAATAACACACTTCAATATCCACCAGTGCAGGTGGAGGAGGTCAGGCAAATGATCACGTCCATAGACAACATGAAGGTTCCAGGGGATGATGGTTTCCCTGCAGAACATTATAAGAAATTTACGGACATCGCAGAACACCCCTGAATGGATACTATCAACAACTCGCTTCAATTCCACACATTTCCAAATGAATGGCATTTGGCATGTATCACAGTGCTCCCCATGTATCACAGTGCTCCCCATTATGGAGAAGAACTCAGAGGACTGTGCCTCATACTATCCAATACCCTTAATTGATGTTGATGCAAAACCTGCAAAAGTTGTGGCACATCAATTACTGAAGATTGTTGGTTAGTCTATCATAGTCAAATGGGCTTTATACCCAACCATGTTTCATACAACAACTTTCAAAGGTTACAGAACATCATGTCACACACAGCAATACATCAGTCCACCACCCTTGCAATCACTATCAGTGCCAATAAGGCCTTCAATAGGCTACACTGGCAGTACCTAGCTTCAGTACTTCAACAATGTTGCTTTAGCCCCACCTACATTCAAAACATAATGGCCTTATACATGGAGATGGTAGCTGAGTAGGGTGTAAATGCACCCAATCAGACCCTTTTGAACTGGAACGAGCATCTGACAAGGCTGCTCAATGTCCCTGCTCCTTTCTGCACTAGGTAAACCCTTGGTAGCAAGCACCAGGCAAAACCTTCCATTCAGAGCATCAAAATATAAAAACATAGAAACATAGAAACATAGAATTTGACGGCAGATAAGGACCGCTTGGCCCACCAAGTCTGCCCATTTCCCTACGTACTGGATAAGCTGCAGATCCTAGTTAACCAGCAGCCTACTTCTTCTTAACCCCACCCCCCAGAATTGCCTTATGACTGTCCCATGCATGCTTGAATTCCACCACTGATTTTGACTCCACAACCTCCTCCGGAAGGCCGTTCCATGCATCCACAACCCTCTCTGTGAAAAAATACTTCCTTAAATTACCTCTGAGCCTCCCTATCTTCAAATTGTGCCCTCTTGTTCTTGCACACCTCTTTTTTTGAAAGATGCTACCCTCTTGGACTTTGTTGATCCCCTTGAGGTACTTGAAAGTTCTATCATGTCCCCCTCTCCCTCCTTTCCTCGAGGCTATACATATTAAGCTCCTTAAGTCTCTCTTCATATGTCTTCCAGTGCAGACCCTGCACCATTTTAGTTGCCCTCCTCTGACAGCTTCCATCCTGTCTATGTCTTTGAGGAGATTGGGTCTCCAGAACTGCACACAGTACTACAGTACTCCAGATGGTGTCTCACCAACTGTCTGTACAGAGGGATGATAACTTCCTGTTTTCTGCTGGTGATGCCTCTCCCTATGCATCCCAGTATCCCCCCAGCCCTCCTTGCTGCCCTCTCACATTGCTTGCCCACCTTTAGGTCATCTGATATGACTACCCCCAGGTCCCTTTCCATTTTTGTTGTTGTTAGTATCTCACCCCCCATTGTGTACTCTTCCCCTGGGTTTTTGTTTCCCAGGTGCATTACCTTGCACTTCTTAGCATTGAATCTAAGCTGCCATACATTTGACCATTCCTCTAACTCAAGCAAGTCCCTTCTCATCCTTTCCACCCCACCCTGTGCATCAACTGTGTTGCAGATCTTAGTGTCATCTGCAAAGAGACATATTTTTCCTTCCAGTCCTTCTGCAATGTCGCTTATAAAGACATTGAAGAGGACCGTCCTAATACTGAACCTCAGTACCCCACTAGTAACCCTCCTTTCTTCTGAGTGGACTCCATTTACTATTACTCTCTGTGTCCTATTCTCCAGCCAATTCTTTACCCAGGCTGTCATCTTGGGACCCACTCCCAGGCTGGCTAACTTGTATATTAATTTTTGTGTGGGACTGTCAAATGCCTTGCTAAAGTCTAGGTAGGCCATGTCCACAGCCCCTCCCTGATCTACCACTTTGGTCACCCAGTCAAATAAATCTATCAGATTTGTCTGGCATGACCTTCCGCTGTGAATCCATGCTGCCTAGGGTCCTGTGCCCTCTGGCCTCTAGATACTGACAATTCTTTCCTTCAGAAGTGATTCAATCATTTTCCCTATCACTGAGGTTAAACTAACAGGTCTGTAGTTTCCTGCTTCTGCCTTGCTCCCACTTTTGTGAAGGGAATCACATCTGCCCTCCTCCAGTCCTCGGTACCACCCATCCTCCCATGATTTGTTAAAAGGGTAGTCAGTGGTGTCACTAGTTCTACCCTTAGCTCTTTAGAATTCTGGGATGAATCCCATCAGGCCCCATTGCTTTGTCCATCTTCAGTTTTAAGAGTTCTTTCAGAACCCTTTCTTCTGTAAATGGGCTGGTATCAACTTCTGTATCCAGAGTGTTACTACTGTTTGTTTTATGTACCTCCCTCTCTTCATTTGTAAATACTGAGCAAAATATTTGTTTAGTATCTCTGCCTTTCACAGTCTCCTCTGCCACCCTCCCTCCCTTTATTAAGCCTCACTATCCCTCCCTTGGTCTTCCTTTGCTCCCTGATGTACCTATAAAAGTTTTATCCCCTTCTTAACTGAGTTGGCTATCTTTTCCTCGGTTTGGGCCTTTGCTGTTCTGACTGCCTTCCCAGCCTCCTTTTGCTTTAACTGATACAGTTCTCTCTTCTCCTTCTGCGATTCCTTGTACTTCCTGAATGCTTTCTTTTCTCTTGAACCTTCACTGCTACTTCCTTTGAGAACCATAGTGGTTTCTTACATCATCTTGTTTTGTTTATTTGCTTCACACAAAGGCTCGTTACCTCTGTGATGGCAGTTTTTATTATTCCCCATTGTTCTTCCACCCCTCCTTCCTGCCCATTTGCTAGTGCATTCCTTAGGCACTCACCCATTTTGGCAAAGTCAGCCCTCCTAAAGTCCAGTACTTTTTTCTTTGTATGGCTTGACTCTATTGCTGTGTTTATTGTGAACCATACTGTTCGATGGTCGCTAGTTCCCAGATGGCTACCCACTTCTACATCTGTGATCCTCTCTCCATCTCCATTTGAGAGAATCAAGTCTAATACTGCTCCCTCTCGAGTGGGCTCCAGTAATAGTTGTCTAAGGCATGCCCCCTGTAGGGCATCTAGAATAACTGCACTCTTTGAAGTGGCAGCTGCAACTGCACTCCAGTTAACATTTGGCATATTCAGATCACCCATCAGCAATATCTCCACTTTTTCTGCCATTCTAAGTATACTTTCTATCATTTCCCTGTCCATTTACTCCCCCTGAGAAGGGGGTCTGTATACAACCCCTGTGCATATTGTGGTGCCATTGCCTGTCTCCAAATTTACCCACAGTGCTTCTTCTCCTCCCTGTTTACCCTTTTGTTCTGTTGCTTTTATTCCTTCCCTTATGTAAGAACTACTCCTCCTCCTCTTTTACCTCCTGTCCCTCCTGTAGACAGTGTATCCTGGTATGTTTATGTCCCAGTCATGGTTTTGTGTGTACCATGTTTCTGTGACTGCCACGATATCCAGATGTTCCTCCTCCATCAAGGCCACTAATTCAGGAAGCTTGTTACCCAGACTATGGGCATTGGTACTCATTGCTCTCCATTTTTGATGGCCTTACCTTCTGTTGCAGCATCCCCACTGGACCGTTCTACCTCGGTCTTTTCTCATTTAGTACCCTGTTTTGTAGGGAGAGGCTGGGATTTTTCTGCTGCTTGTCAGTGCCTCTCCTTTGACTAGTTTAAAGCTTGCCAATGAAGCATTTAAACCGATTGCTCAAAAGACTTGTTCCTTCCTGGACAGATGCAGATCATACTACTAGTATAGGCTGGTGTCCCTCCAGGTGGAACCCCAGTCCCCAATGAAGCAAACCCCTGTGCTCTGCACCATTTTTCAACCATTCATTAAACTGCATGGTGCCAATTACCCTCGCCTCCCCATGCCTTTGACAGGCAGCACCTCTGAGAAGGATACTGTGTGTGCTACTTGTCTTAGGTCCCTTCCCAACTCTGCAATGTCCTCCTGCACTGCTCTAATCTCATGATGAGCCAAGTCATTTGTCCCTAAGTGGACAATTACGTCCAGCTCAGAATCCCTTGCAGCTGTTCTCGTGATCCTGAGGATGCACTTCCTGTCCCTCCAAGCCATGGCACTAGGCAGGCACCTTGCTGATTTTCCCAGCTCCCCAGTTCTATACCCTAGTGGAGTCCCCACCAGGAGCTGCTTCCTTTCCTATGGTGTCCTCTGCCTCCTTCCTGTGGGCCTCCCTTGTGACAGTTGTCATCAGTCTTCTCTGCAGGTGCATCCATAGGGGAGCTATGCTTCCCCAGAATGGTGTATGGATTGTGGAGTGGAACAATTGACTGGGTGTGCCTCTGTTCCACCCTCCTCACCCTCCCTGAGCCCACTGTGGTCCAAATATGTCTAATAATCCACAATATCACCTTATATGCAGATGATATCCTCTTATTTTTTAGCTCACCTCAACACCCCCTGACCCCCAGCTACACCTCTTACAACAATTAAGTGCCCTCTCTGACTTCTAAATTAACTACACATAGACAGAAGCACTTCTTATCACCAATTTCCTTTCTGGTGGGTGACAGGCAAGATAAGATACCTAGGCTCCACATCACCAGAAATACTTTGAAGGTATTTGAACAAAAACACAAGGCAATTTTTGCAGAAGCTAAGATTTGGAGGGTTGGTGTGCCTTACCAATGTCCCCTGTGGCCCATATAAAATCTATTAGTATGATTGTCCTGGCTAAGTTCCTGCACATTTTTAAGATGATTCCAGTGGGAGTGCCAAACAACTTTTGGAACAACTTATACCAAGCCATAAATAATTCATATGGGACTGGGAAGCATCCAAGCATCCATAAAACAGTACTACAGATGCCTGAAGAGGAGGGGAAATTAGCATTGCCCAACATGAAAAACTATTGTCTACCAGCACAGATGACCCCCATACTCACTATGCTGAAAAAGCAAAAAGATAGGGGTTGGGTTGAGGGAGTGCAAGAACAGGTACCCTTTTATAACTTTGTGGTAGCCGCACTACTGCTACTTGTCAGTCTCCAATTTATTGGATATCTCTCACACTACACATGTGGATAACCTATAGAAATAAAGTAATGGGTGCCACACAAGTAGGGACACTCACCCCCATCTTGGGTAACCAGGGCTTTTTGCCTGAATTATCGGACCCGGGTTCAAACAATGGGAGGAGTGAGGACTATGCCTATGGAAAGACTTCTTGGAACAGGGCCAGCTCCTCACATTTGCTCACCTTTGAACTAAGTTCCACCTGGATCAGGGGGACTTCTAGAAATTTCTGCAGCTACACTGTCACCTGCACACCCCTGAAGTGCTGATAGATTGGTCCAGGGCACCAACTCAGTTAGAGAAATATCTCAGCACTCAACAAAGTTGAGCAAGTGATTCTCATCAAATATCCAGATTATCTGGGATACTGCAGTCAGCCAGAGGGCTGGTGTCACTCACAACTTGGCAAAGTTGGGAACAGGAATCAGGTGCCCTGATCCCACCCCAATTGTAATCCTTAATCTGGCAAGAGCTGCACAAGACAACTTATTTGGCCCAATGGCTTGAATTGAGATGGAGAACAGTGTCAAGATTCTTATGGCTACCCATTGTCATTAAGTATTTTTCTCCAGCAGGATTAGACATATGCTGGAGGGGTTGTGGGGGAAAAAGGGGATCACTTCCATATGATTTTCTAAACCTGATTCCAGGGCTTAATACCCCAGGGGCTCATGCTCCAAATTAAATATTTCTACCATATCCTGATAGCAGCTTCCCTGAAATCTAATACCAGACATTGGTTGCCCCCAGTGTGTACCACAAAAACTAAATGGCTAGATCTGGTAAAAGAAATTAGGACCATGGAAAACATGTTCACAAGACTCAACTCTAAATATGATGTGGAGAGTCTAAATATCCTATCATTTTGCTTCAACAGACTCATACTTTTGGCCATGCAGGTAATGGTGAGCACAGAGGTTGTGGTGCCTAATGGCAGTAAGTAGTAGTCTGAAGGAAGGTAGTGGCCAGCACTCACCTCTTTAAACCATAGGCAGAATAAAGAACAGTGATGCAGGCATAAGTGCCTCTCAATTCATTCTTTTCCCATGGAACTTGTCAGATGCACAACACTGCAACAGGTAAGAGCTTCCTGACCTAATGTTTCATCAGAGATAACACAGCCAATAGCAATGCTGGTATTTAAATGAAATAAATTAATATATTTAAAAATGCATGCTCCTATGGGCTGAGCATCCTGTATGGATTAAAGAGTGACAGCAAGTGATAGTGTGCATAGAAACCAGTGTCCATATGTCCATTCTCAAAGAAACAGTAGTACACAATGTTTCTTGCTTCAAGTGTCAGTCCACATTCATATGGAACCAAATAGAGAAATAATTTATGCAAATAACACAAATTGTGTCCAGTTTTTATTATATATCAAAAAGTTGAGATTTTATGCGATTTTCACAAATGCTCCATGGAGATCAGATATGCATGCAAGTGGTAACGCTGCAACTCGAGCAGTACAAGGACTATTTCTTCTTATAAACCACTTATAATCTATTAGTTATTAAGTGTGTAGGCATGGATATGTCAATCTGCAGAGATTTTACCCAGTTTTGACAAGTGCTCCAAGCAGGGTTGATTGAATTTGCATGCAAATGATAACACTCCGACTCGAGCAGTACAAGAACTTTTTTTATTTCATCTTGTAAATCACTTATAATCTACTAAGAGAAGGCATGGAGGGATTCACAGTGAACATAATAGTTGTTATGATGATTAAAAACAATACTACAGTACAATAACTCATGAGACACTGATCTGCAGATTTGCTCCTTTTGACAGATTTGGTTATAAATGCACTAGCAACAAAAAATGATCAGCTTCACTACAAGTATATTTAAGGACTAGAGAAGCAAGTGAATAAAAATATCATGAAAAGGGGATGCGAGCATACAACATTTGCCAGCAGAAAAAGGCAATTTGGTCTATCGAGTCTGCTTGATTTTGCAGCTAGCAGCCCTATTCTGCAGCTGCCCCTCCCTCCTTACCCCCTTCCTTTATCCTCCCTCTTGCCCTGTCCCAGCCCCTTATTTATACATCCACTTGTGGTGTTTGCGTATGACTAGGAATAGCTAGATCGTGTAAAAGACATTAGGATCATGGAAGGCATGTCTGCACGATTCAGCTTTAAATGTTATGGGAAGACTCTAAATATCCTATCATGTTGGTTCAAATTGGAATCATACTTTGGCTAGAACAACTCTCTGGGATAATGTACAGTAGCCTGAGTTACTGCCACAGCATTAGGTACTCTGGGCCAAATTTGGGATGCTTCAAACAACCCCCCCAACAATCCTCCCATACTAATATAAAAGCCAGTATATCTATAAGTCAAATGTTTATACATGCATTTGGCATGTAATCATTTCTACAGATGTACTTTGATGGTTTTGTCCTTTTTGTGAGTGCTGTATGATAAACTTTGATTAAAAAAAAAAGAAAATGGAAAAAAGAACAGGGCCAAGAATAGAACCCCAAAGGACATAGTGAAACAGAAGAAGAGGCAGAAGAAAAACCATATCAAAAAAGCAATTAGTTAAACAAGAGTTGGCAATAGACAATGATGGCTGCATTTAAATGTGTTTTTTATATTCTGTGACACATTTTTAAAAAATGTATTCAACTACGTTAGCCAACCTCCATTGCAAGATCTCATTTTCAGTGGAGTCCTGGTTTCACCCATTTTTATAAAGTATTATATTTGCACAGGGTAACTCATCAAGAATGCCACACCTAATTTTCAGCAGGGTCCTGCTTTTCTTTTTTTGTACTTTATTAATCCTGAGTCCAGTTTACATGCAATATAGTGTGTCATTTTCTGTTGGGTCTAGCTTTTATCTACTCTTATGCTTATTTTTTTAAGATATTTCAGTTGTGAAGCAATATCTCATGTTCAGCGAGGTTCTGCTTTCACCCATTTTTACAGTGCATTTACTCAGGTTCTAGCTGTCATGCAATGTGTTACTTTTGGGGGGGTCCTGTTTTTACCCATTGCTATGCTATATTTACTCAGGATATTTTTATTTTATTTTTTATTTTACAATTTTTGTCCAGGAAAGGCACACTAAGCAGAGAATTGTTTCCAGATGCATCCTGAGAGCACAAGGAAGTTAACCTTGCCTGCCCACGGTCACATAGTATGCAAGTGGTGGTGGTGGAGTCAAACCTAGGTCTCCAAGTTTGCAGCTCAGTGCTCTTAACTAGAGGTGGGTGAAGTGCCTAAAATTCGCTAGGCATAGTATTTCATGTGGAATCTAAATTTCACGTAATACTCCAAAAAGCGAAGCGAGTTACTACGCATCTCAAAGTAACGTGAAGTTTCCATTGCTCTATATGGACTTCATGTTACATCATCTTGTTTTTGTACTTTTTGCCGCAAATTTTGCAGTGAATCATGGGATGTATGGTCACATGAGCTCTATATTGTCTTGCACAGCCTCAGTTCATCATAGTGTGTGTAGTGAAAGACTGGAGACAGTTTGCTCTCAGATCTCTGAGATTCAAACCCTCGAAAAACCTTTAAAAAAGCATTTTTGCCACAAAATATTGTGTTCAAATCTAGTAGATCGATTGAAGTAAACTCTTATTTGATTATATCATTGAGCATTTATTGAGTTTTTGTGAATATTAAATGTTAATTTAGTTGATTCAGTGTACTGAGAGATACTGTAGAAATGTGCTTTTGGGTGGGGGGGTGCAGATCTGTGGTGTAGAAGGGAGATTAGTGAGAAAGGCAGTTTTTCCAAGTGTTGTTGGCTAGTGTTTTATTATTTTTGTGTTGAGGTACACACAGGAATACTTCACTTAATAGTTTCTAAATTTTTCTGTTTGCTGGGCATTTTTCAGTCATTTTAAAAGACTGTATGTGTTGTACTTTCCTGAGCAATTAAAGTTTCTGTGCCTGACTTTCAATCTGTGTAGGTGCTGTCAATTGATACAGATTGTATTGCGGCACCACAATTGCAGTACTCTGAATTTCTCAGCCTGTCTGCAATATTTTTCTCTGCTTCTGTGTAGGTAGCTACTGCTGCCCGTGCCCCCACCATTAAAACAAGGTATTGTTTTTGACGCCAGATTTTGGAAGACTGGTTAAGGATTCCAGGACAGGTCTTCTGTTGTGCCTGTGCAGCTGGACTTAAGGTTTTATGTCCCATCCTCCCAAAAGTGCTGAAATATAAAGTTGCTGTTAATTTTCTGTGTAATCTTAAAAAATGCCCATGAAGAGATGGTCAGGCAAAGCTGTTTCTGGCTGCCAAGAAGACTATTAGCAGTGGAAGTTGTGATGAGGCAGGTTTATCAGGGGCTAGCAAGCCTAGCAGTATTAAGAGTGCTCATGGCTGTATCCATGGTAGTATGCAGCAGAATGGAAAGTTAGTAGTTAGTGCAAGTGAAGGAATTTCTCCGACTTTGTTTTTCACAGCTTAATCAGTCACTTCAGTGCTGACTGGAGATGCTGTTGTCTCTGCAGGTAGTAAAGTTAGTGAGGGAAAGGTTGATAACAGCATGAGTATTGCTACAAGTTCAACCCTGTTAAACTTATTAGGTGGGGAAAATGTGGTTGAATCTAGAGACTTGAGTGCAGTTGATGTCCCATGCCCCACAGTAGTTGAATATGATTCTTGTCATGATGACGCCTCACAGTCTCATGTTTCTGATCTTAATGTTAGGCGATCCAAACATTCAGTTTTTGATTAAAACAGTGTGGATTATAATACTGAGTCTGTGGTTGGAATATCTCCACAGGAGGACAGCATCCAAACTGGATTTGTGGATAATGATTATGATGATGATGATGAGGGTAGCCATTTGGGAACCAGGTAAAAAGAAACTGAAGATGGCTGTTTGTAAACAGTCTGTTAGTTAATCCCCCTTCTCAAAGTTCAGATGTAGCTGTGTCTGTTGCTGAGCCTGATGCAACAGTGATAGATTCTGATGTTCAGTCAAAGTCCAAGTGTGCACAACACCAGAAATCATGCAATTCACTCCCATTTCGTCACCAACAAAAGTGCTGTTTCATATGCAGCAACAGCAGTGACATATGAAGAGTAGGGCATCCAAATCTCTAGTTTGGGAATTTTTGTACAAGATGGTAGTGATGAAACAGTGGCAATCTGCCAGCTTTGCCAAGTGCATGTGAAGCATGGTAAAAAGGGTAGCCATTTGGGCATTGAGGGCCAGCATACTCATCTGAAGAGCAGGTACATGGCACTGTGGACTCGGCACCAGAGGAGAGCTAATGTCATAGTTGGGCCTTCACCCTCAGCCACTTTAGTGAGCATGGTATCCCCTTCCTTTAGTGTAGGTAGCCATGTCGGTAAAAGTGGTGAAATGACGCTGTAGGATTACTACAGGCATGATGAGGAGGAGGATTTGCAATGTTCAAGCAGAGGTCAGAGTGGCAGTGGTGGTCCATGTAATAATTCTACTACATCAACCCCTGTACTTAAGACACCGAAAATAATCACGTGTATTGTCTTGTCACCTGTGCATCCACCATCACATGTCCAAAGTGCCCAGTCCATGTCAGTTAGAAAAACAGAGCCATTTGGCATGCCACATGCAAAGCAACAAACAATGTAGCCCACGTTGCACAGCCTGTTTGCGCATAACAGTAAATACTCATCAAATCTTGCAGTTGCACATGGAATCAATGGTGCCATAGCGAAAATGCTCACAGTTGACCTTTTGCCATTTTCCTTTGTGGAGAATGCAGTCTTCTGGTGCTTTGTGGCTCATGCATGTCCTAAAAGGCATATCCCATCCAAGACGTACTTTTACACCCATGCTGTCCCTGAGTTATATCATACAGTGATGGAGTCTATAAGACATGCCCTTCAACATTCTGCATCACCTTACATTCAATTATGCATGGATATATGAACAAGTGGCAAAACAGTGGGTAGTTCCTATCTGTGTATTACTGCACATTGGGTGCAGCTACCTGGGGTTGTCTGTGATGGTGGGATGGGAAAGCCATGTAATAAGTCAGACTAACTTCCTACCTATTTAACTGCCTCCCTGAATCATGTGGCCTGCAGACCTGCAGAGACAGTCAGTCATGTGATCAGTGGCCTGTTTCTTTTTTTTTTTTTTTTGCAAGCTGCCGGCCGCCTGGTGTTTCTCGGCCCGGTCACGGGCCATGGGCTTCCACTCCCTGCATCAGCCTCGAGCCCGCCTATACCCGTGGCTTGCCCCCCAAGGCGGAGCTGCAGCACTCCCCCCTACATGCCGCAGTCCTCGGACTAGGTTGGAGGGCTGGCCCGGGGAGCTAATCGAAGCCATGGCGAGCTTCATTAGCGGCAGCTGGCAGCTATTTTTCAGCTTTTCCTTTGGGGAGGCGGGGTCGTGCAATGACGCCAGTGTCTGCCCCACCCCCTGAGTATGCGAGTGCCGGTAGCGGTGCGACTCCTGGCCTCTGCCAGGGGTCACCAGTGCTCCAGACACTTCCCCCCCTTCCCCCAGAGAAGGAAAGCAGTCGCTAGGATGCTCTATCCTTCTCCCCCCCGGCCGGCCCTCCAGCGAGCCTGGTCCATTCCCGAACCCGGGTCGCCGGCGTCGCATGCGGAAATCCAACTGCTGCACCGACGGGCCGGCTCAGTGGCCTGTTTCTTAATGACTTCACTTTATCAAAATGGAACTCAAAGTGGATAACGTGAAGTAAGGGGAATTTCAACTTTTTAATGGAAATTTCATGTAGTGATATGCAAATTCGAAGTGGACCACTTTGGGTTCACTTTGCCAGCAAATTAAAACTTTGCTGCATCTCTACTCTTAACCAATATACTATACTGCCTCCCAGCAGGAGCTTTGACACAATACTGCATGGGAAAAGTAACCCAAAATGAAGTTTTCAAAATCAGTAGAAGGTTGATGGCAAATTAGCTGATAGGTAGGAAAAAAGAAAAGTGAGAGTTATGATGATTCAGTGGAAGGGATGTTATGAGCAGAGTACCCCATGGATCACAACTGGGTCCTTTGGTCTTAACATAGTTAATAATGTCCTAGAGCTGGAATTCATTTGTGGGCTACTGCAGTTTTCTAAGGACACTAAATTGCAGGGGAATGTAACCTTTCTTTATATACCTAGTCACTAAACAGGAAAGAGACCTGGGGGTAATCACAATGGATGACCATAAGGTGGCAAAGCAATACATCAAAGCAGTAGGAAAAAGCCAGTGGGATGCTGGGGTGCATAGGGAAGGGTCTGACCAACAGAAAGAGGGAGATAGTGTTGCCACTGTGTCTACCAATGGTGAGACCACACCTGGAGAACTGTGTCCAGTTCTGGAGACTACACCTCAAAAAGGACATAGCTAGGAAAGAGGCCATCCAGTGAAGGTCAACAAAAATGATGCATGGGCTGCACCAAAAATCCTATGAGAAGAGACTGAGGAATCTAAACATGTACACCCTAGAAGAGAGGATGGAGATTGGAGACATGATAGAGAGCATTAAATGCCTCATAAGGGTGAATAAGGTACAAGAAGGGAGCATGTTGTAGAAAAGAAGGTGTACAAGAAAACACCTAGAAAACAGTTGGAACTATCTGGAATTCAACACAGGCCATGTATCCACAGTCCCAAGAGCAGAACCAATAGCAGCGAATAGAATCAGGGGTACCAGACTATAGAAAGGGGTATTCGACAATGCCAGAAGCCTGGGAAACAAAATAAGCAATCTACAGGCAATGATGTTGGATTCCTGAGTGGACCTGGTGGCCATGATGGGGACTTGGACCTCAGAGAAAAATGACTGGAACCTTTCAGTCCTGGGATATGCCCTGTTCAGACAGGACAGAAGGGAAGGGAAAAGGATGGGATAAATGCCATCTCATTAGAGTGCATCAAAAAGGAGGGTGTGGAATCCTCATGGATGCTACTCAGCTAAACAATGGGGGAGAGGCTCCACATAGGTGTGTTATACCAGCCTTTAGGGCAGGCTGAGAGCAGGAACGAAGAGCTCCTAGAGGAGATCAGAGGTGAGGCACAAAAAGGGGATACAGTGGTGGCAGGAGATATGAACATGCCCGATGTTAACTGGAGCATCCCAGAGGCAGGTTCTACTAGGAGCCAAAAGGTGATTGATGCCCTACAAGATTGCCTACTTACACAACTAGTTAGGGCCCTGTCTAGACTGGACACCATCCTCACTAACTCGGAGGTAGTAAGGGCTACAGGGGTTGGGGAGATAGCCCTAAGGGTAGAACAATTGGAATCCAAGGCAGAGGTTTTAAACTTTAGAGGAGCCAGTTTTGACAAAATGTGGGATGTAGTCAGAAGCAGGCTGTTAAGAATCCAGGAGCATTTAGATGTGGAAGAAGTATGGGGGTTTGTTAAGTTAACCATTTTAGAGGCCACCAGGGTGTGTGCAAGAATAGTGACCAAAAAGAACAAACACACAAAAAAAAATACAATTCAGTAATCAGGTAAAGACCACAATCACAACCAAAAAGGAGATCTATTGGAACTATAAAAGGACTCAGGAAAACTGTGCATGGAAAGCCAATGTTCAGAAGAACAAAGAAGCAAAGAGTATGGTGAAATCAGCTAAGGTAGCAACAGAGTTTTAGCTTGCAGAAGGGGTTTAAAAAGAGAACAAACATTTTTTTTAAACATATATACAAGAAAAAGCATTTGTCAATGCTGAATGTTGTCTTGCTGGTATTGTCATTGATAGTGCAGGAGTTAGATGCATAATAGGAATGGCAGTGAAGTGTTGAACTGATGCCAACTCCACCCTCACCCTGCAGAGACTGACAGGCATTGGGGTGTGCCTTTGGGCATCAGCCATTTCACCTCACCCTACCCTGCAGACACCAACAAGTGTCGTGGTGTGCCTTGGGGTCTTTGGGCCTTACACTCACCCCATTCCTTAAGAAAATATGATGATATGGGTGCAGTATAGGAAAATGGGGTGAACTTTGGGCCGTAGACTACAAGAAACACCTCAATGCCTATCACTGGCTGTAGGGTGGGGGTAGGGGTGGAATGGTGTGAGCATTACAGCCGACGATCCCAAGTCACACCCCTATAGAAACATAGAAACATAGACTTTGATGGCAGATAAGGACCACTTGGCCCACCCAGTCTGCCCATTTCCCTACCTATTGGGTAAGCTGCAGATTCTAGTTAACCAACAGCCTACTTCCTGCAACCCCCCACTATAATTGCCTTATGTCTGTCCCATGCATGTTTGAATTCCCCCACTATTTTAGAGCCCATGACCTCTCCAGGAAGGCAGTTCTATGTTTCCACCATGCTCTCCGTGAAAAAGAATTTCCTCACATTATCCCTGAGCTGTCCTCTAACTTTAAATTGCGCCCTCTGTTCTTACATACTCTTTTCTGGAAGATGCTACCTTCTTGACTTTGTTGATCTCTTGAGGTACTTAAAAGTTTCATTATGTCCTCTGTCCCTCCTTTCATCAAGGGTATATATATTAAGCCTCTCTCAGTCTCTCTCATATGGTTTCTGATGTAGACCCTGCACCATTTTAGTTGCCCTCCTCTGGACTGTTTCCATCCTGTCTATGTCCTTGCATAGATAAGGTCTCCAAAACTGCACACAGTACTCCAGATTGGGTCTCACCAACTGTCTGTATAGAGGGATAACCACTTCCCTTTTCTACTTGTGATGCCCCTCCTTATGTATCCCAGTATCCCCCTGGCTCTCCTTACTGACTTCTCACATTGCTTACCCACCTTTAGGTCATCTGATATGACTACACCCAGATCTCTTTCCATTATTGTTGTTGTTAGTACCTCCCCTGCTATTGTGTACTCTTCTCCTGGATTTTTATTTCCCAGGTGCATTACTTTGCACTTCTTTGCATTGAATCTAAGTTGCCATATGTCTGACCATTCCTCCAACCTTGCCAAGTCCCTTCTCATCCTTTCTACCCCCCCCTTGTGTATCAACTCTGTTACAGATCTTTGTGTCACCTGCAAAGATGCATACCTTTCCTTCCAGACCCTCTGCAATATCACCTATAAAGACGTTAAAGAGGACTGGACCCGGTACTGAGCCCTGAGGTTCTCCACTAGTAACCCCCCTTTCTTCAGAATGTGTTCCATTCACTGTAACCTTCTGTGTCCTGTTGTGCAGCCAGTTTACTACCCAGGCTACCACCCTGGGACCCACTCCCAGGCTGGCTAACTTGATTATTAATCTTTTAGCGGAACTGTGTCAAATGCCTTGCTAAAGTCTAGGTAGGCCATCAACCACAGCCCCTTCCTGGTCTATTACTTTGGTGACCCAGTCAAAGAAATCAATTAGATTCATCTGACATGACCTTCCTGCTGTGAATCCATGCTGCTTTGGGTCCTGTGCCCCGCTGGCCTCTAGGTACTGAACAATTCTTTCTTTCACAAGTGATTCCATCATTTTCCCCACCACTGAGGTCAAACTAACAGGTCTGTAGTTTCCTGCCTCTGCCTTGCTCCCACTTTTGTGAAGGGAATCACATCTGCCCTCCTCCAGTCCTCAGGTACCACCCATCCTTCCATGATTTGTTAAAAAGTGTGGTCAGTGGTGTCACTAGGTCCTCCTTAGTTCTTTTTAGGATTCTAGGTGAATCCTCACAGGCCCCATTGCTTTGTCCACTCAGTTTTAGGAGTTCTTTCAGGACTCTTTCTTCTGTAAATGGACTGGTGTCAACCCCACTACCCAGAGTGCTTCTATTGTTTGGTTTAGGTAACTCCTCCTCTTCTTCTTTTGTGAATACTGAGCAAAAGTATTCATTCAGTATCCCTGCCTTTTCACTGTCTCCCTCTGCCCATCTCCCCTCTCCTTTATTAATCTTCACTATCCCTCCCTTAACCTTTCTATGCTCCCTAATGTACCTATAAAAGGTTTTATCCCCCTTCTTAACTGAGTTGGCTATTTACTTCCTCGGTTTGGACCTTTGCTTTTCTGACTGCCTTCCCCACTTCTTTCTGCTTTAATTGATACAGTTCCCTGTCGTGCTCCTTCTGTGATTCCTTATATTTTTTGAATGCAGCCTTTTTCTTCTTAACCTTCCCTGACACCTCTTTTGAGAACCATAGTGTTTTTTTTATTCCGCTTTGTTTTCTTTATTTGTTTCACACAAAGGCTTGTTGCCTTCATGATGGCAGTTTTGATTTTTCTCCATTGTTCTTCCACCCCTCCTTTCTGGCCATTTGCTAATGCATTCCTCAGGTATTCACCCATTATGACAAAGTCAGCCCTTCTAAAGTCCAGTATCCTTGTCTTTGTATGGCTTGACTCCATGGTTGTGTTTATCGTGAAGCACATTGTGCAGCGGTCGCTTGTTCCCAGATGTCTACTGACTTCTAAATTTGTGATCCTCCCTCCATTTGAGAGTATCAGGTCTAATATTGCTCCCTCCTGAGTGGGTTCCACCACTAGCTGTCTAAGGCATGCCCCCTGTAGGGCATCAAGAATGACCCTGTTCTTGGATGTGGCTGCAGTCCATGTTGTCCAGTTAACATCTGGCATATTCAGGTCCCCCATCAACAGTATCTCCCTTTTTTCAACCATTTTGAGAATGCCCTCTATCATTTTCTTGTCCATTTCCTCCCCTTGAGACGGGGTCTGTATACAACCCCTGTGTGGATTGTGATGCCATTCCCTGTCTCCAAGGTGACCCAGAGTGCATCTTGTCCTCCCCCTTTACTTTTTAGTTCTGTAGCTTTGATCCCTTCCCTTATGTAGAGAGCTACTCCACCTCCTCTTTTACCCTCCCTGTCCCTTCTGTAGATTGTGTACCCTGGTATGTTGACATCCCAGTCATGGTTCTCCGTGTACCATGTTTCTGTGACTGCCACAATATCCAAGTGTTCCTCTTCCATTAGGGCTACTAGCTCTGGAAACTTGTTTCCCAGACTACGGGCATTGGTACTCATTGCCCTCCGTTTAATGTTGGCTTTATCCTTTTTTACCCCATCCCTGCTCTTTTTGCCCTTGTCTATTTTTCAATTTACCCCTGTTCTGCCCTTTGTGAAGCTCTGTACCTCAGTGTTTACCCTACTACCTGTCATGTTTTGTTGGGGGAGGCTTGAAATGTCCTGTTTCCTATCAGCACCTCCCCCCTTGGCTAGTTTAAAAGCTTGCCAAGGAAGCCTTTAAACCTGTTACCTATGAGCTTGTTTCCCTTCCTGGACAGATGCAGACCATCATGCCAGTATAGACCTTCATCTCTCCAGGTGGACCCCCAGTCCCCAATGAAGCCACAGCCCTGTGCTCTGCACCAGTTTTGCAACCATTCATTAAACTGCATGATGTGCAGTACCCTAGCCTCACCCCTGCCATAGACTGGCAGCACCTCTGAGAAGGTTACCGTGCTTGCTACCTGTCTGAGGCCCCTCCCCAACTCCACAAATTCATTCTGCACTGCACTGGGCTCATGCCTAGCTAGGTCATTTGTCCTGTAGTGGACAATGATATATAGTTCCCGCTCCTGTGATGCTGCTTCTGCAATCCTGAGGATTTGCTTCCTGTCCCTCCACGCCATGGCACCAGGCAGGCACCTTACTTCCCTCTCCTCTCCCTTCCCCAGGTCTACACCCCTAAAAATTGAGTCCCCTATCAGAAACTGTTTCTTTCCCCTGTGGTGTCCCTTGCCACTCTTTTGTGGGTCTCCCTTGTGGATGTCCCCAGCACTCTTCTTGGTCTCCACTGAGGGTGTCATCATAGAGGAACCTTGATTTGCCATACTGACATATGATTTGTGTAGTGGTACAACTTGAGGGCTATGCCTCTGTTCCACCACCCTCACCCTCCCAGAACCTACTGTGATCCATCTGCTCTTCACACATGGCAACTTCTGAGGCAGTGGTTTTGGAACTGGTGCTCTTTCTTATGCCTGTCAGTCTCTACAAGGTGGGGTGTTATGGTTGGAAAGCCTAACACCCCAGGTGTTTGTTGATATTTTCACTCCAAATTTTCAACATGGGCTTTTTGTGATCCCACCTCATGAACAGTTGCACTATCAATTTGTTAGCCAAAAGGTGATTTTGCACAGTGACTGTGCCATTTGGCAACATATGTGCGAGAACACATTTTGGGTAGGATGTGAAAAATGATAGCTGCACTGTTCATGAGGAGGTGTCAAAAATGGCAATGTTCAAAATCTTGTGTGAAAATATGAAAAATTGGTGAAGTCACAAGCGTGCATAGAAACTGTGCAATGCACACCCATAACGCAATTATTTTTGGAATTTTTTGACCAAATTTTCAGCATAGGCATTTTGGAACCTCTGCTCATGAACAGTGGCACTGTGATCTTATTAATCTGTCTAGAAAGTTGATTTCCCACAATGACTGTACCATTGTGTGCCAGATGTGAGAAAACACATTTTGGACAGGAGGTGAAAAATGACAGTTGTACTGTTCATAAGAAGGTGTGAAGAAATGGCAATGTTGAAAATCTGGAGTGACAATATTAAAAACTGTTATAGTTATGAGCTTGTGTGGAAACTGCACAATGCTCACATGTAATGCAGTCATCTTTTGAAATTTTTTCACCAAATTTGCAAGATAAGTTTTTTGAGACCCTACCTCATGAATAGTGGCACTGTTGTTTCATTAATTGGTCCAGAGAGGTAATTCAGCACAGTGACCATGAAATCACCTTTCGGGAACGAATAATGAGATGACACAGAATGTGTTCATGAGGTGGGGTCCCAAGAACCCCATGTTGAAAATTTGGATCCAAAATTCAGAAACATGGTTGAGATATCCATCTGTGTTGAAACCCTCCCATTGATGCCATTATATAGCTTACCGCCATTTCTTCATTTTGCAGTTCGGCTTTGAAGAGTCCAGATGCATCTCACTCTACAGACAATCGCAGCATCTGACTTCTGGAGATAAGTATGGGGTGAGGGGGGTGTGGAGAGGTGCGATGCACAAAGGGTGGGTGAGGGTTGGGGGAAAGGGACTGGGCACTATGAGGGATCATATTCTTTTTTACAGGGAAAAAAACAGACATAGGAGGATGGTTTTCTTTCTTTACAGGTGAACTAAAAAAATGTTGGGCACACTGGGGTGGGCTCCCAGTGTGCCCCATGAGTTTGGGGGGCTGATGCCGATGATGATTGGGCCCCATTGGCAAAGAAAGGGTGTGTGTGTGTGTGTGGTGGGCAGGGTCTGATGCCGACGGGGATTGGGCCCTGTTGGCAAAGAAAGTGTGTAGGTTGGGGAAACATGCCAACACAGGGGATTGGCCACTCCCGATGTCGATATGGGGATTGTGTGTGGTGGACAGCAAGAGCCGCAATGTTTATTGAAAACTTTCATTGGAAAAGGTACGTTGGGGAGGCGTGTCATCTGCTGCTGCATGATGAGCTTGTCTCTGATTGCAGTGGCAGATTTCTTTCAACTTGGTGGCACTTTCCATAATTTCCACATCAGCGCTAGCATGCTCACTAATTGGGGGATGAGGGATGCACCTCCTAAAGAGTGCCCTGCATTCGCCAACACTGACACATCTCTCAATGTGGTACTACCACAAGATGTTGCTTGCACCTGCATGTAAGGCAACATAAAAAAGAATGAAAAGGGGAGGAATAGTTAGACTGAAAGACAGTGACAGAGTAGTGGAGGAGGATAGGCAGAAGGCCACTGTTCCTAACATCTTTTCTTTGTTCAGTGTTCACTGAAGAACACAAAGGCCAAGTACCAGACAATGGTATCAAGGCTGTTGACAAAGGTGTTCCACAAATGGAAGCACCATCAGTCACCAACAGCAGGGTTAGAGAGGCCCTTGGTCAACTCAGGTAAGACAAGCCACCAGGGCCTGATGGAATACACCCGAGGGTGTTAAAGGAGCTAGCATGTGAATTGGCAGGTCTCTTAGCACATTTATTCAATAGATCACTTCAGTTGGGGATACTGCTGCGAGAATGGTGAACAGCCAATGTAGTATCTCTACACAAGGGAGGGAGTTGGGATGAAGCAGTCAACCACCAACCAGTCATCCTTATGTCACTAATGGGGAAACTGATGGAAACCTTAAAAAACAAGACTTGACAAAGTACCTAGATAAGAACAGCCTGCAAGATGATAGGCAACATGGGTTCATGGAGGAAAGGGAGTGCCAAACAAACCTAATCAAATTTTTTTTGACTGGATCATAAGGCAACTAGACAGAAGCCACCTGGTGGACTTTCTCTACTTTGTTTTTAGTAAGGCCTTTGATTTGGTGCCGTGCAACTGCCTGCAGAAAAAGTTGGAGGACTTGAGTGCAGTCAAGTGCATAGTCAGCTGGGTAGGTAATTGGCTTATTGGCAGAAAACAGAGGGTAGCGGTCAATGGGGTGAGGTCTGATGAAGGTGTGGTCACTAGTAGTGTGCCCAAATTCTCAGTCAATCAATTAATCAATTTCTTTATTTTACCAGGTGAAACATCATTAAGGAGAACTCATTTGCAAGGTGGACCTGGGAGGTCATAAAAAGAATTTGCATCAAAGGAGAAAAACAATATATAAAAAACAATAATGTATGTACAGAGAAAACAATAAGTTGCCAATATATGTACAGAGTGTATATAGGGTAATATTGCAACTATGCTACAGTAGTCTACCATATTCTGTGCTAATGATACAACCGCTCTCAGAGACCAAATCAACAGTTTCCTGGTACAGTACAGTTTACAAGGTTTCATGAAAGAGATAGGATTTACCCTATCCAAAGGATAGCCTCACCTCAAGGTGAGTGAGGCACTAGAGGTCATACAGATCTGAGGGGAAGAGATCATGCAAGATTGAAAGGGGAGGTAGTGAGGGGTGGAGGTATACAGAACCACAGGGAGGTAGGGGGAACTCAGGAGATTAGAGTAGGGTGGAGATTAGAGCATCATCAATGGAAACAATTGCAGACCTCCTTGAAACTGCGCAAGTAAAAAATGTTGAAAGCAGACAACTTCAAGAGGCTCATAAGCCTCAGAGCTTTCTGTATAGAGTTCCATAGCACTGGGAGAGCATGGCTTATAGCAGCTTTACCAAAACATGTCCTGATCTTAGGGAATGATAGAGAGATGTACGAGAGGCTTCTCAGTGGGTAGTTGCCGGCCCTGCAGACAGGCAAGCAATCTGAAATGTACTGAGGGGAGCATATTAATGATTGATCTGTACATCCAATAGACAGCATTTCTTTGTCTTCTGGCACTTAAAGAGCTCCAGCCTACCTTGGCATAGAGAATGCAATGGTAGGTAACATTCAGTAGTCCAGTAATGAAACTAATAGCACGGTGATAAAGAGTGTCCAGTTTGGACAAGACAGTGGTTGGTCCTTGGCCACAGATGAGGTCAGCAAAATCCAGTTGGGCATGAAAGTAGTCAGGACTAACCTGGTTTTTGCTTCCTGAGTAAGAAGATTCCTGACTGAAAAGAAGAGACCGAGTCTTTGCTTTAACTTTTTGGATAGCTCCTCAATATGATCAATGAAAGACAGGTCGGTATCTATCCAGAAGCCGAGGTATTTAAATTTAGTTACGAACTCCAGAGGTTCACCCAGGAGTGTGTTTACTTGCAGGAAATTGCCAGAAGCAAAGAACTTAGAGGTACTGGTAGATGGGGGGAAACAGCATAGCTTTGTTTTTTCTTTTTTTGCATTTAGCAGTAACTTCAAATGCAGCAGGTTTGCTTGAAGTTGGTCAATATTATGTTGCTGGTCCCTGCAAGCTAGTTCTGGCATGGGTCTGTCAATGTACAAAACCGTATCATCAGCAAATAAGTGAATATTTGCAGATTCAAGGCACTTATTAATGTTATTGATATAAATGGCAAATAGTAGAGGGCCTAAAATAAACCCTTGGGGTACACTTCTCAGTAGGTGTTTTGGAGAGGAAAATACCCCATTGGCCTTGACCAGTTGTTTGCGATCTGTCAAGTAGTTATTAAAACATTTTAGAGATGATTCACTAATCCCAATGTATTCCAGCTCAGTCAGAAGCAGGTCATCATCCACAGTCTCAAAGGCTTTGCTCAAGTAAAGGAACAAGGCACACACGTAGTTCTTAGCATCCGGTACTATTTGCCAGTCATTTGTGACTTTCTCAAGGGCAGATATGGTACTGTGGCAAGGTCTAAAGCCAGACAGTGCTTCATCAGTGTTTTGAAATATTGAAAGGTGCTTAATTAAATACATTTTATTATTAATATTATTTAGCAGATTGAGGGATTCCAGGTAATGCCTGAGTTGAGCGTTGACAACCTTCTCAAGTAATCTTGACAGGGTGCATAGGAGGGGATATAGGCAGGTAGTTGTTTAGATCACTGGAGTCACCAGATTTGAAAAGGGGAATGACATGAGCTGTTTTCCAGATAGATGGGAGCATGCCCTGGGCAAGGGATAGGTTGAAGAGATGCGTGATAGGAGGGGATAATGCATGGTAACCTACTTTGAGATAGTAGGGCTCAATGTAATCTGCTCCAGCAGTTTTGCTTGTATGTAAATCCCAGAGCAATTCTTCCACTTGATTCAGTGAGATGGGACAGGAGAAAACATGTTGTTGTGTGGGGCCAGTCCTGTTTAATGTCTTTATCAGTGACATTGGCATATGGATTCAGGGCACAATTGCCGTATTCACGAATGATAGCAAGCTAGTAGGAAGGGTTGACAGTGAGGAGGTAGTTAAGGACCTACAAAAGACCTGCAGAGGCTAAAAGATGGTCCAACATCTGACAGCTGAAGCTCAATGCAAAAAAATATAAGGTGATCCATCTGAGTAAAGGGAACTCAAGGATAGAGTCCCACCTCAGTGGAGTCCAGCTTAACACCACACTGGAAGAACAGGACCTTGATGTCATTGTAAGCAGCACCCTTAAACAGACAAGCCAATGCAACAAAGCTTACAGCAAGGCCAACAAAATGCTGGGGAGCGTAGGGAGTGGATTCGACAGCAGGAGGAAGGAGGTTATACTGCCACTCTAGAGGTCCCTGGTAAGGTTCCATCTGTAGTGCTGTGTCTAGTTTTGGAGTCTACATCAGAAAAAAGATATAAACAGGTTGGCGGCTGTTTAGAGAAGACCAAAATGATCCAGGGCCTTCAAGAGCACTTCTGCAAGGAGTGTCTGGAAGCATTAAATATGTTCTCACTGGAGACAAGGAGGAAGATGGAAGATATGATTGAAACATGCAAGTTCCTCAGAGGAATAGATAAGGTGCCATCCTCAAACTTGTTCAACAGAATGCCTGACTCTAACACTAGAGGGCATGAGTGGAAGTTGTGTGGGGGCTTTATGAAGGGGCTTCAAGAGGGAGCTTAGGAAACACTATTTTACCGGAAGAATTGTGGAATCATGGAATAAACTGCCAGCTGAGGTAGTGGAAGCAAAGTCTGTGACATCATTCAAGCTGGGATGGGACAAGGCTAAAGCATGATTGGAGGCAGTATAGCGCAGTGGTCTAAGGCTCTGAGCTGCAAATCTGGTGATATCCAGCAGACCAGACCTGGGTTTGAATCCCACAGCTTCCACTTGCATACTGTGTGACCCTGAGCAAGTCACTTAACCTCCTTGTGCTCCCAGGTCGCTCCTGTAAAAAAGCTTTCAGCTTAGTGTGCTATACCTGGTTAAACAACTAAAATAAAAAAAAATGATCAAAAGCAACAGGATTAATCAGAGACATTACTCTGAAGAGTAGGGTTAAGTCCTGGGATCTGAAAAGGTCCAAGAAACACATGGGCAGACTAGATGGACCCTTAGTCTCCTCCTGCCATCTTTCTTTCTATGCTTCTATGAACTAGGGGGGTATACAATGAAGCTACAGAGGGAAATTTAGGCGGGATGCAAAGTATTTCTTTACAGAGAGGGTAGTGGATGCCTGGAACAAACTCCCAGCAAGGTGGTGGGGTGAAAATAGTGGTGGGCTTCAAGCATGCATGAAATAGGTATAAAGGAAAAATGGACCCAAACTATGGGGGGAGGGAGGGGGTTGGAGACCATCTAGGGTCTGCAGTGGGGAAAAAGTGCAGACTTAGTGGGCCAAGTGGTCCTTATCTGCTGACAGATTCTATGTGTCTATGCTTTAATCAATCTGAAGGGCTCTGGGTGATTCACAGCAATACAATAAAATAGCAGTAGTCAGAACAGTATGTTATATGAACTCAATTATACAATGGGGTATGAAAATCCTGTAACCTCATTGGTCAAAATGCATCACATGACTGTGGTATATCCTGCAATAACCCATGGTTGAGAAATGGCACTTATAAAAAACATACTTAAGCACATTTTAAATGTATTTTACACATGGGTTCATTATAATGCTAATAAGGCACTCAGGTGTTGTGGGTTATTGGTGGCACTTCTTGTGTGAGTTAAGTCACTCGCCGCGCCGTGACACACCACACAAGGCGTTGGTAAATCCCCCAATAACCCACACCCTGTCATGCCTTATTGCTTAAATAACATTACTTTTTTAAGAAACAATGTGCAATTTCTTGAAATAATTGGCAATAATAGTGGGCACAGCAGAGGATCAGCACACATTATTGATATGGGCAGAGAAATGGAAGGTTAGATATACTGTATATTTAATGCGGGGAAGTGCAAGATACCTAAGGGTGAGTAATGTTGGTTGACATGCACCCTGTATGGTAGATGTAATAGTGGACAGCACATCCAAGGAGTAGGTTCAAGTGGTAATTGTGGACAGTATGCTAAAGCCAGATTGGCAGTGTATTGCCACAGGCATGACAGCAAACACAATGATGGGATGCATTAGGAAAAGTGTAGAGAGCTAATCCTCCCTCTGTACAAGGCCTTAGTTAAACAACTCTTGGGGTACTGCATACTGTTTTCATTACCTCATTACAGAAAGTGTATTGAGGAGATAGAGAGGATTCATATGGCTGCCAACCTGATTAACAACTGAAGGGGGCAAAAGCTATGAGGAAAGATCAGAGACACAGTACTCAGATTATTCAGACTAGAAAAGAGAAGGTTGACATCATCACAGCATTCTGACTGCAGAATGGAAAAGATAGTGTGGAGAAGAAATGTGTCAGCTGGTAACTGGAAGCAGAATGATATGCACTTAAACTGAGGAGGAGGAGGAAGGATAAAGGGAAACATTAGTATGAATTACTTCACCCAGAGGGTAGATACCATGGAATAACCTAGTGAGGTTGCTGAAGCCTTCCATAGTACAGCTCTTAAAGGAAGGCCACATAGATTGCTGAGGGAGAATAAAATTGAGGGCTACACAGCATGATTATGGATAGCATTCCAGCTGATAAACTTGGGGACATATTTATAGATAAAATTTCTGTGGTCCACACTTTGCAGTGAGGAGGCACATAATATGTACCCTTAGTCCCTTCTGTCATAACAATACTATGTTACTACTGTATGTAGAACCAAATGTAGAGATGGCAATGTGCTCATCACTCTAAAACAAGCAGTGCTTTATGAGGCCCTAGAGTACAGTAAGGGCGATTTGCAATATGTCATGGATTTTTAGACCACAGCTCAGCAGAACGCCCTACAGGACTTATAGTAGCCCTGCGGTGCATGGCCAGCTGCAGACATAAATTCCAGGGGCCATGTCCATGGAGTCCAAGTTCCTTGCAGTAAAATATATGCAGTACCCTACATACAGCTAGGAAGGACATACACAGTGACTGATGTCCATGCAATGCACAGCTTCTCACAGGACTTAGTACCTTCAAACACCTATGGATCATTAGAATCACCCTTGATTGGTGTTTAGGCACACAAGAATCACACGGCCTCAGCCAACCCGGTGGCACTGACGGTTGAGGCGCTGTCTGCCACATCTCATGCTACACCAGTGACCCAGGTTCGGGAGCAGACTTGGGTCACTCGGGGGTCAGCCAGGGCAAGGAAGAATCAAGCATCCACCAACAGCTCTTTTTCCTCAGCATGGGGGGGACACAGCATTGCACTGTAGACAAACACCCAGTGGAAGTTGGGGGTCAGCACTGGTGCAGTGCTCAGAAGAGGGGTGGATGCACACAAAGGGCATAAGACTGCCTCCATGGAGGTGGAGACAGTCACTCTACCCATTGCATGTACGTGGGCTAGGGGAGAAAAAAATGGAGGAAAAGATGAAGCTGGCAGGCTTCATGATGGCCAGATGCACCTGCGCTGATCGCCAGCAATGTATATGTTGGCTTCTGGGGGTGGGGGGAGGCCGTTCCCCTCACCTCTGGCCCTGTCACAGGGGGTAACACATGGGGGATGCCTGGGTAGGATGGGCGTGGGAGATGCCTGGCCAGAGAGATGAGTCTCCTCCGAGGGAGGTGCCAGAGCCACCTGCCCACTCCAAGGAGGAGCAAAAAGTACGTATAGAAAAAGAATCACATGGCCTAACACAGCATAAACATGTATGGGTGATGAATTCTAGATGTCTCCAGTGTGTGTGTTACGCATCTAGGGACAAGGCATGATTATGGTTAAGCACTAAGTTACTGTTGGGTGTTCTTTTGCCAGTAGTTAATCCAACCCTTAGATGCATAATGAGGCTATGAGCATAGCCTAGGTCCTAATGCACCTGATGGTTAGGTTACATTAACTACTGGAAAACCAACTCCCAGGAGTACCTTCAAGCTATTATAAAAATGAACAGCTATACAGAAAGTTTTCTGTACATTTTTGCTATACATATAGGTTTTAACAATCTTTTTTCAAAATTTATAAACTATAGCCTGTGGCTTTATAAGAAAAAAATACTACTTTTTTGTTGCTTTTCTCTTAGTTTTGTGTAAAACACTTTGGTTCTTTTTAGAGGTGGATAAAAGTTGTGAATTTAACTTTAGCCTGACTTTCACGAAATTTCACAACTTTCGTGGATGTTTCCAAACTTCCACCTGTGGCGGATCAGAAATCTTCCAAATTGTTTTGGCAAATTTTCACCATGTTCCTCTTGGATGTATCCAGTATCCCAGTACCCAAAGCCCTGCCTGAAATTGTTATAACATTTCCTGGTGGCTAGCGGTCCCTCCCCCCACCTGACCACCCACCGGTGTGTCCAGTGTAACCTCCATCCTGATACCATGAATAGTAATTATACAAAAATGTTTTCCTTGGTAGTCTGGTGAATCCCCCTCCCTGTTCCCAATCCCTAGTATGTGAGGTTATTCCCTGGTGGTCTAGTGGATCCCCTTCCCCACAACCCCTGGAGGTAGTGTACCACCACCCTGCTCCCCCCATCCCAAACCTGAGCTGGTGACCGGCACAGCCCTCCTCTCACCACCATGGCTGGCTACCCAACTGAGCTGTCACTGAGCACATACTGTATAGAGTAAGCACTCATTGCTTTCCAGCCCAGAGTGAGCTGTCAATCAGAGAACATATATTGTAGATGGTACATGCTCAGTGACAGTTCAGTCAGCAGCCAGCAGTGGCAGTGAGAAGAGGGCTTTGCTGGTTGCCAGCATGGGATCAGGATGGGGTCAGAGTGGTAGGGCACTACCTGCTGGTGATGGGGGTGGGTGGTTCACCAGATCATCAGAGAATAACTTCACATACTAGGGATCAGGGATAGGGAGGGGGTTCACTAAACCACTAGGGATTTTTTTTTTATATAATTACTATATGGGGATCAAGATGAGGGTTACATTGGACACATCGGGTGGGTGATCAGGTGGCAGGTGGGACTGCTGGCCACCAGGGAAGTATTTTTTGTTTTTGTTTTATGTGGCAAGTGATTGGGTGGGGGAGGGGCTGCTAGCCTCTAGGGAATTTTATTGCTATTTTAGGGCAGTTCTTCGGGGGGCACTGGACACCAGGGAATTATTTTTATGTTTGATATTGGAGACGATCGTAGACTGACGGGGGCACTAGACACCAGGGAAATATTAATAGTAGGGTGTTGGCAAATTTCTGTGAAAGTCAGAAATTTGATTTGCAAACTTTCATGGAAGTGAAAGTCTGACTTTTGTGGAGATTCTGCCAGTGTAATTTTTTTTTTTGCACACCTCTAATTCTTTCACATTCATTCTAAACACACAACTATCTAATGAGAACAGTAGTTAAAAAATGTTTGTTTTAGATGACTTACAAATACACAAACAAGCTACCATGTTACCCCCCCACCCAGAACTGTTAAAGTCTCCTGTGATTGTAAAGTGGCTAGATCCTCCCTGCTACTGTCATAGCACTGAAAAAGAAAAGGTAATGGGTGGGGTATTCAAAGCAGTTGCACATGACGCAACTGAGATGCACCTGCGCAAGTGCGAAAATGTGCCAAAGAGTGATATACAGTGGGAGCCAAATCGCAGTGTGCCAATGCGTAACCCTAATGAATGCATGCGCAAGTGCAGGGGGTATAGCCATGAATAAGCAGCGCAGTGCTATATTCAACAGCAAGCAAATGGCACAAGTGCAGAGCAACAGGGACATGCACGGAGCAAACTTGAGCCCATAAAAAGAGGGAGCAAGCAAAGGATGGAGGCTTGCGCCACAGGGGAGCAATAGAGAGGGAGAGTGAGTGGGCAGGCAGGACAGCAGGAGGGGTGCAAGACAGAGGCAGGCAGGAAGTGCAACAGAGTGTGGGTCTGGGCGTATGACACTGATTGTGCCTGCGTGTGTGTGTGTGTGTGTGTGTGTGTGTGTGTGTATGAGACAGGTGCGGGGGCAACAACAGCAGCGTGAGTCTGTAATACAGGGCATAGGATTGGCAGCAAAAATGCCCAGATGGGTGGGAGGTGGAGACTACAGCCAACAGGCCACCAGCTGGGAACCCCGAACACAGGTGTGTGCCCAGTTCAGGGGCACATGCAGTGGCACACAGCTGGGGGTGCCTGCAGGGACAGCTGCCTGGGGGGGCAGGACAGCCCAGGCCATTGCCAGTGCCATCTTCCAGATGGAGGCAGTGATGAGGGGTGTGAGGAGGCAGGAGGCAGAGTGGCATGACCGTGAAAGTGCCCGTCGGCGGCATGCCCAGAACAGATGGTACCATGCCCGCACCACCTTTGAACAGTACAGTGACACAGAGATTGTGGGCAAATACCACCTGAACCAGACAATTCTGAAGCAGCTCTATGAGCTGTGCAGTGATGAGATGCAGGCACCCACAAGACAGAGCCATGCCCTGTCAGTGGAGACCAAGGTCACGGCTGTCATGTGCCTGCTCACCACAGGTACCTTCCAGAAACCAACAGGGGACACAAGAGGCATAACCCAGTTGGCTGCTTCATGGATCCTCACACAATTCCTCAACGCACTGCTGCCACATGCTGCGGAATACATCCATTTCTCCAGCACACAGGCAGAGTGTACAGCGAACATGCATGAGTTCCACAGGGTGGTACGTATGCCTGGTGTGCTAGGGGCCATCGACTGAACCCACATAGGCATCTGCACACCACCTGGCCTGGAAGGGGTAGCCTACATCAACAGGAAGGGCTACCCCAGCGTCAACTGCCAGGTGGTGTGCAATGCTGGGGGTCTCTGTGCCACACACCCTGGTGGAGCACACGATGCTTTTATCTGGCACTAGTAAGCACTGTGCCACAGGTTAAAGAGTGAGGACATCCCAACTGGCCACCTAGTAGGTGAGTATGCTGTTGGAAAGAGCAGCCTGGCACAACAGGGCAGGGTGTGTGGGATGCTAGGCTTGGGGCATCAGAGGGTGTGGCTGGGAAGGCTGGGGGTGCAGCTACACAGACTACCATGTTAACCACACATGTCAACACACAGGTGACAGCGGATACCCACTCCGGCACTGGCTGCTCACCCCATACCGGTGCCCGTCGACCCCAGCACAGGAGGGATACAGTGAGGCACACGCCAGCACACGGAACATCATCGAGCATGTGTTTGGGCTGCTGAAGGCCTGGTTCCATTACCTGGACAGGTCTGGCGGTGCCCTACAGTACAGCCTCTCTAAGGCCTGCGGCCTATTCCTGGCCTGCTGTATGCTACACAACATGGCCACTGACCTTGGGATAGCTGTCAAGGTTGAAGAGGGGAACAGCAGTGGGGACAATGTGGCTGCTGGGCCAGGTGGTAGTGGGCAGCCCCCACCAGGTGAAGGGAACCCCAGCTGAACAGGATGGCCCAACAGCACCAGGACACAATTGCAGTGGAGCACTACGGTGCATGCAGGTAGGTGAACATGATCACATGCAGGGACCATGGCACAGTATTCAGGCATGGCAAGGCGGGCCCCATGACAATAATGGCTGGAGGTAGCATAGACAGGCATGGGACTAGACTCCGTGGAAGCACCCTGTACAGCACTGAACACCCCACCCACACACACCCACACACACACACGCACACACACGCACATGCACAAGGGCACCCACATGCGCACACCCAGAGGCCACCAACGAGTGTGTGTCAGACGTTGAAAACCTGTGCACAGTAGCAAGCGGTGTTGTGTTGGCATCATCATGCACATGCCATAGTGGCCAGCGGCCGGGTGGGTGTGCACAAGGCCTGTGTGCAGCATCAACCATGGATGACATGTCCCTGGAATGCACATGCACATGCCACACCAATGTGCACACAGGGCAGCGGCAGACAGTGAACAGGGAGGATGGCGGCTCAGGACCACCATGCAGTCGCACGGCCACCGTGGATATGTGGACAGCCCCGCCGAGACCACCCAGCAGACACGGGCTGTGCGATGGCCACAGGGGGGTGTCTCTGATGGTTCCCCAGGTGTGTCACTGCAGGAACGCGACTGGTCCCTCACAGGTGCCTGCAGGCTCCTGAACATGCCCGCTCCAGGTGTGCCTGGAATGCCCACAGTGGATCCCGGCATTGACACTGAGGGGGTCGCATGACTCCGTGACCGAGGGGTGGAGAAAGCACTCCACGGGGTCTGTGGTGGAAGGCTACGCTCTAGGGTGGCCAGTGGTGCTAGGCCAGCCGTGACTGCAGCGGTAAGCTGATCCAGGGCTGCAGTCGTGTCCTCCTGCATACGTGTGGTCTCAGCCAGGAGCTGCTCATAGTCCCTGTCACATCTCCCTGTGGACTGGCACAGCTCTGTGTGGAGTGCATGCACCCCTGCCACGACCAGCACCTGTTGCTCCATGGAAGTCAGTAGCAGATGGGTGTGCTCAGTCAAGGGGTCAGCACCCTGGTGGGCATGGACATTGTGCTGACCCACGGGTGGCGCTTGACCCCGCAGCCCAGCCCCCACGATGGTGGGGCTGCACAGCAGGGCTCCCTTGGGGCTGATCATTCTGCAATGCACCATCGGCAGCCACTGCACCCGGTTCCCCTTTCACCTCATCCAGCTGCCGCTGCTGCCCCTCCAGCCACAATGCATGGATCAGAACTGGTGCGGCTGCACCACCACCACCATCCCCTTCAGACTGCGCCACACTGATGGCACCCACAGCATCACTGGGTGTGGTGGCTGGTGGGCAGACGACCACCACCAGGGCACCGTCTGCACTGCTGTGGTGGGTGTGTGATATGGGTTCCTCCCCCTGAATGGCAACACCACTATCCAGTATAATGGCCACGTCGTCATCGGCCCCAGACCCTGCCTGCTGAAACACAGCCAGGGCCTCGTCCACAACCACACCACAGGCATCTGATGGGCGGTGGGGTTGGGCTGCCTCCAGTCTGGCCCCCGGACATCAATGAAGGTGGACGGACAGTCCTCCAGGTCCAGGACTGCCCCCATGGTGAACACACCCACCCCGGCCGCTGCATGCAGGTGCTCTGGAGCTGAAAGGGAGCACAGTCTCATTAGTGCAGCTGGCACACACCCCTGCCCCCCTGCTCCAGGTGCTGCTGTACCTACCATGCAATGATGGGCTGCCCCCCATCTGGAACTGGCTGCTGGGCACCCCCTTGACAGCACTGTGCTGCATGGATGCCACCACCAACTCCTCCTGCAGCGACAGCTGAGGCAAGTCAGGCTGTCCACCTCCCATGGCAGCATGTGCGGCCTGGATGGTGACTACCTTCTCCTTAATCTTCCTCTGGTTCATGCTGACCTTCTTCTTGCACACCTGTGCTGTCCTTTGATGGATGCCCTGCTGGTTCATGACCCTGGCCACACCCTGCCATGCTGTTGACCGGGCCTGTGGGATGCCTGTTGAGCCACTCAGGAGAGGCTCCTGATCCAGGTAGGCATCCAATAGGGCATTGCTCTCTGCCCTTGTGAAGTTGGGCCTGCTCTTCCATGCAGGCCCACGCTCCTTAACCTCCTTATGATCCATCATGCTTAGTCCTGTGGGTATGAACATGTGATTAGTGATGGCTAGAATGCACACTGCTCTCTCATTCCACTGTCCCGACAGGTCCACAGCCTGGTGGCTTACCTCGGAAGGATGCAATACTGGTCTAGAGCCTGTACAGTCCCGTGGCACCTTTATAGTGCATCACATGCAAATGAGGGGCTGCGCAACTGAAATGAGATGCAAATGCCTCTAATGTGCTGTGGATATGCTGATTAACTGATCTGCATATGCTGGCTGAATATCGCAAAATTGCACATGGCACATTGGTGTTGCGCAGGCACAAGCCGTGGCGCAACAGTATGATATGTGCAGTAGGCCCGGCAGTGCGCATGTGTGCAGTGCTGTCGCGCACGTCAGAGGCACATCCTATGCACACTGCGCTATACATGGTACAGTACTCTGCTGCTCATGCGCTTTATGCCCTATGGTGCCCATGCGTGATTGGCCCATGGACCGTGGGGCCCACATGCCCCTATTGTGCCCCATGCATGGTGTGCCCAATTGCACTGTAGTGCATGGTGCATGTGCTGGCCCTTGACTCCATGATTCTCCTTTGACCCTCTAGGTGACCTGCGGCATGTGCCAGTGCTGCACCAGCTGTGTCGGGCAGCACTGTGGCTGCGCGATTGGAGATGGCAGTGCATCATCAAGCGAGTTGCGCACCAACAGCATGTGTGGCTCGTGTGCTACTGGGTGCCATTTTGGTTGTGCAACTGCAGAAATTACCATGCCATGCCGCAGCAGTGCAAGGGCACCCAACTGGTTACAGGTGGAGCTGGTGAACCTTGTCGCCCTTGTGGAGCCACATGCAGGCAGTCTGTTTGGCCAGGTGCCTCTGGATCGGCCACGAACAGAGGTGTGGCTGGAGGTGGCTGAGGGACTGTAGAGGAGACCACAGGGGCACAGTGCAGCAGTGAGCAGTAGCACCACTGCTGTAGAAACCTGCAGTGTAGGGACCCTGAGAGGCTATGGGCACTACTGGCATGCATACGGAGGGGCACCATGCCACATCCAGGTAAGTGCACTATGCCCATGTCCGTGCCAATCCAGTTTTCTCTGTGGGCCAGCAGGGTGGCACACCATGCTGCAGGGGGGGCTGTGGCTGCACATTCTGTTGGCCATGGCACCGCACTGCTACTGCGCTGGGCCTAGGGGCATGCTGTGCTGGGGGGGCATGTGGTGTTGCCAGGTACTTATGTGTCATTCTCCATGTCTCCCCACTAGGCCCTGAGGACAGAAGAAGAGCATGGCTGGCTGGTGCTGTGGGTGGGCCAGGGCAGGCCACCACATGGGCAAGGGCGCAGATGCAGACTGCATGGGTGGTGCCACTGGACAGGCACAAGTTGTGCCACAGCAAGCAGGTAGGCACTGTTCCAAGGTATGATGTTGTGCAGGGTGGGTGGTGGGCCACAGCCCCCTGTGCACATGGCCATTCCAGCTGTGCACCGCCAGTGGTGTCCATTTCACCATGCAGTGGCTATCGCACATGTGTGTAGTTGCTGCAGGTGGGCTTTGGGTGCACCTGGATTCCAGCTGAGCCACTGCCATCCTGCTGCTTAGCCTTGTTGCTTGGCTGCCATGGTTGTGGTGTGTGACACATGAGTGGTATTGGTGTGCAGTGCTCTGCATGGCTGTGGATAGTCAGGTAAGTGGCTCATGTGGGCACACATGCTGCAGGAGGCTGTGTGCCATCTCAGGGGCACATGTCACCACTGTCCGCTGTGCATGGTGGGTGGGCTATGGTTGTACGGCCACGCACTCATACCATGTCCCCTCCTTTGTCCAAGGCGTCCATTGCCCTGATGTCAACACCAGGTTCCTGAGGCGGATCCTTTGGGTCACCACTGCAATGCTCCAGGTGGCACGGCTGATACAGCTGGCACTGTGCAGGCCGCAGCGCAGATGTTGGCATCAGGCACTGGTGGGGCATGGACACACATAGGACCCATTGGCCTGCAACTGTTTCCCTTCCCTGTCCCCTCCTCCCTTGCCCTACCTTGTACCCTTGTCTAGCAATGTCCCCTGTCCCCCTGCCTCCTTTCCCTGGCCTCCCAGTTTGTTTGTGGCCTCCCTATTCCTGGCTCCCATGTACCCGTTAATTGTAGTTCTGTATGTAGCTGTTTCTTGGCTGGTTTTAATACACATTTCTATGGTTAGCCATCTGTGTCTGTGTCTGCTTTGCAGCTGGCATGTGGAGCCATGCTGCAGTGGTGTGCATGCTGGCTGAGTGGTACATCTGGGGTTGACTGGGGATTGTGCCATGTGGTCTCTGCCCAGTGGCTGGTGGCTATGCCCTGTGGCAGCTGTGTGCTTTCTGTTCATGTTGTGTGGTGTGTGCATTGTGTGATGTTTGCCTGTGAGTTGCCAGCTGTGGTCCAGGTGGCATGTCCCATGCCTTCCTGTGGGTGTTTCCGGTGGCTGTTTGCCAGTGGACATTGGTGCCACCCTGCCTCCATAAACCACTGCAGTGCACATGGTCGGGAGCCTGCTGCCATGTGCCTGCCATGCCTCCCTCCTGGCATCCTATGCACCCTGATGGTGGTCTATCCCACCCTGGTGGCATGCTCCTTGCTGTGCCTGTTGTCCTGTGTCCTGGCGCATGCACCTCTGCCACTTGCGCAGCCCTAGTTGCGCTATGGCACATTTTGGTTTGCTTCCTGGCACAGCCCTGGTTGCACTATGGCACATCCCTGTGATATTCAGCCGTGTTGCGCTGGTGCTTGCTGTCATTCACAACCTTTGAATATCATGTTTGGTGCGCCATGACGGAGTGTACTTGCACTGCATCTCTACTACGAGCACTGCAGAGTGGGTATTATGTAGAGGGCGACCACCACATTTTAGTATCATAAGGGGAAGTGAAAGGTATTATATCTAAAGTGAGGATCATGGTTCAACATAATGTACACCTCATATAGTAGGTGAATATGAGGGCAACACACCCAAAGAAATGTTTATTGCATCAAAATATATTCACTTCCCTACAACCACAGTAGAAGGGACATGAACTATGATTGTCATCCATGCAATGTATAGTTTCCTACTGGACTTGGTGCCAGCAGATACCAATAGGTTCTTTTCAGCACCCTGTGAAAGATGTTTAGGCACAAAGGAATCAGAAGGCCTACCACAGCATAAAGCATGTATATGGTGATGGGTTCTACATGATATGTCACTAACATGTGTGTGAAATATTCAGGGACATGCCTTGATTACTTCATATCCAATCAGTCACACCTTAGGACACATTTGCAGGCTAGTATAGAGATATTAGGGAGGAAGAATAACCTAGAGATTACAGCAGAGATCTGTGAACCTGGAACCCCAACAGACCTAGATCTGAATCCCACAACCTCCTCTTGCCTACTGCGTGACCCTAAGCAATTCGCTTAACAACTCTGTGCTCCCAGATCACACCTGGATATGAGTTTCAGCCAAGTGTGCCTACCCTGGCCAATAGTTCTCAAATAAAATATAGTTTATAGTAGAATACATGAAAAAGTTAATTTGTGGGATGTAGTGATCGCAACCCATATTGTATATGTTTTACTCAGGGCATGGATCCCTCTACTATATGGGAACTTTAAAAAGGACTATGGATGTGCACTGAGTCAGTATCTGTTGATGCCATTGCTTCCAGAAACAAGAGTATGAGAGGCAATAAATGGATGCCCAGAGAATGTCAGAATGTCATTTGGCAATGAAATCTGGCAGGTATTTTTGTTATTGGGTGCTGCAATAATGATACATTGTCCACTCTGGTCCTCACTAAGTATCTATTGCCACTTTGGGATAAGATAAGAAGATACATATTAGGTTTTCACTGCTATGCAGGTGGCACAAGTACCTCTCCTTTGCCTAGAACATACTGGATGTTGTTGCTGTATTACAGTAGATGAATAATGAGACACATTCAGAGGCTGGATGGCTGTGAGCTGTTTTATACAACACAGATATGATAGAGATTACTGTGATGACCTTGGATTAACAGAATTCAGAAGTAAAGGACAATCAACAGTTGCCCATGATAGATGATTTGCTGCTTGAGGCTATGAAATCTGCAAGATACTATAAATCATTCTTGGCACCAAATTGTCACTAAAACAACAGGTATCAGTGGTTGCTTGAAAAAGTTTCTAAAATTTTGAGAATGTATCCTGATTGACCTTCTTCCTGAAACCTGAAGATAGAAGAATGCTCATTCAGGTATTCATCACTACGTATTCCTTCACTACTATAATGTACTCTACAAAGGCCTTTCATCACATCCACATTCCACTTCTGGAACCATGCTGCCACCTTTCAAACATGTACTTTAATGTCAGAACATATTAATCTTGAGTCGTGTGAACTTCGTTGGCTTCCATCTCAGTTTTTGGTAGAGTTTCATGATTTAGTACCAGGCCTGAATAGACTGAGCATGAGCCATCTTACAGAGCTTCTACCTCATTATGGTGGCTGCTTTAATCTCTGCTTGGGATGTCTAAACTTTCTAACAGTTTCACTATCTAGACTTTAATTAATGGATGACTGAGCTTCTACAATGTAGACCCCAGTTTGAGTTTCTCCTCACTGGATTAAATTAGATCAGCTTTCTGAGTACACATTTTTAAAAGTTTCTTTGAAATATATTTGCTTTGACAGGCTTTCTAAAGAGATAACATTGATGTTTCTTAGGTCAGTGCAATCTGTGTCTTAATTATAATCTTTAACTTTTTCAAGGTGTTGAATGCAAACTGTGTCTTAACTGTAATATTTAACTTTTTCAAGGTGTTCTGGGAATGACAGGAAAAGGGCATTAAAAGTGCAAAAATTTGAAAAATAAAAAATCTCACATTGCAGCCTACATTGGGTGCATGTCTCCATGTTACATAAAGTATAGACTTCATTTTAGCAATATTATATTTGGTGGGTGAGCTGTACGGTAATTTAAGATGCAAAGGCACTGACAGCAGGAATAGCAGTGAGTTTAAATGAGTTTACACTACATTTTACATCTCATTTTACAATGTATTTCATTACAGTCAGAGCATTAACAATGCATTAAAAAGGAAACTAAAGATTCTAAGAAGGCAGTTTGAAACACATTCTGGGGGATCTGAATGAGTTACTAATGCATTACAAAGTTGCTTAAAAGCAGTCTGTACATCAGTATGGTTTCAGCATTAAGAGCACCAATCCCCAATATTTCTGATAGTGATCAGAAACTTTTATTGATTGGCTGTTTTGCTGCTACGGTTAATATACATACAATTAGAGCTAAAACATCATGCAAAGTTCAGATAATCAGTAGTGATGGGAGAAGGGCCCCAATTGGCTTCTGCAAAGTGATTCATGGAGGAAGGTACTGCTGGAGTGTTTCTGCACTTGAAGCAGAGTACTTTGTTATAATGGTAACGCGAATTCCATTGAAAACAATGACTTGGCATTACTCTGCCTTCCCAAACCACTACTCCACCAATTCTTAAGGAGAAGTACATTGAAAACAATGTACTTCACCTCACTTTGCCTTGTTTTTAAGCTCCAAAGGCGAATTTTGCAGTGATTCATGGGATTTCAGGTCACATGGGCTCTAGATTGTTCTGCATAGCTTCAGTTTGGGGTAGAGCGTGTAGGAAGCTGTAGGAGACAATCTGCTCTGAGAACTCTCTGCGATACAAACCTTCAAAACACTGTTAAAAAGCCTTTTTGAGTCATTTTTTTTTTGCTGAAACTTTAGTTCATAGATTATAGGAAACCCTCCTGTGCTCATATCATCGAGAGCTTATTGTTTATGTATAGATTTTGAATGTTAATGTACAACATTCAGTCTGTGTACTGAGAGACAGTGGAAGTGTGATTTGGGGGAGGGTCTTATCTGTGGTGTAGGTAGATTAACTTGAAGAAAAAGACTGCTTTCTGTTTTGGTGATATTTTTCTTGTATAGCTATGTTAATGTACACACAGTAATATTTTCAATATTTCTTGCCATTTTTTTTGCTGATTGTTGTGGTGCAGCAGTGCATAATTTTAGTTTGTTTAAAATATATGGTTATATTACTGAAGTTTTCCATTTGCTATGCATTACTTAGTGTGTGTATGTGTGTGAGTATGTGTGTGACGCATATCATCAAGTCAGACACCTTTTATTGTGCCACATAATAATTTCAGCAATGTGAAGCTGCTATCCACTGCAGCTGCATGATTTTTGTACTTCTTTGTGGTATCTTTACTGGTACTAGTACTAGTGACTGTTACTGCAGCAGTGCAGCACACTGCTCCCCCCCCATGGCCCGCCCCAACCGGCAAAGGTATTCTTTTCCAGATTTGAATTTGTGATGGTGAGCACTGGTTAGGTGTTGTGCCTCTGTGTCTGCATCTCTTCAGTGCACAGTGCAATCTTAATCTGTCTGTGCATTTGCATCTCTTTAGGGCCCAATCTCCATCTGTAACTTAAGTCACAGTTGTTTCTTTTGCTTCCCTTCAGAGAACTGGACAGGTGTTGTGCTTAATTTTGCATGAACATTGTACTCATTGATAAGCGTTTTTAAGTCAGGACCATCATCACGAGTCACTCGTGATACAAATCATGTTCTTCATCATCACGGTCACAAATGCAGTCACAAATCACGACTCACGATCATTCACATTACGAATCACAGCATAAATTTTTTTTCTAGTTACTTGGATGTATTGTAGGCCTGTTTTGTAGTATCTCTTCTGGCTTCACCACCCCACCATTGTACCCATTGATACGTGTTTTTAAGTCTGGGAGTTTGAAGCTACAGCTCATCGGGGAAGTACAGCCATAGGCATTCTCATTCCCAATACAGTTTCATACTGGTTATCTCACACCTTCGACACTGAATCATGTTCTTCATTATCACAATCACAAATGCAGTCACAAATCATGATTCACGATCACGTCACGAATCACAACATTAATTTTTTTTAATAGTTACTTGGATGTATTGCAAGCCTGTTTTGTAGTATCTCTCCATGCTTCACCACCCCACCATTGTACTCATTAATGTTTATTTTTAAGTCAGGAAGTTGGCCAGTGTCTGCAGTACATACACAGACTAAAAAGAAGACTGACTGCACACATGCAATTTAGCACAGTATACTTGCACTGCTCAGAATACAAAGTGTTGTGCATATGAAAGACAACAAAAAAAAGGACATAATGACATACAAGGGTCGGGGATGGTGGAGGAATACATTTTATAACACAGCAAGGAAGGTGTGGGGGGGCACATGGTGTGAGGAAAAAAAAAACTAATGTGGGATCCCATGGTGATCCAGCAGCAGTTCCACCATGTGCATAATTTGCAACTGATGTCCCTCTATGAGATCCAGCCACTGCTCCACAGCACCGACCCTCTTGTTGTTCTCAACAGCACTCCAGAGAACTGCCAAGTCAGCCTGTGTTACATGCAGTTCTCTGGGGTCCACATGTTCTACAGGCTGACCTACTGGTGGTGGTTGTGGGGGTGCTGCTGTGGCCCTCCTTTTCCTAGGGATGCCACAATACACAGCTGCACCCTCTGCCAGAGAATTGCCAGCAGGTGCAGGCATGGTCTGTTCTGTGGCAGCCTGCCACTCCAACTGCTGGTGACTGAGCATATGGGTGTGCTGGCCCCCAATCCCCAGGTGAGTCCCCCGGGAGCCACGGCATACCTCCACCTCACATAGGTGGCACTTAACCACACTGCTGTCCCCCCAACACAATCAAAAAACTGCCAAACAACAGAGGTGCGGGGAGGACCAGGCGCAGGCAGGGGATGGCCAGATGAACTGGCAGCTGGTTGGTCACGGTGCTGAACAGGGATGGGATCCACACCTGAGCCTGGGGGAACAGGCACATCCTGCTCCAGAGGACCTGGTGCTGGACTTAGTGGTGGTGGTGGTTCAGAGTCAGGACAGGAGGTGGTGCTGGTACTACTTCCGGCGGGGGCACTCACAAGTTTTGAGCAGTCCAACAAGAGTGGGCACCCATGCCCTCCACACATGTGCATGGTATGATCCTTACCAGTACCACGCTCTCCCAGAGCTGCCCCCACCCCAGACATTCCCTCACCTTGGTCCATCTCTCCTGCTGAGCTCCCACAGTCCGAGCAATCACTACTCACACTGTCACACAACACACACACAGTCACACAGACACAGACAAACAACTAGCTACTTATAAAGGTAAGAAAAATAAAATTTACAGAAAGAACAAATTAAGTAAAGAAGAGTACAGAAAAGACAAAAAAAGTACCTTTTAAAAAAGCTGTTGGATCTAAATCAAAGTTTAAAACTCCTCGCTCTGATCTCAAAGTATCAGCAGTCACAAAACACACTACTCTCTCTTCATCTGCTCAGGAGAAAGTAAAAGTGTCTGCTTGTAAGACTCACTTTCTTCCTGCCTAGCTAAAGAGCATGTGACTTACAGTACTGTAAGCCATGTGATGTGTGGGGGGGCTGCCAAATCTGAAACTCCAAGTGGATCACTTAGAATCATAATGAGGAACGCGAAGTTCATTAAAAACAGTGACTTCACCTTACTTCACATTGTCATTCTGCCATAACGTGAAGTGGTAATGACAAGGGAGAGTGAGCACTTTGCATTGCCCACTCTCGTAGCCAAGTGGCAATGTGAAGTGTCCACTTTGTGTTCACTTCGCTGGCTGAATTTAAATTTGCTACATCTCTAATAATCAGTAAAAGAAAAGTGAGAACTAATAAACATGAAGTAATGGAACAACTTGCGATGGCTAGCAGGAGGCCAAGTTTATCAGTGGGCAAACCCCCAGACAACAACTGTGCAGATGGAGGTGGGTGTGGTGGAGCTTCTGCCCACTAGGGTCAGGGTCAGGCAGGTAGGCAAGGTTCCCTGGAAGCAGGAGCTTCTACTTGCTGGAGGGGAGGAGCATTGTTAATTTAAGCTGGTGTAGCAAAGGTTCTGCCTTCTTTCAAGCTTCTCCCTCTTCAGCAGAGATCCTCCCAACCCCTCCCCTCAAAAAAGCAAAGGTAAGGAACCATGAGGTAGGGAATCTGCTGTCCCACTAAGAGGATAGCCTTATTGGTCAGGAAGGAATTTACCATTTTTTTTCCACTGGGTTTTCATTTTTTCCCATACTCTGGAGGGGTGCTAGTAGTAAGTGATTAGATACACAGGTTGTTACAGTCATTTATTTATTTTATTTATTTATTTATTGAGAGAATCAGAATTACAATCCTTTGAGTCATAGACTCCTTTGCAAAGGCTCCACGTCAGTATAGGAAAGCACAAACACTACATTTAATAACAGTTATACATAGGTCACTCAGCACAGTGTATTTACATTACACATTTGTTACCGACTCTAGGGCCTAAGAGGACCCTGGGTTAAAAGGTGTGGGTCAAGTCTGGTTACAGAAATTTGGAGGGTCATTAGAAGATCCTTGAGTCAGAGTGTATTTACAGCTGGATAGTGGGACCTAAGGATGTAGTCATAGGATAAGCTAGACCTTTAGCCTTAACTACGCTTTCTTTTGGTATACTGACATGAGAAAGGAGTGTTGGCGGCAGCCACAAGCATCAGAGTTAAGGAGAAGGTTCATGATACCAGATTTGAATTGTCCAAGATTGGGGGCCAGAGAGATGGAGGGTGGTAGGTTGTTGAGCCAGAGAGGAGCATGATAATGGAAAGACCTTTGCCTTAGAGAGGTACTGCAGTGGGGGACTAGGAGGGAGGTACTAGCAAGGTGTCTAGTGGCCCTACTATGTGTGACTGGCTGAATAAGGGGGTGGAGGCCTATGGGTGTTAAATTCATAAGTATTTGTTTGGCTTGGAGGCAAGTGTGATATTTAAGCCTCCCTCCGAAGGTCAGCCAGTCCACAAGCTTGTAGAGTTCACACATGTGGGTTAGTCTACCACAGCCTGTAGCCAGATGGCAGGTTATGTTGAGAGCTAGGTTGATGTCATGTAGGGCTGTTTGGTCTGCGGTGCAGTAGATTACAATCCCATAGTCCACCAATGAGAGGACTGAGCAGGATACAGCAAGACGTAGGGCATGATGATAGCAGAGTAGTCTTGCAGGATTTTTGGCATGGCAATCTTGCTGGATTGTACTGAGGTGTTAACAGGCACCTGATACCATATCAGCTGGGTTGCCCTGAGGCTGAAGAGAGGTAAGGCCTTGGCAGCAGGTACAAGAAGAGTGCCAGCCATAGATGAACAATAACTGTCAGACTTTGGCCCATAGTCAGCAGTGCCCTTTGATAAGAGAGGGTACATTCAAAGAGGAGCATAGGGCCTGTACTGATTGATGATACAATTATCAAATGAGTACTGTAGCTGCGACTATCTTGCTACACACGTCATGCCAGATTAATTGATCTATATGAATATACATGTATATATATACATCTCATCAGTTTACCAATTCACATTTAAATTGTTTAATAAATACATGGCTGTGGTTATTTCCTCCAAGCATACTGTTTTTCTCATTTTTTCAGGTGAAATAAAGGGGTTGTGACCTATAAGACAATGAGCAGTTGTGTTTGAGGAGATATGAATAAAGAGCAATGTAGTATAGTATATTGTTTCTTAAGGAGTAATTGCACATCTACCTGGAAGGGGAAGATGGAAGCTGCACACTATAAGGATCAGGCAGAATCATTGCAGCAGGGATCATTACAGGAATACTTAAAATTAACAGTAGGTATACCACCATTGCCTCAAATTTTAAGAGTGTAATTCTTTCCAGTCATTCTTGTGCTACCTATTGGAAACAATGGTTTCTGTCTGTGTGTTTTGTCCCCAGTTTGTCCCCACTTTTCTGTCCCCTTAGTCCCTGGAACCTCAATCAAGGTTGGGCACATACATGGAGGCTTGTGTGCATGCCATGGCTCAGCAGACTTTGCTCCTCCCACCCCTGATCTAGTGCCTGGCTCCCTCACTGCCTGCATCACCATCACACCTCCATGTGATGGTAATCTTAGGCAAAGAGAACTGACCTTCCCAAACTGGGAGAGAAAAGCTGCCAGGTGGCTGCTCTGTCCACTCCCAGGCCCCCCCAGCCAACCCCCAATGGCCCATGCTCATTCTCATGCCAGCATGGTGAGAGGTATGGCTACCAGCACCTCAGCATTCAGTGCCACTGGGCTGGCATGAAGGATCTTCTCATAATAAAATAACAATGCAGGAAATAATAGATTTGGAGAATGGAAAAGATAATATAAAAGAGATAGATCTGAACCAGAATTTATCCTTTAAACAGAATAGTGATAACATAAGGAATGAAAAGGATAATAAAAAGGGTAAAACTGATATGAAAGAACTGAATCCTTCCGCTAAAGAAAAGAGTGGAAAGAAAAAATAATAGAATAAATGGAAATTAAGGAAAAAGGAACCACAGAAGGCTATAACAGATTATTTCCCTGTAGTAACTGTAGCTAAATCAAATGTGTCTGAGTTAAAGCAGGTATATGGTCAATACTGCGAAGTAATGTGAGAGTGGTAATAACCATGCAGTAAAGTGAGTGTGAGCAAATGCAGCTACAGTACAGGGCAGCTATAGCGCTGAACATGACAGCACTATACCTGTAGCTGTATTCACTCAGGATGAGTACTTCACGTATGGAATTGTGGATGGAATCAGCATGCTGCTGTGGTGACTCAGAGGACAGAGCCACAATCTGTAAAGGCAGCAGAGACCCAAGCATCAGGTGTTTGAATCTTAACCCTGTAATAATGTGTGTTTTTTCTACTGTTGTGTTCCTTTTTTTATTTTATCTCTTGTACCCAACCTTTGTTGTCATGATATTTCCCCCTTCCCGTGTGTGTCCCCACCTCAAAGTTCATCATGCCCAACTCTTGTTTGCCTGAATTTCTTTCCCCTTCCCAAGTGTGTTCCCCCATTGAGTTGATTATATTTATGTCGGGAGGTATGAGGGTGAATCCCTCACGTGGCAGGGTGCAGGGGATGTAGCATTACACAGTATATTCCCTATTGAGTTTCCTGTAGTTTCTGGTGTCAGGGAGCAGCACAGAATGACAACGTTGTGAGCGTTGGTCTTTTGCCCACCACAGTCTTGCACCACAATATTTTTTCTAGGCTGTTATTAATTGTGCTGTTGTTTTTTCATGGTCTTCAACTAGATCCATTAGAGCAAGACAAGGAAATTAAAGATAGTAAGTCAGACAAGTCCCCTGCTAACTGCTCCAAATTGTCTTAGAGTAACTAGCAAGTCACTTACAAAGAGCAAGAAACCAAACTTGAGCTCTTTAGTCCATTAGAGAGCTCTTCCAATTTAAGTGGTGATGTTGTACAAAAACAAGATCTGAATGATTACTCAATATTGGCAGGATCCCCAAATACAGTCATTCAAAAATTAGATAAAGAAATAGAACAGACTGAATTACAAACAGAATTCTTGTCCCAATGCCCAAATAACCTCTCAAAATATACAATTAAGGCCGTTGCTCAACCAATAATTTGAAACATAGTTCTGCTAGAAGCTTTCAATTATATATGAAATAAATGGGATGTCTTTTCCTCTTTAGTACACACTCAGGCAGAAACAATGAATGTAAAGACTGAGAACATAAAACAACAAAGGGAAGCACAAAAACTTATATTCTCCACAATTGACATACCTGAGCCCTCAAAGGAAAAAGATAAAGTACCAAGCAAATGAAAAAAATGATCAAAAATAAATAAAACAAAAATAAAAAAAAAGGAAGAAGAATGACAAGAATATGGACATATGGAAAACTCACAGGCAAATGAGCACAAAGGTTTTAGGAAGTGTTCCATTAGCTCCTCAAATAAGGGTGGAAGAGAAATAGCAGAAGTGTTTAAATCCTGAGAATGTTCATAATAATGAACTGATAGTAACTACAAAAGTGCAGAATACAGATCTAAGTGAAAAACTGAATGAAGATCCTAAACAGGATGACATTGGATTATTAGGAAAAGAGACAATAGTGAGAATAGAAGATCTTTTCCATAAATCCAAAGAAACTAGAGACTCATTAATGGAGATGATGGAATACATGTTCTCAGCTGAGTTGGGGATCCCTAGTGCCAAGGATAACATAACTGTAGTTATGACTTACAGAGATATAAAAGATGACATAAAACCAGTATATGTTATTATCAAAGACATGGAATTTTCCAAGAGTACCTGGTCAAACCAACAAAGATCTGGTTACCTTGTATTAGAGGTGAAGCCTCCAGTTACCTGGCAAATCACAGTTAAAGAAGTTCCTATAAGGGGGGGACAGTATTGACTCAGTAAACAGGAACACTTTTATATATAGATTAGCTACTATAAAATGGAATTTAAATAAAGGCTACATAACCATTGAAAACATTATTGAACATAAACTGTCAGTATTTGAAATTGAAGAATACTGGGGAGAAAATGAAGACACATTATTTGTATTTTTGCCAGCATTACTGGCATGTATATTGGAGAAAAAAATATTACTAAGCAATGGTTTAAAAAAATAGAAAGGGGAATGCCTATGGGAGATGGGAATTAGATAATGGGGCTTTGCCATTAAAAGGCAAGCCAGGTTGTCCTGGGAACCAGCCAGAAATGAGAGTGATGAAAGGGGAAGGGGAGGGATCTGCAGGACAAGGGGAGCGGCTATGACCTCAGAAGGGGTCATACAACCAGATCTTGGAGCTTGCTGGCTATTGGCCAAGGGGAAGGACCAGGAGGGGTTCTGATCAGGGGTCCTAAAGGGCTATTTAAGGGCATGTAACCCTCAGCTAGCCCTCTTTCTTGCTGTAAATTTTCAGAGTTTGAATTACAGCACATCGATGGCAAATCAAGGTAAGGCACTGAAGGTCTGTGGGCCTTGCTGGTTTTCTCTGTGAGGCACTCAGGCAGGAGGTGTGGGTTATTAATAATGGTTATTTACATGTGATCTGTGGTACAGTCTGTAAGCAGTGTGCAGATGAACTGTAAATGCACATCTTGTTGAAGCATGTGGAGTAGGGCAAAGTGTTTGACAAGGGGCCCAGAGCTAGAGTCTCATGGTAGACAATGTTATCTGCTTAAATTTGGCAGTTCATGAAGGTTGGACAGCAAGGTCCACATTTAGTAGATGGATGAATCACATTTGCTATACTGTAGAGGTAGTTTCCGCAGCCTTGCTGGCGGCAGAGCATCAGGAAAATGACTTATGTGAAGGTGTCTGGAGGTGTGGGTTTGTTCAAAAAAAAGACAAGTAAAAATAGAGGCAGTTGGTTTAAAGCTGGTCGTGGAATTTGCTACAGTGGTGGGGTGAATTGCAGGCCCATTGATAGGCCATGCGGTGGGAGGGACTGGATAGCCTAAGAGGGGTAGAAGGGCCTGCTGCATCCGGGAATGCTGGTGCTGGCAAGGGAGGTTGGGGCAGTGCAGTGCACTTAAAATGGCAGCAGTGGCTGGTGGAGGCCCACTTGCAGGGAGCCAGGCATTGGGCAGAGGCTGGCTAGTGCTGCATGGTGTAGGATGGCAGCCTAGGCAGCCATCAGGGTTATTTGTCTGGCAGCAGGCTGTGGGTCATAATGTCACGGGGTGGAGGAGTGATGGCGTGGTGCTAAAGGGGCTTGCAACATGGCCGGCTGGTGTGGTAGGAGTTAAGCGTAGCCAGGAAAGTGGCCAGTGGGTTTGGACTGGAGGTCAAGGCCAGTGTTGAGGCACCATGTGGTGTGGTATGGACAGCCAGGTAGCCAGGATCAGGGGAGTATTTTCTGCAGATCTGAGGAGGCATTGGTAGTGGTGTGACCATGATTCGGCAGGGGAGGGCCTACAAGGTCATAAGGACAAGAGTTCTGGGTTGCCTACCCTGTGTGGTAGGCTCAACAGGGCTGAGGAGCCCAGTAGGTCGGGAGGTGGATCGAGGACCACGGAGGCCCATTCATCGTGGTGCAGCCACCATATTGGCTATGAGGCCGCCCGAGGCAGTGGCTCTGGGGAGAGAGGGGCTGATAGGGCCATTTTGCTATGATCTGGACACAGCAAGCCAACTGGAGACAAAGCCACAGATGCCAGTTGGTTTTACCCCCTCTTGTGGCTCTGGGCTGAAGGGGCAGTGGGGCCAAAGAGGCCTAGAGGTCCGATTGGGGAGCAATTTGGTGGGCATTTTGCATAGCCAGTCAATAGAAGGCATCACATTGCAAGGGGACTAAACCTGAATAATACAGGAATCAATACTTGTATGTGTAGGTATAATTATTAAGGCAGGCTGTTGAGGCAGCCCCACTGGCGGTCCGAGGTGGAGCTGTGAGCCGGGCCATAGTGGGCTATGGGACAAAGGAGCAGCAGCAGCATGGTGCCAACTTTATTTTTATTATTTAATCAACCAAGGGTGTGGGCCAGTAGGATGAGGTTAGGTCTGGGCCAGTTCTGGCCTGCCACATGGTGAAGGTGACTACCCATATGCAGAATGGGAAGAACCAGCCCCCCCCAGCCAGTAGTCCCAGTGAGCAGGATATTTATAGTGGTGGACAGGATACAACAAGGAGGGGCAGCCATGCTTAAGGGACAATGACCTGACACAGGGGAGGGTGGAGGTGGAGGTCTGGGGGGTCTGCAAGCAGGAGTGGGGTCTGGAGGACCCAGGTGGGAGGGTGGCTAGGGGATGGCTTATGGTGATGATGTTAAGATCATTATGATTTGTTATGCAGACTAGGCCCAAAAGGATAAATGGCACCCAAAAAAGCCCCAGTGTCGAGCACGAGCATGTTGGCAGAGGCGGCGAAGCTGATGGCACAGATGACAAATATGGTGGAGGCTGCAAAGAAGAGGGAGGTGGAAGAAGAGGTGCAGAAGAAAAGGAAGGAGAGAGATGAGAGGACTGGTGCTGGGAAGGGGACCAAGATACTGAAGTGGACAGTGCCCAGCCCACCCGTGGTGCCCGGATGGGGTGGCAAGCCCATGCCAGGCCTAGCAGGACCCATACCAGATGGGGTAAGGATGGAGTGGATTCAAATAATGATGCAGACTTAAAAGAGTATGTGGAAGGATTGTTGGGGGAGATGGGAGAGGATGGGGTTTGAAGCTGGAGCAGGATTTGAAAGCCATTAGGGACAGGGACAAGCCAGGGACACAGGGTGTGGGCACCACGGGTGGTGGACGGAAGCTGTATGACGGACTGCCTGGTTTCACCTTGGGTGACCACATCCTGACCTCAATTAAGGAGAAGATATGGAAGGGTGAGTACGTGGATATTTTTGGGCTGGTAAATGAAGAGACTGTCAAAAAGTATGAGCAGAGGGAGTCAGTGGGTAAGTCAGAGATGGCGGTGGCATTGATGGTAGTAGGGCACAAGGTGGAAGAAGCCTGTTTTATGTGGGAGAGCATAGAAATGTGGCAATCAGGTTTCCTAATTTACAGCGCATTGGTCCTGGAGAAACAGCCGGACCTGGCAATCCCACTGCTGACGTACATGGTGATTATACGGGTTGCATGCCATTTGAAGCTGGGTTTTGGGTGGCTCAAATACAATGAGGCATTCTGGCAGAGGATGGCGGTGAAGGGTGACCTGAGGTGGGACAGTACCCATGCCAAGCTGTGGGTCAGGACACTGTCAGGTGCAACGGAGAGGCACTGGGTAGACCAAGGGAAGAGAATAGCCCTGATCCCAGGGGCCAAAGCATGCTGGGCTTATAACAGGGCATTGTGCACCTGGCCTAGTTACAAGTTTTCACATGCCTGCGCTCAGTGCAGGGGATCACACCCGGCAACAGGCTGCAGACAAGGGAGGGACAAAGTTGGGCAGGCAGCGGGTCAGCCCCAGGAGCAGCCCTTTTTGGGTGGGTGGGGAGGAGTCAGGAGAGGATGGAGAGGTCCCAGGAGGGGTAGATACACCTCTAGCCATGGATGAAATTCAGGCAAGATTAAGCAAAGGGAATTGGGGTTATGCCCTGGCCTGCACCCCCATCATTGTGGAGGTGGTGGAGGAGGTGGAGGCCTGAACAGAGGGCTACCCAGAGAAGGGAGGAGCTGAACTGTTAAGGATGGGTTTTAGGGAAGGTTTTCCTTTAGGCTTTGAAGGGTCACAGGTTGGGATGAGGGCTAAGAATTTGGGCTCAGTTAGGAGCAAAGAGGATGTAGTGTAAGGGAAGATTGGGAAGGAAGTCTGGGGAGGAAGGCTGGGGGGGCCGCTGGCTGAGACCCCCTGTAAGCACTTCCTGGTGTCCCTCCTGGTGGTGCTGACCAAAAAACAGGTTTGGGAATTATGGCTTATGCACCACCTATCGTACTCTGAGTGGGGTTGGTAAACGCAGGGATCCCAGAGGTGTGGCACATGGTCTCATACTTGTCCTTGAATCAAACTGTGGAGTCAATACAAGTGGTGGAAGGGGCTTGGCTGGCAAAGATGGACACTGAGTCCACTTTTCAGCTGCTACCAGTCCATCTGGTGGACTGGGACCTATTAGGGTTCCAATTTGAGGGCGGCCTGTATTATGACAAAGCCATGCCCATGGGGTGCTCTGTGGCATGCTCAACATTTGAGATATTCAGTTCATGGGTACAGTGGGTGTTTGGGGCACGTCATGGGCACAAGAGGGTGGTACATTACTTGGATGACAGCTGGGAGGAAGTCCAGCAGATGCTAAGGAACTTCCAGGATATGTGCAGTGTTATTGGGATCCCCCTAGCAGTGGGCAAAATAGAGGGCCTGGCCTGCAGGTTGGAGTTCCTGGGGATCGAGGTAGACACAGAATTGGAATGTTTTTGCTTGCCTGGTGATAAGGTGTCCTGTCTGAATGGGCTGCTGGTGCTAGTAGGGAGTAGCAGGAGGGTGCCGCTGGTACAGGTACAGCAACTACTGGGGCACCTTAATTTTGCTTGCAAGGCCATAAGCCCAGGCAGGGCCTTTACAAGAAGGCTGGGCAGGGTCACGGGCAAGGCCAAGCAGCCCCACCACTGGGTGGACATCAGCAGAGGCATACGGGAGGACCTCCAGGCTTGGGGGGTTTTCTTGGAATTGTACAATGTGGTGATATTTTGGCAAAATGAGTGGACTCACAATATGGACATCGAGCTATATACAGATGCAGCTGGGGGCTTCAGTTTGGGGGCCTACTTCCAAGGGGAATGGGTCATGGAGGCATGGCCAGAACAATGGAAGGAATGGGGATGGACTAAGAACATCACGTTTCTTGAGATTTTTCCCATATGGGTGACTCTGGAGATCTGAGGTGAGCGAATGGCAGGATGGCACATCTCCTTCTGGTGTGATAACAAGGGGTGGTGGAGGTGATTAACAGACAGAGTAGCCATAGAAAGTCAGTGGGCTGGGTCCTGAGGAGTTTGGTGTTGTTGGGGCTGCACCTGAACCTGTCATTCAGGGCATAGTACATTGAGGGGATTCAGAATGAGGTGGCTGACTGTATCTCTTGTTTGCAGATAGACCAATTCCGGGAGTTGGTAGCCCTGGCTTCACCTACCCGGACCAGGGCACTGGATTGGATGTGGGAGATTGAAGGAGAACAGCCAAGGCATTGTATAGAGGTTCATGGGTGGCCAACATCTTGAAGGCCTACAAAGGGGCTTAGGAAAGCCTTCAGGCCTTTCGGGCAAGGGGGGAGTTGGGAGACAGGAGAGCCAGTGAAGGAGGAGCAGGTCATGTGGTATATTGTGGCAAAGTGGGAAGGAAAGGTAGTCCACACTACCATGGTGGTGCAGCTGGCAGGGATCAGCTGGGCTTGCCAGGATTGGGGATGGGGAGACACCACAGGCAGCCAGGCCATCAAACAGATGGTCATGGGATGGCAAAGGGCAAGGCAGGAGGCAGGATGGGAGGAGACCATATGGGCCACCTGCTACTGAAGGTGGTATGGGCACTGGACAAAGTCTGTCATTCAGCGAATGAGGCCTGTTTGTTTTGGGCCATTTTCACAGTCATGGTGAAAGGGGCATTTTGGGTAGGGGAGATGGTCACACCCCAAAAGAGGATGGCCACGACTGGCCTGCAAGTTCATGGCATGAAGTTGGAAGTGGATAGGGTCATCATATGGCTTCAGAGGTCCAAAACAGACCGGAAGGGAGGGGGCACCACAGTAGAGATATGCAGACAGGCAGAGGGGGGAGCATGTGTGATCCAGGCCATGACTGAGTATAGTAGAGTTCAGGGTTGCATGAGGGGGGCCTGGTTCATGCATGGGGATGGATCGCTGGTGCAGGGTTTCAGGTAGGGGCAGTCTTAAAAAAAGCAGTGGTGTTTACAGGGGAGAACTCCTGCAAGTTCACCCCCATTCCTTCCAGATTGGGGTGACAATGGAAGTGGCTGCAGCTGGGGCAAGGGAATCCGAGATAAAGCTAGTAGGGAGATGGAAGTCAAACTGCTACAAGAGATATGTGAGGTGTTGACAATGGCTAATGGGTCCTTTTTTTCTCTCCCTGCAGCAGGTTCCAAGTGACAAGTCTGGATCATGGGGCACTTGTTCATATACTGGGCAGAGAGGTTTGCAGCCACCATGAGGTTAGGGACACAGCTGTGCCTGGGAGCAGAACACACCAGAGTGCGATGGAGGGGCCTGAGAGGCATGAGGTGGTCACAGTTGCTACCCCTGATGGAGGAGCTGTGGGTACACTGGGGCTGACTGGACTGTGTTATTGTGCATTTGGAGGCAATGGCTTGGGGGCAATGCCTTGGGGGTCCCTAACAAAGGACATTATTGCAGATTTGGAGAAGGTGAAGAGCTGGTGGCCAAGGGCGGTTATAGGTTGGCCAGAGATCACCTCATAAAGGGTATGGAGGGGAGAAAAAGGGCCAAAAGCAATAGAGGTGGCACAGAAGCATTTGAACAGGAAGGTAGCTAGGGCAGTGATCAAGATGGGGGTGCATGTTCAGCATAGGGACATCTCATATGAGCAGGAGGTGGTGTACCGGGGGGATGGTGTTCACCTGACTGAGTTAGGCATGGGCCTCTTCCTCCACCCCTTCCGGGACCTAGTTGGGGACATTAATAAAAAAGATCTGAGGTGTTAACCTGCAAGGGGGAGCCCCATCTTCCATCACAAGTGGGAGATGGGTCAGTGGAATGGGTGGGAACAAGAGGGAAAGGGGCAGGTAGAGGGGAGGGGGTAGGTACCACGTGCTGGGGACAAAGGAACCCAGGCATGGGAGTAACGGGAGGGGGGATATAGAACTAGGGTGTGGATTGCCGTGTCCACACCTGGTGGGAGGGAGTGGTCCGAATAAGGTGGCACCCGGTTATAGTGATGAAAGGGGGGGGGCTGGATGACGGTGTCTGGACCCCGAAAAGCAATGGCAGAAGAAGAGCAGAACAAGAAGAAGAACCACACGAGAGGGAAGTTGGAACTGCCATGTCCTAGATGTGATATGGGACTTTTATGTCCAAATGGTAAATATGGAATTGTTAGAAATCAGATGGAAATGTATGAATAAATTGTGCTTTGTTTATAAATAAATATTGCCAGCGAGCATCCAAAGTTTAACAAGCATTGGCCTGAGTTATTTCTGGGTGGGGATCCAGGGACAAATATAACTTGTGCAACACTTGAGAACTATCAATTTCTACTGGCAGAGGCCAATAAATTGGATCATGTTGGTATTTTGATTGTGGATATGAATGATTTAAAGAAAAATATGGCACTTCCCCCCTCAGAGTGGTGAAAGAGAATGACTGGAGATCACTAACAAGGAACTTCTGCAGGATAGTATAGTATTAGATCAACCAGGCTATACATCAAATCTTTCAGTTTGGAATATAGCTGAGTTACAGAGTAAATTATCAGATCATGACTGGAGTGCCTTTGTAGGAAAGTTTGAAATAATCATGTTTCAAGAAACTTGGGCAACTGAACCAATAAATATAAATAGAAACATAGAAACATAGAAATTGTCAGCAGATAAGGACTGCCAGGCCTATCCAGTCTGCCTGTAACCCTTACACTTCTTTGTGGCCTCTGACCCTATCTGATCAACAGCTTTTCACCACTCCTTGAAATGGATTCCAAACATTTTATTTAACAGCTGTTGAGCTCCAGACATTTGGCAGACCCATGGGAGGATTATCAACACAGTTAAGGATTGGGGGAGATATTAAAGTAATTTCAAAAGTCAAAATAGATCAGAATTATATTATTTTAGTCATTAATTGGAAGCAAAAATGTATATAATTATAAAAGTTTACATACCCCACAAGAAACAAAATTCTCAAACACAAAATAAATAGGGACATATTTCACAAGACACAGACGTGGTGTTCAGAAAATATTCAGATGGCATAATGATAACTGCTGGTGACTTTAACCCGAGGATTGCAGATTATGATAACTTTGAATTGTTGACTACACAGATGGAAGAAGGAGACTGTAGGGAAAAAATAGCCTTGACAATTAAGTAATAATCAAGGGAAATCATTTTTGAAACTGGTTGAAGAAAATGCACTTTTGATCTTGAATGGTAGAACACCAGGGGGGTTATACAGGAAGCCCAACTCACTTTTCACTAAATAGACAGAGTATGATAGATTATGTGCTGTGTAATCCTGAAAACTATGTTATTTAATAGTTTAATTATTGAAATGAGGCCAGAGAGTGACCATGCTCCTCTGACGATAAAAGTCATAAACAGAAATATTGTCCTTAATGAAGATGCTTTAACTAACCTTTTTATCCACACTTTGCAATAGGGGAAACAAAAACTGAATAGAGCTCAGATTAATGGAAATTCAGTGAGGAATAATATTAATGACTGGAAAGTTAGTCTTGAGTCCCAAGAAAATCCCATTACAATTATGGCTGCATCATTTGAATATAAATTTGTAAGCTTTATACACTGTAATAAAAATAAGATATATGTGGTAACCAACCAGGAAAAAATAAAAGCTACTATTTCATGGTTTGATGCTATGTGTAAAACAGCTAAGAAAGACTTTAAGCTAATAAGATGGACAAAAAAAAAAAAACAAGCCTGCACACAATAATGTTATACATTTAAATTAAACCAGGAAACAATACTTAATATTTCTGGAAGTAAAAAATAAAGAATTTCAACATAAGCAATGGGAACAAATGCTTCAAATTATCCAGGATAAAGCCTCCAAAAGGTTTTGGACATTAACAGTCAAAGGATCAGTGGAATATCAATCCACTTTAGCTGTTCATGTTCCTAGGGAAAAATGGGTAGCAGAGTTTTCAGCATTTTTTTACAAAAACAGATTCAGTAGCATCAGACTTATTAATATCAAAAATTATTAGTGAAGGAGCTATACTCCATTAAGATGTACAGGAAATGAGGTGGGGATTGCTACAGATAAATGAAAAAAACACTAAAGCTCTGGAGCCGAATTTTATCCCTCCTGAGAATTATAAACAATACAGGGATTTTTGGATACTTATTTTAACTTGTTTTTTTTAAAATAGTTATTTGGAGCAAAAACATATTCCTTTGTCCTAGACAAGTAATATAATAGTTCCTATTCATAAAAATGATCCAATACATAATCCAAATAATTTCTGACCAATAAATTTACTAGATATCAGCTCAAAGATTTTTTCAGAAATATTGCTGAACAGATTACCAAAATGGCTAAATGAAAATTCTATATTATCACAAACTGAAGTTGGTTTTAGACATGTTTTTTGACTAACAATAACCTATTTTGTCTCTCCCACATAACTGAAAAATATGTAGATTTTAGAAATATGAAGGTGTTTGCTTTGTACATAGATTTTAAGACAGAATTTGATTCAATAAATGGAAGCATCCTTTGGGAAACTTTAAATATGAAAGGTATAGATCAGTCTTTACTGTTGCCCATCTTTTTATTATACAATAACACTTCAATAATGGTAAGATATGACAACAATGGTGATTTAACAACACCCTTTAACTCTACTTGAGGAGTTAAACAGGGTTGCCTGTTGGCCCATCCCTCTTTAATGTATATGTCAATTCTTTTTTGGGCTTTGATGAAAAAGGGCAGTATTGTTCTTCTAAAATAAATTAAAATCCTCTACATACATTAGCCTATGAAGATTATGTAATATTAATATCTTAATCAAGAAGCGGACTGCATATACAATTGAAGTACTTCTACACAAAATGTGCCCAACTTGAAATAAAAATAAACCAAAAAAAAGACAAAAGTAATGGTGTTTGGGCATAACTAAAAAAAAAAAAGAATAGCTATTTTTTTTAGGAAATGAAAGAATTGAAACAGGGAGTACTGTTACGTAAGCATTACATTAGTTTCAGATATGGGATGGGCTCAGCATATAAAATAACAAACTATAAAAGCTAAAGTAGCTGCAAAATCTTTATTGAAATGTAATTACCAGTTTGGGGGAAACACTATTCTGCCAGCTTTAGAAGCAGGGGAGGCAGAAATAAATCCAATGTTACTCTACCAGACTGAAGTCTGGGGTTCTTTTAGGACAGATAATCTGGAAAGTACTTTGTAATATAATCATAAAGCTTTGCTGGGAGTTCCATGTTCAACAGAAAATGTTTTAGTAAAGGCTGAACTCAATAGCTTCTGATAAAAATAATTAAAGAGGTAAGGTTAGCTACATATTGGATATACACAGTATGCGTAATGATCTCCCAAAACAATGTGTTGCTGAAAAAAATAAATGAGAAAGTGAGGGACATGGATCCAAATGGTAAAAAAACATTGCAAGATATTCTAAAGAAAAATCAACACAGCATTTATGGACAGACTATAATAACAATATAAATATATCAATACAGTATGGGAAAATTATGAAAAGGAAACATTTTAACCTGGCTAGAGAAACTGACATGGAAACAATAACAAAAAATGTAAATGTGCCTCTTGGGGTAAGGAAAACAAAATGGGTCACTCCCTGGAGGAATATTTAATAATTCATTCTCAACCTGAACAAAGAAATCTTATAACTTGACCTAGGTCTGAATTGATTTTGCACCTTAATAACTTTGCAACTGTTCAACAGATGTGCCTGAAATTTGGAATATGTGATCAAGAACACTGCATCTTAGGATCTGCTAACTTTCATACTGTTTGGATATACAGCTGTGGAGTTATTAAGCGTGATCTGCGTGTGCACTTACGCTTTTTTGCAATTTTTGGGTCATCTCTACAGGTCACACGGTTTGTGCAACCAGTCTGAAATCTTCAAGGAACATGCGGCTGGGGTCCCCAATGTGCCTTTTGAAGATTTTGTGAAAAAATATTAAACAGTTCAAAAGTTATTCAAAAAACAGTTTCCCATTATAAGTCAATGGGAAAAGTTAACAAAAAGTTCAACACTTTCGCAAATGCAGTTTTTACTTTCGCAAATGGCCCTTTTACTTTTGCAAATCCACCATTTTGTTTTTAGCTGGTGATCAGAAAAATGTTTGGCATTTAAATTTAGGACCCTCTAGCAACACAATTCTTTTTGTGTTTACCTAGTCAGACCCTAAGGATGCTAGGCATGTCTTTATTTTGAGGTTAAACACCCTATAAATATGTTTTTCAAGTTTCTGAAACAAGTACTTTCGCAAAGTAGTGTCGCACTCACGAAAGTGTCGCAAATTTTTGCTAAAGCTTTGGCAAATTGCGACACTACTTTTCCAGGCTATGGCAAAATGACAGCATTTCTTTGCCACCCTGCTGCAAAAGAATGGTTTGGTCTTTTGGGCTGAAATTTGGAGGCAACACAGCCAACATCTCAAAGATGTGCTTTTCGGTGTTTTGGTGAAATAATATTACAGGGCGGAAAAGTTATAGCACTCCAAAGTTGACACTTTTTCCCACAGGATAACATTGTGGCATCCGCCACATTACAGGAATCCTTTGCCACCGTGCTGCAAAATAATGGTTTGGTCTTTCGGGCTGGAATTTGGAGGGAAGAAAGCCAACATCCCACAGATGTGCCTTTCAGTGGTTTGGTGAAAAATTATTACAGGAAGCCAAAGTTATCGCACTCTGAACTTCTCTTTTTTTCCCATAGGATGACATTACGGCATTCGTCGCGCTTTTCAGGGCCCATATCTTGGAAACAGTGCGAGATACAGACTTTTCATTGGAAAAATGTTTGGCCCCCTACCAGGGGCTAAGTACAAAACTAGCCAGGAAAGTCATACATCATATGACTTTTAATTTTTTTTCTATGTCATACGGTTCCTGAGATATAAGCAATTTAGTATTCCAACTCCTCATTTTCTGCTCAGAGACCCATTATTATACATACATTCTTTGTACTCACTGTCTTTCTCTATGCAGCTTTTGGGGAAAACCAGCCTGTGTGCTTACATTACTGTTACCCTTACTGTTTCCGCTTGCAGTTCCGTTTCCTGTTTCACTTATCGTTCTCCGCTCACGGCACCATGTAAGTACTTATGTTTTCATGCAAGCGCTATGCTTGTGTTATATTTTAACCATTTGTGTCAACAGTACTGTTTTATCTTTCTGTTTCACTTTGTGTCACCATGCTCATTACCATTTGTGTTTGCTAGCACCATGTTACTATGTGACAAGACATCACAATGGGCCCTGTGCTCCCGCCGCCGCATTACATTCACTATTTCTCATTATCATTCTCAAAAGAAGGGAAATTAGAGGCAAAAAACTCCATTTAATGAATTAGTTAGGGTTGTTCCACAGTGGCAAAAGAGAGGAAATTTGATGTTAGGTAGTAGCCCCTTGACCCCACTGCCACTCTTCCCAACTAGCATCAGGGTGCACGTGGTGTTGTCGGTCCTAACTCTCACCCCATTCTCCTATACCTCTGCTTCTTCACACATCTGATGGGGTGAGAGCACGGAGCTGACAGCCCAAATAGGCACCCCGATGCCGGTTGGGGTGTGGACGGGGGCTCAGGGGGCTTTCAACCCTAACACCGAATTTCCTCACTTTTGTTGCTGTGGAACAACCCCAACTAATGCATTAACAGAGTTTTTGTCTCTAATATATATATATATATATATATATATATATATATATATATATTATGGTAGCACTGTAGTGCTACCAGTTAGGGTTGAGGAGCCATTTACATGTTAAACCCAAAATTTTGCACCTTTTAATAACTTTGCAAGTGTTTGATGGATTTGCCTGAAATTTGGAATACACAATGAAGACCCATACACCTTGGGATCTGCCAAGTTTGTACTGGTCAGATATATGGCTGCAGAGTTATTAGCGTGATCTGCATATGCTTTATGCTTTTGGAATTATAGTTTGCTCTAAAGGTTGCGCATGGTTTATGCAACCAGTCTGGAAATCTTCATGGAATGTGCCTAGGGTCCCCAATGCCTTTTGAAGATTTCGTGAAAAATATTAAACGGTTCAAAGTTATTCAAAACAAGTTCCCATTATAAGTCAATGGGAAAGTTAACAAAAAGCTCAACAGTGTCGCAAATGCAGTTTTACTTTCGCAAATGGCCCTTTTACTGTCGCAAATCTGCCATTTTGTTTTCAGTTAGTGATCAGAAAAATACTTGGCATTTAAAATTGGGACCCTCTAGCAACCTAATTCTTTTTGTATTCACCTAGTCGGACCCTGAGGATGCTAGCCATGTCTTTATTTTGGGGTTAAACACCCCAGAAATATGTTTTTCAAATTTCTGGAAAAAGTTCTTTTGCAAAGTACTGTTGCACTTGTGACAGTGTCAAATGAATTTGCAAAAGCTTTCACAAACTTCAACAGTACTTTTCTAGGCTGTGGGAAAATGACAGCAATTCTTTGGCACCCTGCTGCAAAAGAACAGCTTTGTGTTTTGGCCTGCAATTTGGAGGGAACACAGCTAACATCTCACAGATGTGCCTTTCAGTGGTTTTTGAAAGAATATTACATGGCGGCAAAGTTACGGCACTCCAAAGTTGACATTTTTTCCCATAGGATAACATTACGGCGTCCGACACATTACAGGAATCCTTTGGCGCCCTGCTGCAAAATAATGATTCTGTCTTTTGGGCTGCAATTTGGAGGTAACACAGCCAACATCCCACAGATGTGTCTTTCTGTGGTTTGGTGAAAAAATATTACAGGGAGCCAAAGTTATGGCACTCCGAACTTCTCTTTTTTTCCCATAGGATAACATTATAGTGTTTGCCGCGCCTTTCAAGGCCCGTATCTCAGAAACGATGCTAGATATGCACTTTTCATCGGAAAAATGCTTAGCCCCCCCAATAGGGGCTAAGTCCAAAACTATCCAGGAAAGTCATAAATCATATGACTTTTAAATGTTTTTCTACGTCATACTGTTCCTGAGATATAAGCAATTTAATATTCAAACTCCTCATTTTCTGCTCCGAGAAACATTTTTATGCATACATTCTTTGTACTCACTGTCTTTCTTTATGCAGCTTTTGGGAAAAACCAGCCTGTACACTTACAGTACTGTTACCGTTTCCATTTTTGCTTGTGGTTCCTTTCCCGTTTCACTTACTGTTCACGTCTACGCCACCATGTGCGTTACCCTTTGCATTTTCATTTGTGCTTGCTTTTGCATGGTTTTTAACATTTCTGTCTACACTACTGTTTCTCTTTCTGTTTTGCTTTGCATCACCATGAGCATTACTATTTCCATTTCCAGGCACAATGTTACTATGTGACAAGACATCATGGGCCCCGCGCTCCCACTGCTGCATTACATTCACTATTTCTCATTATCATTCTCAAAAATAAGGGAACTTAGAGGCAAAGAACTCCATTTAATGCATTAGTTAGGGTTGTTCCACACCAACAAAAGCGAGAAAATTTGGTGTTGGGTTGAAAGCACCCCTTGGACCCCCCCACACCCCCAACCCGCATCGTGGGTGCGCATTAGGGTTGTCAGTCCTAACTCTCACCCCATTCTCCTACACCTCTGCTTCTTTACACATGTGATGGAGTAAGAGTTATGGCTGACAACCCTAATGTGCACCCCGATGCCGGTTGGGGTTGTGGGTGGTCCAAGGGGTGCTTTCAACCCTAACTCTGAATTTCCTCACTTTTGTCAGTGTGGAACAACCCTAACTGATGCATTAAATGGAGTTTTTTGGCTCTAATATATAAATGCGAGGAAATTCGATGTTAGGGTTGAAACCGCCTTTGCACCCCTCCAGCCCACCCCCTCAACCGGAATCAGGGTGCGCGTTGGGATCATCGGCCCTAACTCTCACCCCATCACATGTGGAAAGAAGATGAGGAATAGGAGAATGGGGTGAGAGTTAGGACAGATGACCCAAACGGCACCCTGATTCCGGTTAGGGGGGTGGACTGGAGGGGTGCAATGGGGGTTTCAACCCTAACATCGAATATCCTCACTTTTGTCGCTGTGGAACAACCCTAACTGATGCATTAAACAGAGTTTTTTGCCTCTAATTTCCCTTCTTTTTGAGAATGATAATGAGAAATAGTGAATGTAATGTGGTGGTGGGAGTGTGGGGCCCCTGCTGGCCCTGCGCTTCTGCCATGTGATGTCTTGTCACATGGTAACATTGTGCCTGCAAATGCAAATCATAATGCGCATGGTGACACAAAGTGTAACAGAAAGAGAAACAGTATTGTAGACAGAAATGTTAAGAACAACGCAAATGCAACCGCAAATGAAAAAGCAAAGGGTAACGCACATGGTGGCGTAGACGTGAATGGTAAGTGAAACGGGTATGGAACCACAAGCAGAAACGGTAATGGTAACAGTAATGTAAGCACACAGGCTGGTTTTCCCCAAAAGCTGCATAGAGAAAGACAGTGAGTACAAAGAATGTATGGAAAATAATGCCTCTCAGAACAGAAAATGAGGACTTGGAATAGTAAATTGCTTATATCTCAGGAACCGTACGACATAGGAAAAAAAATTTAAAAGTCATATGAATTATCACTTTCCTGGCTAGTTTTGCACTTAGCCCTCATTAGGGGGCTAAGCATTTTTCCAATGAAAAGTCTGTATCTTGCACTGTTTCCGAGATACGGGCCCTGAAAGGCACGGCGAACACCGTAATGTTATCCTATGGGGAAAAACAGAAGTTCAGAGAGCCATAACTTTGCCTCCCTGTAATATTTTTTCATTAAACTACTGAAAGGTATATCTCTGGGATGTTGGCTATCTTCCCTGCAAATTTCAGCTAAAAATATCAAACCGTTATTTTGTAGCAGGGCACCAAACGATTGCTGCAATGCGTCGTACGCCGTAATGTTATCCTATGGGAAAAAGTGTCAACGTTGGAGTATCATAACTTTGCCGGCGTGTAATATTTTTTCAATAAAACACTGAAAGGCACATCTGTGAGATGTTGGCTGCGTTCCCTCAAAATTTCAGCTCAAAACTCAAAACTGTTCTTTTGCAGCAGGGTGCCAAAGAATTTCTATCATTTACCCACAGCCTAGAAAAGTACTGTCGCAATTTGTGAAAGCTTTTGCAAATTCTTTCGACAGTGTCGCAAGTGCGAAAGTACTTTGCGAAAGTACTTTTTCCAGAAATGTGAAAAACATATTTCTGGGGTGTTTTACCCTAACATAAAGACATGGCTAGCATCCTCATGGTCCAACTAGGTGAATACAAAAAGAATTAGGTTGCTAGAGGGTCCCACATTTAAATGCCAAGCATTTTATGATCACCAACTGAAAACAAAATGGCAGATTTGCGACAGTAAAAGGGCCATTTGCAAAAAGTAAAAACTGCATTTGCGACACTGTCGAACTTTTTGTTAACTTTTCCCATTGACTTATAATGGGAACTTGTTTTTTGAATAACTTTTGAACCGTTTAATATTTTTTCACAAAATCTTTGAAAGACACATCGGGAACCCAGGCTGCATGTTCCCTGAAGATTTTGAACTGGTCGTGCAAACTGCGTGACCTGTAGGCGCAATTGTAGAATTCCAAAAAAGCATAAATGCAGGCGCAGATCACGTTTAATAACTCCGCAGCCGTATATCTGACCGGTACGAAACTTGGCAGATCCCAAGGCGTTATGGGTCTTGATTGTGTATTCCAAATTTCAGCAAATCCATCAAACAGTTGCTCCACTAGTCTGTTCAACAAGGAGAACATGTCAACATACTCCAGTCTCCTGATTTGCTGACTGACCTTCACCATCAGGTCCGACCCCAACTGCTTGTACAGGCCTGCATAAGAACTTGGGGAAGGGGGAGAGGGCAAGGCCGCTGATGGCGCCAGTGTGGCGGCTGCCCCTCTAGCTGCATCCTATAAACCTGTCTTTTCTACCACTGCCACCATGAGGTCCAGAAGCCTGTCTAGCTTGGGTTCTGCCCCATCAGTAAAAGTAGTCCCCAGCCCCCTCCCTTCCTCATTGTCAGTCTGCCTCTGTGACACAGGGAGCCCCTCTTCCGTGCGACCTCCTGCCTGTGTGGGGATTGCTCTCCTACCCCTAACACCACATCGAGGACTTGCTGCACTTCCCCAACTGTCAGATCCCAAGCCCTGCAGCTCTGCTAGACTCTCCCTGGTGTCCTAGAAACCTTAGCTGGAGGCGTCGCTTTCCCCTTTGCTGGTCTCTTCTGTGGTGGCACCCCATGCCTAGCCGTCAATGTTGATGGGCCCTCCAGCCCCTCCAAGCAATCTTCCAGTCAAGCCATTCCCTTCTTCTGGTACATTTCTCAAAGCTGCCCTTCCAGGCCCTCTGTGACTTTCTGCGATGGGGTCTCTGCTGGGTAGCCATAATCTGCTAAACACTGAACCCCTCCCCCGGCAGAAGAGATTGGTTAGTGGTGTATCCCACTCTAAACACCAGGGTGCTCTGGGGAAGCCATCTTACTTGGCAGGCCTTGACTCCTCTCTTTACCAACCCCTCTGGCCCCACCAGGCCATGCCCCCCCACAGTGTGGAGAAAAGTCTGCGAGGGGCATAACCTGCTGGCATGCCAGTATCCCTGGGGGGAACCTCCATGCAAGGCCCCTCCCTAACCATTCTCATACCTGTAACATTACAGTTCACTGTTTTGTTTTGGTTTTTTTTTTTGATATATGGATATCCTCCCCTGCTGGAGAGGAAACCTAGAGAATCCCCCTCTGGCACCACCTGTCTGGACAATGCTGCCCATCTTGGAACATCCCCTTCAGGCAGCAGGAGCTGCTGAGATTCAAACCCTGCTCGCCAGGCCTCTAGGTGTTCTGGTCACTGTTTCAGCCCTGCCATGCTGGCAGGTATTGCCTGTCTTACTTCATAGACTTAGTATAATTTTTTTTTTTTTTTTTTGTAATCTCTGTCCCTTGTGCCTGGTCTGCCCCCTCTGGTTGAACTCCCCCATAATAGCCAGCCTCCGGCGCTGCTGTCTGCCACAAGGAGCTTGCCAAGAGGCCAGAGGGAGGCAGGCAGCCCGGGCCATCCTCAATCATAGCGTGTTCCAGGCCAGCAGACCCAGTTGTGAACGTTACCCCTGCAGCCCAGGAAAGATTGCCTCCATCACTCTTGCAGGAGCTATGAGACGTGACAGCTGCCTATGTGTCCCTGTATCCACCATGTTCTCGTGCGAGCCAGGCAAGAGCACGAGCCTCGAGAGCCATCCTCCACTGTTTCCCGGAGCTGCAGCTCGCAACAGGGATACGGCGGCAAGGAAGCTGCCCCTATGGCATGCAGAATCCCCCCCCCGCAACACTCCCTAAGCCACAAACACCCGGAGGCCTGCCACATTACTGCTCCATTGTTCCATGCACACAGAGGCTGCTCAATGGCCCCTAGAAATCTGAACCACCTCCACGATGGAGTCTGGCCAATCAGCCCTACACTTCCACTAAAGACAAACTCCCCTTGGGAGATCGTAGCCACCCCTAGCTGACCCTGTGACTGCACCAGAGGACTTAAGGCCTATCACGACCCACTGAGGGATGACACAAAACCAGAGCCATGACCGAGGCAGAGGGCTCTTATATTTATTTATTTTTCAAACCAAGTGGGAAGCCCCCCTCACTGCTGAGCTAGCAGCAAGCACTGCCAGAGACGCTCCCATTGCTCCACTACCTACGGGAGCTATGTAGGAGTGGAGGGATGCGGTGGGATGGGGGGATCATCAAGGGCTTAAGGAAGACCTCTGCTAACCAGGCTACAGATGGTCACACACCACTGGGAGCCAAGGGAAACCACCCAATCCAAGTAATTACACAGGTTCTCAGTACCTATCCATGGGAAAGAAACAAACAGTGGAAGAGAGATTTTTTTTTGGGGTGTGGAGGAGTGAACTGTTGTACTGAGGCTCTGTTGCTCAGGTTCTCTGTGGAAGCTTTAAACACATGGGCTAAAGAGGACCATACATGTGTAACCCTCTTTTTTTAATAATGACCAAAGGGAATATCAGCTAGCTCTCCTAAGGGATAAAACCCTGTACCATAGTCTCCTTAGGTGGGACATCCATCATTCCTCCCCTTCCAGGGCCTGAAACCAGACCTCCAGGTAGATTGCTGTAGCCTATGATATAGCCCTCAGACCCACTAGGCCCTTCCCTTGAATTCCTGCCTGAGGGTCCTGGACATCTTGATCTGATGAGGGTGAAAGGAAAAAGAGGAAGGACTGCTGGCTACAGTCCAAGATATTCTCTTTCCCCTATCCCTCACAGGATGTGACCCTTCCCTAGGTGGGAGGCCTTGGTGGTCCCTGTGCCCATTCTCTGGATTCTCTCTCCTCCCCCTTCGGGACCACCTTCTAATCTCTCCCTCTCCCTTCCCTCCCCTTTCTGTACCCAGGGGAGGATGGTCCCAGCCAAATTAAGACTGCTGCCATCTGTTGCAGCCTCTGTATTTCATAGTTATTAGTTAGAACAAATGACAATATTGACAAGGGTATATTTATAGGAGTTTTCTAAAAAAAAATGATCTTTTCTAAATCATACATTATTTTGCAGTGCAGCCTGCCAGGATAAAGTGCTCTTATCACAGGTTCTGCTGTGATTAATTCTGAAATAGGTTAAGGGTTACACAGGGCAGACTGGATGGACAAATGCTCTATTTCAGTAGACATTGTCTATAATTCCTTGCAGAATACTGCAGGAACTCGATATAATCCAATGGTACTTAATCCAGTTCATAATGCAGTATATTATAATATCTCACAGGAAATGCTTAATCCTGGTGGATGGCACTGTATATAGTGATTTCCATGCAAACTTCTGAAAGCATTTCACAATCAATACAGAATTCATCAAACAATGGCTGAAATGCAGCTACCTCTGAGAAGAATGTGGCAACCATTCTGTGACAGTGCACTACACAGCAGCTCTCCAGATGTGTACACTTTACCCAGATGCAAAAAAATTGAAACTGAAGCAGATTATTCTATCCGTGGATTAGTGAAATGGGTAAATTTGCAGAGGTCATCATGGAAATTACTCTTACCCTTTTCAAGAAGTGCCATGGGCTCTTTAGCATCCATCTGAACAACATCAAGAACAAACAGATAAGGCCTGAGCTTAACATTGCATGCAAAAGATGAAACCTCACAACAACACAGTATCCCCAAAAACTCCATGGTGGAGCATTTGTGTCTACTTATATCCACTGTGAGAGTGACTTGCAGAGCTATCAATATTAGTTCCAGTTGCACCTGGTGACCATTTAAAGTCTCCAATCTGGCTACTGAAATGGCATGACTCTGCTTAGATTTTGAAATCTGAAGGGAATCAGGTTCCAGGATGCAAAAGTGGTATTGTCATTTGAAGCAGTAGTATTTGTTAGAGAGTAAAAAAAAAAACAGTTTGTTAGCAAAAATGTATTTCTGACATCGTTAGATTCATCCATGATGCACTTTTAGTTTTCCGGATATTTTTAAAACAGCTTTAACAGCTAATTTTGCAATTAATGACTCACATTATTAAAGATGGCTGCCACTCACAATTTTCAAAAACCTCTTTCATTGAGGTTACTTGTACCTACTAGAGTCATACTGTGGATGGATTAGGATACTGTTGCTACATGTTTCCAATGGTAAACAGCACAGCACTCTTCCAAGATATGTTTTTTCACGGTGGGCATGGCATGGGAGATGAAACGTTTAAAAACTTCAAATTCCTGTGTTGGATTCTCAAGACACTTTGAAGTTGCAAAAATGCACGAATCCCCAAAAACTGCACAGGTGCAGAAAGAAAGGGTACTTGCACTGCGTTATAGTCACAAAATATCAACAGCTTTGGAAAAAATACACTATGGATTCGAGAAAATAACACAGCAGCAGATGTTCTTGTGCAAAAAAAAGCCATTGAAAAGTATGGCTTATTCCCTTCAAGGTTATTCTTAGACACAGTTTTTCCATAGTCGTGGAAAACATTTTGCACACATGCTGCTCCAAAGAGAGTGAGGTCGAACTCATCCTGAGCTAAAGGCAGTGTACTATCAACTGAGAAGTAATTATAGTGGGGATTCAGGCACCATGCAACAGCAAACCAGGGGCATTCTTGTAGTGTCAGATGTTAGGCCACAAATAGTGCATATTTCAATTGAAATTCAACTAACCACAACCACATGATCCAGTGCAGCTTATAAAGGAAGCCCAAAAGCAGTAGAAGAAGAGGTGGCAACAGCCAGAAGTGTGTTCTATAGAAGCAGGCAAAAGAAAAACCTCAGAGAGAGAGAGAGACAAAACCAACAGTTACAAAATGTCATTGGGTGCATGGGCCTTCTAAATGTTTAGTACAGGGTACAGGCAACACCAAGGAGCACAACAGCTGCCACATGTGTGCTGCTTTTGGCTGGTTGCAGTTGCCCAACATTGTATATTGTGGCATCTGCTGTTGTTGTGCAGGGACAGGAAGGCCGGGCTGCTGCTGTGGTGCAAGGTCCTGCTGGTACAGGTGGTGCTGCTGTGGTCCCAGTTGTGGGAATGGTGTCTGGTCTAACTTGGAGTGCTGGTTTTGCTGCATCTTTTGCAAACCTGTCACAGTATCCTGCTCCAATTACTATGGATGATCTGTTGTTCTGTCTGCTGCACCTTTTCCATTATTTCAGCAGCTGCAGATTGGTGGGTGTGCAAATTCCACATGTACGGAATTCCATAACTCACATTTTCTTGTGATTTTCCACTTCTGTGGAACTTGAGACTGTGAATTTGCCATATGTATATTTCTGCAGTTTTACTACCCTTTTCTCTGATTGTGTGGAAATGTCTGTTCTCTTTGTGAATCCAGTCCCCATTTCATAGTTCAGCAATGAAAGAAAACAAAACAAAAATAAGTACATTAATGTTTTTGCCATGAAAACACTACCGTATTGTTAGGGTAAAATACTATATGGTGACTAACAAATACTGCTGCTTTAATACCAGTTTTCTTTAGTTTTACTGTACATCCCTTGAAAGCTCATTTTTTGCCTGTTCCTCTTTTCAATTATATACAGTCAGAGGAGAGAAAGAAGTACGTGCCTCAGCTGGGACTTCAACCCAGGCCGGCCTGAACACCTCTCCAACCGCACTAACTCTCTATTTGTGTGCATTCCATAAATATGCACACTGCAGCCATGTGATTGAAAATGTAATAACTCTTTATAGTTATGCAGTCTTCACTAAAAGGAGGAAATTAGTTTTATAACTGCCAGTTTTACAGACAATTCTCCCAGTTCCACTGTTGCCAGTTTAGTGGGTGTTGAACTACATAATGGTAATAATGTTTTATATGTTTTATTACTTTTTGTCATGGAACTCTTTCTCTAATTCACCTTATGTCTGCTGCATAGAACAGTTGAAATCATGTTTGGAATTATTTACTGTCATCTTTGCTTCAAATGAATTCTCTCAATATAGCCAATAAAGTCATATAATTCCATTTCCAGCATAATTTATTTTGGTGACCAACATTTGAACATGCCAGTTCTACTTCAGTCTGTTGCTGAACATTTATTACAAAGTAGGTGTATTTACTTGCAAGTTCCTGTTGCTTGTCTGATGATAAACAAATTATGTCTTGGCATATGTGTGTTTCAGTAAGCACTTTTCCATTTATTACAGATCGTTTCTATTTGTTTAGCTTTTTTTGTTGGCCTCCATGTCCACTTGCCATCTGTCCAAGCATGCTCCACCCCACACCCTTACCTTGGGACTGGCCCTACTCATGAACACCCCATGTTTGTCTCCCAGGGATGGTGACACTGGGAGTCCTCCCCTCATCTGATGGAGACTAGTTGGTAGCACAGGAAAGAGAGCCCAGGTGGTGGCACAGGTTCCACTACACAGGGTGGATGTCATCCTGTGCAGGTTGAGCCTGTTTTTTCTATCATTTTCTTCCCAGGAGGTGTGTCATGCAATGATGTTTGGGCAGCATGGCAAACATCTGATATACCTCCCAACAGATACAGTCCCAATTGCTGAACCCCTAGCTGCTACACAGGATCATCTAAGCACTGATGACTTCCCACCCTTCACCCATATGAGGAGAGAAGTCCATAGGATACTCAATCTTCCTCCCCTCGGCCAGCCCTCAGACTACCCAAACTTGTTCCTGAACCTGGGTTACCGGCATCATGAGTGGTAGTGCTACTGCTGCACCAGCAGGCTGGCTTTATCTAGTTGTTTCTGAAGATCACAGAGGAAATGAAGTGTGGAACAATGTCATCTGTGTAATCCAGAATTGTGATTGTTTTATTATTGACTTTCAGTGAATCAAAACTACCATTACTTAATTCCCCTAACATATTGTTAATATATATGTTGAAGAGGAAAGGGGCATCTTAGAGCCCTTCCTTATTGCCCTGCTAGTTTCATATATTTCTGATAATTTACTATTTCATACATATATAACTCTGTAATGTGTTGAGCTGTCTAAATGCATGACCATAATTAGCAAAAGAGTTTGTGCCATAGTAAGTTACATGAAACTGAGTAAAAGGCTAATCTTAGATATGCAAAGCATATAATTAACGTTTGGTTCCTAACTATAAATTATTTATACAGTATGTTAGATAATTCATGATAAAGTTGTGTTCAGCTGTTGACTATCACATCTAAGATCAGCTTGGAACTCATGTAGTATTCTGATCTCCTTTTCTTATATTTTCAATTTATCCTGTATTATTTTTAAAAGTATTTTTGATATGTTATCAGTCAGACTGATTGGTCTGTATATCTTAGATGTAGGCAAGGTGCATTATTTACATATATGCACTATCATGTTCCCTTGATATCTAACTGGTATTATTTTTGTAGTACTGTTAAATTATTGAATTTATGTAATAATGGTTTCTGCCAGTTATTCATTAGTAATAACTGGGTGCTGTTTTTTCCAATGAGAAGAACAGGTTATAATTCACTGTTATAACTCAAGAGTTATAACATTAAACAAGCGCCACATGCTGTTTCTCTTGCCTCGCGCTACAGCATAGCACAGTAAAAAAGCTCCTGAAACAACTGTCATAACCTCAACAGCAGCACCAAATAAATGGAGGCAAACCACAAAGATTCCAAAACCAAAACTCAGACCCTTGACAAAAACGGCTACTTATAAACATGACTGCATGATTCCAGATACAAAATCTAGAAGAAAGAGAAAAATTTGTTAGTGAACAGGAGAGCAGAAAAACGTATCTAAAAACACAAAGCGACCTATGGCTCCTCAACACATTCCTCAATGAAACAGGAACAACAATGAAGTTCACTGAACTGCCACTAGCAGAACTAGACAGCAAGATAGCTAACTTAATTTTCTGTTTGAAACAACACGATGGTACTGACTATGAACCAGAAACAGTCCATGGGATAGTGGCCAGCATAGATAGGCACTTAGTGCAAGTAAAGTACCCCCACTCAATCTTTAAAGGCCCTCAAACAGAGTTTATTGAAACAAAATGCACTTTGGTAGCAAAACAAAAACAGTTAAAAAAATGGGTAAAGGAAACAGACCACAGAAAGCGGAAGCACCGACTGAAGAAGAGATAGATATACTATACTCGTCAGGCACCTTATCCACAGACAACCCCACATCACTGCTAAACTACCTTTTCTTCAACAAAAGAGCTCATTTTGCCCTCCAAACGAAAGAACACTATGACCTAAGATGGTCAGACATCCAAGAAGGAGCAGATGCTCAAAGCAGTATCTACACAGAGTACAATGAGCACCGAACAAAAACTCAACCTGGGGACAACCCTGCACACATACAACCTGTAAAGCCCTGAATATACCAAAATAAGAAAACCCACTGCGTGACACCATACAAGCATACAGGCTCTATAAATCCCAGAGGCCTAAACCAATGCTGTTACCCAAAGCACCATTTTACATCTCCCCCAACATAAACCACAAAGAAAATGGGCTCTGGTACAGAAATATGATGATAGGAATGAATAAACTTCAATCCACGATGAAACAAATGAAGTTACAATCTGGTTTACAAAGCGTATCACAAACCATTCCACCAGAAAGATAAGAATCCAAAAGCTCATCGATGCCCATGTGCTGCCTACAGAATTACAACAAATCTCTGGCCACAAAAATCTACAATCCATAAACAATTGTTAGGTTTTATCAGAGTCTTGACAAAAAGAAATCAGTGATCTGCTCACCAAGAGCAGCACAGATCAACAGCCATCGACATCCTCTGCTGTTCCAGAAATCCAAAACGCAAAACCAACAAATCTCTCGATAACTGAACTTGCAGCAACCTCCTCGATGCAAACCCTGTTAGGCGTAAACTGTGTCTTCAACAAGGGAGTAACGGTAAACATCTTCCATGGACCACCGACAAAGAAATTCCACAGAGTGTGCTAGATATCATCCTCTGAATCAGATGACTGTAAGTATACTGCCCAGTCACCACTCGCTTCACGCTCCTCGACTTTAATAAAAAAAAAATTAGTAAAAATGCACAATTACTACGACAAATGACTTACCCTCTCTCTCTTTCTCTCTCTCTCTCTCTCATCTCCATTGGAACCAACTGGATTTGGCAAGCCTACAAAAGAAAGCTATGGTAACAACGATTTCTAAATGAAAAAAGGCATAAAAAATTTCACAAAAAAACTCGAGAGACTTTCATTGTTAAAAAAAACACATTTCTACAAGAGACTAACTGATTAATTACTTCTGTGTTTGAATCATTTTTTTCCCATGGTGTTCAAGCTTCCTGTTCCTCTGACAAAACCATATCAATACTGCACCAATGTATATTTTGTTCTAAAACAAACATATTTGCTTAACAGTTAACTTGTTCTACTGACCTAGTCACTGCATAAAATGTTGCAATGTTTCCAGAAATAAATATTTTCTTACAAATACATCTAAGCTAATTTTCTTCCTAATAGTCTGGTAAAAAAAACAGCACCCAGCAATTACACATAAACATGCATGGAGTAGAGTACATAATTGAGAAATTATGTACACCCTCCATGTGGGATGCTCATATAAACCCCTTAGGCTTCGCTCTCGGGGTTTATGTAGCATCCCACACCTCAGGTGCATATAATTTCTCATTATGTACACCACCCCATACATTATTGTATATTTTATATACTTTTGTAAGGGTATTATCCTGTCCTGGAGGTTAAATTGTTTTTAGTTCTAGTAGTGTATCCTAAGTGTAATAGTAACAGCAGTGGTAGCAAGTTACATTTATTCAGGAAATACTCATTGAACCAAAGTTAATTTTCAATTATGTTCTGTTGGAATTTATTGAACAGCATACACAATAATACAACATACATTAACAACTGTGAATTTAAAACAATTGATTTATATGATAGACAACATGTGTTCTCTTGAGAACTTGCATGAGTAAAAAAATTTTTTTTTTTTTGGGGAGTTAGAAGGAAAGGACCATTACATGAACAACATTTCAGTGGTAGTGAATACCATACTTTAGGACCCATACATACAAGGGCATGATAATGGAGTTCAATAAAATAAATTAACTGAGAGCATGTAAGATGTAAAAGATAATTCTGTAATATATCCTGATGCTTTGGGCTAGCCATATTTATACATAAGATACACAACATGAAAATCACATCTTGACATCTGCTGACAATCAGGCTAGTTCTTTGTAAAGTGAAACATTATGCATATGTCTAGGAGTACTCAGAATAAATCTTAATACATGATTAAAGAAAACATCTATCTTTTTCTAACTAAATAAGATGCATTTCTAAAAAATAATGTCTACGCAGTCAAAATCTGGCAGAACCAGGTTTATAAAAATCTGTTTCTTCACTTCATATGAAAAGCGTTGACAATGTCAGAAAAGATATCCATATTTAAAACCAGTCCTCTTCACCATGAAGTGTACATGATATGCTTATCATGATAGGTGACAAATGAATCATAATCCCAAGTAGATGTATTGAGCAACAACATTCAGTGATCTTTTACCTAATGTCATTTTTCTAAATTAATTATTAGAATGATTAAAACAATAGCCCCCACAATCATACACTGGGTTTTATCTATTTTCAAATCAAGGTCATGCTGAGCAAAATAATTTTAAAACTTAAATACTTATATTCCAGAAAATAAGTAGCTAGAGGTTTTTTTTTCTTAAAATATTTTGGGTTCCTTATATCGATAACTCAATTCAACTAGGAGTCAGAAGCTGTGCTTATCAGGTGGTTGTAACATGTGAGAAAGTGTCTGTGCTGCCATTTTCTTTTACTCAACTGTGTTAGTTAATGGGACTGTGCTACAGCTTGGATTTTAAAGCAAATTGAAGGTGTTTAGAGTATTTTAGGTGTTTAATGACTGTGTTCCCTTTTTTTTTAAGGCAGTCGCCATATTCTGTTCTGCTCCAGCCCCCCTTCCTGCCCAGTCTCCTCTCTATTTTTTCTTCTCCTGTGACTCCCCCGTATTCCTCCCTGCTCAGAGTATTTCTTTCCTTGCCTCCTAGGAACCAGCAATGGAGCCATGCTTCAGGCTCTCTTCCAGCAGCTACAGCTGGCACTTGCAGCCCTCCCTCCCCACTGTAGTTAGACATAGTTGGAGGACATGACTGATCCCATTGCTGCCTGCTCCACCCACAACCCCCCATCCTGGGAGGGTACTTTCTATATAGGGGCAGGGGATCATGTGACCCTGTCACATGGGTACTCTAATCCCCACTTTCCCCTTTGCTCCTTATATCCTCTTGTCACCAGCTGGCACTATGCTTCTCCCACTACTCAATATTACATGAAACACCCTGGTGTTACTAATTAAACATGTATCCAGAACCAGCCCTCTTGTCACATCCCTATCTTGGGTAGTACCTCACTCTTCCCTCCCTGGATTTTGAACCCCTACTCTTAGGGCTGTACTGGGCCAAAGTCAGCAACAGCATCCTCTAGGCCACAAAGCCTTATTGAAATTGCCACTGTCATTTGTTTTCCTTGATTCATGGTTGTTCTTATTGGCCAATTAAATGGAATATGTGCCCTAACCTCCCTACATGCTGCTCTTTCCCTCCACCTCTGCCTAATCCAAATATGTATTCTCCCCATCTTTGATTTAATTACTTAAACTCTGCCCTTCTTGTGGTACCCTTGACTCCCTGAGTTGTATGGCTGTGTACTCCAAAGCCTGTTACACCTTCCGGTAGACTACTCTACCCCTTGTGATATTCCACTAACTCTGCTCCTGTTGTTACTCTATAGCTTGTACCTCCTTTCTATAAAACATAAGTGAGTGACTCATAGAAACATAGAAGTTGATGGCAGATAAGGACCGCAAGGCCCATCCAGTCTACCCATTTCTTTTTCTACCTTATAAATGTGCCATCTGCCTTTGCTCTGTCAGTGGCCTATCTATTCATACTCATCTGTATTGCTCCTTTATGCCTATCCCATGCCTGTTTGAAGCCCTGCACTGTATTCAAAGCCACCACTTCCTGAGGTAGGCTGTTCCATGCATTCACCACCCTTTCTGTGAAAAATAACTTCCTCACATTCTCCCTTAATCGGCCTCCCTCTAATCTCATGGTGTGTCCTCTTGTCCTGCTATTTTTCTTATATTTAAACATGTTAGACTCTTTCACCTTGTTAATGCCCATAAGGTGTTTGAATGTCTCGATCATATCACCTCTCTCTCCCTCCTTTGCTCAAGGGTATACATGTTCAGCTCCGTTAATCTTTCCTCATATGTCTTCTGATGCAGTCCCTGCACCATTTTGGTTGCCCTTCTCTCAACTGCCTCAATTTGGTTTATGTCCTTGTGATGGTGTGGCCTCCAGTACTGCACGGAGTACTCCAGATGGGGCCTAACCAGTGTCTTGTAAAGAGGGAATATTATCTCCCTCTTATGACTTGTGATACCCCTACTAATACACCGTAACATTCCCCTAGACTTACCTACTGCTTTAGAGGACTGCTTGGATGATTTCAGGTCATCGGTGATGATGATGCCCAAGTCTCTTTCTTCCTTTGTGACTGCCAGCAACTCCCCTCCCAGCCTATAGGTGGCTTCAGGGTTTCTCTTCCCTATGTGCATGATCTTGCCCTTTGTTACATTAAATCCCAGTTGCCACTCTTCTGACCATTTTGCTAGTTTATCCAGATATATTCTCATTCTGCTCACTTCATCTGGATCATCTACTTTGTTGCAGATCTTGGTGTCATCTGCAAACAGACAAGCCTTACCCTCTAGTCCATCTGCAATGTCACTAATGAAGATATTGAAGAGGACTGGCCCCAGGACTGATTCCTGAGGTACCCCTCTTATGACTTGCATTTCTTCTGACTGTATGTCATTTACCACCACTCTCTGTTTTCTGCCCGTCAAGCAGTTTGCCACCCAGTTGACCAACTTCTGACCCACCCCAAGCCTGCCCAGCTTATTTATCAATCTTCTATGTGGAACAGTGTCGAAAGCTTTGCTGAAGTCAAGGTAGTTGACATCAGCTGCTCCCCCTTGGTCCACCACTGTGGTTGTCCAGTCAAAGAAATCTATGAGATTAGTTTAACAGGACCTTCATTTTGTAAACCCATGCTGTCTTGGATCCTGTGCCCCTATGGATTCCAGGTGTTGCACTATCCTTTCCTTAAGGAGTGCCTCCATAATCTTGCCCACTACTGAGGTAAGGCTGACTCGTCTGCAGTTCTCTGCCTCCTCCCTGCTACCACTCTTGTGAAGTGGGATTACATGAGCCCTTCTCCAGCCTTCTGGGACCTCTCCTGAGCTCAGAGACTCACTAAACAGTTCTGCTAATGGTTCTGTTAGTTCCACCCTTAGCTACTTAACCTCCCTGGGATCTATGCCATCAGGTCCCATTGCCTTGTCTACCCTGAGCTTAGCAAGCTCTTGTAGGACCCTTTCTTTTGTGAAGGAAGTAGTGGTCACCTTCCTCCCCACTGTGTCCATGGTGCTGAGCTGTGGGCCCTGCCCTACCTTGTCTTCAGTAAATACTGAGAAAAAGTATCTATTTAGGATAGATGCTTTTACAGGGTCCTCCTCCTCACATGCTCCCTTTTCTCCTTTGAGCTTAGCAATACCCCCTCTGGACTTTCTCCTTTCACTAATGTATCTATAGAAAGTCTTGTCACCTTCTTTTACTGTTCATGCTAGTGTTTCCTCAGTTTGGGACTTTGCCTGTCTTACTGCCTTCCCTGCTTCCCTTAGGGAAGTTTGGTATGCCTCCCTATCTTCATCCTGCTGTGTTCCCTTATATTTCCCTGAAGGCCAGCCTTTTGGCTCTTACCTTTTCTGCTACTGTATTTGAGAACCAAAGTGGTTTTCTTCTTCTTTTGCACTTCCTTTTCTGTCTAACACAATGGGATATTGCTTCAAGTATTGCATTCTTAATGCTTGCCCACTTTGCCTGTACCCCCTCACCTGTGTTTCTTTTTACCAGGGCTAGCCTAACTCTGTTGGCCATCTTATCAAAGTCAACTCCTCTGAAGTCCCATATTTTTGCCTTGGAATGGGATGATTTATATGTAGTGGCCAAACTGAACGAAACCATGTGATGGTCACTGGCCCCCAGTTGACCTTCTACCCGAAGATCTGTGATCCCTTCCCTGTTAGTCAGTACTAGATCTAGGATAGTTCTGTCTCTTGTGGGTTGTTGTACCAGTTGTTTGAGGCCCTCCCCCTGCAGGGAATCCATCATGTGTCTAGTTCTGGCAGACATTCCTGCTGGTATTGACCAATATGTAACCGGCATGTTGAAGTCCCCCATTATCAGAACCTCCCCTTTAGCTGTCATGTTTTTTTATATCTTCTAACAGTAATGTGTCTATGTCCTCCCTCTGGTCTGGGGGCCTATAGACAACTCCAGTTCTTATGGCTGTCCCATTTCCTGTTTCCAGGGTGACCCACAGTTCTTCTGGCTCCTTATGTGTATTCTGAATTTCTGTAGCTTTGATATTTTCATTGACATACAGGGCCCTCCACTCCCCCAACCCTTTTTGCACCTCAATCTCTTCTGAACAGTACATAGCCAGGTACTGAAGTCTCCCAAGTGTGGTTACTGATAAACCAAGTCTCATTAATTGCTACTATGTCCAGTTTAGCCTCTGACATTATTGCCTATAGGTCTGGGATCTTATTTCCCAGGCTGTGAGCATTTGTGTACATGCCTTTCCATTGGCCAGATTTCAGTGTGTTAGTTGTTGGGTGAGGTTTGACACTTCCCCTGTGCATCGTATGGGGAGACGGACCTTTTTTCTTACCTGGTGATGCAAATGAACTGCAAACATGCTGAATCCTTGTTTGACCACTAGCTGAAGGGGGAAGGGTGTTCTCCCCATTCGATGTATGGGGCGCTGCACCTCTCTCCCCATTTGCTAGTTTAAATATTCTGCAAAGACATCAAACTTCTGCCCCAATGCACTGACTCCCTCCTTAGTTAGATGCAGTCCATCAAATTTAAAGAACTTTCTCTCCCAGAACTGTTGCCAGTTACCTACAAATCTGTGTCCTTTTTCCTACCACCAGCTCTTGAGCCAAATGTTTAGCTCCCCTATCTCCCCTTCTCTGACCTTCTGTCCATCTGCCCCCCTCACTCAGACTGGCAGGATCTCAGAGAAGGAGATGCCGGATGAAATGGATGATAGTTTGTCACCCAGCATGGTCAGGTGTTCCTTGGTCTCCACAAGTGACCAGCTGGTGAGATCATTAGTCCTTATGTGTACCAGGATGTCAATGTTTTCTCCTGCTTTGTGAACAATTTTAGCAATGTGGTCAGTGTCTCTCCACGCTGATGTACATGGGAGACATCTGACCATTACCCCGGCTGGAGATGGGTATCAACTCTCTGAATCATGGAGTCTTCTATGATCAGAAGTTTTTTGGATTTCCTTTTTGCTTTTTTGTTTTGGTTCCTGATTTGGTTAAGTTTTGTGCTAGCTCCTGTGCTGCAGTGTCCTGCTCTGCAGTGTCCTCTTCCCCTTTGTTTGATTTCAGAAATAGAGGCAGACACCTGTTTGTAGTGTTTATATGGTTTTTGGAGGTAATATGTTGGAGAGCACAGATTGATGGGGCACCCAATTAGCCCCTCCTAACCATCTGCCAACCTTCTGGACCAACTACCCTCTGCGGTCAAGGTTCTTCTGTTGGATGTTGGGGAAATGGAGGGTGGTTCTTATAATGTATTTCTTCTTGAATTTGAAATTTGAGGTGTGCAATCTCTGCCCATGCTGCCTGGAGCTGAGCCCTAAGATCTCCAATGGCCCAGCATGTAGGACAGTGTCCTAAATCCTGTAAGACTGTCCTTCTGAAAAGTGTTCCACAGTACCCACAGTTAATGATATCCATTCCAAGTAAGTTGCTGGGTATAACCTGGTCAGAGTAATTAGAAGGAAGAAAAAGCAAGTAATGGTTTGATTTTGTGTTTTGTTTTTGTATAAATTTTTATAACAAGTTAAATTACTAGTGCCCTTGTAAATGAGCTCACCTTATGGATGCCCCACTGATCCACCCCTTACTGCTTTGCCACAGGAAATGTCACAACTGTGGTACCCTATAAAAGGAGTGTAGTGTTGGGTGGTTGGGGATGGGGTGGGTGTCTGGGCCCTTCCCCTGCCAAAAAAGAATAACCACAGATGAAAGAACAAGGAGGTAAGAGCAGAAACAATCAGTCAACAACAAATGCAGTAACCCTGAAAGCTTATCCTAATGTTAAATAAAACTGTAAAACCTGAAAAGCACCACCTGTAATAATTTCAGAGAAGATATACCCTGTAAGAAACACTTTGCTACAGAGAAAAATAAAGCAGTAACAGAAGATTTACCTTGCAAAAGACAATTTGAATCAGAAGATTACAGCAGTAATCTGTTAGCACACACCTGTAGGCACACCTTGTAATAATGCAGAAGAAGGTATACCAGCAACAACAATTTGAATCAGAGAAAAATAAAGCAATGAAATGTTAGCAACAAACAGTAGCAATCCCTGTTAGTACAAAATAAAAACAACAACACACAGTAAATCTGCTTAGCCAAAAGAAGTCTTAAACCTTTTCTCTTGCTCTGGTAAGGTTCTCTGCTCTGTCCTTTCAAGCAGTCTTAGAAGGAAAGAGCTCAGGTGAAGCTAGGTGCCTTGGCCAGCAAACCAAGTCTTCTACCTCCAAGATATCAAATAACCTGACCTTTTAACCCTTCTTTCTGTTCAAAATTACTGACAGTTTGCCAGCTCCACCCCCCAGATACACACCTAATCTTCTGGAAGAGCTGTGGGAGGAAAGCAATTAGCTCCTTCAATGTGAGAAGGAGACTGAAGCACCTCTGAGACAACAAACCTTTTCAACAAAAAAGAAGAATAAAATAAAACAGTGTCAAACAGTAATTTTGCTTAGCCCAATGATAAAAAAGTCACAAAAATGTATGCACCACCTGTAATAATTTCAGAGAAGATATACCCTGTATGAAACAATTTGCTACAGAGAAAAATAAAGCAGTAACAAAAGCTATATCTTGCAAAAGACAATTTGAATCAGAAGATTACAGCAGTAATCTGTTAGCACACACCTGTAGGCACACCTTGTAATAATGCAGAAGAAGGTATACCAGCAACAACAATTTGAATCAGAGAAAAATAAAACAATGAAATGTTAGCAACAAACAGTAGCAATCTCTATTAGTATAAAATAAAAACAATACACAGAAAATCTGCTTTGCCAAAAGAAGTCTTAATCCCTTTCCCTTGCTCTGGTAAGGTTCTCTGCTTTGTCCTTTCAAGCAATCTTAGAAGAAAAGAGCTCAGGTGAAGCTAGGTGCCTTGGTCAGCAAAACAAGTCTTCTACCTCTCTGCACAGGCATTGAACTCCTGCCTTCTATAGCTGTGCTGCACCAAAGACAGATACTCCACCCTCTTGATCACTTAGCCCCTGTATTATCCCTATAACCTTGCCCCTACTGTTACATTATTTGTCTGTGCCTTCTTATAAAAATCAGCGAATGCTCCCACGCAGACCCTGAACCCCTGTCTGCTATTACTGTGTTGCTCCAAAGTTTGGTGCTCCATCCATTTGCCCACTCAGTCCTTGTAGTCTTCCAATTATCCTGCACCCCTCCTGTCAGCTTATTTGCCTGTACCTCCTTCTTATAAAAAATATGTGAGTGCCTCCCATAGGTCCTGAACCCCTTCACTGCCATTGTTGTTTGCTCCAAAATCAGGTTCACATTCTACTTGACCACTCAGCCCCTTATAGTATTCCACTAATCCTGCTCCTCTTGTTGCTCTCTTGTGCGTACCTCCTTTTTACAAAACTATTACTCACTGTGGTGCACTTGCCCCCCTGTTTACTTGGAAGCATGGCTCCCAGTAATTGCCTAATCCTATCAGCACTATTATTAATTCTACTACCCCTCGAGTACCCTAACAATCATTATCATATCAATGATCATGCAACGAATGCTACACAACTGGCACTAGCTCCTCTCTCACCTTTATGTCTGATGTGTGACGCACCTCAGCTAGCTACCTCCCCCATCAATGTTTGGTCATGCTTACTCACCTAATACCTTGCCCTATCCCCATACTAAGCTCATCAAAGAAGGATGCTTGTAGTAATCGTAAGAGAAAAAGCAACTTGATAACACTAAAAAATGTGCTACTTCACATTGTCTTGATGCTGCTACTGATCTCTGGTAATGTTCACCCTAAACCCCCCCCCAACAGCCTACCAGCTGCAGTAACAGCAACCAATCAATAGAAATTGCATCTGTTAATATTCAAAGCCTGCTGGCCAAATTTGATCAGCTCCAGGTTTGTGTAAACCACTATAACCCTAATGTTCTTTCCTTAGTTGAAATCTGGCTTGCACCCATGGTCTTGGACACTTCCATAGGGCTAAATGGGTACACCCTTTATAGGCTAGACAGGGTTGGGAAAAGGGGCAGTGGGTGTGCTCTCTACATCAAAGATCACATCAGGTGCTGCCCTGTCCCTCCAATTGACACTGGGAACTCTGCACAGACCTTGGTTGTTAGGCTACTGCTAGGTTCTCAAGACAAATTGTTGACTATAGCCTCAGTTTACATTCCCTCCCGTGATCAATCAACTGGCTTCCACAGAATCATAGAGTTCATTTAGAGCCTTAAGCAAAACTGTGAGATGTTAGGGGACTTTAATGTAAACTGATTATCCAGTGAGGCTGCCCAGTACAAAGATGCCCTGTTTTACATTAACCTCTCACAAATGGTTGTCTCACCTACCAGGTTTAACTACCATACAGGCTACAGCTCCCTACTTGATTGGGTTATTATGAACTGGCTGGACAGGATCTCCAACACTGCTGTACATGCAAACTCACTCAGTGATCACTCTCCTGTCACTTGCCTCTGGGCCAATAAGACCACTAAGCCTTCACCTGAAATCATTTTGAGTCATACCCTCAAACAAGGGCAGCTAGACTCACTCATGGCTTACCTAAGGTGCCTTGACTGGTCCCTGTTATACTCCTCTGTTGACATTGACCAGGGATTAGGTTATTTTATTGCTAAGTTTAATGATGACTGTAATATCTATGCACAGTTTAAAAAGCTTAAAATTAAATGAACTCATAACTGATGGCTCACCCCTGCTCTTTTGCAACTTTTGCTCACCAGAGACCATCTCTGGCACACAGCCAAGGCCACTGGTGCAAAGACTGACATGCGAAAGTATAGATCTACCAGAAGCATCTGCACCTGCAAAATCAGACTTGCGAAATCCCAGTATTTCAAAGACTGCCTCATTCATTTTTGCAGTGACAGCAGGAAATTCTGGGAAAATATGAAGGACCTTGCTGGCAAAAATAACAAAACCTTGCCCTCCATGCTGCTTGTGAATGGTGAGATCACTTAAGACCCTAACACTATTGCCAATATCTTTAATGATGCCTTTACAGATCTTAGCAGTATACTGCCTACTGATCCCCCTGAATCTTCTGCTGAAAGCGCACCAGGTCCTAGGTCTGCACACAGTGAGGTTCCCTCGTGCTCCCCTTCTACCTCAAAGCAGTCACCATTTCAGAAGCCAGGAAGTACATTTTACAGTACATGTGTTAGGCAAAGCCAGACACAGTAGCGACTCCCTGGACATTTTGTTATTAGCCTTTACTCTTAAAGAGGTGCTTATTCTGCTCACTATTATTGAACCTATCCCAATAGCTAGGTCAATTTTCCTTGCTCTGGAAGGCCACAGTGGTCACCCTAGCCTTCCAGAGGAGGTTGTGGAGTCAAAAAAAGTGGTGGAATTCAAGCATGTATGAGACAGTCATAAGGAAATTCTAGGGGGTTGGGGTAGGAAGAAGTAGGCTGCTGGTTAACTAGGATCTGCAGCTTATCCATCAGGTAGGGAAATGGGCAGACTGGGTGGGTCAAGCGGTCCTTATCTGCCGTCAAATTCTATGTTTCTATGTTTAGTCCACAAAAGTGGTGACAGAGCCATACATGCAAACTACCAGCCAATATCAATACTATCCCCCCCTCTCCAAGGCACTAGAGAGGATAGTTGCTGACCAACTGGTTGACTACTTTGATAAATATGGAATCCAATGTCCCCAGCAACTTGGTTTTCACAAGGGGCATAGTACCTCCACTGCCCTGCCGGAGTACTCAGGATTCTTGCATGGTGCTTTAGATAGTCATTAAGTTGCCGGGGTGATTTACATCAACCTTACCAAGGTGCTTGACACCGTCAACAATAAAACTCTTATTACCAAATTCATCTCTATTGGCCTATCCACTGAAGTGGTAGGGTGGTTTCAGAGTTATCTCAGCAATAGGGCACAGTGAGTAAAAATTGATGGTAACCTCTCCAAAGGCCAGGAGGTACTCACGGGTGTCCGCCATGGTTCAATTCTTGACCTGCTCCTATTTAGCCTCTTTATTAATAAACTTCCCTCTGCCTGCAAAGAATGCATTCTTCTCTGTGCAGGTGATGCCGTCATCTTTTCTAAAAACTCTGTCCCACACCAACTGGAGTCCCATCTACAATGGTATTTCACTGCTGAGGAAGCTTGGTTCACCAGATACAAGCTCCTTATGAACTATGAAAAAATTAAATCAATGTTATTTGCAAACTCTCACAACAGGTATAAAGACTTATAGCTCACAATCCTCAATAACCTTCTTTCCCCTATAGAGTAAGTCCAAACCTTCAAATGTCTTGGCATCACCCTGGATAGCTCTCTTTCCTTTTATCATCATACTGAACAAATTGTAAAGGTAGTTAACCCTAGAATTGGCCTACTGTACAGGAACTGACACTGTCTATCCCATGAAGCCCTATCTCTCACCATAAAAAGCTCCATACTGTCTGTCATTGACTGTGGGCTAGTGGGTTATGGTGCTGCTTCAGACTCCACCCTTAAAAGGGTATCCATTGCCCTGAATAAATCATGCCATCTGCTTCTTGGTGTTAACTGCCTTACCCACATATGTGACCTTTATGTGAAATATAAATGGCTAAACCTTCATGGCAGAGTACAATACCAAGTGTGCCTCCTTGGGGAAAAAAAACACCTGTCTTGGACTCCCTCCCCAGCTATCCAATAGCTCCTCATTATGGCCCCCAACCCCTGCTGCACCAGAAAGACTTCCAAGCTATATCTTACTGTCCCTTTCTTTCACAACTTGCAGTTGCAAAGGACATTTGTGTACTGTGTCCCTCTTTGGCTTAACAAACTTCCCCCAGACATATCCAATGAGTCTAGGCTAGGGCCTTTTGGAAAAAAACTCCGCCAACACCTCATCTATCAAAACAACTGTGATTGTTGGCCAACCTAAGTACCTGTGACTACTTACCCTGTTCCCTCTGTTCCTTACCCTTCCCTCCCTCTTCTCCGTCTCCCCCCAACCTCTCCCCCACTGGTGTATCCTATCTTTTTACTCACCATATCTACTTTCTGCTCGCACTTTATTATCTCTTCCCAGTTCTTTGACAAGGAAAAGTTACTCTGGTTATTAGTTTGAGTGTGCAGCCCTATTCTCACATTGTACACTACCCTATATTATCACGTGTTCCTCTGTTTATGATTTTCACTGCACTTATATGTTTATTTACATTTTTATGAAACTTTTGTATTTTCATTTGTTTCTCATTGAATTTGTCTTTAACTTGCTATGATTTTACTACTGACATGTAACCTTTGTAATCGAGCTTCCAGCTCAAAGGTGTTTCCAAACTCTCAATAAATAAATAAATAGTTATTTTACCAATAAACTCACTTAAAATAAACAAAGTGCCCAGACCTTACAGAATTCCATCCAAGGTGTATGTCTGCCTGCTTGGCCTGTGGTCTAGATATCTTACAATTTTGTATAACAAATGTATAGAGAAATCTAAATTTCCAGAATCATTGAAAGGGGCATATATTGTCCCAATACACAAAAAAGGGAACACAACAGACCCTATGATGTACTGTCTGATAAGTCTCCTAGATATAAACCTAAAAACATTTTCAAGAGTGTTACTTAAAAAGCTCATGATAGAAATTAATCTTACCTGGGGATTTCACAGCTCCAGATAGGATTTAGAAAGAATTATTCAACTTTAGACAGCATTTTTGTATTAAGACATTTGATCAAAATATATGTGCTACTACACAAACAAAATCTATATACAACTTTCAGAGACCATTCAGTTGTGTTCAATTCCATTTTGAGAAAAATGTTATGGGAAATCTTACTCTACAGAGGTATTAACAGCAACCTGGTGCATATACTTTCTCGGAGGTACTTCCAGTTCCCAGGTGAAGTACAGCAAGAAAACTGAGAATTCAGGAATGTAATGAATGGCTGGGAACCTGGTGTCAGGAAAAAAGGGTATGGGCTGGTAGGAGGGTGGGGTGTGATCAGGGAAGACAGCAGTCTGTACGCTAAAGATAGACTGCACTTAAATGAGGAGGGAAAGAAAGTACTGGAAGAAAAGAATGGTGAGTACATTGAGGAGAATTTAAACTGGGAAAGTGAGGGAACATGAGAGTTAGAGTACTCAGAGGCCCTGGGATGGGAAACCATATGGGCTTACTCCCATAATAGTGAAATAAGACTAGGGACAGGTACTACAGGTGGTTCCATAAAGGGAGGGCAGGAGGGGGAGAGGAGAAAGGAAGGGGATGGAAGATGGTCTCATTAAATGCTTGAAGTCTGGGAAATAAAATAGTGGAACTACAGGCTCTCATGGTGGAGGAAGGGGTGGACATGGTGGCCATCACCAAGACATGTTCCACCCAGTACCAAGACTGGGACCTGGCAGTTCCAGGATGCAGATTATTCCACAAGGATAGAGTTAAGGGGAAAAGGGGAAGGGTGGTGCTCTACATGAGAGAGAGGGGCTAAAATGTGTAAGGGAGGAGGTGGTGGAGGGAGATAAAGGGTCACTATGGATGCAAATCTAGGATCCCAAAAATAGGACACTAAGGTTGGGAGTGGTGTACAGGCCACCCTCCCAATCAGAAGAGATAGATAAGGAACTGGCGGGACAGACCTAAAGGAACTGTGGGAAGGGGGATGGTCACAGTAGGGGATTCAATCTGCTGGGACTGGATTGGGGTACACCAGCCACCAAGTGTAGAAGGGAACAGGTAATGCTGGATGTCTTCCATGATAGCTTCCTGATGCAGATGGTTGGCAAACCAACTAGGGAAGGGAACACCCTTGACCTCATACACACTAATGGGGAGTGGGTGAAGGATCTGCAGGCGGAAGAAACACTGGTGGGGAGTGACCACAGGACAGTATGATTACAGTTGCAGATGGATAAGAAGAGGGGTACATCTGGCACAAAGGTCCTGGACTTTAGAAAGACTGACTTTAAAAAGGATGGGTGAAGTGGCACAAGGGTTCCTGGCTAGAATTCAGTCTAATATGGACATGAATCAGAGGTGGGAACCTTTAAAGCTAGGGATAGTAAAGACAACTAAATCCAGCTGCAAGGCTCAGAGTAAAAAGGCTAGGGCAAAGAACATAGCTGGATAAGCAAGGGAGTCACAGACAAGGTTAGGAAGAAAAGAGATGCCTATAAGAGATACAAGAAAACTGGGAGGGTGGAGGACAGGGAGGGGTACCTGAAGGAAGCAAAGGAAGTGAATATGGAGGTAAGGGCAGACAAGGCATCCAGGGAACTCAGGCTGGTACAGGGCATTAAAGAGAGGGAGAAAGATTTCTTCAGGCACATCAGGGAGAAAAGGAGTTGTAAGGACCAGAAAGTAAGGATTAAGAGGGAGGGGGATGGGTGGAAAAGGGTGAAAAGGCAGAAGCACTTAACAGCTACTTCTTCTCAGTTTTTACTAAGAAGAAGGGGGGAATACCCAAGGTGGGGGGGAAAATAGGAACAGAGGGTGAGGGGTGATGGATAGGTGGACAGGGAAATCACAGAATGTAGAGTGCTAGAGGGGTTAAGGGCACTGCAGGTGTACAAGGCATCAGGGCCAGATGGCGTACATCCAAGGGTACTGAAAGAGCTTGCAGAGGTCCTAGCAGGTCCCTTGACAGACCTATTCAATGCCTCACTGGACTCAGGGTGTGTACCTCAAGATTGGAGGATGGCTCATGTGGTTCCCCTCCATAAGAGCAGCCCCAAGGATGAACCAGGGAACTATAGACCAGTAAGCCTCACATCCATTGTGGGGAAACTAATGGAGACAATCCTGAAGGAGAGCCTTGTGACCCTGCTGGAGGTCATTGGGTTACAGGACAGCAGAGAGCATGGCTTTGTCAGGGGCAGATCCTGCCAGATCAATCTAGTAGAATACTATGACTGGGTGACTAGGCAAATGGACAAGGGCCATGCAATGGATGTCCTGTACCTGGCTTCAGTAAGGCATTTGATTTGGTGCCACATGGGAGACTTGGAAGTAAGCTAAAGGGCACAGGGACAGGAGCAAAATTGATGGGATGGGTGGAGAACTGGCTGCATGGAAGGCAGCAGAGGGTGGTGGTGGGAGGGGAACTCTCATACCCAAGGGCAGTGACAAGCAGGGTTCCACAGGGGTTGGTGCTGTGGCTGGTGTTATTTGAGATATTTATTGCAGACATTACAGTGGGCATCAAGAGTAAGATCTCTCTTTCTGAAGATGACACAAAGATGGGAGCAGTGGTGGATGACCTGGGGGGTGGCAGGGTTTGCAGGAAGATCTGGCGAGGTTGGAGAGATGGTCAGACACCTGGCAACTAGGATTTAATGCCAAGAAATGCAAGTTGCTGAATTTCAGGGATGAGAATCCAAGGAGAAACTACCATCTGGGGGGAGTACAGCTAGCTGAGTCTTAGGAGAAAAAGGTTCTGGGAGTGCTCATTATGGTAGCAATGCATAACTCTGCACAGTGTAGGAAGGCAGTGGCAATGGCCAACATAATGTTGGACTGTATCGTAAGAGGAATAACCTCAAGGAGGGGGGAGGTGACTCTGCCACTGTATAGGTTGCCTGTCAGACCCCAACTGGAGTACTGCATGCAGTACTGGCACCCGTACCTAAAGAGAAACATTAGATTACTGGAACGGGTACAATGCAGAGCAACAAATATGATCCAGGGTCTGGGGGTGTTACCATATAAAAGTAGACTAAGAGAGTTGAACATGTACTTACTGGAGTAGAGGAGAGACAGGGGATATGTTTGAGACCTTCACGTACATGAGAGGAATAAGCAGAACAGGCATGGAGGGACAGTTCAAGGGGAGGTGGGGAGGGACACCGAGGTCATGATAAGAGGGTAGAGGGTGGAAGGTTTAGGATGGAATTGAGAAGGCATTTTTTAACAGAGAGGGTGGTGACAGAGTGGAACGCTCTACCAGCAGAGGTGGTGGCCTGTAAAACTGTGGGATGCTTCAAGAGGGATTGGGACAGGGCAAAAGGTAGAGTCAAGGGAAAGGAGGTGCAGAGAGGGAGGGAGGAGCAGCTTCAGAATAGGGTTGCTACCTGCATAATCGAGCAGACTCGATAGACCAAATGGCCTTTTTCTACTGGCAGTTTTTGTATGTTCATATTATATAAGTTGTACTTATACACTTGGGCCTCTGTTAGACTGAAAGCCAGTGGAGAGCTCTCAGACCCTTTTCTAACCAACAAAGGAATATTCCAGGGGTGTGTCTTGGCCCCCACCCTAGTTTCATTATATTGTATCAGGATGGTCTCTTAAAAGAGATTAATTTGCTCCCTTCAGACTCCCCTAAAATTCATCAGCACACATGTGTAGGTCTTCCATATTCATACAATATTATAGTGTTTTCTTTATCAAAGAGGGGTCTGCAAAAGAAACTGGATTTACTTTTGAAAAATCTCAACTGCTCCAACTGAAGATAAATATTAGTAAGACAGAAGCTGTAATATTTTATAAAAATCTAGTAACTGGGCATTGGCAGATAGGAACACAGAAAATAGACATAGCAGCCAGCTATTTTTATTTAGGGGTCAAATGTAATGCTAACTGCCTATGGACTCCGTACCTTGAAATGATGAAAGATAAATTAACTAAAACAGCCAGAGGGCTTGAAAGGTTTAATTACAGATATGGAGGGAGATCCATTGAACCTTTGGTTCAGACAATTAGAACAAAATTCAAGGCCCAGGCACTCTGGTGCAGAAGTGTGGGAAGGTAAAACTACAGACATGCTAGCAATCCCTATCTATAAATTACTGAGGCAGGTACTGGGACTTGACTATTCATGCCCTGCTGCATACCTAAGGGCAGACCTAGGCCTGATGGATATAAGTGCACTACTTGATACAAGAAAAATACTGTTTTGGTTAAGACTTACAAACTTACATAGGAATACACGTTTGTATTTGTGTTTTGATGAAAAGAAGTATTGGTTTGAACTTGGCTACAGAGGTACCTTTAGTATACACTATTAATCTCAATATTAAACAGGTATAATCTTACAAGTCTGAAGATCTACATATATAAAGGGATCTCAATAAGCACTAAATATTAAAAAATATAACAAAAAGAATAGCTAATTTCTGGAATCAGATAGAATTAAACAAAATAAAAAACTCTGCATATTTCAGATGGGTGGCTAAAAATAATTACTCATTTGGATTTAAGCCATACTTGAGCATCCTTGCTGATCCTGAACTATGAAGCACATTTATTTCCTATGAATCTGAACAAAATCCTAGTAAAGTCTTGCTTGTCAGACATCAAAAATTAACAAAGGATCTGGAAGCTTGTACCTGTTCCATATGTGAAACGGAAAATCGTATGCATGTACTTTGGAGGTGTACGTGGTATACTAAAGAAAAATTATACTGGTTGGGTCCTTATTTAAACACAATGTACCCAACTGATGAGGAACTCTTAGACTTGATTCTTATACATACCTCTGATGAATTGACAATAATCAGACCAGCAAAATTCTTTAGTGCAATATACAAGGAGGGAAGAGGTCTCTATAGGATGAATAATTGCCTTACTGGTTAAGCTGAGGAAATAAGTTTTATGTAGGATGGTTGCTTAAATGTTTGTAATTTTTAGTCATGTATCATAGCTGTTTTTATATTTGTTCAATGTTATTTTATCTTTAATTATTTGTTGAAGGCTTTTAAGCCAAACTATAAAGATGATGATGATATTCAAATCAAGGTCATGTTGAGCAAAATAATTTTGAAAAATCTCAAAACCACTTTGTAAATATTTTGCAAGTAAAATCCATTTTGCCAGAAGCATGTAGAGTTGTATCTTAGACAAACATATCGGCAGACAAATCTCACTGATGTTTGATAAGGTAATTCACATAAATGATAATATGGAGTGGTCCCAAGATTGTTTCCTGAGAGATTCCTTTGACCATGGGCAGAATGCCTGACTGAATCCATTGATAGGTGACAAACTGGCAATGATTTGACAGATAATTGTCAAACCAGTCCAAACTGACTCTAGCCCAGCCCAATATAGACAACCTAGGCAATGACTATGAATGACCTAAGGAATCAAAGGCCTTAGAAATGTCTACAAAATAGCACTAGAGCATCTGCCATTAACAAGGGAGGTCAATAATAATCAGTGAGCCTAAAGAGGGTGGAATTAGTGTTGTGAAATTTTCTTAAATGTGATTAGTTTGGACTAAAAAGATTATGATGATTCAGAAATGAAGTCTGCTGCACCATAATCAATTTTTCTAAAATGTTTGAGTTTTTGTTTGAAGAAGAGAATTGAGTTGTAATTGGTCTTCAGATCAGGCACGCTATTTTCATAACTCGGTTTCCCAAAGGCAGCTTTTCAAGTGCTGGGAAAAGTTCTTCAAAGTAATATGTTAATGCATAACAAATGGCTGGAGATGTATATCTCAAGAATTAATTCCATTTTGACCTAAAGGTTTATTTATTGTGTGCTTCATTTAACTCTTTCATAACTTAATCAACAAGTATTAGTCTGTATGAGAATGGATATTCATACATCATTTAAATTTATCATAAATTTCCAACTCTGATAAAACATTACTTCCCTGTCTAGGTTGATTATGGTTAAAGCTTTTGGCAAATGATATATTGAACTCTTCAGATATTTTAATAGTGTTTACCAGTATACCATATATGTCAGCCAATTGAATCAATGTTCAGTCTGGGAAGAATAAAACAAGCTTGATTTTCAACTGACTGTTAGACCTACCATATTTTTACATAAGATGCACAACATGAAAATCAAACCTTGACATCTGGTGACAACCAACCAAGTTCTTGGTAAAGTGAAAAATACATGAGATGCACAACATGAAATTCATGACCATTACAATAGTGCCAGTAAGGTGATTTGCCTGGGTACAGTGCAGGTTCAATTAATGTGCTCTATAGGTGAGCTTTGCAGCAAGAGGGAGGAGATGACTGGTCTCTGCAGTACCATAACTGATATAGGAAGAAAAAGTCCAGAGAACATGAGGAGGTACTTTACAGAACTAGGAATGCCCTTAAAGAGAACATTGTCCAGAATGAACTTCTTCAAGATCTTCATAGTCCTGCAGTTTGTAAGGAATGACAGATGCCTGCTAGGCTAGCTAAGTATTATTATGAGCCTGTTGAAAGAGGGAAGGTCTTCTTTTCTGGCCCAGTGTCCCCAAATTATTTTAATATTTTATTGCCCCCCAATCAAGCAGTGTGGGACACTGGGAAGCCTACTCCCAGTGTCCCCGAGTAATTTTGTATTTGTTACCACCTCCCAGCAGCAGTGTAGGACACTGGGGAGCCCACTCCCAGTCCCTAAACAGTTGCAGTAATTTGTTTCTTACCTAAAAAAAGAAAGCAGTCCCACAACTTCTATAATCTTTTTTTAACCTGAAACAATGAAACCATCCCTTATCACCACTGCTGACCACCTCCCCATCCCCACCCTCCCACTGAGCACCCACCTCCTCAGCACTTCACCAAATACTTCCTCCAGAGGTCATCTTCTTTGGACCGGACACAGCTGCTCTTCAAAGCTGAACTGCAAACTGAGGAATGAAGGTAAGTGTCGTATAATACATTTCAATGGTGTTTTGAACCAATATTGATATCTTTGCCATTTCTGGAATTTTTTCACCAAATTTTCAACATAGGCTTTTTGGGGCCCCAACCCATGAACTCTGTTACTGTCATTTCATTACTCGGGCTCAGCAGGTGATTTCATGGTTGCCGTGTGAAATTACCTTTTGGGACCCATTAATGAAAAGACTGTGCAAGTGTTCATGGGGTGGGGTCCCAAAAAGCCCATGCTGATAATTTGGTGGAACAATTCTCAAAAATGGCCAAGTTATGAGCGTTCATTGAAATGTTTCTATGCACATTCTTAACTTTGGTAATTTTTAATATTTTGACTCCAAATTTTCAACATAGTCATTTTTTAACACAACCTCATGAACAGCACAGTTATCATTTTTCACATCCTGCCTAAAATGTGTTTTCTTGTATGTGGTGCAGAATGTCATTTTGGCACACATTTTAAAAGTTTTCGCCTACTGGTTTTATGAGGCGGGGTCATTAGAAGAGTATGTTTAGAATTTGGGGCCACATTATGACAAAATGCCAAGTTATGACCATTCGTTGCAATTTTGGTATGCCTGCTCGTAACTTTGGAAACTGAAAATATTTTGACCCCAGAGTTTGAACATAGCCTTCTTCTTACCCGAGCTCATGTATGTCACAGATGTAATTTTTCAAATCCTGCCCAAAATGTATTTTTGCACATGTGGAGCATAATGGCATTGCAGTTGCACAGAATTATGTTTTGGCATGGATTCAAAAATGTTCTGTACTAGGGCACATGAGGTGGGGTAATAACATGACTATGGTGACAGTTTGGTCACTGTTTTCCTATGAATAGAAGCACAGGGCCTAGAGGGCTCTGTACTTTCACAGCTACATCCGTATACATATGTACAGAAGGGTGAGAGTATCACAGACAAATAACTATATGATTATATTATCTGAAAAAATAAGGAAATTCATTGAAAAAAACTTTGTTAATGAATCAGTTGGAGTTGTTACTAAAGTGACAAAGGCTGGGAAATGGGGTGTTAGGGTTTCCAACCCTACCTCCCCAGCCCCACCCTGCAGAGACTACCAGGCATAAGGGAGGTGCCTTGGAGTCATCAACCCTAATGCCCCCACCCCCACCCTGCAGAGATAGCCAGGCATTGGGGGTGCCTTGGAGTCATCAAATAACACATATATAAAATCCACCATCATAAAACAGATTTGTCATATAATGTACATCAATATACACTTATCATAGATAGTTTTATATATATAAAGTGCATTATATTAATATTGACCAATATTCATTCATTCAGTTACCCACGATGCGTACTTCTTTTTTCTAAGCTAAGTTACTTTTATTAAATAAAAAGCTAATTTCTCTAGGATTTGTAAGTTTTCAGAGTTGAATAGTAGATCTAGATTATACCTTGTGGGCATAACTAAGGAATCAATTAAATCACCCAAATATTTATTTCTTAAATTCCTATACCATGTACATATGAAAACTATATGGTGCGTATTTTCAGGTTCTTTCACATCACATTGGCAATTTACTGACATTGTAGAATTCTGGCTATATCTTGCCACACGTATGTTGCTGGGAAAGGTTTCAAACCTATATTGAGTAATAATCTTCCTATAATCTGGGTTATGAACTTGGGTACAATAGAATTTTAAGTTGTGTTCTTGAATATTATTAGCCAGCCATGAGACTTTTAAGTATTTAATTAACTGCAAATCAGTCTCCTTAGCTTTCTTTATAACTGTATCAGCTATAACTTTATGACATGCCGGACTAATAAACAATTCCTTTCCCTAGCCAAGTGCTTAAATATGTTGAATTATAATACTTCAAGAGATCTTCAACTTTCAATAACCAATTCTGCTTCTTGCTCTTTGTCCATATTGTGTTCTCTATTAAAGCATCTTTCAATATTAAGTGATCTAAATTAGAGTTTAGTTTTAGCCAGAACCTAATTATTCTAATATGAATCCACATTTTTATATCTACTTGCCCTATTAGAGTTCTTACTAATGAGTTTAGAGTTCTAGAAGAGAGCCCAAGTGTCTGTTTGTATACTTTATTTAACACCATATTAAGCTCTTTTATATTATCTAAACCCCAGGTCTCCATGGCATATAGCTCCAGACTAATTATCAATGGGATATCCCCACCTGAAATGAAAACTCGCAATGTGTTGGATGCTTGATTGGCAAAATTTATTAAACTCTTCAACATACAATTTGTTCCTTCGCTACATAAGAAACACCATAATATCACACATAAAATTCAATCACCACTTTCTTCTCAAGCCTGGGTGTGTCACCTGGTGCCCTAATATGCCTTCTCTCATCTTTCTCTGTTTGTCTTGTGGCTCAGGTGTCGAACTCAATGCCCTGTTCTTCTCCATCATGTTGCCTTCTCCTCAGACGGTGCCCCCCCATCTGCCTGGAAGAAGACCCAGCTCAGGCCTACTGTTAGTGTTGCCCCTCACCCTGATGTCTTCCCCCCATTCCCTTTCTTTTTCTTCCTTCCAATAGCGCACCTCCATCTCTGCATTGGAAAGTGCTTTCCTCCAAACCCCTCCCCCATTCCCATTCTTCAATTGCTTCATCAAATTTGTTCATGACCAATGTCATACCCACCTCTGACAAGTGCACCCCATCCCCTTGACAATTGTACGCAATGTCATGCTTAATGTATATCCTCCTGAAGCCTTGATGAATGACACCATCCTCCTGTTGACCATTTTCCTGGCCCTTTCTACTGCTATCAAATTCCTGGCCTGCCTCCACACCCTCCTGGGGATAATCTCTGACCATGCAATGCTGACACCAGGCCACCAAGAGTATATTATATGCATATTGTTCTGTATCTCCTCTAACAAATCTACTCACGGCCTTTCCCCCAGGTTGTTACCCCAAATGAACAATTAATAGGTCTGGATTTTATACTCTGATCCTTTGTTCCTGCAATAGTGGCAGCAAATGCCTCCATCTCATACCCCATATGCCCTTCCAATCCAGCCTGGCAGAATCAACCGCCCTCTGCAGCTGTCTGCCATCTGGCCTGTTGATGACACTCTTCTCAGCACAGAAATCAACAGTTTCCTATGATCCAAACCATCATTCAGTGCCACTTACCTGAAATAAAAGAGCGGAGTACTGTCACAGAACCTATTCTGAACTTGTAACTTGTAACTATCCGATTTCCATCTTCCCCTATCTTTGATGGCCTAAACTGGGGCGCCCCCTTCAGCTGCCTCTGATGCATCCCCTATGCAGAATGAGTGTGAGGAAAACCTGCCAGAGTCTTCTCCTACAAATGCCATATCCGTTTTGATGATGGCTGACACTTGATATGCTGACACTGGGTTACCATTCCCGTGCACAAAGAAAAACTCCACCCCCAGCAGATCTGATGTCCTTGAACTCATCTAAAGCCCTGCAGATGCTCCCTATCCCATCTGCCTATTTGGTAAATGGACCCTTATTCCCCCTTCCATTTGATAAGTCATTGATCTCCTCAGGTGTATCACGGCCACCTCCGTGTCCCAGTATATGCCTCCAAACCACAGCCTTGCATGCCTCGCTCCCTGCTTGCTCACCACTACTTTGCTGACCCTGAAAGTCCCATACTGCATGACTAAAAATATGGCTCTAAACACCATCCCTTCATCAGCTGACCTGCAAATGCTGCCCAAGCTGCTCAGCAGCCTGCGAAAAATCCTGCCATAAATTGGGTGCCTCCCATCCTTCACTTTCTCTTTTAACCTCTGCCATCCCGAAAGCATCCTGCAAACTGCTGGGGACCTGGCAGGTGCCCCCCATCCCCTTGCCTTGAATACTGCACCTTTACCTGCTAATTATGTCCCCATGGTGCAGTGGTCTAATCCTACATCTCATTTATGCAGCATGAACCTGATGACTTGGTGTCCGGACACCTTCCCTTCTAACTCCCAACCCATCTCCTGCTGGAAATTCTGGAAAACCTCCCATGCTCTATCATATGCCCTCAGCGTGTTTGTGGACCATGACTCTCGATACAGCATTTTGGCTCTCCCCAACTAATCTCCCATAATGGGGGGTGGGCATTGTCTTCTTGGCCACCATGATCAGGGCTGCCTCTCTGAACCTGTGAAGCTTCAAACAGGAAAGGATGTCAGCTATCTCACTGTGGATCCCTGCAATGTGCTGTGCTTTGAAAGACAGGTTCAACCTTAATCCCTCCAAAACCATCTGCCGCATCACCCTGTTGACTCTATCAGTGGCTCCTCCTTGCTGGTTTAAGATCTCTACCACCCCCATGTTATCACACCCAAAAATAACTTTCTGATTGTGCAACTTCTCACCCCAAACCTTGACCATCACCCAGATAAGAAATATCTCCAAAAAAGTTATATCCTTAAGCAGACCCTCCCTTTCCCACTTGTCTGGAAAAGCCTTCAATATCCACTCTCCTTGGAAATAAGCCCTCATCCCAAATGCTCCTGCCACATCTGTGTACAACTGTATCTTCATGTTGTGCACCCAATCCTCCTGCCAAAAAGTCACCACATTGAAATCTTTCAGGAACTGCTCCCATACCCTCAGGTCCTCCCTCACCCCTATCTGGATGTCCACCCAATGGTGGGGCAACTTCACCCACCTCATGGCCCTTGCTATCCTCCACATAAACACCCTCCTTGGTGCCACTGCTCTACAGGCAAAACTGAGGTGGCCCAGGAGTTGCTGAACAACTGATAGCCGTACTCTCTTCCTGCTGATGACCAATCTCAACAAACCCTTCAACCTCTTTACCTTATCTACTGGTAGTCTGAACACCCAATCTCTGCATCCATCTCAATCCCTAAAAACTCTAGCTTCCACACTGGACCGTCCATTTTGTCCTTTGCTAGTGGTACCCCCAAAATTTGGCACATTTCCTGGAACTGTTCCAACATTTGTCCGGTTCCCCGTTCCCATTCCCCGACTAGTAAAAAAATCATCCAGCTAGTGTACCACCTTCTTGTACCCCCATCTGTGACCAAAAACCCATTGCAGCCAGGTGCTGAATGCTTCAAAGGCTGCACATGCCACCGAACAGCCCACTGGCATGGCTTTGTCGAAATAAAAACTCCCCCTGAATTAAAAACCTAGCAAATCCCAATCCTCTTCCCTCAAAAGCAGTAATCAAAAGGCAGACTCAATGTCCATCTTTGCTAGCCAAGCCCCATCCACTGCCCTGATCAGGTCAATTGCCTGATCCAGCATGGCATAAGAAACTGCCCTATCCCCCCTCTGAAATATCATTGTTTACCGACCTTCCCTCTGGATATGATAGGTGATGAATGAGCCTATACTCCCCAGGCTTTTTCTTGGGAACCAGCCCCAACGGGGAAACTCTCAGTTCCACCCATGGCGGGCCTACACAAGGCCCGCCATCTCCCCTGCCTCTATTTCTTTCTATTTTCTGTGTTATCAAACCCTCTTTCCCCTTTGTGGACCCCAAATTCTTGGCTCTCATCCCTACCTGTGGTCCTGGGTACTGCAGGTTAAAACCATTAGTGAAACTTTCCCTGAGTCTTTCCTTCACGTCCCTGTTCTGGTAACCCTCCATCCATTACCACAAAATCTCTCTCCTGATTGGCGTGTATGCCCTTTGGAACCCCCTGCTGTCCCATGCCTCCCCCTTTTCCCCCTTCTTAATTGCTCCCCCCTGACACAGCAGCCCCTTTCCCATGTAGCCCCTCCCTCCCTCTTCCACCTTGTGGGCTGCCCCTCTAGCACTCCATCCACTCCTGCAAAATGACTGGCCTCTGTATTGTTGAAACCCCAGCCACTCCCCCATATGCCTGCATCATGCTACTGGGTGTGGCCCAAAACATTTTGAGCAGACATGCCAGAATTTGCAGTTCGCCTAACTGCATCTGGCTTTGTCTTGATTCCTGCACTATCAGAGGTCCTTGCCCCTTCAAACAGTCCTGCATTGTTCCCTGTGAGAGTGCGGACCCACAGGTCCATGTGTGTGACGTCTCATCACATGTCTCCCACTCCACCATGCGCTGGTGGAACTGCTTATCATATATGAGCTACCCATAACCCCTCTTTGCCTTGTTTGCATCCTTGATTGTGACAGAATAGGTAAGAAAAGGAATGGCCAGCTCGGGCTGCTTCTGCAGTAGGATGGCACTAACATTCATAAATCCCACTAGCCAATTATCAAATTGTTTTTCCCTTGAACCCTTTGTCTTCTGTGGACTTGTCCACTAATGCTGGCACCACCGCCATCTCCACCCTACTGACTCTCTTGCTGAATACTTCTTTGCTGCCTCTTTGTCCACCAGCGGGAATATATCTACATACTCTGTCTTCCAAATCTTCTCCTTTACTGCCTGTGGAATATGATCCCCTAGTGTCATACCCATCAGTCCAGTCCCTTGTCCCCCCTTCATTGCCCCCTGTACTTACCCACTGTCCTTGCGAAACCTTCCCTTTTAATTCAGTGAGTGCTTTTTCCATCTCTTCCAAACTTTCATCCCCTCTTTCCTCGGTCAACTACACAAAATACTCTTTCAAACTCCCATCGATCATCAAATCAAACTTATCCTTACCCTCCTCCACTGGTGTCTCTCCCCTAGTCACCTTCTTTGGTTTCTTCCCAGCTCATCCTCTATCTCTGTCCTCATCTGGCACCTTCCGCTTCTTCATCCCAATCTCACCTTCTTCCCCTTGTTGAGCCCTCTCCAGCATGGCTTGTATCTGCCCCATCATTGTTGCAGCCTGCTTGGTCAGCTTCTCCAGAGCTGTCTCCTTCTTGCCCCGGTTCTTCTTGGGTGCCATCTTCCATTGCCAACAAACAAAACCATATTATAATGTCATCCAGAAATGTCTCCTACCTGCCCCTTTTATTGCCCTCTGTTGCCTGTCAAGAAATTTCTGTTTTGGCCCGCTAGCATCCCCCATCCCCCCAAAGGGCAGATACAGCCTGACCCCTTCTCTTTAGTACTTTTGAAGTTTGCTAGTGAAGCTCCCCTTTTATCCCAGCTTCCTTGCCCCCCCCAATTTTTAACCAAAGATGCTGCCTCTGCAATCCAATGTCCTGTGCTTTCCCTTGGGAAGTGCTGCAGGTCCAAGTGCCACTTCCTTAGTGTCAAATGATCCTGCTGTTTCCAGCTGCAGTTGTCATAAAAACCTTATGTGGTAGCACCTTCTACTCCCGGGGCAGGGCTGAGTTCTTCCTTTTCATCTCTTTTTTTTTCTTATTGTTCGGTGGGTGTAAATTGAGCCCACCACCCCTGCTTGAAGAGGGCAGCTCCCTTGTGCTGGAATGAGCCTGGCCTTACTGGTGCTACAGCCAGGTTGAGGTGGACAGCCCGCCACTTCAGAGTTTGTTTTATTTATTTTTTTTTAAACCATTCTCCTTGCTCCCTGTTGCACAACTAATCCCTCTGATAAGATCTCGCCACCTTGTGGCCACTCACTACTGGGGGCTGCCTCGTGGCTGGGCGGCAGCTCGCAAAATGTTGGCAATCTTCCTCGTGGCACTGTGAAATGGTGGGTGCTGCATGTACAGTTCTCTGGCCATGAGCCCTCGCCTCCCCACCACCACACTCCACTAGTCCCTAGATCCATCAGTCGGATGATGGTATGTCCCCAACCCAGGGCACCTCCTGAGAATCCCCACCCCCATTCCACTCTCAGGCTTCTGTGCTCGAGCTCATCCATTTAGCAAAGACTGAATATTCTAACAACACTCTAAATGCAAATCTTGGGAGGCCTTCTAAATTTTGATAAGTCATCAACTCCCTTTTCTCCCCCTCAACAACAAATCCCCCCCCTCATCCAGGGACTCTGCTCTGACACCCCTGACAGTAGCCTCCGAGTTCAATTTCTACTTCACTACTTGTGCTAAGATTGTCCTGGACTCCCTTCCTCCTGTAACCCCACCCTCTCCCCAGACAGCTACCCCCCTACCACCTGGCCAGAAGCCTTTCTCATTCAGACACATCTCTCTCATCGAAACCTTAGATTCCCTTCACTCCCTGAATCCCACCAAAGGTAAATCTCCCAATGGTCTTGACAACAAACTACTCTTCCTATCTGCCCCTGCCATCGCTACTCCCCTCACTGCCCTGCTAAATCTTTCATTCACCACTGAGTCACGCCCCACAGAGTGGAAACATGCCACCATCCTACCTCTACTAAAAGGAGGTGATCCTGCCTCCACTGCTAACTACCACCCCATCTCCCTCCTCCCCACTCTCGACAAACTCCAGGAACACCTAGAACTATCCCAACTCTCCCACTTTCTCTCTGAAACTAACTTCTTCACTCCATTCCAGTCCGGTTTTGGAAAAAAACACTCTACCACCACCTCCCTACTAAGACTCATGGACTCCATCCTCTCTGGGATGGACTAAGGACATATTACTGCCGCTATTTTCAATGACCTAGCAAAAGCATTCGATACGGTATCCCACTCCATCCTACTATCCTGCCTATCAGGTGCTGGGCTATCGGCATCTGCCACAAATTGGTTCAGTGCCTACCTACAAAATAGAACCCAATCTACAAAAATAGCTGACTGCACCTCCCCCCACTCCCTATTACCACCGGTGTTCCCCAGGGCTCAGTCCTTGGCCCCATTCTCTTCTCCATCCTACAAAATGATCTGTCAAAGGCTTGCTCCACTACCTCAATACACATGTATGCTGATGACACAGTCCTCTTTACTTCCAGCTATACCTATGAAGAAGTCACCTCTAATCTTCAGACCGACTTCAACAAAGTACAACACTGGTTCAACTCCAACCAACTCTCCCTAAATGTCAAGAAAACAGTCTCTATGTCTTTTGGCACTAGGCAGAGACTATCCAGACTTACATCCCCGATGATCTTCCGTACCCTAAATAACACCACCCTTGAAGATGTGCCCTCCTTTAGGTACCTGGGGGTTTGGCTTGATCACCACCTCTCCTTTTCAACAAACTTGGATGCCATCCTATCAAAACCGCGCACTAAGCTAGGCACCCACTATAGAAACCGCACTAGTCTCCCGCTTCCTGTGAGACGCGAAATAGTCCAGAAAATGATTCTACCCTCCTTTGACTACTGCAATGTTGTCTAGAGCTCTGCCTCCAAGTCCACCTTATCTAAACTGGACCCCCTCTTCAATGCTTTCTGCCGCTTCATCATTGATGCCCCCCCGCACCCATCACTGCGAGCTCTTCCATTCACTGGCCTTCCATCCTTGAGCAACCGGCTCCTACTTCACAGCACTAAATTTGTTTCTAACTTCTGGCTCGATTCCCTTCCACCCTACCTCGTCTCCTCCCTATCTCACCCGCCAACCCCCGCCCACGCCATCAGGTCTACTGACTCCAGGCTATTAGTAATCCCTTACCGAAGGACCTCCACAGGCAATTGGCTTTCTCTTACCTCCTCCCTAAGCTCTGGAATGACCTGCTGGCCGAAATCCACCATTCTTCCTCCAAACACTCTCTGTCCTCTGCCCTCACTAACTTCCTTGCACCTAATTGTACCTGCCCCTGACCTCTTCCTGACTGATTCACTTCCCCCCCTCGATCCCCTCCTCCTTACAGTGCCTGACCAGTGGCTCGGCCTTTGCCTAAATGATTGGCTTATATATTGCCCTAAACAACCCATGCACTTACCCTCTCATGACACTTCTGCTATCTCCCTTCTTATTCCCGCCAACGTCTTCCCTAAGTCAACCCCCTTATCTTTCCCAGTGTCTACTATCCAGACCTGTCACCTCTCCCTGGCTCCAAGCTCAGGCTTCCATTTCTCTCTGCCAACTTGGTGCATCATACTTCAAATCAATCTCTAGATATAGGCACTTATTTAATCACGTATAGTTCTAGATGTGTAATCAAATATGTTATGCCACCCTCCTTGTGGCACATGTATGTACTGTCTCTTCATGTAACAAGTTTGTAATTAACCACACTTGTAATTAACCACAATTAATTATGTAACAATTGTTTGAATTGCTCGACTCCAAGTTCAACCTATTGATTGTTTTATGTATACCCTTCTCCCTTGTACTCCCCCAGGTCGCACCATGAGACGAGCATATTTTTGCACAGTGTGTCTCTCCTGGTGAAACATTTTCAATAAATAAATAAAGCTCAGTGAAGCATCTACTGTGGGGTGCTCCCTGATGCGGGAGCCAAAAGACACAACACCTTAATCACTTCGGCCCTGTTGGCCACACCCCCCGAGGGATCTGTGGGACAATCACCTTACCCCAACTGGAACCAGGACCCACTGCCAAGCTGGCCCATGTGCCCAAACAACAGGGGTCCTGAAGCATATAGCCCCCCTGTCCAGCGCACTGCCCCACTCGAGGCTGCGCCAAGATTACTTTCACGTGGGTTTATAACAATTGTCCCTCCTGCTGAAATATTTGACTGCATTTAGACATGAACTCTGCATGCTATTCACTGGTGCAACATATGAATCTTTAAATAAAATAAATAATCTTGTCAAACAAGTGCCTGTCCCTGTGCTGCCCTGCGGCCCCAATCCCTGCTGAGAATCATCTTCCCTCCAGTCTAGAGTGCTGTCCCGCACAGGGCTGCACCGAAGACACCCATCTGAGTGGCCAATCAAACCATTCAGCAGCAACTGGGGCTGGCAGAGGATCCTCAGCTGCTGGGCCAGCCGGTGGCGCAGAGCCCACCCACGGTCCCGGACATCAAAGGCTCATCCTTAGGCCATCCTCTATGCCAGGTCTGCCACCCAGTTCCAGGGTCTTACAACACCACCACCACAAAAGAACTCCCACCTGAATTCCCACTCCTACTGGTGGATTCACCCGTTGACTTGCCCTGCCCAGGCAGTCCCTTGCACCCTTCCTCACTGCCGCCCTCTCCCAGCCAGGTCTTTCAGTGCTAACCCCTCTTGAATTTCTCTCTACTGCTCCTCTGTTTCTCTCTCTCTTTTTTTTTTTTACCTTACCCATGGGGATGGAAGAATCCCTCACCACTTAACCTCCTTGTGCCCCCCATACTCCTCTAGCTTACCTTGACCCCTTGCCAATCAATGTGTTGGTTCTCTGGACCTCAGAAAATAAAGCAATAAGTGGCAAGACCCTACCCAACCACCACTATACCCCCTGGTGGCCACTCCCAGCTTCCTATTAGCCAACCACCTGGCACCCAACCTCCTGATTGGCATACTAGCCACTCCCTCCCTTCCTTGGCTCTCCCTTTCTCCTCTCTCTCTCCACATCCCCAATTCCAGGCTGGGATCCTCCTGACAATCTGGGTCACCCTGCATTGGTAACCCCCTTTACCTTGGCATTTATGGCTTTAATCATGGGCCCTATAGTACACCCACCATATATGTTATTAAATCTCTTTAAACCCAGTACTGTTTTATTCATCTTATAGCAGTAATCTTAATATGTTTATTCCAATTTAAATTTGAGGAGTATATACGTAAACTCTTTTACAAAGTCAATAGTAGACCCTGCAAGAGACAATTTCCTATAATTCTTCCCTGAGCCAAAACTACTATTATTATATTCTGAGGATTAGGTTTCAAGTTTAGTTTCTTACTAATAATATCCAGTTTATTTAGACTTCTATGTAAGCTCAGTCTAGACAATGAAACAATAGCTAAATCATCAGCATATACCAATAGAGATATAACTTGTTGTCATATGTTTGGTGGATGAAATTCTGAGATGTCTAAATTGAGTATTAATTCATATATATATATATGTATATATACATATCTATATACATATATATATATAGTTAAATAAGGTTGGTGCTAAAACGCAGTCTTGACAAACCCCCATCCTAGTTGTTTTTTTTGTCGTCAGGTGGCCACAATTAGAGTACTGTATCCTTGTCCAGGTATTAGTGTAGAAACAATTAATCAAGATAATCACGTTTAAATCTATACCCTTATTATGCATTTGAACTCACAAATGCTCTCCATTGATTGAGTCAAATGCAGAACTAAAGTATACAAATGCTACAAATAATTTTTGTTTCTTCAGTACACAATTCTTTTCAAGTAGACGATTCAAAAGAAAAAATTAGGTAGTAGTGCCACAGCCCTTTTTAAAGCCAGCCTGTAGAGGTGAAATACTTACATGTTTTTCCAACCAATCAAGAAATCTATTCAATCAGAAGTTTGCAAATACTTTAGCAATTGTATCAAGTAGACTGATCAGTCGATACTTTTCTGGACAAGATCTATCTCCCTTTTTATAAACTGGCATTATATGACTGCCAGACCAGGTAGTAGGTGTATATGCATACATAATAGACTTATTAAAAAAATCTGATACCATGTCAGACCACCAGCCAATGTCGATCTTATAAAAGTCCAGAGAAATTCCATCTGGCCCTGGAGCTTTATTTTTTGTTTAAAACTGCTAAGTGCCACATATACTTTGTGAGATGTGATCCAATGGAAATCTCCATCTATTTCTGCTGTAACAGCATTTAACTGAATGTCAATTTCTTGGGCTTTATTATTAAAAGAATCATAATAATACTTAACCCTCAGATCTGGCAAAATATAAGTACCTGTTTGAGTTTCATATTGATTTGTACCTTAGGAAACCAATTTCTAATTGCTAGACTTCAGCGTTGTTTTTTTTTTTTATTATTATTCTACCAGCTTTTTTTAATTTCTAGGTCATTTACATTCAGACCCCTGTACAGCAACCATTATGATCTAAGAAATGGGTGTAATATTTTATATTTTGCACTATAGTGGGCTGGATACAAAACAATGTTCCTATGTAGACAGGCCACAATGCAAAATAACATTAAATAGTTATCTACCAATCCTGCAGAGTCTGTGTGTGTAGGGGATGTTAACTTCTTTCTTTTATAAGATCCAAGGATGTCCACATGCTAATGAGGGAATACATTTCAGTAATGATGTAAAATGTCAGTTTCCATGCTGACTGTATAATTATTGGGTTTGCATAATCTGTTTCAAAATGGGAATGGTATTGTTCCATGCTAACATTTGTGCAGTGTTACTGATTACTTCCTGTATGATATTCCATAGTGCTACTGTGATGTCGGCATGGGACACACACCAATGACATTGGTGCTGGGCAGACAGTGGAGGCAAACACATTAAAAAAGGAATCCTTATGGATACACATACTGAGAGCTTCAAAGTTCCCTGGTCTCAGTGATGCAATACAATTGGCATTGTTTTTAAGTAACATTTAACTTTTCAAATAGTACCTTTTGGCACTTTTATTAAGTGGTTGGGGCTCTTTACTGATCAGACCTTGCCACAGACTCCAGGAAATAGCTCAACCTGGGCAGACACTCCTTTTCCTGTTTTTTTAAGCCACTGCACTTGGAAATTACTTTCAGGAAATATTCCTAGCAGGTATAGTTACAGCCCTGGTGAATGGGAACTGTTACACAAGGTCCCTGCACCCTAATTGGTACCCTCAGAGGTACATCATAGACAGCTAGTACTTAGGCATGTGTTATACTAACATATAGGGCTAAGAGCATCTACCATACAAGAGTAGATGTCAGCATATGTATGCATATTGTTTTAATACACTTTGCTTGCCAATACATATACTCTCCTATGTATTTTCTGGGTATTTCTTACTTGTAAGATGCCAAGGCACCGGTGTCCTTGGAATAATTATGATATGTAAGTCGGCATTGCCACCTTTTGGTGATTTGGACTACTACACTGAGTTATGTAAGACTCTGTATAAGAACTCTTTTGTTTCACAAACTGATGACTATTACAGAATTGTATAATGTTATCTTGTGCCATGGAGCCACCTCTAATTTAGCCAATAGGGCTCATCTCTGTAACTAGAAGTGTTTCTATCTTACAGTAACCATAGTAATTATCATAGGTATATAATGTGATACACTAGTCTCAGGGTCATTGCCAGGATTTTCACAAAGGGGGTTCTTTTTATGCAGTCTGCAACCTCTTAAAAAAAGCTGTGGGTCTTAGTGCTGCCAGGTCCCCAGAAGCCATGTGGTGAATTTAGGGCTTATTTTGAAGCTAAGGAAGTCATATCTGAGACCTCTTACACCCCTTGCTCTAAGCAAAATTATTATCTGGCTGGCTGCAGGGTGAATACATATATGTATTCAGTACCAGAGGGCAGCAAGATGCTACTACTGTAACATACCAAAGGCATTGTCTCAAATATAGTATGTCCGCCAGAAACCATGGGTTATGGTATGCTCTGTGGTGCACTTTTGTGGTATATTTTAAGCCTATATTACTCATATCTGAGCTCCCTCTACCCTTGCTGTAACCCCCACCCTCCCCAACTCAACATACCATTTAAGCAATACAGTCAGTGCAACATGGCCTATAGCAAGGCTAATACGATGCTGGGATGTATCGGTAGGGGTATTGATGGCAGAAGAAAGGAGATAATACTTCCCCTCTACAGATCCCAGGTGAGGCCTCACCTAGAGTACTGTGCCCAGTTCTGGAGTCCTCACCTCAGAAAGGACAGGGATAGGTTGGAGTCAGTGCAGCACAGAGTAACTAAAATGATTCAGGGACAGCAGGACAGATCCTATGAGGAGTGCCTCAAGACACTAAATACAGTATGTACTCATTGGAGACCAGAAGGGAGAGGGGAGATGTGATAGGGGCCTTCAAATTCCTTAAAGGAATTAACAAAGTGAACTGCAGAGTACTGTTTATCCTGAGTACCAATTCATGGTCACATGGACGCGAATGGAAACTAACAGGAGGTAGGTTCTGGAGAGATGTGAGGAAGTACTGCTTTATGGAAAGGGTGGCGGAACTTTGGAACAGTCTGTCAGCTGAATTGGTGGGTGCAAAAACAATCAGAGGATTCAAGCAGGGCTGGGACATAATGAAGGGAATAATGGTTACTGGGGGGCAACAGGACAAAGGAGGAGAATAGAGAGAGGATTGGGAGGGTTAGTATCCTGGAGAAATGGTTGGTTCCAGGGATTATGGGAAACTTGTGCAGACTGGATGGCCTCTGTCTTTTTCTGCCATCACTGTCTATGTTTCTATACCAAGTACCCTGCTTGAAACAAATTTGTAACATAATTCTTAGTTCAGTATTGGGTACTACACTTGTTGCCCCCAATCCATTCTCCAATGTGGTAGGCATGACAATGGGAGTGAGGAGAAAGGTAATTTGACAGTGGCTGGGATTCCCAGTGCAAAGTTACCATCTCCTAAATGCCTACCCCCCCAACCCCACCATACTTCCAAAAGTATAGTGGGTATGTTCATAACACTGAACTGTGGTAACAAATATCATTCTACTGACACTTTTCACTAAAAATACCATCAACAGCTTAATCTGGTTCAATTTCAGTTGCTTACCATCTGTATCCCCCCCTTCGGTTGCCCCTGAAAAAGGAACTTCTAGGCCCATTGGGCTTACCGGGTCAACAAAATTCAACAAACAACAAACATACAAACATGTGATCATCTGGATAAAATGCTTATCACAATGTATTTGTTTTAACTGTGTCTGGCACAGATAGCACAGACAAAAATGGAACTGAATGTCAATAAATATGGGACCTCAGTGAAGACCTCTCTGAACAGCACAATTAATGAGGTGGCAGTGCAGATCCCATCCAGACCCTTCCAAACACTTGCATAGCCTTTCCACTGTGGCACCTCTTTTGCTTAACTTATGAAAAGTTAAAACAGACGAATGAAATATAACAACTTTGCATTTTGTATAGAGGAGGATTTAAGTAATTTATTTCTAAATCTTCAGCCCACCCAGCTGAAAAGCTCCTTTGCCTAGTTCTGCACAGCCTATCCCTTGATATACAGTTATTAAGGGACACATTTGGTAATTGCAGCCAGCAAAATGTATCTGCCGGTGACTGATAATATTATAAGTCGAGGTCCTCTACTTTTTATTTGCTCTCCTGGAGACATCATCTCTGAGCCTGCCGCCATGCTCCATCTTCCTTGAGTGCCAGCTGACAGTGTGAATTATGGGCAATGGCCATGCTGTATTCCAGTCACATTCACAATGGCTGCATGAGCTGCAATTGGCAAGCAGACCATAGGGGGACAGTGCTGAGAAAGACTCACAAAGCAGCTCCAGTCATCTAACTGGCACTGAGTAAGCTGATTAACAGCAGATGAGGAAGGGGGGGTGCATGCAGAAAGAAAGTGCTGGGGTTCATCATGTGTGCATAAGCACTCTGTGACAGTCACAAAATAAGTCACAAAATAAACAGAAACGATGAAAAAATTTTACAATTAGTGAAAAAAGGGGAATTTCAAAAGGGGGGTTTCTATCGAACCATACAACCCCGGCAATGAGTCTTGTATCTCAGAGATCCCAAGAGACACAAAGAAACCTTGAGGTATAGGGAACGCTTAGCACTGGCTCCCGGTTCATATTGGTAAGAACTGCTTAGGGCAACTGTGATTTTATCCTTTTTGCTAGTAATAAACAAGTTTATTACTGTTATGCAATGTGTCTGTGATTACTTGCATTCCCAATATTGCCAAGAACCTGAAAGTGAGGTTTAGACCTCCAAACAATTGGCGACCATGTGCAGGTGATATTTGGTGTTTGTAAGTTTTCACTTGTTGCTGTAACTTTTCCCTTTCCCACGGGGACAGGAAGTGTACATTCCCATATCACCTCTCCCATTTTAAATCAGTTTGTAGTCACTTACAAAGTCTGTCTGTCATCCTTTCGGGTGTGGTTGATGCCGATTTGACTCACTCCATTACAGCTTTGAATTGTAAGCCTAAAACTTTTACAGTAGCCCGGATGTGTATAAAGTGCACCTGCTGTGGATCGATACATAGCACGGTGCCTTTTTCACAGTTTGTTTTTTTGTTCCCTCCCACACAATGGCCACCGTATCAAATATCTGCGCAGAACTGAGACTCGATGTCTCGAACTTCCTTACCTCCCATGGAGGATGGGCTGACTTTACACAGGATGCAAGTCAATCCGAAAACCCTATACAGGGGATTTCAACCCAGTACACAGAGATGAGATAATCAACCAATAAGCGTCAGGCTAAAGGGTTGATGGTCACGGCTTTCTATGCTGCTTTGGAAGCCTCCAAAGCAAGGTTTTGAACCCTTGATCTGCAAATTTCATCTCTTAAGCAACAGATGGGTTTGCAGGAAACAGAATGTGTTAGACTGCAGCAGAACTTGGAGTCTGAACGCCAAACTCTGCAGAATGAAAAGGATTCACTTTTGCATCATTCTGCTCAAGCTGGAGAACAGGAACTGTATGTATTGAAGCAGGAGTGTAAAAGTTTGAGACAGGATAAGGGACAGGCATTGCATATGAATGATTTGCTAAGTGCTGCAAATGCTAGGTTGAGTGAGGAGATGGGAGAGCTCCAGGACGAGATGAACCAGGTACGTAATGACTTAGAAGTGGCAACTAGGGACAATCACAAACTGAGGGCTGCATATAGAGTGTTGCAGAAGCAAATGCAGGATGAGGTTGATATGGATGTTGCAACTGTGAGTCATGCTGAATGTAAAACCAAGATGGCAAAACTGCGCCATCAGCAGGAGGTTCTGGCTGGACATGTTAAGGCAATGGGAGGCATAGCCCCTACCTTACACACATCATCTGAAGGAAAGGTATCAGATGATGACACCTCTCAATACAATGCCTAGTCACACCTCTACTATGGCCCAGAGATAACACCCAGCTATCCACAACATGGCAGGTCCCCACTATACCCTCACCATGTTATACGTCATCGACGTTATGACGCCCATCATGGAAGACGCCAACATGGCAGCCACCATGATGGGGGGGAGCAGGCCCAGGCCTGGTCCCAATGGCACCACCGATAGCCATTATTAATTTGAAAGATAGGCAAGAGATAGAAACGATGATTGAAACTGCAATAGGCAATGTACCTCTTCCTGAGAGAAGTAAACGGGCTATTAAAACCCAGATTAGGCAGCTTCTGCAGGAGGCTGGCACTCAGGATGTTATTGTTCATACTGTGGCTGAGGCTGCAGCCTGGGCTGCTCTAGACGGCACCTGAGATAATCTACCTCTGCCTGATCGAGCCAGTAGTCCGCTACAAATGGCCTACTCTGTTCATCAAATAGCTGACAGTATCGGTTGGATGAACCCGTCCAACAACCTCAGCTGTCACTTAGAAAAGGTGCATTCTAAATGTGAGATACTTAGCCTCGCTGCAGAATACCAGGTCCAAATACCACGCCAGACCATCGATCCTAGTTTGTGGACCAAACTCCCCGATACCATCCGTCAGAATGGGAACGCCACCTTTGATGAGGTTGCAGCTGAGCTCATTTCTGCTCACAGCCCAGGTGTAGTAGGAGTGATGCTTGCATACCCTGTAAAACAGAATGCAAAGGAAAGTCCAGCGACTTACCAACAGAGACTTTGGATGGCCTACTGAGCAGGAAAGCACTTGGCACAAGAAGCTGTGGATGAAGATCTTATTGAATATAAGACCCTGTTCCTTAGGAACATGATTCCTGCAGTACGAGAAAAGGTAGAGCCAACCACCTACCCTAATATGGATAGGTTTGCCGACATCCTTCAGAAAACTGAGAGAGTTTACCAACTCTATATCTGTGATATGGGCATCGGTTCCAACACGGAAGCCACCATGGAACCTGCTTCAGAGGCCACGACGCACTTCACTGTGGAAGGGCAGGACCAACACCAATAGGCCCAACATCAACAGGCCCCTCCAGCTGATAACCAACACCCCCAACAGACCGAACATCAACAACAACCACAACAGCAAAAACAATGGGGTGGGAACAAGAATTGGCATAAGAATAAAAAGCATAAAGGTAAAGGGAAACCACAACAACAAAGAACAGGCCCTTCATACAGGGAGATAGCTGAAGAGAATCGGAAATTACGAGATCTCCTGGGACAAGTGTGCTCTGTAGCAGACGCTGTTCCAGCACAGGCCCTTATGGCAGTACAACCGGTGACCCAGACCCCAACAGGCCATGAGGATACTGGGAGTACAGGCCTTCAGGCCCATACAGGCCTGAACCCAGAAGCTCCTCCCTCTATAGCATCAGTGCAGCATGGTGAAATGACTCACAAGAGTCAGGCCCAACCTCTGCATGCTCCCAGCAGTACAGATTGACAATTACAGGCCCCAGTCCAGATTGTAAACAAGCTGGTCTTGGATACAAACGGAAGGCCCTACACCGAGGCTGAGGTCGGGGGCCGCCTACTAGTAGTCTTGTTAGATACAGGTGCAGCTGTATCTGTATTACACGATGAACATCCAGACACATCCCTTTGGTCCACCAGATGGAGGACCAACATGTCGGGAGTTGATGGTACTAGGCTACCTGCATACCGTTCTCTACCCCTACCGGTAGAGCTAGGCCATCTAAAGGCCTCACACACTTTCCAGCTAATGGTAATGCATGATCATCCTAGTATTATAGGAATTGACTTCCTCCCACCACACAGCTGTGTGGTGGATCTAGCTAACATGCTACTGATACAGATTCAGGGTCAATACCATACCATTTTGATCCCTGATTCACACGTTGAGGCAACAATATCTGCCAATGACAAGGAGTATGACGTCATAGATTTGTTCAAAGCTCATGAACTTTTCTCAAAGCTTCTCCCCATTTTACAGTGACATTTGGAGATGTTTGCAATTAACAAACATGACTGTGGCAGAATGCGCACTGTCATCGAAGTGCAAGGCCCAGCACATGAGAGGCAAAGGTGATATCCTTTTTTCAACTGAGGCCTTGCCTTCTCTTAGAGAAACAATCAAGTCACTCCCCAAGAAAGTAGTAATCAGAACTTGCATTTCCACTACTAAATCCCCAGTGTGGCCCGTGGAAAAAAACACAGGTGCCTGGAGACCTACTATAGACTACAGGAAACTGAATCAGGTCACCCCCAGTTGTTCCTCAATTGAGGCATCAGCACCTGATGTGCTATTACTCTTGACCCCTGACCTGAAATGGTTCAGTGCCCTGGACATTTCCAATGGTTTTTGGTCATTACCATTGGCTCTTAACAGTCAATATAAGTTTGCCTTAACCTTTGAAGGAAGACAGTATACGTGGACTTGATTGCCGCAAGGATTCCACAATAGCCCGTCCCTGTTATATTTGCATATGATGGATGCCCTCGAGAGTTTCTCTACTCCACAATGCCTCTTGCAATATGTGGATGACCTGTTGCTGGCAACAGCCACAAAGGAACAACATCTGGATCTCTTAGACGAACTACTGACTCATCCAGAGAGCAGGCTTGAAAATGCAATCCAGCAAAGATAATATGTCAGAAAGAAGTACTCTTCTGGAATCTGAAAATAACTGACCAAGGTCAAAGCCCTACCTGGAAGAAGTTACAGGATTGTAAGATCTGCCATTGCCACCAGCGTGGCAACTCTTAAGGTTTCAGTATGGTGAATTATTCGGAGATTTTAATTGTGATTTTGCCCAGAAAGCTGCCCTCTGTATGACCCAATCAAGAAGGACATCCCATGGACTTGGGGCCCTATACACACCCAGGCTGTGACATCACTGAAGCAGGCCTTGGCCTCCACCCCAGCTTTGGTCAACCCCAATCCAGCACTACCATTCCATCTGAAATGTGCCACCTCTGACATTGCCATGTCAGCAGTGTTGGCCCAGAGGGTTCATTGCACTTTGAAGCCTATTGCATATGCATCACAGCTCTTGACCCCAATGGAACAGAAGTACAGTCTTTGTGAAAGGAACATTCTGGCCACATACTGGGCTGTCAAGCACTTCCTGTATATCATTGGGTACTCTCCACTGATCAACACCAATCATATCCCAACTACCTTTCTGCTGTCAGACAGAGTGAAGGATGGGTCAGTCTCCAACACTGGAATGACACACTGGTCACTTCTTCTCCAGGATAGGGACATACAGGTACACCCAACAAAAATTCCATCTATGCTGGCTCATGGACTCTTTTTCCAAAGAGAACCTTGTAACTGTACATTACAGTCACCTGATCTTCCAGATCCAGGTCCTTTCCTCCCTGCCACACCACAAATACTTGATAACACCTCTTGTGTCGTGTCTTACTGATGGTTCAGCATCCCACTATCAGGAGAACAAATCGTAGGGATGGGTATTCAGTGATTTAATCTTACGGGAATACTGTTAAAATATCTGAGCGCAGCAGTGTAGCATCACATAATAGCAGAGATGGCAGGGTGGCCTGTGCCCTCGAGTTCATCCAGCATGGGATGGAGGATGCTATCATTTTTACAGACTTAACTGGGTTTGTTGTTCTCTCTGTGAATTTCTTCCTTTCTGGCAGAAGAACTCCTTCTCTCCTCTGATGGCAGCCCCTAGTGAAGTACAAGGAATTAGTAATATACATACATTCACTGGCACAAAACTTGCACAAATCCTATGTACATAAAGTCAAAGCTCATTCTCTCCATGAAAGCTATCATGCCTTCAATGACACAGCAGATACCCTTGCCAGCTGAAGGAGCCCAAGGGGGGACACCTGGATGATGGACCATCCAGAGGCCAATGTGGTCGTACAAATTGCAGCAGTCAGGAAGAAACCTGAACCCTTTTCCCCCTTGGACCTTTTAGCAGCCCAACATGTTGATACTGAACTCAAAGAAGTGTTCAGACTCCTTGACAAGAGCACTGAAGAGAGACTTCCCACACACAACCCCTATCGGAGGCATGAAGGTAAGTTACACTTGTCACCAGGTGACAAGCTCATCTGGTACCAACCAGATGATTCCACTCAATGTTGTGGGTGGTCTCAGACATCTCAGGTCTCGAATTCCTGCACCAAGTGCATGACCCCACTGGTGGAAACTAGAGAGTGGAAAACACCCTCCAAAGGCTTGAGACCACTGCTTGCGGCCTGGTGTCACCAAAGATGTTAAACAGTACATAGACAATTGCCTCATTTTGCGCAAACAACCCTATCCCTACCAAAAAAATGCCAAACTTACCACAATGACACTCCTGGCCCTTGGTATGCCATACAGATTGATTTTATTGGCCCCTGATGAACACCAGCAGAAACAACAAGTATACTCTTGTGGCAACTGATCTCTTCTCTAAGTGGGTTGAAGCTTCTACTAAAACATGTCACTAGCTAAAACCACTGCCAAAATCCTGGAACAGATTTTCTCCAGGTGAGGCCTACTCTCAAGGTAGACTCTGACACAGAAACCAGTTTTATATGTGGTTTGATGAAAGAATCCCTTGAACCTCTTGGAGTTCAACAGAAGTCTCACATACCTTACTACTCCCAATCCCTCAGGTCAAGTAGAATGAGCCAACAGATGGATTAAGCAAATGTTTCCAATTATTGAGGACAATCCCAAAACCTGGGATTCTACTCGCTGCCGCTACTCCTATGGAAATTAGGGTACACCTCAGCCACTACCCAGCTCACACCCTTTGAGGTGATGACTAGAAGACAGATGAGATTACCTGAACACCTGTTGTTTGACCTGCACACTCACTGCAGACTGTGTGTCTGTAGACCAATATGTGAAAACTCAGAAAAGACTTTATACACACACACTTGTATGTTGCCAACTGTATGGGCCATGCCCAGCAGACAATCCAAAATACAGTTTGACAAACCACGCATGTTATGGATTTCCGGCAGGTTGGAGATCAGGTAATGGTACTCTGATTTGCACATCCCACCCATTCCTTCTCCAATAAGGGAAGGCCCATACCTTATTGTCAACAAGCTCAGTTCGGCAGTCTATCAGGTTAGACTCCTGCATAACAATAAGTTGACTGACAAATGGTTACATGCAAACCAGCTGAAACTGTATAAAGGAGCTTAATTACTTTTTCTCACCCCATTGGGTGGAATAGTACTAACTTACTAATCTTTGATCTTACTTTTCAGATACACTGAGAAGATTGCTATCTTGTTCCATTATCTCCTCATCTCAGGAGTTATCCCTGCATCCAAGGTACGGCATCAAACCTCCTACCACACCTTGATCCTCCGTTCTCTCTTCGGAAGGAGTATCCATCAATATACCAGATAGTCTGATCACTGTCCAGGAAGGTTCCGATGCTTACCTCACTGCCCTCACTTGGTTCCTGGACAATCTAGCCTACAAACTGAGTGGCAAACACATCACAAGGACAATTTCTCCTGTGGCCAGACTCTCCAAAGGAACTTTCCAGGGCTGGCTCTGATGCTAAATTATTCTCCAAATGGTTCTCTGTCTTTGTTACAAACTGCATTAAGACATTCTAGTTTGTACAACATTACTGTTCTTACTTGGATACTGTGACTGTAATTTTTGTCTAAGGATTCTGCTTGAAATTTTGTGTTGTACATCACATGGCCTCTGCAGCTATGTGTATCTCTTGTGTTACCACCCACTGATAAACAGCTTTAGAATGCCCAAAGCACACCCTTGTCCCCATAGTGGCCTAAAGTCACTGCCCTCCCAGGTTCATTGATTAATAACTTACAGTTTATCACATACCTGTTTTGTTTAATCTTACTTACTGGAATATGAAAGAATTTGGTATGTGTTACAATACTAATACATCAGCATTTTATAGTTCATTATTGCTTGATAGTTTAACTGCATTTCAGATTCATACTCAAGGCCCTATTGCCGGGTCCATTCTACTGAATACAGAGGCAACTTCAGGAGAAAACCCACTCCTGATGCTCAAACTCATAAACGTAGAGACGTGAAGTTGACAGTTCTGATGTTACAGGTGCAACAGGTACTGGTCACAGGCCTTTTGGTACCATGTATGTCTATTTGGAATAAAGTAGACATTGTTGCTATCAAACTTCATTCTCCAAGTTCTCCACTGGCCTGGTTAGCAATCATACTACCCCATTATTGCATGGTGTGGATGGCCTTAGTCAGGAAGAAAGATACACTGTATACATATAATGCACAACATTGCTAAGGCATTCACTGAGTCAAAAGATAAGATTAACACACCATACAACAAAACAATAAAGAAGCAGATAAAACAATACATTGCTATAGAAACTTTGCCTGCCTATGGCTCATACATCACTTACCATCAACAATCTCTTCCGGTGATCTAAAAATCTGAAGGATCCTGATATCATACATGATAGATGCATTTCAAATGATATTGTCCACGATGAAACCCCTGGCTGTACTGCTATGTGTATGCAACAAACTAACCATTCCTCTCTCCACAGCTAGAATTTGGGGTTTGTGACCAGACACCCAATACTGGTCCTTGTTTCATCTACTAAGAAATGTTCCATAAGAGACATATGTTTGTTTCTTTTACAGTTTCTCACATATTTTGATCCCACTACAGCCTTTGTTCGACAAGTTTGCACTGGTGCGCTCTATTGGGCATTTGGATGAAGACATCTACAGAGAACGCCTGATCTATCACCTCTTCTGGTTTTCCATCCTTTCTTGGACGTCTGGGTGCTTCAACAAGGATCTACAAAGCGAAGAAGCAATACATTTACTTGTGCTGATGTGATGTATTTTGATGTTATGCAACCTGTTAGTGTTATTCTCCAGATACCATTGATTGTTCTTTTTACCATGATGATGACATCACCAAGAATGGCACAGATTGTTGGATTCAACATTGGCTCTGGATAAGCTCTACCAATCATATTGTGAGAGGAGGTTCATCACCTGTCAACATGGATTTCAAGACGGCCTCACACCTGGCCCTGTCCAGTTGCAAAAGTGGAGACTCCTCACTGTTCACTCTCAGTATAATTTGATGGGGAGTACTGTGTGGTAACTAACTTTAAAAGCTTGCACTTATGATCTGTGACATGTGTATTGAAACCCCAATTTTTGTTTTGTCCCCACCAAAAAGGCTGTCATTGAATATACTGTCATAACCCCTGTCCCTCCTAGATGCAGACATCATTGATGAGTAACCCCAATTATCTGCCTCACACTGTCCCAATATTTCATTTTATTTTCATGTACACATAGACCCACTCACACTTACATTAAAATCACTTTAGACAGGAAAGATAGACACCTCTATCCACATCAGCGCAATAATATGACCAAGGCCAATGAAGTTATCCTCTCATTGATTAATGATGGTGATATGAATGACGATTATTGACTAACAACTGGTTAGAAATTACTTAAAGTTGCATTGTTATTATACAAGCATTTTAATCTTTATTTTGATTATTTGGTTTGCTGCCTACAGCGCACTTCTGCACCAACATCGTGAGCAGCTCGAGTTCCTTTACAAAGTTTCATGCAGTGGGTTTGTAAACCACCACTGCTATCTGGCCTTCTCCTAGATTTGTCTTGTTTTGCCCTTGGAGGCAAATAAAGGGAAGGAATGTTACATGAGGTCCCTGCACCCTAATTGGTACCCTCAGAGGCACACTGTAGACAGCTAGTACTTAGGCATATGTTATATTAACATATAGGGCTAAGGGCATCTACCGTACAAGAGTAGATGTCAGGATATGTATGCATATTGTTGTAATACACTTTGCTTGCAAATACATATACTCTTCTATGTATTTTCTGTGTATTTCTTTCTTGTAAGATGCCAATGCGCCTGTGTCCATGGAATAATTTTGATATGTAAGTCAGTATTGTCACCTTTTGGTGATTTGTACTACTACACTGAGTTATGTAAGACTGTATAAGAACTCTTTGTTTCGCAAACTGATGACTATTACAAAATTGAATAATGTTACCTTGCACCATGGAGCCACCTCTAATTTAGCCAATAGAGCTCATCTCATAATTCAGAAATGTTTCATCTTTACAGTAACCTGTGAGTAGTATACAGGAATATAATGTGATACACTAGTCTTGGTACCTGAGATCCCAAGAGACAAAGAAACCCTTGAGGTATAGGGAATGCTTAGCACTGGCTCTCAGTTCAGATTGAAGAACTGCTTAGGCAACTGTGATTTTATCTCTTTTGGTAGTAATAAACAAGTTTATTACTCTTATGCAATGTGTCTGTGATTACTTGCATTCCTTGCCAAGAACCTGAAAGTGAGGTTTAGACCTCCAACAGAACAGTTATCAACACTTTTAATTAAATGACCTTCCTAACTGGTGCTGCCCAAGATCTAGGGTTACTCAGAAAGTGTTCTCATGTGGTGTATACTAATACCCTTCTTCCTTCCACTCTTCCACTTCCCCAAACACTTTTGTACCAGTTTGCCCAATATTTCCAGCAACATACATAATCTGTACACAATTCTGCAGGTCCTTAATATCCTAATCTTATTGTATGTATCCCTGTATAGTGCTTTTAATGAAATTTGCAGGCTTTACACCTTAATTTTTGCATCTTTTTATATTTATTTTCTCCACAGATATAACATCCAAGTTTTAGACAGTGGTTGTTAGATGAAATTGTCTTCTTGTATGATTAATTAAATGTTAAAGTGATTCACTTTTGTTTTTACTTACCTGCTGGTTTCAATATCAGACAATATCCCAAATCACGTTGATGCTCCATCAACTCTTTTATGTTGGCTGTGTGTGCGCACCAGCCAACATATTGCAGCAGCAGAGAGATTTGGATGTAGTTCACTGTGGTGAATGCAAGGCATGCATCAGTAGGTGCGTCCCTCATTCCCCAAAAAGGCAACAGTTTAATAAACATGGCGGTACTGACTGCCTTGCTCATAGTACCCCAACCCACTTCATTTGCCCATGGGGAGCCACTTCTCATCAGCACATAATGCCCCCTCCCATTTAAAGTGTATGCTGAGGTGGGTGCCCAGCCCTTGACAGCATCATGCACCCCAAACAGTCTTTCTTTATCAGCTGGGGCCCAATCCCCATCAGCTTCAGTCCCCCCTTACCTTTTTATTTTGTCAATGGGGGAGCCCACTCCCTGTTGGCATAATGACCTCGACACTTTTGTTGTGTGTCAAGGGGGGTGCCCAATCCCTCTCTGCTCTCACCCCCTTCGGTATGTGCCAACAGGGGTGCCCAATCCCCTGTCTGCTATAGCACCCCCCAGAAAAACAGTCAGGTGGCTTGCTTGGAGCCCACCTCAGTGTGTCAAATGACCCTGTAAAACAAAAACGTCCTGTAATGTTTTTTTCTTAAACCTGCAAACCAGAAAACAGTCCCTCGTTCAACCCTGGTGGCCCTTCCCCAACCCACGCCCAACCTCTGTGCACCTTGCCTCCACACACCCCTCCCTCACCCCATGCTTACCTCTGGAGCATGGCTCAATGATCTTCTGTGGACCAGGAACACGTCTGCACTCTTCAAAGCCAACCGCGAACTGAATAAATGTCGGTAAGCTGTGTAATTGCATAAATAGGGTTTTTTCAACTTTGGTGCATATCTCAGGCATTTTGGGGAATTTGGGCACCAGATTTTCAATATGGAGTTATTGGGACCCCTCCTCATGAATTCAGTCACTGTCATGGTGTTATTTCATCCTGAAAGGTGATTATGAGGTCACTGCCCGGAATCCCCTTTTGGGACCAATTAATGAAATGACAGTGCCACTTTAGATGAGGGGGCTCTCAAAAAGCCTCCATCTTCAACATATTTGGTGGAAAAAATCAAAAAAATTGCTGTTTTAAAAGTGTGCATTGTGCAGTTTCCATACACGCTCTTAACTTTGTGAATCTGTAATATTTTCACTCCAGATTTTCAAAATTGTCATTTTTCCATATTTCCTTATGAACAGTACAGCTGTATTTTTCCATATAATGGCCACAATGTGTTTTTGCATGTCTGGCACAGAATGGCATGGTCACTGTGTGAAGTCAGTTTTCAGGACAGTTTGTGAAAATGACGGTGATACTGTTCATAAGCAGAGGTCCTAAAATACTTATGTTGAAAATCTGGTGACGAATGTCCATAAAATGATTGAGTTACAAGCGTGTGTTGCGCAGCTTCTACACACCCTTGTAACTCCACAAATTTGTGCTCGGTCCTTGGCCCCATTCTCTTCTCCATCCTACAAAATGATCTGCCAAAGGCTTGCTCCACTACCTCAATACACATGTACGCTGATTACACGGTCCTCTTTACTTCCAGCTGTACCTATGAAGAAGTCACCTCTAATCTTCAGACCGACTTCAACAAAGTACAACACTGGTTCAACTCCAACCAACTCTCCCTAAATGTCAAGAAAACAGTCTCTATGTCTTTCGGCACTAGGCAGAGACTATCCAGACTTACATCCCCTCTGATCTTCCGTTCCTAAATAACACCATCCTTGAAGATGTGCCCTCCTTTAGGTACCTGGGGGTTTGGCTTGATCTCCACCTCCTTTTCAACACACTTGGATGCCATCCTATCAAAACGGCGCCCTAAGCTAGGCACCCACTATAGAAACTGCACTAGTCTCCCGCTTCCTGTGAGATGCGAAATAGTCCAGAAAATGATTCTACCCTCCTTTGACTACTGCAATGTTGTTTACAGCTCTGCCTCCAAGTCCACCTTATCTAAACTGGACTCCCTCTTCAATGCTTTCTGCTGCTTCACCATTGATGCCCCCCCGCACCCATCACTGCGAGCTCTTCCATTCACTGGCCTTCCATCCTTGAGCAACCGGCTCCTACTTCACAGCACTAAATTTGTTTCTAACTTCTGGCTCGATTCCCTTCCGCCCTACCTCGTCTCCTCCCTATCTCACCCGCAAACCCCCGCCCATGCCATCAGGTCTACTGACTCCAGGCTATTAGTAATCCCTTACCGAAGGACCTCCACAGGCAATTGGCTTTCTCTTACCTCCTCCCTAAGCTCTGGAATGATCTGCTGGCCGAAATCTACCATTCTTCCTCCAAACACTCTCTGTCCTCTGCTCTCACTAACTTCCTTGCACCTAACTGTACCTGCCCTGACCTCTTCCTGACTGATTCACTCCCCCGATCCCCTCCTCCTTACGTGCCTGACCAGTGGCTCCTGCCTTTGCCTAAATGATTGGCTTATATATGCCCCAAACAACCCATGCACTTACCCTCTCATGACACTTCTGCTATCTCCTTCTTATTCCGCAACGTCTTCCCTAAGTCAACCCCTTATCTTTCCCAGTGTCTACTATCCAGACCTGTCACCTTCCCTGGCTCCAAGCTCAGGCTTCCATTTCTCTGCCAACTTGGCATCATACTCAAATCAATCTTAGATACAGGCACTTATTTAATCACGTGTCAGTTCTAGATGTGTAATCAAATATGTTATGCCACCCCTCCTTGTGGCACATGTATGTACTGTCTCTTCATGTAACAAGTTTGTAATTAACCACACTTGTAATTAACCACAACTAATTATGTAACAATTGTTTGAATTGCTCGACTCAAGTTCAACCTATTGATTGTTTTATGTATACCTTTTCTCCTTTGTACTCCCAGGTCGCACCATGAGACTAGCGTATTTTTTGCACAGTGTGCCTCTCCTGGTGAAACATTTTCAATAAATAAATAAAGCTTCAGTGAAGCATCTATATGGGGTGCTCCCTGATGCGGGAGCCAAAAGACACAACACCTTAATCACTTGGCCCTGTTGGCCACACCCCCCGAGGGACCTGTGGGACAATCACCTTACCCCAAATGGAACCAGGACCCACTGCCAAGCTGGCCCATGTGCCCAAACAACAGGGGTCATGAAGCATATAGCCCCCCTGTCCAGCGCACTGCCCCACTCGAGGCTGCGCCAAGATTACTTTCACATGGGTTTATAACAATTGTTCCTCCTGCTGAAATATTTGACTGCATTTAGACATGAACTCTGCATGCTATTCACTGGTGCAACATATGAATCTTTAAATAAAAGAAATAATCTTGTCAAACAAGTGCCTGTCCCTGTGCTGCCCTGTGGCCCCAATAACTGCTGAGAATCATCTTCCCTCCAGTCTAGAGTGCTGTCCCGCTCAGGGCTGCACCGAAGACACCCATCTGAGTGGCCAATCAAACCATTCAGCAGCAACTGGGGCTGGCAGAGGATCCTCAGCTGCTGGGCCAGCCGGTGGCGCAGAGCCCACCCACGGTCCCGGGCATCAAATGCTCATCCATAGGCCATCCTCTATGCCAGATCTGCCACCCAGTTCCAGGGTCTTACAACACCACCACCACAAAAGAACTCCCACCAATCCCACTCCACTGCTGTGGATTCACCTGTTGACTTGCCCTGCCCAGGCAGTCCTTGCACTCTTCCTCACTGCCGCCCTCTCCCAGCCAGGTCTCTCAGTGCTAACCCCTCTTGAATTTCTCTCTACTGCTCCTCTGTTTCTCTTTTTTTACCTTACCCATGGGGATGGAAGAATCTTCACCACTAACCTCCTTGTGCCCCATACTCCTCTAGCTTACCTTGACCCTGCCAATCAATGTTGGTTCTCTGGACCTCAGAAAATCCAGCAATAAGTGGCAAGACCCTACCCAACCACCACTATACCCCCTGGTGGCCACTCCCAGCTTCCTATTAGCCAACCACCTGGCACCCAACCTCCTGATTGGCATACTAGCCACTCCCTCCCTTACTTGGCTCTCCCTTTCTCCTCTGTCTCCACATCCCCAATTCCAGGCTGGGATCCTCCTGACAATCTGGGTCACCCTGCATTGGTAGCCCCCTTTACCTTGGCATTTATGGCTTTAATCATGGGCCCTATAGTACACCCACCATATATGTTATTAAATCTCTTTAAACCCAGTACTGTTTTATTCATCTTATAGCAGTAATCTTAATATGTTTATTCCAATTTAAATTTGAGGAGTATATACGTAAACTCTTTTACAAAGTCAATAGTAGACCCTGCAAGAGACAATTTCCTATAATTCTTCCATGAGCCAAAACTACTATTATTATTTTCTGAGGATAAGGTTTCAAGTTTAGTTTCTTACTAATAATATCCAGTTTATTTAGACTTCTATGTAAGCTCAGTCTAGACAATGAAACAATAGCTAAATCATCAGCATATACCAATAGAGATATAACTTGTTGTCATATGTTTGGTGGATGAAATTCTGAGATGTCTAAATTGAGTATTAACTCATATATATATATATATATATATATCATATCTATATACATATATATATATATATATATATATGTTAAATAAGGTTGGTGCTAAAATGCAGTCTTGACAAACCCCCATCCTAGTTGTTTTTTTTGTCGTCAGGTGGCCACAATTAGAGTACTGTATCCTTGTCCAGGTATTAGTGTAGAAACAATTAATCAAGATAATCACGTTTAAATCTATACCCTTATTATGCATTTGAACTCACAAATGCTCTCCATTGATTGAGTCAAATGCAGAACTAAAGTATACAAATGCTACAAATAATTTTTGTTTCTTCAGTACACAATTCTTTTCAAGTAGATGATTTAAAAAGTAAAAATTAGGTAGTAGTGCCACAGCCCTTTTTAAAGCCAGCCTGTAGAGGTGAAATACTTATATGTTTTTCCAACCAATCAAGAAATCTATTCAATAAGAAGTTTGCAAATACTTTAGCAATTGTATGAAGTAGACTGATCAGTCGATACTTTTCTGGACAAGATCTATCTCCCTTTTTATAAACTGGCATTATATGACTGCCAGACCAGGTAGTAGGTGTATATGCATACATAATAGACTTATTAAAAAAATCTGATACCATGTCAGACCACCAGCCAATGTTGATCTTATAAAAGTCCAGAGAAATTCCATCTGGCCCTGGAGCTTTATTTTTGTTTAAAACTGCTAAGTGCCACATATACTTTGTGATGATGATCCGATGAAATCTCCATCTATTTCTGCTGTAACAGCATTTAACTGAATGTCAATTTCTTGGGCTTTATTATTAAAAGAATCATAATAATACTTAACCCTCAGATCTGGCAAAATATAAGTACCCGTTTGAGTTTCATATTGATTTGTACCTTAGGAAACCAATTTCTAATTGCTAGACTTCAGCGTTGTTTTTTTTTTTTTTTTATTATTATTCTATCAGCTTTTTTTAATTTCTAGGTCATTTACATTCAGACCCCTGTACAACCATTATGATCTAAGAAATGGGTGTAATATTTTATACTTTGCACTATAGTGGGCTGGATACAAAACAATGTTTCTATGTAGACAGGCCACAATGCAAAATAACATTAAATAGTTATCTACCAATCCTGCAGAGTCTGTGTGTGTAGGGGATGTTAACTTCTTTCTTTTATAAGATCCAAGGATGTCCACATGCTAATGAGGGAATACATTTCAGTAATGATGTAAAATGTCAGTTTCCATGCTGACTGTATAATTATTGGGTTTGTATAATCTGTTTCAAATGGAATGGTATTGTTCCATGCTAACATTTGTGCAGTGTTACTGATTACTTCCTCGTATGATATTCCATAGTGCTACTGTGATGTTGATATGGGACACACACCAATGACATTGGTGCTGGGCAGACAGTGAGGCAAACACATTAAAAGGGAATCCTTATGGATACACATACTGAGAGCTTCAAAGTTCCCTGGTCTCAGTGATGCAATACAATTGGCATTGTTTTTAAGTAACATTTAACTTTTCAAATAGTACCTTTTGGCACTTTTATTAAGTGGTTGGGGCTCTTTACTGATCAGACCTTGCCACAGACTCCAGGAAATAGCTCAACCTGGGCAGACACTCCTTTTCCTGTTTTTTTAAGCCACTGCACTTGGAAATTACTTTCAGGAAATATTCCTAGCAGGTATAGTTACAGCCCTGGTGAATGGGAACTGTTACACAAGGTCCCTGCACCCTAATTGGTACCCTCAGAGGTACATCATAGACAGCTAGTACTTAGGCATGTGTTATACTAACATATAGGGCTAAGAGCATCTACCATACAAGAGTAGATGTCAGGATATGTATGCATATTGTTTTAATACACTCTGCTTGCCAACACATATACTCTCCTATGTATTTTCTGTGTATTTCTTACTTGTAAGATGCCAAGGCACCGGTGTCCTTGGAATAATTATGATATGTAAGTCGGCATTGCCACCTTTTGGTGATTTAGACTACTACACTGAGTTATGTAAGACTCTGTATAAGAACTCTTTTGTTTCACAAACTGATGACTATTACAGAATTGTATAATGTTATCTTGTGCCATGGAGCCACCTCTAATTTAGCCAATAGGGCTCATCTCTGTAACTAGAAGTGTTTCTATCTTACAGTAACCATAGTAATTATCATAGGTATATAATGTGATACACTAGTCTCAGGGTCGTTGCCAGGATTTTCACAAAGGGGGTTCTTTTTATGCAGTCTGCAACCTCTTAAAAAAAGCTGTGGGTCTTAGTGCTGCCAGGTCCTCAGAAGCCACGTGGTGAATTTAGGGCTTATTTTGAAGCTAAGGAAGTCATATCTGAGACCTCTTACACCCCTTGCTCTAAGCAAAATTAATATCTGGCTGGCCGCAAGGTGAATATATATGTATTCAGTACCAGAGGGCAGCAAGATGCTATTACTGTAATATACCAAAGGCATTGTCTCAAATAAAGTATGTCCGCCAGAAACCATGGGTTATGGTATGCTCTGTGGTGCACTTTTGTGGTATATTTTAAGCCTATATAACTCATATCTGAGCTCCCTCTACCCCTTGCTGTAACCCCCACCCTCCCCAACTCAACATACCATTTAAGCAATACAGTCAGTGCAACATGGCCTATAGCAAGGCTAACAGGATGCTGGGATGTATAGTAGGGGTACTGATGGCAGCAGAAAGGAGATAATACTTCCCCTCTACAGATCCCAGGTGAGGACTCACCTAGAGTACTGTGCCCAGTTCTGGAGTCCTCACCTCAGAAAGGACAGGGATAGGTTGGAGTCAGTGCAGCACAGAGTAACTAAAATGATTCAGGGACAGCAGGACAGATCCTATGAGGAGTGCCTCAAGGCACTAAATACAGTATGCACTCATTGGAGACCAGAAGGGAGAGGGGAGATGTGATAGGGGCCTTCAAATTCCTTAAAGGAATTAACACAGTGAACTGCGGAGTACTGTTTATCCTGAGTACCAATTCATGGTCACATGGACGCGAATGGAAACTAACAGGAGGTAGGTTCTGGAGAGATGTGAGGAAGTACTGCTTTATGGAAAGGGTGGCGAACTTTGGAACAGTCTGTCAGCTGAATTGGTGGGTGCAAAACAATCAGAGATTCAAGCAGGGGCTGGGAGATAATGAAGGGAATAATGGTTACTGGGGGGCAACAGGACAAAGGAGGAGAATAGAGAGAGGATTGGGAGGGTTAGTATCCTGGAGAAATGGTTGGTTCCAGGGATTATGGGAAACTTGTGCAGACTGGATGGCCTCTGTCTTTTTCTGCCATCACTGTCTATGTTTCTATACCAAGTACCCTGCTTGAAACAAATTTGTAACATAATTCTTAGTTCAGTATTGGGTACTACACTTGTTGCCCCCACTCCATTCTCCAATGTGGTAGGCATGACAATGGGAGTGAGGAGAAAGGTAATTTGACAGTGGCGGGGATTCCCAGTGCAAAGTTACCATCTCCTAAATGCCTACCCCCCCCACCCCCACCATACTTCCAAAAGTATAGTGGGTATGTTCATAACACTGAACTGTGGAAACAAATGTCATTCTACTGACACTTATTCACTAAAAATACCATCAACAGCTTAATCTGGTTCAATTTCAGTTGCTTACCATCTGTATCCCCCCCCTCCGGTTGCCCCTGAAAAGGAACTCCTAGGCCCATTGGGCTTACCGGGTCAACAAAATCAACAAACAACAAATATAAACATATGATCATCTGGATAAAATGCTTATCACAATGTATTTGTTTTAACTTGTTCTGCACAGATAGCACAGACAAAATGGAACTGAATGTCACAAATATGGGACCTCAGTAAGACCTCTCTGAACAGCACATTAATGAGGTGGCAGTGTAGATCCCAGCCAGACCCTTCCAAACACTTGCATAGCCTTTCCACTGTGCTGCACCTCTTTTGCTTAACTTATGAAAAGTTAAAACAGACATATGAAATATAACAACTTTGCATTTTGTATAGAGGAGGATTTAAGTAATTTATTTCTAAATCTTCAGCCCACCCAGCAGAAAAGCTCCTTTGCCTAGTTCTGCACAGCCTATCCCTTGATATACAGTCATTAAGGGACACATTTGGCAATTGCGGCCAGCAAAATGTATCTGCCGGTTACTGATAATATTATAAGTCGAGGTCCTCTACTTTTTATTTGCTCTCCTGGAGACATCATCTCTGAGCCTGCCGCCATGCTCCATCTTCCTTGAGTGCCAGCTGACAGTGTGAATTAGGGGCAATGGCCATGCTGTATTCCAGTCACATTCACAATTCCGGCATGAGCTGCAATTGGCAAGTAGACCATGGGGGGACAGTGCTGAGAAAGACTCACAAAGCAGCTCCAGTCATCTTACTGGCACTGAGGAAGCTGATTAACAGCAGATGAGGAAGGGGTGGTGCATGCAGAAAGAAAGTGCTGGGGTTCATCATGTGTACATAAGCACTCTGTGACAGTCACAAAATAAGTCATAAAATAAACAGAAACGATGAAAAATTTTACAACTAGTGAAAAAGGGAATTTCAAAAGGGGGTCGAATGAACTACACAAACTCTCCGCAATGAGCGCCCTGTATCTCAGAGATCCCAGAGACAAAGAAACCTTGAGGTATAGGGAACGCTTAGCACTGGCTCCCGGTTCATATTGGTAAGAACTGCTTAGGGCAACTGTGATTTATCCTTTTTGGTAGTAATAAACAAGTTTATTACTGTTATGCAATGTGTCTGTGATTACTTGCATTCCCAATATTGCCAAGAACCTGAAAGTGAGGTTTAGACCTCCTAACAATTGGCGACCATGTGCAGGTGATATTTCGTGTTTGTAAGTTTTCTCTTGTTGCTGTAACTTTTCCCTTTCCCACGGGGACAGGAAGTGTACATTCCCGCATCACCTCTCCCGTTTTAAATCAGTTTGTAGTCACTTACAAAGTCTGTCATCCTTTCGGGTGTGGTCGATGCCGACATGAATCACTCCATTACAGCTTTGAATTGTAAGCCTACAACTTTTACAGTTGCCCGGATGTGTATGAAGTGCTCCTGCTGTGGATCGATACATAGCACGGTGCCTTTTTCACAGTTTGATTTTTTGTTCCCTCCCACACAATGGCCACCGTATCAAATATCTGTGCAGAACTGAGACTCGATGTCTCGAACTTCCTTACCTCCCATGGAGGATGGGCTGACTTTACCCAGGATGCAAGTCAATCCGAAAACCCTATACTGGGGATTTCAACCCAGTACACAGAGATGAGACAATCAACCAATAAGCGTCAGGCTAAAGGGTTGATGGTCACGGCTTTCTATGCTGCTTTGGAAGCCTCCAAAGCAAGGTTTTGAACCCTTGATCTGCAAATTTCATCTCTTAAGCAACAGATGGGTTTGCAGGAAACAGAATGTGTTAGACTGCAGTAGAACTTGGAGTCTGAACGCCAAACTCTGCAGAATGAAAAGGATTCACTTTTGCATCATTCGGCTCAAGCTGGAGAACAAGAGCTTTGTATATTGAAGCAGGAGTGTAAAAGTTTGAGACAGGATAAGGGACAGGCATTGCATATGAATGATTTGCTAAGTGCTGCAAATGCTCAGTTGAGTGAGGAGATGGGAGAGCTCCAGTACGAGATGAACCAGGTACGTAATGACTTAGAAGTGGCAACTAGGGACAATCGCAAACTGAGGGCTGCATGTAGAGTGTTGCAGAAGCAAATGCAAGATGAGGTTGATATGGATGTTGCAACTGTGAGTCATGCTGAATGTAAAACCAAGATGGCAAAACTGCGCCATCAGCAGGAGGTTCTGGCTGGACATGTTAAGGCAATGGGAGGCATAACCCCTGCCTTACACACATCATCTGAAGGAAAGGTATCAGATGATGACACCTCTCAATACAATGCCCAGTCACACCTCTACTATGACCCAGAGACCCCACCCAGCCATCCACAACATGGCGGGTCCCCACTATACCCTCACCATGTCATACGTCATCGACGTCATGACGCCCATCATGGAAGATGCCAACATGGCAGCCACCATGATGGGGGGGAGCAGGCCCAGGTCTGGTCCCGATGGCACCACCGATAGCCATTATTAATGTGAAAGATAGGCAAGAGATAGAAACGATGATTGAAACTGCAATAGGCACTGTACCTCTTCCTGAGAGAAGTAAACGGGCTATTAAAACCCAGATTAGGCAGCTTCTGCAGGAGGTCAGCACCAGGATGTATTGTTCATACTGTGGCTGAGGCTGCAGCCTGGGCTGCCCAGACGGCACCTGAGATAATCTACCTCTGCCTGATCGATCCAGTAGTCCGCTACAAATGGCCTACTCTGTTCATCAAATAGCTGACAGTATCGGTTGGATGAACCCAACCAACAACCTCAGCTGTCACTTAGAAAAGGTGCATTCTAAATGCGAGATACTTAGCCTCGCTGCAGAATACCAGGTCCAAATACCACGCCAGACCATCGATCCTAGTTTGTGGACCAAACTCCCCGATACCATCCGTCAGAATGGGAACGCCACCTTTGATATGGTTGCAGCTGAGCTCATTTCTGCTCACAGCCCAGGTGTAGTAGGAGTGATGCTTGCATACCCTGTAAAACAGAATGCAAAGGAAAGTCCAGCGACTTACCACCAGAGACTTTGGATTGCCTACTGAGCAGGAAAGCACTTGGCACAAGAAGCTGTGGATGAAGATCTTATTGAATATAAGACCCTGTTCCTTAGGAACATGATTCCTGTAGTACGAGAAACGGTAGAGCCAACCACCTACCCCAATATGGATAGGTTTGCTGACATCCTTCAGAAAACTGAGAGAGTTTACCAACTCTATATCTGTGATATGGGCTTCGGTTCCAAGAAGGAAGCCACCATGGAACCAGCTTCAGAGGACACAACGCACTACACTGTGGAAGGGCAGGACCAACACCAATAGGCCCAACATCAACAGGCCCCTCCAGCTGATAACCAACACCCCCAACAGACCCAACATCAACAACAACCACAACAGCAACAACAATGGGGTGGGAACAAGAATTGGCATAAGAATAAAAAGCATAAAGGTAAAGGGAAACCACAATAACAAAGAACAGGCCCTTCATATAGGGAGATAGCTGAAGAGAATCGGAAATTATGAGAGTTCCTGGGACAAGTGTGCTCTGTAGCGGATGCTGTTCCAGCACAGGCCCTTGCGGCAGTACAACCGGTGACCCAGACCCCAACAGGCCATGAGGATACTGGGAGTACAGGCCTTCAGGCCCATACAGGCCTGAACCAAGAAGCTCCTCCCTCTATAGCATCAGTGCAGCATGGTGAAATGACTCACAAGAGTCAGGCCCAACCTCTGCATGCTCCCAGCAGTACAGATTGACAATTACAGACCCCAGTACGGATTGTAAACAAGCTGGTCTTGGATACAAACGGAAGGCCCTCCACCGAGGCTGAGGTCGGGGGCTGCCTACTAGTAGTCTTGTTAGATACAGGTGCAGCTGTATCTGTATTACACGATGAACATCCAGAGACATCCCTTTGGTCCACCAGATGGAGGACCAACATGTCAGGAGTTGATGGTACTAGGCTACCTGCATACCGTTCTCTACCCCTACCGGTAGAGCTAGGCCATCTAAAGGCCTCACACACTTTCCAACTAATGGTAATGCATGATCATCCTAGTATTATAGGAATTGACTTCCTCCCACCACACAGCTGTGTGGTGGATCTAGCTAACATGCTACTGATTCAGATTCAGGGTCAATACCATACCATTTTGATCCCTGATTCACACGTTGTGGCAACAATATCTGCCAATGACAAGGAGTATGACGTCATAGATTTGTTCAAAGCTCATGAACTTTTCCCAAAGCTTCTCCCCATTTTACAGTGACAGTTGGAGGTGTTTGCAATTAACAAACATGACTGTGGCAGAATGTGCACTGTCATCGAAGTGCCAGGCCCAGCACATGAGAGGCAAAGGTGATATCCTTTTTTCAACTGAGGCCTTGCCTTCTTTTAGAGAAACAAACAAGTCACTCCCCAAGCAAGTAGTAATCAGAACTTGCATTTCCACTACTAACTCCCCAGTGTGGCCCGTGAAAAAAAACACAGGTGCCTGGAGACCTACTATAGACTACAGGAAACTGAATCAGTTCACCCCAGTTGTTCCCCAATTGTGGCATCAGCACCTGACGTGCTATGACTCTTGACCCCTGACCTGAAATGGTTCAGTGCCCTGGACATTTCCAATGGTTTTTGGTCATTACCATTGGCCCTTAACAGTCAATATAAATTTGCCTTCACCTTTGAAGGAAGACAGTATACGTGGACTTGTCTGCTGCAAGGATTCCACAATAGCCCGTCCCTGATCCATCTGCATATGATGGATACCCTCGAGAGTTTCTCTACTCCACAATGCCTCTTGCAATATGTGGATGACCTGTTGCTGGCAACAGCCACACAGGAACAACATCTGGATCTCTTAGACGAACTACTGACTCATCCAGAGAGCAGGCTTGAAATGCAAACCAGCAAAAGCACAACTATGTCAGAAAGAAGTACTCTTTCTGGGTCTGAAAATAACTGACCAAGGTCAAAGCCCTACCTGGAAGAAGTTACAGGGATTGCAAGACTTGCCATTGCCCACCAGCGTGGCAACTCTTCGAAGGATTCTAGGTATGGTGAATTATTCGAGAGATTTTAATTGTGATTTTGCCCAGAAAGCTGCCCCTCTGTATGACCTAATCAAGAAAGACATCCCAAGGACTTGGGGCCCTATACACACCCAGGCTGTGACATCACTGAAGCAGGCCTTGGCCTCCACCCCAGCTTTGGTCAACCCCAATCCAGCACTACCATTCCATCTGAAATGTGCCACCTCTGACATTGCCATGTCAGCAGTGTTGGCCCAGAGGGTTCATGGCACTTTGAGACCTATTGCATATGCATCACAGCTCTTGACCCCAATGGAACAGAAGTACAATCTTTGTGAAAGGAACCTTCTGGCCACCTACTGGGCTGTCAAGCACTTCCTATATATCATTGGGTACTCTCCACTGATCAACACCAATCATATCCCAACTACCTTTCTGCTGTCAGACAGAGTGAAGGATGGGTCAGTCTCCAACACTGGACTGACACACTGGTCACTTCTTCTCCAGGATAGGGACATACAGGTACACCCAACAAAAATTCCATCTATGCTGGCTCATGGACTCCTTTTCCAAAGAGAACCCCATAACTGTACACTACAGTCACCTGATCTTCCAGATCCAGGTCCTTTCCTCCCTGCCACACCACAAATACTTGATAACACCTCTTTGTGTCGTGTCTTTACTGATGGTTCAGCATCCTACTATCAGGGAGAACAAATCACAGGGATGGGTATTCTAGTGATTTACCCTTACGGGAATACTGTTAAAAATATCTGAGCGCAGCAGTGTAGCATCATCACAATATGCAGAGGTGGCAGCGGTGGCCTGTGCCCTCGAGTTCATCCAGCATGGGATGGAGGATGCTATCATTTTTATAGACTCTAAATGGGTTTGTTGTTCTCTTACAGAATTTCTTCCTTTCTGGCAGAAGAACTCCTTCCTCTCCTCTGATGGCAGCCCAGTGAAGTACAAGGAATTGGTAATATACATACATTCACTGGCACAAAAATTTGCACACAAACTCTATGTACATAAAGTCAAAGCTCATTCTCTCCATGACAGCTATCATGCCTTCAATGACACAGCAGATACCCTTGCCAAGGAAGGAGCCCAAGGGGGGACACCTGGATGATGGACCATCCAGAGGCCAATGTGGTCGTACAAATTGCAGCAGTCAGGAAGAAACCTGAACCGTTTTCCCCCTTGGAACTTTTAGCAGCCCAACATGTTGACACTGAACTCAAGAAGTGTTCAGACTCCTTGACAAGAGCACTGAAGAGAGACTTCCCACACACAACCCCTATCGGAGGCATGAAGGTAAGTTACACTTGTCACCAGGTGACAAGCTCATCTGGTACCAACCAGATGATTCCACCACCAAGTTGTGGGTGGTCTCCAGACATCTCAGGTCTGAATTCCTGCACCAAGTGCATGACACACCCACTGGTGGAAACCAGGGAGTGGAAAACACCCTCCAAAGGCTTAAGACCACTGCTTGGTGGCCTGGTGTCACCAAAGATGTTAAACAGTACATAGACAATTGCCTCATTTGTGCGCAAAACAACCCCATCCCTACCAAACAAAATGCCAAACTCTTACCACAATGACACTCTGGCCCTTGGCATGCTATACAGATTGATTTTATTGGCCCCCTGATGAACACCAGCAGAAACAACAAGTATACTCTTGTGGCAACTGATCTCTTCTCTAAGTGGGTTGAAGCTTTCCCCACTAAAACATGCACTGCTAAAACCACTGCCAAAATCCTGGTAGAACAGATTTTCTCCAGGTGAGGCCTACCTCTCCAGGTAGACTCTGACAAAGGAACCAGTTTTACAGGTGGGTTGATGAAAGAATCCCTTGAACTCCTTGGAGTTCAACAGAAGTTCCACATACCTTACCACTCCCAATCCTCAGGTCAAGTAGAATGAGCCAACAGATGGATGAAGCAAATGCTTTCCAAATTCATTGAGGACAATCCCAAAACCTGGGATTCCCTACTGCCGTTACTCCTTATGGCAATTAGGGGTACACCCTCAGCCACTACCCAACTCACACCCTTTGAGGTGATGACTAGAAGAAGACAGATGAGATTACCTGAACACCTGTTGTTTGACCTGCATACCCCCACTGCAGACTGTGTGTCTGTAGACCAATATGTGGAAAAACTCAGAAAAGACCTTATACACACACACACTTGTATGCTGCCAACTGCATGGGCCAGGCCCAGCAACAATCCAAAATACAGTTTGACAAACACGCACAAGAAGTGGATTGGCAGGTTGGAGATCAGGTAATGGTACTCTGATTTGCACATCCCACCCATTCCTTCTCCAATAAGTTGGAAGGCCCATACCTTAGTGTCAACAAGCTCAGTTCAGCAGTCTATCAGGTTAGACTCCTGCATAACAATAAGTTGACTGACAAATGGTTACATGCAAACCAGCTGAAACTGTATAAAGGAGCTTAATTACTTTTTCTCACCCCATTGGGTGGAATAGTACTAACTTACTAATCTTTGATCTTGCTTTTCAGATACACTGAGAAGATTGCTATCTTGTTCCATTATTTCCTCATCTCAGGAGTTATCCCCTGCATCCAAGGCACGGTATCAAACCTCCTACCACACCTTGATCCTCCAGCATCTCCTTCGGAAGGAGTATCCATCAATATACCAGATAGTCTGATCACTGTCCAGGAAGGTTCCGATGCTTACCTCACTGCCTCGGTTGTTGCTCCTGATAAATCTACCCTACAAACTGAGTGGCAAACCACATCGCAAGGACAAATTCTCCCTGTGGCCAGACTCTCCAAAGGAACTTTCCAGGGCTGGCCTGATGCTAAATTATCCCCAAATGGTTCTCTGTCTTTGTTACAAACTGCATTAAGACATTCTGGTTTGTACAACATTACTGCCTTAATTGATACTTCGTACTGTAATTCTTTGTCTAAGGATTCTGCTTGGAAATTTTGTGTTGTACACCACATGGCCTCTGCAGCCATGTATCTCTCTGTGTTACCACCCACTGATAAACAGCTTTTGGAATGCCCAAAGCACACCCCTGGTCCCCATAGTCGCCTAACAGCCACTGCCCTCCCAGGTTCATTGATTAATAACTTACAGTTTATGCATATACCTGTTTTGTTTAATCTTACTTACTGGAATATGAAAGAATTTGGTATGTGTTACAATACTAATACATCAGCATGTTATAGTTCATTATTGCTTGATAGTTTAGCTGCATTTCAGATTCATACTCAAGGCCCTATTGCGGGGTCCATTCTACTGAACACAGAGGCAACTTCAAGAGAAAAGCCACTCCTAATGCTCAAACTCATAAACGTAAGACACGTGAAGTTGACAGTTCTGATGTTACAGGTGCAACAGGTACTGTCACAGGCCTTTTTGGTACTGCTATGTCTATTTGGAATAAAGTAGACATTGCTGCTATCAAATCTCATTCTGCCAAGTTCTCCACTGGCCTGGTTAGCAATATACTACCCCCATTATTGCATGGTGTGGATGGCCTTAGTCAGGAAGAAAGATACACTGTATACAACATGCACAACATTGCTAAGGCATTCACTGAGTCAAAAGATAAGATTAACACACTCATACAACAAAACAATAAAGAAGCAGATAAACAATACATTGCTAGAGAAATCCTTTGCTCTGTCTATGGCTCATACATCATCACTACCATCAACAATCTCTTCCGTGATCTAAAATCTGGAAGGATCCCTGATATCATACATGATAGATGCATTTCCAAATGATATTGTCCACGATGAAAACCCCCTGGCTGTACTGCTATGTGTATGCAACAAACTTTAACCATTCCTCTCTCCACAGCTAGGAATTTGGGGTTTGTGACCAGACACCCTAATACTGGTCCTTGTTTCACTACTAAGAAATGTTCCATAAGAGATACTATGTTTGTTTCTTTTACAGTTTCTCTACCACATTTTGATCCCACTACAGCCTTGTTCGACAAGTTTGCACTGGTGCGCTCTATTGGGCATTTGGATGAAGACATCTACAGAGAACGCCTGGATCTATCGCCTCTTCTGGTTTTCCATCCTTTCTTGGACGTCTGGGTGGCTCCACACAAGGACTGCTGTGCGAAGAAGCAATACATTTACTTGTGCTGATGTGATGTATTTGATGTTATGCAACCTGTTTGTGGTTATTCTCCAGATACCATTGATTGTTCTTTTACCATGGATGATGACATCACCAAGAATGGCACAGATTGCTTGGATTCGACATTGGCTCTGGATAAGCTCTACCAATCATATTGTGAGAAGGTTCATCACCTGTCAACATGGATTTCGAAGACGGCCTACACCTGCCCTGTCCAGTTGCAAAAGTGGAGACTCCCTACTGTTCACTCTCAGTATAATTCTGATGGGGAGTACTGTGTGGTAACTAACTTTAAAAGCTATACTTATGGATCTGTGACATGTGTTATTGAAAACCCCAATTTTTGTTTTGTCCCCCACCAAAAGGCTGTCATTGGACATACTGTCATAACCCCCGTCCCCCTCCTAGATGCAGACATCATTGATGGTAACCCCAATTATCTGCTCACACTGTCCGAATACTTACCATATTTTCATGTACACATAGACCCACTCACACTTACATTAAAATCACTTTTAGACAGGAAAGACAGACACCTCATCCACATCAGCAATAATATGACTAAGGCCAATGAAGCTATCCTCTCATTGATTAATGATGCATTGACTAACAACTGGTTAGAAATTACTTTTAAAGGTATTGTTATTATACAAGCATTTTTAATCTTTATTTTGATTATTTGGCTCTGCTGCCTACAGCGCACTCTGCACCAACATCGTGAGCAGCTCGAGTTCCTTTACAAAGTTTGAGCGTTGGGTTTGTAAACGACCACTGCTATCTGGCCTTTCCCTAGATTTGCCTGTTTGCCCTTGGAGGCAACAAGGGGAAGGAATGTTACATGAGGTCCCTGCACCCTAATTGGTACCCTCAGAGGTACACTGTAGACAGCTAGTACTTAGGCATATGTTATATTAACATATAGGGCTAAGGGCATCTACCGTACTAGAGTAGATGTCAGGATATGTATGCATATTGTTGTAATACACTTTGCTTGCAAATGCATATACTCTTCTATGTATTTTCTGTGTATTTCTTTCTTGTAAGATGCCAATGCACCTGTGTCCTTAGAATAATTTTGATATGTAAGTCAGTATTGTCACCTTTTGGTGATTTGTACTACTACACTGAGTTATGTAAGACTCTGTATAAGAACTCTTTTGTTTCACAAACTGATGACTATTACAAAATCGTATAATGTTACCTTGCACCATGGAGCCACCTCTAATTTAGCCAATAGAGCTCATCTCTGTAACTAGAAATGTTTCTATCTTACAGTAACCGTAGTAGTTATCATAGGTATATAATGTGATACACTAGTCTTGTACCTCGGAGATCCCAAGAGACACAAAGAAACCTCGAGGTATAGGGAATGCTTAGCACTGGCTCTCAGTTCGTATTGGTAAGAACTGCTTAGGGCAACTGTGATTTTATCCTTTTTGGTAGTAATAAACAAGTTTATTACTCTTATGCAATGTGTCTGTGATTACTTGCATTCCCTTGCCAAGAACCTGAAAGTGAGGTTTAGACCTCCTAACAGAACAGTTATCAACACTTTTAATTAAATGACCTTCCTAACTGGTGCTGTCCAAGATCTAGAGTTACTCAGAAAGTGTTTCTCATGTGTGGTGTATACCGAATACCCTTTCCTCCTTCCACTCTTCCACTCCCCCCCCAAACACTTTTTGTACCAGTTTGCCCAATATTTCCAGCAACATACATAATCTGTACTACAATTCTGCAGGTCCTTAATATCCTAATCTTTATTGTATGTATCCCCTGTATAGTGCTTTTAATGAAATTTGCAGGCTTTACACCTTAATTCTTGCATCTTTTTTATATTTATTTTTCTCCACAGATATAACATCCAAGTTTTAGACAGTGGGTTGTTAGATGAAATTGTCTTCTTGTATGATTAATTAAATGTTAAAGTGATTCACCTTGTTTCTTTACTTACCTGCTGGTTTCAATATCAGACAATATCCCAAATCACAAGTTGATGCTCCATCAACCCCTGTTTATGTTGGCTAGTGTGTGCGCACCAGCCAACATATTGCAGCAGCAGCAGATTTGGATGTGCTGTCACTGTGGGCGAATGCAAGGCATGCATCAGTAGGTGCGTCCCTCATTCCCCAAAAAGGCAACAGTTTAATAAACATGGCGGTACTGACTGCCGCCGCTCATAGTACCCCAACCCACTTCATTTGCCAATGGGGGAGCCCACTTCTCATCAGCATAATGCCCCCCTCCCATTTAAAGTGTATGCTGAGTGGGTGCCCAATCCCTTTTGGCATCATGCACCCCCCCCAAACAGTCTTTCTTTATCAGCTGGGGGCCCAATCCCCATCAGCTTCAGTACCCCCTTCCCTGTTTATTTTGTCAATGGGAGAGCCCACTCCCTGTTGGCATAATGACCCTGACACTTTTGTTGTGTGTCAAGGGGGGTGCCCAATCCCTCTCTGCTCTCCCCCCCTTTGGTATGTGCCAACAGGGGTGCCCAATCCCCTGTCTGCTATAGCACCCCCCAAAAAAACAGTCATGTGGCTTGCTTGGAGCCCACCTCAGTGTGTCAAATGCCCTTGTAAAACAAAAACGTCCCGTAATGTTTTTTTCTTAAACCTGCAAACCAGAAAACAGTCCCTCGTTCAACCCTGGTGGCCCTCCCCCAACCCACGCCCAACCTCTGTGCACCCTGCCTCCACACACCCCTCCCTCACCCCATGCTTACCTCTGGAGCATGGCTCAATGATCTTCTGTGGACCAGGAACACGTCTGCACTCTTCAAAGCCAACCGCGAACTGAAGAAATGTTGGTAAGCTGTGTAATGGCATAAATAGGATTTTTTCAACTTTGGTGCATATCTCAGGCATTTTGGGGAATTTGGGCACCAGATTTTCAATATGGAGTTATTGGGACCCCTCCTCATGAATTCAGTCACTGTCATGGTGTTATTTCATCCTGAAAGGTGATTATGAGGTCACTGCCCGGAATCCCCTTTCGGGACCAATTAATGAAATGACAGTGCCACTTTTGATGAGGGGGCTCTCAAAAAGCTTCCATCTTCAACATATTTGGTGGAAAAAAATCAAAAAAATTGCTGTTTTAAGAGCGTGCATTGTGCAGTTTCCATACACGCTCATAACTTTGTGAATTTGTAATATTTTCACTCCAGATTTTCAAAATTGTCATTTTTCCATATTTCCTTATGAACAGTACAGCTGTATTTTTCCATATATTGGCCACAATGTGTTTTTGCATGTCTGGCACAGAATGGCATGGTCACTGTGTGAAGTCAGTTTTCAGGACAGTTTGAGAAAATGACGGTGATACTGTTCATAAGCAGAGGTCCTAAAATACCTATGTTGAAAACCTGGTGATGAATGTCCATAAAATGATTGTGTTACAAGCATGTGTTGCGCAGTTTCTACACACCCTTGTAACTCCACAAATTTGTAATATTTTCATGCCAGATTTTCAACACTGCTATTTTTTCACACCTTCTTATGAACAGTACAGCTGTTATTTTTCACATCCTGCCCAAAACGTGTCTTCACACCTGTGTCACTGTGGGAAATCAACTTTTGGGACAGATTAACAAAATTACAGTACCACTTTTCATGAGGGGAGGTCCCAAAATGCCAATGTTGAAAATGTGGTTAAAAAATCCCAAAAATAATTGAGTTACGGATGTGTGTTGTGCAGTTTCTATGCCTGCCCATGACTTCACCAATTTTTCATATTTTCAGTCCAGATTTTCAACGTTGCCATTTTTTACACCTCCTCATGAACAATACAGTTGTCATTTTTCACATCCTGCCCAAAATATGTTTTCGTGCCTGTGGCACCAAATGGCATAGTTGCTGTGCTAAACCACCTTTCGGCTAACAAACTGATAGTGCTGCTCCTTCATCAGCTGGGGTCACAAAAAGCCCATGTTGAAAATTTGGAGTGAAAATACCAACAAACGCCTATGGTGTTAGTGTTTTCAACTGTAACATCCCACCCTGTAGAGACTGACAGGAGTCAGGGGTGTGACTTGGGATCATTGGCTGTAATGCTCATGCCATTCCACCCCCTCCCCCCACCCTACAGCCAGTGACAGACATCAAGGTGTGCCTTGGAGTGTTTGGTCCTAAAGTTCACCCCATTCTCCTATACTGCACCCATCTCAGCAAATTTTCTTATGGAATAGGGCAAGTATAAGGCCCAAAGACCCCAAAGCATACCACAACACTTGTCAGTGTCTACAGGGTAAGGTGAAGTTAAATGGTATGAGCGTTATAGCTGATGACCCAAAGGCACATCCCAACACCTGTCACTCTCTGCAGGGTGGGGGTGGGATTGGTGTAAATTCAATACTTCACTGCCATTCCTATTATGCATCTCTAACTCCTGTACTTCCAATGTCAGTGAGACAACACTCGGCATTGACAAATACTTGTTTTAAAATAAACATTGTTTTCCAAGACACAAACCTGAAAGTATATGTTTGTTTACATTAAGTGTTCTTTTTTACCTTTGGCAGGGAGATATATACTTTCTGAGTAGCCGTGCTGCTAGACCACTTGGAAGTTTGTTTCAGAAATGGATGATTTCAGCACTCCAGAAAAATTGAATTATAGTTCTGTGGACAATGAAGAGGACTGTAGCAGTCTGTTCTCCTCCAAGAATGTTTATTTCAGAAGTGAAATACGGCCACTATGAAACTGTCTTGGTGAAATGGACCCCCAGTATAGTATAGTGGTTAAGGGCACTGAACTGAAAACCCAGAGACCAAGGTTTGAATCCCAACAGCCCCCACTTGCATACTGTGTGACCCTGACCAAGTCACATAACCTCCTTGTGCTACCAGGTCGCACCTGGAAACAAGCTCCAGCTTAATGTGCCGTTCCTGTTTAAACAATTTCCCCTTTCCCTATAGGGAGAACCGCAATGACAGTAAAGCTGAGAGCAGTGCTGTCAGTAGTAGCAGCAGTTCAGATCATTTGTAGTATGGAAGTCAAGACAGGGTCGGCAATAATGGATGGTTATATAACTGGCTGTCTTCACTTTGCTTTTATGTGCAATGATATTGCATTTTTTTCTTGCAATACTGCACTCCATTTGTATTACAACCTGCCCCCAAATCTAACCTTCTTGTGCCAGACATGTATATCACTAGACAGAATATTTGTTAATGCCCTTATAGTCAATCACTTTCTATACTAAATACAAAGCAAACTAAAAATCTATACATTGTGTGGCAGCCAAAAGAGGAACTAAACCTATACAAACTAATTGCATAATGGTAAAAAGCACTGCAGCAGTGTTTCTGCATTGAACTGTGATAGCGCAATCAATAACAGCTGTAATAACTTTTTATTGGATTCATGCATAGTATTTCTTGTGATTGTGATTTTGCTAGAGCTATAGGTTCGTAGTTGTTTTTTGCATTCTCTTGTCTAAAAGTAAATGATGGACTACTTCTGATGACTGCTGCCAAGGCATTCGTATCATAATCTTGGCCTCAGACAGAGTTCAACAGGTGTAAGCTAGCACTCATATCTTGTCAGGGCAAAAACCAGAGTGTAATACAAGACATGGTGACTACCCCCACTCTTGACAACATTGATCAGCACCTCGCCATTTACAGGTCTCTGTTGCACCCACCCATAATGTTGGTAGACAGTGGCAGCCACCAACTCAGTCCCAGAGGTGAAATAATTGGCACAAGGGTACAAAAGATTCTGTGTCAAGGCAGTGCATCAGAATGTGTCGCCATAGCACCAATTTCCCTGCTTCATCCCCTCACGCAGTCTCCACTTCTGGGGCCCAACAGATTTCCCCTGCGATGGAGAGCCCCTTGCTGACACAGTACCCTCTGAATCCCTCACCTAACCCACATCAGGCAAAAAACACTGACAGAAGGCCAATGATCTGGGCTGACACCTTCAGCCTAGTCTCTGCTGCCACCTGCGTACCTGCGAGTGAGTTCTCTGATCCAGCTGAACTTCAGAACCATGATCAGACAGATCTCCTGGATCCATCAACTACACATGTATCAGTATTCTGCCATCTATAGGCCTCTGTTGCAACAACCCTTGATGTTCGCAGACCTGTGGCAGCTGGCAACTCAAACCCAGAGGTGCAATAGGAGGCATAAGGGTACAAAGATTCTGTGTCAAGGCAGTGTAGCAGAAGCTGTCGTCATCCAGCTGACTCCCCTGCTTCATCACTGATGCAGTATCACCTGCTGGAGTCCAATGGATTTGCCCTGCTGATGGAGAGCCCCTTGCTGGTACAGCACCCTCCAAAACCCTCATCCAGCACACAGGAGGCAACAGACACTGCCACAAGGCCAAAGTCTTGGGCTGATGGGTTCAGCATAGTCACAGCAGTCACAAACATACTTCTGAGTTAGTCCACTGACCCAAATTTGGAATCATGGCCTGACACAGCTCCTGCATCTATCAACTGCTGTAACCTCCACTCATGATGAACCAGAAACTGCAAAGTACCCAAAGCATGAAATGGCAGAATGGGGTGGCAACTTGAGCTGCTAGGTCACTACAGGCAGTTGACCTATCAGGACTCTGCATCAATTAAGATTCTGAGATCTTCTTAAAATGGCGATGGCCCCTGTGCCTTTTATATTGCTGCTGCCATTCTAACCGACGGTGCTCTCCCTGCCCCTAATACTTACAAACCCCACCCTCTAAGTCACTCCACCTCCTCCACCTACAAAAACCCCCTCTACTCCCCCCTCTTCTCTCCCCTCCCCTCATCCCATCCCTCTACCCTACCCCCGCAGTCTTAGGGCAGCCCTATGACACTCCTTCCTCTCCCTCCACTCCCTTTTATCTCACCCCCTTGCTCCTCACCACTTCCCCTGCTCCCCTTATCCCCCCCACCTCTCTACTGACAAGGCTGGCTTGGCTGCTTCTACCTTTTTTACCAACTGTTAGACTGGGACCCTCCATCTTCGACTGCTCTCCAAGCGCCCCCAAGTTTCATAATGCACTCTTGCATTGCCATTTGTGTAACTTGCTCTTCTTTTTAAAACATGTATTCCATAATGTACTGAACTGAACTGCAGAACTTGTAATACTGTACTCACTGTAATAGCACTTATAATTTTATGTTAATTTCTTGTTCACTTGTGTGTACTATTTTGTCCTTTTGTTCGGTATCTACTGACTTGGTGCCTTTGTAAATGAGCCTCTGGCTCAAAGGTGTCAACCCAAAACTGAATTAAATAAATACATATTGCAGTGCCTTTATTAGTATTTTTATGAGTACTTGCATTGCTGATTTAAGAGGTGGTGTTCACCCAAAATCTGAAATAATATTTTCATACATGGTTTTCTTCCTTTGCAGGTCCCATAGGTTGTCTTTTGTTTTGCCATGAGGTGTTTCATATTGCTTCTTTTTGGGCAGGTGGTTGGGGGGGACAAGAGCAAGAGACTGACATTGGCTGCAGCAAGGTTACAAATGTGAAGTGCATAACTGGGAAGATTCAAACTGCCCCACACTGGTCATTCCACATGGCTTACTGTGCTCCCCAATGGCACCCCCCATGCTAACACTCCCAAAGCCATTTGTGCACAAAGGGCATTCCAGCATGAGCTACATTGTCTTTGGTTTTCTTATTCTGCCCCTGAGCCCACCTTACATTGGATATCTCATATTTTATTTATTTATTTATTTAGCTTTTGTTGACTGGGTAAGTGCACTAGACAAATCCTGCCTATTTTCAGGCACGACCCGGGGGAAGGGGATACAGATGAATGCCAACTGACCTTGAACCAGATTAAGCTGTTGGTGGTATTTTTAGTGAATGAGGGAAATTTGGCCAGGACACCGGGGAAATTCCCCTACTTTTCGATAAGTGCCATGGGATCTTTAACATCCACCTGAACTACCAGCAATCCAGGCAGATGGGACCTCGGTTTAACATCTCATCCGAAAGATGGCACCTCAGAAATGCAGCACCCCTCTCATGCTGCATTACAGTGTCAGTACTGGGATATTAACCCAAGTGCCAGATGTGGGAACTGAACCCACAGCCCTCTGATCTCCCGGCCTCAGAGGCGAGTGTGCTACCTACTGAGCCACTGACACTGCTAAGATATGCAAGGGTGTACTGTACACGTGTGGGCTTCTGCATGCCAATCAGCAGTTCTGTGTGCCTCAGAGGCAAAATACAGATTATGTACCATTAGTGCATTAAAAACTGCTACTTGTGTGTTTATAATGCAAAAACAGCATTCATGTAAAGGCAAGATATGACACTGTTAGTCTTTGCTTTAACATGTTTATTTCTTTTTTTGGTAACCAGGTAAAGCCCACTAGGCACAGGTGCCTGTTTTCAGGGATGACCCAGGAGCACTGGGGGAGGTTAAGTGACTTGTTGAAGTTTACACAGTATGCAAGTGGAGGTTGTGGGAATCAAACCCAGGTCTATGTGTTTGATGTACCAAGCTCATTCACAGCTCATTACTCTAACCTCTAGGCTATACTGCCAGCCCACTGCACATTTGATATGTACTAATAAAAAAATAGCTGCATTATAATGTTCATAGCCTGGTATTTTCCATGCATGTAATGATGCTAAAAAGCACATTTTTACCAGTATTTTCCATGCACATGTCACTCAATCTTTAGCCAAGACAAAGGTCATAGACACATACCATTATTGCCACTACAAACAGAAACTATAAAACAAACATATTCAACTTGTTTTCAAATTACTTTGTTAATGTGCATGTACTCTATCTCAGTTACATTTTTCTCCCCATGCTTTCTGTCTGTATACCCAGTGATAAAACCATGGGCATGATGATATTTTGCCAAACTGACCAGCACTTGGAAGGGGCTGCTGGCTATTGTTATGAATCAATTTCTGAATGAAAGGACAGGCTGTTTGGGATAAGGCTGCAAGTACATGATAGCCATTTACTGGCATTGTCACAGAAAGAAACAAAAGCCAAGGATATGACTACTAGTCTTTTCCTAAAACAGATGGTCACTGCTGACACCTGGCTTAACTACAAAACAGGGAGCAGCTCTCTCATAGACTGGCTCCTGACCACACACCCTGAGCATATATCTGATGTCACTGTCCTGCATGACAGCCTCAGTAATCACTCCCCTGTGAAGTGTACCTGGTCAAACAATTTCCCCAAGAATTAACCCAAGGTGTGCAAAAACCGCTGCCTGAGGCCTGGACTACTTGAACATTTCAAGCTGTATGTGACACAATTGGATTGATCCCCACTGGCTGGGGATATAGATGGTAATGAGGCACTTAACTACTTCATAATGGTTTTCAATCATGCTTGTGATATTTTTGAACCATACAAAATTAAAACAATTAAGGGAACCTCCAATCCCTGGCTCTTCAACTGCCTTATTGGACTTATGAAGAACAGAGACAATCTCTGGCATATAGCAAAAGCAGTTGGTACACCTGCTGCATTTAATACCTGCAAGGCAGTTAGAAACACCTGCACCAGACTTATCTGTCAGGCTAAATCTTCCTACTATAAGGATCTACTAACCAAAACCTGGGGTTCTGGAAGAAACTTTTGGTGATCTCTTAAATCCTTAATGGGCAAAGCACTCAAGACTCCCCCAGATCTACTATTGATTACGAAGGGGCCCCTACAGGAACCCATTAAAATTGCCAATGAGCTCAACAACGCATTCACTGACCTTTCAAGTGTACTCCCTGGTGACTACTTCAAAGATAGTCATGTTCTGCAATGCCCAACTGCCCCTCAAGATCCCCCAAGGAAAGATGTACCACCCTTTTACTTGAGATGTGTCACCAAAGCCGAAACCATCAAGCATATTAAAAGGCTGCTTGGCAAGACCAGAATGGGGGTGGATCTGCTTGACATGAAACTGTTTGGTCTACTCTTTCACTAACATGCTGGTCCTCTTACCATGGTGTTTAATGCCTCTCTAAAATCAGGAGTATTTCCAAATGCATGGAATTCGCTAACTTAATGCCTGTCTTTAAAGCGGGGGATAAAACCCAAAGATCCAACTACAGACCTGTATCCATTCTTCCTCCCCTTTCAAAAGTACTCGACAGAATGGTCTCGGAGCAGCTTACTGAATACCTTGATAACCCTAACCTACTCTGCCTGAAACAGCATGACTTCTGTAACAAGCACTCCACACTCAATGCTGTAGTTAATTATTCATCCCAACTATATACCACCTTGGATAGTGGTCAGGCAGTTGGATCAGTCTTCATTGACCTTACAAAAGCTTTCGACTCTGTTAATCACAACCTCCTCCTAAGTTGCCTTCTGTGTACAGGTCTATCCCCAGATACGGTACTATGGTTTGGCAGCTACCTCTCTAGCAAATCATAACGAGTCAAAACTGGTGATACCCTAGTCACAGCTAAGGAGGTGCACCTCGGGGTTCCACAGGGATCAATCCTCGGTCCTCTACTCTTTAGCCTTTCATCAACTCCACCCCAATGGCTTGCTGAGCAAGTACAGTTCTCAATGCTGATGATGCAGTGATGTCAGTTACTGGCAAAAACCAACAATCCATCACAACTGAACTCCAAATCAGGTTCCATAAACTTGAATCTTGATTTTTGGAAAACAAGTTACTATTAAATATCAAAAAAACAAAGAATATGCTCTTCACCACCTCCCAAAACAAAAAGAAATACCTTCCCCTGCATATTCATAACCAAAAGGGTGAGATCCTAGACCAAGTATCTAACTTCAAATATCTCGGCATTACCTTTGATGACATGCTCAGTTTCTCAAACCACATTGACTCTGTTATCAAGACTGCAAATATGAAACTTGGTGTACTTTATCATCACAGACATTCAGCGACACTGGATGCACTCAGACTAGCCACCAGTAGCTCAATACTGTCTACCATTGACTATGGGTTGCCTATATAGGGGGCTGGCACAAAAACTACTCATAACAGGATCAACACGCTCCTCAATAAGGCCTGTCATCTTACTTTGGGGGCTACCCTTGACACCCACACCTACTCACTGTACACTGAAACTGGTTGGCTCCCACTCCATCTTAGAGGGCAATATCAAACCTGCCTACTTCTAAAAGAAGTACTACTTGGACTGACATCCCCCACTGGGCGGACATTTTAAGATGGCAGTCCCAATGAAATCTACCCATAGTGTGGTCGCTGACAAGATGGTGATTCCATTGAAAAGGACAAAACTTGCCCAGAACTCCATCCTGTATCAAGGACCCAAATGGTACAATGAACTACTTGCTGACCTCACTGATACTATCAAGATTAGTACCTTCAAAGCTGGGCTTAAATCTCTCCTTGGCTCTAAAATGAATTGTACCTGCCTGTGCTAATGTGATAGTACCTCACCCCCAGTTTTCCATTTACCTACCCCCTCTATATACCACTTTTTTCTTAACCAGCTCCCCTACCTCCAATTACCTGATGATGGCATCACTTGGTTGAAAGCTCCACTTCAGACGATGTCACCTCCGGTTGACCCCCCCATCCCCCTCTTATCTAATCAGTCTATCTGTTAATATGTACTAATTTGATGTGTATAAGTTCAAATTTTACTATTACTGCCTGCGTATATGCTTCAATGTTTTGCTTTTTTTTTCTCTTGTATTTTTGTAATGTTTGTTCAACACTGACGTGGAACCTTTGAAAATGAGTAATTGACTCAAAGGTATTAATCCCAAACTGAAATAAATAAATAAATTTGAAGCCATAGGTAATACTGGGTAGTAAATAGCAGGCATAGCATGGCAAAACACTGTACAAGGGATGGGGTAATGCTAACCATGTCAAACAACTGCACAGCAGTAGGCTTCTAATCAATTTTCCAGTAATTCCCTTAAACAGTAGACCTTTTTACATTTCGTTACCACTTTCATGCCTAGAAAATGCTAATCTTCTTTTTCAACACCTGAGAAATTGAAAATTTCACAGACCTGGAATCATCCCACCCTTCATCACTGCCTTGTCAGTAGCTGAAAGCCATAACAATGGTCGGATAATGACACACAATGAGTCTTTTGTGGCTATGCCTCTTGTACTGCCAGATAATTGCATCTCTAAAATAGGTGTTAAGCACCCCAGGCCATCTGGAGCACTGAGGGAGCTCATCATGAGGCCCAGTGTCTCATTAGATAGTTACTAGCAGTGATTATAGACAGTTCATCAGTAGTCCACATGTACATATACAGGTACAGGTTAATCTGCAAGAGTCCTGGTCAGTGTGCCTGTGTCTACACCATACTGCCTGACTGTTTACAATTGGTCCCTGCTTATGTTCAGATTGTCTGTGCTTTTTCGGTACTGTCTTAGCATTATTGGTTCTGATCATGGTGCACAACTAACTTATCATGTCATTGACATATACAGCACTAGGTACTGTCCAATTATGATCCATTACTTTCAATCTGGCATAATATGGTTTTCATTCATACCCAATCAATGATTTTGCTTCACTTTCTGACCATCACCAGTAACATCACCATCCTTCACCACCTGCATGTCATCATGTTATTATTCAGGTTACACATATGGAATCCACTCTGTACATCATTTCAGTTTCATGTGTGCTGGTGTCCATGCTTCCAGTCCAAGTTCCACAATGCAAACCCAGTTATAATGTCATCCATATAAACCATATGATGAGAGGTTAAGGGAGCTCAATATGTATTCCTTGGAAGACAGAAGGGAAAGAGGGGATATGATAAAAACCTTCAAGTACCTAAAGAGTATAAACAAGGTTGTTGTGGAGTTCATTTTTAATTTAAAAAGGGATGGGGCCACAAGGGGCCACAGTCTGAAACTTGTGGGGGGGTAGATGAAAAAAAGGAAATGAAGAGGTGCTTTTTCACAGAAAATGTGGTGTCAAAGTAGAATGAACTGCCTGAGGAGGTGATATCATTGAAAACAGTTGAAAGTTTTAAAGGGGGTGGGACAGAGTAAAAAGGAGAGCGGTAATGGGAGGAGGAAGGGGATGGGGAAAAGGGAGGGATCACTCTGGGTACGGCAAGGGGACAGGGGCAGTGCCAGTAAAATAGACTAAGCTGTACACTTGTGCAGACTCGATAGACCACTATGGCTTGTTTCTGCTGGCAATTTTCATATGTTCATATGTCAGTGTTTGCTTTGCTTTCCTAGAGAAACATAGAGTTGGACAATAGCTAAGGACTGCTTGGCCCTAGTCTACTTGTTTCCCTATCTACTGTAACAAATAAAACCCCGCTTGATCTCAGACTTTCCCACCCCTTTCCTAGCATTAAAGTTCCCTTATGCCTATTTCATGCCTTCTTGAATCCCATTGCAGTCTATACCCCTACCTTCTCCACTGGCAGGCTGTTCCAGGCACCCACCACTCATTCAGTGACAAAGTACTTCCACACATCTCCCCTGAGTCTACTACCCTCTAGCTTAATAGCACTGATGCTTGTTCTTGAGCATCTTTTACCCAGAATAAGGCTTCCTTCTTGAAACTTGTTTATACCCAAGAGGTATTTGAAAGTCTCTATCACATCCCTTCTCTCAATCCTTTCTGCCAAGGTGTACATATTGAGGTCCTTCAGCCTCTTCTCATAGGGCTTTTGATGCAGACCCTGCACCATTTTAGTTTCTCTCCTCTGGACTTCCACTACTCTGTCTATGTCCTTCTTCTGATGTGGTCTCCAGAATTGAGCACAGCACTCTAGGTGTGGTCTCGCCAGTGATTTATATTGTGGTATTACCACCTTAATCTTTCTGCTGGTGATACCCTTCCATTTGCACAGTAGCATCCCACTGGCTCTCCTCACTGCCTTGTCACACTCTCTGGACACCTTTAGGTTATCAGATACGATTACCCCCAGGCCTCTTTCCTTTTTAGTGGTCGCCAGTACCACTGCCCCAATTTCATACCCCGCCGTGTTTCTGCACCAGCAGTGCATGAATTTGCACTTCTTTGCATTGAAATTCATTTGCCACACTCATGAATCAAGAATTTGGATGAGTTCGAGCTGGTTGAGACTTAATACGGATAAGACTGAGGTACTGGTTGTGGATCCAGGTCGTCCTGGGGGGGGTTTGGGTGTTGGACAGTCTTCGGGTTTATTACTTGGTGGCATACCGCTCTCTACCTCTCGACAGGTGTGAAATCTGGGTGTTATTTTTGATGATGGTCTGACCCTGAAATCCCAGGTGTCAGCTGTTGTCAAATCCTCTTTTTACCATCTGAGGAATATCGCCCGGGTGAAACATCTGATTCCCTGGGAGGACCTCCCAACTTTGGTCCACGCCTTTGTTACTACCCGTCTGGACTACTGCAATTCCTCTACCTAGGGCTACCAGGGGTCGATATCCGCCGCCTTCAGCTGGTGCAGAATGCTTCAGCCAGGCTTTTGACTGGGACTCTTAGAACCAGTCACATTACGCCTGTGCTTCGCGAACTGCACTGGCTGCCTGGTCGGTGGCGGATCACCCTTAAGGTTGGTTTACTAACCTTTAAAGCCCTACATGACCAGGGACCCGGTTACCTGAAAGATCTTCTGGTTCCCTATTGCCCCCTCAGTCCCCTCCATTCCGCCAGTGAGGGATTGCTAGAGATTCCCAGGGTTCGCTTGAAGTTATCGGGATCTCGTGCCTTTGCCTTTTCGGCTCCAACCCTGTGGAATTCTCTACCTCGCTGGTTAAGAGAATGCCCGACCATTGACAGTTTTAAAATTGCTTTAAAGACATATCTTTTTACCCTGGCTTATTCTTTATAGTTATGGTTGTTTAATGCTTGGATTTTGCTGTTCTATTTATTTTTGTACAGCGCCTTGATTTCGAAAGGCGCTTTATAAATAAACATGACTTGACTTGACTTGACATGACCACTCCTAGCTTTCATAGACACCTCTTCATTTCTTCCACCCCCCTGTAGTGTCTACCCTATTGCAGATCATAGTGTCATTGGCAAAAATGCATACCTTCCCTTCAAGTCCCTCTACAATGTTGCTAATAAAGACATTAAAGAGAACCAGTCCCTGTACTGTTCCTTTTTGCACATGGCTGGTCACCCTCCCTTCCTTGGAGTGAACTCTGTTTACCACCATCCTCTGTCTCCTACCCCATAACTAATTTCTTACCCAGTTTACCACTTTTTGATTCACCCCTAGGTAGCCTTTCTTATTTATGAGTCTCCTATGTGGAACAGTGTCAAAGTCCTTACTGAAATCAAGGTAGACCACATCCACTGCTTTGCCCTGCTCTACTTCCCTGGTAGCCCAGTCAAAGATATCTATATTTGTTTGACATGATCTCCCACTTATGAATCCATGCTGCTTCAGATCTTGCAAGCCACTGGATTCAAGATATTACCCAATCCTTTCCTTTGTTAGTGATTTCTTTAATTTCCCCACCACATAAGTCAGTCTGACTGTCCTGAAATTGCCAGCCAGCTTGTTGTTATCACTTTTGTGAAGTGGGACTGCATCTACCCTCCTCCAGTCATCTGGGACCACTGCCAGCCCCAGTGAGTGATTGAACATCACTGTCAGAGGTCCAGGCAGCACCTGTCTGAGCTCACCAAACATCCTTGGATGCATCCCATTTGGCCCCACTGCCTTGTCCAATTCTAGATTTGTGACTTTCTCCAGGAATCTCTCTTCTGTAAATGGACCAGTGTCAACCACCCTACCATTGATGCACTTGACAATGGTAACCCATGAACAACGCAACCGTAATTGGGCACCTACAAAAACAGTGACTCAGTTACGGTGCCTGTGTTCAGGGCTACCTGGTGGGGGGGGGTGACCGGACAGGGGTGGGTGACAGGCGGCAACGGGATGGTGCATGCAGCACACACAGGTGGGAGGAGAGGCAGGGGAGGGATGGTATGTGAGAGGGGGTGTGGCGGGCAGCTGCTGAGCTGGTCTGCTAGTGTCGGGGGGAGGGTGGTTAGTTGGGAGGTGGAGGGAGCAGGGTTTGGGTCTGCCCCCCCGGATATGCACCCCCATGGAACTGAAAATCCTTAAGTAGGGGGGAGAAGCCCCCTGAGGGAAGGTGGTGCAGGGGGTGCAGTCCCCCACATTGAGAAAACAATCCCTAGGTCTTGGGTTTCCTATTTCTCCTCACTGTGAGTGTGCATCACTGAAATTCATTTTTGGTGATGTACACTCACCGTAACGGCGATGTGGAACCCTTGACAATTACCTGTGGGACATTGCCTTACTCTTGCTGTGTGAACACTGAACAATAATATCTGTCCGGGATGTCTGCGTTTCCCTGGTCCTCTTCCAAATACATTCTCCTGTCCCTTCTTAGGCTTATAATCCCTCCCCTGCTCTTTCTCCTTTTGCTTACATACCAAAAAAAGTCTTGTTCACATTTTTTACTGCATGTCCCCTTTTCTCCTCCTTTTGCACCTTTGCACTACTATTTTTCCTGCCTCCCTCTGCTTGTCCTAATACATCTCCCTATTCTCTCCCATCTATGTCTCCTTATACTGTACCTCCTCATTGCCAGTGTTTTTCCCTTTACCTTCACAGCCACATGTTTTAAGAACCATAGCAGTATGTTTTTCATTTGTGCATGCAGCACTGTATTTTGCTTGCTGCACTACATGTTTGAGAGTTCCTGTCACCACCAAGTGATGGCTACTGTTGATCATGGTCATGTGCGAAGCATGCATATCATAACCAGACCATTAACTTCCATCAACACAGCATCTTGGATCATTCATCATCCCAGGCTGTGCACCTTTTTTATCCTATATTGAACATGAACCGCCTCCAATATGATGTAGATGACAGCTCCCTTCTAGCAGCAAAGTTCACGTCAGGCCTAATGAATAGGTGCTGACAATGCTGGAAGTGGTGCAGTGCAGTGGCCGTGGGATGGCAGTTTTTATAGAGACCTTCTGGAGACTGTGTTGATGTCCCATCTATACACACCTTTCTGGTTTGAGGGAGGAGGTCAGTAGACTCCAGCCCTTATCGGCCGTGATTCAGGGGTGCCTGTATGCAACATAGAGTTGGAACGGCTGTGTTGCAGTGCATGGCATGTGTACATAGGTTCCTTTTTGTGCTCCACATTTGTCTGCCATTTTGTATGTTAAGTGTATTTCCAGTGGTGGTGAACTTGTTGCTTGACATGCAGCTGTCAACAAGGCCATCATCAGTGGTAATGGTACATCAATTAGTCTTGCAAGTGTTACTTTTACAGGTACATAAGTTATTCTCCCTGTAGGTGCCCAATCATGGATGACTAATTAGAATGATTATGTTCCAAGGAGATTGAAAGAATGGATTGGAGGAGAGAATATGTCAATGTGGGCTGTATTATCAAAAACCCCAGATTCATCTCTGTTATACTGGACCCTGATGTACTCCAGATGGCATATTATGCTTACCACCAGCAGTACAAGGGTAGTAATCCTCTGCATAGTATTTATAAGTAAGTTTCTGTTCACAATTGACCTGTGATCTTTATCTGTATTATCCTTTAATATCATAGTAACACCACAGTCACCCAGTGGTCTCATACATCATGGATCATCCACCCTATGTATGTATTCTGCCATGTTCACCCTTCTTAATTCAACATGACTACTCCATGTCTGTTGCCACCAGCAAGCTGCATAGTGGCAGCTCTGCATACCTGCACTTGCTGGTAAGACCTTTCCCTATGCATCCCAGAGGCAGTACACTGTGCTGTATCACATTCTGCCCTGGCACTGTCATGTCAGCAAACCTCATTAATCACCAGATCATGCTCCTGCTTATTCACAGTCACTGGGCCATGCACCCTGTAGTCTGAAAAACAATTGAGGCATCATTTATTCACCCCCCCACCAGGTTCCAATATCAGGTCCCAGACATGGTACCCCAGACTTTTGACCGTTTTACCATCTGATGGTTTTCAGTGCACACCATCATGGTGAACCACATGAATTTGCATTTCAGAACTGAATCTCACACATTAACTCACAACAGTATACTTTTACATGGGCATTTTTTTTGTTTTCTTTTTGTGTTGTAGGAAATATAGATATACTGCCTACAGACAATTAGTGCGATGGTGCTGGGGGTACCTTTTGAAGGATGTCTAAATTTCACTTCACGCTTGCAGCATCTCCAAACTACATGCAAGGTATCTAAATGCTGATGAAGATGCATATAGGTATTCCAAGCCCGAACATATTTTACCACCCTAGATTTTTCCACATATCTGCTAAATGCAACTGTTCAAGTTGCAGTCAATAATGACTGTGTTACTCAGTTTGCATCATTAAAAACATGTGCCATGTATTTGGAAACATTTGTGTTTCAGTCTTCATTGTCTGGGATGGTGTCATATGTGTCTCCTGAGCATTTTGCTCTGTATTTGTAACCCACCAAACAACCATCCACTTTACGTAATGAGGATGACTAATGAACACCTTATGATTGGCATCTCAAACAAAGACAGTGTGGAAGGGTACTTTTACAACAACTAAGGAGGGAGTACTTTTGCAGGACTATGTTACACATGCATTAAGTATGGCAGGGGAAAACAGCTGACTAAAAATAAATGTTATAAAGTGATTCGTGACTTACATTCCTTGTCAATCCACAATATTGTAAAAGGTAGTCAGCTACACACTGTGAAAAGAGCACATTTGTTGGATTACATGCCTGGCATGAATGATAAATGAGTAACTCCATGCTTAATAAATTTGTTTCTTTTATAAAAAAATGCAGTCAAACAACATTAAAGTGACTTTCCAAGATTAAGGGATACATTATGTAGCTCTGTACCTTATATCATCCTATGTCCACCTCACTTTATTTCATTATAATGAGTGCCATTGTTTTGGAAGTACAAGGTATCATATCTTGGCCACTCTGAGGTAGCCAGCCAATCACTCCCACATCAAGGTCAATAGACCTACCCTTTAACCACCCCCATGCTGTGTCACATGATCTCATGTGCCCAAGAAGTGCAGAGGGGGGTGTTCCATTACTGTCTTTGGGTGTCATTGTAAGACACTCTTAAAATGGCCCCACATAGACTTTAATGGAGCGCACACCCTTGCTCTCCCTGGACACATATCATTGTGTGTCTGAGTGCGGGTGTGGTTCTAGGCCAGATCTATCACCTGGCAACTTGAAGAGATTGGCTTGCAACCTTGGGGTGGTCAACATACAATCCCTTCTACAGTAGTTCCAAACAATGCCACTCAATATTACACTAGTCTTTTTTAAGATTTCAACAAACTAATCTCAACAATAAAACTTAAAACCATTAACTATATGTAACCCACATTGTTCCCCGAGGTTACTAGAATCCCTCTTAGAATCAGTGGCAGGCAGGGAAAGCAGCTTGTGAAATGCCAGGTAAATGGATTTCACATTGTCACACTCTGTTTTCAGTCTCAGCTGAGCTGGAGTGATTATGCAATCATAGAACTCTCACAGCAGCATAATCCACAGTCTCAGCTGGCTTTGGAGTGAATTGGAATGTTCAGTGAGTAGTAGAGTGGAGTTTGAGGAGGAGGCTTCAGCTGCTGGGCAGCTCTTCTGTTTAGCTCTGACAAAGAACTACCCCTTTTTGTTTTGTGGTAGTTTGTTGTCACCCTACAAGAAGAAAAAGAAGAAAGAAGACAGTTTTCTGAAGTGGTGGAGACCTGTGCCAGAAGGTTTTCCTTGCCCCATCCCAGGAGGAGTGGGGGTGAACTCCAGGATTCAGGGGCAATCCCCTTGATCCATTTGTTTGGTGAAGCTACCTTGTGTATCTTTATTGGTTGTGAGTACAAATTTTTTCTATGTCAACCCAGGGTCATCTGCAATACCTTGGGGGGTGAATTTCTCTGTCAATGGGATCAGTCACTCAGTACTAAGTAAAGTTTCTGCCTACGTTGGAGTCCAAGAATGTGACTTTCCAAGTACAGAACTTTCAACTTCAACACCCATGGGTGTGTCAGTAGTTTGTTAAGTGTGAGAAACATTTTAAGATACCAACTACAATTTTGTCTGTGAAGGTGTTATTAACCAGAGAATGGCTGCGTATAAACTTAGAAGCAAAAGTTGGGAGACCCCCTATCTGGAATAACCAGTTTACCTCTCCGTGTTCAGTTTGGGCACCAGTACATTTTGATTTAGTGCATCTGGTGGCTGCCTAATGGAAGTAATTACCCCGAGATGTGGGTTTGGAATTTCTGTTTCTTCAGTTTACCCCAGTATAGTGGGTCCTGGAAGATTTGAGCTGGGATGTGCTCGGTGTGGTCATGGGTACCACTTTCATTCCTGTGGGAAATGGGAACAGTACTAGTCTGCCGTGTGAGCCAATCTTTAGTTTCAGAACCAGAGTGTTTACTGTGTTTGTGTTTCTTCATCCTATGCTAAATGGGAATTCAGAAAATTCTGTGCACTGGAGAAATCTGCAGTACCAGTATGTGTAGCCTCATGGGGGTCCATCTTTGCTTTGTATTATTCCTACTTTGTTACATGAATAAAAGCCACACTGTAGAATCCCAACCTGGTTTGGACAGTATTGTTATTGCTTCCCTTTGTCTGGATTTACTTGGGTGTCCCTGTCCAGAAGTGCAAAGCTAGCATAATTGTGAGCAAATGTTTTCTCCCAGGGACCTGGGTTACTGGCCATGGTACACGGTCCCACAAGGTGTGTGCCAGGTAGTTACCACACTTGGTTGACTGTTTTTGTATAACAGTCTGGTCCTCCTAGCCTAATAGTGGCCACCTCCTCTGTTTTTCTCTATGTCTTTTTTAGTATGTAAACCCCCACCCTTCTCTGTTGCCCCCTAGACATTTTTGTGGTGAGAGGAGAAGCCCTGCTGGTTAAACAAGGGGGGTCAGTGGTGGGGTTACAAAAATGGGGGCTCGTCCAATATTGTGCTTTTGAATTTTGGGAGAAAACAGAGATTTGGTTTGCTCAGGCTGTGGCTAGCGTTTTGCCTTTCTGGTAGTTTGGTACCCAAAACTGGAAGATTTGCACAGAAGGATTTTGCCCGGAGTAGTGCCATCCCTATGTGCCGCTGCTGGTTTTCTATTCATGTGCTGCTGTGTGTTGTGGCATCGTTTACCAAGGAGCTGTAAAGCCAAATTGTGAGTGCCCCTTGTCCTGCATCAAAAGAGAGCATTTACAGTGCTTAGTTTCTCAAGTTTGTGACAGAAAAGTATTGTGGACTTTCGGAAACAACAAAATAATTGTGCCCCGAAAGTTTGAAATGCTTGCTGTGAAAACTGAGGGTGTCGCTAAAGAAATAGCCAAGTTAAATGGTTCAAAATGACGCTCTCGCCGTGAAAAAGTTCAGCTGAGAAAAAAAGTTGTTTTGCAGTTTAAATTTTGCCTTCTCAATGATCGCCGTGGAGGAAGAGCATGAGAGAAGAAAGAAGCTCATTTGCATGGCATCGAGTGATTAGTAAGACTGCAATCAGTCCCACCCCAGCCAGCTTCAGTGTGCAGCCCAGTATTCGAAAGGGAGAGAGCAAGTGGTGTGCAAGCTGGTAGTCAGGAGAATCAACGCGGTGACAGTAAATGTTCTAAATACTGTGAAATATAAATGTTTTGTGCTAGTTCAGGCTTAAGCCATTATCCAACTGACTGGGAAGCAAGTGTGGTGTTTGTAGTGACAACCGGCAGGATTGCCAGCCAGTTTCAACCCAGATGCCTTCCAGGATCGGCTTCCAATGGACCTAGCCAGCTACTAATTCAGTGAGTACCATGCCACAAAACTGAGCTCAAACTGTACTGTGATTTTAACAAAGCCAGCTGGATATGTGTGTAAACAGTGAGATTGTTTTGCAAAGAAGGACTGTAGAGTGTAATGAAAGCAAATAAGAATTCTGAGCATTAGACTGTGAGCATGTATTATGGATTCAGCAACAGTATAATTTCTGAGCAATCAAGAGACTGTGAGTTGTATGAGAGACTGCAACAAGCAGGCAATCCTGTTCCTAGAAATATTGTGGCTTTTATTGACTTTGAGCAAGTAAAATTGATTGAAAGCTAATTGTAAAGTCAAAAAATCTTATAAGTGTGCTGAGGAGAGAAAAAGCAGTGCAATGATAACAGTTTGAGTAAATTATCAGTAGCAGAAGGTCAGATGTGCAGTGGATTGAGCCAGAGACAGACTTGTTGATGCAACAGGAGAGCTGCTGCCGCCATTACAGGGTGGGACAGTAATGTAAGCACAGCAGCAGGGAGCCATTTTTAGAGACTGTTCCAAGTATACTGAACTCAGTAGTAACAATGAACTTTTATGTGCTTATTTACAGACATGGCTTTGGAACAATCCCTCTACCCAAATCATGCCCGAGCTATGATAGCTGAGGAGATTTCCAAGCTTAAAGAAATTGAGCAATGTTTCTACGGTGGAAGTTTGCCTCCTCATGTTGCGATTCCCAACTACCCAGTGAGACTATGCATAATGTACCTCAAGGCCAGAAGGGATGTATTTTTGATTCCTCACTGTTCAGGGTATTTAGAGAAGCAAAGTCTGTCTAGAACATCACAAATTCATTTGGTTCCCACTTGGACAAAAGTAGAAAATCCTGCATGTAGCAGCACACAGCATCAGGTTGAACCTGTTGGGGAGGGCCCAGCAGAGTGTGGCACAAAAGAAGAAGTTGTAGAAATACTGCTAGGGCAGATTCCTTGTGATGTCTCCACACCTGTGTTGCAGATGGACAGTGTGGAGGGAGCATCAGTGGATTCATGGAGAGAGGGTCCTAGCCCTAACCTCATTGGAGAGGATGAGGTTTGAGAAAATCTAGATTGAGAGGTGTCTACCTCCATGCCCAGTGAAGACTGGACAATCTCAGGAGTGAGAATGACTGCTCATTCCTGGTGAGGAAGAGGAGGAGGAGGAGGAAGATATGTATCTTTCTGTTGAGAGTCCCAGTCTGTGTTCTCAAGCTCTTGCCTTGGAGGAACCAGAAGAAGAAGTTGGTGACTCTGCAGCCCTGCCTCAGAAGTGGTATGGGAAAATTTCTACATTGCTTTGAGTATGCGACACTGGCTGAACTAGGACTGGCCACCCGCAAGCTAGGCCGAAGGTCATACACTGATGAAATGGCTGAAAAAGGGGAGATACCATTGATGGGGAACCTGAACATGCCAGATGTTAACTGGATGACATGTGCTGCAGCCACATCCAAGAACAGGGTCATTCTCAATGCCCTGCAGGGGGCAGGCCTTGGACAGCTAGTGTTGGAACCCACTCAGGAGGGAGCAATACTAGACCTGGTACTCTCAAATGGAGAGAGGATCACAAATTTAGAAGTCAGTAGACATCTGGGAACAAGTGACCACTGCACAGTGTGCTTCACAATAAGCACAACCATGGAGACAAGCCATACAAAAACAAGGATACTGGACTTTAGAAGGGCCGACTTTGGCAAAATGGGTGAATACCTGAGGAATGCGCTATCAAATAGCCAAAAAGGAGGGGTGGAAGAACAATGGAGAAAACTCAAAACTGCTATCATAGAGGCAACAAGCTTTTGTGTGGGACAAATAAAGTAAACAAAGCGCAGTAAAAAAAACATTATGGTTCTCAAAAGAGGTGGCAGGGAAGGTTAAGGAGAAAAAGGCTGCATTCAGAAAGTATAAGAAATCACAGAAGGAGCACGACAGGTAACTGTATCAATTAAAGCAGAAAGAAGTGGGGAAGGCAGTCAGAATAGCAAAGGCCCAAACCGAAGAAAAAATTGCCAACTCAGTTAAGAAGGGGGATACAACCTTTTATAAGTACATTAGGGAGCATAGAAAGGTTAAGGGAGGGATAGTGAAGATTAATAAAGGAGAGGGGAGGTGGGAAGAGGGAGACCGTGAAAAGCAGAGATACTGAATGAATACTTTTGCTCAGTATTCACAAAAGAAGATGAGGAGGAGTTACCTAAACCAGACAAAAGAAGCACTCTGGGTAGGGGGGTTGACACCAGTCCATTTACAGAAGAAAGAGTCCTGAAAGAACTCCTAAAACTCAAGGTGGACAAAGCAATGGGGCCTGACAGGATTCACCCCAGAATCCTAAAAGAACAAAGGGAGGACCTAGTGACACCACTGACCACACTTTTTAACAAATCATGGGAGGATGGGGTGGTACCTGAGGACTGGAGGAGGGCAGATGTGATTCCCCTTCACAAAAGTGGGAGCAAGGCAGAAGCAGGAAACTACAGACCTGTAAGTTTGACCTCAGTGGTAGGAAAAATGATGGAATCACTTCTGAAAGAAAGAATTGTTGAGTACCTAGAGGCCAGTGGGGCACAGGACCCAAAACAGCATGGATTTATAGCAGGAAGATCATGTCAGATGAATCTAATAGATTTATTTGCTGGGTGACCAAAGTAATAGACCAGGAAGGGGTTGTGGATATGGCCTACCTAGACTTTAGCAAGGCATTTGACACAGTCCCACACAGAAGACTAATAATCAAGTTAGCCAGCCTGGGAGTGGGTTCCAGGGTGGTAACCTGGGTAGCAAACTGGCTGCATAACAGGACACAGAAGGTAATAGTGAATGAAACACATTCCAAAGAAAGGGGGGTTACTAGTGGAGTACCTCAGAGCTCAGTACTGGGTCCAGTCATCTTTAACATCTTTATAGGTGACATTGCAGATGGTCAGGAGGGAAAGGTATGCCTCTTTGCAGGTGACAAAGATCTGTAACAGAGTTGATACACAAGGTGGGGTAGACAGGATGAGAAGGGACTTGTCAAGGTTGGATGAATGGTCAGACATATGGCAAGTTAGATTCAATGCAAAGAAGTGTAAAGTAATGCACCTGGGAAACAAAAACCTAGGAGAAGAGTACACAATAGCAGGGGAGGTACTAACAACAACAAAAATGGAAAGGGACTTGGGGTTAGTCATATCAAATGACTTAAAGGTGGGTAAGCAATGTGAAATCAGTAAGGAGAGCCAGGGGATACTGGGATGCATAGGAAGGGCATCACAAGTAGCAAAAAGGAAGTGGTTATCCTCCAGGACAGACAGTTGGTGACACCCCATCTGGAATATTGTGTGCAGTTTTGGAGACCCCATCTACGCAAGGACATAGACAGGATGGAAGCAGTCCAGAGGAGGGCAAATAAAATGGTGCAGGATCTGCATCAGAAACCATATGAAGAGAGACTGAGGGAGCTTAATATGTATACCCTTAACGAAAGGAGGGACGGGGGGACATGATAGAAACTTTCAAGTACCTCAAGGGAATCAACAAACTCCAGGAGGGTAGCATCTTTCAGAAAAAGAGATGTGTAAGAACAAGGGGGCACAATTTAAAGATAGAGGGGGGATGGCTCAAGGGTAATGTGAGGAACATTTTTTTCACGGAGAGAGTGGTGGATGCATGGAACCACCTTCCTGGGGAGGATGTTGGGTCTAAAACAGTGGGGGAATTCAAACATGCATGGGACAGACATAAGACAATTGTAGTGGGGGGTTGCAGGAAGTAGGCTGTTGGTTAACTAGAATCTACAGCTTATCCAATAGGAAGGGAAATGGGCAGACTGGGTGGGCCAAGTGGTCCTTATCTGCCATCAAAGTCTATGTTTCTATGTAAGTGCAGTAAGGAAGAAAGACTGGTTTGTAGGAAGGCCAACGACATCTATTGGTGGTCTTTTCCTACCTTTCCTCGGACAGTCTGGAAGGAAATTGAGCAAAACAGGAGAGCGTGGCTAGTGGAGGAAGCAAGCAATAATTTACATCCAGGTGCAACCAGTTATGTCAGAAAGAAAGTCATAAGAGATAGACTGCAGTTTTGGAAATCGGGCAGGACACTGTTCATAGATACTGTGCGGATTGTGGACAACACAGAGAAAGAGACTTTCCATTTCATTGATTATGTACACCCAGATGGGGTTATAATTCATGCACCTGACCCAGAGTGGTACTAGCCTCAAGTGTATCATCCTCCTGAGAATAAGCCCGTGCCTACCCAGAGGGAAGCAGAGCAGTAGTTGCAAGTATCTGCCACCCAGCCGTTGCTGTACCCATGTTGTTCTGCCAGACTGGTGTTCCAGGATGCAGGTGTATCCAGATTCATCAGCCTTGCAGTGTGCCTTTCCAATTTCATCACCTGGTCTTCCAGATAGCTGAGATGACATCAGTCCAGCTGTTTTCCTGATTCATCACCTGGGATTTCGGATGACATCAATCCAGCTGTTCCTTCCTGTTCCAAGGTTCCATCTCCTAGATGACATCAACCCAGCAGTTTCCAGTTCACCTTCTGTTTTCAGGAAGATTTCCACTCAGATGTATCACAAAAATGCTGCCAAGGAGAGTTTTTGGCTGGAGAAGTAGGTGATGTCCATTTTTCATTCTTCAAGAGACTGGTAAGTCCAGACTTTTCTTACTTTATTGACATTGCAATACATCCTACACCTGGCAGACTTCAAACTGTTGAACTGTCCACAAAGATTTTCCCTCTCGGGACTACAGTACTTCAAGAACCGTGCTTCAATGGGCTCCAGCCCAGGAGAGATTCTTTTATGGACCCTGCCTTCAGGCACCATTGCTGTCACCAGTTTGAACATTTAGGGAATTCCATTCCCCCCAAAAGGTATATTGTACAAAAAGTTGGAGAGTTTCTGCTGTTTTCTACTTTTTCTACCTTACTAAAAAATATTTTTGGGGATTGTTCAGTGTTTTGATGGAGGGGGTCATGGTTGTTATACTGTGTTATATTGTGTGTTTTGAAAATTTGGGGTGTATTTTGTCTCTTTTTCTCTTTCCAGTGGTTCCTGCTAAAGAATAAAGAAGAGAAGACCAGAAGAGGATGTGGGAATTCAGCCGAGTTTTCCTGCTTTTGTAGAGTGTTTTGTAGAATTGTATGGTTAACAGGTGTTAACAGTTTTTGTTCCACAGGTGTTAGTGCATGGAGGATAGTAGGAGTGTAATGCTTAGGTAAAGTCAGGAGGGGTCCCTCACATTGACTTCAATCAATGTCTGTAGCCTCCTCAGCAAACTTGACAATCTACAAACCTGGGTTCAGCAATATAACCCTGATGTTCCCTCTGTTGTCAAAACATGGCTTAACCCCAAGAGACCAGACACTACGGTCACCATCCCTGGATACACTATATTCAGGCAGGACAGGCTTGCTAAATGAGGTGGGGGCTGTGCCATCTATCTGATGAACTCCTACCTGGGTCATGTCATTACTTTCTCAAACCCTAGACCCCCTTTGCAGGTTCTCACTATCAAAGTTTTACTCAGGGTACACAACAAAGAGCTCACCATAGCCTCTGTTTGCCTACCCCCTAAGGACCAGGCCAATGGATTTGTTAGCATCATGGAAAACATAAGTGGAATACACCATAACTCTGAAATCATAATGCTCGGTGACTTCAAAATAAATTGGCTCTCACTGGAGGCCAGCACCTACAAGGATGCCATCATGATGCAGAACCTCACCCAGCTTGTTTTAACCCCCACCAGATGCAACTATAGGACAGGGTCACACACACTTCTGGACTGGATTCTTTCTAATCACCCTGAATGAATTTCCAAAGTCCTTGTACCCCTGACAAAGGTCTTCAACCTATCACTAAGGATGTCCCAGTTCCCATCTTGTTGGAAGCAGGTGACCATCACACCGGTACACAAAAGTGGAGATAAATCACTGCACCAACAACAGACATCTCCATCCTTCCTCCATTGTCTAAAGCCCTGGAGCATATTGCATCATACCAGCTAGTCGAGTACCTGCAAAAATATGACATACAGTGTCCATAGCATCATGGTTTTTGAAAAGGGCACAGCACCACCACTGCACTATTAGAATTCACGGGATTCATCCACATCACTCTCAATCAAGGAAACTGTGTGGGGGCAGTGTTCATCGACCTTACAAAAGCCTTTGATAATGTCAACCATCCACTCCCACTCAAACAACTATCGAACATTGGGCTCTCCAAAGAGGTACTGCTCTGGTTTTTGAATTTCCTTGGGGGGAGGGTCCAGCGGGTTAGGATTGCTGGTGCCACCTCGGAAGAAAAGCCAGTCCTCTCATGGGTCCCACAGGGGTCCATCCTTGGACCACTACTCTTTAGTCTCTTCCTGAATGACCTCCCCAGTGTCTGCCATCAGAAATGACTACTCTATGCCGATGATGCAGTCATGTTCACCAGCCATCAAGACAAAGAGCTCCTTGAGAAACAAATACAGCATGAATTCAAGCTCATTAAAGAATGGTTCAAGACACACAAACTGGTCCTGAATTACAACAAAACAAAAGGTGATGACTTTCTGCAATTCTAGGAGCAAGTACAAATCCCTGGCCCTCACCATCAAAAAACAAATGGAGACCATACTTGAACATGTTCCTGAATTTAAATACCTAGGTATTACATTGGACAGTTCCCTCTCCTACCATTGGCATATTGATTATGTTGCAAAAGCCACCAATATCTGGATAGGCCTGCTCTACAGGCACAAATACTGTTTGACTTCTGACACACTCCGGCTGGCCATCTACATTTCTGTCACCTCCATCATCGATTACGGGCTAACAATCTATGGCTCTGCCTCTGTTTCTGCCCTCCACAGAATTATGGTTGCACTCAACAAAGCATGCAGGCTTTTGAAGGTAAAGCCATCAAAAATGGAGAGCAATGAGTACCAATGCCCGTAGTCTAGGTAACAAGCTTCCTGAATTAGTGGCCTTGATGGAGGAGGAACGTCTGGATATCATGGCAGTCACAGAAACATAGTACACACAGAACCATGACTGGGATGTAAACATACCAGAATACACTATCTACAGGAGGGACAAGGAGGACAAAAGAGGAGGAGAAGTAGCTCTCTACATAAGGAAAGGAATCAAAGCAACAGAACAAAAGGGAAAATGGAGGAGAAGAAGCTCTGTGGGTCAATTTGGAGGTAGGCAATGGCACCACAATCCGCACAGGGGTTGTATACAGACCCCCCTCTCAGGGGGAGGAAATGGGCAAGGAAATGATAAAAAGTATACTCAGAATGACAGATAAAGGGAAGATACTGCTGATGGGTGATCTGAATATGCCAGATGTTAGCTGGACTGCAGTTGCAGCAGCCACTTCTAAGAGTGGGGTTATTCTAGATGCCCTACAGGGGGCATGCCTTAGACAACTAGTATTGGAATCCACTCGAGAGGGAGCAATCTTAGACCTGGTTCTGTCAAATGGAGATGGAGAGGATCACAGATGTAGAAGTGGGTAGCCATCTGGGAAATAGCGACCATCGAACAGTATGGTTCACAATAAACACAGCAATAGAGTCAAGCCATACAAAGGCAAATGTACTGGACTTCAGGAGGGCTGACTTTGCCAAAATGGGTGAGTGCCTAAGGAATGCACTAGCAAATGGGCAGGAAGGAGGGGTGGAAGAACAATGGGGAATAATAAAAACTGCCATCACAGAGGTAACAGGCCTTTGTGTGAAGCAAATAAACAAAACAAAATGATGTAAGAAACCACTATGGTTCTCAAAGGAGGTGGCAGTGAAGGTTCAAGAGAAAAAGAAAGCATTCAGAAAGTGTAAGGAATCACAGAAGGAGCAGAACAGAGAATTGTATTAGTTAAAGCAAAAGGAAGCTGGGAAGGCAGTCAGAACAGCAAAGGCCCGAACCGAGGAAAAGCTAGCCAACTCAGTTAAGTAGGGGGATAAAACCTTTTTTAGGCACATCAGGGAGTGAAGGAAGACTAAGGGAGGGATAGTGAGGCTTAATAAAGAGGATGGGGTGGGCAGAGGGTGACGGTGAAAAGACAGAGATACTAAAGAAATATTTTTGCTCAGTATTTACAAATGAAGAGGGGGAAGTACCTAAAATAAACAATAGAAACACTCTGGATACAGAAGTTGATATCAGCCCATTTACAGAAGAAAGGGTTCTGAAAGAACTCTTAAAACTGAAGGTGGACAAAGCAATGGGGCCTGATGAGATTCATCCCAGAATTCTAAAAGAACTAAAGGTAGAACTAGTGACACCACTGACTACCCTTTAACAAATCATGGGAGGATGGGGTGATACCTGAGGACTGGAGGAGGGCAGATGTGATTCCCTCTTCACAAAAGTGGGAGCAGGGCAGAAGCAGGAAACTACAGACCTGTTAATTTAACCTCAGTGATAGGGAAAATGATGGAATCACTTCTGAAGGAAAGAATTGTCAAGTACCTAGAGGCCAGAGGGCACAGGACCCTAGGCAGCATGGATTCACAGCGGGAAGGTCATGTCAGACGAATCTAATAGATTTCTTTGACTGGATGACCAAAGTAGTAGATCAGGGAGGGGCTGTGGACATGGCCTACCTAGACTTTAGCAAGGCATTTGACTCAGTCCCACAGAAAAGATTAATATACAAGTTAGCCAGCCTGGGAGTGGGTCCCAAGTTGATAGCCTGGGTAAAGAATTGGCTGGAGAATAGGACACAGAGGGTAACAGTAAATAGATTCCACTCTGAAGAAAGGGGGGTTACTAGTGGGGTACCGCAGGGTTCAGTATTAGGACCGGTCCTCTTCAATGTCTTTATAAGCGACATTGCTGAGGGACTGGAAGGAAAAGTGTCTCTTTGCAGATGACACAAAGATCTGCAACAGAGTTGATGCACAAGTTGGGGTGGAAAGGATGAGAAGGGACTTGGCAAGGTTAGAGGAATGGTCAAATGTATTGCAGCTTAGATTCAATGCTAAGAAGTGCAAGGTAATGCACCTGGGAAACAAAAACCCAGGGCAAGAGTACACAATGGGGGGTGAGATACTAACAACAACAAAAATGGAAAGGGACCTGGGGGTAGTCATATCAGATGACTTAAAGATGGGCAAGCAATGTGAGAGGGCAGTAAGGAGGGCTGGGGGGATACTGGGATGCATAGGGAGAGGCATCACCAGTAGAAAACAGGAAGTTGTTATCCCTCTGTACAGACAGCTGGTCAGACCCCATCTGGAGTACTGTGTGCAGTTCTGGTGATCCAATCTCCGCAAGGACATAGAGAAGATGGAACCTGTCCAGAGGAGGGCAACTAAAATGGTGCAAGGTCTGCACCTGAAGACATATGGAGAGAGACTAAAGGAGCTTAATATGTATAGCCTTGAGGAAAGGAGGGAGAGGGGGGAGCTGATAGAAACTTTCAAGTACCTCAAGGGAATCAACAAAGTCCAAGAGGGTAGCATCTTTCAAAAAAAGAGGTGTGCAAGAACAAGGGGGCACAATTTGAAGATATAGGAGGGGCAGCTCAGAGGTAATGTAAGGAAGTATTTTTTCACAGAGAGGGTTGTGGCTGCATGGAACGGCCTTCTGGAGGAGGTTGTGGAGTCAAAAACAGTGGCTGAATTCAAGCATGCATGGGACAGTCATAAGGCAATTCTAGGGGGTGGGGGTAGAAAGAAGTAGGCAGCTGGTTAACTAGGAGCTGCAGCTTATCCATTAGGTAGGGAAATGGGCAGACTTGGTGGGCCAAGCGGTCCTTATCTGCCATCAAATTCTATGTTTCTATGTTTCTATGTAATGGGGGCTGACTGATTTACACACACATGTGACCTGCACATTCATGCTGGATGGGTTCCTCTCCTCAGCCGGATCCAGTATCAAACCTGTCTCTTAGCCAAAAAGGTCCTTCTCAGGATCATGCCTCTGGTGTTGAAAAGCTTCTCACTGACCACCACAACACCCAGCATATGAGAAGTTCACAACAACAAACTTTTCTGGTCACCAGATGCCGGACTACAATGGGCCAGAGGGCTTTTGCCCACAGAGCTCCACAGTGGTACAATACCCTCAACAAAGAGACACTTACAGCTGCTGCTCTTGGCCCTTTTAAAGGTCTACTCCAACTTCACCTAATTTCAATTATTCATTGTGACTGCTTCACCTAATCTGGGGCCTTATGCTCCCTGCACTTTACTTTAGTCAGGACAGCTACCTCCCTTTGCCAGTCACTCTTTTTCCTGTCTCCCCTTGCTCATTAGTGGTGGACAAAGTGGCCCCAATTCGCTCTGTGAAGTGATTCGCGGAGTTAAGACAAATTCACAGAGTGCTCCGCAACGCAAAGTGGAGTACTTCATGTTATAATGGGTAATGCGAAGTCCACTGAAAACAATGACTTCGCATTACTCTGCCTTCCCAAATCACTACTCCACCAATTCTTAAGGCAAAGTGCATTGAAATCAATGAACTCCACCTCACTTCACCTTGTTTTTAAGCTCCAAAGGTGAATTGTGCAGTGATTCATGGGATTTCAGGTCACATGGTCTCTAGATTGTTCTGCACAGCCTCAGTTTGGGGGTAGTGTGTGTATGAAGCTGTAGGAGACAATCTGCTCTGAGAGCTCTATTCGATTCAAACCTTCCAAAAGCTGTTATAAAAGCCTTTTTGGGTCATTTGTTTTGCTGAAACTTTAGTTCATCGATTATAGGAAACCCTCCTGTGCTCATATCATCGAGCGTTTATTGTTTGTGTGTGGATTTTGAATGTTAATGTACAATATTCAGTCTGTGTACTGAGAGACAATGGAAGTGTGCTTTGGGGGAGGGGCGTATCTGTGGTGTAGGTAGATTAACTTGGAGAAAAAGACAGTGCTTTCTGTTTTGGTGATATTTTTCTTATATAATTGTGTTAATGTACACACAGCAATATTTTCAATAATTCTTGCCGGTCAGCTGAAATCCATCCAGACAGACTGGGTGCCCATCGCCTCATATTGACCTCTGCAGTCCCTCATGGAGAGAGCCAGGCCGATTCCGGATCTGATGCTGGCAATCTTATCTGTGAAAAACCAAGATAGCTCATCACACTTTATTTGTGAAAAAGCTTTTCTGGACTGGAGACAGATTAGATTACACAATCTGTCCATGGTTCGAAAAAGCTGAGCCATTCGGTTCTGCGCAGCAGAAATCTCCCTTGACAGGAACTCTGCCTTCTTATGGCTGATTTCTGATTGATTTCCCTTATAATGTTCCATCAATCTAAGCCTGTCAGTATCCAGGCTGGACTTCCGCCATGCTCTCTCCGGCCTTCAACCAACTCACCTCAACTCCTTCAAGGCCCCATCATACCAGGGTGTCCTTGGGTGAAGAGGGCGAAAATATATGAATCTTACATTGGATGAACTTTATTACATTCAGGTACTATACATTGATTGGACTAAGTGTGATTACCATGCGTATTGTCATCGTGTTTTGAACAGTCACACAGTCCATGATCCCTGACCAATGGAGTACCTACTTTGTCTATATGTGTTATGGCAGGGGGAGAAGGATCGGGTAGTGGTGGTTGCAGTTCCTGGCACACCCCCAAATTAATCATGTAATTTTTTCATGACTAACATGTCTGTGGTGCTCATGTCAGACAACGTATGCATCAACCTATGTGTGGTGCCATGGATTTTATTTTCGTCCCAACAAGATAATCATCCAATAAATTCCACATCTGCATCCTGTTGGATCTATTAGGGAGTGATCCACCCAGGTGCTAAGATGTAATTGCCTTATTCACAGGGAGAGTATTGGGTGGACCTTTATGTTTTGTATAGCCAATATTTGCCAACAATACAGTAATCAATGGCATCTGTTGACTATCGATTGCAGTGTTACTTAACCAGTGCCCTTGATCGCTCTCCCCTGTCACATTATTGTCTATACAAACAGTATGGTACACTGACAACCACTGCTTGTATACATAGATACATAGATACATAGACAGTGTCGGCAGATAAGGGCCTATGGCCCACCCAGTCTGCCCATTTAAGTTTGTAAGTTCAGTTTATGTTTTCCAGGAAGTCTGTTGCCCCTTACCCCTGACCTCCAGAATTCCTTTATGTCTATCCCATGCATTCTTAAATCCTGCGGATTGTTTCACGCCCCACCACTTCCTCTGGCAGGGTGTTCACTTGTCCACCACCCGTTCTGTGAAGAAATTCTTCCTCCGTTTCCTCTGAATCGTCCACCCTCCAACTTCATCTCATGCCCTCTAGTCCTGGAACATCTTTTTCGCTTAAAAATAGTGCATTGCACCCTGTTCCTCCCTGTAAGATACTTGTATGTCTTTATCATATCCCTCTCTCCCTCCTCTCCTCCAGGGAGTACATGTTCAGTGCCTTCAACCTGTCCTCATAGGACTTGTGATGCAATCCATGCACCATCTTTGTTGCCCTCCTCTGAACCTTCTCTACCCTGTCTATGTCCTTATGTAGGTAAGGTCTCCAGAACTGCACAGTGTACTCCAGGTCACGGCCTCACTAGTGTCTTGTATAGTGGAATTATGACCTCCTTTTCCTGCTGGTGATGCCCCTGCCTATGCATCCCAGCATCCTATTTGCTTTACCTGCTGTCTTGTCACACTGTTTCCCTGCCTTGAGGTCATCAGATATGATAACTCCAAGATCTCTTTCCTGCTTGGTGCATGCTATATCCTCACCCCCCAACTGATATATTGTGCCAGGGTTTTTGTGCCCCATATGCATTATCTTGCACTTCCTTGCATTGACCATTCTTCAAGTTTCTGCAGGTCCCTTCTCATTCTGTCTACACCCTCTGGTGTGTCTACTCTGTTACAGAGCTTTGTGTCATCAGCGAACAGTGAAATTCTGCCTTCTAGGTCCTGCGCAATGTCACTGATGAAGATATTGAATAGTACCGGTCCCAGCACTGATCCCTGTGGTACCCCACTGGTCACTCTTCCCTCTGTGGAGTGACAGCCATTTACCACCACCCTCTGTGTCCTGCTGCCCAGCCAGTTACCTACCCACCGCACTACTGTCCTGCCCACACCCATATTCCCCAGTTTGTGCAATAGTCTTCTATGTGGCACAGTGTCAAAGGCCTTGCTGAAGTCCAGATAGGCCATGTCCACTGCCCTCCCTGATCCACCTCCCTAGTCACCCAGTCAAAAATTCAATGAGGTTGGTCTGACATGACCTTCCCTGGTGAAACCATGCTGCCTTGGGTCCTGTAGTCCATTGACAACCAGATGTTCCACCAATCTCTCCTTCAGTAGTGCTTCCATGATCTTCCCCACTACCGAGGTGAGGCTGACTGGTCTGTAGTTCCCCGCTTCCTCTTTGTTCCCACTTTTGTATAAGGGGACTACATCTGCTATCCTCCAGTCTTTGGGTACCTCCCCTGTTTCTAGTGATCGGCTAAACAGTATAGCAAGAGGTTCAGCCACCACCTCTCTTAGTTCTTTAAGGACCCTGGGGTGCACCCCATCTGGCCCATTGCTTTATCAACTCTTATTACTTCCAGTTCCTTCAGGACCCTTTCTCGTGTAAAGGGACTTGTGTCCATTCTGCACCATTCTCACCTTGTACTCCCTTCAGACCCATTACCCTCCTCTTCCTCAGTAAAGACTGAGCAGAAATACTTGTTCAATATGTCAGCTTTACTGTTGTCATCCTCCACACAGCCCCCATCCTCCCCCTTCAGTCTCACTATCCCTCCCTTTGCCTTTCTTTTTTCACTTATGTACCTGTAAAAGGTTTTGTCCCCTCTACCCACTGATTTTGCAATGTGTTCTTCTGTCTGAGCTTTGGCTTCCCTTACTGACCTCCCTGCCTCCCTTTGCTTCTCCTGGTACTTCTCCCTATCCCCTTCTGCCTGTGTCTTTTTGTATTGCCTGAATGCAATCTTTTTGGCTTTCACTTTCTTTGCTACCTCTTTGGAAAACCATAAGGGTCTCCTCTTCCTTTTCCTCTTGCTAACCTGCTTAATACATAATTCTGTTGCTCTTGTAATCCCCATTTAAATACTTCCCACTGTTCCTCAACCCTGATTCCTGCCCCATTCCCTTAATGCCTCTTTCAAGTATCTCCCCATTTTCTCAAAGTTTGCCCCCTAAAATCCAGGATCGTGTTTTGTTTGGTTTGGTTCTGCTCTTTCTGTGATTTCAAACCACAGTGACTGGTGGTCACTGTTCCCCAGGTACTCCCCCTCTTACCCCCATCACACTGTCCCTGTTTGTGAGCACAAGGTCCAGTATTGCCTTCTGCCTAGTTGGTTCCATGACCAGTTGCTTGAGGAAGGCACCCTGAAGGTAGTCCAGGATAAATCTGCTCCTAGTTGATGCTGCTGCTGGGATGCTCCAGCCCACGTCTGGAATATTGAAGTCTCCAACCAGTACTACCTCACCCTTGTCTGCCATCCTCTGGATGGCTAGCATCAGCTCCCTATCTGTTTCTTCCTCCTGGGCTGGTGGTCTATAGACCACACCTGTGCAGATGGCTGGCCCCATTTTCCTTTCCAGCTTAAGCCACAGTATCTCTCCCCCATTTTGTTCCTCTTGGATCTCTGTGGCCCTTATGTCATTTTTCACATACAGTGCCACTCCTCCTCCCTTCCTGCCTGCCCTATCTCTTCTGAATATGTTGTAGCCAGGTATGGCCAACTCCCAGTCGTGGTTATCATTACACCAGGTTTCAGGTGATGGACTACAATGTCAGGTCTGACTGCACCATGACAGCCTCCAGATCTTCCATCTTGTTGCTAAGGCTCCTGGCATTTGCACACATGACTTTCCATGATTTGACCTCCTAGACTGTTTGCTGTTCTACTCCAGCCCCTTCCTTGGTTGTCCTTTATCTCTGGTTCACCTTGCTGTCTGCCCTTCTGCTGAATTTTGCCCTATTCTGCCTATCCACCTCCTGGGCGCTAATCTCCATCTTTTGCACTTGGCTAACCTCCACATCCTTTCCTTCCATTTCTCTGGTATACCTCTATTTGTTGTCCCTGTTTGGCAGTGTGGCATATGAGTTCTTGAGAGGAATAGGATCTGGGATGTGCCTCTGCCTGACTGGTCTAACCCTCCCTGAGCCCACTGTCATCCAAGTACTCCTCGTTCTCTGCATCCTTTGAGGCAGCTGCATTGGACTGAGTGGTCTCTGGATAGGGGTGATGGTACTCCTGACCCAGTTTACTTCCACTCTGAGTCTAGCTACCTCATCCCGCAGTCCAGAAAGATGTGTCTCATGGCTGTCACAATCACCCTGTGAACATGGAACGACATGCCTGAGCAGAGTTCTGGATCTGCCATGGATCAGTTCAGCAGGAAGTAGAATGGATTGTCTGTTTACCTGATCTAAACCAATATACCATGCTGTTGTTCTCCCTGACATGCCAGATAAAAAGAATACCATTTTTCCAGTTTGTGGTTGGCTGAGACAAGTTTTAGAAATACATACGTCATGTCATAGACTTGAAAAGTGACTGTGATGTGGTGTTCCATGTCGTGAATACAACAGTGTACACGAGTATATGTGTATAACCTGGCACGCCAATTTCTACATCACACCATTTGATGTGGCATGCATGCGCCCTTACCCTTTGCACACTTTACTACATTTGTGAATGTGAAAAAGTCATACAACAGTCCTGAAGTGGAAGCGACTGGCTTTTTCCCTCCATAGTAGTATTAATAGTTATTAAGTGGATTCCTTCCCACTGAGTAAACATGGGAGTGCCTTTACAGTATTTGTGAACTGATTTGTAACTTTGATATATGTATGCTTAGATGCAATATGCAGTATGGAATAGCATGTAATGAGGCGTGCACAGGATGACCTTCCACCGCCCCCCCAAAAAAATATGAATCTGACATTGGATGAGCTTTATTACATTCAGGTACAATACATTGATTGGACTAAGTGATTACCATGTGCATTGTCATCATGTTTTGAACAGTCACACAGTCCATGATCCCTGACCAGTGGAGTACCTACTTTGTCTATATGTGTTATGGCAGGGGGAGAAGGATCGGGTAGTGGTGGTTGCAGCTCCTGGCACACCTCCAAATTACCCCCAAATTAATCATATCAACTATTTCTATCACAAGTTGTCTGTTTGTACGAGGGTTCCCACCCCACCAAAAAAAACCCAAAGAAATGGAACTCACCCATGACCCACAAAGTGACACTGTGTGGTACAAGTAGGCAGGATTTTCTATGGTATTGAACAGTTCAAAAATATTCATTTGCAGTACTTTGCCTTTTGAAGACACTGGGCAGGATTCTCAAAGAAAGCCAAAACTCCCACAGCTGTGGAAAAAAAGCCTACAGCACTGCAGAAATGCAGTTGCTCGGTATTCACAAAGAAAACCACTGCAGCTGCAGATATCAGCAAAAAGTGTTGCAGGTGCAGTACTTTAGCAGCTGTGGAAATTGTGTAAGTGCTGCAAATCCACAATTGCAGATCCGTAGTTGTGGAAAATGGCTTAGGAGGCACAGCAACAGTGAACAATTAGCTGGGGCAGCAGACTTTAGCATTGCTGCCATAGCAAGAAACTAAAACAACCACAAAGACACCAGCAACCAGTCCCTGAACTGGGATTACTGCAGCACCACAGGTTCCAGTACTATCATGGCACCACAGTGGCCGACTGTCACTGCTGGTTGTCCCTCCCAAGGGTGTTCCTGTTGCCTACAGGGGTAGCAATCACTGCAGGCTGATCAGGCTCTACTGCCTGTGGAGCTCCATCATGGGCTGCACTGGGTCTGGTGGTTGTTGCCTGCTGCCATTTCATGGCACTGTGTGCTATTGTTGCTGTAACAGCAGCCACTGCTATACCCACTGAGATGCCATTACCAGTGCCTCACCTCCACCATAATTGATTTCAATTGTTGGGGCACTAGTGAAGTTTGCTGAGGGAGAGTTACACCTCACTCCAATGTGTGTAACATTTTTTCCGCAACTACGGAAAAAAACTGCCTGAGAATAGCCTTTCAGGGGCTGTGCCTTACTTATCTAACACCTTTTTTTCCTCAGGCACTTCCTCAGCTGCACTTTTTTCCACAGTCTGTAGTGTTTTTTCTGCAGCTACGGAGGTTTTTGTGAATAGCACTCAGAGCAATACCCCCTTTTTTTCCCTAGCTATGGCAGTTGCGTGGACTTAGGGAAGGTTTTGCACCTTCAGAAAGCTTTGTGAATCCAGCCCCCTGTCTGCACATGTTCCTTCCATCTGTCTGAGAGCCATGCAGTGATATCCCCTTTCTAATAGTGAAGCCCCAAGGGAGGAGTTCATGATTTACTGGTAGTTAAACCACTGTGTACCTGAGTCTGCACTTAAACTTTGCACCTGCCACTTGTATGCCTTTCTTTGTATCCAGAATATTAAACAAAAAAATAAAGTGAAATTCTGTAAGATCACCCACCTACTGCAGTTACTGTGCATTGCTGCCAGCTATCATTGTTGGGTATCGATACCCTATCCCATCCCCCCCTTAATGTTTTTACAGGTGTGCCTCCATGTCAGCTCTCCAGGTATGATCCCTCCCCCCCGGACCCCAGTCTGCCCATGCCTTCCTCTTCATTGCCTTACTTGTAAGGTCCCCTATCATCTGTCACATGCACGTTTGAATCCTGTAACTGTTTCAGCGCCCAACTCTGCTGCTTGGAGGTCATTTCAGACCTCCAGATGGTGGATCCAGAGCAGCAACACACACTATCACAGCTATGCATAGTCTGGGTCCAACCCCCAGCCCCCCAGCTTGTGAATGTAATATTCTGAGGTATCCCCTTGGCACACCTGCACCATCATCAATCAATTTAAAAGTGTATTCCCTGGTGTCTACTGACCCCCCATGCACCCCCCAAACACACATTGTAATCCAATTACAAGTAACAAACTTCTAAACTATTCTGCTGCTCTGGGAATTTTAAGTGTGGATGCAGCAGATTTGCTCGATTTTGTTTGTCAGCCTGCACCTCCAATGAAACTCTAATGCTGACAGTTCAGGGTATGGCACAAATCAATGACCGTGACAATGGATACCAGTTATAGGATGTAAAGTATTGCCTTACTGATGGTGTAATAAACATATAGAAACAATTCTGTGATCCCCCCCCCAAAAAAAATGGTAGCTTTTTTAGCCATGATCCCTTAAAATGTAGTAGAGACATATTTCCCCTCACCTGCTTCATTTACAAAAGAAGGGCTGGGGTGGATACTAATAGTTGTCATTGAGTAACATAAGTTTAAATGTAATAAATCATAATAAAGCCATATGCACAGATATCACTATACTTGTTTCTTTTAGCATTCAAGAAAGAGCAAAATACATAACAGATTATGGTAGGATAACAGATCACAATCTGTATGCATTGACTTACATTACCATTTACTTCACCTCAATAAAATCACACTTTATTTTACATCTCACATTACAACAAAAATGGTAGCATGATCGATTCCAAGTTTCAATGTGAGATAAAATAGAGAGTGTCTAAAATACAGGAATAACAAGGCAAGTTATGAAAAACGACTACAGCAACAATTAAAAAAATTATACTGTTACAACTGACAGCTCTGCTGCTAAGTTGTTAGCATTGCATGAAGACAGTAGATGGCACCAACAACTCAAATGACCATGTCATGGATTTTCGGGCTCGCTAACTTTAATAAAGTGAGATCGGGCAACAGTGTTAACCAGGCACCACAATGGCCATATTGCCAAACAATCGCTAAGATTATGAACATAAAACTAAAAATTACACTACACACTGTGTCCTGAATTAAGTCAAGTATAAGTCTGTAGTAAAATAATAGTAAAACATTTTCTTTTTTCTACAGTTGTTATCTATTTCCTGTCGTCTTTAATCCTTTACCTTTCTTGTTGCATACTCATACCTCCACACTCTCATCACTGAACCCCAAACCCCTCAGAAAAAAAATCCACTGTAATCATGATGCCTCATAACTTCCACTCTTGACTGGTGCCCCCAGAATTAAAATGTATCCCTTCTGCCATTTCTGTTGAGTCCCTGATCTTTTGTTTCCCACCCACACTTTAAATATAATCGCTCTACAAATAATTGGACTAAATATAATAAGTTAAGGAAGACCAAAAACCCTATTAAAAAAGCTAAAAGAGATGCAGAAGTAAATTCAGCACAACAAACTAGTAACAATAAAAAGTGCTTTTCTAATTACATTAGTGGACTTGGTGGGGGGTCAACCATGGATGTGCCCATTATTTTTCAGGCAGGTTTTATTTGAAAATGAGAACGGAATGGTGCTACTCTTTAACTCTTTTTTTTCTAAGTGTTGCACAACCTAAAGAAGACTGCAAGCTCCCTATTCAAAATGCATCTACACCTATGGAAATTGATCATAGTATTACTGAAAATGCTGTAAAAAATAAACTAGACCAGTTAAAAATATTCAGATCCCCATGACCTGAAAGTATTCATCCCAGATTACTAAAGGAGCTATGAAGTGTACTGGCTGGACCTATAACTATGCTATTTAAAAAATCGGTATCTCTTGGTATGGTTATTAATGAATGGAAGGAAGCTTACATCACCCCAGTACATAAAAAAAGCTCAAGGGATGAAATCGGGAAATATAAGCTGATTAGTCTGACAGCTGTCCTGGAGAAAGTGTTGGAATCATTTATAAAGGAAATCATGGAAACACACATTAGTGTAAATGGACCAGGAAATGTAGCACACCATGGTTTCACAAAGCAAAGATCCTCCCTAACCAATCTCTTACACTTTTATGAGCCCAACAGCAGTGCTCTGTACAGTGGATTTCCAGTTGATATTACATACCTAGATTATACAAAGGCGTTCAACTTAGTTCCCCATGAAGAACTATTGGAGGAATTAATAAAATATCATTTTAGCCTCAACATTATCAGATGGGTTAGTTCATGGCTTTACAGCAGGAAACAAAGAGTCATGATCAGAGGGTATAGCTCAGAGTATCCTAGCAGTGAATAAGAATCCGCTTTGCCTTCAACTCATCTCCCCTTATCCATCACTGCCTCCTCTACCTAAAACTTTCACTTCTACTCTTTGAGTTTGGTTAGTTCTCACAGTACCTCTCGTTCCTCTGCAGGAACTGGTACTCTCCCTTCCATCTGCTTCTCCATCCTCATCTTTGTCCGTCACTTCTTCCTACACACTCCAGTCCACTAATTCTTGTACCCATACCGTCACGCACACTGCACAATCTCCATTGTTCATAGTGCTTTTTCTATCCATCTCCTTAACTTAAGAATAACCATTCTACTCACATGCAAGTCTTACTATTCTACCTCTTTTTTAAGCAGTTTCTAATGGACTTCTTTTATCTTTCCTGTGCCTGCACCTCACCTCCTGCCATTACCTTCCCTGCCTCATTCCCTTCCATTCCAAAATCCGTGGTACCCCCTTCCTTCTTCTCCTACACCCATAGGATTTCCTTTCATTGTTGTCTTCCAGACCTCTGTCTGTTCTGTTTCCCTTTTAATGAATTCTCCCACCCAGTTCAAAGCCTCTCAGTGCTTATTCTGCCTTCCCTCAGGCATTCTCCATCTGGTCTTCTTACATTAGGTCACCATTTTCCCCAATTGTATTCTGCTTTTGTCAATTGAACATTTTGCCTTGTAGCATGTTACAATTTTTGTTCTTTTTGTTTTTGCCCATTATTTGTAGTATGTTTTCCTTCTGCACCATTGGCACTCTGCACTGTGACTACTTATTTACTTTTATTTTTGGTCCTTGTACTCTCCACTTTCACATTTGTATCTTTTGTTTTCAGCCTTCCATGTACCCATTCACTGGGTTACAGCTGGAATCGAGCCTTGGCTTAGACTGCCTTTACTGCTAACCAATTTATAAATTGATTCATTGCAAAAAAACTGTGTTGATGCACCAGTTAGGGTCTAACTTAATGTAACAAAAGTAGGGAAATGTTGTGTTAGGATTTCTAACCCTAATTCTCCACTCCAAGCAGCAAAAGGACTAGCTCACACAAGCAAACACAGATAGCCATCAACAAGTAAGACAAAAACATACAACTGTTTGCCTATGGCATGATTGCAGTAGTTCTGATGTGCTGTCTTTGTGGATTTGTAACTGTGGTTCACACACTGCAATACATACACACTACCTTCTGGCTGCAGATAGAAATCCATGATACTCAAATCATAACACTACTTCTGTGTTCAGAAGCACAGGTCACTGCAGGCACAAGAGTTCTGTTATCTGCAGAACTGAAGGCCCCTATGTGGTCAGCGCTTAGTAGACACAGGTCTGATATACACTGTAAGACATACATACAGTTGTCACTGCAGAAGCTGTGTTTCTGCAGCTACAGGTATAACACATACACACTGACCTTTGGCTACAGAACCACAGGCCCCTCAAAATCCATGATACCCAAATTGCAACACTACTTCTGGCCTGGGCATCTCAATCTGCAGGTGTAATACATACACACCAAGTTCTGGCTGCAGAAGCTCATGCATCTGTGGAGCCTGCACTTCTGCAGCTGTTTACAAAAAGCAATGATTTCCCAATTTTCAACAGTGTTTCTGTCTCTAGAAGCACAGGCTCCAGTGCAGTGTTGGAATTATACTTCAAGAGGTACGAGGGCCCTAGATTATTTGGATCACGGACCATCTACGGCTGTTTCAGATCAGTGTATAATGCACACTGATGGGTCAGATGGAAGGCACACTGCACTAAACACTGCTCCTTAGTTTGTGTAGCCCATGTTTTCTTAGTAAAAATAAGCACATAGTGTAAAGCCTCTTGTTACATGGTTTTTAATGTATTTTCTAAAAACTATATATGTGAGCATGACAAAACTGGAAAAGGCACACTGAGCCAAAGCTCATGTCCAGGTGTGATCTGGGAGATAGAAACAACAGGATTCTAAGCCAAATAGTAAAAAGAGCTGCAATGTACACTTAGTTATTAATGTATGTATTTACTTATTTATTTGAGGGTGGGGAGGTGGTAGAGAACAGTGTAATCTAACAAGGTACAATAAATGCAAAATTATAACAATTGAAGAAAAAGCAAATACCAGGTGCAGAAAAATATATATCAATAAGGTGCATGAAGTTAAATACTTTTTCAAATGTACAAAATCAATACACATATGGAGAAGGAACAGTACTGCAAATTGGTAAGGGTGGATGGGGGATAACTACACAGTGCAAATGGGGGTCAGGAGAGAGCCATGTCTGGATGGCGGTGGTCAGCACCTTTGGACATGATAAATTATACCAAGATAAAACAAAGAAAATGCAGTTGCAAATTGACTAACATGTACTGTACAGCAGCACAGACATACAGCATTTAAACTGTATAGCTAAGCTTCTCATTTAAAAGGCAGCTGCTGGCCATGTGTACTGCTTCTGGAATATATACATGCTTCCCATGAACATACTGTATACATGACAATGAATTCTTATATACTGCACTTGATTTGCTTACATACCTGTAACCTAATCCAAAATCTTTGTACAGCTTTAAAAGCTATTTATGTACTGCACTTAAATGTCAATATACCTGACTATTTATTTATTGATTGATTTATTGAAAGGTTTCACCAGATGAGTACACTGAACAATCAAAATTGCTTGTCTCACAGTATGTCCTGGGGAGGGGGTACATATGGGGAAAGGATACATACACAAATGCCTGCTATGAATTTTTTGACAATAGGTACTTAGCTAAGCATTTTATATAATTGAAAACAGACCTAAAAAGACAGAGTATCTTCACTGCAACCATCCAAGGAAACTGTCAAAATAACTTTTTAATAATGATTCACTGCAATCCTTGATGTTCTCCTGGTTTTACTTTTTAAAGTACTGCTGTACTGGTCCAAACTGTGACTCCTTCTGCTTGCACTTTAAAACTATTGCACTGATCTGTACTTCATGCTGTTGCCTACAGCTGATGAGCTCCAATACAAGCAAAATCAGTTTGGTCCTGTACTACTGGTTGAATAACCTCATATCAGTCAGCACTGAATTCACAGATGCTTTGCAAAAATGAAAACAGTAACAGTTAGAAAACACAACAAGGACTCCTGGAGCAAGTATAGATGTTCAACAGACTGTCTGACATACTGTACCACTTCTTTAGCTTCTTCTGCCCAAGGTTTAGAAATAAACAGTCCTGCTACAGCAGCATACATGCACTGCACAAGAAAAAAGTCTATACTATAGTGAAAGAGCTGCCGGAGCCCATCAGACATCTGAAACAAGTTGTGTTGAATAATAACATTGAAAATGCATGGCAGCAGAACTGTAATTTCAGTGTTTCTCTCTGCAGCTCTCTTCAAACATAAGCAATAAAGCACACCAGGGCCGTGGTTGCGCTATGTTATCCCATGGTCAGGGGTGTTGTAAGGCACATTGAAAAGTAAAATGTGCCCTTAGGCAACTTTTAAGAAGCAAAGGCCCAGATATTCAAAGCTTTGCATGGTGCACAAACCGTTTGCATGGGTTTAGCATGGGATTAGTGGGAGTCTGCTATATTCAAAAGGCCAAATAGCACACACAAATCGCATTAGCACAGGGCAAATCATAATGATATGCAAGGGACACACTGAACATGAATACAGGCCCAATGGGATATTCATCAGTTAGCTCCATGCTAAGGTGTTTAAAGAGCCTTAGTGCGACCCTTAGTGCAGTACAAATTACCACCCAGGAAAAGCTGGTCTTAACCCTGGGCAAACAGCTTTGCATGAAATTGGTGCTTTGCGCGGTGTTTGCGTTGGATTTGCGTGGCTTGCGCTACCCTAACATATGAGTATGAGACTTAAAAAATGCCAGACTTGGAGGACACATGCTGCTCACTGATGGCACCACCATGATGCCAACAGCTGCCATCAGTCCCAGCCATGCCAGCAGTAAGAGGTGATCTGGCCACAGGGGTCATCATGGTAGTGTGGCCATTCAGTACACACCTATAGACCATATGCTTGTGGTGACCAACAGATGCCAACAGACACATGCAGCACAGAGGGCATGGTGGCCATTGAGGGCTGGGTGTATGGGTGGCCAGACCTCACCACAGCCCAGGTGTGGCCACATGGCTAGGACACATCATGCAGTGCACATGGGCCAGTAGTGAGAATTCCCCACCACCTGTGTGCCTGTCAGATGTTGCATGCCCCCCAGCCACATACCACACAACTGTACAGATGCCACAGCACACACAGCCAGCCATTTATATGTCACTGTGAGCATCCCATGCCACAGGTGCAGTATCTGTGGATCACACAACAGCGTAACAGTACTGTCCACTGTCAGTAATCACCAGCAAGCTGGGCCTGTCACTCTGTACAGTGCAGTGGTCATCACTGCCCTATGTACCATAGTCATTGCCATATCCCTCACACTACTGGCCCCCTTGCTACAGTAGTGTCTGCTGTGCACTGTAGCATGACCTACAGTGTGACGGTTCCATGCAGCACCACCACCACCTGTGCCTTTGCTGTGTCATCCCCTGGGGTATGATATGCTATGCTATGCTGTACTGTTTACATGTAGCCTGCAGCTATCATCATACACTGCCTGACTGACCTTCAGGTGGAGCTGCAGTCAGATCTGGCCAGCCCCTGTACTTCCAGACTGACCTACAGGTGGAGCTGTGGGACCCTGCAGTAACGCTGGGCAAACTGCATTCAAATCAGGGCATGAAGATATGCTAATGTGGCTCTTTGCCCAGAGACTACCTAAGTAGGCTCATTTGCATGTCACTTTTGAATATGGCAAAGTTTAGCGCTGGCAAACGTGTTTGCACTAGGCAAACAGCTTAGCTCCATGCTAAAGCTGTGCTAACGTGTTAGTGTGGCGCTAACAGTTTGGGGAATACTATACAGTTTTGATCGCTGTTCTTTCACATCTGCTGCCTGCAGCTGTACTGCGTTCACGCATTTGCTGGCACACACACTGGCCAAATAGTTCATCTCTACCTACCCTTATGTCACTGTGCACTGTGTTGTTGTTGTGGTTTGCACTTCCTGGTTGCTATATTTAGTGCTGTCTTATTCCAGCACTACGTTTGCCCTGCACTCCCAGTCCAGTTTGCACGGCCTCATTCCCATGCTATATTCAGAAGCTGTTTGCCCCGTGCTATTCCTTTTGAATATAGCTTGCTTTGTGCTCTAGGTTATGTTTGCCTGCCAGGCAGTGTTAACTTAGCCCAGGGGCAAAGTTTTAAATATCTGGCCCAAAGACTCTAAAAGTTTTCACACCCACAACATTTATGATAAACAGTTGCTAAATAATGCAAAAAAGTCCCTCCACAAATGTTTTTCACCTGTCAGTCACCTGTCTTTCTTCATATTCAGTACACCGTATGATTTCACCATGTAATAGAAGAATTCAAAGCTCTGCATTATTTCAGTGGCAGAATACCCCCTTCCCACACACACACATGGAATGCACGAATTAAAAATTTATCAGAGTTCCACTGGTATACACACACAGACAGACACACACAAAGTCCTCAGGTGGTGCCACAGCCTTCATTTTATCAGTTGCCTGGTAAGGAGCAGGGAGTTCTCTGTCAAGCTGATGAGGACAGAAGGGGGATTTTTCATGGTCATCAGAGAAATACCAGCATAAATGACAAGAATTTGTGATGAACACGGTTTGTCTTATCTTGTCTGTCTGCTGTTCCCTTAAAACTGCCCCACCATACCTTCTATAATCATGGTGACACTTCTGTAAATGAGTACAACCATTCCACAATGAGATCCAGTTTCTGAAAGGAAAGTGGGTGCTGGCTGGGGGAGGGAGCAAATGGGAATGTTTAACAAGCATTACACAGCAACACTTGTAGCCAATCAGCATCAAGAATTCTACCTATCCATTTTCTAAAACAAGTTTAGTACATTACCCTGTCATCTTGGAAAAAAGATCATCCCTCAGCTTAGAGCTCGGGGGGAAGGGGGTTTGATTTTCAAAGGGCCTGGCATGGCCGATTGACTAAGTCCCCAAGTGTAACTTGCTGATGAAGAGAAAAACCTCCCACAACTGAAAATTTTATTTTCAGCATTTTGTTTGTGTATTGGAGAGTTGACTGTTTGTGCCCAGGTATGCAAAAAAAAAAATCTAATTTTAGTTCTACCAGATGTAGCATTTTTGCACAGCCATGTAAAATAAATCTGTGTAAGCTGCTCTAAACTGTGGAAAAGGTTTGAAAAAATTGTCTTTTTGAGCAGTGTGTGCATGCCAAATTGCAGCTCTGCAAGGATTCCCACCCTTATTCAACTCTGTATGCGCACATGCACAGTCATTCAGTTTTTGAAAATCTGACCCAAGGTTCATTTATGTACTGTACCTGTATCATCGATGTACCTGGTTTGGGTAGTTCTAATTATCCTTTCTCTTCCAAAGAGTACTAAATACATCATATAAAAGTTCTAAAAAATAGTAATCAACTTTCACAGGCCCATAAAAAGTAAAGCAACAGAATATTAGGGGAGTAGTTCTAATATCAAAATGAATTATTTTGCATTTCTGCTACTGACATTCCATGGATCACCTGCATGTTTTCTCATAAACTCTCTGGGGCCCACAGACTGGTAGCTAGAGTACACTTACTAGATCAGTACACTTTTGTCTCCGTTCACAGGACAAACAGGAATAGTGTCTTTCTCCAAAAAGGTATCCTTCTGACACAACAGCAACAGTTTAGGTTTTGTACCTTTAGTGTTAAAAACCCGTGACAGTTTTCCTGGCAAGCTTCTAACAGTGCTGTTCTCTCTCTTTGAGAGCTAATCCCTGACCCTTCCAACTCAAAGAGCCATCATTCTCTTCTCCTCCTCCTAAGAGTTGACTGAAAGAGGACCAAGGAGCATGATGTCATATTCCAGTCTGATAGTACTGAAAATATGTCCTCTTAATTAACTGCACCTGTGATCTTCCACCTTTAAAATAATGAATCCCCAGTCTGTTCTCAGACAGAAGGGGTGTATGTTTTATCTATGGTATTGGTGCCAGCTCTAGAGATGTGTGACATAATTCTTTCTTTACATGATTCACAAACATCTTGTATTTCTATTGTTTAATGATTCATTTGACAGTTTTTAGGTCCTTAACCCATTAATGTCTTGCTTCCCACTGCAGTGCTAGCCTTGCATAGATTCCTTTCTCAAAAGTTGCTATTTTTAGCTTTGAGGGGTTAACCTGCATTTTCCTGGTGAAGGAAGAGGTACTGGGGTCAAAACCCTGGCCCTAATGCACAGATTTATTTTTCATAGCTACCCACGCTCCTTGATTAATTACCAGGGCTCGGCCCCAGCAGGCTCCGGTTTAATTCCAGCAGTGCCCTGTGGCCAGTGCTTCTGCAGTCACAAGTGCTCATGCATTCTATAAAACATACAAATGCAGTTGTGGCTGCAGAAGCACAGGCTCCACAGCCACTGATATGAATTCACAAAGGTAGCACATGAGCGCTACTTACATAGAACATAGAAACATAGAAGTTGACGGCAGATAAGGACCGCAAGGCCCATCCAGTCTGCCCATTTCTTTTTCTCCCTTATAAATGTGCCATCGGCCTTTGCTATGTCAGTGACCTATCTATTCATAGTCATTTGTATTGCTCCCTTTATGCCTATCCCATGCCTGTTTGAAGCCCTGCACTGTATTCATAGCCACTACTTCTTGTGGTAAGCCATTCCATGCATCTACCACCCTTTCTGTGAAAAGAATTTCCTCACATTCCCCTTAATCGGCCTCCTCTAATCTCATGTTGTGTCCTCTTGTCCTGCTATTTTTCTTATATTTAAACATGTTAGACTCTTTCACCTTGTTTATGCCCTAAGGTGTTTAAATGTCTCGATCATATCACCTCTCTCCTCCTTTGCTCAAGGTATACATATTGAGCTCCGTTAATCTGTCCTCATATGTCTTCTGATGCAGTCCCTGCACCATTTTGGTTGCCCTTCTCTGGACTGCCTCAATTTGGTTAATGTCCTTGTGAAGGTGTGGCCTCCAATACTGCAGGAGTACTCAGATGGGGCCTAACAATGTCTTGTACAGAGGATTATTACCTCCCTCTTATGACTTGTGATACCCCTACTAATACACCCTAACACCCCCTAGCCTTACCTACTGCTTAGAGGTCTGCTTGATGATTTCAGGTCATCAGTGATGATGATGCCCAAGTCTCTTTCTTCCTTTGTGACTGCTAGCAACTCTCCCCAGCCTATAAGTGGCTTCAGGGTTTCTCTTCCCTATGTGCATGATTTTGCACTTCTTTGCATTAAATCCCAGTTGCCACTCTTCTGACCATTCTGCTAGTTTATCCAGATCTCTTCTCATTCTGCCCACCCCATCTGGATCATCTACTCTGTTGCAGATCTTGGTGTCATCTGCAAACAGACAAGCCTTACCCTCTAGTCCATCTGCTAGGTCACTAATGAAGATGTTGAATAGGACTGGCCCCAGGACTGATCCCTGAGGTACCCCACTTGTGACTTGCATCTCTTCTGACTGTATACCATTTACCACCACTCTCTGTTTTCTGCCAGTCAACCAGTTTGCCACCCAGTTGACCAACTTCTGACCCACCCGAGCCTACCTAGCTTATTTATCAATCTTCTATGTGGAACAGTGTCAAAAGCTTTGCTGAAGTCAAGGTAGGCGACATCAACTGCTCCCCTTGGTCCACCACTCTGGTTACCAGTCAAAGAAATCTATGAGATTAGTTTGACAGGACCTTCCTTTGTAAACCCATGCTGTCTTGGATCCTGTGCCCTATGGATTCCAGGTGTTGCACTATCCTTTCCTTAAGAGTGCTTCCATAATCTTGCCCACTACTGAGGTAAGACTGACGGTCTGTAGTTCCCGCCTCCTCCCTGCTACCACTCTTGTGGTGGGATCACATGAGCCCTTCTCCAGTCTTCTGGGACCTCTCCTGTGCTCAGAGACTCACTAAACAATTCTGCTAATGGCTCTGCTAGTTCCTCCTTTAGCTCCTTAAGTACCCTGGGATGTGCCATCAGGTCCCATTGCCTTATCCACCCTGAGCTTAGCAAGCTCTTGTAGGACCCTTTCTTTTGTGAAGGGAGTAGTGCTCACCTCCCTCCCCTGTGTCCATGATGCTGAGCTGTGTGCCCTGCCCTACCTTCTCTTCAGTGAATACTGAGCAAAAGTATCTATTTAGGATAGATGCCTTTACAGGTCCTCCTCCTCACATGCTCCCTTTTCTCCATTAAGCTTAGCAATACCCCTCTGGACTTTCTCTTTCACTAATGTATCTATTGAAAGTCTTGTCACCTTCTTTTACTGTTTGTGCTAGTGTTTCCTCAGTTTGGGACTTTGCCTGCCTTACTGCCTTACCTGCTTCCCTTAGGGCAGTTTGGTATGCCCCCCTATCTTCATCCCGCTGTGTTTCCTTATATTTTCTGAAGGCCAGCCTTTTGGCTCTGACCTTTTCTGCTACTGTATTTGAGAACCAAAGTGGTTTCCTTCTTTTTTTGCACTTCCTTTTCTGTCTAACACAATGGGATGTTGCTTCAAGTATTGTATCCTTAATGCTTGCCCACTTTGCCTGTACCTCCTCACCTGTGTTTCTTTTTGCCAGGGCTAGCTTAACTCTGTTGGCCATCTTATCAAAGTCAGCTCCTCTGAAGTCCCATATTTTTGCCTTGGAATGGGATGATTTAGATGTAGTAGCCAAATTGAACCATACCATGTGATGGTCACTGGCCCCCAGGTGACCTTCTACCTGGAGATCTGTGATCCCTTCTTTGTGTCATCTGGAAACTCTTGTATGTTGTTTTTCATTTATCTTACCAGGTGATGGCTGTCTGTGGTTGCTTCTGTGGTCTTGTTCTTTTGTCATGGGGGTGGGTGGGGTGTTAGTTTTGGAAACCATAATGCCACATTTCCCTATTTTTGCCGCATTAAGTTGAACCCTGACTGGTGCATTAATCCAGTTTTTTGCAATCAATGTCCTTTCTTTTTGAGATAGACATTTTGTATCCATATTCATGCAGGTCCCTTCAGTACATGTATGAACAGATACAGATGTGCAAGGCTCTCTGGACTCTGTGCTGAGGAAATAGTCCATCTACCTGCAGATGGATGCAAATAATATTTTGGGATATCTGGCAAGCTGCAGAAGCACAGTAACCTCTGGGATCTATACTTCCACATGGCTACATATACAGATGTGCAAGGTAAAGGGTCAATCTGTCAGTTGAAGTGCTGGCCCTCTGGCTGCAATGGGAGCAGAGGTACAGGGTCCTTTGACAAGAAAAGATATATCTTCACTATAAGGTACTTTGGGCCATGCAGTCAACTCTGCACATTCTCTTCTCAGGTCAGGGAGTGGTGCAGCATGTCAGCACTTGCTCCCCAACCTTGGCCCATTCAGCTGGCTCACTGAACTCACCTTCAAATGCAGCTCACTGACATGGGGTCACAAAGCACTACCCATTGAGCCAAAGTCTGACACTGCACACAATGTTTCTAATTTTATTTTTAATTTGACCACCAAATTTTCAATATACTGTAGTGTGTTTTTTTTTTTTATGTCCCCCTTATTAACATGGGATTTGGCTTTTATAGAATACTGGCCAAAACATAATTTCAGATCACAAAAGTGAAGATGTTTTGGCCAGGATTTGAGAAAACCACACCTGTCACAGTCATGACAGCATGGATTTGTGTCAGGCAGATCCTGTCAGACCAACCTGGTGAAATACTATGACTGGGTAACCAAGCAATTCAACAGTGGCCATGCAGTGGATGTCCTGCTCCTGGACTTTGGTAAGACATTCAATTCAGTGCCACATGGAGGGCTAGGAGGTAAGCTGAAAGGAATAGGGACAGGGACAAAGATGGTGGGATGGGTAGTGAACTGGCTGCAAGGGAGACAGCAGAGGGTGGTGGTGAAAGGGGACCTCTCATCTCCCAGGGTGGTGACAAGCAGGGTGCCTTAGGACTCTGTACTGGGGACGGTGTTGTTTGGGATCTTTATAGCAGACATCTCAATAGGCATCAAGAGCAAGATCAGTCTGCTTGCAGATGATACCAAGATAGGAGGAGTAGTTGTGGATGACTTAGAAGGATGACAGGGGTACAATATGGTCTGGCAAAATTGGAGGCTTGGTCAGGCATTTGGCAGCTGGGGTTCAATGGCAAGAAATGCAGGGTGCTACATTTTGGCACAAAAACCCAAGTAAGAGCTACCAGCTAGTGGGATTCAACTAGCCAAGACAGATGAGGAGAAGGATCTGGGGGTTACCATAATGGGTGCAATGAACAATTCAGCACAGTGTAGAAAGGCAGCTGCAGAGGCCAACAGGATGTTTGATTGTATTGCCAGAGGCATATCCTCCAGGAGAGGGGAGGTGATCCTGCTGTTATACAGGTCACTGGTTACACCACACATGGAGTACTGCATGCATTTCTGGCAACTGTACCTGAAGAAGAACATTAGATAACTGGAGAGGGTGTAGGGCAGAGCAACAAAAATAATCCAGGGGCTATGGGACTTACCCTTCGAGAGCAGGCTGAGGGAATTGAACATGTGCTCCCTGGAGGAGAAGAGGGATAGGGGGACATGATTGAAACCTTCAAGTAGATGAAGGGAATAAATAAGATGGGCATGGAGGGCCTTTTCAAATTAAAGAGGCGGAGGTACACTTGAGGGCATGATCTGAGATTGGAAGTGGAAAGGATCAGGAAGGAAATGAGGAGACCCTTTTTTATAGAGAGGGCGGTGTCTTGGTGGAACATATTGCCAGAGGAAGTGGTATCCTGTAGAACAGTGGGCTGCTTCAAAAGGGGATGGGACAGGGTAAGGGGGAAGGTCTTTGGAGGGGGAAGGGAGAGGAGGGTATGGAGAAGCAGATGCAGTATAAGGGCTGCTAGCTGCACAATTGAGCAGACTTCATATACCATAAGACCTTTATCTTCTGGCAATGTCATATGTATGAGGTGGTGGGAAAAAGGCCATGTTGAAATTTTGCAGTCAAAATATTGAAAATTGCTAAAGTTATGACTGAGCATGGAGAATATTCAATGTACAATCATAACTTTATTATTTTTCCCCACAATTTGATTTATTATAACCCCATGACATGAACTTGATAGAAGAAAATGTTTCAAATCACATGAAAGATGATTTCACAGAGTGACTGTGAAATCACCTTTCATTCCAGATATGAAAAAAAGTTCGCCTGCCTTGTTCCTGAGATGTGGTCCCAAAGAGGCCACGTTGAAAGTTTGGTGGAAAAACATTGCAGATTAGTGAAGATATGAGTGGACATTTAAATATTTCAACATTCACTCATAATGTGGTCAATTTACCATATGTTGTCATTAAAATGTCAATATACTTTAGTCTTCTTATGACTCAACCTCATGAACCTGGTAGGTGAACATTTTCAGATCCTGCCTGAAAGGTGATTTCATGGAGCAACTGCAATATCTCCTATTGGGTCAGATTTAAAAAGTTTCACCTACCTTGTTCATGAGGTGTGGACCCAAAAAAGCCATGTTGCAAATTTTGCAGAAAAAATATTTTAAAATGCCAATGTTGTGAGGAAAAGTTCAAAATGCATTGAAATAGATGAACTGGACTATCCTTCTTTCATCATGTCACTGTTGCAATTACCAGTGGAGGACCTCTTTGGATTGGAGGGTGGATCTCAGATATAGGAACCTCTTAAGGCAAGATTGCATAAGGGGTGAGGGGCAGTGGGTGCTTAGTCGGGTATCAGGATGGGGTGGGGTGTGTTGCAGAAACAAAGATCAATGAGGGGCCATTTTCCTTTTTTCAGGTGCAAAATAATAAAAGTTAGTTTTCTTTATTTAGCAGAGCAGACAAGGAGGATTGGGCACCCCAGTTTCAGCATACAGTGTTTGGTGGTGCTGGGGATGGGTACAGTGGCATTGCCACTTATGTGTTCTGGGGGAGTAGGCAATGTGGAGGGGAAGGGGGTTGTGAGTAGTACTGGGGTGGGCATCCTGGTCCATTTCAAAAAAGTAGTAAATCCACTTGAAAAAAACAATAAAGCAGCATCATGAAGGATGAGGGAGGGCTGGCTGAGGCGGGCAGAGCATACAGCAGTGTGTTAGATGCAAGCTGCAAATTTCCCTGTCACAGCACTTTGTGAGTGACAGGGGAATTCTCAGCTAAGAACATGAAAAACTGCTCCTCCTGGTAAACTGGGCACCCCGGATTTGGGTGTGTGCAAAAAAGGTGTTTGTGGGCTGATTTAAGGAAAAAAAAACAGAATCCAGCTACATGGGTCCCATTTACATAGGTTCATTTTTTTTATTATCATTTTTATACGTTTTTTGTTGAAAACAAAAAACAAGATGGCAGCCGCCATGACCTGCCAGTTTTTCTCATGATCCAAGAAACACTAATTGTGTGAAAGGAAAATATTTGTGAAAGCAAGATTTTAGTGTCATGAAGAACAAAAAGGAGGCCTGCACTGGGACAGGCGGTGTTTGGATAAAATTGCAAATAAAAAGGTACAGAGAATCCGGCATTCACCAAAACCAATAAAAGCAGCGAACAGGAATATCAAATAGGTGCAAAGTTTATTCAAAGTGCATAGTGCAAAACAAATCTTCCTGACACATTTCGGAACAAACAGGTTCCTTTCTCAATGGATACAGATAGACAAATGAGACACCCTTATATACACACTATCTGTTACACCATATTGACATCATCACAGTGAGACAAAATAAGTGTTTAAAGTGACAGTGAGTTAAAATTATCCATATCATACATTGGGCAAAAAACACATAACATTTTATATACTTTTTTAGTGTCATATCAGAGGATTATCCTAGAACACTACTTAGCATGCTCCAAAAGAAAACATTAAATCCATATAACTCTCGAGCCAATTAATATTTTTCATGCAACCTTCAAATGGCACCAACTTGGCATAAGTCCCTTTAATCCAGAAAGCGACAGCAAGAAAAAAAAGGTATCAAATGAAGCACAGATATCTATGTCTTCTTTGTGTCTGTCTCTCAGTTTAGGGGAACAAAGGGAAATTAGGAAACAAGACAATATACAGTACCACTAACACAATAACTATGGTGAAAAGATTATTCCAATTTCTTAAGACATAGCATATGAAATTAAAGTAGTCACAAACAAATGCATGCACAGCAGAAGCAAATAGACCAATTCTCAGTTTTCACCAAAAAAAAATGGTTGGATCTAATCAGAAAAAAATATAAATCTTTCAAAAATCTGGCTATTGCCTTGGATTTTGGATCAGTCAGAGTTTGCATTTTCCAGTTTTAGATCAGATGCTAGGTCAGATTTCAGATCAGATTTTACTAACTCTGACAAATGCGCTTTGATTCTAGGGCTAGCACTCTATGGCTCACTATACCCTGCCTGAAAAAGAAATTCCCTGGTATCAGTGGCACCCTATCCCTTGTGAAATGCCGTGCAAATTCAAGTTAACTTACTGTTAATGTATTTTCTTTCCTTCCTTCCTTCCTTCCTTCCTTCCTTCCTTCCTTCTCCATGGTGTACAGTGATACCACCCCCTCCATCAACCCATTACAAATCCAAGAATTAAGTGACAGTACGGCACCCTGCCTCACCCTCCCCCCATACATGGTGACAGGCACAGTCTTCACTCTCCTTCTCAGCTGGCTACTGGCTAAAGCTTATTGCAAATAATGTGTGATTTAATACATTACAGAATCTACATGCCACAGTGCTGCTCACTTTATTCATTCAATTCAGTGATGATATTTCATGTAATTGAATGAATGAGTAATACTGAGCAGCACTAAGGTATGTATCTGCAATGTAATGAAGCACACAGCTGTTTTTCATTAAGCAATAATACATGACAGGATGTGGTATGTCATATAATATCTTCATGTCTTGGGTATTGTCTCATTCATGCACCCAAGAAGTGACAATATCCCAATGCATGCCCAACCCTGAAGTGTATTATTGCTAGTATGAACAACAAAAGAACCCCAGAGCAAATACACTGGGGCAAGGGTAATCCCAGAGGACATTGGCCATACAGCCAAATTTTAAAGAAAGCACAAATTGTACATACCCCATTAAAGCAAAGCATCATGTGAAGCACCTGCAAATGTCCATTAATTAAATTGGACTAGCTTAACTTTAAACAGAATTGCATGGTGCCAGAAGGCCTCAAAATACAATCAGCAAAGGCTGAGAACAGCGGACACGGGCACGGGCACGGGCACAAGTTTCATCCTTATTTGAACTCATCAGTGTGCCATATCTCTACCACAGCCCAGGGAGAGATAGCCAGCTACCCTATAGGGGATCTTATTGGTTTGGGTCATGGGCAGCCCATTGTAGAGAGAAAAGAGAACAAGAAAAGAACCCCAGAGCAAATGCACTGAGGCAAGGGTTATCCCGGAGGATATTGACCATACAGCCAAATTTTAAAGAAAACACAACTTGCTCATACACCAATAATGCAAAGCATCATGGGAAGCATATGCAAATGCACATTAATTAAATTGGCCTGGCTCAACTTTAAGCAGAATTGCATGGTGCCAGAAGGCCCCACAATACAATCAGCAAAGGCTGAGAACAGCAGACACAAACACGTGTTTCATCCTCATTTGGACTCATCAGTGTGCCATATCTGTACCTTAGCCCAGGGAGAGATAGTAAGCCACCCTATAGGGAGCTTATTGGTTTGGGTCATGGGCAGCCCAATGTAGAGAGAGAAGAGAACAACAAAAGAACCCCAGAGCCAATGCAGAGCAAATTGCTAGTATGTGATGGATCCATTTTTTATGTATTTAAAATTAAAAGTAAAGTTTAAAAACAGTTTATTATGTTTTTATGTGCATTTGCACATACTATATATAAAAATTAGTTTTACATACATACATATATAGTTGCCAGCAGATTAGGCCGAATGGTCTATCTTGTCTGCCCAACGCAGCTCACTGTTAATGCACAGTAATTGTTCTACCTTCCCCCATTACTTCACCCCTTCCATCCCCTTCCCCACCCTGTGCTTCTCTGGTGCTCACCATAACCCCTTCCTGTACCGTGCCCATGTGCCTGTTTCAACCCTTCTTGAAACCCTCCACTGTTCCCAATTTTACTAGATCATCTGGCAGTGCATTCCAGGGCACCACCACCCTCTCCATGAAATGATGCCCTCTCGCCTCCCCTCTGTATCGCCCGCCTGCCAACTTTAGACTATGGCTTCTCATAGTCCCCTTTTCCATCATCTTGAACAGACCTTCTGTGTTCCCTCTATTGAAACCCTTTAGGTATTTGAAGGTCTCTATTATATCTCCCATCCTGTCTGTCCTCCAGAGAGTACATGTCCAGTTCTCTAAGTCTATCCTTGTATGACAATCCCTCCAGACAATTAATCATCCTTGTTGCCCTTCTCTGGACTCTCTCCAGCAATGTGATGTCCTTTTTTATGTAGGGGAACCAGAACTGCCCACAGTACTCCAGATGCAGCCTCACCAGTGAGGTGTACAGAGGAAGTATAAACTCCCTTCTACTTGATGTTATCCCCCTAGCAATACAACCAAGCATTTTGTTTGCTTTAGCCACTGCTCTCCTGCACTGCTCCAAGTAGTTCACTTTAGCATAAATCATCATCCCCAGATCCTTTACCATCTTCACGAAAGTCAGCTGTACCCCCCAAGTGGTAGGTATATCCAGGGTTCCTCACACTATGGTGCAGAGTGCTATATTTGTGTGCGTTAAACCCCAACTGTCACTAGTAAGCCCAGTTTTCTAGCCTCTTCAAGTCTTCCTGTATTGTCCTCCTTCCCTCCTCACTATCCACCACTGCCCACAATTTAGTATCATAGAAAATTCAGAAACATAGACTTTGATGGCAGATAAGGACTGCTTGGCCCACCTACTCTGCCCATTTCTCTATCTACAGGATAAGCTGTAGATCCTAGTTAACCAACAGCCTATTTCCTCCTACCCCCCACAAAAATTGCCTTATATCTGTCCCATGCATTCTTGAATTCTCCCACAGTTTTAGACACTACAACCTCCTCAGGAAGGCTGTTCAATGCATCCACCACCCTCTCTGTGAAAAAAAATACTTCCTCACATTGCCCCTGAACCACCCCCCTCTATCTTCAAATTGTGTCCCCTTGTTCTTGCCCATCTCTTTTCTGAAAGTTGCTACCCTCTTGGACTTTGTTGATTCCACTGAGGTACTTAAAAGTTTCTATCATATCCCCCCCTCTCCCTCCTTTCCTCAAGGGTATACATATTAAGCTCCTTTATTCTCTTCTAGTATGGCTTCTCTTGTAGACCCTGCACCATTTTAGTTGCCCTCCTGTGGACTGCCTCTATCCTGTCTATGTCCTTGCTGAGATGGGGTCCCCAGAACTGGATGCAGTATTCCAGATGGGGTCTCGCTAGCTGTCCGTACAGAGGGATAACAACTTCCTGTTTTCTGCTGGTGATGCCTCTCCCTATACATCCCAATATCCCCCCAGCCCTCCCTACTGCCTTTTTATATTGTTTGCTAACCTTAAGGTCATCTGATATGATTACCCTAGGTCCCTTTCCATTTTTTTATGTTGCTACTACCTCCCCTCCATTGTGTAATCTTCTCCTGGGATTTTTGTTTCCTGGGTGCATTATTTTGCACTTCTTTGCATTGACTCCAAGTTGCCATACTTCTGACCATTCCTCCAACCTTGCCAAGTTCCTTCTCATCCTTTACACGCCTCCTTGTGTATCAACCCTGTTGCAGATCTTTGTGTCATCGGCAAAGAGGCATACTTTTCCTTCCAGTCCCCCTGCAATGTCACTTATACAGATATTAAAAAGGACTGGACCCAGTACTGAACCCTGCAGTTCCCCACTAGCAACCCCTCTTTCTTCATACTGTACTCCATTTACAATTACTTTCTGTGTCCTGTTGTCCAGCCAATATTTTACCCAGGCTACCACCCTGGGACCCACTCCCAGGCTGGTTAATTTGACTATTAATCTTATGTGTGGGACTGTGCCAAATGCCTTGCTAAAGTCTAGGTAGGCCATGTCCATGGCCCCTCCCTGGTCTACTACTTTGGTCACTCAGTCAAAGAAATCAATTAGATTTGTCTGACATGACCTTCCCATTGTGAACCCATGGTGCCTTGGGTCCTGTGCCCCACTGGCCTCTAGGTACTCAACAATTCTTTCCTTCAGAAGTGATTCCATCACTTTCCCTATCACAGAGGTCGAACTGACAGGTTTGTAGTTTCCTGCCTCTGTCTTTGTCCCACTTTGGTGAAGGGGAATCACATCCACCTTCCTCCAGTACTCAGGTACCAAACCATCCTCCCATGATTTTTTAAAAAGGGTAGTCAGTGGTTTCACTAGTTCTCCCCTTAATTCTTTTAGAATTCTTGGATGAATTCCATCAGGTCCCATTGCGTTGTCCACCTTCAATTTTAGGAGTTCTTTCAGAACCCTTTCTTCTGTGAAAGGACTGGGATCAACCCCCCCACCCAGAGTGCTTCTGTTAATTGGATTAGGCACCTCCCCTCCTCCTCTTTTGTGAATACTGAGCAGAAATATTCATTCAGCATCCCTGCTTTTTCACGTCCCTCTCTACCCACCTGCTGTCCATTCTATTCAGCCTCACTATCCCTCCCTTTGTCTTTCTACGCTCCCTGACATACCTATAAAAGGTTTTATCCCCCTTCTTAACCAGGTTGGCTATCTTTTCCTCAGTTTGGGCCTTTGTTATTCTGAATCAGTGAATAAACTCATTTTACTACCAACCCCCACCCCGTTGTCCACAATGAACACATTTAAAAGGATAGGTCCCAACACTGAACCTTGTGGGACCCCGCTGATGACCTCTCTGGGTGTCAAGACTTCACCCCCTACCACCACCCTCTGCTGTCTATTCCTAAGCCAATTTGCCACCCACTCCACCAATTTCTCTCCCACACCCAGTTCCCTCAATTTCCAAATTAGCCTTCCGTGCAGGACCGAATCAAAAGCCTTGCTGAAGTCCATGTACAGGACATCAACCGGCTTTCCTCCATCCAGGGACCGTGTTACCCAGTTGAAAATGTGACCAGGTTTATTTGACATGATTTCCCCCTGGATAAACCTATGTTGGTTTTCATCGTGGAAACCATTTACCTCCAGAAACTCCACTATCCATTCTTTCAAGATGGCCTCCATCAATTTTCCCACTATGGATGTCAGGCTGACCGGTCTGTAGTTTCCCAAATCATCCCAAGTTCCACTCTTGTGGAGAGGTACGACATGGGCCAACCTCCAGTCCAGAGGGTCCCATCCTGATTGGATGGGGAAATTTAATAGTTCCATCATTGAAGCTGACAGGACATCTGCCAGTTCCTTCAGAACTCTCAGGTGGATGCTGTCTGGCCCTGGAGCTTTATCCATTCTCAAGGACTTCAAAGCCTCCCTCACATTCCCTACCTGTAGCTCCTCATCTGCGAGAGCCCCCCCGGTACAACCTTGCCTGCTCCCTCCCTGAGGCAATGGTCCATACTTTTTCCTAGTGAACACCAAGCTGAATTAATGGTTTAACACCTCCACCTGCTCCATCCCCCATCTACTCATCCCCCTTCTTCCTCAGTTTTCTTATCTGCCCCTTCCCTTCCTCCTCTCCCTAACATATCTAGAGAATTCCTTCTCCCTATCACTGATCCTTCTTGCTAATCTAAGCTCCTTGTCTGCCTTGGCCTTTCTAACCCTTCTGCTGACCTCCCTTGAAATTTTATGATACTCCTCAAGGTCTACCACACTATGGGAGCATCTGTGCATCTGTACCTTCTAAAGGCCAACCTCTTATTTCTTAAAACCTCCTGGATTTCCCTTGTCCACCAGTATGGTTTCCTGACTCTGGCCACCTTGTTTAGTGACCTGGAGCAGGTTTTTGTGGCCTCCAGGATGCCCCTCTTCAGGATTTCCCACTGTACCTCTACATCCATCCTGGTCCTGATTTTAGTTATATGCTCCCTGAGTATACCTGCCATCTCACCAAAGTTTGCCATCCTGAAGTCCACTATTGTGGTCTTCATTTGGTTCCTCTCCTTCCTCATGTTCAAGGTAAACCATACCATGAAGTGGTCACTACCAGCCAATGGGACTTCCATCACCAGATCCCTGACCTGCTCCCCATTGACTAGGACCAGGTCCAGGATGTTCCCCTCCCTAGTTATCTCTTCAACCAACTGAGTCAGGAATTCGTCCTGGAGTGTGTCAAGCACCCTTTGCTGATGAATATATCATGCAACTCCAGTCCATCCCTGACATGTTGACGTCCCCTAATATCACATTCCCCCTCCCCCACAATTCTTTCTCAAGTTGTCAATGAGTTCCCCATCCATGTGATCCAACTGCATGGGTGGCCTGGAGACCACTCCCAGATTAACTCTCCTCCCTTCACTATACTGTAACAAGGCCCAAACCGCCTCCACATTGTCTTCCCCTCCTCCTCTCTGCTATACACTATACCATCCCTGACAAACAGTGCAACCCCTTCCCCATACCATCTGCCCTATTTTTTCTAAGTGTGGTATACCCAGGAATTTTCATGTCCCAATCATTGTACTGTGTGGCCCAAGTCTCAGTGACTGTGGCCCCATCCACCCTCCCACTTACACCAATAATGCCTGCAACTCTGGCATCTTATTTTCCAGGCTCTGGGCATTAATCAGGATAACATTCCATTCTCTCCCAGACTGTTCTTTATTCCTTCTGTCTGCCTTGGTCCTTGCCTCCCGTTCTCCAGGTTTGATCCTCAGTTCCTGTACCGCTCCCGAATAGGTGAATAGACGAAGAGCCTACACCCTCCCATCTTGCTCAAGAGTCCTGAAACCTCCAGCCCACCTCTCCTTCTAGTTTAAATTCCACCTTCTAAATATATAATCACCTAGCTTGTTCTTAAGGACCTCCTTCCCCTCCCTATTCAAGTAAAGCCTGTCCCTAGCAAAAAGTTCTTTACTCTCCCATGTAGTCCCCCAGCTGCACACCAACCCAAACCCCATAGCCTGATACCACTCCCTCAACCAGCTGTTAATTTCCCTCATCTTCTATTTTCTTTCCAGAATTCCCTTCAGTACTGGCAAGATTTCTGAGAATGAGACAGTGCTGTTCTCAGCTACGTATACTCTTGCCACTTTCCTATACCTGGCCTACTCTTCTTGCACACTGTTCTCCTCCACATCATTCATGCCGATGTGCACCACAATGTGGGGTACTCCCCCATGCTTTCTTGCCAATGAATGCACAAGGTACCCTACCCTAAAAAGTGTTATTCTTGGCATACATTCCACACTTATAGAGACCCCATGCATTTTCCCATAGCTGAGTCTTCTGATGATGGAGTCCCTTGTTACTAGGACCCTCTTCATCCTCCTTTCCGTGCCTTGCCTTACTAATTCCCACTACCTTATCTCTGCATGTCAGCTGTGCCTCTCCTCCCCCAAGCACCCTCTTCCTGTTTTGTTTTCTTCTGTTTTGACCAGAACAGTAGTGGGGTGGGTAGGTAACTGGCTGGGTGGCAGGGCACAGAGGGTGGTGATAAATGGCTGTCACTCCACAGAGGGAAGAGTGACCAGTGGAGTACCACAGGGATCAGTACTGGGACCGTTCCTATTCTACATCTTCATCAGTGACATTGCGCAGGACCTAGAAGGCAGAATTTCACTGTTCACTGATGACACAAAGCTCTGTAACAGAGTAGACACACCAGAGGGTGTAGACCGAATGAGAAGGGACCTGCAGAAACTTGAAGAAAGGTCAGGGGTTTGGCAGTTGAAATTCAATGCAAGGAAGTGCAAGATAATGCATAAAGGGCACAAAAACCATGGCACAATATATCATTTGGGGGATGAGGATATAGCAAGCACCAAGCAGGAAAGGGATCTTGGGGTTATCATCTCTGATGACGTCAAGGTAAGAAACAGTGTGACAAGGCAGCAGGAAAAGCAAATAGGATGCTGGGATGTATAGGCAGGGGCATCACCAGCAGGAAAAGGGAGGTCATAATTCCACTATACAAGACACTAGTGAGACCCCACCTAGAGTACAGTGTATAGTTCTGGAGACCTTACATATGTAAGGACATCGACAGGGTAGAGAAGGTTCAGAGGAGGGCAACATAGATGGTACATGGATTACATCACAAGTCCTATGAGGACAGGTTGAAGGAATTGAATATGTACTCCCTGGAGGAGAGGAGGGAGAGAGGGAACATGATAGAGACATACAAGTATCTTACAGGGAGGAACAGGGTGCAAGAATACTCTATTTTTAAGCGAAAAAGATGTTCCAGGACTAGAGGGCATGGGATGAAGTTGGAGGGAGGATGATTCAGAGGAAACGTGATGAAGAATTTCTTCACGGAACAGGTGATGGACAAGTGGAACACCCTGCCAGAGGAAGTGGTGGGGGCTGAAACAATCACAGGATTTAAGAATGCATGGGATAGACATAAAGGAATTCTGAAGGTCAGGGGTAAGGGGCAACAGACTTCTAGGAAAACATAAACTGAACTTACAAGCTCGAATAGGCAGACTGGGTGGGTCATAGGCCCTTATCTGCTGACATTGTCTATGTATCTATGTAGATGATGCTGCTCTGAAAGATATGGTGCACTACGGGGTGAAGGGATTTGAAGTAGGTTAAAATACATGCTGGATGGGATGCTCTCTTCAATCAATCAATCAATCAATCAATCAATCAATCAAGCAAAATCTTTATTTATTCAGACGAACATCATTGAGCATAGCTCATTTACAAGATGGACCTGAGTGGTCATAACAAAAAAGGTTACAGATTGTATACAAAAACATGATATTGAATAAGCACAAATACAACCATTTATGAGTGAGATAGATGTACAAATATTTACATATATACAAGGCAAAGGACAATAAACCTAAAACCTAATAAAGGAGAGAAAAACAAACAGTCTAGTAGGGATAAGGCATGGATAATGGTACATGGGTGGGCATATATGTATGAGGTTTGATGGGGAAAGGACCAGATGAATGATAGAAGAATAGGAAGGAGCTTTAAAAGACTATGTGCTTGGATTTCATTATGGGTAGCAAGATGTCTTAGACAATCAAGTTTCATGTTCTTTCTAACCATTGTATAATAATGGTTAGATGGATGCTGGCAAAGGATGTGGGTAGAAGGTTGTGCCGGTTCCCCTTTGGGGCAGAGCAAGGGATGACACACTAGGCTACTGTAAAGCATTTTACCTTGGGTTTAGTGGGGATACACTGTGGCATCTGCAGCTGCTGCAGAATGCTGCTGCCCGGCTACTTACAGGCCTACTTAGGTCGTGCCATATTTCACCAGCATTGTAAGATCTGAACTGGTTCCCAGTGAAGTGGCATATTTTGGTTAAGGTGGGCTTGTTGACCTACAAATCCCTACATGGGCTGGACCTGGACTACCTGGCTGAGCTCCTGCATCTGCACATCCCTATTGTCAAACTCCACTCCACTGAGAAAGGCCTTAATTGTTTCTCCAATTATATATTTTATTTAAAATGTTGTACTGAGAGAGTCACTCAGCTAGAGCTCTTTCTCAAGTACTGTATGACACTGGGAGGGGATACAGACAGGCATAAGACAGCAACCACAATGTAATTACAACAATGGGTGCATGTACATGAACAATAAAAGGCACAGGTAATAAATTCCAGAAATGAGAAAACAGTTTAGAAAGTGTGGTGAGTACATAGGGTATCGTGGTAGTAAGGATAACAGCTAGGGGAGGAGAGTGCAGCAAGTGTCTGACAAGATATTTGTAGCAGAACCATGGTGGCAGAAAATTCAAATTAGAGTTCACTAAGTTATAAGCTATGCAATAGAATCAGAGGCACAATGAGTAAATAATTGATGGGAGAGAGAGGCATGGGTTGTTGTAATGTGGAGGGAACACAAATATGGCTAGCTGCATATGCATGCATTTGAGTAGTGTGCAGTTACAGTGGTTTGAGAGAGTGCTGGGAGGATAAGAAATCGATTGGGGAGAGAGGTTATTCTACTGCGTTGGAAGGCAGATAGAGAAAGCAGACTGCCCTGCTACAGATTGTATTTATTACTAATTCAATTTATAATATGACGATATTCAGTAATTAATTTATTTATATTTATATTCATTTTTATATGTATATTTATTTTAATTGTATTTACACATCATATGGGTTATAGCCTAGAGGTTAGAGTAATAAGCTGTGAATGAGCTTGGTACATCCAGTAGACCTGAACTTGAGTCCTACAACCTCCATCTGCATACTGTGTGACTCTGAGCAAGTCACTTAACCATCCCAGTGCTCCCAGGTCACCCCTGAAAATAAGCACTTAGGACTAGTGGACCTTACACGGTTACCAAAAAGAATAATTTTTTTTTAAAAGGAATACATTTGTAGTCATTCAAGTTATACAGATAGTCAGATTGAATCTGGATAGCCACGATCCAAACTCCAATTAATCCTGGGATCAGATTTTGGAAAGGATTTATATGACCAAACCTCAGACCAGATTTCTGCTAAAGTCTGATGAATTCAGATTAGGTGATATTCCAGCTCATTTAAAATAGATGATAAAAATAATGTAAACAAATGTATAACACATAGCATGTGTAGTCAATTGGTCACAGAAATTGTATGTTTATATTTGCTTCGGTTAAACACAATTTGGCAAAACAGTCCAATATTCAAATTTTTTTTCAGTAGGCACAGTTAGGGTTATTTAAATATAGGGCTTGATTCTCAAAGGGCCCTTGCATTGACTCAAGCTGTAACAAAAGCTAGTATACACCAACGCCTGGTGCACCAGGGACCCTGTACCCGATTCTCTATCAAGCAGTACCCTGGCGGCAAAGTCCAATGGCTTGTGGTGACTGTTGCCCTGCATCACACAAATGGTGCAACTGGATGGTTAGCCACAAGCCACGAGGCAGCCATGTGCCTGTCTAGACACAGGCAGGCTAGCTGTCATCCAATCCCAATGTGTCAGTTTAATAAATATACAACGTGTACCCCTCTTCGTAGTCTAGCATCCCCCATCCTGTTGTGACAGTTTAATAAATACATAAATCATACCCCTCCCCAGTAGTCTAGTGGTCCAGCCCATCCAGTATGTCATTGTAAGAAATACATACATTGTACCCCTCCATGTTAGTCTAGCAGCATCCCCCTTCCCATTGTATCATTGTAAGAAATATGTAAGTCGTACCCCTCCCCGGTAGTCTAACGGTCCCCCCATTCCATTGTTTCATTGTATGAAATATATAAATCGCACCCCTCCCCTATAGTCTAGCGGGTCACCACCACACCATCCCGTTGTATCAGTTTAATGAATATAGAAAAATTATACCGCTCCTCAATAGTTCAGCAGTCTCCCCCTCATCCCAATGTGGCCTGGAATATAGTTAAATAGTATAGCCCCACTCCCTGGTGGTCGAGCGCCCCCCACACCCCACTCCCACAGGTAGTGCCCACCACCCTGCTGCCCCCCATCCTGGAACAGAGCCGGCACAGGCACAGCCCTTCATGGCTGGCACCAACTGAACTGTACAGTGTACTGTAAGGTGTACATCACTTTACAGTACACTGTGACAGTTCAGTCAGTGCTAGCCATAGAGGCGGGAGGAGAGCTGTATCAGTTCCGGCTCTATTCTGGGATGGGGGGAAAGCAGGGTGGTGGCACTACCTGAGGGGGTAGGGGGCCACTCAACCACCAGGGATTGGGGCTATATTATTGAACTATATTCTGGACCACATCAGGATGGGGGGTGGGCCACTGGACTGCCAGGGAGGGGTATGATTTATATATATTTATTAAACTGATACAGTGGGATGGGGGTAGGGGAACTGCTGGACTACTGGGAGGGTACGATATGTATATATTTATTAAACAGTCACAACAGGAGGGACACAGCTTGACTACCAGGAGGGGTACAAATAGTTATTTATATATATATATATATATATATATATATACATATATATATATATATATATATATATATATATATATATATATATATATATTATATATATATATATATATATATTTAGACTGTTACAATGGGATGGGGACCACTGGACTACCAGTGAGAGGTACCATATGTATATATTTATTTTAACTATTACAATGGGATGGGGGTGGGTGCTGGACTACCAGGGAGGTTTCTGTTTATTTATTTATCATACTGCTACATCAAGATTGGGATGGGTGGACTGCGGCACATTGACACATACAGTCAGCTCTCCCAGAGGATAATATTGTAAGTACCCTTAGACTAGCCCTGGCTGATCTAAGGGTACATAGAATTTCTCCCACTGGGAGAGATCTGAGAATCTCATTTTCAGGGATATGGCATCTTATGTCTGCCACATGCCCTCTAGCACCATGTTGCAGCCTATTTTTGGGTGCTTAGATGGTGCAAGCCCCATTTGGAGCAACCAGCCTGTGGTTGGTGCATGCCGCCTTTGTGAATAGCTCAGGGGACAGTTTTTGATGCAAGGTGTCACTTGCACCATTTATGTTTGGCTCAGGCACCTTGCGTCAAACTCAGGGCTTTGAGAATTGAGCCCATTATCTTTTTGGTAATAAATTAATGAATGAAGAAATACTCCTGCCTGTTTTATTTTACTGACTCCAGTCATTTTTAGAATTAATGTTTTTTGAGGAAAAATTAGTTTAGAGAGAGAGACACAGAGGCTGGCCTACCAGCACAGTGGTAGAGCTATCACTTGTAATGCCAATAACCTGGATGCAGAATCGAGCCTGGCGCATCAGTGGGTCAGCCAAGGGAGGAAGGATTGAGCATCTGGAGGACAATGCTTCTCCTTTTGGGTAGAGGGCCATGATGTCCCACTTGGTGGTAGAGGCCAGGTGGTAGCGTCGTGGATAGCTACTGAGCATGGGGCATTTAAAATGCTTAGGTACATTTGCGTGCAGAGGAATGCACACATATTTGAGAAATTAGACCAGGTGCCATGAGGAGGGAGAAATGGAAGCAGAAAATTACATTTGATGGCAGGATGATGCCTGGCTCATTGCAGGTCTTGCACCCAGGCAAGCCATATTTGGAAACAGTCACCAGAGAGGGAGGATGGCCCTTCCCCCTGGCCACACCATGGATGGAAATCAGTGGGCAGTTAACTGGCCAATAATTTCTCAGGAAGCTGTTTGCTTGCCAGGTGAGCTGTGGCAAATGGGTGCCATCAGGATAGGCTATAAAAACCTTGATGGAAAAAAAGGGAGAAACACAGACACATAGGGAGTAAGCAAGCAACATTATATCAACTGCTGCAATTTTAGTATTACTGAGTGCATACAGCAAATCCATACAAGTACTGTGGCATTGTGGACTAACTGACTTCAAATACCAGCATGACATTTGTCTTTACTTATATCCATTTAATGAACATAAACAGCAATGATTGAAAATTTTGCTTGCCAAGGTGGTCCCAATGACTATGTAAGCCACGTTACCAGGAATTGTGTTTCCGTGATAAGTCTAGCCCATCCTTTAACACCTAGTGGTGTGTAAGCAATACATATCCATGTAAAAGCAAAACAAGTCTAAGATTACAATACAGGAATCCCAGTAAATCTTAAAGCTCTGAAACTAACTGCACTACGTTGCATAGAGATTGATCAGCAAGCAAGTGGAACTGCCCACATTGTGAAGCAGTGAACATTTGCACAGTTTGGCTTTTAAATCAGAACTAACCAGGTTAGGTAGAATAGCACTGATGGTTCCACAGCATGACTATAAGTAACATTCCCACAGTTAAGGCTGAATGTGTGACAAAACGGTATTCAGATTACCATGTGGCAGAAGGGGCAGAGAAGATGTACCCTAAGTCCTTTTCACTATCATACTTTTTTACTACTTTGCTTTACATACTTGCAAATCAAATGCAGACAGCCATTTAAACTGCAGTGAGAACAGACTTCCTGCTTCCTTAATGATTGGCTCAGACTGCTGAGACTGTGCTAAGTATTAATTCACAGATGTGACATATTAAAATTAGCTTTACTGTAGTTAATTCAATTTTTTCTGCAGAAAGTTGTCCTTGCTGTATGCAGAACAATCCGAATCTTAATACCTGGATTTCTATGGATCATGTATTGTACAACAGTCTATTGCCATTACACCCTTGTGTTTTTAGACATTTTGTAATTAAGAAGCAGTTTTATGTTTCTTGGAAGCTACGTGAAATTATTGATGTATGACCCGTTATTTAGGAACACTGAAAAAACAAAAGATTTTTGAAGGTTGTCTTTTTTATTGGGATTTACAGTGCTCATCAGCTTGTACTGTGCACATTAGCATCCACTGACATTGCATTGTCTGTATATATTTCTAGCTGTCAACAGAATGTCCTGAGGCAATAGCAACCTGATTCTATAGCGATAGTCAGTTCTTTTGTAATACACAAGGGCCTAATTTTCCATCAGCAAAGCATGAAATCATGTGAGAATCCCACATAACCAGCATGTGCAAACAAGAAGCACTATTTTTCATGCATAAAAATGTCTTCATAAAATAACAAATAAATTAGGTCTTCTGTACAGGGGAAGTGGATAAAAACTGCAATGCTTTGTAAGAATTGGAGCACTAAATACTGCCCGAATCTGAAAACTTCTTATAATGGCAACCCCTCTATAAATTGTCCAAACATAGTTAATAAAAACAAGTAAGGACAAATCTAGGCAATTGTACAGAAGGAAGCATTTTAATTTTAAAAATGATGTACCCAGTATAGCAACCCTTTAACATCTTGTTTCCAGTGGGATCCTGCCTCAGCAGCATTTTTCATTATGAGGACTGATATAAAGTGAGGTCAAGTGATTAGCTCAAGGGTACACAGCAATATAATATCTGTGGTTGGATTGAAACCTGGGATGTCCTGTTGCATAGCACCCTATAAACAACAGATGATATAGACCACTAATTCATGTGAATGTGTTGTGGTATCCTGCCACCTCATCTGGGCTACATAGTTTCTTTATACATGACAGGTTTCAGAAAATAGAACAGAAGCAGGGGGTTCCAGCTTTACTTTATATATTAAACCCAAATGGTGCTGAAAAATGTAAATGATTAGGAGTAGAGCCACAAAAGCCTATCTCTCTCTCAAGCTAGTTCACACATTGTCCTCTGAGCCCCACCAGAAATTATTTCATCACTAATACCATTCGAATCTTTGGATGCTCATTGTCAAACTTATTTATTTAGCACACAGGTAGTTTGCATCTTAATAACTCATCAAGTCTATTATCACACCACAGTTATATTTACATTCTTCCTTCTCTCTCTTCTGGCCTCTGGTTGGCTCCGCATCCTTTGTTCTTCAGGGTCTGGACACACTGAATCCGGCCACCCTTTCCAACACCAGAACCAGGTGATTCTTCACTTACCTGGGCCTCCCTTCCAGGCCTGGACTGTATGCATCTGGCATCCAGACCTATTCCCCCTCCCCCTTTTATCCCATTCCTGGGTTCCTTGCCCCCAGCCTGTGGTTCTACCCCCCTACACCTTTTCTTTCCCCCCTCTCTCCTTTAATTCTTCTCACTCTCCCCCTTCATGCTCCCAGGCACCCACGTACCTTCCCCTGGTGAGGATCCACCTAGCCTCCCAGCCCTCTGCTGCTACCCTGGAGCAATAACCTCCTGCCCTGTACCCAGCGTGTGCTAAGGTGCCCTTTAGCCCTGGACAACCGATCCTACCTGTTGCCCTGATTATCACCCCTCTCCTCTTTTATTAGGGTGGGGAATTGTCAGCAAGTAAGAGGGTTTGCTCTGGGTGACTTGCCCTTATAATCCCCTTCAGGACCCCAAATTAGGACCCCAACTAGCCCCTCCCCCAACCAATCCCAGGAGCCTAAAGTACATTGTCATATGACGCTGCTTAGGCCCTCCCCTTGACTCTGATGTCACTACCTCCCCTGTCTCTTCCTCCCGAGCTGCTCCCCCCTTCCCCTTCTCATTTTTGTTTAGGCCATGGTACAACCTGGCCTGCCTTTTAGGGGCAAGCCTCATTGTCCTCTGATCCCCACCAGAAATGATTTCACCACTAATACTATTTGAATCTTTGGATGCTCATTGGCAAACTTATTTATCTAGCACACAGGTAGTTTACATTTCAATAACTTATCAAGTCCATTATCCCACAGTTCTATTTACATTTTCCTTCCCTCTCATCTGACCTCTGGTTGGCTCTTCAGCCTTTGTTCTTTAGGGTCTGGACATACTGAATCCTGCCCCCCCCTTCTAACACCAGAACCAGGTGGTTCTCGACTTACACGGGGCCTTCCCTTCCAGGCCTGGACTCTATGCATCCGGCACCCAGACCTATTCCTCCTCCCCCTTTTATCCCACACCTGGGTTCCTTGCCCCCAGCCCATGGTCCTCCCCTCCCTTTTCTCTCCCCTTCCCCATTAATTCTTCCTGCCCCACCTCCCACTTGCTATGGATGTCGAGGCTCCCGCCCTTGTGGACTAGTACCTCAAACCCCTTTTTGCGATTTCTCCCACTAGCTCCACCATGGGCCTTAAAAATAAGCACATACCAAATTCAGACAGGTGCACCCCATCTGATCTATACACCGCCTCCTGATCAAATGTGATGTCCCTGTGCTGGATGTGCATCCCCCCCATCTCGATCATTGCCCTAGCTACTCTCCTGTTCAACCACTTCCTTACTTTTTCAATTAGCCTGACATCCCTGGCCCCTCTCCATACTCTCCTAGATGTGATTTTGGACCAGCCAATGGTCACACTTAGCCACCACCCTTTTATCTTCTCCAGATCCCCCACTATTGTCTGCCCCAAAGCTCCCAATGGCACCCCTCCCAAATCTTTGCCCCCCAGATGGATGATAATACAATCAGGCCTGCCTCATTGTACTTTTAATTCCTCCAACAGAGGCAATAGTTGGGCCCATCTCCTGCCCCTGATGCCTTTCCATTGAACCCTTGTGTCACCCATATTTGGGCATAGCTGACTCCCTCTGCCTGTGGCAGCTGCAAACCTTTCTGCCCAAAACACAAATGAGTGCCCCATGATCCACACCTTCCATTTGGAACCTGCCACAAAACAAAGAGAAACAGCGTTAAATGCTAGCATCAACATCTGATGTACCGCTTGTAGCAGTTAGACCTCCACCACCCCACAATCTTCAACTCTTCTACTGATGCCCCCCTGTCTGCCACTTCTGAAGCGGCCACTATCCTGAAGTAGTAGAGGGCGAACTTGCTCGGTTCCCCCCCACAAATGCTATCATCTTCTTCAACACTGCCCCACCTGGAATGCTGTTGCTGGTGACCCTTCTCCATGCTGGAAGAAAGCCCCTCCCCCCTGACACTCTCATACTCCTTCATAGTGGCCACTGGGCAACTAGACACCCCCCTTTGCAGAGGCAGCTTTACTGTGGTCCCTTTCCCACCCTGGTCTGTTCCACCCTTTCATGTTGTAATGCCAACTCCGGTGTTCCCTTTTGTGAAGCCACCATCTCCCCACCCAAAAGGCACCTCCTGCCATTTCGTCACAAAGATTGCCCGGAACAAACCGGCCTCCTGCACTGAGGTGCATACATGCCTGGTGGCCTCCATCACCTTGTTTAGTAGCTGCCCCTGTATGGGGTGCCTGACATCTCTTACCCCCCCCTTGTGCCTTCTTCCAGCCCACCACCATCCTCTTGACTGTCCTGCTTGCCGTGATGTCTGGCCAACCCCTATATTGGCATTTCCAGCTGATTCCTGCAAGCTGCACTGTTATAGTGGCATGCGCCAGCCCCTCCTCCCATTGTTCCACTATGAACCTCACCACCTGCTCCTCCTGGACTGGCCTCCTGCTGTTCCAGCCCTGTCTTAGCCTGAACCCCTGAAAGGTGGCCCAGCCACTATCGTAGGCCTTCAAGGTGTTGGCTGACCAGGAACCCCGATACAGTGCCCTGGCCTTTACCCTCCAATATCCCACAGCTGCTCTGGAACCCTGGTCCAATGTGTTGCTGCGTGAGGAGTCAGACTCAGAAACCTGTCAAGCTGAAGACGAGAAAGACTGTCAGCCAATTCATTCTTGACCCCTTCTATATGCCATGCCCCAAATTATATTTTCAGCTGCTGCCCCAGCAACACCAGCCTCTGTAGTATCCTGCGCACTGTCTTGTGCTCCCACCCTGCCTGTTAATCACCTCCACCACTCCATTTATTGTCGCACCAGAAGAGGATGCACTTACCTTGCATACGCTCGCTCCACATATCCAGTGCCACCCAGATTGGAAAGATTTCCAAGAAGGTGATATCCTTCAGCAGTCCTATTTCCCCCCATTCTTCCAGCCATGCACCCACCATCCACTGCCCTTAAAATATGCCCCCATCCTGAGTGCCCCTGAAGCATCTGTGTAGAGCTCTATGTCCTTGTTGTGTTCTCATTCATCCTGCCAGAACGTTACCCCATTATATTGCCCCAGGAACTCTTCCCATATCTTGAGGTCTTCCTTTACCCCTTTGGTAATGTCCACCAAGTGGTGCAGTTGTTTTTCCTTCCCCATTGCCCTCCTGAACCTCTTCGTGAACACCCTACCCTGGGTGATTGCTCTGCACGCAAAATTTAGGTGCCCCAGCAGTTACTGTACGTGTACCAGTGTCACCTTCCTCCTCCCTACTGTCTGTGCTAGTTGCCCCTGAGTCTGGCTACTTTGTCTTCTGGCAGCCAGAAACAACCCTGCTTGGTATCCACCTCTATATCCATGAATTCCAACCAGTGCGCCGGGCCCTCTGTTTTCCCTTGCGCTAACTGGATGCCTATCTGTCCACACATCTCCTTGAAATCCCATAGCATCCCCTGTGTCTTACCTCGGGATTCCCCAATGAGGAGGAAGATGTCCAGGTAATGCACTACCCTTTTATGGCCATATCTCTCCCCAAATACCCATGGTACCCAAGAGCTGAATGCCTCGAAGGTTGAATAAGCCATCGAGCACCCCATTGGCATGGCTTTTTTGAAATACAAACCACCTTCGAACTGGAAGCCCAGCAAATCCCAGTCTTCTGGGCTGACTGGCAAAAGCCAAAATGCTGACTTAATGTCCATTTTTGCCAGCCATGCTCTCCCTGCCACCCTAATTAACCCCACTGCCTGTTCCAAAAAAGCATACGACACTGTCCTGAGGTCCTCGGGAATTCCATCATTCACTGATTGCCCTTCTGGGAATGACAAGTGATGAATCAGGCGGAACTCCCCTTTTTGCTTCTTGGATACCACCCCATTGGTGACACCCGAAATTGGGGCATGGTAGTGTGTTCAACGGCCCTTCCACCCATCCTGCCCTCACCTCCTTCTTGATCTTTTCTCTGACAATCCCTTCTTTGCCCCTGACAGATCTGAGGTTCTTTGCCCTCATCCCTGTATGCCCTCATTGAAAACCTAGTGGAAACCCCTTCTGAAAACCCTCCCTTAGCAGCTTCACCCCTTTGGCTTTTAGGTAGCCTAGGGTCCACTTCTCCACTACTTCCCGGGTGATGGGTGTAGTTGCCAGTTCGCACCCCCATCTCCCCACACTCTGGTCCTGGCTAATTTGAACTGTAGTTGGAGTTATACTCCCCATTGTAACCTCCCCTGCCTCTAGCACAGCCCCCCCATTCACTCAAAAGGGCTGGTCCTGCTGTTGCCCTCTCCCTGCCCCCCTTCTCCCCACCTTGACTTCAGTTGGAAGCCAGGTGTGCTCCCCCACACTTTGAGCACACGTGCTTGAACTTACGGTTTGTCCATGTACAGGATGCCTTGTTAAAACCCCAGCAAGGTTTAGTCCCCGGGACCAAGGGGCTTCTTTTCCCCCATTCCACCCCTGTTTGCCCCACTTGCCCTGAGAGAGACATGGTCTTCACCCATAGCTCTGAGTGGGTTCTGTCCCACCTCAAGTCACCAGTCGCTGCCATCCTCCTCCAGAAGACCTCATCATACTTGAGCCAGCCGTACCCCAACTTAGCCTTGTAAGCATCCCTGATGGTCACCATGTAGGTCAACAATGGAATGGCCAGCTCTTCCAGCTTTTCGAGCACTATCATGCTGTACACGGTGAATGCCGCTTGCCAGTTGTCAAACGTCTTCCCCTTCCACTTCACTTCCTCGGCTTTGTGCCCCACCACCGCCAAGGCTACTGCCATCTCCAGTTTTCCAACCGATTCTTTCTGCTCGTACTTCTTGGCAGTGTCCTCATCCACCAGAATGAAGAAATCTATGAACTCGCCCTTCCATATCCTCTCCTTGAGAGAAGCTGGCATGTGGTCCCCCAGTGTGAAGGCCTGTGGCCCCTCGTATATCTGACACCCCTGTCCTCCCTTTTCCCCATCCAGCACCCCCGTTTCACCCTTTGTCTCATATCGCCTTCAGTGTGTGTTCCATCTTTTTGATTCCCGTGTCCCCCATGTCCCCCAGCAGATTTTCCAGATATTCTTCGAGGTCACCCTCATTTTGGATGTCCACCCCGTCCTTACCCCTATCTGGGCTTCTGGTGTCCAGCTCTGGTAAGTGCAGTGGCTCTGGTGCCAGCACCGGGTTGGCCCCCGGCCCCCCATGGTCTCTTCCCAGGCCATCCTCATCCTGGGCGCTCCCCTGGTTCTTCCATTTCTTAAGCGATTCCTCTTCCTCCTCCCTTCTCTTGGCTGCTTCCACCAGCTCTGTCATCTGCCCCATCAGCTTGGAAGCCGCCTCCATCATTTGCTTGCTTGACATTTGCTTCTTTGGTGCCATTCCTGAAACAATGCTGGGGCAGAAAAAACACAAATCATCAAAATGCTCAACACCCCCTTTAGGCAGCACCCCACTCTTCCCTCTGCCTCAGCTTCCAGGCCAGAAGTGTTTTGTTCACTTGCAGGATTCCTGATCAAGGATTTGGTCCCCTTTTTCTGTTGGTCAATGATACACTCCCCCTCCCCCTGTGAAGTCCAATGCACCACTACCTTGGCTTCGGCCCATCTCAATTTGTTGACTTACTGCCCCACCCCCTTGCCTACCCTTCCTTTGGCCTGTGGTATGCCAGGCATACCCTTCCATTCTACCTTCCCCCATCTGGGCATTATCCTCTCCCTTTTTCTCCTACATATATATATATATATATATATATATTTTTTTTTCTTTTGTGGCCTAGCAGGACCCTTCTCCCTTACCACACGCCCCTGCACACTAGAGGCCCTGCTGCTCTTCATCATTCGGCTGGAGCAAAAAGAGCTATCCCTCATTATAACTGCTTCAGTTATTGCCCAGCTGTGTATCCCCAGACTGAAGTGCACAGTCCTTGGTCCAAGGTTTGCTTGTCTCTCTGACCACTTCTGGACAAAAATTTGTTTGTGGTGATTATCTCTCACCGCAGATATACTTCCCATTACTACTTTTAAATTTCCCCGTGAGGTCACCACTCATGTCCTGCTTTGATTCAGTATATGTAACATAATCAGTTAATCGAAGCAGATGCACCACCTGCCCTCCACTGCCTACTGTCACTCATATTCCTGCCAAAGGGCTTGTTCACATTAAACCCCCCCTCAATGACCTTCAAGGGGATCTGGTGCTGTGTGTGCCTCAGCAATGTGCCCTTTGAGGCTGTTGGCTCTCGTTTTCTTCTTGGGCCTCCCTAGGTCCTGGCATCTGCTCCAGCTGTCGCCGTTACCCCCATGTGGCCCCTCCACCGCCCGACCAAAAATTCAACTGAAAAAAATGGAATTTCTCCCCATTCAGTGCTCTATCTGCCCCTTTTCTTTCATTCAGATGTGCCACTCTGTTCCCTTCTGAACACTATCGGCAGAATGGCTCAGCACCATGTGGCCTCTGTCCCACGTAACCAACCCCTCATGCAGCCCAGCGTCTGGGCCTTGTTCCCTGCTTTCCAGTCCCCACCACACTCAGTGCGTATCAGGACCATGAGGGAGTGTGTTTACCCTGTCCTGTCTCACCAGGCTTGGGCTCCTACTTCCATGCCTGCTCTTTCTCCTGGGGGGACTGCTCACCTCCCATTAAGGCTGTGCCATGCTCCTGGACCACCTGCTTGCACACTGGACTTACCGAGCGGGCACTGAGACTTCCCATTGTCTGCTCTTCTCTCCTCTCCACTTTAATTCACCAATGTAGCCACAACCTAAGGCTACCAGTCTCCACTGCCCTGAGCAGGCACCGATGCATGCCACAAACCAGACTAACTCTCTACCTTACATCACAGGACCAAAGCAAGAATAAAACTGCCTGCTACTTTTTAAAAAATAACTGTAATGCTGTTAATTAAGCTCCAGATCCATGGAGCAGGATAAACCTATTCTTGCTTGGTGCCCTGCATGCCTCACCAACACCACCAGCTGGCCTGTCATCTACGCATTCCCCAAAAACTTTAATTTCAATAAAAAAACAGTCTGTTCACCTGCAACTGTGTCAATCTCTTGAACACCTTGCACATTGTTCTGCCTACCAAACGAGTCAAAAAATACCAATGCTTGCAGCTTAAACCTTCCTATATCATACATTGAAGAAAAAAACCTCTGGGCCACCTAGGCTACAGAGGCCTAGACCATCCATATGCTTACCTGTATCCTTTGCCAACGATGTGCTGAATGAGTCTCACAAATGAATTGTCAGCAAGTAAGAGGGATAGCTCTGGGTGACTTGCCCTTATAAACCCCTTCAGGACCCCAAATTAAGACCCCAGCTAGCCCCTCCACCCAACCCATCCCAGGAGCCTAAAGTACATTGTCATATGACGCTGCTTAGGCCCTCCCCTTGACTCTGATGTCCACTACCTCCTCCCTCCTTTCCTCCTGAGCTGCTGTCCCTTCCCCTTCTCATTTCTGTTGATGCCATGATACAACCTGGCCTGCCTTTCAGGAGCAAGCTGAAAGGCAAGCCTCTGGGTGACCAAAGTAGTAGATCAGGGAGGGGCTGTGGACATGGCCTACCTAGACTTTAGCAAGGCATTTGACACAGTCCCACACAAAAGATTAATATACAAGTTAGCCAGCATGGGAGTGGGTAGCAAGATGACAGCCTGGGTAAAGAATTGGCTGGAGAATAGGACACAGAGAGTAATAGTAAATGGAGTCCACTCTGAAGAAAGGGGGGTTACTAGTGGGGTACCGCAGGGTTCAGTATTAGACTGGTCCTCTTCAATGTCTTATATGCTTACATTGCAGAGGGACTGAAGAAAAGTATGTCTCTTGCAGATGACACAAAGATCTGCAACAGAGTTGATGCACAAGGTGGGTGGAAAGGATGAGAAGGGACTTGGCAAGGTTAGAGGAATGGTCAAATGTATGGCAGCTTAGATTCAATGCTAAGAAGCGCAAGGTAATGCACCTGGGAAACAAAAACCCAGGGGAAGAGTACACAATGGGGGTGAGATACTAACAACAACAAAAATGGAAAGGGACCTGGGGGTAGTCATATCAGATGACCTAAAGGTGGGCAAGCAATGTGAGAGGGCAGCAAGGAGGGTTGGGGGATACTGGGATGCATAGGGAGAGGCATCACCAGTAGAAAACAGGAAGTTATTATCCCTCTGTACAGACAGCTGGTCAGACCCCATCTGGAGTACTGTGTGCAGTTCTGGAGACCCAATCTCCGTAAAGACATAGACAGGATGGACGCTGTCCAGAGGAGGGCAACTAAAATGGTGCAGGGTCTGCACCGGAAGACATATGAAGAGAGACTTAAGGAGCTTAATATGTATAGCCTCGAGGAAAGGAGGGAGAGGTGGGACATGATAGAAACTTTCAAGTACCTCAAGGGAATCAACAAAGTCCAAGAGGGTAGCATCTTTCAAAAAAAGAGGTGTGCAAGAACAAGAGGGCACAATTTGAAGATGGTGGGGGGCGGCTCAGAGGTAATTTATGGAAGTATTTTTTCACAGACAGGGTTGTGGATGCATGGAACGGCCTTCCGGAGAAGGTTGTGGAGTCAAAAACAGTGGTGGAATTCAAGCATGCATGGGACAGTCATAAGGCAATTCTAGGGGGTTGGGGCAGGAAGAAGTAGGCTGCTGGTTAACTAGGATCTGCAGCTTATCCATTAGGTAGGGAAATGGGCAGACTGGGTGGGCCAAGCGGTCCTTATCTGCCATCAAATTCTATGTTTCTATGTTTCTATTAGCAGTAGTAAGCTACAGTGGCATGTACCACATGTCTGATGTATAAGAAACCATGTGGCCCAGATGAAGAGGCATGATGCCATGAAACATTGGCATGAATTATTGGTCTATGCAAAATACAGCATTGTGATGTAAAAAAAGAGCAAGCCTCCAAGTTTCTGTTGGACTCTAACATTTATCATGTTTTTGGAAGTTTCCCTCATAATATAATTTGATATTGATACCTAACTAAAATGGTGGGCAACCTGAAACAACACCTCTGACCTGACTTCACTAATGACTAACCTTCTTCAAAATGCAGTATGTACTGTAGTTCACTTCAAAAATCATTCCCACTATTTAATTATGGAGCAATTCACACGCAGCTGTGGTACTATGTAACATATGGCTCTGCATGTGGCATTCATCTTTATGTTTTGCAGTATCGTTAATAAATAGGCACACTTTTCGGGATTTCATTCATTTTATTTTTGCTTCTCCCTACAGTATACAGTGTATAAGGAAGAATTGCTGGCAAAATAGAAGCAGACATCAGTTCAGACTGCTGAACATAAAATGATCTACTAATACTCTATACAAAGTACAGAGAATCATCCCTCTCTGCCCCCCTTCTCTCACTCTGGGACAAATTTGTACTTCTGCAAAAATACTATGAATTGTCAATGACCCCTTAAATATCATAGAGTTCATATGCACCTGAACTGCATGCAAGGCACATATATCTCCTCCAGTAAAAGTTCCACAGAGACAGGGCTCAGTTTAGCCTTGCTGTAATGACTCCAGCTGCTTAAATTGCTGTCTTTCCATGCATCTCATTTTTTTCTTTAACTTCTGGGATTTTTTTAACATACTGTACTCACTGGACAATTTATTTAGTATGTAAATCCAGGCATGCTATCTTACTAAATAACCTGCAATATTTTGGACAGCGTGTGCTAAAATAAACATTTCACATTTTTCATTGTGTGTTTAGAGCTTCTCATTTTTTAAACATTCTGGCAAATTACATAAAATAAGAAAGTAAGCTATTAATTGTTTCATTTTTAATAGCTTAAATTATAAATACATCTGGGTAACTTTTATATTTTATCATAGGGTATGTACTGTATGTTGCATAGTATTATTTCTAGTTCCTGCAATTATTTTATCAGGACAATTAAATGGTGATATTAAACACTAGTATTTTCAAATTACGCTTGAGTACTCAGACTTTGATGTCCATAAAATACTATCCTAAGCATTTTTAAAAGTTATTTACCTAGAATACTCCAGCTGAGATGTAGCACCTCATTTACAGTGATGTCTTACCTCTATCCCTTTAATAGCTGCAAAAACCTGAAGCAAAGTGATGTCAGGTGAGTTGCTCAGGGTCACACAGTGAGAAAATAGCTCTGGTTGGATTTTAACCTGAAATGCAGGGAATTCCTGGCCCACAGCCCTTTCAATGTGTACAACATACTGCATCTCACTTGGCAAGGAATACATTGCTCCAGTTCTTACATGAATAAAAAATATGAAAACATATCATACAAGCAATTCTTACTAATGTGGCATTTCCTGGTTATATTACATTAAGAGGCACTTCCGTGTATTTAGTATTCGCATACCAGCATAACATCCTGTTGAGGACCTTTACTTATTCTTGAAAAAATAGTGATATTGAATTAAAGTCACTTATGTCTTATTTTAAAAGGCAATCCTAACATATAATTGCAGGCATCCCAGGAGAGAATACCATAGTTTTCTGTATTTGTGTGCCAGATACTTTACAGTCATGAAGCCAATCAAGTCATATCTTCTTAAATGGACTATATCTGTTTTGGGTACCTTTCTAAATTGTGATCATCACAGCATAGGTTGTTATATGCAAATGAGCAGGCTATGATTACATCCTCAGGCAGCTTTACATGTTTAGGGAATGGCTATGGGAGGCCTGTATGAATATTTTAAAACTAAGGTTAAGTTTCCCATGAGAATGAAACCTCCATTTGATTTTGACATTTATTTGTCCTATGCTAGAAAGGACAAAATCTACAATCACACAAATATTTATTGTATATTGGAGGTTATATCTGGTAGAATTAGATCCATGTGATTTAATGGTGCCCATGCATACCATTTTTGCTACTTAACTGCTTTGTGCATCAGTCCAGCTAACTATGGAAATGGGTAAAAGCAGAACCCCACTAGAGCAAGATGCTGCATCTCAGTTGAACTACCCAGGATAAATAAATCAATCACAAATCAGTTTGCAAAATAAAATCTAACTTCTGTTTTGTATTGGAACAAATGCAACTGGAGACAGTGCACTACATGACCACAAATAAAAAAATGATCTCTTATTCACTCTGGGCCCGATTCTCAAAGCTCCTTGAATGGCATGAGAGGCTTGCACCACAAGGAATGGTGCAATGTGGGACTTGTGCCAAAAGATGCGCCAGGAACAATTCTCATATGCAGCCTGCAGCAAACACAGGCTGCATGCAACAAAGGGGGCTTGGGCCATACCTGCAACAGAAAATGGGCTGCAGAATGGTGTTACGGGCTTGCAGCAGATGCAGGCTGCCATGTGCCAAACGATACACCAGGAGCAATTCTCATATGCAGCCTGTGGCATACACAGGCTGTGTGCACCAAATGGGGCTTGCATTGTACTTGCAGCACAAAATGGGCCGCAGCATGTTGTTAGGGGCTTGCAACAGATGAAGGCTGCCATATCCCATAATTTTGGATTCTCAAAACCCTCCCGGGGGCAAATTTCTAAGTACAGTTAGACCAGCCAGGGCTGGTTTAAGGGCACTTAGAAGTGTGTCCTCTGAGAGTGTTTATTTATTTATTTCAGTTTTGTTAACTGGGTAAACCCCCTGGGCCCAAAGGTCCAGTTTTCAGGGGCAACCCGGAATTAGTTACATACAATCTTAATGGATATTTAGCAGTTACAGAGAAACAAGGCAACTGCAGGTACAAACATAGCTTTTCAAAGTGCATCACATTTCAGAGGTAGATTCCATTTCTTGAGACATCATGTTAACACATTAAACTAGACAGGAGGTGCCTTCAGACAATGACAGATTGTTAATACAAGCAAATATGGATTAAGGAAGCAAGCATTAGGCTCCAATTGAGTGTGTTGACACTATTCACCTTACAAAGTGGTGCATTTGGGCAGGGGCATTACCACCTGGGCAGGTTTGGTGGCTGGCATGGGGCCATAACAGTGCAGGACAAAACGAAGCACAGCAAGACTGCACTGTTACAAACAGCGTGTGGCAAGAGCCATAAATACTTTATTTATTTATGGGAAGCTTCACCCCCATGCCCCCCATGTGGGGGGGCTTCAACCCCCACAACCCCCGGAACTATTATAACCAATTCTAAGGGGGTACGGACACAGGGGTAAGAAGTAAACAGTAAAAAAAAATTCCCTTAGAGGGAATCAAACCTCTTTCCTCCCAACCCCATCCACTGCAGGGCCAGGTGCTCTAGCCACTCCACTATGGGAACGGCTTGACTGAGAACCCAGCCTGCAGTGTCCAGATACACTTCCTTCTTCTGGGTGAGCAAAAGGGGGTAGCAATACTTTTGTATCACTGTAATTCCGCTGGTGCTATATAGCCGTTTACTCTCTTCACAGTGCAGTCGTGCTGTGCACAGTATTGTCTATGCTATTCTCAATGGTATCTTGGCTGCTTGGGGTCTCTTGTCTGTTGTCACAAACACATGAAGAGGCTGTTTTCCAGCAAGTGCATTTTGAGCCCTTTTCTGAAGGTATCCAGAGAGCTGGCAGTCTGTAGATGGTCAGGGAGGTCATTCCATAGCACTGGAGCTGTATGGGAGAATGACTTGATACCTGCTGCTGTTCTTGCTCTAGGAACCTCCAGAAGCTTCCTGTTAGAACTGCAGAACAGACTACCTGGGCACTTGGGAACCAACAGACTGGCAAGGCCCATCGGGGAAGTTCATTTTGAGATTTTGTATATGGTGCACAGAAGTGGGAACTGGAGCTGATGTTTAAGTGATGGCCAGTGTAGTGAATCTAGTGCCCCACAGTGGCGGTTCCTCGGGTGAGAGTTGGTTGCAAAAGGGGCAACCTTATTGAAAAGTATTTGCATCCTCCTGAGTTCCACATTTGTGACTGACTGCAAGACAGGAGCAGGATAGGTAAAGTTGGACAGGAGTATGCTGTTTGCTATAGTTTTTCTGGTTTCTGGGATAAGTTGTACACTCAGTCAATAAAGCAAGCCTAACCTTTGGTGTGTGGTTTGGGTAACCAGGTCAACATTGTGTTTAAAGGTGAGACGTTGGTCGAGGACCAGACCTAAGTACTTAAAGGAGCTCACAACTTCTATGGGTGCTACTGACAAGGAGATCAATCAATCAATCAATTAATTTTTTATTTAGCGAGGTGAGACACCATTGAGCAAAAGCTCATTTTCAAGATGGACCTGGACATAAACAGTATAATCAAAGGACAGGACAAAAAAAACAGCAAGTGAATACATTCAAAGAAATAATTAGGGCACGGTTTACAGAATCAATACAGTATTAACTTTTTTTTATCCATAACACAATAGCTATTCAGATGCTCCAGCCTAATCAAGTTAGCAGTCTAAACTCAGTAGTATGAAGTTGGGCAAGGACAAAACTATGCCATACTATGACTATTCTATAATAGATAAACAGTAATATGAGTTAAGTATAAGTGCAAAGAATATGTATGCCATGGAGCAACAGTGAAAGGAGACAGATAGAGGGCTATGGTACCCAATCAGGGTGCTGAAGCATGAGTAGACTTGATAGACCAATAGGCCTACTCTGCTGGCATCTAGTATGTTAGTATGTTAGTCAAGGAAAGTTCAGTATCCAGAGAGCTGGCAGTCTGTAGAGATGGGAGGGAGCAGGAGGCTTCTGTTTGGGCCAAGAGTTTTAGGCCCAAACAGGACTGCTATTGTTTTCTTGGGGTTCAACAGCAGCTTGTTAGCCAGTAGCCACCTTTCAAGAATTATGAAGTCCTCCTGGAGCCAAGCTCCAAGGTCAGATATGCTTTTCAAGATTCTGTACAGTACGGCATCATCTGCATATTGGATTATTGCACTGGCACCGCAGTCGCTACTAAGATTGTTCACAAACAGGGAAAACAGAAGAGGTCTCAGAATGGAACCTTGGGGTATCCCATCCTTTATGTGAAGCAGTCCAGATATGGTCCCACTCCATTTGACCTGTTGCATGCGATGGGACAGTTAGCACTTGAACCAGCTTAAGGAATGACAGTTGAGGCCAATGAGTTTCAGCTTGCCTATAAGAAGATTGTGGCTGACTAAATCAAAGGCCTTGGTAGGATCAATAAAAATGGCACTAGTGGAGGTACCATTGTCAAGAGCCTTTAGAATGTCAGTCATAAATTTAATAAGTTGCTGTACCTGTACCACGCTTTTGCCTGAACCCATTCTGATTGCCTACAAGCAGCTGGTTTGTTTCCAGGTAGTCACGTAGTTGATTATAGACAAGCTGCTCCTGGATTTTGGCCAGGATTCAGAGCAGCGTAATTGGCATTTAGTTATGGATTGGTTCCTTGGCATCTACCTTATGTATCAGAATTACATATGCCTCTTTCCACTTGGCTGGAACAACTCCTTCAGTTAGGGATCTGTTGATTAGCCAGGTCATGGGAGAGGCAGAATATGGAAGAGTGATCACTCAAGGCATCTGAGAATTTGCCCACACTGACTGTATGTTATTAGGGTTGGAAACGTGCACCAATGTGTGGTCCCCCCCCAAGCCCCAATCCCCTTTTATTAAAATAATTCCTGCCTCTGGTGGCTAGTGGTCCCCCCAGCCCCAATCCCTTTTTAATTAAAATAATTCATGTACCTTGTGTGTAGCAGTCCCCCCAATCCCTGATGTCCCCTAAGAAAAATTCATAAATCTACCCCTAGTAGTCTAGTGGACCCCTCTTCCCTATCCCTGATCTGCTTGTATAATACAATAGATAATGTTCCCAGGCAGTGTAGTGGACCCCCAACCCCCCAGCCTGGCAGGTAGTGCCTCACCACTGTGCTCCCTTGTCCCATCCCCGAGCTGGCTACTAGCACATCCCTCCACTCTCCACCATGGCCAGCCATGACTGAGCTGTCAAGAAGCATGTACTGTATGCAGTACACTCTCATTGACAGCACATTCAGCAGCTGGGCATGGTAGAGAGTGGAAGGCTGTGCCTGTCTCCAGCTCGGGGATGGGACGGGGGAGTGGGGTGATGTGGTACTGCCTGCCGGGGTGGGGGGTCCATTAGACCACCAGGTAAAGTTACCAGTTATATAATACAGGAAGATCAGGGATAGGGACGGGGGGTCCTCTATACCACCAGTGACAGATTTATAAATATTTCATGGGGGACATCAGGGATATGGGGAGACCTCTAGCCACAGAAAAGTGACTTCTTTTAATAAAAAGGGGATCTGGATTGGAGGGAATGCTAGCCACCAGGGAGAGGAATACTTATAATAGAAATGGGATCAGGGCTGGAGGGGATTGCTTGCCACAAGGGATGAAATTTCTTTTATTAAAAATGGAATCAGGGATGGAGGAGCCACTAACAACTAGGGAGTTCTGTTCTGTCAGCATACAGGGGACATGAGGGGGGCACTAGCCACCAGTTGCTGTCCATGGCACAGCTGCTGCCTGACTGCCTCAAAGACTGTGGCAAACCTTGCAGATAGGCTGTCTGTATGGAACCCTGCCACAGTTGTTGCAAACTGTGGGACTTTACCACAAGGACACTACCCAATAGAGAATCAGAGGCAGGGTCCCCGGTGCACCCTCAATCAGTGCAAGCTGCCATTGGCACAGCTTGCACTGACTATTGAGAATCAAGCTCACTGTCTTTATAGAGATGATAATATTTAATTCAACTAACACAATTTGCTGAAGATCATTTTTTATTTATTAGTTGCCAATGTAGGTGTTCCATTACAGGTTTTCTAGTGAAGTTGCATGATGTGATATCTGTGCATTTCTAAAGAAAGTTTTTTCTGACAACACAGTGAGTTTATTCATGCAATCACAGCTCTTCCAAGACTGTAGATTGTGATATCAGATATACTGGAATCATGAGTTCAGTTGAAGGAAATCAAATGTTTTTAAACATAGAGTGCAGAAAAAAAGAGTGTTAAATATTTTAAAATACTCAGAATATCAGTACTGAGAGGGCATCACAAACCTTCTGGACAATGTATCAAAGATGACAGTGTACACTGATGGTTAGGGAACCAAGCTGCAAAGTCTAAGCTTCAGTTTGACTTCTGGCTCTACATGTACCTTTGACCAAGTAACTTGATTTCCCTGTACTTCTGCCCTCCTCAAGAAAGTCAAAGTGGGTCAAAGCAGAATGATGCTGATAATGAGCAAATGTACTGCATTGACCTATCCTGGTTAACTAAATTGTACAGAAAAAGTAAAACTTTAACTGCAGTTACTGTAAACATCAATGAAACAGATTTAAGAGGTTGCACAGTGGACCTGTGCATTGCCACTGAATGTGACACAAGGGTGCCCCTTCCATGAGCAGTTTTCTTAAAGAGTAGAAATTTATATCAAGTTGTTGTGTTTCATAGCCATGTGTAGCAACAAATTTTCCACAATGCATGACAATGTAACTGGCTGACATGTTTCATACATTTCTCCCACAACAAAGTTCTGTACCTGTGACAAAAAAGCAGCAGTACCTGGTTAGAAAATCTGAAATTGCTGCTAGTATCATTATCTTATATTTATTTATTTCATAGTATGGTGAGAAAAAATTCTGTTTTTCCATTATTACGAATATAGTGAAATGTGCCTATTAATGACACTACATATTAAGGATTTTATAATTTAAGTAAGGATGTTTTTTGTAGTCCTGAATCCAATTTCTTAAGTAATGTGTAACCAGCACATTAATAACAAATCAGTTTAAAGGAATGATTCTTTGGTCCCAAAGGGGTCCTTAATAAACTGGTTCCACTGTAGTTCTATTAAGAATAGCCTATTGTGATATAAAAGTAACAGGGAGTGCTAATAATTTCTCTAAACTGCAACCCTTAACACTTCCAAGAGGAGAAAAATGAAAATATAGTTTATTGCATTCTACATTTGTGATTCTTATAATACTCAGTTACTAATGCTATTTGAGATTTATACATTAATCCTTTGCTATGCTGTACTATCTTTGTGACTTCTTAGCATGTCCTATTAGGATTAAATATTCAAATTTGCATATTGGATGGCCCACATGAGACAGACATATTCTAAGCTAATTAGTCATGTTGCTATAAGAACTCGCTTCCCTGGTTAAGAACTATTTAACAAAAAACTTATAGATCTCAAGTATTCTTAACAAGTAACAAAACAAAGATAACAGAAGAAAAAAAAACACATTTTTATCAAAATATGTGAGCCAAACATAATGTGTTTCTCAATAAATATGCAATAGGTACCAATAAAATGCACCATCACTATGCAACCTGATATTTATTTCATAACTGAGGTGGATTGAAATTTAACCTAAATAAATTAACATAATTTTTCATTAAATTGCTTCTAAAAATAATTTAGGTAAAAAGGTACTTATCCCAGTCAAGACACACGCAAACAGTTCTTAGTAGGAGTATGTGAGTTCAGGGTTCCGGTCAATAACATCACAGAACAAAATAAAGTAGACAAAAATAAAGCATCAAAAACAGTATCATCATCAGTATTGGCAGCACAAAATGTAGCGTGCCAGAACAATGCAGGCCACACGACACACAGTTAGCAAACAACATGCACCGCATGAAGGCATTACACTGGAAAACACAGTAGCAGGCACCCGTGCACAGGAACAGCACAGGGGTGCAGGGAGATGGAACAGGGCAGGGTGCAACCACCACTGGGGGAAGCAGTCCACTGGACACCTATCATGGTAATCTAATGGCACATGCACCCTCATGGTGGGGTACCCCCACCCAGAATGCTGAGTGATGGATAACGTGCACCGGAATAATCACTGGAGGACAGGTGGACCATGGCCACCATGTGGATGGCTATGTATAATGCAAGGGGCCAGGAGCACAAGCCAGCATGTCCCCAGCAACACACAGGACAGGGGAGTTGGCATGCTGGCTTGTGCTCCTGGCCCCTGTGGTTCTAGTGCAGTGTCTCCATACGGTGGACACTGTTTGTTAACTGCATGTTGTGTGGCCTGCATTGTTCTGGCATGCTTCATTTTGTGCTGCCAATATTGATGATGACACTTTTTCTGCCGCTTTATTTTTGTCCACTTTATTTTGTTCTGCAATGTTACTGACCAGAACCGAGCCCAGTTTGAGTTTTCTTGTTATTTTTCTATTTGATAATGAGTGCTAACTGACGTCAGTCTTAAAATGATGCACTCATCCAAGCTCCTCAGCCTAAAAAAATATGCAGATCATATATTTAATTCCTCAGCCACCACTACCCCTGTAAACTGTATATGCACCTCATCCATGTAAAAAATTTGACTCTAAATCACTCTAAGCAACATTTCACCTTTAGCAGTAAAACCTGAGATATCTCAATAGCTATGTGTTACCCACATTAAATATAGATAAAGACATTTTGCCCAGGTAAATTACACTGAAAATAAAAGAAAAGTTTTCTTCACAATTCTTAATTAAGCAGAATGTCTTCACTAATTATGTTTGGATTCATTTGTTATCAGGATCATCTCTACTTGGTCCTCTGGGTCAGTGCATCCATTTATGAGAGCTGTCAAGTCTCCCTTTTGAGTTGCCCGAAGGTCACCCAGCATCTGACAGCAGTTAAATAACTGGATCCCTAAGTATCTGAAGCTCTAGGTGAATGTGAACATGCCAACATCTTCAGGCAAATGAGTTCTTAAGAGAATGATACTAGGTCCCTTTGTTGAGAAAGTGCCGCATGAAGACAGATCATTCCATTTTCTGTATCTGCTGCCAGCAAGATCCATAGTGTGTTAAAGGATCTGGGGCCTTCCACACTTTCAGTTTGCCTTATAACAGCACTTAAAAGTATTCCATGTGAAACAATAAGAATACAACAGGGGTACAAGCTCAACCTCAACCTCAACCCGCTGAGAGAGAGAGAGAGAGAGAGAGAGACAGAGAGAGAAAGCAGCCAAACCTTCCTTAAATCAAGAAGGTTATTTAATAGACTACACTGAATTTAATTATTACTTTTTGGACCTGTGTAAGTAACTAGTATTGATTCCCTGTTTTGGGGGTTGACTTTTCTTAGTTTAACTTTTATTTGCCAGGGAGGAACTGTAGCTGGGAGATATTTGCAGTCATTTGTGTCTAGACCTGTTACTTAACCTCTGTGAAATAAGTGTCTGAAAGGAAGGAAGGCACTCCCTGGGGTGGAGGGTCAGAGTTGTAGTTGATTGTTTCAGAGGGCACAGGTTTACTCCCACCCACCCGGCCCCTCACCCCACTCACACAAAGTGCATAACTTCCTTTATAGCAGGGGTTCTGACATCACTCCCACAAAACTGTTAACAACATACACCTGTTAATAGCACACTAAATAGGGGGTAAAGATACTCACAAGCTTGCACACACTAAAACAAGAAAAAAAAGGAAAACATCTGTAACAGGAAGGGACACAGACACGTGAGGAAGGGTGCAATGCATTGGCTGTGGAGCAGCAGTCTTCTGGGAGACATTCTGGAGACTGCATTGCTGCCCTATTTGCAGGCACCTCTCTGGTCTGAGGGAGGAGGTTTTTCATCTCCATGCTGACCTGTAAAGGATTCAGGAATCCTGCTCCCCCACCCATGGACCACCCAGACCACTGCCACTACATCAGAGGTTGCCAAGAAAAAGGAGTGATTGGACCATGGTAGGCTCAGGGAGGGTGAGGGTGGTGGAACAGAGGAACATCCCTCCAGTTGTGCTTCACCACAATTCATTCACCACTCTGGTGGAGCATGGTTCCTCTATGGAGGCACCTGCAGTGGAGACCAAGGAGGATGCTGGGAACCTCCAAAATGGAGACCCACAGGAAGGTGGCACAGAACCCCACAGGGGAAGGAAACAACTCCTGGTAGGGGACTCAATTATTAGGGGGGTAGAACTGGGGAAGGAGGGGACAGGGAGGTAAGGTACCTGCCTGGTGCCATGTCTTGGAGGGACAGGAAACAAATCTTCAGAATCGTGGGAGCAGCTGCAAGGGGGAGTGAGCTGGATGTCATTATCCACCTAGGAACAAATTACCTGGCTGAGAATTGGATCAGAGCAGTGCAACAGGAGTTTATGGAGTTGGGGAGGGGGCCTTAGACAAGTAGCACATGCGGTAACTTTCTCAGAAGTGCTACCTGTCTATGGCATGGATGAAGCTAGGGTACGCCACACCTTGGGACTCAATGACTGGTTGAAAAACTGGTGCATAGCTAAGGGATTTGGCTTCATTGGGGACTCGGGCTGTACCTGGAGGGATGCAGGTCTATACTGGCATGATGGTCTGCATCTATCCAGGAGGTGAGCCAGGGTGCTAGGTGATAGGTTTAAATGTTTCATTGGCAAGCATTTAAACTAGCCGGGGGCACTGAAAAGGAGAAGGGAAAATCCTAGCCCACCCCCCAAAAAAATCAGGGTAGTTAGTGAGGTAAACACCAAGATAGAGCAGTTGATAGGGAGAAAGGCAGGGGTAAATGGAGAAAAAGACCAAAACAGTAAGAACAGGGATGGGGCAAAAAGAAATAAAATCATAGAAAAATGGAGGGTAATGAGTACCAATGCCCATAGTCTAGGTAAAAAGCTCCACAAAATGGTGGCCTTGATGGAAGAGGCATGCCTGAATATCGTGGCAGTCACAGAAACATAGTACACAGAGAACCATGACTGGGATGTCAACATACCAGGGAACACAATCTACAGGAGGGACAGGGAGGGAAGAAGAGGAGGAGGACTAACTCTCTATGTAAGAGAAGGGATCAAAGCACCAGAACTAAAGGGTAAACATGGAGGAGAGGAGGCACTATGGGTCACCCTGGAGACTGGGAATGGCACCACAGTCTGTACAGGGGTTGTATACAGATCCCCATCTCAGGGGAGGAAATGGGTAAGGAAATGATAGAAGGAATCCTTAGGATGGCAGAGAAAGGGAGATATTGCTGATGGGGGACCTGAATATGCCAGACGTTAACTAAAGCACCTTTGCTGCAGCCACATCCAAGAGCAGGGCCATTCTTGATGCCCTACAGGGGGCATGCCTCAGACAGTTAGTGTTGGCACCCACTCAGGAGTGAGCAATCCTATACCTAGTACACTCAAATGGGGATGGAGGGAGGCTCTCTGATCTTGAAGTGGGTAGCCATCTGGGAACAAGTGACCACCAAACAGTGTGGTTCATGATAAACTTAGCTGTAGAGTCAAGCCATACAAAAGTGAAGGTACTGGACTTCAGAAGGGCTGATTTTGTCAAAATGGGAGAGTCCCTCCGAAAAGCACTAGCAAACAGGCAAGAAGGTGGGGTTGAGCAACAATGGGGAAACATCAAAACTGCCATTACAGAGGCAACAATCCTCTGTGTGAAGCAAATAAACAAATCAAAATGAAAAAAAAAACCACTATGGTTCTCAAAAGAAGTGGCAGGGAAGGGTAAGGAGAAATAGATAGCATTCAGGAAGTACAAGGAAACACAGAAGGACCAGGACAGAGAACTGTACCAGTTAAAGCAGAAGGAAGCGGGGAAGGCAGTCAGAATAGCAAAGGCCCAAACCAAGGAAAAAATAGCCAACTCAGTTAAGAAGGGGGCTAAACCTTTTATACGTACAATAGGGAACAAAGAAAGACTAAGGCAGGGATAATTAGGCGAATAAAGAGGAAGGTGGTTGAGCAGACAGTGACAGTGAAAAAGCAGGGATACTGAATGGATACTTCTGCTTAGTATTCACAATGGAAGAGCAGGGGGAGATACCTAAACCAGTCAGTAGAAGCACTCTGATTGGGGGGTTGATACTAGTCCTTTCACAGAAGAAAGGATTCTGAAAGAACTCTTAAAACTGAAGGTGGATAAAGCAATGGGGCCTGATGGGATTCACCCCAGAATTCTAAAAGAACTAAGTGAAGAACTAGTAACACCACTGACTACACTTTTTAATAAATCATGGGAGGATGGTGTGGTACCTGAGGACTGGAGGAGGGCAGATGTGATTCCCCTTCACAAAAGGTGGGAGCAAGACAGAGGCAGGAAACTACAGAGCTGTCAGTTTGACCTCAGTGGTAGGGAAAATAATGGAATCACTACTGAAGGAAAGATTTGTTGAGTACCTAGAGGCCAGTGGGACACAGGACCTAAGGCAGCATGGATTCACAGTGGGAAGGTCATGTCAGACAAATATAATTGATTTCTTTGACTGGGTGACCAAGGTAGTAGACCAGGGAGGGGTTGTGGACATGGTCTACCTAGACTTTTGCAAGGCATTTGACACAAAAAATTAATAATCAAATTAGCCAGCCTGGGAGTGGGTTCCAGGGTGGTAGCCTGGGTAATACACTGGCTGGACGACAGGACACAGAGGGTAATCATAAATGGAGTCCACAGTGAAGAAAGGGGGTTACTAGTCAGGTACCGCAGGGTTCAGTACTAGGGCCGGTCATTTTTAATGTCTTTATAAGTGACATTGCAGAGGGACTGGAAAGAAAAGTATATCTCTTTGCAGATGACACAAAGATCTGCAGCAGGGTTGATATGCAAGGTGGGGTGGAAAGTATGAAAAGGGACTTGGCAAGGTTGGAGGAATGGTCAAATGTATGGCAGCTTAGATTCAATGCAAAGAAGCGTAAATTAATGCATCTGGGAAATAAAAACTCAGGGGAAGAGTACACAATGTGGGCGTGAGATACTGACAACAACAAAAATGGAAAGGGAGCTGGGGTAGTCATATCAGATGACCTAAAGGTGAGCCAGCAATGTGAGAAGGCAGTAAGGAGGACTAAGGGGATTCTGGGATGCATAGGGAGAGTCATCACCAGTAGAAAAGAGGAAGCTGTTGGCCCTCTGTACAGACAGTTGGTAAGACCACATCTGGAGTACTATGTACAATTCTGGAGACCCCATCTCCACAAAGATATGGACAGGGTGGAGGTTGTCCAGAGAAGGGCAACCAAAATGGTGCATGGTCTGCAGCAGAAGACATATGAAGAAAGACTAAAGGAGCTTAAGATGTATAACCTCGAGGAAAGGAAGGAGATGGGGGACATGATAGAAACTTTAAAATACCTCAAGGGAATCAACCAAGTCCAAAAGGGTGGCATCTTTCAGAAAAAGAGATGTACAAGAACAAGGGGGCACAATTTGAAGATACAGGGGGGGATGGTTCAGAGGTAATGTGAGGAAGTATTTCTTCCCAGAGGTGTCGTAGATGCATGAAGCAGCCATCCTGAGGAGGTCGTATAGTTAAAAACAGTGGGGGAATTCAAGAATGCATGGGACAGACATAAGTCAATTTTAGTAGGGGGTAGGAGGAAGTAGGCTGCTGGTTAACTAGGATCTGCAGCTTATCCATTAGGTAGGGAAATGGGAAAACTAGGTGGGCCAAGTGATCCTTATCTGCCATCAGATTCTATGTTTCTATGTTTCTCAAGATTGATTTCAACAAACGTAGCCATGTTAGGTAAAGCAGTTAAAAGTCAACTACTGTATCTATGTGTGAGAAACCACATGATTTGATGCATATGATACATTACCACATTTCCCCATACCTAACTACTGTATCAGCACTGCATCTAAGGGAATGCTGTGGCTAATACACTAGCTGTTGAAAACTTACAATGGTAGCCAGTGACGTGATGAAGAATATCCACATACATAACTATATATCATAAAAAAGCCTCATTAATTTCAACTGAATTTTCTGTGGTATGTCCCAGTATATGCATATATACTGTATAGTAAAAGGCATCTCATTACAGCCTACCACTGTAAGTTAAAATACCATTCCTAGTCAAAGAGTTTCAAACCCAAATCAGTCACCTCCATCACCTTGACATGATTTTCTCAAATAGTGCATGCTGTAATTAGAGACTAAATAACATGAGTCTGGATTGGAGGGCAAACTATTCTCGCACTCAGAAGAAGAGGTCCCATCAGGTCAATGTTGAGCATGACTCTCAACTGGTAATTCTTTCCTCTTTCCAATATTAGCAAGGCCTTTGACTCTGTGCTGCATAGACATCTGATAAAGAAGTTGGATGACCTAGGCACTGCTAAGAGTGTTGTCAGGTGGGTAGGAAATTGGCTCAAGGATACGAGACAGAGAGTAGTAGTAAATGGGATTAAATCTGCTGAAGGTGATGTCACAAGCAGAGTTCCACATGGATCAGCCTTAGGCCTGGTCCTGTTTAAATGTTCATCAGCGACATTGGCGAAGGAATCTAAGGAAAGATTGTCCTCTTCACAGGTGACTCAATGCTCAAAGTGACAATTGACAATACAGAGCTGTTATGGACCTACAGAAGTACCTCCACAGACTAGAAAGTTGGTCTAATGTCTGGCAGCTGAGGTTTAACGCAAAAAGGTGCAAAGTCACACATCTAGGAAAGGGAAACCCTAGGAAAGAATTTTGGCTGAAAGGGGTCAGGCTCAGCACCTCACAAGAAGAAAGGACCCTGGGGGTCATCATATGTGACACTCTCAAGCAATCAAGCAAATGTAACAATGCATATAGCCAGGCAAATAGAATGCTGGGGTGTATAGGATGGGGATTTGACAGCAGAAGAAAATAGATAATTCTTCCCCTTTATAGATCCCTAGTGAGGCCTCACGTGAAGTATTGTATCCAGTTTTGGAGCCCTCATTTTAAGAAGGACAGAGATAAGCTGGAAACAGTACAAAGAATGGCTTAGAAGGTGATTTTGTGGATGTTGTGTGAAATCACCTTTCAGGACTGATCAATGAAATGACAGTGCCAGTGTTCATGAGACGGTGTCCAAAAAGTCCATGTTGAAAATAGGGTGAAAGAAATCCTAAAAATGGCTGAGTTACACGTGTTCATTGAAATTTTTATATGCACGCATGTAACTTTGGTCATTTTCAATATTTTGACTTCAAATTTTCAACAGAGCCATTTTTTCACACCACCTCATGAACTGTACAGCTGTGATTTTTCACAGCGTGTCTTGAAATGTGTTTTCACACCTGTGGCATTTTGGCATAAATATGAACATTTTCGCCTATGGGGTTTATGAAGTGGAGGTCATAAGAAGACCATGTTGAAAATCTGGGGTCAAAATAATTAAAAAATGCCAAAGTTATGAAAATTTTCCTGCAATTTCAGTACGACTGCTCGTAACTCGGACATGTTAAATATTTTCAGCATAGTCTTCTTATTATCCCACATCATATATTTCGCAGAAGTCATTTTTCATATCCTGGCAAAAGTATATTTTCACACCTGCACTGCAGATTGATGTTGCACTTGCACAGAGTTATATTTTGGCGGGGATTGAAAACATTTCTGCATTGGGTACATGAGGTGGGGTAATAACATGGCTATGGTGACAATTTGATTACTGTTATGCTATATCTAGAAGCACTGGGGCTGGAGGTCACTGTGCTTCCACAGCTAGATAGATATACTCATCTATGGAGGGATGGGAGTGCAGGGTCCGAAGGACACTGCACTTCCACAGTAAAATAAAGATACTATTATACTATCTCTAAAAGTAAGGAAATAATTTGCAAAAAACTGCATTAATGCTCTAGTTAGGTGAAAGTCATAAAAGTAGGGACATGTGGCATTAGGATTTTCAAAGCTAATACCCCACACCCACCCTGCACACAGCAAAAGGCATCAGGAGTGTACCTTGGGATTGTCAGCCCTAACACTCACCCCATTCCATAAGTAAATAAACTAGTATGGGTACAGTATAGGAGAATGGGGTATGTGTTAGGGTGGACAACTCCAAGGCACACCCTTAACACCTGTTGCTGTGTGCAGGGTGGGTGTGGGGTATCAGCTTTGAAAACCCTAATGCCACATTTCCCTACTTTTGTGGCTTTCACCCTAACTAGAGCAATAACACACTTTTTTGCAATTTATATATATTATAGGGGCACGATAGTACCCCTATTGTTAGGGTTCAATGGTCACTTCTATATTAACCCCCAAATTGTGCTTTTTAATAACTTTGCAACCATTTGACTGATTCACATGAAAGTTTGCATGTTCCATTGGTTACCAAAGATCTCTGGAGTTAGCAAGTTTTGTTCCAGTTAGATGTGCAGGTGCCGAGATACAGAATGTCAACAATTGTGTAAATTACCAATTTTGTGTAAATTCTTTGTCACACCATTTCTCAGAAATGGCTTGGGAGTTTGGTCTGACGTTTTAGGGTATATCGGGCTTGGATCACAGATGCGACTTTTGAAGCTTTGGTGAAAAAATATTAATCAGCTCAAAAGTTATTCAAGTTTAAATTTTCCAATTATTTCCTATGGGGAAAGTTAGATGTGCCATGTGAACAACTGTTTTGCTGCTGCAAAAGTGGTACTTATTGTCGCAAATGCATAATGTAGTGTCGAGATTCCACCATCTTGTTTTCAGTTAGCAAGGCAAACAAATTAAATAATTCAAAAATACTTGCAGTTGGTAAACATCAACTGTTGTGTTTACCTAATTGGGCCTGAGGAATCTGATTCTGGGGACAGTTTGCCCCACAAATGCCCAGAAATATGTTAATTTTGTCTGTGGATGTAATTGTGCCACAAATCGAGGCAGTTGTTTCATGAAACAAGGAGTGTTTGTGCCTCAAATTGTGACAATATCACATTGTTTCATGAAAACAAGGAAGAATGTGTCATGCAAACAGATGCCGCAATTTGCAGCAAAAATTTGGCATTGGAAAAAAATTACATTTCTGGCTATTTTGGAGGCAAACTAACCCCAGGATCCGATTCCTTGACCCCCTTTTAGGTAAGCAACTGTTGGTGTTTAACTAATTCAAGTATTGTTATGCATTTTCCAGTCTCTAAGGGGAAGGAGGCTGAGGCATGAGAAGAGCAGTTTAAATAATAGTATTTGTCAATGCTGAACGTTCACTGCCTTAAAGTAAACCCCCCCACCTGAGCTCATTGCTTTCTTTAGTATCCAACATTGGGGGGGGCCTAATCCCAGTGTCAATATTAAGACACCCCACACCAGTTGTGTGCAGTACTGGGGATCCCATCCCCAGTGACCTGAAATAGTTTAATTATTGCTTTTTTGTAAAATCCGACACCAAGATGCTCACCCTCGCTGTAGGGTGCCCTCTCCAAAGCCCATTGTTTTAATTATAGGTGCCAACATCAGGGTGCTCAATCCCCATGTCAGCATTCCTAAGTTATCCCCAGCAGTGTGGGACACTGGGTGTCCCAAAATATTTATTTGTTACTTGTAAAATAAAAAAAACAGTCCCCCAATCTCTTTTGGGTTTTTAAACCTAAAAAAAGAAAATGGTCCATCGTCATTCCTGTCATCTCCCTCCCCCATCCTGACCCTCCCACTGAACACCTACCAAACCGCACACCACCTTCATCATCATCATCATCACTCTTTATTTATTTAGCACCTTTCAAAAACCGAGGCGCTACGCAATCATATAAAACATCAAACATAAATATATAAATTAATCTGGGTAAGCCAGAGAAAATAAATATGTTTTCAGCATAGTTTTAAAACTATTGATGGTCAGGCATTCTCTTAACCGGTGAGGTAGAGAGTTCCACAGAGTCGGTGCCGCAAATGAAAAAGTGCGAGCCCCCGAAGTTTTCAATCGAACCCTGGCAACCTCCAGCAATCCCTCATCGGTGGATCGGAGAGGACGACTGGGGGAGTGGGGAGTCAGGAGATCTTTCAGGTAGTCAGGTCCCTGTTTGTATAAGGCCTTGAAGGTAAGCAAGCCTACCTTATAGGTGATCCGCAACTGAACTGGCAGCCAGTGCAGTTTGCGCAGCACAACAAGCGATATGATGACTGGTCCTAGAAGTGCCAGTCAATAGCCTGGCCACAGCATTCTGCACCAGCTGCAGGTGGCAGTAATCAACCCCAGGTAGCCTTAGGTAGAGGGCATTGCAATAGTCAAGATTGGTGGTAATGAAGGCATGGACCAATTTGGAAGGTCACCCAGAGGAACCAGGTGTTTCACCCAGGCGATATTCTTCAGATGGTAAAATGATGATTTAACCACGGCCGACACCTGAAATTTCAGGGTCAGACCGTCATCAAGAATAACACCCAGGATTTGCATCCAGTCTGAGGTAGCGAGCTGGACACCATCAAGCTACAGGCCTGACGTGTGCCCAGCTTCAGAACCCACCCCCCAGATGACCTGGATCCACAACCAACACCACAGGCTTATCCGGATTCAACCTCAGCCAACTCAAATTCATCCAGTCTTTGATCTTGGAGAGGCAACTATTTAGCATAGAAACAGCATTGACCTGTCTGGGCACAAAGGACATATACAGCTGAGTATCATCTGCATAGCAGTGAAAACTCAAGCTGTATCATCTGATGATATCTCCAATTGTCAGCATATACACTGCAAACAACATGAGCACCAATATGGAGCCTTGCAGCACCCCGCAGGATAGGGGCAGGACATCAGAGGAATAAATTCCAGTGACTACCCTCTGAGACCTACCTACAAGGAAAGATCAAAACCATTTGAGGACTGTACCCGACAGTCCACAAAGGAACCGCAGAGTCTCCTAAAACACCCCATGGGCCACAGTGTCAAAAGCTGCTGAGAGATCGAGAAAGACCAAGATGGTACAAGCCTTTCTATCTCTCACCATTAGGAGGTCATTAAGTACCCAAACAAGGGCAGTTTCAGTGCTATGCCTCTTCCTAAAATCAGACTGGAGAACTTCATAGACATTGTGATTCACAAGGTGATCGTTCAGCTGCAATGCAATCACCTTCTCAATAACCTTCCCCACAAAAGGAAGGTTAGAGACAGGTCAGTAGTTAGCTGGATTATTGGTATCTAAGGAGGGTTTTTTAAGGAGTGGTTGAATAACCACCTCCTTTAGGGGGTCAGGAAAGACACCCCTCTCCAAGGATCTCCTTAAAATTTAGCTAGGATTGGGCAGATAGCATCTACACAACCCACTAATAGAGGAGTAGGGCCCGGATCCAAACTACAACAGGCTGGGTGCAAGGTCTGGACGATCTTCACTATGTCTATGAATTCCGGTCAGCTGAAGTCAGTCCAGACAGACTGGGTGCTCACCACCTCCCATCGACCACTGCAACCCCTCATAGAGGGAGCAGGGCCAATTCCGGCCCTGATGCTGGCAACCTTATCAGCGAAAAACTGAGATAGCTCAGCTCACTTACTTTGTGAAAATGCTCTTCTGGGTTAAAGACAGATGGATTACACAATCTGTCAACAGTTCAAAAGAGCTGAGCTGGTCAATTTTGTGCTGCAGAAGTCTCCCTGGACAGGAACTCTGCCTTTTTACAGGAGATTTCTGATTGATAGCGCTCATAATGCTCCATCAATCTAAGCCTGTCAGCATCAAGGCCAGATTTCCGCCATGTTCTCTCCAGCCTTCGACCAACTCACCTTAACTCCTTCAAGGACCCATCATACCAAGGGTTCCTTGGGTGAAGAGTAAGTGGTCGAACACGAACAGGAACAATATAGTCTAAGGCATATCTCACTGCCTTATCATAGGCGAGTACTAGACCCTCCAGACTTGTGCTTTCACTCAGCAATCCCGATAGGTCAAGCACCGCCAACAGACCATCTGGGGTAACTCCCCTTAAAGGGTGGTACCTGACCATCTCCAAAGGGTTAGGTCTACTCGGGGGGGGGCCAAAACTGACCCTATGGTCTGATGGTCAGACCAACTGATGGGTTCCACCCCCAAGTCAGAAATCTCCATCCCCAGGAGGAACAGTAGATCCAGTGTGTGACCTCCTCTATGGGTAGAAGAGGTAACAACCTATGTGAGGCCCAGCATTTCCATTAGTTGGAGGAGATTTTGACCAAACTGTGAGAGTTCATCATCGACCCAGGCATTAAAGTCCCCCAGAATAATCCATCTGGGAGACTCCAATATCATGTTGATGATGAAGTCCACAAACTCCTGCAGGAATAAACCCCCATCACCTGGTGGACGATAAATGAGAAGTATCCTGCAACCTAAACCCTCTCCCATAATACACTCAAAGGATCTAGTAATTCCTACTGGAACATCCACAAGGCTCAATTTGGTCTTAAAATAGATGGCTACACCCCCACCCCTATGATCCAACCTCGGGCGGTGAATCACCAAGAACTCAGCTGGAACTGCAGAAGCCAAAACTGGGGCCTGCATTTCCATCCAGCCAGGTCTCAGTGATGCATGCCAGATCCACCGCTTCAACAAGATCAGCTGTAATAGCTGTCTTGTTTTGGATGGACCTGGCATTACATAACACTGCCCAAGTTGGATGGGATGCTGAGGAAGACCTCGACTCCTGACCAGCATTAACTGCTGGGTCCTTGGGTATGGGAACAAGACAGGGACTACCTTGCTCCATACATACCTCTGGAGGTCGTCGACTGTCATCTTCTGTTGACTGGGACACACTTGTACTTTTCAAACCTGAATCATGAGCTGAGGAATCAAGGTAAATGCCATATAATGTATTTCTATAGCGTTTTGAACTTATGTTGATATGTATACCATTTTTTGGACATTTTTTATGCACTGAATTTTCAACATGCCAATTTTGGGATCTTCTCAGAAATATTGGTAGGAACTGAGCCCACTCACCCAGGAATTTTTAAAAATATTTTTTTATTTTTAATTATTGTCTTAAAAAGTGCAGATGGATATACAGTATGCTTCCTTCATACATTTCAGAAACAGTATCTTTCATCAGTGAACACATTTATATCTACACATAAAACATCATAGAAAAATATTTTTCACATTTTTGTTTAACAGAGTATTCACACAACATTCCTTGATTTAAATATAATCACAGTGTCACTATAAATGTTTTCTCACCATAAACAGTATCAATTGGTTCATTATTGTCTGAGAATTCATTCACTTCTTAACGAACATTCCTGTAAATTGTACAAAAATTAATTGCTGGTAATAGTCCCACTCTTTACTTTCAACAAAACCAAAAGTGCATACACATGTCTCTATTCCCAAATTAGGTTCACTTCCATATAGTCATCAAAAACCATCTTCTTATTTTAATTACTAACATCTGGTAAATAGTTCTTTACAGCCCAAAATAATGTTTCACCATTAGAAATCATATACCTGTATTCCGTTTTTTCAGTTGAAGTGCAAAAGTGTCCTGTTTAAAATAAAACAAACTCAAAAACACCCTGTGAAGCTACCAGCTTTTGCTTTCCCTAAAATTCACTACAAATTGTTGATATAAAGTGCAATGAATCTACAAAATGTTAATGTTAATGCGTACCTCTTTACACTAAATATTCAATATTGATGCCTCTATTAGATCTGTAAGAAATACAAAAACATCGCTCTTAAACTCTCTGCTCTTAACAGCTCACTGCTGTTTCTAATACACCACATCAGAACATTACTGAATAGCCTGTCAAAACATTTCATTATTTGTTTCTGGTACATCGTATTACAAAGCAGGTTACTCACTTTTAAAGTTAGTTTCCACAAAGTATCATGGACACACTCTTGACCTGCCCTCTCCTAATTGAGGTGCTGACTCTCTGAGTTCATGCAGTTAAAAATGATTGCTTCTCAGGAATCGGGCATGGGGAGAGGCCCATGGTCACATCAGCATTGAGCTCACACACTGTGCACTCCACCTTGGCTGCAGCGCACTGTATCAAACATTTTTTTGTTTGTTTGTTTGATTGATGCTAGGTGCTGCAGTGCAGGTCAGGTACACAGGGTGTGAGCTCATTGGTCATGTGACCGTGGACCTATCCTCATGCCTGATTCCTGAGTAGCAACTGTTTTTAAATGCATGAGCTCAGAGAGTCAGCACCTCCAGTTAGAGAGAGCAGGAGGTCAAGAGTGTGTCCGTGAGACCTTGTGGAAACTAACTTTAAAAGTGAGTAACCTGCTTTGTAACACAATGTCCCAGAAACAAATAATGAAATGATTTGACAAGCTATTCAGTAACGTTCTGAAGTGGTGAGTTAGAAACAGCAGTAAGCTCTTAAGAGCAAAGAGTTCAAGAGCGAATGTTTTTGTATTTCTTACAGATCTAACGGAGGCATCAGTATTGAATATTTAGTGCAAACAGGTACGGAATAAACTTTTTTAGATTCATTGTACTTTATACCTAGAATTTGCAGTGAATTTTAGGGAAAGCCAAAGCTAGTAGCTTAACAGGGTATTTCTGTGTTTGTTTTATTTTAAACATGCCACTTTTGCACTTCAAGTGATAAAACAGAATGCAGGTATATGATTTCTGATGGTGAAACATGACTTGTGAACTGAGAACCATTTGGCTAATAGGAAATGAAGATGTTTCGATACTGATATGGACATGATCTAATTTGGTAAAACATGTGCGTACTTTGAATTTGTTAGTAAAGATGTGATATCACCAGTATCGACCACGGTGGCGGTTTACCAGGAATGTTTGTTAAGAAATTAAGGAGACTCGAACAATGAACAGTGATACTATTGAGATGAGAAAATGTTTGATGCTGACACTGTGAACCCTATTTAAATCAGAAACTGTGAATGCTCTGTTAAACAAAAAAGTGAAAAATATTTTTTTATGATTTTTTTATATGTAGTTATAAGTGTGGACACTGATGAAGGATACTGTTTCCGAAATGTATGAAGGAAGCACACCGTAAATTCATCTGCACTTTTTAAGAGAATAATTAAAAATAAAAATATTTTTAACAATTCCTGAATGAGTGGGCTGAGTTCCTACCATTATTTCTGAGAGTTATTTTGCCTTGCTTGGTAGTCAGCTACTCCCTTAATGAGTATTTTTGTTTAAACCAGGGTGGCTGTACTGGAATTGGATCTCTATATAATTAATGGCATATGGCAGATGTTTTTCCAGAGGGCCTCCACCATGGGAAAGAAGTGTCAACATGCGTTCTTTTAATCCCATACTTCATAAGGACCTACCCAAGAAGAATTCACACAGTTGGATTATATAAGAAACGGAATCTGTTTGGGACTTACCTTGGAACTTTCTTTATCACTTATCCTATCCAGTCATTTAATCTTGAGATCATTACCACATTTATAATGATTAAGTTTGATGAACTGGACAGAATAACTGACAACAGATCCCTACCTTTGTCCATTTCTGAAACAGAAGAACAAAGAATATTACAAGGTTTTCAAACTAATAGGGACTTTGGGGGAACCAGTCCCACGAGGTCAGTCACTAATCAGTATGAATATTTAAAACAAAAGCAGGTTACATTAGAGTGGCACGCCCTCACCATGACCCAATATTTGAAACAAAAGAGAATACCAAGGGGTCTGAGAATTTTTATTGAAGCCAATTTGGGGTATGTTGACCCTGAATTAGATACAAAGTGGGATGGAATTAGGAACAGGTGTCACAGGACTTTATGTTGCTGATAGTAGAGTCAATTACTAAAGAATTAACCAGAATGGAACCTGACCTTGTATAACCTAAGATTCTTCAGGTGAAGCTACCTCTGGCTGGAAGCTGCAACAGTGGATTTAGGATTTGTAAGAAAGCGAGTTGTGCTCACAACAGAGGGAGGTGAACCTTACAATTTACAGTTGTCTTTGGTTTGAAGCAGATTCCTTAGGAAAGTTAATATTCTTCAGGTAGAGGATACTTCTAACTGAAGGGTGAAATAAGAAACTTAGAATTATCAGAAAAGGCAGTCTTTCAATCAACAGAGGGAGGTGGAGCTTGCTTTACTTTTGTTACCATTGTTAAGATTTTCAGTGCAGGAAGAGTTTAAACCCACAGTGACTCAATACTGTTTACTGTGTCCTTGTGCACAGTTGACGTGCTTGGAGTTAGTTATTGACTGTTTGCATTGCAATATTTGTAATACTGTGAGTTAGTCACTGTGCTAAGAATTTGTCATAAGTCCTGAATTGAGAGCAGGTTACAGGCTGTGTATTTGATCCAGACAGTGCCTAGGGGATGGAAACTGATTTTGATTTGGTTTATCTCTGTGTGCCTTAAAATGCCAGGTCAGACTGTGTTAGGAAGTGTTTACATCACAGCTACTTTTCAGCCAATAGCTTTGGAAGAATCTTATAGACCTGATAGTACTAATTTTAGCAGGCTCATCAAATAACCTAAGATTCTTCAAGTGAAGCTACCTCTGGCTGGAAGCTGCAACAGTGGACTTAGGATTTGCAAGAAAGTGAGTTGTGCTCACAACAGAGGGAGGTGAACCTTACAATTTACAGTTGTCTTTGGTTTGAAGCAGATTCCTTAGCAAAGTTAATATTCTTCAGGTGGAGGATACTTCTAACTGAAGGGTGAAATAAGAAACTTAGAATTATCAGAAAGGCAGTCTTTCAATCAACAGAGGGAGGTGGAGCTTGCTTTACTTTTGATATAATTGTTAAGATTTTCAGTGCAGGAAGAGTTTAAACCCACAGCAACTCAATACTGTTTACTGTGTCCTTGTGCACAGCTGACTTGCTTGGAGTTAGTGATTGACTGTTTGCATTGCAATATTTGTAATACTGTGAGTTAGTCTCTGTGCTAAGTCCTGAATTGAGAGCAGGTTACAGGCTGTGTATTTGACCCAGACAGTGCCTAGGGGGTGGAAATTGATTTTTCTTTTGTTTATCTCTGTGTGCCTTAAAAGGCCAGGCCAGACTGTGTCAGGAAGTGCTTACATCACAGCTACTTTTCAGCCAATAGATTTGGAAGAATCTTACAGACCTGATAGTACTAATTTTAGCAGGCTCATCAGATAACCTAAGATTCTTCAGGTGAAGCTACCTCTGGCTGGAAGCTGCAACAGTGGACTTAGGATTTGCAAGAAAGCAAGTTGTGCTCACAACAGAGGAAGGTGAACCTTACAATTTACAGTTGTCTTTGGTTTGAAGCAGATTCCTTAGGAAAGTTAATATTCTTCAGGTGGAGGATACTTCTAACTGAAGGGTGAAATAAGGAACTTAGAATTATCAGAAAAGGCAGTCTTTCAATTAACAGAGGGAGGTGGAGCTTGCTTTACTTTTGTTACAATTGTTACGATTTTCAGTGCAGGAAGAGTTTAATACTGTTTGCTTTGTCTGTCCTTGTGCAAAGCTGACGTGTTTTGGAGCTGACTGCTTTCAGAGCACAAGCCACCAGGCTGTTTTGGGGCTGGGGAGGTTTACCTGTGTCTGACTTGGATGTTTGGATCTTTCTCTGTTTGATTAACAGGGTATTTTCTCTGTCAAATTGTCACGTAGGGCATCTTGCTGACAGGAAGGCACTCATTGCAGCAGTAGGTCAGAGCTTTTAGCTGATTGTTTTGTGAGGGCACAGTTTAGGCCCCAACCCTTCCCACCTCTCACCCCATCCAACCCTGGAAATAGTTCCTTTATACCTGGGGTTCTGACATCATTTCCTCAAGAGGGCAAGGTGCATATCACTGTCATATCCTCTCTAGCATACTGCACTGACAACATAAGCATACACATTATATAATATATATATTTCTATATAACAAACCAGTCACACACACACACACACACACACACAAACACACACATAAAAAAAACAAAACAAAAAAACTAAGGTAGACAGACATGTAGGGAGTAGTGCAATGTAATGGCTGTGGGGCAGCAGTCTTCTGGGAGTCTTTCTGGAGGCTGAGATGCTGCCCTGTTTTCAGACAACTCTCTGCCCTGAGGAAGGAAGTTGCCTGTCTTCAGGCTGCACTGGACAGTAGTAAGGGAACCTCCCCCATCCAGGGAGCACCAGAGCCACCACCACTACCTCAGAGGTTGTGAGGAAAGTACAGCAGTTGGACCACAGTGGTCTCAGGGAGGGTAAGAGTGGTGGAACAAAGGCACACTCAGTCAGTTGTTCCACTCCACAATCCACACACCATTCTGGGGGAGCATAGTACCCCTATGGATGCACCCGAAGAGGAGACTAAAGAGGTTGCAGACAACTGTCACAAGGGAGGCCCTCAGGAAAGAGGCAGAGGGCACCACATGGAAAGGAAGCAACTCCTGGTGGGGGACTCAATTATTAGGGGGATAGAACTGGGGGGAGCAGGGAAAACTGAAGTAAGGTGCCTGCCTGGTGGCATGGCTTGGAAGGACAGGAAGCACATCCTTAGGATCACGAGAACAGTTGCACGGGAGTCTGAGCTGGACATCATTGTCCACCTAGGGACAAATGACTTGGCTCATCATGAGATTAAAGCAGTGCAGAAGGACTTTGTAGAGTTGGGGAGGGGCCTAAGAGAAGTAGCACACACAGTGTCCTTCTCAGAGGTGCTGCCTATTAGTGGCATGGGTGAGGTGAGGGTACTTTTCACCATGTAGTTTAACGAATGGTTGAAAAAATGGTGTGGAGCACAGGGGTTTGGCTTCACTGGGGACTGGGGTTCCACCTGGAAGGACACCAGCCTATACTGGCAGGATGGTCTGCATCTGTCCAGGAAGGGAACAAGTCTTTTGGACAATCAGTTTAAATGTCTCATTGGCAAGCTTTTAAACTAGTCAAGGGGGGAGGCACTGATAAGCAGCAGTAAAATCCCAGCCTCCCCCTACAAAACAGGGTGCTAAATGAAAAAAAGACCAAGGTAGAAATGTCAGTGGGGGATGCTGCTACAAAAGGTAAAGCCATCAAAAAATGGAGAACAATGAGTACCAATGCCCATAGTCTGGGTAACAAGCTTCCTGAATTAGTGGTCTTGATGGAGGAGGAACATCTGGATATCATGGCAGTCACAGAAACATGGTACACACAGAACCATGACTGAGACGTAAACATACCAGGATACGCTATCTACAGGAGGGACAGGGAGGGTAAAAGAGGAGGAAGAGGAGGAGGAGTAGCTCTCTACATAAGGGAAGGAATCAAAGCAACAGAACAAAAGGGTAAACAGGGAGGAGAAGAAGCACTGTGGGTCAATTTGGAGGCAGACAATGGCACCACAATCCGCACAGGGGTTGTATACAGACCCCCGTCTCAGGGGGAGGAAATGGACAAGGAAATGATAGAAAGTATACTTAGAATGGCAGCTAAAGGGTAGATACTGCTGATGGGTGATCTGAATATGCCAGATGTTAACTGGAGTGCAGTTGCAGCAGCCACGTCTAAGAGTGGGGTTATTCTAGATGTCCTACAGGGGGCATGCCTTAGACAACTAGTATTGGAACCCACTCGAGAGGGAGCAATCTTAGACCTGGTTCTCTCAAATGGAGATGGAGAGAGGATCACAGATGTAGAAGTGGGTAGCCATCTGGGAAGTAGCGACCATCGAACAGTATGGTTCGCTATAAACACAGCAATAGAGTCAAGCCATACAAAGGCAAAAGTATTGGACTTCAGGAGGGCTGACTTTGCCAAAATGGGTGAGTGCCTAAGGAATGCACTAGCAAATGGGCAGGAAGGAGGGGTGGAAGAACAATGAGGAATAATAAAAACTGCCATCACAGAGGTAACAAGCCTTTGTGTGAAGCAAATAAACAAAACAAAATGATGTAAGAAATGACTATGGTTCTCAAAGGAAGTAACAGTGAAGGTTCAAGAGAAAAAGAAAGCATTCAGAAAGTACAAGGAATCACAGAAGGAGCAAGACAGAGAATTGTATCAGTTAAAACAAAAGGAAGCTGGGAAGGCAGTCAGAACAGCAAAGGCCTGAACCAAGGAAAAGATAGCCAACTCAATTAAGAAGGCGGATAAAACCTTTTTTAGGTACAGTACATCAGGGAATGAAGGAAGACTAAGGGAGGGATAGTGAGGCTTAATAAAGGGGGGGGTGGGCAGAGGGTGACGGTGAAAAGGCAGAGATACTAAATATATATTTTTGCTCAGTATTTACAAATGAAGAGGGGGAGGTACCTAAAACAAACAATAGAAACACTCTGGATACAGAAGTTGATACCAGCCCATTTACAGAAGAAAGGGTTCTGAAAGAACTCTTAAAACTGAAGGTGGACAAAGCAATGGGGTCTGATGGGATTCATCCCAGAATTCTAAAAGAACTAAGGGTAGAACTAGTGACACCACTGACTACCCTCTTTAACAAATAATGGGAGGATGGGGTGGTACCTGAGGAATGGAGGAGGGCAGATGTGATTCCCCTTCACAAAAAGTGGGAGCAGGGCAGAAGCAGGAAACTACAGACCTGTTAGTTTAACCTCAGTGATAGGAAAATGATGGAATCACTCTGAAGGAAAGAATTGTCAGTACCTAGAGGCCAGAGGGGCACAGGACCCAAGGCAGCATGGATTCACAGCAGGAAGGTCATGCCAGATGAATCTAATAGATTTCTTTGACTGGGTGACCAAAGTAGTAGATCATGGAGGGGCTATGGACATGGTCTACCTAGACTTTAGCAAGGCATTTGACACAGTCCCACACAAAAGATTAATATACAAGTTAGCCAGCCTGGGAGTGGATCCCAAGATTATAGCCTGGGTAAAGAATTGGCTGGAGAATAGGACACAGAGGGTAATAGTAAATGGAGTCCACTCTGAAGAAAGGGGGTTACTAGTGGGGTACCGCAGGGTTCAGTATTAGGAACGGTCCTCTTCAATGTCTTTATAAGTGACATTGCAGAGGGACTGGAAGGAAAAGTATGTTTCTTTGCAGATGACACAGAGATCTGCAACATAGCTGATGCACAAGGTGGGGTGAAAAGGATGAGAAGGGACTTGGCAAGGTTAGAGAAATGGTCAAATGTATGGCAGCTTAGATTCAATGCTAAGAAGTGCAAGGTAATGCACCTGGGAAACAAAAACCCAGGGGAAGAGTACACAATGGGGGGTGAGATACTAACAACAACAAAAATGGAAAGGGACCTGGAGGTAGTCATATCAGATGACTTAAAGGTGGGCAAGCAATGTGAGAGGGCAGTAAGGAGGGCTGGGGGAATACTGGGATTTATAGGGAGAGGCATCACCAGTAGAAAACAGGAAGTTGTTATCCCTCTGTACAGACAGCTGGTGAGATCCCATCTAGAATACTGTGTGCAGTTCTGGAGACCCAATCTCCGCAAGGACATAGACAAGATGAAAGCTGTCCGGGGGGGGCAACTAAAATGGTGCAGGGTCTGCACCAGAAGACATATGGAGAGAGACTAAAGGAGCATAATATGTATAGCCTTGAGGAAAGGAGGGAGAGGGGGGACATGATAGAAACTTTCAAGTACCTCAAGGGGATCAACAAAGTCCAAGAGGGTAGCATCTTTCAAAAAAGAGGTGTGCAAGAACAAGGGAGCACAATTTGAAGATGGGGGGGTGGCTCAGAGGTAATGTAAGGAAGTATTTTTTCACAGAGAGGGTTGTGGATGCATGGAATGGCCTTCCGGAGGAGGTTGTGGAGTCAAAAACAGTGGTTGAATTCAAGCATGCATTGGACAGTCATAAGGCAATTCTAGGGGGTTGGGGTAGAAAGAAGTATTCTGCTGGTTAACTAGGATCTGCCGCTTATCCATTAGGTAGGGAAATGGGCAGACTGGGTGGGCCAAGCGGTCCTTATCTGCCATCAAATTATATGTTTATATGTTTCTTTGTTTCTATAATGAGACAGAGGTTAAAAAGAAATATAGCATTGAGGAATTAAAGTCATATTTGGACAAAGTAAATGCCTATTTTACTGAATTTGAAGAGGAATTAAGGGCCACCTCAACAAAACTAACTGAAAAAACTCTCTTAGTGGCTCCCCGACCAAACTTATCACCAGCCGTGCCCATAGCCACCTGTATTATTTACTTCTTGCTGTCTCCGCTCAAGACTACTTGTCTGCACTACCAATGAATGCTTTATCTCTCAATTTGTACCCAATTACTGTATTAGCTTGTGAATACCAAACCTGTAACACTCATATTGTAACAAAGAAATAACTGCATATATCTACCAAGACTGTAACTGCAATGATGTAACTAAATGTTGTACTGTATGTGTCCTCTTTGTGATGAGGTACCTTTGCAAACGAGCCTCTGGCTCAAAGGTTGTAAACCGATGTACAAATAAATAAAATAAAAATAAAAAAATGTAAGCAGGATCTTAATCATTACAGGGATAATAACGTGTATACATATAATAAAAAAAAATCAACATAATTTGAAACAAGATATAGATATATTTTAGAATCAGAGTCAGAGGTACAATCATCCAGCAGTAACACAAAGGGTAATGTACTCATGAATGGCGGGGAGGGGGGGGCAGGGCAGGAGAAAGTTTTGATACTATACCTGGAAAGGATATCACTACACACACACAACATAATTCATATAGACAGAATAGATGTAGTAGAACCAGGACCCTCAGATGCAACAGAAATAGAAAAAAGTACAGAGAAACTTTCAAGTATCTCAATGGAGTCAGAAAAGTCCAAAAGGGTAGCATCTTTCAGAAAAAGACATGTGCAAGAATAAGTGGGCACAATCTGAAGATAGAGGGGGGATGTCTCAGGTAATGTGAGGAAGTATTTTTACACAGAGAGGGTCATAGATGCATGGAACAGCCTTCCTAATGAGGTTGTGGAGTCAAAAACAGTCGAGGAATTCAAGAATGCATGGGACAGACATAAGGCAAGTCTAGTGAGGGGTAGGAGGAAGTAGGCTCTTGGTTAACTAGGATCTGCAGCTTATCCATTAGGTAGGGAAATGGGCCAACTAGGTGGCCAAGCAGTCCTTATCTGCCATCAAATTCTATGTTTGTATGTGTCTATGACAGAAGAAAAAAGAGAGACAAAAGGCAAGGGGCAACGAGGGAAGGGGAGAAGAAAACACTCAGGTCACAGACAACCAAAACCAATCAGTATATAACTTATCCAACAGGGCTTATTAAAAATTAGAGGAGGAAGTTCTTTCTGGGGGCTTAACTTTTTGCCCACATGCTCGAATTAATGAGTTTGAATTAAAACTCGATCTGAACAGATTTTTTAGAAAAATTAGTTTAAGATTCCATTTTTAACTCAATAAGAACAGTTAAAACAGGATGTAGGATTAAAACAGAAAATGATGGAATTAAGCAGAAGATTGAACTTAAAGTCTTTATTTACACCCCCTGGCCAGCCCCACATAATAGAGACATGTACTTCATTGGTCATGAGGGATCTAGAACATTTATTAGAGATGGAAAGAAACACTGATAGGAGAACAAGGTTTAGTCTTTCGGCTGCCCAATATGGGGCACTTAGGAACTTGAAGAATGATGACATCATTGTCATTAAGAGTGATGATAAGGGATGAAGCAGTGGTAGTTATTGATTACATACAGTACAGAGACACATGCATGTCCTATTGAGAGATCCTTGGAATTACAGTACCTTAAGTTAGGACAAGATCCACTGGAATAGGTTAAAGGCATAGTACATACATTATTAGAAATAGCATTTCAGAATAACTGGATTACCAACTGGGAAAAAGAAGTATTATTTAGAAACACCTCCTCAATCCCACTTTTTTATATCTTACCGAAGATTCACAAAGATTTATATAAACCGCCAGGTAGACCCACTGTATCAGGGATTAATTCGGTACCTGAGCCAATTTCTGTATATATAGATTATCATGTTCGACCATACATTGAACAGACCAGTACATACATAAATGATTCCACCCACATTATCAATCTCATAGAGAATGAGAATGATACAGATTTGGAAGTAGAAACATGTGTATTAGTTACATGGGACCTAAAAGATCTACATACATTGATTCCCCATAAGGAAGGGTGCGATGCCCTTACAATGCTACTTGACAGCCAGAGAGTAGATAGCAGTCCACCAAAGAGTTTAATTGTTAAAATGGCAAAAATAGTATTAAACCAGAACTTTTTCAAATTTGAAAAAGACTTCTATTTTACAAATTGGGGCACAGCCATGGGATAGAATGTGGCCCCATCATGTGCCAATATTTATATGGATCAATTTGAATGTAAACATATTTACAATACACAAAATCAATATCTTTTTTTTTCCACTCTTGTGCTCGCTGGTCCATCACTCCTTTGGGCTCTGCAAGTTTAGCCCCACTGTCCTTACCCAACCCTTCACTGAATCCTCATATTGCAGCCGACCCAGGATATCCAGCGTATCCTCGCTGGAAGGTTGACCTCCTCTGAGGGGGAAGGCACCGGTGGGAGAGGTGTGACCCCAGCACATACTTCTAGGGCCCAGGGATGCTGCTGAGGAACAGGAGGCCCTGTGAAGGTGCTGGAGGCCCCCAGGGAACAGACAGCCATCATCTGGTGGCCAGCGAGCAATTTTCCTAGCTTTCTTAAGGTGCGTGATGTCCGGATGTCAAGGCAAGAGCCGACGTCTGTCATGCACCACCCCAATAATTCTGATGTGTTGCTCTAACCCTGGCCTCCACCAGTGGTCACTTCAACACCGGATCACAGCCCCTTCCCTACCTGAAGACAGCGATAGTCATGGGACGCTCAAGCTGCCTCCCCCCGGCCGGCCCTCCAGCGACCCAAGCTCGCTCCCGAACCCGGGTCACTGGCATTGTAAGCAGAAATCCAACCGCTGTGCCGACAGGCCGATGAAAAATCAATATCTTAATCATATTAGGATGCTTAAAATATTTATTGACCATATATTTTCTATCTGGGCAGGCAGCAATGAGGAACTAAGTATATTTCATGAATATTTAAATACAAGGACTACCAACCTAATATTTACTATGAACAGCAGTAGTGAAGAAATCCCATACCTGGATCTACTCATATAAAACTGTAATAATAAATTGGATTCCAAGCTATACAGGAAATCAACAGATAAGAATTTGATTTTGAGAGCAGACAGTTTTCAACCTAAGTGACTAATAGAGTCCATACCTTATGGACAATTAATAAGAGCAAAGGGAAATTGTACAGTAAATACAGAATTTGAGAGTGTGCAGGCAGACATGTGCAGAATATGTAAGGAGAGGGGTATAAGGAACAGAATTGAAAGAAGCAACAGAAAAACTTCAGTGTTGTACACGGGAGTCATTACTTATACAGAGGAGACAGGATGTTGTTTCAGATACCCACATTGATAAGAAAGTAATATTTTCAACAGCATATTCGAATACATTTTATGACATAAAAAATATTCTAATACAATATTGGGATGTACTGAGAGCAACACCTATGGGAGATCAGGTATTTATAAATCCCTCAATGATAGCAGCCAAAAAGAATAGAACGCTAGCTAACAGACTGAAGAGGACAGATCATAAGATAACAAAAACTCAACCACAACATTTTATGTCAGTTATGGACATGACAGGAAATTACAAGTGTGGACATTGTGTCCACTGCAATAACATCTATCGGGTTAAGAAAATTAGAAACACAGCGAGGGATGAGGATGTTATTACACAACAGTTTATTAATTGCCAAAGTGAAGGGGTGATTTATATTCTGAAGTGTTTGTGCGATAAGATTTATATAGGTAAAACAGAGAGAGATTAAAGACACAGATAGGGGAGCATAAAAGTGATATTCAGTGCTTGGACAGCACCTAAATAGTAGCATGACATTTTACTGAGGAAAGACACCAATTACCTTACTTAAGATTTTTGGGATTAGAAAAAGTGTTACCTAACCCTAGAGGTGGAGACTACAGAACCCAGATCCTGAGGAGAGAGGCATGTTACATAAAAAAATTAATGACACTAACCCAAGGTTTTGTTTGAATTATTGTGTAGATTGGCAGCCAATTCTATAATTTATAAGCTGAGGTTTTACTCACAACATGGGATTTAATAAGTACCTGGTTTTCTTTAAGAGAAAATAGAAGGAGGTATTCTCTGTGGATCCAAATCACTGCATCAATATATGTATTTAGGAGGAAAGAGTGCTTTACTTTTATAGAATAGAACATTACTGACAGGATGTTTTTCAATGTGTGTAGGGTCCCTTTAAGCGATCATACATTATCTACTGACTGTGTATCCAGAATTGGCCAGCCTATAACTACAGTATTTTATTGTGCATAGACAGGAAAATAACTGCATCCATTTACCTTTTGGAGACATTATGGTACATTTTGCTGACATGCTATGCCTTCTACCTGATGAGTGCCTGTGACCTTCTTTGACCTTCCAGTAGTTGTTGTCTGTGGTAAAGGGTAAGCAATATTCAGCAGCATATTTATTCTGCTGTTATAATAAGAAGATTTAATATTCAAACAATAAAGCAACAGGTTTATATATTGAGAAAATGCTGTTTAAGGATGCCCAGCAGATTTTTTGTTGTTTGATACTGGGTGTTGCAGTGCAGATTGGGTGCACAGGGTGTGAGCTCATTGGTCATGTGACCTTGGGCCTTTCCCCATGCCCGATTCCTGAGTATCCAGGGTCAGACTGGCCTGCCCGGATACCAGGAAATTTCCGGGTGGGCCCCCCCCGATAAGTACATACAGTGTACAGCAGCTGTGTGTGGGGAGGGCAACAAATGCACTTAGTGCTCACTGCTTGCAAGTTGCCGCCTGCTTTCTTACATTGCCCTGAGCCTTCCTGACCCCCCCCCACCAGGCCGATCCATCGATCTCTTGTCATCATCTGCCCGTCGTAGTGTCCATTGGGGATTGGAATTTGGGCCCCTTTGATCTGCGTACAACAAGGCGGCGGCACTGGGAGTCGGGATGTGGGCAGGGAGTTTAATTGACTCAGCCGGCATGCATCAGCAAGCATTGCCCTCAGGCCCCGCTCCTCCAATCGAGTCATGTCTAAACTGGCTGGGCAAGTTTCGAGGTTGGGGGTCAGGACCAGTACCGCAACTTCCACAAGTCGACTGGAGTGAGAAGAATCCAATTGGTTGGTGGAGAGAGAGATCGCAGGCTGCTGGGTACCATCACCTTGTTGTCGCTCATCATGACATCATACGGTGTGACAGCGCGGGCACTTTAAAGGAGCCACAGTGCAGCAGCTCCGGTCTCTTCCTCTTGCTGCAGAATTCAATTCGAACTCGCCTCCGTAAAACACAACCGATTTGTGTCCCTCATTAAGTCAGCATGTAGAGTGAGTCCAGCTTTTTTTAAGCAAAGCGGTCATCGGTGACTTTGAGTGGTGACTGGAGTGAGCGTGAGTCAGCTGGCCAGCGAGCTGAATTATTTCTGACTCACTTTTTGACTGGAATTGACTTCAGTAGTAAGGTAAGGTAACTTTTTAAAGAATTCAGTAGTGCTGCTGGGGCAGGAGGAAAGGAGGAGGTAGGTGGGGGTGGGGTGTTCGAGTTCACATTCCTTAGTCTCTTAGTTAGTTGCTAGCCTAAGCTGGTAGTAGCCCACTAGCTGCTAGGACTCGGAGGGGCCTGGGGTATTGGTATTGTGCTACTTTTCTTGTGATTTATCATCGAGGCTGGCAAAAGAAAACTAAAAATGGAGAGGGTCTGGTTTCTGCAGTTGCTGGGGCTGTGTGAAGGGAAGGGTGATTCAAGGAGCTTTAAACCAGCAGGGGATCTGAGCCTGAAGGCAACTGAGATCAGCAGGATTGTGGGGGAGGAATCACTTGACTACAGCCACCAAACCAAATAACATGAATTACAAAAGGCAGGTTCAGGGGCTGCTGTGCTTGTGCTCCATAGTGTTGTTGCTTTTTATCCCTTCCTTACAGGTGTTTGGAAGCTGCTTTGCTGTACAACACTGAGGCACAGGGGCTATTGAGTGAGAACTGCTGCTTTTCTTGTGATTGATGCAAAAGAAAAATCATTTGAAAACCGAATGTGATGCTAGTATTACTGGGGCTAGGTGGACATGAAGATGAGGTCAGAGCCAACAGAAGGGGTGGGGAGGACAGCCAAGATTGGTGGCACGTCATGGGAGGGACTGCGTTGTGACTATAGCCAATCAACAGTATGGCAGTAGCACAAATTGGCATTTATTTACTTTAGGGCACACTCTGGGGAAGCAAGTGTGCCAAGTGAGAAATACGGCCGCATGCGCATTGCAGTCAACGGTACACCACTGGTTCTGCTATTAAAGTACTATAGTTGTTATTTACCACTGTGATTGTTATAATATTTACAACTCCGAAATAGTTAGTCACTTTACCAGCAATGAAATAGCTTTCTTACAAATGGGAATACATGCTGATCTTATACTTGGCTACAGCATGTTGGGGCGTACCAGTCTGTAAATATTTTGCTAGTTTATACACTAGGGCATGGTGTGGTTGGTGCCAAGGCCCCCCTGCGACTTTGTAGTGGGCCCCCCTTCCCAGGACCAGTACCAAGGCCCCCACATGACTTTGTAGTGGGGGCCCCCCCGGGGGCCAGTACCAAGGCCCTCCGACCCATTTCCAGGTGGACCCTTTGCTTCCCAGTCCGACCCTGTGAGTAACAATATTTTTTAACTGCGTGAGCTCAGAGAGTCAGCACCTCTATTTAGAGAGACCAGGAGGTCAAGAGTGTGTCCGTGAGACTTTGAGGAAACTAACTTTAAAAGTGAGTAACCTGCTTTGTAACACGATTTCCCAGAAACAAATAATGAAATGTTTTGATGAGCTATTCAGTAACATTCTAAAGTGATGTATTAGAAACAGCAGCAAGCTCTTAAGAGCAGAGAGTTTAAGAGCAATGTTTTTGTATTTCTTACAGCTCTAATAGAGGCATCAGTATTGAATATTTAGTACAAACAGGTACGTGTTAACATTTTTTAGATTCATTGTATTTTATACAAAGAATTTGTAGTGAATCTTAGGGAAAGCCAAAGCTGGTAGCTTCACAGGGTATTTCTGTGTTTGTTTTAGTTTAAACAGGACACTTTTGCACTTCAATTGATAAAACGGAATGCAGGTACTATATATGATTTCTGATGGTGAAAGATTATTTTGAGCTGTAAAGAACTAATTACCAGGTGTTAGTAATTAAAATAAGAAGATGGTTTTTGATGACTATATGGAAGTGAACCTAATTTGGGAATAGGGACATGAGTATGCACTTTTGGTTGTGTTGGAAGTAGAGAGTGGGACTGTTACCAGTAACTAATTTTTGTACCATTTACAGGAAAGTTTGTTAAGAAATGAATGAATTCTCAGACAATAATGAACAAATTGATACTATTTGGGGTAAGAAAACATTTATAGTGACATTGTGATTATATTTAAATCAAGGAAAGTTGTGTGAATACTCTGTTAAACAAACATGTGAAAATATTTTTTCTTGATTTTTTATGTGTAGATGTAAGTGTGGTCACTGATGAAGGATACTGTTTCTGAAACATATGAAGGAAGCACACTGTATATTCATCTGCACTTTCTAAGAGAATAATTAAAAATAAAAATATTTTTAAAAATTCCTTGGTGAGTGGGTTCATTTTCTACCAATATTTCTGAGAGTTATTTTGCCTTGCTTGGTAGTGAGCTACTCCCTTAATGTGTATTTTTGTTTAAACTGAGGTGGCTGTACTGGAATCAGATTTCTACATTTTGGAATCCTACCTCATGAACACTGTGACTATCATTTCATTAATTAGGCCCTGAATGTGATTCCGCAGTCACTGCAGAAAATCACCTTTTGGGCCAGAACAATGAAATTTCACTACCAGTGTTCATGGGGTGAGGTCTCAAAAAGGCCATGTTGAAAATTTGGTGGAAAAATTCCAAAAAATGCCCAAGTTAACATGCATTTGTTGAAAAGTTTCTACAGACGTGCATAACTTTGGTAATTTCAATATTATGACACCAAATTTTCAGCATAGCCATTTTTGCATACTACCTCATGAACAGTACAGCTGTCATTTTTCACATCCTGCCCAGACATGTTTTTGCACCTGTGGCATGGAATAACATTTTGGCATGGATTTAAACATTTTCACTTATGGGGTTAGGAGGTAATAAGAATACTGTGTTAAAAATGTGGGGTCAAAATATGAAAATATTCCAAAGTTATGACAATTTGTTACAGTTTTGGTATGCCCGCTCATAACTTTGGAAATATTAAATATTTTTAACCCAGATTTTCAACATAGACATCTTATTATCCCACATCATGTGTGTCACAGCTGTCATTTTTCAAATCCAGCCCGTCATGTGTTTTTGTACCTGTGGCACGAAATGGCATTGCAGTTGCATAGAATTATGTTATGGCATAGATTTGACAATTTTTCTGTACCAGGGTACATGAGGTGGGGTAATAAGATAACTGTGTTGAAAAAATTGGTCACTTTTGTCCTATAAATGGAAGTGCAAGGCCCAGAGGGCCATGTGCTTCCATACCTACATACATATGCACATCTATGGAGGGATGGGAGTACAAGGCCTGGAGAACCCTGTGCTCTCACAGACAAATAAGGATATGATTATACTATCTGAAAAAGTAAGGAAATTCATTACCAAAAAATTTTTTTAATGCATCAGTTAGGGTTCTTAGTACAGCAACAAAAGCATGGAAATATGGTGTTATGGTTTTCAACCCTAATACCCCCACCCTGTGACACTGACAGGCATCGGGGATGTGCCTTGGGGGCATCAGCCATAATGCTCACCCCATTCTCCTATACTTTGCCCATGTTAGCTTCTTTATATTTGAAATGGGGTGAGCTTTAGGACTGACAACCCCAAGGAACCCCCCTGATGCCTATCAGTGTCTGCAGGGTGGGAGGGGTGTTAGGGTTAGAAACCCTAACACCATATTTCCTGCTTTTGTCGCTTTAGTAAGTTTTTGCAATGAATATATATATATATATATATATATATATATATATATACTGTATGTATAATGACAGAAAGAAAGAATCTTGAATTCTGGATAGCACACACTAAAGACACTAACAGGGCCTTTTTTTGCATATGTAATAATAGGAAAGGGTGGGGTAGGACAGTTGAATCAATAACGTGTAACCAAGATTTAGTATCAGATGATCATGGAATGGCTAATATATTTAATGGATTTTTCTGCTCTGTACTTAACAAAAAAAATTCAGTATAACTGTGCAAAGTGAAAAGGAAGAATGTGCAAATACCATGGATACATTTGTAGAAAGTAAGTTACTGACAGTATTGTCTAAAATCAAACCAAGCAAATCAGTAGAGCTTGATGGAGTAATCCTAGATTACTGAAGGAAACATATCAGTATATTATAGGACCTATAACTAGATTATATAATACATCTTATAATATGGGAGAAGCTCCTGATGATTGAAGGTGTGTTATTGTGGTCCCAATATATAAGAAAGTGAAAAGAGATAAAGTGGAAAATTACAGATGTGTCAGATTAACATCCATTCTTTGCAAAACAGTGGAAACATTAGTTAATGAGAAATTGATGAAAGAGATCAGTTAAAAAGGGTTAGTGGATGGCTTGCAACCTAGTTTTGTGTCTGGCAGATACTGTATGACCGCTTAGTGTGAAAAAGTTAACTAGAGTCTAGATAATAATATCCCAGTTGATGTTTTTTCTTGATCTTTCTAAAGTGTTTGACAGGGTGCCTCACCTGGAACTTATCACAAAGATGGAACAAATGAACATAGATAGCAAAATAATATAATTGGTAAATTAATGGTTATAAAATGCAACTCAGCAGGTCCAAATAAAAAACACACTATAGGATAGGAAGGAGGTCACTAGTGGGATGCCTTACGAGTCAGTCTTGGGGCTAGCACTCTTTTGCTTATACATTAGTGACATGCATAAAAACATCGATAATTGGATTATGAAATGTGCAGACAACACTAAGCTTGGGGGTAAAGTGGATATGGATAGTAAGCATGACTCACTAAAGAGGGATTTACAGACAGTTAAATGATGGATAAATGAACATAAAATGGTATTCAATGCAGATAAACGTGCTGTTCTGCATCTGCGATGAAATAATTCTAGGAGGGAACTAAAGTATAGGAGTGAAGTGAAGGTGCTGAAGAAGGTGGAGTGCGAGAGTGATTTGGACGTGTTAATAAGCAACAAACTATCAAATGAAAAGCAATGTAAAAAGATAACTATAACAGCAAACAGAATACTTGGCTGCATAAGGAAGTCCTTTATTACTAGAAATGTGCATTGCCCAATGATGTTGTAAATGACATTTGTAAGGCTGCATGTGAATAATGGAACTCCCTTTTGGAGCCCTTAATTGAAGAAAGACAGATGTGCTGGACAGGGTGCAACCTAGGGCAACATGACTGATTCCAAATTTAAGCAGGACTACATAGGAAGAAAGGGTGGCAAAATTAAGAATTCTAACATTGGAGGAGAGAAGAATTAGAGGGGACGTGTTACAACTATGTAAAGTTCTGGGTAACAATGAACTGATGTCTAAAATTGGTATACAGTATATAGACAGAGGAATAGATTCAAGATCACATAAGAAGTAACTCAAGCAAGATTGGTTTGTTGGTTCAGAGAAAATGTGAGGAAGATAGTGGCCACACTGGGCTGACCAGCATATTTGAGAGATGGGGGAGAAGTTTTATGTTTTTAGCAGGGTTTTCTCAGTTTGTTTATTTTTTTTTTGGTTTGTTTTTGTTAGTTTAGTACTAGGGCTTGGGTAAGTTAGTCAGGGAATTATAAGTGAGTAAGAGTAGGCAGTGCAGATTTTATTTTGTAAGTAGGGAGTTTGTTATAAGTATTAGAATTATCTACCTTGTTACTCTGTCGTGAAATGGCATGATACTTAAGCCGTGTTTGCCGGGATGTTGACCGAGTAACACCTGATCAATGGACATGCCAACTCTTCATCCGTTCCTCATGCAAACTACACTTGACTCAAAATTGAAGTAATTGTTCTGCTACAGAGAGAACTGCTAAGGTGACCTGTGATGGGAGTCAAAGGAATTTGTGAACTTACCGGGACCGGAGTTTCTTGGGACCGATTGAATTGTCCTTCAAGACTGAGGATTCTGTTCCAGTGGCTCTTGCTGGATTAAGAAGACATTCTCCTGAAATTTATGAGACTGGCATTCTGGTGAAAGGTGGGGTTATTTGCCAGGACTCGAACATTTGCCTGGGAACGTTCCTTAACATCGGTGTCGGTGGGTGGTGATTGTCACGGATAAGTCCTGGGGGTAGACCGGGCTCTGAGTGATAACACACTACTGGGAATCTTCTAGAGTGACTGTTTTATGTTCTTGGGCCTGCTTATTGATCGGTGGAGTTTCTACAGCATCTTCTACTGTGTGGTTGCCGCCGTGGATTCAGTGCACCATTATGGTATGTGGGGTCTGAGAGCAGTTGGTTGCTCTTTTCCATCTTGGAGCAACTGAAGCAACTGAAAATATCCAATCTTAAAGGCTCTGGAATTGGTTTGAAAGTTAAGACCAACGGAATTGGGATTTGTGGAGTAAGTGGGACTATGGGATGGAGAAAGGTTGGCATGGTTATTGGACTGTCGGTTCAATATCCTTAAACAGTGTGTGTAAATAAACCCCTATATTTAACCTGAAAATGGGTAGTGAGAGCATCGAATAGCTTGATTGTTTCATTTGTATATTGGAAACACCCAACACAAGGCAGTGAGAGTACCTTAGAGCATGGTGACTATTGGACTACTCAGAAGGAAGTGAGAGCTCATTGGACAACCATTTCTACAGAGGTTTAAAGAACTGCATATAAGTCTCCTTTATAAGACTTTACAACAAAAGACTGATTAACCCTGACTATACTCACTGGTTATAAACCTGTCTACAAACTCTCCTGATATTATTTTTATGATTAATAGGGTGGGTTGGGGGATATTATTGTTTTTCACTTTTAAAGTAGTTTAAATTGAGTGCGTGAATTAACGAAGTGATAGGTGTGTAGTATGGAATTGTATTTAGTTTTGATGTATTGGCCACATTTTTTTTTAAGTAGCTTGGACTTCACTATTGTGCATGAGAGGGTGAGTGCTTGTGAGTGTTGTGTAGTTGTGGTGTGATTTTGTAGATAGTTTGTTAAACTTGTTTTGGTGGGTGGGAGTTGAAGGTTGGGAAGTGTCTTTAAATTGTGGGTTAGAACCTGTATTGTTTGGGTGATTTGATATTTTGGGGGTTATTTTATTTTGTTTTGTGGGTTTTAGCTGTGATAATGTGTCTGGGACAGAGGCTTTTAAGGCACAGCTACTCGTGGGATTACCTCTATGATCTCCATCCCTTCGAGCTTCCAACACTTCTGGTTGATGCCTAGCAAAGGTGCAGAGCCTTGGGAATAGTTCAGGGATGCAGCGGTCCAGAGGTGGTGGGACCTGAGTGACTGCTGGGTTGTCTGGGATTCAGGTGGTGAGGACAAGGAGATGCCCTAGGGCTAAATGGGAACTTGAGAGGGGGTTAACATGCTTAGTTCCCATACCCAAGGGCTCCACAATAGACTGTGGGCAGCTGGCTTTTCCAGCTGCCCCACCTCATCCAACTTGGGTTGTATTATGCAATGCCAGGTTGATAAGGAACAAGACTGCTATAACAGCGGACTTGATATCCTCGGTTGACCTGGCTTGCATCACGGAGCCCTGACTGGATGAAAATGCTGTCCCCATTTTGGAAGCATCAGTACCGGCTGGGTACTCCCTGATACACTGCCTGAGGAAGGTTTGCAGGGGTTGGGGGTGGCCGTTTGTTTTAAATCTGGCCTAAACATCATGGTGCTACCTGTATGTCATATGTAATCTTTTGAGTGCGTGGCTGCCTTAGAGGGTGTGGGTGCAGGTTTCAGGGTCCTTGTGCTCTGTCATCTCCCTGGTTTACATGAGGACTTTTTACTGGAGATCGAAGAGCTCATCACTGGCCTGGTGTTGGAGTTTCCTAGGTGGTTGATCCTGGGGGAATTCAATGACTGTGTCAACGGTGGACTCTCAAGTTTTGGGAACAATCTCTTTGGGAGCATGGGGGCCCTGGGCTTACAACAGAATGTAACAACAGTTATGTGCTCAGGTGGCCAGACACTGGATTTTGTCTTTTCTTTAGGATTAGATGTAAGCAATCTCAGAGTAGATCTGGTGGTTTGGTCGGATCATAGTGACATGAGGTTCACACTTAGGGGCCCCCCCTTTGATGGTCCTGCCCCTGTGGAGATGGTCCAGTACCTCCTGTTAAAAGTAGTTTCCTCTATGGGACTGTCAGTGGTACTGAACCTATCGAGTGTTGGGGCAGCTTGTGTGGTTTGGACAGAGGAAGCAGTGACAGCCTCTAATGGGGCTGTTGCTGAGGCCTTCAATTCCATCGCACCCATTCATGTCTGCCCCTTGTCTACTCTTCAGAGACTTCCTTGGTATGCTGAGGATCTCCAGGGTTTAAAGACTGAGGGGCGGAGGTTAGAGAGGTGCTGGAGGAGATCTGGCTGCTGGAGGACAAATTGTACCTGAAGTCGCATTATGTTTACTATCAGGGAGCAATCTCCCATAAGAAGTCTGATTTTTTTTTCAAGTGAGATTGCTGCAGTGAGGAATTGACCCAATTCAGCTCTTCCATACAGCAGATGGGCTTTTACATGCTGCCTGTCTCTGGGTTGGGGGAACAGGTTCTAGCACTAGGTGCGAGGAGCTGGCTCTGTTCTTCGCCGACAAGTTGTCCACCATCAGGGATAAGGTCTCTTCAAGTACATCTCGAAGGGGATGCAGGGTCTGGTCTGAGCTGTGCCAAAACACTCCTCCTGTCTGGGATGAGTATGAGCTGGTTGGGGTGGAGGAGGTGGTGAAGATAATCTCAAAGCTGTGGCCAACACAATTTGATCTGGACCCAGGTCTGACCTGACTTTTGGTTGGATGTCTGGACCTGATTAGACCTGTGATTGCTGAGGTCATCTGGAGTTCCTTGAGGAGTGGGGTCTTCCAGTTGGCCTTGAAAGAGGCCTTAGTTAGACCTCTTTTGAAGAAATCCTTTTTGGACCTGGATTGCCTTAGCAACTACAGGCCAGTCTTGAATCTCCCATTTTTAGGGAAGGTTATTGAGAAGGTGGTGGCCATTCAGCTCAAGAGGCATATTGTCTCTTCCTCCACCTATGAGCCTTTCAAGTGTGGGTTCCGCATGGGGCATAATACAGAGACTGTCCTGGTGAGGGTGCTTAATGATCTCCTGATGGCAAGAGACAGGAGAGACCGTACCATCTTGCTCCTCCTGGACCTCTCTGCAGCATTTGACACCGTGGACCATGAGGTGCTGCTTGACCATCTGTAGTTCTGGTGTGATCTGTCTGGTAATGTCATCAACTGGTTCAGGCCATACCTGATAGTCAGAGTGCAAAGGGTGATGATGGAGTTAGCATCATCTAACCCAAAGCTTCTGTGCTGTGGGGTTCTGCAGGGTTTGGTCTTGTCGCCCTTGTTGTTCATGGTGTACATGCTGCCGTTGGGGGACATTATCAGACAATACGGGCTGGGTTTTCACTGCTATGCAGATGATAACCAGCTGTACTTGTCCTGTGCACTCAATGTCCAGGTGTCGGCTTCCGCATTCAACAGCTGCCTTGAGGATATCCAGTTGTGGATGACTCATAACTGGCTTAAGCTTAACCCAGACAAGACAGAAGTACTGGTTGTGGATCCAATTCGTCAGGGCAGAGGGGGTGGGGTTACCTTCTCAGCCTAGTGTTGGGTGGGGGTGTTCCCCTTGCCCCGTCTAGACAGGTGAATGATTTGAGCATGATCCTGCATGATGGTTTGATGCTTGATGCTCAGGTGTCAGCTGTGGTCAAGAGTAGATTTTACCATCTCAGGAATATCACCCGAATCCAAGCCCTGATCCTGCCTGAGGACCTGACCACACTGGTGCATGCTTTCATTACTTCCAGGCTGGACTATTGCAATGCCCTGTACCTAGGGTTATCTTGAGGCAACTTCTGAAGGCTGCAGCTGGTGCAGAATCACCCAGTCCTCCGCTGACTGCACTGGCTGATGGTCAGGTGGAGAACTGTCTTCAAGGTATGGCTTCTCACCTACAAGACCCTGCATGAAAGGGGACATGTCTATCTGCAAGATCTCCTTGCCCCATACCTTCCACTCCAGGCACTCTATTCTGCTGGGGGAGGCCTCCTCTGTGTTCCCAGGGTTAGGTTGTGGTGTTCCAGAGACAGGGCATTCTTGGGGGCAGTGTCTACCCTGTGGAACACCCTCCCTGTTTATTTAAAGGAGGCCCCCTTAAAAGAAGCCCTTAAAAGGGGTCTAAAAACATGTCTGTTCCAGCAGCTTTTATTGATTGATCTTCTGTTTTAATGTGATAGATAGATGACTTCTAAATCTGCTCTCCGTGAATTATTATATATATTGTTGTATATTATTTTATATTATTGCTTGTTTTTTATTGTACAGTGCTCAGAGTCCCTGGAAATGGGCACTTTTATAGATGAAATATCTATCTATCTATCTATCTATCTATCTATCTATCTATCTATCTATCTATCTATCTATCTATCTATCTATTTATCTATCTGTCTCTCTGTCTGTCTTTCTGTCTATCTATCCCGTACAAATATTAGGAGAAAATCTTTATGCAGAAAGCAGTGAGTATGTGGAACATCTTACCAAAAAAGGTGGTGGACACAGAATCCTTTGAATGTTTCAAATCAAAAATTGATGAATACCTATTTGGGAACAGGGGAGATAACTATGCCCCCTAGGAGTGGGAGACAGTACACAATGGGCAATGTCCTTCTTCTGTCTAATAAAACCAAGTATTAAATCAAGTATTAAGCACAGGGGCTGTGTATAAGATGGGGTGAATGCAGCTTACAGTCATGAAACAAGAAAGAGACCTAGGGGTCATCATATCGGATGATTTTAAGGTGGCTGGGCAGTGTGACAAAACAGTGGGAATGGCTAACAGCATGCTGGGGTACATTGGGAGAGAGATTTCTAACAGGAGGAGGGAGGTGGTGCCGCCTTTGTATTGCTCACTGGTGAGATCTCACCTGGAGTAGTGTGTCCAGTTCTAGAGGCTGCACCTCCACAAGGACATTGAAAGTGTGGAGGCATTACAGAGGAGGGCAATCAAATAGGGATTGCATGAGAAGTCATATGAGGAAGGGCTACAGGAACACAACACGTACTCCCAAGAAGAGAGAAGAAGGGACATGACTGAAGCCTACCAGTACCTCACAGGAGTGAACAAGGTGCAAGTAAAGGGCTTATTTCAGAGAAAGGAAGGCACTAGAACAATGGGGCATGCAATTAAGCTAAAAGGAGGACTTTTAAAAGAGATGTGTGAAAATGCTTTTTCACAGAAAGGGTGGTGGATGACTGGAATAGCCTGAAAGAGGAGGTAATAGGAAAAAAGACAGTAAGGAGCTTCATGCATGCATGAGATAGGCACGGGGCATATTAGGTAGAGGAACATGGGGAGAGAGTGACACTTACGACCAACTAGGGTCAGTGGTGATGGAATAGGCAGGGACAAGGGGCATACTCTATGGACCTAAGGGTCCTTTTCTGCCGACAAAAAAAAAATATGTTTCTATGACAAAATCTATGTTTCTATGTAAAGCTGAACTTCCAGAAGCTGGGGGATAGTTTGAGTGGAAAGACAGCTTCACTGGTGTTCACTGAGGTCCTTCCAGTATCAGATGAGGGCAAGTGAAATGTGAGGCAGGAAAAAGCAGAGGCTTTCAATGACTAGTTGAAGGGGTGGTGCTAGGAAGAGGTATTTTGGTTTGTATGTTACTGAGGTTACTTCCGGGATAAAAATCTCTTTCAAGGAGATGCCAAGTGCTTCACGTCTAAGGCATGACGTTTTGTCAAGAGGAGGAGCATTAGTGCAGATGCTTCCATATGTCTGTCTTCCAATTAAAGCTATACAGACAAAATAAAAAAAAAATCTGTAAAAAGGGGGATAGAATACACAGCTACAACAAATTGATGTTTGGACAAATATTATGAAATAGAAGTGAAAAAATGAATGGAATCAAATCACGGAGGTATAAAGAAAATATGAGGTGAGGATAGTGAAAAATGGGGTGGGAGGAGTCAGAGGAGATCCAAAAGTAAAATAAAACAACTCACTACCTTGAGAACAGGAAAATATATATATTAACTGTGACTCTAAAGTTGATGTTGAAATAATGAAGGTGGTAAAAGACAAACCACAGAGTACAGCAAATGGGCTGTGCTGCGGTCATGGTGAGCAGAATAAGGAAGGGGCTTGCAGCCAACATGGTAGGTAAAGTACCAGGATTTTGACAGCTTTCACTTGAGGGTGCTTAGGGAGATGGGATCAGTGCTGGCTAAGCCCCTGGCTGAACTGTTCAGATGCTACTTGAAACCTGGAGTGGTGCAGGGGCTTTGGAGGTCTGCAGACTTAGTTCCATTCCATAAAGTGAAGACAGGAGAGGCATAGGAAACACAAGAATGGTATTACAGTATATCCATTGTAAGTAAGCTAATGGAGACTCTGGATGCAGAAAGCCTATTGTTTTTCCTAGAGGCTAATTCATTACAGGACAGCAGGCAGCACATATTTATGGTGGAGAGGTCATGCCAGACTAAACTAGTGATAGTGTTTGACTGGGTAATAATGGCAGTTGATAGTGGACAGGCAGCATATTTACTGTACATTGATTTCAGCAAATATTTTGACTTGTTGCAACAAAGGAGGCTGTTCAGGAAGCTGAAACACCAAGGAGTGTGGATGGACTGGATCAGATGGGTATGGACTGGCTGAGAAAGTGAAAACACAGGCTGGTAGTGAACAGGGACAATTCAGAGGACAGGGTGGTCACATGAAGGGAGAAACATCAGTCAGTCCTTGGATCCAGTCCTGATCAATATGTTAATCAGTAACATAGAAAAGGGTATCCAGGGCAAGTTGTGTCTCTTTGAAGACTCAAAAATATGTGACAAGGTAGACAGTGAAGACTGAGTGAGGGAGTTAAAGAGAGAGATCTAGAGAGGCTGATGACATTGTCCAAAATAGGTCAGTTGAAATTCAATGTCAAAAGAAATGTAAAGTGATGCATAGGAAAGAGGAAGCCACATACAGAGTACTTTATGAGGGCAGGGACAGTAAGGTTGGCCATAACTTCCAAGGAAAAGGGCCTAGGTGTCACCAAACAATCCAGTCAGTTGGATGAAGCATCCAGCAAGGCAGCAATTATGCTGTGATACATTGGGAGGGGATTTGATAGTAGGAGGAAGGAGGTGATATTGCCCCTGTACAAGCCATTTGTGAGGTTTCACCCGTAGTACTATGCCCATATCCAGAGTCCACACCAGAGAAAGAACAGAAATAAAATACTGTAGATCTGGTGTAGCATAGGGTCACCAAGATGCTCCTGGGATGACAGGGCAGATCCTACGCGTAACAACTTGAGGCACCTAACATGTACTGAATGGAGGCCAGAGAGGCAAGGGTTGACATGACAGACACATGTAAGTTCCTGAGGGGTATTAATAGAGTGAACTGTGAAGACATATTCAACAGGAGCAATAGTGCAGTCATAAGTGGCATGAATGGAGGTTAGTTGGTGGAAACTTCATAAGTAATATGAGGAAGTTCTACTTCATGGAGAGGGTGGTGAAGGCATGGAACAGATTACTGGAAGAAGTAGTAGGAGCAGGGAGTATAAATGGGTCAAACATGGCTGAGACAGATTTAAAGGGCTAATAATTAAAGTTGGAGAAGGTAGGAGGGGTGAGGGGAGGAGATGGGTATAAAACCCTTGTGAGACATTAGGTCAGGGGGATAGGTAGTAAACCCTTTATGGGTACTCTGGATAGACCCTTGAGGCTTGATTTTCAAAAGGATATCTATGACCCAAGGTGCCTGTGCCAAACAGCTGTGACAGAAGGGGCACCTTACATCATAGTTTGCAGCAATCATGATTTTTGAACATAGACTGCATTGAGATCAGGTTGCCATGCACTGAAACCACCCTGCACCACTGTTGCTACATAAGCACCCTTGCTCCTGATCTCAAGGGGCTTGTGCCACAGTAGAGCTGCACCATCCCCTTATTCAGCATTCCAGAAGCCCTCCGTGGTCGCAAGTGGAGGCTCACATTAGACCAGCCAGGAGGTGGTCTAAGGGCCCTGCACCACTCTTTGGCAGGGTGGTGATTGGGAGATCTGGAAGGTGGGGACTGGTTGGTCGATGGAGCCCTGGCAGTGCCATGAGGGAGGGAGGGAATGGTGGCAGTGGGAAGAACATGTGGGGGCACCCAGTGGAGATGCCATGTGAGTTGGCACACAGCCAAAAAGGCTTGGTGGGGGTGTGCATGATGGGAACAGCATGACTTAGACCCCAGTTGCCAGTAACCCAGCACCTGTCCCACAGGAGCACAGTCCCCTAAAGGCAGCAGATGGCATTGTTGCAGGTTGTGGGGTGAATTTGGTGGTCTGGGTTTTGCCCCAGGCATCATGACATTCTGCAGGTAAAGAGTCCCCATTGTGGAGACTAGAGGATACCCGACTGCAATGCCAGGGACAGTGGGTCCTGTGAGACAGATGCCAGGGCTGCTGTCCACTGGGAAAGGGTTATGCTGGTCTGACCATCCCACCCAACCTGGCATGTTTGGCTGAGTGCCAAACTGGCATGGCACCTCTGTCAAGCTCCTCCACCTTTACCTCGCACTGGATAGCTTAGATAAGGTTTATTTGTTTGATCACAAATAAAGGTCATTACAAACATGGTATATATACAAAAAAGGCGCATCAGTATATACAGTAAATTACACAAACAATAGCAGTGAGTTTCCGGCAACTTAAAATATACTGAATAACAGTACAAAGTCTATTCAGTTCTGTATACATTTGATAACAAGGCAGCAAACAAGAAATGTGCTAAACATCTGTAAGCAGCAATCAGTTATTAAAATATGCATCTTGAGTTAGTTTGCTCCTAGGTTACTGTTATAAAACAAACATTGCATTCTATGCTATAATATATTCACAAGCTTTGCTTTCTTCATGTAGGTCATTTTAATATAACATACAATATAATTAAATATGCCCAGCTAATTCATTTTTCAGCTTGGAGAGAACCTATTCTAACCTTTCCAGACCCAGACAGATAATCAGTCCAAGCCAGCATTCAGAAAGTGGAGACAGAAGATGGAGATTAGGCCGTATGTGGCTGAGTGGCACCACATGGAATTAAACTATCTCACAGAGTTTACCCTACCCAATCACATCCTGTCCCATCTGTACCTACCTGGTAACCAGTAGGACATGCTGAATTTATGGGGAAAATCCATCAGGGGTTCCATGCAACACATGGTGCTCCATACCCCACAGACCACCTCCTATTTGGTCACTCCTGTTGGCCATTCCCGAGGCATCTAATGGGATTATGTGTCGTGAAAGGGCCAATCTGATTACACCACATCAAACTGAGCCTATCTGGTAGCAAGTTGGATACGCTGGCTTAGGGGGCACATCCATTGGAGTCTCCAAGCAGCGCATGCTGCTCTGCATCCCACAGACCACTCCCCTATCCTGCCACTTCTGTCGGATACTGTAGAGGCATATAGTGGAATTTCATGCCACAGTTAGGTCCCATCCATCTACCCCATGTCCCGTCTGTGCTTTCCTGATAGCCAGATGGACATGCTGGCATTGTGGCACAGCCATAGGGGCACCATGCGACTCATGCCACTCTGTGCCCTGTTAATTACCCTCGATCCAGCCATTCCTATTGGCTAATCCTGAGGCATGTAATAGGACTCCGTATTGCAGGTGGGCCCAACCATTGTGGGGCATTTTGTCCTAATAAATGATGCCAAGAAGCCACACACCAGTCGAACGGACATCTCCTGCCTTAATAGCCATCATTGACCTCCCAACTGAGGTGTTCTATAGCGGCAACTTTCCCCATACATTGCATGTCGTTCCACATTCCCCCTTCATTTTATGTCAAAGACCTTCAGCATTTTAGTTTTATCAAGAGCAACTGACCATAAACTGCTGCCTATTATATCAAAGTCAGTGAAACCGATAGTCTAATCTATACTGAGTATCGCAGATACATGCTATATTATTACCAGGTACAGTACAAATATCTGGCAACATAGCTTTCAACTCCTAAATACTTATGTTAGGTCAAAGAAATTGATGTATAAAAAATGTATATTAAAAGCTAATGGAAAGAAGAGACAATACTACCATCTGGTATATAACAACCTGCATCTCAGCCCCTAGAAGGAATGTCCCTGTAGTGGGTTTTCATGAGAGTAATGTCAGTGGTGCAGCATTATTAAGGTTCATTCCCATGGCAAAATTTTAGCCAGTTCCTCTGGTGTACCTCACCTGGGTCACTGCAGCTGGTCCTGTCTGAATGCTTTCATTTTTCCATTTTCCATAGCGTAGTGTTATGAGGATGATACCAATTTTCCTGGGATCGTATTGAGATTTAGGTGGTGTCACTGGCCGTGTGACCTGCTGACAACCGTTGAACCATTCTCCCGTTCTTTACCCAGACTGTAACCAGAAAACAAAGTGGCAACATCGGAACTTGAATGTGCACCTTCAACTTCAGTGTACAATGGTGCCATCTGAACGGTGGTTGGTCAGTGTTTCTGAACCAGCAGATTGAACAACTTGATGGGCAGCGTTTTAGCAAGCTCCAGTGTGAACAAGCCTATAAATGCATCCCAACTGGAGTCCCATCAATTTAAGGGTGCCAGAATTCGAGGAGCCGTTCCATTAAACATAATAAACAAAACTAGCATAGTTGGCATAGTCTCACTAATATCAGCCTTTTAACGGCTCTCACCAAGTCAGATAGTCCTGTGTGAGGCTTTTATTTCAAATATAAGACATCATATTCATAGAAACTTAGAAACATAGAAGCTGACGGCAGATAAGAACTGCAAGGCCACTCCAGTGTACCCAATTTTTCTTCCTTATGAATGTGCCATAGGCCTTTACTCTGTCAATGGCCTATCTATGCATACTCATCTGCATTGCTGCCTTATGCCTATCCTATGCCTGTTTGAAGCCCTGCACTGTAATCATATCCATCACTTCCTGAGGTAGGCCGTTCCATGCATCCACAACCCTTTCTGTAAAAAAGAACTTCCTCGCATTACCCCTTACTCGATCTCCCTCTAATCTCATGCTGTGTCCTCTTGTCCTGCTATTTTTCTTATATTTCTGACCAAACATATATGTGGCTGGCTGTTTGTGTTTGACTCTGTCAGTAGTTTAGTTTTTGTGGTTCTTCATGTGTTTTTTCTTGGAGGAACTGGACCATTCTTGGACATAACATCTATGAACATTTCCTGGACTAAGTAACTACAAAACATCACCACCAGGTATAGGCATTCTCATCATAAATCATCTTTTTTGGAAGACATCAAAAAGCAAAGTGAGGTCAGTAAATCTTTTATACAAGTTTCTGGGTTGTGGAGTGCTGCATTGAATCCACATTTCCGTCTGACTTTCTTAAAGGATGTGTGCTTGTCTTTGAGGTCTATTCACAACTGTTTTGGAGAACAAAGAGAAGATTCTAACAAAGGATTTTTACATCCTGCATATGCCCTAGGCTAATATTCATCACCTTCAGGAATTTAACACTTTCTGGGTCTTTGATCTACAGTAACAATCAGTTTTCTGGTCCACAGTAGCTCACCATGAGTCACTCAGGAACACTCACCCTTGCTACAGTAAACATTTGCAGTCTCCTGCCAAAACTGGCAACTCCTAGATTGGGAGGACGAATCCTGCTTTTGATACTGCTATTATGCTTACATGGGGTATCTACTTCTGTTCCAATCAACAACCACTATGAAAAGAATACCTCACAACACAATGACTTTACTTTCTCCAACCAAAGTGCCGAAACACAACATGTGTGTGCCTACACCCACCCTTATCCTTCTGAAGGGTTGTGCCTACAACTCGTTTCGTATGCTCAGAAAATACAAAATGACACAACTGGTTCATCTCCCATTCCACACTATTAAACTGTGGTTTCTCCTACTCCTCATCATCCTATTGTCAGGGGACATAGAACTTAACCCTGGCCCCTCTGTCCACCACTCTCCCACTGACCTATCGGCTGTCTCAGGAAAAGGGCTTCTCATTGCCGATACGAATATTAGGAGCATTACCAGGCACTTTGCTGATCTCAAGGCATGGAAAAAAGTGTACAATTCTGACCTACTGTGCTTGTCTGAAACATGGCTCAAGCCTCACATTCCGAACTCCTTATGTTCCTTGCCCAATTAATCCTTGATATGGAGAGATAGGCCTTCCCCAAAACATGTAGGCGGGGTCGCTGTCCTCTATAAAAACCATCTTGATGTTATGGTCTGCCCACCCACTGGCTCACCCTCAGTCTGTGAGTCCCTACACACAACCATTGCCCTTGGTGCAAAAAAACTCCACATTATCTGCGCCTACAACCCACCCACTGGAGGTATCACAGGTCTTCAGGTTTCACTTAATCAAACCGTCACAAACACCAAGCAAAATGAGGTCATACTCTTAGGTGACTTTAACCTAAACTGGCTGGGACCAACTCACAGCACACTGCTGACACTAACGCAGAGCTATAACCTGCACCAGATCTTAATTGAACCCACTAGAACCGCCCCTTCTCTAACTACCTCCACTCTCATAGACTGGGTACTGGTGAATCGCCTTGACCATGTGCAAACTGCAGGCATCTTGGCAGATTTTATCACAGACCACTCCCCCACTTTCTTTGTATGGAGCCTGGAGACTGCTCCCCCACCCCTCCATGCTACATCACAGTTACCAACTTTGCCAAACTAGACATGGAAGCTTTCCTCTATGATGTACCCTGTATCAACTGGTCTGACATCTATCACTCCCATGATGTTCAAATAGCCCTTGATATCTTCATTGATAATTTCACAGCACTTCAGGATAAACATACCCCGAAGGTCACCAGAAGGGTCAGGGGTAAACAAATAAGATGGCTACACAAGGACCTGCTGGCTAACCTGCGCACACGGGACATACTCTGGAAGAAGTATAAGGTATCCAGACTACCGGAGGATTACAATACCTACAGGGCCTCTCAGAGCGCCTGTAAAAAATAAATCAGAACAGCAAAGAGCATTACTGCAAGGAACTGCTCACAAACTCTGCTGGTGACCCTAGAAAATTCTGGACACACATCAAGACCTTTCTTGGGGCTACCCAGTCATTGACCCCAGGAGATATGATCCTAAATGGTGTGCATTGCAATGACTCAAACACTATAGCAAATGCCTTTAACAGATTATTCACAGACCTGTCTCAGTACACCTCGTCCTTTGCTTCACCTCCCACAGCATCTCAGCCTTACTGCACACCCCAGAGATCTATATCTGGTGCTGACCGCTGCCAACTAACTACTACCCTCCCTTTCCACTTTAAAGCTATATTTAGATCCGAGGTCCAAAGGCTATTGCAAAACAGATCCGACAACACTAGCCTCTGCTCAGATTCACTTGAGCCACGACTCCTGAAGCTAGCAGCACTATTGATTGCCTCGCCACTGGCCAAGATTTTCACTCTGTCTCACTCTCTTGGCATTGTCCCAGATCTCTGGAAGATTGCCCGAGTTACACCTATCCCTAAAAAAGGAGACCCAAGGTATATCAACAACTACAGGCCCATAGTCATCCTCTCTGTGCTAAGCAAGCTACTGAAGAAGCTTGTTGCAACCCAAACCATTGACAATCTCACAAAGAACAACCTTCTCTCAGACACTAAGCATGGTTTCAAAAAAGGGCACAGTACCTCAACCGATCGTCTCAAATTCTCCACCAATGTACTCTGCAACATGGACAAAGGCCTACTCACTGGAGCAGTATTTATTGATCTTACCAAAGCTTTCGATCTTGTTGATCATCCCCTGCTTCTCTCAACCCTGCATAGACTTAACTTCTCATCCTCAGTAGTTGACTGGTTTAACAACTACCTATCAAACAGATTGCAACTTGTTAAATTCAACTCCACTCTCTCGGATGTGACCAGCACTGACATCAGAGTACCCCAGGGCTCCATCCTGGGACCCCTTCTTTTCTCGCTATACATCAACAACATAGATTATGTCATACTATCCTGCTCAGCTATCTTATACGCTGATGATCTCATCCTCTACTCCAGTGCTGACAAAGTTAACATCATTAACAAAAATCTCTCCTTGGATTTCAGGAATGTGCAAACATGGCTAAATGCTAATAAGCTCATCCTCACACAAAAAAAGACCCAAGACATGCTATTTGGCACTACCCCCAAACTCAGGGCCTGTAAGGAACCCCTCCTAGTCCATGACTCGGGGGGTCTCTCATTGACTGTGTCACATCCTTCAAATACCTGGGAGTCCTCCTTGATAAATCCCATGATTTCAGTCTGCACATCCAGTCAACCTGTAAAGCAACAAATGCCAAACTTGGAATCGTCTATAAGACTTATCACCTGCTAACACCATCTGCCAAATTGGCAATTGCTAAGGGTATTCTGCTTCCAGCTCTGACATGGTGTCTCCACTTTTGCTAATGCCCATAAGACTGCTCTCCCTAAATGGGATGTCACGTATAACAACATATGTCGATATGCCTCCTCTTCCCATCGCCTCAAGCACCACTGCACAATGTATAGTGACCTAGGCTGGCTCTCCCCTACTGCTTACTGACTATACTCCCTAGGGATCCTCACAGATGCCGTAATCTGTAACCAAACCCTCTCCTCCCTTGCAGCTCTACTTGCACCACAGACACCTGCCCACAGACTATGCTCGGCAAACAAATTTCTACTCACCATACCCAGGTGTTTTACTTCAAAAAGCTCTGGAGCATTTCACTGCATCACCCCAGCCACTTGGAACTCCCTCCCTCATGCCCTGAGGTTAGCTAACGCCCACTCAATCTTCTAAAAAGAACTATATCACTACCTATCCCAGAACCCCTGCACATGCTTTGATCCCACTTAATGCCTCACAGTTAGCCACACTATTTCGCCCAAGACACTGCTGCACTTCTAAACAAGCTTTGCTATAAAATGTCTTTATAGCTGCCACTTAGCCCAGTTTCAGTTATTTGCATGTACTAATGTCACTTTTGTCATCTCTGCATAGCTATATGTATTACCTCGAGTACTGTCTGACTTGATCTGTGTTCTAACCTACCTGTACTATATACTATGTACCTGTACTATATACTATGTATTGTATAATCTCATCTCATTTTATGTATGTATTCTCCCGGGTTGTGCCTGAAACTAGTCAACTTTGGCTAGTGCACCTAACCCGGTTAAAAAAACTAAATAAAATAAATAAATATTGAAACATGTTAGACTTTTTCACCTTGTTAATGCCCTTAAGATGTTAGAATGTATCGCTCATATCACCACTCTTCGTCCTTTGCTCAAGGGTATACATATTGAGCTCTGTTAATCTGTCCTCATATGTTTTCTGATGCAGTCTCTGCATCATTTCGGGTTGCCCTTCTCTGGACTGCCTCAATTTTGTTAATGTCTTTGTGCAGGTGTGGCCTACAGTACTGCACACAGTACTCCAGATGGGGCCTAACCAGTGTCTTGTAAAGAAGGATTATTACCTCCCTATTATGACTTGTGATACCCCTAGTAATACACCCCAATATCCCTCTAGCCTTACCTACTGCTTTAGTGGTCTGATTGGGTGATTTCAGGTCATCTGTGATGATGATGTCCAAGTCTTTTTCTTCCCTTGTGATTGTCTGCAACTTCCCTCCCAACCTATATGCAGATTCAGGGTTTCACTTCCCTATATGCATGATCTTGCACTTCTTTGCATTAAACCCCAGTTGCCACTCTTCTGACCATTTTGCCAGTTTATCAAGATCTCTTCTCATTCTGCCCACCCCATCTGGATCATCTACTCTGTTGCAGATCTTGGTGTCATCTGCAAACAGACAAACCTTACCCTCCGGTCCATCTGCAATGTTACTGATGATATTGAAGAGAACTGGCCCCATGACTAATCCCTGAGGTACCCCACTTGTGACTTGCATCTCTTCTGACTGTATATCATTTACCACAACTTTCTGCTTTCTGCCTGCCAACCAGTTTGCCACCCAGTTGATCAACCTCTGACCCACCCAACCCTACCCAGCTTATTAATCAATCTTCTATGTGGAACAGTATCAAAAGCTTTGTTGAAGTCAAGGTAGGTGACTTCAGCTGCACCCCCTTGGTCCACCACTCTGGTTACCTAGTCAAAGAAATCTATGAGATTAGTTTGACAGGACCTTCCTGTTGTAAACCCATGCTGTCTTGGATCCTGTGTGCCTATGGATTCCAGGTGTTGCACTATCCTTTCCTTAAGGAGTGCCTCCATAATCTTGCCCACTACTGAGGTAAGACTGACTCATCTATAGTTCTCTGCCTTCTCCCTGCTACCATTCTTGTGGAGTGGGATCACATGAGCCCTTCTCCAGTCTTCTGGGACATCTAGTGTGCTCTGAGACTCACTAAACAGTTCTGTTAATGGCTCTGCTAGTTCCACCCTTAGCTCCTTTAGTACCCTGGGATGTATGCCATCAAGTGCTGTTGCCTTGTCCCCGAGCTTAGCAAGCTCTTGTAGTACCCTTTCTTTTGTGAAGGGACTTGTGCACACCTCCCTTCCCCCATGTCCATGGTGCTGAGCTGTGGGCCCTGCTCTGCCTTCTCTTCAGTAAGTACTGAGCTGAAGTATCTACTTAGGATAGATGCTTTTCCTTAGTCCTCCTCCACATCCCCCCCATCCACTTTGATCTTAGCAATATCCCCTCTGGACTTTTTCCTTTCACTAATGTATCTCTGGAAAGTCTTGTCCTCTTCTTTTACTTTTTCTTGATAGTGTTTCCTCGGTTTGAGCCTTTGCCCACCTTACTGCCTTCCCTGCTTCCCTTAGAGAAGTTTGGTAAGCCAGCTGATAAAGCTCCAATTTGAAAAAGGCTATTTAGCACTAATGAGAAAGACTTTACGAGAAAATAGCAGTACCTGAAAAAAGAACAGCAATTAGTAAACCTATACCTCCCACTGCCATCATACCCCCATCACCCCCCTGTGGCACTGCTAGGGCTCCATCAGCCCCTGGTCTCCACCTTCTGGGTATTGCTACCCACCAACCACAGGTGTTTCCAATGTTTGGCTCAACCTTGCAACTGAGGCAATGGCTGGGTCTTCTGTGCAGGAACCCCTATTTTTACAAAATAAAGCACAGGATCCCTGATACACCCAGAGTTTGCCACATCCCTAGAGTGCTGCGAGTTGTGGCAATTGCAGGACTCTTTGAAAATCAAGCACTTGGTCTTCATCAGCTGGTTTGCTTAACAAATTGTCTACAGACTGGAAGTTTTTAGACTAAAGAAATATAGTGCATCCTTAATTATAGTTTTGGTATGTCTGTGCTATGGAATTGAACTGTCTGTCTTCATTACAGGAACATAAAAGTAAAACAGGTAAACCTTAAAGTACCAGACCCTTCACAACTCCTGTGGTACCAAAGTTACCATGCTTGCAAAATCTGAATATTTTTCATCATCACTCCAGAACAATTTGAATTAACCCTTCAGGTTCTGGAAGGTTAGCCACTCTCTATTCTCCCCTCCAAACCAGTCCTCCCTGTCATCTAGGTAAGTAAGTCCCATATCTTTGATCCTGCTGCAATTGCCTCTCCCTTCAACTCTCTCTTCAGCTCATGTGGTAAATCCCTGCTTTCCTCATCCCCATCTCCCTTCCTCCCATACCCCTCCTCTTTCTCCTTTTCTCTCACCCTTAGATAGTGTGACTATTAGATAAAGTTATAAAAAAAACATGATTTATGTATGCTCCTTTAAATAATAAGTAATTGTAATTTTGTTCTCTATTTTGTAGACAACAATATGAGAATTAACTTTTGGGTTTTAATTTTGCCATGTACTTATTTTATCAGGTTTCTTTATCAGCTAAGTGGTGAATTGCTTACCCGTGTCTATATTTTAACTTTTGTAGGGGATCTGCACTTTAGCAACCACTGTTTGGGTTTGGCTACTGTAGTCACCATTATACTAGTCTGTTTTGTGGATTTAGAATTGAACTCAGGGTTTAAAAAGTTTAAGCAATTTAGGCAACAAATGCCTTTTTGGGTATATGTTTTCTTGCACCAACTTAGTGGTGTACTTGTAAAGAAAACAGAAATGTGTTTGAAAATGTATTGATTCTGTGTGTCTTCATGAGGACTTGGGAGGGAGACCAGGAGGCATTTCTTCATGGAAGAGGTGGTGGCAGAATGGAGTGGGCTCCTTGAGGAAGTGGTATCTCTTGAAACACTGGATGGCTGCAGAAGATTCTGGGGCAGGGAAAACAGGAAGATTAGGGTCAAAAGTAGTGTAGATAGGAAGAATGGAGTAACGGTTGGAGAAGGGGGGTAGATTCCTTAGCTGGCATTTGGGACTCTGCAATACTAGCAGTCTTGATAGACTGAAATACCTTATACTGCTGACATCTTCATATGTTTATATGTTTTTACTTGTATAAAGACAGCAGAGCTACATGGATGCTCCTCCCCCTGTGGAAGTTTCAGAGTGGAAAAAAACTGCTATGGTTAAGTGGGTAGTCCTATGTGCTGTGCTTTGAAAGTTTCAATTTTTTCATATAATACTGGCTAAGGATTGCACAAATTAATCTTGAAAGTGATAACCTACCACTTTAAAATTACTTCATAAGATGATTTGTTTTCTTACGAGTGCCCTCTACTCCTTTGCTGTTGCAGTCATATGGAAGTCATCCAAACTCATGAAATCCTGACTGCAAATCTCATTGCACCACTGATGGTGGCACAGGTACCTGATTCCTATGGGGTGGAGGGGAGCTCTGAACTGGCCAAGAATGATGAACAGGATGACTTGTTGGCACCCTAGGGAGATAACAGGAAGAAGGCAGAAAGGAGTGTCCTAATAGTAGGGCACTCTATATTTAGAGAAGCATGGAAGGAGTTTTTCAGTTGTCTATGAGGTACATCAAACATCATGGATATGCAGAACACTGCAGCACAGGAGTTAGCACAAAAAACTCACTCAAAACAGGGACCAAAACAAAAAAAGCATAAAGAAAATCTAAAGCACGTCTGATCATAGGAGACTCCATGATTTGGGGAGCTGATACCTACCTCCAGCCAGGAGTAATGATCAGATGTTTCCCAGGTACTTAAGTGTGGAGAGAAACTGACTGCATTGCTAAAATAGTGCAGGAAACAGAAGAAAACATTGATGGCCTGGTACACATAGGGACTTATGATCTCGCCAGTCGGTCAGTTGTTAAGACCATGGAACACCAGACCAGGCTGGGAGACAAACTGTCATTCATTTCATCTGGCATCTCATTCTCTGAGATCCTGCCTGTTTGGGAGAGAGGGCAGATGGACAGAAGGTCAGAGAAGGGGAGATAGGGGAGCTAAACATGTTGCTCAAGGGCTGGTGCCAGGGAAAAGGAAACAAATTTGTAGGTAACTGGCAACAGTTTTGGGAGTGAAAGTTCTTTAAATTTGTTGGACTGCATCTGACTAAGGAGGGAGTCAGTGCATTAGGGCAGAAATTTGCTGTCTTTGCAGAATATTTAAACTAGCAAATGGGGAGGGGGTGCAACACCCGATACATCAGATGGGAAGAACACCCTTCCCCCCTCAGCTTGTGATCAAATGGGAGTTCAGCATGTTTGTAGTTCATTTGCATCACCAGGTAAGGAGAAAGGTCTGTCTCCCCATATGATGCGCAGGGTGTAATCCAAACACGCTTTGGTGTGTAAGGTACTGTAAATAATAATAATACAGATTCTTGTGTCTCGGAGTCTGCCAAGAAACATTTGTAAACAAGCAAAGAGTACTAATTAAGGTTATTATACTACTTACCCCAAGAATGTGACAGAGAAAATCACAAGGGACATGGGTTTCTCACCTCTCCTGAAGAATGTACATAATCTCCAGAATTGTAGATCTTAGGTTGTATAAGATCTTGTTTGCTCTCCCTATGGTCCAGGTCTCTGCCCATCTTCTAGAGTACTAATCTTCTAGAGCTGAACTAGTAGTGTCTAGAGGAGCTAGAGTGAGTTGCGAACAGCTAAATACTACAGATAACAGCATAGCAACCGAGATTACAACATTTGTACAGATATGAGAAACAATATGTATTGGTCCTTAGTCATTCTCCACTGGAAGATGAGTTAGGAAATAGAATTACTAATGAGTATCATATGAGACAGAAAATGCTTCCATTAGCATTATAGCTTAGACAAAAGAAATGCTGACAGGTTCATACTACATGTGGCATCTCTTGCTTACATACTATATAAAACATAGAGACATAACAAATGCTTTCTCTCTCTGTCAGCTTGCTTAGCAAAGAGAACTGCTGACAGATTCCTATTAAACGTGGCATATCTGCCTTAGTGGAAAACACACACTACATATAATTATATGAGAATATAAGTATATAATAATCACTGATGATCCCTCAGAGTCATCGTATGAGTGATTAGGTAGATTATATATGGAATATATATAAAAGGCAAACATAATCTAGATAAATTTATTATAGTGAGGTATAATGAATCATGCATGATCAGTATTAGCATATCCTAGCAGCAAAGCACATTCCTAGCACTCATGCTTATATGATATGTGCCCATATATATATATATATATATATAATATTTGCAAATAGTAGTATTACAGTACAATAGACCAGGGATACAGTGTGAGGTGCACGTGAGGCGTATGTGGGATGATAGTGGGCATAACCCAGGCCTAACAATCCCCTCTTTGTTGCCCTAATTGCAAAATTGGCAACACAACAAAAAGATGGAGGTTAGGCACCATTTGTCTACAGGCCTATGGCAGGAGCCTGATAGAGAAAATTAACTGGTCACACAGGTATTTCTGGGTTTTCCTTAAACAACAAAATATAATTATAAGGGAAAATGTTAGTAAACTTTGCATTACTATAAACATTTGGAATAAAACTTCACAATGGGGTGTTCCAATATCAAAGCAATCAGTAAATACTGATATGTATCAGATGTGTATCTGTCCTGTTGGGAAGAAATTGAAGAGACAAACTTAAATTGCCTGTATGGATATTAAAAATAAATAAAATTTGAGATAGAGCATCAAGATAGTTATGGCTAAACTTAATGATATCTGGTTCTGGGATGGGAACAGGTGTGATTATCGTATAACCTATAAACTGTTTAGGGAGTAAAAACAGAAATTAGAAAATTTCACTTTGCATAACTTTTAGTCCATATTAGAAGAACGTAAAGTTGGCCACCGCACAATGTTCCACATCAGCAGAATATATCACCTTGAAGGATGGCATTTTTCAGTTGGTAAGTTGAACAGGATGCGAAATGTCAATGACCACAAGACGTAAACTACGAACAGTTCCAGGGATGAATCCAGGGTTTCTTCAAGTGTTAGATGAAGATTCATAGTTCAAATCTGATGCATTCTGATTTTCCAAAGGTTGATCAAAATGTTCAGGAGGCAGCATTATTTTCAGATGCCTCAGCGGGGGGTGCATTAGATTGCACATTGCGTTTCACAATGGAAAAGCAACAGTGTTCAGTGAAGATGATCACACGGCTGCACAAAGTGTAAATGTTTATGACAGTACTCAGTTTGCATGAGGTGCCAGCCAGGCTTGTAAAACAAGCAGTGAAGAAAATGGTTTTCTTGATTGTAGATCAAATGAAGAAGAAGAGTCTTCTTGTTGAGTTAGGGGCTTGCCCCTGCTACAGACTAGCTTCATAGTATGCATAACAATGAGCTTGATTGTAGAATCTTAATTGGCTGGACTGAATACAGTTTATTTGAAAGTTCACAAGTGGAAGCCTAATTTTAGTTATCAGGCCTGTATTCACAAGTTGGTAATACAAGTTGGAAGATGTCACATCTGCATAAGAGGTGATGTTCCTTTCAGGTACGCCATTCAAAGTTCAGAGTCAGTCACAATTTCAAGACTTCATGGTAAACATGAAAAGGAGGTAGTTTCAACCTTTTCATGATAAAAGTTCCCATCAAGTTGACCAATAGAATGGACAGTTGCCAGACGATCAGAGATGGATGTTGCCAGATGAAAATGTGGCAATGACACTGTGAGAGTCACAAACATGGCTTCCTGGATTGTGCAGGAATAAGTTTCAAAACATGTAGCAATAATGGTGTGTGTGGTGACATACCCAAGGTTCCTTGCAATTGAAACGGAATTGTGCTAGATTCAAATAAACATTTAACACATGCAATAAAAATGCAAAATGTGGCAATGCCACCGACCCATATGTCTGTCATATATGAGATCAAGGATATGTCCTAATTCCAGATCCCAGAAGAGATAACCAAGGGGTTGTAAGAACATGATAGCCGTAGGCAGTACAAAGGACTTTTCTAGCTATGTGATGCTCATCTGCTTCAAAAATGTGAGCAGAAATTAATCCATTAACATGAATATTTGTCGGGTCAAACCCCTTCACAATATCCTTAATACTGTAAATGTAAATCACTCTTAATTAGCAAAATCATGTATACCATGCAATGGGGGGGGGGTATGATATTAAATGTCACACTATCATGAACCTTTAACATACATGCTTGAATAATGGCTATATCAGCCTTATTTCAAAAAATGTGTCGGAGCCAAACAGGCCTGAGTCTGAACCTGTGTTTTGTTTAAAAAAAATGCCTAGAGTGTTTGGGTAGGTTTACAGTCATAAGATGTACCACTAGCAGTCAGGATGTGAAAATCCTAAGTGTGTGTATGTGTGGTGCTATCAGTCCCTGTTTAGGGAGTCTTTAAGGAGTACCTGATATGCTGCCAGGGTATCTAATCACATCATTATTTAAAAAATTAAAAGTGGGAAATGTTTGTTGTGAAACATATAACAAATCATTCCAAGTTCTAAAGGGTGAGATTTAAAGTCACTGGGATGTGCATGAACTGCACATTAACAACTATGGTACCTGGTTAGGAAGTGGCTATTAGACCACTGGTTGGGCCAGGGATCTGTTTTGGGCACTCAATATTAAGTGTCACAAATTATGGGGCATCATTGGGTAAAAATCTTAAGGTCTAATGTCTTTTATTGCCATATAAATTTGGATGCAAAATTCCTGATTATCAATAAAATATAAACAGGAGTCCAGATTACCATATTATTACCATATAATTTTGGATGCAAAATTACTGATTATCAATGAAATGTAAACAGGAGTCCAGATCAAGTCTAGCTGCTAGAATTGATCCCAAGCAATGATCATAATATTCAGTAGGGCCTCACTACCCTTCTGGATGATGAACATGTCTTTTAGGACTTTAGTGTGAATTCCACAGGATGCAATTAAATCATGTGGGCTTGTGAGGTATTCTGCCTCAACAATTTGTTTAGGATTAGGTCACTGGTCCTTATCTGCAATAAAATGTGCAGTTTGGGCTTGTAAGAAGACCCATACTTAAAAAAGAATAATAAGCATAAAAGCATGCATCTCTCTCTCTCTCTCTCAAACCTAAAAGGAAAGAGAAAAGAAAAACATAGTTAGTTTAGTACTATTCCACCCATTGGGGTGTGGAAAAGTTATTTAATCTCCTTTAAACAGGTTCATTTGACTGGCATATAGCCATTTATCAATGACTGTTATAGTGAGGCAGTCTAACTGGGTTGACGGCTGGACTGCATTTGTTTACAATGGGATATGACCTGTTGTTGGGTCTTGCCCATACATTGTGCAGCAAACAAGTGTACCTTTTGGATGTCTTGTTTGAGATATTTAGCATATTTATCTACTGATGCTCCATCAGCAGTGGCAATACACAGCTCCAGAAGTAAATGTTCTGAGAGTTTCATGGGCCGTCCGGTCATGATTTTAAAAATGGGGTATGCTGTGTACCTACAGAGCATGTCCCTCTTATTGCCATAAGGAGTAAAGGCAATAATGAATTCCAGTCCTTTTGGGTGTTCTGAACAAGTTTATTATAACATAACTTTGATCTGTTAGCACATTCCACCTGTCCTGATGACTGTGGGCTATAAGGGATATGAAACTTTTGATTTTCCCATGACAAATCCAGAATTTCCTGCATCACTTAGGCGACAAAGCCAGATCCTTGTAATCAGTATTTACCTTTAGGAGTAACCCCCACCTAGTAAATAGCTGGTTTACCAAGACATTTGCAATCACATTGACTGTGTTGTTCCATTTTGGGATAGCTTTAAACTGTTTGGAAAATAGGTCGGTGATCACTAGTGTAAACTAATTGTTCTTAGTGGTTGGCATAGGGCCAATGTACTCAATCTGGATATTGTTCCAGGGGCCTTTTGCCTCTGTGGTAACAATGCATTTGTCCTAGCTGGTATAGGATTGTTCTGTTCACAGATCAAACAGTTACTAATGTAGTGTTGCACATCATTTCTCATGTGTGGCCACAAGACAGAGGATTTCAGTCTGTCTAGTGTTTTTACTGTCTCACTGGTGTCCACCAGTTGGAGTACTATGTATTTAGTACAGTAGCTAAAATATACTCTGAGGTATTCAGGAATTACCCATAACTTTTCATGAGTGTTACAGCAGTGATGTTCCAAATGAGTAGGCCATCACTGGATAGGTGAATGTCATTTTTACTTTCTTATAAGAGCTATTTCTGGAAATTATTCCTCAGTTCCTTTATAAAGGAACCTAAACACTGCCCTCAAATGAGGGTCCTTCTTATGGAGCATAAGGTTCACATTTTACAATATGCTCAAACCTTTTCAATGTACACTATTTAAACGGGTTAGTGTTGTGAAATACATAAGCAAGTCACTGTATTTCACAGCGATACTATAGAGTGCTGGAACAGAAGTTTGTTTTCTGCAAAAAAATTTCAGTTTTGAGAGAAACAGACCCAATTAGAATCCATAATAAAAACATAGTATCTTCAGTCTTTTAGATCAAGGCCATTTTGTCAGACTGCAAAACTTAACCCTCTCATGGAGTGCTGGTATCATTTTATGTAAGGAAAAATATTTTTATTTCTTCCTTAACACAAGCTGTGTCTTTTTCAAGGACATTCCAGCTCTCTAAACTATTCACAAATATTTGTGGTAATTAGGAGACTCCTTGCCTCCCTGCTTTTCATTTTATTTGCCAGGTGTGTTTTAACATTGCCTGTGAATTGTACATATACAATGATGCAATTGCAAGCTATGCACACTCTGTCATCACTAACATGTACAATAAGAATTCCAAACCCTAGTATCTGACCCTCGTTGGTATGTTTGGCTGAGGCATCGGTCAAAACATGACAGACAGTGGTGTCTTTTAACACTTCTGAGGTTCCGTCAGGAAGGGCACTGGGACAGGTAGGTCGGGGGTTGGAGTGAACAATTATGGGTCTCGCCTGCAAATTGTAGGCCATGGGCCAAGAAGGATGGAGTTTTGATAGGAAGGACAGTGATGTCATGATCCTGTAAAATGAGAGACTAGCGTGTAAGTCTGACATTGGATACAGAGTCATCTTTTACTCTGTCTGACAACAGAACGTTAGTTAGCAAATTATTGGAATGCAGCACAATGGGTCCATATCCAATGATGTACATAAAGTATCACACTGCCCAGTATATGAAACATATGAAATTTGCCAGCAGATAAAGGCCTAGAGGTCTATCAAGTCTGCTCGAATGTGCAGCTAGCAGTATGTAACTAAAAGATTCCTTTCACAAAGGTTGTATTTCAGCTCCACTGGGGCAAGCATCTGGGATGCATCTGTGATCTGGGATGCATAAGCAATGAGTCTGATGTGTCCATTGTATGTTTGGGCTAAAACTACTGAGATTGCTTTATCTGATGTAGCAGTTTCAAAATAATACCCTAAAACTGTGTTAGGATTAATCAATGCTGGGGCCATGGTCAGTGATCCCAAAAGAAAAGACAATGATATCAGTATTAGGATACCTTGTACCTTCTTGTAAGAAGTGCCTGCCATTGTATGTTCTGGGAATAACTCAGACTGTTCCTGGCTTGTGCCTGCTATAGTGTGTACTGGGAATAACCAAGACTGTCCCTGGCTTGTGCTTGCTATTGCAGCCACAGTATGAGATGATCCAGGTGTCACTGATGGAGGGGGTTCTGCATCATGTGCAGGAAGTGCTGGCACTATCAGGGGTGCCTGCACAGTGGAGAAAACTGTTGTGCAAGTTACACATAGTTCTCCAGCTATTGATTGCAGTTCAGTAGCCATCAGGGGTGGAGAAAGTAGTGCTGAGACAGTTGTTAGCTCAGGTTCAGAAATCAAACCTCTAACCCTCTCTCCCAATGTAGCCTGTGATGCTGAAAATATCACAGCCACGGGGCTTTCAGAATCAGAGTTGTCCCCTCTCCCATCAAATGTAAAGTGGGTTTCCCCACCGGAATGTTGCTGGAGAGTAGCAACATTGTTTTTAATGTTGCAGCTTAAGGTATTAATGCACTGCATAGGAAAAGCAGTAGGTTCAGTCTTCTCAGGGAAAACTGATGTTAAATTGCATAGGGAAGAATCATAACAATTCATGTAATTAAATGCAATGTGTTCTTTAACCAAGGCCATGCTAATAATGCAAACATAGTTAACAGCATCAGCTGTTTCTGCAGCATCAGACGCTGACTTCATGACAGATTGTGTATCAGTCTTATTCAAAAGTACAACATCATTTTTAATGAGAATCTTCTGTCCCTCAGAAACACTAGTGTTACTGATAACATTATTACTCATGCCAAAAAACTCTGGTTTGTTTTGTTTAGTTATGGCAGCAATCACAGGTCCCTGTGACTGTAGGATCAAATCTCCGTGGTGGGGTGGTCGGCTATTTTGGATTACCTCATTGGCTTCATGTGTTACTGTATCATGACCATCATCTCATGACCATGAGTGGTCATCTTGGGGATGGTATGGGGATGCAACCTGATGACATGTGTGTGCACCATTTTAATACTCTAACAATTCTCCATTTTGTGAATTACAGAAAAACAGGTGGTTAGCCTTTGTTCTAGTCCACCCCACAGCATACTGTGAGTGTTCAAAATCAAACTCTTCAACATCAGAAGAGGCAAGGTCTTTGGGCATTAAGTTAGTATGCCTTGCCAATACCTCTGGCTGATGGTGCAAGGTCGCCATATATGACTTTTTACTCCTACATTCTAACTGCTCAGATACAGGAATTAGCATGCTGTAAAGTGCATTGTTTTCAGATTGCAAGACAATCACATCTTGTAAAACTTGTTTTTTATCAGCAGAAACTGTGTCATGATATATACTGAAAACATTAATTTCAGGTCTGCTGTAATTAAAACATACTGAATTACGCTGTTCAGTCAAGGTCTGGTGTTGAAACACCAGCACGTCAACTCTTTCAGTAATTACTTCAGACTTATCATCCCTAAGTTTCTTTCTCTCAAAATGTAAGGAATCAGTGTTTCTAGCCAGAACAGCATTAGTTTGAAAAACTTTTTTTCTAACAAGTTTTGCCTTTTCAGCATTATCTCTTAAGGCATTTTCTGCTTCTCTCATTAAAGCGATATTCATTTACTAGCTGGATAGACTCCAGCTCAGACTATAGTCCAGTTATCTTCTCTGTATGAGAAGCCTCTTTCAGATTAATTATCTGCTTGAAAGCAGCATACTCCATTTTGCAAGCAATATACTCAGATTCCAAAACAGATATTTCATTTAGAACAGCATCAAAACAATTAAACAATGTTGCAATTAATAATCCTTCAGGATCACTGGTACCATTTTTCAATTCCCCATAATAGGCAATGATATCCCTTAAAGGGCTACCATTGAATTCTGCTACCTCAGCAAAATCAAACCAACTACTGTTAGCAGTTTGGCTTGTTAAGGAATCTGGCCTCAACTCAGTACTGATATATTTAGACATGTCATATAAGATAAGAAACCCTTAGCTGTCTGTGGATCATGACAGGACACAAACATCCTTTGGCGTATGTGGACTCATAGATGGGTATATACCCACTAGGATTTGAATCCACAAGAAAGCAGTCTATATGTCTGTTCGGATCCCTTTACAGCTGTGTTCTCACAGAGAAAGAATAGGAAAAATAAATAAATAAAACTCATAACACAGAGATTGAATATCTGCCAAGAGATTGTTTTGTCTGCACTGTGGAACACACAACAGACCGAAAAATTAAACATAAGATACTTTCAGCCTGTTTTTTTTTTTTACTGGGGATTTCTCGACCAGTGTTTTAATTTACAGAGGAAATTAAAATGAAACTTGACAAACATCCAGACTCGACTCGCGGTCACCATTTATGTAATCTAAACACTCTTGGTGTGTAGGGTAAATAATAATAATACAGATTCTTGTGTCTCAGAGTCTGCCAAGAAACATTCGTAAACAAGCAAGGAGTACAAATAAAGTTTATTATACTACTTATGCCAAGCATGTGACAGAGAAAATCACAAGGGAGATGGGTTTCTCACCACTCTCCTGAAGAATGTGCATAATCTCCAGAATTGTAGATCTTAGGTTGTCTAAAATCTTGTCTGCTCTCCCCATGCTCCAGGTCTCTGCTCTTCTTCTACAGTATTAGACTTCTAGAGCTGAACTAGTAGTGTCTAGAGGAGCTACAGTGCATTGCAAACAGCTAAATACTACAGATAACAGCATAGCAACAGAGATTACAACATAATAGTATATGGTTACCATTTGTTATGTATAAAAATCAGCCTGCTCAAAATCCTTGTTAAGCACATTCTAAACTGTTATGCGCATTCTAAAGTGTTGTTATACACATTCTGAACAGTTGTTATGCACAGTTCAAAGGTCATACAATTTTAAATTTCTCATTTATTCTACATCTAGCTACTTACTAACCACCAAGTGCCTAAAGTCATACCTTTTACCTTTCAAAAGTCTGATTTTGTTTTGTGACTAGAAGAAAGAAATGGTAAGATTTTTTGTTTTCACTTCAGTGAGGGTCTGTCACTGTAGTGTGAAAAACCATATACTATAAAAAATAAAATATGGTCAACCACACATAACTCGGCATGTGTTTCCATCTCGGGGTTGAGATGACAGCATGGACCTCTCGAGCTTCACTCTCGAGGTTCATATGCTGTCATCTCAACCTCTCGATGGAAACACAGCCTTGTTGTGTATGGTTGCCTATATATTATTCTCTATGTTACTGATATGAGAAACAATATGTATTGGTCCTAAGTCATTCTCTATTGGATGATGACTTAGGAGACAGAATTACTAATGAGTATCATATGAGACAGAATATGCTTCCATTAGCATTATAGCTTAGACAAAAGAAATGCTGACATGTTCAAACTACATGTGGCATTTCTTGCTTGCATACAGTATAAAACATAGAGACATAACAAAGGCTTTCTCTCTCCATCAGCTTGCTTAGACAAAGAGAACTGCTGGCAGGTCTCTATTACACGTGATATATCTGCCTGAGTGTAAAACACACACTACATATAATTATATGAGAATATAAGTATACAATAATCATGGATGATCCCTCAGAGTCATCATATCAGTGATTAGGTAGATTATACATGGAATATATGTAAGAGACAAACATAATCTAGATAAATGTATTATAGTGAGGTATAATGAATCATGCATGATCAGTATTAGCATATCCTAGCAGCAAAGCACATTCCTAGCACTCATGCTTACATCATATGTGCCCATATCAATATGTTAGTGCAAAATAGCAGTAATACAGTACAATAGACCAGGAATACAGTGAGAGGTGTATGTGAGGTGTATGTGGGATGATAGGGAGCATGACCCAAGTGTAACAAGGGGAAACACTGGACCTTGCCCAACAACTAACACACCGAAATCTAACCAATGTAAAATGACATACAAAATTGCCTGCAGTCTGGGAAACAAGATCCCAGACCTGCAGGCAACAACTAAACTGGACATAGCAGCCATTAGCGAGACATGGTTCACCAGTAAACACACTTAAGAGACTTCAGTACCCAGCGATGTACTGTTCAGAAGAGACTGAGGGATAAAAAGAGGGGGTGGAGTGGCCCTTTATGTCAATGAAAATATCAAAGCTACAGAAATTCAGAATACACATAAGGAGCCAGAAGAACTGTCAGTCACCCTGGAAACAGGAAATGAGACAGCCATTTGACCTGGGATTGTCAACAGGTCTCCAGACCAGGGGGAGAACATAGACAAATTACTAATAGAAGATATACAAAATATGACAGTTAAAGGGGAGGTGCTGATAATGGGAGACATCAACATGTCAGATACAGATTGGTCAATATCAGCAGGAACATCAGCCAGAACTAGACACATGGTGGATTCCCTGCAGGGGGAGGTCCTCAAACAACTGGTACAACAACCCAGAAGAGATGGAGCTATTCTAGATCTAGTACTGACTAACGGGGAAAGGATCACAGATCTCCAGATAGAAGGTCACCTGGGGGCCAGTGACCATCACATAGTATGGTTCAGTTTGGCCACTAGAACTAAATCATCCCATTCCAAGGCAAAAATAAGGGACTTCAGAGGAGCTGACTTTGTTAAGATGGCCAACAGAGTTAAGCTAGCTCTGGCAAGAAAAAATATAGGTGTGTGGGTACAGGCAAAGTGGGCAAGCATCAAGGATGCAATACTTGAAGCAAAATCCCACTGTGTTAGAGAGAAAAGCAGGAGCAAAAGAAGATGAAAACCACTGTGGTTCTCAAAAACAGTGTCAGAAAAGGTCAGAACCAAAAGGCTGGCCTTCAGGAAATATAAGGAAACACAGCAGAATGAAGATAGGGAGGCATACCAAACTTCCCTAAGGGAAGCAGGGAAGGCAGTAAGGCAGGCAAGGCCCAAACCAAGGAAACACTAGCACGGACAGTAAAAGAAGGGGACAAGACTTTCTATAGATATATTAGTGAAAGGAGAAAGTCCAGAGGTGATATTGCTAAGATCAAAGGGGATAAGGGGAAGTGTGCAGAGGAGGGCCAAGGAAAAGCATCTATCCTAAATAGATACTTTTGCTCAGTATTTACTGAGGAGAAGGTAGAGTAGGGTCCACAGCTCATCGCCATGGGCACAGGGGGGAGGGAGGTGTGCTCTAGTCCCTTCACAAAAGAAAGAGTCCTACAAGAACTCACTAAGCTTAGGGTGGACAAGGCAATGGGATCTGATGGCATACATACCAGGGTTCCAAAGGAGCTAAGGGTGGTACTAGCAGAGCCATTATCAGAACTGTTTAGTGAGTTTCTGAGCATAGGAGAGGTCCCAGAAGACTGGAGAAGGGCTCATGTGATCCCACTCCACAAGAGTGGTAGCAGGGAGGAGGCACTGGTTGACGGGAAGAAAACAAAGAGTGATGGTAAACAGTATACAGTCAGAAGAGATGCAAATCACAAGTGGGGTACCTCAGGGATCAGTCCTGGGGACAGTCCTCTTCAATATCTTCATCAGTGACATTGCAGATGGACTGGAGGGTAAGGTTTGTCTGTTTGCAGATGACACCAAGATCTGCAACAGAGTAGATGATCCAGATGGGGTGGCGGAATGAGAAGAGATCTTGATAAACTGATAAAATTGTCAGAAAAGTTACAACTGGGGTTTAACACAAAGAAGTACAAGATCATGCACATAGGGAAGAGAAACCCTGAAGCCACATATAGATCGGGAGGGGAGTTATTGGCAATCACAAGGGAAGAAAGAGATTTGGGCATCATCATCACAGATGACCTGAAATCATCCAAGCAGACCACTAAAGCACTAGGTAAGGCTACAGGGATGTTGGGGTGTATTAGTAGGGGTATTGCAAGTCATAAAAGGGAGATAATAATCCTTCTTTACAAGACACTGGTTAGGCCCTATCTGGAGTACTGCATGCAGTAATGGAGGCCGCATCTGCACAAGAACATTAACAAAATTGAGGCAGTTCAGAGAAGGGCAACCAAAATGGTGCAGGTACTGCTTCAGAAAACATATGAGAACAGATTAACAGAGCTCAATATGTATATACTAGATCAAAGGAGGGAGGGAAAGAGATGATATGATCAAAATATTCAAACACCTTAAGGGTATCAACAAGCGGAAAGAGTCTAACATGTTTCAACATAAGAAAAAAAGCAGGACAAGAGGACACAGTATGAAATTAGAAGGAGGCCGATTAAGGGGTAATGTTAGGAAGTTCTTTTTCACAGAAAGGGTTGTGGATGCATGGAATAGCCTACCTCAGGAAGTGATGAATATGAATACAGTGCAGGGCTTCAAACAGGCATGGGATAGGCATAAGGGAGCAATACAGATGAGTATGAATATATAGGGCATTGACAGAGTAAAGGCCTATGGCACATTCATAAGGTGTAAAAAATGGGCAGACTGGATGGGTCTTGCAGTCCTTATCTGCCATCAACTTCTATGTTTCTGTGTTAGAGTAGAATAGTGAGGATGGTAGAGAAGTGGAAATGGTAACTTGGGGTGCTGGTACACTTGGGTATCAATGCTCTGGAAAACCAGACTGTTGAGACAGTGAAGCATAATATTCAAAGGCAGGGGGAGAGATTGAAGACACATACAGTAGCTTTCCTGGCCTTTTCCAGGGTCCATCATGTGTGCATTAGGGAGAATGGGGAAGATAGGGTTTGGAAGGAGAAAACTGAGGAATTTAATGTATGGTTAAAGGGATGGGGTCTGGGGTAGGGTACCATTTTTTTGGGAGACTGGGGACCTTCTAGGGCAGGAGACTTATCAAAGGTGATGGCCTTCACCTAACAAGAGAGGGGGCCAGTGCACTCGTACAAAATTTCATGTCTACATAGGTGCACATTTAAACTGAGAAGTGGGGCTGAGGCTGGGGGGACCATGGAGGACATAGAGTAAAAGGGAATCAAGCTAAATTTACCCAGGAAATAGGTGCTAGGAGGAGTGGGGATGGAATCATGAAAGTAGAGGTTCATAACAAGTAAGGTTTCCAGGGGTGGGTGGGCTCACAAATCCAGCAGACAGCCGGAAAACCAGGAAGTTAAGAGGGGGAAGGGGAGTACAAAGAGAGAGGAGCTCACATGAGGAGGAACAGTATAGGCACTAGCTGGAAAGCAGTCTGCCTAAATGTCAGCAGTCAAAAAAACAAAATTAGTGTGCTCCAGGCCATGGTGGTGGATGTGGATTTAGACCTTGTAGCCATAAAAGCAACATAAGCCACCTGGAATAAATTGGTATCTGGCACACTGCCATTTGTAGGAGAGAGATATGGGTAAGGGAAACTGAGGTGTGGTAACCCTCAATGTCAAGGAAGGCAAACAGGCAGTAGGATGGGTCCACCAAGGGAGGACATGGGGAGACAGATTTGCTATGGGTACAGCTCATGACAGCATCTGGAAATAAATTTCATACAGGGGTGTTCTATACAAGCCAGGATAGGGAAATGAGTGGGAGAGGGTATTAGAGACAGAAATTGAGAAGGTGTCTGCAAAGAGGAGACTGTTGTGGTGAGGGATCTCAATCTATCAGATATAGATTGAGCTATTACAGTAGATATAAGCTCCAGAAGTCAGGCTCTGCTAGATTCATTGCAGGACTGCCTTCAGGTGCAGCTGGTAAGGGAACCTGCAAGGCAAGCTGACATTCCTGATATGGTGATTAGCAAACCAGAAATGGTAGATGGAGTGCAGGTTGGGGAATGAATCACTGGTGCCCAGTGACCATGGCACCATATGGTTTGATCAGGCCCTGGGTATCGTCAAATCTTCAATTCTTTATTTCAGACACGCAGACTTTGATCAGATGAAGGAATTAATCAAGGGTACTTTTGTTAGAGTGAACAAGATCAGGGGTGTGTGAATAAATTATAGGGGCCATTCTTGAAGCAAACAAAACCTGCTTGAGGTTACTAGGAGTAAGAGGCACACAAAGTCTTTCTGGTTCCCTAAGAAGCTCAGAGAGGCAATGAAAGCCACAAAAATGGCCTTTCTTAACTACAATGGGACAAAAATGGAGAAGATCCAAGTTAACAATAAGGGGTGTGAGGAAGGCAGTCAAAGATGCAAAAGCAGACACAGAACTGCATATTTTTGAGGGAGCGAGGGAGGGAAAATGCAGTTTACCAAGTATATCAGGGAAAAAAGGAAGGCAAGGGGGCCTGTTAGGTAGATATAGGGAGATCAAGTAGTAGAGGTGGCTAAGCAGAGGGCTGTCATTCTAAATGACTACTGCTGCTCAGTATTCACAGTAAAGGACAGTGGACTTCTGTCAGAATGTGATATAACAAGCTGGTGCAAGGGAAATCCTAGAAATGGAGTGGGTGGTAATAGCAGGAGGCATGGTAAGAAAAGGGCTTACAGCTCTGAAAATATATAAGGCTCCATGGGATGAACCCAAGTATACTCAGTGAAAATGGCATTGCAACTTGCTAAACCTCTGACTGGCATGGCCATTCGATAGCTCACTACAGTCAGGGGTGGCTCCAAGAAATATTAGGATAGTGGACCGTGTGCCACTACACAATGGGGGGACAGGAGAAAGCAGAAAATTACGGGCCTGTCATTCCTGCCTCCAATGTAGGTAAATTGATGGAGACTCTAGTCAAAGTGGACCTAGTGGACTACCTGGAGTGAAATGACCTCCAGGATTTTAAACAGCATTGGTTTGTGACAGTGAGGTCTTATCACACCAACCTGATAGTATTCTTTGATCAAGTAATAAGGGTGGTGGATAAGGGACAAGCTGTATATTTACTCTACTTCAACTTTAGCAATAAATTCAACTCTGTGCCACACAGAAGGTTGCTGAATAAATCAATGGATTGGGGAGCAGAAAAGGACCTAGTTAAAGAGGTGGGAAGTTGGTTAGGGGGAAGACAACAGAGGTTATTGGTGAACAGTGTCAAATCAAATCAAATCAAGTTTATTTGTATGGAGTCTTTCAATTGCCAAGGCGCCGCACATAACAGTTAAAACAGCTACAGCGCATAATCACAAGTATTATAAATAGCATAAAATTACAAAATAGTATTCCAGTTATTCCCCAAATGCTTGGGTCCATAAAAAGGTTTTTAGTGCCTGTTTAAATCCCTCCACAGTCATGCACTCACGTAACTGATGGGGTACAGAATTCCAAAGGGTAAGGGTCACATGCATAAATGCATAGGTCCCAGAAGATTTAAAACAAACTCTTGGGATCTCTAACAACCCCTTGTCAGTTGAGCAGAGCGATCACCCAGGGCAGTAAGGGACCAGAAGCTCTTTTAGGTAGTCTGGACCCAATCTGTGTAGGGCTTCATAAGTCAGAAGTCTAACTTTGAAGGTGATTCACCACTGTATCGGCAGCCAGTGCAGTTCGTGCAGCACCAGAGAAAGATAATAGGACCAAGAGGTTCCTGTCAATAACCAGGCTGCTGCGTTCTGCACTAGCTGCAAGTGGCAAATATCCAACACTGGAAGCCCTAGGTATAGGGCATTGCAATAATCCAAGCACAAGGACACAAAGGCATGGACCAATGTGGGAAGATCACCAGACGAAACAAGATGCTTGTCTCTGGAGATATTCCTCAGATGGTAAAAAGAGAATTTGACAATGGTTGACACCTGTAAACACAGTGTCAGTCCCTCATCGAAAATGACCTCCAGGTTTCACACCCATTCAGAGGTTGGGAGTGACAAACCCCCAAGAAAAAGTCCAGAGGGTGACCCCACCCCAAACCCCCATATCCAGCGACCCGGGTCCACCACCAGCACCTCAATCTTTTCCGAGTTCAACCTCAACCAGCTCAGACTCATCCACTCCTAGATTTCTTCAAGGCAGTTGTTAAATACTGAGAGAGCTCTATCCTGGTCAGGTGCAAAAGACAGGTATAGCTGGGTATCATCAACATATCAGTGAAACCTCAGCCTGTACCTTCTTACAATGTCTCCGAGGGGTAGCATGTACCCTGCAAACAACATGGGGGACAACACTGATCCTTGAGGAACCCCACATGATAGCAGAACTGGGTCAGAGGAATAAATTCCCAACACCACCCTCTGAGTTCTTCCAGTGAGAAAAGATGAAAACCACCTGAGGACCGTACCTGACAGTCCACAGATGAACCTCTAACAGTTGAGCAGAACACCATCGTCCACAGTGTGAAACGCTGAAGAGAGATCAAGAAGAACCAAGATGGAGTGGTTCTTCCAGTTTCTAGCCATCAGGAGATCATTGAGCACCCGAACCAGCTCCGTCTCAGTACTATGCCTCTTTCGAAAACCGGACTGGAGAGGCTCATAGATATCATGGATGGTCAAATGGTCCTCCAGCTGTATGGCCGCTACTTTCTCGATCAACTACCCCATAAAGGGATGGTTCGAGATTGGTCTGTAGTTCGCCTGGCAGTCTAGATCCAAGGAAGCTTTCTTCAGGAGGGTTGTCACCACTGCCTCCTTCAGTGAGCTAAGAAACTCACCTGTTTCCAAGTAGCACCAGGCTATCCATGCCAGGACCAGGCCAAGGATGTCAGCACAACCCAAAATCAGGGTGGTTGGTCCTGGATCCAAACTACAGCATGTAGGGTGCATACCCTGGACAATCCACATGATGTCCAAAAGCTCGGGTTGGCGGAAGGTACTCCAGGAAAACTGAGGTGCAGTGCCCAAACACCAGTTCAGAGCAACACGCGAGCATGATGCTGGTGGAAGTACCATGCATGATGTCATCCACCTTAGCGCGAAAGAATCGGCAAGCCTCGCACCTAATTTGGCGAAAATGCTTTTCATACCCGTAGGCAGGCTGGGCTGCACAGTTTGCCCACGTTTAAAAAAAGCTGAGCCGGTCAGTTCTGAGTGGCTGCAATCTCCCCGGACAGGAACTCTGCCTTCTTATGGGTGATTGCGGATTGATAGGCTTGATAATGGTCCATCAATCTAAGGTGATCGGCATCAAGGTGGGACCTCTGCTAGCAATACTCTAACATTTGTCCTAGTAGCCATATCTCCCTCAAGGACCCATCAAACCAAGGGGACTGAGGGCGAAGGAAGAGAGGATGAACACGGACCAGAGCAATGACATCCAGGGCTGTAGATATGGCCATATTATAGGGATAAGGAGGGAAGTCATGAGTGGGGTACCACAGAGAACATGCTAGGGACCATTACTTTTCTATATGTCCATCAACAACATAGGAGTAAGAATACAGGTCAAGAAGTGTTTCCTCACAGATGACACCAGACTCTGTAACAGGTTACTGTAGATATCAAGGAAGCATTTAGGGAGTTGCAGAAGGTACTGCAAATGTTAGAGAGGTAGCTTATTGTCTGGCAGATGGAATTCAATGCCGAAAACTGCATGGTGGTGCACATAGGGAATAAGAAGTGCAGGATGGAATACTGAATTGGATGGGTTAAGCTGGCCACTACTTTAGAGGAAAGGTACTATGGGGTTGTCATAATTAGCTCCCTAAAACAGAACAATCCAATGTAATGAGTCCTGCAGCAAGGCAACCAGAATGCTGGGGTTTATTAGAAGGGATTTTGATAGTAAGAGGAAAGAGTTAAGGTAAGAGGTAAAGAGGAAGAGAGCAGCTGGACTACAGTGGCCTCAGAAAGGGTGAGAGTGGTGGATCAGAGGCACATCTCCCCCATGGTACCACTACATAGTTCATATGCCATCCTGTCAGAGTGGGAATGTCCCATGGAGGCACCCATTGTAGTGATCATGGAGGATGTGGGGGACTTCTGTGGTTGAGTCCCCAAGGAGGGTGGCAGAGGACCCCAGAGGAGGAGGAAGCAACTCCTGGTGGGGGACTGCACTGCAGGAAGCAATGATTAGGAGGTGGGAAGGGAGAGTGGAAGGGAGGTTAGGTGGTTACCAGGCACCACAGCTCAGAGGAATGGGAAGTAAATCCTGAGGATCACAAGGGCAGTAGAACAGGAGGGAGATCTGGATGTCATTGTCCACCTAGGGACCAAAAACCTGGCTAGAAATGAGTTTGGGATAGTGTAAGAGGAGTTCAGGGAGTTGAGGAGGAATCTTAGGCAGATAGCATGCTCAATGACCTTTTCTGAGGTACTGCCTGTCTATGACTGGGGAGAATAGGGCATTCTGTACCAGGAGCTTCAATCAATGGTTGAACGAGTGGTGCAGATGGTAGGGATTCTGCTACATTAGGGACTGGGGTCCCACATGAATGGATAAAGGCCTATACATGGGAAATGGTCTGCACCCATTCGGGAAGGGAACCCCCATCACCAGTGAGTGGTTTAAATGTTACATTGGCAAGATGAAGTAGTCAACAGGGAGAACCCAAAGGGAAACAAATCCAGAAGGGTATCTGATAACAAGAAAAACAAAATGGTAGAAATGAAGAGAGATGGGAATGAGGGCGGGGGGGTAAGAAGAGAAGGCAAAAGGAAAAAGGTGAGGTTGACAACCAGAGTGATAGCAGAATATGGAAGGCTATGTATGCAAATGTTCGAAGTCTTGGTAATAATATCCCAGACCTAGTGGCCATCATTGCAGAGGCTGACCTGGACATTGTCACCATGACAGAGTCATGGTGCAATGAGAACCATGACTGGGACATAGCCATAACAGGCTATACTTTGTTCAGGAAAGACAGGGTGGGTAAGAAAGGGGGAGGAGTGGCTCTTTACTTGAGGGATAGCATAAACACCACAGAGATACAGAGAACACAGGGTGGGAGGAGGTACTGTGGGTCACCCCAGAGGTGAGGAATGGAGCTACTATTCACACTTGAGTGCTCTACCTACCTCTAGCATGGGGGGAGATGGATAAGGATCTAGAGGAAGCCATCCAAAAGATGGCAAATGAGGAGGAGGTGCTGCTGGTGGAGGACTTTAATCTGCCAGCTGAAGACTGGAGCATCCCAGCTGCAGCTTCAGCTAGGAGCAGGGACATCCTGGACTCCCTGCAGGCAGAGCTCCTCAAGAAACTAGTAAAGGCTCCCACTCATAAGGGAGCAATATTGGACCTTGTACTCACTAATGGGGACAGTGTTGCAGACATTACGATGTGTGGCCATCTGGGGACCAGTGATCACCCTATGGTGTGGTTCAGTATAAGAACTGTGGCAGAAGAGAACCATACAAAGGTGAAGGTCCTGGAATTCAGGATGGCTGAACTTACAAAGATGGGAAAATGCATCAGGGATGCTCTGCCAGGGGCAGAGGATTTGAGTTCAGTGGAGGAACAGTGGGCAAAACTAAAAGTGAGGCTACGGAGGGCAACAAACCTCTGTGTTAGGCGTGTAAGCAAAAGCAAGAGGAAAAAGAGAATGCTTTAGTTCTCAAAAGAGGTGGCTGGGAAGATAAGGGCAAAGAAGATAGCATTCAGGTGGTATAAGGAGACATGGATGGAGGAGAAGGATGGGGAGGTGTATCAGGAGAAGGAGAAGGTAACAGGGAAAGCTATCAGGAGCGCAAAGGTGCAAATGGAGGAGAAAATAGCTCAAGCAGCAAAGAAAGGAGATAAGGCATTTTTCAGGTACTTTATGTAAGTGAAAGAAGAAAGACCAGGGGAGGAATTGTAAGACTAAGAAGGGAAGGGGTGGAATGTGTGGCAGGGAAAAAGGAAAAAGCAGACATTCTGAATGAGCACTATTATTTAGTGTTCATGGAGGAAAGGGAAGGAGCAGGGCTGCAGATAACTGTCAGGGGTATCGTCCATTTACAAAGGACAGAGTCCTGAAGGCACTTGCAAATCTGGAAGTGGACAAGGCAATGGGGCCTGATGGGATACAGCCAAGGATACTGAGGGAGTTAAGAGAGGTGCTGGCTGCACCTCTGACAGCGCTATTCAATCTCTCACTGGAGACAGGAGTGGTCCCAGAGGACTGGATGAGGGCAGATGTGGTCCCACTTCACAAAAGTGGGAGCAGGGAGGAGGTGGTGGGGAAAATATTGGTATAACTACTGAAGGAAAGGATTGTAGAATTTCTTCAATCCAGTGTCTTACAAGATACAAGAGAGCATGGATTCATAGGGGGAGCTCATGTCAAACACATCTGACAGATTTCTTTGACTTGGTGACCCAGGAATTAGATCAGGGTGCAGCGGTCGATGTGGCCTACCTAGATTTCAGTAAGGCATTCAACACCATTCCACATAGGAGACTCTTGAACAAACTGGACAGCCTGGGAGTGCATCCATAGGTGACAGACTGTGTAGGAAATTGGTTGGGGCATAGGCAACAGAAGGTGGTGGTAAACGGAATTCATTCCAGGGAAGGGAGGGTGGCCAGTGGGGTGCCGTAAGGATCAATACTAGAAAGGGTCCTCTTTAATGTCTTTATTAGAAACATTGCAGAGGGGCTAGAATGGAAGGTATGCCTTTTTGCAGATGACACAAAGATCTGCAATAGAGTAGACACTCTGGGGGATGGAAAAAATGAATAGGGATCTAAGAAAGCTTGAGTAGTGGTCAAGAGTGTAGCAACTAAGCTTCAATGAAAAAAAGAAGTGCAAGATTATGCACTTGGAGTGCAGAAACCCAGCGGCAGTGTATAAAATGTGGGGAGTGGTATTGGTGACCACCCAACAGGAAAGAGTCATGGGGCTAATCATAGAAGCATAGACTTTGACGGCAGATAAAAACCCCTTGGCCCACCTAGTCTGCCCATTTCCCTACCTATAGGATAAGATGTAGATCCTATTTAACCAACAGCCTATTTCTTCCTACCCACCCCCCCCCACAAAAATTGCCTTATGTCTGTCCCATGCTTTCTTGAGTTCTCCCACAGTTTTAGACTCCACAACCTCCTCAGGAAGGCTGTTTCCATGCATCTACCACCCCTCTGTGAAAAATACTTCCTCACATTGCCCTTGAGCCATCCCCCTCTATCTTCAAATTGTGTCCCTTGTTTTACACACTCTTTTTCGAAAGATGCTACCCTCTTGGACTTTATTGATTCTACTGAGGTACTTAAATGTTTCTGTCATGTTCCCCCTCTCCCTCCTTTCCTCAAGGGTATACATATTAAGTTCCTTTAGTCTCTCCTTGTATGGCTTCTCTTGCAGACCCTGCACCATTTCAGTTGCCCTCCTAAGAACTGCCTCCATCCTGTCTATGTCCTTGCGGAGATAGGGTCTCCAGAACTGGACGCGAGTACTCCAGATAGGGTCTCACCAACTGTCTGCACAGGGGATAACAACTTCCTGTTTTCTGCTGGTGATGTCTCTCCTATACATCCCAGCATCCCCCAGCCCCCACTGCCTTCTCACATTACTTGCCAACCTTAAGGTCATCTGATATGATTGCCCCCAGGTCCCTTTCCATTTTTGTTGTTGTTACTACTCCCCCATTGTGTAATCTTCCCCTGGGTTTTTGTTTCCCAGGTGCATTATTTTGCACTTCTTTGCATTGAATCCAAGCTGCCATAATTCTGACCATTCCTCCAACCTTGCCAAGTCCCTTCTCATCCTTTTGATGCCTCCTTGTGTATCAACCCTGTTGCAGATCTTTGTGTCATCTGCAAAGAGGCATACTTTTCATTCTAGTCCCTCTGCAAAGTCACTTATAAAGACATTAAAAAGGACTGGACCCAGTACTGAACCCTGCGGTACCACACTAGTTACCCCTCTTTCTTCAGAGTGGACTCCATTTGCATTTATCTTCTGTGTCCTGTTGTCCAGCCAATCTTTTACCCAGTCTACCACCCTGGGACCCACTCCCAGGATGGTTAATTTGACTATTAATCTTTTGTGTGGGACTGTATCAAATGCCTTGCTAAAGTCTAGGTAGACCATGACCACAGACCCTCCCTGGTCTACTACTTTGGTCACCCAGTCAAAGAAATCAATTAGATTCATCTGACATGACCTTCCTGCTATGAATCCATGCTGCCTTGGTTCCTGTGCCACACTGGCCTCTAGGTACTCAACAGTTCTTTCCTTCAGAAGTGACTCCATCACTTTCCCTACCACAGAGGTCAAACTGACAGGTCTGTAGTTTCCTGCCTCTGTCTTGGTCCCACTTTTGTGAAAGGGAATCACATCTGTCTTCCTCCAGTCCTCAGGTACCACACCATCATCCCATGATTTGTTAAAAAGGTTAGTCAGTGGTGTCACTAGTTCTCTGCTTAATTCTTTCAGAATTCTGGGGTGAATTCCATCTGGCCCCATTGCTTTGTCCTTCTTCAGTTTTAGGAGTTCTTTCAGAATCCTTTCTTCTGTGAAAGGACTGGAATTGACCCCCCTATCCAGAGTGCTTCTGTTAATTGGATTAAGCACCTCCCCCACCTCCTCTTTTGTGAATACTGAACAGAAGTATTCATTAAGTATCCCTGCTTTTTCACTGTCCCTCTCTGCCCACTCACCGTCCATTCTATTCAGCCTCACTATCCCTCCCTTTGTCTTTCTACGCTCCCTGATATACCTATAAAAGGTTATATCCCCCTTCTTAACTGAGTTAGCTATTTTTTCCTCAGTTTGGGCCTTTGCTATTCTAACTACCCTCCCTGCTTCCTTCTGCCTTAACTGGTACAGTTCTCTGTTCTGCTCCTTCTGTGTTTCCTTATACTTCCTAAATGTTATCTTTTTCTCCCTAACCTTCACCGCCACCTCTTTTGAGAACGATAGTGGCTTTTTCTTTCATTTTGATTTGTTTATTTGCTTCACAAAAGTGTTGCCTCTGTGATGGCAGTTTTGATATTTACCCATTGTTGCTCCACCCCTCCTTCTAGCCTGTTTGCTAGTGCTTTTCTAAGGCACTCTCCCTTCTTGCCAAAGTCAGCCCTCTTGAAGTCCAGAACCCTCACTTTTGTATGGCTTGACTCTGTAGCTGAGTTTATCGTGAACCACACTGTTTGGAGGTCACTTGCTCCCAAATGGCTATCCACTTCTAGATCTGAGATCATCTCACTGTCCCAATTTGAGATTACGAGGTCTAAGATTGCTCCCTCATGAGTAGGTTCCAAAACTAACTATCTGAGGCATGCCACCTGAAGGGCATCAAGAATAGCCCTGCTTTTGGATGTGACTGCAGCAAATGTGCTCCAGTTAATATCTGGCATATTAAGTTCCCCCATCAACAGTATCTCCCCTTTCTCTGCCATCCTAAGTATGCCTCCTATCATATCCTTGTCCATTTCCTCCCCCTGACATGGGGGTCTGTATACAACCCCTCTGTGGATTGCGGTGCCATTTCCAGTCTCTAAGGTGACCCACAGTGTCTCCTCTCCTCCCTGTTTACTCTTTTGTTCAGTTGCTTTTATCCCTTCCCTTACATACAGCGCTACTCTGCCCCCTCTTCTCCCCTCCCTGTCTCTCCTGTAGGTTGCATACCCTGGTATGTTAACATCCCAGTCAATGTTCTCTGTGTACCATGTTTCTGTGATTGCTATGATATCCAGGCATCCCTCTTCCATTAAGGCCACCAGTTCAGGGAGTTTGTTGCCCAGACTACGGGCATTGGTACTCATTACCCTCCATTTCTTGATGGCCTTACCCCTTTTTGCCCCATCCCTTTCCTTATTGCATTTGTCACTTTCTCCATTTACCCCTGCACTTCTCCCTATCGACATCTCTATGGTGGTGTCTACCTCAATTAGTACCCTGATTTTTGGGGAGCGGGGCTAGGATTTCCCTGCTCCTCTCCAGTGTCTCCCACTTTGGCTAATTTAAATGCTTGCCAATGAAGCATTTAAACCTATCACCTAGGATCCTGGTTCCCCTCCTGGACAGATGCAGACCATCATGCCAGTATAGGCCTGCATCCCTCCAGGTGGACCCCCAGTTCCCAATGAAGTCAAATCACTGAGCTCTGCACCAGTTTTTCAACCACTGATTGAATCCCATGGTGTGGAGCACCCTAGCCTCACCCATGCCATAGACAGGCAGCAACTCCGAGAAGGTTACCCTGCATGCTATTTGTCTAAGGCCCCTCCCCATCTCCACAAACACTTCTTGCACTGCTCTGATCCCTTTCTTAGCCAGGTAATTTGTCCCTAGGTGGACAATGACATCCAGCTCCCTGCCCTGTTCAGATGCTCCTGCGATCCTGAGGATTTTTTCCCTGTCCCTCCAAGCCATGGTGCCAGGCAGGCATCTTACCTCCCTTTCCTCTTCCTCCCCCAGTTCTACCTTCCTAACAGTGGAGTCCCCTACCAGGAGTTGTTTCCTTCCCCTGTGGGGTCCCATGCCACCTTCCTGTGGGTCTCCTTTGTGGAGGTTCCCAGCATCCTCCTTGGTCTCCACTGGGTTCCTCCATGGAGGAACCACACTTTTCCAGAACAGCATAGAAATTGTGGAGAGGTCCAACTGTAGGGATGAGCCTCTGTTCCACCACCCTCACCCTCCCTGAGCCTACTGTTGTCCAACTGCTCCTCTTTCTTGGCAACCTCTGAGGCAATGGCAGTGACCCTGGTGGTCCCTCGGTGGGAGAAGAAGTCCCACAAATCCTGGCCAACTCATGCTGGAGATGAGCAACCTCCTCCCTCAGCCCAGAGAGGTGCCTGTATGTTGGGACAACACCGCATCCTACAGAATATCTCCTGGAAAACTGCTGCTCCACAGCCAATGCACTGCACCACTCCCATCATGTCTTATTTCTGCCCCCCTAATTGTTGTTTGGAATACTTACTCTTTCCTCTGTTTTTTTTCTCTCCCTACTTACATACTGCCTCTGTGCCCTTTTAGTTCCTGATCTTTCTGTTCTGAAACAAGAAGTTCCTATATTTCTCAGTAGTCTCCTTACTTGCTCAGAGTTAAACATCCAGCAGCAGGGGGGGATGGAGAGCTACTCTTGCCCTTTTAGGATGGTGAGTCTTTGGTGGCTCTGTGATCACTCACTTCCTGCTCTCAAACAAGAAGTTCCTGTTGTCAGTCAAATCCTGTGCCTAAAAAAATAGAACTGCCTTTGGGTGGGGAGGGGTGGAGGGGAAGGAAGGAGGGCAACGTAGTCCCAGTAGAGAAGTTTAGTTATACCAGCAACTCCATCCTCCTCTGCTTGTTTAGACCTGATGATCTAAAGGTGGCCAAACAATGTGACAAGGCAATGGGGAGAGCTTGTGGGATGCTACGTTGCATAGGGGGTATCACCAGCAGGAAGAGGGTAAGTGATGATACCACTGTATAAATCACTGGTGAGATTGCACCTTGAGTACTGTGTCCACTTCTGGAGACTACATCTCTTGAAGGACATAGAGTAGAGGCGATCCAGAGGAGGGCAATTAAAATGGTGCAGGGTCTACATCCAAAGCCCTATGAGGAGAGACTGAAGGACCTCAATATGTACACCATGAAGGAAAGCAGGAAGAGGGGGAATATGATAGAGACTTTCAAATACCTCACAAGTGTAAACAAGGTTCAAGAATGAAGGCCGTTTTAGAGAAAAAGATGCTCAAGAACAAGGGGTCATGCTATGAGGTTGGGGGGGAAATGGACTCAGGGGAGATGTAAGGAAGTACTACTTCACAGAAAGAATGGTGGATGCCTGGAACAGCCTTGCAGCAGAGGTGGTGGGGGACAAAAATAGTGGCATTCAAGAAGGCATGGGATAGGCATAAGGGAATCTTAGTGGTAAAAATGGGCAGACTGAGTGGGCTAAGCAGTCCTTATCTGCTGCCAGTTTCTATGTTTCTATAGATCATTGGTGGGATACCATCTGCAATATCATACCCAGATCTGGAGACTACACTTGAGGAAAGACATTGACAGGCTGGAAATAGAGCAGTGTAGAGTAACCAGAAATGGTCCAGGGCCAACAGGACAGATTTTATGAATATCAGCTCAGGCCACTGAACATGTACATGATGGAGGTGAGATGGGAGTGGGTGACATGATAGAGGTATTCAAAGGTAATCAGAGTTCTGACATGAATAAACAAGAAATATGGTAAGGAACTATTCAACATTAATGGCACGTTGAACACAAGGGGGCATGAATGGAAGCTGATGGGGAAGTGGAGATTCAGGAGGGATGCACGAAAGTTTTACTTTATGGAGAGAGTGGTAGAGCCATGGAGCAGCCTACCAGTAGAAGTTGTGGATGCAGAAATCCTTAATGGATTCAAGCATGGCTGAATCCAGTAAAGGGCTTAATAGTTACTCAGGGGGACACAGTGAGGCAGGCAGCAAGGAGGAGAAGCTGAGGGGAAAACCCCATCTAGACTATAGGTCATGCGGAAGGGTAGGGTTTACAGCACTCATATTCTTCCTTACTGCCTGATTTTCTTGTAAGTAGCAGTGCCCTTAGAATACAAGGGAGGATTTTCACCTGCAGTCCTAGACTAAGTGAACAGTAGAATGTTTCATACATAACTACTATGTATAAACTGTACAATCCTACAGTGATCACTAAGTCCACCATCCTAGTGTCAAACAAAGCAAGCTCTGCATTCAACAAGTCCAACCTGTTGAGTTTTGCTAAGGAGAGGATTGTAGATCATGTTACATAGAAACGGTTCTTTGGCACAGCAGAACTGGTTGGCCCATCTAGTCTGCCTTATTTTTCCCCACCTATTCTGACACCTTGGACCCTATTTGGTCTCTAGCATCCCTCCCACCTCCCTTTCTTCTATTATACGTGTGTGCCTATCCCACAAGCGGTTGAAGCTCCCCACTGTTTTCACCCTGACCACCTCTTCCGGCAGGCTATTCCAGGCATTTACCACCATTTGGGTGAAGATGTGTTTGCCCACATCCTTCTTAATCCCCTCAGCTTTTTTGCAGGCTCCCATGTTCTGTTCTGTTGCTTTTCTTACTTCTGAGACTTCCCACATGCACCTTGTTTTCTCCTGAGAAATACACATAGATCTTAATCATGTTCCCACTCACTCTCCTCTCCACAAGTGAGTATATGTTGAGTTCCAACTGCCTCTTCTCATTTGGATTCTTGTGCAACCCCTGAATCTTTCTGGTATCCCTCCTCTGTACCACTTCCACTCTGTCAGTGTCTTTGCAGCGGTGCAGACTCCAGAACTGGACACAGTACTCTAGGTGGGGTCACACTGGTCAACAACACAGTGGCAAAATTACCTCCCTCTTCCTGCTAGAAATCCTACTTCCCATGCACTCCTGTATCCTTCTAGCCTTGCCTACTGTCTTTTCACACTACCGTGCCACCTTGGGATCATCAGATATGATAATGCTAAGGTTCCTTCCTTGCTTGATGACTGTTAGTATCCCCCCCCATCTCATACACAGGTCCCGGGCTTCCCTGCCTCAGGTGCATGACTTTGCACCTTTTGGCATTGAAACCCAGCTGCCACACCCTAGACCACTCCTCTAGCTTCCCCACATCCCTTTGCATTCTCTCTGCCCCTTCCTGAGTGTCCTATTTATTGCAGATATTTGTATCATCCACAAAAACACACCTTCCCCTCCAGTTCCTCAGCAATGTCACTTATGAAGACATTGAAGAGGACCAGCACAGTACTGATCCCTATGGCACTCCACTTGTCACTCTCCAGTCCCTCTAGTGTCAGCCATTTACTACCACCCTCTGCTTCTTATTCTTCAACCAGTTTGGCACCCAGCTTACCATTTTCTCCCCAACCCCCAGGCTGATTGGTTTCTTTTCTAGCCTCCAGTGAAGCACAGTTTCAAAGGCCTTGCTGAAGCCCATATTGGTTACATGTACTGCTCTCCTCTGATCCATCTTCCTACTCACCCAGTTAAAGAAATGTGTGAGATTTGTTTTCATGACCTCCACTTGTGAAACTGTGCTACTGGTGGTCCTGCAGTCCATATGCCTCCAGGTACTCCATCTCTCCTTCAGCAGGGCCACCATTAATTTCCCTGGACTCCATCACTGATCTGATGCTGACTGTCCTGTAGTTGCTAGCCTCCTTCCTGCTGCCACTTTTGTGCAGAGGGGCCACATCAGCGCTCCTTCAGTCCTCTGGAACTACACCCATCTCCAATGAGTTACTGAACAATGTTTCAAAGGGGCAGACAGCACAGTACTCAGTTTTTTTAGAACACTTGGGTGAATCCCCTCCAGTCCCATTGCCTTGTTCTCCTTTAGGGCTTCCCATCCTTCTGGACTATCTCCTCTGAAAATATAGACTTGTGTCAACTCCCCGTGGTGTGTGTTAATACTTGATGGTCCACCACCTCCCACTCTACTGTGAAGACTGAGCAGAACTACTCATTTAAAATGTTAGCTTTTTCCTGATCTTCTTCTTTACAATCCCCTTGTCCTCCTAATTCTCACTATCCCACCTCTTACTTTCCTCTTTTCACTCATGTTCCTGAAGAAAGTCTTAGCCCCATTTTTGATCTCCTTGACAATCCTTGCTTCTGTACCTTTGCTGCCTACACCCTCCTTCCAGCCTCACTCTGATTTTCCAGATATACCACCTTGTCCACCTCCTTTTTGCATTCTTGTGCTTCCTAAATGCTGTTTTTTTATTCCTCACCACCTTAGTCTCCTCATTTGAGAACCAAAGAGACCTTTTCTTCCACCTTCCCTTGCATACTTCTTTCAACAGCATGCTGTTGCCTTAGCTATTCCCTTCTTAATCTTTTCCATTGGCTCTTCACTCTCCTGTCCACCCACCCTTCAAGGTATTTACTGAGGTTATTACCCATTTCTTTAAAATTGTCCTTCCTGAAGGCCAGGACCCTCATCTTAGTGTGGGTTTTCTCTTGCCTATTCATATGCCAAACCACACAGTACAGCGATTGCTTGTAGCCAGGGGAATTCTCACTGTGACATCTACAATGCTTTCCCTCCTCATAAAGACCAGGTCCGGCACTGCCTCATCTCGCCTTGGTTTTGTAAATAAATGCCTGAAAAATGCGACCTGTGAGGAGTCGAGGATGGCCCTGCTTATTGTAGCTGAAGAAAGAATGCCCCATTCTACATCTGGAAGATTAGTCTCCCACAAACAATACTTCCACCCTATTTGCCATTCTGCCAGTAGCCTCCACCAAGACCTTGTCTAACTCCTCCCCCTGTTTTGGTGATCTTTGTAGCATGCCTATGTCAATTGGGGCCATGGATCCTGTCTCTAAAATGATCCATAGTACCTCCAGCCATTCCTTATCCCCATGGTATCCCTGCATGATTGTGTTTTTCATAGCATCCCTTTCATATAAAACAACCCTCCCCCCATCTTCCCTGTCCTATCCTTCCAAAACATATAGCCTGGTATGGCCATTTCCCAGCTATGGTTGTTTGTGCACCATTACTCTGTTATAGCCACCAGATCCAGGTCTCCCTCCACAATGGTTGCTTCAAGGTCAGTAATTTTATTTCCTAGTCTCTTTGCCGTGGCACACATTACTCTCCACTCCTTTTATACCTCCCCTCCCACTATTCTGCCTTCCCTTCCTGTTTCCATCTTTCACTCTGTGTTTCCACGGCCTTATTCTCCCCTCTTTCAATACCCTTCTGCCTACTCTTCTTAGTCTTTCACACAACTTTAGTTCCTCTTTCTGACTCACCTGTCATGCTGTCCCCTTGACCTTATACACCTCTACACCTCATGAATTCATTTTCCATGGGCTTCTCCTCCCAGCTTCTCTATTCTCTGGGGTGGACAATCTTTGCTTCCCTTGCTTTTTCTGCCTCCTCCCTTGACTAGTTAAAATGCTCCTCAGAGTAACATATAAACCTTCTACTAAGGATTCTCATTCCCCTCCTAGAAGAATGGAAGCAATCTCCTTTGTACAAGTCTTTATTCTCCCAGGTAGGTCCCCAGTTCCTGATGCAGCCAAAGCCCTCTTCCCTGCACCATGCCTTCAACCACCCATTGAAGGTCCTGGTGCACTGCTCCCTAGCCTTCTCCAAGCCATATACAGTTGATGTAGCTCCTCAGTTAATGAGCTACCTGCCTCATGCTCCTCCCCATGTTATGCTTAACAAATATCTGATGTGAAAGCAGTGATGGGTTTGGACCAAAATGTTGCCATAGGCCTAGTGAAATGGGCCTTCAGTTCAACTGGAGAGATTTTCCCCTCAGCCTTTTACACCTCATCTATGGCTGCCTTGTTCCACTTGGTGATAGTCTACATGGCTGATGTCTTTTCTATGTTCTGTCCTTTGAATGTCACAAAAAATGTAACTCTTTCGTGTGACTTCAGTCTTGGCGAGGTATGCTTTGATGGCTCTGCTCACCTCCCGTTCTGCATCTGGAAGATTAGTCTCCCACAAACAATACTGCCACCTTGTTTGCCATTCTGCTAATGGCCTCCACCAAAATCTTGTCTAACCCCTCCCCCTGTTTTTGGTGATCTGTGTAGCTTGCCCATGTCAATTGGGGCCATGGACCCTGTCTCTAAGATGATCCATAGTACCTCCAGCAATTCCTTATCCCCATGGTATCCCTGCATGTCTATGTTTTTCATAGCATCCCTTTCATATAAAACAACCCTCCCCCCATCCTCCCTGTCCTATCCTTCCAAAACATATAGCCTGGTATGGCCCTTTCCCAGCTATGGTTGTTTGTGCACCATTACTCTGTTATAGCCACCAGATCCAGGTCTCCCTCCACAATGATTGCTTCAAGGTCAGTAATTTTATTTCCTAGTCTCTTTGCAGTGGCACACATGGCTCTCCACTCCTTTTATACCTCCCTCCTAATATTCTGCCTTCCCTTCCTGTTTCCATCTTTCACTCTGTGTTTCCATGACATTGTTCTCTCCTCTTTCAGTACCCTTCTGCCTACTCCTCTTAGCCTTTCACACAACTTTAGTTCCTCTTTCTGACCCACCTGTCATGCCGTCCCCTTGACCTTATACACCTCTACACCTTGTGAATTCATTTTCCATGGGCTTTTCCTCCCTGCTTCTCTATTCTCTGGGGTGGGCAATCTTTGTTTCCATTGCTTTTTTCTGCCTCCTCCCTTGACCAGTTAAAACGCTCCTCAGAGTAACATATAAACCTTCTACTAAGGATTCTCATTCCCCTCCTAGAAGGATGGAAGCAATCTCCTTTGTACAGGCCTTTATTCTCTCAGGTAGGACCCCAGTTCCCGATGATGCCAAAGCCCTCCTCCCTGCACCATGCCTTCAACCACTCATTGAAGGTCCTGGTTCACTGTTCTCTAGCCTTCTCCAGGCCATATACAGTTGATGTAGCACCTCAGTGAATGAGCTACCTGCATCATGCTCCTCCCCATATGAACACACAAAATTTGCCAGAAGATGAAGGCCTAAAGGTCTATCAAGTCTGCTCAAATGTGCAGCTAGCACCCCTTTTTCTGCAGCTGCCTCTCCCTTCCACCCTTCTCCTCCATTGACCCTCCCCCTTGTCCTGTCCCATCCCCTTTTGAAGCAGTCTACTGTTCTACTGGATACCACTTCTGCAGGTAACGCATTCCACCCAGTCATCACCCTCTCTGTAAAAAAATGTCTCCTCAGCTCCCTCCTGAACCTTCCTCCCTCCAGTCTCATATCATGGCCCCTGGTGTCCCTCCCCTCCCTTACTTTGAACAGTCCCTCTGTACCTGTCTTGTTTATTCCTTTCATGTACTTAAAGGTTTCAATCCTGTCCCCCATCCCTCCTCTTCTCCAGTGAGTACATTTTCAACTCCCTCAGCCTCTTCTCTTATGATAAGTCCCCAAGCCCCTTGTTCATCTTTGTCACCCTGCGCTGCACCCCCTCCAGTAACTTAATGTCCCTCTTCAGATACGGGTGCCAGTATTGCACACAGTACTCCAGGTGCGGTCTAACTAATGACCTATACAGTGGCAGAATCACCTCCTCCCTCCTCGAGGATATACCCCTTGCAATACAACCCAGCATTTTGTTGTCCTTTGCAGCTGCCTTCCTACATTGTGCCAAGTTGTTCATTGACACTGTAATGAGCACCCCCAGATCCTTCTCCTCCTTTGTCTAGGCTAGCTGTACTCCACCCAGCTGGTAACTCCTCCTTGGGTTCTTCATCCCAAAATGCAGCACCTTGCACTTTTTGACATTAAACCCCAGTTGCCAGGTGTCTGACCAGGTTTCAGTCTTTGCCAGATCATCCTGCAACTGCTGCCATCCCCCTAGGTCATCCACCATTGCTCCTACCTTGGTATCATCAGCAAACAGACTGATCTTGCTCTTGATGTCCAATGATATATCTGTAATGAATATCCCAAACAACACTGGTCCCAACACTGAGCCCTGTGGGACACCACTCATCACTACCCTTGGGTGTGAGAGCTCCCCACCCACCACCACCCTCTGTTGCCTTCTCTGAAGCCAGTTCCCTACCCATCTCACCAGCTTTGCACCCACCCCTGTGCCTACTAACTTACTTCCTACCATTTCATGCAGCACAGAGTCAAATGCCTTACTGAAGTCCAGATACAGGACATCCACTGCATGGCCCCTGTCCAGTTACCTAGTTACCCAGTCATAGAACTCCACCAGGTTGGTTTGGCAGGATCTGCCCCATATGAAGCCATGCTGTCTGCCGTCCTGTATGCCCATGTTATGCTTGACAAATATCGGATGTGAAAGCAGAGATGGGTTTGGACCAAAATGTTTCCACGGTCCTAGTGAAATGGGCCTTCAGTTCAACTGGTGGGATTTTCCCCTCAGCCTTGTATACCTCAGCTATGGCTGCCTTATTCCACTTGGTGATAGTCTACATAGTTGATGCCTTTTCTATGTTCTGTTCTTTGAATATCACAAAAAATGTAACTCTTTCTTGTAGCTTCAGTCTTGGTGAGATATGCTTTGATGGCTTTGCTCACCTCCATTGTATGCTATTTCCTCTTCTGTTCACTAGTAGGGTTTGGGTTGTAAATAGGTCATTGTAATGGTTGATTATTGTGGAATGGTGTAGAAACTTTGCATTTGAATGCCAGTACAACACATAAAGTGACCAAGTGACAATGGAACCACAAGAAGGTGTATTTGAAGGATAATGCATTGAGTTCGCTAATCTTCTCAGCTGGGTATAAGGTGGTGATTAGAAATATCTTTAGTGTGACCCACCTAACGTCTGTCTGCTGTATCAGTTTAAATGGGGAACATTTTAGAGCATGCAGAACCCAATAAAGTTCCCATGAGGGTGCAATAGACTTCAGACTAGGAAGTACGTTATGTGCTGCCTTTAGAAATTTTACCACATCCAGATGAGATTTGGGAGGCATGCATGCTTATTGCCACCACTTGCATTCTAAGCAATGCTACTAATGGCCCTTTGTCTTGTCCTTTCTCTAGGACATGTATGATCTATGTGATGGTGACTTGTTTTGCAGCAATATCTTTTTGGAACCATCTTGTGAGTATTGCCAGTTGTTTCTTGTAGGTGCTCTATGTGGATTGCCTCAGTGAGCATTATTGTGTGATAAACACCTTGTCATTATCTTGGTTGTGCTGTCTCTACCTCCAGTAGCTACTGTACATTATGAGATTAATGGTGTCTGGATTGGGATGGCTGATTTGCCCCTGTGACAGTATGAAAGGTCTATTGGGAAGCTCTCATGGGAGCTTGATCACTATTTGTGAGAACCATGGGTGCATAGGTCTTGCCGGAGAGATCAGTACCACTGAGGTTTTTGTCCTTTATATATTGGGTAGAATTTATAGGATGAGGGGTATTGGAGGGAATATGTTCAGTGTACCCTAGTGAAGTGCAGTCCATTAAAAGGGCATCCATGCCAGCAGACCTTGTTGGTTTGAACCTGTAGGAGAAGATGAGTGCAGGTCAGTTTGTAGCAGGCCTCATCTGTTGAGTATGCAATGGAACATGCCTGGGTGAAGTTTTCATTCTCCTGGCTTGAGTGACTGATGGCTGAATCAATCTGTTAAGTGGATAGTTATTATGTATGATAGGTTATTTTGTGCTCAACTGAGCCCTTTATCTCCTTAAGGAGTGGTTTATTGCTCCTGTTTGTTAAGTGTTTTGCCATTTTCCTTTTGATTAGTGAATTTATATTTATTTATTTGTTTTTTGTTTACCGGGTAAGTACACTAGACAACAATGTTGCCTATATTCAGGCACTACCCGGGAGAGTACAGACAGGGGAGACCAGAGTCAACATTAAAGAGTATTTCATGATGCAGCATGAGGTGATAACAAACATTTGAACAGTATACAGCCAGGTACAGTCATTATCAGTAACGACAAAGAGAAACAGATAACATTACAGTAATTATTTTCATCTGATGATACATCAATGACTAAACTGAAACGACAAACAGCAAACAAAACTTAAATGAAGTAGTCATTTAATCCTTATATAAGCCTTCCTTACAGGGTTGAGCGCCTTTGAAACAGATCTTTGTGAAAATAGTTCTAGTGTCATTGTCCACCTCCCATAACTTGAGCCATAACATACATCTTGCATGGTTGGTTAATTCTGATGCCCCTGTAGTCAGCCACAATGTATCCACAGAGGTGACTGCAACATACATTATTGTGTGGCATGCATTGCATCTTCCAAGCTATCAGCCTATATAGAATTGTATGAGATTGACAAACAAAGAGCTTATAGCCTTCTGAGAAGAGCTCTGCTGACAAATATGATGGTTGCCACTGACTTGCTGGCATTGGCTATGAATTCAAATACTTTTGGGGCATATGTTGCATTCTTTTATCAAACAGGTATTTTGGGTGTACAGTTTCCTCAAAGGGTAGGGCCAGCTTCCTGCTGAGGGCTGCAATTCACAGATCAACAATATAGGTTTGCCTCTTTTTTGAGGGAGGTTGAAATTTCCAAAGGTACTTATCTGTGATATGCATGCCAGGTCTTTTGGCCTCTCATACTTTGCTTATGTTCTCAGCTATGGCAGGGCATATTGGGTAGAAATCATATAATTCATTTGCTTGCCTGACGAAGGCTTTAGATTGGATGAAGTTTATTGAACAGCTTCCTCGAACCCCATGGTTGTTTTTAATGATTTATATGACTTAAGGAATTCCATCTGAATGGCACAGTCTGGTAGTAAGGGTTGGTTCATCCTTCTTTTCTTCATCTTTGCCTGACTCTTCTTCCTTGTTGTCCTCACTTCCCCCCTCCATCTCTAGCTAAGAGCCTGACTAAATGTCCTTGTCTGGGTAAACAGGACTGGCTTGATTGACCCTGTGTTGGTGCGCATTTCCATGACTGGGTAGGTTGTTTTGCAACTTAGTGTTTGCTTGGCTGCTATAGCCTCTGTTTGCTCCATCATATCAAACATTAGTTGCTGCTGCAATTGGATTAATGACAGAGTGTTTGTAGAGCTGGGTGTGGTGAGCTGTGAGTATCCTTCTCCTGATTTCTCATGTCCTTATTCATCCTCAGGTTGTTGCAATGCTTCGTCATTGTACATATCAGACATGTTGTGCCTATTTGATTCTGTAAGACTGGGATGCCACATTTGTTGCACTTCCTAGTTTTGGCCATCCTTTCTCCTAGAGAAGAGCTAGGATAGCCTGCATTATTGGTTTTGTGGTAACTCAGTCTGTAAAACAAGGTACAGTATTATACTCTCATGGTAGTTCGGGGTGTGTGACAGGATCTGTGTTAAACCCATAACTTTTCATCTAAACAACTTTGGCAGCATTTGATGAAATTAGCTGACGTTTTGCATGTAGCGTCTCATAGCCAGGGTCTAAATATGTGGAAAGTTTTGTTACAGCAGCTTGTGTGGTTTCTGAGCACCACATATGTAATTTTCCTGTAGACATCTAATTATTTTTCTACACTTAACATTGGTTTTTGGTTTTATGCTCATGTACAGCCTATATGGAATGGAATATTTTTCCCCAAACATTCAGGGTAAAAGCATGTTGTGTCATGGTAGTGCCTTTAGCAGGTTTTGTGACAAAAATATTAAATGGTACCAGAGTTATAAGGATTTAACATTTTGTTTTTTTGCAGTTCTGAGTATACTCAGTGGGGATTTATGGATTATGTTCTGATACAACACAAAAATTCTATGTTGTAAGATCATTTCTGGTTTCAGAATGTCACATATCAGGCTGGGATGCTAGTCTGCTATTCTGGTAATAAATATGCTTAGAATTCATTTTTGTTATTGGCGTCCTTCTAATGGGTTTGGTGTGTGCTTGGAACTTTTTTTGAATAAGTTTGAGTAGTTCCTTAAGCATTATTCTTCTGTGTGCACACTCTTGGTTTTTGGATTTTGGTTTCTCACCACTCGCTCCCCACAACATGAAATTTATTTTCATGTTGTGATGGCTGCCATTTTGTTTTTTCCACCGAACTAAAAAACATGAAAAATACATACAAATTGTGAATTTTTAAAAGACAAACACCTGAATCTAGCTTGTTTAGCTGGACTGTAGTGTTTATTTTTAAAACAACCTACAGAAATACTTTTTCTGGGACTTCCAAACTCCAGGGTGCTCAGCTTAGTGAGAGGATCCATTCACCCATATTCTTTGTATGAGAACAGTGGGAATTTTAAACCTGTGAAGCCACAGCTTGAGTTATGCTGCCAGTTTGTCTGTCTGTCTGTCTGTCTGTCTTCTATCTATCTATCTATCTATCTATCTATCTATCTATCTGTCTGTCTATCTGTCTATTCTATCTATTAATCTAGCTAATCTAGTTACATTATCTGTCTATCTATCTCTGTCTGTCTGTGTGTCTATCTATCTATCTATCCATCTATCTATCTATGTCATTATCTTTTTTCTTTTTTTTTTTTGGTTCCAGTCTCCCACCCCTCTAACCGGAGGGTTTGGCCCCCCTGCCCCACTCATTTCCCCCCTTTGCCCAGGTTTTACCCCCCCAGACTTGGCCACTAGGTGGAGTTCCCCCTCCCCAAGGAACTTTAGTGTCTTATTTATTTATTTATTGAATTTTGATGACCGGGTAGGCCCGCTGGGTCCCGGAGGTCCCTTTTTCAGGGGCAACCCAGGAGTAACAATTATTACAGGTAACAGATCAGTGCACTCAGATGATTATAATGTTATATGTCATAAAAGACTTCATAAGTTTACAAGCGGTAAGTTGTGGAAGACATACAGGCAGTTAGGACATAGAAGTTACACATTGAGAAACATTTTGCATATAAGGTACATGTTAAGATTGAGTGTGCCTCGGGGTAAGGGCAAGGCAGTTGCTAGGGTCATATGGTACCTTTCTTATGGGCATAAAGGAAGGGGGAAATGTAGACACATAAGTGCTCCCCATCCTTGTGGCAGGTGCATTGACCTACCGGGATGGCTTTAAATGGTCAGGTCCTGTAACATAGGCATATGCTCCTATCGAGCAAGTGTGCCTTAAGATTTGACCAGAAGCAGGTGATAGACTCAGCCTCCCGCACCTCCAGGGGGAGGTTGTTCCAGTTGGAAGGGGCAGTATACGCGAAGGACATGGACCCGGCTTTAGTCCTTGTCTTGGGAGCCACAAGGAGGGTTTGGCCTGAGGTACATAGATTCCGTGGGCTAAGTTTAATGCTAATGAGACCATTAAGGATAGGGGGAGGTGTAGGACCCATTAGCTTAAAAGTAAGGCAGAGGGTTGGGTAGATGAGGCGAGCTTCCAGAGATGGCCACCTAAGCCTTGTTAGGGCCTCACAGTGGTGAGTCCTCGGGTGTGACAGTGCGGCCAAGTGGACTGTCTTGTTTTACAAGGTCTGCAGCTTGCATAGCTCCATCTTGGCCACACCCTGGAGTACTGGGACCATGTAGGTGAGCTTTGGGAGAAGTACGCTAGCCGCAATGGCTGCCCTAGCTTCAGGGATAAGCTGGTCCTTTAGTCTGTAGAGGATTCCGAGTTTCCCATGGATGGCTTTGGTGATTTGGTCCACATGATTTTTTAGTGTGAAACCTTGGTCCAAGGTAAGTCCAAGGTATTTGGTGGAGGTTACCACTTCAAGTTTTTTACCCCCCCTGGACTGAAGGTGTAGGAGCAGTGACCTCTCAGGACCCAAGGATCTGGGCCCAAACAGCATCACCTTCATTTTGTTGGTGTTTAAAACCATTTTGTTCAGAGTGAGCCAGTCCTCCATCTGAAGGATGTCATCTTGGAGGGCTGCCTCCAGCTCTGTTAGGTTATGGGAGGCTCTGTAAATGACCGCATTATCCGTATACTGGATAACACTGCTGCTCCCGCAGTGTGTGTGCAGCTCATTTATAAAAAGCGTGAAAAAAAGGGGGCCGAGTATTGACCCTTTGTGGTACCCCTTCTTTGAGTGGTGCTAGGTTGGAGACATTGTCCTTCCACTTGACCCTCTGGGTACATTCAGAGATAGCTCTCGAGCCTTCCAAGTGCATGGGTGTCAAGGCCAAGTGAGCACATTTTTTGTAGTAGGAGTTTGTGGTTTACCAAGTCGAATGCTTTGGAGAGGTCTATAAAGACCGCACCTGTACTGGCCCCTGAGTCGCTATTGCTCAGTACTTCAGCCGAGAATTTGGTTAGCGCCCCTGGCTTACCCTCTAGGGCGGAGCCACAGGAGCAGGCATTAGTCTCAATGTGAGCAGCGGCAGAGGCAGGGGCCATCATGAATGAAGCGGATCTTTTTTTAAACTATGCTGGATCCCTGGGGTGGGTATAAGCATTGATTCCAGCATCCATCCCACACCTGAACATGTGGCACTGTCAGTAACAGTACTCCAAGCCTCCACCAGAGGTCTGCAGAGTGCTGTACACTCTTTCCCCTCCCTCCAGAGAAGGAAAGCAGTCTCTGGGACACTCAATCCTTCTCCCCCCCCCCCGGCTGGCCCTCTAACTTCCAATTCTGTCACCGAATTCAGGATGTCAGTGCTGCAAGCTGACACCTTGCCACTGCATGGGAGCATGGCATCTATCTTTTTATCTATTACTGTGTAGCACCCTTACCATGTACATGATGTATTCAAGCCTCTGGGCAGTAGCATCCACTGGTGGGCAGTCATACACTACAGTACTTTGTGTGTGAGTGTTTGCACTATACCCACCCTTGATGATACATAATGCAACTAACATTCTTATACTGAGAGGCTATGCATGTGACTATACTATGTGACTGGTTAATTTTTGTAGGATGTTATCATAAATGGTTCTCACTGTGTCTCCCACAGTGCACAGTAAGAGGCAGCGGTGTCACTTAGTGGCAGGTTGCAGATGGTCAAACTCAGTTGGCAGGATTTTAAAACCATGGTGCAGTGCTTGCATCCAGCCCTGCACCACGGCACTTAGGTTCTGGTGGTGTGTCAAACCTTTCACTGCAACTGTGCCTGATTTTACACTTTCAGGCACAGCTGTGATGGTTTCTATGATTTAGGGCAGCTTACATCAAATATCTGGTGCAAGATCCATGAAAACAGCTCCAAGGATTGCCACAAGTTAGACCAGAAAAGTTGGTCTAACTTATAGCAATTGCCGCATGGGATAGAAAATTCTGTTAGATTGCTGCAATCATCAAGTGCCATATCATCAGTGCACCAGGGCTTGAGGTGATCTAAGGTATTTGAAAATCCTGCCCAATGTGTCAGAATTAGCCTTTGATTGAAACCACTCTTTGGCTAAGTTGCAGTGCATGAATAGTTACTGGATGGCTTAGCTCCTCTAACTAGAATGTATTGCAGGTCACAGTTCGGGTACTGGTGATACCAGTAAAGATATGAATATGAACTCTGGGTAGGATATGTACAGCTCAGGGTTACATATTCTCTTTCAACACTGGAGCTATTCTGTTGTTTCTAACTAACTGGATCTCCAGCAACAGCATCTATAAGGGTATCAAACAATAAAAACATTTATTTTGTCTGCTGAAAGAAATAAATGCTTATTTGTTTTAGCAATAGTAATACACAGTTTACATCTGGCACTATACTTGTTATATCTCTTAAACTTTTGTGGTTGTTGGAGTAGACATCAAAATAAGTTTGGAATGTATGCATTATTACCATATGCATACGTTTCAGCAAAAGGAAGGAATTACTTCTACTATTTTACAGCACTGATGAGTTACAGGCTTAACCAAGGAAACATCATGCTTACAGGAAATGTGATGTATCAATCCATATTACAGAAATCTATGGTCTACTGTAATAACAGTATATGACTGTATTCCAGGAAGGAAAGTAGGCTGGCTAGCATCATATAAGCACATAGTACAGTACGGCATGTCCAACACACCCCAATGCTTATTCAAGACTGAAGTGTCTCCCAAAGTACCTCACTACACACAATGCTGTGAACACTACCACTATAATGAATCTTCTGTATACAGTAGATGACTAATCTCGCGTCTTGTGTCTTCACATCCTGTCTTTATTAGAGAGGGAGTGCCAGAACCAGGCAGTCCAGCCCTCTGTGCTTTTACTCATTGTTCTGTTTCTGTATATTCTCTGTCTCATGTACAGTACTATGCATTGTCTTTTCATCTTTATACTTTTTTTGATAACAAAATCCAAATAAGAAAAGCTTTATTTTTCCTCCTTTGTATGCATAAACTGTGCCAAAAATGAATGCAATGATAGCAATAAAACTGGCAGTGTTTGTGGAGTAGTTTTGTGGTTTATTTCAGTGCAATACACTGGCAGTTTTAATATCAGACCTGGAAGTTGGCTATAAGAGTAGTCTTTTTATCAAATGCAATGCAACAAGCAAAAGCAGTTATTATTTTCTGTGCTTTAAATGTTGTGCACTTTCTTCATATCTTTTTCATTTCTCTGTAGAGCTAGATTCTCTGCAAAACACTTTGTTAATGCACCATTAGAAGAGTCAGGGGAGTAGATACTGTTAAGGGGAAGGCTGATTTGTTTAAAGCAAAGGGGGTTCAGAGCTGGATTAGTACTTGGAAGGGAGAATAGTGAAGTTGGAGGGTCCTAGGTATTGGGGCAGTGGGCAGGCAAAGAGAGGGGCAGGGGGATGGAGGGTGTTTGCGTGCAGACAAGTGAGGGTAGGTGGGTCAGTTGGTAAATTATTTGTGGGGCAGCCATCTTCTTGGGGATTGCATGGAGGGCAGGGGGTTGTATGTTGTGTAGGCAGATGGGGCAACTTTGAGAGGAGCTTGGATGGCTGAGAAGGGAGTTGAACAGAAGGTGGGTGGGGTATGGAAGCATCAAGTGCCATGGGACCTGAGGAGGGCCTCCCCAGATATTGTAGCAGGTGAACAAAGGTGTAATCTGGGAAGGAGGACAAATGGAGCAGCTACTTTGGACTGGCTGAGTACAGGGGTCGATGACTGGAGGGTTGTCAAGTACCAGGAGAAAAAGGGATAGGGGCAGAAGAGGGATGAAAGTCATAGGGAGGGACAATTGGGGTATCTCAGGAAATAGCGAATGAGAATAGGAACAGGTTCTTAGTGTTGATGAGCCTGGGGGGAAGGAAGTCGCAGGGAAGAGGTGGAGGAGGATAGTAGAAAGGGCAGGGAAGACAGCAGAGATGTGGGAGGTGAGATCAGTAGTCCAGAAGGCAGCAGAGGAAGGAGGGGAGTGAAGATAGGGGGTGGGGTTGTAGTTATTGGAGGGAGGAGGGAGCTGGTGGAGAATTGACAGGATGGAGCATCAGATAGCCCAGGCAAGGAAGATGCAGGACAGTTGGGGGAGCACTAGAAAGTGGATAAGCATGGATCAGGGGAGTCAAGGGATGCCTGCATCAAGGGGGTGTTACAGTTGGAGATGGGCAAGGAACCTAGCAGGGAGGTGGGGAAGAACCCCTACACTCCAATGAGTAGTGGCAATGGCAAAGGAGATGTAACAACTGGAAAAGGGCACACTAATTCAGGAAAGTTGGGGGCAGAAGTACAGTACCAGGGATGGAGAAGATAGAACCCCAGGGGTAAGAACTAGGAAGGGGGAATCAGGGGCACTGAGGGTCAAGGGTAAGTGAAGGGTGAACGAGCAGCAAGATGAGAGACAGAACAAGGGAGGGAAAAATGGAGGTTAGCAGGGAGAGGGACAGAGGGTCATTATTATGGGGGATTCAATAATACAGGGTATCAGATTGGGAGGTAATAGGGTCAGAAAGCATTCTATTTTGGTGGACTGCATGCCAGGTAAGATGGCTGGTAGGGTGGGGCAGCTTGTTGCCAAATGTGCAGGGAGAGACAGAGGGTGAAGCCTCACATAGTGTTGCACCTAGGCACTAAGGATCTGGAGGGTAGCAGTGTAGAGGTGTTACAGGACAGATTTTGAGAACTGGGTAGGATATGCAGTGACAAGGGGCAATCAGTTAACTTCCTGGAGAACCTAGTTGTACCAAAGGCAAGTACGGTCAGAAAGCAAAAGATTAAGGAATTCAGTGAATGGCTGGCAGAATGGTGTGGGACTATGGGGTTTGGGCTATTGAGGGGCTGGAAACAACATGGAATAACAAGGATGTCTACACTCAGGATAGACTCCACTTGAGCAGGGATCTTTCAGGTGTGCTGTAGTGGAAACTAAATGAGTATATAGTATCCAATTTTAATTTAAACTGTTAGGGGAGGGTTTGCTCTGGGACAACAGAGCCACAAAGTGAGGGGTGCCATGTGTCTCCCTCACAAGCTAGCATAATGAGGACATTGGGAAATCCACAGTCAGAAGGGAGTAGAGGGAGGACAGGAAAGGCCAGGGCTCCAGTTGAAGGGTGGTTTCCATAAATGCAAGGATCCTGGGAAACAAAATACTGGAGCTCCAGGCATTGATGGCAGATGGCGGGGGTGGACATAGCTGCCATCACCAAGACATGAGTCAACCAACACCAAATCCTAATGCTCACTGCATTCCAAGAGTAAGTAAGCGAAGATGGGTACAGAATAAGGGAATGGGGTGAGCATTAGGGTTTGCAAGCCCAAGGTACACCCCTAGCATCTGTTTTTGCATGCAAAGTGGGGTGGGATATTAAGGCTTGAAACTGAGGGAGGAGTGGGATCTTAGAGTTGGGAACCCTTAGATGTAATTTCCCTACTTTTGATGCTGGAACCCTAATAGTTCATTAACAAAGATTTTTGCAGAAAATGTCCCTACTTTTTGAGAAAGTATAATTATAAGGAACCTTAATGGTGCATTAACAAAGGTTTTTTTGCAGAGAATTTTCTTACTTTGTGAGAAAATATAATCAAAGACTTATTTGCTTGTGGAAGAGCAGGGCCCTCTTGGTCTTACACTCCCAGCCCTCCATCATTTTTTTAAGAGATTGTAATTGTATTCTTATTTCTCTGTGGGAGTGCAGAGCCTTTCAGGACATGTGCTCCCATCACTACATACTCCTCTGCATATTTGTATGTGGGAGCACAGGGCCTGGAGGGCCCTGCACTGATATCCATGCATCATTCTCTAGTAGCATCCGTATTTCTCTTTGGGAGTGCAGGGCCCTCGGGTCCCTGATCTGCCATCCATGCATTACTCTTTAATAGTATCCATATTTGTGTGTGGGAGCACAGGGCCCTCAGGGCTTTGCACTCCCATCCATCCATCAGTCTTTACTAGTACTCGTACCATAAGTCACAAACGTCTTTGCAATACTAACCCAAACAGGTATCTCTAACCCTAACTCTGTAACTAATACTATTTAATGAGGGGCACACATGACAGAAAGTATACCTCAGCACCCTGAACAATATCAGATATATGCCCCCCATTAAATCCAATAGACACATAATCTAACAATAACCTAATTCAGGAAAAAGTAATATTTAATGGGGGGCACACATGACAGAAGTTGTACCCTAGCACCCTGAACAATATCAGATATGTGCCCCCCCTTAACTGCAACAGATATATAACCTAACCCGCACCTGAACCTGAGCTCTAACACTGACTCCAGAACAAGTAGGGCAGGATATTCAGACTGTGCTGGGCAGTGGCACAAGCCTAGGTGCAGTGCAACTGGGCTGCACAGGGGCCAGAACCAGGTGATATTCAATGATGATGCACCATGGCTCAGCACCATTGAATATGGCTGGTTCAGCACACAGACTGCGCATGGCTCAGTGGCACTGTGCCAGCACAAGCCACAGAGAGGGAGCACGGGGATGCACCTTTGCAAGTGCAGTTGTGCTAGGCACAATGACTATGATATTCAGCTGTGGGCATGCAAATGAGGCCATAAACTATGCAAGGTGCAAATGGAGCCATTTGCATGTCATTATGACCCCATTTGCATGTGTTGCGCTGGGCGATCTGGCAAAATGTGCTTGATGCCCTGCCATGCTGCAGTTGGTAGGGGTTGCTCCCTGGTGGGCTAGTGTAGCACCCCCATTCCATCTGCCTGATCATAGGGGTCTGCAGTTATAGACCAAACCCTGGTGGGCTAGCAGTCCCCTTACTGCCCGATCATGGGCATCTGTATTTTAAAATCAAACCCTGGTGGTCTAGCTGTCCCACAGCTGCCAATCACGGGCTGTCATGGCTGTAGAAAATCAGCTGGTGGTCCAGTGGTACCCCGACCCTCCCACAGAGGACCCCCACCCACCTGGCAGCCCCCGTTATTGGAGGGCGGCAGCACTCCACCCGCATACCACCCGGCCGCCCACTGAATGACAGGTACAGTATGATCTGTATGCCTATTGGTCTACAGAGTGGACCAATGGGCTTACAGAGCATACTGTACTACACAGGAGCAGATATGTGAATGAATGGATGGTTCATTCACATATCTGCACTCTGTGGACCAATAGGTGTACAGAGCATACTGTACCTGTCATTCGACGGGTAGCCAGGTGGCAGTATGCAGGCGGGGTGCTGCTGCCTGCTGATGATGGGGGGGTGCTGGGTGGCCGGGGGTCCTCTGTGGGAGGATGGAGAGGGGGTACCACTGGATCACCAGGTGATCTTTGGCAGCTATGACAGCCCATGATCGGGCAGCAGGGGAATGCTAGACCACCAGGGACTGGGTCTATCTTACAGATGCCCATGATCGGGCTTATGGAATGGGAGGGGGGTCCACTGGACCACCAGGGTGGTATGTGTGTTTGCAGCAGTGTTCTGGGTGGGCGGGTGGCCACCCACGGCTGGCAGCTGCTGTGTTGCACTGTGCAATACAGCAGCCCACCTGTGGGTGCCAGGAACTTGCTACTACTTTTCCGGGGCTCAACTTTGAGCCCCCCTGTGCGGCGCAATGCAGGGTTGTGCTGGCATATGCACCGCACATCCTGGGCTGAATATCAGGATGTGCCTCATATGCATGGGCACGCCCCCTGCATTTGCTCTGCGAAGGATTACATTATGCCCCGGCGCATCGGGAGTTGCGCTGTGCCAGCAGCTCTTTTCTGAATATCCCACTGGGCACACACGGGTTGCGCAGCAGTATCTCAGTTGCACCAGGTGCATCCCCTTTGAATATCCTGCCCATAATATTTAATGGGGGGAACACATGACAGAAATTGTACCTCAGCACCCTAAACAATATCACATACTGTACGTGCCCACAATTAGCTCTAGCACATACATAACCTAACCCTAACATAACTGTGTAACAAGTTATATTTAATGGGGGTAATACATAACAGAAGGTGTAGTTCAGCACACTGAACAATATCAGATTTGTGCTCCCCATTAACTCCAACAGATATATATATATACCCTAATCCTAACCCGAACCTGCGTGAATGCAAAAATTCCTATAGAATAACATTAGAACTTTCACAGGCCATAGCTCTCTCAATATTTGGAGTTAACTGTAACACTATATATTTTATTTATTTATTTATTTATTTATTTATTTCAATCTAGGATTACAATACCTTTGAGCCAAGGCTCTTTTACAAAGGTTCCACATCAGCATGTGCAACAGTCATCATTTTTAGTTACAAACATATAGTCATTGACTTACAGGCGCAATAACTAGTACAAAGACTTAAGCTATGAGCAAGACAAGGGAAGGATGGTGGGGTGGGTGGGGAGTGAAGGTAGGAGATCAAGGGGAGCGGTGGTGCAGGGGGTAAGGAGTGCGGGGAGGTGGTTGGGGTGGAGGCAGGAGTGGAGATACGAGGGGAGGTGGGTGAGGTGGGTGAGGGTGGGAGACAGTGCAGCCAGGGGGCCTTGTCGAGGGAATATGACAAGTAAGGTGCTAGGAGTGAAAAGACAGATTGTAAGTGCTGTGTGTTAGGGCATGTGCAGCTGGAATGGTGGAAATGTTAAGATGGGCAATTGCAGGATACAAGCAGTGAGAGGTGCAGCTTGGACTTGAAGAGGCCGAGTGTTGGAGCGGTTGCTATGCTGCTGCCAAGAGAGTTGAGCCAGTTGGATGCCCGATAGGTGAATGATCTTTGTCCTTGGGTCTTGTGACATCGTGGGATATGTAGTAGATTGGAATTGGATCTCCTTGCCGTGATGTTCCTATGTCTAGGCTTAAGGAGGGCACAGACACCAGGTGGGGCAAGCCCCATTCTAATTTTCTTGCCCATGATGCAGGTTTGGTATTTTATGCATTTGTCCAGTTGAAGCCATCCAGAGTGGTAATAAAGGTCACAAGTGTGGGTACGGTGATGTGAGCCAGTGATGAGATAACATGCCTTATTCAGGAAGGCTGCGATACATTTGAGAGCAGTGGTGGTTGCAGACCCATATATGATAAGACCATAGTCTATGATGCTGACGATGGAACTTTGGATGGCCACTGACAGTGCTTCTGGCGTTAGGTGTTTCCTGTGCCAGAATAATATGCCTAACCTTGCATTGGCAGACTTTGCAACATTGCTGATATGGACAGCGTATGAGATGTAGGGATCAAGGGTGATGCCGAGGTACTAGAATGATTGTGTTTGCTCTAGGATGGCTCCTTGTTCAGTTGCAATGGAGAGGTGGAGTTGTTTGATTTTGTTGTGGGGCTACAGAAGCCCATAGACTTGTTTTTTTTCTGATTGAGAAGCAGTTTATGATTTAGGAACCAGGATTCGATGAAGGAGAAGGCCCGCTGAAGTTTATTTTGTAATTGGATTGGACCAGGGTCTGAGGTGAGGATCACAGCATCGTCAGCATAGAGAATTATTTGTTCTGGGCAACTGTCCGGTAGTGAGTTTAAGAATAGACTGAAGAGGAGGGGTAGAATGGAGGCCTGGGGGACTTCCGAGCGGACCGGTCTAGGGTCTGAGAGTGTATCAGCGATTCTTACTGTTTGGGACCATTCTTCAAGGTAGCTCTTAAACCAACCAATATAGTCAGTTGACAGCCCATTGTTCTGAGGCTGGACAAGCAGGAGACAGTGATTGACAGTGTTGAAGGCTTTAGTTAAGTCAATGTAGATTGAGCCTAGTAGTCCACTAGAGTCAAGTGCATTGTGGATTGCGCTGGTGAATTTAAGTAGAGCTGTGGAGGTGCTGTGACCTTTGCTGAACCCGTGTTGTTGCTTGCACAGGATGTTGTATGTATCCAGGTATTCTGTGAGCTGGTCTGAGACAATGCATTCTAGTGCCTTGGAGAGTGGGGGTAGTAGGGAGATAGGTCTGTAGTTATCATGGGCAGTTTTGTCATCACTTTTATGGATTGGGGTGACAGTGGCAGATTTCCATCTGTCTGGGAACTGGCTCAGGCTGAGGGAGAGGTTGAAAATTCTACTCAGAGGACTAAGCACTTCATCAAGTGTGAGAGAGACAGGATTTTGAGATTGAGGGAGTCATTACTGAATCTTGATTTACCAAGGGCTTTGGTAACAAATTTGCATACTTGTTGAGCCTTGACTGCTTTGAAATAGAAGTGGGGGGAGCTGGTGGGGGTAGTGTTCATTGCGGACAGAGGGGCTTCACCATCTTTGAAGTAGTCCTGGGGTAGGACAGCGCTGAGGTCAGTGAAATGAAAGACCTGAGTACTACAACATTGATGCGTCATACCAAGGACAGCCATCACAGTGTATCCACAGCACCCCAATATTTCCACCAAAATTAAAACATGGTGCCAAATGCAGTATACAAGGCCAATCTTCACCAAACTTTACAAACATATGTACCTCCTCATGGACTACAAGCTCCCCAAGCCAAAGTTCAGGGAATTTCCTTGAAAAGTGACAGAGTTTTGCCCTAAAAACCCCAAAACAGATTTTTACCCATAATTCCTAAGCCACTGGAAGTTAAGTGTAAACCTAAATTTATATTACTGTTTTGCTGCAGTTCCCAAAGAGTGGAGGGTCAAAGCCCCCCTCCTACCCTTTCCTGAATGTACACATTTTCCTTAACCATAACAGTAACCCTAACCTTAACTCTAACCCTAATTCCTAAACTACCAGGAGTTAAGTGTCAGTCAACATATATGTTACTCTATGTGTCAAGCCACAGAAAGTGCAGGGGGGGGGGAGTCCCCCCCTAAGCTTTCCTGAATGTACACATTTCCCTTAACCCTCCATAATTGTTTTAAAATATTGTAATTGCATCCTTATTTCCCTGTGGGAGTGCAGGGCCATGCACTCCCATCATGTCATACTCTTCTGCATAAATGTGTGTGGCAGTGCAGGGCCCTGTGCTGATATCCATCCATCAGTCCCTAGTAGTATCTGTATTTCTCTTTTGGAGTGTAGGGCCCTCTGGGCCCTGCACTGCCATTCTTGCATTACTCCTTAATAGTATCCTTATTTGTGTGTGGAAACACAGGGCCCACCAGGCCCTGTGCTCCCATTCATGCATCCCTCCTGCCTCAAATCTGGCACTCATCCTCTGCCTACTCCATCAGCTGTGCCCTCAATAATTACCTTGCACCTAGCTGCTCCTGCCATGTCTCTATCTAATTCCCTCCTCTAAGCCCTGGACAAACCCTACCTCTCTACCTTCACCTTCACTGACCACCCCAAGGGCTTGCATCTCTGATCTACTACCTTCCCCAACCATCGTAAAGGAGTCTCTGTGGTACACTGCATTATCCCCTTCTTTCTGGTACCACCAGTCCCATTGCAGGGTTCCTCGGACTCTGAGGGGGTATCCAAGGAGATGACTCTTCCCCTCTCCCACCCCACCCCTCCCTCCTCCCTCCCCTTTCACCCTTTTCTTTCATGTAAGCATTTGTTTACTTATTAACCTGGCACTTATTATTATCCACTCTTTCTACAAGTTATGCTCAAGACTGTTGTACCACTTTTTGTAACACCTGCCTTGCAACTGTATGCTATTGTTGATCTTATAAATTGAATGTTTAATGTCTCATTCCTATTGCACCCCTTCCCCCCCAGGTCATACTGGGAGAGGAGTGACTTGTTGCTCAATGTGCCTTCCTGGTGAAACATTTCAATAAATAAATAAAATAAAATGTATCAGTCCTTAATAGTATCCATAGTTCTGTGCAGTAGCACACGGCCCAGGACCATGAACTCCCATGCACGTAGTGACAAAGGAACGCTTGCATACACCTTATATTACAATATTGTCCTATGGGAAATTAAGCAAAATATAAAGCCATAGAACTCCAGAGGAAAGTAATATATTTTCACCAAATCAGCAAAAGGCACATCTGTGAAGTAAGCCCTCAGCACCCTGAAAATTTCAGAGCAAAATTGTAAACCATTTCTTAACACCATAGTGACAAAGAAACGGCTCTGCAAACCTCCCAGTACAATGTTATCATATCGGTAATCAACCAAAATTCAGAACTGAAGAACTCTAAGCGAAAGTAATATATTTTCACAAAACCAGCAAAAGACACATCTGTGGAGCAAGCCCTTTCTTCCCTGCACATTTCAGTCCAAAATTCCATACAGTTTCTTTGCTATGAGGTGACAAATAAGCAGCTATATACAAATTCTTTTTTCACAAATTGCAATCAAGAATCCTGTTTTGTGATCAAGAATCTGGTTTTGCAGCCTGCCCAGTGGTGCAGAGGGCTGAGGTTCTTAGTGCCTTACCTCTAACCACACCAGTGACCCAAGTTCAGGAACTAGCACGGGTTGCTGGGGGTCATCCAGGGGAGAGGGCTGGGAGTGGATAGAGCAGACATCAGCTCTGCTCTCCCAGATTGGGGAGATAGGCCTCTCTGGCTCTAGACTACCACCGTGTGGAGGCTCACTGGTAATGTTGGAGCACTGGAGGGCTGGCATTAAGCAGAGTGGGTGGATCAGGACAAGCTCAGTGCTGGTGCACATGCTCACCTCCACACGCATGCGCTGCCATGAATTATCGAGGTCCCGGGGCAGTAAGGTGGTGAAAAACAGAACCCTCAGAGGCAAGATGAAGACTGAACCCCCCCCCCGTAGGCTCTGCACCAGTGGCTGGGCAAGTGCCAGAAGTCTTGTGGCAGAGGATGCATGTACAGTGTAAGGTAAGTCCCAGGGGAGCCGGGTGATGGAGCTGGGGGAGCAGGGGGTGGTAAGATGGTGACAGCTGGAGGCAGGAGAATAAAGAGATAATGAAAAAAAAAGGATCCTGTTTCATGATCAAGAATCCTGTTTCACAATCAAAGAATCCTGTTTCGAGCCTCACACCTAAATTTTCCCTTAGGAAAGAATGGGATACTTTGAAATTTAATAACATTGAAACAGATTAATATTTTTTCACCAAACCTCCAAAAGACACCACTGTTATCCAATATCTATATATCCTAAAATTTCAGATCAAAATTCCACACCGTGTTTTGTGCAACGTAGTGACAAAGAATTTGACAAAGAATGGTAATTTGCACATTCTTTGAGACTCCATACCTCTGCACCCACACGTCCAACAGAAACAAAACTTGTCAAATCAAGAGATCTTTGATCCCTGATGGTGCAGCCACATTTCATGCAAATCACTTGAAAAGTTGTGAAATTATTAAATTGCAATTTGTGATTAAGAATCCTGTTTCAAGATCAAGAATCCTGTTGCAAGCCTCACATCTGACTTTCCCCAAAGGAAATAATGGGAATTTAATAACTTTAAAATGGATAAAAAAAAATTTCACCAAACCTTCAAAAGGCACCACTGTGACCCAAGATCTAAATTCTCTAAAAATTTCTGAACACAATTCCACACTGTTTTTGTGCAACACGGTGACAAAGAATTTGACAAAAAACTGTAATTTACATATTTTGTAAGACTCCATGGGCCAGATATTCAAAACTTTGAGCCGGGGAGAAACCATTTGCACAGGTTTAGCGTGGGATTAGTGTGGGTCTGCTTTATTCAAAAGGCCAAATAGCGTGGGCAAACTACATTAGCGCAGGGCAAAATCATAATGTATGCAAGGGGCAAACTGACATGAATACAGGCACAATGCTATAGGGAAAAGGGAAATTGTTTAACCAGGAAAGGCACACTAAACCAAAGCTTGTTTCCAGCTGTGACCTGGGAGCACAAGGAAGTTAAGTGACTTGCTCAGGGTCATACAGTATGCAAGTGGAAGCTGTGGGATTCAAACCCAGGTCTGGTCTTCTGGATGTCACCAGATTTGCAGCTCAGAGCCTTAGACCACTTCACTATACTGCTTTCTGCTATATGCAGTGACTAGCTCTGCGCAAAGTGGGTTAGCGTGACTTAGCGCGACACTTAGCGCGGTGCACATTACCTCCCAGGAAAAGCTTGTCTTAACCCTGGGCAAACAGCTTTGCATGACACTTTGGCTTTGCGCGGTGTTTCCGTGGCTTTTGCGTGGCTTTGCATGACCCTAACAAATAAATATGACACATAGGCAAAGTCAAACATAGAGGAAACATGCTGCTAACTGATGGCATCACAATGATGACATCATCTGCCACCAGTCCCAGCCATGCCAGGCAGTAAGTGGTGACCCTGCCACCTGTGGACAGTATGGCAGTGTGACCATACAGCACACACCTGCAGACCACTCTTCTGTGTACACCAATAGATGCCAGCACACACATGCAGCACTGCGGGCATGGAGGATGTAGAGGGGAGAGTGTATGGGTTGGCCAGGCTGTGCCACAGACCAGGTGTGGCCACAAAGCTGGGACACATCATGCAGTACCCATGAGTCAGTATTGGGCATACCCCAACACCAGTGCTTCTTTCTGATAATATATGCCCCCCCCCCGGGCACATACCACACAGCTGTACAACTGCCACAGCACACAAAACTGGACATGTATGTGTCACTGTGAGCATCCCATGCCAGAGGTGCAGCATCTGTGGGTCACACAACAGCATAACAGTAATGTCCACTGTCAGTAAACACCTGCAGGTTGGGCCTCTCACTGTGTTTAGTGCAGTCATCATCACTGCCCTACACACCATAGACATTGCTGTGTCCACACACTACTGGCCCCCTTGCTACTGTAGTGTCTGCTGTGCACTGTAGCATGACCTACAGTGTGACAGTTGCATGCAGCACCACAACCATCTGTGCCTATGCTGTGTTGTCCCAGTACAGCTGCAGGCAGCAGTGCATGTGAAAGTACAGTATTCAAAACTGTATAATATTCCCTGAACTGTTTGCGCAGTGCTAACACGTTTGTGCGGGTTTAGCGCAGGGCTAAACCATTAGCCCTGTGCAAACTGAATGCAAATCAGGGCATAATGAGATGCTAATCTGAATGTTTGCCCAGAGACTACCTACGTAGGCTCATTTGCATGTCACTTTTGAATATGGCAAAGTTTAGCGCCGGGCAAATGTGTTTGCACCAGGCTAATGGTTTAGCCCTGCGCTAAACCTGTGCAAATGTGTTAGCACTGCGCAAACAGTTCAGGGAACATTTTACAGTTTTTTCACACTGTACCTCCACATATGCTGCTGCCTGCAGCTGTACTGGGTCCATGCATTAGCTGGCACACAAATTGGCCACATAGTTCACCTCTACCTACCTTCACATCGCTGTACACTGTGTTGCTATTGTGGTTTGCACTTCCTGGTTGCCATATTCAGTGCTGTCTTATTCAGGGGCTAAGTTTGCCCTGCACTCCCAGCCCCAGTTTGCCTGGCCTCATTCCCATGCTATATTCAAAAGCTGTTTGCCCTGGGCTATTCCTTTTGAATATGGCTTGCTCTGTGCTCCAGGCTAAGTTTGTCCACAGGGCAGTGCTAATTTAGCCCCAGGGCAAAGTTTTGAATATCTGGCCCCATATCTCCACACTCAAACATCCAACCAGAACAAAACTTACCACACCAAGAGATCTTTAGACCTTGATAATTCGTGCAACATTTCATGCAAATCGCTTGAACAGCTGCAAAGTTATGAAAGCACAAATTGAGATCAAGCATTCTGTTTTGTGATCAAGAATCCTGTTTGGAGTCCATCTAACTTTTGCCATAGGAAATAACGGAAAACTTTAAAATGTAATAATTTTTGAATGGATTAATGTTTTTGCACTAAACCTTTAAAAGGCACCACTGTGACCCTAGGCCTATATACCCAAAAGAGAATACTAGATGGGCAACTATGCACAACCAGTGTGTTCTGCCACAGAGGGGTTCTGATTCCCTCTGACCTTGACAGCAAGACTTGAGGGGTCTGCTGGAATCAGAACCATGAGGTGGCAGAACACACTGATCATGCATAAAGTTATTATTCCTGTATTTTTTTATAGTGTATAGTATTATGTGATATGTTTTTTTTTACTCTGTCACAATGAAACTGGCTTGTGCAGTCTCTAGAGGTTCTAGAATGCCATTCTACCACAGAAGGCTACAATTACATTCCATGACCTTTGAACTGCGGTACAACAGGATTTTATAAAGGATAAATTTCTATGTAGAACAATACTCAACTATACACTATTAACATTTCAGAAGAAAATTCCACACCATTTTTGCATAATGCGGTGACTAAGAATTTGACAAAAACAGTAATTAACACATTTTATGAGACTCTATAGCTCCACAAGTGCACATCCAACTGGATCACAACTTGCCATATCAAGAAATCTTATGTTCCTGATGGTCCATGTCAAATTTCATGCACATCAGTTGAAGGATTGCAAAGAGGACTCCATATCTCCTCACCTGCAGATCCAACGGGAACCAAACTTTCCACATCAGGAGATGCCTCGTCCTTGATGGGCATAACAAATTTCATGCAAATGGCCTTAAGGTTGCAAAGTTATTAAAGCACAAAATATTCAGTTTAAGAAGAAGTGAAAAAAGAATTTGACAAAAAACAGTGACTTACATATTTGGGACTCCATGTCTCCACATTCGCATATCCAGCTGACACAAATCTTGCCACATCAAAAGATACTTGATATCTGATGGGGCATGACAAATTTCATACAGATACATGAATGGTTGCAAAGTTATTAAAGCACAAAATATTCAGTTTAACATAGAAGTGAAAGAAATTGACACAAAAAATGCTGATTTTCACATTTTGGAACCCAATATCTCCACACCTACACATCCAACTGAAACAATACTTGACACATTAAGGGATCTTTTGTCTCTCATAATGCATGCCATATTTCATGCAAATTTCAAGAATAACTGCAATGTTATTAGAGCACAAAATGTGATCAAATCTTGCTTCATGATCAAGAAATCCTATTTTGCATGGCACATCAAACTTGTCCCATAGGAAACAATAGGAAACTTTAAAATGTGATAATTTTTGAACATTAATATTTTTTCACCAAACTTTCAAAAGGCACAGCTGTGACCCAAGACATATATACCTTGAAAATGTTAGACCAAAACCCCAAGCCAGTTTTGGGCAGTGGCGTCATAAATAATTTGACGAAATGTGGTCATTTTCACATTTTTCACAATTTTTGACACTGCATATCTCCGCACCCGCACATCCGACTGGAATGAAACTTGCCACTGCCAATCTGCTAAACCACATACAGAAAAGATGGGAAAATTGGTTGATAATGCAGGGGAAGGACTGAGGGTGATAATTCATATGGGTACAAATGACCTAGCCAACTAACCAGTTGCTGAGAGCAAACAAAGTCTGATAAAGCTGACAGGAAGGCTGGAGGCAGGACCATCATCCTTGGCCTTCTCAGAAGTCCTAATAATGTGTGAAAGTGGAGTGAAAAGGGACAGAATTAGACAAGATAAGATAGCAGAAGTTAATGGATGGTTGAAGGCATGGTGCCAGACAGTGGGGTACCACTTCATCAGCAACTAGAGATGTGTGAAATTGCTGAATTTCGTTATGCTAAATATTTTGTGTAATCTGTCCATTTCATGAATTTTTTGTTTTCAGAAGTAAAATGCAGAATGCACCCATGGAGTGTGAAATTTTGCCCAAGGAACGCGGAATTTCACCAGCAAAATAACGAAATTCTCCACTTGTGGGCACAATTTTGCCATTTTTGGGAGAAATTTCACATTTCTTGGGTGAATTTTCATAACTTCACACCCTGCAAAATATTTGTGGAATGGCCACATTACACAAAATATTTCATGTGGCGAAATTGCTGGTTTTGTGGGAATTTCGCCAGTGAAATTAAATTTTGCAACATTTCTATCGTCAACTGGGGTGACTTCTGGGAAGGAGAATTTTTAAGGGAGATGGTCTCCACCTGACAAGGGAGGAGGTTCACGCATTAGCACAAAAGCTCGGCATTCACATTAATCAAATAGGATGACTGAAGCAGGGTATCCAGTGATACGGGTGATGTAATTTTGAGTGACTCAATTTGCATGTCCGACAAAAGAGCGACCTTCTGACAATAGTGAGGGGAAGGAATAGTGATTGTAAGGGACAAAATAGCAAGGAACAGTGAGTGTAAGGGACAGAATAGCATATGTGAGGGGCTCATTAGGAAATATTATGCATGATAAATAAAGCAACTGAACAGGCAACTGCTGAGATGGCCGCTTGGTGTGCTGATTAGGGTCAATGCCCGTGATACATATGGTACCAGGTTTGGGACTGTGTGTGGGTAAGATTTTTTATATGGTGTTGGTTTGGCACTTTGTTTTATTTTATTTTTTTATGCTTTTCCATTCCCCCAGGATTCTTGCCCCCACAGGTTGTCCCTCCCTGAGTAGCCCCACTTTTGGTGTTTTCCTTATTACCCCAGTGTCTGCCCCCCATAATTGTTTATAATTATTTGGGGGGTGTGAGGGGCATAACTCATTAGGTAGATGGCCTGGTTTCTTTCAGTGGTGTGGTCATGGTTTTGGTTTTTGGTGTAGTGCTAATTGCTGATTTTGATTTCAGTGATTAGCACTTGCTGTTATTTCACTCGCTGATAAAGCTTCATTATTATTGAATGAAACCCTGAAGCAGGGAGTTGGACAGCAGGAGGAAGGAAGCAAGAGGAGGGATAATAGCAAATTAAGGATAGGTGAAATAAAGGGGAACATGGGTGGCAGTAAGACACGAGGAGGTAGTAAGGAAGATAGGAAGTATAGGGCCAGCAGAGAGGAAGAAGAGATAACAAGAGAAAGTCCTCAGCAAGGGAGGTTGGGGGCAAATACAGAGGAGGGACAAGGATGTAGATCTGAGGTATGGAATGTCATGAGTACAAATGCTAGGAGTCTGGGAAACAAGACCCCAGACATATCAGCAGTCATGGCAGAAGCAGACCTCGATGTTGTGGCTATTATGGAGACATGGAGCTATGGGGAACAGGATTGGGCATGTCCATACCAGGATATTCCCTTTTCAGAAAGTACAGAGAAGGCGGAAATGGGGAAGGGGTGAATCACTTTATGTGAGTGATGACTAATGATGTGTTGTGCAAGTGGGGGGACAGAGGTTCTATGAGTCACCTTGGAGATGGGTAAAGGGGATGTTATTCACACAGGGGTGATATATAGGCTGCTGTCACAAGAAGGAGGGTGGACAAAGCTATGATGGAAGAAATACAGAGGGTGACAAACAAAGGAGAGGTGCTGCTGTTGGGGGATTTCAGCCTACCAGATTTGGAGTGAAGTACCCCAGCAGCAGCCTCTGCCAAGAGTAGAGCTATCATTGACTCGCTACATGGGGCACTCTTGACACAGCTAGTCAGGGAACCTACTAGGGACGAGGTAGCACTGGACCTGATTTTCACAAATTGAGATGGAGTGGGAGGGGTTTCAGTGGGATAAAGCCTAGGCACAAGTGACCATAATATAGTATGGTTCATACAAAGGACAGCATCAGAAAGAAAACACTCTTAGGTAAAAGTCCTAGATTTCAGGAGAGCAGACTTTAAGAGTATGGGACACTGCCTCAAGAAAACTCTTGTAGGGCTGGGAGATTTGGAGTGGGTGGAAGAAAAATCAGAAAAATTAAAGGGAGTTATAGTAGTTGCCACAAATCTCTGTGTCAAACAGGTTAGTAAAAACAGGAAAAAGAGGAAATCTCTAAGGTTCAGTAGGATGGTTGCAATAAAGGTCAGGGCAAAAAGAGTAGCATTCAGGAGATACAAACAAATGAAGAGGGAGGAAGATAGAGAAGCATACCAGAAAAGGCAAAAGGAGGCAGGAATTGAGGTCAGGAGAGAAAAGTCAAGGACTGAAGTGAATATAGACCAATCAGTTAAGAGAGGAGATACAATCTTCTGTGTGAGCAAAAGGAAGAGGATAAAGGGTGGAATAGTTTGTCTGAGGGATAAGGGTGGGGAGATGGTGGAGGGGGGTCAGGAGAAGGCAGATATCCTTAATAACTACTTTTGTTCCATGTTCATGGTGGATGGGAGGGGGAAGGAGGGTGGAATGGGGAGAGGGGGATAACTGGGAGGGGGTGGACACCAGCCTATTCAAAGTGGAGGGGAACCCAAAGGAACTAGCAGAACTAAAGGTTGACAAAGCCATTAGACCTGATGGGATTCACCCCAAAGTACTGAGGGAGCTGTGGGAGGAGCCAGCAGAACCATTAACTGGCCTGTTCATTAGATCATTAGAGATGCGGGGTGGTTCCAGATGACTGAATGGGAGCAGACGTAGTCCCCCTCCATAAGGGAGGAAGCAAGTAAGAGGAAAGTAGCTACAGGACAATCAACCTGACATCAGTGGTGGAGAAGGTGATGGAAAAATTACTGAAAGAAAGAATTATCAAGTACTTTGATTCAAATGACCTGCAGGATCACAGACAACACAATTTCAAGGTAGGGAGGTAATGTCAAATTAACGTAATTGAATTCTTTGATTGGGTGACCAGAGTGATAGATCTGGGTGAGGCAGTGGATGTGGTGCACCTAGACATCAGTAAAGCATTTGACATCATGTGGACAGAAGGCTGATGCATAAAATGAGAGCCTCAGGGGCGGGACCAGAGGTGGAGAGATAAGTGCAAAATTAGCTGGAGGGAAGAAGGCAAAGGGTGATCATTAATAGAGTTCCATCAGGGAGAGGGAAGAGTGACTAGCAGGGTACCACAGGGATTGGTACTGGGTACAATCCTGTTCAATATTTTCACGGGGGGCATTATGGAAGGGCTTGAGGGGAAGGTCTGTCTATTACTGGATAATACAAAGCTCTGCAACAGAGAAGACACTGCCGATAGAGTAGAAAAAAATCAGAAGGGATTTGCACAAACTAGAAGAGTGGTCAAAAAAGTGGCTGTTGAGCTTTAATGCCATAAAGTGTAAAGTTATGCACTTAGGGAGTAGAAATCTAAAAGCAGAGTACAACATGGGAGGTCAGATACTGGAAGTGATAGAGCAGCAGAGGGACCATGGTATAATATCTAATCATCTCAAGGTGGCTAAGCAATGCAAGAGGGCAGTAGCAAGGGCCAGTAGAATGCTGGGATGCATAGGCAGTGGTTCTACAAGCAGAAGGGAGGTGGTGATGCCGTTGTACAAACAGCTGGTGAGGCCACACCTTAAATACAGTATCCAGTTCTGGAGACTGTACCTCAGGAGGGGCGTAGATAGAGTGTAGGAGGTCCAGAAGAGGGCAATGAAAATGGTGTGAGGACTCAGCCATTTGGCATATGAGGAGAGGCTGAAAGACCTCAACATATATACCCAGGAGCAAAGGAGGGAAAGGGGGGACATGATAGAGACCTTTTAAGTACCAAAAGGATATAAACAAGGTCCAGGATAGCAGTATATTTCAGAATAAGAGGGTCTCAAGGACAAGGTGTCATAACATGAATATAGAAGGGGGAAGATTCAAGGGAAATATTAGGAAACACTACTTCACAGAAAGGGTACTGGATGAGTGGAATACACTCCCTAAGGAAGTGGTGGGGCCCACAAGAGTGACAGGATTCATGGTTGCTTGGGATAGGAACAAGGGAATTCTGGATAGGGGGGGGAATTACCCTGATCATCTAGGGTCCTTGTGTAACATGGAGATAGAACACTTGTGCAGAATCGGGGGGGGGGAGTTCTTGGAGGTCCTTGTCTGCTGGCAATTTCCATCCCTCTATGTTTCTATGTTATGCCACATCAAGAGATCTTTGGTCCCCAAAAGAGCATGCAAAATGTCATGCCAAACAGTTGAATGGTTACATAGTTATTAAAGTAAAAAATTTGGGGTTTAACATAGAAATGACCTTTGAACCCTAATTTACAGGCATGACCACACCTGTATAATAGATAGATGGATAGACAGATAGATAGACAGACATATTGCCAGATAGTCAGATGATAGACAAACAGATAGACAGACAGATAGATATGAAATTAAAGCAATGCCTTGAGTAAAGAAGTCATAACAAAAATGCATGTCTGTTTGCTTAGCTGATGTGTGAAACAGCATACTGAAGTAAATGTATTTAAAAGAATTCAGACTTGTAGTGCTTTTGATTGCCTACCACAAACTTGCACATCCAGTAGTGGAAATTCAGGTTGATACAACCTATTGCATTGTCCAATAATTATCCAGTGATATGAGTGATTGAATCTGAGTGAGCACACATAGGCAAAGGCAAAATAGTTAGGTTAAAATGGGCTACATAGATTTGTGAGCACAGTTAAAATAAGCTACATATATTTGTGAGTGCCTATGTATTTTAGCTCATTGTTGTAGGCAGGGAGTGAGATATATCTAAAGCATGCAGATTCATGTTGGTGGAGTGCAGTCCGAGCTGACCGACAGGTGTAGTGGTGAGAATCACTGCCTCTGCGGCTGAGAGACCTGGGTTTGGAACTGGTTGGTGGGGATTATATCTTGGGGTTATCATCTCTGATGACCTCAAGGTAGGGAAACAGTGTGACAAGGCAGCAGGTAAAGCAAATAGGATGCTGGGATGCATAGGCAGGGGCATCAGCAGCAGGAAAAGGGAGGTCATAATTCCACTATACAAGACACTAGTGAGGTCCCACCTGGAGTACATTGTACAGTTCTGGAGACCTTACCTACGTAAGGACATAGACAGGATAGAGAAGGTTCAGAGGAGGGCAACAAAGATGGTACATGGATTGCATCACAAGTCCTATGAGGACAGGTTGAAGGAACTGAATATGTACTCCCTGAGGAGGGAGGGAGAGAAGGATATAATAGAGACATACAAGTAACTACAGGGAGGAACAGGGTGTAGGAATACACTATTTTAAGTGAAAAAGATGTTCCAGGACTAGGGGCATGGGATGAAGTTGGAGGAGGACGATTCAGAGGAAATGTGTGGAAGAATTTCTTCACAGAACGGGTGGTGGACAAGTGGAACACCCTGCCAGAGGAAGTGGTGGGGGCTGAAACAATCACAGGATTTAAGAATGCATGGGATAGACATAAAGGAATTCTGGAGGTCAGGGGTAAGGGGCAACAGACTTCTAGGAAAACATAAACTGAACTTACAAGCTCAAATGGGCAGGCTGGGTGGGCCATAGGTCCTTATCTGCCGACACTGTCTATGTATCCATGTATTGTTGTTTTGTTGTGCATTAAGTCCCATTCTGCCTGCCCTCCTGTCCTTTTTCCTTTCAACCCCCCAATGCCCCACTGCAATGTTCTCTCCCTCCCGACTTCCCCTGGTGCCATAGCCCCCATCCCGAGTGTGTCCCCATTCCTCTGTGTCAGCTCCCCCCCAGAGTTGGTTTATATCTTACTTTGTTTATTGTTTGACTAAAAAGCCATTACAGAGCACTAAAAATGAGTAAATACATCATTCCATGCAAATGCATAGTATGATCCTAATGTACAGTTAGTACTCTCGATTACTCTGATGAACTGACTTCTTTAGTTTTAGTTGTACAGTCTCTCCTTACTGCCTTTTCTATTATGTACCAGCTTTTGTCATTTATCTATTTTATTTTTATTTTTTTATTTAGTTCATCTGGGATTACAAGTACCTTTGGGCTAAACATAGCTCATTTACAAAGGTTGCACATCAAAGGGATGGGGGGACTAGAGACAAAGGGGAGCTAACTAAGTAATAAGCAGGCAGTTAATTGACAAAAAGCATCATTAATCATAATAAACATCAGTAGGTAAAGCTTAGCAACTAAATGGTATCCAAATAAACACTGAAATACAGCATACATCATGGAAAAGCAGTTTGGTAGGACAGGCTACCAACTGACAGTTAGATAAATACAGGAAAACTTTAAGTATCCTGATCAGCAAAGTAGTTACAGGTGACAGAGAAAGAGAGGAGAGAGAGAGGAGGGAGGGAGAAAGGGAGGGGAGGCGAGAGGAGAGGGAGAGAGAGAGAGAGAGAGAGAGAGAGAAGAGATTTATGTTAGTGTCCTAGGGAATTGAGTGTGGAAATGCAGTATAAGGCTCCAGGGTAGGAAGGTAGCGGCCAGGCTATGTCAGTGCAGGGCATGGGCCAGGTTGTTTAGGTTAGAATTGGGGGAGATTGAGAGGAAAGGTCAGGGGAGGAGGAGTGCAAGTAAAGTATCTTCAAATTCACGGGGTACAGTCACAGTGGCCTTGAGTTGCAAGCTGCTATTGAAGCATCTGCTTGTAGGGCCCCAGTTTCAGAAGGTTAGTTAATTCATGGCATAGTCCATTGTACCAGAGCAGAGCCCAGTACAAAAAGGTCCATTGACATTAATTAGTCCAACACTTGGAACTAGGAGGTGTTCAGTTGTGGACGAGTGGGTGTGTTGGGTCTTAGGATATTTACTCAGAAGGCTAAGGATCCTCGTAGGAAGGAGTCCAAAAAGTGCTTTTTTTGTAAGCAAGCATGTTTGGTATTTAATTATGCCACTGAGCTGGAGCCACCCGGATTGTGAATAGAGCTCACATGTGAGGGTAAGATGAGGGGCACCTGTGTAGAGTCTGCAAACCTTGTTCAAGGTGACCATTAACCTTCTGAGTGATGTGATGGAGGCAGATCCATATACTGTATGGCCAAGCCATATTCAATGACTGCTAGGACTGAGCTGTGAATAGTAAGCTTAAAGGCATCTGGAGTCAGACACCATCTGTGTCTATAAAGGAGCCCTATCCTGACATTTACCATCTTGGCAACATTCTCGATGTGGGGAATGTAGGTGAGATGGCTGTCAAGGGTTACACCTAGATACCTGAAGTGCTGGATTTGCTTGAGGGGGGCTCCTAGGCTATTTTTGATAATACACAGATGAGACTTGTTCTTATTGCTGGAGGATGAGAACAACAGCACTTTAGTTTTCTTATAGTTAAGTACTAGTTTGTGCATACTGAGCCATTGCTCAGTTTCTTTAAAACCAAGCTGTAGTTAGCTTTCAAGTGTCTGTGTGGCTTGTAAAAATGACCGCGTCATTAGCATAAAGGAGGGACCACTGGTGACATGCAGATGGCAAGTTGTTCAGAAATATACTGAACAGGAGTAGGCCCAGTATTGAACCTTACAGTATGCCAGACCTGACGACTTGCTGATTGGAAGCAACATCAGATATTTTTACCCATTAGGTCTTGTCACCTAGATAGCTTCTGAACCAATTTAGCGTTTCACTAGTGAGACCAATCATAGTTAATTGACTGAGGAGGAGCTGGTGGTTGACTGTGTCAAATGCCTTCATTAAGTTGATAAAGGCTGCTTCTACTAGCTTGCCTTGGTCAAAAGACTGGTGAATGAAACTGGTGAATTCAAGGAGTGCAGTGGAGGTGCTGTGTTCTTTTCAAAAACCATGCTGTTGCAGACACTGGATGTAATATTTTTCTTGATATTCCACCAATTGATTGGCAACAATACACTCCAGCACTTTTGATATGGGAGGGAGGATTGATATAGGCCTGTAGTTGTTTAGCATGGTCCGATCACCCGACTTATGTACTGGGGTCACAAGAGCTGATTTCCAAACCTGCGGGAATTGTGAAAAGGTTAGAGAGAGATTAAGGATCTTTGTAATGGGAAGTAGCACTTCCTCTGAGCTAAGTGCAATGAGCTTAAGGTCCAGCGAGTCACCACTGTACCTTGACTATCCCAAAGCTGGAAATAGGAGTTTTCGAACTTGGGTAACAGAGACCTTTTTGAAGTAGAAATGGGAGTTTCCAGATGTCCAGTCTGTGTTGTGACAAGCTTTGCTCTTTGAGGTATCATCAAAGAAACCACTTGAAAGGACACTGCTCAAATTAGTGAAGGCTTTGTTAAACACGTTAGCGATTTTGAGTGGGTCCAGAGTTGTTACCCCATCCAGGTTTAACATTGAAGGTGACACTTTAGGGTCTTTGCCAATGATATCATTGTTGTTTGTCCAGAACTTCCTGCTATTCCCCAGGTGTTAGTAAGCAGTTTTCTGTGACATTTATTTTTTGCCTGTCAGTTAGCCCATGTACATTCATTCCTTGCTGCTTTGTAAGCTTGCTGGTCCTGTAGTTTACAGGAGGCTTTAGCACGGTGTCATAGATGGTCCTTATGTTTTATACCAGCAATGATTTCAGGAGTGATCCAGGGATGCACTATGCCATGGACCTTCATCTTTTTATAAAGTGCATGTATATCACGGGCCGCATTGAAAACCTCAATGAAATGTTCAAGTGCTACATTAATATCTTCAGTGGAGTCCAGTAGTGACCAGTCCTGGTGGCAGAATTGTTGTTTTAAGAGATAAAGGTGGCCATTTTTTAGCACTTTACTGTAAATAATCTGAGGAGGGGATGTCTGAAATGTGTTGGTCCAACTGCAGGAGATGGGGGAGTGGCCACTAAGGGAGTCAGGGTGAATGTTAATGTTAGTCATGCAATCCAGGAGATTGGAGTTGCCCAGTCCAGGGTTATGCTTGTTCCAGTCTTGTAATTTATTCTAGTTGGGGATCTGACAAGCTGAGTGATGTGCAGGGCAGATAAGGCACCCTTTATAGGACCAATGTTAGGGGACAGCCTGTTTGTATTTAAGTCTCCCAAAAGAATTGTTTCAGTGATGTGATTTTGAGAACGGAGATAGTCCAGAACACTGTATAGGCCATAGGCAGGGTCTTTAGGGATTATGTAGACAGAGCAAACCATGAGGGTTTTACAATGTGCCCCTAGGAGCACTTTAATTGCTAACATCTGTGAGGAGCATCCAAGGTCAACCACTAGTAAGGCCAACCCCTTTAGCAAGCTTTTTAGGTAGATGGTGCATCCACCACCGTATTTGAATGACCTATCAAGCCTGAAAATAGTATAGCCAGGTAGTGCTACCACTGAGTCAGGTATTTTGGAGGACAGACACCTGTGGTGTATGTTTATGCACAACTCATATTCTTTGTCACATATTTTTGCTCCTTCTGTACCACCACCTGCAGTGGCCTTGGTCATGCCTGAAAATGTTCCCTTGGATCAGCACACCTACCCAGTTAACAAAGACTAAAATAAAAAATAAAATAAGAAGATTAAGTATCACAAATGAACATACAAATGTACATATAAGTAACTAATCAAAGATGCTGAATAGATTACCTATTACAATAGTAAATAACTGGCACCTAAAAAATATTAAAAGACAAAGGATAAATATAAAAGCCTACCCAATTTCATAATAAATAGAGGAAGCATCAATGGTTTACAAAACTCAAGCATCCTACTGTGATATAGTGTTAAGGTCATTTGAATTGTTTCCAGCAACAGGTTATTTTCTGAACAAGACACCAGTGGAAACCAGATCTACACAACAGATAGGGCCTACCTTAGTGTGGAATATACTTGAAGCCTGACCAAATTGCCACTTCCACTACTTGACCTGCTTATGCTCTGCAATGCATATTGCTCCGTGTCTTACAGGACGTTCGCCCTTGCAGCAAATATTAGGAGGCTCTGAGGAGTACCATCCAGGTTACCCTTCCCCAATAAGTATACCATTACACTAATTTGGTCTCCATACTTGTAATCCAAGTGAGTACTTTGACCATTTTTACTGCATAACATTGATACCACCATTTATAGACTCCAGAGGAAATTTACATCTTGTCAATGCTCTTATGGTTTTATACTTTGAGGCATCTAATTTTGCTTCAATAGAAGACTTGATCCTGGTTCTGTATCCCTCAAATGTTGAGGTTACACCACCAGTAGAGTTTAGACCCATTTGCAATAGAGAGGGCCTGCAAAAAGTAAAGCCACCACATCATTAGTGAACACTACCACCTTTACTAATAAACTAGCTTACACCATGCATTGCATAGTGCTCTGTAACATGCCTGTTTTTCAATAAAAGAACAGATTGTAACCAACAGTGCAGAAAAAAACCTTTGGTTGACCATCCCCACTGACCAGTGTCAAGTTCCACAAATGGGGACCATACTTATTTGTCCTGGATAGTCCCAGTCAATCTGCAGCCTTAGCTCTGCCAAATTTAATACCTCATTTCCTCTAAACCTATGATCAATATCCAGATTATAGCCTCCTTTTATCTATGATTCATATTGGATTTCCCCTATATGTATTTCAGCAGCAATGCCGCAGTGCTCACAAAGATAGCAAAAACAATTTAGTATTGCTCATGAGCGACTACTCAGTAATTTCAGTATCATAATACATGTTAGGAATCTTAACTAAAAAATACCTAATAAAGAAGGATAAACATTGTAAATGTTGTAGTTCCACATCTTTCACAGGATTAAAATCAAATGACAGTTCTATAACTATAACAACATGCTAACAAATGAAAGTTAAATAAAACTGGCAATCAAACATATATTAATACATATTACAAACACTTATGCTGGGCTATTCGAGATATTTTTTCACTAGATTTGCACTGAATATTACATTTCTAATCCTGTTTTTAATTTGAAAGTAAACAGTCCTGCCTAAAAGTTCAGACTGCCACAGGTGACTTGACTATAGTTCAGTGTTTACATAAATTGAAAAGCTAAGAAACCTGAAAATTTTGAATAGTTTTAATTTAAAACAGATTTTGGAAGACTCCATTTTGCATGAACAGTCATCAAGTTACCAGCAAAAGATGGAAAGCCTCATTTATATGCAGAAATCCATTAATTTATAGATGGGATTAGGTGGCTCTATTTATACTCTGGAGTCCATGAATTTACTGGCAGAGGGTTAGGGTAGCAGATAAAAATAAAAGTAAAATAAATCTGCATCAAACAGCAAACTACAAAGGTCCCAAGTTTCAGCTTACAAATCATTACCTCTGGCTGGTGTCTGCTCCATCTTTAAGAGTCACAATTCCTACTGCCCAGGCACAACTGAAACCTTGACCAAAACTTTCAAAGTTATTAAATGCACCGAGAGAAAGGCTGAATGTCAGATTGCCATCCACAAGAGAGGAACATTTAAGGAGTACCTTTTAAGGGGGATGTGCCCGCAAGTTTACCTCCAACAGCGTCTTTGTAGCAAAAGCTGATAGAAAAAAATTGTCAGACTTAACTCCATTCTCCTATTTCAGAAGTTCTTGGTATTCATTGAAGTTGCTGGCATTGTTAAACTCACGGGCATTATCAGCCCACCAAAAGGTCTCCAGGAGTTGCCTCCATTCATTTTCATAGAACTATCACCTTCCTGGGCTTCTTTTTCTTCTTATGAGGCTTGCTTGGTGACATAAAAGAAAAACAGAGCTCCACTGAACACAGTAAATTCAACAATTTTAGTGTACAGCACGCCCTCTCCCCCCCGGGCCCTTGGCAACAGTGTTATACCTTTTGTTAAAGTATGTAGGCATGAGGGAGGCACCAGAGGGCCATCTTCCAGATTGGACGAACTCCTACAGTCTCTCCCACTTGAAGAGGCAACTTTATTAAAAATATAAATTTATCGGTACTACACATATCAAAACCAACAGCAGCTTTGTGTGCAGGACACTTTCAGGAACCCGACAATACCAAATGTGTGTCCATTTGAGGAAACGATGACTTGTACTGTCCGTGGAAAGTTTGGATGGTGCATTTCACTGGGCATGCAGGTCCCACATGCACTAATGGGTCTGTGCAGCTAATGACTCAACCGGTGGCACCATGGCAGGAAATCTTGGAGTTCATGCAGGCCATGGACTCTAAACTCCAGACTACCCTGATCAAATTGGAGACCATGAAGCAGTGAACTATTCTGATGCATCATGCAACCCTTTGGGATGTTATTCTGCAGCCACCACATTTGTTATTGGCTGGAGAGCTCCACAAGTGATTTATTTTCAGCAGCACCCTGTAGCAGCAGGGACCGAGGACTCTAAGAACAACGAGATGGTCACAGAAGCAACATTTTCTCTGGAGTCTGGTGGGGTGAAGAATGCCCAAAGTTCCAACCGCTGCATTTGGTTTCATGTGGCCGCGATGGATTCTACAAAGGGGCGGCAGCAATCGGTAAACCTTGCACCTTTCTATTATGGACCACCATTATCAAGGCTCCCAGCAGTTGAAGGCAGGCCAGGTGTCTGGAGGGCCTTTGCTGCACAGCTATGGCTCGATGCAATGGATACCTGAACAGTGAGTTGTGCTAACAATGGATTAGACTGTGACATTGACAGATTGAAATTGAACTGTATATTTCATTCCTAGTCCTTTAATGTTTGAAATGTTCTGGTTTTGGGATAACTCAGGAGGTGATATGATCGCCTTCCAGTACATATTTTACATACTCTGGGCAGCATGATGTAGAGGATTGAGCATGATATTTATATTTTTGGGTAGTTGGCAATAGTGCCACAAGCTGGTCTTTGTACCATCATTTGATATCCCCTCATCGAGTGCTACATACCAGACGTTTTGGGCTAATTATAAATGTAAGTTGTAGATTAGAGCTGTATCAGTTTCACTTACAGTTTTTATCTTTAGTACCACGGCAAAGTTTATTTCTTGTTGGGGACGACTGCATAAGGGGTCTTTATTATTCTACTTTCTAGTCATGTAACAGGTTTAAATAGAAATGTTAGGATTGTGTTATTCTCCTTACTTCAATTCTCCCTACTGGAACTACCTTATACTGCTGAAGAGGCTGGCAACTAATGAGAGACTTTATGGGGCTTTATATCAATGGACTTTATTGAGGGTTAACCCCCATTCCTATTGTACCAGATTACATGGGTAAAGGTATGTGTATATCAAACATATGTGAATGTGAATATGTGTCTCCTATGCCCTGTATGAGATTATGTGGATGTTAATTGTCTGCTTACACAGAAAATTAATAAACATAAATTAAAAAAAATAATTAAAAAAATAAAGTATGTAGATATTTATGCACATTGGGTGCACCTGCTCTCCTCCTCGCCTATGCAATTAGTTCACGTCCGGCAGCCACCATGGTATTCTTCCCTCGGGCCTCTCGAGGTCCAAGTCTGCAAAGCCAACAAAAAGTCTCTCTGCTCAGGCAAATGGAGCCACCCTTCAGCAAACCACCATTATGCCGGTAAGAAACCATGAGTCCAGCACAGCACCAGCGATTCCACTCGCCCTGAACTAACAGCAGCTGTCAAGTGACCAGGGGCCAAAGAAACTCAACCGAGCAAAACTATAAGTTAAATAAATATGAGTTTCTTTCATTAAATTCAAAGCTGGGGGAGCAAAAGGCCCAAAACTAGGCTAACAAAAATGCACAGCAAATATGGAGCACTAGGGGGTGGAGCAGCAACACAGCCACCTTGCTGCTTCACCCTCTCCTCCTTATCAAAACATTGGTTATTTATAGTATGGGGGTGCACTTCTGCAGGTGGACAGAGTCTTCCATTGGCACAGAGCATTTGCATCTATTCATGCAGGTCCCTTTGGATCTTCATAAATGAGGCTAGGATTCCACTGTCCCAAAAAAGAAAATAAATAATTTGCATGATAATGTTGTTAATGCACCAGTTAGAGTAACTTAATGACACAAAAGTAGGGAAATGGGGTGTTAGATTGTCCAACCCTAACTCCCCACTCTCACCCCCCAAGCAGCAAAAGATAAAAACATTAGAGTTTTGCTTCTCTAGAGTCTTGGTGGATCAGTGATGGGGTCTTCCTTGTGGTTGTCAATCCTAATGCCCCCCCAAGCCTGTAGCCTCTAGTCAGAAGCACAAGATACAACTCCAAGCCAGTGTCTCGTAGTGATATACTCTTATAAGGTAGAAAAGCATGTCTTGCCACATGTTGCCAGCACGGTTTGTTGTAACTTTTTTCATGCAGGACCCACATGGCTCTGCATGAAAATGGAGATCATTGTGTGATGTTGTTTGCCCCGGGACCAGGGTGGGCATTAAGGTTAACAACCCCAAGGAAGACCCCACCACTGACTGGCCAAGACTCTGGAGACCCAAAACCCCAATGTTTTTTCCTTTTGCTGTTTGGAGGGTGGGGGTAGAGAGTGAGGGTTGGAAACCCTAGTGCCACATTTCCCTACTTTTGTGGTATTAAGTTATCCTAACTGGTGAATTAACAAAGCTTTTTGCAAAGAATATATATTATAGGGGCACAGTACCACCCCTACAGTTAGAGCTGCATCAGCAGTTCAATGTTAAACACAATTTTTTGCACCTTAATAACTTTGCTGTCATTTGACGAATTAGCACATAATTTGGCACGTGCGGTCAGGCTGTCAGAGTTTCAAGATGTGAACAGTTTAATGATGGCATTTTGTATCGTTTTTGAGATACAGAGTGTCAAAAAATGAAAAAATTCTTCCATGTACTAAACATTTCTATATTTTGTACTCTCACCTACAGTCTTGATGGTATGGAATTTCTTCATGAAATTTTCTGGGATAATGGGTCCTGTGCCAAGGGTATGCCTTTGAATGGTTTAGTGAAAAAATACTATACAGTTTCAAATGATAATGATTTTTGGGATAACGTTCAAGTTCAATCAATAAAAAAAAATCACAATTGGTTATTTTCATTATTTACCTTGTGAACAGTAAGAAAAACAATCGTGACTACTTATTTTCAGGATTCACCTCTCATGCTAACAGAAATACCGGTCATGTTGGCTGCCATTGTCTTCCCTCATTTTACAGTCACAAACATTAAAATGTATACATAATAATCTCTTTTAAAAAAAACAAGGACCTGAATGTAACTAAATAGGACCCGTTTAGCTAGATTCTGCTGTTTTTTTTTTTTTAAGAACTCAGAAATACTTTTACTGCACACCCAAAATTCAAGGTGCCCAGCTTAGCGAGAGGAGTCCTTCACCCACATTCTTTGTATGAGAACAGTGGAACTTTCCTTACTTCTGTTGCCGCAGCTGGAACTTGTGCTGTGGGCTGCAGTAAGAGCAGTGAGACACCTTTTCCCTGTTATCTGGTGGCACCCCCACCCTATGATCACCACCGCCATAATTAATTAAGTTTTCCCTGGTGGCTAGTGTCACCCCACACCCTCTGCCCACCATCCCTATAATTAATTTAGCATTCCCTGGTGTCTAGGGGCAATCTCCACCCTCTATTTCCTAATGGAGATGTGGTCTCCAGAACTGAACACAGTACTCCAGATGAGGTCTCACCAATTGTCTGTATAGTGGCATCACCACCTCTTATTTTCTACCTCTCCCTATGCACCCCAGAATCCTTCCAGCTTTCCCCACTGCCTTCTCACATTGCTTGGTTACATTTAGGTCATCTGTTATGGCTACCACCATGTCCCTTTCCTGTTTGGTTGTCATTAGTACCTCCCCCCCTTTATCGTGTATTCCTCTCCTGGGTTTTTGTTCCCCAAGTGCATGATTTTCCACTTCTTTGCATTGATTCTAAGCTGCCACACCCTTGACCACTCCCCCAACTTGCCCAGGTCCCTTCTCATTTTCTCCACCCTCCGTGGATTGTCAACCCTATTGCAGATCTTAGTGTCATCTGCAAAGAGGCATACTTTCCCTTCCAGCCCCTTTGCTATGTTACTTATGAAATCATTGAAAAGGACAGGCCCCAGCACTGAACCCTGTGACACCCTGCTGGTTACTCCCTTCTCCTTGGATTGAATTCCATTTGCCACCACCCTCTGTGTCCTATTGCTCAGCCAATTTCTGACCCAGTTTACCACCTTGAAACCCACTCCCAGTTTGCCCGACCTGTTTACTAACCTCTTGTGCAGGATGGTGTCAAATGCCCTGCTAAAATCTAGGTAGGCTATGTCTACCACCACTCCCTGATCAAATACCCTGATCACCCAATCAATTAAATCTCTCAGATTTCTTTGACAAGACCTTCCTGCTGTGAATCCATGTCACCTCTTGTGCCCTGCTGGCTGTAAGATATTCCGCAGTCATTTCCTTTTACATGGATTTCATTATTTTCCTCACCACTAAAGTCAAACTGACCAGCTTATAATTTCCAGCTTCCAGCTTGCTCCCACTTTTGTCGAGGGATATCACATTCACCCTCTTCAAGTCCTCCAGTACCACTTCCTTCTCCAGCGATTTGCTAAATAGTGCTGTCAGTGGTGTCACTAGCACCTCTCTGAATTATTTTAATATTCTTGGTTGTATCCCATCTGGCCACATTGCATTGTCTACTTTCAGTTTCGAGAGTTCCTTAAGGACTCTCTTCTCTGTGAATGGACTGGTGTCCACCCCCTTCCATGCTTGTTACTACTGCCTAATTGTGGTCCCTCCACTTTTGTGAATACTGAGCAGAAGTATTCATTTAGGATTTCAGCTTTTTCTAGGTCCCCCTCAGCACCCTACTCTTTCTTTATTTAGCCTCACAATCCCTCTCTTTGCAGTTTTTGTATCCATACTCCACAAGAAGAAGTTTTTTCTCCCTCTTTTACAGTATGGGCTATTCTTTCCTCTGTTTACTCCTTTGTGCACCTGACTGCTTTCCCCAACTCCCTCTGTTTTGTCTGATACAGTTTCTTGTCCTCCTCCCTCTGAGTTTTCTTGTATTTTCTGAATACCATTTTTTTCCTCTCTAACCTTGCCTGCCACTTCTTTTGAAAACCACAGTGTTTTTTCTTTCTTTTTGCTTTATTAACTAGCTTCACACAGAGGATTGTTGCCTATGCTATGGCTCCTTTAAGGTTTTCAAACACAGAAAAGTGGCTCCAAACACTGATGTGCCACAGTCAAGTAGAATAATGGTAAACAAAGAAAGAAGGGCAGCATCCACCAGAAATTAATATCCAGCTTGCATAGTTTATTGCAAAAATGAATGCAAAATTGAAACAAAAAAACAAGCAAAAAAGCCATGTAGTGCTGGACTGTCTCACACTAGGCCCAATCTGTGTAGTGTTTTAAGATTCTCCCACTGTTCCTCGACTCCTCTCCCTCCCTCCTCCTTTGCTAGGGGTTTCCTTATGCATTCTCCCATTTTTGCAAAGTCATCCCTCCTGAAGTCCAAGATCCTTGCTTTTGTGTGGCTTGATTCTTCTGCTGTCTTCACCTTGAACCATACCGTATGCTAATTGCTGGACCAGTTGCCCACCAATACATCTGTAATTCTATCTATTCTATATGTAATTAGATTTGAAACTGACACTTACAAATTGTCTTCCCTGTTAACAACAGTAAAGCTTAAATTTCATCTGGGCAGTACTATAGTAAATTGAATGTTAAAAGGGGTACAAAGAGGCTCTGGGAAGAAGCGTAAATATATGAGTTTATTTCAATGCTTTTTCCTACTGTTTTTGATTTTTGGTGGGGACGTTCATCCCAACCCAGAACTATTACATTGTGGCCAGAAAAAACATAGAAAATATGGACCAGGAGGACACATTCCCAATTATACTTAACATTGGACAAAATACAAGTAATGCTTCTTGATGGGGGAAGGGTGGGCAGGGGCTCAAAATAGTGCACTTTAATGCAAGAAGCAAGCTAAAAAATGGATTTGATTGGCACATGGATGAGGGATTACAACCAAGATATTGTTGCAATTACCGAAACGTGGCTAAATAATAGAGTGGAAGACAATATGTTGAATATTACTGATTACAATGTATTGCATAGCGATAGAAATAAAAGGGAGGTTGGTGTATTGATATATGGAAAGGATGACTTAATTATGTTTTAGAAAATGGTCTAAGAAATTCATGGGCTCTAATTGGCTGATAGCCCTGGCAAGGTGGGTGTCTATCGGACAACAGAGCCCGGGTATTAAAAGTACCAGTCCCAGCCGACCTGATTACCAATATCAGGGTGCTAATTGAACTTTTAGATTTAAAATGCTGCCAATTTTGTCTGTCAGTTACCGGCTAAATTCTCATGTCCCCCACCTCAGTCATTCTCTGTTTCATTGAATAAATAAAAAAAACACACACATACAAACAAAATTGCCTGCTGTTATGGTGCAGCACATTTAACTTTCATTTTATTTCCTTCTTTTAGACACTGCAGCAACTGTATTTCCACCACAGACACCCTGATGCCGGTCCACATCCAGAACTGGTAAACAAGCTACCACACTGTCCCTTTTCATATGCACACAAGCAACCTCACTAATTTAAAAATGTTACAGCACTGCACAGTCCCTTCTCAGGCTTGCTCATAGCCGTGGTGCAGTCTTTAAGTATTTCTCACCTCTGGGAGCGCTTCCCTTCCTTGCCTGCATTCCTGCAGTCTTTTAAATAGTACTGGTATTTTAAATTTAGCCCCTTGGCCATTTATTTAAGCTGTAGTGCACCTTACAATTTGCGGCACCTGCCACTCTCGCTGTTGCTTCCTTACTCCTCTAGCTCTCTTTACAACCCCCTCCAGCTTTTACTTTTGCCACGGTGCAGCTTTACTGCTAGTGGCTCTTGCCACCCAGTGCACCCTTTTACCCTCTGCTCCACTAATGCCATGGGAATGACATCACTGAATAGCAGCTCCTTGCTACTGTATGAGCCCTGCAGGGCATACACTAAGCTGCCAGAGAGGCAGCATGGGAAGTAGGAGGAGATGCTTCATCCCAAAGCTCTTCAAACTCCCACTGGCTCAGTGGCTCTTGCCACCCAGTGCATTCTTTCCCCTCACTCCACTAATGCTGCAAGAATGACTTCACTAAATAGCAGCTCCTTGTTGCTTTCTGAGCCCCATATGTCATAAACTAAACTGCTGGAGCAATGGTTTAGAAAGGTGGGAGGAGGCGCTTCATCCCATGCCTCCTCCATCTCCTGCTGGCTCCACTTGGCATCCTGCTGGGGGGCAGGTACCTAGTTCACAAAAAAAGAAGCATTAAAATGCTGGCGGAGGAATTATTTTATTATGAAACTAATTTTAAACTAATGTTGCATTAATATTTGTAATGAAACTTATTTTCTTTGATGGTGCCCATTTTCTAAGTGTAATAATACCCTACAGGGTTGGTGGTATTGTGCTATACCAGACCTTCCAGGGGCTATAAGACCCTCTGCTTGCAGCGTCAGGCCTCATTATACCCCTGGGCAGTCTGGTATTGCACAATACTGCCCACTCTGCCAGGTATTATTGCTTACACAACTAGATGTTAATAGGGATCTTGAGGGATTAGCAGTACTGGCCCTAGAATTAAGATTACCACATACCAAAAAAAATATAAATGGTAGGAGTATATTGCCCACCTAAGGTTAAACTACATGCCTTTGCTTGATTACAGGACTTACTTTTGGAATTTAAAGACACCCATGAAATTCTTATGACAGGTGACTTTAACGTGACTTGGCAGAGTGTCAATGAGACTCATGCATTGATTGAGCTCCAGGTAAATGTAGGACTTACTCAGTTAATACATGATCCAACAAGAATTAGCATGGTAGACCCTCAAACCTCCACAATATTGGATTTGATTTTCACTATCTCTATACATAATATTTTGGAAAGTGGAGTCTTGTCAGGTTCTGTTTCTGACCACCAGTTTATCTATTGCATAAGGGTTAAACCAATAAACTGGGAAAGTAACTGATACATAAAATAGCATAGTTTTAAAAGATTTGACTACATTAATTTCATGTTGGAACTGGTCAATGTTAATTGAGATTGTTTAGAATTAATCCCGACAATCGACGAGGCCTGGAAATATTTTCTCAGTGAGTTCATGCCTGTAATAAACATGTTCCCATAAAAAAAAAATCTTAAAATGAAACAACGCCCTTTGGTATTTGAATGAATTAAGGAAATAAAAAAAAATGTAATAAAACATGGTGCCAGGCAAAGAGATGTGGCAATAAACATGACTGGGATAAATACAGAAAACTTTGTAACCAATATGTTAAGGAAATGAGAAGGGCAAAACAAAAGCATTATTTGCATTTGCTGGATAATATTTGTATTAAGCATTCTAAAAAGTTCTGGAAATCAATAAATACACTATTGAAAGGTCATGGAAATTACATTTCAAATGTATTTAATATAGAGGACCAGATGTCCCAATGTGTCAAGCTGTTGTTGAGAAATTCAATGGTTATTTTAGTAAAATGGGTAGCATGGGTTCTACTAGTAATAATTCCCTGGTCTCGGCCCAGCAAACAGTAGATGTTAGTCTTGTATAACAATTTGCATTTTCTAGTATAACCATTGATTCAGTAATTGAAGAGTTACTAAAGTTAGATACCTCCAAGTCCAATGGATTGGATGGCATTCCATCTAAATTACTAAAATATGCCACTCCCATAATCACATACTCTTTAATTTATGTATTTAATCTCTCATTAAGAACTGGAGAATATGCTACAGCTTGGAAACAATACAAAGTAGTGCATATTTATAAGGGGGGTAAGAAGACTGAAATAGGGGATTACCACGCAATTTCCTTGTTGGCTCAGTTATCTAAAATATTTGAAAAATGCAATATCTTTGCAGACAATGGAGTACTTGGATTCCAAGGTCAAACTTAATAACATGCAGCTAGGGTTTAGAAGGTACCATAGAACCGCCTCTGCCCTGGTTAAAGTGGTATGCGATGTACAGGTGGCCCTGGACAGGAGGACACCAGTGGGTGTGATATTTGTGGATTTATTCAAGACGTTTGACTCCTTGGATCACGGTGTCCTCCTGTCCAGGGCAGCCTCACTAGGTATAGTGGGAGATGGATTAAAATGGCAAATTTCATACTTGGTGGGTAGATAACAGTTTGTTTCCATTGAGAACTTGGCCTCAGGATTGGTGCCTGTTGTATCGGGGGTCCCTCAGTGTTCCATATTGGGCCCTCTCTTGTTTAATATTTATGTAAACAGCTTATCTTTTTCAGACTCATCTGTCATGTTCCATCTACATGCAGATTATAGGATTATTTATAAATCTGACTTTACAATAATTAGGATCCAGACCAAACTCCAGAATGCATTTAATGAATTATCAGATCACAAACACCTCTGTCCTACCTGACTCTTTCAGCAACCATTCCCCTGTCAGCTGCACCTGGTCTAATAAATTCACCAAACCACCCCCCCAAAACCATTGTCAGCAGAATTCCACCCTGTGGTCAGCTAACACACCTCAAATCCTACCTCCTCTATCAAGACTGGTCACCCATCTTCAATGCAAACAATGTGAATACTGTGCTGGATCATTTAATTAAAATTTTCACAGAGGCTGTAACTTGTATTCCCCCTTTAAAAAGTGCAAAGTCAAGGCATTCTGTAACCCTTGGATCACTGGTGACCTCCTTAAGAAACTAAAAACAAGGGACCACCTCTGTGAACTAGCCAGAAACTCTGGTAGGCAAAAAGACATCTCAAACTACAAACGTGCATGAAATGACTGCACCAAAACCATCTGACAAATGAAATTAGCCTATTATAAGAATGCCCTTACCAACTCCTGGGGGAATGGTAGAGACTTCTGGAAAAACTTTAATGAAGTCAATGGGAAACAGTCCAAATCCCCCCCATCAATGCTCAATATTAATGGTAACACCACACTTGACCCAAAAACCATTGCTGACTCATTTAACACAGCGTTCCCTGACCTCAGCTCAGTTCTACCTAATGATTTCTTTACTGGAGAGGAAGTTCCTATGTCCCAATTGACCACTACCTCAAATAAGCCACATTTCTACTTTAAAGAGGTCAAAACCCATCAGGCTCGCAAGTATGTCACCAAAGCTATTAGCAAATCAAGATTCATCAATGACACCTTTGATCTCAGACTCCTGTCTCTCACTCTAGAAGAGGTGCTAGGGCTCCTGACCAAGATCCTAAACCTCTCTCTCGGCCTAAACCAATTCCCAGATAAGCAGAAATCTGCCACCGTTACCCCAATCCACAAAGATGGTGATAAAACTGCCCTCAAGAATTTCAGACCCATTTCAATCCTTCCTCCCCTCTCCAAGGTGCTGGAACGTATTGTCTCTGACCAGCTTACTGACTTTTTGGATAAACACAACGTACTCTGCAGGCAACAACATGGTTTCAGGAAAGGGCACAGCACCTTCTCTGCTCTCCTTGAATTCACTGGTGCTATTCATAACTCACTGGATAAAGGCCAACTAACTGGATCTATTTTTATCAATTTGATAAAAGCTTTCAACACCATTAACCACCACCTTCTGCTTGTCCAGCTACATAATGCTGGGCTCTCACTCAACTCTATCAGCTGGTTCAAAAGTTACCTGGACAATTGGACCCAGAGAGTAAGAATTGCTGAAACTCTTTCTGATCCAAGACCTGTCCGCTCGGGGGTCCCTCAGGGTTCCATCCTGGGACCCCTCCTGTTCAGCCTGTTCCTAAATGCACTACTGGAGTCCTGCCCCGAGCAAATCTTACTCTACACTGATGACGTGGTTATATTAGCCTGTCACCATGACCCTAAGCCTCTGCAAGAAAAACTCCAACAGGGTTTCTCATCTGTTGAGGTCTGGTTCTCTTCTCATAAACTGATCCTCAATCAGAAGAAGACAAAATCCATGATGTTCTGCAGCCACCACAACAAAAACAAGCACTACCAACTCTCAATCAAAACTAAACAAGGAGTCATGCTGGAACAAACGCAATCCTTCAAGTACCTTGGCATCACCCTTGACTCCCATCTCACCTACACTGTCCACATTAACAACGTGGCAAAGGCTGCTAATACTCGACTGGGCCTACTGTTACGGCATAGGAAACACCTAACCTCTGATGCCCTGTCTATTACCGTCCAAAGCTCAGTCATTAGTATTATCAACTACGGCCTTATCCTCTATGGCTCAGCCACCACCACCTCCCTCAAACGTGTAACTATCTCCCTAAATGAAGCCTGTTGACTGATCACTGGACTGCACCGTCTCACTCACACTTGTGACCTCTACTCCCAGACCAACTGGCTTCAACTTCACAGTAGAATTAAATATCAAACCTGCATTATGGCCAAAAAAATAACAATGGGTATTGCTCCGCCCGGTGTCTGTGCTCTCCTCACACCCAGATCCAGCAACTCCAATACGAGGAGGTCCAAGCAATACCCCTTAGAAATCCTAAGGTGCCACACTACTCAAGGTCAAAGATCATTTTCCTACAGGGCACCCAGCTGGCTTATCTCCCTTAATAGTGACATCTCTGCAGCACTGATGCTTGGAGTTTTTACGTTCAGACTAAGAATCTCACTACTAGCCTCCAGCTGTTGTGACTGCTCACCCAATTAGTCCACCGTCCTCCTCCCTATGCCCCCACAACAAGCACTTTGGTTTAAATGCTGCCACCCTAACCTAGCACTTTAATCTGTCTGTCCTTGACAAGGCCCATTGGCTGCCGCCCCCTTCCTCCTGCCTCCCTCCCAACTACTCCTACCCGCTTCTCTCCTCACCTTCATCTCAAACTCTCTGATCTCCCTCCCCCACACACCTACACCTTCCTATCTTGCTCCCTCTTTCTCCTAACTCCTTTACCCCAACTGTATTTGCACATTTGGCAATTGTTAAATGATTATTTACTGTCTTTCAGAAACATAGAAACATAGACTTTGACGGCAGATAAGGACCGCTAGGCCCATCTAGTCTGCCCACTTCCCTACCTACAGGATAGGCCGCAGATCCTAGTTAACCAACAGCCTATTTCTTCCTAACCCCCACAAGAATTGCCTTATGTCTGTCCCATGCATTCTTGAATTCTCCCACAGTTTTAGAGCCCACGACCTCCTCAGGAAGGCTGTTCCATGCATCCACTGCCCTCTCTGTGAAATAATACTTCCTCACATTGCCCCTGAACTGCCCTCCTTCTATCTTTAAATTGTGTCCCCTTGTTCTTGCAAGTCTCTTTTTCTGAAAGATGCTACCCTATTGGACTTTGTTGATTCCACTGAGGTACTTAAAAGTTTCTATCATGTCCCCCCTCTCCCTTCTTTCCTCAAGGGTATACATATTAAGCTCCTTTAGTCTCTCCTCAGACGGCTTCTCTTGCAGACCCTGCCCATTTTAGTTGCCCTCCTCTGGACTGCCTCTATCCTGTCTATGTCCTTGCGAGATGGGGTCTCCAGAACTGGACACAGTACTCAGGTGGGGTCTCACCAACTGTCTGTACAGAGGATAACAACTTCCTGTTTTCTGCTGATGATGCCTCTACCTATACATCCCAGTATACCCCCAGCCCTCCCTACTGCCTTCTCACATTGCTTGCTAACCTTAAGGTCATCTGATATGATTACCCCAGGTCCCTTTCCTTTTTTGTTGTTGTTACTACCTCCCCACCCATTGTGTATTCTTCCCCTTGGTTCTTGTTTCCCAGGTGCATTATTTTGCACTTCTTTGCATTGAATCCTAGCTGCCATACTTCTGACCATTTCTCCAACCTTGCCAAGTCCCTTTTCATCCTTTCCACGCCTCCTTGTGTATCAACCTGTTGCAGATCTTTGTGTCATCTTCAAAAGGCATACTTTTCCTTCCAGTCCCTCTACAATGTCACTGATGAAGACATTAAAAGGACTGGACCCAATACTGAACCTCGGTGCCACTAGTAACCCCCTTTCTTCAAGTGGACTCCATTTACAATTACTTCTGTGTCTGTTGTACAGCCAATGTTTTACCAGAGGCTGCCACCCTGGGTCCCCACCCAGGCTGGTTAATTTGACTCATTAATCTTTGTGTGGGACTGTGTTAAATGCCTTGCTAAAGTCTAGGTAGGCCATGTCACAGCCCCTCCCTGGTCTACTACTGGTCACCCAGTCAAAGAAATCTATTAGATTTGTCTGACATGACCTTCCCTCTGTGAACCCATGCTGCCTTGGGTCCTGTGCTCACTGGCCTCTAGGTACTCAACTATTCTTTCCTTCAGAAGTGACTCCATCACTTTCCCTACCACAGAGGTCAGACTGACAGGTCTGTAGTTTTCTGCCTCTGTCTTGGTCCCACTTTTGTGAAGGGGAATCACATCCGCCTTCCTCCAGTCCTCGGACTACACCATCCTCCATGATTTATTAAAAGAGTAGCCAGTGGTTTCACTAGTTCCTCCTTAATTCTTTTAGAATTCTGGGTGAATTCCATCAGGACCCATTGCTTTGTCCACCTTCAGTTTTAGGAGTTCTTGCAGAACCCTTTCTTCTGTGAAAAGGACTTGGATCGACCCTCTAACAAGAGTGCTTCTGTTAATTGGATTAGGCATGTCCCCTCCTCTTTTGTGAATACTGAGAGAAATATTCATTCAGTATTCCTGCTTTTCACTGTCCCCTCTGCCCACCCACCGTTCATTCTATTCAGCCTCACTATCCCTCCCTTTGTCTTTCTACGCTCGCTGATGTACCTATAAAAGGTTTTATCCCCCTTCTTAACTGAGTTGGCTATCTTTTCCTCAGTTTGGGCCTTTGCTATTCTGACTTCCCTCCCTGCTTCCTTCTGCCTTAACTGGTACAGCTCTCTGTCCTGCTCCTTCTGTGTTTCCTTGTACTTCCGGAATGCTATCTTTTTCTTCCTGACTTTCACAGCCACCTCTTTTGAGAACCATAGTGGCTTTTTCTTTCATTTTGATTTGTTTATTTGCTTCACACAAAGGCTTGTTGCCTCTGTGATGGCAGTTTTGATAATTCCCCATTGTTGCTCCACACCTCCTTCTAGCCTGTTTGCTAGTGCTTTTCTGAGGCACTCTCCCATCTTGCCAAAGTCAGCCCTCCTAAAGTCCAGTACCCTCACTTTTGTATGGCTTGACTCTGTAGCTGAGTTAACGTGAACCACACTGTTTGATGGTCACTTGTCCCCAGATGGCAACCCACTTCTAGATCTGAGATCCTCTCACTGCCCCCGTTTGAGAGTACGAGGTCTAAGATTGCTCCCTCACGAGTGGGTTCCAAAACTAGCTGTCTAATGCCTGCTACCTGTAGGGCATCAAGAATGGCCCTGCTCTTGGATGTGGCTGCAGCAAATGTGCTCCAGTTAACATCTGGCATATTCAGGTCTCCCATCAACAGTATCTCCCCTTTCTCTGCCATTCTAAGAATGTCTTCTATCATATCCTTGTCCATTCTTTCCCCCTGACATGGAGGTCTGTACACAACCCCTGTGCGGATTGTGGTGCCCTTTCCAGTCTCCAAGGTGACCCACAGTGCCTCCTCTCCTCCCTGTTTACTCTTTTGTTCAGTTGCTTTTATCCCTTCCTTTACATAGAGAGCTACTCCTCCCCCTCTTCTCCCCTGCCTGTCTCTCCTGAAGGTTATGTACCCTGGTATGTTAACATCCCAGTCATGGTTCTCTGTGTACCATGTTTCTGTGACTGCTACGATATCCGGGCATCCCTCTTCCATTAAGACCATCAGCTCAGGGAGCTTGTTGCCCAGACTACGGGCATTGGTACTCATTACCCTCCATTTCCTGATGGCTTTACTCACTTTTGCCCCATCCCTGTCCTTCTTGCCTTTGTCACTTTCTCCATTTACCCTACCCTTCTCCCTAGACACCTCTATGTTGGTGTTTGCCTACTTACTGTGATTATTTGGGGGCTAGGATTTTCCTGCTCCTTTCCAGTGCCTCCCCTTGGCTAGTTTAAAAGCTTGCCAATGAAGCATTTAAACCTATCACCTAGGATCCTGTTTCCCCTCCCAGACAGATGCAGCCCATCATGCCAGTATAGGCTTGCATCACTCCAGGTGGACCCCCAGTCCCCAATGAAGCCAAATTCCTGAGCTCCACACCAGTTTTTCAACCACTGATTGAATCCCATGGTGCGGAACACCTAGCCTCTCCTATGCCATAGATGGGTAGCACCTCGAAAGGTTACCGTCGTGCTACTTGACTAAGGCCCCTCCCCAATTCACAAACTCTTCCTGCACTCTCGTCCTTTCTTAGCCAGGTCATTTGTCTAGGTGGACAATGACATCAACTCCCTCCCTGTGCAGCTGCTCGGCAATCCTGAGGATTCGCTCCCTGTCCCTCCAAGCCATGGCGCCAGGCAGGCACCTGACCTCCCTCTCCCCTTCCTCCCCCAGTTCTACCTTCCTTATTGTGTACTGTACCATCTGATGTGGAAACTTTGTAAAAAAGCCTCGGCTAAAAGGTACTGTGCTAATCCTAGACTTAAATAAGTAAAATAAATAAATAAACACATTTTCTTTGAGAGTAGTAAGTTGATACTGAATGCAAAGAAGACACAATCAATGTTGTTTTCTTGAATCAATGAGCTGCCTAGGGTTTTTCCTTAAATGTGGTTACCCTTGGAGGATCCAACAGGCACATTCATATAAATATTTAGGACTTTGGACAGTTCACTCAAGTAGGATGTCCACATAGACAGTCTAATAAAGAACATAGGAAAAAGACTAGGGGCCTTGTATAGGGTAAGCCTGAGTATGAGTATGGACATTAGAAGGTAAATGGTAAACTCCATGACCATTCCAATTTTTGAATATGGGGACATCCGAAATCCCATGAGGAGGGCACATGGGGAAGGGCGCCATCAATAACAGTGACTTCTTCCCCACTGAATCCCTCATGGTGATGGAAGGGTAGGGCAACCGGATGAGGAGGTGGGCAAAATAGGCTACAGGATTTCGCTATATGTATGCGTGCAGGGAGGGAGTGAGCATGGCGAGTGTGGGCCGGGAGGGGGTGGAGGAGCTGTAGGGGATGGTGCTGTGGTGGGTTGCTGAGCTGCATCATGGCATCAGGGGTTGGCCTGTGGTTGGGGTGGATGAGGTACTGGGTCTGGGTGCTGGTGCAGTTTTATTGCGCCCGGCCTGAACCTTTAATTTTACATGTTTTCAAACCCCCCGACATGCACCCCCCTGGAGTTGAGAATCCTTTAGTAGGGAGGTTCGGGGTGAAACCCCATGTGGAGGGGTGTGAGGGCACAACTCCCCACAGAAAATATTGAAATGTATGTCCCCAGTGCCTTATCCTATGTGTTAGGGAGGCCAGAGTACCAAAATGTTTTCGGCACTCTGACTGCATGATAACGGCGATTGCCTTTAGGCTTTTGCCATTATCACATAGAACTGGGACCTCCTGTATATCTGTGGGTCCAAGGGAGACCTGACAAGACTGGGTGTTTGTTATGGCAGGTTTGCTAGGTTTGTTCTCAGTCCACCCTGCCTAACACATAAATGCCAGTTATATGACCATTTGGGCTGGTAGAAACTTGATGAGACAAGTCAGGAGCACCTACTTGCTTTGATACATAAGGGTTTGAGTGGTAAACTTCCATCTTATATAACTTCCAACTTAGTGTGTAAAACAAAAGTTGGATCCTTAAGATCTACAATAGCTATGGATTTAGTAATTCTTAAATACAGTTTAGAGGTGGGTTGAGATCCTGTTTATTGTATGGGAGCATTAGGATGAATAGTATCCCACCCAACCTGAGTGTTTAAGTAGGGAATAACACTTGGAAAGGAACACAATCAGTGCTGAATTACATAGCTTGTTAAACAAGACAGTGCTGTTCTAGTACTTGATCTGAGAATCTCAGTTGGGAATAACTCTTGAAAAGTCCTGGCTGTATAACATAAGCTAGTGTTGCACTGTATATTATAAAGATCAGCCCTAGGGTCAGGCTAATGCTTTTGCATTTATTGATGAATGGTACTGTAATGCCTTTACTTTTTACTGTTGTTCCCTAATGGATTACTGTAATGTTTATACTTGCTTATTATTGTCATTTTTGTTTTTGAAACAGTGTCATTTTATATGCTCAATGGACCTCATTGCAAATGAGTTGTAAACTCAATTGAGTTAATCTTGATTCATAAACTTTTATGAATAAATATTTTACTACTACTACTACTATCACCACTGGTGAGCACCAGGTCTAATATTACTCCCTTATGGGTGGGCTTCTTCACTAGCTGTCTGAGGCATGCACCCTGCAGGGTATCCAGTATGTCCCTGCTCCTGGATGTGGCTGTAGTACAGCTGTTCAAGCTCACATCTGGCATATTTAGGTCCCCTACCACCAACACTTTCTCTGCCATTTTATGGATGGTTTCCACCAATACCCTGTCTATTTCCTCCCCCGGCACTGGGAGTGTGTAGATAACCCTTGCTTAGATGGTGGTGCCATTACCTGTCTCCAAGGTGACCCACGCTGCCTTCTTCCCACCCTGCTTTCCCTTTTTCTCAATTGCTTTGATCCCATCTCTGAGGTAGATAGCTACCCCTTCTCTCTTTTTGCCCTCCCTGTCTTTCCTGAAGGCTGTGTACCCTGGTATGGTAACATTCCACTCATGGTTTCCCATATACCATGTTTCCATGACCACTAAAATGTCCAAGTCTTCCTCTGCCATACACTAGATCTGGTATTTTGTTATCCAGGCAATGGGCATTTGAACACATGGCCTTCCATGTTTTGATGCCATCACCCCTACTAGTTCTTATCCTATTCCTTCCTGCAAGCCTCCCCCAATGTTACCCCCTGTCTCAGATCATTTCATGGATTCCAAATCCTTAGGGTTCTGGGTTAATATAGCACTGCTGAAACAGTGCAAGGGTAACTGCCCGGTCTAAAGCACGAAATGAATTACAGCATCAAGGGTATAGTAGAGGTAGGAAACTACTGCTACCTCTGTCACTGACTATGCATTGGAGATAGGGCTGAAGATGACAGAAGTGCTGTGCCTGGTTGAGCCACTCCCATGGTGGAGTGGCTAAGGCACAAGCACCTGGCACACTGGAGAGCCAGGGATCAGGGTTTCATTCCCCATTTCGATAAGTTTTTTGTAAAAAAAAAAAAAGCTAAGTTCTCCTCCCAACTTTCCCCACCCACCACCCCTTGGAGTTGGTTAATTTAGTTAAGGGTGTGTGGGTGCAAAGCCCCCCACATTGGGGTGTGTGGGGGCAGAGCCCCAAGAAAAAACAAAGAAATGGGAATGTTTCCCATTTCTTGCTCTGGAGTTTGTGGTTGTTGTTTGAGTCAGTGTTTTCACTGACTGTTTTTTGATTTTGCTGTTTTGGCTGTGGCATTGTGCTGCACTATTGTTCTTGAAACATTATGACCCCATGCAATCCTTAGGATCCTCATTTTTGACTACCTTAACCTGTGGGGGGGGGGGCGCAGTTGGATATTCCCTTCTGACTGTCACCTCCCATAGCTAGTTTAAATGTTTGCCAATGAAACATTTAAACCACTCACTCAGGATCCTGCCCCCCGGATTGCTGAAGACCATCCCCCCGATACAGGCCTGCATCTCCCAAGTGGGCCCCACTCCCCAGTGAAACCAAATCCCTCCTCTCTGCACCAGTTCTTCAGCCATTTGTTGAATCTCCTTTTGTGGAGCACCTTTGCCTCTCCAATGCCATAGACAGGTAACACTTACAAGAAGGTTACTGTGCATGCCACCTGTCTAAGGCTCCTCCCCAACTCCGTGAACTCCCTCTGCACTGCCCTAACCTCATCCTCAGCCAGGTCATTTATCACCAGGTTGTCAATAATATCTAGCTCATGCTCCTGTCCTGCTACCCCAGTGATACTTTGGATTCACTTCCCATTCCTCCAAGCAGTGGTGCCAGGTAGGCATTTGACATCCTTGTCTCCTGGCCCCAAGACTACCCTCCTAATAATAGAGTCCTCCTCTAGGAGTTGCTTCCTTTTCCTCTAGGGATCCATGTCTCCTTCCCCAGGGGTCTCCACTGTGGAGGTTCCCTGCATCCACCTTGTCCATCACTGTGGCTGCCATCATGGGACAGCCTCACCCCACCAGAATGGTGTAGGAGTTGTGAAGTGGACCTACAGGTGGTATGCTCCTCTTCCCAACCTCCCTCACCCTCTCTGAGCCCACCATTGTCCAACCACCCCTCCTTACTGGCACCCTCTGAGTCAGTGGGGGTGGACTTGGTGGTCACTGGGTGAGTGAGGAGGCTACCTGAACCCTAGCCAACTCGACCAGGAGATGAGCAACCTCCATCCTCAACCCAGAGAGGTACATGCAAATGCAGCAGCACTACAGCCTCTGGTATGTATCCCTGAAGATTGCCATCCCACAGCCACTGAATTGCACCACTCCCATCATGTCTGTTTTCTACCTTCTCTGTGATAAGCTTTAGTCTCCGAATCAGTACCTTTTTTTATGTAGCCAGCAATTTTGTTAGAGAATATGCAAAAGACCCTTTTCACTCAGTATATCAGTAAGCTTTTAGTCACACAATACCTTTCACAGACTTTAGTGTCAATTTCAGGTGCCACCCTTTTTTGCTTAAGAATCAAACAACACACGGTTTTGTTAAAGAGAATAAGAACCCATGTTGTTCGGTAAAAAAAGTTTGAAAGAAACATATTATTGCATAACCACTGATAAAAGCTTATATGATTTAAACATCATGGGCAAGATTCTTCACCATGTGCTCTGCTTTTTCAGTACAAATATGCTACTGTGGGACAAAACTGTTAGACTACACAGAAGGTGGTCTGTGATGTTTTGCAGCACATGCAGAATATCGGGCATGAACAATAACCCATTATGTCATATTTTAACAGCAAAGAGAGGAAACTGTTGTAAATACTCACAAACAGAAAATCAGATGCAAACCTTAGTGTGCATTTTTGGTGCTGCAGCTATGATAGGATTTCTCACAGAAATCACAGGGCATACAGTGCCTTCACTTGATTTTGACCTCCTCAGTGGATCATAACCTGACAAATTTCCAAGTGTACAATTCAGTACTACTTCATAAAATGCTTTATTTGAAATTTTGTAGTGCAGCAATTTTCTAAAATTATCCATGACCACTTTCTGTGAAGGTGGTTATGGATAAATGTAGAAAATTGCTACAATATTAAATTTTATGTAAAGCATAATCTGGAATGCTGTACTTGACCTAGGGTGCGGTTACCAAACTCTTGTTTTGTAATGAATGGAATTCTTTGCCTCTTTTTTATTTTTTTACAATTTAAGCTTTATTAATACATTTCCATTATAAAGGGCAGTTACAGCAATTCGAATTGTGACATAGCTCTAGAACAGTGAGAACTGCCCAACCCACCCTCCCACCCTGTCCCCTTAGCAGCAACAAAATTGATCGCCCTGACATGCAGTGCATAAAATAATGGTACATATGGGTAAACCAGAGTGTGATATAAGATCAGTGAGGTAACAGAGTAAAGTGTGAAGGGGATCCCATATCCTACTGTATGCTTCTAGTCTGTTATGAAGACTTGCAATTGCCTTCTCTGTTCGAAGGTTAGCAGTGATTTCATGTAGCCATTCCTGGAAGGAAGGAGCCGATTGTTCCTTCCAATGACGTAGTATAAGTTTCTTCACTGAGAGCGCAACCATAGAAATATGGTACTTCCTAGTTCTAGCACTGACCAGGGACATGTCCCCTAGAAGACACACCTCTGGAGTGAAATACTCCTGTAGGCCCAGTAGGGGATCAAAGGACATCTTAATTGAATTCCATAAGGAAGAAACTTTGGGACAGGACCAGAACATGTGCAAGAGAGTACCCTCTTCTTGCAGGCACTTAGTACATGTACTAGAGTTCGAGAAGCCCCATTTTTTTAATTTGGTAGGGGTACAATACATGTTATGTAGAATGTGGTATTGCATGAGACGCAGCCTATCTTGGGAAACATACCTATGACAGGATCTCCATAGGGATTGCCAGCCCAATTGGTATTGAGGGAGGAGTGAGTTCCAGAGACTAGTAGGTCCAAAGGTGTCCCCGTATTTTTTATAGTACAGCACCCTGTATAGCTTGGATGCTATGCCTGAAGATCTGGACAATAGGGAGATTTCAGGAATCAATGCTGATACCTTCTGAGAGGGGGGAGGACTCCCCAGGGCTACAGTGAGGAGGTGTCTTAACTGCATAACTTTAAAATGAGATGAGCCTGAAATATGAAACTTGTCAATAATTCCACGTGAGGACAACCAGTGTCCTTCCCCATCTACCAGGGAAAGCAGTTTTCCATTGCCTAGTTGGGGCAACCAGTGAGGAGGAATCCACCTTCCACTAAGAGTGAAAGATGGGGAATTCCAGATAGACTGAGCTAAGTCGGTCTGAGGGGAATAATGAAAAAATAAACATAACTGTGTATAAACTTTTAAAGAGGTACTTATTGTGTCGCAGTTGGTCATCTTTACATGCGACAACTTGAGGTAAAATAAGTTTGAGGGAGCCAGGCGTTTAGATTTAATTGCATCTAACTCAATCCTAAGCCACACTGGTTGTGCCATTTCAGGGCCTGGAGAGATCCATCTCAGATAATATGCTAGATGACTGGCCCAGTAGTATAGTGCCATATGGGGAAGCCTCAGCCCCCCCCCCTCAGATTTTGGGGCAGCTAGTTTATGATAGGCCAACTGAGGATGTTTATCTGCCCAGATAAATCTGGTAAATATGCTGTGCAGTTTCTTAAACCAGTGCATGGGGATAAAGGAGTTGAGAAGGGATAAGGGGTAATAAATTCTAGGAAATACATTCATCTTAATAATGTTAATCCTGCCCCATAATGATATGGGAAGTTTAGCCCATCTGTCAAGGTCTTGCATGATAACCTGTGAGAGAGAATCTAGATTATCTTTGACCCATCTTAAGGGGTTGTGGGATAGCTTCATGCCCAGATATTTAATTACTCTAGGAGTCCAACCTATACCTAGGGGGGCAAATGTCATCCTTAAATACCTTGTGATTTAATGGGAAAAATAAGGATTTGCTAGCATTCAACTTATAATTGGATAGCACACTGAACCTAGCTATTTCATTCAGTAAGGGTGGTATTGAAGAAACTGGATGGGAGAGATATATCAGCAGATCATCTGCGTGCGCAGTGAGTTTAATCTCATGACACCCAACTCTGATACCTTGTATAGAGATATTTTGGAGAATGTTTTGGATGAGGGGTTCCAGATATAGGTTAAAAAAGAGAGGCGATAGGGGGCAACCCTGCCTATTACCTGAATGGAGTGAGAAGTAGTTTAAGAAGGTCCCGTTAGCCGAGATTCTTGCTATAGGGGATTTATATAGCGCAGCAACTCAAGAGATGAATACCAGAGGAAAGTTAAAGGCACTCAATACCTTAAAGAGAAAACTCCAATTCAGCCGGTCAAATGCCTTCTCGGCGTCCAAGGAGACCAAACCTGCAGGGGACATCAGCATCTCTGGAAGCAAAGAAGACATGGGATAATGTTCGCAGATGATCCGCTGAAGAGTGTCCCTTCATGAAGCCTACCTGATTCATACCTATTAACTTGGGGAGCACCACGGATAACCTGTTAGCTAAAATCTTTGAAAAGCTCTTGATATCCTGATTTAGGAGGGATATAGGCCTGTAGCTCTGGATGAGCTCAGGGTCTTTATCTGGCTTAGGAAGGAGCACTATCAAGGCTTCAAAGAGGTGGCAGTCAACCTCTGTCCCGGATAAAATGTGCTGAAATAAACTATTAAGTATTGGCAATAGAAGTTCCTGAAATGTTTTATAGAAAAGGGAGGAAAATCCATCAGGTCCAGGAGTTTTATCCAAGGGTAAACCACTAATAACCTTGGAGATTTCCCCCCGAGTTATGGGAGAGACCAGGGAGGCTATGTAATGTACTGGGAGGGAGGGTAGATGTGAGTCCGTCAGGTACTTCTTCATGCTTACTGGGCTGGGAGGGTGCTCCATGTCCCTGTAAAGCAATTTGTAGTATGCTGTGAACTCTTAAACTATCTCAGTGGGATATGTTTTCAGGGACCCATCTACAGAAGCCTTAATTAAAGGGATAAATCTCGCTGAGTCTTGTTGTTTGATGCAAAGTGCCAAAAGGCGCCCTGCTTTCTCACCTTGGTCAGTATAACTAGCTTTGGTGTGTTTGATAGCTAACTCCGCCTTTTCCCGGAGTAGTTCTAAGTATTTGTCTCTCAACCCTAGGAGCCTCACTTTATCCTCCTCCGAGGAGTTAACCGAGGGATTGGATTTCAGAGCCCGAATTTGGGATAACAAAAACAGTAATTCTCTCTCCCTAGCACTTTTCCTAGCCACCGAGAGGCCAATAAGAACTCCTCTCATGTAAGCCTTGAAGGCCCCCCATATAATATCTGGTTTTGCACTATTTAAAGGGTTGGATAGAAAAAAAGCCTCAATGTGCTCCCTTATGGTATTGCAATAGTTAGAATCTTTAAGCAGTTGATCATTAAGCTTCCATCGTGTTTCTCTTTTTGACACATCTTGAATTGAGAGATCACACAGCACTAGGGAGTGATCGGAGACAGGGCCAGGTTGTATCGATGAGGACCTAACCCCGGGCAGAAAAGTCTGAGAAATGAATATGTAGTCAATACGGGACTGTGAACCATGTGCCGAAGACCTAAATGTGAACTCCTTAGAGTCAGGATTTAAGACACTCCAGACATCACAGAGCCCGCATTGATCCAGTAATTCTCTAAGAGCCATCTGACCCGGGGAGATCCCCCCCGATGCACCTCCCGACCTGTCAAGATTTGAATCTGCAACTTGGTTAAAGTCGCCCCCAGGATAATCCTTATGGGAAGGAAAGGCAAGATTAAGTTTATGAGTCTCATGAAATAAGCGGGGTCATCAGCATTGGGACCATATATACTGCCCAATAGCAGAGGTATTGACCAGAGAGTACCTTTAACTAAAACAAACCTACCCTCGGGATCCCTGATAGTATGAGTTGGGACGAAGGGAATAACTCTGTTAATAATGATCATAACCCCACAGCTGTTTGAGGAGCCTTGCATCTCATACACCTTCCCCACTTGTTGCCTCCTCACTTGTAAGGCTACTGTTTCTAGTAGGAGCAATTCCTGTAGGAAAGTAACCTGAGTACGTAAAAGACTTATGCATTTGAGAACCTGGTATTGTTTAGATTTTTTCCTGATCCCCTTGACGTTCCTCATTGCAAAATTCACCTCCTTAGCCATCTACTTAAGGCTTTGAAGGGTAGTAGATTCAGCCTTGCACTCTGGGTGTGTAACCCAAGTAATCTAACCCCCCCATTGCTGCTGTAAGGCCCACCCACCACCCTAACCCCCCCGCAAGAATCCACAATTTAAACCCACTAATACACCCCCACCCCCAACAGGAGCACAAACCCTCCCCCCAGCCACCCACACTATCGCAAGCAACGCTTAGCACAGCACTGGATCTTATCCTCCCCCCCCCTGAATGTATCCCCTGCAAATGATCACCCTCGTAGTTCGAAATACAAGGCAGTCAATAAGCTGCATTAATGAGGGCTTAGTGTCAACGAGCGGTCTCGGGCTTCCAGGGCCTGCAAACATCTGCTGGTGAATCCACTAATGAACAAGAGAGAGAATAGAACTAGATGCCATAAATATGAATGTGAAAAAATGTCATTCAAGCCCTGGGAGGGAGTTGAAAAATGTTTGTTCCCCATAGGGAACTACCTTGTGAACCAGAACCAAAGCGAGAAACAACATGGAGGGGTGAGCCCTTCATCAAGATACAAACATGAAAAAACAGATCCGGATGAGAAGTGAAACAAAATCCAGAGATGGGAAACCCGTGGGAGTAACTGCCTAGGGGTTGAGAACCCCTATCTCCAAGAAGCCCTCCCTACAAAACCAGAGCAACTTAGTAAATGAAAGCAGTCCCTCTCAAGGCTGAATGACTGGACTTGCATTACATGGGCGAGCCGCGCCATCTTGTGGACATAACCAGATCCAGCCCACCAGTCAAGGCACCCTGAAAGCCCGGAATCACCCAAAAATCCAAATTCCCGTCCTGTAAAGTCTAAACAAGAAGCATAACCCAAGACCTAGCCCTGTGTGCTCCTCCTGGATACTAAGTAAGCGATATTATATCAGATGCAGTCAAAACAAACCCCGCAGGAGCTCCCCCAGGACTCTCGCTGCAACACTATTCCCACCAACAGACCAGGGCCTGTTGAAAATAAAGTTGAGCCTCTACTAAAAGTCCAGATCTATTAGAGAGCATTAAGTTGAGTGAAATCCATCTCTAGAAAGAGCACTGTCCACACAAAATCCAAACACAGGTTCGTTCTGAAGTTCTCAATGGGCCCCGAAGATCAGGAGTCCCTCTCAGGTCATGCAAAATAGATCTGGCAATGCTGACTTAAGGTTTAGTAATGCAGCATCAGGATCCTTGAAACTGAGCCATGAGCCATTTACAGAGACTTGTAATTTCACTGGGTACCCCATCCTGAACTTTGAACCCGCCTCTATAATCTTGGATACAATTGGGTGGAAGGCTTTCCGTTTCAATTGAACCGAACCAGGGATATCCTGAGCAACTCTTAGCTTCACCTTCTCCCATCTGACTTCTTGCAGAGCCTTGACTTTCTGAAGGAAATGCTGCCTTTCCAGAGAGTTCAGAAAGCGGCAAATAATGGGGTGAGGGGCTGCATCAGGTGGGTGTTTTGGTTGCAAAGATCGGTGGGCCCGTTCTATGATATAATTTGGGCCAAAGGGAGCGGGACCAGCAACTTTTTCTACCAGCTTCTGGATAAAGATTACAGTGTTCTGGCCTTCTTCTCCTTCTGGGATCCCAAGGATTACCACATTATTTCTCCGACTACGGCCTTCCATATCCTCGAGTTTTGCTTTTAATCGAGACAACCTTTGTTTCATTAGTAGGAGCTCAGGATCCAGGCTTTCCAACTTTCTCTCAATCAAGAATATTCGGGCAGTGTTGTCCGATACTGTCATGGAAACTTCCTCTATATTTCTGGAAAGGGACTTCAGGTCAATTGCCATATCTTTCATCTCTTCCCGGAATGGTTTAAATTCCTCTAAGATTGATTAAGTGTTAGGGTTCTTGGTCCTAGCTTGACAAGCAGGTTCGGTTTGTCTAGGCCACTCGAGGCTCGGGATTTCTTCGAGGCCTTCTCAAGGGTGGCGGGGGGGTATGTTTCTGCGGGGCTTTCTTCATGTAAGCCTCCATTTACCACACAGGAACCCAAAACAGGAGTACACGCTGTTCAGAGACAAGAAAAACTCTTAGGCAGAGGAGTTAGAAGAAATTTAACGATAATAAATGACGATTTTGTATTTGGGAGGCAGGAGCCTAATGGAGGAGCAACTACTCAGCACTCTGCATCACGTGATCTCCTCCAATTCTTTGCCTCTTAACATTTAGTGTACACATACTTTATTTAATGTAGGGGCTCAGTAGCGTCCCTATAGTTCAGTTGTGTAGGCTGTTTCATGTTAAACCCAAAATTTTGCACCTTAATAACTTTGACAATATTTGATGAAATATCCCAAAATTTGGTATGTCTGGTGAGGCTGTCAGAGTCTCATGACTTGAAACATTTTGTGATGGCATCTTGTACAGTTTTCAAGATATAGAGTGCCAAAACATGGGGAAAAAGTCACATTTGGTTTCCCTATACTTAACATTGGGTATTTTTTGCTTTCACCAACAGTCTAGACCATGTGGAATTTTGGTTTGCAAATTTGATGTATCACAAACCAAAAATGGGTCTCATGAACCAATTTCTTTTTTGGGGGGTTTGCGACAAACTCAGTCTTGATTTTTTATTTCTGTTACTACTGAATCTTTATAAGAGTGGTGGCAGGGTAAGCCACAAAAGAGATTTATTGTAACTTACAGGCTGAGAGGCTGATGCTTGGGAGGAGGGGGCTCCATTTCTGGATTGTGCAGTGCCTGGCCCTCATCCCCACTCTAAGTGAGGCAGCTGCTATTTCAGAGAGTAACAGTGTTGGTGCCCATTAGAGCACATACATTGGATGATTACCTGACTTTTCAAAGGCTGGATAATCACCACTAGCTGAAGCAGAGTTCTTTTCTTTTTTAAACAGTTTACATCTACATTGAAAAAAGCACCAGACCGGAAGTTGGGGTACAATACTACTGGTTGGGAACACTTATAAGTAATGCCTCGGAGAGCGGAGGCTGGCTATTTAAAAGAGCAGTGGAAGGGTGAGCCACAGAAGCCATTTATTTTAGCTTACAGCCTGAGAGGCTGATGCCTGGGAGCAGGGGGCTACATTTCTGGATCATGTAGTGCCTGACCCTCATCCCCACTGTAAGTGGGGCAGCTGCTGTTGCTGAGATAACTGTGTTGGTGCCCATTAAAGCATGGGCAGTGGATGATTACCTGTCTTTAATCCAATTAATAGAAGCACTCTTGATAGGGGGGTCAATCCCAGTCCTTTCACGGAAGAAAGGGTTCTGCAAGAACTCCTAAAACTGAAGGTGGACAAAGCAATGGGGCCTGATGGAATTCACCCCAGAATTCTAAAAGAATTAAGGGGGGAACTAGTGAAACCACTGGCTACTCTTTATAATAAATCATGGGAGAATGGTGTGGTATCCGAGGACTGAGGAAGGTGGATGTGATTCCCTTCACAAAGTGGGACCAAGACAGAGGCAGGAAACTACAGACATGTCAGTTTGACCTCTGTGGTAGGGAAAGTGATGGAGTCACTTCTGAAGGAAAATAGTTGAGTACCTAGAGGCCAGTGGGGCTGGGACCCAAGGCAGCATGGGTTCACAGCGGAAGGTCATGTCAGAGCCGAATCTAATAGATTTCTTTGACTGGGTGACCAAAGTAGCAGACCAGGGAGGGGCTGGACATGACCTACCTAGAGTTTAGCAAGGCATTTGACACAGTCCCACACAAAAGATTAGTAGTCAAATTAAGCAGCCTGGGAGTGGGTCCCAGGGTGGTAGCCTGGGTAAAACATTGGCTAGACAACAGGACACAGAAGGTAATTGTAAATGGAGTCCACTCTGAAGAAAGAGGAGGTACTAGTGGGGTACCGCAGGGTTCAGTACTGGGTCCAGTTCTTTGTAATGTCTTTATAAATGACATTGCAGAGGGACTGGAAGGAAAAGTATGCCTCTTTGCAGATGACACAAAGATCTGCAACAGGGTTGATACACTAGGAGGCATGGAAAGGATGAGAAGGGACTTGGCAAGGTTGGAGGAATGGTCAGAAGTATGGCAGCTAGGATTCAATCCGAAGAAGTGCAAAATAATGCAACTGGGAAACAAGAACCCAGGGGAAGAATACACAATGGGGGGAGGTATTAACAACAACAAAAGAGGAAAGGGACCTGGGGGTAATCATATCAGATGGCCTTAAGGTTAGCAAGCAACGTGAGAAGGCAGAAGGGAGGGCTGGGGGTATACTGTGATGCATAGGGAGAGGCATCACCAGCAGAAAACAAGAAGTTGTTATCCCTCTGTACCAGCAGTTGGTAAGACCCCATCTGGAGTACTGCATCCAGTTCTGGAGACCCCATCTCCGCAAGGACATAGACAGGATAGAGGCAGTCCAGAGGAGGGCAACTAAAATGGTGCAGGGTCTGCTAGAGAAGCCGTATGAGGGAGAGACTACATTAATATGTATACCCTTGAGGAAAGAAGGAGAGGGGGGACATGACAGAAACTTAAGTACCTCAGTGGAATCAACAAAGCCCAAGATGGTAGCATCTTTCAGAAAAAGTGATGTGCAAGAACAAGGGGACATAATTTAAAGATGGGGGGGCGGTTCAGGGGCAATGTGAGGAAGTATTTTTTCACAGAGAGTAGTGGATGCATGGAACAGCCTTCCTGAGGAGGTTGTGGGGTCTAAAACTGTGGGAGAATTCAAGAATGCATGGGACAGACTGAAGGCATTTCTTGTGGGGGGGTAGGAAGAAATAGGCTGTTGGTTAACTAGGATCTGCGGCCTATCCTGTAGGTAGGGAAATAGGCAGACTAGATGGCCCAAGCGGTCCTTATCTGCTGTCAAAGTCTATATTTCTATGTTTCTTTAAAGATAGCATAATCACCACTAGCTGAAGCAGAGTTATTTTCTTGTTTTAATAGTTTACATCTACTTTGAAAAAAGCACTATATTGAAAGTCAGGGTGCGATACTGCCAGTCGGGAACACTCATAAGTAATGCCTTAGTGAGCAGAGGCTGGATATTTACAAGAGCAGTGTTATGGTGAACATCAAAAGCCATTTATTTTAACCTACAGCCTGAGAGGCTGACGCTTTGGAGCAGGAGGCACCATTTCTGGATTGTGTAATGCCTGACCCTCATCCCCACTATAAGTGTGGCAGCTGCAGTTGCTGAAGTAACAGCATTGGTGCCCATTACAGCATGGACAGTGGATGATTACCTATCTTTTTAAAGGCAGGATAATCACCACTAAATGAAGAAGAGTTATTTTCTTTTTTTAACAGTTTACATCTACTTTGAAAAGAGCACTAGACAAGAAGTTGGGGTGCAATACTTCTGGGTGGGAGCACTCATAAGTAGTGCTTCAGTGAGTGGAGGTGAGCATGGGGCAGAGGTGACATGGGCAGAGGCCAGTAACATCTGCTGGTGTCAACCAGGAAAGGCAGAGAAGGTGGCCATCAAACCTATGTGAGTTAACAATTTTTGTCCAAATAAGATCTTGTTTTATTTTGATAGGTAAGCAGAGGGAGGTGTATATAACTACGCTGACCAACAGAATTTAGGCACAAATAAACATATATCTGATTGTTTCCATCCTGTTCTAATATAGGAAGGAACATGCGTAAACAAGCCTAGAAGTTGGAGTGTATGTGAACTGTGTCTGGGTACTAAGGGAAAAGTGTGTATTTGGATCGGGACCTTTTGACCCCCCATAGTGAATACACAAGGTACCCAGTTGCTGTAGTCTTGCTGCAGCTTGTGTTGTCCATTTTGTAGCTCAGACACTTGTACTTTGTCCTTTTAAGGACAGATTAATTGTGCAGCCTCTGAAATCTATGTTTTGAAAAAAAATAAACAAAGAGCAGGAAGTGAGACAGAAAGGCACTTCCATTTGGGCAGAGATTTAAACACTGGCCCCAATGAGTGGAGGCAAGCACTGGATGGTTCTTCTTGGATGCCAGGAAATACTGCCCATGCTAAGGTACAGACTGAAGGATGATTCAGAGACTTTAATTATTTGGATCATTCAATTAAGAGATGGACCATAATATCGTTAGATTAGTTAGTGGTGAAGTGGGTATTAAATATGAATCATATGGTAAATTTAGCATTAATACAAATTTGAGTCTTGTGAGTTTCATCTGTGAACAATGTAGTGAGTTAAAAGATTTAAAGAGCAAAGTGACTGGACTTGAACTAGAAATAATAAATCTTAAGTATCAAATGCCGGGAATAACACAGGGAAAATTAGACTCCAGAGTTGAGATAAACAAGGAAGTGCCCCCCAAAAGACAAAGGGAGCATGAAAATGGGGAATAATAGTACACAGTTGGTCCTCGTAGAACAAACAAGAAAGGTAGAAGAGCAATGACATTTGAGTTACCCCTACAAAATAGTTATATCCCTTTATTGAACCTGATTAAGAATTTGGAGGAACAGTCCCAGGAATTGTTAATTATTGCAAGTGAGAAGGTTGTAGAGATAGACAAGGAAACTGATAAGCAAAATGTTAAAACACTGACTGATGAGCAATCAAACAACTCATGTACTATGTTGGAATCCAGGAGAGAAAAATCTAGTGGATGTCTGTCAAATAGTATCCAGGTGAATCAATTGAGTGGAACTCAGGATTTTATAATCAGAGAAAGAAGTAAAGAAGCAAACACAGATGAGAATAAGTGTATTCAAAAGGGAGGATTGCTAAAAGATAGTGAGCCACTTTCTAACTTGGGTACAAATAATGATGGGGAAATATTGGAAGGTGCCCTAACTGTTTGTTTATTAAAAAGACCAAGAATGGAGAAAGATAATGCCAGGCAATTAGTAAATAATTTTCAGGAACAGGATATCATTGTCCCAGATTTCCCCATCCAAAAGAAGTCACAACAACTGAAATTGTGGGTGCTTAGATCGGCAATTAATTTAATTGTTGCATTATTTCCATACAACAAGCAATATTTCTTTACATTCTTAATATCCATTCTATTTCTTAATCACCCTCTTTTCTTGATCCTTTTTACACAATTTACATCTGTAAATCCACATTATTTTCATTTCTTTATTGCGTTCATTCTTCTTCCTCCCAGGGGTAGACCTGGGAGTCTGCTTCATCTCTTTTCTCTGGAGGTAAGGGTGTAAACCAAGGCCACTTTTCTCCTCTTATTATAGCTGTTGTCATTCTTAATTCTTTCCCCAACCTCCCCCCCTCACCCTTTTATGCCCCTCCTACTTTACTTTCCCACAGCCTGACTCCAGCTTGAGTTGGAAGTCAGGCCTTCCCCTCCTTACACATTTTTTATCTGTCTGTACCATTCCTCAATAGCTCCCATCATTTCTGTGATGAACATGGCGATGCCTAGCTCTGACAGATGTACTCTGTCTGATCTGTAAAAAACATCAATGGCCTCCTCTGTGCCCCATCTAATCACCCTCCCCCCTATAGAGATGAACAGTGAGCCCATCCTCCTATTCATCTTCCTTCTTGCTCTGTCTATGGCCACATGCTTCATCTCTCCCCACCATACTCTCCGGGGTACCATATCTGACCATATCATGATCACGTGTGGCCATCATTGTTTTATCACTTCAATGTCCCACTTGATCTGTAAAAATATTTCTAACCAGGGCCTGGACCCTATGTCATTGCCCTCCAAATGGATGATTAACAAGTCAGGAGCCAGTCTCCTCTGCCACTTTTCCCTCAGGGTCGGTAATAACTGTGCCCACTTCAAGCCTCTTATCCCTGTCCAGGAGAGTCTACAATGTCTGGGGTCCTGGTAGAGTTGCTTTCCCCCCACCTTCTGTGATGCACTCCTTTCTGCCCAATAAATGTACGAGTGCCCGCATATCCATACCTTCACTCAGCGGTGTCCAGGCCCTGAATAAATGAGAATAAAACAACCCATGAGTGAGCTGCCTTCTGTTGTCTTCAGTCCTTACCTTTCTCCTATCTTTTTCCCTCTGCCCCCCTTATACTTGCAAAGAAAACAGAAAACAGTTAGCATGTGTTGTCGATCAGGGGTCTTATGTATCTTTTGTAACATTCTGGTTTCCATCTGCCTTTTTCTTGTATCTGCCCCCCTGTGCCCCTGAGGCTGCTAATTGTGATGCTGCTCCAATCCTAAAGGAATGCAATGAGAAACCCACTGGGTCCTCTCCCTAAAACCTAATACCCTTCTTTAGCACTGCTATGATCTGATAGCTGGTTTCCAGCTTGCTGTCACCATGGGTAAACAATCTTTGTGCATTTCTATTCTTTCATACTGCAGCGTAAGCCCACAGCACCTGTACTGGACATATTATGTGGTTCTCTTGTTTTTCTAGATTGATACTGCAACCTTTACCAGTTTGGTCTGATTTGGAAGATTGTAAATAGACTGTCACCACTTCCGATGTCCAGGTCACATCATCCCACCCTATCCCCCTCGAACCCCCGGATCCCCCTTGTCTCACAGCCTCACTGACCCATAAGGCACCATGATACATGACCATGAATACAGCGCAAAATAATGTCGCCTCCTCCCCTGATTTGCATATCTGTGGGAGTGCTTCACCTAATCTTGTCAACAACTGTTCTGACACTGGATTCCTTTCATCTGAATCTTTGGATCTTAACCTTCTCCACCCTTGCATCATTCTCCTAATGAACATGGTCTTTGTGGTATCTCTCCACCCTTTCAGGTTGCACACAATACTGATAGCTGCTAATTGTATTCCCATTGTGGAGTGTGCTGACCCTTTCTCCCATTGCTGGACTATGTATTTGTCAAGTTGTTCGTCCATGACTGACCCACTTAGCTGCATGTGGTGTGTTTTTCTAAATGCTTGTAAAGCTCGCCATGCCCCCACATATGCCATCCGGGTCTGAGGTGACCAGGAGTTCTGAAACAGCAACTTGGCTCCTTCCAGCCAATCTCCCATATATGCTTCGGTATAGGTGTTTTGTGTTCTTCCACCCTTGGTGCAACGGCTCAGAACCTGTCCAGCTGCACATGGAAGAGGCTGGCAGCCACCACATTCTGTAACCCTTCTATGTGTTTAGCCTTAAAGGACATGTTTAACTTCAAGCTCTGTAGTACTAGCTGTATCAAAACTCTCAATACTGTGTCAGAAGATGCCCTCCTATTGTTCAGCACATCCTCTGTTGTCACACCAGAACAACACCTTTTGATTTCTCAGCTCCTCCCCCCAAATTGGGCTGGCAGTATAGCCTAGAGGTTAGAGAAACGAGGTGTGAACGAGCTTGATATATCCGGCAGACCAGACCTGAGTTTGATTCTCACAACCTTCACTTGCATACTGTGTGACTCTGAGCAAGTCACTTAACTGCCCCGTGCTCTCAGGTCGCCCCTGAAAACAGGCACTTGTGCCTAGTGGGCCTTACCCAGTTAACAAAGACTAAAATAAAATTAGTGTGCTAACTCATGTCGATAGTATCTCTAGCAAAGTGATATTCTTCATCAGCCCCATTCGGCCAGCCATGCTTCTGAGAACCACCGGCCCCTAAAGTAGCCCCCAATGCCTAATCCCTCCACCGCATCTGTGTATAACTCATGGTCTGTGTTTTAAACCCATTCTTCCTGCCACAGGGATACTCCATTAAAATGACTAATGAACTCTTCCCAAATACCCAGGTCTACCTATGTATCCCTGTCTAGATCCACCTAGTGATGTGGCCGGGTGATACCCCATGTGGCCAAAGCTAACCTTCTTGTGAAAGCTCTGCCTGGCCCAATTGCCCAGTAGGCAAAGTTGAGGTGGCTGATTAACTGTTGTATATGCCTCAACTGCATCTGCCTCTTGCCCCTCCTCTCCATTAGCAGTTCTTTCAGTTTCCGCTCTTTTTCTGGTAAGTGGACTACTTTCTGACATGTGTCTATCTCAATGCCCAGGAATTCAATAACTTTACTAGGCTCTTCAGTTTTGTCCAGTGCAAGTGGTACCCCTTGGTCCTTGCATAACCACTGAAACTCCGCCAGCATCTTTTCTATCTCATCTTGTACATTGCCTATCAAAAAGAAGTCATCCAAGTAATATATGATCACCCTGTGGCCTGTTTTCTGTTGGAAAACCCATTGAAGGCAGATACTGTACTGAACAGCTCAAAGTGGCACAGGTTATTGAGCACCCAATTGGCATAGCTTTATCAAAGTAATACTGGTCATCCATCTTAAAACCCAACAGTTCCCAATCTGCTGGGCTGACCGGCAGTAACCTGAACGCAGATTCAATGTCTGTTTTCACCATCCATACCTCTGGGGTTGCTCTGATGATCTGTACCACCTCCTCGAGAGTCGCGTATTGCACCTTGCTGTCCCCCTCTGAAATACAATCATTCACTGACTCTCTGTCTGGATAGGACAGGTGGTGAACAACCTTGTACTCCCCTGACTGCTTTTTTGGTACTAGACCCAAGGGGGAAGCCCTTAAATTGAGTAATGGTGGGACCCTGAAAGGACCTGTCAACCTCCCTGCAGCCATCTCATTCTGAATTTTCTTCCGGAGAATGTCTTCCATTCCTTTAATGGACCCTAGGTTCTTTGCTTCTCTGGTCAACCTAGGGTCCTGAAATTGTAAAGTGAAACCTTGTCTAAAACCCTTCACTAATCTATCTCTTGCTTTCTTATCTGGGTATGACTGCAACCTGTGCACAAAATGTTCAGTCCTTATAGGGGTCCTTGCAAGCCCCTCGCTCCCATAGCCCGGGGAGCTCTCCCCTTTCTCCACTCAAAAGGTCTAACCGCCTCTCCCATTTAACCCCCTCCTCCTGAATCCTCCGTTCTGTGACTGTCCTCTGAGATTTGTCTGGCTCCCTTGAGAATTCTGTCCTGCAAACCCTTGACTCCCTCCCGCCTGTCCCCCATTTGTCCAATTGGTCCGGCACTTTGAGGCCAGGTGAAAACCCGCACATTTGGAACATGCATGCTAAAATCTGCATTGCAGCCATCTGCAAAAGGCGCTGTTGTATGCCCAGCAACATTTTTGTATTATAGTAGGTTTCCATCCCCCTTCCCAATCTGGAGTAGATTGGTCTGTAACATAATCCGTCAGTAGATCTAATTGCTTTGTATCCCACCACACATCCCTGTATGTTGCGATCCACTGCCTAAAGGACTAATCATAATATAATCACCCAAAGACTCCTTTGGCCTTTGCCCTGCAGATGATCAGGTAATAGGTAATTAGTGGTATCCCTAACTCCGGCTTTCTTTCCATTGCTATCACCGAATATGTGGCAAAACCAACAAACCAACCATCCCATGTTTTATCTTAAGTGAATTGTCCTCCTCTTTTTTTTCCAAATAGCACTACTGCCACTGCCATCTTAGTCTTTCCTATACTCTCTTTCTCATCGTATTTCATGACCACGTCCCTGCTCACCAGGGTGAATATATCCACATATTCCCAGCTCCAATTTTTTTCCTTTGTAGCTAACAGAACATGCTCCCCTATCTTCATTCCTGGGGACCCTATTTCTCTTGTCCCCACTCCCCACTCAATAGTGGTGTCTTTCTGTACTTCTTCCTCCTTTCCCCCTTTTCCTGTTTTTATGTCGCTTAACGCCTTTTTGAACTGGCCCAATCCCCCTGATCCTATAGCTGCAATCATTTGTTCAATGTATTCTTTAATGCTGCCCCCTCTATTTACCCCATTTTTACCTGTATGGTGGTCTGGCTGCAGGTCTGAACCTGGTACTGGCACAGGCACCTCTGGCATGCTGTGTGTCGGGTAGATGGGCATTACTGGGCTCAGCAGGGGCAATGGCAGCGGAGATGGAGGCACGGCAGGTGTTGGAGCAGGGACCAGGAAAGGTTCTGGCTGTGGATCGGGCACTGGGGATAATAGAGCAGGACCCGAGACTGGGAGGGGTTCTGGCTGTGAATCAGGCACTGGGGATAATGAAGCAGGACCCACCTGACAGGGCTGGCTGGCCTGGCAGGCCACCTGGGGCTCCTGGGCTGTGTTGGTGGTCTTTTTCCTGCCTTACCTTTCCCCTGCCCATCTGCCTTCCATTTTTTCCCTTGTCTTTCTGTCTCCAAACCCTCCACCAACTCCCATACCTTGTTGGCTTTCACCACCAGATCCAATATGGCATGATATTCCTCCTCCTTGGACGGTATGCTTTTCTTGGGTGCCATGGCCATTATGTGTCCTGAAACAAAATTGTGCTATGAAAACATAAATAACATGATTAGCTTTCCACAGTCCTTCTTGCTCCTCTCTGTTCCACTCTTCCTGTCTTCGAGCCACTTGGGGCTACATGCTGCTGCCCCCTCCCCATTTTTTCTTTTTTGGTGTACTATCCCTGCACTCCCTCTCCCCCATTGTTCCCCTTCATGACTATCCCTGTGTCTCCCCCTTTTTCCTTTATTCCCCCTTCTGATGATGTACTAAGGGCCTGCCCCCCTCCCCTCCCACTAGCCTTCACCCAGCCACTGGCCTTCGGCTGTCTGATCCACATCTGCCCATGCTGCACGTGCTCTTATGTCCAGGTCTCTGAACTTTGCTCACCTTTCTCACCCCCTGGAGTGTCTCATGCACCTGGACTGCTGTAAAATGATACAAAAACACCCGTTTAGCTCCTGCCCCATACTTGGCATTGTTTCCTCCTTATCTGGGAGAGACTGCCTTGTTTATCTCTGTACCCACAACAATTTGCTTCCTTGCTCCCCCCTTGCCACAGCTTGTCCCAGCGTGGCTTTGTGTTACATTCTTTTCCACTGCTCTGGCCCCTTATGCCCTGGCCTCACCTTCCAGTATGCCCAGGCAGTCAGTTCAAGGACCTGGGCTCCGTGTTCCATCCTGCCTCCCTTCTTGCACTCCCCCCTCAATCAACCACTACTCATTGGTGTTTTTCTTTTTTTAAACCGAGAATTGGCCCTTTCTGGGCTCTCTCACACAATCATAGTGTGTCATTTTGTACATTCTGGGGCTATCCCATGATGACATCCACTCTCCAAAACCTCACCCCCTCTCTCTCTCTCCCACATGGGTTGGACCTAGCTTAGGCCTGAGCACTTGTCCTGACTGTTCAATCACCTCCTTTCATTTTTCCTACTCCTCCCCTTCCATGGTATTTTTCCTGTTACTCACTTCTCAAAAAACAGGGGCACACCACCATATAGGCCTTCCTGAAAACTCACTCCTGCACCAGCTGAGTGTAGGCTGTGACCAAAAGCCACCTCAGGCCCCCCTACCCCTGCCCCTTGCTGGATCTCATTTCTGTTTATTTATTATTTTCATCAGCCACGTCCTTTGCTCTGTTTTGCCTGAGAAACCCTGCCCTCGAGCTGATTGACTTATAAGCATGCATTCGGCTCCCGGTGACTCCAGCATGTCTGATTGTGCATTGCCTCTATTTGTGGCCCCCCAAACACTCCCAGGCCTTTGCTCCTTTAGGCCATAAACTTGCCCCAATGCTTGTTGCCAGCAGTTCACTCCATCACAAAAAACTCTCCCTTCCCTTCACTCAGCGAAGCTGGTGAACCTCCTTGCCAAGTCCCTCTTGGAGTTTTCAGACTTATCTGCTGTGCTCCTCATCCCAGGCCACCCTCCTGTCGCATTACTGGTGGCTGAATGCTATATGTCAAACCAACAGAGCTTGGTGCACCCCTCTGCAAGGCCCCTCTCAGTGTTATCACCTTTCTTGGCCTACTCCTCAAACTTTACCACTACTGACATGCTTTCTCAATATTCTTAACCCCCCACCACTTCCCGTAGTATTCCACCCAGGCCCACTGGTCAAACGATGCAGTACCAGAACAAAAAACTCTCCCCCTACAATCACACATGTAGCAAGCTGGTGTCCTCTTCAGCCACATGGCTGCAGCCTCTCCAACTGCACCCCTCCCCAATATTCAGTTTTTAGCTAAGTGGGATTCAGAGGATGATTCAGTGGCAGCCTCAAATGAGAACAGGGGCAGCCCCCCCACTGTGGTGGCAGCAAACTCTTAGTACCAGGATTTGGTGGGTAGCCACAGGTGCTGACATACCAGTAGGGAAAACACTAATGTTTTGTGATTTGTTTTAATTAGATACTTTGGACCAGAAGGATAGCCCAAAGAAGTCCAAACTGAGTAAAGAATGCTGCTATTGGGCAGTGATGGACTTAGTGGAGAAGGCAAACCAATTATTGGAGGTGACGTAGCCAGATGGCAGGGAGAGAGGCACAAAATGGAAAGGGCAGGGGAAGGGGTACGAGAAGAACAAGAGGGTGCCAAATGGGCCAAGTGGTCCTGAGTCTGGGCCAGCAGTTCCCTTGCTGACACCAGTGGCTCCTCTGCTTCTACCTCCCAGTAATCCTTTCCCGGAGCTGATGCTGGCCCCAGGGCCAGCGCCGACACCAGTGCCAGAGCCTCCTACTCCTGTGCTGCTGCCCCCTTTGCCAGAGCCAGTATTGCCACCACCAGTCCCAATGCCCATGCCCAGCAGGACTGCCCCAGCCAGGACCCAACACCCCACAGCCAGCCACACCAGGTAATCAGGTGGTGACACTGGAGAGCAGTGTTAAAGAATATGTTGAGCAAATGTTGAAATGCATGGGGATAATGGTCTTGGGCAACTGGAGAAGGCATTAGGTGAAATCAAAAAGTCTGGGGTGGGGGAGGGATTGGGGGTAACAGGGGGAGCTAGGATAGGGAGAGAGGTCGGGGCACCTGGGATCCAGTTAGGGGACCATGTGCCTGTGGCCATGAAAGAAAACATCTGGAAAGGGGAGTACATTGACATATTCACCTTGGCAAATGTAGACAACATGGATAAGTATGAAGAGAAGGACAGTTTTGAGAAGAAAGACATGGCAGCAGCAGTAGTTTTGTTAGGAAAGAGGGGAGAGGACAAATCATGGAAAGGGAAAACATGGCAGAATTGATCTATGGGTTTCACTTACTTCACTGCGATCATCATTGAAAATTGGCCAGAACTTGCTACCCCGCTTTCGACCTACTCCCTCATCATAAAGAATGTGTATAAAAAAGGGGGCCAAAGTTGGCTAAGATACAATGAGAAATTCAGAAAAAGGATGGCATACTTTGGGGACCTGAAATGGGATGCCAGGCACATAGACCTGTGGCTAGAGATTTACATGAGCCCAACTGAAAAGGAGGCCGAGGGAGATAAAAGAAGGGGAGCGGTGCTGAAGGCTTGTTAGGGATACAACAGGGTGTTCTGCTCTTGGCCTAACTGCCATTTCCGACATGTATGTTCTAAGTCTGAGGGGCACCATCCAGTGTCAAAATGCAGGTACAATAGGAAAAAGGATCCGCAGTCAGGACAACTCATACCAACAGCCTTTTCAGACCAACCAAGGCTCCTTTAGGGGTCAACACTGGGGGGGAGGGAATGGGGGAGAGGAATGGGGGCAGAAGGGGGCACACCTACCAAATGTGGCACCAGAACAACTGACAGCCCAACAGTCAGCAGTTTCCAGCTGGCCTGCACACCTATCAGATTGGAGGCTATGGAAGCATGGTTGAGGGTCTACCCAGATCAGCAGACTGCTAAGAAGTTGCAGACAGGTTTTCGGTCATGTTTTTTTCTACAGTTTAAGGGTGTGGGAAGGGGATGAGGGCAAAGAACCTCAAGTCCATACAAGGGAAGAAAACAATGCTAGCACTAAAAATTTGGAAAGAGTTTGCAGCGGGGAGGGTGGAAAGACCATTTGCATCCCCCCCACTGCCTAATCTGAGGATTTCTCCCCTGGGGTTAGTCCCCAAGAAACAGCCGGAGGAGTACCGGGTGATACATCACCTATCCTACCCTGACAGGGATTCAACTGATGATTACACTGGGGGAGGAAGACAGCAAAGTAACATACGCCTCCCTGGAGGAGGTGGTGCAGCTAATTAGGTCTAAACAGAGTGCCTGTTTGGTGAAGACAGACATATAAGCAGCGTTCTGATTACTTCCAGTCTGGTCAGAGTATTGGGATCTGCTGGGATTCCAGGTAGGGGGAATGTACTATTTCGACAAGACCATGCACATGGGGTGTTCCATAATGTGTCACATTTGAAATGTTCGGCACCTGGCTGCAGTGGGTGTTTCAAACAAGGTACAAGCATCAGACGGTAGTGCACTACCTCAATGACTTCCTGTCCATTGGGGAGGGACAAAAGGAGTCGGAATGCATGCTGAAGGATTTCAAGGGATTATGCCAAGAATTGGGGGTGCCGCTAGCAGAGGATAAGACAGAAGGGCCTAGTCAGATGATAGAACTTTTAGGGCTGGAGCTGAGCACGATGCAGGAACTATTCAGATTGCCAGATAAGAAGGTCAAGAGATTACAAGAGCTAGTGGGGAAGGTCAGGGGCCACAGGAAGGTGCAACTCCAGCAAGAACAACAGCTATTGGAGCATTTGAATTTTGCATATAGAGCCACGTTCACATGGCATTTAGCCTGGGCCACCCGGGGGGGGGGGTGAAACAGCCCCACCATTGGGTAGATATTAATATGGGGACAAGGGAGGATATGATGGTATGGGAACATTTCCTTGAGACATACAATGGGCAGACCTTCTGGTAGAAGGACTGGCTGTATAACACCGACCTGCAGCTGTATATGGATGTGGTTGGAGGGATTGGCATGGGGGGTTATTTCAAAGGAAAATGGTTCACTGAACCATGGCCTAAGGAATGGATATGGGCAAGGGTGACTAGAGATATTACCTTCATAGAAATTTTCCCCATATGGGTGGCAATGCTAATATGGGGGGGAGAACCCAGGAATAGGCATGTCACATTCTGGAGTGATAACCGGGCAGTGGTGGATGTACTGAATAGGAAAAGGACAAAGTCAGACAGAGTCATGAGGGTTTTGAGCAGGATGGTGTGACTAGGACTGACTTTGAACATTTAATTTAGGGCCAAGCACATCAATGGCATAGACAGTGTGATAGCTGATTGCCTTTCCTGATTGCAGATGGACAAATTTGAGACCATTGCACCCGGAGCAGAGATCTTGCAGACCACCATCCCAACGTATGTATGGACGATTGGATTGGGGGAGCTGAATTATTGTTCCACAACTCCTGGGCCCTCAGGACCCTTAGAGCATATGAAACCTCTTGGAGGGCATTTCAAAAATTCTGGGAACAGTGCGGCAGCCTGGTAAATGGGACAGTGACAAGGGAGCAGGTGTCCAGATTCATAGTGGCAGGGTGGAGCTAGAGCATGGTGCAAGCAACCATGGGGGCTCATCTGGCAGCAATTAGACAGGTTTGCACACTAAGAGGATGGTAGGATCCTACAAAAAGCAACTTAGTTTGCAGAATGATGCAGGGCAGGTTACGGGGGGGTGGAGAGGAAACAAGACATCAATAAGCCGATATCAGAGGGGCTGATAGCATGGTTGATGGAAGTGCTATACCGCATCTGCAGCTCAAAAAGTGAAGTTGTGCAGTTCAGGGCCCTGTACGCTACAATGTATAGCGGGGCCTTTAGACTTAGTGAGGTGGTGGACCATGGCAGGAAGATGGATGGAGGGGATTTGCACTGGGATGACATAGAATGGGCAGGGAAGTCATAGCGATGCTATTAAGGAGATCAAAGACAGATCAGTAGAGTCAGGGCAGCAAAGTGTGGTTAAGGAGACACCCTAATGTGGCCATTTGACCAGTGGGGGCTCTGCACATGTACACAGCAGACCACCAAAAAGGAGGCAGTCCCTTGATATATATACTTGGGGATGGCAGGCCAGTGTCCAGGTACCAGGTGACAGCTGTTCTGCACAAGAGCCTGAAATTTCTGGGGGAACCTGAGGAGGGATATTCCTCCCACTTGTTTAGGATTGGGGCTGCCTCAGTGATGGCAGCACAAGGCAGCAGGCCAGGGGAGATCAAGCAAAAAGGCAGGTGGACTTCTGACTGTTATAAATGGTACATATGAAACATCATGTAATAACGGTAGCTCTCTTTTTCCCCATAGCAGGTGCAAGAGTTAAGGGAAGAGGGGTCAAAATAAGGGTGGGGGAAGGGGGGTGAAGAGTATAATATACTAAACATTGTGTTTATGGTTATGCAGGGACATTGAGGAAACTCGAGGCATGGATCTGCGGGCATTCCTTTATACATTGGGTGGAGAAATAGGCGGCCAGGGGACAAGGGGGAAAGCAGCTGTGCCTGAATAACGATATGATCTGATTGGCATGGAGAGGTCGATGGGGGATGAAGTGGGCCCAGCTGCTGCCAAACTCAAGGGAGATCATGAAGGACCACAGATGGTCAGACCTGATCGTGTTACATCTGGGGGGCAATGACATGGGGAGGAGACACTGGCTGGACATATTTTATCAAATAAAGCAGGATCTGCCAAAAATAAAGGAGTGGTGGCCAGAGGTTACTCTGGCCTGGTCTGATATCACGCCCCAAAGGGTCTGGAGACAGGCGAAGAATCACAGATGGATGGACAGGGCCCCGAAGTACATGAATGTGTGGGTGGGCAGGTTGTTTTAGGGTCTGGGAGGATTAGTCATACACCATGAAATACTGGAATTGGTAAATGAATACTAATGGGGAGATGGGGTACATTTATCGGGCCTTGGCCTGGCCCTGTTTAATGCAGCAATTGTGAATGCCATTGACGATGGCTGGCTCAGAAATAGACACATTGAAAAAAAAAGGGAAAGGGGCACAAGGGGCGGAGGGGAGGGGAAGTCCACCATCCATCACAAGCTGGAGGTGGACTAATGGAAAAAGGGGGGATGAGGACAGGAAATAAAGGGGGGGATAAAATGGAAAACAATAAAAAGGTGACACAGGATTGATAAGCAAGAAGCAGGGGCATGGTGTGTACTCTCGTACTCCTTTACAACAAAAGAGGAAGAGGCCGGGCACCCCCCCATGATGTACATCTGAGGGGGCAGAAGAAAAAGAAGAAATTAATAGAAGTGATGAATTGAAAATGAATATGGCTGTAGATAATGTATATAAATATTATTTTGAAAGAGATTGTAAACTGGAAAATGTTAGAGCTGTACTATGTTATTGTAAACAATGATATCTTTGAATATTCAGTAAATTAATTGCCAAACTGAGCAACCGCACACAACTTGTCTATGTCTTTATTGATGGGGTTCTGAGGACAAAGAGGGTTGCCCAATTAAAGGGGCAGACCCCAATGTCCCAAGGCCTGGACAGAGACGTAGAAAGCCAGAAGAATGGGAGGGTGGAGGGGAATGGGCAGAAAAGAGGGGCATGAGGTCACAAAAAGGGGGAAGACCTGATCAGGTCACCACAGTGGGAGTGGTGGGAACAGTGGGACCAGTGAGGTGGAAATCTGGGATTGGCTAGGGTAAGCCAAAGGGCAGGGCCTAATTGGGCAGTCATAAGGGACTGCACAGCAAGGGGAGCCCACAAATTTGCTCCATGAGTTTTCCACCCACCCACCCTGAGAGAAAAGGAGGAGGACACTGTGGTAGGTGGAGACAGTGCGCCACTGTGGTAGGTGGAGCACAGTGACAGGAGGAAGTGGACTGCCAAAGGTGGATGGCAGAAAAAGGGGGGGTGAGGACAGAAAATAAAGGGGGGGAATAAAATGGAAAACACTAAAAGGGTGACACAGGATTGATAAGCAAGAAGCAGGGGCACGGTGTGTATGCTCATACCCCTTTACAACAAAAGAGGAAGAGGCCGGACCCCCCCATGACGTACACCTGGGGAGCAGAAGAAAAAGAAGAAATTAATAGAAGTGATGAATTGAAAAAGAATGTGGCTGTAGATAATGGGTGGGATATTCAAAGGGGTTGCACATGGCGCAACCCACTGATGTGCCCCGGTGCAATATTCAAAAGGGGATGTTGTGCTTGCAGATCCCATTGCACTGGGGTGCACCAGTAATGTATGCAGCACAAGTGCAAGGGGCGTGCCCATGCATATTCCACACATCCCGATATTCAGCCTGGGATGTGTGGTCAATCCCTACTTGCGCTACACACTGGTGCTCAAAGTTGAGTCAAAAAGAAATGGAAGCAAGGGCTGGCCACCCACAGGTAAGCTGCTGTATTGCAGAGCACAACACGGCAACCGCCAGCTGTGGGTGGCCACCCAAGCTCCAGAGCCAGGGTCTGTCCGCGTCGCACCCCCCCACTCCCGATCATAGGCATTGTAATAGACTGGTATCCCTGGTGGTCCAGTGGACTGCTTCCAGCCCGATCACAGGCATCAGTACTGAAATAACATTTCAAATTATCCCTGGTGGTCCAGTGGACTGCTTCCAGCCTGATCGCGGACAGCAGTATTGAAATAACATTTCAAATTATCCCTGGTGGTCCAGTGGACCACTTCCAGCTGTTCATGGCCAGCAGTACTGACATAACATTTTGAATTACCCTGGTGGTCCAGTGGACTGCTTCCAGCCCGATCACAGGCATATGTATGAAAATAACAGTCTAACATATCCCTGGTGGTCCAGAGGTACTGCCCTCCCCACCTGCCCACTGAGCTCTGCAACCCCTCTCCCCCTAGTCAGTGGCAGACTGTAGCTCCCCACCTGCAAGCCGCCCGGCCGACCACCGACTGACTGCATACAGTACAGTTGTACACCCATTTGTCCACAGTGTGGGCCAATAGGCATGCAGACCATACAGTACTACACAGTCCCGATATGTGAATGGATCCATTCATATATCTGGACTGTAGTATGGTACAGTCTGCACACCCATTGGCCCATGCTGTGGACCAATGGGCATACAGCTGTACTGTTCGTAGTCAGTTGGTGGGCCGTCAGGCGGCTTGCCGGTGGGGAGCTGCAGTCCACTGCTGACCGGGGGGAGAGGGGTGGCGGGGCTCGGTGGGCGGGTGAGGAGGGGCATTTTTAGTGAATTTTGGACACAGAACTAAAGAAGCAAGATATTATCTGTATGGCATTGAACTCCAGTCCACCGATAAAGAAAAAGACCTTGGTATTTTTATCACCAATAATCTGTCTTTTAGTGCCCATACAAGTAAGGTTGTCAGATGTGGCAACCAAACTTTATCAAGTATACTAAGACATGTTAGAAGCAGGAACAGGCATGTCATCTTGCCCCTGGGTGGGTCTCTGGTTAGACCCCAGCTGGAGTACTGTGCCCAGTTTTGTGCACCTTATAAATCTGGTGATTTTGCTCTACTGGAGCGGGTGCAGAGAAGGGCAAAACAATGGAGTAATGGGTTGTCACAACTCTCATATGATGAAAGACTCAGTGAGCTGGGCCTCTATCCCCTGGAATAGAGAAGGCTTAAGGAGATCTGTACCTGACATATAAGGCATTTAGAAGTGAAGATATCTGGGCTTGTCCAGGCCTATGTAGAAAGGCACTTACCAGAGAAACAAGAAATCATAGTTTCCAACTCAGGCGTGAACTATATAAAACAACAAGGAGAGGGTCATGGTTCGACTAGAGGGTGGTGAACATATGGAATAGTTTACTAGAGAAAGTAGTTAATACTCTGAAGATAGATTCTTTTAAAACGGTCATGGATAGTTACGTACTACACAACCACATGTGGTGATCCATTTTATAATGGTGAGTCGCTAATGGCTAGCGCTACTGATGCAATACCTTTCCTACGATTTCTATGACTGAAGTTGGAAAACACTTGGAATGGGATAGTTTTAGCAAACTAAAACATCCCTGATATTCAATTTGTTCTGTAAGCAAAATTTTATAGTTTGTTTATGGGGAAATATATGGGCCTTGTACCTCTGTAGGCGGATGGAATCTTCTGTCCATGCAAGGCATCTGCATCTGTTCACACAGGTCCCAAAGGGACCTCCAAGGATGAGGATACAATTCCACTATCTCAAAAAGAAAGGACATTCTTTGTAAAAAAAACTTAATTAATGCAGCAGTTAGGGTAACATAATGCCACCAAAGTAGGATAAAGAGGTGGTAGGGTTTACTACCCTAATGCCCCACCCCCACCCCTAAGCAGCAAACAGCAGAAACATTAGAGTTTTGGATCTCCAGAGTCTTGACAAGTCAGTGGTGGGGTCTTCCTTGGGGGTTGTCAACTCTAATGCTCACACCTCCCCTCAGCACGTAACCTCCAATCTGGAGCACAAGGTACAGCTCCAAGCTACTGCCACATAATGATACACTCTTCAAAGGTAGAGAAGTATGTCTCAACACAGGTTACCAACATTGTTTGTTGTACTGTACCAGGGTTCTGTGGGCCCTGCCTGAAGAAAGGAGATCATGTGTGATGTTGCTCATAGAATGGGGTGGGCATTAGGGTTGACAGCTCCCAGGGGAGACCCCACCATTGATTTGCCAAGATGCCAGAGAGCTAAACCCCTGTTTTTTCCTTTTGCTTCTGCTGGGGTGGCATTAGGGTTCAAAACCCTAACACCACATTTCCCTACTTTTGTGGTGTTAAGTTGCACTAACTAGTGCATTAACAAAGTTTTTTTTGCAATTGCAAAAAACTCAGGTAATGCATCAGTCAATGTTAAAGTGACAAAAGTAGGGAAATGAGGTGTTAGGGTTCCCAACCCTTACACCCCACCCCCATCCTGCAGGCAGCAGACCAGGCATAGAGTGTACCTTGGAGCTGTCAAGCCTAACGCTCACCCCCTTCTATCAGTAAATAAGTTGAGATGTATACAGTGTATGAGAATAGGGTGAGCATTAGGCTTGAGAACTCCAAAGCACACCCCATGCCTAGTTTGCTGCCTGCAGGGTGGGTTGGGGTGTTAGTGTTGGGAACCCTAACAATACATTTCCCTAATTTTGTTGCTTTAACCCTAACTGATGCATTAATAGAGTTTTTTGTAAAAAATGTCCTTATTTTTTGAGATAGTATACTTGTACACTCATTAGGCTGTGGGAGTGCAGAATACTCCAGTCCCTGTGCTCCCAGCCCTCCATAGATGCATACATGTATGTTGCCATGAAAGCATTTCACCCAAAACAGCAACGAAATTATCAGCAAAACCTTGTTATTACCCTACCTCATGAACATTGGGCTGAGAATGTTCAAATCCCCCCAAAACATCATTCCACAGCACCGCAACATCATTCCATGCCACAGGTGAGAAAACACATTTTGGCCAGGATTTGAAAAATGATAGCTGCCACATTCATGTGGTGATGTAAAAAATAGCTATGTTGAAAATTTGGGGTGAAAATATATAAAATTACCAAAGTTACAAGCAAGAGTAGTTAAATTTAAATGCATGCGCATAACTTTGCCATTTTTACATATTTTGACCCCAAATTTTCAACATAGCCTTATTATGACCTAACCATAAGAACAAAGGCAATGAAAATGTTCAAATCATGCCAAAAGGATACTATTATACTATCTCAAAAAGTAAGGAAATACATTGCAAAAAATATTGTTAATGTTATAGATGGGGCAAAATGACAAAAGTTAGGAAATGAGGCATTAGGTTTTCCAATCATAGAAACATAGAAACATAGAAGTTGATGGCAGATAAGGACCGCAAGGCCCATCCAGTCTACCCATTTCTTTTTCTACCTTATAAATGTGTCATAGGCCTTTGCTCTGTCAGTGGCCTATCTATTCATAGTCATTTGTATTGCTCCCTTATGCCTATCCCATGCCTGTTTGAAGCCCTGCACTGTATTCATAGCCACCACTTCTTCTGGTAAGCCATTCCATGCATCCACCACCCTTTCTGTGAAAAAGAATTTCCTCAAATTCCCCCTTAATTGGCCCCCCTCTAATCTCATGCTGTGTCCTCTTGTCCTGCTATTTTTCTTATATTTAAACATGTTAGACTCTTTCGCTTTGTTAATGCCCTTGAGGTGTTTGAATGCCTCGATCATATCACCTCTCTCCCTCCTTTGCTCAAGGGTATACATATTGAGCTCTGTTAATCTGTCCTCATATGTCTTCTGATGCAGTCCCTGCACCATTTTGATTGCCCTTCTCTGGACTGCCTCAATTTGGTTAATGTCCTTGTGAAGGTGTGGCCTCCAATACTGCAAGCAGTACTCCAGATGGGTCCTAACCAGTGTCTTGTAAAGAGGGATTATTACCTCCCTCTTATGACTTGTGATACCCCTACTAATACACCCTAACACCCCCCTAGTCTTATCTACTGCTTTAGAGGTCTGCTTGGATGATTTCAGGTCATCCGTGATGATGATGCCCAAGTCTCTTTCTTCCTTTGTGACTGCTAGCAACTCCCCTCCCAGCCTATAGGTGGCTTCAGGGTTTCTCTTCCCTATGTGCATGATCTTGCACTTCTTTGCATTAAATCCCAGTTGCCACTCTTCGGTAATCCCTAACACACACTCTGAAGCCAGAGCAGGAGAGCAGGTGTGGGGTGTGCCTTGGAAAGCTTCTCAGAGAAGCTACCTAATGCTCACCCCATTCTCATAAGAGCCTACACATCTCACTTTATTTACACATGGAATGGGGTGAGCGTTATGCTTGAGAAGCCCAAGACACACTCCACACCTGCTCTTCTGCCAGGTTTGGGAGGGTGGGATGTTATGGTTTATATATACTGTACATATACATTAACTACAAAATCTCCTTTTGGGATGCATTTGAGAAATTCCAGTGACATTGTCACCAAAAGGCCATGTTGAAAGTTTGATGTCAAAATATGCAAAAATGACCAAGTTATGCATCAAATTAAAAAAAAAACCTTCGAAATACATTGAACCACATTTACCTTAGTTTCTCATATTACATTCTCCGGTTCCAGCAGCAAGAAGTATCTGCAATTAGAGAGTGGATTTTTGTCCTGTCACCTGGTCAGATGAGTGAGATTGTTTGGGGGTGTACTGGGAAGTGTGGGATGGTGTGTGCTTAGTGGGAGGTGGGGTTGCGGGGATCGGTCGGCAAGGGAATGTTTTCTTTTTTCTAGAAAAAGAATTATCAAGGACTGTTTTCTATTTTGAAGACATGGGCAGTGATTGGCAGGTGGGGGATTCCACTAGACATAAGGGAAACAGGAAAATAAAATGGGGAAAGCAATCGGAGGGTGGATGTGTCACTAGACACCAGAGAAACAGGAAAAAAAAACAGAGACAGCAATTAGAGGGAAACATTTATAAATATGGGGATGGCAATTGGAGGATGGGGATGGCAGTAGACATCAGGGAAAGAAAAAAATCACAGTGATGGAGATTGGAGGGTGAGTGGTACCAGTAGACAACAGTGAAATACATACAGTACAATTAATGGACAAGGTAACTGGAGGGTAGGGTGCCACTAGACACCAGGAAGTAAGATGTGGCAAAGGATGAATGATTTTCTATTCATGAAAAGGATCTTTTTTCATGACATGTGATGTGAAAAAAGATTGTTTTTCATATCATAAGGTTATGAAAAAGGATGTAGAATGTAACAAAAAACATATTTGGGGATAATTGTTTCCAACATTTAAGTGCAGCATCCACCTAACAGGATCCAAATGAGCCAGGCAGATGTGTTGTGCTCTTTCCAGGGTATCATTTTTGTGGCTTTTGAAATTCACTAACTGGAAAAGAAAATGGAGGCAACACAAAAAAAGATTTTGCATTTGCAACACATGATGACCCATTCGCAAAAAAGGATCCTTTTTCAAGCAGGACATCTAACTGAGAGTGGAGTTCCTATTGAAAATAATGGGAACTTTAACATTTAATAAGTTTGGAACAGATTAATATTTTTTCACCAAACCAGCAAAAAGCAAACCAAAAGACAGTTTTTCCCTGAAAATTTTAGAACACAATTTCAAACCATTTCTGTGCTGCAGAGTGACAAAAAAACTGTCACAACATGGTAAATTACACACTTATTACACTCTGTATCTCCAAACCTATGTATCTGACTGGAACAACTCTTACCACATCAAGAGATCTTGGCTCACTGATAGCACCTGCAAAATTTCACGTGTATCGGTTGAACAGTTGTGATGTTACTAAAGTGCAAAATTTTGAGTTTAACATGGAAGTTCCAGTTCAAACCTAACTATAGGGGGCTACGACCGTAGCCCTTTAACACACATATATATATATGAGGAATTAGGGTTGAGCCCCTAATGTCTCCCCACCCTACCACCCCATCCCTCATCCTCCACACACCAACAGGCATCGGGGTGTATCATGGGGATGTTAGGCCCAACTCCCACCCCATTACATGTGTAAACAGTCTGATCATGGTACAGTATAGGAGAATGGGGTGAGAGTTAGGTCTAAAAAATCCCATGGCACACCGCGATGCCTGTTGTTGTGTGGAGGATGAGGGATAGGGTGGTAGGGTGGGGGGTTAGGGGCTCAATACTGACATCTTATTTCCATACTTTTGTCACTCTAACTTTAACTGATGCATTAACGAAGTGTTTTGCAATTCATTTCCTCACTTTCTGAGATAGTATAACAGTATCTTTATTTTACTGTGAGAGCACAGGGTCCTTTGGACCCTGTGCTCCTATCCCTCTACAGATGTACATATGTATGTAGCTGTGGAAACACAGGGGTCTCTGGCACCTGCACTTCCACATGTTAAGTTATTAGCAGGCATAGCAAAATTGCAACAAATAGTCATAACTGTGCAATCTTAAATAATTTTCACCCCAGATGTTCAACCTAATCTTCTTATTACCCCACCACATGTACCCAGTACAGAAAACTTTCAAATCCTGGATGAAACGTAATTCTGTGCAATTGTAATGTGTTTTGTGCCACAGATGCAGAAAAAACATTTTTGACAGGATTTAAAAAATGACAGCTGTACACTTCATGAGGTGGTGTGACAAAATGGTAATGTTGAAAATCTGGAGTGAAAATATGAAAAATTGGAGCAGTTACAAACATGCGCTGAAACTGCGCAACGCACGTTTGTAATGTGGTCATGATTTTGATTTTTTCACCAAATTTACACCATGGACTTTTTAGGACCTCCCTTAATGAACAGCAGCACTATGATTTTGTTAATCCATCCTAAAAGTTAATTTCACACAATGACAGTGCCATTCTGCGTCACAGGTGCAAAAACAAGTTTTAGGCAGGATGTGAGTAATGACAGCTGTACTGTTCATAAGGAGATGTTACAACATGGCAATGTTGAAAATATGAAGTGAAAATATTAAAATTCGGTGAAGTTATGAGCGTGTGTAGAAACTGCACAACACACACTCATGACACATTCATTTTTGGGAATTTTTGCACCAAATTTGCAACATGGGCTTTTGGGGACCCCACCTCATTAACAGTGGCACTGTCATTTTGTTAATCCATCCCAAAAGGTGATTTCACACAGTGACTGCAAAATCACCTTTCGGGACCAAGGAAATTACAGTAACACTGTTCATGAGGTGGGGTCCCAAGAAACCTGTGTTGAAAATTTGGCGTCAACATTCCTAAAAATGGCTTAGATATCAACCTAAGTTGAAACCCTGATTTACTGCCATTATATGGCACTTATCTTTGATTCTTCAGTTTGATGTTTGGCTTTGAAGAGTACAGACGTGTCCTGGTTCAGAGAAGGTCACTGCTCCTGACCTCCTGAGGTAAGTATGGGTAAGGGGGGTACAGGGAGGTGGGTGTTCAGTGGGAGGACAGGGATGGAGAAGGGAGGACTTGGGAGATGATGAGGGACCACTTTCCTTTTTGCAGGTTAAAATACAAAATGAAAGACATCGGGGGAAGGTTTTCTTTACTCACAGGTATTTTAAAAATATTACATATTTGGGCAGACTGGGATGGGCACCCAGTGTGCCATATTAATGTGTGTGTGTTGAGAATACATGCCAACATGGGGATTGGGCACTCCCATGTCGGCAATTGAAAACTATAGGCTTTGGGAGGGGCATCATCCGACACCAGGAGTGGGGATCCTGATGACAGACCATTAACATTTTAAACAAATTCACATATTTGGCAGACTGGGGTGGGCTCCCAGTTTGCCATATTAGTTGGGGGGGTGAGAGATACACGCCGAGATGGGGATTGGGCAACACAATGTCAGCATTTAAAGAATAAATACTCAGTCCATTTTTTGCTAAAGGGAATCCACCATTGTGGATCCCCGTTCATCACTCAGTCTCCATTTGTGAGGTAGGATGAGGATCAGAAGGCCCTATCTGACCATCTGATCTTCATCTCTCGACCAGATGTCCATATCTGACCATCTGGCCTTCATCTCACAAATGGGGATTTTGACACCTCACGAATAGGGATCATCTGATGAACAGGGATTCTGACACCTCAGAAATGGGGATTTTGTTTGGCTATTCCCCATTCATGAGGTGTCAAAATTCCTGTTCATCATCCGATTCCCATTTGTGAGATAGGGCCATCTGGTCCTTATCTCATGAACAGGAATTTTGACAGCTCAGAAAAGTAGATTGGCTGACCAATGGGGATTTTGACACTTCACGAATGGGGATTGGAAGCAAGTGATGAACGGGAGTTTCCCATAGCATCAAAGTCCTATTTTAATACACTGATGAAAACCAAACACATGGGTTTGTAGAGGGCTTCAACCTGAAAAAAAACATGCATTGATTTGAACAGAATACATCCGTGGGGCAAGTACAAACATTTTGTTTTGGGTAAAAAGTGAAAACAAGATGGCGGCTCATGAACAGGGATTTTTTTCTTACAAATGGGAATTTCATGAATCCCCATTTGTGAACTGTCAAAATCCCTATTGATGAGCTGAAATCCTTGTTCACAGCTGTGCGTCTATCCAAAAGACTGAACTGAGCATGCTCAGAACCCAACTTTTCAAAATTTTTTAACTTTGGATCAGAATAATATTTTTTCACCAAACCAACACTAGCTTGTTCCTTGGGGCATGCTCTTTCTACCCTAAACATGTCAGACCACAAACCCAAACAGTGTATGTGTAGTGCGATCAGGAAAAATCTGGAAAAATGGGGGAAAAAAGTGAAAAACACACCTTTTTGCACTATATGCTTTACAAAATCTGCATAACTTATCTAAACAAAACGTGGCACATCGGGAGATCTTCCCCACGAGACAGAGCATAACAAGATGTGTGAAAATCTGTTGAATGGTTACAAAATTATTAAGGTGCAAATGTTGGGGTTTAACATTAAACTGCCTACTCAACCCTAACTATAAAGGCATGACCATATATATATAGATATATACTATATATCTATATATATATATTTTTTTTGCAAAAAACTTTGTTAATGCATCGGTTAGGTTGATCGCACAGCGACAAAAGTATGGAAATGCCTTGTCATTTCTATTTTCCACTCACCAACAGACTCCAGGGTGTCATATGGTCATCAGGCCCAACCTCACCCCATTCCAAGTATAAACAAACTGACATGCTACAGCATTGGAGAATGGGGTGAGAGTTAGGCCTGAGGATCTCATGGCACACCCCAGAATCTGTTGGTGAGTGGAGGGTGAGGGGGTGGGAGTGGGGTAATAGGGGAGTAACCCTAACATCACAGTTTCATACTTTTGCCTCTGTTCTATCAACCATAACTGATGAAATAATGGAGATTTTTGCAATGAATGTCCCTTCCTTTTGAGAAAGTGTAATCTAACTAGTAACTGGTATGTGGTAGTGGGAGTGTGGGCACTATGGCCCTGTGCTCCCCTCATGATCCCCCTTTTTTTGTAATGTATGAGTATGTGGGATTGTGAGCTTGCTGGGCCCTGCGCCCCCACTTATACATAAGTACAGAGCCATATAGCAGCCCCATAGTACTCAAAGGAACCCTTGTAACACATATTTGACAATATTTCAGTAACTGTAACAAGTATAAAAAAAATTCCACTACAGTGCTATTCATGACTTTGAAATCTCCATGTGTTCTGAGGATGAAAAATTTGTATCTCACATGGTTTCCAAGATACAGGCACCGAAAGTTGCCACTGGTGCCACAATGTTAGCCTATGGAAAATTTCTCAAATTCAGTGCACTGCAACTATGGGCCCATTGAATGTTTTGGGACCAAACCACCAAAAGGCACATCTGTGGGATCAGGGCTTGCCCCCTGCAAATTTCAGTCCAAAAGCCCCAACCATTTTGGTGTAGTGAGATGGAAAAGAATTGGTTTTTTTTTGTCAAAGTACTGTCGCAAATTGTGACAGTTTCATTAGTACAGTAATAACACTTTCAAGATTTGTGAAAGTGCTGGCGGTCAAGCCTAATGCAATGTGCAACACCGCGGGGTTCGATCTTTAAAGAAGAATTTCTGTGTGTTTTTCCCCTCCAATAAAGATAGTGCTGTGATCCTCAGGACCCAACTAGGTAAACACAGCAGTCAGTGTTTCCCTAGTGCGTCCCAAATTTAAACGCCAGGTATTTTTCTTTCTTGCTAACTGAAAACAAGATGGCCACTGCGTGACAGTAAAAGGGCCATTTGCAATAGTATAATGCAGTGGTGGCAGCTTTCATGAGACACATATATATTTCTCCCTTTGACTATAATGGGAAACTTGTTATTTGATTAACTTTTGAATGGTTTAATATTATTTCTCCAAATCTTCGAAAGGTACAGCACATCAGTGACTCAGACTGTATCTTCCCTGAAGATTTCAGACCAAACAAAGAAATCATGCGGTCTGTGGCTACGAGCAAAGAAACATGCAAAAAACTCTGGGTTTGTTTTGCATTTCTGGGTGCTCTGCAGTTCCACAACTGCTCATCCAACCATGTTGCAACTTGCCAGATCCAGAGATCTGTTACCAGACCATGCATGCAAAATTTCAGTCGAATCCGTTATATGATGCAGAAGTTATTAAAGTGCAAAATTTGGGGTTAAACATAGAAGTGGCCAGGCAACCATAACTTTGCTGGCACTACCGTGTCAGTCTAATATATATATATATATATATATATTATTTTGCAACATTTATATATATGCAACGTGTAGACAGATAGATAGATACATACATACATACATAGATAGATATACGCTGTATAATCATATAAATGTTGCAAAAAACTTTGTCAATCCTCCATATAGGTTTAAGGGGGTGAAAGAGTTGTGGACTCTTGGAACAGCCTCCAAATGGAGATTGTGGGAGCAAAATCAGTGAATTCAAATATGCATGGGATAGACATAAAGATTCTCTAGCAACAGGAAGGAAGGATAAGTCACAGATCATTTAGGTTCCATGGTTTTGTAAACAGATCGGGAAATGGGTAAACTATATTGGCCAAACAGTTCCTATCTGCTGTCAACTTCTATGTTTATAAAGCCACAAAATTTGGGAAATGAGGCTTTAGGATTTCCCTTACACCCCACCCTCCCAAACCAGGCAGGAGAGCAGGCGTGGGGTGTGCCTTGTGCTTCTCAAGCCTAATGCTCAACCCATTCTCATAAAGTCTACACATCTCACCTTATTCAAAGATGGAATGGGATGAGCATTAGGCTTAAGAACATAAGAACATGTTGGCAGAAGGGGACCATATTATCCATCAATTCTGGTCAGATTGGCTACCCCCCTATTCTGTTCTTCATCTGAGATTACCATAGTACTTGTCCCATGCTAGTTAAAAAACAGTGACTATTTTGGCCTTCACAACCTCTGGTGGTAAGCTAGTCCAAGGGTCCATCACCCTCTCTGTGAAGTAGGACTTACGAATGTTGGTTTTAAACTTAACCCCTGTTAGTCTCAAACTGTGCCTCCTTGTTCGCGTGGTCTCATTTCTGTGAATGAAGTTTTCTGCTTGTATCTTATTTATGCCCTTTATGTATTTGAAGGTTTCTGTTATATCCCCCATTTCTCCTTTGTTCGAGGGAGTACATTTGCAGTTACTGTAGTCTAGATTCATATTGCTCCTGGTTCAGTCCCTGTATCATTTTTGTAGCTCTTCTCTGTGCAGCCTCCAAGAAGTCTATGTCCTTTTTTAGGTGTGGCCTCCAGAACAGCTTGCAGTACTTGAGATGTGGCCTCACAAGGGACCTGTAGAGAGGGAGTATGACCTCTCACTTCCTATTTGTAATACAGTGGCGTGAAAAAGTATTTGCCCCCTTCCTGATTTTCTCTATTATTGCATATTTGTCACACTGGATGTTTTCAGGTCTTTAGAGAAAATGTAATATTAGATAAAGGGAACCTGAGTGAACAAATAACACTTGTTTTTTTTTTAATTTCACTTATTTAATGAAAAAAAGTTAACCAACACCAACTGGCACTGTGTGAAAAAGTAATTGCCCCTTACACTTAATAACTGGTTACGTACATTTAGCTGCAATGACTGCAACCAAACACTTCCTATAATTCAATATCAGTCTTTCACATTGCTGTGGAGGAATTTTAACCCACTCTTCCTCGCAGAACTGCTTTAATTCAGTAACATTTGGTAGGTTTTCGAGCATGAACTGCTCATTTCAGGTCCTGCCACAGCATCTCTATTGGGTTTAAGTCTGGACTTTGACTAGGCCACTCCAAAACTTTAATTTTACTTCTTTAGCCATTCTGATGTGGACTTGTTTTGTGTTTTGGATCATTGTCTTGCTGCATGACCTAACCACGCTCAGCTTCAGCTGATGGAAGGATGACCGACATTCTCCTTAAGAATTTTCTGGTACAGAGCAGAATTCATGGTTCCTTTAATTATGGCAAGTCATCCAGGTCCTTAGGCAGCAAGCATCCCCACACCATCACACTACCACCACCATGTTTGACTGTTGGTATGGTGTTCTTACTGTGGAATGCTGTGTTTGCTTTACGCGAGACATTATGGGATCCATGTCATCCAAAAGTTCCACTTTGGACTCATCTGTCCATAGAACATTTTCCCAAAAGGCTTGTGGATCATCCAGGTGCTTGGCAAATGAGAGATGAGCATTTATGTTCTTCTTGGTTAGCAGTGGTTTCCGCCTTGCTACTCTCACATGAAGCCCATTTTGCCCAGTCTCTTTCTGATTGTGGAGTCATGAACACTGACCTTAGCTGAGGCAAGAGAAGCCTGCAGTTCTTGGATGTTGTTTTAGGATCCTTTGAGACTTCCTGAATGATTTTACGCTGCCTCTTGGAGTAATTTTGGCAGGCCGCCACTCCTGGGAAGATTCACTACTGTTCCAAGTGTTCTCCATTTGAGATTATGGCTCTCACTGTGGTTCGATGGAGTCCCAGAGCCTTAGAAATAGCTTTGTAACCCTTTCCAGACTGATAGAGGGCAACAAATTTTTTTCTGATCTTTTCAGGAACTTCCTTTGATCATGGCATAACGTGCTTGGTGAATCTTTGTGCTGGCAATGTGACTCTGATGGTAAGGGTCAAAATAAGTGAGATTTATATTGAGCAGGGCTGGCTGTAATCAAGCCTGGCTGTGTTCAATCAGCTGACTCTAATTATCCCTTTAATTGGGTTGATTTAACTAGGGCAATTACTTTTTCACACAGTGCCAGTTGGTGTTGGTTAACTTTTTTCATTAAATGAATGAAATAAGTAAAAAAAAAAGTGTTATTTGTTCACTCAGGTTCCCTTTATCTAATATTATATTTTGTCTAAAGACCTGAAAACATCCAGTGTGACAAATATGCAATAATAGAGAAAATAAGGAAGGGGGAAAATACTTTTTCACGCCACTGTACACCTGCCAATACATCTGAGGATGCTACTAGCTTTCTGCACCACCTTTTCACGTTGTCTATCCACCTTTAAATCTTTGGAAATAAGCGCTCCAAGGTCCCGTTCAAGTTTTGTTTCTGTTAATTTTCACCATCGAATGTGTATGTTTTCCTTGGGTTTCCTTTACCTAGGTGCATGAACTTGCACTTTTGGCACTGCATTTCAACTGCTTGAGGATCCAAAAGGATTTATCTCAAATGAAAAAGGATGATGTCATATGAAAATATATATTTTTTTCATTTCATACATCTATCTTTTAGTACTTTTTTCAAATTTTTTAAATGCAGTAACTTAAAAACTTCCTATTATTTTTTCACCAGACTAGGAAAGGGCACATCTGTGGGTTAGTCCCTTTCTGTCCTGAAAATTTAAGACCAAGATTCCAAACCTTGGGCTTCTCTAGCCTAACGCTCACCTCATTCCATCGGTAAATAAGGTCAGATGTGTAGACTTCATGAGAATGGGGTGAGCGTTAGGCTTGAGAAGCTCAAGGCACACCCCACCATGCTCTCCTGCCTGGTTTGGGAGGGTGGGGTGTTAGGGAAACACTAAGTCCTCATTTCCCAACTTTTGTCACTTTTACCCTAACTGGACCATTTACAAAGTTTTTTGCAACTTACTTTCTTACTTTTTGAGATAGTATAATAGTATCCTTATTTTACTGTGGGAGCGCAGGCTCCTTTGGACCCTGCTCTCCCATCCCTTCGTTGATGTATATAAGTATGTTTGTGTGGAAGTATAGGGCCCTCTGGTCCCTGTGCTTCAACTTATAGGACAACAGTTACCAAATTGTCAGCATAGCCGTCTTATTACCCAATCGCATGTACCTGTTAGAGAACATTTTCGAATCCCTTTAAAAACATAATTCTGCAAAACTGCAATGCCATTCCATGCCACTGGTGTGAAAACACATTTTAGCCAGGATTTGAAAAATGGCAGCTGTGACATACATGAGGTGTAGTAATAAGAAGGCTATGTTGAAAATCTGGGGTACAAATATTTAACATTTCTGAACTTAAGAGTGGGCATAGCAAAATTGCAACAAATGGGCGTAAATGTAATTTTTTCATATTTTGACCCCAAATTTTTAAGATATTCTTCTTATGATGCCCTCATAAACCCCATGGGCCAGATATTCAAAACTTTGCACAGGGCAAAAACCATTTGCGCAGGTGTAGCACGGGATTATCATGGGTCTGCTATATTCAAAAGGCCAAATAACGCGGGCAAACTGCATTAGTGCTGGGCAAAATTATAATGTATGCAAGGGGCAAACTGACATGAATACAGGCGCAATGCTATATTCAGCGACTAGCACCATGCTAAGTGGTTTTGTGCGACTTAGCGCAACACTTAGTGCGGTGCACATTACCGCCCAGGAAAAGCTTGTCTTAACCCTTGGCAATCAGCTTTGCGCGACACTATGGCTTTGCGCGGTGTCTGCGTGGGTTTAGCACAGGTTTTGTGTGACCCTAACAAATAAATATGACACATAGATAAAGCCAAACAGAGGAAGCATGCTGCTAACTGATGGCATCACAATGATGCCATCATCTGCCACCAGTCCCAGCCATGCCAGACAGTAAGTGGTGACCATGCCACTAGTGGACAGCATGGCAGTGTGGCCATACAGCACACACCTGTGGACCACACTTCTGTGGACACCAACAGATGCCAGCACACACATGCAGCACTGTGGGCATGGAGGATGTTGAGGGGAGCATGTATGGGTGGCAAGGCTGTGCTACAGACCAGGTGTGGCCACAAGGCTGGGACACATCATGCAGTGCACATGGGCCAGTATTGGGAATACCCCAACACCAGTGTGCCTTTCGGATAATATATGCCCCCGCCACATACCACACAGCTGTACAACTGCCATAGCACACAAAGCCAGAAATGTACATGTCACTGTGAGCATCCCATGCCACAGGTGCAGCATCTGTGGGTCACACAACAGCGTAACAGTAATGTCCACTGTCAGTAAACACCTGCAGGTTGAGCCTCTCACTGTGTATAGTGCAGTCATCATCACTGCCCTACACACCATAAGCATTGCTGTGTCCACACATTACTGGCCCCCTTGCTACTGTAGTTTCTGCTGTGCACTGTAGCATGACCTACAATGTGACAGTTGCATGCAGCACCACCACCATCTGTGCCTATGCTGTGTTGTCCCAGTACAGCTGCAGGCAGCAGCACATGTGTAAGTAGTGTTCAGAACTGTATAATATTCCCCAAGCTGTTTGCGTAGTGCTAACACGTTTGCGCGGGTTTAGCGCAGGGCTAAACAGTTAGCCCAGTGCAAACTGCATGCAAATCAGGGCATAATGAGATACTAATCTGGATGTTTGCTCAAAGACTACCTAAGTAGGCTCATTTGCATGTCACTTTTGAATATGGAAAAGTTTAGCACCGGGCAAACGTGCTTGCACTAACAGTTCGGGGAATATTTTACAGTTTTGCACACTGTACTTTCACATACGTTGCTGCCTGCAGCTGTACTGGGTCCACACATTTGCTGGCACACACATTGACCACATAGTTCATCTCTACCTACCTTCACATCGCTGTGCACTGTGTTGCTGTTGTGGTTTGCACTTCCTGGTTGCCATATTCAGAGCTGCCTTATTCCAGGGCTAAGTTTGCCCTGCACTCCCAGCCCAGTTTGCCGGCCTCATTCCCATGCTATATTCAGAAGCTGTTTGCCCCGGGCTATTCCTTTAGAATATGGCTTGTTTTGTGCTCCGGGCTAAGTTTGTCTGCCAGGTAGTGCTAATTTAGCCCCGGGGCAAAGTTTTGAATATCTGACCCCATATGTGGTAATTTTCAAATATGTGCCAAAATGCCATTCCATGCCATAGGTGCAAAAACACATTTTGGACAGAATGTGAAAAATGATAGCTGTACTATTCATGAGTTGGTGTGGAAAAACAGCTATGTTGAAAATTTAGAGACAATATATATTGAAAATTACCAGAGTTATGTGCATGCATAGAAAACGTTCAACAAACGTACGTAAATCAGGAATTTTTTCACCAAATTTTAAACATGGCCTTTTTGGGATCCCACCTCATAGAAACATAGAATTTGATGGCAGATAAGGAAGACTTGGCCCATCTAGTCTGCCCATTTTCCTACCTAACAGATAAGCTACAGATTCTAGATAATCAACAGCTTACTTCCTCCTACCCCCCACTAGGACTGCCTTATGTCTGTCCCATGCATTCTTGAATTCCCCCACTGTACTTAACTCCACAACCTCCTCAGGGAGACTGTTCCATGCATCCACAACCCTCTCCATGAAAAAATGCTTCCTTACATTACCTCTGAGCCATCCCCCCTCTATCTTCAAATTGTGCCCCCTTGTTCTTGAACATCTCTTTTTCTGAAAGATGCTACCCTCTTGGACTTTGTTGATTCCCTTGAGGTACTTGAAAGTTTCTATCATGTCCCCTTTCTCCCTTCTTTCCTCAAAGGTATACATATTAAGTTCCTTTAGTCTTTCTCCGTAAGCACAGGTGGTGAAATTTCATTATTCAGTCCTGAAAGGTGATTCTGCACAAAGAACTGAGAAACCACTTTCTGGACCCGATTAACAAAATGAAATGTTCATGAGGTGGGGTCCCAAAAAGGTCATTTTGAAAATGTGGTGCACAAATTCCCCAAAATAGCAAATATAGCAACATAAGTTCTAAACACCATTGAAATACATTATAGGGCACTTACCATTATTCCTCAGTTCATGTTTCAGCTTTGAAGAGTGCAGATGTGTCTCAGTCCACAAAAGATGACTGCATACAACCTCCAGAGGTATGTAAAGGGTAAGGGGTTGGTGTGGGAATGGGGGCATTCAGCGGGAGGGTCAGGATGTGGTGATGTGGTGATGTGAATGGCAGTGACAATGAGTGACTGTTTTGTTTATTTCAGGCAAAAAAAATGTCAGGGGACATTTTTCTCTTTTTGCAGTAAATATCAAATAAATCTATTTGGGCCCTTCGATATCAGTAAAAATTATTAAAACAGCAGGCTGCAGGGAGGATCCGACACCAGGGGTGGGCTTGCTGATGCTGGATTATATAAATATAATTTTAAAACAACAAGGAGGTAATGGGATGCCAGTAGACACCAGGGAAATATATTGTGGCACAGAGGATAGCTCAGAATTCATGATAAAGGATACGTTTTCGGAACTTGTGATACAAAAAATGATTCTTTTTGTGAATCATGCTGTCACAAAAAAGGATTTCTAACAGTAAATAAAATACATTTCTGGGCATATCTTTAACCTGAAGTTCATATTTCACCTCAGGTGGTCCCAATGAGCCAGCTAGGTGTGGTGGACTCTCTCCAGGATTTCATTTCTGTGGCTTTTTAAAAAAGAAAACAAGATACCGCTGGTGAAAAATTATTTTTCTTTCACAAAAAAGGATTTTTTATCACAAATGGGTCTCATGAGACTTAATCTATTTTCACAAGAACAAATCATTGGTTGATTTTTCTTCCTCTATCCTGAAAAGTGATCTTCCCATTGAAAACAATGGGAAATGAAAAACATAATAACTTTGCAACAGATTAATATTTTTACACAAAACAAAGCATGCCTGTTCTCTTACTCAAGCTATTTCTACCATTAAAACATCACACTAAAATTCCACACCATCTGGACACATGGCAACGAGGAAAAAACTGCAAAAGGTGATGACATTATGACTTTTTACGCTGTCCAGATCTCAGAATCTGCACAGCCAGCTGGCATGAAACTTGCCACATCAAGGGACCTACACAACAGGATAGCACATACAAAATTTAGAGCAAATCCATTGATCGATTGCAAAGTTATTATAGTGCAAAATGTGAGGTTTAACATTAAACATGCTACTCAACCCTAACTATGAGGTGTTACATGACCCCATAATATATGTATATATGTGTATATAAATAAATATACCATAGTTAGGGTTGAGTAGCCCTTTTAATGTTAAAGGGTGAAGCTTTGCACCTAATAACTGCCCGCATTGGCCTGAGAATTTAGTAGACGCGGGACATAAACATAGATCTTAGGATTTCCTAACTTTTGTACCAGTCAGATATACGGCTGCAGACTTAAGTGACATCCATGTGTGCATTTACATTTTTTTCCACATTCTTTGCTCACACCTACAGGTCGCACGGTTTATGCAACTGGTCCAAAAACCTTCACAGAACATGTGGCCAGGGTGCCTGATGTGCCTTTTGAAGATTTCATGAAAAAATATAGAATGGTTCAAAAGTTATTCAAAAAACAATTTCCCATTATAAGTCAATGGGAAAAGTTAACAAAAAGTTTGACAGTGTCACAAATGCACTTTTTAGTGTCACAAATGACCCCTGTAGTGTTGTGAGTCAGCTATTTTTTTTTCAGTTACTGTTCACAGAAATGCTTGCCATTTAAATTCGGGACCCTCTAGGGACACAATTCTTTTTGTGTTCACCTAGTCGGACCCTGAGGATGCTAGCCATGTCTTTATTTTGGGGTAAAACACACCAGAAATGTTTTTTCAAATTTCTCAGAAAAGTAGTGTTGTAAAGTAGTGTCGCACTTGCGACACTTTCGTAAATTTTTGTGAAAGCTTTCACAAATCACGACACTACTATTCCAGGCTATGGTAAAATGGCAGGAATTCTTTGGACCCTGCTGCAAAAGGACGGTTTGGTCTTTTGGGCTGAAATTTGGAGGGAAGGCGGCCAACATCTCACAGATGTGCTTTTCCATGGTTTGGTGAAAAAATATTTCATGGATGCCAAGTTATGGTACTCTGAAGTTGACATTTTTTCCCATAGACTAACATGGTGGTGTCCACCGGCCTTTCGGGGCTCGTATCTCGGAAAAGGTGCGAGATACAGAATTTTCAACGTCACAATGAGTAGCTCTGTGGGCTACTCATTTGGTGAAAACCTAGCCCGGAAAATCATGAATCATGTGAAATTTTAATTTTTTTTCTATGTTGTACAGTTCCTGAGATATCAGAAATTTAGTATTCCAACAGCTCATTTTCTGCTTTGAGGCCCATTATTATGCATACATTCCTTGTACACACTGTGTTTCTCTATGCAGCTGTTGGGCAAAACCAGGGTGTGCGCTTCCTTTAGTGTTACAGTTAGCATTACCACTTGTGTTTCCTTACGCATTTGCATTACCATTCCCATGTACGGCCACCGTGTGCGTTACCCTTTGCGTTCCTGTTTCCGTATGCACTTGCGCTCACGTTTCCATTCTCTTCACTTTGCCATTATTTCTGCTGTTAATGTTACCATTTGTGCTTCCAGTTGCCGCACTGTGACCATGCACATCACGGTTTGCATTTCCATATGCGCTTGCATTTCCTTTTGTGTTTCTGTTTCCTTTGGTGTTATTGTTGCTGTTACCATTACCATTTACATTTACAATTGCTGTAACATGACCATGTGCGTTACGGTTTGCTTTTCCATACTTACCTGCATTCGCATTTCTGTTTCTGTTTCCTTTGGCATTATTCTTCATGTTAACTTTACCATTTGCATTTACAATTGCGGTACCTTGCCCGTGCGCATTACGGTTTGCATTTCCATATACGCTTCTGTTCCCATTTCCATTTCTGTTCCCTTTGGCATTCTTTTTGCTGTAACACTTAACATTTGGGTTTAAAATACTGGTGCCATCACAGTGTGCATTAACAGTTGTGTTTTCATAAGCGCTTGCATGTCTGTTTCTGTCACTGTTCACTTCGGCATCACTTTGCCCTTGCATTTCTATTAATGTTTACTTTACCATTTACATTTGCATTACCATGTGCATAACTGTCGGCGCTTGCATTTGCATTGCTGTTCCTGTTACTATGTGACAAGACATCACGGGTCCCGCTCTCCTGCCACCGCATTCCATTCACTATTTATCATCCTCATTCTCAAAAAGAAGGGAAATTAGAGGCAAAAAACTCCATTTAATGCATCAGTTAGGGTTGTTCCACAGTGACAAAAGTGATGAAATTTGGTGTTAGGGTTGAAAACCCCCTTTGGACCCCCCAGCCCACCCCTCCATCCAGCATCAGGGTAAGCGATGGGGTCATTGGTCCTAATTCTCATCCCATTCTCCTTTACCTCAGCTTCTTTACATATGTGATGGGGTGAGAGTTAGGGCCAATGAGCCCATCATGCACCGTGATGCTGGTTGGAAGGGTGGGCTGAGGGGGTCCAAGGGGGTTTCAACCCTAACACTGAATTTTCTCACTTTTGTTGCTGTGGAACAACCCTAACTGATGCATTAAATGGAGTTTTTTGCTTTCTAATATATATATATATATATATATATTATGGTAGCACGGTAGTGCTACCATAGTTAGGGTTGAGGAGCCATTTCTATGTTAAACCCCAAAACTTTGCACCTTAATAACTTTGCAACCGTATGACAGATTTGGCTGAAATTTGGAATACATGATCAAAACCATAGGCCTTGGGATCTGCTAAGTTTCATAGTGGTCGGATATACAGCTGCGGAGTTATTAAGCGTGATCTGTGCGCGCATTTACGCTTTTTCTGGAATTCTACGGTCGCGCCTACAGGTCGTACGGTTTGCGCGACCAGTCCGAAATCTTCAGGAAACGTGCAGCCGGTGTCCCCGATGTGCCTTTCAAAGATTTTGTGAAAAAATATTAAATGGTTCAAAAGTTATTCAAAAAACAGTTTCCCATTATAAGTCAATGGGAAAAGTTAACAAAAAGTTCAACACTTTCGAAAATGCATTTTTACTTTCGCAAATGGGCCTGTTATTTTCACAAATCAGCCATTTTGTTTTCAGTTGGTGATCAGAAAAATGGTTGGCATTTAAATTTGGGATCCTCTAGCAACCTAATTCTTTTTGTATTCACCTAGTCGGACCCTGAGGATGCTTGCCATGTCTTTATTTTGTGGTAAAACACCTCAGAAATATGTTTTTCAAATTTCTGGAAAAGTATTACATAAATTACTTTGTGCTCACGAAAAGTGTTGAACTTTTTTACAAAGCTTTACAATTTATGCACAGTAATTTTCCATCTGTGGGACAGTGACAGCGTGATTCTCTGGCACTGCGCTGCAAAAGAACCGTTGGGAGTTTTGGGCTGAAATTTGGAAGAACAGAGCCGACATCTCACAGATGTGCCTTTCAGTGTTGTATTGAAAAATATTACATGGTGGCAAAGTTACGGCACTCCAAAGTTGATGGTTTTTCCCATAGGATAACATTACGGCGCCTGACGCATTACAGAAATCCTTTGGCACCCTGCTGCAAAATAACGGTTTGGTCTTTCTTCCTGAAATTTGGAAGGAAGACAGCCAACAGCCCACACATGTGCCTTTCAGTGGTTTGGTGAAAAACATTAAGGGAGGCAAAGTTATGGCGTCCGAACTTTTTTTCCCTTAGGATAACATTACGCGTCATTGCGCTTGCAGGCCCGATCTCAGAAACGGTGCGAGATACGGACTTTTCGTTGAAAATTTCTTAGCCCCCAAATGGGGCTAAGATTTAAATTAGCCAGGACAGTTGTAAATAATATGACTTTTAAATTTTTTCTATGTCGTATGGTTCCTGAGATATAATGTATTTAGTATTCCAAGATCTCATTTTCTGCGCCAATACTCATTATTATGCATACATTATTTGTACTCACTGTCTTTCTCTATGCAGGTTTTGGGGAAAACCAGCCTGTGTGCTTACATTACTGTTACTGTTGCCCTTTCCGCTTGCGGTTCCGTACCCGTTTCACTTACCATTGATGTCTGTGCCACCATGTGTGTTATTCTTTGCGTTTTCATTTGCGCTTGTGTTTCTGTTATTTTTTGCCGTTTCTGTCTATAGTACTGTTTATCTTTCTGTTTCACTTTACGTCACCATGCCCATTGACATTTCTGCTTGCAGGCATCATGTTACTATGTGACAAGACATCACGTGGCAGACCATTCCCATCTACGCCACCATGTGCGTTACCCTTTCTGTTCTCATTCACGCTTGTGTTACCATGTGAGCCACTGTTAGCATTTCTGTTTGCGTTGCTGTCCCTGTTAGTATGCCACAAGACATCATGTGGTTCGGGCCCCGCGCTCCCGCCACTGCATTACATTCACTATTTCTTGTTATCATTCTCAAAAAGAAGGGAAATTAGAGGCAAAAAACTCCATTTAATGCATTAGTTAGGGTTGTTCCACAGCGACAAAAGTGAGGAAATTCGCTGTTAGGGTTGAAAACCCCCCTTGCACCCCCACCCACCCCCAACCGGCATTGGGGTGTGCATTGGGATCGTGGGTCCTAACTCTTACCCCATTCTACTATACTTCTGTTGCTTTACATGTCATGGGGTGAGAGCTAGGCTGATGATCCCAATGCACACCCCAATGCTACCACGCATGCCATCCTTTTATGCTTTCATTTGCGCTATGCTTCTGTTACTTTTGCCATTTGTGTGTACTGTACTGTTTTCTTTCTGTTTCACTTTGCGTCACCATGCCCATTGACATTTCATTTACAGGCACCATGTTGCTATGTGACAAGATCACATGGCACACTGTTCCGCTCACGCCACCGCAAGGCATCTCCTTCTGTTCTCATTCGCCTGTGTTACCATGTGTGCCACTGTTAGCATTCCTGTTTGCATTGCTGCTCCTGTTACTATGCCACAAGACATCATGTGGCGGAAGCGCGGAGCCCTTTGGGCCCCACACTCCCGCCACAGCATTACATTCACTATTTCTCATTATCATTCTCAAAAAGAAGGGAAATTAGAGGCAAAAAACTCCGTTTAATGCATTAGTTAGGGTTGTTCCACAGTGACAAAAGTGAGAAAATTCGCTGTTAGGGTTGAAAACCCTAACTCCGAATTCACACCCCCCCCCAGCACCACACACACACAGACACACACACACATGCAAGTATGGGGGAGGACCAAGTCAACACAACCAATGACAGACAACCAGCAGCAGGTGACAGAAATAACAAACAATTGTCTAAATGTACTACAAGACATCCCCACCCACCTGACCAGGTACTGCATGCTCAGTGGAGATCAACAGCAAAACTGAGGCCATGTACACCAAACGTACACATCCCTGATTGCAGCTGCACACACATACCACACTTAGTAGTTGCATGGCCTTACCTACTGATGCCCCACACCAGACCACACCACTTGTGGGGCCACCTGAGCAATAGAGTTCAGCAAACCAAGGAGTTGTACAGGTATAATATCTCTGATTATAACAAGGGTTTGAGAAATAGAGCTTTTAACTGACTGTAAACATTGTAACAGCCTTATGTTTATTTTATTAACATACATGTAGAGCCTAACCATATGATGAACATGGTTTAATGTTGTTTAAAAACAGTTTTATTATGATAGCAATAAGCCACCCCAGGTATTATGTTAATGGTCAGTTTATCACTGTCTAGTGACATGTGGCACTCGGCATGCCTCATTCAACATTAAACCCTCACAGGGTGATTAACAGACCATTTAACATAACTGTTGGTCATGCCTTATTGCTTAATTGTCTTTATGAGTAGATACTCTCCTCTGCTAGGCACTGCAGCAGCTTTAACACAGTGTCCCACCCAGTTACACCATACACTGTCTAGTTACTGGAGAATGGCTGTGAATATGAACTCATGAAGATGAACAGTGTAACTTGATCATTACAGTCACCAAAACCCTAGTGTGATTATAACTGACAGAGTCAGTGATAGAGGATAACCCCTGCTGTCCTAATACACTTACCCCATTGTGAGTTAAATCAATACTAAAAGACATTCTGTTTATATCTACACCATACCTACTTGATTCCTGTTGTACCACAATTAATATAGTTATCACTTTGATAGCATCAGTGACAGAAGTGTGGCAAACCCAAACAGTAGGCATACAGCCTGAGTATGAAACAACTGTTAAAAAAATCACACTGTGTCCATAAGTGGCATAGATCACTCATTGCAACAATAGTAAATGTATTACTATTTGAATAAGTTAGTCATCACAGATGCAATGAGATTGTCTTTATCAGGTACAACATACTCAGTAAGTGCCTACAGGAAAATCTATCCTATATACATCTCCGATACAGGTACAACATTGTTGGCTCAGTAGTGCTATGATATTTAGAAGTTGCTTGGCCTGATCCATGCAATTACAATGTTTCTTACAAAGAATACTTACTGCATCTTTAGTATTGAAACACACTGAAGGTCTATGTATGTACATCAGCAGTACACTTTCATCAGTAAGAATGCATGTGATACTGGCAGTACGAATTTCAAGTGTTGAAAAAGGCAATGCTTTTCCATACGTTTACATCAGCCTCTCTATGTTGACTAAACCATTGCAGTAAATGTACTACTATGTAAATCACCTACTAAATGTATCTCTACTTTTATCTTGAGCATACTAGTGTATTATAGTTAATTTATGTGCTTCTCTTAATTAATGTATACTCACTAGTGTTAAAACCTTTATACAACTGTCATCATGCACCTTCAGCATTTATATTGAATAACGGCACAGTACCAGTTGTGGTGTGTGTGGGCATCGGTAGGTAAGGCCATGCAACTAAGTGTGGTACATTGCGTGCAGCTGCAATCAGGGATGTGTACGCTTGTGTACATGGCCTCAGTTTTGCTGTTGATCTCCACTGAGCATGCAGTACCTGGTCAGGTGGTGGGATGTCTCGAGTACATTTTGACAATTGTTTGTTATTTCTGTCACCTGCTGCTGGATGTCTGTCATTGGTTGTGTTGACTTGGTCCTCCCCATACTTGAATGTGTGTGTGTGTCTGTGTGTGTGTGGTGCTGGGGGTGACTGAGTTAGTTTTCAACCCTAATAGCGAATTTCCTCACTTTTGTCGCTGTGGAACAACCCTAACTAATGCATTAAATGGAGTTTTTTGGCTCTAATATATATATATATATATATATATATATATAGCTGTGTGGACAGTATTTGAGAGCTAAAGTGTGACATTCATACACTCAAAAGAAGTTTTATAATTAGGCATGACTCAGCCTTAATTTTAATGTGTATATGAGGTAGTTGCATAATATAAAGATAGTTCTGTATTTCTAAGTTTGAAAAATGGCACAGTTAGCTATGACATGGAAACTACTTTTGTGGGTAACTCAGTGTCCATTATGCATTATTTCTCATTTCTAGCAATAAATAAAATTTTCAAATGCAGTGTCTCTGTCTTCTATTTAAGTGTATTCATTTGCAACATCTAATGATTTGATGTTCTTCCATACCTAAGTGTTGCTCTCTATCCTCCAATGTAGACAGCACTAAAAATACAAACAGGAGGTTACCAAAGTTTCATTACTTCCTGCTTATACTGTTTATGTCCAGTCTACATGCCTTTCACACTTAAGCTGGACATTAAGTAGAAAGAAAAACATGAACAAATCACTTGGTTGCACTTGATTTATTATGTGATCATCTCTGTTGCATAAAACTACTGTGGGTAACGCAGACACCACAGTAGCAATGCAACATGTGAAATACATGGTACAACTTTTATTAATGGTTTATTATCAACCAAACAGCCAATACACATTGATAAGTACCATGTCTCATCAGGGGCCATTTTGACATCACTGTAGCTTCACAGAGCCAGATTAAGCAGAGGCCCAACCACAGTTAGCAACCAGAAAGCACCAAGGCAAACTGTTTGGTACTGATAACTAAAGATGAGGGTGCCACATGATGCTCCCTAGCAACCCCATGCTGGCCTTTGAGGGGAGAATTATGCCAAAATATCACACAGACCCATCCTAAGCTCACCACCACATACATCAAAGGGATGCCGCTGCAGCAGGTTTCTTGTTCTACACATGGAATGCCACATCCAAACTACTCTGCAAGTCAAAACAATACACCAAAGTTCCCCATGAACAAGCAAAGGCAAGGCAAGAGACATCTGGATAGTACATGGCAGGCCTGAGCTGCATCAGGGGTCATTTTGACATCACTGTACCTCCACAGAGTCAAACAGAGGGCAGGCCCAACCACAGTTACCAACCAGAAAGCACGCAGGCAAGCTGTTTGGTGTTGATAACTGTAGATGCAGGCACTGCATGGTATTCCCTGGCAACCCAGTGCCAGCCATTATGGGGAAAATGATGCCAAAAATATCACACATACCTACCCTGTGTTCACCATCATGTGCATCACAGGGACACCGCTACTGCAGGGTTCTTGTACTTCACATGGAATGCCACATCCAAACTGCTTGAGTCAGGCCCAGGTGATGCATTTTTTATTTTGAAACAGTTCCAAGATATTATGCCAACACTGGACAGTTAATTTATAGGCAGTCTTATTATAAATAAATCTGCTAAATGTTTTGCCAGATGAATTCAAACCACTGAAGTTGCCCAACAGGCACTAGTACACCCAGGCAATGACCAGATTCCAGTACTACATATGGTATCCCTCCCATACCCCTGAATGTACTAAGCAATGCCACGAGCAGCCTTTCTGGGGTAAGCCCAAGTGCTGTATGTTTTATTTTTAAACAATTCCAACATATTTTACCATCATTTGACATTTAATTTAGAAACAGTCTTATTATAAATAAATCAGGAAAATGTTTTTGCCAGATGAATCCAAAACAATGATGTTGCCCTACAGGCACTAGTACACCCAGGCAATGACCCTGTTATTACACATAGCAACCCCCCATGCCATGAGCAGCCATTTTGAGGTAGGCCCAAGTGCTATATTCTTTTATTTTAAACAGTTCCAACAAATTTTGCTACCACATGATGTCTAGTTTAGAAGCAGTCCCATTCCTACATGTAGTAACCCCCTATAACCTCGAATAAACTGACCAATGCCAAAAGAAGCATTTTTGAGGTAGGTCCTAGTGCTACAGTTTTTTTTTTTATTTCAAACAGTTCCAACATGTTATGCCACCAACCACACCTGATCCCCTAGTTCAGTGTTCCAATACAATGATGTTCCTTTATAATCTTACATCAAGAAAGGCAACTTTATCATTTTGAAATAACACCACACACACACACACACACACACACACACACACACACACACGCACGCACATGCACACACGCACACACACACACACATGCAAACCTACCTTAACCAGAGTCAGCATCATCCCTTCTTTCCAAAAATCACAAGCATCTCTCACAAATTGCTTTTATTTTTATTTAAAACATTTTAATATTGCAGCTTTTATATTCATTCCACATACACACTTCTAAAATAGAGCCATTATCACATCAACAGGTGCAGCATTCATTCAACAAATCCACATTCTCATAATTTACCATTAGGAACCCCATAGGTGGTGTTTTCTCCCCATTTAAACATGATTAAAGTCATCACCATAGGAAAGTTCACCAATATTAGTAATATTCTGAAAAAATCAAATTATACAATGAAAACCAGCTGGACGGATTGTAAACAAAAAACTGTAAATCTCAAACAAAACTCTATTTGATTAGACTGGTCGCATATATGCTTAGCCCCATTTTGAAGAGGGGCACTTCACAAACTGCTGGGCCATGACAGAATACACAAATTTAACTTTTATGCCCCAAAGATGATAGAACACAACTGCTGCATTATAGCCAGATAGTATTTAATATGACCTATTTAAATAGTACCAGCACCAGAGGAAAGTTTGGCTGATATACTTCCCCAACAAAACTTTAAAATATGCTATTTAATATGCCCCATTTAAACACTAACTGCACCAGAAGAAAGTTCTGCTGATATATTTCCCATACACAGCTTTAAACTATACTATTTAATATGCCCCATTTATACAGTGCTAGAACCAGAGGAAAGTGCTGCTGATATGCTACCCAAACAAAACTTTAAAATATACTCATTGTGCTGCACAGCCCACTAATGCAATCATCCTCTATTTTGAAAAGGGGCCCTTCACAAACAGCAAGACCATGAAGTCTTAAGGTGAGTACTTTACTTTTTCTGTCCCCAAAATGACACAGAATAAGTGCTGCACTTTAGCCAGTCACTATTTAATATGCCTCCCAGAATTTTAACTTGCTGTTTTGTAGCAGAATGCTGAAGATCATGTTTTCTAGTGACTGGAAACCTCTGAGATCCATCCAAACTCCTGATTTAAAATGGATGACGCTTCATTCTATCTGGTTTTAAGAATGACAAATGTGAGAAGCAGCAGGAAGAAAACAGTTTTGCTTAGAGCCAGAGTACCAAAACTGAATGCCTGATATCACCTTCGGGTCCCGGCTATTTGTACCAATACCTGCATCATCATCATCCATATGGGTAACATGGACATGACAGCAAGAGCCACAGCTTTTGATGCTGCTGCTCCTAGCAGGCTGTATGTACCACTGCATTAAGATTGCAGATTTGTACGAGGAAACATTTTAAGCAATGTGAACTGACACTGAAATAAAACTCAAAACACAAAGGCAGAATATACAAAAGAAATTATGCAGCTCTATAAGACACCACAGTAATGCACAAAAGTAATACATCACATGTGGTGTCATGTAAATGTAATGACATTTGCATAAAATCAGTAATCATTGGGAGACGGTTACACGTCCACTCTGTCCACTATAAAAGAAAACTTTAGTATTGTGCTTTAAATATAGTAAATGTAATGGTCACCAAGATGTGTAGCACAGTCATGTCACAAAATGGCTGCCTTTTTAAGGCTATTTTCATTATTAAAATGTTGCCACAATAAAATAAAAATACATACACCCTTTTTTATGCACACTATCTCTTGACCATATTGGCAACAGTACAGAGTGCAAATTCTGTATTTTTAATAAATTATGAGTAAAATACAAACCTTATTTTAAGTGCACACCCAAGTCTCTCGAATACTGTCCACAAACTCTATATATATATATATATATATATATATATGCACTTATATATTATAGTGGTGTAGTAGTACCTCTATAGTTATGGTTGAGCAGGGTTTCTATATTAAAACCTCAAATTTTGCACTTTAATATCTTCACAACCATTTAACAGATTTACACAAAATTTGCATATGTGGACTTGAGGGGGTTAGAACTCTTGATGTGCCAACTTGTGTTTCAGTCAGATGTGTGGATTCCAAGATGTGGATAGTGAAATAACTCTGTTTTTTTTTGCTGTGCTTTTGTCATTGCCTAGCACCAAGACAGTTTGGAATTTTGGTCTGAAATATTCAGGGTACAAAGGGCTCAGCCCACAAATGTGCCTTTCTCTGGTTTGGTGAAAAAATATTAATCTATTCCAAAGTTATGAAATTTTAAACTTTTGATTCTGAGCACACTCAGTACAGCCTTTTGGATGGTGCTTGGAATGAAAAAAGAATTTGGTCCAAATGAAAAAAGGATCCTTTTTCATATGGGGCAATCCTTTCTCATGAGGAAAAAATACTTTTTTGTATGGCCGCCAACTTGTTTCTGTTTTTTTTTTTTAAATATTTTCAACTCCCACAAAATTGACATCCTGGATGGACAGCAACATATGTATCTTATTCATCAGGACCCTGATAAGTGAATTATGCCTTTAACTTTTGTAAAAATGACTCCCAAATATGTTTTTGTTAGACTTTTAACATCCTTTTATGTGACTCACTTCCATTTTTTTCATTTGGCCATACAAAAAAATAATTTGTCCATACGAAAAAAGAATGGCTTCATGTGAACCGTAACAGCCTCTGACATTAATAAGCAGAAAAGTGAACTATTAGAACCATGAATAGAGGTGGGCGAAGTGGCCAAATTCTGCTCTATGAAGAAATTTGGGAATTAAGGTGGAATCCGTGAAGTAATCCGCAATGCGAAGCAGAGTACTTTGCATCATAATAAGGAATGTGAAGTCCATTGAAAATAATGAAGTCGCATTACTTTGCCTTCCCCGAACCACTTCTGCATCAATTTTGATGTGAAGTAAATTGAAATCAATGTACTTTGCATCACTTTGCCTTGTTGGTGAGTTCCAAGGCAAGTTTTGCAGTGATTCTTGGGATTGCAGGTCACATGGACTTTAGGTTGTTCTGCACAGCCTCAGTTCTGTGTAGTGTGTGTGTAATGGAAGCTGGAGACAGTTTGTTCTTAGAGCTCTGTGTTTCAGCTCTCTAAAGGTCATTCAAAAAGCCTTTTTGAGGCCTTTTTTTTTGCTCAAAATTTAGTACCTTGATTCTAGTAAACCCATCTGTGCTCATATCATTGGGTGTTTGTTGTGTGTGGATTTTGAATCTAAATTTAGAACATTCAGTCTGTGTAGGGACAGACACTTGACGTGTTCTTGGCGGAGGGGGCATATCTGTGGTGGAAGGAGGCAGATAAACTTGGAGAAAGACAGTCTTTCTGTTTTAGTTATATTTTTCTTGTATAACTGTGTTAATGTACACACAGCAACATTTTCAGTAATTTTTGACATTTTTTTGCTGATTGTGGTGCTGGTGCAGCAGTGCGTAATTTCAGTTTGTTTAAAATATTTGGTTATATTATTGAAGTTTTCAATTTGCTGTGCTTTACCTCACCTGTAGTGTGTGTGTGTGAGTGTGTGTGCAATGCATGCCATCAAATCAGACACATTTTATTGTGCCACACAGTAAATGCAGCACTGTGAACCTGCTATATATCTGCATTATTTTGTACTGCTTTGTGGTATCTTGGTAGTGGACTGTTACTGCAGTGCCCTGCCCCCCCAAGCGGCAAAAAGTATTCTTTTCCAGAGTTGGATTTGTGACTTCTGAGTACTGGTTAAGGTGTTGTTGTGCCTTTGTGTCTGCATCTCTTGAGTGTGCAGCGCAATCTTAATTTGTGTGTTTTTGGGTTGTAAATTGCATGTAGGCCTGTTTTGTAGTATCTCGGCTTGATCATTGTAGTCTGACTCATTGATATGATTTTCAAGTCAGGGAGTTTGGGATGGTACAGGTCAGGGAAGTACGGCTGTAGGTATTTGCGTACAGTACATTAGTATTGCGACCCATCATGAGACAAATCACATTCTTCACGAATCACAGCAGTTACATTTTGTTTTCAGTTCTAATGATACGCTGAAGACCTGTAAAGATGACCAAAACATTAATGACTCTTGTTTAACTTTTTTCAATAATGCCACTCACCAAAAACAAAATATTTACTTTCACTTGCTTAATAGTACTCCAACACCAAAATTCCTAATCAAGACAAGAAATGTGCACCCCGAGTTCAACTATGTGACCTGTGATACAAAAAAAGCAATGATTACATGTACTGTAGATATATATATATATATATATATATATATATATATATATATATATAAATATATAGGATATAAACATTTAAGGTGAGGTTCTGTGGAAAACCATGATGGTGCCAGGTGCATTATCTTACCAAGGGTAGTATTAGTGTACACACAGAGGACATTTTTCCTGTTGGGGTCAGTGCAACAGACTTTGGGCAACCAACAGCATTATCACATCATCATGGACGGTTAACTCAGTGGTCGGGTCATCCTTCTAGCACATCATTTGACAAGACACTGTGCATCAGCCCAGTCAGGTCAAGAAGCATTACATGAAATTCCAATAACAGCAGCAGCAGGTGACATAGTTCTTATTGGAGTGTGTGTATGCATGACTGAGTGTGGCATGAATTAGTAGAGACTTTTCATTCCATTTTATGGTCTCATTTCTGTTCATCTGGAGTCAGGAATTTTCTGGACATAAGACAGCAGAAATTTGGGGTCACAATTCTGGGTACTGGGTGCACTGCACACATGACTGAGTGTGGCATGAATTAAGAGAGACTTCATTCCATTTTATGCTTTTATTTCTGTTCATCTGGAGTCGGGAATTTTCTGGATATAAGACAGTAGCATTTTGGGGGTGCACAATTCTGGGAACTTGGTGCAATGCATGCCTGACTGAGTGTGGCATGAATTAATAGAAGCTTTCCATTCCATTTTATGCTCTTATTTCTATTCGCCTGGAGTCGTGATGAATTTTTGGGACACAAGACAACATCCCAGGATTTGTACGAACTCTGGCCAAAAATATTCTACAGAAGATAAGCTAAAAAAAGTAGTGTCCTTCCCTCCCTTGCTATATTCTGCCTTAATAATCTATACTTCAAAAAATAAATTATTTTAGTGGTCTCAGTAATGTTTTTTTCTGTCCTGCTGTGTATGTGTGGAGAAGTAGGAGTGAACAGTGCAATAATCTGCTAAACAGCATGTGTGCAGTGCACTGTCTGGTGCACACACTGTCCAGCCCCCTGAAAACATATATGATAGCTGACTTGTTCCACTGTTGATGGTGTAAAGAATAAAGAATATATAACATATGTTTTATTTGTACCATCATGAACAGTGAACCAAGTCATATTATAAGTTTTCAGGGGGCTTGGTGGGCAGTGTGAACATGACAATGCACACATGCTGTTTAGCAGATCATTGCACTGCTCACTCCTCCTGCTGCTTTTCAACAAACAAACCATGACAGAAATGAAACATTGCACCAAAAATATTTCATGGTAAACAGACATTATTAAGTAGGAATATAAAAGGTCCAGAAGCATGCTGCACTAACACTGGGGCTGGGTGCTGGTGGAGAGCAGCTAGCTGCAAAAGTGCAAGACTAAACCAGAAAACCACCACTCCAGATGAATAAATACCAAGAAAAAATGTTCACTGCTACTCTGAAGTTATTGATAGCAAAACAAGCCACACATGAATGACCCCTGCACTTCAACGCTTAGGCCTTCATTAGGGGGCCACCGAATGAAGGCCTAATCAACAAAGTGCAAGGGACATTTGTGTGCCTTGTTTTGCCATCAAAACATTTGCACTAGCAGTGAACATTTTTTCTTGGCATTTATTCATCTGGGTGTGGGTTTCTGGTTTGTCTTACTTTGCAGCTAGCTGATCTCCACCAGCACCTGGCCCACTGTTGGTGCCAGCATGTTTCTGAACCTGTTATATTCTACTTATAATGTTGATTACCGATAAATGATCTCAGTGCTAACAGAAATTTCATTTCTGTCATGGTTTGTTTGTTGGAAAGCCGGAGTGAGCAGTGCAATGATCTGCTAAACAGCATGTGTGCACTGTCATGTGCACACTACCCACTGAGCCCCATGGAAACATATTATATAACTTGGTCTACTGTTCATGATGGTACAAATAAAACATATGTTATATATTCTTGATTCTTTATACCATCAACAGTGAAACAAGTCAGCTATCATATATGTTTTCAGGGGGCTGGGCAGTGTGTGCACCTGAAAGTGCACTGCACACATGCTGTTTAGCAGATTATTGTACTGCTCACTCCTGTTTTTCAACAAGCAAACCACCATGACAGAAAGGAAACATTACTGAGGCACCAAAAATATTTCATGGTAAACAGACATTATTAAGTAGGAATATAACAGGGCCGCCAGAAGCACACTGCACTAATGCTGTGGACAGGTCCTGGTACAGATTGGCTAGCTCCAAAATTACAATACAAACCCAGAAAACCAGCACTCTAGATGAATACATGCCATGAAAAAATGTTCAATGCTAGTGCAAATTTATTGATGGCAAAAACAAGTCACACACAAATGACCCATGCACTTCAGTGCTTAGGCCTTCATCAGGGGCACACTAATGAAGGCCTAACCACTGAAGCACAAGGGTCATTAGTGTGGCTTGTTTTGCCATAAATACATTTGCATGAGCAGTGAACATATTTTATTGGCATTTATTCATCTGGAGTGATGGCTTTCTGGTTTTGTAAAGTTGGAATATAATGAGGGCAAGGACATCACTTTTTTATTTTATTGTATTTCAGCTGTTTTTGGGCATGATTCTCACCATTTTTGGGAGGTAAACCAGGTTATGCAAAAGAAAGATGGAACAGACACTTAACATTATTATACACTTAATGGTGCACGGGCGGGAGACTAACAACAACAAAAATGGATAGTGACATGTGTCAGATGACCTATAGGTATGCAAGAGAAATGCCATAAGGAAGTAAGGAGTGCTGGGGGACAGGGTATACTGGGATGTATTGGGAGCCATCACATTAAAATGAAGTAAAAAAATGTCTGTACAAAGGAGGGGAGCTAAAATGTTGAAGGGTATGCACCAGAATGAAGCCAGACAAAGATACACTAAAGGACATTACATATAAACACAAGGAAAGGGGGAGGGGGGTCATGATAGAAACTATCAAGTACTGAAAGGGACTCAACAAGAGGGTAGACTCATCTAGAACAAAAGATGTACATGAAGAAGGGACCAAAATCTGAAGATAGAGGGGGAACGGATCAGGGGCAACATCGGGAACTATTTTTCACACAGAGGCTGGTGGTGGGTGCAAGGACAAACTGAAACTAATAATCAGTGTTGTGATGAGACAGCAGCAGAAGAAGCATCCTCATGATCTGTAGCTGGAGCCCCTAAATGCGATCCAACTGCTGCTCAACATTGTCCAGTCAGTTGTTTGCAACATCCATCTCACTCCACAGCAGGCCCAAATTGGTCTGTGTGGCAGGCAGTTGGAGAGGGTTGCCACTATCGTCAGGAAGTGCTGCAGGTTGTGGTGTTGGAGCAGCAGTTCTGCCATGGCCCTCCCCCCTTCACACTATGTGCAGGTGGACACCGTTCTGCCCCCTCTTTCCCAGCAGGGACAGCAGGTGCATTACTGCCCTGTTCTGTGACCTTGGCCTGCCACTCTAAGTGGTGGTGGTTATACATGGGGGTTTGCTGACCCCCGTACAAAGGTGACTTCCTCTGGAGCCACAGTGCACCTCAGCAGTGCATGAATTACACTTTATTACACTGCTGTCCCCAGGCAGTGTAGCAAAAAACTCCCACACTAATGAGGTGCAGGAAGGACCAGGCACAGGTGGGGGGGCCAGGTGTTGTTAGAGCCAGGGGCTGCTGCTGTACAGTTGGTGCCGGGGGTGCAGAAACCTGCTGCTGCAACTGCTGTGGCTCCTTCTCCCTGACTTCCTGCTGCTGCTGAGCCACTGGCATAGGGGCCATAGCAGGTGCTGGCACTGGGGCGGGCACTGGTAGGTGTCACAGTGGTCTTTCCATGGCACCAACTCCACTACCTCTTGCTTTGCGGGGGACACTCAGGATGGTGCTCTGGTTCAGATGCAGCCAGCCACCACATGTGCCCACACCCACTCAATCTCTGCCACATCTATGAAAACCACCTAGTCTCTTCCCCTCCATTCTGGGCTCTCTCTCACTCTCACAAGACCCACACACACAGACACACAAACGCAATTAACAATAAACAAATACTAAACTGAAATACTGCACAAACACAAATCCAGACAACAAATATGCAAAAATAAGCACCTAATTAGCAAAAAAATTAAAAAGTTTAAAGTAGTTTTCCCAAAGATTTTACTCTCTGCCTAAGCAGCACACAGACACAACCTCTTTCTCCTACTACAAGGCAAAAGTGAAACTCTCTTTTAAGCATGAGTCACTTCCTCCCTGCCTGCCTGAAGCATGTGACCTACACTGTGTAAGCCACGTGATGTGTGTGGGCTGCTTGTGAATTCTCAATACAACTTAAAGCAAAGTAAGGTGGAGTGAGTAACGCAAAGTCATAATTACAATGTTAAGTGGTGAATTGAGGGCTCAAAATGGGCACGTCACATAATGGAATGATAACGCAAAGTGGCCACTTCATGTCCACTTCACGGGCAGAATTTAACTTCACTGCATCTCTAAGCACGACATCTGAGTGTACAGTACTAGCATGTCTAACAGAGACATCAGGTTATCAGATTTTGTCAAACCCAATTGTTCATCCCACTCAGTAGTTTTACTTTTATTTGACTCGCGATTTGTAAATAATAGGGTGAATTCCCTAACTAACACTGACTCTCACTAAGACTGACCTGAGTTGTATCTCAATGGCTTTTGCATGTTTGGATTTATTAGTTACTACCAGATGAACATTTTTTTTGCGGGAGGGGGCGCAGCTGGGTGGTCCAGAGCTGCCAAGGAGCATGAGTGAAGGTGATAAGGCTAAATCATTCTCTTCCCTTTCACTTTCTTCCCTAAAACATCAACATTACATTAGCTGCTTTTTTGCATTAAACAATAAGAAACTGTTTCATCATACAAAAAGTTCCCATTTGATTTAAACAAAACTGACTGCTTACGCTACCCAGAATATACAGTACCCATCTCAACCTTTGCACCTCTCTGATAAGTGAAAAGAATGTCACATAAGCATCTCTGTCAATAGTGAAAGCAACCATCCCCCAACATTGTTTTATGCATAGTTCATTTGAGTTAGTTGCAACCAAAACAAAATCTCATCTCTTTGCATGGGGGAGGGGTGTAAAAAGTAAGAGGATCATTTGGGTACACCTGGGCAAGTAAGCATTCCCAGTCAGCATTCCTTCCCCTCACAAGCATTAACTGACTGATAAGTGGGATACCGGGAGCTTGAGTGTTACCCTTCCACATCTCAGAGTCAGATTATTATTATAGGGTCAATCCTATCGGTGCTCATTTGGGAGAGAGAGAAGGTGAACAGTACTTTATTTGTCAAACATGCCTGCTTCCCAGTTCTACTCCTGACAGCTTGTAACAGTGTTTTTTTATCAATTATTAATGTTTTAAAAATTTTTCTGTGGTTACCTGTGTTATTTGTTGGTGTCAGCGTGAGACTGCTGTTGAAGTTTTGGAAAGAGAATCTACATATCACAACAATGGTCTTAATGAGTACTTCAATAATAAGCATACTACCCATAAACATTTAAGGGCAATATAAACAAAACAAAAAAAAAAGGAAAAAAATGTTATAGGATCACAATGGAACATCAACAACCCATTCTCCCCTCAATATTTGCACTATACAGACAATCCATATATCAACACAAAGGCTTTCATGAGTACCACAAGAACAATACTTATTACCCATGTTAACGTTTAGGGGCAATGTCAAAAAAGCATGCAAAATAAAACATGCAAATTCTCATAGGATATCAATGGAACTTTAACAAGTTATACAACGAAGTCAAGACATTCCTGTTTTGGTAACTAAGGAAGTGCAGGGCCAGGCGGGCCCTGCATAATTCTCAACTGTTCCTAATTTTCAGGAATGTCTCTGATTTTGCTTAAAAATCTTCTTCCCTCCCTCCTAAATTTGGGATTTCTGTGACAGAAGAATAGGGATTCAAAGCATAATATAATGCCAGGCTTTAGTGTTACATTAAAGTTCTCCTGCAGAAAATGCCTATTACACCAAGAGAGAAGGCAATTATTAGCACCACCCAGTATGCGCTTAAAAAAGGGTTTTATTTAAAAAATATAGACATACTGCCATACATACAGATAGTGAGGCCATCACAAAGTCTCGGTCCTCTATCGGTTTGGCATGTAGTGTGTCATCAGGATGCTAAACCAATGATCAAATATCATTTTTTAAATAGATCAAAATTTAAAATGACAGTGCTGTAAAGTTCTAACTAACATATAAATTAAATGTATAAAGTGCCTTCAAATTGATAATACAAACACACTATTACTAAGATGAAAACAACAATTCAAAAAACATTAACTCCATAACCACAGGTATTGCAGACTCTTGTTAGCTTATAACTTTTTAATACTTATTGCGTGAAGTATTTCTTGTCTTCAGTGAGGTTCAAAACTACATTTTATTCCTCTGCACTAGACATGCAGTGAAGTTTTAATTCACCTGTGTAGTGAAGTGGCTCACTTCGGATTTTCATATCACTATGCAAAATTTCCATTAAAAAGTTAAAATTTGCCTTACTTCACATTGTCCACTTTGAGTTCCAGTTTGATAAGGTGAAGTTGGTAAAAAACAGGCCACTGATCACATGCCTGACTGTCTCTGCAGGTCCACAGGTTACATGATTCAGGGAGGCAGTTAAATAAGCAGGAAGTCTGTATTTTACTTTCTCTTTCTCTTGTAGAAAGAAGTGTTAGCAGCTCAGCTTCACTGCTGTAGTTAGGTCCCATATAACTCAAGGACAGCACAAGTGGAAAAGTAGGTCCTGGACGGGATCTTCCATTTAGGACAGGCATGTGCCACAAAGCATCAAATCACCATAATCTCCACAAAGGAAAATGGCAAAAGGTCAATTGCCAGCATTTCCGCTACTGCAGCACTGAGTTCACAAGCAACTGCATGAGTTGGTGGGTGTTTACTGTTCTGGGCCAAAAGGCTGTCCAATGTGGGTTGCATTGTTCAGTGATTTGCATGTGGTGTGCCAAATGGCTCTCCTCTGTGAACTGACATGGATGGGGTACCTTTGATGTGTGATGGTGGGTGCACAGGTGACAAGCCAATAAATGTGGTTATTTTACCTATTTTAAGCACAGGGGTTGATATACTAGAATTATTACCCCCCACTGCAGGCCTCAAACTCCTATCCCACCTAGGAACAATACTCAATCTAGGCCCTGAAGATACCATCATCCTTGGTGATTTGAATTTAAATTGGTTATCTAATGCATCTGCACCCTAGTAACCTTCTGTGACACCTATGGATTCACTCAATTAATCAAAGATCCAACAAGGATTAACCTAAAAATACTACCAACAGTTCACTTCTGGATATCATGATGGTAAACAAGCCTCCTTATATTCTCATGCTGGAGTGCTACCCAGTGACGTAGTGATCATTGTCCTATAGCTGGCATAAGATCTACACTCAAGCCATCCAATCCTGCAAAATTTCTCCATAAAAGGTCAAAAAAGAATTTCAACATCTCAGGATATCTCCATGATTTGTGCAATACAACATATTGGCAAGATTTCTACCTTACAACCTCAGTTGAGACAGCTCTTCAGATCTTAAAGGATATTATCACTAATGCCCTTAATATACATGCACCAATCACCAGTGTCAGAACCAAAGTAAAATCTAGTCGTTGGTTCACTGCTGACCTTAAATCAGCTTTGTTAGCCAGAGACAAACTCTGGAAAAAGGCAAGAAAAACAAAGGATACTAGAGACTGGCTTCAATTCAGAAAAGCAAGAAACTCATGCACAAAACAAATAAGAAATGCCAAAGCTGCCTTCTAGAGCTGAATTGGATGCATCCTATACTAACCCATCCAGATTCTGGGTACTATAAAGGAATTCTAGGCCAAAATTCTACCCTGCCTTACCCTTCAAACTGCTCCTAAGTGACATAGAAATCACTGACAAGCAAGAAATCTTAAATACCTTCAATGACCATTTCACCACAGCTGGCCTAGCATTTGACTCTTCACCTGCAAATCTCTTGAGATCATCATTAAACCTTCAATCCACTGTGGGACAAAGGGCTGCTTCAACATTCTCCTTCGAACCAATATCCTTAAAAGAAGTAGAAGACCTCCTATCCAATTTAGATAATCTAAGAGTGCAGGTGCAGACTCCTTGGATCCCTACTTTCTTAAAGTAGCACTGTACGCCTTATCTGCCCCCCTCACTCACCTCTTCAATCTTTCCCTAGCTACTGGTTCCATCCCCTCCATATGGAAAACAGCTCAAGTAGTTCCACTACTTAAATCAGGTGATCCCATGGACCTTAACAATTACAGGCCCATTTCCATCCTACCGGTACTATCCAAGATGCTTGAAAAATTAGTAAATTCGCAGTTAAGGCCTATCTGGACACCAACAACCTCCTAAATCCAGCACAATCTGGATTTAGATCAATGCATAGCACCATCTCTGCCCTAGCCAAAGTCACTAACGATTGGCAGACTGCCTTGATAAAAAGAATAGTACCTGTGCTGTGTTCCTGGATTTGAGTAAAGCATTTGATACAGTGGATCATGATTCATTAATCTCCTCTCTTAGCTCTGTAGGCCTTGATTCACTCTCTCTCAATTGGTTTAGGTGCTATCTCTCTGGAAGGTTACAATTGGTAAAAAATGAAAATTACCTATCTACCTCTAAACCACTGCTAATAGGTGTACCACAAGGCTCTATCCTAGGCCCCATCCTCTTTGCCATTTATATTAACATTGATGCCAACCTCTCTCAATCTAACATTCACCTGTTTGCTGATGATACTGTATTATATGTCAGCAATCCTCACCATCAAAAGCCTGTGAACTGTTACAGTCAGAATTCACCATCCTACAACACAACCTATTGGAAAAAATTACTTAAAATGCCAAAAAACAAAAGCTATGTTCTTTGCCACAAAGAATTGCTCTGCCACTACCCCATCATTCATCACTCCACAATTATCCACCTTATTTGAGAAAAGCTGGAATTTGTGGACAAATTCAAATATCTTGGAGTCTGGATTGACAATAAGCTTGACTACTCTGTCCACATTGAAGAGCTATTAAAAAGTTGAGACAAAGGCTTGGCCTATTTTACAGAATAAAACACTACCTTACCAGAGATTCCAAACAAAGATTAATCCAGGCATCATTCCTATCCCTTATTGACTATGCTGACTTTCTCACGGCCATTGCTCACTCTCCTCTTAAATAAGCTGGACACCCTGTATCATAGAGCCATCAGATTTATTACAGACCTTCCTCCAGCACCCATTATTGCTCTCTTTACATGGCAGTCAATTGGACATCCCTACAGCACAGAAGAAAAGGAATGCTGCAATCTGGATCTTTAAAGCTTTATCAGGCAAACTCCCCTCCTATATCTCAGACTGTTTCACCCGAATCACATCTAGGCCAAACATCTTAAGGATAAATAAGCTCATTATGCTAAAGATTCCCAATACCTGCACCCGGTTTGGGAGGGCTGCTATCAGCTATTCCCTAGCATTTGTCTGGAACTCACTCCAAAAATCTATGAATCTGAATACCCTCTTACCCTTATCATCCTTCAAAAAATTATACACCACCCTATTTCCAGAGTTGTGCAACTGCTTCCATAAGGCCTAGTCTCCCATCCAACCTACATCCCTCCCTTCTGTAATCCAGTATGTTTAGTTTTCTTCTACCCAGTCAGTTATCACATTTCATATAAAAGCCTACAAAAGCCCTATTATTTGATTATTCTCCCTTCTATATCTATTATCCTCTTCATTTTTACAGGTTAAGTTATTTTACTGTGCCTTGTATATCTGTAAATGTTGTATATATCTCTTATTTATTTGATTGTACTAATGCTATGCTATTCTCATGTCTTTGTAAAAAACTTGTATCCTTCTTTGTATGACCACTCAGGTCCATCTTGTAAATGAGCTACGCTCAATGATGTTCGCCTGAATAAATAAAGATTTTGATTGATTGATTGATTGATTGATTGATTACATGGACCACATCTACTCTGATCACAACTTGAACATTCAAAATTCTCCTCCTTCTCCTGCCTGTAGTAATCCTCCGGTGTTATTTCACCACTTTTACCAACATGGCTACTTACACTAAAGGAAGGGGATACCATGCTCACTAAGATGGCTGATGGTGAATGCCCCACTATGGCATTTGCTCCCCTCTGGTGCTGAGTCCACAGTGCCATGTGCCTGCTCTTGAGATGAGTATGCTGGCCCCTAGTTCTCAGATGGCTACCCTTTTTACCATGCTTCACACACACTTGGCAAAGCTAACAGATTGCCACTGCTTCATCACCACCATCTTGTACAAAAAAATCCCAAACTAAAGATTTTGATGCCCTACTCTTTAGATGTCACTTCTGGGGTTGCATATCGAACAGCAGTTTTGGTGGTGATGAAATGGGGGGTGTACTGCACGACTTCTGGTGCTGTGCACACATGGACTTTGATTTAACATCACAGTTGATGACTATTACTTCAGGGTCAGCAACAGGCACAGCTACATCAAACTTTGAGTTGGGGGAACAGATAAACAGACTGTTTGCAAACAGCCACCTTCACTTTCTTTTTGTCTGGTTCACAAATGGGGTCGCTAGCATCATCATCATAATCATCATCCACAAATTTGCTTTGGATACTGTCCTCCTCCTCTGGAGATATTCAAACTATAGCCTCCATACTATCATCCACACTTTTTTCACCACACCTGAATGTTTGGATTGCCTAACCTCAAGATCAGTGGAAACATGAGACTGTAAGTCATTAGCATGATTAGAATCATGTTCAACTACTGTGGGGAATGGGACATCAACTACACTCAACTCTATGGATTCAATAACATTTTTCCCACCTGATATGTTTGCCTGGGTTGAACTTGTAGCAATACTCATGCTGTTACCAACCCATGCCATCACTAACTTTACTACCAGTATGGACAAGAGCATCTCCAACCAGCACTGAAGTGACTGATTTCACTGTGAAAAACAGAGTTGAAGAAATCCTTTTACTTGCAGCAACTGCTACCTTTCCCTTCTGCTGCTTACTACCACGGCCATGACCACTACTCTTACCACTGCTAGACTTGCTACTAGCCCCTGATGAACCTGCCTCATCATCACAACTTCCACTGCTAATAGTCTTAATTGCGGCAGTGCCACAGCCAAAAAAAGCTTTGCGTGAACATCTCTTGATGGGTATTTTTTAAGATTACACAGATAATTAGCAGCAACTTATTATTTTGGTTGTTTTGGGGTGATAGAAAGCAAAAAATGCAAGCGATGCAGCCACACATGCACAAGTAGCACAAGACCTGAACCAGTCTTAAAAAATTCCAAAAGTCACAATACAATACCTTGTTTTGTGGAGGGGAGGGTACAGTTTTAGCTACACAGACAGAAGCAGGGAAAAAATTCAAAACAGGCTGAGAAATTCGGAATACTGCTATTGCAGTGCTGCAATAAAATGAGTATCAATTTACACAGTGCACACACATTAAAGATCAGTCACAGAAACTTTAACTGTTTAGTAAACTACAATACCAACAGTCTTTCAAAACAACTGAAAAAATGCCCAGCAGACAGAAAAAAACTATAAAAAATTAAGTAAAGTTGTACTGTGTGTACCAGAACACACAAATAAAAAAACTAGCCAACAAAAGTTGGAAAAAATGCCTTTCTTACTGATCTCCCTTCTACTCCACAGATCAGCCCCTCCCCGAAGCACACTAATACACTGTTTGTCACTACAGAGACTGAATGTACTAAATTAGCATTCAATATTCACACAAAATCAATAAATGCTTGATGATATAAACACATAAATATATCATACAATTGATGTACTAAATTGTGACACAACATTTTGTGACAAAAATGCATTTTAAAAGGTTTTTTGATGGTTTGAATCTCAGAGCTCTGAGAGAAAACTGTCTCCAGCTTCCCGCTACACATACTATGCTGAACTGAGGCTATGCAAAACAATATAGAACCCATGTGACCTTAAATCCCATGAATCACTGCAAAATTTGCCTTAAAGAGCAAAAACAAGGCGAAGTAATGTGAAGTCCATAGAGAATAATGGAAACTTCATGTTACTTCAAGATGATAGACATAAAGGAATTCTAGAGGTCAGGGGTAAGGGGAAATAGACTTCTAGGAAAACAAACTGAACTTACAAGCTCAAATGGGCAGACTAGGTGGGCCATAGGCCCTTATCTGCCGACACTGTCTATGTATCTATGTATCTATGTATGCAAAGCTTTTTGCTTCACTTTATGGAAAATTACAGTACGCAAAATCCATGTTCTATGTGAAACACTATGTGTAACACATTTTAGCCACTTCACCCACCTCTGCTCTGCACCCTAGAAGTAAGAACACACATAAATAATTAATTTAAATAATTAAGTCATCAAAATTCAAATAAATAAGATACTAGCATATGCCATTACTTTCAATTATTTGAGCACAGTGAATAGACTATGAGGTAGTACATGGAACAACTTCATTTTTTAATACATACCAGCAGTTCTATCCTGCCATTCAAGCCTAGGGAATCTTTTACACTAAGCCAAACATTATGGCATAATTGTTGAGCTAATATTATCATTTCTTAAGCTGTGTCCCTAATTTTGGGAACTTGTCCATCATTTTCTTAAACATTGTCACTGATTTGTAGTGCAGGAGGTTGAGAGGTATGCGGCCCTGAGCTTCCACAGCAACATACATGTATGCATCTATAGAGGTCTGGAGAACCCTGCACTCCCACAGGCAAATGAGGATATATACTGTCTCAAAAAGTAAGGAAATTCATTGCAAAAAACTTAATTAATGCACAAGTTAGGGTTCAACTGACAAAAATAAGGAAATGTGGCATTAGAGTTCCTTATCCTAATGCCCCACCCCCATCCTACAGGCAACAACAGGGACATTATTATTTGACCTCTCCTGCATCTTCACAAATCAGGTGTGGGGTGTGTGTGTGTTGGGGTTGTCAACCCTAACTCTTACCCCATTCCATCAGCAAACAAGCTGAGATATGTACAATATATGAGAATGAGGAGAGCATTAGGGCTGATAATGCCAATGCACACCCCACACCTGATCTATGAAAATTCAGGAGTGGTCAAATAGTAAAGAAAGCAGTGGCACTACTCATTTGTCAGTTGCAAAAAGGATTTAGTCAGATTAAAAGAGTAACCATCCATCAGTCCATAAGATTGGGTCACCAAACAAACAAAACCCCAGCTGGTTTTGCAGGTTATTGCACCATCATCTGATGATGCAGTAACCTGTGAAACCAGTGAACTGAGTGGTGTTGGTGTTTGCTTTACTTTACAGTTCATTTCTACACTGGGAACCCTCTCTTCAGTGGAGTGCTTTTGCTGTTGGATGTCAAATAGAAACATAGAGAATGTCCTGTAAATTTAGACTTTATGGCAGGGGCACCATTTCAGATTTCAACAGGGGGAGCTAACAACTAGTGGAGGTCAGGTTCAAGCTAACCCCTAGACGGCAAGCTCTGGAATGTCTGGAATGTTTCTTTTTTTTTTTTACCAGGGGAGACACACTAAGCTGAAGCTTGTTTAGAGGTGAGACCTGGGAGCACAAGGAAGTAAGGTGACTTGCCCAGGGTCACACAGTATGCAAGTGGGGGCTGTGTGATTCTAAGGGTTTCTCTAAAAGGAAAAACTTATTTGTTGTGACTGAAAAATGATAACCAAATCAGGAAAAATTAAAATGTATGTTATTCATCTGTCTATACCCCCAGAGTAGTGTATCAGATTTGGGCATCCAGTTACTAACCAATTTTTTTCCTGGCTGAAATTCTGCCCCCCCCCCCAAAAGAAAAGGTCACCGTTTCTCTCCCCAACTCCATTCCATTCAATACCCATCCCATATGGATCATGAAGCCACCCAAAGTTGCAGAAACATGAAAAATGCATCAATATTTCAGTCCTTCCTCCTTCACCAATCACCCTGTAAAAATATTATTTACTTTAACTTACCCGGCCATCTGGCCAGAACCTGTGGCCTAGCCAGGTATGCCACCAGCCCAGTTTTTATTCCACTCCTCCTCTGTCCATCTGCCAGAAGCTGGATGCTAGAACTTACCATCCTAGGTCCCCAAAGTGGTCTGCAACCAAGTCACCTCACCAACAGAACCAACCCAATCTGTGTTGCTTGCTTCTTGCTTGGCTGTTGCCTTGGATGCTGCTGCACTGTACTGCTCAAGGCCAGTGAAGACTGCCTACTCCACTGTTACTGCTGCTGCAAGGCCTGTCTTGCTGCTGAGGGGACCCATGCTGTTTCTTTTTTTTTTTTGCAAAGCAAGCCTAGTAGAGTAAGTAGATAGCCTAGTCTCAAGTTAACTTCTAGCTCACCCCGAGCCCCTTCAGCCACCAAGGGAGGCGGAGACTCACTAAGAGTAGACCAACAAAAATATGCCACCACAACACTGCTGTTGAGAATCCAGTGCTCACTAACATCTCTAAGCTGTAGTGTGCAGTCTGTCTACTCTGTGGCAGGAAAGACAGTGTCCCACTCACATGACTCATGTGCTCTTGCTTGGCTGGAGCTTCTCCACATCATGTGTGATGGTGCTGTGGCTAATAGATGGAAAGAGTGGACAACACAAGGCAGACACAGTTGAGTCAGGAATGCACCTGCAGCGTGAACACAACACAGGCCAGGGGGGCACTTACTGTGCAAAATATTAAATCCAAATTTAATGCCATTATTGCTACACCATAAGAACAACCTAGGCACAAGTACGGGGGGGGTGCCCCCCTCTGCCCTACCTAAATGTGACATGGGTTCATGATAGAATCCACATAGAATCACTGCCTCAGATACCCTCTCCGATGCCCTTAGTGACCACTGCATCACGTACTGCATCCACAAAATCCACTCACCTCAATCTGGCCCCACGTTCATCTGGTCTCGGTCACTACACCTCCTTGATGAATCCGCACTACAGCACAACCTCTCAAATGCCAACTGGCTCCCAGTCATTGCCTCCCAAGACATTGACCTCACCCTATCCCACTTCAGCAGCATCCTCTTAGGCACCTGGGACTGCCACACTCCCCTCAGGAAAGCAAGAGTTAAGCATTACTATCACCCCTGGATCACCTCTGACCTCATCACACTATGTCAAACCAGGGACAAGGCATGGAAACAGTACAAAGCTTCCCTTGCCTCTTGCCACCTCCAGTCCTACAAACGTCTCAGAAATAAATGCACCACTGTAATTAGGAAGTCCAAAACCTCATATTACAAAGCTCAACTTACCTGTAACAATGCTTCCCCTGTATCCTTCTGGAAGGTACTAAATTCCATTATGGACCCCCCACTAAGCAAGCCAGCCCAGTCCTCAGCTTAAATGGCAGAATAGTGGAAGACCCAGCTTCTGTAGCTGAGCTCTTTAACATGTTCTTCACATCCTGTGCTCTACCAAACTCAGACCCTCTACATAACCCCACTACTCCCCCTCCGAATCTGGTTTCTCCTTCCCCCTCTTCACACACCAGGAGGTCTACTCTACACTCACCACTCTAAACCAGACCAAAACCAGCCCAGATGGCTTACACCCTAAACTGCTCCACATCTCCGCCACAGCCATCACCGCTCCCTTAAGACACATACTCAACCTCTCCCTCTCTACCACCACAGTTCCACTGCCTGGAAGAAGGCCAGAATCCTTCCCCTGCATAAAGGTGGAGACCCCTCCCAACCAGGAAACTACTGACCCATCTCACTCCTTCCATCCCTCGCCAAACTCCAAAAATCACTCATGATCTCCAAACTATTACCATTTCTCTCCTCAAGCAACTTCCTCTCCCCTTTTCAATCAGGCTTCAGAAAACATCACTCCACCATCACCACCCTGCTATGAGTAACTGACTCCACTCTCACTTCCATGGACAAAGGCCAAACCACCTCCGCCATCTTTATTGACCTGGCAAAAGCCTTCAGTTCAGTCTCCCATCCCCCTGCTACTTAGCAAACTAAGTTCCTTCAGCCTCGCTTAGCCTGCTATCAACTGGTTCTGCTCTTATCTCCAGAATAGGCAGCAGTCAGTTAAAAGAGGGGACACTCTCTCCCCCACTACCCAACCTTTCAGACATCCCTCAAGGATCTATCATCGGCCCCATCCTTTTCTCCCTTTTTATAAACAACCTCCCCTCTACCTGCCTCTCCTCAAATGTACATCAATAAGCCGACGACACCATCATCTTTGACTCAGGCCCCACCCATGATGGACTGCTCCCTGACCTTCAATATGACTTTAACAGGGTCCAAACCTGGCTGCAAACAAACCAGCTCAAACTAAATGCCAAAAAAATGGTAACTATGGTATTCGGTACTAGACAAAAGCTCACCTCCCTACCCACACCACCCCCTATCTGCACCCTGGAAGGATCCCCCCTCGAGACAGTGCCAGCTTTCAAGGTACCTGGGTGTCTGGCTGGACAGCCACCTTAACTTTTCCACCCACATTGAGGCAGTCTGCACCAAACTACGGCCAAAGCTGGCCTGCCTCTTTCACCACAAAGCCAGCCTTCCCCGCCCCACCTGAAGAAAACTTGTATGTAAGACCATCCTACCAGTAATGGACTATGCAGACATCATCTATGGTTCTGCCCCAGCTGCTTCCCTCTCAAAACTCAACATCCTTCTCAACTCCTTCTGTCAGTTCTCCACAGCCTCTCCCCCACTTACTCAACCACTGCCTCCTCTACTCCTCTCTATCCTTGATCCCACTATTGCACAGGAGGACCATCCATAGTGCCTCCCTCATAGCTAAATACTGGCTAAGCTCCCTCCCTTCCTACCTGTCTTCCTGCCTCTCTCCAACCAGTTACTCTGGCTACCTGCTCCGCCACAGAGGTGCATGCACTTTCCAACTCTCATGCCCCCTCTCCGCCTCAGGGCAAGTAGCCTTTTCCTACCACCTCCCCCTCCTCTGGAGCAATATCCCCACCAAACTTCATCAGGCCCCCTTCCTCACAGCTGCTAAACTGCTACTTAGGCTCCTCCCCACCCCCTCTTTCCAGTTGCTCTCAGGGTCCCTTTCTGACCCAGGTCTAGATGTCAATGGATGGCCCACTTGGTAATCTTCTAATGCATACAGCCTCTCCTTTTCATTCTCTGAGTACTCAATATCCAAACCTGGTACTAACCCCACTCATTCCTTGTCTCCAGTCCCAAAGCTACATTTTCAATCCTCTGATTAATGCTGTTAAATCATACTTACTTATGCTAACCTATGCAATTCTGCTAGACATGAAAGTCCCAGATGATGCAATTAACTGCGCTGTCATGCTCACTGCTGTAGCACTTTACATCTGTAACTAGAACCTCCTGTATTTTTTTCTTTGCTTGCTCTCATTGTATACCTTGTACCTGGGTTGCACCTGGAAATGAGCCTCAGCTCAGTGTGCTTTTCCTGGTCACTAATTTTAAATAAAAAATAAAATAAATAAAGTTTATGCACAAAAACAGTGCAGCACATAAACTCACAGGCAAAATGCCGCCTGCACAAAAAACGTCAGTGAAAACACAGACTGTAACAAAAATGCCATCTGCCCATTCAGATCAATAGGGGCAATGGAACAACTCTTTTGTTTTGTGGGGGGCTGTGCCCCCCACACCGTCTGTAATAATTATAATCAACTCTGATTGGGCGTGGACCTTGGGGGTAAGTTACAACTTGGGAGGGGGGACACTTTGTTTCTCAGCAAAAAATTTAAAAAATAAAATTCAGGAGACAGGGAATCAAACCCTGATCTCCTGGTCTTTTTCACTACACAGTCTAGTATCTTAGCTGCTCTGCCATGGGAGTAGCTCAGTTGGATACCAGACCTACAGTGTCTTGGTCTCTTTCTCATTCTTCCATATAGCGACAGGGGTAGCAGTAATTTCCTACTGCTATTAGCCCCCTGTCGCTCTGAATGGAATCATGCTTTACACAGAGCTGTTTTTGCTGCACTATTCTTGTAGTGCTACATTGACCCAGTTCCCCTAAATGGCACCCCTGCTTTATGGAAAAAAATTAATTCGTATGGGCTAACATCAGTACATTTAAATACATGGTTTCCATTGTGTTCTGAGGTACCGTTTCTCCACGTTTCAGGATGTGTCCTGATCATCGTAGGGTTAGTGTCCCTCATTGTCCCTCATTTTGAGTGTCCATGTCCCTCATTCCAATGACAAAATGTGAGCTATGGTGCATGCTTCCAAGACCCTACTCAGCACCAAGAGAGATGAACATGTCAGCATGGCCGTAGTGTATATACTCAATACAGAACGACAAATGGAAAGTAAGTGCACCATAGCAGTCAAGGAGAAACACATTTGTAACACTAAATATGCATAAGGGGATTTGCACAGACAAAACAAAAAGGTCAGACTTCACAACACAGAGGCCCCTTTTTGCACATCAGGAATAGGGCATGTCGTCTGACTATATCCTGAGCATTTAATGCAGTAAGCAAACAATACTACACAAATTAATAGCAATTTATTGACAAAAATCAAAGTCATTAAACAACTTGCAAAAGGATCAGAATTAATGAGTTTACCTAATTTTAATGGGAAATCAATGAAAAGGGTGTTTTTGGCTCTATTTGCTAGCAGTAGTAAGATAAATAGAAACGGATGTGTTTTTTTAGATGAGTTCTGCACCAGCTTAGTTGCTGCACACATGGTAAGTGTGCAATAAGTGAACCTGATGTGATTTTTAAATGATGTTCACACCAGCTTAACTGCTGCACTCATGTCAAACGTACAAGTTGCAACACACAATTCTGATGTGATTTTTAGAAGATGCTAACACCAGCAAGCCTGATGTGCTTTTCAGACCTCATTCAGACCTCATTCACTTTGTGTATGCAAACTGCATGCAAACATTGCACAATTAAGCATGTGGCATGCATTCTGCATGTACGCAGCACACTGATATTTCTGTAAGGGTAGGGCTGAGTAGGTACTTTAATGTTAAACCTCAATTTGTGCACTATAATATCTTCACAACTGTTCAATAGATTTGCACACAATCTTGCATGCATGGTCTCATGGGATAGTCCTCTTGATGTGTCAAGTTTCATTCTTGTTGGATGTGTGGATTCCGAGAGTCAGATAGTGAAAACATTTTAAAAAATTGCTTTTTTTTGCAATTATTTTGCCATCACATAGTGCCCAAATGGTTTGGAATTTTGGTCTGCAATTTTTAGGGTAGAAAGGGCTTGGCTCAGAAGAATTCCCTTTGCTGGCTCAGTGAAAAAATATTAATCCATTCCAAAGTTATTACATTTTAAAATTTCATGTTCTGAGCATGCTCAGTCAACATTTCAAAATAGCTGTATAAAGTGTTCACATGGGGAATCCTTTTTCATGAGGAAAATTATCTTTCTTCATTTGCTGCCATCTTGTTTTTCATTTTTGTTAAAAAAAATTAAAAGATATAAAAATGTCATTGCAGAAGGAGACCAACAAATGAATATTGGTCATCCAGACCCATTAGGTAGAGTTTGCAGTTGACTGTTAGGTAAAGAACTCTGAATGTTTTTTGTTTATTTATTTGTTTGTTTTTAAAATCTTTTTTCATGACTTTCTTCCAGGTTTTTTGCATTCCGTGATATGAACAATGTCAGGTTAACAGCGGTTTGTTGCTATTTTTTGCCATCACCTTGCAGCCATAAGGTTTGGAATTTTTGTCTGAAATTATCGGGGTATAAAGGGATTCACTCACCTATATTTACTTTGCCTTTTTGGTGAAAAAATAGTACTCTGTTCCATAGTTAATTAATTGTAAAATTTAGAGTTCTGAGCATGCTCAGTAACCACTTTAAAATATGGGCATTTTTTTTTTGTGATGGCTTTTTCATTTACCAGCCATCTTAACAATGATTCCCTGGTGTTTAGTGGTATGCCCCACCCTCTGATGTTGTCCCTGTATTTAATTTAAATGTCCATGGTGTCTAGTGACACCCCTCACCCTCTGATGCAGTTCCCATATTTTCATTATATTTCCCTGGGGTCTAGTGGTACCCCACACCCTCTAAATCACTGTCCCCTTATTTAAAACTCCCCTGGTTTCTAATGGCACACCCCCACCTTCTGATCACTGTTCTCACTGAAATAAAGAAAATGGTCCCTTGATATATTTTTTTAAAACCTGTAAAAAAGAAAATGGTCCCTTGCTGATCCGACCTCCTCGATCTCCCACTGAGCACCCACAACACTGCCCCCCCCCACACACCCCACTCACTATCACTCACCTGAACAGGTCCCAGGATGAAGATCTACTCTCCGACTGAAGACATGTCTTTGCTGCTGGAACTGCTGACTGCTATATGACAATGTCAGGTAAGTGAGCTTCAATGTTGTCTTTTAAATAATTTTTTATTTTAATGGGTTGACCACAATATATCCAAGGCACACTGCCTTAAGGGTAGCTGGTCCATTCCACTGGGGTGTCAAACAGACAAGGCATACTGATGAGTCCTGGTAGGATGAAACACGTGTCTATATCTTCTGTTAGCACCCTTTGCAAACTGTGTGAGAGGCCTTTTGGCACCATGCAATTCTGCTTAAAGTTGGACCAGCATAACATTCTGTGGTGATTTGCATATGCAGCCCATGATGCTTTACATTGTGGGGGCATGTGTGATTTTGTATTTTCTTGAAACTTGGCTTCCCAGCCAAATGCCCTTTGGGGTAATCCTTGCCTCAGTGTTTGCGCACAGAGGTTCTTTGTCTTTTAAATAATTTTTTATTTTACTGGGTTCACCACAATATATCCAAGGCACACTGCCTTAAGGGTAGCTGGTCCATTCCACTGGGGTGTCAAACAGACAAGGCATACTGATGAGTCCTGGTAGGATGAAACACGTGTCTATGTCTTCTGTTAGCACCCTTTGCAAACTGTGTGAGAGGCCTTTTGGCACCATGCAATTCTGCTTAAAGTTGGACCAGCATAACATTCTGTGGTGATTTGCATATGCAGCCCATGATGCTTTACATTGTGGGGGCATGTGTGATTTTGTATTTTCTTGAAACTTGGCTTCCCAGCCAAATGCCCTTTGGGGTAATCCTTACCTCAGTGTTTGCGCACAGAGGTTCTTTGTCTTTTAAATAATTTTTTATTTTACTGGGTTCACCACAATATATCCAAGGCACACTGCCTTAAGGGTAGCTGGTCCATTCCACTGGGGTGTCAAACAGACAAGGCATACTGATGAGTCCTGGTAGGATGAAACACGTGTCTATGTCTTCTGTTAGCACCCTTTGCAAACTATGTGAGAGGCCTTTTGGCACCATGCAATTCTGCTTAAAGTTGGACCAGCATAACATTCTGTGGTGATTTGCATATGCAGCCCATGATGCTTTACATTGTGGGGGCATGTGTGATTTTGTATTTTCTTGAAACTTGGCTTCCCAGCCAAATGCCCTTTGGGGTAATCCTTGCCTCAGTGTTTGCGCACAGAGGTTCTTTGTCTTTTAAATAATTTTTATTTTACTGGGTTCACCACAATATATCCAAGGCACACTGCCTTAAGGGTAGCTGGTCCATTCCACTGGGGTGTCAAACAGACAAGGCATACTGATGAGTCCTGGTAGGACGAAACACGTATCTATGTCTTCTGTTAGCACCCTTTGCAAACTGTGTGAGAGGCCTTTTGGCACCATGCAATTCTCCTTAAAGTTGGACCAGCATAACATTCTGTGGTGATTTGCATATGAAGCCCATGATGCTTTACATTGTGGGGGCATGTGTGATTTTGTATTTTCTTTCAACTTTGATGCATAACTTTGTCATTTTTGCATATTTGTACACCTCATCTTCAACATGTCCTTTTTGACACCCCACCTCATGAACAATGTTGGTAGAATTAGGCAAATCTGGGCTGAAAGGCAATTTCATAGTCAGGTGGCAAAATCACATTTCAGTCAGTATTTCAAAATTTTCACAGCTCTTGTTCATGAGATGGGGTCATTAGAAGGGTATGTTGAAAATTTGGGGTTAAAATATGTACAAATGGCAAAGTTACATGCACCCATTGAAATTTTGCAATATTTGCACATAACTTTGTCCATTTTAAATATTTTGACCTCAAATGTTCAACATAGCCATTTTTGTGTACCACCTCATGAACATGACAGCTGTCATTTTTCAAAGTCTGCCAAAACTGTCTTTTCATGCCTGTGGCATGGAATGATGTTGAGGTGGCATGAAATCACATTTTGTCTGGGATTTGGAAAGTTTCAGTACTACATACATGAGGTGGGGTAATAAGAAGGCTATGCTTATAATTTGGTTACTGTTGTTTTACAAATGGAAGTGCAGGGCCTCCAGAGCAACATACATATATGCATCTATGGAAGGAGCACTTCCCCAGGCAAATAAGGATACAATTACACTATCTCATGCTCCCAAACACAAATAAGGATATGATTATGGAGGGATGGGAGCCCAAGGGCCAGAGGGCCCTGAGCTGCCACAGGCAAATAAGGATATGAATATAATAACTCAGAAAGTAAGGATATTCATTGCAAAAAAAAAAAAAAAACCTTTGTTAATGCATTACCTAGGGTTAAATCAACAAAAGTAGTGTTATGTGCTATTAGGGTTTTCAACCCTAAGTCCCTACCCAGGGAGGCAGCAACAGGTGTGGGGTGTGCCTTGGTGTTGTCAACCCTAATGCTCACCCATTTCATGAGTAAATAAGCTGAGATGGGTACAATATGTACAGATGTGACAGCCAGTATGCAACACAGAAATGCTGCAGAATATCACAGAATGCTGCAGTTTACTGCAGAGGCCATTGTAAGTCAATGGCAATTAAGACCTTTATTCATGCAGGATTTTGTGACATGCCATTACTGTAAGTTACTGCACTTCAACATGGCTGACTCCACTGTATGAATGAGGTGAGCATTATGGGTGACAACCCAAGGCACACCTCATGCCTGTTGTGGCCTGCAGGCTGAGGGTGGGGTAGGTGGTTTGGAAGCCATAACACCTAATTTCCCTACTTCTGTTACTTTAACCCTAATTAGTGCATTAACAATGTTTATTGCAATGAATATATATATATATATATATATATATATATGTATATGTATATGTATCATAGTGGGCCTGGCTGGTCTCTATGGTACAATAATTCACCTAAGATGAACATATAATCCCATATCATGGGCTATTTGGAACAGTTATATCATCCTGGCTTGCTATAATAGGGATAATAGCAGAGATGATATGGTTGTAACTTACTCCTAAGGCACCTTCTGTGTTGAACTACTTAATTCAGGGAACTGGCAGTGTGGAGTTTCGTAAGATCACAACTGCTATGTTGAGGGGTGTGTGTGTGTGTGTGTGTTGCACTCCAGTTCAAGGGACTGGAATGTTGTGTATACACCAGCCATTCACTCTGTATCAGGGCACTAGATATTGGTTATGATTGGTCCCAAGGTGGTATTTGTGGCTGACCGTAGGGTGGTGCATATCCACTAATGCAGCCTATATAACTGCTTAGATGTCCCCATCTGGTAGCTCTCCACACAGTGGAGAACATTTCTAGGATGGCTGCATGCCTACCCTGCCCACTGACCAGCCCCTTTCCTGGCCTCCTCCATAGCCACATGCATGTCTGGGCATCATGTGCAGAATGGGCCAGCTGACAAGAATATGGATTTGTAGATGTCCCCTAATGTGTGAAGTGGGGCCTCTGATCCCACAATAGGTATGGAAAGTGGTACTGGAATTCTGAGGGTTAGGTCCTTAATTATCAAGAAATCCATGGACAAAAAAGGGTGCTGCTTCAGCATGCAATCTGCTGTTACACCAATGTAATTATTGTGAATACATGCTGAAAAGAAACAAAAAAGATAGAAGCAACGATTCAACAATGGGGAGATCATCCAGAATGATTTTGAAAAATGTACCCATAAATAAATAAATTTCAGCATAAACCTAAGCATCAAACTCAAGTACAGTGTGTAAAAATATACTGTATCATTCTATATAAGTACCTACAGAGACCTCAAAAGGGGGAGTTTATCTACACAAAGGATGTAATAATACATATGCTGATCATGCATTCAATTGGACAAAAGCAGAGGAAGAATCACTGAATATAATGCTTCAATAACAGATGCCCAAGGTCAGATTTTCACTATATTTTAAACTTACATTCCAAAGTGATTTAACAGATTGATACTACCTGTCTCCCACAAAAGTAAACTGGGAAGTTTAAACCTTTGTAATTAAATAAATATGTCAATAAACAAATAAACAGCTAGATAAAATAATGTTAATTCCTTAAAAAGCCAAGTTATCATTGCTAATTCATGTCTTCTTCTTGCAGCTAAAAAAATAGTCATTTTCATCAAAACTGCTATAGACAAAAGATTTTGTTTTATATAGCATATTTCATACAAACTGTTTCTCAAGATGCTGTGTGAATATTCTAATAGGATGGGAATGATTGTGTCTGCCATTGGGCATATAGAAAGGATTTTAACAGTACAGAGGTCAGTTAGGAAGAGATTACCATGAGACTACCATGAAATTTAACAAAAGGAGCCTGATTCACAAAGCTGAAAACTTGACACAAGGTGCATGCATCAATCAGGTTTGATGCAAGGGGCACTTTGTGTCAATAAGTGCAACGTTCCCAATTCAGGAATTCTGGCTGCATTGATGGTGGGGTCAATGCACTAAACAGGTACTACTCCAACCTTGTGCTTGAACAAGGGGTGTGCCAAGGTATAAGGAGGCTTGCACTGGCACTCTGCTGCAACATCCCCTAAGGTGGGATTTCAGAAGCCCCACAGTTGCTGACACTGGCACCACTGTTTAGACTCACAAAAGGCTGTTCTAATGACCTGTATGCCACACCTGACACCCATGGCAGCCATGCACCCTGGGCACTAGGACAGTGACACCCCACAGGGCATAGTGGGGCACATAGGCATGGTCAGTTTTGGCACCCATATACCATGCTCTGTATGTGGACAGCCGAACACATGCAATGCCATACAGAAGTGGCACCTCCCAGCCTGTTTCCTACAGTCCACTGGCTGCCAGAATAACAACATCTATACTGGGACCCTCAGACAATCTGCAAAGTCACAAGTACTGCAGTGACATAGCAGGCACTATCAACATATTGTGCCAGCAGGGGTTGCCCTGTAGCATCAGAAGCATCCTGATCTGGATCGGTGCCTGCTGCATGTGTTCACCACATTACAGGGTGCAATGGTGGACAGCAGGCCAGTATAAGCACTCCTGGGGGAACTGACTTCTGATCACAGGGCACTTGTGGCATGCACCTAGGAGTGTACTTGCAGTCCCAGCACGCACAGGATGGCACTCAATGGAGCAATGACCACCTCAGCTATGCCATCCCACAGTTGCTCTCCCATGCCAGCCATTGCCACTGGTATGCTGCTGAGCTGTCACCCATGTACATCGGGTGGGGTGGCTGTGCATGCCTTGGGACTGTTATTTGCCAGGGCTTCAGGGCCAGGGACTGCCACAGTCCTCCACCATTCTCCTCCTGTGTGCCTTCTGTTTGGCTCAAGGAAGTGGATGAGACTGTATCTGTGACAGTAGCACCAGAGTTCCTGCCAATAGTGAACTGAGTTCAAGGTGACTAGCACACTGGGATTTAGTGAAAGTTGCTTTTTGATGCAGCTTGGTCTGATCTTTGTGAATCCATCACAGGGAGTTTAAATGAATTGCTTACAGTCATACAATGAATATATGGCAGTTTTAATATGCAAACCTGGGTCTTCATTTTGTAGAGCTTTGATCTCTAACTACTAGATCTAGCAGACTTTTTAAAGTACTCAGCTCAATAGCAAATGTTATATGCACAAAGATGTATAGTATATCCAATGAATTTAAAATAGTTACCAACCACAACCCTCACTGGCAGTTAAAATGGTGCTTGCATGGAAACAAACCTTTTGAAAATCCATCTGGTACAGGAATTATCCAAACTACAGGTCATGCATCCAGTCTGCCACCCACCTGCATGTGTCTCACATAGAGATAGATGAAATCTGCAAATTTTGTTACTCAAAATATTTTGCGAACTTTACATATTTGCCACTCGTGGGTGAAATTCTGCCATTCACAGGTGAAATTCTGCATTTCACTGGTGAAATTCTGCATTTCACAGGTGTAGTAACACATTTCACACCCGCAAAATAGTTCACAGAATGCGCACATTTTGCAAAATATTTTGCATGGCAACATTTGGGATTTTACCGACAAAATTAAATTTGGCTGCATCTGTAGCCTCTCATCTTAGGAATGGAGGCAGCATAGCGCAGTGGGTTAAGGCTCGGAGCTGCAGATCTGGAGACCTGGGTTTGAATCCCACAGCCACCTAGGTGGATACTGTGTGATTCGCAAGTTACTTAACTTCCTTGTGCTGCCAGGTCGTATGTGGAAACAAGCTTTGGCTTAGTGCGCTACTCCTGCTTAAACAATGCCCCCCCCTTCCCATTCCCTTATTCCCAGCTCCCAAATAATGTTAATATTAATGGGTGGCAGTAAAAATAGGGAGCACATATTAGTGGAACCCTGAAGATTAGCAACACATCTATCCATGGCTATAAATCTTCTATCAAAAAATTATAATTTACAGATTGTAATATCATTGCATAATACAAGTGCTCTGTCAACAGTTATGTAATTGAATTTTTTTTTCTTGTATGGGTTATAAAATTGATAATTATTGATTACCATAGCTACATGAATGTTTGGTTTCATGAATTCATATGGGTCTGTGATCTGGGAAGGAGACTTTAAATAAGAAAACTTTCAGTTACACTTTCCGTGCCTTTTTGCTTTGTTGGGTTTATCACATAATTTTGACAAGGAATTCTTGGTAGGATGGAAACATTTCTAGGAATGCTGTATATTCTACTTACAGTTTAAATGTCGAACATTAGCATGTATTCATAGAATGTGAAGTAATTGCAGTGAGCAGAAAGTATAATTTTTTCTTTGATTTAATATGTTATATCATACTGATTAATATCCCGGTGCAACTCACTGATGTTTTGACAAATGAATTTTTTGTATGATTGGGTCACTCATTTTTGTTAATATGACTTATGTTTTATTATTTACAGCAATTTGTAAATATGTTTTTTGTGTTTGTTTCCATTAAATATTACAATGAGGCATTTATAAGATAAACCCATCAATATGTTATATTGACAAATGCCTAAATGAAAAGGTTTAAAAATATGTTTATGTTATGTACTATCACTACAGTAAGGCAGAAGTAGTAGTGGTGGGCTATAACTGGCAATAAACTCTCAAAGTGGACACCAGTTAAATCTTCTCAAACTATTGGTTCTGAATATGACCATCCTAAAATAAATCAAAAGATGCAGAACTAGATGATACTAAACTCATATACATGTATTGTAGACAAGCTAAAGCCATCCAATCTTGGTTATTTAAAAATGCATACTGTAATATTGCAGTGTCCTATGTCCTAATGTTTACACTGTACTGAAAACCCTACAGAAACAGACCAATCCTAAGCTCTGCAAATAGCCATTGTCCCAGATCCCCCCTCCCACAATCAAGACATACACTTTATATTGTGGGTGCTCAGATCATCAATTAAATTAATATTACAAAACCATCCTCATACAAACAATCAAATCTTCTTTACATCTGTTGTCTTGGTTCCCATTCTTAATCACCATCCTTACATTGATCGTATTTACACAGTTTTCATATATTACATCATCAACATTTCAAATCTGTACCCTCTTGTCCTCATCTTCTTTCCCCCAGGTGTAAACTTGGAGGCCCCTTCCACTCTTCTCTTTGGAGGTAATGGTGTAAACTGATATGGCATGTCTCATCTTGTTGTTGTTTATCCTTCTTAATTTGATTCCTCTCACAAACCCTGTGCCCCTTTTTCATTTTTTCTCCTTAGTCTCCTGGCTATCCCACCCTGGCAGTCCACTAACATGGAGATTCTCTTTATTTCCTTTTCTCATCTGCTGTCCACCTTCGGCAGTCCACATACCAACAAAAACTGGGTGGGTGGGAGGGAAGATTTTCTGAAAGTAGCAAAAAATGAGGCAGATCCCCTCTTTGCAGCCATTTAAATATCTCCTGTTTTGGGACTTCCTCTTTTCTGTTACACCTATCATTTCTTTACATCTGCCTCTGTAACCCCTTCCTCATTCTGATGTCATACATGACTCATAGCCTTGCTGAGCTCCACCCACTGTCCATCAAATTAGTCATCAGTCCAAGACTTTCCCTACAAAGTAACTCCTCCTCTGTCCTGCCCCCCCCCAACACTGTTCTCTCTTCCCTGACGCTAATTTTTTTAATCCTGGGTGGGGCACTGGGACAATTAAGTCTGCATTTTAACAGGCAAACCTCATTGTCTCAGATTTCACCCCCCAATCAGGACAGACACTTTATTATTGTAGGTGCTCAGATCGGCAATTAATTTAATATTTCAAAACCATTCTCATACAAACAATTAAATCTTCTTTACATCTGATATCTTGGTTCCCATTCTTAATCACCATCCTTACATTTTTGATCAAATCAAAAAATAAAACTCCTGGCTGGTTCTCTCCCATCCTGAAGAAAGCACTTAGTGATAGGGACTACTGGTGGAAAAAAGCAAGGAAATACCACCTGGAGGCTGATTGGTTAGCATTCCGTACCACTAGGACTGCTTGTACCAATCTAATTAGGTCAGAAAAAGCTAGGTACTTCCAAACAGAACTAGAAGACAATAAAAACAACTTTGCCAAATTTTGGGAACATCCTCAAAGAAGTCGAAGGTCAGTCCACTGCAACACCCCTTCCAAACAAAATTGTGTCTGATGGTACCACCTATACGAACAAAGCTGATATACTAGAAAAGCTTAATGATCACTTTGCCACTGCAGGGCTTGCCTTTGACACCTCACCTATCAGCAAACTTAGCCCGGCAAGAGACTACACTGTTGGCTTCACTGATAATCACAACCATAACCATCCGCATCCCACCCCATTCAGTTTCCTCACAATTACGTTCAAGCAAGTGGAGGACCGCCTCCTTTCTCTGGATACAAAAAAGAGTGCGGGTGCAGATAATATTGAACCTTACTTCCTAAAACTTGGTCATACCTATCTGACCGCCCCCATTACACACTTATTCAACACCTCTCTGATTCAAGGTGAGCTACCTGTCTTGTGAAAAACTGCCCACATCTTACCATTATTCAAGACTGGGGATCCGAGTGATCTGAACAATTACCGGCCTATTTCTGTACTATCCGTCCTCTCTAAGTTACTTGAAAAAATTGTCAACATCCAACTTAGAGAACATTTGGATTCACAAAAGTTGCTAAACCTGGCTCAGTCCGGCTTCAGAGCCAAACACAGTACAGTATCGGCTCTTGCCAAAGTAACTACAGACTGGCAAATGGCCTTGGACTCTAAGAAGCATGTATTTGCCCTCTTCCTTGATCTAAGTAGGTTCGATACTGTGGATCATACCATCATGCTTACTGCACTGAGTAACATCGGACTTGATAGTTCTGCCATTAAACGGTTCACCAGCTACCTAACCAATAGGTTACAACAAGTCAAAGCCATGGGAGATCTATCCCCACAAAAATCCTTGTTACGAGGAGTCCCACAAGACTCCATCCTGGGCCCTATCCTCTTTGCAATATACATCAATAATCTGGACTCGCAGCCGGCCACAGTAAATGTGCACTTATTCACAGATGATACTGTACTCTATACCACAAATTCATCCTTGGATCTGGCCCATGAGTACTTACAGAAAGACTTCGTCACCCTCCAATACAACCTTCTCACTCATAAGCTCCTCCTCAACACCAAAAAGACTAAAGCAATGATTCTCTCACCAAAGTCTACTTCCGGATGTCCACATATCACACAGATCCGAACACTCTTAGATGAACTCCTTGAAGTAGTTGATACCTTTAAATACCTAGGGTTCTGGCTGGATAACAAGCTCAACTTTCTGTGCCACTTCAATGAAACTTTGAAAAAACTAAGAGCGATTAGGTTTATTCTATCGCATTAAACACCTACTCTCATTAGAAGCCAGAATGAGACTAGTACAAACTATATTCCTACCTATACTGGACTACGTTGACTTCCTTTACAGTCATTGCCCATCAATGATGCTAAACAAACTGGACACCCTTTACCACCGGGCTTTAAGATTTATCTTAAATCTACCCCGTAGTACACATCACTGTCGTCTATACCAGGTTTTGGGATGGACCTCACTCTCAACTAGAAGAAAAAGAAATGATCTCCTCTGGTTTTTTAGAGCATTATCTGATAACCTCCCTGCATACATCTCGAACATCTTCAAATGGACTAAAGGTTCCTATGGCCTGAGATGCTTCTTCTTAATCTGCTTCCAGATTCCTAGAGTGAAAACTACCCTTGGCTCAGCAGCAGTCAACTTCTCAGTTCCATCACTCTGGAACACTATGCAAGACTCATTAAAATTATCCTCACTTCCAAGCATTTTCACATTGAAAGCTCTATTAACGGATTATCTGAAGGAATCATGCAACTGTTTCAGATGCCGATGACCCCTAAGCCCTGGGTGCCACTCTCAAATCCTACGCCTAAGTATCTCATCCACCCCACATTCCTAACAACAGAAACCTAGGATCTACAAGCCTAGTTCCCTTAATCCAAGATGGCCCTGCCTATTCTCTACCTTTTACCTATTCTGGCCTCCCTTTTGGCTGCCTACTCTTTCACCCCAATTTCTACCCTATTCCTTAATACCTCCTTATTTTTCATCATTTAGGTCTGAGCTCTTACTTAGCAGAGACTATATGGGATTGCTGTCTCTTCTCATTTCAGTAAAGCTTATCATTATGTACCTTTGCATGTTAATTATGTTGACCGGTATGTATAGGCCCATATTGACCGGCACCTTCAAAATGTTTTTTTTTTTTTGCATCATTGTCCACCGCAATTGTAATCTTATGAAGTGTACTGTATTGTATTAATGCCCAGGACCACCTTGAAAATGAGCTTGCTCAATGGTGTTTATGCCTGGTTAAATAAAGTGATTGATTGATTGATTGATTGATTGAACCTGACCCTCCTACCTATGAAATGCATCATCCACCTCCTCTATTCCCCTTCTATTTACTCTCGCCCATAGAAAGGAACAGAGTACCCACCCTCCTATTCATCTTCCTTTTGGCTCTATCTATGTTTATGTGGTTCTTTTCAAAATGCCACACACTGTGAGGCACCATGACAGACCATACTAAGATCACATTTGGCCACCACTGTTTTATCCTTTCCAAGTCATGCTTAATTTGTTAAAATACATCTAACCGGGGCCTGGACCTGATATCATTTCCCCCAAAATGGACGATGATCATATCCGGCGTCAGTAGTCTATCTCTCATTTCCCTCAGTGTAGGTAATAACTGAGCCCACTTAATTCCCCTGATTCCTGTCCAAGCTAATCTACAGGGCCTGTGGTCCTGATAGAGCTGTTTAACCCCCACCTTCTTTGAATTACTCCTGTCTGCTCAGTAAATGTATGAGTGCCTGCATATCCAAATCTCTACCCAATGTCCAGACCCTGCATAAGATAAAAGCAGAAAACCCATGATTATTTCCTGAAAACCTTGCTGCTTCCCCCTTTTCCTGATTAGCATACCCCCCTGTTAACCCCACTAGCCCACTACTAATACCTGTAAAACAAAAGAAAGAGAGTTATTAAGTTTATTCATCCAGAGGCCTGAGGACCTCTTATAATGTTCAGATTTCCATCGCCTTTTTTCCTTTATCTGCCCCTTGGTTCCCCCTGCTGCCACCAATTGCAATTCAAACCCAATCCTGAAAGAGTGATATGTAAACCTTTTCGTGGCTTCCCCCACAAAACTGATGGCTTTCTTCTGGATTGCTATGATCTGGTAACTTGTCACTGGTTTTCCATTCCCATGTGTAAATAGCTGCCTGCTGTTGTCCCAGTGGACTGTGGCATAAGACCACAGTGCCTGGACTGGGCAAATTGCATGATTAGTGTGTTTTCCCAAATTGATCATGCTTCTCCTACCCCCCCCCGGTTCATCTTTGAATACTTTAAATATATTTCCACCTCTTCCCCTGTCAGAACCAAATCTTCGCAGCAGATCTCAACTGACTCCGTACTCCCCATGACCCACTGCATCATTCACTTGGAGCGCCCCATGGTACATGATCATAAACACAGCCCAGAACAAAACCGCTTCCTCTACTGATTTGCATATTCTAGGCAGTGCTTCAGCTAGCTTGACAAACACTTGTTCTGACACTGGCTTCCTGTCATTGGTTTCCCTTGTCCTTAATCTTCCCCATCCCTGCATCATTTTCCTTATGAACATTGTTTTTGTGGGGTCCCTCCACCCTTTGCGTTTGCAGAGTATGCTGATGGCTGCTAACTGTATCCCCATTGTGGAGTGTGCTAAACCTTTCTCCCATTGACTGACTATGTATTTTCCAAGCTAGTGTTCTGTACTGACCTACTTACCTCCATGTGGTGTATTTCTCTGAAAGCTAGGAATGCCCTCCATGACCCCTCACATGCCCTCAGGGTCCAGGGTAACCAGGAGTTCCAAAACAGCAACTCAGCTCCCTCCAGCCAATCTTCCAAATGTGTGCTGGTATGGGTGATTTTTTTTCCTCTTCCCTTGGTGGAATGGTCCGGAACCTGTCCAGCTGCAGATGGGAGAGGCTGTCAGCTACTATGTTCTGTACCCCATCTATGTGTCTAGCACTAAAGGACATGTTCAGTTTGAAACCTTGTATGACTAGCAGACTTGCCAACTAGCAGCTGGCACTAGCGGCTGCCTGACACCTCTCCCACTAGTAGGCTTCAGCCTCAGCCACTTCTCCTCTATAGCACTTCTCGATCTCGCGGCTACCCGACATCTCACCCACAAGTTGTTCCTGGCCCCCACCTCTCCCCATGGTAGCATTTCCCTCTCTCCGCTGTCAGGTGTCCCCTACCCTTCTAGCTCCCTCCCATGGGGCACCTGAAGTCCCCTCGCTATTTCTTGACCTGCCCACTGGGCCTGCTACTGGATTGGACAGTACTCTCCTTGCAGTTCGTGCCTGCCTCCACCGTGGTGGTCCCCCCCAGGTTGGGTTCCTCACCCTCTCCTCACCCGCTAGCTCTATGCTGTCCTACTGCAATGTTCACTCTACCCCTTGCCTGTTTCCCCGACACCCACCTGGGTTGTTCGCTGATTCAGGCCCCCCCCACTTAGTTTACCTGTACCTGTTGTTCTCCTTACCCCTTGTTACCCTCTGGGCTTATCGTATTTGAGTTGTAGTCATACTCATGTTTGTTAGCTCTGACTCTGTACTATGTCTATATACTGTACTCTGGCCCCACCTGTGTGTGGGTGAGTTTGTTCTCTGTCTATGCACTATGTTCAATGTATTGAATTCTCTCTGGTCCACCTGTATTGCAGGCTTGTATGCTACCTTGAATATGTACCATGTTTTTTTCTGTATTGTAACCTCCCGGGTCGCACCTGAAAATAGGCACTTGTTGTCTAGTGTGCTTACCTGGTTAACAAAAAACAAACAAATAAATAAATAAATATGTGTCTAGCCCTAAAGGACATGTTCAGTTTGAAACCTTGTAAGACTAACTGCCTTAGTACCCTCACTACTGCGTCAGACTTTGTACCCCCATTTGTTTAGCACATCTACAACCACTCTGTTGTCACACCAGAAAGTAACTTTTTGGTTCCACAGCTCCTCTCCCCAAACTAGCATGCTCACCCAAATCAGAATTATCTTCAGTAACGTGATGTCCTAGTCAATCCTCTATGTGTCCAGTCCTTTGGCCAAGCCTCCAAGAACCATCGCCCTCTAAAATACTCTCCCATCCCTAGCCTCCCTGCTGCATCCATATATAGTTCCAGGTCTGTCTTGTAGACCAAGTCCTCTTGCCAAAATGACACCCCGTTGACTTGGCTGATAAATTCACTCCATATCCCCAGATCTGCCTGAATTCCCTTGTCTAGGTCTACCCAATGATGTGGCCTGTATATCGTGTGGGTGGCGTTCACCAACCTTCTCATGAATACCCTCCCAGGCCTGACCACCCTGCAGGTGAAATTGAGGTGGCCATCAACTGTTGCACTTGCCACAGCTGCAATCTGTGCCTACCCCTGGTTCCCCCTATCAGCTCTCTCAAAGTCCACACCTTTTTGTCCAGCAAGCAGAAAATCTCCTGTTGTGCATCAATTTCAATGCCCAAGAATTCAATAACCCTACTGGTCCCCTTCGTCTTGTCGGGTGCTAAAGTCACCCCTAATTCCTGACAAATCTGCTGGAATCTGAGTATGATCTATTCAGTTTCCTCCCACCCACTACCTATGAACAAGAAGTCATCCAGATAGTGTATGACCATCCTGTGCCTGGTTCTGTGTTGAAAAATCCATTGTAGGCAGGTGCTAAACAACTCAAAGGTGGCACAAGCTGCTGAGCACCCCGTAGGCATGGCTTTGTCATATTAGTACTGCCCATCCAATTTAAAACCCAATAGGTCCCAGTATTCCTGGTGGATTGGAGATAGCCTAAAGGCTGATTCAATGTCCATCTTCACAAGCCATGCCTCGGGGGTTGTCCTGATGATCTGCACCACCTCCTCAAGTGTCACATACGATACCTTGCTGTCCTTTTTGGAAATAAAATCATTCACAGATTCCCCCTCTGGGAAGGACAGGTGGTGGATGACCCTTAATTCTCTAAGATTGTTCTTAGGGACCAAACCAAGAGGAGACACCATCAAGTTCTGTAGTGGCAGGCAGCTGAAATGGCCCTTCAAGCCTCCCGGCATCCTTTTTTTTTAAAGAATTTTCTTCCATGTGCCAATCCTCCCCTGCTCATCTGTTCCACATCCTCTGGACATGTCTAGCCCTTCAGAAGTTCTGGACTCATGTATTAGATGACTGATCAAATATTACTGGCAAAACTCTTTCCCACTCTCAGGACTCCCTACTACTAGGATACGTCTCCATTCTGGACCCCGTGCCCCTCCCAATAAAAACATGGACTCTTGCAGCAGTAATGGAGGCAAAGAGGGCCATCTTGATGAAATGGAGACAGCCCACCATCCCCTTGGCTGCTGCCTGGTGGACAACCATGGCTCATCTAGCTATTTTTGAGAGTCTCACTGCAGTGGGAAAAGGCCACCTCCCTAAATACCACAAGAAGTGGGATGCCTACTTACATTCGCACATTTGTGCAGTCCCATACCCATCTCCACAAAATCCCCCAATGCTATGATCTCAGCTATATATCCCCCCCCCACTGTGGCCCCTGTGATTGGAAAAGGAGTCCTCATTTCACCCTGTGAGTAACATCCTGACATCTTACCTTTCTTTATCTTCCCACTCTGTCTCTCATTTGTCTTAAGGAGCCTGTTCTGCTTTTTTTACCACAAGATGCATGCAGAGAATGATGTTAATTAATAATAAGGATACTAAGAATGATAGCAAACTGCTGTGCCTTAGTATTGTACTTAGGATCAAATTAGAATTTACAGTAGTAGCCACAGACATTGCCAGCTATTTCCAGATATTTCGCGAAATTTCTAAATAGTTTCTCTCTGCTGCCCCTACTGTGGAAATGGAGAAAGTATGAGATATTTCTGGAAATATCACAGAAATTTCAGGAAATAGCTGGCAGTGTCTGTGGCTGCTATTGTACACATCATTCTTGGACTGTCACATGCCGACACAACTGGAATGTCAATCTTCGCTGACCATAAATGATGTAGAATACCTCAGATATACTCTCCATTAGTATTTGCAGTGTATGTCCCCTTTTTGTCATACTGTGCTTAATACCTCCTGTATTAATGGTAGGTTCTATGTGCATGCCTGGCTCACTGTTGCCGTTACTATGGTTGTTTTGTAACTGGTAAAACTCAATAAAATCTTATATGATAAAAAAAAAAAGAATTTTCTTCCATAGCACTGCTTCCTTTCCCCTTGCTGACCCCAAATTCTTCACTTCCCTGTTCACTCTATGCCCTTGAAATTGTAAGTTGAGCCCATGCATAAACCCCCTCACCAGTCTCCTTGCTGCCACTCTATCCAGATAATCCCTTAACCAGTGCTTTAGTATCTCCACCTTTATCAGGGTCCTAGCCATCTGAAAATTGCCATCCCCAGTGAAGGTACCCTCCTTAAGTTCAAAAACTCTGGCTTCCCCTCCCACCAAAACCCTCCCTCTATAACCCCTGTTCCATGTCTTCCCCCTGTAACCTGATTGTCCCTCCCCAAAAAACTGCCCAGGTTGTCCTTGGGTCTCTCCAGGCTGTCCTCCATTTGACTAGTTGGTCTGACACTTAGAAGCTGGATGTGTGCTCCCACATTTGGAACAAGCATGTTAGAACCTGCATTGTAGCCAGGTACAAAATGCTCTATTGTACACTTAACAACATTTTTGTAACAAGGTTGTTTTCTCTCCCCCCCCCCCCCAGTCTGGGGTAGCTTGGTCTGTGACATAATCAGTCCACAAATCCAGCTGCTTTGTGTCCCAATGCACATCCCCATAGGTCAACTTTCTTTGATGAAAAAATTTGTCATAGTATAACCATCCAACCCCCCCCCCTCGATTTCACCCTGTGAATGATCAAAGAATAAGTAAACAATGGTATCCCAAATTATGGCTTCTTCTCCATGACTATCGTAGAATATGTGGCAAAACCAACAAACCACACATCCCACATCTTACCCTTTGTGAATTTATCCTCCTCCTTTTCCCCCAGCAGCACCACTGCAGCCACCGTCTCACTCTTACCTATGCTCTCCTTTTCATCATACTTGCTAACAGTTTCCCTGCTAACTAGGGCAAAGATGTCCACATATTCTGTATTCCATAAATTTTCCTTTGTGGCTAAGGGGATGTGCTTACCTATCCTCATCCCAGGGGAGCTTATTCCTCTAGTTCCTGCTCCTTCCACTGCGCTAGTGCTGGGCTTCTCTTCCCCTGCCTGTAACCCCATCCACGTCCTAATGTCTGACAATGCTTTCTCAAATTGTTCTAGGCCATCGTCCCCTATAGAAGTAATCATCTGTTCAATGTATTCCTTTATGTTGCTGCCTACACCTCGGTGTGGACACCATTAGAAGCAAAACCTCCCATTGACCAAAAATCCCTTCATACAACCTAACCCATTTTTAAAAAACAAAAAACTGCATCCTGGTAACAAAAGCTGGACTGCAGTGCACTGCTGTTGTCCTAAAGCCATCGCTGGCATCCGATCCAAAAACTCTAGCTTTACCATGACTCCACTGTTTCTTATCTCTTTACATGCTTGCAGCCTTCCAACCAGACTTACCATGCTCTCCGAGGATTTTTAAAATTTTCTGCTGAACAATACTGGGTATTTAGTACTATGCCACAAAATAGCAAATATAACTACAGGATCTAACTCTTTTTTTTATTTACTTATATCTAAGTTAAAGATTAATTCTTTGCCAATCTGATGTGCTACTCTCAGAAAAATAAGATATTCTGAAAGTAGCAAAAAATGAGGCAGATTCCCTCTTTGCAGCCACTTAAATGTCTCCTATTTTGGGACCTCCCCTTTTCCCCTTAGACCTACCATTTCTTTACCTCTGCCTCAGTAACCCCTCCCTCATTTTGATGTTTTAAATAATCATAGCCCTGCTGAGCTCCACCCACTGTCTGTCAAATTAGTCATCAGTCGAAGACTTCCCCTACAAAGTACCCACACCACTGTCTTGACCCCTCCCCCCTTCTCTCTATTCCTTCCTGCCCTCCCCTCCTTATTGGTCTCTCTCATCCCTTATGATTATTTTTTTACTCTTGGGTGGGCACTGGGACAATTGAGTCTGCCTTTTAATAGGCAAACCTCATTACAATGATCCCTTAGACTTAGCTGATGCTGTTTGAATGTTGCTAGTGTGTTGATAAGCATGCATTGACAAGATGGGTGACTATTTGGAAAATAAGATGACTCATCTTGTCTAGGCTAGTCATTTTTAAAATATACAGGTAATGCCATGTACCTTTTGGCCCATCTTTCCAACATGAACAGTACTGTTCGTCTCTATCATATGATACTACATATTAATGAAACAATGTAAGTCTTATGTGATACAATACATCAGTAGCAAGCTAAGAACATTTTATAATATTTAAACCAGAGATCCACATCAGGTTAGAAGATGTAGAGGTAAAATAGCTGTATGTATACATTCTACCTATAAACTTCATAGAAAAAAAATAACCACTTTGCTTCTGGTTTGATGTACCCTTAACAGTGCATAATAATATGGACAAAATAAAACCACACTCTCTATAAGCACCTTGAGAACAGATGCATTTACTATGTATTTAAGCTGATTAGGTACTCCATTATAATTTATACCAGCTTCTAATGCATGACCCACTTATGGCATTGTACTTGTTATGATGACTACAAAACAGACAGCACAGGATTCTACCAATTATGCCAGCCATTTTAACACAATATATCCTCTCTGCAAAGGTTATGATTGTGGGATTGAGACACTGTCCATCCTATAGTGAGGGTATGTTATACTAAGGGTACTTATAAAAGGATTTAGTACAGCAGTGAGCTTTAATAATTATGAGCATGTTACAAAAATAGAAGTACCAGTTCTATCCAACAAATAACAGGTAAATCAAAGGTGCCTTACAACCTTGTAATTAGGCATCTTCTTTTAGACTTTGTTATTTTTACTTTTATCATAATAAAATTAGTTTCCTTTACATTTGTTGAGAGGGCTTTTCACAAGAGGTTGACTTTAATCTTCTGTGAATTACAATAAGCAGTTTCCGTTGAACATAATATAGAACTGTTAGTAATAAAACAGTGGGAAAGCTTTTAGTGATTTCCCAGCAATGTCTGAGAACTTTATTTTTCACTTCCTTCTAAACAAATCACCCACCCTCTAACTTGAGGAGAATGTGTTTTGGTCAGAATCTACTGAATCATTTTCAATTATACAACAGCAAGAAAGAATCTTGGCTTCTGACTGGCCATCACATAGGGATGTTATCCTGGCATATTTTATTTTAGTCATTCTGCATCTGGAGCTCTGCTACTTTTGATACAGGAAGCAGGAAGAGGGCACAACCACCCGAAAAGGGATGTTATCCCAGCATAACACCCATCCTGGAGGGCATTATTCCTTTAATAATACCCAGCGTTATTCTTAAAGATCACCTTTTCTGGTGCTTCCCCACAAAACATATAAGGAAGCTTACCTGGCCTGAAGTCTAGTGCAGTATATATTTTAACTTACTGCTGCTGGTATTTAGGGAGGGAAGGGTTCATAGTTTGGCTCTCTAGAGCTGAGAGCCCGATCCCTTTCACTTCCCTATTTATTTATTTATTTATTTATTTAAGAGTTTTACCAGAAAGGCATACTGAGTGGGGTACTGCTTGATTCCAGATGCATCCTGGGGGAAAGAGGACATGGAGCAATACAAATAACAGTCACATGGAAGTTGTACATAATATACAGATATATACAGACAGTAGATAGATATACAGTAATATACAGATAGTAACAGGCAATATAAAATACAGCCAATATATACAGATGCGGAAAAAACAGTCTGAGAGCATAGAAGGGTACACAGGACATGAGCAACTAAATGGCATTAGCATGGCCATGTATGGTGGATTAATACAATATGTTGTACAATAGAAATTAAAACAGAGTAGGGAAAATGAGATGAACCCAAATTACATAAAAATTACCACAGTTCAGTGTGGAGACTGCATGTGACACCCCTATCTCTGATCTACATAAACATAATTACTAGACTAGGGCGGAGTGCTGTGAGCACTAGGCAAGTAGCAGGGGGTGCTGCAGAGCTAGAGGCCCTAAATAAGAGAAGGGGACCAGGGGCACCTGCCCCTTGGTGGCCCTATGTGCAGATGTATGTTGAGGGGGAATGTGCCTTGAGGAGGTGATTTAGATGTGAAGTGTTGGCAAAGTCCTGAATGCCTGCCGGCAGTGCATTCCAAAGTTTTGGCATGTGGTATTTGAAGGCCACTTGGCCCTTGGATGTGGACATACATGGAACATGGAGAAGCCGGGAGTTTCCACTCCTGAGGATGTAGGTGGGCTGTGATAGGGCTGAGAGAGCAGATTTGAGGTAGGGGGGAAGGGACTGTGCCCAGAATTTTACTGTGGTCATGATGCTGTGGATGCATCTATGATCCTTTAGCGTTGGTAGGTCAAGGGACCTGTAGAGGTCGCAGTGATGAGTCATAATAGGCAGTCAAGGGCAAAGTGACAGAAGGAGTGGAAAAGAGGATCAAGGCTGGCTAGGGTAGACGTGGGAGCAGCACTGTAGACTATATCCCCATAGTCAGGTATAGGGAGGATCATCTTCTGAACAATTTCCTTACGGGTTGCCAGAGGGATGCTGCCCTTGTTCCGATATAAGGCTCCTAGTTTTGGGTGCAGTTTCTTGTGGATCGAGTCAATGTGAGCGGAAAAGTGAAGATGCTGGTCAAGCCAGACCCCGAGGTATTTGAAGGAGGTGCAAGTCTCTAAAGGAGTCCCTTCAGTGGTGAGGAAAGTAGGCGTAGAATGGAGCCGGGAGAGCCTTTGCCTCATCCCAAAAGTTAGGAAGACTGTTTTCTTGGAGTTAAGAAAAAGCTGGTTGGAGCGAAACCAGTGCTGTACTGCATTGAAATCCTGCTGGAGTAAAGAGGCCACTTCTGTGGGAGAGGGGTCTGATGCATACAGTATGGTGTCATCAGCAAACACTTGAATGGATGTGTGTGGGGGGAGACCAAGGGTAGGTCATTTAGAAAAACAGAGAAGAGTATCAGCCCAAGGACCGAGCCTTGGGGGACCCCAGTAGTGATGGAGAAGGGGTGGAGGTGTGAGGACCAATTCTTACTGCTTGTGATCTACCAACCAGGTACAAGTGAAACCATCTAGTGGTAGCACCTGAGAGTCCGGCAATAGAGGGTTTGGAGAGTAGGAGGGAGTGGGAGACTGTGTCAAAGGCTTTGGAAAGGTCGACAAAAATGGCTGAGGTGGTGTGCCCTTTATCCATGCCAGTGAGGATGGCATCAGTGAGCCTTAGCAGGGAGGTAATGGTGGAGTGTGATTTCCTGAATTCTGACTGGTAGTGCATGAAGAAAGAGGAGGAGTCAAGGAAGGAGGAGAGTTGGGCTAAGACAAGGTGCTCCTGTAATTTGGCTAGAATGGGGAGTAGGGAGACAGGGCAGTAGTTTCACAGTGAGAAGGGGTTACCCCCTTTCAGAAGGGGGATGACAGTGGCATGCTTCCAGTCGGATGGTATGTTGGTAAGCGAAAATGAGGGATTGAACAGAGTGGGCAGCGGCGTGGCAATAGCTGTGGCAGATAGGTGTAGCATTTTGGAATCAAGTCCTGAAGGGCATTTGCCTTTGGAGGGGTTGAGAGACTGCAGGATGTTTAGCACAATGGTTGGGGTAACGCAGCAAAAAGAGATGCTGGTAGACTGGGAGGATGTTGGCATCAGAGGGGGTGCACACTTGGAGGGGTGTGGTAGAGAGGCTAGAAGACAGGATGCACAGCGAGCAAAGAAGGTATTGAAAACAGAGACCACTTCACCTGATTCAGAGACAATGGAGCCTTCTACATTTAGGGTGGTGGTGGGTGGTTGGACAGGAGGAGAGAAAAGTGACTTGATTGTTTTCCAGAATTTCATAGGGTGATTTAGGTTTGTGTGGAAGGATGCCTTGAAGTAATTAGCTTTGGCCTGATGGATTTGTCTAGTGCAGGAATTACGAAGTGTCCAGTATAACTGGAGTGCCACCTGGGTGCCAATTGCCTTGTTCGTTTTCCAGGCATGGTCCCTAGTGAGGAATTGAACAATGAGATTGGAAAAGACCCATGGGCAGGTAGGCACCCTTTACTCAAGTCCTTCTGAGGGTCACATGGGTGTTCCATACAGCGAGAAAACTATCCTTAAAGATTTCTAGGGCTGAGTTGAGGGAAGATGCCTGTGGCATGAAGGACCAATCAACTTGTGACAGGTCACTTAACAGTGCATCTAGGTTGAGGGCTTTGTACAATCTTGTGAGCAACGTCCATGGTGGTGGTGCTTTGTGCCTGAATATTTTCATTACCACGTAGATCATATGGTGATAACTTAGGGAGTCCAGGAGGAGTCCAGCTTCAATGATCCAATGGGGGTGTGGGGTAAGTGCCCAATCCAATAGGAGATGGTTCTGAGATTTGTGATTTAGACAAGTGGGTTCCGAAATTTGTTGGGTGTGGTTTAAGGCAGTGACTAGGCTGTGAAGTTTAGCGTTGTTGTTTGCGAGCCAGTTGAAATTGAAATCCCCTAGAAAATGTAACTCGCCTCCCAGGTGGTTGACTTTAGGGTACCCAGGTGGTCCAGCACATCAGGCAGGGAGGTGTCAGGGGTGCAGTAGGACCCAACAATATGTAGTGGAATAGAGTATGGGATTGAGAGTTTGATTAACATGGAGTTGATGGATTGAGTGGGCATGGAGAGCTGCACCAGGGTGAACTGGAGCATAGAAGAGATGTACATGGCAACTCCTCCCCCCTTTTTTTACCCAGGTGATCTTGTCGAATGAGTGAGTAGCCAGGTATAGAAACTTCTGTGTCCAAGTTGTGGGTCTTCAGCCAGGTCTCAGAGAAAATCATAACATCTGGATGAAGTGATAGTACGATTGGTTGAAGGGCTGTGATTTTGTTCAGGATACTACAAATGTTGAGGTGCACAATTTGAAGATGCCTTGGTAATGTGAGAGGCAGGTAGGTGTTTGGGAGGCTTGGACCAGAGTTTAGTTCTATTTCCCCGGACAGGAGGAGCAGCAACACTAACAACTGTTTAGATTTGAGCATGCCCCATTGGAAATTGTTGTGATGGTTGTGGAGGGTTATTTAGTGGGGAGTGATTAGTACTGTTAGACCTGCATAAAAGAAGAGTGGTAGGATGGAAGCACCAAGATGCCAGTTGTTCTAGGAGTAACGATGCTGCTGCAGCACTGGGGTGGAGGTTACATGATGGGGAGGGAAAATTGCATCAGTACCTAATGAGATGGGGTTTGGCTGCATTTGAGGATGGGAGGCAGATGGGAGGGAAGCTAGGGGTGTAAGCAGGCACACTGTGGTGAAAACAGAAGCAGCATGTTGCTTGCAGGGATTAGGCAGTGAGATTGGAATGTAGCAGCCACTAGAGGAGTAAGTATGTAATCTGCTAATAGAAGAGTAGGCGGATATGTTATTTCACTCACATGAGAAAGCTTATATAAGGCTGAGTCTGCCAACAGTGGTGGTGGGGGTGACGGGGCCTTCTGTACACACACGCAGTTCAAATTTTTAGGCATGTAACTGCACTGAGCTGTACCTGATGCGTCTCCTATGGAGGGGCTCTGGCGGGGGCAGGCTAGGTCCTATTCAGAGACATGCCCCAAACCAGCACATTTTATGATGTCAATATAAGGAGACCACAGGGGAGTGCCCCATAAAGTAAAATAAGAACTTTTGTTACATGATTTATAGTGTACTTTAGAGTTCTGATTATGAAAAATCAAGGTCGATGCTTGCTATTTAGCAAGGAACATCTTAGTTGAGCAGTGGCCTTGATTTGTCATAACGAGAATTATAAAGTTTACTAAAAAGCACTTAACAAAACACCCCTATTATACTCTATGTAATGCACCCCCACACTCTTCCTATACTGACATCATAAAACATGCTAGCGGCGGGTGGGGGGGATGTATCTTTGAATAGGGAAGTGGAAGGGGTTAGGCTCTCTGCTCCTAAGATCCAAAATACCCTTCTTTCCCTAAATACTGGCAGCAATAAATTAAGCAATAAGGCATGGCCAGGGATTAGATTAACAGTCTGTTAATCACTCCCTAGGGGTGTAATGTGGCACAAGGTGCCAGGTAAGCATCCTTACATATTTTGAAGAGCAGAATTTTAAAAGAACAGGAAAGGCACTTTAAGTTTCAACATATATAATTACATACTGTATCTTAACAATATCCCTTCCTTGTAGATCTTGTTACATCAAGACAGCTAGTGGAGGTCTGTAATTCTTAGGATTGCCAAACGGCAAGGAGGAAGGCATGCAGATACCCGGGAACAACAATGTCAAGCAATGATGACAAGTGGTAGTACGTAGAACAAGATCAGCATAGGTCTTAGAGCAGTAGTGAAGGCAAACACATGAATTAGCAGAAAACCCTGCTCTTTACTGTCAACTTTCTGAATTGCTATACTGATAGCTACTGTAGTTGAAGAGTTCCATGTTTTTTCCCTTCTGTCCATGTCTTTTAGGGTAGTTTCCATTCAAAGGCAAATGACTGACATCATATTAGATGAAGTAAATAATAATATTAATAAGCCTGTTTTATTATTTGTTATTTACAGTGAATAAGCCCCTCAAATGTTTTGTATTATTATTCCAATTATTACTATACAGTATTTCAACCTAATTTGAAACTGGGGGTAATGTGGTCTAGTGGATAGAACACTGGCTTGCTTATCAAAAATCCTAGGTTCAAACTCCACTAGAGCCCAATACTTACTGTATGGTCTTAACCTCCCCATACTCACAAATACTCCCAAATATGCCGATGAGCCCCTACTCAGTCCCCTCTCACTCACCATAGATGCAGTTTCCTAAGCTGACATTCAATTCCTCTCTCACTCATGGCTAAGCTTTTATAGTATAGTTTAGACACCGTATTTGCACTCTCTGTAATATGTATATTGTTTCTCCCTGTCTCATAAAGTCTTTTACTGTATAGCGTAGACCATGTATTGCACTTTCTGTTAATAATGCTTATGTGTACTGCCAGTGTTCCTCACCAATTCTGTTACTCCTTGTACAATCTGTACCCGGGTTACACCTGGAAATGAGCCTCAGCTCAGTGTGCCTTTCCCGGTCATCAAAATTTTAAATAAAAAAATTAAAAATACTCCAGTCCACCCAACTGTGGTAATAGGTAAAGTAGAACCTGAATCCCACCAAAAAATTGAATGCTACTTTTGAGCTGGGATATCCAGGGACAGCACATTTTTAATACAGTAAAATCAGAGGGAGCTATGGGTCCAAACCCCTGCAATATTGTACATGGCCAGAAGGTGGAACAGCTAACAAGTCCAGAAAAGGTGAAGGCTGACAGGAATTCTCATTAAATTAATATTGAACTGCTTCTCAAAGTAAAATGTTACCTAATTTATTGTGTGTTAATTTACTTGTATTTTTAGTATTATGTTTTGTTTAGTGTGCGGTGGTCAGGGTGGTTAACAATGTCACTGTACATTGTAGTAGTGGTGAATGGATTAATCATATTGTGATATTGTTTTTACAAAAAACTTCAATAAAAATTACTGAAAAAAATATTGCTCTAAATGATTTGTATTTAGTGGCACCAAATATTTTTGAACTCTTTTATGTAGCTGGGAAAGGTCTGATATTTCCTTTTATAGTGATAATTTATTTAGCTTTCCTTTCTTGTAATGGTTTACAGTCCAGTTCAAAGCACAATGATTTCATACCACACAAGATAGGTGTACACTAATTTATCAGTGCCTGTTAATATAAAAAGGTTTCATAGAGCTTTATTTATGATATCAATTGTATCAGTAGTTCTGCTAACAGTTAAAGATAGCGTCCTATGTGTTATACTCAAATGTCATATAAATGTGATAAACAGTAGAAGATGAAAGAGCCATTTTAAAGTTGTAAATGTCAGCTTTACCTCTTATGTTTATGAATATTTGGACCTTTGTTTTTTCTATTAAAGTGTGTGTGTGTGTGTTTGTGTGTGTGTGTGTGTGTGCACGCGTGTGGGGGGGTTAATATTAAATGTTGTTCTTAGAAAATAAAACCATTCAAGGACACTGACTAGATTTGATTTAAAGCATTATACACTGTAGCTCAGGATAAATCTTGTTGCCATTTGGTGGTGTTAAATGAGTCCTTTTTAAAAAGAAAAGCGACTCATGTCACTTTAAGTAATTAGTGCAGATGACACCATGATCTGCAACAGAATGGACAATCAGGGGTTGGGGTTGGAAAGGATGGACAGGGACCTGTAAAGACTGGATGAGTAGCCATGGGTATGGCAGCTGGGATTTAATACAAAAAAAAGTGAGGAAGTACTTCTGCACACACAGGGTGGTGTATACCTGGAACAGCCTTCCAACAGATGTAGAGGGGGCAAAAACAGTGGTGGGATTCAAAATGCCTGGGACACCACAAGGGAATTTTAGGGGTAAGGAAGGGGGATAGATTGTGGCACAGATCAAGCAGGGTCTATAGCAAAAAATGAAGCTTAAAAAAATGAGCAGACTAGGTGGGCCTAGCGGCCCTTATCTACCATCACATTCCATGTTTCTATTTTTTTTTTACTAGTCTCTGTTTTGGATTACTTGGTGTGTAAATGAAGCTGGGGAGACAGACATAACTGTTTCCATAAAACTAGGCAATGCAAGGACTAAAAATCAGCTACAAAACAGACAAAAATATGCCAAGTGATAGCTACCATACAGTAGGCCCTAGAGGCAGAATGAAAAACTATCTTTGCATGTGAGTACACTAAATAAGACACAAATTACAGTATCAGTAAAGTTTTATAAGAGAATATTGAAATGGGAGCATCTTCAGTGATAAAATACGAATTTGATGATATGATGAAAAGCTAAAGTTAGTTATAAATACTTTTGATGATGTTCCTGGGGAGATCTAGGAATGCAAATGCATTCAGGAGATGGAATAAAGATGAACAAGTAGCCTCGGATCCTTGTGTTGTGGAAAGTGTGCCCATTATAGCTTCTAGTGATTGGTGGAGGCTTTAGTTGCCAAGTGTGACAGGGCTGGGTAAGACCTTGTCCCATTACTTATGCAGAGGGAGTTTAAAGCAATAATCTATTCTGTTCCCTCCTATTCCTTCACTTATCTGTCTCTTGCTTGTCTGATTGTTCAATCAAATTTTCCTTGTAGTACCTAGGAATGGGCCATTCTGATGGCCCCACAATTCCCCTTCAATTTTCTCATTTCCTTTACTTGTTGTTTCTATTTTTTCTTTCTTGTTTTTGCTTCTCTGTGGTTAATACTGTATATATCTTTTGTATATCAATAGATAGGTAGATAGATAGATAGATAGATAGATAGATAGATAGATAGATAGATAGATAGATAGATAGATAGACAGACAGACAGCTAGATGAAGCTGTATGTGCAATGGGGATCACTTCATCTGCAAATGTAAATAATTATATTATTGAAATATTTTCAGAAAGCTATCTGGATTAATCTGGAACACAGAGGGTTAACCTTGAGGTGCATTTTGACCTCCAGAGGCTTGTTTGCAGATTTGGGGGGGCCTCCACAGACTTGTTTTGGGGATGGGAGGGAAATGGCATTGTGGACCCCTTCAGGGTCCACAACACTGCTCCCCCCCCCCGTGGAAGCCCAGAGCAGCCACCCTTCCTTCTCTAACCCCTGGAAAAACATCCACTACAAAGAGGAGCTGGCTGACTAACTGAATGAATGAGCGTGTGCTTGTACAAGCACACGCTCATTCATCAGAACTCATATTATGTCAGTAGGGCTGCTGGCCATGAAGGTGAGTGGAGAGCTGTGCCAGTAGCCCACTTGGGGTCAGGGTGGGTGGGAGCAGATTGGTGGCTGGGGGCACTACCTGACAGGGGCATGGGGTCCCATTATATACTAGGGATTTTTATTATTGGGGTTGGAGTGGCACTGACGATCAGTGTGGGGGTCCACTAGACACCAGGGATTTTTATTATTGGGTCTGGAGATCAGTGGGTGGGGGTTCCACTAGACACCAGGGATTTTTGTTTTATTTATCTATCTATCTATCTATCTATCTATCTATCTATCTATCTATCTATCTATATATATATATATTATTTTTTTTAATAGTTGCACAGTAGTGCCACTATAGTTAGGGATGAGTACCCCATTTAGGGTTAAATATGAAATTTTGCACCTTAATAACTTTGGCACCATATGACAGCTTTGCCTGAACTTTGGAATGCACAGTCTGGCACCATAGATCTCTGGACTTGCCAAGTTTTGTTATGGTCAGATGTACGGTTGCGGAGCTACAGAGCACCAAAAAATTCATAAATTATGGGTTTTTGCATGTTTCTTTGCTCCCGCTTACAGCTTGCATGGTTTGCGTGATCAGCCTGAACACTTCAGGGAAGATGCAGCCAGGGTCTTTGATGTGCCTTTCAAAAATGTCATGAAAAAATATTAAACCGTTCAAAAGTTATTCAAAAAACACTGAATCTCATTATAGTCTATGGGGAAAAGTTAACAAACTATGCGAAAGAGACGCAAATGCATTTTTTTGCGTCTCAAATGACCCTTTTAATTTTGTGATTCAGCCATTTTTTTTCAGTTGGTGGTCAGAAAAATGCTTGCCATTTAAATTTGGGACCCTCTAGGAATACAATTCTTGTTGTGTTCACCCAGTCGAGCCCTGAGGATGCTAGCCATGTCTTTTTTGGGGGGTGGGTAAAACATCCTAGAAATATGTTTTTTAAATTTTTGTAAAATGTAGTGTCACAAAGTACTTTCGCATATGCGACACTTTCGTGATTTTTTTTTTGTGAAAGTATAGTGATTTGTGAAAGTAATTTGCTGCACTATGCCCAAAACAATAGGAAATCTTTTCCACCCTGCTGCAAAACAACACTTTGGTCTTTTGGGCTGAAATTTTCAGGGAAGAAAGCCATCATCACACAGATGTGCCTTTTGGTGGTTTGGTGCAAAAATATAACAGGGCTGCAATGTTATGGCACTCCGAAGTTGATGATTTCCCCCATAGGATAACATTATGGTGTCCGCCGCGAGTTTTGGGTCCCATATCTCGAAAATGGTTTGAGATACAGACTTTTCATTACAAAACTTCTTAGTCCTCCACTGGAGGGCTAAGTACAAAACTAGACTGGAAAGTCATGAATAATATGAGATTTTTTTTTTTTCTGCTTCGCACAGTTCCTGAGATATAAGCAATTTAGTATTCCAAGTGCTTATTTTCCTGTCCGAGGGCCACTTTTATGCCCACATTCTTTGTGTTCACGGTACTTCTGAATGTACCTCTTTCTAATAAAAAGTGTGTGCGTTAGCATTACCGTTAGTGTTAGCATTTGCGTTCACATTTGTGTTTGCATTTCCGTTATCATTTGCATTTACCTTTGCCCTTGTGTTTCCATTACCATTTGCATTAGCATTTCTGGTTGCTCCACTGTTAGTGTTACTGTTTGCATTTGCATTTCCATATATGTTTGGTTCACTGTTACGATACTGTTTTTCTGTCTGTTACGGTTTGCGCTTCCGTTACCATTTGTTTTTGCATTACCCTTACAGTTAGCGTTACCGTTACTGTTTGCATCTGTATTTACTATTGTGTTTGCTTTACTGTTTGCATTTATGTTTGTGTCATCATTGCAGTTACCATTAACATTTGCGTTTATGTTACCATTAACGTTTGTGTTTGCATTTGCACTTCCATTTATGTTACTGTCACAGTTTGCATTTACGTTACCATTACTGTTTGTGCTTGTGTTACCATTTGCGTTTCCATTTCCGTTACTGTAAATGTTACCGTTACTGTTTGCATTTGCACTTGCGTTCACACTTCCATTTGCATTACCAATTTTGTTTGCATCACTGTTAGATTATCATTAGCATTTGCATTTACGTTACCATTGCCGTTTGTGTTTGCGATACCATTTGTGTTTTCATTTCCATTACTGTACTCGTTAGAATTTGCATTTTCGTTCATGTTTGTGTGGGCGTTACTGTTCCCATCAATGTTTGCTTTTCCATCGCCATTACCATTAGTGTTTGCATTAACGTTTGCATTTGCATTTACATTTACATCACTGTTACGTTACTATTTCTTTTTACGTTACCTTTATCTTTGCATTTCTGCTTGCTTTTTTGTTTGTGTTTGCATTTACATTTGCATCACCATTACTGTTTCTGTTTCCACTTCTGTTTCTGTAAGCTTTAGAATTTGCATCTGCGTTCACATTTGCATTACTGTTACTGCTAGCGTTATCGTTACTGTTAGCGTTATTATGTACAAATGGCCACCATATTCCATTCACTATTTATATTGCACAGTCTCAAAAAGAAGAGAAATTCATGACAAAAAATTCCATTTAATGCATCAGTTAGGGTTGTTCCACAATGACAAAAGCAAGTAAATTCGGTGTTAGGGTTGAAAACCCTAACTGTGCATCCCCCCCCACCCCCACCACTACCACACACACACATTCATGCAAGTAGGGGAAGGACCAAGGCAACATAACCAATCACACACAACCATCAGCAGGTAACAGAAATAATATACAACTATCTAAACCATGAAACCACATACCCATGCTCCCATAGGGCTGTGGCATGGGGTCATCACTGCTAACTCTGATCCCAGATGTTCCACGCACTGCAAAACACATATCCTTATGGACAACTGGCCATCTTGAGTCACACACTGCCACCAATGCATAACACAGACTACACATATGGTATTTTGGGGTGTACAAGACCCAAAACGAGATTTTCCACATTCCCTGAAATACTTTCAAAAATCACTTTCACAAATGTGACAATGTTGAACTATGTATTTGTGACACTTTCATGTTTGCGACAGTATTTTGCGACAATATTTTGCATGCTTTCACAAATGCAACACTGTCATGTGTTCTGTTTGCTACACTTTCATGTTTGCAACAGTGCTTTGCAAAAGTATGCTCCTGATGACAGCATATCTTTGCCATCATCCAGCAAGCAAACGGTTGGTTCCTTTTGGCTGAAATTTGCAGGGTGGCAAGCCCTTATCCCACAGATGTGCATTTTCCTGCTTTGGTGCTAAAATACTTAAGCATTACAAAGTTACACTGTTCTGAAATTGAACAATTTCCCATAGACAAACATTGCGGCACCCATGATGCCTTTCGCCACCCATATGTCAAAAATGTAGCAAGGTACACAGTTTTCACTACTGCCACCTTGTTTCACCTTTAGGTGAACTAACCTTGTGAAACAAGTTTGGAAATACTGTATGATACCTGAAGTTAGATTTCTTACCTACTTGCTATGGTAACACAGGTATATACCTCCTTCTGGTTTTGTGTGACTGCTTGTGTTGCATTGGTCCTTCCCCTACTTGCATGTATGTATGTATGTATGTGTGTAGTGGTGGTGGAGGTGGGAATGTGCAGTTAGGGTTTTCAACCCTAACACTGAATTTCCTCGCTTTTGTCACTGTGGAACAACCCGAACTGATGCATTAAACAGATTTTTTTGCCATGAATATGTGTATATATATATATAAACTGGGACTGTCGCTCGTTGGGGGGGCCACTAGACACCAGAGATAGATTGGGGATGGTGTTGGGGGGATTCCCCATTTGTAACCTTTACTTGCTTTGTTTTTTTGAAGTACAATTTACACTTATAAACCTGCAAAACAAGGTGAAGTCACAAATGGTGAATTGTGGATAATTAAAAAAAAATTATGCAAAGTGCTCCACGAGGTGAAATTTACAACTTGATCGTATATTCGCCAATGAAGTAAAATTTCACTGCATCTCCAGCCACAAGCATCAGCAGTTTTTTCACCATTTGAAATGTTCTATGGTAGACAACCTAGAGGGCCACTAGATGTAATATCAATCAATCAATCAATCTTTATTTAGCCAGGTGAAAACTCCATTGAGTAAGCTAATTTTCAAGGAGGGCCTGGTAGGTACAGAATAAATCATACAGTAGCACAATAGAACATATAGCACAAATGGGCATAGTAATACAATACATAACAATAAAAACAAGGTACAAGGATAATCAATGAGGGCCGTCATAAGGTCAAACTTCATCCCAGAAAACAGAACAGCAGAGAGGTGGAATCAAATGAGCACCAATGTGCCGAACCAGTGATTTTAGACACTGATAGCTCTAGTAGAGCAGAGTTTATGCTTGTGACAATGCAAGCTAGGGGCTCAGCAGCAAGTGGAAAGCAAGGATAAAAGAAACATGTGAAGATAAATCCATTCAGAAAGAATCTATTACATCTTCCATGTGAACTCTAAGAAATAAACTAGGAAAATATGTTAAAATTATCCACAGTAGCCAGGAAGAGGCCCAAAAAACAGCAGAAGGTGTATTATGACCATGGGGTAAAAGAAAAAAAATTGAGCCATGTGAAAAGGTTTTGTTACTATTACCACTACAGAAATCAAACTGTTTATGAAAGTGGCCAAGTCCTTAGAAAGTGATTAGACATACTGATACAGTTAACTATGAGACTGGGACCACTGATAGGAATAATCCTACCAAGTTATACCATGCTAACCTCCCAAAGAACTGTGTTGATAAAACACAAAGGTTGTTTTATTAGTATTACTGAAAACTGCTAAATATAATATTGATATAGCTTATGACAGACTGGAACAAACTATAACTTCTGATGTTGTAATAATAAATGTTTCCTTACCCACATAAACCACAGAAATGAGTAACTTGGTAAAGTTATTTAGAGGTACTTTTATTATGATGCCAGGCTGAGCAAAAGAGTTTGAACACATAATTTTGATGGAGAACACTCACTATATTAGACAAAAGACATACAATTTACCAGAGCAGTTAAGAACAGATTCAGAAGCAAATGGTTTGATACATTTTCTGGACCAACTTAGATGTTACAAAAAGAACAAAGTGCCTAAGCTTTCAGACTAAATTAAGCTTCTGAGGAAGGACTTGGTTGGTCTGAAAGCTTAGGCACTTTGTTCTTTTTGTAACATCTAAGTCGGTACAATAACAGTTATCAAACTTTTTGCTTCTGTATCTTTTCTTACAAGGACCAATAAAGCAACTAAACTAAATCTGTTTGTCAGAGCAGTTAAGAGGAAATGTGGTTAAGAAAATACAAAAAATGGAAGAGCTGGGTATCACTGAACAACTGAGATATGCTTGGTCATCAGCAATGGTGATTTAAAATAAAAAAGATGGAGCAAGAATCTGCCTTGATTTTAGGAAACTTAATCAAGTGCCCATATTTAACAGCTATCCTATGCTCAGGGGAGTTGACATGGTGGACAGACAGGGAAGTGATAAGTACATTAGTACCCTCTATCTCACCATGGGTTATTGGCAAATTCCCCTAGCTAAAGAATCCAGAGAAAACAATGCATTTTCCACTCCAAGTAGATTCTATCAGTTCACCACCATGCCATTTGGAATGACTGGTATTATACAAGCAGCAGGTGAAAGATATAAAAATTGCTAGAAGAATGAATCAGAACAGGGAGATTTCATGATAATATAAAATACAGCTACTAGAAAGTAAATAAGCTCCTTTTGATTTTTGGAATATACTTTGGTGGGGCATTCGGGAGCAGCCCCCCCCCCCAAATGCTAAATGGAGATGGTGGATCCCAAGCAGTGCTGGTGCATATGACATACAAATGTAGTCTTAAAGTTCAGAGTGTTATTATTTACATCAAATGGACTCCATTTGAAAAGGTGTATCTACAATGTCAAAATAGGTGCAGAAATTCCTTGGATGACAAACTGAAGTTAATATTCCAAAACAAGTTCTTTTTTTGCATGTCCAAAAAAAGTTTTTCAACAGATGACTATGGAGGGAGCAGGTTGCAGAGGCAATCTTACCCATTCTAAACAATCTTAGTGTGATATAATATAAACTGTGCAAAATACAAAATACAAAATACAAAATTGCAAAAGGTGGTAACGTTCTTGGTTAATAAAATTAAATAAGCTCCACAAAATTGTCTGCCAGTCCCTATCCTCTAGACAAAGATCTAAGGCTTGCTTCCAGTAGAAACAAATTCCCATTGGACTCCCAGGATCTAATTTCTGAAGGAGACTATAGTACTGAGAGGCAGAGTGGGGCTATTCTGCCAAACACAAAATGCCCATAGGCCTATACCTAAGTAAGAAGCCACCACCATGGTAAGCTGTAAATGCTTGAATGGGTGGTAATGTGGAGTGAAGAAATGCTCTTGTACTATGCCTGCCAAGAGAACTTACCATCCTCGACCACCAAAGCTAAGGAGGCCTCTTGAAGAGATGGACAAAAATTAAAGGGAATTGGGTGGTTGGCAATTAAAAAATTGCCAAGGACCAGCTGTGACGGGTCCTTGCTCCAATCCATCTTCAAATAAGTAACCATCTGCCTGAGAGCTTTAAGGTACCACATTAAAGGGGTAATGCACAGCTGCCGGGGTAAGCGAGCTGTGTCAAATACAGGAGGTTACAAATATGTAACCCATACTGCCTACAAAACTGATTCTCAAGGGAAAGCCAGAGAATGCAATAAGTCAGATCCTCAGGGGTACCTAGAGGGCAACCCCATTGGAACAACTTACTGCTGTGCAAGGGGCAGAAGTATAAAAGGTAGTTAGGCAACTTTAGGCCACCTCTCTCCTTGGGAAAGCAAGCTTAGAATATGCATGATGTGGTGCACTTTTCCTCCACAGAAAATCCAAGAGTAGACTCTGGAAACTAGTAAATCACACTTTAGGAAGAAACAACACCAGCATACCAAGCAGATATAACTGCCATGGCAAGATATTCATCTTGATGACATTTACATGCTCCCACAAGGAGATAGGTAAGGCCATCCACCATTGAAGTTCTGTTATAATCTTCTGACATAAGGGAAGTAGGTTTTCTTTAAACAGCTCAGAAAGGGTAAGGGTAACGCAGATCCCTAGGTATGTAATGACTTTAGGTTCCTAAGCCAGACCCAGTTCAATAATATGTTGCTTAGGTACCAAGCTATTCAAGGGAAGAACTTTGGTTTTGTCTAAATTTAATTTATACCCAGTCACCAGAGAGAATCTGTAGATCTTCTCTAGCACCACAGGAATGGAAGTCAGGAGATTATCCACATGTAAAAGAAGGTCATCTGCATACACAGAAATCTTATATCTTGAACTCCCCACCAGAATTCCTTGAATATCAGGATTTTGTTGAATATTATAGAGTAGATGTTACAGATATAAGTCAAACAAAAAAGGGGAAAGGGAACACCCCTTCCTCGTCCACTGTTGAAGAGGGAAGGGTACTGACAGAACACTGTAACATCTAATCCTAGCAGATGGATATAAATATAGGATCTTCAGCCAGTCACAAAAAATCAAAGGGAAACTGAATTGCTTAAGAGTAGTAAATAACAAGCATTTGGCAATGCCAAATGTTGTCTCGCTGGCATTGGCATTGGTAGTGCAGGAGTTGTGGAGATGCATAATAGGAATGGCAGTGAAGTATTGAAGTGATGCCAACCTCACCCCCATCCTGCAGAGAAACATTTTCATCATAGGCATTTTGGGACCTCCCCCATCATGAACAGTGGGACTGTGTTTTTGTTAATTTGTCCCAAAATTTGATTTCCCACAGTGACCGTGCCATTGTGCGCCACAGGTGCAAAAACACATTTTGGGCAGGATGTGAAAAATTACAGCTGTACTGTTCATAAGGAGGTGTGAAAAAATGCCAGTGTTGAAAATCTGGCATGAAAAGATTGCAAAGTTGCGAAGTTACAAGGGTGCGTGGAAACTGTGCAACACACGCTTGTAACACAGTCATTTTATGGATGTCCATCACCAAATTTTCAACACAGGCATTTTAGGACCTCTGCTCATGAACAGTGTCACTGTCATTTCCTGAAACTGTTCCAAAAACTGATTTCACACAGTGACCGCATTATATTGTGCCAGACATGCAAAAACACATTTCAGCCAGGATATGTAAAATGACAGCTACACTGTTCATAAGAAGGTGTGGGAAATTGCCAGTTTTGAAAATCTGGAGTAAAAATATTACAAATTCACGAAGTTGTAAGCATGCATGGAAACTGTGCAACACATGCTCATAAAATAGCCATTTTTTGGATTTTCCCCAGCAAATTTGCAACATAGGCTTTTTGAGAGCCCGCCTCATGTACAGTGGTACTGTTGTTTCGTTAATCAGTCCCGAAATGTGATTCCATGCAATGAACTCAAAATCACCTTTTGTGACTAAATAACTCCATGACAGTGATTGAATTCATGAGGAGGGGGTCCCAATAACCCCATTGTGAAAATCTGGTGCCACAATTCCCAAAAATGGCTGAGATATGCACCAAAGGTGAAAACACCCTGTTTATGCCATTATACAGCTTAACAACATTTCTTCAGTTAGTGGTCTGCTTTGAAGAGTGCAGATGTGTTCCTGGTCCACCGAAGATCATTGTGCAGGGCTCCAGAGGTCAGTATGGAGTGAGGCGGGGGTGTGGGGAGGTGAGGTGAGCAGAAGGTGGGCTGGGGTTGGGGGAAGGGCCCCCAAACTCGACGAGGGACCATTTTCTGTTTTACAGAGGGTAAAAGGAAAAAAAAATTGTGAGACTTTTTTTATTTTAGGGACATTTGGCACATTGGGATGGGCTCCCAGCATGCCAGCTGAGTTGTTTTTTTTTGGGGAGGGCTGTAGCTGATGGGGGATTGAGCACCCTTGTTGGCAAATACCAGTGGAGGTGGGAGAGCCGAGGGGGGATTGGACACCCCCTTGGCACACAACAAATGGCGGGGCATTATGCCAATGGGGAGTGGGCTCCCCCATTGGCAGATTGAATTAGGAATGAGGGACTGAAGCCGACAGGGATTGGGGCCCCCATCAGTGAAGAAAGACTGTTTGGGGGGGTGCATGATGCTGAGGGGGATTGAGCACTCCCTCGGCACACAGTTGCAATGGCACGGGGACATTATGCCAACAGGATTGTGACCAGCGGCGGTGGCAGTCACTGCAGGCATTTTTTTGGAATGCTTCACCAGGAAGGGCACGTCTGCTGCATGATGAGCTTGGCTCTCATTGCTGCAGACCTTTTCCTAGATCCGGATGCCACATTAGGTATGCCTGCTGTCAACGCCTGTAGCTAGCTTATTGGGGAATGAGGGACGCACCTACTAATGCATGCCCTGCATTTGCCACTGTGACCGCACCTCCAGCTCTGCTTCTACTGCAATATGTTGGCTGGCGCAGAGGCACGAACCAACATAAAAAGGCCTAGATGCTTTTTTTATCAAATGCGTTTTCCTCATCTAGGGAGACCAAAGCCACAGGGGTCCTGCCTTCCCCAGATGCAGAGATGAGATGCAGCAATTTTCGAAGGTGGTCGCTAGAGGTTTGACCAGCTACAAAACCAACCTGCATTGGACTAATAAGATCACTCCAAACCTGCAGAAGGTGGTTAGCCAATATTCTGGCAAGAATTTTCAAATCAGAATTTCACAAAAAGAAGGGGCCATAATGCCCAGGCAACAGTTCCAGTTTACCTGGTTTATGGATAAGTGTAATCCAAGCATGGGTAGAGGAAAAACTGGAAATGTCATGGGAAAGCAGGTAATTAAAGACACAAGTTAAAAAGGGAGCAAAATTGTCAATACATGCAATATAAAAATTGTTAATGAAGCCATCCAGTTTGGAGGCCTTGTCCAGCAAATTTTCAATGACCCGGTGGACCTCCAAGATACTGATAGGCACCTTCATAAGGTCTTGTTGCTGCACAGTAAGCTGTGGAAGGGGGAGCAGGTCTAAATAATTATTTATTTGCTCTTGAAGAGCCTGTGACATGGAGTCAAAGCTAAATAGCAAACTATAAATGGAGCGGAAAGCTTCCACAATGTCACATGGGTGGGTAAGTATCCCATCCACCAGATTGGGCTGCAGGCTGGATATTGTCCTTATAGAGTCCATTCATCTAAACCTCAAAGCCAAATGTCTGCCTGCATGCTCACCCAATTCAAGGTAACACATGTTCATGCGTTGTAGAGCCAGGTCAGCATTTTCAGCTAAAATGCCACAGTATTGAGCTTAAGCGTATTCAACAAAAATTCACAACATTCAACAACATTCACAAAATTACCACCAACAGTTTAATCTGGTTCAAGTTCAGTTGGCATTCATCTGTATCCCCCTTCCCTGGGCCGTGCCTGAAAATAGGCAGAATTTGTCTAGTGCACTTACCCGGTCAACAAAAACTAAAAAAATTAAAACTGGGACCAGATGGCAGTATCTGTTTTGAAGGACAAACAGCTTTCCAGCAGGCAAATTAGATGGAGCAAGGTGTCAACCCTCTTGGTGTGCTGTTTCTTGTCTTAAGTCACTAATCGAATACTTTTTGCCTAGTGTTGTGCAGAGTGCAAAAATTTCACTCCATAAAATATTTTGTGTAATTTCTCAATTCTGTAAAATTGTTTGCTCCAGCAAAATTTGATTTTGCTTGGGATTTCGACTATGTGTAATTGCAAAATTTGATGTAATATGCTTTGAGAAACATAGAAACATAGAAATTGATGGCAGATAAGGAACGCAAGGCCTATCCAGTCTGCCCATTTCTTTTTCTGCCTTATGAATATGCCATCAGCTTTTGCTCTGTCAATGGCCTATCTATTCATCCTCATCTGTATTGCTCCCATATGCCTATCCCATGCCTGTTTGAAGCCCTGCACAGTATTCATATCCACCACTTCCTGAGGTAGGCCGTTCCATGCATCTACCACCCTTTCTGTGAAAAAGAACTTCCTCACATTACCCCTTAATTGGCCTCCCTATAATCTCATGCTGTGTCCTCTTGTCCTGCTATTTTTCTTATACTGAAACTTGTTAGACTCTTTCACCTTGTTAATGCCCTTAAGGTGTTTGAATGTTTCCATCATATGAGAGAGCAATTTTGCCCATCCGTGTTTAAATTTTGCCTTGTGGCAAAAATGTCGCCAATGTAATATTTGATTTCACCAGTGAAATTATGCCCCAAAGGTGAAATTTGCAGTGCATTGTGGGTATTGGGTCAAATTTCACATGCTGGCTGTTTCTAGCACAGTCTACTGCCTGTTAAGTCAGAGAGCAGTCTATTGTGGTGCATCATAGCCAATAAACCCTTTTTAAAAACTCTTCAGAACTTCTTTTAGAGAGCTAATTGTACACCAAATATATGGTTTGTTCCTAGTGCTGCTAGGGAACATTTTCTAATGTTGTAGATTTTTCATAATGCATAGTTTAATTAGTTTTGAGTTTTGTCTGTATCTGTGAAGGAGTTGAGTGGGGAAGGGTAGGTGTATAAAAGCTGTTCAGGCTAGTTTCTCTCAGCTGTTACAAACAGATTTCTCACAAATTATGAATGATTTACTGTTGTTTCTTTTAAGCCTTTATATTTTTGGTGGTGTTCTACTTATTTGTATTATTTTTCTTACATCTTGACAAGTATCTTTTTCACATTCTCTGAAAAGTAACTACTTCTGAGAGTTCCTGTCCCTATTACCCATGTTATAAATACCAGCCTTCTGCTTTTAGTTGTAAATTCTAAAGTTTTGAACACACAGTGCTGATCCCTTATTTTTTTTTTGGTTTGTCATCAGTTCTGTTTGCTGTTAACTTGTGTCACTTAAACTGTGAAAAGAAACAGTTACAGTATACATTTTTTCTATTGAAAGTACTTTTAGTTGACCACTTGTCCATATACAGTTTCACTGCTTTGGTGACTTGCTCCCCTGTATTTTATTGCTGGAGCTTGCCTCTGCATTGTAGTGTTTCTGTTTCAGTTTAATTTGCTTACCCTTTCCCTGTTACAGCATTGTTTACTACCTGACCCATGCAATATAAAAAAATTACATATTAACATAATAGTTGTCAAGAGACTTCTGGGCCCATCCAGACTGTCATAGGTGCCTTTGTCTGTTAATTTTGTATTGTTGCCTCTGTCCTCTTACATAACAAAAATTGTAGTAGTAGTAAGTACTAACACATTACAGTTCTTCAGTTGTCCAGACACAGCTGATCTGTGGCCCTTCTTGTGAGGTGTTCTGTGTTGTTGGTTTTCAGTTGAGTTTAGCTTAACCCTACCCATAGCTACTCAGTTATTATACTGTTCTTCAATATCCATCCTATCCCCAACCAAGAAACTGACATTGTATTAAGAATTACTTCACAATTTTTTCAGAGACACGGTCGATCCGTGTTGGGGGAGGTGTTGTCTGTATTGTTTTATGTAAAGTAGGTTACCTGTGCCCTTCTTCCCTGTGTTACTTAATTCCTGTTTGGGGAAAGAAAAAAGTAACCTTTTTACGCTGTGTGGGTGGAGCGCCACAGGCATTTTGCTATCACTGTAAGAGAACAGTGGGTTGTATCCAGAATGTGATCCTGTGTTCTCCTACAGTGATGCAGCAAACTGTGGACAGTGCTGACTCCATTGATGCTGTCCTTGAATGATGAACCTCCCCTCCATAGCATGGTCACCCCCCTCCCCACTGGTGCACTACTTTAGCCACGAACTTCATTCAAAACTGTGCATGAGTGAATATCATGCATGCGCAGTTTCATTGCCGCCACCATCTTTCGAATGGTACACTGTCACTACTCCAACAGCTGTGCCATCCACTCTGAAACCACGACCGCTGCCATCACTCTGATAACACCAACACCACCATTGCTCCGATATCCATCCTGCCACCACTCCCACACCCCAATAGGTAAGAGCTCTGCACAGCCATATCAGTTCTGACCAGAATCTGTTTTTGCAAGAATAGGCTACTGTATACAGTTTTAGTTGTACAGAGTGCTGCTACCTGTCCTGATTGTGCTTGGACTTGGAAGCCAGTACTGCAGGTGTGAGGTGTTATTCACACAGTCATTTAGCAATACATCCTTTCTTGATATGCTCCCAGAGAAAGGCAAAATGTTTGAACAAACATATAAAAATGCCTACTGAGAGATGGGCCAGTACAGAGAAACATGCCAGGGGGGGACGAGGTAGCAAAGAAGTCTGTTGAGGAGAGTACAACTTCAGTTCCACATCCCCAAAGCACACATATGTCTGCATAAGTGTCTTCTGTGGGCTCTGGTGGAGCGACAGGTACCAGCAAAGAAGTTGTTCGAAGTACTGGCATAAGTGGGTATCAATTTTTTACAGCCAGAACTGTGGCATCTATGCTGGTGAGGGATGACAGTTAGAAGACGGGAGACACTGACACCAGTACAGGAACAGTGGTCCAGGAAGATGGTGATAAGTCTGTCAGCATGACTGTCCCTATTCCTGCTGGAGTTTGTGGTTGCGATAATGTTCAGCCGGAGTCTGATAATCCTGGGGATATGGATAGTCAGCCCCCTGAGGAGATGGTTGTGGAGAAAGAAAAAGTTGCTGTGCAAGAAGACAGTGACAGAGAGGAGGAGGAGGAGGACATGGACATCATCAGCATCAGTGCTGATGATGACGATGTGTGGGATGATCCCCCATGGGAGCCAGAGTTTAAAAAGGTCAAGGGTGATGTAGGCCATTTACATACACAGCCTGTGGATCAGGTTGTCAGCAAACCTATCAGCAAGCCTCCAAGCAGTCAAGTCACCCCTCTCCCAAAAGTAGTCTTATGGAAGTGATGAAAGCTGCCCAAAAAGCACAAACTTCAAAGCTTGTTTCTCAGCTGTCCCAGTCCCAACAGCATGTTAAATCCAGAGGTCAAAAGTCCCTAGTTTGGGACTTTTACATGCATGATCCAGCTGATGAGACCATAGTGATATATAAGCTGTGTTAAGCATGTGTTAGTCAAGGAAAAAAGGAAAGCCACATAGGCATAGGCACTGGTGGACAACAAGCACACCTGAAAAATAAGCACCCGGTGTGTTGGCAGCAACACCAGAATGATACCAGAACTGTTAGTGGGATCTCCCTCTGTAAGTTAAATGGAACTGAGAGCAGTGCAATACAGCAGGAAGAGGGAGGGTGAAGTGAGTCGATGGAAGAGGAGGAGGATAAGCAATCCTTTGTTCCCTCAAGTAGTGGGCATAGCAGTGGAAGTGCCACTCCCTTCACTCAGAAAAGTGCACCAGCACACCCAAAATCAACCAAAATAACTGGTTTCATGTGGTCTGCACATCCCCAAGAGTGAACTGTTATCCCTTAAAAAACAACATTGGTGCCACAAGTACTGTGTTTTGGTTAAACAGCCCAAAAGATACAGCCCACACTGAAGACCATCCTTGAGTGGCACTCAAAGTACCCTCCCAATCATGCTTCTGCACATGAGTTAAATGCTGCCTTCGCTGCAATACTGGCCATCAATCTGTTACTGTTCTCAATCGCGGAGAATGCTAGATTCTGCAGTTTGATGGCCCATGCCTCTCCCAAATGGTATATTCCATCTTGAACCTATTTCTCTAAGTGTACCATGCCAGAGCTGTACAGTAGAGTTGCTGATTACATAAGACATGCAATAAAGCATTCTGAATCAGAATATATCCATCTTAGCATGGATATGTGGACCAGTGGACAAACAGCGGCAAGCTATGCATAGCAGCACACTGGGCACAGGTACCTGGGGTGGTAGTTGATTTTGGGCCTGGCAAAACCTGCCTGAAGCAAAATTGTAGTGGTAGCAACACACCTGGAATTCAGCAGCATGCAACCCTGAGTATACAAAGTGTTACTGGTCCTCACATGGGTGAGAAAATGCTTAATGTTCTGCTGGAGAGATTGATGAGTGGCTATACACACACACACTCTCACTTACATCAGGATTTATCTCAAGTGATAATGGCTCCAATGTAGCGAAGTGCATTAGCGATAGCATTTTTTTCAGAGAACCCTGCCTGGCACACTGCCTTAATCTTGTTGTGCAACAGTTTCTAAACCATGCAGTCATTAAGGAAACTGTGACAGTCGCCCATCACATCTGTGTGCACTTCACCAGTTCTGCAAAGGCCCATGACCATCTATGTGAGCTCCAGCACAATAACCATCTGCCTCAGCATCATACAAAGCTTGCTGTTGTGACCAGGTGGAACTCCATGCTGTACATGATTGACCAGCTGTATGAACAGTATAAGGCTGTTTCAGAACACCTGCTGTGGCACACCACCCGGGACAGTGCTGGAGTGTCCATCGCTCTAACAACAGAGCAGTGGTGACAAATGGATGGGCTAATATGCATTCTACATCCATTCGAGCATGCAACACAAGCAATGAGTGGGTTCACTGCCTGTATAAGTCAATCCACACCCCTTATATGTGTGCTGAGGCAGACACTGATTAATGACCGACACAAGATGGAGGCAAGTGGGGATCATACTATAGTAGTTGTGATCTAATGGATCACATGCTTCATGTGCTGGACAGCAATATCCATATTTCTGGCATTCTACAGTCGGATGAATTTGGAATCACTACCATGCTTGATTCACACTACAAATGTGGCCTGCCTTCTATAATTGAAGGAGGCCATCTGTGACTGCCAAAGTTGACAAAGAACCTCATTAGATGAATAGCTGGTGCACAGATGAAAAAGGCACATAAAACACAAACTGCACAGAAAATGGGATTGCTTCCACCACCAGCAGCTCACAGGCAACCCAATCTGACAAAATGGGCAAGTTACAGCAGAAAATGTCAAGCAATCCCATTTGGGATGTTCTCTATCAGGTGGGAGTGGAAGATACAGAAGAAGAGGAGGAAACTGATGAGTCAGTTGGACTGAGGGCAGCAGAATGAATGGTGTAGGCCTACATAGGTGACACAAAGCACCTTGTCATTACTGACAAGCCACTGCAGTACTGGAGCAGCAAAGTGACTGATTGACCAGCACTAACATAAGTTGCTCTTAAATACCTGAGCTGGCACACCATCTGGTGTCTGTGTGGAAGGAGTGTTTAGTTCAGCTGGGGCCATTGTGCATGGCCAGAGGATCAATTTGTCACCCAAGAATGTGTCCATGCTAACCTTCATCAAAATGAATGAAGGGCACATTCTGCATAACACAGTGATGTCAATGGTGTTGCCACACAAACTGTCTCAGTGATGATGATGACAATGAAGATGTCAGCTCTTCTAAGGCTTCCACCAGCAGTGAGATGGATGAAGCAGCAATGCTGAGAGAACTGTAAGGGCTGCTTCTTGGAAGATGCAACAGTGGAAATGGAACAAGGCTGAAGTTTCTAGTAGGAAATCCCACCCTCCAACCACTTTCAGCTCAGTAAAGTGTTAAAAATTATCTTTAGAAATTTATCAATGGATTTGTGATGGTTGTGTAATCTGTTGTTAATCAGTTTCATTTGATTACCCTTGCCCTAAACCACTGTTTAGTCCCCGCCCTATATTAAAGCAGTGGTCAAGTTACCATAACCATAAACATTTTTCATTATTACAGTAACAAGTTTCCTCTGCCAAAAATATCAAGTTGCACATATTACTTTTCATTTAGACTGATCCCATCCTGAAGCAAGATATGTTGTCTTGAAGTCTTTAAAAGTGCCCACGCTGGCATATGCCACACCCGGCCCTCCCTGCCACCTGCCATGTCCATATACACAATGTGAAAACTAAACATTTTCTGCCGCTTACTATCTGTGACATGTTGAAGAACCCTCCTAGTACAACTAGAGTATGAATGCAGCATGTTCATTCAACAGTTAACATGAGTTGAAGAGATTTTGCAAAATGGTGAATGGTGGCCATCTTTAATGATGTGAGTCATTAATTACAAAATAATCATAAAAGAAAGGGTTAAAAACATCCAAATTTCCCAACAATGGGTAATTACATTAAGTAGTACCATAGAACTTGTACAGAACAGTGCTGATCCCTACATAGGGAGGTGTCTGCTGCCTGCAGTTTGGCTTATAAATATTACTAATTACTAATTACTCCAGCTCTGCTACCTCCCATGTCAATAGACACTGGCCCCTACCACCTATAATTACTAAACAGGATCTCCACCAACCATTTCCACATTTACCTCCTCCCTTGATGTATTGTTTAATCATGAATGAAACCAGTGGCCTACATTACAGTTTAGGCAACCCACTCTGTCTTCCACACACCAGCTTCTACAGGGCCCGGATGTAGTCATTGCACAGACATGGGATGAAAACGCAGGAGGGGAAAATGACCCAAACAGGAACTATGACAGGAAACATAATGGTTACTCATCTATCTGCATACCTCATGTTGGCAAGCAAATTACAAGCAGAAAAAAATATATATATTCTTACCTTATCCTGTGACTGTAAACTGCGGAAATTTCCCCCAGAAGGAACATGAACCACAGCAGCAGGTATCCTCATTCCTCTAAAAGTACTGATGCCTGGAAATAAGATAAAAAGAAGAAGACATTTTGAGGATTGTTACAAGTACTCCCCCCCCAACCCCACACCCACCTCAGGTACTGGCTGTGAAACTGGAACCGTTCTTAGAAGCAGCAGGAGTGGGAGGTAACACATGTACCAGCATTCCTGAATGTTGACAAAAGCAAACAGAACACAATTACTGTCAAACTCAGACATCTTGACTGCAATAACCCCATCAATGAAAAATTAAATACTTACCTTCAGTGTAGGGAGATGTGGAGCATTCCAACTTCTCAGTGGCGGAGCCAGGTTTGGGAGCATTTGGGAGCTGGGGGTGGGGGGGCATTTAGTCAATCACGGGCTCCACAATTGGGCACTAAACAGTGAATAAAGCTGGTGGCAGGTGGCACCACTCATGCTGGGGCAGCCAGGAGGGATGACCGCCCCAGCCCCCAGCTCTGCCACTGCAACTTCTGAATCCCGGCCAGATGAAGCTTGCTTGGCTTGGCATCTTGATGTAATCCTCACCCAACTGGAATATAATGGAAAAGCAGTGCAAACATATTATATGTCAAGGTGCCACAGTACCAACCCACCTCACCCCACCCCTCTCTTGCACAGAGAAAAAAGACAGAAATATTTACGTGTGCAGCATCAGCAGTATGTCTGTGATGATGATTCATCAACACCAGCCAAAACATTTCTTCTCGTGGCAAGTTGGCAACCAGTCAGGGCAGCAGGCAGCAAGCTACAGCACCCCAAAATCTTATTCTCTCCACATCATACAAGTTACAATTACAGCGTCACCACAGCAAAACAGGACAACATTAGCAAATGATAATACTAGATTTCTCAATCAATTGTGAAACCAGCAGCAGGAGGCAGCAAGTGCAACTAGCAGCAGCATTTTGAAGGAGTAACTAATTTTCTCAGCATGGCACCCCACTTGCCATTTTTTGCTGTTTCATAATTGCCACAATAAATATCAATCAATTAATCAATCAAAGTCTTTATTTATGCAGGCGGTCACCGTTGAGCAGAACTCATTTACAAGGAGGACCTGTTGTTTTTCAAGTACATACATACATAGATTCCACAGGCAAAGTAAGGATAATACATTGTACAGATTGGGCGCTGCCCACATAGAGGACTATACAAGGACAATAAAACAAATAACAAGCACAATTGACCCCAGACAAGGGTTGACATAAAAAATATGGTATGCAGGCCCCCGAGGGTAAGTAGGGTCATAACTGTATAATAGGAGAAGGATGCGGTAGCGTACAGTAGAAGGAGCGATTTGAGGGGTATGGAGTAATAAGTGCAATGCTAACACATCAGATGGTCAATCTGCTTCACACTAGTCATTAGGTGAAATTGCGCTCATGTCTTGGCGGTGGCCGCAAACAGAATTCAGGCTTGGGGGTGGCTGGGAATGAGTTCAGGGCTGGAAGGGGACGGACGAAGCAACTGCATACTTTGGTCACTGCTCACGCATATAGCACCTTAAAATTAGGAAAAGAGGTAAGGATACTCAGTTTAAGTGTCCTTTGCAGATTGTTCCACAGGGTGGGCAATGTGAAGCTAATTGCCGCCTTATCGAATCGAGAGTTAATTCTGGGTATTATGATGGAGATATAGGAGTAGCTTCAAAGCATGTACTTTCCTGTAATGCTCAGAGGTAGGCAGCCAGTGATATATGGGGGTAGTTTGCTGATAAGGGCACCGTAGGTCCAGAAAGCAGCATTTTTGTGGCATCTAAGTATAAGGGAGGTCCACCCCACAGCTGTGTACAGGGCACAATGGTGGGTAGAATTAGGGAGATCCGTAATAAATCTAATTGCACGGTGGTACAGCGTGTCCAGTTTGGCCAGTTGGGAGGTGGGACCATGGCTATACAAAAAATCTGCATAATCCACCAGAGATAGGAAGGTGGTTTGGACCATTCTTTCTTTGGCGTCTGTAGTCAGGAATTGCTTTAGCCTATAAAAAAGGCCAAGCCTTTGCCGTAATTTTTTCAGTAAGTCTTCGATGTATTCAGAGAAGGCAAGTTTGTTATCGATCCATACTCCCAGGTATTTAAATCTGGTTACAAATTCCAGCTCTTCTCCTAATAATGTACTAATTTTAGGGCAAGACACACAGGCTGTTGGATTGGGTTCATGGTCAAATGAAGAGAAGAGCATAGCTTTTTTTTTTTGGCATTCAGAAGTAATTTTTTGTGGATTAGCTGGCTCTGCAGGAGGTTGAATTCAGTTTGTAGGTCTTTGCAGGCTGCCTCTGGCGTGGGCCGACTGATGTAAAGGACCTTGTCATCTGCGAATAGGTGGATATTGGCGTTATTTATATTATGGTTGATGTTATTTATGTAGATTGCGAATAGAAGTGGGCCAAGGATAGATCCCTGGGGTACTCCACGTAAGAGAGATTTGAGGGGGAACAGCTCGCCTTCAGCTTCGACTTGTTGGAATTTTCCTGTCAGGTAGTCAGAGAACCATGGCAGGGAGGTGGAATCCAGTCCAATGGTGTGCAATGAGGAGAGAAGTAGGGTATGGTCGACGGTGTTAAAGGCTTTGTTTAGGTCTAAAAAGACCGCACAGGTGAAGTTCTTTGCGTCGAGGGCTCTCAGCCAGTCATCTGTGACTTTAGCCAAAGGTGATATAGTGTTGTGTTGCACTCTGAATCCAGATTGCATAGGGTTCAGTAAATTTGTTGACTCAAGGAAGGACCTTAGCTGTCTATTCACAATTTTGTCCAAAAGTTTGAAGAGCACAGGTAGGAGAGATATGGGCCTGTAATTGTTGAGATTGCTTGGATCACCTGATTTGAGGAGCGGGATGACATGAGCGGTTTTCCAGATGGGCAGCAGGATGCCCTGTGAGAGGGATAAATTGGAAAGGTGAGTGATGGGGATGGCAAGGATGTGGTAGGCGATTTTGAGGAAGTACTGTAGGGGTCCAGTAAGTCTAAGCCTGCACTTTTTCTGGTATCCAGGTGTAATAGGAGGTCTTCAACTTCTTTTAGTGAGGCGGGTTGGAGCTTAAATAGGGTTGATATAACAGCGGATAATTGGGGTGAGTAATCTGACGTGGAGCGTATCTTGCAGGCTGGGGAGTTATCAAATGCTAGGCCTGCTGTGGTGAAATGGTTGTTGAAGGAATCTAGGACCTCACTCCTTTTGTTAAGCATGGTATTGCCATGGGTTATCTTGTTCGGGAGGGAATTGCCTGTAGAGTGTCCCATCAGGTCCTTTATAGTGCTCCAGAGCTTACAGGGATTCAATGAGGCATCGTTGAGTTCTAAACGGTAAAAGGAAGCCTTTGCTTCTTTGATCGCTTTAGTGCATTGGTTGCGTGCCTTTCTGAAAAGGTTCCAATCATTATGTGTGTTTAGTTTACGAGCCCTTTTCCAAAGCTTATCTCTCTCGAAATGCAGCGATCTGACTTCGGGGGAGAACCATTTGTTGTTTTTGTTCTTTGTGCAGACTTTGATCAGGGGGGCATATTTGTTTAAGGCCCCTGATAGAATGTCATGAAAGATGATTTAGCTAAATAAAATTCCAACCAGCGCAGGGAGAATTTGAGGTCAGTAATATAGGCAACTATGTTGAAGTTACGCCTTGATCTCTTCAGAGAAAATTTAGATGCAGCGTGAGGTTTGTTAGACGACCTTATTACTCTGATAAAACAATGGTCACTGATGTCAGAAAAGAATGTGCCAGTGTTAGAGATGAGGTGCGGTTTGTTTACTAGTAGTACATCCAGAATGGTGCTTTTTTCCAGGTTTTTATTATTGAGCCGGGTTGGCTCATTGATAAGCTAGGTCAAGCCATGGGCATCACAAAAGGTGACGAGCGGAGCAGCTGGTTTGGATAGCCAATCAAGGTTACTGTCACCAAGGATGATGGTTTCGAATGATCCTTGTTCCAAAGTATCGCTAAGATGAGATAGAAGTTTTAGGCCAGCAGAGGGGGGCCTATAGCATCCTATTAGCTGGATGGCACATGTCTGGTTAATTACCACTTTGAGGGTAAGACATTCATATTCATTAGCAACAGAAGATGCACTAGTGCAATAGGCTGAGAGTTTATCTTTTATATATATGGCCACACCACCTCCTCCGGTGTGCCTATCTACCCTGAATAAGGCGTAGCTGGGGATGTTTACTTCTGCGTCAGTAGTTGAAGGTTTGAGCCACAATTCAGAGATCACTAATATATCAGGAGAAATGTGAGATACCCAAGCTTGGATGAGGGTGAATTTTTTTAGTAGGCTACATGCATTAATATGCGAAAAGCTCAAGCCTTTTAACAAGGGCAGGTCTAAGGGTGAGGAGATTGGTGCTGGGGGGCCAGGATTTAGCTCTACATTACCTGAGCATAGAAGGAGGAGAAAAAGGATTTTTCTGAGTGCAGCAGAGGACATTTTGGGAGACCTGGTCTTGACCCTCGGTTCATGCTTGTTGATGTTGTGCAATACGATATTCCCATTGAGGAAAGCACTTCCTACAGATGCAGCTAGCAGAACTCAAAGTGCATGATACCTGGGAGTACAGGTATACCATGAGATAGGGATCGTACTCTGTGAATGTAGTATCGAGTATGTGCCACTTGGGCTGAATACCCAATTATAGTGGTGCAGGCTAGTATCTTTGGACCCGCTGGGGCAAGTGGGTGAGAAGGAGCCGTTAGCCATAAGGCACAGAGTAGGGCTATAGCCCAAGCAAGGTGCCAGGCCATTGGGCATATAGAGACCGGATGGAATACCTAGTAGGAGAGGCCACATACAAAGCCGTAGGAGACCCTACATTTTGGGGCTTGGAGGTAGTGTATTGTGATCTGGCTGCCTAAGAGTACACAGTGATGGGCTGCTAGTGCAATGGAAGTATCAGAAAGACAGGGCTAAGGGGATGGGCGGTGAGCCTGGTGGAGATTTTTCTTGGCTATAGACACAGTACCCTTATAGTATTGAAACTGGGATGTGGTATGCCGAGATTGGGCACAGAGTGGTGTGATTGGTGAGCGCAGATAGGGAGGGGTGTTTCTAGGAAAATGGGTGGGAAGCGAGCATATTTAATAAATGGTGAGGGTTGGGGTGGGCGTAAAAGCTGCGGCAGTTGCCGTAGCTTTTCTGGCCGAGGAGTCCGGGGCTGTGGATCCGAGCGGCAGCTGAGGTGGTGCCGGCCGCCCGCCGGCCGGGAGTACCTGTGGCTACCCTGGAGGGAGCATGGGAGGGCTTTCCATGGCTGGAAGGAGAGAGGAGAGCAGAATTAAGTAGAGATGTGGACAAAGGGGCAGACAGGCAGCAGAGGGATCGATTAACCTACACAAAGAAATGTGTATTCTTTTGGCACCCAAAATCTGGAGCCAGTGCAAGGGGTCAACAAAAAAGCTGTAAACACTTAATCCTGAAGCCTTGACTTTAACAAAGAGGCAGAATATGCAGTAGACAGTCTTAACAATAAAATCCTAAGCAATTGCAGCCTAATTTTGAGGCAATTTTCAGAGTAAAAAACGGCTTTTCCAGGGACCAATACGGATGCCGCCTGCGTCCATGTGCATGTTTCCCTTCTCTCACAATGTTGTCATTTGATATTTCTGGACTTATAAGGCCTATTCTGCACAGCACAGCAGTAAGAGGCAACAAAATTAATCTTGAAAGCAGTGTTAAACAAAGGATACAAGTGCACATTTTGGGTCTGGTGGTGGGGTGGCAGGTCAGGACTTAGACAACAATTATGTTTCAGTGCTGTGTGAAATTTTCCCATGTGGTTTTCCTTGACTTATAAGGCTTCTGTAGCACAGCACGGCAGCAAGAGGCAACTAGAAGCAGCATGAAAGCAGAGTTAAAGTGTGGACAGAAGTGAACATTTTGGGCCTGGTGGTGGGTTGGCAGTATAAAAGGTCAGGACTGAGACCAGATTTATGTCTGACTTCTCTTTAAAATTTCTCATGTTACCTTTCTGGGCTTATAAGGCCTATTCTGCACAGCACCGCAGCAAGAGGCAACAAAATTCACCCTGAAAGCAGTGCTAAACTGTGGGCACAAGTGCACATTTTTCTCCTGGTGGTGGTGGGGCTCTTTCACACTTCTGTACTGAGACCACATTTATGTCTCAATTTTCTGTAAAATTGCACATGTGATATTTCTGGACTTATAAGGCCTATTCTGCACAGCACAGCAGCAAGAGGCAACAAGATTCATCCTGAAAGCAGTATTAAACTGTGGACAAAAGTGCAAATGTTTTATTTATTTAATTCTTTGGTAACCAGGTAAGGCCCACTAGGCACAAGTGCTTGTTTTCAGAGGCGACCCAGGAGCACTGGGTGGTTAAGTGACTTGCTCAGAGTCACACAATATGCAAGTGGAGGTTGTGGGAATCAAACCCAGGTCTGCTGAATGTACCAAACTGATTCACAGCTCATTGCGCTACCCTCTAGGTGATAGAGCCATGGTGGGGCTCTATAAAACTTCTTCACTGAGACCACATTTATGCCTCAGTTTTCTGTAAAATTTCACATGTGATAATTTTGGACTTATAAAAGGCCTGTTCAGCATAGCACAGTGGGGACTGGAGGGGAGGGACCCAACTTTGCATTTGTGGCAAGCGCAAGACACATGTGTTAAGCACTGAAACCATATTTATGTTTAACTTCACAATAAAATTGCTTATGTTTCTGTGATTGTTGTGTATGTCTTCAGACTGTTGCCGCACACAACCACAACTGCTGCAACATCACATAGTTTTGGGAAAAACATTTTTGTTCACAGGAACAATACTTGACTTTTGTGGATAGGAGGAGGAAATATTATAAGGAGTAACACAACGCAAAAACAAAGGTAAGAGTTTATGGGTACACTGACTATAACACACGACAGGGGGACAGGCAGGATCAGGGCAATGGTAATAATGTGAGAGGGCAAAACTAAATCAGTGAACAAGGAAAATGATTTAGTACTATGGAAAGCATAACATAACACAACACACATCCACAGGACAAAGACATATCTTTATAACAAAAGACAAAGAAACAAGAGGAACTGCTTAAAGTTCTGCCTCAGAGCTCGCACTTCATTCCACATGGCAGTAAGGTCTTCATTGGTGACCTGACCTGCTGCAACCAGTGCAGGCTCAGCATCCCAATGATGGTGGCACCGACAGCTGCAGGGTGATGGTGCTGCTGCCTCCTGCTGCTGTGTCTGAGTATGGCGCCCCTTGTGCTGATGCTGACTCCTTCCAGACACAGAAGGGCCACCTTCCTCCTGCTGGTCCCTTCCCCTTCTGTGTGCCCCCTCCACTTCTGACTACTGCTACTGACACCTGTTTTTGCTTTGCCAGCCACTCTGCCAGGTGGTGGTGCTGCAGATGGCTCCTTTGGCCGCAAATGCCAAGTTGTGTCCCTTTCTTCCCCCGATGAACATACCTTCCACAAAAGTTGCAGATGACAACATTGTCATCTGCAGCATTTGTGGTGAAAAGGACCACACTGTAGACATCCTTGGTTGGTGGTGGGGGCTGGAGTGCCAGCTAATGTTCCAGGGTCCTCAACATCCTGTTCCTGTTGCTGGGGGGCACAGGCTCTTACTGCAGGGGGGCAACAGGCTCCTGCTGCTGGGGGGCAGAGGCTCCTGCTGCTGGGGGGTTGGGATGCATAGACTCCTGCTGCTTTGGGGGCCACTGACTCTGACTGCTGCTGCTGAGGGGTGGGTGCCTGACTTTCACCTACTCTAAATGCTTGCCTGTTAAGGTGAGCACGTTGACCAGCCTTCTAACCACCAGTGCTACTTGCCCTACCTTTTTCTGCCATTCTAACAGACAAAAAAAAGTTTTCTTAAAAGAAAACTGAAAAAAAAAGATTGGAATAAGAAATAGAGACAGTGAGGAAGTCACACACACACACACACACACACACACACGCACTCACTATAACCTTATACACAGAAAAATATAAACACACACAGAAGAAGTTCTAACCGAGAAAGATTAAGAAATTAACTATTTTTAAACAACAGAATGTGTAAAAACACAATCTTAATAGAGTAGATCTGCTGCCTAGCTCTCTGACTACTTTTGCCAGAAACACGAGCAAAAGGAAGCAGAATCAATGACTTCCAGCCTGACTGCAGACATCCATGTGACCTACAGAGAGTAAATCATGTGACAAAGCCTTTTTTCCCCTAATTTTGCCTAATAGTAATGCAAGGCAAAATTTACTGCCTAAATTGACCGGCGAAGCTTTGCTGTAAGTACATAATTACTTGAAATAATTTGCAGGGCGAAAGTGATGATTTTGCTGGCATTTTGCCAGTGAAATTAAATTTTCTAACATCTAGCCAAATTACATTTCCTAACATCTCTACTGTCACCTCTAACTGTGCACTTTGACACCCCCCATAAAACATCTAATGCTTGCACAGACCCCTGGTTATCTTGGAAAAATTGAGACAGAAAGCTCTGAACAGCTGAAAGAAAGGTAGGCTTTTTAAGAAGGTGAGGTTCTATCCTGCACCTCCAACCCACTGATAGAGTGTTCCAGAGAGACTGTAGCATGATCAGAAAGGATCACAGGCAGGATGCCACAAGTCAGAAGCCCCAATAAACCCTCCTTACTAATCAGGAAATAATCAATACTGGACTACGAGGAGTGAGGGACAGAGTGAAAAATAAATTGCTTTACTGTAGGATGAAAGGTAAGCCAGTGGTCCACCAGACCCAAATTATCTATTAGGTCTCTCAAGCCTCTATGCCCCAGCAATAAGCCCTTCCTCAGAGAACCAGACCTATCTAAATCAGTTTGAAAAACAATGTTCGAATCCTCCCGATGAATAAGGGCAAGAGGACATAAGTACCTAAATGCTTTATAAGATCAGTAAAAAACTGGGGGGTATCGACATTGGGCCCATATACTAAACCCAGTAATGCTTCAGTAACACCCAACTGCCCGTGGACAAAAGTAAAGCGCCCCTCAGGATCCCAGCATTCTTGGAGAATTCAAAACGATAGTCTTCTATTAACCAAAATAGCTACACCTCCCTTCCTATTACTATGCCCTGCCCCGATAACTTGCCCCACCCATTCTCTCCAGAAATAAGTAATATCTTCCTGGTGCTAATGGGTCTTCTCTAAAAAAAACACGCCAGGCTGAATCCTCTTTAAATGCAGCAACACCATGTATCTTTTATTTTTATCACTGGCTCCTTTGATATTCAATGTGATAAACTTATTAACAATACCCATTTATAAAGTAATCAGACAAAGAATAAAGGCCACATAAACAGTTAAAGAAGCTTCACCATCACCACTGGTATAGAAAGTGCTCTGGGATCCCCTCCCACTGAAAGCCCCCACCAATATGATAAGCTCTAAAACATTCTAATCCTAACAACAAAACCCCAACAATAAGGCAATAATTAAAGAAAAAAAAAACCTCCCCCACCCCACAAAAACAGTAACCCCAAATAAACCCCTAAAATAAGCCTTACACCCCAGTCCCTAGGACCACACTCAAAAGAAAAACCTGGTCCATGGTATGTGCAGAGAATTCTCTAAAGGTTTCCCTCAGCCCCCAATAACAGTAAGAAACCCATCAACAGTGTAACAAACTGTTTCTGAACAAGATGAATATTAAACATTATGCACCAAAAATGGTAATGACCCCCCCAGCACACATGTAATAGGGCTATAAAATATGTATAGAGTCAATAGGTAGATTAACAAATGCTCCCTAGTTAACCAATAAACCAATATGTAACAGCTAAACCCATTACTAAAGATAGCCACCCAACCATCCCATAAGCAATGAAGTATACAAAAGAGAACACAGAGGAAGAAAAGGAACAACTAGTTATTGGAGTCCCAGAAATTAAGCTTCCCAATTCAGAGGATTGGTGTAGTCCACTGGAAAAGAGAGAAAAAACTAAGTCACCAGTGACAGATTGCAATGACGTATGATGCAGTGGTCAAGAAAACCATTACACAACCACTGACATCACTGGGGAATCTTACACCAACATCGGAGAAATGCCTGGTGCAGCTACCCGACAGAAATCCAACCAAATACAGCACACCATTTTGGGCACTCTTGATTTCAATCTTCGAAGTACCTACACAAGTAAATAATAGTTCTTCCAGGCACCTTGAATTATGGTCTGCAATGTCTCAGAGAAAAAGAACCCCTTCTCGGAAGGCAAGGCTGATCCGCTTAAACAATTGCAGCTCAAACCAGAGGAGAAATAGCAGCAAACAGGTAAAAAACATAATCCACAATAAGGCAGGAATTCAGCTAAGTCCCCGAATATGAGACTGATTGAGGAACCTCAGAAGAAACATATATCAAACTGCTAGCGTATTCTTAAGAATAACACTAGTACTTGCCAATATAGACCTGCCAGGAAATCCTTACTGTCAATCGGGGAAAATCCAGTAAAGGTGCCAACTGCTTATGTACTCCTCAGTAATGTATCCAACTTATAATAAACACCAAAACAAACACATGGCAAAGGTTCAGATCCAGCCAAAACAGAAGGGAGCTAAGTGGCAACAGTAAATGAAGGTAACCATAATCAACCAGTTCCCATGACAAAAATAGCTTGAAGTATCACAATTCAGAAAAAAACAAGAAACTGCAGGTATAGAGCCTCAGAAGCAAGTCAAGGGTCTTTAAATAGAGAACAACTGTAACAGATCCTTTCTGGCTTGCTCTTCAAATTCATAGATTCTGGGGCACCATCTCTGGAGAATTGCAGGGGCTCTGGATATGACATCTTAAACTTCACATTAGCTACAATTAGTTTTGTAACCAAGGGATGGTATGCCATAGAGCATTTCCTGACTGAGTGGGGCAGGTCCTGGGCTGGAAGGATTTGGGAACCCTTTCAAGTGATAGACTATAGCTCCCGTATCTTTGTTAAAACAAACTGCTGATCCAGGTAGTTCAAGAATTTGAAAATAAAGTGGTGGAGGGGGTGTTCACAATTCTTGGGCATCCGACAGAGGGCCCTGTGTGCACTTTCGACAATATATGCCTGCCCATTGGGGGAGGGCCTCACCAACTTTTCTCAGAGCTTCTGGGTAAATGTAACTACGTTGGGGATCTCCACCCATTCAGGCAGCCCCAGGATGATCACATTATTCCTGCAGTTTCGACCTTTGAGGTCCTCTAGCCGATCCTCCAATTTGGAAATTTTCTGATGAAGAGAGTGGATGTCAGACTCTAGGCAGTCCCTCCAATTATCTAGTGAGCTGATATGCACTTCAGTGTCCCCCACTCGGTGAGACAAAGCATCCAGCGATAAGCAGAGAGCCTTCAATTCCTTTGTCAAAAGGTTCAAGGTCTCCTTCATATGGGTAAATTCTTGCAAAAGTCTTTCTTCAGATAGCACTGCAGATGAAGAAGAGGAGCAACTCACAGCCATGGCCTGGGGCTTGTTCTGCTTGGCTTCTTTGTCCCTCTCCAGGGTTGGTGGTGGCGTATGCCGTGGGAAAGCCTGTTGCATTTCAGAATCCATTTGTGGCTCCAGGAACAGCAAAAACACCCAGAAAGCAGATTGGGAGCAGTTAGCCAAGCTGCAAAGCAGGTAGGAGTCCACTAAAAACTGATTTAAGTACAAAGATTAAGTTAAAATAACATTGAGGAAGCCAGAGAAACCCTGAGGCACATCCTCTTGCTATAGCACATCACACGACTCCTCCTATGAATATCAAGCTTTCTGCTATTACCTGACTACAATCTTAAAAAAACAATATCAATATAAATTAATGAAAAATATTTATAAAACTTTCAGAAAATACAAAGAATGCATTGGTACTCAATCAGAGTGATACTTGAAAAGAATTCAGTTTTATCTTAAAGGAACAGGCAGACATATAACACTTGAAAAAAACATGAGTGTATTCGAAGCCAAAAAGACTTAAGAACTGTGCAATTTCTAATGGTTTTATAAAAAAGGAAAAGTTCTTTTCAATAAATGGAAATGTGGACATGTGGAACTAAGCAGTGTGGCATGGATTTTTATATTTGTCCTTCTGAATGGATTTAACCACTGAAAGAGGTCAGGTATGAATTTCTTTGATAGTCAAAGTGCTGGTAATACTGCAGGTTATGGAGGGTGGCAGTTCCTGCTTCACTTTGGATAGGATCCGTCAATTGCAAGTGAACTTGCCAGTCATTCCTTGTAGCTGGGAAGTATCTTTTTTTTTTACTGTTAAACTTTTTATTAAACTTTTTTCCATTATTACAGCAGGGCATGATGTACATTTCTACATAAGCATTCAGTACAAACCATATTCCAGATTCACAGTATCATTAAAATATATAGCACCTTCCAGGCTTTTGTCTAGATTGTCATTTCTAGGATGTGGCATACCAGGAAACTATTTATCCTATGTGCCAGGTTGGTGATAACCGTTATCAGTCCCTGAAAAGGAAAAACAAGCAACCACAAAGAAACAAGAAAATTCAACTTTCTAACAGAACGGAATACTATACAGTGCCGTGTTAAATGGATTTAGCCCACATATCAATAAAACAATGCTAATGCTCCATTTGACATGGCTGAAGATAAGGGCAGATATGCTTAAATTATCCTATGCCTGTCCTGGGGTGAACATACTTGGTAAATGGCTGCCAACAATGATAAAATGCTGGAAGAGTGTTGGCAACTACAGTACTTGTGATGGGCAATCTAGTGTGGTCAACTCTGTCAGGGAGTTTAGAAATTCAGAAACCGTAGGAATCTCTGTTTTCCACCACCTGCATAATATAAACCTTTTAGCCTACATTAGTAACAAAAGTCATGGGGTCATAATGTCGCAAGACATTCTGTTGCAGCAATATTCCACACACCGTCAGTTCAGTGTGATATATTGCCAGCAGAATATCTCTGTGTTTTGGGGGGGGGGCTCTGCTCTCTGCACCCCCCATTATGGGGGGCTCTGCCCCCGACCCCCCCAACTAAAATAATCAACTCTGAGGGGGGGAGTTGACACTTAAATTGCACAACATGTGTATAAGAGAAAAATTCCATACTTCTGGGGCTGGGATTCGATATCCGGTCCACAGACGCACCGCCTCCATTGCTGCCTGTGGCTTATCCTGTCGAGCCACGGCAGCTGCTCAGCAGACCTTCCTCCCAGTAGAGAACTTATCCTCTGCTAGAGAACAGTAACAGTGTGTACAACCATGTATAGATCGTTTAGCAGTTTTGCACCCTGTGGCTTTTCCCACCAGCACTGTCTGTGTTGTGCAGTTTTAGCATATGCCGTCTTTCATACTGTGAACTGGCCCTGTAGGTAAATAAATCTAGCCATTTATGCTCCACTGTGTTAAGGTGAGGGGCATCATCTCTTATACCCAGAAGCAATAGGGATGCCAGCTGTGGTACCTTTTTGCGAAGCACTTTTGAACCCAAAGAGCAAACCTGTTGCCAAAAGGGGTGTATTAGCAGACATGTCCACAGGACATAGCATAAGTCACCTGTTTGGCTCTGGCATCTCCAGCAGTGGTCATTATCAAGAAGTTTTGCCTTGTGTAGTACTACACGAAATTTCTGAAGAGTTTCTCTCTGCTGCCCCTACTGTAGAAATGCAGAAAGCAGGAGATATTTCTGGAAATATCACAGAAATTTTGGGAAATATATGGCAGTGTCTGTGGCTGCTACTGTACCAGGGTTTTATACCATGAGTGTAAAATTTTATTTTGTATCAATCTGCTTCTGGCATTTGATAAAGCCTGATGTCTGTATTTCTAGCAATCCTTGCATTGCTGGTCTTGTATATTAATACAAAGCATCTTTTCCCATTTGCATTTGATTCCTGGGACTGCATTTGTAGTGTATCCCAGATAGCCTGAAAAACTGCACTGGCATGCTCCTTAGAGAGGGATAACCATGGAAGCAGTAAGGTTGGCTTCTTGCTTATTGTTATTGAGTGAAGAAAGGAGTATATTGCATTTCTAAGTTGAAAATACCTCCAGAAATCCACTGTAGGTAAACCCTATCATATCTGTAAGTCCTGAAATGTGGCCACTTGCAATTTACCATGTTCCAATACATCATGTAGGAAGTGAACTTCTTTAGTGGCCCAACAACTTTGGCAGAGTGGTTTCCAGTCAGTAACTGTATTGCCACTATATGGCCCAGATCACAACTGAAAATGGTACTTTGGATCAGTTTGCTTACCCGGTCACCAAAAACATAAATAAAATAAATGACGGCTGGGTTCCACGACAGAGGGGTAAGTTGAATGGGGCTGGGGTTTGCATTCAGCCTCTTGTGAACTTTTGCCCAGGTTTTAAAGGTGGACCATATAGTCGGGTGGAGGACCAGGTCTTTAGGGGGTGTGGCATATAGTAGCAATAACAGAGATTCTACTTTGCCCTGATCTTATAGGTTTATAGGTTCATAGGTTCAAATGTCAGGTCCAGTAGCTTCTAGAGCCATTTATGGTCCTGCCACTGATTAGTGGATAAATTCCAATTTTTTTTTTTGTCCCATATACCTATCCAGTGCGGTCTTAAAGGCCACCAGGCTATCCACACCCACCACCTCACAAGGGAGCGCGTTCCAGTTGTTCACCACCCTTTGGCTGAACCACCTCCCTCTCTTAGTGGTGTTGTATTTAACTCCCTTCAGTTGCTTTGGGTGCCGTCTTGTTGGCATGCCTTCTCTTTCCTTCCAAAATAACCCTGCAGATTCCCACAATAAACCATTCTTTATAGTTTTATATGCAAAGCATAAGTCCCCTCGCACTCTTCAATATGACATGGAGTACAACTCTACTGAATACAGTCTATTTTTGTAATCCCTATCTTTTATCCCATATATCTTTTTAGTAACTCTACATTGAACATGTTTTACCTTTTTACATAAACCTAATTCCTGAGGTGTGCAGAATGGTGCTCCGTATTCCAGCTTTGGCCTGACCAAAGATCTGAAAAAGGAAACCAAAACATCCCTATTCCTACTTCTAATATTTTTTGAGGATGTTCCATGTGACTCTGTTTGCCTTGGTCACCATTTCATGAGTATGTTTGGCAAACATAACTGGGGAATATGGGTGTGGGCAGGGCAGTAGTGTGGTGGGTAGGTAACTGGCTGGGCGGCAAGACACAGAGGGTGGTGGTAAATGGCTGTCACTCCACAGAGGGAAGAATGACCAGTGGGGTACCACAGGGATCAGTGCTGGGACCGGTCCTATTCAACATCTTCATCAGTGACATTGCGCAGGACCTAGAAGGCAGAATTTCACTGTTCGCTGATGACACAAAGCTCCATAACAGAGTAGACACACCAGAGGGTGTAGACAGAATGAGAAGGGACCTGCAGAAACTTGAAGAATGGTCAGGGGTTTGGCAGTTGAAATTCAATGCAATGAAGTGCAAGATAATGCATATGGGGCACAAAACCCTAGCACAATATATCAGTTGGGGGTGAGGATATAGCATGCACCAAGCAGGAAAGAGATCTTGGGGTTATCATCTCTGATGACCTCAAGGTAGGAAACAGTGTGACAAGGCAGCAGGTAAAGCAAATAGGATGCTGGGATGTATAGGCAGGGCATCACCAGCAGGAAAGGGAGGTCATAATTCCACTATACAAGACACTAGTGAGGCCCACCTGAAGTACAGTGTACAGTTCTGGAGACCTTACCTCGTAAGGACACAGACATAGTAGAGAAGGTTCAGAGGAGGGCAACAAAGATGGTAGATGGATTGCATCACAAGTCCTATGAGGACAGGTTGAAGGAACTGAATATGTACTCCTTGGAGGAGAGGAGGGAGAGAGGGGATATGATAGAGACATACAAGTATCTTACAGGGAGGAACAGGGTGCAGGAATACACTATTTTAAGTGAAAAAGATTTTCCAGGACTAGAGGGCATGGGATGAAGTTGGAGGGACGATTCAGAGGAAGCGTGAGGAAGAATTTCTTCACAGAGCAGGTGGTGGATAAGTGGAACACCCTGCCAGAGGAAGTGGTGGGGGCTGAAACAATCACGGGATTTAAGAATGCATGGGATAGACATAAAGGAATTCTGGAGGTCAGGGGGTTAGGGGCAACAGACTTCTAGGAAAACATAAACTGAACTTACAAGCTCAAATGGGCAGACTGGGTGGGCCACAGGCCCTTATCTGCCGACACTGCCTATGTATCTATGTATCTATGCAAAGGTTAAGTCATTTGATATCACCACTCCCAAGTTTCTTTCATATTCAGTGACTGGTAGTGGCTTTTTGTTCAGCTCGTATTGTGCTTGTCTGTTGTTATGGCCAAGATGCATTACATTGCATTTTTCGATGTTGAACTCTAATTTGTTCTCTCCTGCCCATTCCTTCAGTCTACCCAGTTGTTTCTGGAGATTTATAATTGAGTCAGTATCGTTCACCACTTCTACAACCTTGGATACTTGCAGGTCCAGACCCCATCCAATACCTGCATTAAGGATATCATAATGCTAAATAATTTGGTCCCAAGATCAAACCCTGCAGGACTCCACTGGTGACACTCCCCTCCTTGAACAAAACAACTCTTATCCTGACTCTTTGACACCTATTAGCCAACCATGATGCCACCCATTTCACCAAATATAATTTAATTCCCAGTTTCTGCATCAAGTTCAGCAAGGTTTCATGTGACAGAGTCAAAGGCTCCATTGAAATCCAAGTACACCATGTCCACCAGCAAACCTACGTCCAAAGCCTCACTGACAGGCTCAAAGAAGGCCATAAGGTTACTCACATATGACTTCCCTTTTTCAAACCCATGTTGACTAATATCTATGTGATTTAATGTTGTTAAGCAGTCTTCTAAGTATTCATCAACAAATCCTGCTATTATTTTCCCAGTTATACATGTTATACTAATTGGCCTATAGTTTCTTACATTTTTTATATCTCCTGTTTAGTGTATTGGTGTTATTTGTGCTGTTTTCCATAAATCCAAAGCCTTCACTTCCATTAGGGATCTATTAAATTGCATTGCCAAGGGCACTGCCAGCTCCTCAGCCAGATCTGACAGAAATCTTGAGTGGTAACCATCTGGGCATTCTGATTTCTATTTATATCATTTTTTTAACTTTTGAAATACCTCTTTAGCTGTTATTACTTGTACATCCATTAGCTCTTCTACTGGGACCTCTTTAAATTGGTAGTCACAACTATCCTTCTTGTACCTATTTACAAAGTGTCTGTTAAATACATTCGCCATTTGTTCCTCTCCTGTAATTTTAACATCCCCTTCCTTTATTATATGTATTTCACTCCTTCCATTTTTTAGACTTTCAACATAATTATAGAATGACTTCCCATTGTCCCTTATCATTGTGGCTAGTTTCATTTCAGCGTTGGCCTTAGCCTGTCTAATGGCTTTTTACATTGTTTAACACACCCTTTGTAGGCTTCTTGCCTCCTAGGGGATGATTTTTTTCTCAGTCTCTTATAATCCCTCTCTTTCCTGGAGATCATTTTTTTTTATTTTATTAGAAAACCACTTGGGAACCCTTCCCTTCCTATTGTATTTCTTAGTATGAGGAACAAAGGTTTCTATACATTGTTGTAAGATACTATCCAGCTTAATCCACATATCCTGTAGTGTCTGATCCTCCATTTCTTTCCAGTTTTGAGCCGCTAACATTTGTTTAATTTGCACATAATTTGCTGTAGCATAATCTCTGATGGTTGTTTTACCAGTGATTTTCTGCATGTCCTCCGATATTAGACATTTGACCATCATGTGATCACTGCCACCTAGTGGCTGCATTACTACAACACTTTCCACATCTTCCTCCATGTTTGTAAGTATTAGATGCAACATATGTTGCTCTCTACTATTTTCTTTTACTATCTGCTTTAACCCATAGCTCATACATATATCTATGAAAGTCTTTTCATGTGCTGTCTTTCCTTGATATAATTCTCATCTTCTTCCACACAAAGCCATTGAGGGGGGGTAGCAGTCTTTGGCCTTCACCATTGTACCATTTGTGCTGTTTTGAAGGCCCGGTTTTATTCTTCGAACCATGCGAGAAACCATCCCCCCTCCTACTAATGAGCTCGGAATTTGTTCCAGCTGTATCTGGGTTTCTTGTCATCCCATATAAAATCCCTATCAGGGTGTCTTTCTTGGTATACCTGCTAGCTGATGTTCCTATAGGTAAATGAGATAGCAAGTAGAATATTTTTGGAGCAGTAACCATTTTTATGGCTGCTATCTTGCCAGCCATTGTTAACTAAAGTAGTTTCCATCAGTGAAATTCAGTTTTTAAATTGGATAGTAAAGGTTTCACATTCAGCTCACACAGTTTATTGATATTGTGAACTACAGTATTTTGACTCCAAGGTATCTGATTCCATTAACAGCCCATTTTAGATAGTAGGATGATACGTGCTTGGGTTGGCTGATCAGGTTTAATGGTAGTACCTCCGTTTTAGTCTAATTTAGTTTTAGCCTTGAGTATTGCATGAAGGACTTTAGAATATTTAATAATGGTTTGAGAGAAAGAATAATATCAGAGAGAGAAACTAGAAGGTTATCTGCATATGAAAGTGTGGAACACTGTTGTTTGCCAATAATTTTACCCAGGACCTGTGGGTGTTGTCTAATGGCTGTTGCCAAAGGTTCCACCACCAATACAAATAGCAGGAGAGACAGAACAACCTTGCCATGTACCTCTTTGCAGTGGAAAGGGTTCAGATAGTAGGAATTAGTCAGAACTCTGGCCTTTGGAGATTTGTAAAGGGAGCATACCCATGATTGAAAGTGACTTCCAAAACCTAGGTGTGTTGACACCATGTAAAGATAGACCTATTCGAAAGAATCAAATGCCTTCTCAAAGTCAATTGCTATTGCAGCTGCTGGGGTGGTAAGGTCTTTGGCCACATGGATAAGGTTCATTAAGGATTGCATGTGGTCTGCACTATAGCGTCCTTGTGCAAATCTAAATTGGGAGGGGTGTATAAGAAGTGGAAGAAGATTGTTGAGTCTATTGGCTAAAATTTTGGTAAAGACCTTACTGTCTATGTTAATTAATGAAATGGGTCTATAACTGGCAGGTTGAGCAGGGTCCTTCCCCTTTTTGGAGAGCACTGTAATGACCTCCTCTTTAAGGGTAGGTGGGAAGGCTCCCAGGATTAATGCCTCCTCATACACTGAACACAATACCAGTGAAATTATGGGTGTTAAGGATTGCCAGAATGCTGCAGGGTAGCCATCACTTCCGGGGGTCTTGCCAGTAATTAGAGAATATAGTGCTAGAGAAACCTCTGTTGTGGTCAGAGGAAAATCTAAAAATGTGGCTTGGTGTGGTGTTTATTTATTTTTATTTATTTATTTAGTTTTTGTTGACCGGATAAGTGCACTAGACAAATCCTGCCTATTTTCAGGTATGACCTAGGGGAAGGGGATACAGATAAATGCCAACTGACCTTGAACCAGATTAAGCTGTTGTTGTTGTGTTAGTTGGGGATAGTCTACTGGTTCAAGGAACTCTTGTATAGCCTTGGGGTTAGGGCATCTGTAGGACATGTAAAGGGTAATATAAAATAGCTTCATAATGTCGTTTTTTTCTCATGTGCCTTAGTATGGACCTATCCATTTGCCCCCTTAAGACCAGCAATATACTTCTCAGATTGCTGTTTCTTAAGGCGATATGCTAAAAGTTTCCCTCCTTTTTGCCCCTTTCCATATATTTGTCTTTCAACAGTAGGACAAAATCTCAACCCTTCTGGTAAGTAGGACATTGATCTCCATACATAGCCCTAAAATGGTGCATCTCAGCAGTGAGTGTGGGTCTGAGTGGGACATTGCCGTGAATTTAGTTTCCACTGCATGCAGTTCCATCTCCAGTTTGTGTAGGTGCTGCTCCCTTTTTGTCCCTCTCATTGCTGAGTATCCTATAATTTTTCCCCTCATAGTTGCCTTAAAGGCTTCCAAGGTGACCTTAGTGTAAGTATCTGTTATAGGAATTGTCCTGACAAAATAATTTGATTTCTTGTTGAGCCCATGGAATAAATGCAGGGTCTCTTAGCAATAATCGGTCCAACCTCCAAGATGGCGAGGTAGTGGATGGAACTCCCCACATGAAGTGTAATTGAACTGGAGTGTGGTCAGATATGACCACCAGGAAGATTGTGGAGTCAAGAAAGGACTGAGTAATTTGGGGGTGAGACTAGCTGGAAGTCTAAACAGCTGTAAGAGCCATGAACTGGGGAGTGATATGAGTAGTCAAGTTCCCTTGGATGAAAAGTCCTCCAAATATCCACCAGACCCATGTCCTGTATCATTTGGGAGAGAGCCTATGCTCCCCTAGTATGAGGTTCCTTGCCTCTGGTGCTCATATCTAGCATGGATATCAGTGTGAGATTAAAATCTCCTCCTATTATTATTGGAATGGGTGAGGGCAATATTTGTGTGATTTTCTGTGCAATGGTATGAAAGAAAGCAGAGTTGTCTTCATTGGGTGCATAATGTTTGCCAAGCAAAATGGGACTGGCTGGGGTTTCCATTAATGCTACAACCCATCTGCCCTGTGGGTCACTTTTATTATAAGTGGGGACCTATCAGAAATGTTTGTGCAGCAAGATTGCTACTCCACATTTCCGGGTGTATACCATTGTTTGAGTGACACCCCCACAGTGAATTCATAACAGCGACACAACCCATTCAACATCCACAGTGTCGAAGGAGTTGTTGAAGCACTGTATGAATACAGTGACTCCCAGTGTTGGCCGTTATCCCGATTGATCTGCCCCCCCCGGAGTTGAGTATCTTTAAGTTCGGAGGTGCGGGGGCAGAGGCCCTCATGTGGGGGGGTGCAGTAGGCAAAGCCCCCCACAAACAGTCTATATGTGCCCTGTGCCATGGCAGTTGGTTGACACATATGCTGGGTGATGTGATCACAGGGTGATGTGCTCAAAGTCAGCAAATTAGTGTTGCTGTAAAGCCCGTCGACCACTTGGTGAGACCGTTTTGGGGTGGGGGGCCAAAGCTTGGAACTCCTACCCTACAAAGTCCCTAACCAGTTTAGCATGGTCCACTGGTTTTTGTTTGATTTCTTGCAGGATATGTGTGTTCTTAACTTGTTTACTTGAGTTAGCACCTTGTTCCTTTTGACTGGGGTGTCGAGGCCCATGACGTTCCATGTGTGGCAAGTTATCGCACCCATTATCAGGGATAAATATGTAATTTACCTGTATGACATAATCCAGTCAACAAGGAATCAAAACCAGTCTGTTTCCAGTTTAGCAAAAGATGAGGGTGTTGGGAACCGCTCTATAATATAACAGAGCTAATACTTTGTTGTTAACATACTGGTATCAATCCATCAATCAATCAATCAAATCTTTATTTATTCAGGCGAACATCATCGAGCACAGCTCATTTGCAAGATGGACCTGATACGGTCAAGGTTCAATAATTGGTACATGTATAGGAAGATTTAAAACACGTATATACTTATATACAGTAATCAAGGTTCAATAAATGGTATATGTACATGAATAATTAAAACACTTATATACAGAAATCAAGAACAGAAATTGTTTAAACATAACAGGATATGGTAGGAACATATGAGATGCACTCTAGGTAAACCAGTATATACATATCAACATTGGCAGTAAACATGGCATACATTCAACATGATATACCCAAGATTCCAAAGATCCAAAGATCAATGTGGACAAAGAGAAATAGTGATTGGATGACTGAAAGAGGTGGTCATAGACTGAGACAAGTGACATGGTAGGAAGAGTGCAGAATGACTAGAGCAGGGAATGGTGCTAGAACTGGAGGTGAAAGGCAGTGATAAGGGCTAAGGTAGGAGCCTGGAGTTAATGGGAGAAGATTATAGCCAGGGGGTGAGGTATCTGTGGAGATGAATTCTAGGGAAGTGAATTGCCATGATATGATGGCAGCCTGAGAGGGGGAAGGAAAGAACTGCGAATAAACTAGAACTTGTGGAAGCAATTGCATTTTTCAGGGAAGAGACTTAGGTATAGATGCTTGAAGGATGCTAAGGATACCCAGTTGATCAGCTTCAAGGACTTTTGAATCGTGTTCCATGATATAGCTAGATTATAGCTGATAGCAGATCTCCCATGCCGGGTGTTGACTTTAGGCACTTTGAGCATAATGAAGTTGTAGCTTCTTAGGGCGTAGGTGCCAGCTGTGGCCTGTGCAAAGCAGTCTAATATATAGTTTGGAAGCATCTTAGTTAAAATTCTGTATGTCCACACTGCAGCATTTCTGTTTCTTCTGAGATGTAGAGATGTCCAACCGGCTGCTGCATAGAGAGAGCAATGGTGAGTGTTAAATGGTAGATCTGTTATGAACCTCAGAGCTCTGTGGTATAGTGTATCCAATTTGCATAGGTAGGAGATAGGGCAGTGACTATAGAGGAAGTCTGCATAGTCAATTACTGAGAGAAATGTGGCCTGGACCAACCTCATTTTGGAATCTCTGTTTAGAAAGTGCCTTATTCTAAAAATAGACCAAGTCTCTGTGAGCTTTTAAAAGTTCTTCAATATGAACTGTGTAGTCAAGTTTGCTATCTATCCACACCCAAATACTGAATTTTTTTCTACATAATCAAGGCTTTCACCAAGGATAGTGGATAGCTGGGAGGTTGTTTAGTAATGAGGGATTTGTATGGCTTTGGGTGGAGAAAACATTGCTTTGTTTTCTTTGCATTTAAAAAGCTTTTCCAATAATTGATGTTGTAGTATAGAGAATTCTGTTTGTAGAACTTCACAAGCTGTAGCAGGCGATGGGTTGCTGACATATAAAACAGTGTCATCTCGAACAAGTGTACAGTGGCTTTGGTAAGATTGAATCAATATTGTTAATATAAATGGCGAAAAGGATAGGGCCCAGGATAGATCCTTGTGGAACTCCTCTTAGAAGTGTTTTTTTGTGGAGATAGGTCTCCTTCAGCTTTCACTTGCTGTGTTCTTCCTGTTAGGTAACACCTGAACCATGTAAGGGAGGATGGATCCAAGCCTATGGAGTGCAAGGAAGAGAGTAGCAGCTCATGGTCCACCGTATCAAATGCCTTGCTTAGATCAAGGAATACAGCACAAACGCTATTCTTTTTATCCAGTTCGGTTTTAATCGTTTGTAACTTTAGCAGTGCAGAAATAGTACTATGCTTAGACCGAAACCCGGATTGTGCTGGATTTAAAAGATTAGATTCTTCAAGGTAATCTTTAATTGGCTGCTTACCAGTTTTTCTAGCAGCTTAGATAGTACTGGAAGGATAGAGATTGGCCTATAGTTGTTAAGGTCCATGGGGTCCCCTGATTTCAGTAGAGGGAAAATGTGGGCTGTTTTCCAAGTTGCAGGAATAGAACCAGATTTTAAGAACAAGTTAAAAAGGTGTGTTAAAGGAACTGCAAGTGCATGCATTGCAATATTTAGAAAGTAGGGGTCAAGGGAGTCAGCACCTGCACTTTTTTTTATATCCATCTGCGAGATTAGATCCTCCACTTGTTTCAACAGAATCGGTTTGAAGGAGAAGGAGGATTCAGCTAACTGAGATCCTGTATACTGGGAGCTTAACTGAGCATGTAGCAGATTGGCTGGAGAGGTATCAAATCCAAGGCCAGCGGTTGTAAAATGATTATTGAATGCATCCAGTATTTCCATTCTGTCCAAGATTGTCACCTTGTTGTGGTGCATTTGAGCTGGTAGTGAAGTGCTAGGATCTTGTCCCGTTATGCATAATAGTGCTCCAGAACCTGGCAGGATTGTGGTATGAGGTCGAGTTCAGTCATGTAGTAGGCAGCCTTAGCATCCGTACTTTCTTGGTACAGCTATTCCTGGCTTTCTTAAATATCAACCAGTCATTTGGGTTCTTAGTCTTCCTTTCCTTTTTCCAAGCTTATCTCTCTCAAGCAGGGCTAATTTAAGGTCAGGTGAAACCAACGACAAGATTTGTTTTTAATTCGAACTCTAGTAATTGGTGCATGAGTGTTAAGGGCATCTAGTATTATGCTATTTAACACCTGATGAGCTTTTTCCACTGAGTCTGCTAGGTAGAACTCTTGCCATCTTGTAGAGTGATTTAGATCATGAAGATATGCCTCAGAGTTGAAAGTTTTCTTGGATCTCCTCAGTAGGAATTTAGCTGGGGTGTTAGTTACGGATGACCTTATTCCAGCAATAAGGCAGTGGTCACTTATGTCACTGAACAGCACTCCAGTGTGCGTGAAGGTGGGGTTTGTTCACAGCATGATGTCAAGTAATGTGCTGTTGCTCAGATTTTTTTGTTGATTCTTGTTGGTTCATATATAAGTTGTGAAAAACCATATGTATCACAAAATGATACTAAAGGAGCCGCGGCCTTGGATAGCCAATTAAGGTTTAGATCACCTAGGATTATGGTCTCTTCAGTATCCATCTTGATTTGATTCCCAGGTGGGCTAGAAGCATGATCCGCTGAAGGGGCCTGTAGCAGCCAACTAGCTGAAATGCTGCAGTGTTGGAGACAGCCACTTTGAGGGATAGACATTCAAATTCTTTGGGCATAGATGTTGCATCTAAGCAAGTTACAATATATTGGATTTGACATATATAGCAACTCCCCACCCTTGTCTGGTGATCCGCTCTGAATATTTGATAATTGGGTAAGTTTATGTCTCTGTCTGCTGTGGCGGGTCTGAGCCATGTCTCTGATACCACAAGAAAGTCTGGCAAAGTATGGGCAACCCAGGATTGTATCAACGTGAGCTTTTTTAGCAGACTGCAGGCATTGATATGTAGAAAGCTTAGACCTTGGTCGAGGCTAAGTCTGCTGGTGAGGTAATGCACTGTGGAGGTCCGGGGTTAATTTCCACATTTCCAACACAGATCAGGAAAAAATTAAAAAGTTTCATAAGGGCTTCAAGAGAGAAATGAGAGACTATCTTTGGTCCTCCTTTTTCTATTCAGGGCTTCTGTTTTAAGATAAGCCAGTCAGGGTTATGGGTTCGTGCCAATACACTCAATAGCAATCTGGTGGTCAGGCATAATGGGGAACTGTATACCCAATAATGGGGTACCGAGCGATATGTTGATAGAGCAATTTGCGTCCCTACATGGAGGTTACCCCACTGGTTAAATTGTGGCATAGGTAGTGCATAGATAAGGATCCGGTCCTTCTTTAATAATGGTGAAATAGCGAGACTAGGAAGGTGGGATGCATAATGGGCTTTTCAGTGTGACAGTGGCAGGAAGATGTCTTTTCCTGAACAACATGAAGAACATAGCCAGGAGTATCCAAAGGATCCCCATTATGAAAGCAAGGTTGATGATTAAATGGAACTAGAAACAACAGTGTAGTAGCAGGGAGAACAATAAGGAAGGGTTGCTGATTTGGCAGTACAGCAGTGGCAATGGACAGATTACTTGATAGCGTGGCGTTGGGGCAGGAATTGTAATTTGGCGGGAAAATGCCTATAAAATAACATCCGAGGAGGTCAGGGTGGGTGGGCATAAATTTTGTGGCTTTCCTGTACCTTCCTGGCTGTCCCTCCCGGTTTTCTGGTCCCTAGGTGGCTAGGCGGTTGCTGCCCGCCCGCTGGCAGACAGCCCTGGCTCACAATGAGGGCTTCCAACAGGGAGCTTCGACTGGGAAGAGACAGAGGATGGCACAGGAGTTAATATTTAGGCAGGAACAAGCATTTCTGCTGGGCAATTCAGACTTAAATTATCACAACAAAAGGCTGTGGGGGGGCTGGGCGCTGTAGCGTCTGGCCCACTTTAAGTTAACAACAGGATGCTGTAATCACTTAACCACAGTTACACTTAACAAAAAGCCCCAAGGATTTCACAAGTACATGAAAACAGCTCTTTTTGGCAGGATTTAACAAATTAAACTTAACCCAACAACAGCTTTTGCCATGAAAAATCAAGCAATGCAAGTGAATGGAGTAAGGGGACCAATCGGCTGTGAGGCTCAAAAAATGATAATGCAGGCCATATTGCCAACGAGTGAGTACAGTGATTTATGTAGAAGACCAAGAATCCCTCTAGTGGCAGGTCTGTATAACCTGCTAATGGAAAACTAGCCAAAAAAGGGTAGTTAGACTTATCGGAGCCAAGGCAGAGTGCTTGGATGGGGGGGGGCGCTGCAGGAATAGCAGTCAGACAGAAGAGGTGTAAGCACTTTAAAACAGTAGTAGAAATTACAATCCAGCTAATACAGTTGAAAAACTTGTAATAACACAGTTAAAATGTGCTTAGCTCTATTGAAAATCTAACAAAGTGCCAGGTGTCTATAGCAGGGGAAAAGTCCTGGCCAATCAGAGTGGGTTTGCTGGAAGCACCCATGTTCCGATTGGCTGTGCTGTCCCGTACCTTCCAAGGAGCTGCAGGTGGGTGTCCTGATCTTGGTCGGTGGCTGGCTGAGTGCCAGCTGACTGTGGGTGAGTTGAGCAGCCCTGTTCAGGGGCAGGCAGCTGGAGAGAAGAAGACAGAGCAGGTCTTAAATAGCATAGAGGTGAAGGGGTTAGATTTGAGCAGTTTAGTAAGACAAAAGGTAGTTAGACTTATCGGAGCCAAGGCAGAGTGCTTGGATGGGGGGGCGCTGCAGGAATAGCAGTCAGACAGAACAGGTGTAAGCACTTTAAAACAGTAGTAGAAATTACAATCCAGCTAATACAGTTGAAAAACTTCTAATAACACAGTTAAAATGTGCTTAACTCTATTGAAAATCTAACAAAGTGCCAGGTGTCTATAGCAGGGGAAAAGTCCTGGAGAATCAGAGTAGGTTTACTGGAAGCACCCATGTTACGATTGGCTGCGCTGTCCCGTACCTTCCAAGGAGCTGCAGGTGGGTGTCCTGATCTTTGTCGGTGGCTGGCTGAGTGCCGGCAGACTGTGGGTGAGCTGAGCAGCCCTGTTCAGGGGCAGGCAGCAGGAGTCAAGGAGCTGCAGGTGGTGTCCTGATCTTGGTCGGTGGCTGGCTGAGTGCCGGCTGACCGTGGGTGAGCTGAGCAGCCCTGTTCAGGGGCAGGCAGCTTCCAAGGAGCTGCAGGTGGGTGTCCTGATCTTGGTCGGTGGCTGGCTGAGTGCCGGCTGACCGTGGGTGAGCTGAGCAGCCCTGTTCTGGGGCAGGCAGCTTCCAAGGAGCTGCAGGTGGGTGTCCTGATCTTGGTCGGTGGCTGGCTGAGTGCCGGCTGACCGTGGATGAGCTGAGCAGCCCTGTTATGGGGTAGGCAGCTTCCAAGGAGCTGCAGGTGGGTGTCCTGATCTTGGTCGGTGGCTGGCTGAGTGCTGGCTGACCGCGGGTGAGCTGAGCAGCCCTGTTCAGGGGCAGGCAGCTTCCAAGGAGCTGCAGGTGGGTGTCCTGATCTTGGTCGGTGGCTGGCTGAGTGCTGGCTGACCGTGGGTGAGCTGAGCAGCCCTGTTCAGGGCAGGAAGCTTCCAAGGAGCTGCAGTTGGGTGTCCTGATCTTGGTTGGTGGCTGGCTGAGTGCCGGCTGACCGTGGGTGAGCTGAGCAGCCCTGTTCAGGGGCAGGCATAATGTGGGATTCAAAAAACACATGGTCACTTCCTTGCTAATCTCCATACAGACATACTGACATTGAACAAAACCAAATTCATCACATAACTATAACTACATAGAAGTAAGAAACCGGATCTCCAATGAGAACAATAAAGGTGCAGGACTAAGAGCAAAATACTACAGTGGGACCACCTTTTTACTCTGGGGGTCATATATGGGACCAATTGCCCTACCTTGGGATTGGTGTTTGGTGGATGCAAAATTGTGAGAGGGCTGTGTTTGTCAATCAGATTATGCCTGAACATCACACTGGTCTTGAGGGTAACAGCATATAAATACCTATTTTACCTGAATCTGATAGCTAGTATGTTACTGTAGTAGATGTAGTTAAAGAGAAACCAAAAACAAAATATGAATTGTTTGTTCTACAATGTTTTTATCTTATGCATGTGACAGAGCAAGTAAAGGGACTGTAGTGCGATGGCTTGGCCATTTTTTCTAACCCTATGGCTGATCCGCTGGTGTTTAAAGTACAGGAATCAGCATGTTGCATATTGCTGAACAGCCAATTTGATATCCCAAGACAGTCCTCAGTGGTAATTTCCCCTTTAGAGTTAGTTGCTAAGGAGTGGTAAAGATGTGGAAAAATTATTAACAGTATAAGCAAATTTACATTCTCTGGTTTACACAAAGCATACTGGTGGCTATGTAATAGTACGTTGGGTAGAACTTACACATGCTCTGAGCAGGCAGTCTTCTGTTCACGTTTAGTTTGTTAATGTGGCACATGGCATATTGCTTTGCCTATGCCATGTCAGCTTTGTAGCTTCTTGTTATAACCACAGACATATTGATAGCTGTTCGGTAGTTCACAAGGGAAACTTGTATTTAGGTTTAAACCTCAAGTCTCTGTTATGCCCCGCTCATGTTTGTATGCATTCAATTACCACAAAATGTTTGTTAAACATTTCCCTTAATTCATGACTGCCAGCAGTATCTGTATTTGTTCAAAAGACCCACCCCCCCATAGCTTGATAAAGTCAAAGACAGTGGTGGATTGGGGAAGGAAATACCTTGGATTTGAGCTGTTCAGGTCCTTCTTTCATATATAGACAGTGCAGTATCCAAGATGAAATTTGGAAATCTTTGCTAAATTAGTACTGAATATTGGCACATCATGTATGTGGATGTGTAGGGGAGAAGTCAGGACCCCTGTTGGAGAGCTCACTGGGACAGTGATGGGGGTGGCATGCGGTATGCTAGAATCTAACCCCTAATCAAGAATACATAGTGGGGAGTGCTTCTGCGACCTATCACTAGGGTAAATTGCCTCCCTAATCCTAACTTCAATTCCCTTCCCTCCCACAATGAAACTTTACTTATTGGAGTGCAGTTTCAGTGGTGGTCCCTTGGAGACCCATATGCAGGCTGCGATACAGTTTTAGCAGTCAGCTGTGTTTCATATGGTTGCTCCGGTGGTCTATATGCTGAGGTGGGGGACCTTACATAAAGTCTCCTTTCATTATCTTCCACTACCACTGCCCATGAAGTTGGTGTGCCATTTGTGTGGGGGTGGATCGCAGCTGTGACTTCTTCAGGTAGAGAGGATATTTTGTGTTGTGGCTCATGTGTATCAGGTTGGAGCACTGCAAATTTGTTTGCTGAGAGGAGGGTCTCTTCTTTGGTCAGTTGTGCTGCCTAATTGCATTCTTCTGTTAACACCAGGTATGGGCTCTATCAGTCAGATGGTCCTTTCTCCCATATTTTATGCCCTACTGTCTCTTGCACTGCCTGGGAGGGTAATACCAGCTGTGTTCACTGGCTGCTGTTTGTGCATCGATAGCCTTTTGAAGCCCACTCTCTCTGATGTCCATATCTAGCAGGAGTGGGTTAGAAAGCTCCATTTCAGTATACCTGGGAACACGCAGCTCCCTCGGCCAAGTTCATTGTAAAAAATCCAACAGCACTTCAGGGGTGGAGAACAGAAGAGGCACCTCATTATGCACAACCCATATCATGGTGCAGTAGCGAAGTGAAAATTGTAACCCCAGACTATGCATGATGTGGCACATTTCCGTATATGCTCACTTTCTATCTGACAATTTCATGGAAAAATCCTTGTAGATATAGATACAGTTGTCCTGCCAGTACAATTGACAGAGTTCTCTGTCTCTGTTCATTATCATCTCTTTAAATTTAAAGTTGAGGAAATGTGCCAGTATCAGCCTTGTTTTGGCTCCACCAGTAGGTGGAGAAGCTAGGGAGCAGTGTGCACTCTTTATATCTAGCGGTAGTACTTCTTGTAGTTTAGGTATAGCTTGGAAAGCATGCTGTAAAAATCTTGCAGTGTTCTTAAGCTCTGCACCCTCCAGGAAACCAAGAAACCATAAACTATTGCAACGATTTCTGTTTTCCAGATCATCCAGCTTGTCCAGTAGATGTCAGTTTATGGTCTCTTTGTCCCACATGTGGGCCATGATTTCTTATAGAGCTATGTCATGTGAGGCTTGCTTCCTTTCTGTTTGGAACAGGTGAACTCCCACCTTTTGAATAGCCATCGTTGTCAGATTTGATGTTATCATCACCTCAGACATCTGTTGTAGCAATGATGAAAGCATGTTTTCCACCGTTGGCTGATCTCCATTCATTGTGTGCCTGGCTGCCATATTGGGAGGCAGGATAGGGCTCTGCCTGAAGCTGGACATACTCGCAAAATACCTGCAGCATTTCTGAAATATAAAAAACACAGTCCGGTTCCTTGTAGTAAAGGCTACCAGTTGAGCAGTATTTTTTTTTCTTTGTTCATTTGCCATTTTCTGCTGGATGAAGTAGGATGAAGCCTTGATGAGTGCAGTGCTTTAAAAATAAGCAGCCATCTTGATGTAGGCTAGACCACACATCCCCCAAGTATCTTTGTTTTTTAACAGTGCATGCGTGCCTGCTGTTTACTGTATTTTTCATCTTTGTATATTCCTGCATGTGATTTTATCTATATTTCACTATTTTTAGGTTTGGTCATGCATCAGTAGTTGGCCACCAGTTTAATCGCCCTGCACTTAATAGATTAGTATATATCTAGCAATGTTATATTTAATGAGGTATTTTTTACATTAGGTGGCCTCTGCATAAAAGTAACCAGAAACTACTATTGCTCATGTATGTATCTATGAGTTTTTCCCATTTTTCAATTTTTCCTGTCCTCCTCCTGCCCCCATCCCCACACTTTCCAATGTTGAATCGATATTTGGTACCATAGAATGAAAATTCATATGTACACGAATAGTATTAATGCATAAACCTGTTGCCACAGTTTTTTATGCCATGTATATTATAGTTTAACTAATGGGTGATTTCCATCTTTTCTCCTATTTCATATGTGATGATTTTACGTTAGGGTTTTTTATGATATTTAGGTGGCTCCTGCAGTAACAGTTGCTATGGCAGTTTTTTTTTTTATAGATATTTTCTTACCTCAGGGTGACTGCAGGCAAGTAATTCCACCCTGCTCTGCCACCTATGTCTATCCACCGCTCCACCCGGGTACCGCTGTGCACCATATCCCCCAAGGATTCCCCCCCCCATGGTGGGACCGGGAAGGGGAGGGCCATCCTCCCCCCAACCAGGACTCATCATCCAGACTGGGGCTTCTGGTGATGCTGAAGTGGAGCGAGACATGGGTCATCATGCAGGGCTTCACATAGCCTGTGGTCATCTCCCTTTCTCCGTTTTTCCATTCCTCCTGATTCAAGGCCATAAACCTGGACATGTGGAGGTGCACACGCACCACATAGCCACTCTGTCTGCTTCCTTAACTCCAGTGCTTTCTCCCAACCTTCACCAGGAGGCAGACAAGGATCAAAATGACCTTCCCTCCCTCACCGGTAGAGGAGAGCTATCTATCTGATCGATCTTATCCCTCTACTGCTGCCTCCCTGCAACCAGAGCTCGCTCCCAAGCCTGGGTCATCGGCGAGGAGTGAGTTGTGGCATCCAGCACCTCAACTGTCAGTGCCACTGGGCTGGCCTTTTATGGAAGTTTCAGTATTATGCAATCTTTGTCTCTCCTGTTAATCCTTATCTTTCCCATGCACCTCCCATTTCCTTATACAGTATGTATATAATTGATGCATAAACTTGTTGCCACTTTTTTTGTGTCCTGCGTATTATAGTTTAACTATTGGCTGAATACAGATTTCTTCCAATTTGATATGTGATGATTTTAGATAAGGACTTTTATATCACAATTAGGTGGCTCCTGCAGTTCCAACTGATATCACAGCTCCAGTGTTATGTGATCCAAGTCCATCCTGGTTTTTCTTACTTTACCATACCTTACCTCCCCCCCCCCCATCTTCATCTTACTTTAGCATTCAATCTATGAGGAGCCAATGTACCCTTTTTACAATATTAATGTATACAACATGTAAAAGTTTGCAATGGATGCTAACACACTTTGGACATTTAAAGGCAATATTTACTAATTCTGAATAGTCTATTTACCAGCCACATAGGGTCAGGGTTTCCCTTTCACATTCTCACACCTGTGTTATATGTCCAAGTACCTTTTTTGGCAAAGTGATCTGTGGAAATAATTTAAACATTGACATCAATGATACATCTTTGTGTACTATTATTCAAAGAGATTTTATTGCTTTACAATCAATATTCTTTCTGTAGTTTATGTTGTCTTGTTCCCACACCTTTTTATAATAATTATGACTATAACTTATGAATATGCTTGCAATGGATGTTAATCAATTTAAGACATTTAGAGGCAAATTTTATTAATGTGAAGTAGGCTATTTATTAACCTTATAGAACTGGGTTTTCACATTCATATTCTTCCCTGTGTCCTGTACATGTGTTGAATGTCTAAGCACCTCTTTTTCAAAGTGATTTGTGGGAACAATTTAAAAATAAACATAAATATGTCTTTTTGTATCATTCAGAGTGCTTTTCTTACTTCACAAGCAATTCCCCTGCTGTAGTTCATCTTGTCCTGTTTCTCCACCCCCACTTCCTTGTAATGTATAGAACTGTCATGTTTATTTTTTATTATTAGATGTGCTCTTAGCATTCCATTCATGTACCCACCATTTTAGAAAGCACCTTTTGTAATTAGTATTTTGAATCATGTTACTGCTCAGCACATATAAGGTTGTTCAGTGCTCATGTGAACCAGTCTTGAAAAAGTGCTTGCAGCATGAAATTGTCGACTGTCATATGGGATAGATCTCTATACTATCACTAAGCTGATTTTTAACAAATTTCTATAAAAGCTTGAATTGTATTATCTTAATGGACATTTGTTGGAGTCTGTGTGTGCCCTATTTTGGTGCTGTGACATTCATATTTTACCTGAGCAAGAACCGCACACACCTGGGAGCTGTTTTTGTGTTACTATATTAAAGGTATCCTTTTTCATGTGATTGAAAATGGGCATACGAAAAAAGCAGAAGAGAGCCATGAAAAAGGATGAAAAATGGAAAAAAAAAACATTTGGGGTCATTTTTTCCAAAACCTAAGTGCAGAAGCCACCAAACAAGGTCAACATGAACAAGATACAGGACATGTGTTGGTGTATCTGTGGAATGTCATTTTTTTTTGGTTTTTGAATTTTTATTTTTTACAAAAACATGGAAAAATGGGAAACGTGATTGCAGAAAACAAAAAAGGAGTTTTCTGTAATGAAAAAGGATTGGTTCTAAATTAAAAAGGATTTGTTTTTTGTTTCATGGAGCAATTTTGAAGTGCTTACCAAGCATGCTTGGAACCCCACATTTTTCAGTTTAGTAACTTTGGCATGGATTAATAATTTTTCACCAAACTAACAAAAGATACATAGGTGAGTCAATTCCTTTCTACCATGAAAACATTAGACCAACATTCAAAACTGTCTGGACACTACAGCTCTTGAGAAAAACAACCCCCCAAATTTCACTTTTTGTGCTATCTGTATCTTAGAATCTGCACATCTGAACAGAACAACACTTGGCACGTCCAGAGATCTACTCCATGAAACTGTGCCTGCAGAATTTCTTGCAAATCCATTGAACAGTTACAAAATTATTAAAGTGCAAACATTGTGGTTTAACATTAAACTGCCTACTCGACCCTATCTATAGTGACGCTAAGATATATATACATATATATATAAAAGACAAAGAACCTCTGTGCGCAAACACTGAAGCAAGGATTACCCCAAGGGGCATTTGGCTGGGAAGCCAAGTTTCAAGAAAATACAAAATCATACATGCCCCCACAATGCAAAGCATCATGGGCTGCATATGCAAATCACCACAGAATGTTATGCTGGTCCAATTTTAAGCAGAATTGCATGGTGCTGAAAGGCCTCTCACACAGTTTGCAAAGAGTGCTAACAGAAAACATAGACACGTGTTTCATCCTACCAGGACTCATCAGTATGCCTTGTCTGTTTGGCACCCCAGTGGAATGGACCAGCTACCCTTAAGGCAGTGTGCCTTGGATATATTGTGGTGAACCCATTAAAATAAAAAACTATTTAAAAGACAAAGAACCTCTGTGCGCAAACACTGAGGCAAGGGTTACCCCAAGGGGCATTTGGCTAGGAAGCCAAGTTTCAAGAAAATACAAAATCACACATGCCCCCACAATGCAAAGCATCATGGGCTGCATATGCAAATCACCACAGAATGTTATGCTGGCCCAATTTTAAGCAGAATTGCATGGTGCCGAAAGGCCTCTCACACAGTTTGCAAAGGGTGCTAACAGAAGACATAGATACGTGTTTCGTCCTACCAGGACTCATCAGTATGCCTCGTCTGTTTGGCACCCCAGCACAACATTCTGTGGTGATTTGCATATGCAGCCCATGATGCTTTGCATTGTGGGGGCATGTGTGATTTTGTATTTTCTTGAAACTTGGCTTCCCAGCCAAATGCCCCTTGGAGTAACCCTTGCCTCAGTGTTTGCGCACAGAGGTTCTTTGTCTTTTAAATAGTTTTTTATTTTAATGGGTTCACCACAATATATCCAAGCCACACTGCCTTAAGGGTAGCTGGCCCATTCCACTGGGGTGCCAAACAGACGAGGCATACTGATGAGTCCTGGTAGGACGAAACATGTGTCTATGTCTTCTGTTAGCACCCTTTGCAAACTGTGTGAGAGGCCTTTCGGCACCATGCAATTCTGTTTAAAATTGGACCAGCATAACATTCTTTGGTGATTTGCATATGCAGCCCATGATGCTTTGCATTGGGGGGGCATGTGTGATTTTGGTTCATATATATATATATATATACATATATATGTTTGTATCTGTACACATTTAATTTCTTTTTCATTTTCACCATAAGTCTCCATCTCTGTCTCCTTCCCACACATTTGTCACCTTTCAGCCTTCTTACTAGGCCCTCTTAATTAGTCCCTACCTGGGGTCTTCTCTAGCTCTTTCACTCCTATTATGCTGTATCTTTCCCATCACCACCTTTTTGGTTCACAGATTTTCTCTTAATCTTGCCATTTCTCACTTCTTCTCCCTGATCCTCCCATTTTTTCTTTCCCCACATACAAATATCCCTCATTTTACCTCCCCTGTACACTAACTTTATTTTTTACTCTTTTAGATATTTCCTGAAGAAGACCTAAGCTTGAAACATAGATTTTTAACTGCATTTTCTATTTTCAGTGTGCATTTAAATATAACCATTTTGTTTTGCTTTTAGACCACATGCTGATGCAGCACCTTGTTTTTGTTTTTTACATTATATATATATGTATTTTTTTTCTTTGCAAAAAATTGTGTTAATACAACAGTTAGGGTTTTTTACAGTGACAAAAGTGAGGAAATTCGCCATTAGGGTTACCACCCCTTGCACCCCATGTCAACCCTGCCTCCACCAACAGGTAGCAGGATGTGCGTTGGGGTCATCGGCCCGAAGTCTCACCCCATTCCATGTGCAAAAAAGTTGAGGTGATGCAGTATAGGAGAATGGGGTGAGAGTTAGGATTGATGACCCCAATGCCTGTTGGTGGGGACGGAGTGGTCATGAGGTGCAAGGGGTGGTAACCTTAATGGTTAAATTCATCACTTTTGTCACTGTAAAAAAACCCTAACTCTTGCATTAATGCAGTTTTTGCAAAGAATTTCCTTACTTTTTGAGAAAGCATAGTAAAGTACAATGGCACACAAGTTGGTGGGGCCCCGTGCTCTCACCAACTTGCAAATTTCTGCCTAACATAACAGCACAAGTACCAAATATCGTATGTATTGGTGGAAGCACATATTGGTGGGAGCACAGGGCCCTTTGGGCCCAAGACTCCCACCAACTTGAAACTAACCAAATTTTCATTCACTGGAGTGGCATAATTCCACACCTGTTTACATTTCACATACCTAACCACTGAAAATGACCTCTGTGGCAGTAAGGCTAGCTACCCTATAAATGCTAAGACACTGCCACAATGCAGAACGCTATCCACAAAATGTAAACTGCATCATGCAATATCTCCACAGCAAATTCATTTTCTCACACCTAAACACCATAATTCACATCTACAGGACATCCCCTCAACACTCTCCAAATTTCAAGTTAAAAGACCAAACCGTTTCCAAAATATTTAATTTTAAAGTTTGAGATTTTCATTCATTGGAGAGACATAATTCTGTACCTATTTACATTTTACATGCCTTACCACTGAAAAGTACCTCCATGGCAGTAAGGTTAGCTACCCTATAAATTTCAAGCCACTACCACAATGCAGAATGGTATCTGCAAAATGTAAATTGTGTCACACAATATCGCCACAGCTAATTAATTTTCTGACACTTAAGCACCATAATTCACATCTACGGGACATTCCCTCAGCACCCTCAAAATTTCAAGTTAAAAGACCAAACTGTTTCTGAGATATTTAATGTTAAAGTTTTTGCACCTTTAAAAATTCTTTGATAGTGAGAATCGTCCGTGACCTCGTGCTCAAAGATCATCTTTGATAGTGAGGGGACATCTGGTTGTGAAATGCAGGCTATCTGGTCCCTCCCAGAGACATCTGGTCCAGCAAAAATCTGGCCATCTCATCCCACTCTCACAAACAAAGCTTGCAGTCAAAGAAATCTCATGACCAAAGAATTTGCAGGCTTGCGATCAAAGTATTTAAAAATGTTAAAACTCCAATTTGTGACACAACTACATTAAACCACAGGCATGGCTAGATAGAGGGAAGGCCCCCTGAGCAAAACCCATCCTAGTTTTGCTTCACAAGTTACTCCTGGGCTGAGATATTTGTTTTTTTCAACCCAAAAATCTGGCTATCTCGTCCCTCCATCACGAACAAAGATCGCATCAAAGAATCTCACAATCAAATAATTTACAGGCTCATGATCAAAGATCCTTAGCGAGCTGCGATCAAAGAATTTAAAAGTTTTAAACTCCAGTTTTTGACACAACTACATTAAACCACAGGCATGGCTCGATAGAGGGAAGCATCACTGAGAAAAACCCATCAAAGTTTTACTTCAGAAGTCACTCCTGGGCTGAGATATTTATTTTTTTTCCAACCCCAAACTGAAAACAAGGTGTCGGCTGTCACGCTCAATAAATTTCTCGCTATCAAAGATTTGATCGTGAGCCTGCAAATTCTTTGATCGTGAGGAATGACAAGATTGCCAAAATCCCATTCTTCTTTCGCAAAACAACCATATTAATTTTTCCATAAACTGATAATGGGAGCTAAAAAGTTTAATAACTTTTGAATGGATTAATATGTTTTCACCCAACAAAAACTGGCATGTTGCTCTACCCAAGCTCTTTCCATGTGCCAAGTTTCAGACTAGCATGCTACATGGTGGCCACGCAGTGCCACAGACAAAATCCAAAAAACTACCTTCAAAACTGGAGAAAAGTGCATTTTTCAGTGATTCACTGCACAAAAACTGTAAGTCTGACCAAAACGCAATTTGGCAGATCAAGAGAGCTAACATTCCCTACCATGCATACCAAATGTCATGCTAATCCGTTGAATGGGTCCAAAGTTAGTAACATGCAAAAATTTCAAGTTTAACATTAATGTGCCTTCATAACCTTACCGACCACGCCTCTATAATATATATAGGAGATACATGATGGGCACAAGTGGAATATGGAAAATATTCTCACTCCTGCAGAGTGAGGCATGGATATCTCACGAGTGTTGAAGGCATGAGTGGGATATCCATGCCTCACGATGCAGGAGTGAGAATATTTTCAATATTCCATGATCTGGACATCATGTGTTCGATTTATACAATAGGGATTGTGTTTTTAGTTGGTTAATGAAATGGTTTTGTTATTTCATAACGTATGTGTTAGGTGTTATTTTTATTTGTAGTATAAATCCGCAGGTTGTTTGGTGCTACAAAGTTTGTTTGACTGAAGTGAGACTGCTTTGGTTATGAATAGGAAGGTTGTAATGTTTGATTGGTTGTGTTCATGAATGGCTGTATTGTGATTGGTTGACATAGGGTATTGGTGGAGCTGCGTGATTTGTAATTGGTTTACGTCTGTTTGTGGGTGGGATTTTTGTAGGTAACTGGCAAAGGAGATCATATTGAACATTTTTATTTTTAGGGAATCAAGTGTGCTTTCCGTTTGTTTTTTATTGTTCTGTGGATATAGAGATGAAGATTGTGACCATGCAGATGTTTTTGGACTGTTTCTGGTTCACGTCCATATTCATTATATTTTTACCACGGTCCGGGTAGAGTAATGTACTTTTGTTGGCTGAGTGTTTCATTTGGAGCCTGGGGTGGATTTTTTTTCAGTTTCTGATGTTTTGAGGACAGCCAGCACTGGTACTATTAAGGTATAGTGCTTTATGTTCTGCTGAAACAGAACACAATTTGTACGTGTGGGACTCTTTGTTTTGGAGGCTTGGGAGATTTCCATTTTCTTTATTTGGTGACTGCTTTCAGTTTTACTTTAGTGGCTACCAGATTGCTTCAATGTCAAGTTCAGCAGTTGCTGTGTATCGTTTTATCTTCACTGTGGTATGTTTGTTTGGCAGGTGTAAAATATTTGTATTTTGACTACTTTTAGGGATTTGTTTATCATTTTGTTGGGCTTACAAGTAGTCCGGACAGGGAAGTGTTTGTGCAGACATCACCACAGTGAGAATATCACCTGCTGACATAGATACCGTGTGTGTAAATGTAAATATCTTCCACAGCGTCTACGTCAGCAGGATTTATCTCACTCTAGTGAGAATACATGTTTTTATTTGCTGACGTTTATCACCCACCCACCCACCCCTATTGTATAAATATATACATGTGTGTGTGTGTGTGTGTGTGTGTAAACAAAGGAACATAGAAAGTGATGGCAGATGAGAACCACAAATCTAGCTAGTATACCCTGAGTGTTACCTCCCCCTTAGAATTTCTTAGAGTCAATCCCCTTATGCCTATCTGAAGCAGATTTGAATTGTCCTACTGTTTTCAAGTCCATGACTGTCTTCAGATAGGCTATTCCATGGAGCCACTACCCTTTCCACAAAGAAGAACTTACACATGTTACTCCAGAACCTCCATCCCCTTAATTTCATTTCATGACCCCTTGTCCTTGTGGAGCTATTAATCAGAAAGAGTTCCTGTGTAGGGAATCTGTTTATGCCCTTCAGGAACTTGAATGTCTCTATCATGTCACTCCTATCTCTGCGTTGCTCCAGGGAGTACATGTTGAGTTGCCATAATCTGCTGTAATATGGTAATTCATGGAGCCCTTGTACCATTTTTGTTGCCCTCCTCTGTACTGTCTCTAAGCTAGCCATGTCTTTACTGAGATAAGGCCTCCAGAACTATATGCAGTACTCAAGGTGGGGCCTTACCAAGGACTTGCATAGTGGCATGATCACTTCCCTCTTTCTATTTGTGATGCCCCTTCCTATGCATCCCAGCAGTTTGCTGGCTTTTTGTGCCACTTGTTTACATTGTCTGACCTCTTTTAAGTCATCAGAGATGATGACCCCAAGTACCCGCTCTTGTTTTGTGGTTGTTAGCTGCTTCCCTCCTAGATAGAAGACTGTCCCTGGGTTGCTCCTGCCCAGATGCATCATTTTGATTAATTTTTTGCATTACATTTTAACTGCCACATGTTGGAAAATTTTTCTAGGTCACTGAGCAGTGTCCACTCTGTTGCAGATCTTTGTGTCATCTGCAAACAGACTCACATTCCCGCCCAGCCACTCGGTGATATCACTTATAAAAATATTGAAGAGTAAAGGACCCAGGATGAACCACTGTGGCACCCAGCTGGTCACCCCATCCACTGATGCTGCCCCATTGACCATCACTGACAGTTTCCTCTGACTAAGCCAGCTCCAACCCATGATACCACTTCCTGTCCCACTCCTGTATGTTCGAGCTTATTTAGTAGCCTTCTGTGTGGGACTGAGTCAAAGGCTTTGCTAATGTTGAGGTAGATAACATCCATGGCTCCCCCTGGTCCACTATCCTAGTAATTGAGTCAAACAACTTGATCAGATTAGTCTGGCAGGGCCTTCCCATGGAGAAGCCATGTTGCTTGCTGTCTAGCTGTCCGATCTCTTCCAGAAAACTTAAAATTCTTTCCTTTATTAGTGTTTCCATCATCTTGCCTACTACCAAGGTGAGACTGACAGGGTGATAGTTACCCACCACCTCCTTGTTCCCTCCTTTAGGTATACAGTACTCAAGGTGGGACCTTACTGGGGACATGTATAGTGGCATAATCACTTCCCTCTTTCTATTTGTGTTGCCCCTTCCCATGCATTCCAGCATTTCATTGGCTTTTTGTGACATTTTTTCACATTGTCTGCCCACTTCTAAGTTATGAGAGATGATGACCTCAACATGTCACTCCTGTTTGGTGGCTGTTAGCTGCTCCCCTCACAGATAGAAGACTGTCCCTGGGTTGGTCCTGCCCAGAAGCATCACACTGCCTTTTTTTTGCATTAAATTTTAACTGGCACATGTTGGACCTTTTTTCTAGCTTGAGCAGGTCACTTTTCCTTTATTCCACTCCCTGAGCAGTGTTCACTCTGTTGCAGATCTTTATGTCATCTGCAAACAAACTCAATTTCCTACCCAGACCCTCAGTGATGTCACTTATAAAAATATTGAAGAGTAAAGGACCCAGGAGAGACCCACGTGGCACCCCGCTGGTCACCCCCATATCCCCTGATGCTGCCCTGTTGACCATCACTGACTGGTTCCTCTGACTAAGCCAGCTCCTAACCCATGAAACCACTTCCTGTCCCACTTCTGTATGCTCAAGCTTATTTAGTAGCCTTCTGTGTAGTGGTGGGTGAAGTGGGCTCAATCCGCTCTACGAAGGGATTCACGGAGCAAGGGTGGATTTGTGGAGTGCTCCGCAATGCAAAGTGGAGTACTTTGCGTTATAATGAGGAACATGAAGTGCATTGAAAACAGCTGCTTCGTGTTACTCCACCTCCACTGGTCACTTCTATTTCAATTTTTAAGGTGAAGTACATTGGTGGCAGTTCACTTCACCTCACTTCGCCTTGTTTTTGAGCTCTGAAGGAGGATTTTGCAGTGATTCATGGGAGTTCAGGTCACATGGGCTCTATATTGATCTGCACAGCCTCAGTTTGAGGTAGTATGAGTAGGAAGGAGTAGGAGACAGTGTGCTCTGATGGCAGTCTGTAGGAATCTTTCAAAAGCTGTTCAAAAAGCATTTTTGCTTTTTTGGGGGGATCCAACTGTAGTTCATCGATTGTAGGAAACCCTCCTGTGCTCACATCATCGAGCATTTTTGTTTGTGTGTGGATTTTGAATGTAAATTTATAACATTGAGTGGGTGCGGTGAAAGACAGTGAACTGTGCTGTGTGGGGGAGGGGTGTATCTGTGTGTAGGTAGATTTAAGTTGAAGAACTAGTGATTTCTTTGTGTTTTGGTAATATTTTTGTTATATAACTGACTGTGTTACTGTACACATAGTAACATTGTCAGTGATAGTACAAATTATCTTGCTGCTTGTTGTGTGAGTGTGGTGCAGCATTTAATAAGGTCAGGTTGTTTAAATTACAAATTTACAAATTTACGTGGCACTGAGTACATTGGACTTCTGCATTTGCATTGCATTCCTCGTTCAGGATTGTACACAAAGTGTTCTGTGTTGTGCGTGCAGTGTCGTGTGCATCCAATATAATACACCTTTTAAAATTTGTGACACAGATCAGTGTAAGTGCAACTAAGTGCAGCAGTGTGAACCTGCTATCCACTGTAGCTGCCTGATTTTGTACTGTGATTGTGTTCTCTGTTCTTAGTGTTGCTGCCTGTAGTGCCATAAAAATCAGCACTGTCTGTTTTCAGTGCCCTCCCCACGTTGAAAAGGTATTTTTTACCAGACTGGATTGTTTTTGTGACCCCATCAGCATCACTGGTTACTCAATCTGTTTTAATTCTGTGACAGTGTCACAACACAGTAGTCCCTTATCTGTAGCTGAAGCCACAGTTGTTTATTTTGCTTCACATCCAGCTAGTAGCGACCCTCCAGTCAGAAAATGAACGTATCAAAATCTGAATTTGGTAATAATATTTGTGGTTGATCCCCCAAAATGCCTGCAAAGAGACATGCACGTAAAGCTGTTTCTGGCCATGGCAATGTTGGCAGTAAGAGGGTCTGCGGGCGTGGTAGTAGTACGCAGATGGAGAAGTGCATTGCTGATGTGAGGAAAGGTATTTCTCCTGCAATGTTTTTTACAGCATAGTCAGTAGCTTCACTGATAGTTGGAGGAGATGATGTTTTCCCAGTCGGTGGCGTTAGTGTTACTGGTGTTAGTGGTGGTGGAGGTAGTATTAGCATTGTTGCGTCAAGTTCTAATTCCGACCAGTGTACCTTATCAAACATATTGAGTGTGATGCAATGCAAGTGAGTGACAGCGTAGATGACGTCACACTTCCCAGTAACATCCATTAACTGAACCTGATTCTGATGATCGTATCAACAATAGCGTACAATGTGATATTCCATCCAACGTGGCACTTAACGTCACTCATTTTCCATGCAACAGTGATTCACAGTGTGGTGAAAAAATATCAGGTGATGGTGGTGTAGATGCTGATGATGAATGTGATGATGCTGATGATGATGATGTTGCTGTTGTTGCAACATGCAGTCCACATGTTAGCATCCAAGCAGAAGATGTGGATGTGTATGACAGTGACGTTGATGAATATGATGATGATTTAATTGACCCCAGTTAGGAACCGGAGAAAAAGAAATTAAAAGCGGCTGTGTCTGAAATTTCTGAATCTGTTTGCAGGAATTCCCCAAAAAAAAACTTGTGATTTACCGGTTTTAGTGGATGATGATGATGATGACCCAGTACTCAATATGATTGGTAGTCATAGTGGTTAATTGCAGTCCAGGTGTGCAGTGCCAGAAACATCACGTGCTCCCCATCCACTTCAGTGCTTAAAATAACAGACTTAAATAAGCCACATCATCATGGACATGTTAAAAGAAGAGCATCACAGTCCCTTGTTTGGGATTTTTTTGTTCAAGATGCAAATGATGATTCAGTTGCAATCTGCCAGGTTTGCCATGTACGTGTGAGTTGAGGTAAAAAGGGGAGCCATCTTGGGACAGGAGGACAGCATACGCATCTTAAGAATAGGCACTTGGCTCTGTGGGCTCAGCACAAGCTGGCAGCTAATACCAGATGTGGACATTCACCCGTATCACCGGCGGCAACCATAGCCAGCATGTTCTCCCCTTCCATGACTGTTTAGCCCAGTAGGAAATTAAACATGTGCATTAGTGTGGTAATAAGAGCAGAGGATTACTACAGGCATGATGAGGTGGAGGACCATAATGATTTTGAAATGTTGTCCAGTGCTGGTGAGAGTAGCAGTTTTTGTGGTGGTGGTGGTGGTGAATGCAGTATGTTTAGTGCAAGTGGTACATCAACCCCAGTTGGCAAATCCGGAAAAATAACATCATTTCTGGGTTTGTCATCATCACCTGTGCAACCGTCTTCATCAAATGTCCACACTCCACCTCCTGCCAATGCCATTCATCACAGAGCAGAACCATTTGTGACCAACAACACACACCCTGTAAAATGTTTAAGTCAGCCCATGTTACAGAGTGTTTTTGCACATAAGTTGAAGTACCCCCCCAATCATACAGTGTCACGTGAACTTAATGCTGGTGTAGCGGAAATGCTGGCAGTCGATCTTTTGCAATTCTCCTTTGTGGAGAATTCTGGGTTCCGGCGGTTTGCTGCCCATGCCTGTCCAAAATGGAAAGTCCCATCCAGGACATACTTTTCTATCTGTGCTGTTCCTGAGTTGTTCTGCACTGTCTCAGACTCAGTAAGACATGCCCTTCAGCATTCCTCCTCTCCATTCATCCATTTAAGTATGGATATGTGGACAAGTGGCAAAACAGCAGGGAGTTCATATCTGTGTATAACTGCACACTTGGCGCAGGTGCCGGGGGTTGTTTGTGATGCTGGTAGTGTGAATAATCAGTGCAGGAAGGTGGATTGTCACAGTAGCAATCTTCCTGGAATTCGCCAGCATGCAACAGTTGCTATGCACAGTGTGACCTGTTCACACACTGGTGAAAACATGTTGGACATGGTACTGACTGAAATTGACAGATGGCTAAACCCTCTATCCCTGAGAGCTGAGCTCATAGCAAGTGACAATGGGTCAAATGTGGTGAAATGCATCACGAATGGTGTTTTTTTTTCCTGTTCCATGCATGTCCCACTGTTTAAATCTTGTGGTTCAGGAGTTTCTGCAGCATCCTGACATAAAGGAAATGTTGACCATTGCACGATGTATCTGCTCTCACTTTTCAAGATCTGGAAAGGCCCGTGACCAGCTGCGGCAGTTGCAGATACAAAACAGCCTACCTCAGCACCGCTTGAAGCTGGAAGTTGTCACCCGATGGAACTCCATGTTATACATGGCAGAGAGGTTGTATGAACAATACAAAGCCATCACAGAATATCTTGTTATGCACACTAGGCGTGACAGTTCTGGGGCCTCCATGTCTATGATGACTGAACAGTGGCGCCTCATGGACTCTGTAATAACAATTTTGCGGCCTTTAGAACATGCCACACAGGCAGGAGGTGAGTCTGCCCATTTCACAATCAATTCCACTGCTAAGTGGTGCTGAGGCAGACATTGGTGAATGTACAGCATAACCTTGATGTTGCCGGAGATGGTGGTAGCAGTATGTTGCTGCAACACATGATGACAGTATTCGACCAGAATCATCACATTGTGAGCATTCAGCGTAGTGACAGCTTTGCCATGGCAACAATGCTGGACCCACGATACAAACGTGGAATTGCATCAGTACTGGGGGAGGGCCTGAAGAGGTAAAAAATATCAGAAGTAAACTGGTTCGCTTGATTCATGGGGCACAGAAGACACGTGCCAAGGTTTGCAAACCTCAGCAGCATAATCCAGTTGAAGATGTAGCTGGAGGACCAGCAAGCATATCATACAAGTGTAAGGGGTCTGTAGTTCCTGGTGGTCTGTCATCCAAAGTGGTTGGCGTCAACCGTCTTTGGTATGCTTTGTCCCATGTGGGTATTTGTGACATCAATGATTCCGAGGAACAGGATGATGCATCAACAATCAGACTTAGTGAGGCACAGAGAATGGTTGAGTCATATTTGTCTGAAAACAGGCATCTGACAATAAGTGAAGATCGTCTTTTGTACTGGAGTGGAAAGGTCAGTGAATGGCCAAAGCTGACTGCAGTGGCACTGAATTACCTCACATGCCCACCCTCCAGTGTAAGTGTTGAGAGGATATTCAGCTCAGCAGGTGCAATAGTCAGGGATCATCGGACAAACCTGTCTCCTGCAAATGTTAGTTTGCTAACATTCATTAAAATGAATGAGAGGCACATACCAGCACAGACTGCAATCTCGGTATTTGTACCAAGGCCTAGTCATGGTGGTCTTGCTGATGTAGAAATGGAGCATCCTGGTATCACTGGCAGTGGCTGCCTGAAACGGCCCACCACTGACGTAGATGATGACACAATGGAGAAAGAATTTCCCAGTGGTCAGATTTCAGACATCGATGACTGTGAGGGCAGTTTTCTTTATGAGGATAATGTGGTTAATGCTGGCAGATTTTAACTGCAGTATTTAAAAGGCGGTGTGCCCTCCCCACCCTGGAGCACCACCACTGGAACTGATGTTATCCAAGTCTGCTGCCACCATGAGTCTGCCCCCCATGGACCACCACCACCACTGGGACTGATGCTATCCAAGTCTGCTGCCACCATGAGTCTGTCTGCCCACCACAGACCACCAGTCTGCCAGTGCACCACCACCACCAGCTTCTTAATATTTAAACCATAAAGTGAGTATGTGCACTCATGTTTGTTATGCTGCCTTGCTTCCTTAAGTTGTCTGTTTTGTTTTCTGTAGATTTTCAGAGCCACAGTGGCAAAATGCATACAGTATACTTATTTTGTTTCTTTTACAGGAGAACAAAAACAGGCTCCATCGCTAATATTACTCATTGGGAAAGATGCTGTAGCTATACCGTTTCCGTACAGACAGAGAGGAAGTGATGTAATTTCCATGTGAAATCCATTCTGGTAAGTATGAAGATTTTATTTCATCCATTTCATTGCTTTGTAAAGACTGCTGCAAATATTGCAAACAACAGGTTGACTTAGAACTTGACAAGATGTGTCTCTGAAATGTAATTTAGTTGACAATAGGGATTGAGATTTGAGAACCAGGTAGGGACACATAACAATGAAGTTATAACTTTTAAGAAGTCATTCATTTCTTTTTTTAGGAAAATTTGCTATACTTCGTTGTTCTGTCAAAGTGGCCTTATCCAAAGAAGTTCATCAACATAATCAGGCACACCCCTACCCGACCTGAGCTTGAGCACACATGCAACATGCAGAAGTCGTTTCATTCCATGACCATGACCATCATTAAGAACCAGACTCCAGAAGGATGCTGATGAAATCTGTGAAGAAATAAAAAAGTAAGAAACTATTACAGACAAAACTGAAAATATGACCCCCCCCAAAAAAGAAATGCTTACCTTCATGTGCTTGAGAGTTATCCATTTCCATTTAAGTGCAAAAAATTCTCATTGAGCACTGGACGGTGCACAGCAACAGGTCGGAGATGGAGTCACCTGTGTGTGATGCAGAACAATAGCATGAATACATGTCCACGTCAAGTTCAACCCCCCTCATCATCACCTACAAAATACACAACTATATATATATATATATATATATATATACTGTATATACATATATATATATATATATATATATACACACACCAAGGCTACTATTACTGTACATCCAAAGACACCTTTCAAACCAGTTGAGATGATCACTTTTCACTTTTCTGCACACAAGGAAGATGCATTCTGGGACTGCAGAAAAAATCTGGGGACTCTGTGCCACTGTTGTGCACATGACTGAGTGCACCACAAATTCTGGGGGACATTGTATGTGCTGAAACAGTCTCATTTCACTGTGTTACCACTTGTCAATTTTCTAGACACAAGACCGATGCCTTTTGTGGATGCAGAAAAATTATGCACCAAAACAGCGCACACACACACAAAACACACAGACACTTAACAGAAGGAAGGGGCCCCAGAATACAAAGTGTAACGCTTACTGAAGACAACAAAAAAGGGGCATAATTACACACAAGGGTCAGGGAAGGTAGAGGAATACATTTTATGGCACAGCAAGGAAGATGGGGGAGAACATGGTGTAAGGAAACAAAACTTATGTGGGATCCTATGGTGATCCAGCAGCAGTTCCAGCATGGACATAATTTGAAGCTGATGTCCCTCTATGTCATCCAGCCGCTGTTCCACAGCACTGATCCTCTCGCTGTTCTCCTCAACAGCACTCCAGAGAACTGCCAAGTCAGACAGTGTTACATGCGCTTTTCTGGTGTCCACTCCTTCGACAGACTGACCTGCTGGTGGTGGTGGTGGGGGGGTGCTGGTGGAGCAACAGGTGCTGCTGTGGCCCTCCTCTTCTTAGGGATGCCACTATGCACAGCAGCACCCTCTGCCACGGAACAGACAGCAGGTGCAGACATGGTCTGTTCTGTGGCAGCTTGCCACTCCAACTGGTGGTGATTAAGCATATGGGTGTGCTGGTCCCCAGTCCCCAGGTGACTCCCCCGTGGGCCATGGTGCACCTCCACCACACATAGGCAACACTTCACCACACTGCTGTCCCCCATGACACAGTCAAAAAACTGCCAAACAATGGAGGTGTGGGGAGGACCAGGCACAGGCAGGGGAGGGCCAGATGAACTGGCAGTAGGCTGCTCACACTGCTCAACAGTACTGATGGAATCCACACCTGGACCTGGGGGAGCAGGCACATCCTGCTCCAAAGGACCTTGTGCTGGACTTGGTGGTGGTGGTGGTGGTTGAACTGCCTTAGAGTCAGGAGGCGGTGCTGATCCTGCTTCCAAAGGTTGGACACTCATAAGTTTAGAATGGTCCAACACAAATGGGCACCCATGCCCCCCATACATGCGCATGGTATGACAACTCATACTACTTTGCTCTCCCAGAGCTGCCCCCACCCCAGACATTCCCTCACCCTGCTCCATCTCACGACACAAGCACAACACACACAGAGTCACACACACACACAAACAAACAACTAAGTAGGTAAGAAAAATAAAATCTACAGAAAAAACAAATTAAGTAAAAAACAGTACAGAAAAGACAAAAAATGTAGCTTTTAAAAAAGCTGTTGGTTAAGTATCAAATTTTAACTCTCCTCCTCTGCAATCAAAACACTCCTCTCTCTAGTACACACTCCTCTCTCTCAGTCTGCACAGGAGAAAGTGAAACTGTCTGTGTGACTCACTTCCTTCCTGCCTGGCTAGAGATCATGTGACTTACAGTACTGTAAGCCATGTGATGTGTGGGAGGCTACCAAGTCTGAAACACCAGGTGGATCACTTAGAATCATAATGAGGAACGCGAAGTCCATTGAAATCAATGACTTCACCTTACTTCGTGTTCTCATTATGCCAACGCGTAGTTGTAATGACAAGCCGAAGTGAGCACTTTGCATTGTAGTGGCAACGCGAAGTGCCCGCGAAAATTTTAAATTTTCTGCATCTCTAAGGAGGATTAGCTCTCTACTGTATGTTTAAATAACCAATTACCTTAAAGTGACTGATTACATAGTGAAATCAAACTGTATAATTGTCATGTTAACAGTATGGGATGTGAAATTAATGGTTGTCTATGTATATAACCCACCAATTACTTCAAAGGCATATGATAAATCCTTAATGGAAAAAATGGTGGAGGACATTAGGAAGTTGGATGATGGAAAATATACAGAGCTTCTCCTTTTAAGGGACTTTAATATTAGACTTGGTGAAAGAATAGATATGGAATATGAAGAGTTACTCTGTGCACTGATGATACCCAAACAAAGTGCACTGGACAAAAAAAAAACACAGATGTACATAAGCAACTGAAATATTTACTTGAGACACTCCAGTTATTAATCTGAAATGGTCAGCTTGAATTGGATAACAGAGGAGAATTAACCTGTCTCACCAGTAGGGGTTCAATAACAGTGGATTATATGATGGCCTCCATTTATAGTTATGATAAGTATGAGGATCTTAAAATTATAAATAGGCCAGAAAGTGATCATCTTCCATTGGTGCTGTTTAGAAGGACAGATACATCTCTAATAACAGAAGAGCAACAAATAATTTGTATGAATAATAAAATAAAATAAACTGGGATAAATCTCTGGGGGACAAGGTTATTAAGTTAAGCAATAGGTATATACAGGATGTAACAATATCAAATCAGTGTGAGATGGATCCCACAATTATATATGACACATAATTACCCTGTACAATCATATTTTAGTGCAGTGCTCACAAAAATAACTGAAGATTACACAAAGGCAAGGTTATGACAACTGGTTTCATAAGAATTGGAGAATCGAAAAGAGGGAGGTGGCCAAACTAGCCAGGAGAGCTAAAAAATATCCTACAAAAGAAAATAAGATTGAGTTTAATAAAGCAAGGAGACAGTTTAAAGAACATGTTAAAATACAAAAATACAGACATCAGAAAGAGCTCTGAGGCATAATGCAAAGAGTAATAATAGCCAAAGATGATAAAACATTTTGGAATTTGGTGGCCAAAGGGACCAATTCATTTAAGAAGTATTATGATGTTTACATCAAGCCAGATACATGGACAGGTTATTTTAAAAATATATACAAACTAGAACAGACAACAAATAAGTTTGAAGATAATTAAATAGATGGTAATTTTGTCTGTTTCACAGACACAGAAGTTAAAATAGCTACAGAAAGTTTCAAGAATCAAAAATCTCCAGGACCGGATAATATATCAATAAATTTTATAAAAACAAATATAGATTGGTGGGCCAAAGTTCTTTCTGATTTCTATAACAAAACAGTGATGTATACATACACACCTGATATCTGGCTGGGAAGCTATATCATCCCCATTCATAAAAAATGCTTGTTTAAAGATGCTGCAAATTATAGGCCTATTAGTCTTCTGGACACTATAGCTAAAATCTATGTTAAAGTGTTACTGAACAGATTAACTTTATGGCTAGAGGAACACAATGTCATCTCTGATTATCAAGCAGGATTTTGGAAAAATACCACTACCTTAAATCAAATATTTTTATTAGACCACATACTTGAAAAGTACTATAAAATAAAAAATAAAAAAAACAGTATTTGTGGCATTTGTGAACTACTCCTCCGCATTTGTTACGATAATAAGATAACTTTTATGGGAAAAGATGAAACTGGGCATCAAACTAAATCTAATAATACTTATAAAAAGGATACATCAGAATACTTGGACAAAGATAAACTATTCACCAGCTTGCACATTGACAGGTAGAGTAATAAATGAAATTGGAGTTAGGCAGGGCTGTGTACTAGCCCCTACACTTTTTAATATCTATATAAATGGTATTATTATGGCACTCGATGACCCAGTTTTTCACAACCCAAAAATAGGGAATAGGAGACTTCCAGTTCTGGCTTATGCAGATGATCTGGCAATTTTATCCACAAGTAGATTGGAACTGTAGAGAGCATTGAACAAGATGGAGGAGATGAGTAAAAGACAAAACCTTAAACCAAATATAAACAAAACAAAGGTGATGATATTTGGCAGTAATAAGAAATTCAGGAACCTGACTCTGCTAAACAAACATCTTGAGTTTGTAAACGACTTCTCCTATATGGGAGTGACATTCTCCAAAAACCTAAGATGGAACAAACATATACAGGAATGTATTAAAAAATGCAGAATTCAGTAACAATGCTGAAAAGATTTAATTACTTGTATGGGGGACATATAGTTGAACCCATGATTAAAGCACTTAATGCTAAAACTATTCAACAGGCAACCTATGCCGCTGAGATTTGGGGTGCTGATAGAATAACTAAAATTGAAAGTATAATAAACAAGACCTATAAGCAACTATTAAGACTACTAAATAGTACACCAAGCTCACTTGTTAAAGCAGAACTAGGCCAAATAAGTTTTCAATACTTAGTAAATGGTAACTTAATTAACTATTGGGTAAAATTAACATCTGAAAACAAGAACTCATTAATGGCAACATGCTTAAAAGAAAAAAATACAGTTACTGGCAAATAAGAAGAATGGATGGTTAAGCTCCATATATAAGGTAATAAGAGAGAATGATTTGCAATACCTATGGAACTGGGTTATCCAGAAGATTAACATTAGTCCAACATATACAATATATATTACCAAATTGATGAAGGTAAATTCCAGAGTAGCAGCTTTTAAAAACATAGCAACATTGAGAGTTGCCCCTTGGCTAACGATTAACACAAAAGAACATGTTTTAAGACAATACTTGAATTTGGTACAGGACTTGGCAAACAAAAGTGCCCTGACCAAATTTAGGTTTGAGATGTTCCCTAGTAATATATTAGACTTAAGATATCATAAAGATCATGAATGGGAGAAAACAAGAAATTGCTATTGTAATTTACAGGAAACAGAGGACTTAAAACATGTGGTACTTATCTGCCCATGGTATAAACATATTCAGGAGAAAAGATTGTGGGCATATATTGGAACTCTATATATGCCAACAAGATACATTCTTGATTTGTTATTCAATGGAGAAAACTCTGAGGACCTAAACAATTTAGCCATATACTTAAGAGAATGTATAAAACAAAGAACAAAAAGAATACAGGGCTTTAAAGTATAGGATTTGGAACTAACAAACTAGAGGCTGTAAAGTCTTAATGTTTATAGCATTGATCTTCCCCTTGCCAAAGTTGTAAATGAACTGTACTGTTTATATAGGTTGTTTTAGTGTATAAAACTTAAAAAAGAAAACTATATGGATTTGATGTATTGACAATCTCATACACCTATAAGTAGGCTTTTAAGAAATTGAATTTTAGATAACAAAGATGTATCAATATGCAATATTGTTATTATTATAACAATTGCAAATTATGAAACTGTATTTTATCTGTAATGAATATTTTATGATTTTTGTATTGTTTTGATAATGTAATGGCTTTAAGCAGATCAATAAACTTTAAACTAAACTAAGATTGACTCAATTCAAAACTTTACATAGAGCCTACTTGTCACCTCAAAAGCCACACAAAATAGGTTTCATAAATATTGATATCTGTCCAAGATGTAAATCTGAGGGTGGCTCTCTTTTATATACGCTCTGGTCTTGCACAGGGGTGGAAACCCTTTGGCATGAAATTAAGGAGAAAGTAGTTAATAAACTTCCTAGCCAATATGTTTTTGGCTTCCAAACATGTATTTGGGGCATTTTTGATGGGGTGTCTTCCATTTCAGAGAAAGTTGTATTATATTTATTAGGTGTGTCATCCAAACAAATAATTCATAAACATTGGGTGGACAATGCTCCCATATATTTTAGGCCATAATATAAGGGACAAGCTAGTCCATAGTAGAATTACATCTGCTACAGGTCAAAACACATGGCTGGGCCCCAATCCGAAGGATATGCACAAAAGTAATAGATGCATATCATGTGGTTATTGCCAGACTGGGAAGGAGTTTATTGATCCACTCACAGGAAATAAGTTCAAATTGAGAGATTTCATTAACTGTGACACTATCTTTGTAGTGTATGTGCTATGGTGCCTCTGCAACTGTCTATACACAGGTTGTACTGCTAGAGCCCTGAAATCCACAATGCAGGAGCATTTTAGAAACATTATTGATGAACGATTAACTACACCATTGGGGCTACATTTTTTTGGAAAACATGGTTTGGACACTAAGAACATAATGTTTATGGGAACTGATAGGCAACAACCCTTATTACATGATGGTGATAGGGTCAACAAATTACTGAAAAAAGAGTTTATGGATTGTCAAACTCCAGAGTGTTAAACCAGATGATCTCAATGAATAATGGGGCCTGAAACCCTTTCTGAAGAAAAGATGATGCAGTAGTATTACTATATACATAAATTTGAAATAAAATATAATTTTTTTCATTCATCTTTTTTCTCTTTTTTCAGGCTCCACTGGATGAAATTGCACTTTTGTGGATCCCCAGCACTGCTGACAATGTAAATTAAGGGTGATCACATTTTGCAAATTTCCTCCTTCTATGACTTCCACAAAACTAACCCCCCCATACCCCCTTCTCTTCTGTCCCATTTTCTTTTTCCTTCCCCCTTTTCCCTTCCCTTCCTTTTCCTTCCCCTTCCCCTATTTCTTTTCCCTCCCCTTCCCTTCTCCTTCCCTTCCCATCTATCCTTCTTTTTCTTTTACTTGTCCTTCTTTTCTATAACTTCCCCTTTTTCTATCTTCCCTTGGTTTCTCTATCTGTTTTCTCTCTATCTTGTTCCATGAATTGCTGTATATGCTGTTATAATAGTTGACATTTGATCAGCTCTGGTTAGTTTATACAGACCTTTTGATATTGGAATGTGTTATATATTATATATCTGAATGATGACATTGATATAAATAGGAATTCTGTATTCTACAATGGAGCTGATTTATTGTAAATATGTATTTATTGATTATTTCTACAGTGTTTCTGTATTGTATAGTAAGCAAAGCAAATCTATTTATAAAATGCCATTCCAAAAGAAAGTAGCATCATTATATGTCTCATTTGTATTGCAGATGCACTGTGTCACTTTTTGATGATGTCACTGCCCTGATTACTTTAAATATGGGCTTTCCCACAGACTACCTTTGCCCCTCTTGAAGGCATTACTGCTGAGGTGCTTGGGGTCTCGTATGTGTGGCCTGCTTGGCTAGTAAAGAGCACTTTAGCACTTGCACTGCAATTTGCCTGCCTGACTTTTGTTTTTACCATCTGCTTTGAACTGGGACTTCATATCTTTTAGAGAATGGTTAAATAATATCTGTGTCAATCTCCAGCATATTCGTTTGACTAACTCCTTCTATAATAAGAAAAATTATTTTTTTCAATTATGGGGAAGCTGTAAGATTTACTTTTTAGACTGTGACTTCCACTTTATCAAGGCTTATTTTTTCTCTTTTTTTTGGAAGCACACTCCCTATAATACTTAAAAGTGATTGGGTGTTTTAAACCAGGCGATTATAATCTTGGTTTTTCTCCTCACTCATATGTAGTGTTGTGTAGAGATTTGCTATACCCATTAATGTTATTTAACCTCCACACTATATAGGAAATCACTCCTCCTCTTCTTCCCTATTTTGACTTAAGCGATAGAATATGGACTTTATTATTTACCCTGTTTATGCAAAGTATTATGTATCTTATAACATGCTATTATAAAGCTTATGTATTTTTGTTCCCAGAGTGGGATTTAATGGGGCGGGGGGAAGGGGGAAGAATGAGGAATTATATTCTTTCCTGTTCCATTTTAATTATTTTTTTTAGATTCACTTTTGTTGTAACTCCAGATGTCAATTCAACTGGACACTGTCATTATATGCTTGTTGTAATGTGGTTTGCTATTTCATTATAAGTTTTAACAGGTTAGTAAAGAAAAGAAAGTTAAAAGAAAGGCTTTATGCAGATGACACAGCACTTATTGCTACTGGAGCAAATTTGCTGGATTTAACAAATAACTTGCAGTCAGATTTCAACAGATTAAGGGAGTGAGAAACCAGGTCAAGGATTTGGGTGAATACAAGGAAAACTAAGATTTTGCACTTTAGAATAAAGAGAGATTCCAAACTACATCTTTTCATAAATAACAAGAAGCAGATTGAACAGGTAAATGAATACTGTTACCTGTGCATAACCTTTGATGCTGTATTATCATTTTCTTAGCATATTGCTACATTGATTTCTAAGACAAATAAAAAGATAGGAGCCCTCAGGTGCACCACAAAGTGTCTAAACAAACAGGCATGAAAAACAGTAGTAGAACAGATGATATTACCATCCCTAGAATATAAAAATGTTGTATATAGGGTTGCAAATAAGACATTTTTGGATAAACTGGATGAGATACAGTGCAGAATGGCTGGGTATGTACTTATATGTATTTTTAATACACATCATTGTGAAATATTATTAAGATTAGGGTGATCTGCACATACAACAAGAAACCATAAAACTTGAACAAAACTTGAACAAAACTTTTACATAAACTTTTAATTCATAATCCAGAACATTATGTTCATAGAGTAGCTTTTGGTAGAGAAGTTCAGTCAGCCCTGGTTTTTACTTGATCTGTTCATATAAACAAGCTTAACTCAAGTCTGTGCAAGACTAGATTTGGGAAAAGAACTTTACGATTCCAGGCAACCCAGTTCTGGAATATCCTTCCTCTCGATATGCATAAAACTACATCTCATTATAAGTTTGTTGCTGCTTTGAGCAACTGCCTTCCACTGAGTGGTTGTTAATGTTTTATCTCTTTTTATATATGATGCTGTGATATTACTGTAATGTATGTTGTAAAGGTGGCCTGAGCTTTGGAAGTGTACCTCATACAAATAAAATGTTACTTTACTTACTTACTTACTGATCTGTAACTGTTGACATAGTCTAGCAGAATTAAATACATTTTAGTTGTATATGGACAAAGAAAGACAATTGTATATAAGTAGTGCTGTGTGCTATTGAAATGTTTGCTATTTTGATTCTCTCTAGTAACTTGTAGGTTTTCTAAACATGTCTGTCTTGTAAATAGGGAGTTCTCCTTAATGACATGTATTATTCTGTATAAAAACAAAACAATTTATCTATCTTGGGACCCACACCTAAGCTAATTAGGTTGCTTACTAGTCTCCTGTGTGGAACAGCATTGAACGCCTTACTGAAATCTAAGTAGGCCATGTCCACTTCTCCACCCTTATCTAATTCCATTCTGTCAAAGAAATCTATCAGATTCATTTAACATGACCTTCCCCTTCCCTTTAATCCATACTGCCTCAGGTATCATAACCTATTGGTTTGCAGATATTCTAAAATCCTTTCCATCACCATTAATTTTTCCACCACTGATGTCAAGCTGACTGGCCTACAATTGACAGACTCCTCCCTGCTACCACTTTTGTGAAGTGGGACTACATCTGCCCTCCTCCAGTCCTACGAAACTACTACTTTTTCCAGTCAGCTGTTAAATACGACTTTCAGAGGTGCAGACAGAACCTCTCTGAACTCCTTCAATACCATTGAATGCACCACAGCTAACCACATTGATTTGTCTACTGTCAGACTAGAAAGTCGCTCCAGGGTTCTCTCCTCCAAAAATATCTAGTATCTATTTCTCTCTCTCCAAAGCTCCTGTTACTTTTTTGTGGTCCCCTCCCCTTCTTCTTCCTCTGTGAACACTGAACAAATGTATTTGATCAGGATGTATTCCTTTCCCTGTTCACCAACTGCACAGTTGTCCCCTTCCTTTTTTAAAATTACAGTCCCTCCCCTTGTCTTCCTCTTTTCACTTATGTACCTTAAAAGTTTCTTGTTCCTTTTTGATACTACTTGGGATGTTTTCTCTTTAGTTTGCACCTTTGCACTCCTTACTGCTTTCCCTACTTCAGTCCGTTTCCCTTGATACATCTCCCTATATTCCTTCCTCTGCATCTCCTTAAACATTATGAATGCTACCACTTTAGGCTTTACCTTTTCAGCCACATCTTTTAAGAACCATAGCTGTCTCTTTTTCCTCTTACTTTTTCTCACTTGCTTGACAAAGAGGTTTTCTGCCTTCGCTATGGCCCCTTGTAGCTTCTCCCACTGTTCCTCCACCCCACCCAGGTCATCCCCCATGCCAGGTCATCCCTGAGGCATTCATCTATTTTTATAAAATCTGCCCTCCTGAAGTCCAGGACCCTTGCTCTTGCATGGCTTGATTTTGTAGCCATCCTTATGTTGAATCACACTGCACGGTGGTCATGGGTTCCCAGGTGGAATTCCATCTTGACATCTGCAGCACTTTCCCTGTTAGTGATTACCAGTCAAGTATTGCCCTATCATTTTTTATTTTTTTTATTTAGAGTCTAGGATTACAAGTACCTTTGAGCCAAGGCTCTTTTACAAAGGTTCCATGTCAACTGAGGTACAATACAAACATTACATAGAGTAGAGTAAAAATGCAGAAATGGTGCACAGACATTTTTAAGCAGCTGAAATACATTACATTGAGGGAAAGTGAGTACCAGGGGGCAGGGTAGCCAGAGGTAACTGAGGCTTGGAATAGACACAAAAAGAGCAGTGCAGCTGTGGGCATTTGTCAGGCTATCATGAATGGAATCACTTACTATTTGCCTGAAGAACACCCCCTGCATGTAGTCTACATATACCTGCTTCTAGCTGAAACCACAGGTGGGAGGCTTCAACCTACATCTGACAGACTAAAGTCCCTCACCAGCAGCACCTTACCCTTTGTTTGCCATCGTGTCAATTGCTTCCATCCATATCTTGTCTAGCTCCTCTCCCTGTGCTGGAGGTCCATAGATCACATCAGTATGAATAGTGTCTTCCTTCCCCATCTTAAGGAGGGCTCACAGTAACACTTCCCTGTGTTCCATGTATCTTTGTTGCTTTTTTGCTTTCCCTCACATAAAACATCACACCCCTCCTTTCCTTCCTACCATGTCCTTCCTGAATAGAGTATAATCTGATATGGTCATGTCCCAGTCATGGTTTTAAGTGCACCATTACTTAGTAATGACCATCATATTCAGGTCCGCCCCTGCCATGATTGCCTTTAGGTCCAGAATCTTATTTCCTAGACTTCTAGTATTCACACACATGGTCTTCCAGATTTTGTTAAAGCTCAGCTTGTTGCCCTTTTTATCCTTTTTTGAAATCCCTCCTCCCCCCTCTGTTTCTACTGCTCCCATTCCTGCCCCCCCTTCATTTGCGTCACCCGGCTTCCTTTGTTAATTTGCACCTTGGAGTTCCTTTCCCCATGGGATCTCCCTACTTTCTACTTCAGCATGTGGGGAAAGCAGTGTCTGCCTCCCACATTTCTTTACAATTTTATGAGTAAAATAACTTTTTAAGGGCTGCATTTCTTTGGGGAATATTTATACAAGCATACTCCTGTGACAGTAAGTCACTGTTTAATCAGTGGAAGGGGCAAAACCACACATATTGGTGGATCTCTATAAGTTTGACATGAAGTAGGTCAATAGTAACCACGCCCATCACAAGACATTGTTGTCTACAGGGGTATGGAAAAAAAGATTTCTATAATTTCCAACAAAAACTGAGCAAGTTAAAACTTTTAAGAAACAACAAACAATAATTAACTGATCAACAACACTAAAATAACATATTACTATTTACAGGGGTATTTGGGTAATGAGAATAACAACAAGCAAACAACAACATTAACTAAGTTACTAAAAACTGAAAACAAATTATTTACAGTCAAATACAAACATTGCACACTGCAAGAAAAGAATTGCCAGTCAACTTAGCAGTGTTTGTTAACATTGCCCCGGGCCCGAGGAGTGCGCAGACTCTTTACATCATGCCTGATAAGCAGGTGTTTGATTTGTTTTAGTTCCCACTCTATGCTAACATAGCGTGCCTCCAGAGAATTTAGTATTTTTTTAATATTTGAAGATCCTTGTCCCTCCTTTCCTTCCTGTCCTGCTGTGTGGGTGGTGATACTTGTGGAGGAGCTTGATGGCTGGAACAGTTGGAACCCTCTTCAGGCCCAGTGCCTGCTGTTGTCACATTGGATCTTCCTCTTGTGTGCTCCTGCTTATTCTGGCCTCTGGACTCTTTTGCCACCAGCCTTTCCAGTTCCTTTTCAATTTATAAGACACAGTTTATTGTTTAAGACCAGCATCAGGTTGGGAAGGTAACCTGTGAGGTGGGCGCATGAGGAAGGGTGCCGTCCATAATGGCAACTCCTTCCTGCTGCAATCCCTCACAGTGATGGGGAGGGCAGGGTGACCGGATGAGGCTGTGGGCAAACTGCCGACAGGATGTCGCTATGCGTACGCACTTGGGGGGAAGAGAGCACGGCGAGTGTTGGCTGGGATGGGGTAGAGAGGCTGTAGGGGCTGATGCTGTAGTGGCTGGCTGAGCTGCGTCATGGTGTCGGGGTTGGCTAGTGGTTGCAGTGCAAGAGGTACTGGGTTCAGGCTTGGGCACTGGTGAGATTTTATTGTGCCTGGCCCGAACCTTTATTTTTTTTCCTGCTTTCACCCCTCCAACATGCACCCCCCCAGAGTTGAGAATTCTTAAGTAGGGGGTGGGGGGCACATTTCCCTGTGCAGGGGGGTGTGGGGGGGTCATAGTCCCCCACAGAAAGCAGTAAAATGCTGTCCTTGCACCATTGTCCTGAGGCGCCGGGGTTGTCAGAGTGCCGAAAATGTTTTCAGTGCTCTGACTGAGCGATAATGATGATCTCCTTTAGGCATTCGCCGTTATCACATAAACCCGGTTAGGAATGGGGATCTTCAGGTTGGGGTTCAGTGGCGGTCTCCAATGCTGCTGTACAGAAAGAACGATGGTGAGGGAGATGATGATGATTCAGTATTATCTCCTCCACACACTTATGAATATGTGATAGTGTGAGCCCGTAAACAGTACCATTACACCTCCCAGAGAGCAACCACATATATTTTACAACACTGGGAAATTGCAATGCCACCCTCCCACACCAGGTATTGGATCTTGAGTGCACAGCCACAGCCCAACTAAAGCCATAAACATTAACAGTACACCTCCCTGATACCAGCCGCACAAATGTTAGTACACTGAGGAGTTGCATGGACTCAGTCAGGCAATCCCCCCCCCACCCAACACCAGGTTTTGGGTCCTGAGTGTACAGCCAGAGCCCAACTAAAGCCATAAACAGTAACATTACACCATCCTGATACCAGCCACACACATGTTAGGACACTGAGGAGTTGCACGGTCTCAGCCAGGCAATGACCCCCCAACACCAGGTATTGGCTTCTGAGTTGACAACCATAGCCCAACTAAAGCCATAAATGTTAATTTTACACCTCCCTTATACCAGCCGCACATATGTTAGGACACTGAGGAGTTGCACGGGCTCAGCCAGGCAATTCCAACACCAGGAATTGGATCCTGAGTGTACAGCCACAGCCCAACTAAAGCTATAAACATTAATGTTACACCTCCCTAATACCAGCTGCACACATGTTAGGACACTGAGGAGTTGCATGGGCTCAGCTAGACAATGGCCCCCAACACCAGGTATTGGATCCTGAGTGCACAGCCACGGCCCAACTAAAGCCATAAACATTAACGTTACACCTCCCTGATACCAGCCACACACCAGCACATTGAAAGTCAATATAGATATCTTGCCACCAGAATTGATCTAAACAGTGCTGCTGCCAGCTCCATCAGTACCCTTCCCTGCTGCCACTGTGGTGCTGGAGGATTCCTTAGTATGTTAAGTACCTGTAGGTGCAACACCTGTTCAGAAATAAGAGAGGAATGCTGTATTTCAGAGAAGTTCTATCAATTTTAATAAGCAACTCGTGCTGATTCACGCTATTATTTTCATTTGCAATACTGACTCAGAACTAATTAGGTATAAACATTATGCTCTGTCATAACTTGTACAGTGCCACCTCTAAAGCTGGTCACTTGAGTGTCTTCACAACTTAATATTAAGCATGATTTGTTCTGTATTAACTCCAGTAAGAACTCTGTAATGTTGTATACATGCTTGGTTGCTGCCTGCTGTAAACCATATCTATCTATTTATCTGATCCTCTAATGCTGAAGCTATGTAAGGAGCTTCCAACTCAAAGCTGTTTATTATTCAGATAATTTGATATTGCTGTATATATAATACAAATAAACCAGCACGGCAAACCAGAAATCAAACACAGGCGAGTAAAACAATCATGCATTACAGTTGCATTGCAACAATATGTGATGCCAGTTAATTAGAGTATTGAAAGTAAGATATTCACTCTCAAATTCATCACCAGTGCTGTCATGATTATCATTCTCCACTCTAGCCCTCTTCCCCTGGGTGGCTCCAATGTCTCTCTCTCGCACCTTCTTCTTTGCCATTATTCCCTTCCTCTTGAGCTTTCGCATGGTCTCTTTTATGGTGAATGCTGCACCTAGGGCCTCTAACAGTTCCCTGTCACATCATTGGATAGCATCCCATTTGTGCTTTACTTGACGGACGCTGCGGGACACATGTTTCTATGTTTCTATGGATGCTGCGGGACACAGTACCATTGCCCTCTCTGTTCACTGTGTCCTTAATGGCATCCCACATTTTCTCCCTCTCTTGAGAGGGAGCCCCTCAGCCCCAAATAATTGATCTACATGGGCGGTGACCTCCTTAACAAGCAATGCCTCCTCCTTGTGGCTAAATGCAGGCAATGATTTTTTTTCAGTAGTACTACTCCCCCCACTGGTGGTGGATCCAACCTGCTGGTCCTCTTGCTGCCCTTGCTCCTCCTCCTGAACACTATGTTGAACCTGCTCTACAACATTCTGTCTCCCACCTTTCTCTTCCATGCTTCTGCTGCTCCCACCCAAACCTACTTGGTCACCAGAGGACATTTTTGAGTAATTGCTCAATCTAACTAACTCTCTCTCTGTATCTCCAATCCACTGCTTGCTCTCCCTAAACTAGAAATTGTAGAAACAGGAAACACAAAATTGTGATTTACTTCCGCCTTTACAAAAGCTGATTTTTTTTTCTGTGATTTAAAGAAAAACCCTGCAGTTGTAATTGAAACCCTGTTTAAAATATGTGGAATTCTTGTTTACTGCATGTATACATAGAGTCGGATTAAGTAATGTTAATAGCGGTATTTTCCATTCCAAATTGAAGAAAATTATTTCAGCAATGTAAAATATTGCAGTATTATACATAACCCACAGTTTAAAGCAATTCTGTGCATTTTATGTTCCACAGCTAATGTGTGGACATTTTGTGTTTCAATTTCTAGTAGTACAGGTGTTATTAGTTATAACTTTTTGGGCACATAGTTTTTAAAAGTACATACATTGCCTCTCCTGTTATGTTACTGCTGCATGCTACTGTTCATGTGAGAAGATGACAGATGATTTCATAATTGTCAAAATGATATGTGTGTGGAAAGGGGCTTATGTGGGTTGGTGGGGGGGTTATAATATGTGAAGCTTATGGCCAAACAGGTTGGATGCTGCCAAAGTTGTAGGCATGTTGAATTGCACATTAGGTGAGGACAGATTAAGGGCATTGAACATGTACTCTCTGGAACAAAGGAGAGAGAAAGGGGGGACATGATCGAGACCTTCAAGTACATCAAGGGAACAAACAAGGTCCAAGTTAAGGAACTGTTCCAGTCTAATGAGGGAGGCAGAACATGGGGTCATGATCTTAAGTTAAAAGAAGGCAAATTCAGGACTAACATTAGAAAGTTCTTTTTCACAGAAAGGGTGGTGGACACCTGGAATGTCCTGCCGGTGGAGGTGGTTGGGGCCAGAAGAGTGGTGGGGTTCAGGAACACATGGGATAAGCAGAAAGCTATAATTCAAATGAAGATGTAGAAGGGAAGGGGTAGTAGAAATACATACACCATGGGCAGACAAGATGGACCTCGAGGTCCCCTGCTACCATCACATTCTGGATGTACAGAATTTATGGTCCAGCTACACACGTGTTTTTACTTATGTGTTGTTTTGATGTTGATTCATATTGTATCTTATTTTTTTCTTTTCAGGTCTGCAGCTTTAATGCTTGTTTTGCTGTTGATAATTCCACTCCAGCATATCTGAGTATGCCCTGCCAGACATTACAGTGGTGAGATTTTCAATCACAAGTGAACATGCACAGGTAAGTACTTCACACAAGCTTTGAGGCCATACAAACATGCATTCTTATTGTCATTTCCAAACTGTTTAGTAGATGGTACTGTCTACTGTGGTTGTTGCAGATAGATTATGATTGAGCTGCGAGTTCAAAGCATATTGATGGGCAATCATGGGTATTGTGGGAGAAAGTAGTGGTGGATTTACCTGCTACAGGCTAAGATCACTTGTCCTGATTTTAATTTATATTAGGCAAAATAACAGTATCTTCTGATGTGGTGTTCAGGCCTAACTGCTGGGGTTGTGCATAAAAAAATATTAATCCTGCTTCTCTGTTATGTTTCTGCAACTGTAGTGTGCTTTCCCATTCAGTACTGCCTCATGATTCCCTAAGGATTTAAGACCATTGCTGATACTAACTTCATACTGCTGCTTCAGCAGTACTTCATTATTAACCACACGATGGTATGTCCATTCCAACTGCCCAGTGCCCATGTAAATACATAATATTTATTTTACTTTTTAGTAAGACCTTGCAACTGGTTTATGTTTTCTATTTAGTGTTGATTCGAGACGTCTTTGAGGCATGAGTTTTGAGTTATGATTCCAGTGTTTGTGTGTGTGTGTGTGTGTGTGTGTGTGTGTGTGTGTGTGTGTGTGTATTTATGTGTGTGTGTTTGTTTGTTTGTTCCTGATGTGATCATCACAAAACTGCATAGGTAGGGTAACAGGTAGGTACTTAATAATTACAAAAAAAATTGGTTTGAGAATGGTATCTTTGTAGGTGAAGATGGTCTTTCAGAGTCGTGGGAAGGACGGGGGGATTGGAGGTGGTTGTGGAAAGTGGTACTGGTAATAGTTATGTAGGATTACCTGCTGCAGACTCAGACTTCTTCAGCTGTATGTGGGTCATGAAAAGCAATAATATGTTCTTCAGACTGAGTTGGTTTTCAGGTTCACAATATAGAGAATAAAAGATGGGGAAGTGTGTGATATGAGAATTTAATTCACACCCGAGGTGTGGAATACTACATAACCGAGGGGTTTATTAAAGCATCCCACACCGAGGGTGTGCATTAAATTCTCATATGGACACTTCCCCATATTTTATTATTTATAATTGCTGGTCAGCAATTTTTCTACAGCCCCATTTCTGTGAAAACACACACACACACACACACACACACACGTACACTCTGGAAGAGTCTGTCTCCCTGTCACTACTCTAATTTTGGTCTTTGACAATTTTGTTCTTTTTTTTGTTTGTTTTCATAATTTTTTTCTTCATTTTTGCTCTTTTTTTGTTACTTACAGTTTGTCCCAGGAGTTTGTCATTAAAATTGCGCTGGCAGTAAAACCGGGGGCTCCGTTGCTGAAATGAAGGAAGAGCAGGATCAACCAGACAGAGGGTTTGTTTCAGCAGAAGTTAGGATCAACTGGATAGATTTAAAAAACAGAAAACTAAGGAAAGTTGTTTTTTTTGTGGCTGCTCCTCAGAAAGCGAGAGACGGAGCCGTCATGATTACAGAACTGTTAAGCCCACCCCGCACAGAAATGGAGCCAATGAGGGAAAGCAAATTTTTTTAATGACACTGTGCATGAATGCGGTAATAACCCACTGGTTGCTATGGCAAATATCAACTTGGTCAGCCCATTGTGAAAAATTGCTGACCAGTTGTTGTAAAGGAATAATGCCTTCTTGGGTGGGTGTTACCCTGGGATAACATCCCACCTCAGATGGTTGAGCATGAGACCACCAGCTGATGACATACAACACCTGAGAAGGGATGCTATCCCAGCATAACACCCACCCCAGAGGGCATTATTCCTATTATACAATGGCTTATTTTTTTATACAGAATAAAAAAAAATTTTAAAGAATGTTTTTGTTAGTGTGTAAGAATACTTTTGTTTCTTACCAGATGTTACCAATTATCCAACAAATCCAACAATCAGCAAGGATGTTATGCCTGGATAGCATGCCTGCTGTGATGGCCAACTGACCAATCAGAAGCCAGGATTCTTTCTTGCCATTGTATAATGTGGTTTTAACAGAGTACAACAGATGGCAATCCCTTCCCGTGTGTCTCTATAACTCAGGGTGTGATTTCTTTTTCAGTTCACTGTGATGCTTTATGGATGGCGATACAACTAAAGCTGACCTGACCTGAATGCACCCTGACATCTGGACCTGCAGCTTCAGGGTTTGTCGATCACTAATGCAGTGCACCGGTAAGTATATTTGGTTCAGGTTTTACTTTGACTGTCTTTTTCCACCATCCACACTCAGGTCAAAATACATTGTATTGTGATACTTTTTTTAATATATAGGTACAGAAAATAGGCAGGTATAGGGTGGATCGAAGGTGGACTGAGCAAGTAGGGTACAGGGCTATTAAGTGGTAGCATACTTAGTTGCACATTATGTGGTGACAGGTCGCCCAGGTGGGAAACTAGGTAGTGAATTGATAGTATGCTTTGAATTGTTGTTACAGCCGCACATACTCTGTACTCCACTATTTTAACAAATGCCATGTGTTATTGATGTTTCTGAAACTATCTCTACAATTTTTCTCTTTTTAGGTCTGCCTCTGAAAGGGCCTCTATAAGGCTTGCTGGAAGGAAGCTGCTGCTAATTATGACCCTCCTGCTCTCCTGATTCCATATGCAATCCTTGTGATTGTACAAGGGAAAACAAGAGGAATCAAATGACAACACCAGTGGCTGATACGATCATATGAACACCATTGTACCCTTTACATTTAAGCCCCTGTACCCTCTATATTTATTTTTATGTTTTTATTTTATTGAGAATATCGGATAACAACCTTTGAGTCTGGGACTCATTTACAAAGGCTCCTCATCAGAGTACAATACATCAATTGATAGGCAGTATACAACATTATAGTGTGGTTAGGGAAGAAAACAACAGGGATTGAGCAGTGCTAACAGTACTAAACAGCTGTACAAGTCTTGAGGCGAGCTTGTGTCCATCAGGGACAATAGAATCAATGAGATGGTGAGGCCTGTACACTAGTAAGTGATGTGAGCAGTTGGGATACCAACACTGTCATTAACACACAGTCATTACAATAGTAGCATTGAAATTAAAAACACACAGTCATTACAATAACAGTAGTGGAATAAACAGAAATAAAACCCAAGGTTCCAGCCGAGCATAGGCAGTTTCCCATCACTAGTCAGAGAACTGGCAGCGTCGGGTGGAGATATTAATGCCCCTGACTGTATAATTGACCACTGTAACAAAAACTGAGACTTTATTTGCATTGCTTTTGTTACTATGGACAGTAAAATTGCCAGAAAGTATTGCTTTGTTGCCAGTAGTTCAGTGTCACAAGGTGATCAAATCAGTATTCAGCAAGTTTCTAGACTCCTTTCGCCAACATGTATCCAGATGAATCTTCTCCAGTACTCCAGAAATCATCTTCAGTGCATCTACGAAGCAGCCAGCAGCAGATTCCTGAAGAACCGTGCCACAGTCATCTCAGTTGCAATGTCCTGTTTATTATTTTCTGCTCTCCAGTTCCCAGTCTATGGCCTGGCCCGGTACAAAGGTACCGTCCGTTTTCTTGTTTTATCTTCTGTATCGAAGTGCCGTTCAGATCTTCTGCTACAGCACTCTGCATCATCGTCCTGTTTTTTACTTTACATAGTCCTTGGCTCATCTGGCCTTGGTGCCCAGAACCCCATTATTTTCTCATGTTCCACAGATTCCTTTCTTCTCAGCATCTTCTTTGTGTCCCTACAGTCCACAAGCGGGATGTGGCTAGGTGTTCAACATCTTCTTTGTGCCCCAACAGTCCAGAAGTGGGCTATGGCTGGGTATTCAGTATCTTCTTCGTGTCCTGACAGTCTAGAAGCAGGCTGTGGCTGGGTGTCCAGTATCTTCTTTGTGTCCCAATAGTCCAGAAGAGGGCTATGGCTGGGTGTTCAGTATCTTCGTCATGTCCCGACAGTCAGAAGAGAGCTGTGGCTGGGTGTTCCATATCTTCTTTGTGTCCTGGCAGTCCAGAAGTGGGCTGTGGCTGGTTGTGCAATATCTTCTTCTTCTTCTTCTTCTTCTTCTCCCATCAGTCCAGAAGCAGGCTGTGGCCAGGTTTGTTATGTTTCAATTCTGGTGGCTGTCAGTGGGTTCTGAGCCGAGAAATTCCTTGCATTGTTCTGAAATTCTGGCAACCCTGGAGAGGTGGGGTGTGGCTGAGAACTCATTGTCTGTTCAAAATCCTCTCTGCAATCTCTTAGTTTTTGGCCAGTCAGCCAAGTGTTTCCCTTGTGTGTCATACCCCACAACCCAGTTTCTTCCCGACACCAGAGAAATTTCACCTGTGCACAAACTGCCTCTTATGACTTATGTAGAGTCTTGCAGTGTCATGTTTTAGAGTTCCTTAGAGTGGAGTACTTCGGGTATTAGGCTCTAGGTAGAGGTACACCTCAGGGTAGTATTGGAAACTGCACAGTGATTTACTGGCCTTAGAGTATAGACCACTCATAAAGCAGAGCTGTTACAGTTGATTATTGCAAGTGTGCATAGAGTCACCCTTGTACAGGGTATAGATTATGGAGCGCTCATAAAGCGGAACTGTTACAATCATTTGATTTAGAGTTCTCCTCATACAGGAGAGTAGGGACAAGAGTTCCCTGTGACCATGTTCCCTTTCCTGTTTTGTATGAATAAAACCCTGAGCAGTATTTGGAATCTATTTCTGACTCCTGCCTCTCTTTGTCAGGTGCCACCATCCACCTATTAGAGACGTGTGTTTGTAATTTGTGTGCATGTTACTGTCATTATCGACACATTTGCTTTATTTTTTACCCCTTTTTTATTGATGTGGAAACCCAGCACACGTTAACATCCATTTTACCACCTTCGGGGCACCACAATAGAGACATACAAGTGCCTTACAGGGAGGAACAGGGTGCAGGAATACACTATTTTCCAGCTAAAAAGACCACTGTCACCTCTAATTGCTGAAAATGAGTGGTTACATTTGCCTTCAACTTCAGCCAGGACAGCTCAGCTTCACTGTTCCGCTCAGCTGAAGGCTCATGAAACCACTCATTTTCAGCAACAAATGGCTTCGGGGGACATATTAAAACACAGAATAAAAATAAAAATACTTGGCTAAAAGAATGCAGTTCTAATTCGGAAATTCCTTGGAAGTTGGAAATTTGTTTTCACCACTATTGTAGAGGCGAACTTACAACTTTCATATAACACTCCCACCTGAAATTGTTTCTCCTCACAGTTCTGTTACTGCATCCCACGGTATTCAAAATCACACATATTTCAACATAGCTACAGTAGTATGTCTAATATTTCAGTCTCATCCCAGTTCCAACAGTTTCCACTCCCACCAGTATCAGGTACAGGCAGCAGTGTCACCTCACAACTATTCAGTTTCTCCTCCCACTTACACCAACAGCTCCACTTCCCAGTTTTCATCACAGGGTCCAAGTTACAACAGTTGTTTAACTACTAAATAAAAGAAAGAAAATCAATTCAGCAGAAAAAAATTTCTGCAGTTCACCATATTATTCCACAATAGATGACAAAATTCCACAAATTAAAAGCAGAATTTCACAAAATTATCTGCAGTTTTTCACAGAATTCTGCGAAAGTGAAATTCCACATTTTGCAAGAATTCTGCTGGTGGAATTTAAATTTTGTGCAATCTATTAAGAATAAACAGACTCCTGGTCTTTGTTCTTTGATGGAAGGTGTTCCTGTTCACGAGCTGATCCTGAGATGCTGAAATGAAGCACTAGCTAAACACTGTTGTAGTACAAGAATAGGCCATAAGGTAACATGAATGCAATAGTTCTAAATTGCAGGGACATTTCCAAAAGGTATGACCTCCAGAGCTGAGACAGAAAGTGGGAGAATGAACCCAGCTGTGAGGCAGGCTAGCTGCCACAGAGGTGAGGAAAGTCAGGAGCATAGAACAGCTATGGGGGAGCCTGCAAGTTAGGCCCCTGAGGCAGCATTCGGTATCAGTGGGCTCAATTGAGCCAGGAAGCAAGGTCCTTGAGGCAGGATCCACCTGCTGTTTGATAAGGCAAGTCCTTATAGAAGCACAAAATGGCTCAGCTGAGCCAAAGAGCAGGGTTCTGGAAGCAGAGTGCAGCTGCAGTTTGATGAATCAGTGAGTTCTGATGAGCAGCATGGTATGGCTCATCTGAGACAGGAAGCAAGGTCCCAAAGCAAGAATGGCTATGAGGTCCTGGAAGCAGGTTGAGGATTGTCCTAATGCTTGGCAGACAGCTTGTGTAAAGGCAAAGTCCTGAGTTGAAGGGGCTTGCTGGGAGCCAAGGAGCAAGGATCCAAAGCAGGAAGATCATCATGGCCCAGAGGCAGGTAGTGGGTGCAAAGTCCCAATGCTTGGCAGAAAGACTTTGGAAGAGTGAATTCTGTAGCTTAGAACAGTTCAGAGGGAGTAAAGGAGGAAGATCCTGGAGGTAAGGTCCAATAACAGTGGCAAGGAAGTAGGAGCAAGGTACCAGTGCTAATCTGGCAGGTTGTGGAGGAATAAGGTCCAGAGTTGTTGGCTCAGTGGGAGCCAGGGATCAAGTTCCCAAAGCAATAACATTTACAGGATACAGAAGGCTGATAATGAGAGAAAGGTCCCAATGCTATGCAACATGTTTTGGAGTAGCAAGGTCCAGGGTTGTATGGGCTCACTGGAAGCCAAACAGTAAGGTCCCAATGTTCTGCAGGCTGTCTGGTGCACAGCAAGGTCCAAAGAGATAGAGGATTGCTGGGAGCTAGGGAGCAAGGTACCGAAGCAGAAACACCTGTAGGCTCCAGAAAGCAAGTACTGAAGAAAGGTCCCAATGCTAGACAGACAGGCTTTGGAGGAGCAAGATCCAGAATTGAAAGGGTTTGTTGGGAGCTGGGGAACAAGGTCCCAAAGCAAAAATGACTGCAGGGTCCACAGGTAGGAAGTGGAGCAAGTCCCAAATGCTAGGCAGGCAGGCTTTGGAGGAATGAGGTCCAAAGCAGTAGGGTCTTTCCAGAAGTCAACAAGAAAGGTCATAATAATGTATAGGCTGGTTGTTGTGGAGTAAGGTGCAGAGAGATTGAGGCTTGTTGGGAGCCAAGGAGCAACATCCCAAAGCAGGAACGGTTGCAAAGTCCAACAGGCAGGTAGTGGAACAAGGTACAATGCTAGGCAGACAAGCTTTGAAGGAGCAATGCCCAGAGCTGTATGGGGTCACTTGGATCCTGGGAGTGAGGTCCGATGGTAAGAATGACTTCAAGTAGGTAGTGGAGCAAAGTCACAATCCTAGATGGGTAGGCTTTGGAGGAGCAAGGTCTGGAGCTGTAAGGGCTCACTGGAAGCAAGGGAGCAAGGCACCAGAGTTGTGCTGACTGGCTGTTGTGGAGGAAAGTCCAGAAAGGTAGAGGCAAGATGGGAGTCAGGGAGAAAGGTTCTGAAGCAGGAACAGCCGCAAGGCCCAAGAGGCAGGTAGTGGAGCAATGTCTTAATGCCTGGCAGCCAAATTTTGGAGGAGTGAGTTCCAAGAGGTAAAGGCTTGCTGGGAGTCAGGAAGCAAGGTCCCAAGACAGAATCTACCTCCTGTTCAAGCAGGGTTGAATCAGGCAGGTGTGATGGTTTCCATGGCATCTGGGAAGCAAGGCGCCAAAACAAGAGAAGCCTGTTAGTCAGTAGAGCAGGATCCCAGCTGTCATTGAAGCATGAGCCAAAACATATGATAGATGCCCAAAGCAGGCATGCAGATAGGTAGTAAGGCCCAAAGAGACAGAGAAAGTGAAGCCTAGCCCCAGCCATGGTCTGAATGGCCTGGTGACAAGTTGCAGAGTGGGCAGCTGAGGCATCTGAGACTGAGGTGAAGGCCTTCAGAGGGAGAAGAGCCAATATGAGAAGTTTGGGGGAGGGACACCAGGCAATCCAGGCAGCAACAGGCAAAAAAGTCCCCCCTCCCAGCAGGAACCCTAAGGCCAGACCAGAAAGGGGGTTGGGGCAGAATGAGGCCATCAGAAACAGCCATGCCTTGCCCAAGGGGGAGATCATCAACAGAGAATATAATGGCAGAAGAGGGCCGGGAGGTGGATAGGAGTCCACCAGTAGCCAAAAAGGAAAAAGAAAACATAAACCCCAGAAAAAAATAGGAGTAGCACAGCACCCCCCAACAGAATCTCAGGAGGAGGTAGGTGCAGCCAGCCAGATGACCAGAACTGACGATGCCAGGGCATGATGGGGGATGCACCTCCCCTGCAGCAGAACAGGAAACAGCAACCAGAAGCACCCGAGCGAGAGAGACAGAACTGGTGACAACCCATCAAGAGCTAGCATGCTGAGGCAACAGCCATATGGTGGTGGCAAAGTTAATGGTAGTGTGGACCTGAGCAAGCAGGCAGCCACAAAGAAACAAAATAAGGGTCCAGAGAATGCTTGAGATATGTACGCATTGTAGTGCTCAGTGGGAGGCATGGCAAGGTAACACAATGCCCACTGACACCCAGGCAAGCCTGATATTTTTTTTAATCAACTATTGTACCTTACTTTTTAATATAGTATAACACTTTTTATTGTTTGTGCAGTTGTTTATAAAAACACATCATAAGATACATTGGTTTATATGTAAACATGTAGTCATTGAAATATATTAACATAACCAAATTAAATGAAATGCAGTTTCATGTACTGTAGTAATAAATTCATGAAGCAAGGTTGGGATAAGACCCTGTCCCATTTGTTATGGAGAGATAGTTAAAAGCAAAGATCTGTTCTTCTCCTCTCCTATTCTGTTACTTGTCTATTTCTTGTCTGTTTGATTGTGCAATGAAATTTTCCTTGTGGGACCATTGAAGTGGCCTGTTTCTTAGATGCCACAGGAAAATTTAATTTGAGCAACCAGACAGACAAGAGACTGACAAGTGACAGAATAGAAGAGAAGAATAGATACTTGCTTTTAACTCTCTCTCTCTCTCTCTCTCTCTCTCTCTCTCTCTCTCTGCATAACAACTGGGACAGGGTATATTCCCAACCCTGTCAAAATTCATTGTGCTTTTTACAATGCAATATACAAGAACATACAGAATTAAATACATAGTGTACACTGCAACAATTTATATCGTTAAACTGTTTTGCTTTTAGTTGTATTTTGTTGCTATAGGAATGTATCTATGTAGCATATTTCTTCATCAGGTATACTATGTACATACTTTTTATCTAGCAAAAGAAGATAAAAGTGTACAACACCACTTTGAAATAATAATCTAAATAAATTACTTATGATACTGTGTATTCATACCTTGTCATCCAAAAAATGGAAAAAGTTCAAAAAGATGTTGTGTATAATATACAGTGATATAATGCATTATGGAAACCTCAGTTTCAAATAGCACAGAATACAGTGAGTTATTTTTTAAAAAATAATTTATAGTAGCCAAACTAATAAGCCAATAAAAATAATAATCACATTTCCTGGAACAGGTAAAACACAAGATCAACAAAGTAATAACTTTAGTAAAACAAGCACTGTTGAAAATTTCTGTTCTACCCCACAGATATGGTGATATAGCTAAAAACAAGAAAACGCATTTCTGGCATTGGTAGCAGCAACACTACATCAATCAAAATTTGTGAATATCATGAGTGTTTTCTTTCTACAAATCAATATACCCATACAATAGTACATCATCATAATATGTAACATATACGTACAGTACATTTTTATATCTATAAAATATAAATAACATATATGTACAGTACATTTGTACATGTATAAGATAAATAGCTCAAATGTACAAGTACAAAGTTTATAAGCTGAATGTATGGATTATTGTATACATAAATATTTGTATTAAGCAAAACACAATCAATATATGTTTTCTGTACAATGAGGTATGGATCTGTTAATGTGATGTCAACATTTTCTGTGTAGTGTGGTATGGATCTGTTAATGTGATGTCAACAAACAGCTATGTCAAATATCATACAGTTTACATGTTTGTAATGCTTTTAAACAATGCAGTAAATAAGTCTGTTTATGACCTTATTGTAATGTACATGCGTGATAAATATCAATGTACAGTGGATCTAGCTGGGATTTAATGCAGTAACTTGCAATAAATGACATGTCACAAAATAATGCATGTCAATGGGGTTTAGCTGCAATGGAATTATACTGTTGGAGATAGTATAGCGCTGTGGTTTAAGGCCCTGAGCTGCAAACCTGGAGATCGGGGTTTGAATCCCATAGTTCTCACTTGCATACTGTGTGACCCTGAGCAAGTCACTCAACTTCCTTGTACTACTAGGTCACACCTGGAAACAAGCTTCAGCTTATGCCTTTCCTGGTTAAACAGTTTATCTTGTTCTCTGCAGCATTTTACAGTAATAATGCAAGGTACCACACTTTATTGTGACTCTTTCCTCTGGATTTCCACCCTCAGTAGAGGTACCAGGAGATGTTTCTAAAAGCTGAATGAAATTGACAGCTAAAATGGGTTACCTACTAAAAGGCATTCCCTGTTGTCAAGTGGTCACCTAGCCTGAAGTGTTAAGTGAGTTAGGAGAGAGGGGTGATAGGTAAAGGGAAGAGGGGTAGGGGGAGAAGAGAGAGAGAGAACCAAGAACAGGTGGTGCTGGGGAAAAAGAGAGTTGGCTCAGAAGGGGAAGGAGCTAATGGGAAGAAGGCAAGTGATTGGCCAGGGGAGAACAAAAGGGAAAGACTTTAAAAGAGACTGCTCCAAGTTAGTCCAAGAGGATGATTTGATGGTATGAAGGGCCAAGGGGAGCTGCTTAAGGTGGTCAGCAGCAAATGGTGGTTAAGAAATGCAGCTCCTAGTCTCGGGGCACACCAAGGGAACTCCTGGTAAGGAGTGGAATGAAGGAAGCTCCTGGTAAGGGGTGTAGAGAAAAGGGAAAAACTTGTGTGGGAAGGGAGTGGGGATAAAGGGGAGCAGAAAAAAGAAAGATGGGGTCAGGGGGTACTGAGCTGGGATAAAAGAATAGACATGGAGTGGGTGTGCACCCAGGCATGTTGGGCACCTTGGGGTTTGCACCCAGAGGGCCGGGACATAGATCAGGTGTGCATCTGACTATGATGAAGAATAATAACAAAGTGGAAAGTGGATGTGCATATGATTGTAATGGGAATATGAAGTTTCGGTGAATATGAATAAATTGATGGACAAGAAAGTGATAAACATATAAGAAGTTTTCACAAATATGAATTAATTGATGGTTGGTAGTTAAAGAAGCCAAAATATCATAGCATGTGTAACAAAACCACCTCATTCAACTCACGGAATATACTCTATAACACAAAGGAAAGGAAAACCCTTTGTGGGGAAACCTCTCTCAAGAACCAAGGCTACTGGGTTAGATTTCTCTGCTGACTTCTAAAAATGATGAGGCAAGTTGTTGATAAGCTCTGCAGAGTTGGGAATCTGGATCTGTACGTTTCAAGCAGGATGAAGTAAGTGACCCATGATCTTGACAATGTGAGCCAGTACTTTCTTTCTGAAATAGAGATGGTTGCTGTGCTCTTGAATGAATGGATAGACAATATGAGGAATTGAGACTCAGATGAGATAGCAACACTCCAACATGAAGGGCAAACCAAGACGTACCATAGCCATATAGTAGTTTTCAGTAAAAGAAGAGGGTAAATAGAATTAGGATTTCTGTCCATAGCTTGCAGTTGTTTGAGGACTTGAATAGGATAACAAGCTGAGTTTGTTACAAAATAGGATATGCCAACCCCTCTAATTTCTGGATGCAAGATTCCTAAAGGGACTTGTTAATCTGAAGGTAGATAAAGAAATGGGGCCAAATGGGGTGCACTGAAGGGTATTGAGGGAGCTCAGGGAAATACTGGCTGCACCTCTTGCAGTTCTATTTAACAGCTTACTGGAAATATGAGTAGTTTGGAGGACTGGAGGAGGGTGGATATAGTCCCACTACACAAAAGTGGTAGCAGGGAGGAGTCTGGTAATTACTGGCCAGTCAGCCTGACATCAGAGGTGCAAAAGTTAATGTAACCACTGCTGAAGAAATGGACTGCAGAATATCTTGAATCCAGTGGGTTACAAGTCCCAAGGCTGCATGGTTTCAAGGGGGAGGGGGGGAGGTAATGTCAAACACATCTGATAGAGTTCTTTGACTTGGTGACAATGGATTTAGATCAGGGTGGAGCAGAGGATATGTCCTACCTAGACTTCACTAAGGCTTTTGACATTGTTCCACATAAGAGACTACTAAGTAAGATGGGTAGCATAGGAGTAAGTTCAAAGGTGGTAAATGGGATAAAAACTGGTTAGGTGATAGGTAACAGTGGGTGGTGGTAAACAGAGTTCACTCTGTGGAAAGGAGCTGACTAACAGGGTGCCCAGGGATCAGTGCTGGGACTGGTCCTCCTTAATGTCTTTATACAAGACACTGCAGAGGAGCTGGAAAGAATGTCGGCCTCTTTGTGGATGACATCAAAATCTGCAATAGTGTGGACACTACGTGGGGGGTGGAAAGGATGATCAGAGACCTGAGGAAATTCAAGGTGTGGTCAAGGGTATGGCAACTTGATTTCAATACAAAAAAATGCTAAATAATGTACTTAGGGCACAAAAACCCTGGGGTCGAGTACAAAATAGGTGGAGTTGTATTGACAATTGCCAAGCAACCTTAGCTCTGTCAGAGATCCTAGGAGGTTCTGGAGGAACATTAAATCCCTTGTCAGTGGGACCTCTCACTCGGGTGTCGTGGACATGATTATTGATGGAGTCTCATGCAATAATCCCCACACTATAGCCGACCACCTCAATCTCCACTTCTCCGACCTTTCGGCCCTCACCTCTCGTTTCATGACCGATGGGGGTCGCTCGCTTAATATCCCTCCGATGCAGAGTGAACATCCTCCTCAGAGAGTATTTAATCTTAAGGCCATGTCTGTCCTTGATGTTCTGAACCGCTTGCTGCCCTCTCCCAGCACTCCAGTGCAGGGCCTGACAACCTTGAGCCCAGGCTTCAAGCTGGGAGCAGCTTACATTGCCCTCTGATTGCCCATATCTTTAACCTATCCTTTAGCTCGGGATAATCCCTGACATCTGGAAGGAGGCAAGGATAGTCCCTGTTCTGAAGCAGGGAAATCCCAAACTCCCTGACAACTATTGCCCTATTGCTATTCTCTCATCCCTTGGTAAACTCCGGAAAAGGTTGTGGTGGAGCAACTCTCGGAGTACATGGATACCCATGAGCTGCTTTCTGGGGCCCAACATGGTTTCGGAAGGGTCATAGTACCACTACTGCCCTGATTACTGTAACCTCTAGTATTAGATCCACCATGGATCAGGGCAAACTGTCAGGAGCTATATTTATTGACTTGTCAAAAGCTTTTGACCTTGTCAACCATGACATACTGGGGGAGCAGCTCAGGGCTCTCAGGTTCTCTCCGCATGCCATGAGTTGGATGATGGGCTACCTTACGGGTAGAAAGCAGCGCACCTGCTTTAACAAGGTCCTCTCGGAGCCTAGGGCTGTGACCATGGGAGTTTCCCAGGGATCGGTACTTGGACCTCGCCTATTCTCACTTTTTATTAATCAACTCCCACGGGTGACCTCTCATTGCCAAGTCATGCTTTATGCAGATGACCTTGTGCTAGTGGCCCATGCTCGTAATGCTGCTGACCTTAACCAGTGCCTATCTGAAGACTTCAGCAGAGTCTCGGCCTGGATTACCAACCATAGACTGGTATTGAATCCTAACAAAACTCAGGCCATGCTCTTTGGTTCCTGACCAAGTTAAAAGCCCCATCAACTATGCTCAAAATAGCTTGTGATGGAGGCCCCTGTTGCCAACAGCGAGCTCAATTAAATATCTTGGGGTCACCCTTGACCCACAACTTGACATGGAAGCCATATCCAAAACATCTGCAGAGCCACCAGGTGTAAGCTTGGCCTTGCCTACAGGGCCAAATACAACCTGACTCCGGGAGTGAGGCTGGCACTTGCGAGGGGAGTGCTTCTCCCCTCCCTTAGTTATGGATACCACCTATTTGCCAGGTCACCCCAAATCCATCTTAATCGGTGGAACACGGCATATAATGATATCTGTCGGTTTGCACTTGCTGCTCCCAAACTCACCCACCGATGTGAGCTCTATGACAAACTCAACTGGCTCCCCGCGGAATTCCTGATCCTTGGTGTAGGAAACTTCACCAGGAAAGTGCTTGCCACGGGCATCCTGTCGGGACTGGCACATCTCCTCCCAAAACTGGACGCCATCCCCTACCAGCTCAGGTCACAGACCGCCGAGTTGCTTAAAGTTCCCCCTACTCAGACCCTTATTGGGAGATCGTGACTTTGCCGCTTTTGTGCCTAGGCTCTGGAACTCCATTCCGGACTCTGTTTGTTCACTCTGCCCCTTCCCATGGGACCTTTCTCTCCTCCCTGTGGACCCACCTAAAACAAACGACAAGATGTGACTGCTCCTAGTCTCTGTAATGTAGTACTCTGCAGTCCACTATTGTCCACTCTGAGTCCATGATGGTCTATGAAATATGTATTCAGTGATTCTAATGTCTATCTATGTCCTGTAACAATTTGTATTATGTGTGGCAGTATCTCTGCCCTTATACAAGCGTTGTTATAGCTGTTTTTTACTGTATCATGCTGTTTCTCCAAAGTTGCCATGTATGTATACTGTATGTTTTGTGCTCTCCCGGGTCGTTCCTGAAAATAGGCATACTACTTGTCTAGTGTACTTACCCGGTAAACAAAAGCTAAATAAATAAATAAAGCAGGAATGAGACTGGGGGTAATCATATTGGATGACTTAAAGGTGACCAGGAGACAAGATAGTAGAAAGTGCTAGCAGGTTGCTGGGATGCATAGGGAAGGGTACCACCAGCAGAAATAGGGAGGTGGTGTAGCCTCCGCATAGATTGCTGGTAAGACCCCACCTAGAGTACTGTGTCCAGTTCTGGAGATCACATCTCTGGAAGGACACAGACAGAGTGGAGGTGGTCCAGAGGAAGGCAACTAAAATTGTGCAGGATCTGCATCAAAAGCACTATGAGGCTAGACTAAGAAGAAAAGATGCTTAAGAACAAGGAGACATGCTATGTAGCTGGAAGGGGATAGATTCAGCAGACATGTAAGGAAGTACTTCTTCACAGAAAGAGTGGTGGATTCCCGGAGCAGTCTTCCAGTGGAGCTGCTGCGGGTGAAAATAGTGGTGGGGTTCAAGAATGCATGTGATGAGAACAATGGAGTCATAGTGGAAAGGAATGGGGGAGGAAGAAAGAGATGTTGATCAGGCACAGTCTGTGGCAATAGTGTAGGTAAGGAGACATGGGCAGACTGAATGGGTCAAAGAATCCTTACCTGCCATCAAATTCTGTATATCTACTGTACATATTACCTCTGTCATTTTTTTGATATTGGTAAAGTATGGATAAAGTGATCAGCTTGTGCTTTCTTGAGGCAGTTCTTTGTTAGGTGAATTTCAGGATTAACAACAGAAGGAGAGGTAAATTATCCAGGTCTTAGGAATTCAAGGAATTCTAAGGTGAAGGATGCTTGTACATTAAGATCAGTGGAAGATCCAAAAACTCCATCTATTAAGAGGTACATCAGTCAAGAATGCAGATTGTATTCTATGGGCTTTTGTGGAATAATCTTGATGAGTAGATTTTTCAAACTTTGAAGCACAGCCTTGATTTTTAGACAAGATAAGTAACAGTAATGGAATGGATGGCCAGCAAGGAAAACTGCATGCTTAAGTTACAGTCAAATCCACTTAATCAGGATGTGGTTAATGGGGACGTCTGCTTTATTGGGATATCCTGCCTGGCACTGATTAAGTGCCCATTCATTCCTATGATAGCAATTGTTGCTTAAATGGGACATGGTAGCTGTTTAATTGGGATGATTCAGTCCCTCTAGCCCCTCTAATCATAATTGACATCATGTTCCCACCCTGTTAAACCCTGCTAAACTTATTGCTGTGTTGCTCCATTAACGGATTCATTACCCATTTCAGCATCTTAACAGTAGCTTATCACCTACTTGTTTCAGACCAAAGCAAACTGATTGATACTCACTCATGCTTCTGGCTCTTCGTATAGCTGCTAACCACACCACATCTTTAACCAGTGAAGGAGCAGAAGATAAACCTTTCCTTTGCTTCTTTTAAATTAAATGTCCACACTAGCATGCCAGATCCAAATTCTCACGGAACTCCTACAAAGCGAAGCAAACTGATCGATGCTCACTCTACTCCAATTCTTTATCTGCATGTTAGCAGCTCTCAGAACAGTGGCTCTCCTCCTCCTCCTCCTCCTCCTGTAATCTTTCATCTGCAAGGGAGCAAATGATGAAACTTTATTTAAATGCACAGACCAAGCTGACAGATGCTCACTCATGCTTGCAGCTCTCTGTACAGTCACTAACCACACCACATATTTAACAAATGAGGGAGTGGAAATAAACTTTTCTTTTGTTTCTTTTAAATTAAATGCCCACACCAGAATGCCAGATCCAAATGCTCATGGAACGCATACAGAGTGATGTAAACTGACTGACACATACTCTACTCTGATTCTTTACCTGCATGTTAGCAGCTCTCAGAACAGTGGCTCTCCTCCTCCTGTAATCTTTCATCAGTAAGACAGCAAATGGCAAAACTTTCTTTTTTTTTAAATTAAATGCACAGACCAAACTGACTGATGCTTACTCATGCTTGTGGCTCACAGTACAGCCCCTACCCACACACCATCTTTAACAAGTGAGGGAGCAGAAGACAAAACTTTCTTCCTTTCTTTTAAATTATACTTACTGTATGAGAGATGCTCATGGAACTCCTACTTTTGGGTTTGGGGGGTGGAGACTGCTAGTAACTATCACAGTTGCTCAGTACAGTACTGTACTAAGTGTGGCAAAAGCCATTTCAGGTGCTTCTGATAAAAGGATAGATGCTTAATCAAGATGAAAGGACTGCCACCAGGGTGTTCTAATTAAATGGATTCTACTGCAGTCTTAAATCCCCCCATTGTTTTTGGCCCCCACTGCCTCCGCTGGAAGACTGTACCTGGAATCCACCACTCTTTCAATGAAGAAATACTTCCTCACATACAGTATCTCTTGAATTTACCCCCATCCAGCTTCATTGCATGTCCCCTTGTTATCGAGCATTATTTCCTCTGATAAATACTCCTGTCCTGTACCTTATTTACCCCATGAGGTATTTATAGGTTTCTGTCATATCCCCTGCCTCCCTCCTCTGTTGTAGGGTGTATATATAGAGGTCCTTCAGTCTATCCTCATAGGGCTTCTGATGCAGACTCCTCACCATTTTAGTTACCCTCCTCTGGAGAGCCTATACCCCAACTTTGTACTTCCTGACATGTGGTCTTCAGAACTGGACACCATACTTCAGGTGGGCTCTCACCAGCAATCTATACAGTGGCAACAACATCTCCCTCCTTCTGCTGGTGATACCTCTCCCTATGTACCCCAACATCACACTGGCTCTACCAACTGCTTTGTCTCACTGCCTTGCCACCATGATGTCATCAGAGAGGATTACCCCCGGATCCCTTTCCTTCAGATGATAGCTGAAGCATGGTTGAGATATATGTTTAGGTCATTTACAGCTCTTGGATGGTGGAGAAGGAATAATTTCTTTGCTGGCATGTGGTTAAGCAGCTCTGAATTTATTAGACAAAGACAAGTGGATAGTTGGACTAAATGCAGCTGAAGAGAATGTAGATCCCCACATCTTATGAATCCAAAGAAGATTAAGGTCATCGCCTCTTATAAGTCATGAGCAGTTAGTGAATTGAGGACTCCATCTTGTAAGGGATTTGCTAGTTTGCAAAATAAAGAATGGGCTACATGCTTCCTTGAGGGCAATCCTTGTTAAAAAGATTTCTCAGATCTTAAAGGAATGTTTTAATTGCTTGACTGGATTAATATGAGCTGGGATAGGTGGATAGGAAGAAGATGGCGGCCACGCTGGGCTGCCGTCTGTGAGCTCCGTGATTTGGGCTCGGACTCTTGTTAATTTTATTATTGTTTTATCGCTATTTATTTGTTTTTAGTCTTAAGCAATACTACTGTTTTGTTATTGCTAAAATCGAGACTCTCCCGATATCAGGAGAGAGATTAGAGAGACTGGCCTGTGTGGAGTCGCCTGGCTTGCTGTAGGCCGTGTGCTGCATGTTGTGTGCTGGTTTTCCAGTTGGATTCCATGAGGGATTCGGTGGCTGGCAGCTTGGAGGCTCAGCGGCCGCTTCTGGGCGATGAAAGAATTTGAAGGAGTCAGTAGCGGGGGAGTAGCGGTTTCTACATGGGAGAGTAATGCAGCCGGACCACAGGAGAAGGTGTTGCTGGTTCCTAGTGAGAGAGGACCAGCTGGAAAAAGAGGAAGTGGATAGCGGGCAGTGAAGATTTTCTACAACTTTTTTACAACTTTGGAAAGTTCTGGTTCCCCGGTCTAGACGGGAAGACGGGTTTCTCTGCCACCGGAGGGTGGTGGGGTTCATCTTGCACCCTAGGTGAAGCAGGGGCACCACCGGAAGGTGGTCTCGCCTGCTTCACCGTAGTGAGGGTCGGGTAGAGCCAGAATTTGCAAAGGAAATATACATGTTATCTGTCTGCTTTCCATCCTGAAGGATTTTTGGTGACTAAGAAACCTAAATGTTGGAAGGAAGTTGGAACTGCGTGGACCATTTGATTTGGTGATGTATCTTTGAATTTTCTCTGTTTCTGGCCAGCGTGTGTTAGATATTGGAAAATTTAAAACCGAGTTCAACTGACACTGTTTCAGCCTCGTGAGAGAAGACTGATAAAAGTTTGGACCATACTGAAGTGGTGAGAGCACACAGTTGTGGACACAAAAAAGACCTTGGAACTCTTGTTCTATTTTTTAAGGGAAATAGTGGTATTGGCTTTAGACTAAGGGGCTTTTTTAATGTTATGGTCCAATTTTATGTTAGGGGGTTTGTATAGTCTGGAAAGCTCCTTTCCCCCGCAGTGGTGAGAGTACTGTGGGTTGGGGCAGAAAGATAAAGCGTTTTGATAACTTAAAAGCACAATTTTGACACATTGATAGGGGTATATTTTTGTTAATAGATGCTGTATTTATATTTTGATATTTGAGTGTTGTGTTTATTAGATTTATTTAAAATTGTTGGTAAATTTTGTAGAGTAGTTATTTATATAAGTTTGAGTGGGGTTCATAATTGTTGATTTTTTGTGGTGTTAATTATGTGCTGGAATGATAATAGGACAGTCGGGTATTGTTCCCCCTCTAGGCTCAGGGACCTTCGTCCTTTCTTCTGTCCCCCCCTGTTGCCTGGGGTCTATAGAAGATGTAGAGCTCTGGGGATTGTGAGGGGGAGGAGGAGGGCTGGTGCTGGGCCTAGGGGGGAATGGAAAGGAGCAGGCGGATAGAGATAGTGGGGTCAAGGAGATGCCCTGGGGCGAAATGGGCACAGGAAAGGGGATCTCCCTGTTTGGTACCCATACCCAAGGGTTCTGATTATGATCAGCAGGTAAGGCGGTCATCTCCGGAGGTTCATCCCACTCAGGCGGTGTTGTGCAATGCCAAGTCTATTAAAAACAAAACAGCTATTATAGCTGATTTTGTTGGGTCATCTGACCTGGCGTGCATCACCGAGACTTGGCTGGATGAAAATGCTGGGCCAGTCTTGGCAGTAGCAGTTCCAGACGGTTACTCGGTAATACACCGCTTGAGGCAGGATCGTAGGGGTGGGGGTGTTGCCATATGTTTTAAGTCAGAATTGGGCCTGGTGGAGGTACCAGTGGGAGTCACCAGATCCTTTGAGTGTATCTCGGGCCAGGGTGTGGGGTGCAGGATACTTCTCATATACCGTCCACCAGGTGATGAGAATGTTTTCCTGCAGGAAGTCGCAGACTTCATTGTCGACCTGACATTGGGGTCCCCCAGATGGTTGGTTCTGGAGGACTTCAATGCCTGAGTCGACGATGAACTCTCACATTTTGGTCAAGACTTCCTCCAGTTAATGATATCACTGGGCTTCACACAGGTTATGTCCTCCTCGACCCATATTGGTGGACATTCATTGGACCTGGTGTTCCTTCTGGGGTTGGGGATATCTGACTTGGTGGTGGAACTGGTCGGATGGTCCGACCATCACTCCATTAGGTTTAGTTTTGAGGCCACCCCTATTAGGTCAGCCCCTTCGAAGATGGTCTGGTACCGCCCTTTAAGGGGTGTGTCCCCGGGTGACCTGATGGCGGTGCTGGACCTATCCGGCCTACCAATAGATTGCTCGGATCCAGGGGACCTGGTACATGCTTATAATAAGGCGGTGACAGGGGCCCTGGATTCCATTGCACCTGTTCATGTTCATCTTCTCACTCTTCGTCCCAGGTCTCCTTGGTTCGATGAGACCGTGAGGGAGTTGAGGAGGGCTGGACGAAGGTTGGAGAGGCGTTGGCGGAAGTCCGGTTTGGATGATGACAAACTTAGTTTGATGGACCATTATATGGCCTATCAATCCGCAATCTCTCGTAAGAAGGCAAAATTCCTGTCCAGAGAGATTGCGGCCGCACAGAATAGACCAGCTCAGCTCTTTCGGACTGTGGACAGACTGTGCAATCCAGTCTGTCTTCAGCCCAGAAGAGCCTTTTCTCCAGAACGGTGTGAGAAGTTTGCTCTCTTCTTTGCAGATAAGGTTGCCAAAATCAGATCAGACGTCCGTTCTTCCCTCTCCAATGGGAGTGGTGATGGTCGGCAGGTGTCGAACACCCAGTTTGCATGGTCTGACTTCAGCCTCCCCACAATTGATGACATTGTGATGATCATCAGAGCATTACGACTGACCAACTGTGATTTGGACCCTGGTCCCACACATCTCTTAGTGGATTGTGTGGATAAAATCAGCCTAGTCCTGGCTTCGATAGTCTGGAGGTCTTTGGAGAGGGGGATCTTTCCAGATCCTCTTAAGGAGGTTATAGTTAAGCCTCTATTGAAGAAGCCCTCCTTAGACCCAGGTTGTCTAGCAAATTACAGACCCGTCTCTAACCTACCCTTTGTGGGTAAAGTTATTGAGAAGGTGGTTGCAGTGCAGTTGGATGGTCATCTGACCAACAACAATGTCTACGATTCTCTCCAGTCTGGATTTAAGAAAAGGCATAGTACCGAGACAGCACTTGTTCGGGTACTAAATGACCTCCTAATAGCGAGAGATCGTAGGACCTGTTCTATCTTGGTACTTCTCGTTCTCTCTGCAGCATTTGACACTGTTGATCATGGTGTGCTGTTAGAGTGTCTGTGGTCCATCTGTGGATTGTCTGATATAGGTCCTCAGGTGTTTTCAATCTTACCTCGAGGGTAGGACTCAGAGGGTGGTGTCGGGAATTTCTTCCTCGGCATCAGTCTCCCTATCCTGTGGGGTATGCAGGGTTCTATTCTAGCACCCATGTTGTTTGCGGTGTATATGCTGCCGTTAGGAGCGATTATTAGATGATACGGTTTGGGTTTTCATTGTTATGCAGATGATACCCAGCTGTATATGTCTTTTGTGCCTGGCCAGGATGCTGCCTTTTCGGTATTTAATAACTGCCTTGCCGAGATCCAAGACTGGATGAATGGGAGTTGGCTGCAGTTAAACCCGGAGAAAACTGAGGTGTTGGTCATGGACAAGGGTCGCTGTGAGGTTGGTCTGCTGGATGGATCGCCCTCAGGCTTATGGCTTGGGGGCGTCCAGCTGACGACCTCAGACCAGGTGCGGAATCTGGGCCTAATATTTGACGACTGCTTGACGTTTAAATCTCAGGTGTCAGCGGTGGTCAAAACTTCCTTTTTCCATCTGAGGAACATCACCAGGGTGAAGCACTTGGTTCCTCCAGAGGATCTTCCAACGTTGATCCACGCTTTCATTACCTCCTGCCTTGACTATTGTAATGCCCTTTACCTGGGGCTACCGGGGGTTGAACTTCACCGTCTGCAGCTAGTGGAGAATGCGGCGGCCAGGTTGTTGGCTGGATCTTCTAGATCCAGCTATATAATGCCTGTGCTCTGCGGACGGCACTGGCTGCTAGTGTTCTGGTGAATCACCTTCAAGGTCGGTTTGCTGACCTATAAAGCCCTACATGATCAGGGACCTACTTACCTGAAAGAGCTGCTGTGCCCCTAATGTCCTCCCCACCCCCTCTGATCCACTGATGAGGGATTGCTAGAGATTCCCAGGATTCGTTTAAAAACTTTAGGGGCTAGATCATTTAGCTTTATGGCCCCGACCCTGTGGAATTCTCTACCTCATCAGGTGCGTAATTGCCCAACTGTCCAAAGCTTTAAAGGAGCTTTGAAGACACATCTTTTTACTATAGCTTTTAATGACTTATGTTAGCTTTAAATTTTGGTCTATTCATTGTTTTATGTATTGTACAGGCGCTTTGGTTATGAGAAAAGTGCCTTTTAAAAATAAAGAATGAAATGAAATGAAATGATATTAAGGTAAACTGAAGGTACAATATTTATTATCAGATAGTACTAGCCAACAGGCTTAATTCTTGAGAGCAGTTGATGTGGCAGACAAGCCAACTGCTTGGAGCAGTATGACCTTTCTGACAGACCTTCTACTTGTGAGCAGTATTTTGTGGCTGACAGGCTGAATGCTTGTAAGCAGTATGCTGCTACTAACAGGCCAGGTACTTGAGAGCAGTATGATGTGGTCAAAAGAGCAACATATGATGCAGTGATGGTAAGGTGATATTCCAGAGCAGTGACTAAATGTGCCACATTTAGAAGTGATATGAAACTTCTCCCTCTGGAATAATTCTCATTACAATCTGGAGGTGTCCTAGGAAGGATAACAGTTCTTGGTTGTGCAGGATCATTTGAATGAGAAGGAAGAGACCAGATCAGAAATTTGTAGCAGTTCATTTAGAGACAACTAGCAGTATAGCGCAATGGATTAAGGCTCTGAGCTGCAGATCTGGAGACCTGGGTTTGAATCCCACAGCCGCCTAGCTGCATACTGTGTGATCCTAGGCAAGTCACTCAACTTCTTTGTGTTCCAGGTCGCATCTGGGAAACAAGCTTAGTGTGCTACTGTTGGTTAAACAATGTTCCTTATAAAAGCAGACTGAAGAATTAGAATAAATAACTAATGTGTATGGCATAGATCAAGTCTAGTATGGAATTCTTTGTCAAGGCCTGAGAGAAGAAATTAAATCAGATTCAGCTGTGTGAATAAAGAAACTGTTGGAGATGAGAATTATAACAACTGTCAAAAATACACATAATGTCAGCTGTGGCTTTGACTAAGAAAGAGGCAGAAATATACTGGCAGACCAGCTTAGAATGTGTTTTCCCACAGTAGCTGCAGACATACAGCAGAACGCATGATGTTGCAAAAAAAACCAAACACGCATATGCACTGAAGTTAATGAAATTGCTTGATCAGAAGAATATACAATTTGTCATCCTTTTTTATCCAAAAGATTAACTGGTGTATTAAATACTTGCTGATACATCAAAGTATGAAATGAATGGAAATTATTGAGACACAACAGAGTCATGAACAGAGAGGACATATGACTGCAAAAGTGACAATATGACCTGAATATGGGACAGAAAGGGCATGTTGTCCAGTACAGTGCCTGCAATATAACTCGTTATTCAGAGTTGCCCAGGATATTCATGATTAAACTCTCAGTAGATGCCACCATATCTGATAGCATGATCACGTTGTTGGGGTGTAGACAATTGACATGACAGGGTGCTGTTGATTATTGAATCAGTTCAGGAGGTTGAGACAAAAGCAATGATGGTTGTTGGTATGACAACAGGAAAATGTAGAGTGCAGGAAAAGTCAGTACTGGAAAAGGAGTATTTCTAGGAAGACCAAAAAGCTGACTCGAAGGAACCAAATTTGACAGTTGACTAGAAGTCCTGGATTGCACGATGCCACTTCGGATGCAGAACTGAGATTTCGAGGAGACTTACTGTGAATAATTTAGTGGAAGAGAGACTGGAAGAATTCATGTCCTTCTGGTTTGAATTGACAGAGTGAGTGACCACATGGTTCAATATGCTGATAACTGGGATGGATTACAAAGAGGATTAAATTAATCTGAGTGGAACTTGTGGTGTTCAGCATGTCCCAGGATGGTGAATACTACTGGTGGATGACCCCCACCATCCTGAATGATGCTCTGAGGATGGCACTGAGTTCTAAGTACAGGCTGGATTAGGCACATTGCTGTGCTTCTACAGACTTTTGCTGTACTACTACATCACTTATCCAGGATGGGGTCATAACTGTGCACAGAAGAATAACGCAGCAACAAATGCTGCAAGCAAAATGGTGTGCACTGCAATAAGGTCGGGAAATACACCGACCTACAGAAAGAGCGCACACCATTGAAAGGAATGGGCTTCACCCCCCACAACCGCCAGAATTAAAATAACAAACTCTGAGGGCAGGTGGACTCGGGAGATGGGGAGAAAGTCTGGAGGGGGAAACTTTTTTTTTTTTCACAAAACAAATCATGGCAAAGGTAGTAGCATGGGACGATCTGTGGGGAATGGAACTACAGCCCCAGGTCTCCCGATTATGCCGTGTGCTGGTGCCTTAACAGCTCCACCAAGGGAACGGCTGGACTAGGCACCCAGCACACAGTAACTTGATGCCTTCCTACTAAATTGTACAGTGACAGGGATAGCAGTAATTCCCTACCGCTGTTGTACCTGTCACTGTAATTTGTAGTGTGCTCTTCACAGCACAGTTAGTACCGCACTCTATTTCATGCGTGTTTATGACCCAGTACTCACTTATCCCAGGAGTGAAAGGAACTAATGAACATACAAGAGGGAATCTGACACCTACCACAGCATGTTGTGCTAGTCCAGAGGGAGAGTGACATTATCTCTGTCCTCCCTTTTTCCTGTTTTTTTGTACCTTGTAAAGGTGGCTGTTTTCTTCCTTACTTTTTACATGACCCCCTGCTCAATCAGTTAGGTTTCTTGTCCCTCACCCTCTTACTCTGTACCCTTGTACATGTTTTGGTTGGCTCCTCAATTCCCAGTTTAAAGACTTCCCAGTTTTGGTTAGTTTCTATAGCTGGATGCATACTGGCCAGGTACCCCTGTACTACTTCCCTCATCCTCTGGAAGTCAGTCCTCCTGAAGTCTAACCCCCTTGTGCCTGCTCCTACACCCTCTTTTCCCATGTTTATTGTGAACCACACCGAATGATGGTCAAACCCTGCAAGTGGTTCCTCCATCCCTGGCTCCCTCACAAACTCTCCATTAACCAGCACAAGATCTCGGGTGTTCCCTAACCTGGTTGGTTCGTTGGCCATCTGTAATAAAAAGCTGTCCTAGAAGGTGTCCAGAGGTACCTGCTCCCTCCTATTCATGGTGGCTGGGTTACCCCGATCCAATCCCAGCAGGTGTAAGTCCCCACAATCACTGTGCTGCCTGTCTCGCTGGTCCTTCTGATCTGTTCCACTAGTTTCCTATCTCCTCAGTCTGAGAGTCCTATTTTTGAAGTCTTGGAGCTGCATCCATAATGACTCTGTGCTGCCCTCTTCCCCTTCCTCCCTGACACACTACAATCCTTCCCTCACATACAGCTCCACCCCTCCCTCCTTTCTCTTTTACCCTGTCCCTCCAAAATAAACTATACCCTGGTACTGCCAGGTCTCAGTCATGGTAATGGGCAGCCTATGTCTCGGTGATGGCTGCCATGTCTACCTCCTCATTTGCCATGATAGCCTGTAACTCTGCTGTTTTGATCCCTAGACTCCTAGCATTCAAGGTTACCACCCTCCACCCCGCTTCCTTTCCCCCTCTCCCTACTTGCTTTCCCTTTCTAGCATCCCCTCCTGACCTCTCCCTAAGTTCTTTGCTGACAGTATGGGGGGGGAGCTCATTTGGCTTCCCTTCCTGTGGATCCTGCATGACTCCTGCCCATTTGCCACCCCACTCTTCTAGTTCAAATTCATATTGTTTGCTATGTATTCCCCCAGTTTCTATTTCAGTACCCTCCTTCCCTCCTCACTGAAGTGTAGCCTGTCCTTCGCATAGAGATCACTGTTCTCACAGGTCCTTCCCCACCTCCCACCAGCCCAGGTCCTTCCCCACCCCCCACCAACCCATACCTCTTGGACTGATGCCATTCTCTTAGCCACATGTTAAATTCCTCTAACCTCCACTTCCTTGCCGTGCTCGCCTTTGGTACTGGAAGACCCTCTGAGAAAGCTGCTGATCTTCCTGCCTCCTCACAAATCAGCCCCAGCTCCTTAAACCTCCTCTGAACTACATCTACCATACTTCCCACCAGGTCATTTGTTCCCAAATGCAGAACTATGTGAGGTTTCTCCCTACCCCTCCTAGCATACTTCAGAACTGATTGACCCACCCTTTCTGCTGACATATCTGGCATGGCCTCCAACCATATGCAACTATTCCTCTCCTCCTTACTTCCCCTTCTGATCCCTTTAAGAACTGAGTCACCCAGCACTAGGATCCCTCCCTCGTTTTCATGTTCTGTTCACGTTGATTTTCCTGTATCCTGCCTCCTTCCTTTCCACTCCTTCTCCAGCGCAGTTGTTCCCTCTTCCACTCCTGTTGTAATGTCCCCTGTCTCTGCTCTGTCCTCCCCCCTTTTTCCTCTGATTTTACTCCCCTTTCCACTGGACTTCTCCCGCCTCCTCTCCTTGATGCATCCTTACCCTTTCCTTCTCATACCTCCGCTCCCCCTTTCCCCACAACCCCACTTCCTCGACCTATCCCCCATCATTTTTCCCTTCAGTTCCTTGACCCCACTCCCCTTCTCTTCTCCACTAGACTGTTTTCAGCTCCTCTGCAGACACTCCCCATCACATCCCCCAATCCTGCCAGTGCTGCAAACCAATTTTTTGATGCCCCTTCAATCCTATTTCCTCCTTACTTCTGCTAGCCACCACTGTTGACTCCACGACTGTTAGATTCCTCCTTCCCTCCTGTCTTTCATTTTTCCCCTTTCCCACCCACATTTGTCCTCAGAACTGGGACCTCCTGTCTCCTTATCCCATCTGCCACCCTTTTCCCACTCTTCCCCCCCCCTCTCTCTCTTTGATCTGTCCTCCTCCCTCAGTTATCCTCCTTCCCTCCCTGGCTGCTGAGTTGCCCTCCACTGCAGCCCACAGTCCCCTCCTAAGCTTTGCTTGTAAACAGCTGATCTCATTCCTAAGCTGCCTTTATTCGCTTGCACGCCAAACACCCTCCCACTCTTCCCACAATTTTCAGAAAGATTGCTGCTTCGCAGGTGTTGCAACCTATCACACTTCCCATCTCACTACTCGACCATCAGTGTTCCTGTAGCAGGTATGTGGATATAAAGATAACACTGGACACAGTAATAGGATACAGCACATCTGAAGCGTGTTTTATTTTATACAAAAGAAGAAAAAAATAAATAAATAGAAATAAGACTTTTCAAACAGAACAAGAAAATAAACAATAACTCCAGGCTATTTCACCCATCATCAGGTATCTCAAAGCAATTCATCTGCTTTCCTGCTCTCATAGATAAATTCCTGCTTAGGCACAGGTCCTTCTGCTTACCTTCCTTCAGGTACATGAGACTGGCTATCCAGCTAATCTGACTCTTGGTGTTTGAGGCGGGCTTATACAGCCCTCCCACCAATGGGAAAGTCCCCTTATGATATCCAATTAGTTATAGAATGGTCCCTAAATAAGGAAACTCCTTCTCTATTACATAATGAGGATTTACTTATAGGAAGACCATCTATAGGAAATCCCCTTCCTGAGGTTTTACTTATGGGAAGTCCTTTATTTTCTGTATATGCAAACAGTGCAAACATTAATTTCATTTATACGTTTGTTGTATTGTTATAGTTTATGGACTCAAGCCTTTTAATTTATATCTCAGGGCTCTATACATTACTGGGCTACTTTAGAGACCTGCAGTGTTTCTTTATTCTTTAATTTAATTTATTTATTATGTTTAGTTTATCTTGTAGCCCTCTCCTTATTCTGAGGGCTACTCTACATTTAAAGCATTCCCATATACATATGACATTCCTGTCCCTTTAAATCATGTTTTCTATGTTGAAGCAGAGTGGTGGACTGCTAGACAATCATTATCTAGCTGCTCTTCTTTGGGGTTCTGCATAGCTTTGGTAAGCCCCTTTTTGTTTCTTTTTATACTGGGCTATAGCTTTTATGCCCAGTGACAGCATAGTCCATATTTATTTTCAAGCGCTTGGTTTTCAGTGTGCACAGATTACTCGGGAAAGCCTTCCTCTCTAGCAACCTGAACTGGCTGAACACATGCCACAGACTCCTCCATGGCAAGCTGGCACAATTTTACAGCATATTTTATTCAAAGACAGCAGCCAGGAGTCATATTAATACAGGGGCATCACTAATTATTTACACAGATACCGAATGATAGCAAAATAATTCCAACAATTTAAGCATAATGCAGCTTTGTTTGTATCCATAATTCGAGGTGGGCAAAGTGCTCCCACTTCAATATGCAGAGCACTTGCATATTAGCCCCAAATCCACGTAGTGCTCTACAACACAAAGCGAATTACTCCGTCTATAAATTTGAACGTGAAGTGCATTGTTTCCAAAGGACTTTGCATTACTTCACCTTGTATTACACCCTTCCCCTTAATTTTAACCTGAAGTGCCATTGATTTTAATGGACTTCACTTTGCTTCACCCGTTTATTACTATATGAGGCAAATTTTGTATTGATTCATGGGATGGCAGGTTACGTGGGCTCTGTATTGTCTTGCACAGCCTCAGTTCTGTGTAGTGTGTGTAGTGGAAAGCTGGAGACAGTTTGGTCTCAGAGCTCTGAGAATCTAACCATTAAAAAAGCTTTAAAAAATCACTTTTGATCCAATAATTTTGTTCCAAATTTAGTACATCATCTGTAGGAAACCCTCCTGTGCTTAGATCATCGAATGTTGATTGTTTTTGTGTGCATTTTGAATGTTAATTTAAAATATTCAGCCTGTGTACTGAAAGACACTGAAGAAGTGTGCTTTGGGGGAGGAGCATATCTGTGGTGGAGTGAGATTCACATGAGAAAGGCAGTCTTTCTAACTGTTTTGACCTAGTAGTAAGTGTTAGTATTTGTGTATTCATGTACACACAGTAATACCGGAAGTCATTTTTGATAATTATTTTCTGTTTGTTGTGGTGCAGTGCATATTTTCATTCTGTTTAAAAGATTTGTTTATAAGGTGTACTGCACTGTTACATTTTCTGTGCATTACCTGTAGTGTGTGTGTGTGCCATCAAGTCAGACACATTTTAGTGTGCCACACAATAATTGCTGCGCTCTGAATCACTTATCCATCTGTGGTACTTTTTATTGCTTCCTTCTATCTAGCTAGTGAACTGATACTGCAGTGCCCCCCAACATGCAAAAGATATAATTTATTTTTCCAGTTTTGGATTTGTGTGACCACTGGTCAAGGAGTTTTTCCGCCTGTGTGGCTGCATCTCTTTATAGTATGCAACCTGCGTCTGTGCGTTTGCATTTGTTTAGTGCCCAGTTTGCATCTGTAAACCACAGTTGTTGTTTTTTGGCTTCCCATCCACTCCAAATTTCAGAAATCTCAATTTGTTGTTAATTTTCTGTGTAATCCCCAAAAATACCTTCAAAGAGACTTGCATGCAAAGATGCTTCTGGCCATGGCACTGCTGCCAGTGGCAAGAGTGGCTGTGGGCATGGTAGTATGCAGCAGAAGTGCATAGTTGATACCAGTAAAGGGATTAATCTATGTTTTTCACAGCTAGTGTTGTACAAAATTGGAATATTTCGCGATCAAAATATTTCGCATAATTACGAACATACGAAATTTGCTAGCAGGTAAAGGCCTACAGGTCTATCAAGTCTGCTCGAATGTGCAGCTAGCACCTCTTGTTCTGCAGCTGCCCCTCCTTTCCACCCTTCCCCTTCATTGACCCTCCCCCTTGTCCTGTCCCATCCTGTTCTGAAACAGTCCACTGTTCTACTGGATACCACTTCTGCAGGTAACGCATTCCACTCAGCCACCACCCTCTCTCTGAAAAAGTGTCTCCTCATCTTCTTCCTGAACCTTCCTCCCTCCAGTCTCATATCATGTCCCCTGGTGTCCCTCCCCTCCCTTACTTTGAACAGCCCCTCTGTACCAGTCTTGTTTATTCCTTTCATGTACTTAAAGGTTTCAATCATGTCCCCCTGTCCCTCCTCTCCTCCAGTGAGTACATGTTCAACTCCCTCAGCCTCCTCTCATATGATAAGTCCCCCAGCCCCTTGATCATCTTTGTCGCCCTGTGCTAAACCCCCTTCAGTAACTTAATGTCCCTCTTCAGATACGGGCGCCAGTACTGCATGCAGTACTCCAAGTGCGGTCTAACTAATAACATATACAGTGGCAGAATCACCTCCTCCCTCCTCGAGGATATACCCCTTGCAATACAACCCAGCATTTTGTTTTCCTTTGCAGCTGCCTTCCTACATTGTACCGAGTTGTTCATTGACCCTGTAATGAGCACCCCCAGATTCTTCTCCTCCTCTGTCTGGGCTAGCTGTATTCCCCCCAGCTGGTAACTCATCCTTGGGTTCTTCATCCCAAAATGCAGCACCTTGGACTTTTTGGCATTAAACCCCAGTTGCCAGGTGTCTGACCAGATTTTGAGGTTTGCCAGATCATCCTGCAACCCCTGCTATCCCCCTTGGTCATCCACCACTGCTCCTAACTTGGTATCATCAGCAAACAGACTGCTCTTGTTCTTGATGTCCAATGATATGTCTGCAATGAATATCCCAAACAACACTGGTCCCAACACCGAGCCCTGTGGAATATTGCTCATCAATGCCTTTGGGCATGAGTGCTCCCCACCCACCGTCACCCTCTGTTGCCTTCCCTGGAGCTAGTTCCCTACCCATCTCACCAGCTTTGCACCTACCCCTGTGCCTACTAACTTACCTCCCAGCCTTCCATGTGGCACCGAGTCGAATGCCTTACTGAAGTCCAGATACAGGACATCCACTGCATGGCCCCTATCCAGTTGCCTAGTTACCCAGTCATAGAACTCCACCAGGTTGGTTTGGCAGGATCTGCCCCATATGAAGCCATGCTGTCTGCTGTCCTGTAGTCCTTTGGCCTCTAGGAGGGCCACCAGCCTTTCCTTGAGGATAGTCTCCATTAGCTTACCAACAATGGATGTGAGGCTCACTGGTCTGTAGTTTCCCGGTTCATCCTTGGGGCCACTCTTGTGGAGGAGCACCACATGAGCCATCCTCCAGTCCTGAGGTACACACCCCAAATGTAGTGAGGCATTAAATAGGTCTGCCAAATGTCCTACTAGGACCTCTGCCAGCTCCTTCAGTACCCTGGGGTGGATGCCATCTAGGCCTGGCGCCTTACCCACCCTCAGTGCCTTCAAACCCTCCAGAACTCTGCCCTCCATGATTTCCCCATCTGTCACCCCGTTCCCCCCTGTTTCTGCCATTTCTCCACCTTGGGTGTCACACCCCTCTTCTTTTTAGTAAATACTGAGCAGAAGTACTCATTTAGTGCTTCTGTCTTATCGCATCCTGCTTCCACCCAACCCCCCTCCTTCCTAATCCTTGCTATGTGGTCCTTACAGCTCGTTTTCTCCCTGATGTACCTAAAGAAGTCATTCTCCCCCTTCTTAATGCCTTGTGCCAGCCTGAGTTCCGTAGATGCCTTGGCTCCTCTTACTGCCCTTGTCACCTCCTTCGATTCCGTCAAGTACTCTTCCCTGTCCTCCCCTCTCCCTGTTTTCTTGTACTTCCTAAAGGCAGTTATTTTCCTCCTTACCTTTTCCATGACCTCCTTGCTCAACCAGCTCAGTTTCTTAGCCCTAGCCTTCTTGCTCTGGGCCTTGCAGCAGGTTTTGGTTGTCTCCACTATCCCCAGCTTTATGAGCTCCCACCTCTGGTTAGTGTCCATACTAGATTGAATACTGTCCAGGTACCCTTTTACTACTTCACCCATCCTCCCAAAGTCAGCCCTCCTGAAGTCCAGCACTCTTGTGCCAGATTCCACTCCTTCCTTGCCCATATCCAATGTGAGCCATACAGAGTGGTGGTCACTCCCTGACAGCGGTTCCTCCACTGTGAGTTCTCTCACAAAGTCCCCAATTGCCAGCACAAGGTCAAGGGTAATCCCTAACCTGGTTGGTTCACTGACCTTTTGCAGCAGGAAGCTGTCCTGGAAGGCATCCAGCAGTACCTGCTCCCTTCTGTTCCTGGTTGTTGGGGTACTCCAGTCCACTCCTGACATGTTGAAATCCCCCACAATCACCACACTACCCTTCTCGCAGGTCCTCCTGATCTGTCCCGCTAGTTCCCTCTCTAATGCCTCCATCTGAGATGGCAGCCTGTACACCACTCCCATTCTAAGAATCCTATTCTTGGAATCCTGGATTTGTATCCAAATTGACTCCTTACTACCCTCCTCCCCTTCCTCCCTTACACTTTTCAGTCCTTTCTTCACATATAGTGCCACACCCCCTCCTTTCCCAATCACCCTGTCACTACGAAATAACCTGTAGCCTGGTACAGACAGGTCCCAGTCATTGTATTGGGTGGCCCATGTTTCTGTGATGGCTGCAATGTCCACCTCTCCCTCTGCCATGAGCACCTGTATCTCTGCAGTTTTCCTCCCAAGGCTCCTAGCATTAAGGGTAACCACCTTCCACCCTTTTTCCCCCATCCCATCCTGCACCTCCTTTACTAGCATCACCAATAGTACTTGCCATTTGTCCTTTGTCACTGTTATGGGGGGTAAGCTCATATGGTTTCCCAACCTGTGGTCTCTGCATGTCTCTTACCCAATTGCCACCCCTGCTCCTAGTTTAAATTCCTTACTTCCACTATGTACGCCTCCATCCTCTGTTTCAACACTTTCTTTCCCTCCTCACTCAAGTATAGTCTGTCCTTGGCATAGAGACTACTGTCATCCCAGGTCCCTCCCACCCCCAACAGCCCATACCTATAGCACAACACCAGGTTCTTAGTCATCTGTTAAATTCCTCTATTATCAGCTTTCTTGTTGTGCTTGCCTTGGGCATTGGAAGTATCTCTGAAAAAGTTACTGATCTTCCTGCCCCCTCACATAATTGTCCTAGTTCCTCAAACCTCCTCTGGACTATATCTACTGTCTTGTCAGCCAGGTCATTCATCCCAAGATGTATAATTAAATGAGGCTTGTCCCTACCACTTCTAGCATATTTCAGAACAGATTGTCCTGCCCTTTCTACTGTCATTCCTGGCATGGCCTCCACCCAAATGTGACTATGCCTCTCCCCCTTGCTACCACACCTGACTCCTTTTAGTATTGAGTCCCCCAACACTAAGATTCCACCACTCTTACTCCCTGCTTACTTCCATTCATCTCCCTCTCTCATTTCTGGCTTCTCTTCTTCCTCCTGCACATTATTTCCCCCTTTTGCCCCTGTTGCAATTCTCCCAGCAGAACTTCCCCCCGGTCTGGTTTGGTCCAGGCATTTATCAATTACTCCTCTAATTTCATCATTTCCCTCCTCCACCTTCTTCCTGTCTAGCAGTGCAAAACTATTTTCTGAAGACCTTTCACAAATGCCCGCTCCCTCTCTCTTCATAGTAACCTGTTCTCTCCTTCTCACTCCATGACTTTTGCCACTTGTTTGCCTCCCCTCACAAGTCCCTATCTCCTCCTTCCATTTGACCTGGTTTCCCCTGCAATCGTTCTTCCTGGCCTGGGCCCCCTTGTCCCTGCTTCCCTTCTTCTGACCCTCTCCTCACCACTGTTGGCTTAAATCGCCCCCTCCCTCATCTCCCATTCTTCCTCCCTCCAGTATTGGGATAAACCCACCCCCAGTCTGCCTTGCCTGTCTTAGTTCCTCCTGCAGACCCTCAATCTCCTTTCTGAGTTTCTCTATGTGGTTGCACACTAAACATCCTCCCACACTCCAGGCAATTTTTAGAAAGATTGGTGCACCGCAGTTGTAACAGCCTACCACCCTGCCCGTTGCTGTTATTGCCCACCAGTGACCCCCTTCCCTTCCATATGCAGGATACCAAACACTCCCCCAAGTCTCCCCTCTCCCCCCTCTATCAGTGCAAAACATTATTTTCTTAATTTCCCTTACCCCCTTTGTGTACATGTTTGTGTACTGCTTTTTATATTCCTAATCTTCCTATCTAAACTCAAAAAGAAACTTTAAGTAGCTATTGCACAACCTTCTTCAAACTCCTACTCCTCCTTTCCACAATGCAATAGAAATGCAACGAAGTAACAATGAAAGCTCCTAGATTTGCAGTTACTTCCCTGCCACTGAGATAGCAGTCACCTTTTCATTTGCTGCTGTTCCTTTCCTGGATATCTGCTTCTGCTATGACAGGTGCATATCCTTTTCCTGTTTGAGGAAGTGAGGTCAAAACCCCTGGTATAAAGGAAATCATGGACATGGGGTGGGTGGGATGAGGGGTTGGGGTGGGACTAACAATCTTTCAGAAACAATGAGGTAGCTGACGCCCCTGGTCACACATTAACACATTGAGCAAAATATTTCACTTGGCAAAATGCTAAATTTTGCCCGGGGTTGTAAGCGAAATTTCACTCTGAAGCAGGCATAATTTTGCTCGAGGGCAAAATTTCACAACCTCGGGTGAAATTTCACCACCCGGAGCGAAATTTCACCACCTGCTGGAGAACTTTTGCCTCTGGCTGTGAAATTGTATTCAAACTTCTCCCTGGTGTCTAGTTGCCCCCCCAGCCATCACTGGCTATAAACATTAATAAGCACCCCCCATATAGTTACCCTGCCATCTCTGTTTTTATTTTTGTTTTTGGTTTTAAATATATACCCTTCACTCCTTGGTGTCTAGTGATCGCCCCCAGCTGTAAACATTAATAAGCACTCCCCCAAAGTTATGCGCTCATTCATTCAGGATCTCAGTGGCACTCAGTCGGGCTGCCAGCTGTGGAGGTGAGTGGAGGGCTGTGCCAGTGGCCCAATTGGGCTTCTAGGGGGGAGCTGGGTAGGTGCTGCTATATACTGATGGGGTGGGAGGTCCACTAGACACCAGGGAGTGAAGGGTACAAATATGTATTTTTTTAAAAACAAACAATGGAGGCAGCAGGGTAACTTTGGGGGGGTGCTTATTAATGTTTAAGGCCAGTGACAGCCGGGGGGACCACTAGACACCAGGGAGTGAAGGGTATATTTAAAAACAAACAAACAAACAATGGAGGTGGCAGGGTAACTTTGGGGAGTGCTTATTAATGTTTATGGCCAGGCAGCCGGGGAGCACTAGACACCAGAGAGTGGAGGAGGGTGATTTTTAAAATAAAACAAATGGGGGAGTGCAAGGCAACTTGTGTCTGTGGGGAGGGACCAATTTAAAGTTATGTTTGGCAGCGATGGGCCTAAGTGTATGCACCATGAAATCACTGCACTCTGCGTGAAATATTCCTCCCAGTGAAACTGCTGATTCTACAGCAATTTCACTGGCAAAATTTTATTTCAGCGCATCTCTATTCACGGCGCAATCAGTAGCTTCAATCATGGTTGGAGATGCTGTTGTCCCTGCTGGTGGCACTGAAGTTACTGATGACATGAGTATTGCCCCAATTTCAACCCATGACAACAAGTTAACCGGTTTCCCAAATATTGTGGAGTCTAAAGCTTAATATGTATAACCACAAGGAAAGGGGTGGGTATGATAGAAACTATCAAGTGCTGAAATGGAATCAACAATGTACAAATGGGTAGCATCTTTCAGAAAAAGAGATGTGCACGAAGAAGGGGGCACAATCTGACGATAGAGGGGGACAGATCAGGGGCAACATCAGGAACTATTTTTTCATGGAAAGGGTGGTGGGTGCAAGGACAAACAAAAACTAATGATCAGTGTTATAGTGTGAGATCAACCACCACCCTTTCTAGCTAGCTCTCTGTCTCTTCTCAAAGCAAGGTTCATATTTTTTGCTATCTCTCTGTCTCCTCTCAAACACAGCTCTTGCTTCCACACTAGGTAAGGCAAAAGTGAAAGTTTTTCACTCTCTTGCATGATAAACTTCCTGCCTGAAGCATGTGATGTGCAGACTGTGAGCCATGTGATCTGTGGCTATTACAATGCTCACTCACTCTGCCTTTAAAAGAAAATAAAGCAAACTAACGCAGTCATCATAACGCAAAGTCATTATGTTGCAATGTAGCGAAGTACTGCATTTCAACGGGCACTTCACATAGCTATATGTTGAGGCGGAGTGGATCACTTCGCCTCTACTATGCTAGAGAAGTTTAACTTTGCTGCTTTTCTATCCATAATCTACCTATCAGAGTGGACGTTATTTAGTATTCAACTTCCATTTTAAACATTTCCAAACATTCCTGCACCAAATCAATAAAAATGGCATAAACATTTTTATTTAGCTTTTATTAACCGAGTAAGTGCACTAGCCATAAAATGATTATTTTCAGGCACGACCCGGGAGAGTACAGACGTGCAGAAACTTAACAGGATAACAATTTATAAGTGCTTTACATACAATGAGTTAAAGAGGATACAATATATCAGAACATACAAAGTAAAACGCTTAACATACAATGAGTTAAAGTGGATACAATATATCAAAGACATACAGAGTGGATCATTCATAAGTTCATAGGTGTCTACCTATGCAATGAATAGAGAGGACCTTGGACAATAAATTGTCAGATGACATACCATATAAGCAGAACAAGGTACACAAAAACAGGTAATACAACAGGAAGAAATAACCATTGAGAGCAGGGGGTGTCATTAAGGAAAAGGTCGGTAAGTGAGGAAAAAGGGAGCACGCCATGAAATTAGGTTATATGAGTATGTGTAAGTGAAAGGGAGATGCCTACAGTGCAAGATTGTATATGGGCAGGGAAAGGGAGCCGGGACAGGATGAGGCAGTAAGAGGGTTATATAGAGGTGAGAAAATACTATTGTACGGCAAAAGACATCAGTCATTAGGTAGGGTGAAAGCAGAAACAGGTATTAGCAATCAGCAGATTTAACTTTATGGTGCATTTCCTTTCAAAAAATGCACTTTATTCACCCAGCATGTTATATCTCTTTAAAGGCATTTTATATATTTGGCATTAACTGCCATAAAGGCACCTTATTTCATTCTTGCCAGCTGGCCTTAGCCTGGTGCATTATTTTGGGGAGTTCTGGGTCAGGGATGAAAATATGGAAATTAGAAATAAAAGTAGTAGGGAAAGGTTTAGTGAGAGATAGTGAAAACTGATGTAGGTGGCCAGCCTATGCCAGGGGCGGAAAAAGGTAAAGTATAGTATAGGAAGATACTGTTGCACAACAGATTTCAGTAGGGAAAAAAAAAAGAAGATAGGAAAGGCAGTTCTGTCACGTTCCTCCTCCGTAAGAAAAAAAACAGTAACTCTTACAACACTGGTCTTAGCAACAACCCCCCAGAATGTACATACATTCCATACTGATAGGTGTTTGAGTTGAAGCTTCCACCCACCCATGTTTTAGAAGCTCCACCCCAGGGTCTCTTTAAACAATAAACAAATTACAGTACAGTCTTTACTGTATGCGCTGTAACTATTTCATTACCCTGGGGTTTAAGACACATTGCAGTATTAACCATCACAGTACATCATTATAACAATTCAGTATATACAAGCATACTCATGTTTCATTCTCCTTCACTATATCTGCCCCATATTGTGACAAAATATCATTTTGTGTTGACTTCCTGATCTATGTTTTACCACAAAATGATAAGGTTGCAATGTCAGATACCACTGCATGATGTGGGCATTTTGATGTTTCATGTGATTTATCCACACAAGTGGACTGTGATCTGTAGGGAGAGTAAACTCTGCACCCTACAAATAAAAGTGGAAAGCTTCTATTGCCCACTTAATGGCTAGGCATTTTTTTTGATTGTGGTATATTTTTCCTCCCTATCATGCAGTTTCCTGCTAATGTATGTGATAGGGTGCTCCTCTCCTTGTACTGTCTGGCTCAACACTGCTGCTATCTCTGTCTTGGAAGCATTGATAAGTACTTCAAAGGAAAGGCTAAAATCAGGTCACTCCAATACTGGGGAAAAACCTGAAAATGGCCTGAAAGGCTTCATCACACTCAGGACTCCATTTAACTAGGTTACTGCTCCTTTTCTTAGTTAGATGTGTCAAAGGTGTGGCTATGGAGGCAAAATTGGGAGGAAACCTCCGGTAGTACCCAGCCATGCCTAGGAAAGACCTGACATGCTTCTTGGTCTTGGGTACAGGGCTGTTAGCTACTGCGTCTACCTTCTCTAGCTACTGCCTCTACCTTCTCTAGCTCAAGTTCTACACACCCATTGCCCAAAAGGACCCTAAGTATCTTGTCTCAGTCATTGCCAGGACACACTTTGCTGGGTTAATGGTAAGTCCAGCCTTCTGCACAGAACACAACACACTGGTCAGCAGTGTTCTATGTCGAACAGTTGGGGCTGTATATTACAACCTTGTTCAAATAGGTGGCACAGTATATAGTGTGTGTGGGTAGAATTTGATTAATCTCTTGAAAGTTGCCAGGACTCCGTGCAGGCCAAAGAGCGTAATTGTGAAATGGTACAGCCCTAGTGGTGTGCTGAAAGCTCTCTTTTATTTGGAGTCAGGAGTTAAGGGAATTTGCCAGTATCCCTTGGTTAGGTCAAGCATAGGGATATATTTAGCTTTTCCTATGTTATCAGTGATGTCATCTACACTGGGCATCAGGTAGCCATCAAAATGCAACACATTATTGACCTTCTAAAGTCCAAACAAAGTTCTATGCCACCCTCCCTTTAAGGGACCACCACTATGGGAGATGACCAGGCACTAGTAGATGGCTCAATAATGCCTAGCTGTTTTAACGTTTCAGTCTCCTGCTTTACCCCTTCTCTGACCTTCTCTGGGAGTCTGTAAGGCTTCTGTCTCATAGGGTCTGAATCAGTCCAGATATAATGCTGTACTCCAACTGCCTTTCCAGGGACACCTGTAAAGATGGGGAAAAAATATGTACTGACTGTAAGATCCTCTCTCTTTATTGTGTATCTAACTCAGGGTTTTATCCTTATTCCAGTGAGGTTTGCTGTTCCTCTAACCTCTGGTATGCCATCTCTAACTCTGACTCATCCATTCATACATATGTATATAACCTATACAAAATGTTCTTTTCACATTTATACACAGGGGTCCCTGGTGGCTTTTTCTGGTCTACCGGTTGGAATAAATCAGCCACTGACACATCATTATGCTGTTCCTTAGCAATACCACATTGCGTAAATAGTTTGGCAATAGCTTCATTTGGTAGTCCATGTTGCTTGTTCCTCCATAACTTCTGGGCCTTTTTTCTTCCCCCCCCCTTTGATTTCCTGTTGTTACTTGGTGTTTTGAATACATCCCCTTCAAAGGGAAAAGTGTCCCCAAGTTGCTTTTCTCTGGTTTGTGCCGTGTAGTAAGAGCTGTTAATTGTTCTTTAGGGTTTATTAATGAAGAAAAATGGGGAAAGTCTTACCCAATAACCACAGGGACTGGCAGCTTTGGTACTATTGCAACCAACACTTCTGCTTCCTGTCCATCAATGTTTAAAGTCACCTTGGCAGTGGGATACCAATGAGTGTCCTGATGCACACAGATGACACCAGCATACACATCAGAAATTGGGGCCTTTTCTAGTACATCTGGGTGTACTAATGTCTGTCGACTGCTGGTGTAAAATAAACCCATCATTTTCTTCTTTCTAATGGTGACTGTTGTTGAAAAATTACCCCAATTAAGAAGGGCCAGATGGGTAGTCTTGCTTTTTTTCTTGTAACAGAACCATTCAATATGGCCTGTACTGTTACAGTATGTATAGACAATGTCTGGATTATTTTGTCTACCCCCTCTGCCTTCTTGTCTACCTGCATTTCTCCCAGGGGGATGTGATGGGGTAAAAGAAGTTGGTGTTACCAGTTGCTGGATGGGGGTGATGGTCAAGTCTGTTGTCTGGTATCCCTTCCTCACTGGTTGCCTGGCCACCAGGGTGATTGTAACTTCCGTCGTTTCTGGATGGTGTCCCTCACCCTGATCTGGACCTCTGCAGGTAAAACCTGAAAACATTGTTCAATGACTACAGCCTCAGTTACAGTATATCCAACAGTGTCTTCCCCTCTGGTTGCAGCCACTTGTTGCAAAGTTTGTTCAGATGTGTATATGTCTCTCTCTGGGGGTGCTGTTTCCCTGATGGTTTAGTGTTTTGAAGCACTGTCTGTAAGTTTCAATGTTGACGTTGAACAGCTTTAGTATTTCCCTTTTGATCAGTTCATACTTCTTGGTGCTCCAATGGTTCATATGGCTGTAGGCCAGTTGGGCTTGATCTGTAAGACAGGGAGCCAACCTGACCACCCAGTGATTTGGAGGCCACCCACATACCATAGCTACCCTTTCAAAAGTAGCCAGGTAGGGCTCTATGTCATCCGTGGCTGATATTTTTTGTCAGTTTAATGTCCTTAGGGCCAGCATTCACACCCTCATTGCTTCTATTAGCCTTAAGAATCTGTAGCACCCTCATCGTGTCTGCCCATCTCTCATCCTATTGTCGTTGATCCTTCTTCCATAGATGCTCCATCTTAATCTGCTTCCTGGCAAGCCACTTCAGGAGTTTGCTTGTCTTCTCTGAGGGTTCCTCAACTAGTACGTCCTCTAGTTCCTCTTATTCTCTAATGTCCTCTTCTTCATTGTCCAACATCATTGATTGCCATTTAGGCTAGGCCCTTTGCTTCCTCTCAAATTCCAGAAAGGGGAACAGCTGTTCACCTGTCAGCTCAGCCTACACTCTGGTTAGAGCAGGTCATACAGGGGTCATCATGATGACAAAAATGTACCACCATGCCATGGGTTACCTTGGAATCAGGTCTGACATCTACTGGAATCCACTCTGTAGCTAGAACTTCCAGTATCCCACTTCTAACACCAAATGTCACAGGTACATGGGTATAAAGATAACATTGGACACAGTAATAGGGTACAACACACCAGCAGTGTGTAGAAAGAAATAGAAATAAAACAGAAGAAGAAAACAAACAATAGCTCGAGGCCTTTTCACATTACATCAGGTATCTCAAAACAATTCATCAGCTTTCCAGCTTTTAGAGACAAATTCCTGCTCAGGCACAGATTCTTCTGCTTACCTTCCTTCAGGTAGGTGAGACTGGCTAGTCAGCTAATCTGACTCTTGGTGTTTGAGGAGGGCTTGAATAGCCTTCCCACTTATGGGAAAGTCCCTCCTATAACATCCAATTAGTTCTAGAATGGTCCCTAAATAGGGAAACTCCTCCTCTATTACATAATAAGGTTTTACTTAAGGGAAGTCCGTCTATGGAAATCACCTTCCTGAGGTTTTATTTATGGGAAGTCCCTTATTTTCTATGCATGCAAACAGTACAAACATTTATTTCATTTATACGTTTGCTGTATTGTTATAGTATATGGACACTAGCCTTTCAATTTATATCTCAAGGCTCTATACATAATGGGGCTCCTTTAGAGACCTGTAGTGTCTCTTTGTTCTTTAATTTGTTTAATTTATTTATTGTGTTTAGTTTATCTTGCAGCCCTCTCCTTATTCTGATGGCTACTCTAATTCTATAGCATTTCCACATACATAGAGATGTTCCTTTCCCTATAAATCATTTGTTTTCTGTGTTGAAGCAGAGTGGCAGACTGCTAGACAATCATTAACTAACCACTCTGTTTTGGGGCTCTGCAAGGTTTTGGTAAGCCCCTTTTATTTCTTTTTATACTGGGCTTTAGCTTTTATGTCCAGGGACAGCATAGTCCCTATCTATTTTCAAGCGCTTGCTTTTCAGTGCGCACATATTACTCGGGGAAGCTTGCCTGTCTAGCAAACTGGACTGGCTGAACATATGCCATGGACACCTCCATGGCTATCTAGCACAATTCTACAGCATATTTTATACAAAGCCAGCAGCCGGGACTCCTAATAATACAGGGGCATCAGTAATTATTTACACAGATATCGAGCGGCAGCAAAATAATTCAAACAACAGAAGCATAATGCCACTTCATTTGTATCCATAATCCACCTACCAGAGTGAATGTTATTTTGTATTTAACTGCCATTTTAAACATTTCTAAACATTCCTGCACCATATACATAAAAATGGCATAAGCATTTACTTTCATGAAACATTTTATTTCAAGAAATGCACGTTATTCAACCAGCACCTTATATCTCTTTAAAGGCACTTTATATCTTTGGCATTAAATTTCATTCTTGCCAGCTGGCATTAGCCTGGTGCATTATTTTGGGAAGCTCTTTGTGAGGGATGAAAATAGGGAAATTAGAAATAAAAGATGTAGGTAAACAGTTTAGTGAGAGATAGAAAAGATGGAACCTACACCAGGGTCGTAAAAGGGTAAAGTATAATATAGGAAGATACTGTTGCACAACAGATTTCTGTAGGAAAAAAAAAGAAGATAGGAAAGATATCCCTCCACCAGGGTTATCAAACTAGTAGAATGCAGTTCTGCCACACTCCTTCCTCTTTAAGAAAAAAACAGTAACTCTTACAACACTGGTTTTAGCAACAAACCCTCAGAATGTACTTACATTCCGTACTGATGGGTGTTTGAGTTGAAGCTTCCACCCACCCACATTTTAGAAGCTCCACCCCAAGGTCCCTTTAAACAGCAAACAAATTACAGTACAGTCTTTACTGTACACACTGTAATTACTTCATTACCCTGGGGTTTAAAACAGATTGCACTATTAACCGTCATAGTACATCATTATAACAAATCAATATATACAAACATACTCGTGTTTACTCACTGAATGGCTAGAAATTCTTTTTCTATTGTGACATACTTTTGCTCCCTATCTTGCAGTTTCCTGCTGATGTATATGATAGGGTGCTCCTCTTCTTGTATTGTCTCACTCAACACTGCTCCTATCCCTGTCTCAGAAATATCTGTATTTACTTAAATCAGGGCATTTCAGTACTGGGGAAACACACATAGCTACCTTAATAGCCCAAAAGGCTTCATCACACTTAGAACTCCATTTAACTGGGTTACTGCACCTTTTCTTGGTTAGATCTGTCAAAGGTGTGGCTCTGGAGGCAACACCGGGAATAAACCTCCAATAGTACCCAATTAGAAATAAAAGTAGTATGGGAAAAGTTTAGTGAGAGATAGAAAAGACTGACGTAGGTGGCCAACCTACGCTAGGGGTGGAGAAAGGTAAAGTATAGTATTTGAAGATACTTGTGCACAACAGATTTCAGTAGAAAAAAAAGAAGATAGGAAAGGTCCACCAGGATTATAAGTTCTGCCACTGTCCCCCCCTCATATACAGTTGAATACAGTTGAAGGACGCCCATACCACCCTCATGATCCCACCTATTCTCCTATACCAGTTGTCTATGATTCGCCTAGTTCTCAGTTACCTTACCCTCATGTAAAAGTTTGCCAACCAACAAAGTTTGCACCACCAATTAAATCAGTCTGTCCCCTAAGCACAACAAAAAAAAGCAATCTGCCCTCTAAGCCCTGAATACAATTCAGTAGTACATCACATCCTATTCTATAATCACTGTGCTAGTAGTTCAGCAAATCCTATTTTATATTCACTATGCTAAACATATCAATACTGGGGTTCCCAGAAATGCCCTTCTGACACAAACAGTATAGGAAGTATCAGTACTGGGGCACAGATTTTCTGCTAGTGGTCACTCGCCTTCTTCTGCTGACACTGAACACCTCCTCTCCTCCCCTGCTGGTAGTAGCCTCTCCTGGGCATATCCCCAGAGAGACTATTTAATAACTGGCAGAGGTGGGGGTGGGGGGGGGGGAGAAATTAGCCACGCTGTTATATTTCAGACATACAGCAATTAAGTTGTATTGGCAGTGTGGTATATAGCAACATTATGACCCCATGCCCATTTCTAAGCACTGTAAATTAGCCATGATGTTATATTTTAACCCCAGCAAACCTAGCTTACAAATCTAAGCACTCTAAACACAAAGCTTTTATATTTCAACCCTAGAAAATTTAGTTACAAATCTAAGCACCCAAAACACACACCAACAAATCTAGTTCCAAAATAAGACCCACAAGAAGGTTGTTTTTCACCAGAAACCCAATACCCAAACCTTAGCAGGTGTCCTCCTCCTTCTTCCACTTGCGTCCTGCTAGACAAAAAGGAAGCTGGCCAAAGCCCCAGAGCTCCGCTGCCGCACCTGAACCACAACGCCCAAGCTGATTGTAACAAGCCACTCACCAGGATTTTTAAACCCTGCCTCTTGATTTGAAAGTGACTTGCATGCTCTGAGTGCTTACCCAATTGGTGCTCTCTGCCAGCTGCACCATGGGTGTCTGTTGACTGTTACCTCATTCGTGCCTGCAAGAGAAACCTGTGGTTGTGCCTGCAGGAGAAAACAATCAGGCCCCTATTAGTTTTAGGCTTAAACAAGTTAGGCCGTAACATGCTCTAATCCCAAAAGTTTTATATTTCAACCCAGTTTTTGGCTGTAACACACTGTAGTCCCAAAGCTTTTATGTTTCAAACTAGCAAACTTAGCTTACAAATCTAAGCATTCTAAATTAGCCATGTTGTTATATTTCAACACTAGCAAACCTAGCTTACAAATTTAAGCACTCTAAATTAGTCACGCTGTTATATTTCAACCCTAGCAAATCTAGCTTACAAATCTAAGCACTCTAAACACAAAGCTTTCATATTTCAACCCTAGCAAATTTAGTTACAAATCTAAGCACCCAAAACATGCACCAACACGTCTAGTTCCAAAATCAAACCCACAAGAAAGTTGTTTTTCACCAGAAACCCAATACCCAGGCTGGACCAGTGGCTCTGAGGGCTGAGGCACTGAATGCCTTACCTCAAGCTATGCCAGTTACCCGTGTTCGGGAATGAGCATGGGTTGCTGGGGGTTGGCAGGGGAGGAGAAGGATTGAGCATCCGATGGACTGCTGTCCTTATCCGGGAAGGGGGGGTCCTCAGTAGTTAGCACCCATGTGCCCCCTGGCAAAGACTGGGGGACAGGACACTGTGCTGCAGCATGGGGAGGAGTTGGGGCAGATGCTTGGAGGGAGCACATGTGGACATGTGCTTGCTCCTCTACATTGGTGTCATTGCACATCCCAGCTCCAGGAAGAACACCAGAAAAAGGAGGAGTTGCTGCAGCACAATGGTGAAGAGTGCCTTGCAGGCTCCGCTCCTGGCCAGCCATGACACTGGCCCACTGGTTCCAGACTTTTGTGGGGGTTGGGGAACCCTACTGACCCCAACAGAGGTGGCAAGCCCTGGGAGTTCAGGTCAGTGCCAGATGGTGGATGTTGGGGTATGGGGCTGAGGGTGCCCTCCGGAGAAATAGTCAGCACATTAGCAGCAAAAAAGTAACACCAAAAAAAAAAAAAAGGAACCCAGTGCCCAAACCTTAGCAGGCATCCTGCTCCTCTCTTCACTTGAAACCTGCTGGACAAAAGGAAGCCATCAGAAACCCTAAAGCCCTGCTGCTGCGCCCAAACCACAATGCCCAAGGAGCAAATTATAGAGTCAAAACAGACGGGAGCAAGGTGACACATGGAGATAAACAAATAACAAAATGGCAGAGTAAACAGAGAAACTGGAGGCAGCATGGAGGTAAGATCACATTAATGAAAAGCACTAGGCAGGGTAGGTATGTGTGGGGCTTGTATAGGGAAGCGGGGTTGAGTCTGGAACCTTCCTATTAAACCACAGGTGAAACCTTTTAATTAAGATGTTATTATAGTTATATGTATTGTTTTATAGCAACATGAATTACAAGTTCTGCACATTTTCTGGAAGCTGTTGTATAATTATAGATGTCCAGTCATTACATGCGTGATGACCTAATTCAGTAGCTTTTTCAGTTAAAAAAAAGCACTGCACACATGCCAAAAAAATATCCAGAAATGTAAACATTGCCACCTGCAAACTGTGAAATGCCTGTGAATTTTGTGGCTGCAACAGTTAAATCAATGAGACACCTAGAAGTGTACCAGAATCTTGCATTTTTTTATCAAACAATCTCTACGTGTGTCACATTGCTGTTGTAACACACCTTTTCTGTACAGCGAAGAAGCTTCACAGTTACTGTTGTAGTTATCTCTTCTCAAATGAGCATAACTCATTTTTGAATATTTTATCAATTGTATGTTTACACCACTTGCAACTATACAGGTTCAGGATATCTGCCTCAAACTAATTTCTTATCTCGCCCCTTTCTTTTTCTCCAAAGTGTTGATGAAAGCCATAATAAACTCAATTGGATCTTGCTGCTCTGATAAAAAGAAAACACATTTTTTTTTCTGTACTGCATGTTGCTAAAGACATGTAGAGATTCATATGTTTTCTATGCATATGAAGCAATTCTTTTACGATGTTATTTTATGCAATAAATAGTTTTTTAACCTTACCCAGTGATTTGGGTTTTTAATGTTTGATACCTGACAGCCTGACTCACATGCAGAAGTTTTTGGTTTGTTATGTCATGGATCCAGGCATTTGAGTAGCTGCCTCCTACAACCCCAGTGTTGTGACATGTCATTTACTTCCAGGTACTGCATTGTATCTTGGCTTGACTCTGTTGTAAATTTCACATAATAGTTGTCATTTTACTGACATTCTCTCCATAGGTTGAGGAACATTAGTGTTATAAAACTACCAAAATACAGTCTACAAATACTTTCTGGATGTCAAACTAAAGGTCCACATTGCAGTATGATCGATTGTTCCATTGACCAATCTTAATTCTGCTGAGATATATTTACAAAGCATAACTCAAGACTTACTATGCGCATTGAGAATGTTGTCAAGTTCAGCTGTCCTTGACACATCAACCCTACGTTTTTTTAGCTGATTTGTCAATATCTTTAGAAATGTTTGTGTGACACACTCTCTTTCAGTACAGTCTAGAGAAGGAAGTTACACAAGATTGTGTCCCTCTTTTTTAACATATCTGTGTTGAAAGCATCACAGGATTGCATCAATGACATCGAACAAACAGGCTGCAAATGCTGTAGTACCAATTTTAAAAATGTATTGACAGCAGATTGCAAAATGTTTACATCCTTTGAAACTAAATGTGAATTCTGCAACTTTATCATAGGTGCAGTCAACTTCCCAATTCTGATGTTGACTTACATATCTCTATTGTGTGTTCCTCACTTTGTCTCATATTTTGTGTCAGTTTTTCATAGCAGAAGAGATGCCACCAACTTAGACCTCAGTACATCCTATGCTTTTTATAGCTTCAGATGCTGACAGCTTACAGAAGGCAAGGTTCCTTTTTACAGAAGTTACTGTAGCTAAAAATCACCTAATACTTGTATGTTTAGCTACAAGTAGCACATTGGTCTGATCTCCAACAATTACAGCTGATCTGAGATGAATGAAAGCAGATTAGAAACCATACTAATTCCATCTACTACTAGTAGTTTCAGACTAGTAAACATGTATTGGAGTGCACTATGGTCCAGTGTGGTACCGCAGGAAGGTACGAATTTCACTAGTGATATCACAGAAATGTTTAGGAAATATCTGGCTATATCTTTGGCTGCAATTGTACTGTAGATATGTCCCATGACAACTCCAGTACTCCGCAGCTCTACCATGCTTAAATGGTAACATAAATATTTAGTGCAAAGGAACACCCCCAGTGTGATGTTGTCAGTTCACTTGGTGCTGTAATACATGTGGTGGTGTCAGTCAAGATGCAATGCCGTAATTCTGCACTATATCAGACTGCAGCAGTATGAGTGGGGAAAAGTGTAATTTGATGACAATTAAGCCCTTTTTACTGCAGTATTTTGTGACATGTCATTTATTGCAAGTTATTGCATTGCATCATGGCAGGTTCCACTGTATTCTGTGGAGAATATGTAATTTCATGAATTTTGCACAAATGGTATTGGTAAGAATGCTTTTGCCTGTCCCAGCTGTACCACTGACAGACAAATAGAAAGGCTTACACTCCATGCATTTACAGATATTGTTTTCAGGTTTTAAACCATCTGCAATACTTGTAATCACTGTGTTATGTGGCTTCTGCTATTCTGTACTTACTGTAACTGTGTTTCTAAAGTGGTACTGTCACATTGTGTTTAGAAGCCTTGCTCTCTACCCTCAATGTCTTCAAACATCATTACACTGACATCATTTAGGTAAAGTCAGTCACCTGAACTGTATGTGACATCTTCAGCAACCACTTCTATGAACTTTGAGGAGTATCCTTATCTAATTCTTCTATTGCCACTTTCTTCTTTATTTTGTTCCTTTTTGTTTTAGTCTGTGCATTGCTGAAAATTGTAATATGTAATACTACAACCATTTGCTTTAAATGCTCCCTCATATTGTAAAGTCACATATTCCGCTTTGAGTTGCTATTCCTCTTTTCATAGTTTGGAAAAGTACACCTCAACAAAGTAGAATAATTCTTTCCTTTCTGGTATTGCAGCTGATAACTTTATTTTCTCAAACAATCATGTTTTCTATCAATTTATCAAAAATTCCTGACCACTCAATGCAGCAAATATGTATTTTTTTTTTTTATTTAAAATTTTGATGACCGGGAAAAGCACACTGAGCTGAGGCTCATTTCCAGGTGTGACCCTGGTTCAAAGTGTACAGTGAGTAAAACAGGAGTAACAAATGGTGAAGAATATAATCAGTATGTACAGACATTTTTACATGGAATGTTATACAATATATATATTAAAACAAACAGTAAGTGAGCAGAGTAGATGATCAGTAAGGGACAGGGTTGCAGATGAGGGGCTAGGGAGGGTGAGTAGAGACTGTGAGGGGCCTCTGCTGTGTGCTGAGACCATTTGTACAATTGGGGCAAAGTGGGATGGGTAGGAGTCTAAGCAGTTGGCAAAAGGCCAGATGAAAGAGAGGCCAGGTGTAAATTGGAGGGGAGATTGTGCAAGAGAAGGGGGAGATGGTAAGAAAAGGCAGCTTGGCCAATGAGAGTGTGAGGTCGGGGCAGGTGGAAAGTGTGTGGATCCCTGCGGTGAAGAGAGTAGTTTAGGGAAGTGGCTGATGTGAGGTGGGAAGTGAGGTAAGGGGGTAGGGAGTCAAACCAAAATTTAGCTATGAAAGAGGTGCAGTGGATGGATCTCCGGTGGGAGAGTGGAGCAAGGGCTAGTGTGGAGTAGAGTAGGCAGTGGTAAGAGTGTGTGGGGTGAGGCAGTGGCAAATCAGCAGAAAGATTTGAGAAGGATATCAAGTCTGGAGAGAGAGGAAGCTGGGGCCATTCCGTAGACAATGTCGGCATAATCTATAATATGCAGGATTGTTTTGCATACAAGCTCACAATGAGTGGGGATAGGCAAGTTGTTTTTGTGGTGATAGAGGATGGCGAGCTTGGGCCGGAGTTTGGGGCAGATGGCATCTATGTGAGTGGAGTAGTTAAGATGGCTGTCTAGTCAAACACCCAAGTACTTGAAAGCTGGGACTAGCTCTAGCGGTGAGCCATCCAGGGTGGTGATCACTGGGGGGGCAGGGAGAGTAGCAAGTTTTTGCCTGGTGCCAAAGACCATGGTGACAATTTTTTTTTTGAGTGTGAGCAGGTTGTTGATAAACCATGACTGAACTCTATTGAAGTCAAGTTGGAGGTTGGGGAGGACAGAGTTGTAGGAGGGGCCCAAGGCAAAGATGATAGTGTCATCTGCATATAGATGCACATTGGAGGAGAGGTAGGTGGAGGGAAGGTCATTAATGAAGAGAGAGAACAGGATGGGACCAAGTATAGAGCCTTGGGGGACACCTGATATGATAGGGAGAGGAGTGGAGATAGCGTTGCCTATTTGAACAGATTGTTGTCTGTCAAGAAGATACAAAGGGAACCAGGTGATGGCAGGTTGGGTGATGCTGAAAGAGCTAAGTTTGTGAAGTAGCAGTGGGTAGGAGACAGAGTCAAAAGCTTTAGTCAGGTCTATGAATAAGACAGCTGTGGTTTGGCTGTTGTCCATTGCAGAAAGTATGGAGTCAGTTATGCTTAGAAGGGTGGTGATGGTGGAGTGGTGCTTTCTGAAACCTGACTGTATGGGTGAGATGGAGCTGTTGGAGGAGAGAGAGACAGACAGTTTGGACAATATGAGAGATTGCTGGACTTTGGCAAGGGTAGGGAGGAGCGAAATAGGACTGTAATTTCCTGGGAGGGACAGGTCACCACCTTTGTGCAGAAGGATGATAATGGCCAATTTCTAGGCTTTTGGGACAGTGGTTGTGTATAGAGAAACATTTAGTATGTGAGTCGGGGAGGGCCACAATAGTGGCAGCAGAGATACACAGCAGTTTGGAGTGAATACCGTCAGGGATGGTTTTGGTCGTTCTAAGGGAGGATAGTGTATGATAGACTTCCTGCAGTGTGAAAAGAGGAAAGAGGAAGCTGGAGGATGGAGAGGGTGGCTCAGCCAAGTTAGAGGAGTGGGGTGGAGTTAGGGAGGACACAGGAGACAAAGAACTTATTAAGGAGCTGTGCTATGGAAGCAGGGTCTGTGATGGTGTTCCCATCTATATTAAGGGCTGGGCATGCCCGTTTAGTAGGGGGGTCAAGAAGGGAGTTGATCATCTTCTAGAAGGACACATGGGGGTTCTGGTTTTGTGTGAATTGCACTTTGAAGTAAAAGGATTTAGATTGCCTGATGGACTTAGTACATTTATTTCTAAGATGTCTGTAGGACTGTAGGTCCTGTGAGGCATGGGAGGCTTTGTACAGTCTCCATGCCTTGTTCCTGGTGTGACACAGGGAGATAAGGTTGGGTGTAATCCATGGTTGGTGGTGGCGTTTTACTCTGACCTTCCTGAGGGGTGCATGTAGGTCCCAGATATGACGGAAGATACAGCAGAACTGGAAAAGAACGATATCTATGTCGGACGTGGTGAGGACTGGTAGTCAATCTGCATTAGAGAGTTCCATGTGATAAAGACAAGTCAGAAAGACTGCCAACACATGGAGAGAGCAAACCTGAGCCCATAGTCAAAAGGACGACAGAGATTGTACCGACCGTTGCAAATAGCGACAGTCACTACAATACCTGACTAACCACACAGAAATTATTTTTTCATGTGGGGGTCTGTGCCCCCTGCCCCCCAAAACCAACTCTGAGGGGGGTGTGGACCATGGGGCAAGTTACTGGATTTTCACTACACAGGATATAGCGAGGTGTTGCACCACTAGCTCTCTTGTAGAGCGCTATGATTGAGTTTCTCAAAAGTGCAGTGCTCAATAATCAGCGCTCTACATGGGTGCTACCACATTAGAGAGGTCTTGCTGCAGGGTGTGTTCATTTAGGAGGTGTAGAGGGCGAAATCAGATAAATTTGGGATGTAAGAGAGGGGAGTGGATTTTGCAGAAACAGTAAGTCACACAGTGGTCACTAAGGACTTCAGGGAAAATTCCTGAATCAGATACATGGTGGGGATGGGAGGATAAGAGCCAGTCCAGAAGGGTGTGGACCTATGGCTCTCTCACGGTCCTCAACAATACTGTAATTTAAACTATATCTTTGTGTGACTTAAGACAAACACTTGCTACTGAGAAGGATGCGTCATTGCTGGTAATATACATCAGCAAGATTACTCCAAAGGATATTTGTTGATTATGGGTCATGATCAGCCAGAGCTTCAATATGCTGGATGTTTACAACCCTATGACAATATTGTTTCATGGTTACATTTAGGTAATGAATGTCAGTCAACTTTTTTTTTTTAATATTTCTATTTTTACACCTGCAGTACTGATGGGGTTTTCCCCCCTGTCATAGCCCTGGAGCCCATTCAAGTTCACCCCATGCCATCCCCAGGACTACTGGAACCCAGGAGACGGCAGCTTACCTCCCACAGTGGGTCTCACCCCTCCAGTCCTAAGGGGGGAGGACCGATATTCTAATCTGGAGTTCAACATCCTGGAGTGGGCTGGGGTGGTGCTTGCTAGACTCCTGGCATCATCCTGCATCACCTACAGGGGTTGCAAGCTTTTTTCCCTCAAGGAATGTGGATGTAGATTGACATCAGCTTGCAAGCATGCATGCTCCATGGACATCTGTTATTGTCTCTCCCATCTGTGAGGTCCTAGCCTGTGTTCTGCTAGCCCCCACTGGGAGTCACCATGGTGCCAGGCATCTACAACCTCCCCAGTGGATGTGAGCTGTCCATGGGATGCTCAGCCTACCTCCCCCTGGCCAGCCCTATGATGCTCTGGGCTTGTTCCAGAATCCAGGTCATCAGGATTGCAAGCAATAGTTCTACCACTGCGCTGCCAGGCAGACTCAAGAATGTCATTCAACTTACAATATAAATATGTTCCTATTCATGAATCATTGGCTTTACGGGCTCCACACTCTCTGTGTAATAGTGCCTTTGAGCCCAGTGACCACAGCTGTTAAGTTAATGATTGTGTGGACATCTTTTCTCACATATCATGAAGTTCTGTTTTTTCCTGTTTTCCATATGAAGTAATATATCATGCAAGTCATACAGAGTTATCTGCAATATATTGCAATTTAGTGTTTACCTGCCACATCAAAAGAAGAACAGCATTTTAATCATTGATGTTAACTTCTTGTTCCGATCAAAGTACTTCATACACACACTTAGTGGATTTTGCTCTCAGACAATGATGAATTGCCAAGAAGACATCATTAAATGTTGCAGTCTGTGTTGCTCATCTCAGAAATCCAAACTGTCAGCGGGTATAACAGCATCCTCCACTTATAACTTTTGCAGAAAGTGCTGCACTTATGATTTTGATATTCATCAACTAGTTTCCTTTCTGTTGGACTTCTGACCCTATCAGGAGGCTTACATGTGACATGTTTCTGGATGAATTTGAGAACTGCTGCAGTATGAGCATCACCCATCTGTGGAGCATATTTAACCCACAATAACATGTGAATATGAGGTGCTCCACGATTTTGGTATTCAATTCTCAGGAAATGTTTATTTATGAAACCTACTTGGGGATTATTAGTGTTTTTTACACTCTCAAACATATGCAAAAAGGGTGAAGAAAGTGCTTGCTGCTCTCAGCAGAGCTAGTGAGCATTGCTTACATTGTGTTTTTCAGTTTATGCCACTAACAGCTACTATACATTTGCTCATTTCAGAAAATCTCATATCAAAAATTCTGATAACTCTTCCCAGCTGTGCTCAGCACAGCTTATAGTAGCAAACCACATGGAGATATTATAGTCTCTAAGCATGCACAAATATCATTTACAGATTTACATTATCATAGGCACCTTGCTGTCCTGCAATACTATGCACTGAATATTTATTTACACACCTATTTTTTTATATTCAAAACACCTTATATTATTGTCTCCTCTCTAGCTTCCCCTCTCCCCAGGACACATCTGGAAATGAGCAGTTACCAGCAGGGGTGTATCCAGGATTTTATAATGTAGGATGCGGTGGTGGTGTGCTTACTTGGCATGCAGTTATGACATGTTTTTTAATTCTGTATATTGTCTGCTATTATTTTTTTCATTACATTTTTGACAGAAAATGCAAATGTATTCTATAGTTTTGACTTTATAGTTTCTTATAATCAATATATTAGACTTTTCCAGCAAGTGAAATGCAGCAGCTCAAGCAAATAAATTACATTGGGGGTGTGGCCATTCCCTTCAATCCGCCCCCCCCCAGATCCACCACTGGTTGCCAGCTCAGTATGTCTTTCCTGGTAAAACTACTGAGTTAAATTGAATAATACTACAATAAAAGTCTTTACTTGGCATCTTACCAATACTCTTTAGTTCCTCAAAGTCAAAAAAACAGCACTCCAAGCCTGAGCTCAGGATAAATCCAGGTCCAAACTGAATATAATAAACAGTAAAGTATTTTATTCAGTGCTCATGCACTAAAGGACCAACAGGCATACAGATACAGAAAGCTTACTAGCCCCAACGCTTTGACTCAAAACAGAGTCTTCATCAGGGTGTAACAGTTAACTGGTGAAGAGGGACCCTATATAATGGGTCCAATTAAGAAATTCAATTAATTAAATGAAAAACATACATAAAAAATCAAAAGAAAGACCATTTAACTTTAGCTAAGAATCAGTGTTGTAGTATAAACACTAAGTGGGGCAGCTATATTAAAACCAACACATCCACAGCTATGTGAATAAAAATAACAACATTTTGGGTGTAAAACATTGAAAACAATGGCAACAATGAATGAAATGAACACAAATTGGATCAAACCTCCAACATAGAATGGCAACAGGCAGAGAAATGACTGCAAGGCAACTTTGTTATAGGACCTCCTTGTAAGTGAGGACCAGAGGAACTGTAGGACAACCAGATGAAATGGAAACAGACCTGAGGAGAATCAGAGTGAGTAAAACATTAATTTTTAAATAATATGCAATACTATTTGTCCACAACTGCAGTTTTAAACATTGCTTATAACTATTCTTAATGAGTTCAACAAAAGCATTTAGAACAGCTGACCAGCTAGTTTTAAAGAGACATAATCAGAAGAATAACAAAACATTATTTCTTTTCCAAAAATGGTTTCAAATCCCATTTATCATTAAGCCCTTGGGGTTTCACACTGTGTAAAGTGTATATCCACGTACTTTCCCATTGTAAGAGCAGGTTTGGTCTGTCACCCCCAATTTTATGTTGGCTTGCTGCGCTTGCGCGCAGGTCAACATATTGGGAGAGTGGAGATTTGGAGGCGTGGCTGCTGTTGGGCGAAAGCAGGGCATGCATCAGTAGGTGCGTCCCTCATTCCCCAATAAGCCAGCATGCTCGCACTGACACCGACATTATGTAAAGTGGACATAACTTGTAAACAAAGTGCCACTGCAATCAGAGACAAGCTCGTCATGCAGCAGCATAAAGACACGCCTCCCATACGTGCCTTTCCAACATTTCAATAAACATGGCGCCGAAGCTGCCGCATAGTGGGTGAAGCTCGCCCCTTAGATACGCCGACGGGGAGCCTACCCCCGTCGGCATCACCCCCCAACTGTTGAATGCCGAGGGGGTGCCCAACTCCGCTGTGCACTCTCCCTGACTTTGTTTGCGGGAGGTGCCCTATCCCCAGCGGCATTAACTTCGTGTTGTAGGCCAACGAGGGTGCCCAATCCCCTTCGGCTAGTGACCCCCCAAACCCACTTAGGTGGCATGCTGGGAACCCACCCCAGTGTGCCAAAACAGTCCCGCGCCTTTGTTTGCGCTGGGGTGCCCAATCTCGGCGGCATTAACCCCCTGTGTTAGTGCCAACGAGGTGCCCAATCCTCGTTGGCTACTAACCCCCAAACCCACTTATGGGCACACTGGGAGCCCACCCCAGCATGCTAAAACTGTCCCACGACGTTTTCTGTACCTAGAATACTAAACGGTCCCTCGTAGTCTAAGTCCGCCCCTTTCCACCCGCACCACCCACTGCGCACCTGCCTCCCTCACCCCTACCCCATACTTACCTCCGGAGTCTGGTGCGACGCATCTTCAGTGGACCGGAACACGCTGCACTTTCAAAGCCGACCATCTGAACTGAGGAAATGCTGGTAAGCTGTATAATGGAGTGAATAGGGTTTTTCAACTTTGTTGCATATCTCAGGCATTTCTTGGACTTTTGCACCAATTTTCAACATGGGGTTTTGGGGCCCTCCTCATGAATCTGTCACTGTCATGGCTTTTGTCAGCCTCGAAGGTGATTTCGAGTCACTGCGTGGAAATCACCTTTGGGGACCGATAATGAAATGACAGTGGCAGTGTTCATGAGTGCCCTTAAAAGCCTAAGTTCCAAATTTGGTGGAAAAATCCAACAAATGCCTGTTTTACGAGTGTGCATTGCGAAAGTTGCTACGCAGGCTCGTGAACTTCACGCATTCACAATATTTTACTGCTGGATTTTCAGCATTGTCATTTTTGCACCTCCTTGTGAACAGTACAGCTGTCATTTTCCACATCCTGCCTGAAATGTGTTTCCGCACTTCCGGCGCACAATAGAGCAGTCGCTGTGGGAAATCAGTGTTTGGGCCAGATTATGAAAATGACAATGACACAGTTCATGAGCAGAGGACCTAAAATGCCTATGTTGAAAATTTGGTGATGATTCTCCATAAAATAACTGTTACAAGCATGCGTTGGCAGATTGCATGCACGCTCGTACCGTCGTGCATGTGTGATTTTTTCAGTCTGGATTTTCACCATTGGCATTTTTCCACACCTCTTGATGAACAGTACAGCCGTCATTTGACATATTGTGCCCAAAATGTGTTTTTGCACTTCCGGCGCAGAATAGCGTGGTCGCTGTGCGAAATCACTTCTTGGGACACTTTGAGGAAATAACAGTAACACTGTACATGAGCAGAGGTGCTAAAATGCCTATTTTGAAAATTTGGTGCGAACGCCCATAAAATGGCAGTGTTGCAAGCATGCATTGCATATTTCCCACGCACCCTAGTAGCTTTGCAAATTTGGTATATTTACATGCCACATTTTCAATACTGGCATTTTTTTCCACCTCCTTATGAACTGTGCAGCTGTCATTTCTCACATCCTGCCCGACATGTTTTCCCGAACTGCACTACCAAACACCCAAAGGGACACCCTAATGCTTGTCATTCTCTGCAGGGTGGGGGTGGATTGGTATCAGTTCAATACTTCACTGCCATTCCTATGATACATCTGTCTAACTCCTGCACTACCAATGCCAATGCCAGCAAGCCAACATTCGGCATTGACAAATGCTTGTTCATGGGTGGCACATGTTCAATGCCCAAAGTTTAAACCATGAGGTTTAGATTTGTGAGACTCTATAAAATGTGTACCAACATGGGTGTTCTGTTTACCACTAGTAATAGAACGAATATGTCTTGTAACCTCTGTTTAAGAGGTCAGACGGCCTTACCAATATAAAGCAAATTACAAGTGCACCACAGTGCATGTACAACTTAAGAGTTATCACAAGTGATAAGTTCCCTGATGTCTGCCTTAATATTGGTATGTGTAGGATGTTTGTTTATTTTGTTTATTTGAATCTAGGATTACAAGTACCTTTGAGCCAAGGCTCTTTTACAAAGGTTCCACATCAATATTACAGGAAATTGTCAACAGATAGGTTCCAGAGAGACAGAACAAGAACATATTAATGTTAACACAGTACATGGTGTAATCCAACCAGAGATGTGAATACACAGGGAACAGTAGGAGGGAAATGGCAAGAGAGGAAAAGGTCTGGGACTGGGGGGTGGATTTGGCAGTGGAGGAGCAGGGTGGTGCAGCCAATTGGCCTTGTCAGGACAGACACAGCACAAGTGCTTGAGTGGTTTATAATGGAGAAGTAAGTGCTAGAAGAGTGGGAGAAAGACAGCCAGACACCTGTGGGGTCGGAAACAGAGTAGGGGACAGCGATGATTAAGTGGTGCAATCACAGATGTATGAACTCTTTGGCTGGAACTCCAGATTTACAAACATTGTAGCAATTACATCTGTAGTAGCCACAAGGACATTGAGGTAGCCAAGTAGTGGTAGTCATGGCAGGTACAGCCATCCTGCTGTGAACCAGCTTATTTCTAAGGTTTTCACATCTGGTAAAGGTAACTCTAGGTTTGTTACCAACAGAAGCACCTACATCATTGTCCCCAGAAGAATAGGCCAATGTCTATGTACAATGCTGCCTGTCTGGCCTGCAATGTGATTGTAGTCTGTAACAAAAGTGCAAGGCACTTTTTCTCTTACTTCTGTGTCCCTTGCTACATTCTTGAGGAGATTTTCTCTACTCATTTGAAGAACTTACTCTTTACAGTAATAAATGTGGCAGCACCGTAGTCTTGTAAGGAGTGTACAAAGCGGTAATGGGGGAACTAGCTTCTTACACAGATGGGTTTCTCCTGAGGCTGGCAGGAGGCAGGGCCCCAATCATTGGGAATCCTATGGCCTGGCCATGGGATTTCCTTATTGGGCTTGGCCTGCATGTGAAACAACCTCTGATGGGGGGAGTGGCACATGTCACATGTCTCAGAAGCCACTCCTTATGCCTCAAAGGATGTTGTCCTTCTGGAGGTCTCACCCTTTACAAACTGGTGGATTTGTCAGGTAGGTTCCCTTTGGAGTGGGGGAAGTCTGGTTGATGGTGTTGACTCTCCTATAGACTTGTAGACAATCCTGAGCTGTTCACATCATGCTTCTACTGTAGTTGTCACTTGATTTATCAATAAACATATGGCTATGGCCATTTTATCCAAAGCACTGTGTACAGTATGTTCCTTCTGTTCAAGTAAAGGGGGTATGGTGCCTACTAATACAATAAGCAATTAATCTGTACAATTAATTTTCCAAGTTATTGCACTGTTTAAAGTTTGAGTATTGTACAGCAAATGTTCACACAACATGCAAACACCATCAGTTCTTTTGTTATTTTTTGTGAATCTGAAATCTAGCTATTTCATGCCCATAGATTTTAATCATTTTATTTCTTCTGATGGTTCAGCCTCTACATAGTGCTGACATTCAACATCAACCTGTTCTTCATTAGATATTTGTTTTTATTTGGTAGCTATGTTTTTACTGTACTATACTGTACTGTACTGTAGTGTGAGTCACTCCTCTGCCATATAGCGATGTCAGCAGTACATCCCAAGGTTCATAGCAATACCAGGCTTGCTATAGAAGCTCTGGTACAGCCTGCAGTGTTTAGCAGCTCAGAATGTAAAATCTAACTGCAGAGGACAGTCATGAAATACAATTCCAGAATCAATGCAAGAAGGGGTAATTTATGCATGAAAGTCAAAAGGACTGGGAAAGGTGCTGACAGCAACTAGATCTTCTCTCAATCCCCATGCTTTGTTACAGAGGCAGAAGTAAGTCAGTTTTACAAAAAAAAATACATACTGACAAGGCATTTGGATTTGGGCATAATGCATTGCTAACAGTGTGTCTTGGGGAAGGGGGACACAGTTTGTACACCTAGTGCTGGTAGTTTTCCCTTGCAAAACTGCTGTAACTGCACTGTACTGCACAGTGTGAGTCACTCCTTTGGCATACATTGATCTTAGTGGGAGCCAGCAGTCGAGCAGCTGAACAACAAAGGCAAGTGCAGCTGGGCTAAAGCAGGGCTCAAAAACTAATGCAAAATATGGAAGGCAGAGTAAACCTTAGCCAAAAATAAAAGATGCATACACCCTTTCAGGTCTAGTACTGCATATAATGACTACAAGCTGTAACTTTTTGGACCATCATGAAAGGTGCTCTTTAAAGTAGAGGAACCACATATCATGCATACTTGTCTCTTTAATGTTTGATTGTTTCTCTATATGCTGCCTGTGTAGTACATCAGTGTTTCTATGCCTCTAAAATGACTCCAGTTCATCTATATTGTATTTATTTTTTATTTGAACTCTTCTTTTGTGTTCTCCTTAACTTTTCCAAACAGCTATACTTTGAATAATGTTATAATACTGTCCATACTCTACTTCCATGCAGCTTTTTGGTGGAGTCCATTTAGCCTAGTGGTTACAGTACAGAGCTGTGAAGCATCAGACTCAGATACCCAAGTTTCAATCCCACAACCACCACTTTCTTACTGTTCAGTGGGCATAAGTGGGGCACTGGATGTGTCTTGGCAGTACAAACAAAGGGTCAGGGGACTGAATCCACCTGAGAACAGATTCCTGACTTACAGCAGCTACAGTGGTGTTCTGGTTATGTCTTGGCATTATAAACAAAGGGTCAGAGGCTTGATTCCACTCAATTCAAGAGATTTATTTCATTTTTGGGGAGTCAATGTAGTGTTGGCATTAAGAGCACTGATCTGCTAGACTAGAGAACAGGATTTGAATCCCATAGCCACCACTTTTATACTGTGTGACCATAAGCAAATCACTTAACCTCCCTGTGCTCCCAGGATGCACCTGGAAACAAGTCTTGGCTTAATATGTTTTTCCTGGCCAAAAATTGCAAAACTGTAGAAAACAAACACACACACACACGCTTTCAGGGGGGAGGTAAACAGAGACCTGTGAAAACTCAAGGAGTGGTCAAGGGTATGGCAACTGGATTTCAGTGTGAAAAAGTACAAAATAATGCACTTAGGGCACAGAAACTAACAGGGCAGAATACAAAATTGGAGGAGTGATATTGATGAAAGTTGAAAGAGCAATGAGGAAAGAGACCTAGTGTAGTCATATTATATGACCTGAAGGTAGCCAGGTAGTGCAACAAAGCAGTTGGGAGAGCTAACCTAGTGGGATGCTGTAGTACATAGGAAGGGATATCACCAGCAGAATGAGGGAGGTGGTGCTGCCCCTGTATAGATCACTGGTAATGCCCCACATTGTGTATTCTGTCCAGTTCAGGAGACACATCTCTGGAGGGACATAGATTGGAGGTGATCCAGAGGAGGGCAACAAAAATGGTGCTGGGTCTGCATCAAAAGTCTGATGAGGAGACACTAAAGGACCTCAATATGTACACAGTAGAAGAGAAGAGGGAGAAATGTAACATGATAGAGACCTTTAAATACCTCAAGTGGATTAATATGGTACAAGAGGGAAGTATTTTTCAGAAATAATGGTACTCAAAAACAAAGGGACATGTTATGAAGCTGGAAGGGGATAGATTAAGAAGAGATATGAGGAAGTATTTCTTCACAGAAAGAGTGGTGGATGCCTGGAATAATCTTTCAGCAGAGGTGGTGGAGTTGAAAACAGAGTTGGGGTTCAAGAATGTATGGGAAATGCATAAGGTAATAGTAGGTGAAAAGAAGTGGGGAAAGAGAAAGAGGAGGAGATCAAGAAGAGTCTGTGGTGAGAATATAAGTAGTGAAAATGGGCATATTGGGTGGGCCAAGCAGGCCTTATCTGCCATCAGGCTCTTAGTTTTTATGTTATTTCTCGCCTTTTTTTGTTACAACTAAAAAATATGTTTGTTTTCCTCATCACATCTGAGTTTATCTTGCTATACTATTCCATTCTACTCTGCTTCAAATGCTTAGTCATTGACAGCTTAGCAACAAAATTATTTTCTTTGCACTACCTGAAAAAAAAGGAAACACAACAACAAACTAAGCATATAAAACAGAAAAAAGTTACATAAAATATTTTATAAATCAAAAGTAATGTGCATACAACTTATATATCACTTCAAGAAAGTACACTGTAAAACACAATTTACTTTTTAAAACATATATAAAATTAGCACAGTAACACTGTTCTAAAATAAACATTAAACATGGTTGCAGTGGGCACAGATAAAGAAAAAAAATATACTAACCAATAGTTATCCCCTAGTGCACATGCACCACATTTAAAACAGTCATACTTCCCGGCCTGGTGGTGCTGAGGGTTGAGGCACTGGATGCCACAACTCACACCACGATGGAGTCCCGGGTTCAGGGATGGACTCAGGTGGCCATGGGTTGGCAGAGGAGGGAGAGGAGGGAGCATCTGGAGGACTGCTTTCCTCTCTCTGGGGAGGGATCCAGGACTGCTCGGTATCCTGGCAACCCTTGATGGAGATTGTGGGTAACACAGGCACACCAGCTGACATGAGGGGAGAAGAGTGGTAAACGCCAGCAGGGAAGCCATGCATGGGTGTCACTGCATGTCGCTCTCCTACAGGCAACCAGGAACACAAGGGAAAAAACCCTGCCAGTCAGGTGAGATGACAGTGAAAATCCAGGTGCAGATGCTGCACACGCCCAACACCGGCCATGATGCCGACTCTACCCTGGGGATCCCTGGCCTTCTCCTCTGGGGCCAGGAGAGGTGGGGATCCTGAACCCGATGTCCTGTCAGTGGATCAGTTCAGGTGGGTGGTAGAAGCTAATGCTGAGTGAGCTAACCTGAAGGATGCCCCGGTCTGGTAGGTGCAGAAAAATAATGTACAAAAAAAATAGTCATTCTTACTTTGTTACATGCATGAAGATTTTTGAATAGGAGTACTGTATGTTGTGAATCATAAAATAAGTTGTTCTTAACCATTTTTGTTCATTTGCATTAAACTCTACAGGTCTTGCAATGCAGTCTTTCAAATTATGCTGTGATTCACAGTAGAAGTAGCACACAACTGCTTAAAAACAGGACAATCTTAACATTGTATTACATTGTATGCATTCAGAGTTAATTTGTTTAACCAAGTTTTTTTTTTACACTAAACATTGTTAAACAATGCATGCTCAACATTTTTCTAATTTGTGACAAATTATGTATATTTGTAATATAATATTTCAACAATATATCAAGAATCACAAAAATAAGTTACATACAAATGTGTTGTATCCTATGTAATAGATTATACTATTTTCTTGGCAGTACATTAAAAATAAGTAATGAAACTATAAAACATTAAGCAACAGAAATTTAATTTGTATAGGTATTTGCCATTATTATCAATCAATCAATCAATCAAATCTTTATTTATCCAGACGAACATCGTTGAGCAAGACTCATTTGCAAGATGGACCTGGTAAGGTCAAGGTTCAATTTACATGAAATATAGCATTCAGAACATTTACAAATAGAAGAATACAAAAATGTGAGTTATACAACAGATCCCAATAATATAACAATCAGATTATACACCAAATTGTGAAGACAGAAATAAAACAATAAATCAGATATTGAACACATAATTTGACATGTTAGGAAAAACAAGGATATATTACATATGTACACGATTCAGAAGGTTCATAAGGTAGCCAGCTCACTAGGATGGGTACTAGGGGGACAAAGGAGTGTTTTGTGGCTGACGGAGTGGCAGGATTGGTACCCTGCAGTAATGGTCAGGGGTAGGGAACCAGGTGGGGAGGGGAGGAATCGTAAGAGTTGGTGCAATAAGAGGATCCAGAGTAGGTATAGGAGGAAGAGGAGAGGGTTAGGCGAGAGGTATGAGCTGGGAGCATTAGGGAGATTTAAGTATTAAGGGTATAGGAGCTGAAAAGGCACTGGATAGTGAGCTATAGGGTAGTTTCACAGTAGGTGCTGGTGAGCTTGTCTTGTGTATCTAAATATGGAGGTTAAACTAGTGTTGATGGAAGCAGCTACATTTTCTTTGAAAATCCTATTGTATAGGTATTTGAAGGCTGAAATAGATATAAGCTTCTTCACTTTCAATGTCTTCTGCATTGTGTTCAATAAAGTGGATAACACATAGCTAACTGCATATCTACCATGTCGAGTGGAATTTAGGCACCTTGAGGGTAATAAGGTTCATACTTCTTAATGCATAACTATTTGATGTGGCTTGTAGAAAACAGTCAGAGATATATTTTGGAAGCTGCTGCGATATTGCTCTGTAGGTCCATAAAATTGCATTTCTATCTCTTCTGGCTTGAAGCGACATCCATCCCACTGCAGAGTAGAGCAGACAGTGGTGAGTGCTGTAGGGTAGGTCTGTGATGAACCTCAAGGCTCTGTGATATAGTGTATCTATCTTGTTCAGACATACAGTAGGGCAGCAACTGTATAAGAAGTCAGCATAATCTAGTACTGAGAGAGGAAAGTGGCCTGTACCATCTTCTTTTTGAATCACTTGAAGGAAGTGCCTTATTCTGTAGTAAAGTCCAAGTCTTTGTCTGAGTTTTTTAACAGTTCTTCCAAATGTTCTAGGTAGTCTAACCTATTATCTAACCATACCCCCAGGTATTTGAATTTTGTGACATAGTCTAGGTTTTCACCAAGGGCAGTGGATAATTTGGAAGGTTGAGAGGATAGTGTACCCTGACTGCACCCAAGGGGAGAAAAACATTGCCTTGGTTTTTTTTGCATTCAATAATAGTTTCTTTCCCAGCAGTTGATATTGCAGCAGGTCGAATTCTGCTTGTAGATCTTTGCAGGCTGTAATAGGTGAAGAGTGACTGACATACAGTACTGTATCATCAGCAAACAGGTGTACAGTGGCTTTGGAAAGTTTTAAGTCGATGCTGTTGATATATATTGCAAATAGGATAGGGCCAAGGATCGATCCTTGTGGTACTCCTCTTTGAAGTGGTCTGAGTGGGGATATATCACCTTTGGCCTTCACCTGCTGAGTTCTTCCTGAAAGATAATTATGAAACCATCTAATGGAATTGGTGTCAAGCCCAACTGACCTCAGTGATGAGAGGAGCAGGTGCGTGGTCACAACGTGTCAAAGGCCTTACTTAGGTCTAAGAAAACAGCACTAACACAATTTTTTTATCCAATTCAAGTTGCCAGTCATTGGTGACTTTTGCAAAACAGTGATGGTACTGTGATTTGTTCTGAAACCAGATTGTGCTGGATTTAGAAGATTGTTAGCTTCTAGGTACTCCCTTAACTGAGTGCTCACAATTTTCAAGTAGTTTGGACAGTACGGGAGAATGGAGATTGGTCTGTAGTTATTGAGGTCTGTGGGATCCCCGGTTTCAATAGTGGAATAACTTGAGTGGTTTTCCAGATTACGGGATACCTCCTGACTGTAATGAGAGGTTGAACAGATGTGTCACGGTACTGCTATAACATGTATGGCAATTTTATGAAGTAGGGGTCAAGGGAGTCAGCACCTGCACTTTTTGTATCCAACTGTAATATTAGTTCTTCAACTTGTTTCATTGTGGTTGGTGTGAAGGAGAAAGTGGAATCAGTCACTTTTACATCAGAGTTCTTAATCCCTAGTTGCAATCTCAGAAGGTTGGCAGGAGAGAGTCAAATGCTAGCCCAGCAGTAGTAAAGTGATTATTAAAAGCTTCCAGTACTTCTATTCTGTCAATGATGGTTCTATTTCCACTATGTACTTTTTCTGGGAGTAGGTTGCTTGTGACATTGCCAGTTATATCTTTATGGTATTCAAAATTTGGCAGGGTTATGGTATGATGAATCTAGTTCAGCCATATAGTATGCAGCCTTTGTGTCTACGCACTTTCTTGGTGCAGAGATTCCTAGCTTTTCTGAACTGCTCCCAGTCAGTGGCTAACTTGGTTTTTCGAGCCTTCTTCCAAAGTTTATCCCTGTTGAGCAGGTTGGATTTAATATCTGAATTGAACCAACGACAAGTTTTATTTTTGATACGAAGTTTAGAAACTGTTGCATGGGTGTTTAGAGCACTTGTAATGATATCATTTAGAATACCATGTGCAAAATTATGCAGTCAGTGTTTCTTCTTAAAAATATAGGGAGCCACTGTATTGGCTAGCTTGACCAATTTGAATCTCAACTAGATGTTACTCCCTCAAGACAGTATTTTCAAAAATGTGTTGCAAAGTACTTAACTGCATCACAATATTTGTTATAACAATTGCTTGTATACATGTGCAACACAATATGTAAATATGTCATAAATCACAAGAGAAATGCAAATACAGTATTCTTTTATTTCCAAATGTTTTAAGACACACTGATTTTCCAAAGGAACAAGTTGAAAAATTATTTTGTGCTGTCATATTCTTTTGCAAACCATTGTGAATAAAAAAAAAGAATGTGTAGAAATATCTGAGAGTGAATATTAAGTAAATAGGGACCAATTTCTAGAATTGTCACTGTTTCCTTTATTATGTGATCAAAAGTTTAGGATTTACAGAAATAACATAGGGCAATTCAAACAGTAGTTACATGAGTTGCAAACAAGAGTACCTAGCCAGGCCTGTGAAGCCAGGGTCCATGGAGATACAGTTCTGGTTGAGTTCATCAGAGTGCATGTAAGAATTACAGAGGCAGTTCAACAGCAGACTAAGTTTACTACTGTAAGAAGGACTGACATGAAGTGTACTTATAGGATTGAATAGTGTCAGGAGGCCCAACTTGGGCCTGTGCAAAACTGCAGTACTGTATATGCAGAACTACTACAGCTGTCTCATGTGTATAGGTGGGGGTGGGGGCAGCCTTAGAGGGGGCGTGGTGTAGACGGTTGGAACTACAGTACGTGGTGACAAGCATCATACGGAGGTCAGGAATGTCTGACCTGGTATGGTGTGAAGAGCTACTCTCAAGACAGATACAGTATCAGGGCATAAAATGGTCATCTGGAATACTGTGGAAGGCTGAGGAAAGAAAAGCCCTCCCCCATTAAGCATTGTATTTAGTCATTCTATCAGTAATGATCTAATGCACACTCTCAAAACTGGCCATTTTGCATACTTCTATCAGCCATTTTGTGGTTCCTGGAGGTTGGGAGTGCCTACAATGGCACAGTATGATTTGTTTAGCAATTACCTGAGTGTCTAGCAGCCAGTTGCAGTGAGCTGGAGAGGGGGCATTGAAGCAGGGTCCAAGTGCCTGAATATCACTGGTGGTGCCACCATATGAGTCAACTGCACCTCTTAGGGTAGAGTTGCATATGGACTGGACCACTGACCAGAAAACCTGCAGTTTCAGGCAGTCTCAGAGAAGGCATATCAGTGTTTCCATGAATTCCCCATATAGGGTTGTGCGAAACTGGAAAATTTTGGCCAGTGAAATATTTCGTGAAATTATGAATCTCACTCGCAGGTAAAATTTTGCCACCCGTGGGAGTAATTTCATCTCCTGCTGGGAAATTTAATGGCCACTGGCCACTTTCCAAAGTTCTCCCTGGTGTCTAATTGTCCGCCTGCCCCCCTGGCTGCTCACTGGGCCAAATTGTTTTTCCCTGGTGTCCAGTGGCCCCCCGGCTGATCATTAGCCATAATTTAATTAGATAGGCACCCCCAAGTTACCTTGGCCCCTGGCCATTTGTTTTATTAAAAAAAAAAGAACTGAACCCCAACTCCCTGGTATCTAGTGGTCCCCCCCCAGGCTGATCACTGGCCATAATTTATTTAGATAGGCACCCCCCAGTTACTTTGGCCCCTGGCACCATAGACTATGTCTATAGATCAAGGGTATGGAAGGTGAGTAGGGCCGGGAGCCTAGAGAGTCTCTGCCAGGTGCCAAAGGTCATTGAGACTGCCTTCTTGGCATTTAGAAAAAGCTGGTGAGAAGCAAACCAGAGCTGAACTTGGTTGAAGTTATTCTGTAAGCTGATTTGCATGGCAGCAGGGTTTTTTCCTGAACTGTACAAAACAGTATCATCAGCATACATGTGAATAGAAGAGGATGAGCAGGCTGTGGGAGGATCATGAAGGAAAATGGAGAAGCGTAAGGCCAAGCACTGAGCCCTGAGGGACACCAGTGTTGATTGGGGAGTGGAGGGGAGGATTCTCACCGACTGGGTCCTACCAGTGAGGTAGGATTTAAACCAGTTGGTGGCTGATGGAGTAAGGCCAGCTGAGAAGAGTGAATCAAGAAGCAGGGGATGGGAAACAGTGTTGAAAGCACTGACTAGGTTGACAAAGATGGCCAAGGTAATCAGGCCATCATCCATCCCTAAAAGGATGGTGTCAGTAAGACTGAGGAGGGAGGTGGTTGTTGAGTGGTTCTTCCAAACACCAGATTGGAGGGGGGTGAAGAAGGAGAAATCAGAGAGGAATGGTGATAGTTGTGAGAGAACTAAATGTTCTTGAAGTTTGGCAAGGGTAGGAAGGAGGGAAATGGGGCGATAGTTGCCAGGAATGTATGTGTCACCACCCTTGGGGAGAGGAAGGACTACAGCATATTTCCAGGATGAGGGTACTTGGGCAGAAATAAAGGACAGGTTAAGGATTAAGGAGATAGGACAAGCAATTTCAGGAGCTGAAAGGTAGAGAAGTTTAGGATCAAGCTTATCTAGTAAGGAGCCTTTAGAGGGGTTGAGGGATAGGAGAGCATTAAGAGCTTTGTCAGGGGAGATAGTAGAAAAAGAAAATGGGGGAGGAGTAGACAAGGGCTGAGGAGAAGGGCTGAAGTTAGTAGGTGGCAATGGGAGAGGGAATTTAGAAGAAACGTGGCACACAAGGTGTAGTAGGCATTAAATTCATTGACCACGGAGCCAGGGTCAGAAACTAAGGAGTTATTTATTTTGAGAACTGGAGGGAGGGGGGAAGAACAGAGCATGAACTACTCTCCAGAATTTAGAGAGAGAGTTAGTGTTGGTCAGGAATGAGGAGTTGAAATAATCAGACTTAGCCAGTCTAGTAGCTTCAGTACATGAATTGCGTAGCATTCTGTACTTGGCGTAGTCATTTGGATGTTTAGTAGATTTGTGTTTTCTCCAGGCCTGATCATGCTCCTTGAAGCAGGCCAGTAGTTCGGGGGTGATCCAGGGGAGGAGAAGCCCATTGACTCTGGTCCGTCTGAAAGGAGCAAAGACATTTCAGGTGGCAGTGAATTTATCCTTAAAATAGTCAAGTGCTTGGTCAACAGAATTGGCAGTGGAGAGGGGGGCCCAGTCAGTGGAAGTGAGTGCAGAGCTGATTGGGGTAAGTCTAAGGATTTAAAGGACTGGAGGTGTATGATTTTAGGGGGAGGTTTGGTGTGACGAACCTTACATAAAATGAAAATGGGGTTGTAGTCACTAAGGGCATCAGGGTGGAGACCAGATTTAATAATGCGGTGCGGGTGAGTCATGAGTGCCCAGTCAAGCAGGGTGTGATTTTGTGTTTTGGGTCTAGGGCGTGTGGGCTCAAGCATAAGCTGAGTGAGGTTTAGATCAGTGACATCATTGAGTAGCTTGTTTAACTTGGGAGATGACCAATTTAGATTCACGTCACCCATTATGAAAAGTTAACCATATTGTCAGAGGGAGGTGATATTTGCAAAGATTTCAGTCGTGACCAAGGGTTGAATGCTTGGGCAGCGATAGACGCCAGCCACAAAGATTGGGATTGAGAAAGGAAGGGTAATGCAGGTGACAAGGGTTTTATAGGTAGCTGGGATGGATGTAGATAGGGTGGTAGTAAACTGCAGTGAAGACAGGATATACATGGTCACTCCCCGTCCACGACCCGATCGATCTTGTCTGGAGATGGAATACCCAGGGATAGCAATGGCACTGTCAGGGGTGCTTTTTTTGGGCCATGTCTCAGTAATAATTAGGATATCAGGGGTGTGTGAAATCATAACAGCTTGTAGGAGGTCAATTTTAAATAGCAGGCTGCAAATGTTCAGTTGGAGGAGCTTCAACCTGTTGGTTATAGTAGGAGTGGGGTTTGGAGACATGTTATTTGGGTAAGGAGCCAGGGTAGGAGAAGAAATAGAGCCAGGGTTTGGGTGGATGTTCCCTGATGAAAGAAGGATGAGGGCAAGGATGAAATAATGAAGTTTAGGACTTTTATAATTGGAGTAGGAAATACGTGAGGAGGGGAAGAGGAGGAGGAGGGAGGGAGGGAGGGAGGGTGGAGAGAAGGAGACAAGGAAACGAAGAAAGGCAAAGTGACTAGGAAGGGAAACAGAGATGCTGGAGGGTAGTAGTGAAAGTGGGGTCTGCTTACAAGAGGAGCTGTAGGGATGATTGACAGAATGGAGGAGGTATCTGAAAGGGAAGGGGAGAGACAAGTGGCAATAGGTGTAGAGGGGGATACTGTAATAAGGGTAAGAGCCAGGAAGGGTGTGAATAGGAGGGAGATGAAAACCATTCTGGGAAGGGTAGTAGAAGCTTTGTACAGGCTTACAGATTCAGATTGCACCACTGAATGTTAGGACATTGATAATTTGCTTTAGGTATGAATGACCCAGGACTAGGAGTAATAAGGGAGAGTAGTGGGTAGAGGATTGTGACTTACTTGTGTTGTTACCCTTTAGTGGGTTTACAGTATAATTTGTAAATGGAAAAGTAGACAAAAAAAATCAACAAATCACTGACAGGCCAGTGCACGTTACACAAATGCTGCTCTGCACTGAACTGCTCACAGAAGTGTGCAACTGAGTGAATTGGCAATCAAAAAGATCAGGACTTCTCTACACAGCTGCTAAAAGGAAGAAATGTCAAAGGTGACTGTTTCTCTGCAGTCTTATGCCCTAGTCTAGTGATTTCAGCACTGGCTTCAGCGTTGGGCAGAAAACCAGCATCAGCGCTCAGGTCCATCTGGAACCTTTCAGTTCCCACTGGGAGGAAGGTTCAAAAATCCTCTTTCGCTTGTTCTGGGTCCAGGACCAGATGTTACCTTATGGGCCAAGGAGGAGCGTGGGCAGCAGGCGCCTTCTCGGCATGTCCTCGGCAGGCGGGTTGCTTGTGGAGAGGACCGCGTCAGCGGTACCAGCCCAGTGGGCTCCGATCAGCCTTATGGGCCAAGGAGGAGTGTGGGCAGCAGGCACCTTCTCAGCATGTCCTAGGCAGGCGGGTTGCTTGTGGAGGGGACGGCGTCAGCGGTACCAGCCCAGTGGGCTTCGATCAGCACACTGGACTTTGTATTTTTTACCAGGAAGTGGTCTGGGCTCCACTTTTTTTTAGCCACACCTGACATATAAAACATCACTTACAAGAAACATTAACAAACAATACAAGTAATACAATGAAGTATATTTACACACATTTTCAGTATACAGGAGTTTGTGCAACATTTGTTTAAAATGTAAAACACGATTTGCGTTGCATGTCAAATTTCTGTATTCATTTAACAGGGTAGGTATATACCATGTGAATGCCTTCCTGCTCATTTGATGTTTGAAGGCAGGGATTTGATAGAGTGTTAAGCCACTAGTCCTGGTGCTCTTCACACTAATCTTCTGAATCAGGCAGTTAAATAAAACCTGTGGTTCTGCTGAACTAGCAACTCTATATAACAAGGTAGTTACAAGACTCTTTAACCGCCTATCCAGAGATAGCACACCCAGTTTAGTATACAAGTGACAATGATGAGTTTTTAATGGGGTCCTTATTGCAAATCTTCATATATTGCTATATAATGTTTTATATTTGGACTCAAATATATCATTACATTGCCAAAAATAATGTTCCCATACTTGAGAATGGGCATGAGAACTTACTTAACTATAATTACTCGGGCCTGGTCAGTCACGGAGTTCACATTTCTATACAAAAATCTTAGCTTTTGTTGAGATCCGAATAACACCACATTTGTTTTACTTCTGTTTATTAGCATTCAATTTTCTTTTATCCAGTTTATTTAGTTATTTATTTATTTTGTTTTTGTAAACTATGTAGGTGCACTAGACAAGAGTGTTGCCTATTTTTAGGCACGACCCGGGAGAGTTACATAAACATCTGATAAGACACTGTACTTATTTTGCAGGGATATTTGTACGTCTTTGTTGTTTGGTCCAGAATTCCATACAACTGTATCATCTGTATACAAAATGCTGTTTTCTACAGAAAAAAGAGAAGGCATATATTCATAAAAATTGAAAATAATAATGGGCCTAACACTGATCCTTGAGGGAACCCTGCTTGAACATTTTCCACATGTGACAGACAGCCATTCATTTTAACCCTTTATTTGCAGCCAGATAACTCCTAAACCATTCTAACTGGGTCCCCATGACTCCCATTTTCCCCAGTTTTTCCAACAAAAGATTTGTGGATTTATTTAACTCCCTGATTCAGAAGATTAGTGTGAAGAGCACCAGGACTAGTGGCATGGTCCTCTGTGTCAAAGGTGTCAGCCAGGTCCATGAAGACTGCACCTGTGGTCTTCCCTTTTTTCAGAGGACACAAGAACAGAATCCACAAACCCAGCCAGCGCCATCAAAGTGGATCGACCACTACGGAAGCCATGTTGCTGGTCCCCAAGTAGATTGTTCCATTCCAAGTGGGCCAGCAATTGGCAAAGGATACACTTCTCCAAGATCTTGCTTACTGCTGCTAACAATTATATTGGCCTGTAATTTGAAGTTACTAGTTTATCCCCTCCCTTAAAAACTGGAATTATACCAGCCTGCTTCCAAGATTTTGGAACAATTCCATTTGCCAGTGAATGGTTAAACAACACTGTCAATGGACCCTTAATATAATTTGCTGATATCCTTAGTAGTTGAGTAGGTACCTCATCCAATCCACCACTCACCCCTCCTCCAAACCCTGCAATAATCTTAAAACCTCATTTTCATCTACTCTATCAAAAACAAAGGAGGTGGCACAGAGGGTTGAGGCACTGGCACCTTACCTCAGCCTACTCTGGCGATCCAGGTTCAGAATCGGACTCGGGACATCGGGGGCTGGCAGGAGCTGGAGAGGATCAAGCATCCGTAGGACTGCTCTCCTCTCCTGGGGTGGGTAGTGGGTTGTCATCGCACTGCAGCAGCCTCTGGTGGAGACCAGGAGCACTGCAAGATGCACGCAGGAGGGATCAATTGGAAAAGTGGAAATTCCACTCCTTGGCAACCGGATGACGGCTGCCTGGCTCTCTGAGGTCATCTAGGTCCTACCGAGCTCTCCTCCTTAGCAGCACCCCCAGGGCCACGTGTTGCGCTGGTCTGCCCCCCCTTGGCTGGCGCTTTCCCCCTCGGAGGAGGGGAACCCATCCAGCAAAGGGTTATGCTGGGTTACCCTGGGTGGGCTAGCTGCAATTTGAGTGGAGGCTCGGAGGACGGATGGTTCAAAGGTCAGCCTTGGCAAGCCCGAAGGAGTGGCTACAGTGGAGCATGTAGGGGGTAAAAGAAATAACACAAAAAACCAAAAAAACAAAGGAGGGCACCTCTTTTACATTTGTTACCACTTTCTGTTTAACTGGTCCGGCTTCTAACTGCTCTGTTTCCAGATTGTTAGCACTTATTGTTTTAGAAATAACAAATTTATTAAAATGGTCAGCTATAGCCCCGCTATTCTGAATTAGTTCTTCCCCCACTTTTATACCTTGGATACTCCTGTCTTCTTTGGGATTGGAAAACTGTCTGAAAGACTGCCAGAATGTCTTAGGATCTTTTATATTCTTTAACTGCATCTGTTGGTAATAACTCGACTTAACCTCATTTATTTTCTTTTTTACTTTATTTCTTATTATTTTATATTGTAGTAATGTCTCCCCATTTCTATTCTTTAAGTACTGTCTCCTTGATACTCTCAGAGTTTTATTTGATCCCTCAAGTTCTTATCTAACTAAGAGAAGATCTTCCCTTTCACCCTCCATTTTGTAACGGGGTACACTTTTCAAATAACTTGCTTAAATAGCAGTTAAACTGTTCCACTTTTAATTTCAAATTTTCAGAAATCAGAACCTTCCCCCAGTCTGCTTGCTCCAATTTCTTCTTATAAGCCTCTTCCTATAACCTATTTATACACTTTTTATTTATAAATCTGTGGGTCAGGGTTTGCTTTTTCATTTTACGTAGACAGAATACAGGACAATGATACAATATGGACTGGACAGCACCCTTGTTTTTAAAATATTTCTTGACCTATTTGTTATTAAACAGTCTATTATAGTATGGTTGCTCATTTTGTACATATAGGCCCAGATATTCAAAAGGGTTGCGCCATGCGCAACAGGGTTGCGCGTGCGCAACTCCAAAAATGCGCCATTCTGCGATATTCAGAAGGGGCCAGTTGCACGACCAAAAACATGCTGAGCAACAGCGCAATGGAAATGAAGGCATGCGCAACCGAAGGGGGCGGGTCCATGCATAAAGTGCACAATGCGATAATCGAACACTTGCGCAATGCGCAAGAGTGGCTCAGCCGGAAGTTGAGCAGTAGCGGAACTGAGCCAAAATAAAAAGGCTCAAGGAAGTGGTGCAAGAACCCTAGCAGGCCGCAAACTGGGGGAGAGAGACAGAGAGAGAGAGAGAGAGAGACAGGAGCTGGAAGGGCAGAGAGGGACAGTGGGTCCAGGAGGACAGAGAGGCCAGTGGGGGTGCCCGGTGCAGTGGAAGCAGCAGTGGGGGCAGCGGGGGTAACACAGGAACAGCAGCCGGGGGCAGAAGCCAGGGAGATGGACAGTGCCAGCTTCCACATGGAAGCTGTAATGAGGGTGAGACACCATGCTGCAGGGGCGATAGCCACAGAGGAGCCGTCGGCAGTATGCCCCGACAGAGCAGTATCATGCCAGCATCAGCTGAGCTATACACAGGCGTCGAGATTGTGGGCGGTACCACCTGAACAGGGCAATACTGAGGCGGCTCTGCGAGCTGTGCAGTGATGTGATGCAGGCACCCTCACGACGGAGTCACGCTCTGTCCGTGGAGACCAAGGTGACAGCCTGCATGTGCCTGCTCACCACGGGCACCTTCCAGAGGCCAACAGGGGACACCACAGGCATTACACAGTTGGCCACGTCACAAATCCTCACCCAATTCCTCAGCGCACTGCTGCCTCATGCTGCGGAGTACATCCATTTCCCCAGCACCGCGGCAGAGCATACAACAAACATGCAGGAGTTCCACAGGGTAGCACGTATGCCTGGTGTGCTAGGGGCCATAGACTGCACTCATGTGGCCATTCGCACGCCACCTGGCCCCGACGGCCAGGCATATCGGAACCGAAAGGAGTTTTCCAGTGTCAACTGCCAGGTGGCGTTGTGATGCCACTGGGCGCATTATCAATGTCTGTGCCACACACCCTGGCGGGCACATGATGCCTTCATATGGCACCAGTCTGCACTGTGCCATCGATTGAAGTGGGGACATCCCACAGGGTCATCTAGTGGGTGAGTACACATGTATGGAATGCAAACTCTGGGCAAGGGTGGGAATGACACAGGTGCCATGGTAGTGGCACACAGGATATGGGCAATATGGACCTGACATGACACTGATCTCCACTATCTCCACACAGGTGACTGCGGATACCCACTCCATCCCTGGCTGCTCCCACCGTGCAGGCCCCATGACCCCAGCTATGCTTCAATAGGCACATGCTGCAACCACGTAAACATCATAGAGCGGGTGTTTGGGATGCTTAAGGCACGCTTCCGATGCCTGGACACCTCCGGCTGAGCCCTACAGTACAGCCCCCAAAAGGCCTGTGGGATATTCCTGGCCTGTTGCATCCTGCACAACATGGCCAAAGACCATGGGATAGCCGTACAGGTCCAAGAGGGGGACAGCGATGGGGACGCCAGTGGTGCCGGTGATGTTAGTGATGAGCACCCCCCCCAGGATGGAGGGACCCCCGACTGACCCGGCAGGCCCAGCTGCACCGGGACACCATTGCAGAAGAGCACTCGCCCAACACAGGTAAGTCAAGGGGACATGTGCAGGCAACACTGTCCATGTGCAAACCACAGGCACACAGGGAACACACCATGCATGAAGGTCAGGGAGTTGAAGGTTCCAGGCATACCAACACACCATCAGAGAGGGTGAGCACTCATATGGCACACACACACACAGGCAGCATACATGGGCAGCAGCACAGCACTGTGGAAATGACATTGCCAACACACAGCACCACCAACCACCCCACCACCTGGACTGTCCACGTACGTGTGTCAGGACCTGGGCACCCTGCACCTTGGTGTACAGTGCAATGCAGGCATCATCATGCACACGCACCTGTGGACAGCAGTTGGGAGAGTGTGCAGGTGGTCCTGTGTCAGCTTGGTGAGCAGAGCACCCAGCAGTGCACTGCCCACCATGACACACATTGCACACAGGGCAGCACCAGACAGGGCCTGCACTGGGAGACAGCTCAGTCAGGTAGCACTGTCCCACGGCCACCACGGATGCGTGGGCAGCCCCGCCGTGGCCCAGCAGCACTGGCAGGCTGAGCAGGGGCCACATCGGGTGGCGCTGGTGCACCACCAGGGGTCCCACTGCGTGAACGTGACCTTGCCCGCACAGGGGTCTGCATCCTGCCAAACAAACTTGCACCAGGGGTGCTCGGGATGCCCACAGCAGAACCCAGCATCAACAGGCCTGGTGTCGCACGACGCCGGGAATGGGGAGTGGAGAGCGCACTGTGTGGGGTGTGTGGTACAGGGGCACCTGACAGTGTGTCCAATGTGTCCATGACAGAGACCACTGCCTGGGTCAGCCTGTCAATGGCAGCAGTCACATCCGTCTGCATAAGGACCAGCTCGGCTCGGTCCCGAGCACACTCCCTGCTATGCCTCTCCACGGACACAGACAGTGCCTCCACGGACCTTGCAACCCGCCCCTGCAGCTGTACCGAGTCCTGCAGCAGGCAGGTGTGCGCGTCCAATGGGTACTGTGCCCCAATGGCATCGTGACCCCCAGGGTGTGGATGGTCCTGGTGCACAGCACCCCTTGAGGCGCTGTTCGCCAGGACCAGGTAGTGCGGATCAAGGGCAGTGGACATGTGCCACTGCTTGACACTGTACCCCCAGACCTGGTGTGTGACTGCTGCCGCCCCTCCAACTGCTGGCCCCGGTCCACCTGTTCCACCTCCGTGCTGACAACAGTGCCAGACACCTGCACAGCCACCGGTGCTGCCCCACCAGTGCTGACAGGCACAGCCTGGGACTGTGCCAGCATGCTGGTACACAGGTGTGAACCAGGAAGGCCCAGGGGCACGTGCTGGCCTGCCATGTGTCCGTCATGGGACACACACCTATCACTGCCCATTGCAGGCCTGCTATCATCAATGGTGCAGGTGCGTGCCACTGCCACAGGCACAGCATGCTGGCATACCTGCATGCCAGACTGCTGTGACACAGGCTGTGCACCCCCTGCACCTGTATCACCGACACCGGAGTTGTTGGCCCAGCGTGCATGCTGCTGCAGTGCCTGCAGGCTGGTGGCAGAGGTGGATGGTCCCTCCTCCACGTCCAGCAGGTCTGCATCACTGTCTGGACCCACCACCACCACTGTCTCCTGAAGATGAACAGGATCTGTAACAGAAAGAGAGTACATGTGAGTGCATGTGAACAACAGCCCCCCCCAACAACACCACCATGTCATACCGTGCAGTGATGGGCTTCCACCTGTATGGAATCCTCCACCTGGTACGCCCGCAATGGCACTCAGCTGCATGGCTGCAACCAGTGTCTCCTCTGTAGGGGTCAGCTGCAACACCACTGGTGGGCCCCCACCAGTGCCAGCAGTGCCACCCTGAAGGCTGCCACCTTCTCCTTCAGCCTACTGCGGTCAGTCCCCATCTTCTTCTTGCATTCCTGACGGGCTGGTGGCTTCCGTGCAGGTTGAGGCCCGAGCTACCCCTCCCATGCAGCTGCGTTTCCTGAGGGTGCCCCTCCGTCCACTCACTAGTGGCTCATCCTCCAGGTAGGCCTGGAAGGGGCCTCCGTCTCTGCCGCGGTGAAGTTCGGCCTCCTCCTACGCCCGCCGTCCACACCCTCAGCTTGGCTCTGGTCAGTCATGGTGATCTGTATGGGTGGAAGTGGACACCTGTCACTGTGCAGTCAACAGCATTTCCCCATGAGCATAGCTGCCGGCCCGGGGGGGGTGGAAGCCCCCCACGTTTCCACTCCGCATGGCAGATACTGATCGAAAGGGTGCCCTTTGTCCCTTTCTAAGTGCCCTTTTCATGCTCAGCCCCCTCAGCCTTTATCATCCTCCACCCAAGAGCATTGTCCTGACCATCACACAGCATGTAACTCACCTCGCACCTGCAGTAAGCAAATCTGGCCAGCACAACCCACTGTTGCATTTTTATAGCGCAACACATGCAAATGAGGTGTGGCGCAACTTTAATAACATGCTAATGGCACTCGCCTTTGAATAACTGATCACATGATTTGCATATGTCGGCTGAATATAGCGTATTGCGCTTTGCGTGTCTGAGTAGGCCAACTGAGCCAATGGCGCGGTTTGTGGCTGTGTGCCACACTGCATTGCGCATGCCCAGACAGCTTATGCATGCATCTATCGCACTGCAGACCTGCTGAGCGTGATAGGCGAGTCAGACCATGGCCACCATTGTGCCAGTGGTGCTACAGCACTGGGCACTATATGGCGCTGTGGCACTACTGCGCGATAGTCCACTGTGGCACTGGTGCTCAGCTTGGCAGTCATGCAGGATGCCTATATGTCCTATGGTGCTGTGCATAGCCTTGCGTCATTGCCGTGACCTTGTGTATGCCCTCTGACCCCTGGGGCTGTTGGCATGCCATGTGTACGTCCCTATTGCTCTGTCTGGTGACAGCGCCATGTAAAGTGACGGCGCTGTTCGAACAGCGCGATTGGAGCCTGTGGTGGTCTATTGCGCAACAACTCCACGTGGGGTTACGGCGCAGCTGGGCGCCATATTGCCTGCTGTAAAGTTGGTGCCATGGCTAGGAGGAGGGCAGTGTCCTGGAGCCAGCTTGAAGTGGCCAACCTGGTGGCCCTGGTGGAGCCCCAATGTGAGGCATTGTATGGTGAGGCCTCACCATACCTAGGACCCGTGTGGCAGCAAGTGGCCACTGACCTGGTGGAGGTCACTGGCTGGGGCCAGTCTGCTGAGCAGTGCCAGCACCGGTACAGTGACCTCCGCCGGAGGGAGCCGGAACTCTTGACGCAGCTGTGTTCACATGCCAGGCGGGGCGTGGTGCCTAGGCCAGATGAGTGTACCATCTATGCACCTATATTCTCTGTAGGGGTGTGTGTGTGCTTGGGTGGCTGTGCATAGGTGCCGGCTCGGACACGGTGGGCTGTGTCAGCGTGTGCAGCTGTGCGATGGATGGTTATGGCTGTGTGGGCAGGCAGTCTCACTAGGGCAGGGGGCACTCTGCTTTTGAGTCACACTGATGTTTGTCTCAACATATGTCTCCCACAGGCCAGATTGTGAGGACACAGGGCCAGGGTGACGTGGGCCATGCCAGGGCCCCGGTGCCGGGGGGTGTTGTGCCCCAACAGCAGCAGCAGCAGCAGCAGCAGCAGCAGCAGCGTCAGACCCAGCTGCTGGAGGAGTGTGAGTATCATTACTTCATGGATGCTATTGCATGCTGGGGGGGCAAGACCACCAGCCATGCGGGACACAACCAAAGGGGAGGTCATAATTCCACTATACAAAACACTAGTGAGTCCTCACACTGGAGTACAGTGTACAGTTCCGGAGACCATACCTACGTATGGACATGGACTGGGTGGAGAGGGTTCAGAGGAGGGAGACATGGATGGTGCATGGATTGCATCACAAGTCCTAAGCAGACAGGTTGACGGAACTGAACATGTACTCCCTGGAGGGGAGGAGGGTGTGGGGATATGATGGGGACATACAAGTATCTTACAGGGGGGAACAGAGTGCAGGAAAACAGTATTTTTAAGTGTAAAGGATGTTCCAGGACTAGAGGGCATGGGATGAAGTTGGAGGGGGGACGATTCAGAGGAAACATGAGAAAGTATTTCTTCACAGAACGGGTGGTGGACAAGTGGAACACCCTGCCAGAGGAAGTGGTGGGGGCTGACTTGGTCACGGGATTTATGAATGCATGGGTTAGCCATAAAGGAATTCTGGAGGTCAGGGGTAAGGGCAACAGACTTATAGGACAACAGAGTGAACTTACAAGGTCAAATGGACAGACTGGGTGTCCCATAGGCCCTATCTGCTGACACTGTCTATGTATCCATGTATGTAGGCATGACACAGGTGTCCTGCATCACATTGCAGTATCGCACGCCGTCTGTGTATGCGTCACTGGTGGTCCAGGCATGCACTGGGCACATAGCTGTGTAACTGGCATCGCACCACGTTGCCACATCACTTGCCAGCCTAGTTTGTACTGTGATTGACGTGGGCAGTGTTTGTGGGTGGTGGTGCGCATAGCTGGTGCCGCCTGTTTGTGATGGCCATGTGCATGTTCACTGTGGGTGGGTGCATGCCATCACAGGTGCGGGACATTGGACTATATGGCTTGCAGGTTGGGTGGTGTTCAGGGTTGTGGTCAGTCACAGCCATTGACTGTGTTCCCATTTTCCTAGGCCTCGAGGTTCTAAGGAGGATGCAGCGGGATGTCCATCGCCTCACAGAGGTCAGCGTGGCAAGCCACAGGATCTCTGCGGCGATAGGAGGCATGGGCGCCATCAGGGCAGACTGGAATGGGCGCCAGCAGGAGGACCAGGAGCCGGCTGGGCCATAGCCCGCGATACCCTTCCCGCTTCTTCCATCCCTACCACCCTGCCTTCCTCTCCAAGTTTTTAATCCCTCCTCTTGAACACCCCTTCCTTGTACCCGTCCCCTTGTAAATAGTTTTTATTGTTCTTGTTGCACTATGTTTAATATACATTTCTATTTTGATATATGAATACTGTGTTGGTCTCTGATTTGCAGCTGGCTATGGGTGCTCAGTTGCAGGTGTGTACATGCCATCTGGGCTGTAGGTCCTGGGTATGTGTGTCTGTGTTGTGTGTGTGTGTGTGTGTGTGTGTGTGCATGTGTGTGCATGGGGAGGTATCTCCAGCATGGCAGTGACTTTCGGTTGGTCTTGCCATCTGCTGCCACCCACTGCTGGGTGCACAGGGTGTGTCTGGCTTGAGGCTTCTGTGTTGCATGGGGCTGACGTGTGCTGGGGGGTCTACATGGTTTCCTGCAGTGCCAGTCACTGCACATGGGTGGTGTCTTGGGGTCACAGTGCAGGGTGCGCTGTGCATACGGGGGGCTGATGTGCACTGTGGTTGTCAACCCCTGTGTGTGGCACTCTCCGCCTGCCAGTGGTTGTGCTGGGGTGTCAGGGCTCTGCTATGCTTTGTTGGCTTGTCCCCATGGGCACGTGGATCATCCGTCCCACCCCCAGTGATGCTGTGCTTGGGGTGTGCCGGTGTGGTGTGGTTCTGCAGTGTGTTCCTGTGCCCATGTGGGCATGGCTGGCGGTGGGCCCCAGCCTGCCTCCCTGGATGTGCAGTTCCATTGCTCTGGGGGCTGTGCTTGCGCTATGGCAGCTCTGGAATGCTCAGCTGAGCTTCCATGGTTGCGCCATAGCGCAACATTTTGGCTCAGCTTCTCCTTCCTGGTTGCGCGATGGCGCAGTATGTGCGATATTCAGATGTTGGTTGCTTGCGCAATTTGCTCTGCTCCATGTTTGAATATCGCACCTGTTGCGCATTTGCGCAACTGGTTTGCGCTTGCTCCTGCTGTTGCGCCAGTTTTGAGCGCAGTTTGAATATCCAGGCCATAGTGTGTGGGAACTTCCATCATTTGTACAAAATGGGTGGCTTCCATACTAGCCTTTAATTTCCCAGCTGCCCTCTCTGACTTCCAATCCTCATAACATCACCCATCATGATGCATTCCATTCTGTTCTTAAGTAATCTTGTCCATAAGTCAAAAACTGAATAATCAGCAAAAGTGTATTTTATTTATTTATTTAGTTTTTGTTAACCGGGTAGGTGCACTAGCCATAAAATTATTTTTTTCAGGCATGACCCGGGAGAGTACAACAAAAAGAGAACAGTTGAACAACAGCAACATGGATACAATAATACAAATAGAGGAACAGTACAGCAGTGCTACAAAATTACAATGGGTAAAAACAACAAAAAACAATAATGGCAAACATTATACAGATAATGGCAGTAAGATATGTAACCCCCCTACAAATGGGGTTCCTAAAAGCCTTCCTGGAGCTTGCCTAAGGCTCCCTGCCTAACTGGCGTTTGGTGTAATGCTGTTTGAATGTGGGCGCTGTGAGTGCTTTTAGAGCCTCTGGTACTGTATCTTTAAGAGCTGCCTGCCTGCAGGCTTTGTTAGCTTGCAAGGTGGACTGTGGGTTTACTGCTCAAATCCCACTTGAGCTGCTGTTTGAATTGCTCCGTTTCTGCTGTCGCTAAGCAAGCAGAGGGAGCATTATTGAAGGATGTAACTCTTTTCTGGAACAAATGTAGTGTGGCAGTAAAATTGCTGTTTATTTAATCTGTTTCCCTTGCAGCTGGGACTTTGTGTATTCTGCCCTTCCATTTTGGATCAGAACTGTCTCTTGGATCCAATCAAAAGGGAGGGGCACTTAAAATGGTGTATTGAGCGACCGACCAGAATCAGGACTCTCTTTGGAGCTGGCTGGCCACAGGGGATACAGCTAGTAATTCTGGGAAGTGAAATTCTGAACTATGGCACCTTTTTGCACCAATGAGGGCAGTATTGAGTGACTGGCATATGCAGCCCTCCAATGGGATCGGATGGTGCCTGAACGACATTCCCTGCCCAAACTGCCAGGGGGCAGAGTCGTTGGTGATCATGAAGGTAGAAGGAGCTCTGGCTCCTGCGCTGTGCAAGTTTTCACATGGGAAGCACATGTGCAGGCCAAGAAGTCAGGCAGCAGAATCACCATAAGGAGTGGCAAGATCCATGGAGGAGTGCAGACAGAGGAGGCTGTATGATTGCAGCTACCTACCAGGCTCACCCTGTAGAGGACTGGAGAACTGGCTTTAATCATGCTCAGTCTGTCAGGACAAGTGAAGCTGCATTGCGTCGCCCAGTTTGAGCAGTGAAAGTCATCAGGAGCCTGAAGCAACTGCCTGTTATGGTACCCCTCTGTTATACATATAAATGTGTGGAGAAGCGTTTGGATCACATGCTATGTCCTGCAAGTGGTGTGAGAGGGATCTTTCTGCAGGAGTCGTGAGTACTAACTCAGGGTAGCTCCCTGTTAGCTGTTTATAGCAAGGGCAAGATCTGTCTGGTCGCTCCACTGACTGCATGAACTGAGCCTGCTGGCTCTGATTAACCAATTCGGGTCTCGAATACTTGTTTTTCCATCAGGGCCCCAACCAGCTGCACCGAATAGGCTAGCCTCTTAATGCCTGGGTACCCAGAGACAGTGACTTATAGGTCTGGCCTGTGCACAGTGCCCTGATATAGTAGAGTGGTAAGCTAATCAACTGGATCCCCTTCCCATGTTACTTCCCCTTCAAAAAATCAGATTTGTTGTTTGCAAGGTACACTATCTGAACGGTATATTTATGCTCCCCTCTTGTGCATGGGTTAATGTGTCACTGTATCTTATTTTACATGGGGTCCTCGGCACCAAGTTGGTCATTCCACTTTGGGAGTAAGTGTAAGTTGTAACCATTGGGTGAGAAGTGTTTGTGGGCCACTAGCAGAAGGAAAGGGGGGTTGCAGTGACCCAGAGGGCTGTAACCAAGTCATGTTTGACTGTTCCAACTCTGACCTCTGGGTGGAGGCACCTGCCATTGGATCCAGGCCCCTCAACCTGCTAGTGGTGAAGCAGGCAGGGGTAGTAGCCCTTGGGATAGCACCCCCTGGGGGTTACAGATATGTAATAAGTGCAGAAACCACGGACCCGACCTGTGAAGTGAAAGGGTTAATAAGATAGTAAGGTTATATAGAGAGAAATGTGAGGAATGTTCAAACATAATAAGAAAGACTGACAGAAGGAAGGTCGGGGTGGTAATTGGCAAAACAACAGTGGATGGTCAGCAACAAGGTTCAAGAAGGAAGCGAGCTAGTAGTCAAGAAGTTATTTACAAAGAGAAGGAAAAATATGGGGAGGGAAGAGGAGACAGTCTTGGAGCTGGATTAGAACAGGGGTGACATTACTGGTAAGTCTCAGGAGCTTTAGGTTGGGTCAAAGCATGTACAAGCATCAGTTAAGGATAGATAACGACAATATTCACTTTTAAATCCAAAGTGAGACTGAGACAGCCGGAGGTTGAGTGGAACAGCATTCCATAATCTGAGAGCAGAGAATTGGAAGGCCCCTTTGCCTTTAGTCATCCGACATCTCAGAACATAGAGCAAGGATTTGTCAGCTGATCGCAGGCCATAGAAAGATGGTTGAGGGACCAGCAATGCCGCCAGCTGGGATGGGTTTTTTTCCCAGATGATCAAGTCCATTAGTGATACAAGGTAGTATTGTCTACTGGCAGAGGGTGACAGCCAATTCAGATCCCTATAAAGAAGGCAGTGATGTTTGAGTTGAGGCAACAAAGAGGCAAATTGGCATATATTGTTATAAGTTACCTCCCATTTTAGTAGGGAGGTTTTATGGGCAGAGGTAGGAATAGAGGCACCATAAGTAAGGGTTGGGAGCAGAATACCTCAGTCAATTGCTAATTTGGCCGAGGGTGAAAGCGTGCACCTCGTTTTGTAAGCTACTCCCAGTTTTGAGTTTACAGCTTTGCACTAGGACTGAATGTGAAGATTAAAATCCAGGGACTGGTCCAGCAGGATCCCAAGGTACTTTAAGGAAGTAACATTTTCAAGTGGATATCCTCCTGGGTGAAGAACCTCCAGCAAATTAGAACAGGCCTTAATCTTTGGTGCGGAACCTAGGAGCATTGCTTTTGTTTTCTTTTCATTTAGTACAAGCTTATGGTCTAGTAGCCAGTCTAAGACCTTATTGAAGTCTGAAGTAAGTGATGTGTTTATGCAGACAATACTAGAAGAACTAGTATAGATGATCAGGTCATCAGCGTAGAGAATAGCTGAGCAGGATTCCAGGACCTCAGCTTCATTGTTGATAAAAATTGAGAACAGAAGGTGCCCAAGGATAGAGCCCTGGGGGACTCCAAGGCTGATAGTAGACTTGTTGGACAGGAGGAGTTAAATTTGACAGCTTGTGACCTGTTTGACAGGTAGCTACAGAACCAGTCCACAACAGGGGTAGAGAAATGGAATTTATGGAGAGTGGAAAGAAGCAGAGGATCATCTACAAGATCAAAAGCCTTAGTGAGGTCAATGAAGATGGCACCTGTGAGTTTTCCAGAATCCATGTTGGACATAATATCAGTAGTTAATTGAAGAAGAGCCGTGGTGGTGCTATGACCTTTTCTAAAACCATGCTGGGTGTCTGAGAGGAGATTTTAGCGTGTAAGGTAGTCAATGGTATATGATGCAACTATTTTCTCTAGGATCTTGCTAAGGACAGAGAAAATTGCTATAGGTTTGTAATTGGCCATATCCTTTGGGTTACCTTTTTTAAAGACAGGCGTTACTCTTGCAGATTTCCATAGGTCCGGCATGGTGCTATGGATAAGGGATAAAGTGTAGATTCTGGCAATCGGAGAGGCAATGAGTGGAGCAGCCAGCATAAGAAGATGAGGTTCCAATGAGTCAGAACCAGAGCTGGTATTGGCAGATATGTACCTCAATAATATCAGAACTTCCGCTGTTGATATAGCCCTGAAATAGAATGGTGGCACTGGAGGAGCATCATACGATAGGGCAGTATGGTTGTCTGATGGTAGCATGGTAGGTAGATTGGAATGCAATCCACTAGGTTGTAAAGCCAAGGTATAGTGTGACAGATCAGAGAAAGGATTGTTACAACTGTTTGAGATGGCCCTAGGGTCATTACAATTTGCCCCATTTATGATCATTTCATCAGGAGTGACCAACTGCGAGGTACCCAGAAATGTTTTGACATGGGCCCAGAATTTCCTAGGGGTGCAGGCTGAGCTTTGTAGAAGGTTCTTACAGTATTTGCTTTTAGCAGCTCTAACTTGTCTCTTACATCTGTTCCTTAGTTCACGATAGACAATAAGATCTGACTGTAGGCCAGTTTGTTTGTAGCGAATCCAGAGCTTGTCCCTCTGGTGCAGATTAGCAAGGAGGTCTTTATGCAGCCACCTTGTCTGTTTTCCTCTGACCCTCCTAGTAGTTTTGGGGGCATGTTTATATTGAATGGTAAGAATCGTGGTAAGTCGGGGGGACATGATAGAGGTCTTTAGGTACATGAAGAGGGTAAATAGGGGAGGGTCAGCACCTAGGTTGGGGACTGACCAAATGAGCAGACACGAAAGAAAGGCCTATTCTGCTGGCATTTTAGTATGTTAGTATGTTAGTAAATTCATTTATGAATATCTGTAGAGCAACCTCCACATCCTTTGTTTGATAGATACCTGTCCAGTCAATATTGGAGACATCATAGAGAAATGCATCCTGATCAATATGAGCTAGATTTGTAAACGTGATTAGTCTTGATGGAGGAGATGGAGGCGCAACCATAGACAGGACACAAAAAGTGGGTGAGTGGTCTGTTAGTGCATCTGCAAGGATTCCAGCTTTCGACACATGTTCCATATGGTTAACCATCACCCAGTCTAGGAGTGTACCTGTTTGATTGGATGACTTGGCTCTAGTTGCTTCAGAGATCAACTGGTGAAAATTATAACTAAGCGTGAATGATTGCAAGGATATTTGAGCTGACCCTAACCAATTGAGGTTAAGATCACCTAGGATGATAGCCTCATTATGATTTACAATCTGGGAGGTGATGTCAAGGAGTTCTTGAAGACCTACTATTCCCCCAGCAGGGAGATTATAGGCACAGATAATAGTGAAGCTTCATTTCCCCCAGTACAATAGTTGCCTATATGAATTCTTACACTGCAGAAGAGGCAGATGCCAGGACAATAGAGATGTTGAGGTGGTTTTTGAAGAATAGGGCAACTCCACCTCCACGCTTGGATGAGGATCTATCCCACCGGAACAAGGAATAGTTAGGCAAAGAGCATACGTCATCAGGTATACCAGGTTTTTGCCAAGTTTCTGTGGGACAGAGTACATCAGGATTGTAGAATTTCTCCCAGTCCTTGAGTTCAGCATGGTGACAGGTAAGACTTCTGATACTGATATGGGCAGTTAATAATCCTTTCTTGGACATGCCAGATAACTCATTTGGGGAAAAGAAACAGGTAGGTGGACCTGGATTTAGTTTGAAGTCCCCAGATGACAGAATAATGATCATGGCTAGGAACCAAAGCCTTGCACAGTGGCAGGTTAGGGTGAAAGCACATCTCCATGGCAGCTTCCTCCTGGCATGTAGAGGGTAATAGATGCTGCCTCTAACAAGGAGAATAGGGTTAGGTTGAAGATCAGGCTTTGTCTCTGCAACCAAGTTAGGGAAACTATAGTTGTGGTAAGCTTCTGAGGAGTCTTTTACCATTTGGTTACATGGGAGTGCCTATGTGGCAGTATCCAGGCTGAGTAAAAGGACAAATGACAGGAGTGCCCATAGCAGACTACACTTCGCCATAGTGTTACTATTTGACTAGGGAAAGAAGGCTAGTGGTATACTGAGACAGAGGATTAGCTCTTAGGGATAAAGAGATAGTGTATGTAAAATTAAGACTGCCAAGGGTGACCGTGTTACACCGTTTTAACCCTTGGCCGAAATTAGAGATAGAGCAAAAACAATGAAGTGGTCTCTGCTAGCGTAGCAATTATTTAGAAGAAGTGGATCAGACAAGCACAAAGTAAAGCCCCGCACAGGTTAATTAGGAAAGCAGACCAGCCGGAGGCTCTACTTGTGGTAAAGATTACAGTGAGGAAACAAAGACCTATTTAAGATATGTTAGAAGGCAGCCCTAGTGGTGGAATTTTATAAGGAACCAATGGGAGACTAGACAGGTGGCAGTAATGTTCGGCAAAAGTCAGTGCAAAGCAGAGGGTGCTTTCAAGGTATACCAACTTAGACACCTTCTTCTCAAAAAATTTTGGGAGGGCCTCCCTATATCTTACGATTTTGCATTTCTTACAGATTTAGCCCCTGTGGCTAATTCCCCCTGAAGTATCTCTAAATGATACAATATTCTGTATGACTGGCGTTTCCCTACACCATTTGGCCCTACAGAGTTCTGGGTGACCCAACTTCAAAACTGGGATAAAGACTGGACAACTATCTGGAATAATTGCCGTTTTGTAACACAAGATAGGTTACGATTGATGCAATTTCGTATTCTCCATAATCTCTACCACTATCCCCAGAAACTGGCTAAATGGGGCTTAACCCCCTCTAGTCTTTGCACTAGGTGTGCTCAGGCAGAGGGTTCTCTACTTCACATTTTTTGGCAATGCCCTAAGATATTACCTCTTTGGGAGGCTATAAAGGAAAAGGCTGACCCACTCCTTGGGCTGAGAGACCTGTTCATTCCAGAGGTTTGTATTTTTGGGGATTACTCGCAGGTTTCAGTTAATAAGAGTAAGTTCCATATCGCTTTGATTTATATGTCCGTTAAAAAATGAGTGCTTAAGTAGTGGAAGAGTTCTGAGGTTATCTCTTATTCTGAATGGCTAAATGAGTTATTATTTAACCTCCGAGTGGAGAAGACGATCTCGAGTATTAATAATAACAATTCCAGATATGATTGGATCTGGGCCTCGCTTCATACATTGTACACTATCTAATTCTTGTCTTTTCTTTTTTTTTTAATACATTTATTTTAAATGGATGGATGTCAAGGGCTCCTACTCCTTAGGAACTGTCTCAGGGGGGTGGTTTTTGGGGAGGGTGATCGGGGGGGGGGCGGGGTCATTCATGCTGTTTTGTTTCAAAGAATACTCTTTGGATGTACGGACCCTGTCCTATCTGTATAGTGAAACTTTCAATAAAATTTTAAATTAAAAAAAACAAAACAAAGCAGAGGGTGCTGAAGCCCAGAACTGATAGTCTGACAGAGAAATGGTGGGACAATAAGAACAGGTAAGGTAAAGATGTTTACAACCAGTGGTTCCCAGCTTAATCCAAATACTTATATAGTCAATGCTATTATCAATCAGGCCTTTTTCCACTTCCTCTGCCAGTATTCTGTCCTTAATATAAAACATTACTCCTCCACCTTCCCCGCCCCCATCTTGTCTTAGGATGTAATACCCACTTATTTGTATTAAATTTGACGGGATAGATTGCTTCAGCCAAGTTTCACTTATACCCACAACATCATAATTCCCAGCCTCCATTCATACTCTTAGCTCATCCATGTGTGCCTGTACACTCCTAATATTTTGATAAGCCATCTTCAGACCCTTTTCCCCTGTTGCCCTATTATTTCCCCAATAACACATGGGGCCAGGATTAATTTCTACATCCACAGCAAGGATCAATAAAATTAGCAAAAGAAAATTAGTAAGTTTACTTCTTTTTAACTTGAGGATCACTCCTGCTCTTAGGCCTATGCTCAGCTTCCCCTTGTGTACTAGTGGCCAGGAGATGTAGATAGCATCCGTTAGGATGCTTCTTTGTTGTACTTATATGAAACCATCCCTGTATTCATAGCCACCTGGGCAAGATTCCCACCCCTCCACTTCTGAATTAGTGTACTTCCCCATACTCCATTTACCTTTCCCTATGACCCTCCCCATCTCCAACCTATTTTCCAAGAAGTCTACACATACTAATGTTAAACATAATCCCATAAACAAAACACATTTTATATAGTGCTGATACATAATTAAAACATTCGTTGTAGTGATATTGGAATAATATTTAAAACTTTCCTTTAAAACAGCCCCTAAAGGACCAAACAAAACCTACTTCAATAAATGTCTTCCTCTGACTCACTTACTCACTCACTCATGCTTGCGAGTGGCGTGGGCTTTTGTAGTGACAGCCCCACCCCTTCAAGCCCGTTACCGGCTGCTGGCTCAACCAAGCCGTCACACACCGGACCAATCCCAGGCTGAAGAAAGAGTTCCAGACCTTGGGCAGCTAACCAATGATTTCTGCAGGTGATGTTAGGAAGTGCTGGAAACAGTTCTTTTGCAAGAACTTTAACATGGGAAGGCACAATCCATGTAGCATTATTACATACTAACATACTAAAATGCCAGCAGAATAGGCCTAACGGTCTTTCGTGTCTGCTCGTTTGGTCAGCCCCCACCCTGGGTGCTGACCTTGCTGTCCCCCTCGCCTTCTCTGGCTTCTCACTTCCCAGTTCCGGATATTCTTGCTGCATTGGATTTTGCTTCCTGAACCCTTCCCCTGTACCTGTCCCACCCCCTCTTGAACCCCTCCACTGTCTCTGCCTCCACCAGCCCCCTAGGTAGTGCATTCCATGGCTCTACCACCCTCTCAGTGAAGTAGCACCTCCTCCTTTCTCCCCTGAATCTTCCCCCCTCCAGCTTCCACCCATGCCCTCTAGTGGCCCCTTCCTCCTTCCTTCGAAGCACCCTGACTGTTCCTCCCCTATTTACTCTCTTCATGTACCTGAAGACCTCTATCATGTCCCCCTGGTCCCTTCTCTCTTCCAATGTGTACATATTTAGCTCTTCAAGCCTCTCCTCATAGGTCCTGTCCCCAAGCCCCAAATCATTTTGGTTGCCCTCCTCTGGACCCTCTCAGGAGGTTAATGTCCCTCTTAAGTGTGGCCTCCAAAACTGCACACAGTACTCCAGGTGCGGCCTCACCAAGCAGTTATACAGAGGAGTATCACTTCCCTCCTTCTGGAGGTGATCCCCTAGTGATGCATCCCAGCATCCTGTTGGCCTTGCTGCTGCCCTCCTACAAGTCTCAGAGTTGTTCATCTTGTCATCCACCACCACCCCAGGTCCCTCTCAGCCATTGAGACTTGTAGTATCCCAGGGTGTACACTTGGCCTGGGTTTCTACAGCCCCAGGTGGGTACCTTGCATTTCCCGCATTGAACCTCAGCTTCCACTTTCTAGACCATCTTTCCAGAGCCTCCAGGTCCCCTGCAGGGCCACCCTCCCTCCTCCCCATCCACCACCGCCCCCAGTTTCGAGTCATCTGCAAAGAGACTCATCTCACTCCTGATTCCTGTCCTTATGTCAGATACGTAGGCGTTGAACAGAAGGGGCCCCAGGACTGATCCCTGTGGGACCCCACTAATGACCCTCCTTACACCTCGGTGCTCAGCTGTTCTGTGGGTCAGCTCGCTGATTCAGATGCGATTGGCGTGGGCTTTAGTAGTGACAGCCCGGCCCCTCAAGCCTGTTACCGGCTGCTGGCTCCACTGAGTCCCCAAACATCGGACCAATCCCAGGCTGAAGAAAGAGTTCCAGACTTCAGGCAGCTAACCAATGATTTCTGCAGGTGAAGGTAGGAAGTGCTGGAAACAGTTCTTTTGCAGGAGATTTAAAGTGGGAAGGCACAATCTGTGTAACATTCTTATGCCCTGGTGCTCAGCTGTTCCATGGGTTGGCTCCTTGTACAAGGACATAGCATCCATCAGGGCCTGATTTTACTTTTGTGCATTGAAAGGGTAACTGTTTCTGCATTAATATGGCCACCCCTCTGCTTTTGAAGTTGTATGAACTTTCAAACACTTGGGAAACACATCTTGTTCAAGCTTGTCAGCTTCTTAGCAAGTGTAGTGGGTCTCCTGTAAAAAGGCAATACCCACCCCTTCATGTCTAAGGTGGCCAAGTATCATGCACCTTTTAATGGGGGAGTGAATTCACTTAATGTTCCAGGAGTCCCATTTAAGTGGGGAGTCACAATTAGTATCTAGGCTGCAAACCAGAGGGTTTACAAAGCAGAGAGGTGTTCAAATTGTCTGGCTGCACTATACAACTGCACTAGTGGGTCAGCAACATCAGCTACCTATAACTTATGGGCAGCTTGCAGAGAATGCCTGCTGATGGGTGAGGCTTGTCCTGCCTCTGGTAGTGTAAGATGTCTTTTGTATAAGGGAAGTAAAAAACAAGCAGTAAAGTAAACTCCAACAGTAGAAACAGTCTAACAGTATATTTAATTGAAAACTTTAACCTATTGTCCAGGTAAATGCATTTTGGGGCTGCAAGGCTTTGTCTGAATTGGGGGGAACCCCAAATCATTTGTCCTGCTGTCCTCACACTGGCGTTCGGTCAAGCAAGAGAAGGTGTGCTCTCTAATACAGTAGAGGAATATCAGCTAACATATAATTGAGATCCCCCATTTCAGTAGCTATCACAAATAGATAGGTGATGGTCAGGGGGGACTCCCTTCTTAGTTCTCTTCTCAGTCCTCTTCACCCAGAATGGCAGTCAAATTGCTCCTGGAATTCCCCTGTGTTGGCAGTGCCCATCATGAAGGGAATGGAGGTATACTGAGTAGAATGGTAGTTAACTGGTTATGATCCCTTTATCCCTGTTCCACAAATGAGACAAGCATCTGCTACATGTTCAGCCTAATTGGTGGTTGTGGAGGAGGGTGAAGCAGCTGTGTGTAGTTCAGGGGGTAAGTTTCCAATTCCCAGTCTCATGCATGCTAGGTATTACCCTTCAGAACCTCTTGACAGATTGTGTACATTCATAAGGCAGCTTTAGAAGTGCCCCACCTCCCCCAGTATGATGTCCAACCCAGTTGCCATGCCCATCCTTGGTGTAATTTAGTGTGGTGTTAACCACTGTGCTGTGTCTCATAGATGGCCAGCAATTTGCACTAACTTACACACCATCCATCCCTGATCAGGAGAATAGCATGCTGCATGGTAAGCTACACTGGGAAGGGAGGGTGGAAAAGCAGATCCAATACTCAAGAGAGAAATTGCTGCCAATTACTGCCTCAATTCTGGGGATGAGCTCAACGGGTCGACCATGCTGAAATGACAACAGTTTTGTCGACATTAGGCATGGCAAGATCCCCAATGTCAACAGGTGAAATTTCACCTGTCAGACATTGTGAGTCTTCTATTGGGGGTCTGTGCCACCCAAACCCCCCACACCCCCCTTCTTAAGATATATAACTCTTAGTCAGAGTTGATTTGGGGGGGGGTGAAAGATGGTGAAAGGGTGAAATTTTGCCCTCTGGTCCTTCATAGCGACAATCTCGAAACCTGTCAAGATTGTCAGTGTGAAGGATTTCACCATTGTGTGTTAGCTGTGTGAATGGCATACCGAACTCAATGGGGGTACATTAGCTGTCAGTCCAGGCTTGACCCAGGTTGAGGTGTTACCTGTCCTGCATCCCCTATGTCCCTGTAAGTGCATCCCAAGTAGCAGGGATAAGATGTGTCCGTGGTTCTCTCCTTGTTAAACACTGCCCTTGTATCATGGAAAGGAATGGGGTGTCAGTGGGTGGTGATGGCAAGTGATCAGGTTGGTTGCTCCTGATTATGCTGTTTCTGAAGTGGGCTGACAGCTCATGGGAGTGGGTTTCTCTGCTAAGTGGACAGCAGTGGATACATGCTGCTAGTCTGGGTAATGCTGTGCAAGTATGTTGTAGAGAGAGCCCTGCGCCTGTCTGGTTGTGAGACCTCAAACTCTTTTTTGGTGAGGTGTTCAGTTTGGGATTACATGGTACTAGAGATGGCCATCATCTAATATCTAATGGAACCCTGGGTTAGACAAGAACTCATCACCCTCCCAATGTCTCTTGCCCACCCACCTTATTGACTTGCAGACCTTGTTTCATACAATGTTGGGGAAAACTCTGTATGGAAACTAGGGGCTTGGTGACTTCCCTGACAAAGCTGCAGAGTGCTTAAAATTGCTGATCTAGTCGGGGGGCAATAAAGAGATATACAGCAGTGAGCCCTGCTGCAATTGCCAGGGGTCTGGCCTAAAAGAAAGGAAAGTTACCTTGTCTGTTGGCCCATTAGACCTCTCCCTAATCTTCTCTTGCAGCATAAACATTAGCATATAGAGAGGAAAGGAATAGGAGGTGAGATTTTCAGCACTGAGTCACTATTTATGTAGCTGGAGCAGCACAGAATAGCAGTACACCTCCAAAAAGTGGTTCCCCACAGTAGTGGTGGTGGTAGTGGGGGGGTATGTGTGTGGATTGTACAGATAAACCATGTTGGCTAATAATATAAGGAGAAAGACATCAATCATAAACAGGCAATAATGTTCTATAATAAGTTTGTGCAGTCTCTAATGGTTGCAGGGTGGGAATAATAACAGAAAAAACAGGTAAAGCATTTTTGGTGAGAGAATCAGGAGCTGTGAAGCAAACAGAAAAAGTATAGGCAAGAAGTCAGTTCATTCTTGAGCTGCATGGCAGTGGCATCACAGTTTCCAAGGCCAAGTGGCAGTATAGAGTAAAGCTGCAGGTCCATGAGCATCAGCACCTGTACTGTCTGGAGGTGTTGATCCAGTTGCACCATCTTCCCCCTGGTCTAAAGCAACTCTCTCTACCTAGATGCACTCAACAGTCGGTGGTGGTGCAACTTGCGATGTGCCGGGGGCCTTACTAGGTGAGTCTGGAAGCAGTGTTTACTTTGTCTTTTAGGGACTAGCTCTCCTGTGGAGTCAGACTGTCCTGATTCCTTACTACTGTCCCTCTTGAGACCCACCTCATCCTGCATTTATGAGTGGTGCTTCTCCCATCCTTTCCTGTTGGATCACTTGGATTATGTTTTTTTTTCATTTACAGTAGGTGTTTTCCTCCTTGCATCTGAGGGGTGGCTGCATCAGCCCTGAGCTCAGATCTCCTGAACCAGCCCCCCACCTCACTCGCAAGCTTACTGGGTCAGAAGTTCTCCCCATGAGTTTCCCTCTTGTAGCAGGGCTGCAGAGGGAGAGAAGTCCTCCCCCCACTTCCAAAAATGTGAGGCAGACTAGGTTGCTGACCAAGTGGCAGTTCTGGTTTAGAGGCAGCAGGGCTGGGCTTCATTAAGCCCACAGATGCTCCATTTTCTGCATTTCTTCCAACCGTGCTGTGGAGCATCAGACTCGTGCATGGACGTACACTTGTCTGGTGTTCCTCACAGTCCCTCCCTCCCTTTACATTTATCTTATTTATTTATTTTTGTATTTAAAAGTTGGTAACTGGGAGAAGCACACTGAGCTGAGGCTTAATTCCAGGTGCGATCTGGGGGAAGAGGGAAGAGGAGAACAATACATGCATACATGTAAAGCAGGTGGTTTATTAGGGAAGTTACAGACAGGTTACAGTTAGCCTTGGTAAGAGACAGGTACAATATTTCAGAGAGACAGGCAGGTTACAAATATGCCTGAGTAGGTAACAGTAAATGTTAACAAATGAATGGCCGGCCCAGTGGCGCAGACGGTTGAGGCACTGGCGCCTTACCTCATCTCACGCTGGCTACCAGGGTTCAGAAATGGACTCAGGACATCGGGGGCTGGCAGAGGCAGGAGAGGGTCGAGTGTTCGCAGGACTGCTCTCCTCTACTGGGGGTGGGTAGTGGGTTGTTGTTGCACCGCAGCGGCCTCTGGTGGAGACCAGGAGCACTGCTGATGCATGCAGGAGGTAGTAACTAGAAAAGCAGAAATACCACTTCATGGCAGCCGGATTACGGCTGCATGGTGCTCTGAGGCCATCAAAGGTCCTACCAAGCTCTCCATCTCAGCAGCATCCCTGGGGCTAAAGTGGTGCGCTGGTCTGCTCCCCTTGGCTGGTGCCTTCCCCCTCGTAGGAGAGGGACCCATCTGGCAAAGGGTTACACCGGGTCACCCTGGGGATCAGCTGCGATCTGAGGTGGAATCTAGGAGGAAGGATGGGTATGAGGACAGCCTTGGTAAGCCCAAAGGAGTGGCTGCCATGGAGCACATAGGGGGGAAAACCCCCAAAAAAACAAATGAATGGCAAAAATAAACTAGAAAAAACTGAAGGTAAACTAAAAGTGTGCAACTCAAAGTTAGGTAGCAGAAGACAATTTTTTGAAAATAACATATTAAAAACAAAAACAAAAAACAGGAGGAATACAGAGTGGGCACAGGGTAGACACAGGTTAAGACAAAAAATGGCATAAGGCAAGCATAGAGCACTTAAGAATCTAACCATCAAACATGAAGTAGCCGTCCATTACAGAAATAATTGTATGAAATTTCTTCATGCTGCACACATAAAACTACCCAAGTGATATGAGTGCTGCAAGTATGATTTACATGTTAAATTGGAACCAAATTATGTGCATATGGAATGAGTGCAGCAAGCAAATGTGGAAACCATGAGTTTTATGTTAAAGTGGGAAAGACTGCATGCATGCGGCATGAGTGCAAAAAAGCAAGTGGTCACTGATAACTGCACATGTAAAAGTTAAGTGACTTGCTCAGGATCACACCATACACAGCTGGGGGTTGATGAGATTCAAACCCAGGTCTTCATGCATCTAAGTCTCCTGGCTTGCAATTCAGTGCCTTTAACCATTAAGCCATACTGTCTGCACACATATGGCTCACTTGTACTTAAATACATACTGTATCTGAATACATCTGCACACATGCGGCATGCTTGTAGCCATTGTTATGCTTTTCAGTTTTTTTTTCACCCTTATCTCATTTTCACAGTTGAACTGTAGCATACATACCAATGGAAACACATATGTTTTTTCCCACCCCAGTACACAAACTTACCCACAAAACCACTTAATTACTTCTGTCTGGCCTGTACTCCTACTATTTTCTCTCCATAGTTTTGAATGCTTCCATGCAAACAGACTTTAAGGTACAAACACAAAAGTAGCAGTAACTCGACACATACACCTGCCAGTCCCCCCTCTCATGCACACACACTGTATCAGGTATGGCCATGCTGCTACAGACAACCCACCAAGTATAGATATAAGTAAAATGCCTCTTACTTGAATGCTAGGGAGCCAGAGACAGGAGTCTTTAAGAGATGATGTCCATGGGTCAGAGTGCTGGGGCGTAATCCCTTGAAATGAATGAAGTTATTTTTTATTACTATTTTATACATTATGATGGTGAATTGGAGAATAATGAAGGCCACTGATCTACTAACAAGGCCCTTGTTAGTCAATCGGTGGCCTTCATTAATCTCCAGCCCTCCATCAATAATGTATAAACTAGTAATAAAAAATACCCCCATTCATTTCAATGGTGCACACCCCTGCAGTCTCCTTTGCCCTTTGTCACAATGTGCCTGAGAGTGGGGATGTGGAGGTCAGCTTCATTGGGGGGGATAAGCCTAACTATAGTGGGGCTCCAGTAGTCTGTGCATACCATACCACTCAACTGTCCGTGAATGCAAGGGCCAGCTCTAGAATGTCTGTAACATCTCTAAAAGGTACAACTTAATTGGTTTGATTAAAAAGTTGTATGCAAATCACAACAATTCAAATGTATAAGATTCATCTGTATATACCAGAGCTGGCCATCAGATTTGGGCTTAAACCCACCTATTTACTAACCAATTTTTGTCCTGGCTGAAGTTCTGCTCTCCGCCAGAAAAAGGACTTTGTTCTGATTTTTTTCCTTGGCTCCATTCCATTCAGTACCCATACCCATACCCTATGGGTCACAAAGCCATTCAAAGGTAAAGAAACTTGAAAAACACATCAATAGTTCAGTCATTCCTCATTTACTTTTGCGTACCTGGCCAAATGGCCAGGACCTCCAGCCTGGCATAGTGTGTCACCAGCCCAGTTTTTAGTCCACTGCCCCTCTCTCCTTCCCCCAGAAGCTGGATGCTAGAACTGACCATCACAGGTCCCCAACGTGGTCCGCGATGAAGTCACCTCACCAACATAACCCACCCAACCTGGGTTTCTTGCTTCATGCTTGGTTGCTGCTGTGGCTTCTGCCACACTGCACTGATCAAGGCATATGAAGGCCACCCATACTGCTGTCACCACTGCTGCTAAGCCTAGCTTTTTGCCAAGGGGGTCTGTCCTGTTTTTGCAAGGTGAGCCTAGTAGAGTAAGTAGGTAGCTTAGTCTTGAGTTAGCATCTAGATCACCCTCTGCCCATTCAGCCACCAAGGAAGGCAGAGACTCACTAGGAGTAGAACAACAAAAATATGCTGCCACAACACTGCTATTGAGAGGTAAGTGCTTACTGTCTCCTCCAAGCTGTAGTGTGCAGTCTGTCTACTCTGCTGCAGGAAAGACAGTATCACACTTGCAAGGCTCATGTGCTCTTTCTTGGCTGGAGTTCATCCATATCACATGTGATTGTGCCACTGCTAATAGGTGTACAGAGTGGACAACACAATATGGATACAGTCGAGTCTGAAGAGTACCTGTAGCCTGAGCACTCAAAGGCCAGGTGGGCACTTATTATGCAAAAATTTAAAGCCATTATTGCCACACCATAAGAACAGCCTAGGCACAAATACGTGGGGGGGGGGCAACTACCCTCATCTGCTCTACCTAAATAGCACCCCTGCTTAATGCTAGAAATTTATTCTCAGGTGCGAATGCAATGGTTTCCACTGTGTTCTAAGGTATAGTATCTCATTGTTTCATGATGTGTCCTGATCATCATATGGGTTAGTGTCCCTCGTTGTCCCTCATTTTGAGTGACCATATCCCTCATTTCAGTGACAACATGTAAGATCTGGTGCATGCCTCCAAGACCTTACACAGCACAAAGAGTGCTGAGAATGGCCATAGGTGTATATGCTAAATACAGAATGACAAAGGGAAAGTAAGTGAGAAGAAACAGTCATGGAGAAACACATGTGTAGCACTAAGTATGCATAAGGGATTTGCATGGTCCAAAACAAAAAGGATAGGCTTCACAACACAGAGGCCTCTCTTCATACATCTGGAATGGGGGATGTTGACTGGCTATATCCTAGGCATTTAATGCAGTAAGCAAACAATGCTTTAAAAATTAATTGCGAATTAATGACAAAAATCAAAAGCCATTAAACAACTTGCAAAAGGATCAGCATTAATGAGTTTACCTAATTTTTTATGGTAATTCAAATAAAAATGTATTTTAAGGACTCTAATTGCTAGTAATAATATAAGAAATAGAAACTGATGTTTTTTTTTTTAGATAAGATTTGCACCAGTTTAGCTGCTGCACACTTGGGAAGTGTGCAGCATGTGAAACTGATGTGATGTTTAAATGATGTTCACACCAGCTACACTTCTTCACTCATGTCAAGCATGTAACAAATGAACCTGATGTAATTTTTAAAAGATGTTCACACCAGCTTACCTGCTGCGCACATGTCAAGCTTGCAGCATGCAAACCTGATTTGCTTTTTAGACCTGGCTCGCTTAGGATCACTTAGTGTATGTGAACTATACACAAACATTGCACAATTAAGCCTGTGGCATGCATTCTGCATGTACACAGCATAACTATATTTCTGCAAGGGATAAGCAACTGGGGGCAAAAAGGAGGTTTAGTCAGGTGGATGGCAAGAATAGGGGGGGATAGGGGTGCAGTAGAGTGAACGTTTAATGAGGTTTAGCAAGGGTAGCAAATGAAGAGAGGTGGGAAGAGAATTCCATAAATGTGGGAAGAAGAAGGAGAAAGCAACCATACTTGAGTTCCAGTGGGGGAGGGCAAATGAGCGAGGGTCACGTCAGTGGAGGGAATATGTTGTGATGGTGGAGGGGGATAAAAGGGAGGTGAGGAAGAGGGGAAGCAAGCCGAACCAGAAATTGAGAGAGAGGATGGAGGTGTGGAGGCATTGGTGAGAGGATAAGGAAGGGAAAGATAGTGAGGAGTAGAGGGAACAATGATGATTCCAGAATGGAATAATCAAGATAAAACAACTGAACACTTTTTTTGAAAATCAGCCTGGAAGGGAGACAGGAAATTTGAGTAGGTGAGAAAAAGGGTGAGTCAGGTAAGGACAAGGGACTCTTGGAGCTTTGCAAAAATAGGTAGGATGGAGATTGGATGGTAGTTTCAGGTGAAGAGCGATCACCACCTTTGTAAAGGGGATCACTTTTGCTGCTTTCCAGGCCTGAGGAGTCTTCGAAATCTACTTCTTATCACCATGTTCTATTTCTCCTAAATCCTCCTACATATTCCTGTCTTATCCTTTACCCTTCTCTTCTATTTCCCACCTCCCCCCAATTTTGTTCTCTCCTCCTCTTTTACCACAAATGGCACTTATTGTACTTGACTGTGTATAGTATTTCTCTCACATTGTTTCTGATTGTACTGTTATTTTTGTCTAAAATATACTTGACGGTATTATACCGAACAATGTTGTTCTATGCCTAAGTTTGAATGTTTGTGACATCCCTCCTACCTGTGTAACTTCTTCCATGTGCTGCCTCACATGTATGCTCATGTATTTCAATCTGTATTTATCCCGGGTCATGCCTAAAAATAGGCATGCCTATGACTAGTGCACCCACCCGGTTACCAAAAGCAAATAAATAAATAAATAAAATAAAAGTACATTCAGTCTGGAAATGGTGAATGCAGAAGCAGACCCATATACAACATCTGAATAATTGAATAGAGGTAGGATTCTTTCAATAAGGAGTATCTGATGAACAGGGAGCGAGACGGTATCTTTTTGTCTATAGAGTGGATCAGGTTTGGGGCACAGCTTTGAATGAATGTTGTTGACATGCATTGAGAAGTCAAGATAGCTGTCAAGCCAGACACCTAAATACTTATAAGATGGAACAGTATCCAATGGGATGCAATTAAGGGCTAGGAAAGAAGGGGGTGTGGTGAGTTTGGCTAGTTTTTGGTAGGTGTTAAAAAACATAGAGACTGTTTTGATAGTATTCACCTTGTGCTGGTTAGTTTGGAACCAGTTTAGGACATGAATGAAGTCAGATTGCAACTGAGTGGACGCCACAGGATCAGAGGGATCAGATGTAAAGAGGATAGTGTTGTAAGCATAAAGGTGGATTTGAGAAAAGGATCATCATTGAGAAAGATGGAGAACAAAATAGGACCAAGAATGGAGCCTTGAGGCACACCAGCTAGGAGAGTGGGGGAGATAAAGTCTCAGCTTGGATACATTGTGAGTGCCCCGTAAGGTAAGACATGAACCTTTTGTCAGATAGATGGGAGAGACCAGCGAGTTTGAGTTTAGTGAGAAGAAGCGAGTGGGAGACGGAATCAAAATCCTTGGCTAGGTCTATGAATATAGCTGCGGTAAGGAGGCCTTGATCCATGCTTGTAAGAAAAGCATCAGTTACCTGGAGAAGGGAAGGGAAGAGAAACTAGTGTTTTTTTTTGAAAATCAGCCTGGAAGGGAGACAGGAAATTTGAGGAGGTGAGAAAAAGGGTGAGTCAGGTAAGGACAGGGGACTCTTGGAGCTTCGCAAGAATAGGTAGGAGGGAGATTGGATGGTAGTTTCCAGGTGAAGAGTGATCACCACCTTTGTGAAGGGGATCACTTTTGCTGCTTTCCAGGCCTGAGGAACCATACCAAAGGTGAAAGAGAGGTTAAGCAGAAGGGCCAGTAGGTGAGCAATAGCAGGGGCTGAGATTTGAAGAAGGAGTTGGTCAAGCCCATTAGGGCTGGATTTGCAAGGTTTCAGTAATTTAAGGGCATGGAATACCTCTTGAACAGTGATAGGAGAGAACCGAAAGGAATATGGAGTAGGAGGAGTATGCGGCTCTGTAGGAGGTTTACAGGGGTATTAGGAGTTTGAGGGGTGGACAGTGGGGAGGGAAGACTGATGGTAGAGGAGGGGAAGGTGCATGTAATGAAAAATTAGAGTGAAGGCAACAGTGAGAGCATCAGTAACAAGGTTGTTGTCAATCAGGATGGAGGGGGAGGATGAATTTGAAAGGGGTTTGAGGAGTGAAGGGAGTGTTTGCCAAAATTTGTATGGAGAGTTTATTTTTTCTTGTAATGTATGCTTAGAGTAATGAGATTTAGCAGATCTAATAGCTTTGGTGAAAGCATTTCTCAGAGTACGATAAGTGGATAGATCATTGGGATAAGATGACACTTTATAGTGAGCCCAAGCATGGTTGAGAGTGTTACAGAGCTTGACGATGTCAGCTGATATCCAAGAATGGTGGAAGTGTCTCATCCTGCAGTGATGTGAAGGAACATGAGAGTTCAAATTGTTGTTGAAAAAGTGGCAGAAAAGGGAGAGAGCGGTGTCTATGTCCATAGAGGAGTAGAAGGATACCCAGTCGGAGGATGCAAGGTCATGAAGGAAATTAGAGATGTTTAGGGAGGTTCCATGTTACAATAGTGATCGCAGAATAGCGATTCAATCGGTATTATATCGAGTGTATATTGCTGACTCATAGAGAAAGCAGGAGGTCATGCTGTGCTTGAGTAGAGATAATACACATAAAACGAAAGGAAAAATGTAAGCATTAAAACAAGATAAGAACTGACAAGAAAAACAAACATACTGAACATGAGGAGAACGCAGTATTTTTGAAACTGCATCTAAAAAAAGAAAGATGAATTGAAAGGGGTCACGTGTAGTAACAAAACAAGTCCACCACTGATGAAGGATAATAATCAAAAACATATGAGAGCCACTACACTGTTTTGAACTGCGTAAATATTAAATAAAAAAGAAAGAATTTTTTGATATACTTTGTAAGTGGGCTCATTATGTTCCAATCTGCTCATGACTGTTTAAAATCTAGATAGGCTATGTCTACTGCCCCTCCCTGATCTACTATCCTTGTCGCCCAGGCAAAGAAATCTATCAGATTCATATGATATGGCCTTCCTTTTGTGAATCTATGTTGCCTTGGGTCCTGCGCCCCTTTGGCTTCTAGATATTCTACAGTCCTTTTCTTTAACAGCGATTCCATCACTGAGGTCAAACTGACTGGTTTATTGATAACTGCTTCTACATTTCTCCCACTTTTGTGAAGGGGTATCACGTTTGTCCTCCTCCAGTCCTCCGGTACTAGTCCCTCCTCTAGCGATTTGTTGAATAGGACTGTCGGTGACAGAATCACCTCTGTTAGCTCTTTTAGTGTTCTGGGATGTATCCTGTCTGGCCTCATTGCCTGATCAACCTTCAGTTTCAAGAGTTACTTTAAGACTCTGTCCTCTGTGAATAGACTGGTGTCCACCCCTCATTCCTGTGTATGTCTACCTGCTAATATCGGTCCATCCCCCTCTCTTTCTTTTGTGAATACTGAGCAAAAGTATTTGTTCAGTATCTCAGTCTTCTCCAGGTCCCCCACCGTCCACTGCCCCCCTCCTTTACTAAGCCTCACTATCCCTCCCTTGGCCTTTCTTCTTTCCCTTATGTACCCAGAGGAGGTTTTGTCCCCCCTCTTTAACTGTCTGGGCTATCCTTTCCTCTGTTTTTGCCTTTGCACTTCTGACTGCTTTACCCACCTCCCTCTGCTTTGCCTGATACAATTTCTTCTGTTCCTCCCTTTGAGCTTCCCTGTATTTCCTGAATGCCATTTTTTTCTGTCTAACCTTTCCTGTCACTTCTTTTGAAAACCATAATGGTTTTCCTTTTCTTCTAGCTTTATTCACTAGCTTTGCACAAAGGCTTGTTACCTCTGCTGTGGCTTTCTTAAGGTTCTCCTGCTTTACCTCTTCTCCCCCTTCCTCACTCTGTGTCAGTGTTTTTATGTTATCACGCTTGCATAGCCAACATCTTTCGGTAATGCAGATTTGGAGGTGTGGTCACTGTTGGGCGAATGCAGGGCATACACCAGTATGTGTGTCCTGCATTCCCCCAATCAGCCAGCAGTAGAAGCCAACACCCTGCCTAGCTAATGAGGTGAAGACATCACAGAAATGATCCGCTGCAATGAGAGCGAAGCTCTCATGCAGCATGACCATAACATGCCTCCCCCTATGTGCAGACAACAGTGACTGCCGCTGTTGCCTGTCAACCCTTCCCTTTATTGTGTGATGACGGGGTGCCCAATCCCCATCGGAATCATGTAACCCCTCCCTGTTTTTTGCTCGCTGAGGGGGTGCACAATCCCCCGTTGGCTATAGCACCCACCCACACACACTCAAGTGGCATGCTGGGACCCCACCCCAGTGTACAAAAGCACCTATTAAAATGAAAACGGTCCCCCAACGTCTTTTATTTTTTTTTAACCTATAAAGCAAAAACGGTCCCTCGTACCCTTCCAACCCCCCTCCCACAACCTGCACCCACCCACTGCGCACCCTACCTCTCCACACCCCTCACCTGTATACCTCTGGAGTCTACGCGATGATCTTCGGTGGACCAGGAACACGTCTGCACTCTTCAAAGCCGAGCAAACTGAGAAATGCGGTAAGCTGTATAATGGAATAAATGGGGTTTTTTCAACTTTAATGCATATCTTGGGCATTTTTGGGAATTTTTACACCAAATTTTCAACATGGGGTTTTTGGGAACCCGCCTCATGAATTCTGGCACTGTCATATCATTAATCGGTCTCGAAAGGTGATTTCGCAGTCACTGCATGGAATCACCTTTCGGGACTGTTTAATGAGATGACAGTACCACTGTTCATGAGGTGGGCTCTCAAAAAGCCTATGTTGTAAATTTGGTGGAAAAAAAATCCAAAAAATGGCTGTTTTATGAGTGTGCATTGCGCAGCTGCTACACAGGCTCACAACTTCACAAATTCACAATATTTTCATGCCAGATTTTCAACATTGTCATTTTTCTACAACCCCTTGTGAACAGTACAGCTGTCATTTTTCACATCCTGGCTGAAATGTGTTTCTGTACTTCTGGCGCACAATAGCATGGTCACTGTGGGAAATCAGTGTTTGGGTCAGATCATGAAAATGACAGTGACACTGTTCATGAGCAGAGGTCCTAAAATGCCTATGTTGGAAATTTGGTGACGATACTCCAGAAAATGACTGTGTTACGAGCATGCGTTGGCTGATTGCACGCACGCTCATAAAGTCGTGCATTTGTAATATTTCACTTTGGATTTTCACCACTGGCATTTTTCCACACCTCTTGATGAACAGTACAGCTGTCATTTCACATATCCTCCCCAAAATGTTTTTTCGCGTCCGGCGCGAGAATAGCGCGTTAGCTGTCTTGAAATCACTTTGAGGACAGTTTGAAATAACAGTGACACTGTACATGAGCAGAGGTGCTAAAATGCCTATGTTGAAAATTGCGTGCCAAACGTCCATAATGACAGCATAAGCGCAAGCGCTATGCATTTCCAACGCACTCTTGTAACCTCGCTCATTTGCAATATTTACATGCCACATTTTCAACACTGGCATTTTTTTACACCTCCTTATGAACTGTACAGCTGTCATTTTTCACATCCTGCCCAAAATGTTTTTCTGCACTGTACTACCAAAGCCAATGCCAGCGCGACAACATTCGGCATTGACAAATGCTTGTTTTTTAAGGCATTCACCCATTTTAGTAAAGTCGGCCCTCTTGCAGTCACGGACTTTGGCTTTAGTGTGGCTTGATTCTTAACAGTTTTTACCCTGAACCCTACTGTATGGTGGTAATTGGACCTCAGATGGGTGCCCACCAATACATCTATTATTCTTTCTCCATTTGTGATCACCAGGTCCAATATCACCCCCTCATGGGTGGGTTCCCCCACAAGCTGTGTGAAGCATGCCCCTTGTAGGGCATCCAGAATGACTTTGCTCCTGGATGTGGCTGTAGCATAGGTGCTCCAGTTAACATCAGACATATTTACGTCGCTACCACCAACACTTCTTTCTCTGCCATTCTAAGGAAGTTATCTAGCATTACCCTCTCTGTTTCCTCCCCTTGTGTGGGAAGTCTATAGATAACCCCTGTGCGGATAGCAGTGTCATTTCCTGACTCCAGTGTGACCCACAGTGCCTCCTTTTCTCCCTGCTTTCCCTTTATCTCAGTTGCCTTGATCTCTTACTTGATGTAGATCACTACCACTCTCCTCCCTTTTTGCCCTCCCTGTCTTTCCTGTAGACTGTGTACCCAGGTATAGTAGCATCCCAGTCATGGCTTTCTGAATATCATATTTCAGTGACTGCCACAATATCTAGGTCTCTCTGCCACCGATGCTGCTAGGTCAGGGATCTTGTTGCCCAGGCTTCGGGCATTTGTACACCAGTCCCTCCATGTTTTGATGGCTTCACCCCTATTTATTATGATCCCATCCCTTCCCCTTGTGTCTCCCCTGACATTACCCCATTTCAGTCCTTTGTGTTTCCTCATCCTTAGTATCCTCTTGTCAGTTTACTTTGAACTGTGGGGGGGGGGGTAGTTGAGTTTTTCCTGCATAATTCCACGTCCCCCTTGGCTAGTTTAAATGTCTGCCAATGAAACATTCAAACCTTTAACTCAGGATCCTGGTCCTTCCTTGGACAGATGCAGACCATCCCTCATGTACAAGTCTGCATCTCTCCAGGTGGGCCCCCAACCAACCCCCCCTAACTCTGCACCAGTTCTTCTGCCATTCATTGAATACCCTGATGCAGAGCATCTTGGCATCTCCCATGCCCTAGACAGGTAGCATTTCTACATACGAACATATGAACATGTGAAGAAGCCAGCAGAATAAGGCCGTTTGGTCTAGCAAGTCTGCTCATATTGCAGGGTCCACAGCTTCTGCTAATAACCCTGCCCTCCGTCCCCACTCCTCCCATCCTCCCTACTCATGATCCTTACCTTTCCCCTATGTCTATCCCAGCCTCTCTTTAAGCTGCCCACTGTCTTCAATGAGATGACCTCTTCTGGCAGCGCATTCCAAGTGTCCACCACCCTTTTTGTGAAGAAGTGCTTCCTGACCTCCCTCCTAAACCTCCGCCCTCCAGCTTAAGACTGTGTCCCCTCGTGTTATGGTTGCCACTTAGCTTAAAGAGATTCTCCTTATCAACCTTATTTATCCCTTTCAAGTACTTGAAAGTCCTAATCATGTCCCCTCTCTATCTCCTGTCTTCCAGGGAGTACATATTCAGTGCCTCAACCTCTCCTCGTATGCATTACCCTGCTGATCCGCTATTTCTCCAGCAGGTTAATGTTCTTTTTGAGGTGCCTGCTGTCTAAGACCCCTCCCCAGCTCCATGAACTCCCTCTGCACTACTCCAACCTCAATGTCAGACAGGTCATTTGTCCCCAGGTGGACAATGATGTTTAGCTCTCTCTCCTGTGCTGTTGCCCCTGAGATCCTCAGGTTTTGCCTCCTATCCCTCCAAGCTGAGGCACCAGGTAGGCACATTACCTCTCTCCCTCCTCCCTTACCCACCAACAATTCTACCCTCAGTAATAATAAAGTCCCCAACTAGCAGTTGCTTTCTTCTCCTCCCCTGGGGTCTCCACTAATGAGGTTCCTCGCATCCACCTTGTTCACCATTGTGGGTGCCCCCATGGGATAGCCTCACTCAGCCAGAATGGTGTAGAAGTTGTGGAGTGGAACCACAGGTGGTATGCACCTCTGCCCAAACTCTCTCACCCTTCCTGAGTTCCACTATTGTCCACCTCCCCTCTTTACTGGCATCCTTTGATGCAGCAGGGGTATCATTGGTGGTTCCGGGGAATCCTAACCAACTCTGCCTGGAGATATGCAACCTCACCCCCCACCCAGAGAAGTGCATGCAGATAGGGCAGCACCACAGCCTGCAGAATGTCTCCTAGAAGACTTCGGCCCCTCAGCCACTGCATTACACCTCTCCCAACATGACAACTGCTAACTTCCTCCTTTTTTTTCTCTGCCCCGCTTTTTACTCTGCCTTAATGCAAGAGTGCAGTTCTAAAGGTTTCTAACTTGTGGTTTTATGTGGAGCTGTAATCTCTACCACCCTGTACTGAAGTAGGAAGTTGAAATCAGTATCCCGGGTGTACTCCAATAAATGTGGACTAGCCAGAGGAGGGTAGGGTGGGGAAGGGGAGGGCAGGCTTAATCTTCTGAAAGAGCTGTGGAAGAAAAACAGTCAGCTCCTTCAATGTGAGAAGGAGAGATCAAACTGCAAAACCTTTCAGAACAAAAACAAAATAGTAACAGAACAGTAACTCTGCTTAGCCAAAAGAAGCCTTAGTATTTCACCTTGCTCTGTCCTTTCAAGCAGACCTAGAAGACAAAAAGCTCAGTTAAAGCCGGGTGCTTTCTGTCAGCAAACGTTAGTCTTCCCAAAAGTCCTTTTGAAGGCGAGTGAGGTATATGGGTAGGGCCTGGGTTTAGTTATATATCACTAGATAATAGGAGGAGTAGATGGAGGAGGAGGAGTTTGTAGCCAGATTTGTATGTTTTTACCCGACCGTGGTGAGTGCTTTTGTGGGTAGATTAGAGAAAAAAGTGGAATCTATGGATGAGCTCCATAATGATGGAGGGGTGAAGAACACTGCCATGTAGAGTGAGGGGGGGTAAAGGGTAAGAGTGGGGTATGTGTATTTGGGAGAGAGAAGGCTGGCTGTGGAAGGAGATATTAGATGGCCGTTTGGTGCATAGAGAGAAAATTGTAATGAGGGAGGTGTACAAGGCATGTAGGTAGTATGTGAGGAGAAAGGGGAAGGGGTAATTAGAAGGGGGAAGGAGAGCAAAGGAGAAAGGGTGAGAAGAAGCAACCAAATGTATATGTTAGGCATTATGTGGTGGTAAAGTGGTAAGCTGCTAGGGTACTGTAAGTATTGTGGTAAATAGAGGAGAAAGGAAGTCACAGGATATAAGGAAGAAAGTTATGTATCTGTAATATCTGAAAAAGATAGAATGTAAGGGGATCCAAGTGATAAGAGGACAGAGAGCTTAGATATGCCCCTGGTGGCCAAACCTTATAAGGAAAGAATGGTAAAGTGAGGTGATTGAGGACTGAGAACCAGCATGTGACCAAAGAGACAAAAACGAATAACAGAAATGGGAGAAAGAACTGAAGGCTGCTGAGTCGCCTAGAGAAATAGGGTTATAAACTAGGGAGTGAGCAAAGTGCAAGAGGTCCCAGGTTCAAGACCACCCAGGGATGGTACTGCAAAAGGTTGATAAAGATAACAGGTCACTGGGGTTCAAGGTCGGCAGAGGAATCTTGTGCAGATTTAGTCTAGTTGAAGCAAGGGAGGTTAAAATGATATCACAGGTCAGGTGGAGCAATATCACCCCCTACCCCCTACAGATCTAGCTGTATAAACAGCTAATGACACTCCTAAGGGTAAAAGGAGAAGCAGTGGTGGCGGAGCAACAGCGCCCCTAATGGCTAAGCAATGTACCTGAGGAATGAATAGGGTAATACAAGAGAACAGTGGACAGAAAACTGGAGCAGGGTACTATGGAGCAGTAGAACTCATGGTAGATGCCACTGTGACACTGTTCTACTCCCAGGCCTCCACCTGGAGACAGCGTAGATGGGGCTGACATGCCTCCCCACCACAGGAGAGGAGAGCAGTCCTCTGGACTCTTGATCCTGTCTGACCCCTTTCAACCCCCAATGATCTGAGCTCATTCTCGAAACCTGGGTCACCAGTGTGGGAAAAGGTAAGGCACCCCACTGCTCCTCATCCCTCTTTACTACTGAGATTATTCTTGTTTGGATTTTGTTGTTTGCCATTACATCTGGTCTTTGGTGATGAGGCAGGGAGCCACTGGTGCCAAGCCACTCAAGGCAATGGGTGCTGTTCGCAATGCCTGCCCTGTGTCTTGGTTGATTTCAGCCTTTTGGTAGACTCAGGCCAGTGTCTGACATTATACCTTGGGCTTCCTCCTGGGTGGTGAACATATGAGAAATGCCATTCCGTGTGATTGTCAGTTTAGCAGGGTACTACAAATTGTATTTTATATTCTGCTCTTTAAGACGTTCTTATCCTCTGCATAGCCTTTTTATTTGTGTGCCACCTCTGTAGAAAAATCCATAAAATTAAATGTGGTACTTCTCCCAGGTGATGGCAGCCATGGTCCCTGAGTAGTTTAAGATCTTCTCCATGTCCTTATAGTGTAGATATCTTGCCAGAATCAGTCGGGGCCTCTCTCTCGTTCCCTTAGTACTGGTCCAATGATGCAATGGTTTGGGTTGATTTCAAACCTGTCCTTCCAAGTATTCAATAAGGCATTTAACCGCCAATTAGCCTAGCTCCTCCAACAAGCTGCAGTGGTAGGGCAGCTGCAGGTGGGACCAGCTGAGCTGTTTATTTCATTGCCTGAAGATGCGGCTGCATCTTGATGCAGTTGCAGTTTCGTACCTCTGGCTGAGTATGGAGGAGTCAGCTGGAGTAGTTAGGGAAGCTGGGAACTGGGGCCAGGATTCTTACATGTCAGAGGAAGGTTCCCCTTGAAATGACCCACACAGATCACCAATGTTGAGTGCTCGATTGGCAAAGCTTTTATTAATACCAATAACCTCTGTACATAATACATTTTCAAGTCACATCACCTTCAAACTCATATCAATGTTCAGAATCTTTTACCATTGTATACATCAAACCCAATGTATCATTATCTTGGCATCTTTCCTTCAGGTGTTCATCCACCATTTTTCTTGGTTCTTCTCGGGTCCAGATACATGAAAACCCGACACCCCTTTTGGTTCTCTGGCCCTTCTTCTTTTTCTTCCTAGGGTTGGATGCCCTTAACCAAACCCCTAGCTTCCTACCTGTTCCTAACCCTCCCCCCATGCTATAGCTATGGCCAGAGGTCCTCACCCCGGCCCGTGTCTGTTTTCCCTCCCCATACCTTTGGCCCTTCCTCCCCACCCTGGATCTTTCCCCCAAACTGTCCCCCATCTATCTTTCCCTGTCATCAGCGTCCACGGTGCTCATAACTACAGTTCTGCTGCCCTCTCCTTGGCAGCCTAGTATTGACCAGCACATCTTCCATGTGCCCCTTGTAGGCCACTTTTGTGCCCTCGAGACCCCTGCCATCCTCACTCAGTGGTCCAGGATTACCCCTGCTCATAATGTCACCCCCCTTTTCCCACCTATTTGGCATACCTCTTCATGGGTGGGTGGGGTACATGCAAAAACTTTGCAAAAAGAGGGAAAGGGGGATCACGTGATGCAGGATACTGAGTAGAAGCTCTTCTGCATAGCTCCAACCTCCTAACCACAAATTATCGCTATTTTGGTGGCTATTTTCCCCTTAAAACCAGAAAGTCCATAGATTATCACCTTCTTAATATCCTGGACTCCTGTTTGCTTGCTGCCGGAGACGATGGAGGTATATATGAAAAATCCTCCGCAGAAGCATACACCGCCGGTCACTCCTGAGAAGGCCCCGGAAAAATCAAGGGCCTCGAGTATTGTGGATAAGCCAGAGCTCCAGAACCTGATCTCCGAACAAGAGCCTCTAACTCTGAGCAGATTTTTGGAAGAATTCAAACCCTTCCGGGAAGAAATTAAAGAAATCTCAGCTGAAATCAAATCCCTGTCTAAGAAACTCGAGGAGGTCACGATGAAAACTTCGGATAATGCAGCCCGTATTTTATCTCTTGAGAAGCAAGTAGAAAAAATCGACCCTGGTCTAGTAGCCATGCAGCAAAAGATCTCAAGCCAGGAAGCTAAGTTGGAAGATTTGGAGGGCCGCAGCTGAAGAAATAACGTTGTTATTTTGGGCCTTCCAGAAGGAGAAGAAGGCCTGAATATGCTGGCATTTGTGCAGAAGCTGATTGAGAAGATCGCTGGTCCCTCTCCCCTTGAGGCTAATTACATCATTAAAAGGGCACATAGGTCCTTGCGACCCAAGCCATCCCCTTGAGTAACGCCACGTCCCATTATTTGTCGTCTTTTAAACTACCTAGAGAGACAGCACTTTCTGGGAAAAGTGAGAGAGTTACAAGAAGTGAAATGGGAAAATGCCAGGCTTAGAATTGCCCAAGATTTACTGGGGTCGGTCAGGGCAAAGCGCACTGCTTTCCATCTGGTTGTGTCAAAAATTATAGCTGCAGGCCTTCGCTTCAGAATGGGGTATCCAGCTAGATTACAAGTGCTTGTGGACGGTACCTGGTTAACATATGAGAATCCTGAAGTTCCTTGCTCAGGAGTGAAAGCTGCTCTACCTGATTTGTTTTGAGACACCTGATCCGTTGGTGGTTCTACCCCACCCTGATTTGGAAAGGAAAAGAATTTCTTTACGTTGCTATACCACGAAATAACTGAGTGCTAATCTGGTTTTGTGGACTCTCGAAGATTGTAACAGAGGGGACTACCTTTATCGGCGTTTTGACCCATTGAGTTTTCCTTCTCGGTCTTCATGTTTTGGAGCATCCTCATATCTCGGGACTTTTTTCTATGGGGGGGTTGTGTTTTGGTTTGGAAGCATTCTCTTTCTACTCACATGGAGCACATCTCCCGGTTTCTCATCTCTAGGGACGCTCAATTGTCTTGCAGGATATAGTTTATATCATGAAAGCCTACAAGTTTGATATTTTTGATTATTGGGGCATGGCTCAAGACAGTGCCCTTTTGGTTTCAATGTTTTTTAGATATTACCACTAGAGGGCGCTATTGTCCTACTTTTCGTGGTTCAACCCCCCTTTACCTTATTTCTTTCTGGAATTTATTTTTATCGGATATAGATTGCCGTGGGGGCTAGGACACAAGTGGAGGTCCACTACCTGGGAGCATTTAGTTAACTAGGGTTTATACGTTTTGGGGAAAAGTTTCAATTTTTTCAATGGCAGCAGTTATAAAGGCATATTTGGCAAGTGTGCCCTAAATTGGGTATTATCTGTTTTCTCTCAGGAATTCGGGGTTTCTGGATTGCTCCCTAGTAGAGGTTGTTTTCCTCCCTTTGTCTCATTCTAGCCATTTTTGTTCTGGATTTTGAGAATCCAGTGCTCACTTACTATCATTTACATTACCTTCGTTTTTGAAGTGATATTATTGCTTATTGATATCATAAGAAGGCTTACATGTTAAGGTGGGAGTTTTTAGGTACATGCATGGGAGGTTGGTGGGGGAGGAAGGAAAGCGGTATTGTGCTGAACGTTGCTCAGGACAGTTGGGGGGAGGGGTGGGTGATACCGTGTTCAGGGTTGTTATATTACTTTGTTATATCACTTGTTGGTTGAGGGGATGGAATATTTTGGTGGATGGGGGCGGTGGGTGGGAGGAAAGTTGATATTTGGGTGGGGAGGGTATACGGCAGCAAACAAGGGTCTGGGTCAGTTAAGTCTGATTGTTATAATTCCTGGATTTTATATAATGTTCTCTTTCATTTTCTGGATAAATGGCCAGTAGTATAATCATTTCTACATGGAATGTGAAGAGGATAAGGAAAAGAGCTAAACAATACCAAGTGTTAAAACACTTAAGTTTATTATCTTCTCAGATTGTATTCCTGCAAGAATCTCCATTTACTGGAAAGTGAATCTCTGCAATTAAAGAGGCAACATATTGGGCAGGTTTTTAATGCCTCAGGGTCCACTAATAGCTGCGGGGTTATGATTCTAATTAATAGAGATAGTCCCTTTATTTCCCAACAAGTTTTCAGGGACCCCGGATGGTAGATATGTCCTAGTTCAAGGGAGTCTCTGGTCTATGCCTATTTTACTTGGTAGCATCTATGGGCCTAATGTAGATGATCCGAGCTTTTACATGAAACTTAATTTCCATACTCCTTCCCATGCTTCCCATGGGTATAATAATAGGCGGGGATTTCAATCTGGTTCTTGATCTCGAACTAGACAGGTCTGGTACTGGGTTAAGGAGCTTAACACCTGGACAGAGGGCCTTCAGGGACTTTTTGGATCAGTGCGGACTGTGTGATGTGTGGCGTGTGTTACACCCAAAGGATAGGGTCTTCACCTTTAGCTCACCGGTACACAAAACCCAGTCTCGCATCGAATATCTTTTCATCTCTCAGGCCCTTCTGTCAGGGATCTTGACCGCTTCCGATCCAGCCAGGTCCAGTATCTGATCATTCCTTGGTAACTTCTAAGCTGACCTTCCTTAACCTTCCTCATAAAGAAACCCGATGGAAATTAAATGGTCAATTACTCAAAGATACTAAATACTGTGACCTAGTAAAGGAGCAGATTGATTGATTTTTCTCTACTAACTCATCTGAGGACACGACTCCTGATATTTTGTGGGGTGCTTTCAAATCATATATGAGAGGGATCATTATTAGCTTAGCCACAAAAAAAAAAAAAAAAAAACAGAGGCGGAATTACTAGCTTCATTATCTCTAGTTAGGTCTTTGGAAACTAGGTTATCCTCTAATGCCTCGGAAGAAGATATGAGAAGGCTCTCGGTAGCTAAAGATAAATATTTAGACCTGTTGAGGGAAAAAGCAGAATTAGCTATTATTTGTACTAAAGCAAGCTATACCGATCAGGGGGAAAAGGCGGGTCGACTGCTAGCTTTAAGGTTAAAGCAGCAAGAATCAGCTAGATTTATACCTCCAATTATGGCCCAGGCAGATGGATCCTTGAAGGTATCCCCTTCTGAGGTTGTGCAGGAGTTTGCCTTTTATTATGAGAATCTATACAGGGATATGGATAACTCTCCTTCCTTACAAGAGCTCGAGGCCTACCTGAGGGATTCCTCTTTACCTTCCCTTTCAGAATCGCAGGGGAATCTTCTATCCTCACCAATATCACTAGAGGAAATTTCTGAGGTCATAGGGGCTTTGCCCTCAGACAAGGTCCCAGGTCCAGACGGATTTTCCGTCTTATTTTATAAAACTTCTTTATCACAATTATTGCCAGTCCTTCACCGGTTGTATTGTCACATTCTTTCTGGAGCAAAAGTAGATACACATTTGTTTGAGGCCCTGATTGTACTTCTCCCTAAGCCTGATAAGGATCCGGAATTAGTGCAAAGTTACAGACCAACATCGTTATTGAATCAAGATGTTAAAATTCTCTTTAAGATATTGGCTGCTAGAATAACACAAGTTCTCCCTGACCTGATTAGTATGTCCCAGGTAGGATTTATATGGGGACGTTCATCAGCTGACCATCTACGTACCCTGTCACACATAGTATCAGTGTCCAGGGATGCTGCCTTTCCTGCGGGATTGGTCTCCTTGGATGCCAAGAAGGCATTTGATCATGCTAATTGGAACGTCCTGCTTCAGGCTCTTAAAGTATATGGTTTTCCAGCTAAATTTATAGAGTGGATTCGGGCCTTATTTCAAACCCCATCTGACAGAGTTTCTGGTAACGGAGAATTTTCCAAACCCTTTCCTTTGTCTTCTGGTACTCGGCAGGGCTTCCCTTTTCCCCCCTTTTTATTTAATTTATACTTAAAGTCCCTTATTCGTAATATTCTCAATAATCCAGAGATAAGCGGTATCCCGATTGGCAATCAGGTGGTGAAGATCACAGCTTGCGCTGATGATCTCCTTCTTCATTTATCCCATCCTTAAACCTCAATTCCCGTCATGTTGAAGGAAATCACCAAGTTCAGCGCGCTCTCGAATTACAAGCTGAATATAACCAAATCCTCAATTTTCCCTCTTAATCATAAGGTTTTTAAAAATGATTTGTCATCTCTTGGTCTCGGTTGGTCCTCACGCATTCTTAAATATCTTGGTATTAATTTGACACGTAATCCTTCCTCCTGGTTTAAGGAAAACCTGGAGCCTCTCTCCCAAGTGATAGTTCAGGACCTCAATAGATGGTCCAAACTCCCTCTCTCTCTCTTTGGGGCCGCATTAATATAATTAAAATGAACATTTTTCCTCGTTTATTTTATCCCCTCTCGCTTCTTAATGCTTTTACACTGTTATCATGGTTTAATAAAATGCATGGAATTTTCACAAATTTTTCTGGTCTAATAAACAAGCCAGGTTAGCATATTCCAAATTAGCTGCTCAAAAAATAGATGGAGGGCTGCAGATTCCCCATCTAGCAATTTATTACTGGGCTAGTCATATTGCAAAATATTTGTGGTGGGTTAATCCGGGTCCTGAATATTTAAGACCAGTCTGGCTCAAAATTGAGCTAGACTTTATTCAAGCCGAGAACATTGACCCTCGGACACTGTTCTATCTAAAAATAGCCTCCCTTCCTGACACTATTAGTTGCCCTATTATCCGCACGTCCCTCAGAGTTCACATGCAGCTTTGTTTATTTCTACGGTATTCCCCAGAAATGGACTTGTCCCAGTCCATGTGGAATTCCCCATCTTCCTCAATAAACAAAAAGAAGATATCTCGTAAATGGTTACCCCAGATAGGGGATGGGATAATCTCTTCTTTTCTGGATGAAGCAGGGAAGTGGCTCTCAGTCTCTAATATCATTTGCAAATTTGATATTCCCTTAACTTTTTATTTCAGGGTGGCCCAATTAAAACATTTACTTTCTACAATATTTGGTAATGTCCCTCCTCGTCCTCCTGCTTTGGTTTGTATCGGATCTCTCCCCTTTATTCGGGACACCAGGTACTATTTCCAAAATATATTGTGTCCTATATCAATGGAGATACGGGAGACCAGAAGGCCCTACTAGGATCTCGCTTTCTTTTTTTCCTCAATATACTTCTAATTGGCCAGCTTTACGGAAGTTTTGTCATAAATATGTTTCTCAGGATAGACTCCGCCTCATGCAATTTCATATATTGCATAACATGTATTATACCCCTGTGAAGATAAAGAAATGGGGTCTCATAAGTTCGGGGGGCCTGTACCAGATGATGTCAAGAACAAGGCACGCTTCTTCACGTCTTTTGGTCATGTCCTAAGATAAAGTTATTATGGATGACCATACAGAATAACCTAGACCCCTTACTGGGTTTACAAGAATACTTCACTCCAGATATATGTTTGTTGGGGGATTTATCCTCTATTAAGGTTAGAATCAGAAGGTTTCATATTTCCATGATTGAACTATCAGTTAAGAAAATTATGCTTTGGCACTGGAGGGATACATTAGGGCCCAACATACCAGGAATGGGTTAATGAAATTTTGGCTAACTTACATACTGAGAAAGCCATAGCGAGCCTCCACAATAAGTTGCAGTGATACAAGAACACTTGGGATCCCCTTCACACGCTAATTATGGTCAGAACTGCTAAATGAGTCTGTATACCCGGTGCTTTTTATTGTGTGATACTATAGTGTATCTTTCTATTTGTGTAATTACCTTGCTGCTGTATGGGGTGGGGGGAGGGGACAGCTCATGTATTAGTTTATGTATAAGCACTGTATGTGGTAATTTTCTGTCCACTGAATTAGTAGAAGAAGTACTAATAAAATATGAATTATTAAAAAAAAAAAAAAAGAGGAAAGCAGGCCCCTACCTCTATTCTTAAACCCCTGGCCCCTCTTGTATGTCCCCACCCTTGCCCAATCCCAGGCCAATCCTAGCCCTATCTGCCCATACCTCATCCCTCCCTGATGAGTCACTGTGACCTCACCTGGCCCCACCCCTGCCCTTCCAGTCCTTTTCCTTATTCCCTTCCCTCCCCCCTGCCATTGCCTGGAAGTCCCAGCTTGCCCATAAGCCACGCCTGCCACATTCACAAGGAAACTCCCCAGACAATTCAGGTTGTCTTATAGTGGCAACCGTACATGTCAGAGGAAGGTTACCCTGGAAATGACCCACACAGACCACCAATGTTGGGTGCTAAATTGGCAAAGCTTTTATTAATACCAATAACCTCTGTACATAACACATTTTTAAGTCAGATTACCTTCAAACTCATATTAATGTTCAAAATCATTTACAACTATGTACATCAAAACCCAGTCCTTCATTATCTTAGTGTCTTCTCTTCAGGTGTTCATCCACCATTTTCCTGGGTTCTTCTTGGGATCCAGATGCATTAAAACCCAACGCCTCCTTTTGGTTCTCTGGTCATTCTCATTTTTTTTCCTGGGGTTGGATGCTCTTAACCCGTCCCCCTGCTTCCTACCTGTTTCTACCCTCCCCATGCTGTAGCCATGGCTGGAGGTCCTGACCCTGGCCCTTGTCTGTTTTCCCTCCTCCTACCTTTGACCCTTCCATTAGTGCAAAAACAAGGAAGCAGGCTCCACTCGCTGACGTGCACCTCAAAGAACCATGGTATTAGACACAAGAAATGAGTGCACAGTCCACCGATGTAATTATAAACACTGCATTTATTGCCACATGAAGCAAAGCAAAATAAAAACAGCAGCAAGGTACCACGTAGGTGCTACAAACTCCACAATGCCCGACCAGTTTCGTGCATGCGCCCTTCTTTATGGACCCTTCCATTAGCCCATCTCCAGTTCCAACAATGGAAAATGGGCTTCTCCCCAATTTCCCTGGTGTGCCTTTCCCTTCCCTCCACCTGGCTGTCCCACTCCACCAACGCCCTTATCAAGTGCAAAATAAAGAACAACATGCCTACTTCTGTCAGGTGTACCCCATCCCCCATGTAGCATGCTGCTATGTCATAGGAGATGGCTCTGTGGGAGATATAGATCCCTTTGAGATCTCTGATTGCTGCTTCCATCCTCCTGTTTAGCCTCTTCCTAGTCTTCACCACAGCTTTTATACCTTTTGCGTGCCTCCAAACCCTCCTTGACATCACCTCTGACCATCCTATAGTCACCTGTGGCCACCACACCTTAACAGTCTCCAGGTCTTTCTGGATCTCCTGCCATAAAGCTCCCAAGGTCTATCCTCTAGGTCATTACCTCCCACATGTGTTATTGATTCTGGCCATTGTACCTTCAATTCCTACAGGGCTGGCAGGATCCAGGCTCACCTCATGCCCCAGACCCCTTTCCACCGCAATCTGGTTCTACCCACTTCCCTCTTTAGCTTGCTTCCGCCCGGCCTTGCTGCTGCAAATCTCTCCACCCAATGAGCAAAAGAGTGCCCAATGATCCAAACTTCTCCCAGTCTCCAGCCCCATTGAAAAAGAACACAAGAAACCATTAAAGCAGCTTCCTGACATACTTCAAGTAGCAATTAGATCTCCATCTGCCTACTCGCTTAATATCTTCCTCGGATCCCCCCTGGGCTACCGCAGCTGAAGCTGACCCGATTATGAGAGAGTGGGAAGAGTATAGAATGGGGTCCAGCCACAGGAATCCTATGTCTTTCTTGAGAACCCCTGCAACTTGATTGCAAGTGACTGGGGCCCCATTCCCATGGATGAACAACTTACCTCCTCCACTGGGGCAGACAGCCCAATATGCCTGGAGGGATATCACTGCACACCATCCTGAACCCTCCTGACTCGCTGGCACTACCTTCGCCCCTAACCATGCCTGGTCTGTCTTGGTCTGGCGTAGCCAGATGAGAACTCTTCTGGGCCCCACATGTACGTCATCCCAGAGGAGACCTCCACTGGCTTCTTTCTGGCTTTTCACCACCACCACCCCGATAACCCAGAATGCCCCCCCCGGCCATAACCATAAATATAGCCCTAAACAGGCAAACCTCATATCCTGATGAGCAGACCTGCCTTAAGGCTCCCAACGGGGCCACCAGAATCAGCTCTCTTAAGGGCCTCCAGTTGTCGATGGGCCTTCCTTGAATCCTCTGCCAGCCTATTATCATACGCCGGAGTAACTTAAACTTGTTTGGCTCCTCCCACTGCCTGGTGCTACAAGCCCAACCAATGCTGGTGAGCTGCACCCCATGGTGAAATGCGCTGTGCCTTCATTCCACCTTTTCACCATTAACTGCACCATCTGCTCCTTGGTCACAGGTTTACTCACCTCGTAGCCCTCCTGCTGTCAGAATATTTGGAAGGACTTCCACACACCCACATATGCCCTCAGCATGTTCAAGAACCAGGAGCTCCAATACAGCAGTTGGGCCCCTTCCAACCAATCTCCCATAGTTGAGGCGGCATTTCCATCTTCCAGGTGGAGGCCTGTGGAAGCAGGGACCTGAACATGTCCAACTGAAGATGGGAAAGGCTATCAGTTATCTCATTCTGGATCCCTTCAATATGCCTAGCTTTGAAGGAAAGGTTGATCTTGAGCCCCACCAAAACCAGCTGGTGTAGCACCCTTGTCATTGTCTTCTAGGACTCTCTCTGCCTCTTGATCACTTCCAACACTGCCCTGTTGTCACATCACACTATTATCCATCAGATGAACAGATTATTCCCCCAGACTAGCATCGCTACCCAAATGGGGAATATCTCCAGGAATGTGATGTCTTTCAGCAGGCCAAGCTGGTGCTACTCCTCCAGCTATACCTCTGACATCCATTCCCCCTGGAAATATGCCCCCATACCAAACACCCCTGCTGCATCAGTGTATAGCTCCAGGTCAGTGTTGAAGAGCCAGTTGTCCTGCCAGAACTTGACGCCCTTGTACCCTGCTAAAAACTCCCCACATACTTCCAAGTCTTGTCTCACCCCAGCAAAGATATCCACCCAGTGGTGTAGCAGCTTAGCCCTGCCAGTGATCTCACTAGCCTCCTTGTGAAGGATCTTCCCAAGATGATAGCCCTGCACACAAAGTTGAGGTGGCCAAACAATTTCTGCACCCTTCCCAGTGGAACCTTACATTTCCTCTTTATTTCCTTCAGCAGTTCCTTAAGCTTACCCACTTTGTCTGCCAGTAGCCAAAGCCTTTCCTCCTATATAGCTACCATAATGCCCAGAAACTCCAGAATACGGGCTGGCCCATCTGTTTTGTCCCCAGCCAGTGGTACCCCCAGCTGCCCACACAGCTCCTGGAAGTCCTCTAGCATCCTCGTGGTCCCCTACCTTCCCTGACCTATCAGAAGGAAGTCATCAAGGTAGTGTACCACTGCCTTGTGGCCATAGTGTTCCCTGAATATCCATTGTAGCCATGTGCTAAAGGCCTTAAAGGCCATGCATGCAGTGGAGCAACCCATTGGCATGGCCTTGTCAAAATAGAACTCTCCCCGAAATTGAAAACCCAATAGGTCCAAATCATCTGGCCTAACTGGCAGTAGCAGGAAGGCCAACTCAGTGTTGATCTTGGCCAGCCATGCCCTTCCCACTGCTCATTACATGTCCACCACTTGGACCAACATGACATATGACACTGTGCACAGCTCCTCGGATATTCTGTCATTCACTGAGGCCCCCTCAGGGTATAAGAGATAATGGATTAGGCTAAATTACCCTAGGCCACTTCTTTGGCACCATCCCTAGTGGGGACACCATGAGATTCTTGAAAGGGGGCTCAGCGAAAGGGCTCTCCACCCTGCATGCCACAACCTCCTTCTCGATTTTCCTTGCTACTAGGTCTTCTGGCCCTTTACTAAGCTCAGGTTCTTGGCTGACATCCCCCTCCTTGCCCCCTATAACCCAAACTAAAACTTTTACTGAAACTGTCCCTCCAGTATCTCCCGCCTATCTTTGTCAGGGTACCCCTCAGTTCACTCACAAATCTAGTCCTCCCTAAAGGGTATCCTGGCCATGGGGAAGACCCAATGGTCCCCCAAATTGTCCGTACCTCTAGTACCCATGAAAACCTGTTCCAAAACCACCCCTTCCACTGCTCCCCCTTCCCCTACCACCTTGGTAGGTCCCTCACCCTCGGGCCCCCCATAGCCCCCATGAAAGGTCTGCTCTCCATCTGCCTGGGAACACTCTTTTTCACCTACCAGTTTACAGTGAGAAACAGGATGCTGGCCCATGCACCTGGAGCAGACATGCTTAAACTTACAGTTAAATGAGGTGCATGATGTCTCATTGTAACCCCAGCATGTCTTCTCTCCCTGCTATGAGGACACCTTTCTGCCCCTTCCCTGCTCCCTGTCACCTGATCCAACAGGGTGCGCACCCATAACTCTGAATGGGTACAGTCCCAACGGAGGTCCCCATATGCTGCCATATTCTGCCTAAAGGCCTCGTCATTGTGCAACCACCCACACCACATTTTCACCTTGTACACATTCCTAATTATGGCCGAATAGGCCAAAAGGGCGAATGCCAACTCAGGTCACTTTTCCAAAAATATGGCGCTGAAGATTGTGAAACCTTCCTGTTACATAATTATGTTTTTTCCCTTCTAGCTGGTCTCCTCTGCTCTCTTATTACCTATCAGAACTAACGCCACCACCATCTCAGATTTTCCCACTGTATCCCTTTGCTTATACTTCTTGGTGGATTCTTTGCCTACTAAGGTGAAGATATCCACATATTCTCCCTTCCAAATCTTCTTAATGGAAAGCAGTATATGGTCACCTAGGGTGAACCCAGGAATGCCAGCATTGTCTCCCCCCACCCTGCTGCCCCCTGCCCCACTTTTTGCCCCTTCACCTTTCCCACCCCTGATATCTTTCACAACCTTCTCTAACTTATCCAGACAGTTCTCCTCCATATGCGTGACAATCCCCTCCAGATAGTCCTTTAAGTCACATTCTATAGATAAATCCACCTTGCCCTTACCCTGACTGGTGCCTGGCATCTCCAGCTCTTGGGTGGGATCTGGGGCAGGTACTGGGTCTGGCACAGGAACAGGTTGGGGAGTGGGTGGGGGCAGTCTCTTCTCCCTTCCTCTTCTTGTGGGTGCAGGGAGTTTCTTCCTCTTCTGTGACTCTTCCTCCTCTCTCTCCCTTCTCTCTGCTGCATTGATCAGCTCCATCATCTTTCCCATGAGGGCTGTCACTCCTTCCCTCAGTTGGGCACTGGTGGCTGGGGTTGTGTTCTTCTTTGGTACCATCCTGTCTCTTGGGGAACATGGGGACATAAGTTAAACATAACAGCTGCACATTCTCACACCTCTCCCCCTTTTATTTATTTATTTTTTTTAACTCCAGCATCCTCTCTTCCCTCCCCCAGTGGTCCCCACTTTTTTTAACAGACCATCCTGCTGTCGAATAACTCCCTTGTCCCCATGGTCCACTACAGTGCTACATGCAATAGCTTACAAACCCACCATGCTTGGCCCACTGACTGCCCCAGTAGGCAATGGCTATGTTAAAAGGAACCAGACAACCAGAAAAGCATATAAGATGCAAGCTCCCTGTACTATTCCTGAACTTTAACCCTGTGGAAATGAGCTTGAGAAATAGTTTGTATAGTCATCATACATATGCTCCCCCAGGATGTTGACAGATAATTAAACAAGTTAGCTGCAGTACTCCCACTTAATGTTCAAAATTCGTACTGAATTTTCACCACTCAGTGTCAGCAAGAAAAATAGGTAATACATGTAAATTGTGGGAACACCTCAACCAGGGAGCTATTTGCCAATCTTCAGCTAAGTTTTCAAATGCAAGCTCCTACAATATGTCATCTTTGGAACAACTCTCCATTGTAAATTAGGTAAATGATTTACTCATGACTGCTGTTCTCTAAACCTTAGCTATAAATAGCTGCATCAGAGCCACCACCCCAGTCAAAGCAGTTAATATCTTTAGTACAGCCTTCATAATGAATGTGGATATTGCAGTTAAGTAATGCTGTTTTGTTTCTCTTTTTTTTTCATTTTTTCTTTTGGAATTCCATTTCCTGCTTCATTGTCACAGCCCTTTAGTACAGAGAAGGCTCCCCCCACCACGTTGCCTGTGGGCCAGTGGTCCACAAGGCCACATAGCTAACTGATTACTTGCCCCCTATTTCCCTGCTTGTGTCCCATAATACCATAGGCCCATGCAAGAGCTTTACACAAATTGGTGGCTCGCAACCCCACCTCCACTTCACTAGTGTGCATGATTGGGATGGTTGCAACGATGCTTCTTGGCCAGCATTGTTTTGGCCTGATCACCCTAGGCCTGTGGGTGTGTGGAAAAGAGGAAAAAACATCCCACAGTTAACGATTCCTCCTCTGTGGACCAGGTTGAACAAACTGATTTTTTTCTCTCCCCCCAAGGATTCACAAAGTGGTGCGACTGCAGGCCTCCCCAGTTCCCACTGTGCAGCCGCCCTGATCCCACCCATGGCTCGCTCATTTCTGTTTGCCCCCTTTCCCTGCTGGATCTTGCTATTACTGTTTGTTTTTACATTTGTTACATTCCTGTTTGCTGTTTTTTATTCCAGTCACCCACTGTCTGAGTGCCACTGGGTCCCAGACCCACGGCCATCTACTGACCACAAGAGTCTCCCACCTAGCAGAAACAACCTTGCCCCCGGGTGCCAGGGATGCCCCAGCCTTGTTGGGAATCTACTGTGATCACTTGGTCTTGTAGAAGGGCAGGTGGCCAGCCTCAGCATTAGTTATTCACATGTGTTGAAAGCTACAATCCACTGCCCGCTCCTCTACCCCGGCCCCACTACCATCTAAGGCCCCATGCCATGCCATGCAGACCACTTCTGGTCCTGCCTCAGGATACTATTTTTTGTGCACCACAGAGGCACCCTGATCCACTGCCCAAAATAACTTCACAGTGTTAAACCCAGCTGCCAGAAGCTCTAGCATAGGCTGTCCACGTTAATCAGTCATCTGGGGCTCCTCAACCCCCATACCAGACCAGACAGCATGTGTAGGTGGATCTTTCAGCAAAGAAGCCAAATTTCTACATACCTGCCTCCAGAAAGCCTAATGTTTTATGTTTCCTCTCTTGTTTCCCTTGATCCTGCCTGGATTGCCCTCAAAACCTCAGCCTTGCCTTACAGAGCACCCACAGCAGAATCTCTTGCCAATCAATGTGTTAAGTCTTGGTGCATGCAAAAGCTTAGCAAAAAGAGAGAGAGCAGGCCTTCTACCTCTATTCTTATACCCCCTGGCCCCCTCTTGTATGTTCTCACCCCTGCCCGATCCCAGGCAAACCCTAGCCCTACCTACCCATATGTCATCCCCTTCCCTAGTGAGGCACTGTGATCTCATGGGGCCCCAGCCCTGCCCTTCAAATCCTTTTCCCTTTCTTCCCCTTCCCCCTGCCCTTACCTGGAAGTCCCAGCTTGCCCATGAGCCACCCCTGCCACATTTCCAGAGAAACCCACCAGACAATTCAGGTTGATTTACAGTGACAACCCTACTTGTTACATGTGGGACCTGTAAGTTGCTGAAGCATATAAATTAAAGCTGTGTGGGACGTATTGTTTTTACCAGCAGGATTACTCAGTGCCTGATCCCCATACCAGCTCCTATGTCTGGACCCTATTTGTTGGTTCTGCTGTATTTTGGTTGGTAAGGGAGGTTACCAGGTGGTGGAGGAGGTGCCAGGATGTTTCTCGGGGTGGGCAATAGCCTGGGACCACTATATAGGTGCTGCTGCTGCACCATAAAGTACAGTTGTAGCGCATTAAGTTGAACTGAGTGGAACTGGTTTTTTACTGTTTTTCTTTACAAGAAATTTGTTTCTTGAGATAGAATTGTATTTAAAATTGTTTAAAGTTGTTGGTGCAAAATGTATCCAATCATTTTTTGGCTGGGGGAATTAATTGTAATAATAGGTAGGATACATAGGCCCATGACAGGGGTCAAAAATCAGGTTCAAATGACAGGATACAAAATTGTAAATGTATTGATTGCAAGTGCTAATACTTATCATATGTCTGGACAAACAAGTAAAAGAAATAAGCTTGTATATGGTTGGAAAAATGCCCTATTAGAGCAAATGTTTAAAATATCAAAAATGTCTTTTGGACTAATGCTAGTTTGTGTAAGTCAAAATAGAGGATTAATGTTTTGTTTAATTTTAGCCCTGATAAGTGGGGATATTGAGCTAAATCTAGGCCCAGAGCAAAAGACAGACAGACTTAAAACAGCACATGATAATGCAAGAAGCCAAGCAGGGAAGATGGATATGTTTGAAAGTTGGTCAGTGAGGGAGGCTTATGATGTACTGGGATTTTGGAGACATGGTTAACAAAAAGAAACTAAGATTCAGAGATTTCTATAAAAAATTCTGACATTTTTCATTATGATACGGGAGGGTGACACTATTTGTTAAGAGTGATTTGGGGCAGACTAAACTATTGTTTTCTGGTAATATTGAAGGTATTGAGTTACACTAATACACCTCTTTATAGGTTCATAGGTAGTTTACAAGCTCAGTAGGCAGTGATGCCTTTTATGAGCTCACCACCACTCATTGGAGGAAAATATATTTTCTTTGACCCATGTATAAATCTAGTTTCTTTTAAAAATGGTTACAGAATTACTTTCAACTACCTCCTCGGGTAATGCATTCCATATTAGTATGACTCTTTGAGTAAATCACTGACATCTTTTATTGGTCCTATTTTAAGTTCCGCTTAATTTTTTTTTATGAGCCCTTGAAGATGTCATAGATAGATTTGGACATAATCCAATAGTTTTAAATATCCTATTATTATTAAAAGTGTTATAAACTAAAATCAGATCCCTTCTTAGTTTCCTATACTGCATAGAAAAAAGCTCCAGGTTATTCGGTCTACAACTATAGTTCTGCCCCTTTACTTCTTTAATTTTCTTAGTAATTCTTTGTTGCACACCTTCAATAAATTTATTATCTCAAACCGAAGATGGACCGCATACAGAAGAACAATATTCAAGATGTGGCCTAACCAAACTTGAAAAAAGAGGGATTATTACCTTTTCACTCCTACTTTTAATATTTTTCAAGATACAGCCCACAATCTGATTGCTCTTCTTAACTATATTAGTAGTATGAGTTTCGAAGGATAAATCATTAGAAATAGTGACCCCCAAATCTATTTCATTATCAGATGTCTGTAATATTGTGTTGTTAAAAGTGTAAGAAAAACATTTTTTTTGCTTACCAAGATGCATCACTTTGCATTTTTGTGCATTAAATAATAATTTGTTTTTAATTGACCATGATTCTAATTATGCAAGATTATCTTGAAAAGTCTGTGCAGAGGTTTGATCAGTTACAATACCTCCTAGTTTATAGTCATCTGCATATTTTTCCATCAAACATTGATTATTTAAAGGTAGTAAAGAGGATACCATAATATTAAAATGTACAGTCCCTAACACAGATCCCTGAGGGATGCCACTAGTCACACTCTCCTATGATAATAAATAACCCTTCAATGACACTTGTTGTTTCCTGTCAGTTAGCCATGCTTTGATCCAGTTTACCATAAGATGATGTATATTAGTTTTAATTAATTCTTGGATTAAGATTCCATGTGCCACAGAATCAAAAGCCTTGTAAAAATCCAGGAAGACTATATCCACTTCTAGACCATTGTCCAGAGCTTCACTTACTGGCTCAAAAAAGCTTAGTAAGTTTGTGTGACATGATCTCCCTTTAACAAATCCATGCTGTGTGAGATAAGTTTGTCCAGTGACAGACAAATTATCAATAATTCTGTTTTTTAAGAGTCTTTCCAAAATTTTACAAAAAATTGCAGTCAGGCTTATGGGCCTATAGTTCTGAACCAAATTTCTACTCCCTTTTTTAAATAGGGGATAACAATAGCTTGACTCCAAATAGGTATGGCTGAACCTGTAGTTATTGAGATATTAAATAAATAAGCCAAGGGAACCTTAAGTTGGTTAACCATATTTTTAATTAATATAGATGGTATGCCATCCGGACCTGTGGAACTATCTGATTTAATATTTGTAATGACCTCTTTTACATCATTTGGAGTGAAAGGTTTAAATTTTTCTGTGGACTTATAAGCAGAGGATACCATATTATATTTCTTATTGAAAACACTTGTAAAATATCTGTTTAATACTGTTGCCATTTCAACTTCATCTGTGATGACTCCATCAGTAGTAGTCAGGGGTCCAATGTTTGTAGGACTCTTTTTTAAAGAACCTACATAATTAAAAAAAAAGGTTTTTATTATCCTTTGCTGATAGAGCTAGCTTTTCTTCATATTGCTTTTTAGTGTTCCTTATTAAACTTTTGCAGTTGTTAATGGCTCCTTTATATTTTGCAAAATGTTTGGTAGTTTGATTTTTTTTGTATTTCCTGTATTTTTTTTTTCTTTTTGATGCTCTGTTTTATGAATGTGTTCTACCAGATGGGAGTTCTTTTGCTGTTGTTAATTTTATATTTAGTCCTGGATGGTACTCAATAATCTATACAAAAATTTATTTTGGAATGAAACTTCTGCCAAATTATTTCCAAATTACAGTTGGAAAAGTCTGCTGACCAATCCCATTTTTCTAAATATTCATTAATTTTAATATAATCTGCTTTATAAAAATGTTTAACCTGTGTACAACCTCTACTCAAATAGTCAATCTTTATATTTACCTTAACTAAAACCATATTTTCGGGCTTTATTGCCTGAAGATGTATTCTTATATCTGTCCAAACTAAGTCCTCATCCTTATATTGGTTCTGATAATGTTTATTTTCAGGTTCTCAAGAGAGTTGCCTATGCTATGGCTCCCCTTATTACTAAATTGTTTAATCATTCCCTCTTGTATGGTGTTTTTCCACATGTTTGGAAGTGTGCTTTGGTTAAGCCTATTTTCAAAGCCGGTGTAAAGATTGATTTAAATAATTATCGTTCTATATCTCTTCTTGCCCCACTGTCAAAAGTCCTAGAAAGGATTGTTAGTGATTAAATTAATAAGTTTATGGGGAAATATAATCTTTTAACCCCTGCTCAGCATGGCTTTAGGGTAAGTCATGATAATGAAACTGCCTTGGTGAGGTTCACAGGCCATGCCCGTTCTGCCATTGATAGTGGTGGTTTGGTGGCTATGGCCTTTGTCAATCTCGCCAAGGCATTTGATCTTGTTGATCATGATATTTTGTTATGAATGTTGTTGAAGGCACACTTTTCTGATGATGTGATTTTGTGGTTTGGACATTACTTGGGAGATAGAACCCAGAGAACCCATATTGGTGATTCCTTGTCTCAGGAGAATGTAATGAGATATGGGGTTCCTCAGGAGTCCATTTTAGGACCCCCGTTGTTTTCATTGTTTATTAATACATTGCCTGAAATTTGTAATGATACTGAGATTGTATTATTTGCAGATGATGCAGTCTTATTTAGTATTGGTACTGATGTTCAAAAATTACAGGATAGTCTTCAGAGGGACTTTAACAATTTACATTCCTGGTTTATTCAACAGAGATTAACACTTAACTCTAGCAAAACTAATTTTTTGATTTTTATGGACATAGAAATCAGATTGATTATAATTTTGTGCTTAAAGACAATTTTGGTAATATAATTAAAAGGGTTTTTAATTTTAAGTATTTGGGTATAATGTTGGATCAATACTTAAATTTTGATCAACACATTGTTTTTTTGATTACTCGCCTACTTGGTGTGATGTTTCGTGTCAGAAAGTTTCTTGATTTTGAGACTAGGACTTTATTGGCAAACTTTTTTTTGTTTTTTCTACTCAGGAATGGTTCCATTGTTTACTCATGTTCAATTGTTAAAATGTTAAACAAACTCAACTGTACCTATCATAGTATCTTATGTTTTATTACTGGCCTACCCAGGATGACTCATCATTGTACTCTGTATGAAGAATCTAGTTGTTTACCTCTTAGTGTTTTTTTAAACATAGGTCTTTAACTTTTTTGCATAAGATTCAATTAGGTTTTGAACCTGATAGTGTTACTAGTATATTCCCCATCTACGTGCCCACTGTTATGACTAGAAGCAGTTTAAGTTACCTTTGATTAGATCAAATTTTATGAAGAACTCAATTCATTTTGAATTGTTGATTCAATATAATCAATTATCTAATTAATTGTTTGTTGTACTGTGTCAGGTTTTAAATTTTTGCTTGAACAAAAGTTTTTGTCTGAGATTGTAATTGTTTCTAATGTTTTTGTAATAATGTTTATTGATGTATTTCTGTAATTTTGTTTTTTATATTGTTTTTTGTTACTTGTCACTGGACATCTGTGAAAACGGGCATTCTTTGCTCACAGATTTTTTCAGTATAAAATAAATGAAATGAAATAAAAAAATTAATATTGTGATCACTATTTGATAGGGGATTTAATACTTTGACATCAGTTATGTGTTCTGATATATTTGAAAAGAACAAATCTATTATTTCCCCTCGTTGGTTCCTGTACCAGTTGCTCCAGATTATTTATTGTGCAGAAGTCTAAAAATCTTTTTCAAGTTCAGTTGTGCATGTTCTGTTTGTCCAATCCATTTTAGGAAAATTAAAGTTTTCCATTAAGATGTAATTATTTGTAATATCCATTTTTTCGATATTACACATGAAAAGATTATTATCATTATTATTTATGTTTGAGGATCTATGTCCAAGTCCAGTTGTCAGGGTATATTTATTTGATATCAGTACATTTGTCCATAACAATTCAGCTTCAATATTTTCAGTAACATTGTAGTTTACAGGTGAGCATTTGTATTTGTTAGTTATATATATAGCAATACCTCCTCCTTTAGAAATTAGATGATTTTTGTAGATTTTGGTATATCCATTTGTATCTGTATTCCAGTTCTAGTTTTTAAACCAGGTCTCACAGATGCCACACATCAATCTTGTTTTCTATTACAAAGGTCCTTAATTCATCAATTTTGTTATTTAAACTACGGGCATTTACTAATAATATATTTATCAGATTTTTATTTGAAGTTTCTAATTCAGGAATGTTATTAACTTTATTTATCCCATTATTACTATTAGGACTATTTTCCAAGACTTCACCATTATTACACCCATTTTTACAATTTTTCGGAGAGTCCAAGATCTTATGGCTCCCACCCCTAATGTTTAGTTTAAATGTTTGACAATATATGAAACAATATGCTTCCCTATTATTCCATTAACCTTTCTACTCAAGTGTAATCCATCCCATGAATATAAATCATTCTGATCTTGAAATTCTTCCCAATGGATGATACACCCTATCTGTTGTTTTATTCACCAGTTCCTAAGCCAGTTATTAAACGTTTTGATTTTAGCATTAATCACACAAGAAGCTTTTGGGATAGGAAGTATCTCGGAGGAGGCAATATTACACTTTAATAGTTCCACTTTATTGTATGTTGCTACAAGATCTTGTTTTATTTTTAATAAAGGCTGCTTGAAAATGTTATTGGCACCAGCATGAATGATTACAAGGGATTCACTTGTGTTACACAGCATATTATCCAGCATTAAGGTTATATCATTAATTTTAGCCCCCCAAAAGATGACAGTGTTCTGTTTGTTTATCCTTATTACAAACCATTGTATCTAAGTACCTTATCATTGACTGTCCCAGTACAAAAACTGATTTTGATGTTTGCACAGGTTGCATCACTATAGGAGTTCTATCTTCCATACAGGGAATATCTATATTCTCCGTGAGCATAAGATTTTGAACAACGTCATCTGTGCTAGAATTCTCAAGGACATGGGGCTCTGCCAAACATGATTTATCAAGAAAATGGTTAGCCGAATTTGTGGTTAATGCAGTCAATAAATGTTGATTTGCATTACTCTGTCCATCTGAAAAATCCATTATGGGGGAATCACTGTCCTGGGTAATCATATTGTTTTGAATAATATCATTAGAGTAGGGAAGTCCTTTGAAATGGATCATGAGAAGTACTTGATTCTTCAATATAAGGTGGGGGATTGGTAGTAACTACAGGTACTATTTGTTGATCTATATACATTTGTCCTTCTATAAACACTCTAGAATTATTGAAAATGTCAAAGTGATTTGTTAATGGAATCTCAAATGTACCAGCTTTCCGGCCCTTTCTAGGGGCTTTTGCATTCTGAACATTAAACCATTCATCCTCGGCATAAGTTTCAGGCTCTCTTAATCTTTTTTTTTATTTTGGTTAACCTGAATAGAGTTATTTATAAGGATATCTACTTCAGGTTGTACCAATGAAGGGTCAATTCCATTTGATAAGATCACATTACTAGTAACTTCTTTAGCCAAAGCCGTAAGTGTTAAAGACTCAGTTTTATTATTTGTTTTAATCTAGCCACCATTTCTACTTGACTTGCCTCTAGGGCCAATAACCTGTGGTTAAAGTGTGGTTAAAGTGGGCTATCTCTTGTTTTAATTCAATATTTTCAAGACATTTATTACATGAAAATGGAACTTCGGAGTTAGCTACTTTGGAAACTAGTTTAAACATTTCACAATGTATACATTTCAATCCTATGTCTCCATTATACAGGCATAAGTTGTTCAGACATGATTGTATTTAATCCAGGGATACAGACAACTTACTTAGGAAAGCAGAACCTATTACTTTAGAAACATATGATGCCCTGTATACATTGGTAGTACACTGTGTCTTACCCCATGTTGGTGTATTGATTTTGAGCCACTATGCCACAAACCCACTATAAACATGCAGAAACACATGCAAGACAAGCTTATCTTTGTGCACGTCTTCACTCGTGCAAGTGTGTGCACTCACCCTGCTCACACTCAGCCTGCTCAAAGCAGAGCAGTTTAAAGCCCAAAAGACCTGGAACTCGATCGTATGAGTCAGGGACAGCTGTGCTCATAAAACCCTTTAAAATATTTAAAAAAAGCACCAATATGCTGGTGAGAGCCACTCATTCGCGGTCCTGGCATGCACTAGTGTGTAAAAAGTGCCAGAAATAAATATTCACAGTAAAATCTGAAGCTGTAGTCCTAAGGGTGACTCAGAACTATAGATTCCTCTTCCTGTACCAGGAACTGGTCACAGGGCTCCCAAGTGCCAATCACATGCCTCCCCAGCGATGTCAATTTTTACAATAGTGTTAAAATGGTTTATATGGTTTTAATTGGATTCCTTTCAAACACACAAGATTTGCAGGCCTAAGCAGTTTCCTGCCTTTCTCATGCACAGCACAATGTGTACAGTAGGTGTTATTTACTCCCAACCAAAAATTAAGGTAGCTACATTTGAAACACTGACCTCAAAACTGGCATCTTTAATTGAAAAAAGGGAAACTATTTTCATTTGGGATTTTAATGCAACTTGGTGGGCAGGGGTGATAAATCTTGCCCCCAATTTCATGTCTTAATGCCTGGACCAAGTAATACATGTTCCAGCCTATACGAGTACCTACTCTAGCAATGGAAACATCTTAGATTTAATTTTTAAGATCTCTGGTATTGAAGTTTAAAACTATAGCATTGGGGCACCAAACTTGGGAGACCATTGTTATACTGAATGTGACTTTAAAATGAAATTTCACAAAGTAAAACCAATTATAACATCATATACCAAAGATTTTAGAAATGTCAATAAGTAGGTCTTTCAAATGCAAATGGAACAGGTAAACTGGAATAGACTGAATCATATTTCAGATGTGGAATTATCCTTCAGGGAAATAACATACTTATTTGTGGAAATAAGTATTAAAAATGCCCCTTTCAAACCAAACAGAGAAAGAAACAGACATTTGCTGTGAGTTGATGAAAATGTTTTACAAAAATTAGACAGAAAGGCAGGATCTTGAAGAAAGTAAATCAAATCCTGCACCTTAAGGACTGAAATTTGTTTTAAAAAAGCAATTAATAAATGTAAAGGTTTGGATAAGAAAGATAAAAGAAACTATTATAGGAATAAAATAAACCAAACTAAAAATCCAGCACAATACTGGAAATTAATAAGCCAATTACAAGGAAACACAAAAAAGGGCCAAATAGCTGGGTTAATGGATGACATTGGAATTGAGATGTCAGATGATCACAGTGAATGGATTAAATCATTATTTTTGCATCTTCCGGATACAAAAATTTAGTATTCTCCCAAAAGTGTTGCAAATTTGTTGAAGTCTGTAAGTGAAGGACAAATTTTGGATAGAAAGATTCCAATGTTTAGTTTTAAGATACTGAATTCAAGTGATTTTTTTAAAACAAATACATAAATTGAATGCACAGAAAGCTACTGGCCTGAATCAGGTGGAAATAATATTTTTGTAAGTATTCAGCTGAACAAATACTGCACCTTCAGTTCTAGTTGGAATATTTAACTTCAGCAGGAGGGGATTTAACTAGAATTTTAGAAAAATTCAAAATATACCAATTTTAAAAGGGGGGAAGAAATAGTTTGACTGACTACTGACCTATAGCACTGCTATCCACAGTCACAAGGCTATTTATGAATATGGTATGTATTCAGATTTATGATTATTTGGAAAAATACAATCTTTTGTCTCTTCATCAGGCTGGTTTTAGATCAGGGAGGTTGATGGACACTGTAATGGCAGACCTCATTGATACTCTTTCAAATAGTTTGGAGGAGGATGAGTCTATTGGTTCAATGTTGATCGATCTCTTAGAGGCCTTTTATCTTCTTTCATCTGCAGAGAAACAAACTGTGCCCTGAGTTTGGGAAGCTGTCTGCCGCATTTTACATCTATTGCCAGTGTCTCGGAAAGTGAGGGGACTACCGGGCGGGTGAGTGTGGCTAGACAGCTAATTAGGGGCCGAGACTGCAGTTCAAAAGCACCACGTGTTTGTAACATCAGAGACTGCTGCTGCATTTAACATCAAGTCCACGCTGCACCTTTCTGTCCTGTCTGTACCTGCCTGAAGCTGATTGGGGAGGCTGTGACTTTCATCTGCAGAGAAACAAACTGTGCCCTGAGTTTGGGAAGCTGTCTGCTGCTTTTTACATCTATTGCCAGTGTCTCGGTAAGCGAGGGGGCTACCGGGTGGGTGAGTGCAGCTAGACAGCTAACTAGAGGTGGAGACTACAGTTCAAAAGCACCGCGTGTTTGTAACATCAGAGACTGCTGCTGCATTTAACATCAAGTCCACGCTGCACCTTTCTGTCCTGTCTGTACCTGCCTGAAGCTGATTGGGGAGGCTGTGACTTTCATCTGCAGAGAAACAAACTGTGATCTGAGTTTGGGAAGCTGTCTGCTGCTTTTTACATCTATTGCTGGTGTCTCGGTAAGTGAGGGGGCTACCTGGCGAGTGAGTGCGGCTAGACAGCTAATTAGGGGCGGAGACTGCTAATTGATTTTCCAATAAGTTTGTACCATCTTTTGCAGCTGTCCGCGGAGTGGCTGTACACGTGAGTGGAAATACACAGGAGTGGTGGAGTCAACGGAGGGAGACTGCGGGGAGACTGCATGTAAAATAAATTTGTACTGTTGTTAGATAACTTTGTAACTATTCTATTAGACTATTTATTAACTGATTAGACAGTTAATATGTGGGGCTTTCAGATACTTATGATATGTTGTGGTACGGGGTTGTTTTTATTAGATCATGGTCTTATATACTGCACTGACTCTATATTGGCAAATGTTTATGATTATTCGGTCACTGACTATGCATTTTCAAATTTACTAAGTGTTTCTACTTCCAGTTTTTCCTTAATTATAAGGGATTTGGGTAGTCTTAATAGGAGAAATGTGTATGAAATGCATTTTTTTTGCTCAACATCTAGTGCAAAAATCTTGTTTGTTTCCTTGTTGCTTGGTTCTATGTGGTGTATTCTACTTTTATCTGGTGACATGGAAACAAACCCTGGTCCTTCAATTTCAAATGAAGGAAATTATGACAACTATTGGCAAACCAAAGGCTTGAGAATAACTCATTTAAATGTTAGAAGTTTTATGTCTAAACAAGCTGGAATTGAGGCCTGGCTTACTACTTATGACCCAGATATAGTTAGTGTAACTGAAACCTGGTTGAATCCTTCAGTATCAGATAACCTTGTTGCTTTTGAAGGTTATAATGTAATCTGGAAAGATAGGACTGGAAAAAAGAAGGGAGGAGGTATAATGGTGTATTATAAGTCTGAATTAAAATTAGTAGAGATTTTTCCTGAATATAAACAAGTATCCTATTTTGAATGGTTGTTATTGGAATTGAAGTTGGGTGGTTGCCAAAAATTGCGATTTTGTACAGTCTATAATCCCCCAAAAACTGCTAAGAAAGGGTTGGATGATATTTTAGAGTTTGTAGCAACTGTTCAATCAGGTAGTGATCTTTTGATTACTGGAGATTTTAATATTCATTGGGATCCTATAAATGATCCTTCTATAGAGACATTACTGACTAATGTTGGTTTGTCTCAGCTCACTAACTCATTTACTCGTGTGAATATGAATAGTCAGAACCATACAATTTTCGATTGGGTTCTTGTTAATAAACAGGTAAACATTTCTGGTGTTGGTGTATTACCTGATGTAATAAGTGACTATTTTGTCACTTATTGCATATGGAGATCTAAAAGACTTAAATTGCCTCCTAGGTTCATTTCATACCATAAGTTTGTTAATGAGGTTAGTGGTGATCTTCTTGTTGATTTGCAGAATATTGATTGGACTTATTTGGATGCAATCCTGAATGTAAATATTGCTGTTGACTATTTCACTTCCACTCTTTTGGCATTACTAAATTAATATTTTCCTAGAGTGGTTAGGAGAGTTAGAGGCTCCCTTAATAAGTGGATTACTGCCCCTTTGTTACATTTAATTAAATTGAGAGATGCTGCTTGGAAATTGTATAAGGTAACTAAGTTAATGAGTGATTTTAATAGCTATAGGAAGCTTAGAAATGAATGTAAAATAAAAATTAGGCAAGTAAATCTAGTTATTTTCAGAACCTACAAATCTCTAGTTTAAATAACCCAAAAAGGTTTTGGTCTTCTATAAATTCTTTAATTAATCCGTCAAGGGAAGAATCTATTGGGGCTTTTAATAAGGATGGTCAGATGATTTCTGATGTGCAGGTTATTTGTGGTTCTTTTTTGGACAAATTTCTTGATTTGTCTAGGTATACGCAGGCCTTTATTCAGGACCCGTGTATAGATAGACAATCTTATGTTGTTCCTAAATCTGGTTCTTTTTCTTTTTCATTTATTGAACCATATCGGGGTTTATTATCTTTTGAAACACATGTCAATTTGTTCAAGTGCATGTGAACTTGAAACCCGGTTCTTAAAACTTGATTTCTGAATATATTACTTATCCACTTACTTATATTTATAATTTGTCTTTGCTTACTGGGTGTTTCCCTGATGTATAGAAACAAACAGTAATCAAACCTATTTATAAATCAGGTGATAGAATGGACATGGACAATTATCGTCCTATTTCTCTTTTGCCACCCTTAGGTAAGATTTTTGAGAGACTTGTGAATGAGCAGTTTACTGCCTATTTACAAGATAATGGTCTTAGGATGCATGATCAGCATGGGTTTCGTAAGTATCATGGGACAGGGATGGCCTTGGCCAGGTTCACAAACCACACCAGTGTAGCTATGGATGAGGGTTTGCTCACAGGTGCTGTGTTCATGGACCTGTCCAAGGTCTTTGCTTTAGTGAGTCATTCTTTGCTGATTGGGACGCTTCAAAGTTATGGTATGACAGAGATTGCTGTTGATTGGTTCCATAGTTATTTGTCCGATTGCCCACTTACAGTAGGATTAAATGGAGCTTTCTCAACTAGTAAAATCTTGTTACAGGGGGTGCCACAGGGGTCCGTTTTGGGCCCCTTGTTGTTTACGGTATTTGTAGATGTTGTTCCATCTTTACTGAATGATACACATTGCTTGATTTATGCAGATGATATTATTCTGTAAAAAAGTTCAACTTCTGTTGAACTTATAAATAAGTCTTTAAATAAAGACTTTGCCATTTTATGTGGGTGGTTAAATGGGAATTGTTTAGCATTAAATAATATGAAAACAAAGTGTATGCTTTTTGGATCTAAAATTAGATTAAATAGATCTCAGAATTTGTCCATTTTTGATTTATTGGGTAATGGGATGGAGCAGGTTAAACAGTTTAAATATCTTGGTGCCCTCTTAGACCAACATTTAAAATTTTCTGATCATGTAAAATATATTTCTCGTCAGATAAATCAGAGACTTGGTGTATTATTTAAGTTCAATTCCCTGTTGACTTTACCAGCAAGACGTGCAATAGCTGAGGGTGTCTTATTACCACAATTGAATTACAATGCATTTCTCTTTATTAACTTGTTTAATAGAGAGTTATCTCTTCTTACTAATGTGTTTCATGGTATTTTTAGATTTACTTTTAATTTGCCGTACTCTACTCATCATTGTGAGTTGTATAGACTATCTGCCTGGCTTCCTCGCAGAATGGGTTGTCTATACAGTTTATGTTTATTAATAGACAAAATCCTTCGTCAAGGGACTGATTCTCCATTATATTCACTTCATATTAAAATAAATTCACGGGAACTTTGTTCTGATCAACAAATTAAGTTAAAGGTCCCTAAGACTAAGACTAAAATGGGAGATAGTTTGTTTACTTACTCTGTTGCTAAAAATTGGAATGCACTTCCTATTGCTTTATATGAAAATGTTTGTCATCAAACTTTTAAAATTAGGTTAAGACATTATTTTCTTGATAAATTGCATTGCTGTTGTTTTTTATGATCATTCTATATTTATTATTTATGTTAGCTAATGTATGTTAAATGTTGTATTGTATTGTATTGTGATGTGAGTTTGTTTATTGTAAAGACCTTGACTGTATATGTATTCAGTCCCCGGGTCGTACATGAAAACGGGCCTTTGGCTCATTGTACTTACCCGGTAAACAAATGTTTAAATAAACAAAATAAAAATAAATAAATAAATAGAATCTTGTTTATTAAAAATTGTGTTAGATCATCCATGCATTACATTCTGTCATGCCAGTGCAAGCAGGTTTCTGGGGATTGGCTGGGCAGGAGGAGGATTGAGTGTCCCAATGACAGCTCTCCTGCTCCAGTGAGGGGGGGACAGTAATTGGTGTTAGCCTATCCCCTAGCGGAGGCTGGGGGCTGGCACACTGACACTGCAAGAAGGAGGGGCAGATGCTTGGCATGCATGCATGGGAGCATGTACTGCACCACCATTGGCATTCCAGCATGCTCCCTTCCATGGAGAGAAAAAGAAGGAAACATTGTTGGCAGCTGGATGATGGTGTACACCCCTGAATCCGTTCCCAGCCAGTAGGACTCAGAACCTGATTTTTTGTACAGCAGGGTTGAGTGCTCTCCCCACTGACCCCGCCAAGGGGTGCAAGCCCTGGGGCAGAAGCAGAGTGCTGGTGGATGTCACAGGTCAGGGCTGGGGTGCCCTACTGAACCTGGGCTGCCAGTGCAGGGGAGAAGCAAATGAAAAAAAAATCTTGTTAAATCAACCTCCATGTGTTGGCATGTCTGATTCAGTAATAAACTGGCTGTCACACAGCGTACACAGCAAGTTTACACTGGGGGCTGTTTGTCAGATACAGATGACCTTTACAGAGGAATTCCCCAAGGCTAAGTCTTGGGTTCCCTGTTGTTTCTGATTTCTCTAAATCCCCTTTCACAGTTGATTAAGTAAATGTGAAATGCATCTTTCTTTGGACAATATGATACTAACTTGCCAAGAAAAGAATGGAAATGAAATAGAAGCAGCACTGCAGCCAGACTTCAACATTTTACAACATTGGCATAGGGATTCAAATACAGTATTAAGTGAGAAAAAGACCCAGGTCATGGAATTTAGGGCAAACGGTACTAAATTAACTACAGAAAATATTTTGGACATATTTATACTACAGAAGCAAAAACTAGAAATGACAACTTTGTATAAATATCTGGGAGTTCTAATTGATAAAATGTTAACTTTTAAGGAACACATTATTAATATTGCAAGTAAAGTAAATATTGGATTGGGATTTTGTAGGAAAGCATTTACTCTTCCAAAAGACTCAAAAACAAAATTACACAACTTTTTACCTATATTAGAATATGGTAATGTAATCTGCCAACATGCGACCATGACACAGTTGGACAGATTGGATAAAACCTATTACAGAATGACTCGTTTTGTTTTGGGTTATCATTTTGGCAGCCAAGATTGTAGCACAATGAATTTACTGGGATGGGATTCCTTAGATCTACAGAAAAGAAAATGAATGGTGGGGTGGTGTGTAAAGAATTTGGTGGGAATGGAATGTATTCATCTATATTTGACCAGATTAATGACCATGGTCATAATCTGCGAGAATTAAAAAATAGGTGCTTAATGGTCCCCATAGTGAAAAATTCCTATAGTAAATTGCAACAATATTATCTATCAAAAATCTGGAATGTTAAGACTTTTAAGATTTTTAAAACTAGTTTGACACTGTATTAACGGACAACTGTACTAGCTTTGCATGAAACGTGGTCAGGCATTTTTCCACTTGTCTTTCAGTATCCACAGAGGAATTGTATAGAACTTATTTCAGAAATTGTATGTTATTTATATGTAATGTATGTGCAATGTAAATAAGTTTTTTTGTATTTCTTGGTAACTATCTAATCTCAGTACAACTTTGTAAAACAGGGTCTTATGATCCTAAAAGTTCAATGTTGAAAAATAAAGGTTTTATCTATCTATCTATCTATCTATCTATCTATCTATCTATCTATCATCTATCTATCTATCTATCTATCTATCTATGCTTTAGTGAACCAAGGAGATCTTTTTTAAAGAAGTGAGACACATCCTTATATTCCACCCTCTCTGGATAGCTGATGAATCAAAAGCTGTGTTCACATGGCCAAGCATCTAACATGCTGCAGTGTTGATTGTGGTGGTAATTCCTCCAGAAATGCTATAGAGCAATGTTCAGACAACCTGATGGTGAAGTTCTGTATATGCTCCCCAAGAAGTTCCAGCATTCAGAGGAGGGTTCCAGTGGGGAGGTGGGATGAGTCAGTCATTGCTGACATAAACAAATGGCCCTGCAGTGCCAGAAGGATCATGAATGGGTCTTCTGACCTAAATTCAGCTAAAGTTAGCTTTTGATAGCTGAAACACATCTGTAGGTGTGAAAGTGGTTTTTTTGAAAAACTAGGGCTAAAAACTGCAAAAACACATTCTGAGGATTGAGCATACATGCATGCCCAGTGTCACTGACTCACGGATTGATCCTCAGAATGTGTTTTTTGCAATTTGTAGCTCTTGTTTTTCAAAATGAACCACTTGCCTGAGTTCATCTGTGCTACAGTGATTAAAAGCTAAGTTTAGCTGAACTCGGGTCTAAAGACCCATCCACGAGCCTTCAAGGTGCAGGCTGGAAAAAGCCTATCATAGCATTGTTGGTGATGCCAGCTGTTCACACAGCCAAGCAAAATGTTGCAAAATGCCAGCACCACTACGTGATCCCAGAAAAAGAGGAATCGCTGTGACAACACCATGCAACAAGTGCAACAGAGAACGATGACATTCAGACGTGCACAATGGCACCCATCTGGCTGCTGTGCACCACTAAGTATGGTTCAGAGTTGACCATGTGAACAGGGCTAAAGGCTATTTTGCCAGTTTCAGTTTTCGGCATCTTCAGCTCATTCCAAAAGCGTACCCACCAGATGTTCCAGCTTCTGGATCCTGACCTTGTGGTGACTGTCCTTGTCATTGATTTATGACAAAAAGGTTTCGGTATCTCTCATTTTTTACTGCAAGTCTTGAATTTTTTTCTTCTAAAGATGACACAAAGACTTATGGACAGAGATTTCTTTGTAGCACTTGTTGTAAAAGAGTCTTTGTCTCCAGTGTGTCTGAGGAGAAAGATGCTACTACCATTGCCTGTGCCAGTTTCTTGCCTGCTAAGAACAAAACAGAAACTTTTCACAAGAAGCATATTTTATTCCAAAACATGGAAATTCATTTAAACAGAATTTTTGATGTGGAAAGAAATCAGGCTGGTCATTGTAGCTGGTACAGAGCTTGAGATATTGATGGATTTCTAGCAATTTTGCTCAGAGCTCTCTACTTAGGCTTCTAGCTCATCAGCTGCCCGCACATGCATCCCAAAACTGTCACCACTTCCATTCATGATATATATTTTTTCAATTTAAAAAATCATTTCCATTATTAAAATGAACTCAAGTTACTGTTCAATACACAATATATTGTATGCTCTTTAACGATACCAAAAAAAATACATTTTTAGTATAATTTTTAAAAAAGAAAAAAATTGGATAGCAAAATGTAAACCTTAATCCATACTAATGAATTGCACAATGCTAAAATTCCAAAGCCATACCTTTCATGAAAAAGGAAAGAAACAAAGTCAAAAAATCCAGTATACGTGACAATATTTGAAAAACATTTTCTAAATTGAAGTGCACATTCACCCTTCCACCTTCCCATGCTGCTTTACTGAATATAGCTTCTTTTTAATAAAAGGAAACAAAAAAAAAAACCCTGCAAATTTGTTTCATACATTACAGTATAATGGAGTTTGCCCTTTAAGGGGTAGACCATGTTGTCCTGGTGCACCCCTTACCTCCATTAGGGAATGGTTGTGCTCGGAAGGGGAGGGGAGAAAGAAGGGGAGGGGCCAAGAGCCAGAACAATGGGCAGGTAGCAGGAAGGAGGAGAGGAGGTACATAAGGGTCAGCAAAGGGGCCTCAGCCACTTTTGCTGGAGTTTCGATTCTACAAACAACTGCAGCACATCAGATTGGCATAGTGATTAAGGTTTGTTCACCAGGAGAGAAAGGTAAGGAAGCAAATGACTAATTTGGTGAAGGATAATTGAAGTTGGCTAAAAAAAAAGAGAAAAAAGGAGATATAATGAATTGATAAATATAGTGGGGGCAGACTGACATATAAGATAAATGATAAAGACAGAGAGAACAGTTTTTATAAGAACCAATAGAACGCTAAAAAAAAAAAAGGGTAATGAGCTGAGGTGGTTTATGGCTGTTATATTTGTCCAATTTATCCATTTTGTTTGGGGGGTAATGATGGTAACACATGGTCAAAGGGGCCTGGCAGGCATGTGAAGATTCTAAGGCAGGAATTATCGTGGCAAAGTTTGTGGAGTTGTAAGGAGTGGGATGTTTTAGTTGTGATAGAAATCACAAGGTGCTGGAGCAACTGTGGAAGAGATTGTTTTATGGAGCCAGCTTATGTTTTTCAGCAGACAAGAACTGGTTCCCGGGGCTAGCCTCATGCAAGTTGTGATGATAAGAGGGTGCGTGTTTGTTCAATGAGTTTTGGTGGCATGGCACAGCACTGCTGTGCTGTGGGGGCACTTGTAGAAGTCGAGTACTGGGAATCTGCACTGTGAATTGTACATGTGGTAGCAATGGAGGCTGAGTAATGTAGAAAGGAGGCTCATAGTACAGGCAAAGGGTTTTTGTGCAAGTTTGCAGTATGTAGGCCTGGAAGAGGCCCTGATCAGTGGGGAAAGAAAGGAGCAAGAGCATGACCCATGGGTAACACGATGGCATGACGTCACATGCCGCGTGGTAGTCATGGTAAACTGTTTTTTTGTTGCCATTTACTGCCTGAGGTACGGGCCTGGGACCATGGTACAGGCATAAGGGGGCTGCATTTTTCCTTTGATGGAAAATTGTGCAGAGGGAGACTAGTTATCTTTGGCATTGTGGCAGAATTCAGAATAGAAAGGGGGGTGTTGGTCGCTTGGTGCTTGTGGGGGAATCCCGAGGGGAACAGCATGTTAAAGGGTCAGTGGGGAGAGGCCCTGCAGCAGGAGGAGTGGAAACACGATATAGTGACGGCGTGGCATGGCGTCACATGCCACGCCACTTTCATGAGGACGGGGGAAGGGAGAGTGAGAAGGAGCATCTGGGGAGGTATGTAGGCCCAGAAGAGGCCCTGAAGCGAGTAAGGGATGGAGAGAAGCAGGAGCACAACCTGGGGAACACGTGACGTGATGTCACATGCCACGTGGTAGTCGTGGTAAACCCCAGCCTGTTTGTGCTATTTACTGCTGGGGTATGGGCCTGTTACAACGGTACAGGCCTAAGAGGGCTGCATCTTTCTTTTGAGGAAGGGTGAAAAGGTGGGGGAGGCAGGTGGGTTTGTACAGAGGGCCTGGATACCAATGGGTAAAGGGCGTGCTGCGCACAGGGTCAGATGGGTCATGGAGAAGTGGATACTCCCCCACCCAAGGAACCTTGTGGCTGCCACCAGTGGTTTTGTTTCTAGCGGGAACTTACCACTCAGAGGAAGAGGCTAAATACGAGAGCGGGTTTTTGGTCCACATGGTCCAGGGTCAAAAATCTGGAGTCTGCTCTGTATAAGCTTCCAAGTTTTTAAAAAAAAAGAAAAGGGGGGATAAGGAAAGGAAGGGGGCACACAAAAAAAAAAGACAACTGCAAAAACTCGGGTGTTCAAGAATGCTGAGAAAAAGGGGGGCACATGGACACAAAGGCCGGGAACGGAGCAGGAAGGTGGCTGATTAGCGGACCATGCATTGTGTCCATGTTTTTTCCCTGGGGGGGATCACGGGGGTGACTTGGAATGTTTGATGTGGGTGGTCTAAGAGACAGGATGAAGGCTTGCAGACAGGTGCAGATATGCAAATACCTGATTTTTATCTTCCTGTAGTTGTCTTCACAGAGCAAAGAAAGAAGGAAATGTCACCCAAGAAGAGCAGACCATCAAAGGAGGATGCTTACAAGGCTATAATTGAATTGGCGGAAAAAGCAAACAGAATGTGGGAGCTGGTGGAGGGGGAGGAACCAGGGAGATCCAGAGAGAAGAGAAAAGTGGGCCAGGGTAAGGGCGGCAGGGGGAAACCACCAGCCAAAAGGCCAGGTAGTCCCGCTAAGGTGGCACCAGAAACAGTGGGGCCTGCCAAGGTGGTGGATCCAGTACCTCTGCAGCCCATTGACCCAGCGACGCCGGTACCCCCACCTAATCAGTGGGATCTCCCCAGCAGAACCCAGACACGAAGCTCAGAACGTGGTTTTCCCACCGCAGGCCCCAGTATTTCCCCATCCTCCTCAACCGCAGGGAGAAGCAAGGGAAAATGTGGAAGACTCCAGGCAGCATGGCCCGGACAAGGTTACAGGTAATGCACCCAGTGCAGTGGGTGACAGTATAAAAGAATACATAGGGCAAATTGTGGCTGCACTGGGAGCAGGAGGTTTAGGGCAGATGGAATCAGCCCTGGCGGACATTAGGATGGAGAAAGAGGGGCCAGAAAAGAGTGAAAAGGAAGCAGAGAGAGAAGGAAGTGGTACAAGGGAAATAGGGGCACCTGGGATGAGGATAGGCGAGCATGTTCCACTGGCCACAAAAGAAAAAATATGGAAAGGGGAATATGTGGATATATTCACTTTGGTGAGTTGGGAGACAGCGGCCAAATACGAGGAAGCTGAGGGCATAGACAAAAGTGAGATGGCAGTGGCCATAGTACTTTTAGTAAAGAAGGAGGATGACAAGTTCACAAAAGGGAAGACTTGGGATGGATGGTTCCTAGGTTTTGCCACCTTTCCAGCCATCATTCTCGAAAAAAGGCCGGAGCTAGGCATCCCGCTCATTACGTATTCTTTGATAATAAGGAGAGCAAAAGCTAAAGGTGGGGTGGGGTGGTTATACTATGATGAATTTTTCCCGGCAGAGAATGGCAACATTTGGGGACGTGAGATGGGACACCAAGCAGATAGATTTGTGGACGGATTACATAACTGATCAGTCCACGCCCAAAGGTGAGTGGGGCAAAAAGGGGTTTACACCCCAGAGAGGTTGCTGGGCTTACAATAGGGCTTTTTGTTTGTGGCCTCAATGTCGATTCCAGCATGCTTGCTCAATGTGTGGAGGGGGACACCAGGCAAGAAAGTGCAGAATGACACGGGCACTAGGGACACGAGGTCAAGGAGGCCAAGGATCAGGTCATCAGTTTTTTTGAGAAGGCCAGGGGTTTAAAGGGCAAACATGGAATAAGGAAGGGCAGGGTAGGGGTAATGCGAGTAGAGGGGGTCAGAGTCAATGAGGTTAAGGGGGTCTCAAAAAATGAGAGGGGGCTGGGGAAGAGTAGCGGGGGGCATGACAGGGAGCAGTTTGGGATGGCCAGAACCCCCATCAACTTGAAGGTATGAACAGCCTGCCTGGACAGATATCCGGACATGAGAGTGTGGGATAGAATTATAGGGGGTTTTAACACAGGTTTTTCAGTACAGTGTGGGGGCCTAGACAAGCGAGAGAGGCCAGCAACCTGGGGTCAGTAAGAGGAAAGGAGGAGATGTTAAGACAGAAGATAGAGAAAGAAAAGGCAGTGGGTAGGGTAGAGGGCCCATTTAACACCCCCCCATTGCTGAACATGCGAATTTCGCCATTGGGTCTGGTACCCAAGAAACAAGAGGGGGAATACAGGGTGATACACAACTTGTCCTATCCAGAAGGGGACTCGGTGAATGATTTCATCAGTGAGGAACACAGTAAGGTAACGTATGCGACACTAGAGGAAGCAGTCCGGATAATCAGGGTCACGGAGGACGCATGGATGGCAAAAACGGACATTGAATCAGCTTTCAGACTGCTGCCAGTTAGGAGAGAAGACTGGGATCTGTTGGGTTTTAAAATTGGGGGGCAGTACTATTTCGACAAAGCCATGCCAATGGGATGCTCCATAGCATGTGCGACATTCGAGGCATTCAGCACATGCTTGCAATGGATATTCCAGGAAAAAAACTGAGTATAGGACAGTCATTCATTATTTGGATGATTTTCTTTTCATTGGGAGGGGAAAAAGAGAGACTCAGAGGATGCTGGGTACATTTCAGGAGTTATGCAGGGAACTAGGGGTCCCACTGGCACCAGAAAAAACAGAAGGGCCCAGTAGGGTGATGGAGTTCCTGGGAATAGAGATAGATGCCCCAAAGGAAATTTTTTAGGCTACCAGACAAAAAAGTAAGTAAATTGAAGGAACTGATCCAAGTACACACCAACAGGAGAAGAGTACAGCTAAAACTAGTACAACAGGTACTGGGGCACCTGAATTTCATGTGCAGGGCCATTGGACCAGGAAGGGCATACACAAGGAGGTTAGCTAGGGCTACAGCAGGGGTCACCAGGCCACATCACTGGGTGGACCTGACACAGGGTGTCAGGGAGGATTTTAAAATATGGGAAGAATTCCTTAAGGAGTATAATGGGTGATCTTTTTGGCAAGAGGAATGGGTGTACAACACAGACCTTGAGCTGTACACAGATGCTGCTGGGGGACTAGGCATGGGGGGGTACCTGAGGGGCAGTTGGTTTGCAGAACCCTGGCCTGCCAGCTCGGTAAGGGATGGCAAAGTAAGCGACATAACATTGCTGGAGATCATGCCCATATGGGCATGCACCCTGGTCTGGGGGGAGGAATTGCGGGATCAAAAAGTGACATTTTGGTGTGACAATAGAGCAGTGGTAGAGGTCCTAAACAACAGGGGAGCCAAGTCAGAAACAGTCATGCAAGTATTGCGACGTTTAGTGTTAAGGGCTTTGCAGCTGAACATGTCATTCAGAGCAAAACACATAGAAGGGGTGCACAACACACTGGCTGACAGCCTTTCCCGTCTGCAGCTGGACCATTTCCGGAGGCTGGCACCAGCATCGGAGGAACAAAAAATACCCATACCAACGAACATCTGGGACATTGGCAAGAAGGAGCAGAACTGTTGTTTCACAGGTCATGGGCACCCCGGACTCTGAGGGCTTACGATGGGGCTTGGCAGGTGTTTCAGTCATTCAGGGCTGAGCACCAGATGGAGGTAAGTAGGCCACTCACAGAAGAACAGTTGGGTATGTTCACCGTGGAACAGTGGCAGAAAGGGACCACCCACACCACAATGGGGGTTTACTTGGCAGGGATTAGCATTATTTGCAGCCTAAAAGGTTGGAAGGACCTGACAAAATCACTGCTCATCAGAAGGATGATGCAGGGATGGGGCAGGTTGAAGTGAGGGCCAGGAGACAATAGAAGGCCAATAGGGGAGCAGTGGCTAATAAGGCTAAAGGAGGTGCTCCCGGTAATATGCAGATCAAAGGCGGAGGCCCAGCTATTTCACACGATTTATGTGATAATGTTTGCAGGGGCTATGAGAGTGAGTGAGGTGGTAGGCCAGGGGAAAGAGGACAAAGAAGGAGGTTTGGAATGGGATGATGTAAGTTGGGGGGTGGAAGAGATACGGATCAACCTCAGGAATTCAAAAATGGACCAGAGAGGACAAGGTTGCATGGTAACATTGTAAGGGTTGCTAGAGGTTGCAATATGCCCAGTGCAGACTCTGAGGGCTTTCACCGCAGAACAGGTGACCAGGTCGGGAAAGCTATTTGTGCATGGTGACAGGAAAAGGGTCACAGGCTATCAAGTCACAGCAGTACTGAAGAAGGGCATGCAATTTATGGGGGAGGACCCATCTAATTACTCATCCCATTCCCTACGGATTGGGGTGGCCTTGCAGAGGGCAGCAAAGGGGGAGCCGGTGAAGGACATTTTGGAAAAAAGGTGCTGGCGGTCAGCCAGTTATAAGAGATACATCAGAGCACTGAAATAAAAAAGGAAAGGAGAGGGAAGGAGCAGTGTGGTTTTGTCAAAAAAAAAAAGAAGGTGGGGGGATAACGCGAGGGCACTGAGAGTATGTGCAAATTAATTAATTTTCTTTGCACCCCATAGGTAGAGGGAGGAGCATAGAAGTCTGGATCTGCGGCCATTCCTATATTTACTGGGCTGGTAAGAGAGCAGAGAAAAAAGCTGGGGGAAAACAATTGTACCAGGATGTAAGACAGTGTTGGTTGGTATGGCACGGCCTGCAGGGGATGAGATGGGCACAGCTCCTGCCCACTTTGAAAGAACTCAAGGGACATAGGCCCAGTACAGACCTAATAATTATACACCTAGGGGGCAATGACCTGGCAGGCAAACCATGGGTGCACACATATTTACAGATAAAGAGGGACCTAGTGGCAATAAGACAGTGGTGGCCTCAAGTATGCCTTGCCTGGTCGGATATGATACCACAAAGGGTATGGAGACAGGAACACAGCCACAGGGTGGTGGAGAGGGCCAGGAGAAAGATGAATAGATGGGTGGGGACATTGATAAGGCAGCTGGGAGGACAAGTGATACTGCGGGGAGTAGAAGAATGGGTGGATGACTTCTACAGGTCAGATGGGGTACACTTGTCAGATATAGCAATAGACATGTTCAATGCGGAAACAATGGGCTTCATAGAGGAATGGAGGAAACAGACAGAAGCTGGTATATAAAAATAAATAAAAAGAGGAGGAAGGAAGTTTCATCCCTGAGGTAGGGAGAGTGATACTAATGGGGAAGCCAGTCATCAAGCGCAAGCTGGAGACTGGCTAGTGGGGAAAGGGGAGATGGGAGGGGAAGAAAAAGGAATAATACAAGAGGAGGAAGAAGATGAAGGAGAAAGAGGTCTCGGTTTCACCGATACCTAACAGAAAAGGAGAAGAAGAAGGCACCCAGGTTTTCGCCTGGGGATGGATAATCAGAGAGTGATATATGGATGGAAATAAATGAAAATTATGGAAATATGATAAAAAAAAGAAATGGAAAATGGAATATGGATTTATGAATATAAATAAATTAATTGCCAATCTGAGCACAACAACAAACAATGGTCTCTGTGTTTTTGTGAGGGAAAAGGGGGGAATCCGGGACAATGGAGTTTGCCCTGCCCAGAGGGCCTGCACTCCCACCCATGGATACCATCTTGCAATACTGGGAGCACAGGGCCCTCCTGCACTATGCATCTATACTTATGGGTGGGTGGGAGTGCAGGGCCTGGAGGACCTGTGCTCCCACATATGGAAATCATATGAGTAACATTTCACATTCTCAAAAATAAAGGAATTTTATTACAAAAACTCCATTAATGCATCAGTTAGGGTTGATTTCACACCAACAAAGGTCTGGAAATTTGATGTTAGAGTTACCAACCCTAGTCCCAACCCGCAATATCCACAGGCCAACAGGCATCAGGGTGTGCCTTGGGGTAATCGGGCCTAACTCTCACCCCTTTCTTTGATACTGTACCATCTCAGCTTGTTTGCACATGGAATGGGGTGAGAGTTAGGGCTGATGACCCCAATGCAAACCCCAGCACCTGTTGGCCTGTGGAGGTTGGGGGTGGGGGAGTAGGGTTGCTAACCCTAATATAGAATTTCCAGACTTTTCTTGGTTTGGAATCAGCCCTAACTGATGCATTAACAGTGTTATTTGCAATGAATATACTGTGTGTGTATATATATATAACACACACATATATATATAGATAGATATGGCTATAGATACACGCGTGCACACACACACACACACACATATATATATAGACACACATGTGTGTGTGTAGGTATGTATTTATATATGTATATATTTATAATGTATATTGATACACACACACACGCACACACACACACACACACACACATATATATATATATATATATATATATATATGTGTGTGTGTAGTATATATAATAAGGGCATGATAGTGCCCTTATATTAAGGTTCAGTCTCCACTTCTATGTTAAACCTAAACCAGGAGTAGAGGACATGGGATGAAGTTGGAGGGAGGACAATTCAGAGGAAACGTGAAGAAGAATTTGTTCACAGAACAAGTGGTGGACAAGTGGAACACCCTGCCAGAGGAAGTGGTAGGGCTGAAACAATCAGGGGATTTAAGAATGCATGGGATAGACATAAAGGAATTCTGGAGGTCAGGGGTGAGGGGCAACAGACTTCTAGGAAAACATAAAGTGAACTTACAAGCTTAAATGGGCAGACTGGGTGGGCCATAGGCCCTTATCTGCTAACACTGTCTATGTATCTATGTATTGAACTTTAAGAACTTTGCAACCATTTGGCTGATTCACATGAAATTTTGCATACGCCATTGGAGACCATGTATCTCTGTATTTGGCAAGTTTTGTTCCAGTCAGATGTGCTTTTCCAGAGATGCGGAGGGTCACAAAATTTGAAAATTTCCACTTTTTTTGCCAAGTTCATTGTCACATAATTTCTCTGAAACTACTTGGCTGTTTGGTCTGAAACTTTCAGGGTATATGGGGTCTGTGTCACAGATGTGCCTTTTGAAGGTTTGGTGAACAAATATTAATACATTGAAAAGTTATAAAAATTTTAATTTTCCCATTATTAGATTAGATAATTCATTTATTAAGCGCCCATTTCTGAAGACTCTGGGTGCTGTACGGACCAATAACAATAAAATAAAAAGAATTATTAAGCCATCAATATACAAATAATTCAACTAAAAACATAGCTAAAATATCTGTCTATCCATAATCAATTTATCATTTAGCAGTTACTCATAAAAGGCCAGCTGGAATAAATATGTTTTGAGGCCCTTCTTAAAGACTTCCACTGAGAGAGCCCCCCCTCAAATATTCAGGAAAGGAGTTCCACAGAGTGGGTGTGGCCATCAAGAATGCCTGTCACAAAAATGCCACAATCTCACCATGGGAAATTTGAGGAGGCCTCCCCCAGCAGAACAAAGTGCCTGGGGCAGATGGTAGGGGACAAGGAGAACTTGCAGATAGGCCAGTCCCCATTCCTGAAGAGTTTTATAGGTCAGAAGCCCTACTTTGAAGACAGTCATCTACCTGACCAGCAGCCAGTGGAGTCCACGAAGGACAGGGGTGATAATGTTCAGATCTTCTCACCCCCCCCATTAAAAATCTTGCTGCTGCATTCTGCACCAGCTGCAGCCTGCAGAGGTTGCCTCCAGATAAACTTAGGTACAGGGCATTACAGTAATCCAACCTGGAAGTGACAAAGGCATGTACTAGTATGGACAGGTCATCAGGCAGGATCAAGGATAAGATTTGGGCGATATTCCTGAGGTGATAGAAGCCACTTCTCTCGATGACTGACACTTGTGCATCCAGGGTCAGACCATTATCAAGGATCACACCCAAATCCTTTACCTGTAAAGAGGGGGCAAGAGGAATGCCCCCCAGCACTAATCCAGGGGGCAGCCCCACACACCCTCCTCCACCCTGATGACTTGGATCCACAACCAGCACCTCATTCTTGTCTGAGTTAAGTTTAAGCCAGTTTTGAGCCATCCATAACTGGATCTCCTTGAGGCAGCTGTTAAACACTGAGACATAACCCTGATTCTCAGGTGCGCAGGACAGATACAGCTGGGCATAATCTGCATAACAGTGAAAACCCAGCCCAAATCGCCTAATGATGTCCCTCAGCAGCAACATATACACCATAAACAACAAGGGCAACAATACTGAACCCTGCAGAACTCCACAGCACAGAGGCTTTGCTGTAGATGAGGCGAGTCCCATCATCTCCCCTTGTACTCTGTCTGTTAGGTATGTCCTGAACCAGTTGATGATGTTACTGTTCCAGCTACACCAAAACTGCAGGTGGTCAAGCAACACCTCATGGTCCATGGTGTCAAACTCCTCAGATTCTTTGGAATGTCTAACTTTAGCCCAGAGCTTATCTCGAGCTATAAGGGCTGCCTTGAGATCCGAGGTGAACCAGGGATTGGAATTGTTCCGTACCCTTACTTTGATGAAAGGGACATGCTTATTTATTATTGTAGTGAGTTTGTCATTAAGGATGCAAGCTGCCTTGTTGACATCTTTGGCTAGGTAAAGATCTTGCCATCTGATCATGCTCAGGTCAGATAGGAAGTTTACTACACTGAATTGTGAAAGGATCTTTTGTTATAAAGATTGCGTCCGGCCTTAATTTGAGATCTTATGCAAGCAGCAATTCCATGATCACTCATGTCATTGTGAAACACTGCCAAATGAGATATTTTGTGGGATGGGTGGTTAGTACCACATCTAGAATGGTACTGTTGGCAGTATTTAGAGTGTTGTTCCTAGTAGGTTCTCTGACTAATTGCCCAAGACCTAGCTCGTCACAAAGGGATTTGAGGCCATGTGATTTAGGTGACAGCCAGTCCATATTTAGATCTCCTAGAAATATTGTTTCAGTTTTGCATCTGCGAACATGGATTTCAAAAGATTAAGGACTTCATCACCACCAGACGGGGTCTATAGCCACCTAGGATAGTGATACATTCCAGGAGGGGAGATGAAGGCTCAGCCAAACTAACTCAAATTCCTTGGCTAGAGATTTGCAACTAATATTGGCGACCAAGTACTTAGATTTGGCATAGATAACCACACCCCTCCTTTAGACTCTCTATCTGCTCTAAATAAATTTGTAGCCTGCAGTGATATTTGTTGATCAGTGTCTCATTTTTTTAACCAATGACTCAGTAATTATGATAAGGTCTGGGTTAACGTGTGCAGCCCAGGCTTGCAGCTGTACAAGTTTTTTAGGCAGGCTTAAAATGTTGACCATCATCATTTTGAGACCTGTGGCCTCAGCAAAATCGATAGGCGAGGTAAGTTGTAGGGGGGGCCAGGGTTGAGCTCCACATTTCCTGAGCAGAGAAGAAGCAGAAGTATAACTTTCTTTAAGGAGCTTATAAGAATGGAGACTGCTTTTTTATTTCTTTGTGGTAACCATATCGTGCTGCGATGAGGCGCGCCACTGTAATGACAGTTGATTGTGATCAATGTAAGTGCTTGGGTAGACATAGGTGAGGACAGTAGCAAAGGGGTGTAGGCTAACCAGGGGGAATAGCTAAAAGGGGAGAGGAGAATGACAGAGTGTCTGCACGGTAGACTGTTATAACATTAGGTATTGATAAGGTACATTGGAGAACTGAATTGCATTGAGGTACTTCGAATTGCACTGTATTGCTGAAAACTCTGCACCTTAGGAGCAATAAAAACTCAATAAGGAGAGCCATGGTCCCAGATTGAGTGGTCTCATGATTTGTATTAGTGCAATATTTTCTAGGCAAGAAATTTGCCCACCTAGGTACCCATTTAAAACCTAGATGAGAAAATACAGCAGAAAGGGGAACAAGGAGATCAGGAGCAGCTTAGTTAGTTGCCATCCACCCTTCAGACTCAAGTCCCCTTGTAGCAGAACCGGGAAAGAAGTAGAATGATAATGCAGGCCATATTGCCCACGGAAGAATATGGTGATTTATGTAGAAGACCAAGAATCCCTCTAGTGGCAGGTCTGTATAACCTGCTAATGGAAAACTAGCCAAAAGGAAAGTCCTGGCCAATCAGAGTGGGTTTGCTGGAAGCACCCATGTTCCGATTGGCTGTGCTGTCCCGTACCTTCCAAGGAGCTGCAGGTGGGTGTCCTGATCTTGGTCGGTGGCTGGCTGAGTGCCAGCTGACTGTGGGTGAGTTGAGCAGCCCTGTTCAGGGGCAGGCAGCTGGAGAGAAGAAGACAGAGCAGGTCTTAAATAGCATAGAGGTGAAGGGGGTTAGATTTGAGCAGTTTAGTAAGACAAAGGTAGTTAGACTCTATCGGACCAAGGCAGAGTGCTTTGGATGGGGGGCTGCAGGAATAGCAGTCAGACAGAAGAGGTGTAAGCAATTTAAAACAGTAGTAGAAATTACAATCCAGCTAATACAGTAGAAAAACTCCTAATAACACAGTAGAAATGTGCTTAGTTCTATGGAAAGTCTAACAAAGTGCCAGGTGTCTATAGCAGGGGAAAACTCCTGCCAATCAGAGTGGGTTTGCTGGAAGCACCCGTGTTCTGATTGACTGCGCTGTCTCGTACCTTCCAAGGAGCTGCAGGCGGGTGTCCTGGTCTTGGTCGGTGGCTGGCTGGGTGCCGGCCGACCGTGGGTGAGCTGGAACTGCCCTGTTCAGGGACAAGCAGCTAGAGAGAAGAAGACAGAGCAGGTCTTAAATAGCATAGAGGTAAAGGGGGTTAGATTTGAGCAGTTTAGTAAGACAAAAGGTAGTTAGACTTATCGGAGCCAAGGCAGAGTGCTTGGATGGGGGGCCTGCAGTAATAGCAGTCAGACAGAAGAGGTGTAAGCAATTTAAAACAGTAGTAGAAATTACAATCCAGCTAATACAGTAGAAAAACTCCTAATAACACAGTAGAAATGTGCTTAGTTCTATGGAAAGTCTAACAAAGTGCCAGGTGTCTATAGCAGGGGAAAACTCCTGCCAATCAGAGTGGGTTTGCTGGAAGCACCTGTGTTCTGATTGGCTGCGCTGTCCCGTACATTCCAAGGAGCTGCAGGTGGGTGTCCTGGTCTTGGTTGGTGGCTGGCTGGGTGCCGGCCGACCGTGGGTGAGCTGGAACTGCCCTGTTCAGGGACAAGCAGCTAGAGAGAAGAAGACAGAGCAGGTCTTAAATAGCATAGAGGTAAAGGGGGTTAGATTTGAGCAGTTTAGTAAGACAAAAGGTAGTTAGACTTATCGGAGCCAAGGCAGAGTGCTTGGATGGGGGCGCTGCAGGAATAGCAGTCAGACAGAAGAGGTGTAAGCAATTTAAAACAGTAGTAGAAATTACAATCCAGCTAATACAGTAGAAAAACTCCTAATAACACAGTAGAAATGTGCTTAGTTCTATGGAAAGTCTAACAAAGTGCCAGGTGTCTATAGCAGGGGAAAACTCCTGCCAATCAGAGTGGGTTTGCTGGAAGCACCCGTGTTCCTGATTGGCTCGCTTTCTCCTACCTTCCAAGGAGCTGCAGGCGGGTGTCCTGGTCTTGGTCGGTGGCTGGCTGGGTGCCGGCCGACCGTGGGTGAGCTGGAACTGCCCTGTTCAGGGACAAGCAGCTTCCAAGGAGCTGCAGGCGGGTGTCCTGGTCTTGGTCGGTGGCTGGCTGGGTGCCGGCCGACCGTGGGTGAGCTGGAACAGATCTGTTCAGGGACAAGCAGCTTCCAAGGAGCTGCAGGCGGGTGTCCTGGTCTTGGTCGGTGGCTGGCTGGGTGCCGGCCGACCGTGGGTGAGCTGGAACTGCCCTGTTCAGGGACAAGCAGCTTCCAGGAGCTGCAGGCGGGTGTCCTGGTCTTGGTCGGTGGCTGGCTGGGTGCCGGCCGACCGTGGGTGAGCTGCAACTGCCCTGTTCAGGGACAAGCAGCTTCCATGGAGCTGCAGGCGGGTGTCCTGGTCTTGGTCGGTGGCTGGCTGGGTGCTGGCCGACCGTGGGTGAGCTGGAACTGCCCTGTTCAGGGACAAGCAGCTTCCAAGGAGCTGCAGGCGGGTGTCCTGGTCTTGGTCGGTGGCTGGCTGGGTGCCAGCTGACCATGGGAGAGCTGGAACTGCCCTGTTCAGGGACAAGCAGCTCAGCGAGATCTCCTCCAGCATCTCTCTAACCTCCATCCCTTAGTCTTTAAGCCTGGAGAGCCTCATTAAATCAAGGCAGTCTATGGTGCATAGACAAGGAGCTGACACGGATGGGTGCGATGGAGTCAAAGGCAGCAGAAACAGTCCCATTATAGGTCACCAGTGCCTTCTCTGTCCCCACTGCACATGCCACCCCAACAATCGATAGGTCTAGCACTGCCAATAGTGCCATAGAGGAAACACCTCTCAAAGGGTGATACTAGACCATATTCACAGAGGCAGGGCCATCTAAGGGGGGGGCACCAATATGAATCCCACAATGCTATGATCTGACCAACTTACCAGACCAACCCTGAGATCATATATTTCTAAATTTAAAGAGAAAACCAAGTCCAATGTTTGGACACCCGAGTAAGTGGTAGATGACACATTTTGCTTCAGACCCAGGGCCTCCATGCTCTGCAAGAGATCAGAACCTAAACCTGAATGCCCACTGTCGACCATTGAAGTCCCCCAAGATCAACCACCTGGGAGACTTCAACACCAGACCAGTGACGAGTTCCTCAATCTCCCACCAAACCTATTACCTATGGGAAAAAAATAGATGTACCGTGCAAAACCACGTTTTGCTTTTGTGAAAGCAGGTTTTACTTTCTCAAATGTTCTGAGTAGTGTCATACTACTGCCATCTTGTTTTCAGTTAGCAATGTAGAAATAAAAGATGTAATTTAAAAAATACTGGTCCCTGGTAAACACCAACACTATGTGTTTACCTAATCGGGGCCCAAAGAACACGATTCTGTGGTTACTTTTCACCAATACAGCCCAGAAATATGTTTATTTTGATTGGGCTGTTTTTAATGTCTCGTATTTGCAGCACTATGCCATAAACTGTGGCACTACTTTTGTGAAACGTTCGCAGATTGTGGCACTGTTTCTTGAAACAACTTGGTTTGTGCGGCAATTTGTGTCACTACTTTTAAAAAATATATATATTTTTCTTTGTCACTTCACTGCAAAGAAATGGCTAGGACTTTTCGGCTGACATTTGCAAAGTACAAAAGACTTTTCCCACAGATGTGCTTTTTGCTGGTTTGCTGTTAAAATTTACAGCAGTTCCATAGTTATAACATTACAAAGTTTAGTAATTTCCATCGGATAACACTGTAATGGTTGGGATACCCTTTGACAGCCATATCTCGAAAACACTTCAAGATATGGATTTTCTGCAAAATGCAGTGGTGTACTAAGCTGTTGTGCTATGCAATGCCAGGTCAATCAATAATAAGACTGCAATTATTGTGAACCTGATTTTGTCGGTCGATCTGGTTGCATTACGGAAACCTGGTTGAGGGATGATGCTGGGCCAGTGTTAGAGGCCGCCGTCTCCCCGGGTTATTCCATTGTGCACTGCCCCAGAGTGGGACACAGGGGCAGAGGAGTGGCTATTTGTTTTAGAGCTGAGCTAGGCTTCACTGTGCAGCCAGTGAGAACACTGAGTTCATTTGAATATGTGGCCATTCATGGGGGTCCAGGTGCAGATTGTAGGATCCTCCTGATGTACTGTCCTCCTGGGATAGCTGGAGAGTTTCTTCAGGAAGTGGGTGACTTTGTGGCCAGTGAAACATTGGAGTCCTCCAGATGTTTGTTTCTGGGGGATTTCAATGTGTGGGCCGATGACGAGTCATCTAGGTTGGGTTATCACTTCTTCCAGTTGATGACATCTCTGGGCCTGTCGCAAGCAGTTACTACCATGACCCACCAGGGTGGCCACATGTTGGACCTGGTCTTCTCATTGGGGTTTGAGATTGAGAATCTCAGGACTGATCGGGTCATTTGGTCTGATCACTGCATGGTGGAGTTCTTGCTCAGGGCACCTTTCTGAGATCCCTCCCCCCTGCAGAGATGGTGAGCTACTGCCCAATGAGGAGTTTAACCCCAGAGGGTTTTTTGGCAGAGGTAAATCTATCTAGTGTGGACAGTGCATGCAGGGGAGGTGTGGGTGAGGCAGTTGCTTCCTATAATAGGTAATGACTGAGGCACTTGACTCCCTTGTACCAGTCTGTGTATGACCCAGATCTTCTCACTTGAGGTCCCCATGGTTTGATGGGGAGCTCAAGGCATTGAAGATCAAGGGTTGGAGGTTGGAACACTGCTGGCAGAGGACCGGGTTGGAGGTGGACAAACTGGCCCTGTGTACACATTATAGTGTGTACCAGGGGGCAATCAACCATAAGAAGGCAGTGTTCCTGTCCAGGGAGATTGCTGCTGGGAGAAACTGACCAGCTATGCTTTTTTGGACTGTGGACAGGCTATTACATCCAGCCTGTCTACAGCCAAAAAAAGCAGTTTCTGAGGCCGTCTGCAATGATTTTGCTTGTTTTTTCTCAGACATGGTGTCTGCCATTAGGCAGGTAATTCCACCAGTGAGCCATGTTATGACCAACAGTGGTTGCCTGGATTGTCGACAAAGCACTCCACCTGGCTGGGGGGAGTTTAAACCAGTGGAGGTGGCTGATGTCATTGAGGTGATCTCCAAACTGAAGCACACATATTGTGACTTGTTTCTTAATGGGATGTGTCAATGCTGTTGGCCTGGTGTTCGCCTTGATTGTTCGGTGTTCCTTGTCAGAGGGGGTCTTCCCAGATACCTTGAAGGAAGCACTGGTGAGACCCCTTCTGAAGAAGTCATCATTGGACCCTGACATCAAGGCAAATTATCGACTGGTTTCCAACCTTCCACTTTTGGGAAAGGTTGTGGAGAAGATTGTGGTGCAACAGCTGGGAGATCACCTTGTGGCATTTGATATCTATGATCCGCTCCAGTCAGGTTTTCATGCAGGGAATTCAACAGAAACTGCATTAGTTCAGGTGCATAATGAACTTCTCAGGGTGAGGGATTGAGGTGAGGGGACAATTCTCATTCTATTCGATCTCTCCTCAGCTTTTGACACAGTGGACCATCGTGTGTTACTTGACTGACTGAGGGACTTCTTTGGACTCACTGGCACTGTCATCTGCTGGTTCGAGTCCTTTTTGACAAACAGAAGACAGAAGGTGGTGATGGAGAATTTTTCCTCTTCCCCAAGCCTTCTGTCTTGTGGGGTACCTCAGGGTTCGGTCTTGTCACTGATGTTGTTTGCCGTGCATATACTCAGGGCCCCTACTTTTCTGCGGCACAGTGGGATCAAGTTCTGCGGCAAGACTATCATTTGCTGCAGAACTTCTGCGGCGGTGGTTTGTAATTTCTGTGGAAGTTCTGCGGCACTAACAAACTACCACATCACAGTGACAGCTTGTCATCCTGACTTCACTTTCATGGCAGTTTTTATAGCAATCAGGATGGTGGAAAGCACAGTAACACTAGTTCAAAAAATAACACTTATTAAAATAATTTTATGCCTAAAAAAGCAAAACAAATGTCTCTCCCTTAAGGTCCTAGCCTGTTGCATAAATGACATATGCCGAGGGGGATCTTATGCGATAAAGAAGGTATTTCTATATGCATGCTATCTATCCCACTAATGAGGTTTCCACTGTCTATCACTTGTATATTTATATGCAATCTGTTACATACATACAAATGTGTGTGTGTGTGTGTGTGTGGTGACAGAGACAGAGATACTGTATGTGTGTGCATGCATGTATATACATATATATATATATATATATATATTAGAGGCAAAAAACTCTGTTTAATGCATTAGTTAGGGTTGTTCCACAGCGACAAAAGTGAGGAAATTCTCTATTAGGGTTGAAAACCCTAACTCCGAATTCACCCCCCCAGCACCACACACACACAGACACACACACACACACATCAAGTATGGGGGAGGACCAAGTCAACACAACCAACGACAGACATCCAGCAGCAGGTGACAGAAATAACAAACAATTGTCTAAATGTACTACGAGACATCCCCACCCACCTGACCAGGTACTGAATGCTCAGTGGAGATCAACAGCAAAACTGAGGCCATGTACACCAAACGTACACATCCCTGATTGCAGCTGCACACAACGTACCACACTTAGTAGTTGCATGGCCTTACCTACCGATGCCCCACACCACACCACACCACTTGTGGTGGGCCACCTGAGCAATAGAGTTAAGCAAAACCAAGGAGTTGTACAGGTATAATATCTCTGATTTAACAAGGGTTTGAGAAATGCAGCTTTCTAATTGACTGTAAACATTGTAACAGCCTTATGTTTCGTTTTTATTAACATACATGTATAGCCTAACCATATGATGAACATGGTTTAATCTTGTTTAAAAAACAGTTTTATTATGATAGCAATAAGCTACTCCCAGGTATTATGTTAATGGTCAGTTTATCACTGTCTAGCGACATGTGGCACTCGGATATGCCTCATTCAACATTAAACCCCTACAGGGTGATTAACAGACCATTTAACATAACTGTTGGTCATGCCTTATAGCTTAATTGTCTTTTTGAGTAGATACTCTCCCTCTGCTAGGCACTGCAGCAGCTTTGCAACACAGTGTCCCACCCAGTTACATCATACACTGTCTAGTTGCTGGAGAATGGCTGTGAATATGAACTCATGAAGATGAACAGTGTAACTTGATCATTACAGTCATCGAAACCCTAGTGTGATTATAACTGACAGACTCAGTGATAGAGGATAACCCCTGCTGTCCTAGTACATTTACCCCATTATGAGTTAAATCAATACTAAAAGACATTCTGTTTATATCTACACCATACCTACTTGATTCCTGTTGTAGCAGAATTAACATAGTTATCACTTTGATAGCATCAGTGACAGAAGTGTGGCAAACCCAAACAGTAGGCATACAGCCTGAGTATGAAACAACTGTTAAAAAAATCACACTGTGTCCATAAGTGGCATAGATCACTCATTGCAACAATAGCAAATGTATTACTATTTGAAGAAGTTAGTCATCACAGATGCAATGAGATTGTCTTTATCAGGTACAACATACTCAGTAAGTGCCTACAGGAAAATCTATCCTATATACACGTCCGATACAGGTACATCATTGTTGGCTCAGTAGTGCTATGATATTTAGAAGTTGCTTGGCCTGATCCATGAAATTACAATCTTTCTTACAAAGAATACTTACTGCATCTTTAGTATTGAAACACACTGAAGGTCTATGTATGTACATCAGCAGTACACCTTCATCAGTAAGAATGCATGTGATACTGGCAGTACCAATTTCACAGCGTTGAACAGGCAATGCTTTTCCATACGTTTCATCAGCCTCTCTATGTTGAGTAAACCATTGCAGTAAATGTACTACTATGTAAATCACCTACTAAATGTATCACTACTTTTATCTTGAGCATGCTAGTGTCTTGTAGTTAATTTATGTGCTTCTCTTAATTAATGTATACTCAGTAGCATTAAAACCTTTCTACAACTGTCATCATGCACCTTCAGCATTTATATTGAATAACGGCACAGTACCAGTTGTGGTGTGGTGTGGGGCATCAGTAGGTAAGGCCATGCAACTACTAAGTGTGGTACGTTGTGTGCAGCTGCAATCAGGGATGTGTACATTTGGTGTACATGGCCTCAGTTTTGCTGTTGATCTCCACTGAGCATGCAGTACCTGGTCAGGTGGGTGGGGATGTCTTGTAGTACATTTAGACAATTGTTTGTTATTTCTGTCACCTGCTGCTGGATGTCTGTCATTGGTTGTGTTGACTTGGTCCTCCCCCATACTTGAATGTGTGTGTGTGTCTGTGTGTGTGTGGTGCTGGGGGGTGAGTGGAGTTAGGGTTTTCAACCCTAACAGTGAATTCCTCACTTTTGTGCCTGTGGAACAACCTAACTAATGCATTAAACGGAGTTTTGCCTCTAATTTCCCTTTTTTTGAAAATGATATTGAGAAATAGTGAATGTAATGTGGTGGGGAGTGGCAGGAGCCTTTGGGCCGCTCCTGCCACATGATGTCTTGTGGCATAGTAACAGGAGCAGCAATGCAAACAGAAATGCTAACAGTGGCACACATGGTAACGCATAGCCTTGAATGATAACAGAAAAGGAATGCTTACGGTGGCATGAAGCGGGAACGGTGTGCTACGTGATGTCTGGTCACGTGAGTAACATGGTGCCTGTAAATGGAAATGTCAATGGGCATGGTAGCGCAAAGTGAAACAGAAAGAGAAACAGTACGTACACACAAATGGCAAAAAAGTAACAGAAACGCAAGCGCAAATGAAAGCGCAAAGGATGCCATGCGTGGTGGCATTGGGGTGTGCATTGGGATCATCAGCCCTAACTCTCACCCCATGACCTGTGTAAAGCAGCAGAAGTATAGGAGAATGGGGTGAGAGTTAGGACTCATGATCCAATGCACACCCCAATGCCGGTTGGGGGTGGGTGGGGTGCAAGGGTTTTTCAACCCTAACAGCGAATTTCCTCACTTTTGTCGCTGTGGAACAACCCTAACTAATGCATTAAACGGAGTTTTTTGCCTATAATTTCCCTTCTTTTTGAGAATGATAACAAGAAATAGTGAATGTAATGCAGCAGCGGGGCGAGTGCCCTCTGGGCCCCGCGCTCCCACCGCATAATGCGGTGGCGGGAGTGCGGAGCCCTTTGGGCCCCACGCTCCCGCCACATGATGTCTTGTGGCATACTAACAGAGACAGCAACGCAAACAGAAATGCTAACAGTGGCGCACATGGTAACACAAGCACGAATGAGAACAGAAAGGGTAATGCACATGGTGGCGTAGACAGGAATGGTCTGCCACGTGATGTGTTGTCACATAGTAACATGGTGCCTGCAAACAGAAATGTCAATGGGCATGGTGATGTAAAGTGAAACAGAAAGATAAACAGTACTGTAGACAGAAAATGGCAAAAAATAACAGAAACGCAAGCGCAAATGAAAACGCAAAGGATAACGCACATGGTGGCGCAGACGTCAACGGTAAGTGAAATGAGTACGGAACTGCAAGCGGAAAGGGCAACAGTAACAGTAATGTAAGCACACAGGCTGGTTTTCCCCAAAACCTGCATTGAGAAAGACAGTGAGTACAAATAATGTATGCAAAATAATGAGTATCGGCGCAGAAAATGAGATCTTGGAATACTAAATACATTATATCTCAGGAACCGTATGACGTAGAAAAAAAATTTAAAAGTCATATTATTTATAACTGTCCTGGCTAATTTCAATCTTAGCCCCATAAGGGGGCAAAGACAGTTTCAGACAAAAAGTCCGTATCTCGCACCGTTTCCGAGATACGGGCCCTGAAAGGTGCGGCGAACGCGGTAATGTTATCCTATGGGAAAAAAGAAAGTTCAGAGCACCATAACTTTGCCTCCCTGTAATGTTTTCACCAAACCACTGAAAGGCACATCTGTGGGCTGTTGGCTGTCTTCCTCCAAATTTCAGGAAAAAAGACCAAACCGTTATTTTGCAGCAGGGATCAAAGGATTTCTGTTATCGTTAGGCGCCGTAATGTTATCCTATGGGAAAAATGTTAACTTTGGGCCGTAACTTTGCCGCCGTGTGATATTTTTTCACCAAACTACTGAAAGGCACATCTGTGGGCTGTTGGCTGTCTTCCCTCCAAATTTCAGGAAAAAAGACCAAACCGTTATTTTGCAGCAGGGTGCCAAAGGATTTCTGTAATACGTCGGGCGCCGTAATGTTATCCTATGGGAAAAACTGTCAACTTTGAAGTGCTGTAACTTTGCCGCCATGTAATATTTTTTCAATACAACACTGAAAGGCACATCTGTGAGATGTCGGCTCCGTTCCCTTCAAAGTTCAGCTCAAAACTCCCAACGGTTCTTTTTACAGCGCAAGTGCCAAAGTAACTGCTGTCATTTTCCACAGACTAGAAAACTACTGTCGCAATTTAAAAGCTTCGCAAGAGGTCTACGACACTTTCGTGAGCACGAAAGTAATTTGCGAAAGTACTTTTTCCAGAAATTTGAAAAACATATTTCTGGGGTGTTTTACCACAAAATAAAGACATGGCAAGCATCCTCAGGGCCCGACTAGGTGAATACAAAAAAATTAGGTTGCTAGAGGGTCCCAAATTTAAATGCCAACCATTTTTCTGATCACCAACTGAAAATAAAATGGCCGATTTGCGAAAGTAACAGGCCCATTTGCGAAAGTAAAAATGCATTTGTGAAAGTGTTGAACTTTTTGTTAACTTTTCCCATTGACTTATAATGGGAAACTGTTTTTAGAATAACTTTTGAACCGTTTAATATTTTTTCATGAAATCTTCAAAAGGCACATTGGGGACCCCGGCTGCATGTTCCCTGAAGATTTTGGGCCGGTCACGCAAACCGTACGACCTGTAGGTGCGACCACAGAATTCCAGAAAAGCGTAAACGCGTGCACAGATCACACTTAATAACTCCGCAACCGTATATCCGATCAGTACAAAACTTGGCAGATCCCAAGGCCTATGGATCTTTATCATACATTCCAAATTTTAGGCAAATCCATTAAACAGTTGCAAAGTTATTAAGGTGCAAAATTTGGGGTTTAACATGGAAATGGCTCCTCAACCCTAACTATGGTAGCACTACCGTGCTACCATAATATATATATATATATATATATATATATATATATATATTATATATATAGATATATATATACACAGTATATATACATACATTTTTTTTTAATTTCCATGAACTTGCATCCTCATTTATACAGGTCCCATTAGATCTCAATCTCAATCTCAATCTTTATTTAATTATATAAGGTGCCTTTCTAAAACCAAGACGCCTGTACAATACTAGATAAAACAATAAATAAAACCATTTTAAAATTCAACTAAGCGACAGTATTAAAAATAATTATATGCTTTGCTAAAGAGATAAGTTTTTAAAGATTCTTTAAAACTTTGGACAGTCGGGCTATCCCCCACCTGACGAGATAGAGAGTTCCACAGGGTTGGGGCCATAAAACTAAAGGATCTGGCCCCTGAGGTTTTTAAACGAACCCTGGGAATCTCTAGCAATCGCTCGTCAGTGGATCGGAGAGAGCGGGAGGGACAGTAGGGGTGAAGGAGATCTTTCAGGTAAACAGGTCCCTGATAGTGTAGGGCCTTATAGGTCAGCAAACCAACCTTGAAGGTGATTCGCCAGCAAACTGGCAACCAGTGCAGACTGCGGAGCACAGGCGTTATATGACTGGACCTAGAAGAGCCCATCAACAGCCTGGCTGCCGCATTCTGCACTAGCTGCAGGCGGCGAATCTCAACCCCAGGAAGCCCTAGGTAAAGGGAGTTGCAGTAGTCAAGGCGGGAGGTAACGGAGGCGTGGACCAAAGTAGGCAGATCGTCTGGTGGAACCAGGTGCTTCACCCAGGCGATGTTCCTCAGATGGTAAAAAGAGGTTTTGACAACTGCTGACACCTGGAATTTAAATGTCAAGCAGTCATCAATATAACGCCCAGATTCCGCACCGGTCTAAGAGTAATTAGCGGGACACCCCAAACCATAGACCGAGGTGATCCAACCAATAAACCTGCCTCCAGATCTGGCCCACAGCCAACACCTCAGTTTTGTCAGGGTTCAACCTCAGCCAACTCACATTCATCCAGTCCTGGATTTCAGCAAGACAGTTATTAAAGACCGAAAAGGCAGCATCTTGGCCGGGCACAAAGGACATGTACAGCTGAGTATCATCTGCATTGCAGTGAAAACTCAAACCATACCACCTGATAATCGCTCCTAATGGCAGCATATATACTGCAAACAACATGGGTGCCAAAATGGAACCCTGTGGTACCCCACAGGATAGGGAGAATGATGCTGAGGAAAAAATCCTGGACACCACTCTCTGAGTCCTACCCTTGAGGTAGGATTGAAACCAACTGAGGACTGTACCAGACAGTCCACAGATAGACCGCAAACGTTCCAATAGCACACCATGGTCCACAGTATCAAATGCTGCAGAGAGATCTAGAAGGACCAAGATGGAACGAGACCTTCGATCTCTCGCTATTAGGAGGTCATTTAGCACCCGAACCAGAACTGTCTCGGTACTATGTCTTTTTCTAAATCCGGACTGGAGAGAATCGTAGACAATGTGGCTGGTCAAATGATCATCTAACTGCAATGCGACCACCTTCTCAATAACTTTACCCACAAAGGGTAAGTTAGAGACAGGCCTGTAGTTTGCCAGGCAGTCCGGGTCCAAGGTGGATTTCTTAAGAAGGGGCTGAACCACAGCCTCCTTTAGAGGAATTGGAAAAATCCCCCCTCTCCAAGGACCTCCAGACTATCTCAGCAAGGAAGGGGCTGATTTTATCCACGCACCCCACTAAGAGATGTGTGGGGCCCGGATCCAAACTACAGTTGGTCGGACGCAATAATTGTATGATCATCACAATTTCATCGATTGTGGGGAGGCCGAAGTCAGACCACACAAACTGGGTGTCCGACATCTCCTGCCGACCATCACTACTCCCATTAGAGAGGGTTAGATGGATATCGGATCTGATTGTGGCAACCTTATCTGAAAAGAATAGAGCAAACTCCTCACACCGTTCTTGAGAAAACTCTCTTCTGGGCTGCAGACAGATTGGATTGCACAATCTGTCCACAGTCCAGAAGAGCTGAACTGGTCTATTCTGTGCAGCAGCAATCTCTCTGGACAGGAATTCTGCCTTCTTACGAGAGATTACTGATTGATAGATCACATAGTGATCCATCAAACTAAGTCTGTCACAATCCAGACCCGACCTCCGACAGCACCTCTCCAACCTTCGTCCAACTCTCCTCATCTCCCTCAAAGTCTCATCAAACCAAGGACACTTGGGTCGAAGAGTGAGAGGACGAACACGAACAGGAGCAATGGAATCCAGGGTCCCTGCCACCGCCTTATTATAGGCAAGTACCAGCTCTCCTGGATCCATGCAATCTCTCGGTATGCCCGATAGGTCCAGCACCGCCATCAGGCCATCAGGGGAGACACCCCTTAAAGGGCGATACCGGACCGTCTCCGTAGGGGCTGGCCTACAAGTGGTGGCCACAAAACTGAACCCAATGGAGTGATGGTCCGACCATCCGACTGGTTCCACCACCAAGTCGGATATCTCCATCCCCAGAAGGAACACCAAATCCAGTGAATGACCACCAATATGGGTCGAGGAGGAAATAGCCTGTGTGAAGCCCAGTGAAATCATTAACTGGAGGAAGTCTTGACCAAACTGCGAGACTTCATCATTGACCCAGGCATTGAAATCCCCCAGAACCAACCATCTGGGGGACCCCAATGTCAGGTCGACAATGAAGTCTGCGACTTCCCGCAGGAAAACATTCCCATCACCTGGTGGACGGTATACGAGAAGTATCCTGCACCCCACACCCTCGTCCATGATACACTCAAAGGATTTTGTAATTCCCACTGGTACCTCCACTAGGCCCAGTTCTGATCTAAAATAGATGGCAACACCCCCGCCCCTACGATCCAACCTCGGGCGGTGTATCACTGAATACCCGGCTGGAACTGCTGCCACCAAAACTGGTCCAGCATTTTCATCCAGCCAGGTCTCAGTGATGCACGCCAGGTCTGATGTCCCAACAAAATCAGCTATAATAGCCGTCTTGTTTTTAATAGACCTGGCTACTGCTTACCGCCCGATGGGGATGAGCAACCGAGGATGACCATGTTACCTGCTGACTACAGTCAAAACCCTTGGGTATGGGAACCAGGCAGGGAGGACCCCTTTCCTGGGCCCATTTCGCCCCAGGGCGTCTCCTTGTCCCCACTATCCCTATCCGCACACTCCTTTCCATTCCCTCTCCAAACCCAGGCCCCTCCTCCTTCTTCCAACAATCCCCAAAACCCTACACTGTCTATAAACTTCTATTGATAGGGGAGGACAGGAAAAAGGATGAAGGTCTCTGAGTCTGGAGGGGGAATAATGCCCAACAGTCCTTGTGCTTTCCCAACACATATTTACTATTCTAATAGCTAACACAAAGAAACAGTCCTAATTTCAAAAATTAACCCACCCCTTAAAGCTAAATAAATACTAAGCCCTAAATAATGATTAGAAATGGAATAGAGGAGTTATTGCAAAACTCATTTATGATGTCAACCTGCTTTCCCTGACACACTGCGTAACACCATCAGGCCATGACATACATGTGAACCGATTGTGAGATAGAGCTCTCCAGACCAGCACAATGTGTCCACCATGTGACAAAACACTGCACCATACCTTCCCAGGCTCTGAGCAATGATGTGTTCCACCAATCCTTGTGTTGCCCAGCCAGCTCCCAAAGCTAATCTCTGAACCTGAGTTGCCGGCACAGAAACACAGCATTCTACCCTCTGACACAAAAGCTGTCCCTGCACACAACATTTCTCCATAACTTTTTAGGTGATTCTATCAACCAATGACAATACGTAATCTATAACCCTGGCAAAAATGCGTACAGTGCAATTATTTATTTCACAGGTCCTAATTCTTTCAACAGGTCTACACATTATTATATTCCACTTTTCCGGGCATAATTACTTTATTTTTCTTAAAAATGACAGTTAAATTCATTTTACCAGTCATTCATTTCAGATGGCATCTCTATACCTTAAAGGCACAAATAGGTTTGTACAAAGTGAGGTATGGACTTAACAGGTCTGTGCTATTGACAAGGTTTTGTTTAAGTTGGCCCTAGTGCAATAAAGTAAGATGACTGAAAATTGTATTATGCTATGGTGCAGGTTGAGCAAATATCACCATGCCTGATGTGCAGTGCCACCGTCTCCGGCAATGGGAACTGTGGTAGATAAGTGACTGTTCATTTCTGTTGCAGATTGCAGCCATTTCACTAGCTAATGCATGATGTTATAGCAATGATAACATCACATTCTGAGCACATAGGGGGTTTAGGATATAAAAAGAGGGGAAGGGAACCAGATTCTATGGAAAAACAGAAATATTAATAAAAATCAACAAAAGAAGAGTGAATTCTGCGGCACCGAAGAAGTTTCTGCAGTAGATTGCAAGTTCTGCGCAAAATTCTGCAGCCGCAGAATTCTAGGGGCCTTGCATATGCTGCCCCTTGGTGAGATCATTAGAAAGTACAGCTTGGGGTTTCTTTGTTACACTGATGATACCCAGCTGTACTTATCCTTTACCCCTGGGACATCCAACGTGGTGAAAGTATTAAACAACTGTCTGGCAGAGATCAACAACTGGATGGCCTCTAGCTGGTTGTGACTGAACCCCGATAAGATGGAGATACTGCTGGTGGAGTCAAACAGGAAGCGTGAGAGGTTGGCCTCTGGGGCAGATACTGGACTAGTTCTAGGGTCTGTCCCATTGATGGCCTCCTCTAAAGTGCGCAATCTTGGCATGATGTTAGACAGCGGTTTGACAATGGAATATCAGGTGTCATCCATTGTCAAGGTTAGTTTTTTCCAACTGAGAAACATTGCCAGGATTAAACACCTGACTCCACCCCTGGACCTCACCACCTTGGTACACACATTTGTAACATCTAGGCTTGGCTACTGTAATGTGCTCTACCTCGGGGGTCTCTGGAGGCAATACTCTGTCGACTGCAGCTGATGCAGAATGCAGCTGCCAGGTTGTTGACTGGACAGTTGAAATAATGTCATGTCACCCTGGTGCTGTGGGAATTGCACTGGCTGCCAGTTTGATGGACAGTGCTCTTCAAGGTGGGCTAGTTCACCTATAAGGCCCTGCATGAGCTGGGCCCTTGCTACCTAGTGGACCTTCTTACACCCGCTGCCTCAGTTCACCCCCTGCGATACTCCTCGAGGGGCCTCCTGGTGATTCCCAGGATGAGGTTGAGAATGATCGGTGATAGAGCTTTTAGTATCACTGCCCCACCCTGTGGAATTCCTTTCTGCCATTGGTGAGGGAGGCCCCGTCCGTGAAGGTATTTAAAGCCCGCCTTAAGTAGTATTTGTTTAGCCAGGCTTTCTCAGATGCTGTATGAGAACAGAGGTTATCAGTCCTTTTTAAAGTACAGAGGTGATTATTTATGTATAGTGATTATTTATTGTATGGTGGGCTATCTATCTATATATATATATATATATATATATATATATATATATGCATTTTTAAATAACATTTCTGTATGTTTGTACAGTGCCCAGAGCCTCTGGGACTGGGTGCCAGAAAAATTAAATTTGCCTTTGCCTTGCCTTGCTGTTCTAGGTTTGTTTACAACTCCTGAGGAAATTTTTATGAATGGGGTTAAGGTGACTGTGATACTGTGGCATTATCAACTGATGGCCCAGAGGCCCCTATGCTCCACCAGGGAGATGAGGGTTAACTACGTTGCCTCTTCACTTATGGATAGATGAGAGCCCAGGGCCCATAAGGTCCTGTGCTCCCACATATGGATACCATTATGGAGTGATGGGTCCCACAGGGAGATGACACCTAATTACAATTTCTCTACACTTACGGATAGATGGCAGTGCATGGCCCGTAGGGCCCCGCAATCCCACAGGGAGATGAGGGTTAATTACAATGTTACAACACTTACGGATACATTGGAGCACAGGACCACATGAAAATCAGAGATAGTTACAATATGCATGCATGGTGGGGCCCTGTGCTCCCACATGCACATATACATACCATTATGAACTAATGGGAGTGCAGGACTCAGATGTCCCTGCGCTCCCACAGGGAGATGAGGGTTAATTACATATACATGATGGATAGATAGCATTATGGCCAGATGGCAGTACAGGGCCCAAAGGGGTTGAGTAGACTTTTTAATGTTAAACCCCAATTTTTGCACTTTAATAACTTCACAAAAGGGGGTTGGCAACCCCTAGGAAGATTCTGCCTCTGATTTGTTAAGGGGTGGGGTTGAGGTTTTAGGTTTTGAAACCCAAAAGCCACATTCCCCAACTATTGTTGCTTTAGCCTGAACCCTAAATGTTGCACTAATGCAGTTAGTTTCAGGAAGATTTTGATACAGTCTAGGCCAGGTTCAAGGTTAATGAACTTAAACTTAACTTAAAAAAAAAACAGTTGCCATGACCTTTTGTACCAGGCAAAAACTGGCCACCCTATCACAATGCACCACTTTTGCTACCTTGGATGGTTCCACCCTCAAGAGCATCTTGATCTTCAAGTATCTTGGAGTTTGGCCGGACAAAAATCTGGATGTCTCCACCCATGTTGACGCCATCTGTGCCAAACTTCATCCCAAACTTGGCACCCTTTACCGGCACAAAACCAACCTCCCTCTCCCCATCCACTACAAACTAGTCTCTAAAATGATTAAGTTCCGTGATGTCACATTGACAATTCCTTGTCGATGTGACATTTCCCCAGCACCACTGCATTGACTGCAATTGTGGTTGGGATGGTGCAGCTGAGATAAAACTTCTTGTTGTGCAGGGGCTGCACCACCACATCCCCATGCAGGGAACTGTGTACCCTGCACCCTCATACTTAAGATTCTCAACTCTGAGATGGAGTTGAGTTGGGAATGGGGTGCAGGACCTTAAGGAAGGGTGCCACGGTCCCAAGCGGACTTTACAGCGATGCAGCGATGTTATCAGTTATCGACCATGGCTCTGTAAAGTCGTTGCTGTAGCGATGGTATACCAAATGATTTTACCAACCTTTGACTACACCGATCTGGTGTATTGCACCACTTCTCAGACATCCTTAGGCATGATCCACGCCCCGCTAAACTCCTTCTGCCATTTTGCCACTGCTTCTCCCCCACTCACTCATCACTGTCTTCTCTATACAGACCTTTTTCTTGTTCCCCTGCCTCATAGGAGTCTGCTACACTGTGCTACCATCATTGCTAAGTTCTGCTATGGTTCTCTTCCCTCCTACCTGTCCTCCCAGCTTGCCCAAGTAATGGCCCTTTATTTTTAGAAGCAGTTTTTTTTTTATTTTGAAACACATTTTTAAATAAGTAAAAATGTAAGTGAATCTGTGCTTTTAACATAAAATAGTCCTTTTGCCTATTGGTGCTAGATTAAAGTAGTGTTCTACAGTGTGTGCCTCCCTGCCCACTTAAGCTTCATATTCCCCTGCCAGCCACAACAGTTCACAAATGCTGTTTTCCTCATTCTAAGTATGACACATACCCCCCTTACTTTATTTCATTCTCCTCAGTCTGTAGATAAAACTAAAAGGAAGCCATAACAGAGGCTTCTCAGTTCCCTGTTGCTGCAAGGATGAGTGTGGTTCAAAATTGCCACAGTCACTGACAGCATCATAAACTGCTCATTCTGTCCTAAAAGATAAACAGCAGGGTGAGTCATTTACCACCTTTTCTCTTTGTTTATATAGTTTTATTGCTTACTTTCTTCATTCTGTCTTTTTTCCCTCTGTGTTTCCCCACATTCAAGAAATGGAATGTTTATCATGGAATGTTTACCATGGAATTCAGGGATTCAAAATTCTGCATAGTTCTATTAGCAGAATGTTCCTCTACTAACATACTGTACAGACACAACAAAGGCCTGTTTTAGAGCCAGAGACTCAATTTTCTAACTGTCAGGACAAGAAGAAGAGATTTCCCTGATGAGCAGGTTAAGATAGAAGGGGGTTCACTGTTAGTAAAGAAACAGTTGCAATGAAAACTATAAACAATATTTAATGTTTCTAATTTGTTTATGTGTGTAAGAAGAGTGTGATAATCTGGTAAATAACATTAAATTAATTTGTTTTATTTTATATTTAAGGTAGTTTTATTTTTAGGGCCCAGTTGCAGATTTCTACAGTGTAATGGTAGCAGCCATGTTTGTGGTGGAAGATCAGTTCTGGTTGTAGGGAGATTGATGGAAGATAGTTGTGGTTTGCTCATTGTGTGATGTGGTTTAGGACCAGGATGACTGTGCGTATATAGAGATTTATGTACAGTCAGCTGATCTCTCTTGGCCAATGAGATTTCTAGATTTTTTCTTGCCATTTTATAAAGTACGAGTAGCCCCATCCCTGCTGAATGATCCATGACACAGCAGGTAATGATATACTACAGACTGTTGTGTTTGGCATCAAATAACAAAATGGCAGCTGTTTCATATAATGCACTGGTGGCTAAATATTCCCTGTTGTGTTGTGACTCATTCAGCAGGGACAGGGCTACTTCCACTGTGTAGCCCTGCTGTGAAGTGTGCATTTAGTAGTAAACCACATCCCTTGTGGTCTAGCATCCCCCCCCAGCCCTGATCCTTTTTTTTTTTTATAAATGAAAACCACATCCCTGGTGGTCTAGCACCCCTCAGTCCCAATCCTCTTTTTCTAAAAGAAAACCACATCCATAGTGGTGTAGAGGACTCCCCCACCAACTACCTGTTGTTTTATGTATAGTTGCCACATTGGGGGAACAAATCCCTGTGTCAGTGTTTGCAAGCCACCCAGTAATGCTGGACCCTGGGGAGCCCACCCCCAGAGTATTGGTAAATCAGTAGTGGGGTCTTCCTTGGGGTTGTCAACCCTAATGACCACCCCCTCCCCAGAGCAAATGAGCTCATATGTGATGTCTTCACATAGGGCCTGCAGGGCCCTATGTGAAGAAAGCTATGACAGATTATGTTGGCCATACTGTATTTCCATGAGGTACTAGATTGGAGCTGTACCTTGTGCTTCAGACAGGAAGCTATGGGCTGGGGGACTGGTGGGCATTAGGGTTGACAACCCAAAGGCAGACCCCACCACTGATTTGCTAATACTCTGGAGACCCAAATCCCTAATGTTTTTTGATTTCTGTATTTTGAGTGATATGTGTTCTTCAATCCTCATGCCTGCATTAAAGTAGTTTTTAAAGACTATATATATATATATATATATATATATATATATATATATATATTATTTTGACCCCTAATTTTCAAGATAGTCATTTTATGACTCCCATAGAAACATGACATGTAGCATACTGGCCAAAATGTCATTTCACATCAAACAAGTGCAAAAACACCTCTTGTTCAGGAATTGAAAAATGACAACTGTCTTGCTTATGAGGCAGTGTAAACAAATGGCTATGTTAAGAATTTGGAGTCAAAATATTGAAAATTAGCAATTTTATGAATAACTTGTGAAATATTTCAATGTTCAATCATAACTGGGTCATTTTATTATATTTTTACCACAAGTGTTAAATATAGTGGGCCAGATTTTTGCTTGATTTAAAAACAGGTCTGCATGCACCAGAGTGGCTTGCCCTCCAAAAATGCCTGTGCGATGTTGGAAGTGATGCCTGCATCACAGATATGATGCATCATCCCCTTATTTGGGATTTTCAAATAATGCAAGTCCTGTCCTTGTGCTTAAGATACATGTCACTGTTAAACCAGCCAGAGCTGGTGTAAGGGACACTAGAGCATATAAAGAGACCCAAAGCAGGTGGTCAGACCTGACTATGCTACTATTAAGGACCAGTATTCTCCTGCAGGACTAGTTTAGAACATTTTGGGGGCTTAGTTTTGGCCATTTCATCTGCCGTTTTGTTTTACTTAGCTTGCGTCATTCTCGTGCTTTGCATCATTTTTTACTCAACTTGCACCATTTTTTGACTCAGCTTGCACCATTTTTGTTACTCAGTTTGCACCATATTTTACTCAGTTGGCACCATTTTTGTACTCAGTTTGCATCATTTTAGTTTAGAGTCATTTTGTTCGACTCAACTTGCACCATTTGTGACTCAACTTGCACCATTTATTTTGGTCCAGCTTGCATCGTTCTCATCCCTTACACCATTTCATTGATGCAGTGGACCTCTTGCATCAGTTTGGGGGACTTTGTCACAAAGAATGCTTTTCTTGCAAAATATGGCACACAGTATTTGTCACACCTAAATCTGATTCAAGCTGGTTCTTTGACACAGCTTGCATGGATCTAAGGGCCCTTTGAAAATCTGACTCAGTGTTCTTATGACCCCATGTCATGAACCCGGTAGGTGAACATGCTCAAATCCTGCCTGCAACTTGATTTTGTTGAGTGACTGCAAAATTACCATTATGCCTGGATTTAAAAAAAATGTTACCTGCCTTGTTCATGAGGAGGGGTTCTAGAAAGACAATATTGAATTTAGTTGAAAAATATTGAAAATTAGTGAAGTTATGAGTTAATGTTGAAATATTTCAACATTCACTCATGGTTGATTTACCATATGTTTACATCACATTTTGAACATAGTCTTCTTTTGACCCAGTCTCATGAACCCGGTAGGTGAACATTTTCAAATCACACCCAAAAAGTGTTTTCATACAGGGACTGCAAAATCACCTTTCTGGCATGATTTAAAATGTTTTACCTACTGAGTTCATGAGGTGGGGTCCCCAAATGGTCATGTTAAAATTGTTGTGTAAAAAATACTGAAAAATGACAATATGATTAAGAACACATAGAAATACATTAACTGGCTGGCCTGGTGGTGCTGAGAGTTGAGGCACTGGATGCCACACCTTGCTCCATGCTGGTGACCCTTGTTTGGGAGCAGTTACAGGCCATTGGGGGTCAGCAGGGGAAGGAGAGGATTGAGCATCTGGAGGCAGCTCTCCTCTCCAGGGGAGGGAGGGAGGACTGGCACTCCTGCCAAAAGACTGCCCCAAGTGGAGGTCAGAGGGTAGGGTGTGTCTGAGGGGCCAGAAGTAGGGAGGATGCTGCTGGACATCTGTGGTTGCGTGCACTCCTCCACATACACAGGTCCTGTGTGTGCACCCCAGCAGTGGGAATGGAGAAAAAATGGATTAAAAACATCTCCAGCTGTGGATGAAGATTGAACCCTCACAGGCTTTGCACATGGTAACTGGGCAGGGGTAAGTCCCAGTGATACTGAAGTGACGGGACTTGGGGTCAGTTAGAAGGGGGCAGCGAGGGTCAGACAAGGAGCAAAAACTGCATATAAAAAAAAGAAATACATTAACTAGTCTAAAGTTATTTTCTCATATTTCAGTCGCATGTTCCAGCAGTAAGACATCTTTTGTATTGGAAAGTGGATATTCATCATGTGACATGTGTAGATGAGTGAGGTTGCGTGTGGAGGGTGTGTGGTGATGGGTACTAAGTGAGGGGTCGGGTGGGGTTGGTGTGGTGTGGGGAGTCAGTTAGTGAGGGGACATTTTCTTCTTTGAACACTTCTTAAAAAAGAAAAGATCAATGAGGGACGATTTTGTTTTTTTAAAGGTGGACACCAGCCGACACTGGGGATTAGGCACCTCAATGTTGAGATACTTTTTGTCTGCACCAGAGGTGGGCATCCCAGTGCTGTCACCTATATATTGAGGGGAAGGTGGGCATTCTGGAGTGAAAGGCCCAATAATTCAGTGGTACCAAGGGTGGGCACCCAGGTCTGCTTACATAGGAAGATAGGAAGCTAGCTAGATAGATAGATAGATAGGTAGACAGATAGACAGACCAACAGACCAACATACAGACAGGCAGACAGACCAATAAATAGAAAGATAGATAGACAGACAGACAGATAGATAGACAGACAGATAGATAAATAAGTTGGGTTGAAGTGTTTTGGAATTTATTAGGTTATCTGGCATGGTGGAGGTCCTGGAAATGAGGATTCCATTTAATAATATTGTGACCAGCCAACTTTTGAGGCATGAAGATACAGGAATCATACATTCACATGAGTAGCATCAATAAAACCAACAGCTGATTTCCTGAAACATCAATGGCCACAGATGAGAGCTGCTGAAAGGTCATGGGGGAAGAACACTGATTGATATTGCACAACTAGACTGCATTTGAGTAACTGCCTTGCTTGTCCTGATTTATTTATTACAAACTGCACTTTACCTGCTGTTGGGAGGCACTCAGCAGTTCATACGGCTGGCAGAGGGGATCCAGTGGTGGACCAATGGACAGCCATTCCATAGAGATGTGGGGCTTCCAAATGCCATAAAGCCTCATGCTGCCTGGTGAAATATACCAACAGCTGATTTCCTGAAACATCAATGGCCACAGGTGAGAGCTGCTGAAAGGTCGTGGGGGAAGAACACTGATTGATATTGTACAACTAGACTGAATTTGAGTGACTGCCTTGCTTGTCCTGATTTATTTATTACAAACTGCACTTTACCTGTTGTTGGGAGGTGCTCAGCAGTTCATACAGCTGGCAGAGGGAGTCTGGTGGTGGACCAATGGAGAGCCATTCCATAGAGAGTTGGGGCTTCCAAATGCCATAAAGCCTCGCGCTGCCAGGCACGAGCACCATGGCACGAGCGCCACTCAGTGAAGAAAAAGTTTGTTTTCCTTTTAACAAAGTTGGAATAGTGTCCACATTTTAGAACTGGTGCATTTTGGGAATAGTAATATTAAACTTAGCAAGTTAAAAACATTAAAAGTAGAGTTATATAAACAAGTAAATACGTACAATGAAATTGATTTACATACTGAGTGGGTGGTTATTATTGGGTCTTCATATTGCACATGCAAATGGTTTGAATTTCAAACAAAATGGGGGAAATGACAAAATACTTATAGAAGTTCAAAGCTGTCTCCAGATAGCAAAAAGTTCAATAATCAAGAGATGAAATTATTTTACTAATGAGAGGAAATTGTTGAATAAATGTTTCATTCCCCAATATACCTGTATAATGATAAATCGGTCAGGAATAAAAGGTATGGTTATGTTTTCAATGCTGATACAAAGTGGAGATGTAGAGACAAACCCAGGCCCAAAAAATTCAGGGATATTAGTGATACATGAAAACATCAGAAGTTTAGTAAACAAAGCTGATGAATACAGGGTCTGGGTTGAAGAAGAAAAAGCTGATTTGTTAGCAATAACAGAAACCTGGCTCCACTAGGGAGTGACTAATAAAGAAATTCAAATAAAAGGATACAATTTAGTAAGACTAGACAGACAGAAGAGGGGAAGGGGGTTATGTTGTATATTAAAAACACCTTAGGCTCCTATAAAAATATTTTAGCACAAAGCATAGAAAGAATGGATTGTTTAGTGATATAACTGTTATCTATAAAAGTCATAGTGGGAGTAATTTATGCCACCCCAAAAACAAGAGTTAAACATTTTGAAAAACTAACAAATGTCTTGATAGATAAATTGAAAGATAAAAACGTAATTTTAACAGGAGATTTTAATGCAAACTGGTTTCAGGAAACAGGATAAAAATTAAATAGTAGCTTTGCTGCATTAGGGTTGGTGCAAATTGTTAAAACCCCCACTAGATGTTCAAAAGACAAATATCAGGGTTCAATACTCGATTTAATTTTTGTTTCCCAAGATTTAAAAGTAATTACCTGGGAAATTATGCCACTAAATTTAGGAGACCATAACCCAGTAAAATGTAATGTGGAATTAAAATTATCAGTAGATAAAACCAACGACTCTTACTGGATCAGAGACCAAAGGAAATTTAACTTAGAAGCTTTTAGAAATAGTTTAGAATTAATACGTTGGGATAGAGTTCTGCTGATACCTGGTTTAGAACTTGCAATACAAGAATTTAATAATTTAGCAATAGAAGTAATAGATAAACACGCACCTAAAGTATTGAAGAAAAGAAATAATAAAAATGCTAGATGGCTAACAGACAGGTTAAAGAAGTATTTAAGAATAAGAAATCAAGTATGGAAAAAAGCAAGTAAAACAAAAATAAAAGAAGATTGGGATAAGTTCAGGCAGTGAAGGATTAAGTGTAAAAAGGAAGTCAAGACAGCAAAAAATATGTATTACAGGGAATATATAGATAAAGCAAATGATCCAAAAACATTTTGGAAATATGTATCTGATTTGCAAAATCCAAATAAAATAAAAAATAAAATCTCAATTGTACAAGATAATATGATAGAAGAAAACCCTGTAAAAGTAACTAATCTACTTAATGAATATTTTAGAGATCTGCCTGATTTAAATGTTTCTAAATTTCCAATACAGTCATCAGAAATATCTACAAAATTGACAGGAAGAAATGGGCAAGAAATTGGGAAAAAATTAGCAATATAACATGAAAATGGATTTAACTTCAGGGAAGTAACAGTATGGGAAATAAGAAGAGAATTGTTAAAATTGAATACAGTAAAAGCTGGAGGAATGGATGGTCTGGACACAAGATATTTAAAAATAGGAGCAGACATTCTATCACCCATGATTACTTACTTTGTAAATTGGAGTCTAAAAAGTGGAACAGTTCCAGAAGTATGGAAAACAGGCAAAATGATCCCAGTCTTTAAAGGGGGAAACAGTACTAACCCCTCAAACTATAGGCCAATAGTTCTACTCCCTGTGTTATCAAAATTATTAGAAAAACGAGTGCATAAACAGTTTTACCCGTACTTGGAGCAAAGAGGGCTATTGATAAGTCAACAGCATGGATTTAGGGAAGGGAGGTCCACAGACACTGCTCTAATAGACTTTAGCAATTTGGTGGCTACCTCTTTAAATATGAGTAGGAAGACAGGAGTGGTGTTTGTGGACCTAAGTAAAGCTTTTGACTTAGTTGATCATAATAAATTATTAACCAGGTTAGGTAAAATGGGAGTTCAGGGGGTGGAACTACAATGGTTTCATCATATCTTTCAGATAGAATGCATTGTGTTTCAAATGGGAACACTTTTTTGGATCTGATACAAATAGAAAGAGGTGTTCCTCAGGGTTCAGTGCTGGGTCCATTATTGTTTAATGTGTTTGTGAAGGACCTACAATCTGCAATCTTATATAGTGAGGTGAGACTCTACGCGGACGATACCGTGATAGTCTCTTCAGCCGGTACTGAAAAACAACTTAAAGAAATAATGCAGTGTGACTTGTTAGCACTAGAGAAATGGTTTAGAGAGATGGGTTTGATGTTGAATGTCAAAAAACACAGTGCATGATATTTGGATTGGGAGAAAAACAAAAGAAGATAATAGACATACAATTAAGGTTGGCAGATGGTGGGTTAATCACAAACACATGACAATATAAGTATCTGGGAGTTCTGATAGATTCAAAATTAACTTATAAGGAACATATCTTTCAACAGGTTAAAAAAGTAAACCAGCATTTGGGGGCCTTAAGAAGAGTAGCAGGGTGTCTCAGTATAGAAGCTAGAGAGAAACTTGTGGTCCAAATGATTTTTCCCATTTTGGAATATGGGTCCTTTTTGTATATGTTTTCCACTCAGACAGCGTTGCAGAGTATTAGGCGTACCTATTATAGATTGGGGAAATTTATAATGAAAAGTAAACAAGGAATTTACCATTGTACCTTATTTGAAAAACTGAATTGGTTACAACCTGAACCAAAAAGAAAATACTTATGGTTACTATGGTGTCAAAAATTGATATTTCATAAAAAAGACCATCTATTGAAACACCAGATAACAATTACACACCCTGAATTTAAAACAGAAAGATTCAGGAGAAATAAGTTAACAATAACAAGTGAAAGAATTTATAATAAAACAGGAAGACTTACATTACAAAACTGTTTATCCAAATATTGGAATGAGTTACCATACCAATTAAGAAATGTGCAGGATCCCACCACTTTTAAAAAATTATTGTTTAAGCACCTTAACCTAAAATGTACTTGTTTTAATTAATTTTAATGTTTGTGTTAATGTTGTATGTTAGTTTTTTGTTTTATGGAATGCTGAAAGTTTTATGTATGGAACACAGGTCTTTGTTGTAAATGGGGGTCATTCCCTAACAAATGTATCCTGTATAAAAATAAAATTTTATGAAATGAAAAATGAAATGAAAATGTGGAATACTTAACCTAACTCCCCCTCCCACCAACATCCTCTCTGTTTCTGTAATGTAGACACAATACCATGAGGATAAAAATAGCAGTAGGGACATTATTCCAGCTCAGTCCCTTGTGATCCTTAGCAGACTGCTACAGGCAGATTTTATACATGCACTTAGATAAAATGTTGCTTCCTTAGGGCAGTCAAGCATTTTTAAACACAAAATAATGAAAATGACACCAAGATTAGCATTTGTAAGTTTGCCAAGATGGATGTCACTCACATATACATCTACATTTATAGAAACATTATGTAAATGAGACAAACTGCACAGGAGTGTCAGAGAGACTGCCAGCCCACTGCTGGGACCCAAGCCAGCAGCATGTCTCCATCTGCAACTGCAGCAGTGAGGAATGTCCTGCTGCTATTATAAAGAGAACACAATTCTCTCTTAGCTGGTTGGCACTCTCCTTTGGGTGGACATAAAAAGTTATTTCTGATGCTTCGAGGTTTACAGTTACCCCACTTTCTGAGATATTATTTTGCATTACATGGTGACAAATATTTTTGATGGGGCCTCTTTAGTAATCTCATAATGTCCAATACCTACGTTCCTTCATGGCTGCAAATAGAGCACCACCTCACCTCTCACTGCTATGTTTCACTTTCTTTCCCACTTTATATCTCACTGTCACATCTGCCTGCATTATTTCACAATGCCCCAATCTCCTGGTTGATCAGTGCTCATGCCCATCTGTGTTAACTCTTAAACCTCTTTTACTATAAAGACATAAAGCAGCCACTGTTCAATAACCCTAACCTTTTAATTACCAAAAAAAAACACTTTATCATGGATTTTGGCTGGGTCTGCCCTTACTTTCCCTGCAAGCCCTTTTGCAACCATTCTCATATTTCTTTTTAAGCTTTTTAACCACAGTTCGGTCTTCACCAGAAAGACTGTTTTAAATGATATCAGATGATCCATTGTGTTTTATGATTTATGGGTTCTCCACCATGGTTGAGCTAACCAACAATCACATCAATCATATATATATATATATATATATATATATATAATGTGTGTGTATATATAGATATATATATGTGTGTGTGTATATATATATATATATATATATATATGTGTGTGTGTGTATATATATGTATATATATATATGTATATGTGTGTATATATATATATGTGTGTGTGTGTAACAGATCAATGATTTTCAGCTACAATCTCTCCAAAAGCATTTTATTGGGAAGACATCATGGGTCTTGATTACTCTGATCAACACTGGCATGGAATCTGGAAAGACCAATATAAATATCATAAACAAAATGTTTATGGTTGCAACAATTTAATATCCTTCATTATTTATATTTCTCTCCAATGTGATTATATCAGATGGGTAAGAAATAATCCCCTACCTGTACTCGTTGTGGCTAGGGAGAGGGCATTTTATATAATATATTATGGCAATGCCCCAAAATTCAGCTTTTTTGGGAATCTGTACAAACCAGGCTGGACTCCCTTTTGGGTCTCCAAGATGCATTCATGCCGCAAATATGTTTTTTGGGTGATTTCCATGATCATCCGTTGGTGCCCCCAAAGGGTTATATGGTCTTGACTGCAGCAGTGGTGAAATTAATTATTCTTCAGTACTGAGTGTACCCTTCAATTCCAACCTGGACCAATTGATTTTAAGAAACATTGACTGCCCTCAACATGAAGAAATCCATTGCACTTTTATTATGGAGTACCTATTCTATTTAGTGGTCTTGTTGGGAAATGTTTCATATTTTGTTACTTCTCCAGCACTACTATAATTTTCAGTTTTCACTTTAAGACCTTGTTTTTCTTAAAAGATTACTGACAGATGGTTTTAGGCACCAGTGATCCCTGTGGTTGCCGGGGGCTCCCTGCTCATGGAATCTCCAACTAGAGCACTTTTAGTTTTTTCATTTTTTTTTTGTCTTCTTAAAACAGCAATACAATGCTGTACTGCTCCTTCTGATGTGGCATCATGATGTCATAAAATGTCTCACCAAGCTATGACCTAGCCAATAAGAGGCAGAGGGGCAATGGATGGGATGGAAAGGACAACCTCAAGGATTAACACTGCTGCCGCCACCTCAAAAATATAAAGATACCACTGGTTATAATGAAACTAAAATATGTAAAAGGACTATAGTCAAGCAGATGGGGTGAAGGTGGGCCAAGTAGGGGGGCCCATGACTTCACTAATCCTGATGGGGGCCCCCAAAACCCTAAAGCCAGCCCTCAGTGACAGTATCTGAATCTCTTTGCCCCACTGGCTTCTCTGCTCAGGGTGACTTTAGTGGTCTGCATGTGATATGGGTGGGTGGGTTGCAGGGTGGGAGGGTATTCTTTTTGTCCAATGTTTGTGTGTTCATTGTTCATCTCATGCTTGTATTGTTTTTAGTGTTGTTATTGTTTGTTTATGGTTCTTATGGTTGTTATATAAATGTTAATAAAGTATATTTATTTAAAAAGTTATTTATGGCTGTAATTTAAAAATGCAATCAGGAGAAACAAGTCCTGTTTAGCTAGGTCTAGGAGTTTGTTTTTTCAAAATACATACTTTTTTAGTCTTGATTTAGTAGTTGCCGTATTGGTCCTTGCAAGAATAGATCCAGAAGCAAATGATTTGATACCTTTTAATAGACCAACATAGATGTAACAACAAGAACAAAGTGCTCTAGCTTTCGGACCAACCAGTCCTTCTTCAGAAGCTCATACATACATACTGTACATACATATATATATATATATATATATATATATATATGATAGATGATGAGCAGGAGTGTGATATGGAAAACATTTTCACTCCTGCAGAGTAAGCTTTGGATATCTCACAAGTGCAGTGGATATCTCACGAGTACATCCAGAGCTCTCGATGCAGGAGTAAAAATATTTTCCATAGCACATGATCTGCACATCATGTGTGCGATTTATACAACAGGAGTGAGTGGTAAATGAGTAAGAGGGTTTTATGTATTTAGTTTGTGGATGGGTTTTTTGGCTGTAGAGTGTTCTTTTGTTATTGAGGCTGGGTGTATGTTTCATACTGTTCTGACTGGTTGATGTGTGTGTTGTAAATGTGTGCTTGGCTACATGTTGTCTATGTGTTATGTTTCATTGGATGTTGTGCCTTGGTGGGTGGAACTTAGGTTGGTGTCGGGGAATGGGGTTTCATCAAAACTTTCTTTTATTTTCTAAGATGTCTGTGTTTGTGAGCATTTTTATTTTGTTTGTTTCTTACAGCTTTAATATACTGCTTTTGTGACTGTTTTAACTTATTTTTGTCCTGCTTGTGTCGGTTCCCATTTAGCCAAACTGTGGATGTTTCACTTATTGTGTTTTGCAAAATATAATATAAGGTCACTAAAGTTATTTTTTAATGGTTTTACAAATTGAATTGTAAATTTTGCTCTTCACAATGATATGTTGCTTGTTTGATGTGCTTCATTTTACTCTCTGTTGGAGTTTGATTCTAGCACTCTGGCCCACTTTCTGTACAACTGCTTGCAGTGGGGACCTGGAGGAAGAGAAACAACACAGTACAGATTTATATTTTCCTTTGTAACTTGTTACTTTGTGCCCATTGTGTTATGGAGTCCTTGATGGAAAAATATGCTTTTTTAGGAGCAGCAGCTGTGTTTCAGGTGAAATCATTGTACTTATGGATTTGTTTCTATGATAACAGCACAGGTTTTTCCTTGTATGCTGAGGGAAAGCTGCTTAGAGTGATGATATCAGTGACCTTTGTGCACTCTGTGTGTGTACATGACTGATATTATCACTGTAGAGTAGAGGGTAAAAATATGACACTGTGGTGGATGATACACTGTTTTATCTCACTCAGTTACCACTCACCCCATTGTAAGTATACATATATAGGTCGAAACGTAGATTTTTAATTCTATTTTCTATTTTCAGCGTGCATTTAATATAACCATTTTGTTTTGCTTTTAGACCACATGCTGACGCAGCGCCTTGTCTTTGTTTTATACATATATATATATATATATGTATATATATATACACATACATACAGTATATTATGGTAGCACAGTAGTGCTACCATAGTTAGGTATGAGTAGCACTTTTAAGGTTAAAGGGTCACATTTTGCACCTTAATAACTTTGCCACCGTTCAACAGATTTGCCTGAAATATGGTATTCACAATTGGGTATGATAGACCTTGGGATCTGCCAAGTTTTGTACTGGTCGAATATACAGTTGTGGAGTTATTAAGCGACAACCAATTGCGCAATTATGCTTTTTTGTGATTTCTTTGCTCTCGCCTACAGGTCGCATGCTTTATGCAACTGGTCCAAAAACTTCAGGGAACATGCAGCCAGCATCCCCAATGTGACTTTTTAAGATTTCATGAAATAATATTGAATGGTTCAAAAGTTATTCAAAAAACAAGGTCCCATTATAAGTCAATGGGAAAAGTTAAAATAGTCAACACTTTCACAAATGCTCTTTTTAGTGTCACAAATGGCCCTAGTATTGTCACAAATCCACCATTTTTTTTTCAGTTGGTGATCAGAAAAATGCTTGGCATTTAAATTTGGGACCCTCTAGGGATACAATTATTTTTGTATTCACCTAGTTGAACCTTGAGGATGCTAGTCATGTCTTTATTTTGGGGTAAAACACCCTAGAAATATGTTCTTCACATTTCTGGAAACAGTAGTGTCACAAAGTAGTGTCACAGGCACAACACTTTCACAAAATTTTGTGAAAATTGCCGCAAATTGCAACACTACTTTTTCAGACTTGGCCAAAATGACAGGAATTTTTTGCCACCCTGCTGCGAAAGAATGGTTTGGTTTTTTGAGCTGAAATTTGGAAGGAATGCAACCAACATCTCACAGATGTGCCTTTTGGTGGCTTGGTGAAAAAATATTGCATGGCTGCCAACTTATGGTACTCTGAAATTAACATTTTTTCCATAGACTAACATGGTGGTGTCCGCCGTGCCTTTTGGGGCTCATATCTCAAAAACTGTGCGAGATACGGAATTTTTGTTGCAAGTTGCATAGCCCTTTGGGCTATGTAATAGCAAAAACCTAGCCAGGAAAATCAAGATTTTTGTGCAATTTAAATTTTATTCTACATTGTGCAGTTGCTAAGATATTAGCAATTAAGTACTTCCAATGCTCGTTTTAAGCTTCAATCCCCATTACAATGCATACATTCTTTGTATACACTGTGTTTCTGTGTGCATCTGTTGGGCAAACACAGGTGATGTACTTCCATTACTGTTACAGTTACTGTTTCCACTTGCGTTTATGTCCCCGTTTGCATTACCATTCCCGTGTACGTCACCGTGTGCGTTACCCTTTGCATTGTCATTCGTGCTTGCATTTTCGTTACTGTTACCATTTGGGTTTCCACTGCTTTTTCTGTTTGCATTTTTATTTGCGTCACCATGCGCATTGCCATTTGCATTTCCGGCAGCCCTTTTGTTTGCATTTCCGTTTCTCTTTCGTTTTGCATCTTCCTTGCTGTTACTGTTACTATTTGCATTTGCAATTGCATTACTGTGCCCATGCACATTATGGTTTGTGTTTCTACATGTGCTTGTGTTTCCTTTTGTGCTTCTGTTTCCTATGCTGTTATTGTTGCTGTTACCGTTACCATTTGCGTTTAAAATTGTGGTACTGTGCCTGTGCACGTTTCAGTTTGTGTTTCTGTATGTGCTTCTGTTCTCATTTCCATTTCTCTTTCCTTTGGTGTTATTCTTCATGTTAACTTTACCATTTGCGTTTATAATTGCGGTACTGTGCCTGTGCGCATTACAGTTTAACGTTTACGCTTAATGCTTGCGTTCGCAAGTCCATTTCTGTTCTCTTTCACATTCTTTTTGCTGTGACACTTAACATTTCCATTTAAAATACCACTGCCATCACTGTTCACATTGGCAGTTGCATTTTCATATGTGCTTCAATGTCTGTTTGTGTCACTGTTCACTTCGGCGTCACTTTGCTCTTGCATTTCTATTAAAGTTTCCTTTACCATTTATGTTTGCTTTACCATGTGTGCCACTGTTAGCACTTCTTTTTGTGTTGCTGTTCCTGTTACTATTTCACATAACATCATGTGGCGGAAGTGCTGGGCCCAAAGGGCTCCGTGCTCCCAGTGCCGCATTACATTCACTTTTCCCCATCATCATTCTCAAAAAGAAGGGAAATTAGGGGCCAAAAACTCCATTCAATGAATTAGTTAGGGTTGTTCCACAGTGAAAAAAGCAAGGAAATTCGGTGTTAGGGTTGAAAACCCCCTTGGACCCCCCCAGCCCACCTCCAACCAGCATCAGGGTGCACGTTGGGGTCATTGTTCCTAACTCTCACCCCATTCTCCTATATCTCTGCTTCTTCACACATGTGATGGGGTGAGAGTTAGGGCTGATGACTCCAATGAGCACCCCAATGTCGGTTGGGGGGATGGGGGTGCAAGGGGTTTTCAACTCTAACATCGAATTTCTCACTTTGTCGCTGTGGAACAACCTTAACTAATGCATTAAACCTAGTTTTTTGCCATATATATATATATATATATACACACACTATATATATATATATATATATATATATATATATACTGTTTTTAAAGTTCAAAACACTAGCCTTTAACTAAAGGAATTAATAGCTACAGTAGTCTTGAAAATGAGGCAGTATGTGTTTTCCTGAAGCAGGGCAGTTTTGCACTACTGTTTTATTTTTCCTCCAGGCTAAAAAAACAGGTCTGTGTTAAGAGGTTATGGTTCTACTGTGGCAATGGTGGTGTTGTCCCAGATACATTTTTTGGTTTGGTTGCTGGTGGCAGTTATGATGTGCAAAGAAAGAGGCTTTGCTCCTGAAGTTCTGAGTTTGCCACCACTGAGTGTATCATGTGATCATTTTAGGCTCCTTATGATAGCAGATGAATAACTCTGCAAGCTTGACTCACTCTTAAAATCATTAACTGACATTATTTGGTTGGTCTCCAGACCTACATAGAAACATAGGGCTCGATTTTCAAAGGCTGATGCATGGCTTGCAAACGGGAGCCATATTCAAAGCTCCTATGCAAATTAGCCTACTTAGGTAATCTATGGGCAGACAGGTACATTTGCATCCCATTACCTGCTGTTTAGCATACATCACCACACAGTTAGCCTGGTGCTACTGCAAGCAGCATACAGCTCCACCTTTTGGTCAGAATGGACGTACAATCAGGATGCTGCAGGCCAAGGCATGCCCACAGCATCCCCTGTTGGTTGGCATGGGAGTAAAGGCTGGAAGTAGCAGGAACTGTGTGCTGGCAGGCACTAACAGAGCTGACAACCTTCCCATGCAACACTGCAAGCAGAACAACACAAGGTACATATATTTATGCAATAGTCGTGGGCAGATAAACAGTGGAATAAATTCATTTATTCTCACTGCTGTTGGATAAACAGTGGTTCTAATATCTATCCTACACCCTGCCGTCAATCAACCACCATTTATCCAACACCCTGCCATCAATCATCACCCCATTCTGCTGGCACTACTTACAGTTACTTTCAGTTTATTTCTTACACCCCTCCCCAACTCATCCCCTCAGCAACTCATTCTGCAGCAGTTTACATACTAGCAACATAAAAATGCATCTCTTCAACAACTCCACTTAATGTAAGAAACCCTTTTCCTTTTTAAAATACAAGCATTTGTTTTCTTTGTGTACATTCCTCCTCACTACATCCGATGATGTACCTTTCCAAATTTACATTTTATTTATTTCTGCTACCCGCCCCCTCCTCCTATCCTGCACATGCACCAAAGACCAAAAACAAACTCTCCATTCCAGGACTTTATTTCCCATACTCAAAAGTGCACTCTCCAAAAGCAAACAGCAATCCTGTACACCTCAACTGCTCATTCCACAACCACGATTACCATGGTATGAACCCAACACTTGTCCTACTTTAAGGCAGTCCCAGTAACTCGATCCCCGGCACAAACCCAACACTTACATGCTACTCCTACCCGAAGTAAAATGCAAATTCGATGAGATATTAAAATATGATCTAAATAACACTGGAAACACTACTACTGCAACTGACAGGCAGCCACTAACCTCTCAATAACAAAATGCTGTTGGCTCCATTCCGTCACAGCCCTGCTTTTCTCAGAGCTGCTCCTCCAGTCTCTCCATAGACTTGCTTCTCCTCTCCATCATCAGTGAAGGCAGGGTCAATCAGATAAATAATTATTATACATATACATACCTAGAGCCCATTCGTTCCTCAGTTGGTGGCCAGCCATGGTGGTGAGAGGAGGGATAAGCTGGTTGCCAGCTCCATTCATGGGTGGTTGGTGGGAAGAGCAGGGGCCATCACTGCTGGGTGGGGGGACACTAGACTACCAGGGAACAAGGGAACAGTCTTATGTTGTGGTGCACTGGGTCAGGATTCATGCTGGGGAGTGGGGGGACACTAGACTACCAGGGAACGGTCATTTGTTATGGTGCACAGTGTCAGTAGTCATTCAGGGGTGGGGGACCACTAGACTGCCAGGGACTACATGCATTCGAGTGGCTACTGGGTTGGGAATCGTGATGGGGGGCACTAGACTACCAGGGCTATTACTGTACTACCATGGCTACGGGGTCCATGATGGGGGGGGGCACCGACGCATTACCACCACATTACCACCTGCTTTTTTCAGCGGTACATAATGCCGCACTACAGGTCGCACTAATGCCTGTAGCATGGTACTATAGCTTTGAATATGCCATGCTGCTGGCATTCCTGGGTGCTCTGCTAGCCCTGCCACTGCATACCATTATTTATTAGCATTGGCAATAACACACAGCACCGGCGCTAAAAGGGCATTTGAATATTGCAGCGCTATTCCAGTGGTATGGGTTTGCATGATGCGCAATGGTTTGAATATCTGGGCCCATATGTCTAAACCAGCATTTGCAAAGAGCAGTGTCTCAATATATCCAAAGTCAAAATAATCCCATTTGCTGGTTTATTTCAAATACAGGACCCTGGTCCTGTTTTACTCCTTACTCGTGCTTGATTACTCATTTGGGGGATGAGCTTGCATCAAGGAATTAGTGTCAAATTGTGACTGCAAGTAGATTTCAGCTCTTCTGTGGTCAGTAAAGAAATGCATTTTGCCATGCCAAAAGAATCTGAGTTTTGCTGTGGGTTTTATAGAAAAGAGGATTCCCAAGATCACGTGATGCGTCTGTGAGATGAGCAGCTCCTAGACCAAGCTCCAGCTTCAGCTCTCATCTACATCCCAAAATCAGCTACCCAACTTTAGTTATTCACCTACCTACCAGCGGACTGTGCAATTTAAAGCTCCTGGTGCAATCAGTAAGCAGTTCGGGTGGCTGGCATTGAGAAAATTAAACCTAAGCATCTGCTCCTGGAATCGGGGCCTACCACTATAATGGAGGTCGAAATGTGCCAGGCTTTACCAAGGTACACACCCCCACAGACCCCTGAGAAAGGGCTGAAACAAGCTAAGGGCCAGTCGGGGAGTTCCTTGAAACCCACTGCCCCCACAGCAACTCAACAAATGCTGACTCCGCTTTCTGAACAAAAGTTTATGGAAGAATTACAGCCATATAAGGAGGCTCTACAAGATATCACTGGGGAAATCAGATCACTCAGAGGGGAGCTTTCAGACACAAATCAGGCCATCTCGGATGTCACAGCCCATACTACCTCTTTGGAAAGTTGGAAAGATGGAATGGAACCCGAAGTAACTACCATGAGGCAGCAGCTATATAAAATAGAAGCCAAATTAGAAGATCTGGAAGGCTGAAGCTGCAGGAATATTATAATCTTTGGCCTTCCAGAGGATGCTGAGGGATCCACACCTATCATATTCCTGCAAAAGATGCTCACAAAAATCACTGGGCCTTCCCCCAACAACACTACCTACACAATAGAGAGAGCTCATCGCTCATTGTGCCCCAAACCAACAGCTGCGAAGCCCCCAAGGTCAATGATTATAACATTCCTCAATTTTTTGGATAAAACACGTATCCTTGAACAAGTCAGGAGACTTCAGCAAGTATTATGGGAGGACCATCACTTGAGATTTGCACAGGACCTACCAGCTACAGTGAGACAGAGGAGTTCGGAGTACCAGTCCATGGTTTCTAAACTAATTGCAGCAGGGAGTTATTTATTTATTTTATTTTTATTTATTTATTTGTGAAATCAGTTTACAACCTTTGAGCCAGAGGCTCGTTTCCAAAGGTCCCTCGTCACATTAAAGACATACATAGTTTTAGGTTACATAGCATAGGTTTGCAAAACAATAGGCATTCAACAGAGGCGCCACGTCACACTGAGGTCAGACAAAATACATTTAGGTTACAGGGTACATGTAATTGAGAACAGGTGTTACACAAGTTGGTATCAAACATTGAGCAATCTAATAGATATACAATGAAACAGCTGGCACTGGCCAGGCTAGACATAGGTACGGTGTACCGGGAAGCGGTGATGGGGATGGCTAGGTGGAGAGCCGCCCGGTGGGCGTTGTCATGAGAAAGGGATTAAGTATAGGGTACAGTATACATCTCACCTGTCCATGTTGCATGTGGGGAAATGGAACTCCTACGATACCGTGCAACAAGCAAATCCAGCCCTACATTCTCTGCTCCCGAATTATTCACAACCCGCTGAAATCACAGGAAGAGGATCTCCCAGGAATTTATTTTTATTCCATTCACCTGAAAAGGAGGATGGTTCTTCTGAGTGATTGTGTGCACTTTTGGTAAATATCCATGAGAGGGCGACAAAGACCGTGACTTCGTGGAGGAGAAGCTGCGGGTATTCCCTGGACTTCCTATAGCTCAATCGGTAGCAAGCTTGGTGATGGATAACTCGAACTGTATCGACTTCTATCAGGAGGGACTTTTGTTTAAGTGATAAATAAGCTGGCAAGCCTGTCGCTGAAGAAATACTGCCATTTTGGAGTTGTGTCTTTCCTCCTGTGGCCTTCGCTCTTTCTTTTCATGCAGGAGTGCTGTGCGACAGTTTTAGTTTTATTTAGTCAGACCACAAGAGGGCAGATGATACTCACCGTGTGGACATGGCCCTGTTTTACCTTTTTTGCATCAGGCAATGCAATCTTCATATTTATTTTATAAATTAAATGGGCCTGTTTAAAGGGGAATCCCCCTTTTCTTCCTTTCCTTCTTTACTTTCGGGCACAATCAAGAACTTAAATGTACAAGTTCAGACTGACTGCTCAGACTATCTGGCTGAAATACAAGTTGGATGGAAGCTTGTTTTCTGGGGATTTCATTTCTTTTTCTTTTCTTTTTTCCCTTTTTTTTCCTCCTATGCCAAACTTGCGAGTTTCTAGGCTCAATATGTCACCCATAGTACTGCTCCATTAAAATGTTATTTTACTATGCTAGTTGCATTATCTTTGTTGGGGGCTGGGGCGGGTGACAAGGTCTGTGGACCACTCTGCAGACTAACCAGTGCACCATGTTCTGGCATAGGGTGGGGGGAGTACCATAACATGTGGAATTGCCTGGTCTCAATGGGTTACAATAATTATGTTTCTGGGACTGTTAAGTACTTGGGTCTATGTACCCACACAACTCATTAAGGACACTGACTACTTTGTTATGGGAAGGAGGAAGTGGTTAAGGGGAGTGAGAGATTGGGTTAGTTATTTTTTTTATTAATTTGCAATTTTTTTATTTTAAAAATGTTTTGTGTGTCTTAACAAATACATTTGTATCACATGGGGGGGGGTTGGGCATGGGGGATTATTATTACCTGGGTACTGGATTTAACATTATGGAAGGGAATGGGGGAGGGGATATACACCATTCACCATTGGATGTTGATACTAAAGACTACTGGGGAACTGGAACCTACCTGTATGGGGTTGATTTTCTCTTGGGGAGCTCTATGGTACATTGTAATTGGTCATGGCAGCACCCTTAAAGTTCTGCTCATGGAACGTCAAAGGTGCCCAATCCCCCAATAAAAGAGCCAAGGTCCTTTTGCATCTCCACAAGCTCAATGTTGATGTAGCTTTTCTCCAAGAGACACATCTACCCACAACATGGATTCTTAGTTTAAGACTAACATGGGTGGGTGTAGTGCTGGGGGTGGGTCTGGACCTGCACAAATGTGGCGTTGCTGTGCTGGTAGCACGACAGATACCTTTTAAATTGTTACAATCAGTAGTCGATCCCCAGGGAAGATACATATTGCTGAGAGCTATTTTGGTCCACACGGAGCTTATATTGGGCTCTGTTTATGGCCCTGTAGGAGATGACCCGCAATTCTTTATTAATCTTATGGCTAGTCTGGCTCCCTGGTCTACCCTTCCAATACTAATTGGTGGGGACTGGAATTTAGTTCTTTGTAACAAACTGGATAGATCCAACTCAAGACGTTCCTCCCTCACCCCAGCACAATTGTCGCTGAGGGAAATGATGGTCTCCCTGGGCCTAGCGGACCCCTTGAGGACCCTCTTTCCTTCAACGAAACACTACTCATTTCACTCCTGCCTCATAATACATTATCAAGAACTGACTACTTTTTGTTGGGGATTGAGCACCTATCAAGGGTTCAAACCTGTGATTATCTAGCTAAAATGATATCTGACCACCACCCAACTCTTTTACAATGGTCAGTACCTACCTCATTGGATCATGATAAAGTCTGGAGGTTCAACCCCCAACTACTTAAATCTGAATACCTAATAGAGCAGCTTAATAGTTTTATAGAGAATTTCTATGAATACAATGCCCCTACCATGCCAAAACTAGATATACTATGGGGGGCACTGAAGTGTTCACTGAGAGGAGAGGTTATTCGCTTAGCTTCAATCAGGAAAAAGAAAATCTCCCAAGAATCCTCCCAACTATTACAACAAATCAGAGTATTAGAACAATCCCTCACCGCTTATTCCAACCCAGTAGAATTTGAAAAACTAGAGCGCCTCCGCTTCCGATATAATACCCACTCAGTGACAGAGCCGAACACCTCCTTTTACGCTCTCAAACCACCTACTTTGACCAAGAAGACAGGGCTGGGAAACTGCTCACAATGAGACTCAGGGCACATGTGGCAGATAGAATTGTCCTGACCATACGGGATGCCTCGGATACCCTTCATATGTCTCCTAGGAACATTGTCTCCTGATTCAAAACTTACTACCAATCTCTATATTCATGTTCCCCCATACCTTTAAAAATATGGAGTTAGACCAATTTCTTGAAGGTATAGATCTCCCAAGACTGTTCCAGCACCAGATTTATATTTTGAAAGCTCCCCACCACTATCAGAAGTTTACAAAGCCATTGATACGCTCCCATTAGATAAAGCACCAGGCCCTGATGGCTACACACCCAATTTCTATAAATCCTTGAAAGCCCAATTAGGTGCTAAACTTCTCAACTTCTATAATTATATCTATAAGCATGGCCTCTCAGACCATAGTTTTACATCCGCCACTATTATGGTGCTTCCAAAGCCAGACAAGGGTCATACAATGCTGCCAAATTACCGTCCAATATCCCGTATAAATGTTGATTTGAAGATTTTAGCAAAAATCCTAGCCAATTGACTGGCCCAAGTATGGCAGACCATGTTAAGTCCTGAACAAGTGGGCTTTGTGGCCAGACGCTTGTTGGCGGACCAACAGTGTTAAATTTCCTATCTGATTTCTGTGTCCAGGGATTCCAATATTCCATCAGCCTTGGTGTCCCTGGATGCAGAAAAAGCCTTCAATTGAGTGTCATGGGATTATCTATTTAATTTACTTCCAACATATCATATTCCGGTACAATTAATACAGTGGATAAAAATGATTTACTCCCATCTGTCAGCCCACGTCCTCTGTAATGGAGTTCTTTCCCCTCCCTTCACACTACAACAGGGCACCCAACAAGGATGCCCCCTTTCCCCTTATTTGTTTAACCAATTTTTAGAACCCCTTATCAGGAAAATAAATACATCAACCTTAGTTAATGGTATCCCAATTAATCACCTCCAATACAAATTATCAGTGTACGCAGATGATATCTTACTTCATATTACCCACCCATCTAAATCTATACCTGCTACATTGGATAGTATCCAGGAATTTGGGTGCCTATCTAACTACAAATTGAATTTGTCCAAGACAGAGGTCATGCCAATAAATAACCTGACTTTAAAAGCTGACATTCAACATCTTGGACTCTCCTTGGTAAAGGATAAAATGAGGTATCTGGGCATATATCTATGACAATCTAACTCCAAAATGAAGCAATATAATTTAGACCAGCTAGTAGCACAAATTAAGACTGACCTGAATTGTTGGGCATTACTCCCTATTTCCTTGTGGGGATGAATTAATACTGTTAAAATGAATGTTTTGGCCCGTTTGTTGTATCCCCTTCAGTTGTGTAATCAATACCTCCCTAAGGCCTGGTTCAATCACGTTCATGGCATTATATCCAAATTTATTTGGCAGTATAAAACCCCTCATAGGGCACTGTTTAAACTACAGAGAACAAAAGAACTAGGAGGCCTACAAGTCCCCAACATTTATCTTTACTACATTTCCATTAACTGTTCAGTTGTCTCGCAATGGTTGAATCCTGACCCAGATTCCTGCTCGGAACCTTACTCTCCATTGTGGTCAAAAACAGAGAAGTTGCTCTGTGTCTCATCTGGTATAGATATTAGGACATTACCATATCTCCTCCTTAACAAGGTTCCTGCACAGCTTAAAACCACTCCCATTATAAGAACCCTTCATACCTACAAGCAACTGAATAATAATCTAAGATGCTCTATGGAAAAGGACTCTTCGCAACTCATTTTGGGTAACCCCAATTTTAAAATTGAAGGAAGAGTTATTAACCACTTGTTCTGGCCGGGTGGAGTGTGAAAAAAAGTTATAGATATTCTTTTTTTTTTACCGATTATTTTACCAGGTGAGACACACTAAGCTGAAAGCTTGTTTGCAGGTGCAACCTGAGAGCACAAGGAAGTTAAGTGACTTGCTCAGGGTCACACAGTATGCAAGTGGGAGCTGTGGGATTCAAACCCAGGTCTCCAGATTTGCAGCTCAGAGCCTTAAACCACTGTGCCATACTGCCTCCTAGATATAACAGAGAATCATATGTTGTTAACATTCTCAGACATAATGGCAAAATACAACTTGCCTATTTCTTTCTGCTTTAAATATCTTCAAATTTCCCAGGTTCTAATATGGCATTTTGGTAATGGCCCATGGGACCATCACAAGGTTGACCCCATCCTTAGTACACTACAAATGTGGCCTACCTCCCACATAATGTCCTTCTATTATAAAGAGCTGCACAAAATAGTCATGGAACTAGATGGTACCCTTCACTACGTATGGGATAGGATACTCCTCCAACACCCATGGTCCCCCAACATTGGTCACAAATCTGGAATAGGCTATATAAGGATGTCAGGTGGGACCGTTACACACTGCTTCAATTTCAGATACTACAGGATCTATATTATACTCCTGTAAAACTTTGTAATATGGGAAAGCTTCAGTCAGATTTGTGCACCAGATGTGGGATCCAACGAGGCAGTCTGTTTCACATTCTTTCTGGGAAAGTATCCACTCTAGACTTGACCCTTTATTAGGACTGCAAAATGCTTTTCAACCAGAGATTTGTATCCTAGGGGACTCGGGGGACACTCTTATTGGAAATCAAAGGAGACATATGACTTTAATTTCCCTATGTGCTAAGAAAGTGATATTGCCCCATTGGTTGGATAAACAAACCCCTACATATACAGAATGACACCAAGAAATCCTCTTTGCCCTACAAGCAGAATACCTCCTAGCGAGCATTCCTAAAAGAAGTATGAAATATCAGAAGATCTGGGCTCCTCTGCACACTCTACTATCCATTTAACATTCCCCATACCCATAAATAGGGTCGATTTGGCTCCACTAAGCTGAATCCAGTGGACCTTAATTGTCCCAACAACAATAACCCATATTGTAGATTTATTGAACTTATCCCCAAATTCATGTAACATAATCTGAATTATGTTGAGGTTTCCCTTTTTTTTCCCTCTTTCTCTTACCTGTTTTTCTCCAGTGTTGAATGAAATTGGGGAGGGTACTGGCAGGAAGATTATACCTGTTTTTTTTCTTTTTTTTTTTTTACCATTAATCTGCTTATAGCAACATAACTTACTCCCTTTTAATATGTCATATGTATGATATCGATTTGTAATAATGGTACAATGGTCCTAAGTTGCTGGATTACTGTCTCTAAACATTTCTATGTAATGGTGTTTTGTGTATTATTTTGTCAAATAGTAAACATAATAAAGCAAACTAAATTTGAAAAAAAGAAAAGTGGATTCCCATTTCTCTGGGCATTGTTTTGGCCTTGTCAAAACTTCTTCAAGACTGAACTGTCTCTGTGCTGAAATCAGGAAATGCAGAGAATTTTATACCTTCTGCATGGAGGCCTTTTTCCTGTTCTGGCTTTTCACAAAACTTTTTCTCTGTCTTGATAATAGTGGGGTCTAATGTACATTTGTCTTGCCGTCTCTAGCTGTGCACTTGAGTTATTAGACCTAAGTGGGTTGACTCCCACTCTATTGGCTCTGTCCAACATTATTTTTTCTTCTGTGTATTTTAAACCCATGTCCTCAGTAATGAGCTATTCAAAAAATTGTGTGGGATCACCTTTGCCTTCAACCCCCTCCGGAATGTTGGTGAGGCAGATTCTAAGATGGCTGCCTGAGGGTGTGGATGTGCTGAAGCGAGCTCCACACCTCCTGAAATCAAAATGGATCTATCTAAAAATCAAGCAGCACAAGAACTCTTAAATGTGTTTTATCTTCCCATTTGCAGAGGAGATGCTATCATGCCAAAGTCCATAAGGTGAATTAAGGTGCAATTGGAAATACATGAGGGAAAAAAAGCTAAGACAACGTCTAGAAAGTCTACACTACAGTTAAGTTTGGGACAAAGAGACCCACTAGAACAAAACTTCGATACATCTGGTGCTGCATCTGGTTCTACTGCTTTACCTGTAGGGCGAATGTGGCTTCAACAATGAACTCTCCAGTTCTTTCCTGTGACAGACAAAAACCTTTTAAAAATATCAAACTTGATTTCCCCACTCACAGTAACTCCAACACAACAAAACCAGAACATGTTTAATGTGAATTTTAATTCTCCAGCCCACCAGAAGGACATCACTATATTTTTTGATGCTGAAGAGAGGATCACACAGTCAGAATCATCTGCAACACAGGACGCCGGCATAGGCATGGCTGAGAAGATTAAAGCAACTGATTGGACTGCATCTAATCCCAAAGAGGCTAGTCAGCAACTGTTACAGACTGTAAATAATGTGCAAAAAACCTGTAGTGATACAAGTGGTGCAGAAAAGGTTGCAAAGGTACCTGTATTATACGCTGCGATTCCAAGGGATATAGGAGGGGACACGCCACCTATGCAAGCAGGTACTAATGTCCACAATTTGAATCTGGTTACTGGTGAGGAAGAAGATTTATCTAAAAAAGCAACCTACACATCGCAGACCAGTCAAGACATAGATGCACTTACCTGAGTGAAGGAAGAAATATAAGCAGATATAAAGCTGGTGTTTGACCAAATAACAAAGGCATTGCCAGGTTTAACCATTTCCATTAATGACTTGGGCACTAAAATTGACTCTTTAAGTGAAACACTGAGGCTGAAAACCATATTAATAAATTAGAAGACATGGTTCACCCACTCCAACAGCAGCTAAAAGAATGCCAGGCACAATTGCAAATCTTACAGCAAAAGATTATTAACCAAGAAGATAGATCAAGATGCAATAAGTTCATTGACATCTTTGTAATTTTTAGACATTTCATTAAAGGAGACAATTATGGAATGCAGTCCCTTTTTATCTTGGTTTATTTTGAAACTTTGTAGTGTGAGTTGTCATTGCCCATTTCAGTAGCTGCAGGTATGTTGCAGTTAAAGATTGAATTTGAACTTTCTAACTAGACCTGGAAGTGTGACAAGGAAAAGAATGTGAGTACCTGTTTGTGGAAGTCATTATTGGAAGGCTATAGCCTGTAGTTCAAGGGGGCAGTGCAACTGGCCACAGCCCTCTTTTGGCCTATTTAAGGGCTACTCTCCTCACTCCACACACACAAACATTTTTTTCTTGCCAGCCAGAGGCTCTGTCAGTGTATCTTCTCCCTTGAGGCCTGCTGGGGCTTTCAGCCCCCTCCTCTGGTCTTGCTGTGTTTTGGCAAACTACTTTGCTCTGTTTCTGCTGGACCTCTGTTTTGTGTTCTTTTGCTTTGGTTAGTATTGCTTGCCTCTTGCTGCTGTGCTTCTTTGTGTTGCTTGTTTCTGTCCTGTGTGTTTTCATGTCCTTTTTCTTTTGGGGCCAATTCATTTTCTAGCATCCTGTTGCCTTTGTATTGTGCTATTCTGAGCTTGTGTTATTTTGACTCCCATTTACTCACCAGATTTCAACAAAACCTCAAGTGTAACTTCAATTGTTATCTATGTTTCAGCTCAGAAGCTACTTCCCTGCTTCTGCTCTCCTATGCTATATATCCTTCATTTATTACACCTGGTTCATAGCTTTGCTGCCTAGCTAACAACTGCTCCTTCACTACGTCACAATAACCTATGCAACCTAGTCCATGGAACTCAGTCCTGCTTCCTGAATTTATACCAAGCAAATAGTGCTGCTGTTTTCAGTACATTGCCTTTCCCTACAGTTCTATGTTCATTTAGATTGCTGTCCCTACAAGCTATAGTTCATTGCTGTTGGATGCTGCTCAATTACTTTTGCACCACACTTTATTATATTCTGGAGGTCAGCCCGGCTACTGCTGTTGCTGTAAACTACTTTTAAAATCTGCACGTGGTTCATGGCCCTTCCCCTTTGCTTTCTTGTTTTTCCGATGGTGGGGGACTGAGGGTTTTGTTGAGGAGCTGTGGCCCCGTGTGGTCTAATTACCTTATGTTTGGCTACTGCCGCCACCACTAAACTCCTCCAAGTCCTTGTCACCTTTATTTGGTACTCATTGATGGACTGGTTAGCTAGCCTTGCACCACAAAAGGCCCAGGTTTCCTTGAGCTGAATCTTGCTTTAAAACATGTTTGACCTATGTATGCTTTCCAACACTTAGCGTGTCCATTGTTTCTCATGCTTACCATGCTACTTACTGCTGCCTGTACCATACCTACTGTGTTTCTTTTGCTGCTTAGTACCTGATATTCTCTCCAGTGCCTTGTGTGGCCTGCTCCATTTCTACATGAGATTAGTTAACCATGTCCATCAATTTGACTTGAGCTGTCTTGCAGCTGATGGTCTCGCTCTGCACCCTAGTCCACATCCCGACCATGTTATGCCTGGTGTAGGGTCCTTCCTTCCTGGCCCATAGTGGAATGTCCTCACTCCAGGTGGAGCTTTAGCCATTAGGCCTGAAGGTTGATGCACAGCTGCACCTCTTGATATCAAATTGTGACTAAGCTGTGAAGGGAGGCTATGTTGCTATCTTTAGATGCAGCACAAGCTGCCTAAGGTACCTTTTATGCTATTCTCCCCATGACTGCCTCAGGTTATTTGGTTTGTTTTTAGATCAGAAAGCCAGCTGACTGCCTCAGCAGTCATTGCCCTCCTCTTCCCACCTTGGAGGAGCTATGTTACAGAGTTCACTAGCAATCCTTCATGGAGTTCCCATTAGAGGGATAGTGTGAGAGCCTTCCTCCAAATTGGAATATTTTCCACCCTCCTTGATTGAGTTTTCAAATTGCAGCAGCAGAGCCATCACTAATCAAAACATCCCAAGCCTGGAGGGAAAGTGACCTAGGCCTTGAATCCCCAGAGACTTCCTCCTCAATGGATTTTTTTCTCACCTCCATGCCACAGATCATAATATTTAGTTAGCTTTAGGCAACACTCCCTATATCACTTACGTAGGTTTCCTCTATTAGATGCAGTGGGTGGCTGTCCCATAAGTGTCTCATCTCCCCCTTTGGCTGTTCTCTTTCTCCTTAGGAAGTCAGGCTTCCATGTTTTACTGTCAGACCTCTGAGTGAGTCACTATTCACCTAATGTTTCTTGCCTACTCTACTCAAACAATACTACCAACTGACCCATGCTACTACTGAACCCATACTACCAATCGACCTACGTACATGTCCTCAACCAATATACAGTTTCACTACCTTGTATGCTTTACTCAAAAATCTTTTTGGCCTTCTTTCTAAGGTATCTTTAGCCAAGGGAATCACTCCCATGGCACCTTAAGGGGCTGAACCCTCCCCTAAGGTTCCTTGCCTTCATACCCCTACAGGGTGGTATATCCCATGGATAGAGAGGTGAACAGCCAAAGTTCATCTACATTACACAAGCACAAAACCAGTTGCACAGGCACACTGAATTGGAGGGTTATAGCGTGTAGTTCAAGGAGGTGGTGCAACTTGACCACACTACCTTTTTTGGCCTATTTAAGGGCTGCTCTCCTCATTCCAAACACAAGCATTTTTCCTTGCCCCTCCATCCAACCCTCCTCCTCCGACAGCATGCCTCTCTCTCCCATGGGCTTCTTCCTAAGGTACCTTTAGCCAAGGGAATCGCTCCTACGGCACCTCAAGGGGTGGAAACTTCCCCTAGAGTCCCTTGCCTTTGTACCCCTACATGTTAGTATATCCCACTGATAGAGAGGTGAACATCCAAAGTTTATTTATTTTACACAAACATAAAACCAGTTGCACAGGCACATTGAACTAAAAATCAGGGGTAGAATTCAATGCTATCTTTCCCCTGCTGTCTGTCACACTTCACAATGGAAATAAAGATGCTGTTAGCACTGTTAAAGGCTTTGTCAAATTGCATTTTAGCATTTTAATTAACTGATGGGAAATTTAAGAACCAATTTATGTCTTCTCTGAGGCAGCTGTAACTTGATAGGCCATGCTGTTCACTGTGTGAATTTCAAACCATCACATAGAAATCATGGAGGACTTCATTGAGTTCTTCTGGTGTAGTTTTTACTTCAGTTTGTTTTGTTGTTTCTGCTGTCCAGCGTTTGATTATAGCTATGGCCCAGAAAGTTTTTTTTTTTTTTTTTGGTGTCAGGTTCTTTTCATTTCTGATTCTAGTTATTCTAGTGTTTCATTTTTATGTTGATGTTCCTATTCACAGTTTTATTTTCTGTTGTCTTTTCTTAATTTTCAGAAATGCTGGCAACAATTTACTTAGGTTTTTTTCTGTAGACCTGGCCCCTATTGGTTAATTTCCAACCATTTTCCCCATCAAAATCCCTAGAGAAGAATACTTTTGTGAGACAGGTAAGCCATTTATTTATTTATTTAGCTTTTGTTAACCAGGTAGGTACACTAGACAAGACAATTGCCTATTTTCAGGTATGACCCGGGAGAGTTCAGGAATAATAGATTTAGGTACATACAACAACATTGTACAAATTAGACATGTTACAGTTCATGTGAGGATACAGATTCAACACAGCATACGAAACATGGTAAGGCATAGATTATACAGTATTAACATAACAAGAGATAAACACCTTGTGGGAGATAAGAGCAGTAATGTTACAGATTCAACACAGCGTACAAGCATGGTAAGACATAGATTGTACAGTATTAACATAACAACATAAGATGCCATTGATGTCTTTTCTGACAGAAAGAATGTGTATTGATATGTTTGTGTGATGTTGTGCAAAGGTTCTCATGACTTTAAGTAGACCAGGCATGCAATTATGGGTAAATAATTATTTGGGTCTGAATTGCTCTCAGATAGTCAGAATGAGTGATTTTTTTACGTATGCTATAAGTCTCTTTGTCATGGCCAAAGAAATAGTTCTAAAATTATTTTCATGCTACAAATCATAGTATTTCTTGCCTTTGCTTCAGCCTATTAGATCAAAATTAATTTGTGGAAATTATTTATCTTATTGCAAACAATGTGGTAACAAACATAATGTTATATAGTACATGGTAATGCAAAGATTTAAGTGTTAAATTCTAGTGTTTGATTGTGCTGCTTAATTGACTATTTAAATAAGGTTCTATTGGGTATTAAAATGTGCCATAAAAAGTGTGACAAACACAATAAAGTGTTTTAGAACAGTTTGATTTCACCCAAGGACAAAAATCCAAAGCTGATAAAATCTTGTCTGTGTCACTTGTGAGAAAGCAGAATACAGTAGGTGGCCTGCTCAATAAATGAACACTCTATATGTGCTTCTTGTACAGAAACATTATCTGCTGGTTATAGAGAAACTTGTCTTGTCTTCCCTTCTGGCTTGGATAGTCATGCGAGACAAAATACCAAAAAGCTGTGGATATGGGCCTTGGGAAAGTGGAAGCCAAAATATAACTTTCAGGATTAAAGGTCTTGTCAATTCACTTATTATTTTTCAGTGATGTAAAGCATTAAGTGAAAACCACAAAAGGACAATGCTGCATGGCCCAGTGTCAGTACAATTTTAATTGGCTTTAGAGAAAGTGAAGGGTTTATTTATAAAGCTATCCAAGTGTACAATATTAGCCAGTGCAGAGGCTGAAACACACTTGTGTGTTAAATGTGTGTAACTCACCATGTAGCATTTCTGTGCTGTGAGCTTGAAATCCATCAATGCAGGTCAGGTCAGATGCAACACCATAGCAAGTTTCTAGATCTTGACACATCTTGCAAGATGGTTACATGTTGGTTGCCTTCCTAGAATAGAAAAAAATAATTTCTTCATAATATAGAGCTGCCCTTCACTGTTTGATCTAAACATCTGTTGGGAAGGTCCCAGCAGTGTTGCAGCCTTTGCTTTAATTAGTGGGTACTGCTGTGAAAAGTGGTTCAACAATGATATATGCAGTATATAGGGGAAGAGTTTTCCTATAATTTCCTGGAGAAAACAAATAATTAAAAGGAAATGTAAATTGGCAAGATAGTAATTTATTTATTCCATGTAACTAAAATAATTTAAGCCCAGCATTTGCCAACATTTTATTACATGTCACAGTCATACATATGACATTTTTATTTCCAAGCTTTAGCTGCAGCTTATATTGCTGTTGTGACATTTCTACAGTCATCCTCATTTAAATTCTACTTCAGAATGCTTCTATAAGAACATAGTTGGAAAAAATAAAGCTCAGATCCCCAGATTAGGAAGTGTGCTAACGCAAACCAAATTCCTTTCATTGAAAATATCCTTTATAAGCCAGATCCGTGGGACTGATTGATGGGTGTTCACTTCGTTCACTGTCAACCCAGGTTCATGCCCCAAGCCTGGATGTCAGGAGCAGAGGCCAGCAGGGAGGGGGTTCATAGCATCCTCCAAATGCTTCCCTCCTAGGGGGAGTTTCATTGTGCCACTTCTCTAGTAGCTCATGTTGGTAGCTTGAGGTAGAGTCCTAGGCAGTGTGGGAGACCTTGCACTGCTGGACATCACCACCCAGGACCCATACTTCTGCACATGCTAACATGGGAGGTTGGAACCTAAAAGTGGAAAACGGGCTGTTCCAACCTGCCAATGATGGCTGCTTGTCCCTCCATGCTGCAGTCCCCAAAGCGCACCTCCTCCATCCCCATGTCTGTTCTAGTAGCAGTGTTCAGACTTTTCCTCTCCCTATTTCCACTGTCTGGGAGAGGAACCCTTCCAGTAGGGTTAGAGCTGGACCCCTGGATGCAGAGTGTATGAGCCATAAGTGGCAGAAGCAGGCAGCAGGTGTGAGACTGGCGGGTATAGGGGACTGATGCGAGCCTGAAGGAGTGGTGGACTGGGGCTGAGGAAAGGAGTATAAATAAATCACACACCCCAAAAAAATAAAATATCCTTTACTACAGAAAGATGACAAAGAAAAACAGTGGTCATGAGCAACTGATGCCAACTTCTTTGTTGATCTATTTATGCAGCTGGTCATAGCCAAAAAAGAAAACAAAATCAGGTAGTCTAGATTCAGATTGTAGCTTGGTTTCATAAACAAAAAAATATAGGATCACATTTTGAATAAGGCTGATTTTAATTTTTTATGTTATGACTGGTACCATCACATATTCTCAGGAACAGGGTTATACCTTGTCAGTGGTAATTTTTCTTTTATCGCCATTCACATCTCACCAGACTCATTGTACAAATATATTTATACATTAAGTGTGAAAGATAAAAGTGATGATTAAAAATCACTATTTAGTGTGTGATAGCATCTGTTCTTGACTTAGTAAATGTTACACAGATATAGGGCCCGATGCTAGAAGCTTGGTGTAAGTCGCCACCAAAGGCGACTTGCTACAAACACCATTGTGACATGGACCCTCCGCCCTATTCTAGAAGGGTCAGGGTCTCCACGGCTAAGTCCTGTGACTTGCAACATGTGAACAGGTATGCCAACCTAAGGGGTTAACTGAGGGGCATGTCACAAGTCGTGGCCCCCTCAGCAAGTGTAAGTGCCCCCCCAAAGCCCCGCAGGGCAGCTGTGTCCCCTAATCCATTCTCTGCCCCAATTTTGTGCAGCAAATGGTTAAAATTAACCCCGAGATCCCTGGTAGTCTAGTGGCCCCCACCCACCCCACCCAGCAGTGCCAGTCCACCGCATCCCTCCCCACCCATCCCCAGCCAGCGACTGGCATAGCCGATTTTCTCACTCCATGGCCAGATGCTGACTGAGCTCCGCATGAGCGCTTACTGTATAGACATGCTCAGAAATGAATGAATATTCATTCATTTCTGAGCACGTGTATATAGAAAACGCTCATGTGGAGCTCAGTCGGCTGCTGGCCATGGAGGTGAGAGGTGGACTGTGCCAGTCGCCAGCTGGGAATGGGTTGGGGGGACTGGCACTGCTGGGTTGGGCAGGTGGGGGGCCACTAGACTACCAGGAATCTCTAGGGATTTAATTTGTAACCATTTGCAGCAAATAATTGGGACGAGGAATGGATGGGGTATACAGCTCCTGCAGGGCTGACAGTGGTGTGGGATTTGGAAGCATGATGTGTGTGGGCTGTCTCCTGTGGGGCATTTAGGATTTGGGGGTTCTGGGGGCTTGGGGTGTGAGGTGCCCAGCTGGGCACCTCTGCTATGGGGGATCAGGGGCATGGGGGTTGTGGGCTGCTCGGTGGGGTGCCGACAGGGGTGTTCTGGGCATGGGGGTCACATCCTGGAGTGGGTGCAGTGGGTCTACAGAAACCCTAGAGGATGAATGTATAGTTATGCCAGCTAAATGCTAATGTAACTTACATTGACAATTCTCCTCTGGGGGTTCTTTTAGAATCCCAACATTGGGAACTTTGTTGCTGCTTTACTAGAATAGGGCACAACTGCTGCCGTAAACCCCCTAGCGCCATGTCGCAGGGGGTTTGTGGTGCAACTGCTGGCATAACTGCTCTTTGGCACAAGTGGCCTGCAGCATGTCTCAGGCCGCATTGTAGACTCCTGCAAGTCACAACTGCCAGCGTAAGTTGCTACTTGTACCATTTTTTTTGTTGCAAGTGCTGTTACGCTAGGCATATCTCTTTTAGAATTGGGCCAGTAATGTTTATAGTCCTAAATGCTATGAAGTGTCAAGTGAGCCTACTAGAGCAAGGCTCTGATTAAATCAAAATGTGTTGGGGGTCTTACTGCATCACAAATGGTAAGGGACCTCCAAAAACTGTGAGACAGCAGCACCACGCATAGCAGGAAGAAAATGTTAATACTCTTTGACAGTAGTCAGTTGCTACTTTTTATTTCTGAAGTATTTTTCTTCTCTATTTTGCTCAGTAGAAGATTTTCTATCTGGTGGTATTAGGTGTGATGTAAAGAGCAGTCCTTTACCTGGAGTCTAACATATCTAGTTCTAGCCTCTTTATATTTCATCAACTTGTGACCTTAATTTTTTTTTTGTAATTAATATTTTATTAGTTTTAACTACCACAAAACATCAGATACATAAATAATGAAGTGTTACACTGAAAGTGCATAGTCTCCCCTCTAATATTCAAATTTTACATATATCGCACTTTCTGCTGAAATGACAACAAAGAGAATATACACCCAAAAACCCACTACCCTCTCCCCACCCCCCTACCCCTAAGGTTATAAGCAATCAAATCAGAAGAAAATAAGAGGTGTTCCTGACAATACGGAAAACTTCTTAGTTTTACGGCTTCCAGGTCATCAAAAAGTGCTCCAAAGAGCCCCATAGAGATACATAATACTCATGCTTACCCCGCATACAAGCAATATGTTTCTCAAGTTGTAATGCTAGAGTACATTCCCTATGCCACTCCAAAAGTGTTGGAGCTTTATCCGACGACCAATGTCTTAAGATTAACAACTTCATAACAGCTGACACAAGAGAGAGACACGTGCTCTCCAAACCTTGGAAGTGGACATTGGGAAAGCATGTAACAAACAAATCTCGGGAGTATCCATTTTATTTGAGCCAAGGATAGGGTCTAATAAACTACTTATAGTTCTCCAAAGAGTCCGAATCTCCGGGCACAGCCATAATAAATGATACAGGGTTCCTCTTCCTTTTACAATTCCAACAACAAGGTGAGCTGAGTGCGCCTTCTGAATAAATGGGTAGGAGTCAAGTAGAGATGATGCATGATATTGAAATGTACCATTCTTAGCCTATCTTGCTTAATATACCTATACGTGTCATCCAGTGCTTTCCAAACCTCTGGGAGTCTCGTAGGTTCAGTTTTTACCCAATAATAATATACCTGAGGGGAGCCTGTGATCCCATTCCTGGAGGAGTTTGTGAACTTTGGAAACTGCATGTGATTGCATTGCGGCCTTCAAAAGAGTGTCAACATTTTTTTCCCCCTGACTAAAAAAGGAGACTGACGAGAATACCTGGGCTAAAGCTTTGCTAAGCTGTAGCCACTTAAAGAAATCAGAGCCCACGAATCCAAAGAGCCTTTTCAAGACATCAAATGAGAACGGGCTGTCCTGGTCCCAAAAATCAGCTATGGTCAAATTGCTTATTTGAGGCCAAAATGCTGTGGGTATCGGAGTTCCAGCTATTTTAATTTGAAGATTTTCCAAAATGGGTTGGGAACCCGACAACCACCAGCGAACCCCCAAATAACATTGCAGCTGATGATAAGCCCTGAGTGACCACCCCATAGGGTTATTTTTGAGAAGTTTAGGGACGGTAGCCAAAGGAACAAACAGCAAAGCATATAAAGAGCTTTTCACCTTCTTCGCCAGGTCTTGTTCAATATCCAGCCAAAGAGGTGAATAAGCTAAACTTCCATGCTCCTTGCTCCATAAGGCCAATTTGCAAACATGTTGGGCCAAATAGAACATAAATAGGGAGGGGGCAGCTAGGCCACCTTTAGATCTGGGAGCTGTCAGATTGAAGTATGATCGACGGGTTACTTTGCCTTGCCACAAAAAGGAATTAAATATCTTCTGTACATGAGCAAACCATTCCTTTGAGAGGTAGGTTCCTAGCATGTCTAAATGATATAATATCCTCAGAAGAGTAATCATTTTCAGGAGATTCAGCCTACCCCACAAAGATAAGGAGATGTGACCTTAATTTTTTGACATAACAGTGAAACATCTTGCTGCAAGTGACTGGCATGTCTTGATCAGTTGTGATGTCACACATAATGGATTCATGAGACTAATGAAATATGAGTATGAGTAGAACTAACTATATCAGCCTCCAGGTAGAATATCGTTCCATACCTCACATCAATCAGGGGGGAATTTCTGCTGGTTGGGAACCTCAGCCTCCTAAATATTGACTTGGATATCCCATCAGCAAGTTCAGCCAGGAGTAAGGAAATCCAAGAGTCCCTACAGAGGGCTTTTCTGCAGGAACTGATCAGGGAACCTACTAGGGGTGATAATATATTAGATGTGGTCCTCACAAATGGGGAAAGTGTGGAGGAGGTGGAGGTGAGGGATGACCTTGACACAAATGACCACAACATGGTGAGGTTCAAAGTGAGGATGGGGAGGGAAAAATGTCAAAAGAGCACTAAGGTCAAGGACTTCAGGAGGGTGGATTTTGACAGAATGAGAGTAATATTCAGGGAGGAAATGGAGGGTAGGGAGCAGCTGGAGGACATGGAGGAGTTACAGAGATCTATCAAGGAGGGGCTGCTAAGGGCCTCAGAAACATGTATCAGAAAGGTCAAGAAGAATAAAAGGAGGAGGAGGCCAATATGGTTCACTCGAGAGGTAGAAGGATGATTGGGAATAAATGTAGGGCTTTCACTACATATAAGAGGACCCAGAGGGATGAGGGCAGGGATTCCTACAGGAAGAAGAGGAAGGTGGCAGGGCAGATGATAAGGAGGGCAAAAGTGAAGACAGAAGAGAGAATAGCTAGTCAAGCCAAAATGGGAGACAAAACCCTTTTTTAGGTATGTGAGAGAGAGAGAAGGAAGGCCAAACATGGGGTAGATAGACTTAAGGAAGAGGAGGGCATACAAGTGGAGCATGACTCTGAGAAGGTGGAAGTACTGAATAAATACTTCTGCTTGGCCTTCATAGCAGAAGGGGAAGGAAATGAACCAAAGTTAAGGAGAAGGGGTAGGGAAGGTGCAGGTGTTGACAAGAGAACATTCACAGAGGTGAGGGTAAGAGAAGAGCTGGGGAAGTTATGGGTGGATAAGGCTATGGGACCAGACACCATACATCCTAGGGTGTTCCAGGAGTTGAGGAAGGAACTGGCAGCACCACTGACAAGATAATTCAACTTGTCCCTGGACTCAGAGCAGGTGCCTAGGGATTGGAGGAGGGTGGATGTGGAACCACTTCATAAAGGTGGCAGCAGGGAAGAGGTGGGGAAATATTGTCCAGTCAGCCTCACATCAGTGGTGGGTAAAGTGATGAAGGCACTCATCAAAGAGAGTGTGGTCAGGTACCTAGAAGAAGAGGGGCTGCTGGATGAGAGGCAGCATGGCTTCAAAGTGGGGAGGTTGTACCAGACGAATCTCATGGAAGTTTTGACTGGTTGGTGGACCAGGGAGGGGCAGTGGATGTGGTCTACCTGGATTTCAGGAAGTTCTTTGACTCCTTTCCTCATCGAAGGTTGGTCAATAAGCTGGAAAGCATGGGGGTGGGGCCTAAAATAACAAAGTGGGTAGAAGACTAGATACAGGACAGAAGCCAGAGGGTGGTATGATAATGAATGGAATGTACTCCAGTGAAAGGAGTGTGATGAGCGGGGTGCCCCAAGGGTTAGTGCTGGGACCCCTTACTGTTCAATATAGTTATCGCAGGCAATAACTGAGGGACTTGAGGGGAAGTTGTGCCTGTTTGAGAAGGATACAAAAATCTGCAACAGGGTAGACATCACAGGGGCATGGAGACAATGAGGGGAGACCTGAAGAAGTTAGAGGAGTGGTCAGAAGCATGGCAACTGAACTTTAATGTCAAGACGTGTTCAGCAATGCACATGGGGCATAACAATGCACAGGTCAGGTATGTGCTAGGAGGGGAGGAAATAAAAGAGTCAATTCAGGAGAGGGACCTGGGGATTATAATTTTGGATGACCTCAAGGTGGGGAACCAGTGCAGGAAAGCAGTAGACAAGGCAAATGGAATGCCTGATTACATAGGGAGAGGCATAATGAGTGGAAAGAGGGCAGTACATATGCCCCTCTACAGGTCAATGGTGAGGCCGCATTTGGAGTACGGGGTTCAGTTTTGGAGGCTGCACCTGCATAAGTATATTCATGCAGTGGAGAGGGTCCAGAGGAGGAGGACTAATAAGATGGTGCAGATCATGCATCGGCTGTCCTATGCGGATGAGGGAGCTGGATCTGTATTCACTGGAGACCAGAAGGGAGAGGGGATACATGACTGAAACAGTCAAGTATGTGAAAGAAATAAACAAGAGAGGTGAAGGGAGCCTCTTCAAGAGAAAATGCATGGATAGAACTAGGGGCCACAGTCTGAGGTTAGAGGGGGGAAGAGTCAGTGGGAGTTTAAGGGCACATTATTTCACCAAAAGGATGGTGGATTCCTGGAATGGGCTGCCAGAGGAGGTGGTGGGAGCTGAAACAGTGGGGGGAGTCAAGAGAGCATAGGACAGATTTAAGGCAGTAGCCAGGCAAAAAAGAGTAATAGGGAGGAGAGGGATGAGGATGTAAAAATATGCAGGGGGAAGGCAGTTTCGATGAGCCATTGGTGTCCTTTTCTGCCGAAAGCATTCTATGATTCTATGATTTACTGTCCCACTGAAAATGATTGGTAAAAATAATTTAAAAAAAAATTTTCGATATAAAAAGTATTAGTTCCCCCTTTTGTAAGTTAATATAAATTTCAGCCTGTACAATATCTTGTTAAGAGTAACTTTGAAATGGCAGTTTCTAACATTTATTAGTTGAGGCAGTATATTAGTATTCATAATATGAAAAGAAATGTCATTTTATGATCTCTACACATCACTCTGCCCCATCAGCCAGAACATACTGGGTTTTAAGTTCCTCGTGAAGGATTTGGGCTCATGCCTAGTGGTGAAATCATAGTGCAGTTCAAGTAGGGTGCCATATGGTAAAGGTGCAATCCTATGAATTAGATACAAACTTTAGATCCATTGAACAGGTTTACAGTACATGTAGCTCACATCGCTGCCATCTGAGTCACCAAGGTTCTTGTGTAAACTTGAGTGTCCCGCCCTGTGACTGGTCAGACACACTGAAGAAATAAAATGACCGGCTTCTGCTGAGGATGGGTGTTAAGAAGGGTAAGTCTCTCAAGACGTGCATTTCCAGGCTGCAGTGGCAGGTGATAATCAATTGGTGTGCAGGGAGTTGAACAGCCAACAGAATAGATGAGGGAGAAAAGACTATGGATATGGGCAGTAGACCAGGGGATAGCTTTTGTCAGGGATAGACAGGATAGGAAGGAGGATGGCAGGGACTGTGACATCTAATGATAAGGACAAGGGGTAGATCGTAGTTGAAATGTGTTGTATGAGGCCTAGTCATAGGGGAGCAGCCTTGCAAGTGAACACTAGCAGTAGATGTCAGTTTCTGGCTGTCTAGGTTGAGGAGGACAACTGGTGATTGGTGCTAATGCAGGCAGACCTGGCTCTAGGGACACTAACCTATCAAGGAGAAGGAAGTGAAAGGCTTAGAAGAGTGGCAGGAAGCCAATAGTCTTTGGGGACTATTGCTAGGATATGGGTGAGGAGAAGGTGGCTTTGTTGGACAGGGATGGTAGCTCAGCTGTGATGATTTTCCTACCAAGAGTGTGGGCTCAGTGACTGCTAAATAGGGCCAAACACAGCTGGAGGATGGATCAGACTGTTGTAATCCTTGTTGAAATGAACTACATAGGAATGTACAAATTCTGAGGACATAAAGAGGTTATTCATGGAACTAGAGGTGTTCATTAAGTTAAAGATGTCCAAGGTGGTCTTTTCAGAAATCCCCCTATCTTTGAGGCTAGTGAGGAGTAGCAGTGGACCATTAGGTTGGTTAATGTTTGGCTAAGTGTAGGTGCATGAGAGAGTTTGTTTTTCTAGCTAACTAAACAGTCTTCTGTGGCAAGGCACACCACTGCACCCAGTATGGGTTGTACCTGCTGAGAGATGAAGTTGGTGAACTGACCTGTATAATGAATAGGGTAATTGAGGAGATAAAGTAGGCAATGGGAGGGAGGAAACTGGTAAAGGGAATTACCATGGGTTTCTTTATTTATTTACTTTGTTTACTGGGTAAGTACACTGAGTTGGAAGCCCTTTTTCAGGAATGACCCAGAGTCGCAAATACAAGCAGCTAAAGATGACAATATGTTACACACAAATAAGAATACAACATGCAATATGCAGGAATAATAATTACAACAATATCAACAAATAAATTTAATTAAAACAAACACAATATAACTGTTTCAACAAGTGGAGCCTTAGGTGATGTTTAAAAACCTAATGACTTTTAGTATAATGAAGAAAATCTGGCAAATTATTTAAACATTTCACACATTCAATCATTACAGTAGAAGAAATTGGAATTAATAACACATTCCAATTCATTTTAATTGCCTTTGTTCCTTTTTAAGATCTGAAAGAGTATACAAATGAGAGTCAGATGCTGTTCTCAGAGCTGTGTCCACAACACAATGCAAGCTATACAGACTAATGAACCTTGGAGGTAGCCAGCTAGTATGTGCACATAACACACAATGATGATTACTGTATGACATTTTGAATGCAAAATGACACATCCAATTAAATGTCTTACTTATTAAAGCTATGTCAGTGGAGAAAAATTTGAAAACACAAAAGAATTATAATTTAAGGTGGGTAACAAAATACGTTTTGAAATAATGCATCTGGCTCCCATTGTTAAACAACTTTTAAGTTTAGACAGAGCTTCCAACATTTGATTAACTTGCCTGCTAATAGCCTTTATCTGAGACAAAAATGTTAAATTGGAGTCCAAAAGCACCCACAAATATTTAAATTCAGAAACTTGCTCTAGAAGAGTGCCACTGGAGTCAGAAGTCAACACTGGTAAACATTTGGATACTTTAGGTTTGAATCCAAATATCGTACATTTCATTTTCTTACTATTTAGTGAAAGGTGATATTGTAGCAGCCACAAATTTAATGAAGGGAAATCATTATTTATTTATTTATTTAAAGAGATTTACCACATACGACTTACTGAGCCATTAAGTTCATCCCAGATGTGTCCTGGGGGAAGGGGTGGGGATAAGTACATAATAAGTAAAAAGCACAGTAATATAATAATGCAATAAGGCACAGTAATGTACAATAATATGCAGCATTGTACAGGCATAAATTAATAAGAATACAAATTGATTACACCACAGGTATGGGGTACCAGGTACTCGCATGCTCTAAAGTTAAGGACAAGACAGGGTAGAAAGTAATCATAAATCAGGAGGGGACCAAAGGGAGGAGTGACTGGAGCAGAATATGTGAGAGGAAAGAGAGCAAGAAGGGTAGAGAAATAAGAAAGGGGAAAGGGAAGAAAGTAGAAGAAGAGTTGGAGTGATTGAAGAGAAGGGGGAGCTGGATTTGGGTTGGGAATAGCAAGCATAGAGATATGGAGGAATACAAGTGATGGGGAAAGGCTAAGGGGAAGGGGAGGAGAATGGAGAAGTTAGCTGGTGAAGCAGAAGTGGTGAGGAGGGTGAAGATAGAGGGGTTAGAGGGTTGGAGGGAGGGAAGGATGTTATGGGTAGGAGGGGGGAGAGAGAGAGAAAAGAAGGGGTAGAGATGGGGAAAAGGAAGAGTGTAGAGACTGGAACACAGTAGTGTAAAATGGGGGTGCAGAGAGGTGTAGGAGCTTGGGGCCAGTTAGTGGATAAGGAAAAGAGAAAGGGTGGAGGTAGGACTTAGGCTATAGACATTTCCAGGAGGGAGTGGTTTGGGCTTGAAGTAGTGAGGAAAGACAGCATTTGGAAGAGGCAGAATGAATTGTTAGGGGGAGAGATAGTTCCAGATTTTAGGAAAGCTGAAAGAGAAGGCATACTGTCCAACAAGGGATTTATGCGAGGGGAGCAGTAGGAAGCGATAGCCTGAGTTACAGAGAGAGCAAGAGCATTATTCAAAGCTGAATTAACTTCTTCAACAGAAGATGCACTAATGTAAATAATATAATCTGCATAAAGAATCAGTTTACAATGTGTTGGTGTGGAAGGAATAAAATCAATAAACAGAGAAAGAACGATAGAGGCCCCAGGATTGAACAGCGGGGCACTTCTTGTTCCAAAAACCTGAGCACTAGACTGAAATCCCTCATAGTTCCCTTTCAGAGGATATGCAGTATGGCAGCTTTGAAATCAAGCACATGGTGAATCTTCCAGACCCATGCTCCTCAGCATCCCAATCAGCGATGGAGGATCAACAAGATCAAAAGCTTTCGACAGGTCCTCAAAAACTGCCCCTTGAACTTACCACTGTCCATAGCTCTACAAACATGGTCAGTGAACCTGGCAAGGCCATGCCAATGCTGTGATATTTATGTAATCCATGCTGTTCTGGAGACCAAGGACCATAATCCTGCAGCTATTCAGCTAAGTGATTGTTTATAAAGTTTTCCAATAAGTTTATTAAAGGAGGTAATATGGAAATTAGGTGATAGTTATCCTAAGGAGCCTGATTTAGGAATAGGTTTATTGTAGTATATTTCCATGAATGGGGAAAGTCATCTGTGGTCAAGGACAAATTAAAAATGGTAGACAATGGACAATTAATTGCTGTAGATACAAATTTTAAAAATCTAGGTTCCAATCCATCCTGATCTGCACTTTCATTTGTTGGCATTTTGTTTCATCGTCTTTAGTGCTTGTACTGGCTTACCTCTACGGAAGTAGAAATGAGGTAAACTATCAGAAAAAGGTACCAAAGCTCTCATTTTACATAATTCAATACCATAAATAAGCAAAGGGTCAATACCTGTCTTATATTTAGTTTGGTCCAACAATTAATCAATGAAATCTTCACAGATGTTGAAGACTGTTGTAATTTAATACCATTTTTGTGAATTACATCAGTTGACCCTTTACCTAAAAAATCTATAAATTGTTTTACAGGGGACCAACACTTTTTAGGATTCCCAAAAAGGCTCATGTTGCTTGTTTTGAAAATATTCACATTTTCATTGCTGAATTTTAGATTTACACAAATGTCTTAACTGTCTATATTTGTTCCATTCTGCTAAACTAGTTGAGGCTTTAAAGTATTTCCAGCTATTATCCCTCTGCTTCATTAATGAAAACAACTCAGGGGTAATCCAATTACTAACAGACCCCTTACCTGTCTATTTTGTGTGGTTGTGTGTATATGTGTGTGTGTGTGTGTGTGTGTGAATTTATTTAGAATCTCAAGTAATGCATTTGTAAAATAATCAGCAGCCACATTTATATCAGGATTATACCATGGACATAAGTGAACAGCCAATGAAATTGTCAGACTGGCAGTTTACCACCAGTGTAAATCCTTTGATAATCAATGGCTGTTGATGAGTATATCCAGTATATCCCCTGCAGCATAGGCATGAATACAATAAAAATTAAAAAAAACAAATCAACCTCTTTAATATTTGTATTTTATTATAGTTAAAAAATTTACCTTGGTATAATCGCAATAAGCCACTCAGAGGATGTGGGTTTTCGGGGGAATTACCACAGCTGGCGAGGATTTACCCACTCCAGCCACGGTAAATCCCCTGATAACCCACACACCCTTGTGACTTATTGCTTAAATATCATTCAGGAATGACCAATCAACCAAATTCAATTCTTTCTTTAAATTATCTATATCCACATTTACAAAACTTCTAAAAGATATCAATCTTGATGATATTTTACTTTTTTTATTATTCCAAGTACAAAAAAATAAATGGGCAGGTGGTCACTGATTGCACTTGGAAAAAGACCTTTGGTATTAAGCTTAGGTGGGTTAGTTTTAAGTATCGAGACAAATATTGTATGTTTATTACTAGCTATGTTCATATGAGCACAGTTAGTAATTGAAAAAGACATGATTTTGATATAAATGGTTCCAAATTTGGCTCCATATGGGTTAAAGGAAGATACATGTAATCATCCAGGAAGGACATCAGAGCAGTTGTGGACAAGAAAAAAAAAGAAGCATGGAAGGCCAACTAGACTCGCTGGCATGCTGGCCAGCATAAGGAGTGTAAGCAGTAAAATGGGTAAGCTTCTGGCCTAATGTACTTTGAAGGCCAGGACTTAGTGACCTTTATGTAGACTTGATGGAGGAGAAAAATGACTGAGACACCAGGACAGAGGGATACAGACTAGTCCAATGGGAAAGACCTGACAGGAAGTGGTGGGGTGGCTTTCTTCATAACTCTTCATAATGGAAGGGGTTACTATGGAAGACAAGGATGACAACGAGGGGGCAACAACTGTCACAGAGTCCAGCTGGGTTGAACTAGAAGTAAATGGTCTAATGAGTCATTCTGTGGGAGCACTATGGAATGCAATAACTCAGTGAAGCATGATACATAGTTGATCAGGGAAATTATGAGAGCAGCCCAATCAGATGCAGGTGGAATCCTGTGGGACTATACTCTCCAGAGAACAGACTGGAAATTTGGGAAGGAGAACAAAAGGGCTGAGATTAAGTTGTTGCCCACCTTCCAGGAATGCTTCCTAGAGAAATGTGTTAAAAAAATTAGTGGGTTTGAGGCCACCCATGACCTTGCTCTCAGAAGTGGGGATGAGGTCATCTGCAGTTAAAAAGACAAAGAACCAGTGGAAGACAATTATCACAACTGGGAAATTTTCTCTTTGATGACAAGAAACATTGAAAAACTTCAGCAACAAGCACTAAGAGGTTTAGAAAATAGATTTTTCCATGATGTCCTAGCATCTGAAATAGCTGGAAGAGGCTGGGAATGCAGAACACATATATTTATTTATTTAGTTTTTGTTGACCAGGTAAGTGCACTAGACAAATTCTGCCTATTTTAAGACACGACCCGGGGGAGGGGGATACAGATGAATGCCAACTGTCCTTGAACCAGATTAAGCTGTTGGTGGTATTTTTTTTAATGAATGAGGGGAAATTTGGCCAGGACACCAGGGAAATTCCTTTACTCTTTTCGAGAAGTGCCATGGGATCTTTAACATCCACCTGAACTACCACCAATCCAGGCAGATGGGACCTCAGTTTAACATCTCATCTGAAAGACGGTACCTCAGCAGTGCAGCATCCCTGTCATGCTGCACTGCAGTGTCAGTACTGGGATATTAACCCAAGTGCCAGATGTGGGAACTGAACCCACAGCCCTCTGATCTCCCGGCCTCAGAAGCGAGTGTGCTACCTACTGAGCCACTGACAATATATATATATATATATGTGTGTGTGTGTGTGTGTGTTCATTAAATAAGGTGCTTGAACCACCTATAATGGCCTGCATTCCTGTAGGCTACAAGGAAATAAGGGCCAGCACATGCTCCACTTGCTCAACAGGGAATTTTGACAATGGATTCTTCATCATACTTACAGCATACAGATCCCCTAGTTAAATCTGTAAATATGAAATATGGTGTTCTTTTTCAGAATAAATCAAATTGGCTACATAAGCCTAAAAACAAATTATCTTGACCCATGCTATTCCAATAACTGAGCTCGGTTAGTGGCATATTCCTCTACTGGTAAGACTGCATTGCATAAAGTTGAAATACTTTTGAATGAGGCATGTAGATTTGTTTATAAGGTATGAACAAATTGTCACAAGTGTACAATTTATTCCATTGCAAATCTCCTGACTCATAGCCAGTTGGTGGAGCATTTACTTGGAGGTTGTGCATAGAAGATGAATTGCAGTTGTGCACTGCAAAACTTGGATCAGTTGATTGAACAGAATTAAAGAAGTTAGATTGTTACTATAGCATCTAGGAGGCTAGCTTTAAAACTATGACATTATAGAACAGATATAGGTCAGGATTCTGTCTATTATAGATTAGGATGCCTGTGGAGTTTGTTACTTCATGAAATCACCAGAATTAATTCTTACCTGCAGTTTGCACAAACTGTGAAGTTATATTTGAACATGTTGTATTCTTACGCTTGTTATAACTAGGCTGAATACATATGTATGGTTGCCAATGAAAACTGGCAACTTTTGTACATAGGTTTTCATTTTAAATATATACTTACATACATACAAACATATGATGAATCCAGCTGAAGAAGGCCATTTGGTCTATCACGTCTGCTCGTGTTGCAGGGTCCATAGCTTGAGCTAATGTCCCCTGCCCTCCATCCCCACTCCTTCCATCCTCCTCACCCATGATCCTTACCTTACCCATAAGTCTATCCCAGTCTCTCTTAAAGCTGCCCACTGTCTTCAATGAGATGACCTCTTCCGGCAGTGCATTCCAAGTGTCCATCACCCTCTCTGTGAAGAACTGCTTCCTGACCTCCTTCCTAAACCTCCCACCCCTCCAGCTTAAGACTGTGCTGCCTAGTGTTATGGTTGCCACTCAGTTTAAAGAGACTCTCCTTATCAACCTGATTTATCCCTTTCAAGTACTTGAACGTCCCAACCATGTCCCCTCTCGCTGTCTCTCTCCTGTCTTCCAGGGACTACATGTTGAGTGCCCTCAACCTCTCCTCATATGCCTTACCCTGCTGACAGGCTATCATCTTTGTAGCCCTCCTCTGGACCTTCTCCAGAAGGTTAATGTCCTTTTTGAGGTGTGGGCACCAGTACTGAACTCCATACTCTAGATGCTGTCTTACCAGTGACCTGTACAAGGGCAGTATAACCTCCTCTCTCCTACTACTGATCCCCCTAGACATGCATCCCAGCATCTTGTTTGCCTTTGCTGAAACGAAATGAATGAAAGAATAAATGAATGAATGAACAATTTTGAACAAAAAGGTCAATGACAACTAGAAAATATGGGTTGCTTCCAGGCTAGAGAATAGCACAGAGCAGCACAGAGAAAATCCAAACAAGAAATAGGATAGCCAGAAAAAGCTAGATACCAGAATAGCAGTGGTGCAGCACTGAGAGACTGCAAAATTAGAATTAGGACATGAAGAAAAGGTTGGATACTGGTATAGCAATAGGAACTGCAGACAAAACCAACACTTTTTCCCAGTACATAAATAGAAAGAGGAAGTAAAGGAGGAGGAGGAGGAGGAGGAGACTGGGATCTTGAAAAACAGGGGTGGGGGAGGAAACATGATTGAGCCAGAGGTGATGGTTGAGATGCTTAATTAATACTTCATTTCAGAGTTCAGAAAAGGCTGCTGGTGGGGCTGGTCTCATTGGAATGGTCCTTAACATATGGGGTAGCCACAACACAGTCACTGGACTTCATGTTTGCCTAGATCACTGACTATCTGGCAAAGATCAAGCCAGGAAAATGCCAAGGGGTGGCCACAATATGCCCCACAATCATAGTGGACCTAAAGGAACAATTGGAAGTACCACTTGCATTAATCTTTCAGTAGTCTGTCTAGACAGGTGTCATGTCAGAGGACTGGAACATGGCAAATGTATACTCATCTCAAGAAATGGGCATTGCTGGCCACAGCAAACCACAGCCTAGACAGCTGGACTTCAGTGCTGAGCAAGAGGCTGAAGGCCAATTACAAGAACAGAACAATGAAACACTTGGTTGAGGTCAAGGGTATTCCCCTCACTCATCATAACTTTATGAGGGTCAGATAATTCTAAACCAACCGTATCACTTTTTTCAAGGAGTAGAAAGGGGCAGTGATGTAGTCTATTTGGACTACAGCAAGGCATTTCCTACTGTGGAACATGACAAGCTAACTGGCAATATTAACCAATACATAAGACAATGGATGATGGAGGATGACAATAGTAAAGCTGACATAATGAACAGATATTTCTGCTCAATCTTTACTGAGGAAAAAGAGGGTAATGGGTCTGAAGGGAGTACGAGGGGTGGGAATGGTACAGAAATGAACACAAGTCCTTTTACATATGAAAGGGTTCTAAAAGAACTGGAAGAAATAAGTGTCAATAAAGCAATGGGGCCAGATGGTGTGCACCACAGGGTCCTAAAGGAACTAAGAGAGGGGATAGCGAAACCTCTGGCAATCCTGTTTAGCTGATCACTGGAAACAGGGGAGGTACCCAAAGACTGGAGGGCAGCAGATGTAGTCCCATTACACAAAAGCGGGAACAAAGAGGAAGTGGGGAACTACAGACCAGTCAGTCTAACCGCAGTAGTGGGGAAGATTATGAAAGCACTGCTGAAGGAGAGATTGGTGGAGCATCTGGTTGCTAACAGACTACAGGACCCAAGGCAGCATGGTTTCACTGGGGGGAGGTCATGCCAGACAAATCTCATTTACTTTTTTGACTGGGTAACAAGGGAGGTGGATCGGGGGAGGGCAGTGGCTGTGGCCTATATGAACTTCAGCAAAGCCTTTGACACGCAACCACATAGAAGGCTATTAAACAAACTGGGGAATATGGGCGTGGACAGGACAGTAATGTGGTGGGTGGGTAATTGGCTGGAAGGCAGAACACAGAGGGTGGTGATAAATGGCTGTCACTCCACAGAGGGCAGAGTGACCAGTGGGGTACCACAGGGATCAGTGCTGGGACCAGTCCTATTCAACGTCTTCATCAATGACATTGCACAGGTCCTAGAAGGCAGAACTCCCCTGTTCTCTGATGACATGATGCTCTATAACAGAGTGGACACACCAGAGGGTGTATACAGAATGAGGAGGGACCTGCAGAAGCTTGAAGAATGGTAAGGGGTTTGGCAGTTGAAATTCAATGCAAAGAGGTGCAAGATAATGCATATGGGGCACAAAAACCCTGGAACAACATATCAGTTGGGGGGTGAGGATATAGCATGCACCAAGCAGGAAAGGGACCTTGGGGTTATCATCGCTGATGACCTCAATGTAGGGAAACAATGCGACAAGGCAGCAGGTAAAGCAAATAGGTTGCTGGGATGCATAGGCAGGGGCATCACCAGCCAGCAGGAAAAGGGAGGTCATAATTCCACTATACAAGACACTAGTGAGACTCCACCTGGAGTACAATGTACAGTTCTGGAGACCTTACCTACATAAGGACACAGACAGGGTAGAGGAGGGCAAAAAAGACATTACAGGGATTGCATCACAAGTCCTATGAGGACAGGCTGAAGGACTTGAATATGTACTCCATGGAGGAGAGGAGGGAGAGAGGGGATATGATGCATAGGAGTACCTTACAGGGAGTAACAGGGTGCAGGAATACACTATTTTCCAGAAAAAAAAAGTTCCAGTACTAGAGGGCATGGGATGAAGTTGGAGGGAAGGCAATTTAGACGAAACATGAGGAAGAATTTCTTCACAGAAAGGGTGGTGGAAAAGTGGAACACACTGTCAGAGGAAGTGGTGGGAGCTGAAACAATTATGGGATTTAAGAATGCATGGGATAGACATAAGGGAATTCTGGACGTTAGGGGTAAGGAGCAACAGATTTCTAGAAAAACATAAAGGGAACTTACAAGCTCAAATGGGCAGACTGGGTGTGCCATAGGCTCTTATCTGCTCACAGTGTCTATGTATCTATTGCATGTATCTACATAAACAAGGTGGATTGTTAACTCAGTTGGGGGAAGGATGCAGAGTGTGGTGGTGGATAGGCACTATTCTGATTGTGAAGGAGTAGTTGGTGTGCACAGGGATCTGTGCTGTGGCCACTGCTTAACCTGGGAAAATGTGCTTGACTCCTGGAGACGCTGATTTAATGTAACTAAGCTCAAGGTGCTACATTTGAAGTGGAAAACATAGGCAGTACCTACATACTGTGTGGGTATTCATTTGTTGTAGCCAGGGAGAACAAGGAATGTGGGTCATAATAGACATTGGGCTGTAGCGGGGCAATCAGGGTGCAGCTGCTGTCCAAAAGGCTAGAAAAATCCTGAAACGTGTCAAGGTGGGTTGACCAGCATACCAGCAGAAGTAATCCTTTCTCTTTACAAGGCCCTGGCCATATTCCAGCTGAAGCCCACCAACAACCTTCTTGGTCTGTGTGTGTTTGTGTGTGTGTGTCTGTGAATTTAGATTTGTTTTTTATTTTGTTATGTTTTTCTGCTGGAGCACCTACACCATTTTCCACATCTCATCTGTGAAAGTCTTCTGAACAAGTTCTTGCAATTCATCAGCCTTTTCATTTCTAATCAAGTTTTTGGAAGCAATCCCATACCAAGCTAAACCTTTTCATTTCTAACCAACTTACTGGAAGCAATTTCATACCAAGCTAAAGAATGCCAACTTTCAGCACATTTGATTACAGCAACATCAGAAGCACCCATGGTAAAAACCTTTTCTGCAGCATACACAAAACTGTCTGGTGCCAGAATCTTCAAAGATCTGCATCTTACTAGGGGTTTTATGTTAATGCTATGGGTAAAGGGATTGACAGCTCTGTTCCCGAGGCAGTATTTTAGCACCTCCTTAGAGTGGCTACTTTATTAATTGGGAATATCCACTGTCCTTCCCAGATTGTCCTGGGTCTAAAGTCCTTGATATTTTCTTATACAGTACCTTCTCCCCCTTTGAACTGTGTGGCAGGCTGAACCTCAATTCTGTGAGCAGATCAGGGGTTCAACGGCAGTCAGTGTTTTCCATAGCCCTTCACCTTCATCGAGCACCTCTACACTTTTGTGGCTGCACCTGGGAACCCCCCTCGATGAATGGACCTTCCTCCAGCTGAAAATCCACCAGTTGAGCAGCTTTTTCTGTTCTAGGAGCTACACAAAGCCTGCAAAATTTAAACAGATCAAGCACTGGTCTTGATTCTCACTCTGCATACAAACTGCAGGAGCAGATTAGAGGGTCATGAGGGTAGCCTGTGTTTTCTACAGCTGTCCCCCTGCAAAAAACACATCTACACTTCGGCAGCTGCATCTGGGGCCCTCCTCCATGACCAGACTTCCTGCAGCCACAAATCCAACAATCAGGTAGCTTCTTCTGTTCTGTGGGTGAGGTTACACAAAGTCAATGGAATTTAAACAGACCCGATGAGGTTTCAGTCCTCACTCTGCATGCTAACTTTAGGAGCAGATCATGGAGCTCTGATGGCAGCCAGTGTTTTCAACAGCCCTCCACCGAGTGCCTCTACACTTTGACAACCACACCTAAGGACATCCTCAACAACAGAACCTTCATGCAGCTGTGAATCAACCAAATCAGGCAGCTTCTTCTGTTCCATTGCTGGAACTACACAAAGCCTGTGGAATTTAAACAGACAGTGCAGTCTTGATCCTCATTCTGCACATCAACTTTAGGAGCAGATCAAGGGTTCCCAGAGGGCAGCCTGTTTTTTTTTTTCTATAGCTCTCCACCTGCACCAAGCATTTCTACACTTTCACAAACATATCTTGGAACCCTCCATGATGACTGGACCATCTTCTAGCCACAAATCCACCAGTCAGGTGTCTCCTTATTTTCGTTTTTATTTCATTTAGTTTTTGTTGCCTGGGTAAGTGCACTAGACAAATTCTGTCTATTTTCAAGCAAGACCCAGGGGAGGTGAATCTATGTTCCATGGATGGGGCTTCTGCACTTTATTAAAGCTCTGTCTTCCTCTAGTGGCCCTCTGTGATGTGGCTCAGAATGCTAAGGGCTGCAGCACCAACAGTGTCACACTGTAGGTGTCAGCTGTGGAGTCAACCGTTGGTCAGCTATGCTGCCCCACTAGTGTGTGACTACAAAGTGGGTATACCATTTCTCTGTTGCATAACATCACATATAATCCACAAGCTTTGGGACTTGACTCCACCACTGTCCATTGCTGTCTTATGTAATTGCTGGTATGGTTGCTATATACCATATACCTGCACATTTACAGTAGGTACAAAGGTACAAAGTGTTACTGCTTCAGCTCATCTCCTGTAACAATAAAACATATATTTTGCTTGCTCTGCCTGCTCTTTATTTACAATAAATCAGTGTAACAATTTCAGAGCCAACTATTTAGCACTCGCAGCTGCTCCTGTCTCTAAATATGGCCTTGATCTCTCCACACTTGACAACGCCCACTGGGCGGCACTCCACCTCACCCCCTTACAACTCTCCCCGTTGCATATTGCCTCTGTTAATACCGGCATGTGCTCAGCTGTATCAATGTAATTGCAACTAAATTGTATCAATGTAATTGCAACTAAATTGTATAAATGTATGAAACCACTCTGTGTACCTCTAATGACATGACTTTTATGCTGCAACCTAAATGTTTTATGCTGTAACCTAAATGTGTTTCTGTCTGTCCTCTATGTGATGAGGTACCTTTGGAAATGAGCCTCTGGCTCAAAGGTTGTAAACTGATGTACAAATAAATAAATAAATAACTGCTCCTTCTTATGCTCAGCTGATTGTTTACTGTTATGCTTTATCCTGGTTCTTTGACAATGCCACTATGTGCAGCCATTAATAATTGTTTGATTTACATACACTCTGTACTGTATACTGTAAGCTTTATTGATTCTTGACAATGCCAGTATGTGTGCAGCCTTCGATATTTGTCTCGCTTGACATACAATCTCCTTATTATCTGTTGATATCTTTGTACCCAATCATAACATGGAACCATTGTAAATGAGTACTTGTGCTGAAAGGTTTAATTCTGAATTGAGGGATCCAGAGAGCCTTGACAAGGCCAGGTACCCCTCAATTTCTTGAACCTAAACAGTGGTTCAGAAATCCTCCATGAGCTACAGCTCAGCTCATTCTGCAAGGGATCCAACGAGCCTTAACAAGGCCAGGGACCCCTCAATTTCTTGAACCTAAACAGTGGTTCAGAAATCCTCCATGAGCTACAGCTCAGCTGATTCTGCAAGGTACTAACCCAGATTTTTGGATTTGGTACCAGTGGAAGCTGATTTCCAAGTGGCCCACACTATCTCTTGCTGAACACATCTCTAACTACTGTATCTCCCTCTGTGTCTGCAGTTGAATTTATGTGCCAGGGTTTAATAATTTGTTTAATCCTTACAGTCATTTTTAAGTTCTAAGTTGATATTAGAAGTGAATTTTGAGCTTTTCCATTAGCAGATTATATCCTCTCACCACTAGAGGGCTATATCTCTTGTAGTAACTCCTATCCTATCTGAAACATCACACACTCTATTCTTTTATCATCACAATGCTCCCTCCTCACTTGTGCTTCTAGCTCCTTTCTACCTACAGGGGTTAAACGCAGATGCTCTCCCACCATCTGTAAACACACCTCTTGAATAGTAGCTGATTGGCTGTCCCAGTCTTCACTGCCTTGCTTTGCTCTCCGGGCACTGCGCCCATTGACTTTGCATTAGTTTTGCAGCAAAATTTCACCCGCCTGCCCACCCCCCTCCTACCTTACTTAAATAGACCTCTAACCCCGCCTTCCCTCCCTCTTACATACCCCACCTCCCACTGCCTATTGGCCAACACTTGTAGCTTCCTCTGCTTTGCTTATGCCTCCCATCCCCCTTCTCTTATCCCATGTAGTGCTTACTGATTGAGGTGCTCCCTTTCTCAATCTCTCTTTCTATCTGCCTCCTGCTAGCCAAGTTACTCCCTCCTGTTCAACTCGCTTACCCACCCCTACTGTGCTAGTACGCAAGCCATATGGGTTGTCTCTGCCTTTCTCTCACCTCTTCTCCTCCTCCTTGCCCTGCCCCCCCTTCTCTCTCCTGGTCCTAGCCACCCCACCCCACCCACCCCGCCACCCTTTACTCTGGTTTCCACTGCTACTCCAAGGAACCTCCACTTCCACTCAAGACTTGTGCTTAGTCCACGCTTGATATTCCTGGTTACTTACCTCGACCACTACTCTCAACAAGTGTGGCCACCTCTCTATACTGTACCACCTTGCAGTCCATATGGGATACCACCTGGAACCTTGCAACCTCTACTCCCGGAAACAACTATCAAAACTATCTCTCAAAGAGCTGCGACTCTGCTCCTTAAAGCTCCTACTCCTCCTCCTCCTCCTCCTTCTCATCTCAGGCAGCGTCCATCCCAATCCTGGCCATAGAAGCTCAGGACACACACAAACTCTAGGTGCTCTTATCCTTGCAGCCATTAATATCTGCAGCCTACTACCAAAGCTGGATGCACTCCAAGCCTTCATATGTCAACACAACCCTGACATCCTTGCAGTGGTGGAAACTTGGCTGATGCCTAAAGTTCCTGACTCAGCAGTATCGATACAGGGCTACAATGTCCACAGGCTGGACCGAATATCCAAAAAAGGTGGTGGTTGTGCAATCTATATCAAAGACTCCCTGTCATGGCACCCTGTAGCAACTCTGTCACTTTCTGTCTCGACCCAGATTCTGCTAATAAAAATCATCCTAGGTCCCAACCATAAAGCCCTGACTATTGTCTCCATATACATCCCACCCAGGGACCCTAAACATGGCTTCAACGATGTCCTGAACTTTAACAACTCTCATCCTCCTGAAGCTGAACTTATTCTATTAGAGGATTTCAACATAAACTGGTTAGCATCAGGCGCCAGTGCCTATAAAGACTCCATCTCAGCTGCTAACCTCATGCAAATGGTAAACTCCCCTACTAGGATTAACTACAAGACTGGCTCTAGTAGCCTCCTGGATTGGGTCCTCACCTCTCACCCCACAATGATTTCTCATATGACCATTCTCCTAGACTCTCTCAGTGACCACTCCCCAGTCATATGTGCATGGTCTAACAAATTCCTCAAGCCCCCTTCCCAAATTATTGCTAGCAGAGTCCTTCCTCATAGAAAACTTCCACATCCCAAACAATACTTGCTTCTACAAGACTGGCTACCCATCTACGAAGCAACAGATGTTAACTTGGCTCTTAATCACTCCATCTCAATTTTGAACAAAGCCTGCAACTTCTTTGCCCCTGCTAAAAGGTGCAAAACAAAATATCTCTCTAACCCATGGCTCACTGCGGCTTTTCTCTCACAGTTGAAACTAAGGGACCACCTCTGGGCACTTGCCAGGGCCACTGGCAAACAACTGGACATCCAAAATTACAAACAAGCATGAAATGCCTGCACAAAAGCCATCCGGCTCACAAAATTCACCCATTACAAAGACGCTCTCACCAATACATAGGGAAATGGTTGTGCTTTCTGGGACAATATCAAGGATGTCATGGGGAAGCCGCTAAAAACCTGTTAATGGTTGATGGATCCTCAACCCTTGACCCCAAGGTGATCGTAAACATCTTTAACATGGCTTTTTCAGACCATAGTGCTATCCTACCCCATGACTTTTTTGAAAACAGGGCCTACTCCCCAAATACCTCAGCCCCACAGTCTAACCATCCCCTCTTCTACTTCAGGGAGGTAAGGCTGAATTAAGCTCACCGTTATATTACTGCAGCTATCTCTAAATCTAGATCTAGTAGCGACCTTAAGCTTCTGTTGCTCATCCTCGATGAGGTAATTCATCCATTAACAAAAAATCCTAAACTTCTCTCTCAGCTGTGGAAATATCCCGGACTTATGGAAAACAGCCACTGTGACACCTGTCCATAAAAGTGGGGATAAGACAAATCACTCAAATTATCACCCTATCTCCATACTGCCCCCACTCTCTAAGGCACTCGAGCATCATGGTTGATCAACTTACCGACCACGTGGATAAATACAGTATACCTTGTCCACAACAACATGGTTTCCAGAAAGATCACAGCACCACCACAGCCCTTCTTGAGTTCACTGGAGTTTTGCACAAATCTCCCTTGACAATGGCCTTCTCATAGGGGCTGTTTTCATCTACCTCTCCAAGGTCTTTGATACAGTACACCATGGACTACTGATTGACCAACTACTGAATGACGGGCTATCACATGACTCTTCTCTCTGGTTTATAAGCTACTTAGAAAACCGGTCGCAGAGAGTAAAAATGGCTGACACTCTTTCTGACACCCTGCCTGTTCCTTCGGGTGTCCCACAGAGATCCATACTGGGCCCCCTCCTTTTTAGCCTTTTCTTAAAGTCCCTCCCTTACCACTGCTCTGAGCAGATCATACTATATGCCGATGATGCTATTGTATTCTCCACTCACAAAGATCCTGCAACTCTTCAACACAACCTTCAACTTGGTTTCAGTTCTGTAGAGACATGGTTTCTTAATCATAAACTGGTCCTCAATGACAAGAAACCAAATCTATGCTCTTCTGCAGCTCTCATAATCCACACAAGCTACACCACTTGGCTATCTCCACCACCCGGGGGAACACTCTAGATCAGGTGGGGTCCTTCAAATACTTAGGGATACAGCTTGACCCAAATCTCTCCTATGGACCTCACATAGATAATGTAGCTAGAGCTGCTAATATACAGCTTGGTTTACTCTACAAACACAGACAACACCTCACGCCAGAAGCTTTGAAGGTTGCAGTCCTGAGCTCTGTGGTCTCTGTAATAGGCAATGGTCTCATCATTTATGGCTCAGCTGCAAATACAACCCTTAGATGCCTCTCAACTGCCTTAAATAAGGCATGTCGGCTCATTACTGGTGCTCACCGTCTCACCCACACATGTGACCTGTACACCCAGACCGGCTGGCTCCAACTATCGAACCGCATAAAGTTTCTCACCTGCTTCATGGTGAAAAAAATCTACCTTGGCCTTGCACCTTCTGGGGTCTCAACTCTGTTACAACACTGAACCAACAAATGGTGCCTTTGGAGATCCATGCTACAGCTACTGAAAGTCCTCCACTGTCACACTTCACAGGGACAACACTCTTTTGCTTATCTAGTGCCACTCTGGTTCAATGGCCTCAGCCCCACCATCTCCTCTGCCCTGACAATTAGTATGTTTAAAACTAGGCTCTGGGACTATCTTACTACCAACAGCTCCTGTGACTGCCCAACTTAACCTTGTTTCTCCACTTTCTGCCTGCTCTAGTGGTCCCCCCCCCACTGGATTCTACCCTCACATCTTGATATACCCAATGCTGCTCTTTTCACCCTCTCCCTACCCTACCTACATTCCTTCTTCCTCCCCCTCCCCTTTTCCCTCTTCCTATGACTCTGACACTTCTTATCTCTTGTCTATTTTCTCTGACAAATGCCGCTGGCTGCCTTGCTTACAATGTTACCCTTGAATTGTATTAATCTGTAATCTGTTTGCAATGTCCACATTGTTGTAATGTCTGTCTTGATGTTCCCCATAATTTGTATTTCTCTGACGTGGAACCTTTGTAAAAGAGCCTTGGCTCAAAGGTATTTGTAATCCTAGACTTGATAAATAAATAAATAAAATATAATATTTGAATGCCTGCCATTGTGTATTGTTGTAGATATGCATGCTCTTTTAACTTAAGATGGCAATTTGTCTAGCTCACATTCGGTACCTGCCTGATCTACCTATCAGAGATCTGCAACCTTGCCAAATTTAAATGGACTGTAATGTCCTACAATTATTTGGGGCCTGTCCTATTCCTTATATAGGGTCTGCCTTATTCCTGACCAGTACTGGTATCTGGTGTGCTCCAACTGTTGGTTAAAATGGATTATTTTAAATTACTTTCATTCTTGCTTTATTATCACTGAAAGAGGAAGTCCTGCCAAAAAAGCTACATTGCAGAATTAGAATAAGCATATCCCCTCTGTAAATCCCATACCAAAATGTAGGTTTCACGTGATTCATTTTGCAGTTATGAGCTAATTTATAACCCTGATTTATCTACCGATTCAAAAAAAACAGTTTCAGTGCAGAGCCACTGATGAAGCCATAGCCTGAACTCACAGTCTAATTCTCCTGTCAGTAACTTTATATAATCTAGTTCTTCAAAATTTAAGAAGCTGTAGCTGTAGTAATCATTTAAAAAAGAAAACTGAAATAGGGTTGTCTGCAGTGCTTGTGTTTCCAGAATGTTCAGATGCATGGTACTATGCTTTAGAATGCATCAGGAGGTGAATTTGGAATGCATCACTGAACCAAGGTGTAGAATGTCAAGGTGGTGCACAATTTTAAAATGTTGGGAGAGGGCATGCAATCTTGGAATGCAGCAGGGATGTGTCCCCTTAAAATGTGGTGGGATACTCAATCTCAGAATGCAACAGGAATACACATTGAGGAATTTGGCAGGGACTGGCAATTTCAAAATATAGTTGGGATTCCCAGTGTCAGAATGTGACAGGAAGCACCATTATTCTAAAATCATTTGTCCCTGCCACATTTCAAAATTGTATGCATCCACCACATTTCAAAATGTGCATCACATCCCCACTGTATTCCATTGTGTCACAGCCACATTCCAAAGTTGTTACTGTCACATTCCGAAATTGTGTATCACCACCACATTCTGAAGGTGCACATCATCTACACATTCTGAAACTGTGTGTCACTGACATATTCTGAAACTATGTAACACTAGCACATTCTGAAACTGTGTGGTACTGCCATATTCTGAAACTGTGCATTGCTATCACATTTTGAAATTGTCACTTTCACATTCTGAAATTGCATCACTGACACATTCCAAATTTGTGCATCACCAACACATTCTGAGCTTGTGTGTCACCACCACATTCCAAAACGGTGTGTCACTGCCACATTCTGAAATTGTGCATCACTGCCACATTATGAAACTGCACATCACCTCCAGATTTTGAAACTGTGCATCACCACCACATTCAGAAATTATTTCTCTGCTGCATTCTGAAACATTGCATCACTTCCAGATTCTGAAATTGTGCATCACTATCACATTCTGAAATTGTACATCACTGCCCCATTCTGAATCTGTGTGTCACCACCACATTCTGAAACTATGCTTCACTGCCACATTCCAAAACTGTGCGTCACCAGCACAGTTAGAAACTACATCACTGTCACATTCTAAAAGTGTACATCATCACAACGTGCTGAGATTGTGCATCCTGAGCACATTCTGAAACTGGGCGTCACCACCACATTTGTGAAAGTACATCACCACCACATTCCAAAACTGTGCATCATTGCCTCATTCAAAAATTGTGTGCCATGACCACATTATGAAATTGTGTCACTTGCACATTCCGAAGTTGTGCGTCACCTCTACATTCCGAAATTGTGTGCCACCACCAACTTTTAAGACTGTACCTTCCTGCCACATTCCAAAATTGTGTGTAAACTTTCACATTCCAAAATTTTCTTTCATTGTCGCATTCTGAAAATGTGTATCTCCAGTATATTCCAAAATTGTACATCCCCACCACATACAGAAAATGAGTGTAACTGCCACATTCTGATGCTGCATGTCCAAATCACATTCTAAAATTACACATTCCTGTCTCATTCAGAAATTGAATGGGACTAGCACATTCTGAAACTACATCACTGCCACATTCTGAAACTCTGTGTCCACACCACATTGCGAAATTGCATGTTGTCACAACATTTTGAAATCAAGCATTCCAACCACATTTTGAAATTGTGCATCATCACCACATTCCAAATGTATGCATCTATGATACAATATGAAATTACATATCCCTGCCACCTTCCACAGCTATGTGTTCCCCACATTTCAAAATTGTGTTATCGGCCACATTCTGAAAATATATGACACAAACACATAATTAATTTTAGTGTCACTGCCACGTTCCAAAATTACAGTATGTGTGTCCAAACTACTTTCTGAGATTGTGTCATTGCTGTATTCCACAACTGCAACCTGGTGTCATTTTGAAATCTCATACCTGCAGTATTCTAAAAATTGCACACAACTTTTTCATTCTAAAGCCATGTTTACTGCTGCATTCCAACCCCGTCACATTCTGAAGTATTGCACCTTTGATTTGTATGTACTGAAATGGAAATGCATGCACTGACCCATCAGTGTCAGTTTTCCATTATCAGATGTTGACTATAGTTTTATGTAACATGGGAGAAATAATTCATGCAAGGTAGCTTGTGTGGAGGACTAGGTTGTAAGTTCATGTTATGACATCATCAGTAGCTCTTCTTTGAAACTGGCTTTTTTGAACAAGCAGTGACTTTAGGGTTAGAAAATGACATAATTCATAAACAAAGTAACTTATAGATCTCATTTTAGGCATGAGGCTAACTGGGGACATGCTGATCCAAATTCTGAATTTATTGATGCCAGAAATGTTGGTTGGGCTCCCTCTAATGTTAATATGTTTTTAGTTAAGGCCAGTACTGAATTGTCTGCCAGTGCAATATCATGCTGTCCTGTTTGTACTGTCTACCTCATACATCTACAATGACTTAAGGAGCTGCGGACGCCTCAAGGAAAACTTTGAAAAACATAATGTGTGGTACAATTCTGCTTGCATTCCATATGTATTTAACAAATGTCTCCTCCCTATTACTTATTAATGAGAAATCTGCATTCCTTAGAATTCATCTGCCTCTTTTGCTTACTCCTTACATTTTGTCATAGACCTCTATTGTGATATCACATTCTGTTGGCATGAGAGTAATTGTGATGTCACAATTTATAGATATATAAAAGTTATATAAGATATATAAAAGTGAACTAGTTCACTCTAATTTAGCTATTAGGGAATGGGTTGTTTTGCTACTCTTTCTTCTAGTCAGTAACATTCAACCCAATCCTGTACCTTTAGCAAGTGAGCATGATGCAGACACCATGACTCCCAAATACTCTTTATCCATTGTGCATGGACACATTAGAAGTTTCTCACCAAAATTATATACACTCAGTGCATGGGTTTTGAGAAATGATTTCAGTCTGGTCACAGTGTCTTAGATATGGTTATCCTAGAGAATATCAGATTCAAAAACAGATACCAAATTATTGCTTACTAAGATGAGACAGGTTAAGATAACATGGGAGTGGGGTTCTAATCTATTACAGAGTTTGTTTTTCTGTGGTGGCTAATAATTTCACCAATACATTATCATCCTTTCATTTTGTTTTTTTTTCTGCCATGTTATGTTTTGTGGGTACCAAGCACCTACCGTTAGCTACTTTTTATATTCCTACAGGTTATTCTGAGGATGGATTTGCTTTATTGTTTGAGTTCAGGCAGTCCAAATGCGACATAAATGAAATCCTTCTCCTTGGAGATAATGGGATGAGTAAGCAAACTGAAGATGTAGAGACCACCTTGAGAACTTGCACTTTAAGAAAGTGATTTCCTCAGGTACAATACTAAATTACAAGTACAGCAGCTTACACTGAGTGCCTAATAGACTGGATAGTCACTCCTAGTCCAGATCATATCTATCAAGCCCATACTTTACCTGATAGCTTAAGTGACCATTCACCAGTTATTTTCTATTTGAGTGCTTGCAGGACTCAGTCCTCTTCTCTACATATAACATCCAGATCCATTCATAATCTAAACATTAGTGAATTCAGAAATACTGTTTCACAGGTTGACTTGTCTTCTTTCCACGCCATCTCCTTAGCGGATTTGATATTGGATTATTCTAGGGACACGGTAGTGCTTCTATAGTTAGGGTTGAGTAGGCTGATAATGGGTTCCACCATCAGAATGCTCCAGTGATCTGGTGCCAGGCCGTTATGGTTCCAATTGGCAATGTCACAGATCATGTTTCTTGTAGAGGGCTGTGCCTACCGCACCCCTCTTGTGGGGGGCTGCATCCCCTGTACTAATAGATTCCTACTCCAGGGGTGGGCATATCTCAGGGAGGGGGGATGCATCCTGAATTTGGCACCCTGATTCCCCAGCACCATAATGATGGTGCTTTGAGCACCATAAGGGGATTAATGTTAAACCCCAGTTTTTGCACCTCAATAACGTTTTTGTCATTTAATGAAATAGCCCAAAATTTGCAATGTGCATTCTGGCTGCCAGAGATTCAAGATGTGAAAAGTTTTGTGACAGCATCTTGTTCAATTTTCGAGATACAGAGTGCCAAAAAACAGAAAAAAACATGTTTGGTTTCCCTATGCTTACCATTTGGTGCCTTTTGCTCTCACCTACAGACTGAATGGTATGGCATTTTTTCTTGACATTTTCAGGATTGAAGGGACCCATGCCAATGGTGAGCCTTTGGAAGGTTTTGTGAACCAATATTATATGAGTCAAGAATTTATAACAATTTTAGAATTAACATCCTGATATGAACAGTAAAAAAAAAAAATGACTTGCATCTCGCACCTTAAAAAAAAAAGATTGCAACTGCTTATTTCCATGATATACCATGCACTGTTATGTGACACACCTCCAGCCAGTGAATGAAAGGTGCAGGGTTGTACACAGCTCCAGCTACCATATGGTGAAGACAACTTTCCTCTTGGTATACTGCCTTGCACCTCTTTCCCCCCTTGTGTGGTAGAGGTCCATGTATATTGGCTGACAGATGCACTCTTTGCCCTGTGCATCTGTAGCTGTGGCCACATAGAAGTGCAGGGACCATGGGGCCCTGCACTTCTGCAGCCCACCAGACAGCCCCATGAATTCTTCACATCTGTTATTGCACAGAACTGCAGGACCCACAAAGGCCCTGCTCTTCTGTAAGTGAGTGGAGTCCTCCCCTTGGTGCAGAACACCTGCATCTGTTCATGTAGATCACAAAGGGACCTGCTTGAATGAGAACACAATTCCACTATCTCAAAAAGAAAAGAAGTTCTTTGCAAAACACTTTGTTAATGCACCAGTTAGGGTAAGGTAATACCATAAAACTAAGGAAATGTGGTATTAGGGTTTCCAACCCTAACTCCCTCCACCCCTCAAGCACCAAAAGGATAAAAACATTAGGTATTTGGGTTTCTAGAGTCTTGGCAAAATCAGTGGAGGGATCTTCCTTGGGGTGTCAACCCTAATGTCCACCCCGTCCTCTGAGCAAACATCACACATGATCTCCATGAAGAAAACTGCAACTTGAGTTGCCAAGATGAGGTGAGACATAATACTCTAGCTTTGAAGAGTGTATCACTATGAGACGCTGGCTTGGAGCTGTTCCTTGTGCTTTGGACTAGAGGCTAAATGCTGGGGGGAGGGGGACTATTAGGGCTGATAACCCCAAGAAAGATCCCACCACTGATTTGACAAGAATTCAGAGACCCCAAACCCTAATGTTCTTTCCATTAGCTGCTTGGGGGTGTGGGTGTGGTGGGGAGGGAGTTAGGGCTGGAAACCCTAATGCCACATTTCCCTATCTTCATAACATTAAGTTACCCTAACAGGTGCATTCATGAAGTTTCTTGTGAAGAATATTATATATTAATTTAACAGGATTTGTAATCACTTTGCCTCATCCATCACTTATGTACTGAAAATAGAAGTCAGGAATTGATCACTCCTTGTCAGGTATGACTGATACAGGAGAGATACAGTACCTGGAAAGCTTTTAGAAAACAATGTACAAATCCAACATTGATTAAATATAAAAAAAATGAATAAAAAGTCTGCCAAAGCATTGCTGCCAATGCCCCCTTGTCTGTGTCCCCTTCCATGTAACCTGGCCTTAGGCAGGCAGGTAGGGTTCCACTCATGGGGGTGAGGAGCAGCCATGGCACTATACCCTAGGGAGGAACCACTGGGCCACCCAGTTGGAGGCATCTGGAGGCAGATGAGAGTGAGGGGTTAAAAAGAGCTGGAGCCAACAGCACCCTCTCACTCTCCTTACCCTCTTCAGAATAAATGATTTATACAATGTTGCAATGGCATGTACAGCTGGGAGATCTTATCGGTCACCTCTGACCTCTGCATCCCTTCCCATAAAGTGCACTACCCTTTGTGCAGGCTGAAGGAATGAAGTACCTCTCTGTGCTGGTTTATTCTCAGAGAGTGGGGAGGTCATGTGGCCAGGTGGCAAGTGACCACCCATGTCTTGTGGCACCACTCCAGCAGGCAAGCCCAATAAAGTTGGACCACAACCCCCCAATTGGGTCCAGGTCTCACTGCCACATGCATCTCTTGTCAACCAGGGAGGAAAGGTTCTTTGAAAGAATTTAACAACTTCACCTTTTCCTCTTGTACCATTACTCTGAGAGAATCCCAAGCTGCTATATTACAAAGACTGCAACAGGTCTGTTATCAGAGCTAAACCTACTCTTGGAAAAACCCCTTTGGAAGAGCTGAAAAACCTGGGAAAATCTATCTGATGGAAAACTGTGACACTCGTCCCCAGTCTGTAGTAAGGTCACCCACAGTGGGACAAAGGGTTCCCAACTTTAGTCTGGCCAGCCAAGAACCCTGCTTTTATGAGGGCAGGTGGATGGGAAATTCAAAGAGGGTAAGGAAAATGAGTGGGAGCTTTTAGCTCCAGCTCCTTTTAACCCCTCACTCTCTGCCCTCTCCAGATGCATCCCACCTTGTGGGTGGCCCCAGTGGTTCCTTTCCCTGGGGTGGCATCATTGCTACTCCCCACTCTCACTGGTGAATCCTGCCTGTCTGCCTAAGACCTGTTTACAGGCAAGGCAAGGCACATTTTATTTCTATGGTGCCCAATCCTGGAGGCTCTGGGCACCTTTCGTAGAAGCAAATGAGTAAAGCAGTACAATAATATATAAAATCATACATAAACAAATAAATTAGCACAATAATTCAGTCATCATGTATAAAACATCAGGTGATCAGTGCATTCAAGCATCTTCATCAGAGAAAGCCAAGGAAAATAGGTATGCCTCTAGTCCTTTTTTAACTTTTTCACACCACAAGAGCTCTTTGAGAGTTCCACCACTTGTGTCCTGTATACTCTTAACACTGCATCCTGGGCCTTTCTAACAAAATCATGTCACACACACATCAGTGTCAGTGGCTCAGTAGGTAGCACACTCACCTCTGAGGCTGGGAGATCAGAGGGCTGTGGGTTCAGTTCCCACATCTGGCACTTGGGTTACTATCCCAGTACTGACACTGTAGTGCAGCATGAGAGGGGTGCTGCACTTCTGAGGTGCCATCTTTTGAATGAGATGTTAAACTGAGGTCCCATCTGCCTAGATTGGTGGTAGTTCAGGTGGATGTTAAAGATCCCATGGCACTTATCGAAAAGAGTAGGGGAATTCCCCTGGTGTCCTGGCCAAATTTCCCTCATTCAATAAAAATACCACCAACAGCTTACTCTGGTTCAAGGTCAATTGGAATTCATCTGTATCCCCCTTCCCCGTGTCATGCCTGAAAATAGGCAGAATTTGTCTAGTGCACTTACCCGGTCAACAAAAACTAAAAAAAAAAAAAACTAAAAAAAATCAAGCCATAATCAGCATGCCACAAACAAATGGAAATACCTCTTGAACCGTAAGGGCTACACACAAAGTATGAGCGGCAAAGTTGGCCAGCATAAAATGACCTTTCCAATGATGCTATGCAATCAATTGTAATCAATTCAGTTTTTATTTTATACTAGCTGAAATACCAAACAACTGTTTTTTTTTTAATTTATTCAAGGTGCTTAGGTGAGGCTTGCAAGACAAATGTCAACCATGCACACCATACCATAAACAAATGTGAATAACTTCTAAAATACATGTGATTGACAAAAAGTATCAGTGACAAAGTTGTTCAGCACAACATTACCTTTCTAACGGTGCTGTGCAATCAATGTAAACAATTTGGTTTTTATTTTGTACTAGCCGAAATACCCCAAAACTGTGGGGTTTTTTTCAGATTTATTCAAGGTGCTTAGGTGAGGCTTGAGAGACAAATGTCAGCCATGCACACCATACCAAAAACAAATGTGGATAACTCCTAAAGTATATGTGATAGACCCAAAGCAAAGTTGTTCAGCACAAAATAACCTTTCTAACGGTGCTATGCAATCATTTCTAAGCAATTCTGTTGTTTAATATTTAGGTAAAAACTGCTGACTTCCTCAGGAGTTTCCATGCCTGAGTGAAAGTCAGCTGAGTATGTCTACAGTCGTTATTGGCCTGAGTGGCTATGCTTTCAGACACCACCTACAGTCGTATCCAGGCCTGAATGAGTTAAAGGACTTGACTGTCGGGCCCTCCTGACAACAGATGGAAACATGTTCCACAGGGTTGGCCTGGCAACACTAAATGCCCTGTCACTGGATGTATTAAGCCTGACCCTGGGGACATCAAGGAAGCCCTGGTAGCAGAATGGAAGGAAGGGACTGAGGTTACAGGTGTAAGGAGCTCAGCCAGAGAGCCAGAGACCAGCACATGTAGGGTCTTATAGGTGAGCAAGCTCACCTTCAAGATGACCCCCACCTTACTGGCAGCCAGTGCAGAGACCGCAGGGCTGGGGTCACATGTCTGGACCTGGGCAGGCCCATGAGTAACTGAGGCACTGCATTCTGCACTAGCTGTAGCTAGTGAAGGGTCCCTTCAGTGACCACAGAATAGAGGGCATTACAGTAGCCAAGCCTCAAAATAACAAAGGTGTGCACCAATGATGGCAGCTCTTTGGGCAGAACTAGTGGCTTTATCCTGGTGTTATTCCTCAAGTGGTAGAAACCACTTTTGACCACAGATGACACTTGATCTTCAAATGTCAATCTGCTGTCCAGGATAATGCCCAGATCCTGCACCCCAGGGAAAGACAACAATGGAGCGGATCCAAAGAACAATCCTGTACCCATTCAGGAGGCACTCCCATCATGCCCACAACGTGGCTCCATTATCAGTACCTCTATCTTATCTGGGTTCAGTCACAACCAGCTGGAGGACATCCAGTCATTGATCTCTGCCAGGCAGCTGTTGAACACTTCCACAGCATTGGATGATACTTTGTTTAAATGTTGCAAATTATTTTATAACCCTAAATTCACTGCCTGTTTCAGGGAAGAGCTTCTGTTGATGTCACAGCTTGAAATCAGTCTAGTGCTCCCTGTCAGCAAGCTTATAGGACCTATTTCTCCAAAGTTTAAAGATCACATGCATTGGTTTTCATAAGTTAAACAGGCAACACCAGTGGCACCGTTCAATAAACATTGCTATAAAAACTGTGTGTGTTTTATGTTTTATAACAAAGTTGACAAATTTGTATTCTTTTGTGTACCTTTTTTGGTGTGGTCCATTTCTCCAGGGTTGCTGTATGCTGATGCAGAGCACATTGATGTGAAGTCTGCAGATTGAAAATGGACAACAAAATGATAGAGGACATTCTCAAAATGGTTGAAAAAGGGGCGATACTGTTGATGGGGGACCTGAATATGCCAGATGTTAACTGGATAACAGGTACTGCAGCCACATCCAAGAGCAGGGTCATTCTTGATGCCCTGCAGGGGGCAGGCCTTAGACAGCTTGTGTTGAAACCCACTTGGGAGGGAGCAATATTAAACCTGGTACTCTAAAATGGAGAGAGGATCACAAATTTAGAAGTCAGTAGACATCTGGGAACAAGCGACCACTGCACAGTGTGCTTCACAATGAGCACAACCATGGAGATAAGCCATACAAAAACAAGCATACTGGACTTTAGAAGAGCTGACTTTGGCAAAATGGGTGAATACCTGAAAAATGCACTAGCAAATGATCAAAAAGGAGGGGTGGAAGAACAATGGAGAAAATCAAAACTGCCATCATAGAGGCAACAAGCCTTTGTGTGAGTAAATAAAGAAAAAAAGCGGAGTAAAACACCACTATGGTTTTCAAACAAGGTGGCAGGGAAGGTTAAGGAGAAAAAGGCTGCATTCAAAAGTGTAGGAATCACAGAAGGAGCATGACAGGAACTGTATCAATTAAAGCAGAAAGAAGTGGGAAGGCAGTCAGACTAGCAAAGGCCCAAACTGAAGAAAAATAGCCAACTCAGTTAAGAAGGGGATAAAACATTTTATAGGTACATTAGGGAGCACTAGAAAGGTTAAGGGAGGGATAGTGAAGATTAATAAAGGAGAGGTGAGGTGGGCAGAGGAGACAGTGAAAAGGCAGAGATACTGAATGAATACTTTTGCTCAGTATTCACAAAAGAAGATGAGGAGGAGTTACCTAAACCAGACAATAGAAGCACTCTGGGTAGGGGGGTTGACACCAGTCCATTCACAGAAGAAAGAGTCCTGAAAGAACTCCTAAAACTCAAGGTGGACAAAGCAATGGGGCCTGATGGGATTCACCACAGAATCCTAAAAGAACTAAGGGAGGACCTAGTGACACCACTGACCACACTTTTTAACAGATCATGGCAGGATGGGGCGGTACCTGAGGACTGGAGGAGGGCAGATGTGATTCCCCTTCACAAAAGTGGGAGCAAGGCAGAAGCGGGAACTACAGACCTGTAAGTTTGACCTCAGTGGTAGGGAAAATGATGGAATCACTTCTGAAAGAAAGAATTGTTGAGTACCTAGAGTCCAGCAGGGCACAGGACCCAAAGCAGCATGGATTTACAGCAGGAAGGTCATGTCAGACGCATCTAATTGATTTCTTTCGACTGGGTGACCAAAGTAATAGACCAGGGAGGGGCTGTGGATATGGCCTACCTAGACTTTAGCAAGGCATTTGACACAGTCCCACACAAAAGATTAATAATCAAGTTAGCCAGCCTGGGAGTGGGTCCCAGGGTGGTAGCCTGGGTAGCAAACTGGCTGCACAACAGGACACAGAAGGTAATAGTGAATGGAACACATTCCGAAGAAAGGGGGGTTACTAGTGGAGTACCTCAGGGCTCAGAACTGGGTCCAGTCCTCTTTAACATCTTTATAGGTGACATTTCAGAGGGTCTGGAGGGAAAGGTATGCCTCTTTGCAGATGACACAAAGATCTGTAACAGAGTTGATACACAAGGGGGGGTAGAAAAGATGAGAAGGGACTTGGCAAGGTTGGAGGAATGGTCAGATGTGGCAAATTAGATTCAATACAAAGAAGTGCAAAGTAATGCACCTGGGAAACCAAAACCCAGGAGAAGAGTACACAATAGCAGGGGAGGTACAAACAACAACAAAAATGGAAAGGGACCTGAGGGTAGTCATATCAGATGACCTAAAGGTGGGTAAGCAATGTGAAAAGTCGGTAAGGATAACCAGGGGGATACTGGGATGCATAGGAAGAGGCATCACAAGTAGAAAAAGGGAAGTGGTTATCCCTTTGTACAGACAGTTGGTGAGACCCCATCTGGAGTACTGCATGCAGTTTTGGAGACCTCATCTACGCAAGGACATAGACAGGATGGAAGCAGTCCAGAGGAGGGCAACTAAAATGGTGCAGGGTCTGCAGCAGAAGCCATATGAAGAGAGACTGACAGAGCTTGATATGTATACTCTTGATGAAAGGAGGGACAGGGGGCACATGATAGAAATGTTCAAGTACCTCAAGGGAATCAACAAAGTCCAGGAGGGTAGCATCTTTCAGAAAAAGAGATGTGTAAGAAAACGGGGCACAATTTAAAGATAGAGGGGGGACAGCTCAGGGGTAATGTGAGGAAATTTGTTTTCACGGAGAGAGTGGTGGATACATGGAACAGCCTTCCTGAGGAGGTCGTTGTGTCTAAAACAGTGGGGGAATTCAAACATGCATGGGACAGACACAAGGCAATTATAGTTGGGGTTGCAGGAAGTAGGCTGTTGGTTAACTAGAATCTGCAGCTTATCCAGTAGGTAGGGAAATGGGCAGACTGAGTGGGCCAAGTGGTCCTTATCTGCCGTCAAAGTCTATGTTTCTATGTTTCTGATGTGGTGAAATGCTGTGACCATTCCTTCATACATGTTATTCAATTGAGGTTATTACTCATGATGGCACTTTTAAACAATTATCCCAACTCCCTTTTAAATGAGGGTGGGAGAGCGAATGTTGTTTTGAAACTTTACTAACAGTTACTATGTATTGGCTAACACATTGTTTTCTCCCTGGCAGGCTGTTACTTGACCTACATTCAAGCGCATCTATTTTTTACTTCACAATGATCATTTTATCAGGACTAACACATCCATCCCTAGCAGGAATTAACACATATAATGCCCCTATTCAAACTTATTGTAAAGCAGACTCTAACAAATAGCAATGATGTTACTAAAATTAACCAACACTAGTACCAATACAACTTCCTAATGTGCCCAGTAGAGTAGCACCCTAAATGACATTAGCAGCCTGGAGGCATGCTGACTCAGCATCCAGCACACCAAAAAAAAAAAAAAAAAGAATTTGTAAACTTTGTTACAAAACCTCAAAAACACATACAGTAGGTTTTGTAGCACTTTTTATTGAATGGTGCTATCTGTTTACTTGTGAAAACCACTGCCCATGATGTTTAAACTTTAAAGAAAAAGGTCCTATAATCCTATAAGCTTGGTGACAGGGAGGACTTGAGTGGGGGCATTGTCGCATCTACATCTTGTAGTCCCATGGCAAACCCCATCTTTGCATCAACTCAGACACTCTAAAAGTCAGTAAAATGGCAGAAAAAAAATGCTGTCTTGAATAAACTAACCTCATATAGGGACCAGAGCAGTGCTGAGAAGACATCCCACACTTTTTCGAGGATAGCAGGGTTAATTTTGCACTGCTGTTCTGCCCATTTTGGAAATCCTTTACACCAGCTTTCAAGGACCTTGCAGACCATGAATCTGTGAGTAGTGTCAGTGAAGCCCCACACCAGAGAAAACCACAGCAACCATACCAGGTGTTGCTCTACACCCCCCCAGCATCAGGCCCTAGTGCTTAGATTCTACAATGTACGGTAGCTGCACAATTGGCCCACGGGAATAAGTTACTTGTTAGGTCATCCTGCCTCTGCAAAGACAGTGTAGTGGTGTTCTACCCTATGGTGATGAGTCACTCGGATCCAGGAGGCAATTGCATTACCTATACACTCCCAGGTCTCAGGTTCACTGTATTCTGCAGAAAAAGTGGGACTGGTTATGGATCTTGCTCTGCCGCTGGAGAAAATTTCCTGAACTTCTGCCACTGTGAATGAGATAAAGCATCCGCAATACTATTCTCAATGCCTGGAACATGAACAGCCTAAAAGGTGACATTTTAAAATTATATGTTTGAGAACAGATATCCTCATAAGATCACACAGTGGGTCTTTTACCCCAACTGTCCATTCATAGTGTATACTACACCCTTATTGTCTGATCAAAAAATAACTTCCCTGCCCTTGTGTTGGGGGCCTCACACACACACAGAGCCACCACTATGGAAAGAATTTGCTTTGTATGTTCTGCTATCACTCACCTATGCATCACTCTGTGGTACACCACTCAGTTCTGAAGTATTCCACAAATCCCAGACTCCTTGATGTGTCCGTATACAATCCCAGCTCCCAGTTCTCAATTGTCACCAACCATATTGGGACGCTGTTGAAGTGGGGAATGAAGATTGACCATATCTCCAAGTCCTCTTGAAAGCCCTCCATCACCCGAACATGGTGATGGGTCTTCTAAGGACCAGACCCTAACTTCACCATCCACTGCAGGAATGTCCACCCCTTGGAAATGACCCAACAGGCAAAATTTAGATGGCCCACTATCTGTTGATGCTGTCTCAGCGGAAGCTTCTCAGCTGCTATTACACAGCTCAAAAGTGTCCTTAGAGTCTTAATGTTGTCCTGGGAAGATGGTTTTTCCTGCATCCTTGCATTGATCTCTGTGCCCAGGAATGTCATTACTGAGTTTGGCAGTTCAGATTTGCCCAGGACCAATGATATATTAAAGAGCTGCTGACAACTATGGGAAAACTTTGGAAAACATTATTTTTAGACACCATTCAGCTTATATATCCATTACCTGCTATATATTTCTTATCCCTCTTATTTATTGCTGAGGAAGTACCCATAAAATCAGGATCTTTATCTATTACAGTTCATCTCTCCCTACAGCTTATTCCCAACTTGAAATCATATTAGGTGGTTGTAAAATCACTGATGGTTGCCATGGAATAACTGTGATGTCACAAGCAGAGTATTATGACATCAGGTTGGGAATAAGTAATAGTTGCTAATAAATTCTCAAGGAGCAAAAATCCTGTTCTCCTGTCATATGTCCTCAGAGATAAATACAGTTAGCACCGCTTATAGTGGGCACATTGGTGCAAATGCATCTTGCCCACTATAGGCAGTGGTAGCTATATCTTAAATTGAGATCAAGACAAGAAATCATGTTCCAACAAGTGTTTTTTTTTTTTTTGGGTGTTTACTGTAGAGCAGTTGTAAGACAAAGTGAATGGTATGATTTTAGCCTGTACAGTGGACTTAACACAGTACGGCTTCCAAACAGCTTCCAAACCTTCTGAGCAGTCAAAAGAGCTGTCCAGTCCGGGGTTATCTCTGAGTGTTGTTCCATTGCCTGTTGAAGTGTGAGTAGAGCTCTCCTCACATCCCCCGGTGTGACCTTGTATTCTCACGATCTCCTCTTGCTGTTTCTGGAGATCAGCAATTGCAGATTTCAGGAGGTTAAGTTGCTGAGCCAGGTCACGCTGGCTTAGCTTTGGCATTTAATCCATTTTGTTAAAAAGTTCCACCTTTTCACTCAGTAAGAGTGCTTTCTATTTGGGGGCCATAGCAGCAGAACAATAGAGCAATCAACAGTCACACCTTCTGCAACACCTCTAAGGTCACTAAGCACTTCTTTGCAACAGTTCTGAAAAGAAGCTGAAAGTGGGTGCTTAAATGTACCAAGGTGTTAATTACACCACTTAACGTAAGCAGCTTATGCCAATTACAGGGAGCAGTCTGGTGCCTTAAGTGCCCGCAATATCATGCGGACAATGATCGTTATAAGCAGTGGCATTTAAAAGGAGGAATATGCTGAATGGCTTTTGGTAAGTGCTATTTGCCTGTGAAATCTGACTGCCTGTATTATCCATGGGCAGTATAAGTGGAGTGCACTGTAATGGTAAAAAGAAATACAACTTTCAGGAGACATATAAGCAGCTTTATGTCCAAATGTTGTGTTTTTCAAAGTTCTCCTGGAAGTGTTGGTGGCTCTTTAACGGTTTTGCAGAAGTTAAAAAAACTGTCCAATGTCAGCTCAGTGACAGGGGAGTGAGCTGGCTCAAAAAACAGAAAATCATCTAAGTAGTGAATGATCCCTCAGTTTCCTGCCTCCTGGGCAATTGCCCAATGCATGAAGGTGCTGCATTACTTAAACACTGTGCAGGCCACTGAAAAACTCAGTGTTCCACATAATATAGTCCTTCTAACTTCATCTCCAACAGATTTCAGTAGGTGGGGTAAACTAGCAGCAGGCAGAATGCTGACTTGCTGTCTGTCTTGGCCATCAGAGCCTTTAAACCCATAACACACACAGCCTTGACCACACTGTCAAATGATGTATATTGAATGACCATGAGGCATGGGTCAATGTAGTCATTTATTGAGTCACCCTCACAGTAACTCAGGTGGTTAATCATGTGAAACTCATCTGGGCCTTCTTTGGAACTAAGCCAAATTGGTGAAATCTTAAGGTTTGGCAAGAGTTGGGAGGGGTAAGGACCACTCACCCTCCTATACACCATCTCTTTTTGTAGTTTGTCTGGGACCATCCACCACCTATCTGTAGTGGATTTAAGATTCTCTGCCATGTCCTCATACGGAACCCTGAAACCCATTGAAAAGCCTTCAACTGGCAGGCGGGCTGCATTGTGGTCTGAGTTGTGCTCCAACCAGGGTCTAAGTTGGTTCACTCTTTCTGGAGTGGAAAAAGGCTTACTTGTGTAGGATTTGACATGCTTCTTCTGAAAGTGCTGGTTACCCCTTTTTGGGGGCTTGTTAAGTTTGCATTGAATGAGGGAATGTGCTGACTATAAGCAATGCATTAATGCCAAAACATGCAAAGATTTTTGTTGCAAGTCCCTTTATAGAAGCTGAAATAAATTTGGGCTTCTTGACCCTGAGGATTCAGGCCTCTGTGACTGTGGTGCTTTTATTTATTTATTTATTTGCTTTTGGTAACCGGGTGAGTGCACTAGACATAGAGATGCCTATTTTCAGGCACGACCCGGGAGAATACAAGTGAGAAAAAAAAAAAACATGAGCTGTACTATGTGACGCAGCACAAGGAAGAGATAAACAAAATGGAATTTAGTGCAATACAAACAATTGACAACTGGATGAAACAGAGTAAGATGATGTCAAAAATATAAACAGTACTGTAATGAAAAAAACAAAACATGTGCTAACAAATTTGTACTGGAACTGGCTGGAAAGTACATTAGAAATGGTAAGTGCCATTACAAGGCTCAATATAGAGAGAGAGAAGGAAGGAGGGGGGAGGAGGAGATGGGAGAACAGGAGAAGGGGTAAGAGGGAAAGAGGGAAGGTGAGGAAAGAACAAGGTGGAAGGATTAAAAGAGTCAAGGTGGATGGAAGCATGTGCAAGGGTTAGAGGCCAGTAGATGTTCACGGTGGAGTTTCTTGAAACCAGCATGGGTAGTAGCAAGGCGTAATTGCTTGAAGGATAGAATTCCAATACTTAGGGGCTGAGTAGGAGAAAGCCCATGCACCCATAGAAGTTTTGCATCTGGGGATGAAGAGAAGGGCATTGTCACTAGATCGGAGACCATAGGAGGGGTTTGGGGTGTAGCAGGGCAAAGGATTTGGGGAGATTGGTCTGGTTATATACCATCAAGTAGGGAGCCAAGGGCCAGTAGCCGGTGGGCAGAAAGGTTGGGCCATTTTAGGTCAGCATACAGCTGATAGTGATGTTTGAAACGTGGTGATCCAGAGGTATAGCGGCAGATGTTATTATAGGTGTTGTCCCATTTATGTAGGGAGGTCTTTGATGCTCCAAGGTATGTGACTGAGCCATAAGCAAGGGCTGGGAGCAGTAGGCCTTGAGCCACTGCAAGCCAAGCAGATGGCGTAAGGGCATAGCTAGTACGGTAGGCACCTCCAATTTTTTCATTGACCAATTTGCAAGTGGCGGTGACATGGAGGTCAAAGTCCAAGGATTCATCAAGGAGGATACCCAGGTATTTGAAGGAGCTAGTGCTAACTACCAGGGAACCATCAGCACACAAAATTTGAAAGGAGTTTCGATTAGATTTGAGTCTAGCTGGAGAGCCGAAAAGCATAGAGTGAGTTTTGCTAGCATTAAGAACAAGATTGTTTTCTATTAGGCAGGACTGAATACTTAAGAAGTCATTAGTAAGTGAGCAGTTTATGTCCACGATGTTACTTCCACTACGGTAAATGACAAGGTCTTCTGCATACAGCAAGGAAGAGCAGTCAGGTGCACACGATGGGAGGTGATTTATAAAAATAGAAATAAGTAGCGGGCCAAGTATAGAGCCTTGAGGAACTCCCATATGTATGGGAGAAGTATTGGACAGGGCAGAGTTAAAGGTGACAGCTTGCATCCGGTTGGATAGGTAGCACTTGAACCAGGCAACTGTTTCAGTGGAGAAACCAAATGACTGGAGTTTAGCAAGGAGAAGGGTGTGGTTTAACAGGTCAAATGCCTTAGTTAAGTCAATGAAGAGAGTACCTGTCAAAGAGCCAGATTCCATTGCACCATAGATGTCATTTGTAAGTTTTAGGATGGCAGTGGTAGTACTATGGCCTTTGCAGAAGCTATGCTGGGAAACAGCAAGGAGGTTATGCTTCTGGAGGTATGCTGTGGTTTGGGTTGCTACTAATTTTTCCAGGATTTTACTGAGCACTGGGAGTATGGAAACAGGTCGATAGTCAGACATGATTTGAGGATCACCTTTCCTAAGGATAGGAGCGATTCTGGCCATCTTCCAGATGTTGGGAGCCAAACTCTGACATATGGATAAGTTAAAGATTTTCATAAGAGGGGAGGCAATGAGATGGGCAGCGATTTTCAATAGCCTTGGTTCCAATCCATCTGCACCAGTACTAGTGCTGTCAGAGATGGATAGTAACAGCTTTAAGACCTCTTGTCTGGTGATGGTCCAAAGCCGGAAAGGTGGGCCAGAGAGAGCTGGTTCTGTGTCAGTGGAGCTAGAAGTGGGGGGACAAGGGGGGAAGGAGGCTGAAAAGCTCGATAGGTCCGAGAAATGGTAGTTTAGTGCGTTAGCTATGGTCACTGGATTATTACAATGAATGCTGTTTATCAGTATGTCATTTGTGGTAGGTGTATTGTTTGTTCCAAGGAGAGTTTTTATGATGGACCAGAATTTCTTGGAGTCACCCGCAGATTTCATTAACACGTCCTTACAGAAGGAGCTTTTAGCTAGGTGAATATTGCTTTTACAGGAATTTCTCTTGGCTCTATAATCATTAAAATCAGCTTGTAGCCCTGAGGCCTTGAAATGCCGCCAACTTTTATCCCTTGTCCTGAGTTGAGTAAGAAGGTCCTTAGTAAGTCACTTTGTTTGTGTTCCCTGTATGCGGTGTGTGACTCTAGGGGCATGGATGTCCTGTAGGTATCCAAACCTTGTCATGAAGTAGTCAAGGGCTAATTGAGTATCACAGGAGGCAAAGATGGGAGACCAGTCAATAATTGAGAGGTCAAGCAAAAAATGTGCCTGATTAAGACTGGCCAGGTTACGGAAGGTGATGAGTTTGTGAGGAGGAGATGGTTGTCTAGCAGCACGCCAGATGCAGAAGATTGGGGAGTGATCACTTATAGCATCTGCCAGGGTGCCGGCAGAGACTATACTGTCAAGATGGTTTGTGAGAGCTCAGTCAATTAGTGAACTAGAACGAGGGGGGGCCATGACCCTAGTTGGGTCTGCGATTAATTGGTGGAGCTTGTGGCCATGTACCACAGTGTGAAAGGACTGGTTTACTTTACTAGTCCAATTTAGATTTAGATCACCCAAAATAAGGACCTCATTACGACTAACGGCTGAGCTCACCTGGGATAATAGTTCCTCAAGTCCAGCGATGCCACCAATAGGGGGGTTATAGGCACACACTATGTGCAGTTTCTTGGATCCTAATTGTAGGGTAGCATGAATGGCTTCACAGTGAGAGAGGGTGAGTGAGACATTACGGTGTAGAGATAGGTGAGCTTTAAAGAGGATGGCAACACCACCACCACATTTAGATGTAGACCTATCTTGCCGGAGTATTTTGTAGTTGGGTATCATACACAGGTGATCAGGTGTGGAGGGTTTTAGCCAGGTTTCAGAGAGACACAGAATGTCAGGGTTATATTGAGTAGTCCAGGCCTCTAGTTCAGTTAAGTTGTGGAGAAGACTCCGGGTATTTAGGTGTACAATACGCAGCCCTTTTAAGTCTTTCCAAGCTGTATCATAATGGGGAATTTTAACAGCAGGACCTGGATTGAGTTCAACATCTCCCGCTAATATTAATGATAGGAGGAGCAGGTACCACAGTTTACAGTGGAAGAAAGGTAAGGGCAGGGAGGAGTTTAAAGGAGGGGAGTTAAAAAGCGTAAAAGCAACATGGTAGGTGATCCGATTTGAGACAAAAAGAGGGAAGGTGGCAAAGGGCGAGTGGGATAGTGAACGCATGTTGGAAGGCACATTAGGGTGTGAAGAGGTGCCCTCCTAGGACAGGGGCAACACTAGGAGAAGAGCCATAATGGGGAGTAATAGAGAGATAGCAGAGGGATTTAGGGTGATATAGTTAAAAGAGGAGTATGCCATAGTCAGGATAAGGTATATGACAGCTAGATAGCTATTTGAAGAGGAACCAAAATGCTGCACAGATCAGAAGAATCTGGGCAGAAAACACTAACTGCACAACAGAAAATGCAGACGGAGAAATGAGATACTGATAAGATTGGAGAGGTTTCAGAGAGCCCTCTAGTGGCGAAATGGTATAGGCTGCAAATGAGAAAGCGAGGAGATGGTTAAAATCCTCATGTTCTAAAGTAGGCAGTCAAAGTTCTACAGTAGGCGGGGCAGGGACCACTATATAACAAATGCCGAGAAAGGGTGGGTGTGGTGCAGCTGCGTAGCGGCTGCGGGGCAGAACACGTAACAGTCGTCTAGTCTAAGTAGCTCCCTGCACAAGCTCATACAATATTTAGCTTTTGCTCCACTGTCTGTACCCAGCAGTGATAAACTGACACAGGATGGAGCTTAAAATTGGCTGAGTTGATCAAATTCCCACTCAATTTCAAAGAGATGCAGCACTACCAATCTAATTTAAAACTTAGTCTGGCTCTGAATTGAAAACACAGCGCTTAGCAGCGAGGGGTAAAATATCCTAGTCCCGGAGAACCCTGCAGCTCTGTTGGAAGTGCTGCTACACATGTAGTCTAGGTTAGCTTAGAAATGAGAGTCGGGAACACTTTTAAAATTACAATGAGAGCTCTATGCATGTCTGGTGAGCTGGAAAGGGCACTTTACAATACAGCAGTCAAGCAGAGTTTAAAACTGGTGCCCTGGTAGCTCACACTTGTTTGGTCAAAAAACTGTCTGCAAAAAAGGCGCCAAGGTTTAAACGGACGAAGGCTGACGAGTGTTAGGAGTGGCACAGATTCAGCGGAGCCAACAGCTGATGGAAGATTACCTTGTGGGCGTACGGACAGTGGCTCGGCTTGCTCCGGGGCAGGAAACCCTCTGGCAGTGCTGAGGAGAGAGAGGAGTGTAGAGTTTAAATACAGTTCAGAAGAGGATGTAGGTAATTGGAGGAGGAGTAGGGAAAAGGGGTGGGGAAAGGAGGAGACTGGTAGAGCAGCAGAAAATAGAGAGAGAAAAACACAAGGAGGCAAAAATAGTAATCAGTAAACACAACTGCAGGCACAAATCATTCAGCTAGCATTTCATCAGTATATTACATGGAAGGAGAAAAGAAATCCCTCAGCAATAGCACAGGTATAAGGCAGTTTCAATATAGGTAGTAGCAATAGAGGTTTAAATACAGACACGTTGTAACAGTCGTCTAGTCTAAGTAGCTTTCTGCACAAGCTATGGGCAATCCACTGTCCATATGGGGGACCCCACCCCATGCATGATCTCTACAAGCAAGGGCATGTAAAGGACACCCCAGTCAAATGATGGATAGTATTGCATGCAATGCCTGAGTCCTGTATTGTACTCCAACCAGGCAGCCACTCCCCTTGCACCAGTGGGCTAACATACTCCTATCCAGATAATTGAACAGCTCAATACATTTCTCGAGGACCATGTGACCAGTTGTACTGGCCAAGACTATGAAACCTGCCAGCCAGGTGTGGAACTTCATTTTACTTTGACTTGCTTTTTGTCAGTGTCCTCTTGTTTATCCTTGCCCTCCTCCTGCTCACTTGGGCAGTTTAGCAAGAAGAACATGTCTAATTATTATAGACTGGTTATTTGCTACTGGAGTGCTTGCAGGTCTTGTTCCCCTCCTCTACGTATAGCATCTAGATCCATTCATAATGGGGGATATTCTCCTTCGTACTGATATATGCGTGAGTCACGTGGAAAGTGCCTCTGTGCATACAATGTCAAGACTGTAATGAACTAACCAAGCATTAAGTTTGGCTAAATTAGATAAAAGACATTTTGGTGGGAAATTTTAAGGCCTTTTACGTTAGACCAGGCTAGGAAGTTGGCATTTAGGAGGGCAGTAGGACCAGGATTTGATTCAATATCCCTTGCCATAGCAGTATGAAGTGAGGACAGCCAACACAGACATGTTAGGAGCACCAATCCAAATAAGACGCTAGGGTGGTAGAGTTTGTACTTAAAGTGACTAAGAAGTTAAATTATTGGATTCTTAAGAAGTAAGCCTGGAAGTAGGTGTCTCACTAACTATAATAAAGTTTGAGACTGTACTGTACAGTCCACAAAAGGGTCATGGGGTGAAGGACTAATACAAACTGAGGGTGCAGAGAGGCAAACAGATGCAGCCTGTAGTGCAAACAAGGTCACAGTAATACCAACACTAAGGATACATTATAATGCTCAAAGAGCATAGGCCTACATTGGTAGCAAGCTGTTTGGCAATAATAATACAAGTACTATCTATATTACCTAGTAAGGAAGTAAATAGATTTAAAATCCTGAACACATATGTAAAGGCTACCCAAACATGAATCAAAAACAAATTTACAGCTTAAACACACTTATGGGGTGATTTGGATAGGAAGCTAAAAAAGGATTAACAGGTGTGAATATGCCTGCAAAGGCAACCCATATAGGGACAGCCCAGACTAGCCCAAATTGTACAAGAGTAGAAAATAGCAGTGCATTACAAGTGGCTAGGCCAAAAACTCTACCTTAATGTATTAAGAACACAGCATATCAGAGATTCATACAAAGGGGATAGACCACAGTAAGCTACAGTGCCAGAAGCTTTAAGGCAGACAACCGCTAGGCAGACTAGTGAAAAATAAAAAGAGCTGGATAAAACAAGTCTACACCATAGAAACAGAAACACAGAAATTGACAGCAGATAAGGACCGCTTGGCCCACCTAGTCTTCCCATTTTCCCTTCTACTGTAAAATCACAGACCCAACTTGATGTCCAGCTTTTTCCCCCCTTTCCTAACCACTTAAGTTCCCTTATGCTAATCCCATGCATTTCTGAATTCCGTTACCATTTTTGCCCCACCACCTCCACTGGGAGGCTGCTCCGTGCATCCACCAGCCTCTCAGTGAAGAAATAATTTTTCATGTTTCCTCTGATTCTACCCCCTCCAGCTTTATAGCTTGACCCCTTTTTCTTGAACATCTTTTTCTCTGAAAAGTGCTTCCCTCCTGTACCTTATTTATACCACTGAGGTATTTTAAAGTCTCTATCATACCCCCCTTTCCTCCAGGGTGTGCATGTTGAGGCCCTGTAGTCGCTCCCACATAATGATTTTGCTGCTGATCCTGCACCATTTTAGTTGCACTCCTCAGGACTGCCTCCACTCTGTCTATGTACTTCCAGAGATGTAGCCTCCAGAACCGGACACAGTACTCTAGATGAGATCTCACAAATAATTTGTACAGTCGTATCACCACCTCCTTCTTTCTGCTGGTGATACCCCTCTCTATGGACCCTAACATCCCACTGGCTCTCCCCACTGCACTGTCTCACTGCTTGGCAACTTTTAGGTAATCAGATATGAGTACCCCCAGGTCCCTTTTCTCTTTTGTGGTCAACAGTACCACACCCCCATCATGTACTCAGCTCCTGGGTTTCTGTGCCCAAAGTGCATGCTTTAGCACTTCTTCACATTGAATCTTAGTTGACACACTCTTGACCACTCATCAAGCTTACTTAGATCCCTCCTCATTTTTTCCACCTGCCTCGGAGTGTCAACCTTGTTTCAGATCTTTGTATCACCTGCAAAAAGACATACCTTTCTTTCTAACCCATGTGCAGTGTAGCTTATAAAGACATTAAATAGGACCAGTTCTAGCACTAATCCTTGTGGCATCACACTAGTCATCCTCCCTTCCTCGGAGTGAACTGTTTACCACCACCCTCTGTCACCTATCCCACAACCAATTTCTTAGCCAGTCTGCCGCCTTTGGACTCACTCCCAGGTTACCCAGCTTGTTCATGAGTCTCATATGTGGAACAGTGTTGAAGGCCTTACTGAAATCTAGGTAGGCCATATTAGTTTACCTATAGTGCTGCAACATCAACAGGCCCAACATCCCTGACAGTGACAGACCCAATGCCTAGTGTCAGCATTGTATTGTCAGGGATGCCGATGTGTTTCCTTCAGGAGGCTTTGCCCCCAAGCCCCCCCCCATGTGGGGGGCTCCACCCGCCACACCCCCAGTCTCTATTTATACAAATCTGAGTCGGAGTTGTCTCGGGGAGGGGGTGAAACACTGGGAGATGCACCACCACCAGTGTGTGTGGGAAACATCACAGTGACACAACACTTTTCATTGAATTCTGTCGCTGTGATGGTCTTCATGGTGACAGTGTCGATGTGCTGTTGGCATACTGGCCACATCCACCACTGTACCCTGATCGAATTCCTTGGTCACCCAGTCAAAGAAATCTATCAGATTTGTTTGACATGACTTCCCCCAAGTGAATCCATGTTGCTTTGGATCCTGCAAGCTCCTGGATTTATGCTACTCCATAATCCTTTCCTTCACTGGTGATTCCATTAATTTCCACACCACTGAAGTCAGGCTGACTGGCCTGTAGTTGTCAGCCTCCTCCCTGTTCCCACTTTTGTGAAGTGGGACTACATCTGCCCTCCTCCAGTCCTCCGGAAACCACTCCTGTTTTCAGTGAGTGGTTGAATAGAACTGTCAGCGGTGCTGCCAGTACCTCTATAAGCTTCTTCAATATGCTTAGATGTATACATTTCTGGCCCCATTGCCTTGTCCACTTTCAGTTTTCTGAGTTCCTTCAGGACTCTTTCCTCCATAAATGGACTGGTGTCCACATCCCCTCCACTGATGCTCCTGACGCTTATCAATGGTCCCTCTCCTTCCTCTTCTTCTATGAATACTGAGCAAAAATATTTGTTTAGGATGTCTGCTTTGTCCTACTCTCCCTTCACACACTCCCCTCCTCCCCTCCCCAGTCTTACAATCCCTCCCTTGGTCTTTCTTCTTTCACTTACATACCTAAAAAATGCCTTTCTCCTTTCTTTACTACCTGGTCTATTTTCTCCAACACTTCGGACTTTGTGCACATGACTTCTTTCCCTGCCTCCCTCTGTTTCACCTGATACACTTCCCTGTTCTCCTCCCTTTGAGTCTCTTTATACCTCTTGAATGCTAACTTTTTTGCCCTAACCCTCCCCCCCACAACCTCCTTTGAGAACCATACTGGTCTTTTTTTCCTCCTGCTTTTGTTTACTTGCCTAACACAGAAGTTTGTTGCCTTCATTACCAGCAGCATAAGAGGGGCATCACTAGGAAAGGGATAACTCACCACTAGCAGGCACAGAACATTTTAAAGTCTCAGATGCTCAAGAGTCCAATGTACCCTGCAAACCAAAGCAAAGGTACCTACAGGTCAGGGTAGAATTCCTTGAGGACAGGAAGCATGGCCAACCACCAACTGCCTCCTGTTGCTAACTCTTGGTTGCAGACTCCCTTAATGTCCTTTGTGCTACAGTCCTTCATGTTTTGGACTGTAGCACAGAGGACTGCTAGCAGAAGGAGGCTTTTGAAATGAGTGAGTGTACTATAGCTCCACCCTCCTACTGGTGTCCTGCCACCTGACAGGCAGAAAGTAGCAGTCTGGTGTGGAACAGCAGGGAGGGGAGCACTGACTAGTACAGGCACAGCCCTTGGTTGCCCTTGACAAGCAGAGGGAGGAAGGAGGTTTTTCTGCGGGTTGGTGTTCTTCCTCATGTCCCCTGACTCTGATGGTCAGGCTGGCTTAGGTGAGCAGTGTTCAGGGATTTAAACCCCAGCTGTCCCCCTAGAACTCTTCTCTCATGGTGTTCAGACATACAAGTGGGGGAAAGTTGCAGTCTGGTGCAACAGCAGCAAGGAGAGGAAGCGCTGATTAGTGCAGGTACCGCTCTTGTGTTCCCCCAGTGATTGGTGAAGAGGAAGGAAGTTTCTGTCCTCCCTAATGACCACTGATTCCAGAGGCATGGCTGACTTAGGTGAGCTGTGGAAGAGGATTTAAACCCCAGTGGTCTCGTAGAACTCTACCCTTGAGGCAGTGGGGTGTGTGGGGGGAACAATGGGCAGAATGCAAATGTACCAGACAGCTACATTTGTTCCGTATTTATTGTGCAGGAGGTGGCCAATGCTGGAATGTGGCTTAAAAGTACCCATGAGTGGAATGAGGAAACTAGAGCATATACAGATCAGAGAGGATAATGTATGAAATCCATACCTGAGGAGGGACATAAATAACACTGAGAGAATGCAACACTGAGCCACAAAATTGGTTACTGAAGTAAAGGATATGCCATATGAACAGAGACTGCAGGAGCTAGGACTGTACACATTGGAGAGGAGAAGAGAAAGGGGTGACATGTTGCAAAGGTACAAGATCATCAGGGATAATAAGTTGATGAATAGCTTAGAGCTGAAACTCAGCACCAGAGATATAAACTTAAAAAGCCATGACAAACAGATTAAAATGGAATTCTCAAAGAATCACGCAATCTTTGTTAAATGCTATTCCAGAAACTATCATAGTGTTCTATATGAGCATACATTAGAACCACTAAGACACATATAAAATAAGAAATCAGTAATCTTAAAAGAGAATGACAACTATATATCTAAGCCAATCAATCGGGGAAAGCTAGTGAAAATAAATGAGTTTTTAGGACAGATTTAAAACCCTCCACAGTCGGGCAGTCTCTAATCTGACACGGTAGAGAATTCCACAGGGTCAGTGTGCAAAGGCAAAAGAATGAGCACCAGAGGTCTTCAAACAGACCCTGGGAACTTTTAGCAATCCCTTGTCAGAGGACCGGAGCTAGCGGTGGGGGGGGGCAATAGGCATGAAGTAGATCTTGCAGGTGACACGCTCCCTGCCTGTGTGGGGTTTTGTAGGTCAGTAACCCAACCTTGAAGGTAATCCGTTAATACATAGGTAGCCAGTGCAGTTCATAGAGCACAGCAGTGATGTTTTGGATCTTGATATACCAGTCAACAGCCTGGCTGCCTTGTTCTGAACCAGCTGCAGTGAATGGATATCAACCCCCTGGAGCCCCAGGTAGAGGGCATTGCAGTAATCAAGGCAGGAGGTCACAATGACATAGACCATTGTTGAAAGATCATCAGGTGGGACCAGGCACTTGATCCGGGTGATGTTCCTCAGATGGTAAAATGAGGATATAATGATAGTGGACTCCTGAAACTTTTATGTCAGGCCACTGTCGAACACAATACCAGGATTTTGTGCCCAGTCTGAGGTAAGCAGCTTGTCACCCCCAAGCCAAAGCCCATAGGGAAGACCTACTGACTACCCCATGCCTTGGTGGCTAGGGTCCACAACCAGCACCTTAGTTTTGCCCGAGTTTAACTTCAGCCAGTTGTCACTCATCTAGTCCTGGATCTCAAAGAGGCAACTGTTAAAGACTGAGACAGCATCAACCTGCCCAGATACAAAGGACATGTAGAGCTGAGTATCATCTGCTTAGCAGTGAAAACTCAGCCCATACTACCTTATAATGTCTCCCAATGGCAGCATATACCCTGTGAACAACATGGGAGACAGCACAGAGCCCTGCGGGACCCCACATGACAAGGAGGTAGGGAATGAGGAACAAATTCCTGATGCCACTCTCTGCATCAGGCCAGACAGGAATGATTAAAATCATCTAAGGACTGGACCAGACAGTCCATAGAGTATCCACAGGCATTCTAGCAGCACCCCATGGTCCACAGTGTCAAATACTACAGAGAGTTTGAGAAGAACCAAGATGGAACGGCTCCTCTGATCTCTTGCTATACGGAGATCATTAAGTACCCAGGTGAGGGCAGTCTTGGTACAATGTCTCTTCCTGAAACTGGTCAGGAGAGGATCATAGACATCACGAGATGTTAAGTGGTCATTCAGTTCTGCCACACCCACCTCCTTAACAAACCTGCACACAAAGAGTAGGTTAGAGACAGGTCTGTAGTTGACTAAGCATTCCTGGTCGAGGGAAGCTTTTTTCAGGAGAGGAGTTACTACTGCCTCCTTCAGGGGGTCAGGACACACCCCTAAACACTATGAGCTCTGGACAATTTCGGCAAGGACCGGGCCGATGACCTCAACACATCCCATAAGGAGGTGTTTTGGGCCTGGATCAAAACTATAGCTGATTGGGCGCGCACACCCTGGATGACCCACACAATGTCCACAATTGCTAGCTGGTCAAAATCAGACCAGGCAAACCTTGGGTCTGTAACCTCCTGCTGATCACTGCAACACCCAATAGAGGGTACTAAGCATATCTGGGACCTGATAGTAGGAACCTTATTGGCGAAGAACTGAATAAACTCATTGCACTTAACTTGCAAAAAGGCTCCCCTTGACTGGAGACAGGCTGGATTGCACAGTCTGTCAGCAGTCTGGAAGAGTTGAGCAGGTCGATTCTTTGCAGCAGCAATTTCTTTGGATTGGATTTCTGCCTTCTTACAAGAGATTGCATATTGATAGTCCTTGTAATGGGCCATCAATTTAAGTTTGTCACTAGGCAGGCCCAATTTCCACCAGCACCACTCCAACCCTCGACCCCTATGCCTCAACTCCTTCAAAGTCCCATTAAACCAAGGGGACTTTGGGCAAAGAGTGAGGGGGTCAAGCACAGACAGGAGCCAAGGAATCAAGGGCATTTCTCACTGCCTTATGATACGCTAGTACTGTACCAGCTCCCCCAGTTCCCTGCTTACACATGGCAGGCCTGACAGGTCCAGCACCACCACAAGACCATATGGAGTCAAACCCCTCAAAGGGCAGTACCAGACCATCTCCATAGGAGCAGATCTATATGGGGGAGTATTGAATCTGAACCCGATAGTATGATGGTCCAGCCACCTGACTGGTTCCAGACTTTAATGTGGCCAAACTCTGTTTTTTAAGAATTGCTAAGCCTAAAGAGGGTGCATGAGCCCATTCGATGGAGCAAACACAAAAAACTGAGGTTTTTACTTGTGGAAGTAATCTGCGCAATAGCTGGGGCTGAAACAAGCAGGAAGGAGGAAGCAAATGAGGTACTGTACTCCAGAAATTGCTATTGTGGACTACTTGCAGGGCTCTAGATAAGATTTTTTTGGATGAGTACCTGTACTCCTCATTTTGAAAATGAGGTGAGTAAAATGAAATTCAGAGGTGTACAAATATCTTGTTAGAGTGGACTGAGGAGTACATTTATTAAAAAAAATTCGGGTTTTTTCTAGATAAGAATTTCAGATGCCAACAATGCTCCAGATAATGTTGGCAGGTAAGAATTTACTCACCAGTTTTAAAACATAGTGAGTAAAACAAAAGTGGGATGCATACAAGTGCTATACATCTGGCAAAAAGCTGCTCCTTTTGAATGACCAGTTATGTTATGAAGCACTATTATTTGGAGTGTGGAATATTTATAAATGTTGGGTGAGTACAGGTAATAATTAAAAACATTTCTGAAGAGTGTTTCTTAAAATGAGGTGAGTAAAATAGGCCGGTACACACCTTATCTGGAGCCCTGACTACAGGGCACAGTGTAACCAATATAAATCTTCTTTGGGGCTCTTATAACAGAATACTTGCTGGATAAATAGGGTTTATACTCTCTAAACCAAATCATTTATACAAATTGAAACTTTGAAGGAGTGGAAAATCATGAGGCGGGAATAACGTCATTTCTGGTCCTTGGGGGCATATAATCAAAGCCACAGAGTGAGCAACGGGAGCTCGAGTGAGCTCATGGAGCAGCACTCAGAGATGTGCACAGAGACACGTGCGTCTTAGCGCATGTGTCATGTGTATCTGGTGGGGACAAGGGCCTACCTTTATATGCAGCATCAGTGATATCACAGTAAGTCAGGTACTCTCAAGCTTTGAAGCAGAAATTCTGTTTCAAACTAGGTGTGAAATACATAAACTCACTAAAACATGCAAAGTGTTGAAGTGACTGAGGGAATTTTGAGGGTGTTACTACAAAATGAGGCCATTAAGAAATGATGTAACTGTCTGATGTACATAATCCAGGCTGAAATACCCTTGGAGGGATGATTTACATGTAAGAAATGTAAGAATGTAAGGAGCTAGCAGCTTTAAAAGAGGAGCTCAATACCCTCAGAAAAAAAGTAACACAGTTGGGGAAGGGATCACAAGAAATACCATTAACTCACCCACAGGACACTGAAACACTGGATCACAGCCAGGTAGCTTCAGGGTCCAGAGAAGCAGATGTAATGGATAATAAAGATGCTAGTTGGGCCACTATAGTTCAATACCCCCAAAATAAAAGAAGGAGAGCTTTGTGAAGCAATGAAATTGCTGTACACAATAAATATGCCCCCTTGGGCACTGAGGATGATGAGGCACAAGCTGTTATGGGTAAAATAGAATTTACCCTATCACATTACCCACTTTCATTGAAAAAGAAAATAATAATATCCTAGTTATTGTAGATGCCATACTGAGGAAAACTGACTCCATAATTTGTAAACATAACAAAGCAAGTGCAGTCCTAAGTTGTCTATCTGGTGCAAGGGTCAAAGAAATAAAGAAAACACTTCCAGAATTATTGGATAACAAAAGAGACAGTCAAATCATAGTTATTCATGTGGGAATAAACAATGTGGGGTGAGACCAAGAGAAAGATGTGGTCAGGGAGATTCAGTAACTGAGTGTGCAGACATCATTAAACATGCTGGGCAAACCCCTATCATTTCTGGATTGCTCCCTAAATTAACCTTTGATGCCAAAAAAGAAAAAATCCCACATCATTTAAAGGATAAACACCTGCTTAATAAACAATAGTACAACTCCAAAAATAAGCTTTCTGCACACCTGGAATACCTTTTTTCAAAATAAAAGTTTATATGCAAAGGATGGTTTGCACCTAAGCCCCCTTGGAACATCAACCCAAGCCACCCTAATAGTAAACGGAGTACAAAATCATTTAAACCAGTTGGGGGGAACAAAAATGGTCAATCCACTCCAAAAAAGCAGGCTGCATTCAAATGTGGACAGAAAAAGGTTAATGACAAAAACAATGTAAAATGCTTACTGGCAAATGTGAGAAGCATGAGAGAAGAAAAGGATGAACTAGAGGCAATAATATGCAAGAAACTGGATGTAGTGGGTTTAACTAAAACCTGGTGGATGCCAAATGACACATGGGGAAGAGAAGTGTAGTAGTAGTAAAAATGATTATTTTTATACAGGAAGAAAAGCATTTCATTTAGATATTATCAGTCCAGTTTGCAATACAGTCATGTACGCTATCTAAGTTTCACAAATAAAATTAAGTACAAATGTATAAATACAAAATAAATTTAACATAAAAACATTGACAAATAATGCATTTAAAACAGACATACACTGTATCACTTAGATAGAAAGGAAAAAGAAGGTGGTGGAGATAGCACCTCATGTATCAAACCTAATTTAATCAGTAAATGTCTCTGAAAACATTAAACAAGGGGCAAAAGAAACAGAAACAATATGGATAAGGCTGGAAACAGGGGCAAGGAACTTCATAATTGTGGGCATTTGCTATAGACCCCCTGGACTAAGCCATGAAGACAGTATGCCCATGTGGAAAGAAATAGAGAAAGCCTGCACTATGGGAGAGGTAGTACTGATGGGTGATTTTAACCTTAGTGATATAAATTGGGAAAAGCTGGAAGGAAGTAACACAACTATTAAAACATTATTAGATGTAGTGGACCAGATATTCAAAGCTTTGCCTCTGGGTTAAGTTAACACTGCCTGGCATGCAAACTTAGCCTGGAGCACAAAGCAAGCTATATTTAAAAGGAATAGCCCAGGGCAAACAGCCTCTGAATATAGCATGGGAAAGAGGCCGTGCAAACTGGACTGGGGGTGCAGGGCAACTGTATCCCTGGAATGTGACAACACTGAAAATAGCAACCAGGAAGTGCAAACCACCACAACAACAATGTGCACAGTGATGTGAGGGTAGATAGGGAGGAACTATGTGGGCAATGTGTGTTCCAGCAAATGCATGGATCAAGTGCAGCTGCAGGCAGCAGTAGATGTGAAAGAACAGTGATCAAAACAGGAAAATATTCCCCAAACTGTTAGTGCCGCGCTAACACATTAGCGCAGCTTTAGCGTGGAGCTAAGCGGTTTGCCCTGTGCAAACACATTAGCCTGGTGTTAAACCTTGCCATATTCAAAAGTGACATGCAAATGAGCCCGCTTAGATAGTCTCTGGACAAACAGCCACATTAGCATCTCATCATGCCCTTATTTGCATGCAGTTTGCACAGCGTTGCTGCAGGGTCCCACAGCTCCACCTGTAGGTCAGTCTGGAAGTACAGGGGCTGGCCAGATCCGACCGCAACTCCACCTGTAGGTCAGTCAGGCAGTGCATGATGATAGCTGCACATTTCATGTAAACAGTACAGCGTAGCATAGCATATCATACCCCAGGGGACAACACAGCATAGGCATAGGTGGTGGTGGTGCTGTATGCAACCATTACAGTGTAGGTCATGCTACAGTGCACAGCAGACACTACAGTAGCAAGGGGGCTGGCAGTGTGAGGGACATGGCACTGCCTTAGGTAGGTAGGGCAGTGCTGACCACTGCACTGTACACAGTGACAGGCACAGCTTGCAAGTAATTACTGACAGTGGACAGTACTATCACACTGTTGTGTGATTCACAGATGCTTCACCTGTGGCATGGGATGCACACAGTGTCATGTACATGGCCGGCAGTGTGTGCTGTGGCATCTGTACAGTTGTGTGGTAGGTGGCTGGGGGGGCATGCAGGATCCGACAGGCACACAAGTGGTGGCATAATCCCACTACTGGCCCATGTGCACTGAGCGATGTGTCCCAGCCTTGTGGCCACACCTGGGCTGTGGTGAGGTCTGGCCACCCATACACCCTCCCCTCACTGGCCACTATGCCCACAGTGCTGCATGTGTGTGCTGGCATCTGTTACGCACCACAGACATATGGTCTGCAGGTGTGTGCTATATGGCCACACTACCATGCTGTCCCCCGTGGGTTGGATCACCCCTTACTGTCTGTGTTTAGCTTGGACTGATGGCAGCTGCTGGCATCATGGCGGTGCCATCAGTGAGCAGCATGTGTCCTCCATGTCTGGCATTTTCTAAATGTTATACTCTTATGTTAGGGCCGCGCAAGGTGCGCAAATCTCACACAAGCACCACGCAATGCACTACTGATGTATAAAGCTGTATGCCCAGGGTTAAAACCAGCTTTTCCTGGGTGGTAAATTGTACTGCACTATTGGTTGCGCTATGTCACACTAAACACCTTAGTCGCTAGGCGCTAGTCGCTGAATATCTCATAGCGAATTTATTCATGTCCACTATGCCCCTTGCATATCATTATGCTTTGCCCGGTGCTACTGCTGTTTGCCCATGCTAGTTGGCCTTTTGAATATGGCAGACCCACGCTAATCCCGCACTAATCCCGTGCAAACTGTTTGCAGACCGTGCAATGCTTTGAATATCTGGCCCAATAAATCAAATAGGCATAACTCAATATGTAAGGTACCCAACAAGAGGGGATAATATACTGGATCTAGTGATGGCAACTAAGGAAATCAGGGTCACTGACTGTAGGGTCAGCTCCCCCCTGGGAAACAGTGATCATAATTGTGTCTTTTTTATAATAAATAAACATATTCCTTTCACTGAAAGTTGTAAGGTGATTTATCTTTTTAACACAGCAAATAAAGAACTTATCAGTAACGAATTAAAGAAGATGCAGTGGGAAAACATTTTTGAAAATAAATCAGTAAATGACACGTGGGAGACCTTTAAACACCATATGGCTGCACTATGTGATAAATGTATTAAAAAAAGGAAAACATATAATAATAAGGGAATGAAACCCAACTGGCTCACCAACAAAATTAAAAGATTATTAAAAAGAAAACAAAAACTGTATGAATCATATCAGGGTATAAAAACGAAGGTAGCATGGGAGAAATTTAAAACAGCACAGAAGCAGTGCAAAAGCTTAATCAAAAAAAGTAGATAAAATATGGAAAAAAATGGCTAGCAGGGCAAGCAAGGACAACATGCAACAGTTCTACAGTTATGTAAACTCATTACGAAAACAAACATGGGCTTATGCACACTTACTGTAGACAAAGAAGTAGTAGATGACCCTGCAGATATGATGAAAAGTTTTAGTTCATATTTTGGGACTGTTTTTTTCCTTTAAAAATGGAACAGCTCATCAAATAAAGAAAAATACCTCATCCCCTATACAGACAACAGAATGTGTTACAAATGAAAAAATAACTAAGCTAAAAAGCACATGTTCTATCAGACCAGATAATATGTCAAATTCTATGTTGATGCTACTATCCCCAGAGGTTGCAAAGCCACTAAGGCTAATATTTTCAAAATCACTACATGAAAATGAGGTTCTGCAGTATTGGCTGGTGGCAAATGTGGTGCCTATACATAAGAAAGGTGATAGAGCAGATTATGAAAATTACTGACCAATTAGTTTGACGTCAATCCCAAGGAAACTGTTAGAGGCCATAATTAATGATGAAATAAACTCTCATCTTGAAAGAAGTGGCCAGTCTGATTAGGAGCAGCATGGCTTTCAAGCTGGGAGGTCATGCATTACAAATCTGTTGTGCTTTTATGAAAACGTATCTTTTGCATTAAACAATGGAAGACCGATGGATTGCATTTATCTGGACTTTGCAAAGGCCTTTGATAACATACCCACTGTGAAATCATTAATAGTTTGATGGATATAGGACTGGACATGGGGATAGTGGGATGGGTGAATGCATGATTGATGAATAAGACCCAGAGGGTGTGTATAAATGGATACCCCACCCCCATGGCTGTGATGAGCGGGGTGCCACAGGGATCAATGCTGGATCCAGTGTTGTTTAGGGTATTCATATCTAGTATGGGGAAGGATGCAACAAACTGGCTCAATAAATATACAAATGACACTAAACTTGCAGGGATTGCACCTGATTTATTTATTTATTAAATTGTGTTGACCCGGTAGGCCCACTGAGACTAGAAGTCCTTTTTTCGGGGTGACCAGGGGAAGGGGGATACAGATGGTAGCCAACTGAAATTGAACCAGATTAAGCTGTTGGTGGTATTGTTAGTGAATGGAGGAAATTTGGCCAGGACACCAGGGAAATTCCCCTACTATGCAGCAGGGGGAGCCTGTGTCACATCTTGGAATGTTGCCAAGATGTCTGAATGACAGACTGCAGGAGAGGATGAGGAAATGGAGCTGGGAGAGACTGGAAATGATGAAGTGGTTTTTGAACAGATAATCAAGGAAGAAATGGTGGAAAAAACAGCTCAAATGTGGAAGAAGGTAAAGAACTAGATTCTACAAACTCAGCTAATGAAATTTCTGTGTTGGACTGTGATAAACTGGAAAGTAGTTGCTCTGAAAAAAGTGACACAGAGACTGAGTAAACAAATGTGATAAATGAGAACTGCAATAGCACTATGGCAGAAAATTTGATAAAAGCACAAATAGAGAAGAAAGGAAGAAAGAAGTTTTTACTCCCAAAAAGCTAAACTGGAGAAGCAATTGAGAGAGATGCAGTTTGACAGAAAGAAAGGGCCTGTTAAACTGGCACAGCTGAGCTGCAGTGAAGCAGGGTCATCAAAGGCAGTGACCAGCTGGGCGGCAGTGGTGGAATTAGAAGAAAAACAAGAGCAGGACCAGAAAAAACTAAAAACAGTAGAAGAAAAAGAGAAGCCAGAAATAACATTGGGAATGGCAAAAACAAGCATTGGTATGCTTGGCCTAAGATGTTCTGGGACTCAAGAATCAACAACTGAGAATATCTGGTCCCTGGAAAATGCTCTTAGTGCAGCAGGCTAGGAAAGCAACTTACACATGGATCAGCGGGAATTGGGGATGTCCCCTATTGTTATGCCTGTTCCTGCAGGTGGAAGTATGAGCACTTTGAAGGAAAAAAACAGAGAAAATTTGGAATTGCCTCCCGAGCTTGAACTAACACAAAAAAATCAATTAAATTTTAAAAATCAAACAGAACAAAAGAAAGTAAATGCTCAGCCAACCGGGGGATGCCTCGAAGCAGTTAATGGTGCATCACAAAGGCCTCTGAATATAATTAATAAAGAGGCACCTAAAACTTATTCATCTCTCTTCAAAACACCAATCTATCCAGCTAAAAGACACAGTGCTGTCAGACTGCTATATAGTGGGGGAATGACGGATCCCCCAAATTGTGTATTCATTGCAAGGACTCTTCTAAAAGATTCTATGAAGTTCTTCACAATTGAAATATATGCTCTGATACACATTTCAGGTGAGTCCACATTCGACATCAGTTTTAAAACAGTTAGTTGTCTAAAAAGATTTTGGATTAAATACAATGCCTTAAAGAAAACTTCATTATGGTCACCATTTATAGCCATCCCTCTGTCAAAGCCAGCATGAAAAACAGTAATTGTACTTTTTAGAAATGAGGGGGTCAATATGGCAGATTTAGTGCACTGGCTAAAGCAAAAATGTGCCGTGATGGAGGACCCAGAAGCAATAATGGACACTGAAAATATCTGGATTGGGGGTTGGTGGGTGAAAGTTATGTTAAAAAGCTGTGAATGGGGAAATTGCCCATCTTATGAATTCCTTTTTCTTAGGGAGAGATAGAGGCATATTATTTTATCAAGGTCAGCATAAAATGTCTTACAGATGTGGATCTATTGAGCATCTTAGTAGCATTTGTGATAAACAAAGATGTTTGATCTGTGGGGAGTTGGGGCAAGTTGCAGCACAGTGCCTGAATGACTGCAGATGCAATCTTTGTAATAAGACAGGACATACCTTTCAGAACTGCAGGTGGGCAGCCCATAATACCCCAGATCAAGGGGATGGTGCAGAACAGAGTCTTTCAATAGCCTTAACACAAAAGAAGAAACTAGCGCAACAATAACTGAGTGCAGGGCAAAGGCCTACTAACCCAGGCATCTCAAAAATACAGGATAAGGAAGTTGGCAAACAAAAGCAGACAGAAAAACAGCAAGAGAGAGTAGTACAGTTGAAGCTGCTTAATTGGGACGCCTCTGTGGTCCGCAAAATGTCCCCTTTAAGCGGCCGTCCTGAATAAAGGAAGCACGTATTTTTAAAAATGTATCTGCCTTCCTGACTACCGCAACAACTACTAAATACGCCATTACAAATACGAAACACAAAGTAGCAACAGACAACAACACAAATCAGTGATTTACAGCTCTTTTTTGAATTTGTGTTTGTTGTCCTTTTTTAAAAGGCATCTTTATTTATAGCGCCATACATTGCAGTATCATTATACAGTAAAATCTTAAAATCTTATCTGCTTGTTGTGTCTCCAAGCTCTTCACTCGCTTTACTCGGTTGGGGCAAAGTAATCTGTAATTTTTCTTTGCTTTTTGTCTGATGCTAGCTGGCGGTGAACAATCGCTTCAAGCTCAAAGATGTGCTCCCAATAATCCATTTTGTTGTTCTGTAAGCACCAGTCTCTAAGAGAGCTGGCATGTAGAAGAGCTTCCTCACTGGTGACATTGACTGGTGGAGCATTTTCATCATCGTCATCAGTAGATACCGATGCGCTGTCATCACATAGCGAGGAGCACAGGTCATCCAAAGAAAGCTCACCTTCTGTGATTTCATCATCATCTACACCACAAATGCCAGAAACTCATCATGTAACATCCCATCAGGGATTGGCACATCAGCTAGTGGGTCGTCCACTTTTGGGGCTTCTCCAGTCTCGAGCATGCTATGACTGTCAGACGGTATGTCCATGGAAAACCCTGCTTTTCTGAAGCAGTTTGCTATTGTCAATTCTTTGACAGCAGCCCATGCCTTGGCCATCATGTAGATTGCATCCAATAAATTTACTGCTTCTGCAATCTCGGTGGCCAAAGCCGAGGAGCCACTGTCAATGACACCAACTATGCGAGCAGTGAGAATGGAGCGGTAATGGCCTTTGAAATTCCTAATCACACCCACGTCTAGTGGTTGGATAAGACTAGTGGTGTTAGGTGGTAGAAAATGTAATCTTATCTGGCTGAACTTGTCAACAAAAGAGGTAGGGTGGGTGCTGCAGTTGTCAAGAAAAAGCAGCACTCTCCTACGGTGCCTTCACAGCTTGCTGTTCCATGCAGAAAGCCACTTGTGGAACAAACTTGAAGTCATCCAGGCATTTGCTGAGTTGTGGTACATGACCAGGAGAGAAGCAAGATCCTTTGGTAGACATCTGAGGCGCTTGCTCTTCCCGATCACTAAAAGAGGCAGTTTTTCATTCCCAGCTAAATTCGCACAGCACAGGAGGGAGACACGATCTTTTGCCTTCTTTCCTCCAATGAGCTCAGTGGCCTTGTGTGTATGCCCATGGACCAGATACCCACGGTAAAACACCCCAGTCTCATCAGCATTAAAGATGTCAACTGGTGGGTACTCGGCAAGCAGACCAGGAAGCAAATTTTTTACCCACACAGAAGCAGAGGGAGCATCAGCATCAAGCCGTTCACCCTGCTCACACTTCCACACAATGCTGTTCTGGTTCTTCCAGCACGTAAGCCAGCCATCGGTCACTTCAAGGCTGTCATGACCAAGATGTCTGGCTATCTCTTTGGCCTTCTGCTTTAGCACAGGACCAGTGAGTCGAGCACCTCTACTAACGGCATGATTAAACCATGTCAGTAAGACATCCTCAACCTCAATGTCCTTGCCTTCCCTTTTTTGTTTGCATGTGGGGTTACTATTTTGTTGCCATTCAGCCATTAAAGAATCTCTTTTTTGGCTAATCCTCCCAGCCTGGCTCTTGGAAATGCCAAACAGCTTAGCAGTCTTTGCAAGGGAGGAGTTCAGTTGCTGAAGGCATTCCAGCACCTTAATCTTGTCCGACAGAGGAGGTCTACTTTTTAGTGGATGCCATTGTGGAGCTTGTACAACAAACAACAGTTTTCAAAACTGAGAACAATGGCCAGTTATCAGTCACTGTTTATGTAATGAGGTGTTAACGAGCGCTAATGGCAGTTAATAACGAGAGTATCAGGAAAATCATCCCAATTAAGCGACTCAAGGGTCCCGATTAAAGGGAATGAGCATACATAGGATATCATGGGCTCTAAATCAGTGCCTTAGGAATCGTCCCCTTTAAGCGGCCATCCCCTTTAAGCAGGTCCCATTTAAGTGGCGCCTACTGTAATAGAAAAACAATCAGAAGAACGAGGTGAGAAAGAAACTGCAGCAGAAGAAAATGTGGAGGAAGAGAACCGGTTAAAAGGGAAAACAGATTTGATAGTAATGCTGCCACCCCCCCTCCCCCCACAACCTGTACTGGATCCTTAGCTCTGCCTCAAAGAGAGAGAGAGAGGACATTGAAAGGAAAACAGGGTGAGAAATCAAGAATGAAAGTGTTTGCAACTAGATCAGTGGTAAAGCAAACAACCACGCCTGTACACAATAAATATGAAATATTACAATCACACCATTCAGAGGATAACTCAGATGAATCCTCCATAGTCTCTTCATTACCAGAAGTTATGACAGATACAGAAACATTTGAAAGGCCGAGGGGACCTCAAAAAAGAAAGGCAAGGGAAAAAAACTAAACATAAAGTACAGAATGTCAGGAAAGACAAATACAAATAAATGAAACACAATTCTGTTAGAACCATTTTCAGTCTATACAATAAACGTAAACAGTATGAAGAGAACAGGGAAAAAAGATTGCCTTTTCTTTTTTATAATGTCTACATTTTGGTTTGTTTCTTTTACAGGACGTACATTTACATACCTTGAGAGAGAGTCAGGAAGCCACAAAAGACTGGTTAATAGGCCCATCCTTTTGGTCCTTTGGACAGGAGCTTTGCTCAGGGTTAGGGATAGTATATAAAATGCCGGAAGTTAAAGTTTTAAAGTTATATGATCTATTACCTGGCAGAATTTTACTACTTGATGTAGTATTACATAACATAGGATATAGAATAATAAATTACTATGTCCCCAGTCTAAAGCGGCTAGGTGTGAACTACTGAATATAATAGAACCATATTTGTGTACTACGTTGCATGTTATCTTTGCTGGGAATTTTAATTGACCATTAATAGCAAAAACGGCAAAGCAATATTGTGATTCAAACATACAGTCAACAATAATTAATAAAGGTAATTAATGGATGCCTATTTTTTTAAATACAAAATTAACAACACCCACGTTCCAGAAGAGTCAATTAAAATCAAGGATTGATTTCATTTTTACTTTGGCTAATATACAGATTAAATCAGCAATGATAATTCTGGCAGAATTCTCGGATCACAATGCAGTATCAGTTACAGAGGTACTAAGAAACGGGCTGGATACTGGATGTGGAATGTTTCCTTATTAGAAGATAGATATATTCTACAAACAATGCAGTATTTTATTCAAGGAAGAAAATCAGTTTTTTTAATGTTTGAAAATGCAATAACATGGTGGGAGGATACTAAATGGGACACACAGAAATTGTGTAAATGCTCAAGTAAAACAATGAATATAAAAACATTTTTAATATACTTAGAAAACAGGAAAATATTACAGCAGTTGCTTTAGATGTTGTGTGACACAAGGCAGAATTTAACCAACCAAATAGATGAAATTAAAAATAAGATTATGACATTTAATAAAAGTAAGGTTAAAGCACTATATTATAAACAAAAGTTTAATATAAAGGGGAAAGCAAAAAGCATTTGTCCATTTGAACAAACTATTAAAACAGCAAAGGCAAAATAAATGTTAGAATTAATAGATGAGCCAGGAAATGAATTAAACACATAACCAGAAATATTCAAATGGGCCACAGATTATACAGAACAAAATATATGCACCTTTAGATATAGCACAAGAAGAGCTACAGAATTATCTAGGATAAATAAATATTCCTAGTATAGAGCAAACTAAACAGATGGAATTAATAAAGCCTATACAACTGGGTGAGGTAAGGAAACACTATCAACAATAGCAGGTGGTAAAATGCCAGGTTTAGATGGACTGCCCAATGAACTTTTTAAAATAGTGGGTAATGAGCGTCTATCAGAATTAACAGAAGTATATAATTGCATTTTAGACACTAAAAAATTGCCTTTGTATATGAATATGGGTGCTTTAACATATACTGTATCTACAAAAAAGGAAAAAAGAGGGATTTAGGCAATGGGAAGCCTACCAGTCTCCTGAATGCAGATTTTAAATTATTAACCAAAATTTTAGCCAAAAGGTTAACATTAATTGCAAATATAGTGATCTCCCCAGTAAAGTCATATGCAATGCCAGGTAGTCATGTACAAAATCACCTTATCCTTATTAGAGAATAAATTGAAATAGGAAAGGTAGGGAAACTGGATGGTTTTCTAATCTCACTAGACCAAAGGAAAGCTTTCGATCAGGTCAAGTATGAGTTTTTGTGACAAGTTCTTAGATATTATAATATTCCTAATAAGATGATAAAATGGTTGAAATGTATTTATCAAACAGCAACTGTAGTTCCTATAGTAAATGGGTGGAGAGGACCAATTATTAAGCTAAACAGAGGTGTCAGGCAGGGGTGCCCACTGAGCCCCATATTGTACAATTTCTTTCTAGATCCGCTGTTAAGAATAATAAACAGAATGAAGAAATTATGCCTATTACAATTAAAGGGCATAATATCTCACAGAAGATAATGGCATATGCAGATGATATGAATGTACTAGTCAGGAATGAGGTATCAATAGTAAAGGTACTGTAAATGTGCAACACTTTTGGTAGACTCTCTGAAACATCTTTAAATATGGAAACGTGTGCGGCAATGACTTAACTATCTATTGAACTTTAAGGGAAATCTGGATCAAATTCAAATTAAACCAGAACCACTAAACATTTTAGGCATAACCTTCAGGCCAGAGGATACAGATGAAGTAAATTGGGAAAAAAAAGTTTGAAGTAGGAAAATTGAAAGTGGCACAGTGGAATAAATGGAATTTTAGTATGAAAAAAAGGGTATTTTTAATAAAAACATTTCTTATACCTATTTTTCTTTACCTGAGTTACATCCCCCACCCACAAAAAAAAGATGGAAACAGCCTTGTTAAGTATATTTTTTCAAGCCTGCTGGGGAAGCAGATTAAATTCAATTAAAAGGAACATTCTATATTTACCACTGGGTAGAGGTGGTTTGAATATGTGTAGCGTTGTGAAAAAATTACAGTTAGTAAATTATCAATTCCAGATACTTAGAAAGGAGATGAACGGAGACGAGACTGATGGCGGAAGAATTTAATGATTATAACAATAATCGCAGTGAGAGATTACAAGTGGTACATTCTTCAAAATAACAGTGTGTGCTGGCTTGCTTATATAGTGGAAGACAGCATCATCATTTTCTATGGTTTTCTATGATTGGTTTAAAACAAGCACAAACATCAACTTATAAGGTAATACTTTTTCTTTGGTATATGTATGAGCTCATCCTTGGACAGCACAAGTATAGATAGTGTACATTCTATTATCATATATGGCTAGTAACAGCTGTTACTACCAGTTACCAAAGTCCAGGAGGAAGAAATAGGTTTGGACATAGGAACGTGCATTCAAGCATTTTGGCCTGTCCTGATAAGGACAAACACTAGAGATAGTCAAGAGGGTAATTTGGACACTATCCTGTGTTCCTGCTTGCAGTTACGTAGGCCAAATGTTTGCTATTACTTACATGGTCAGCACAAATGTCAAAAGGCACTTTAATATTGCAACTTGTGGCTTAGCTTGTCTTGTGGCTTCACAAGCTTTATATGATCCAATTATATAGGCCAACATTTGTTACACAGACACATAATATTTTAGACCAAATGAGGTTAGGCTGAAATATAGGGACAAACTTCTTTATCCCTTGTTACAAGCCCCACTTAGCCCTATATTGCCTAATTATTATTTGTGCAACAATGCAGCTCCTCGGAGCATGTACATCTCACTACGTACTTTATGAATAGTAAGTTTTAAGCAACACAGGCCCGTAATTACCAAGAACACTAAGACCACTTGCAACACAAGTAAAGCTTTAAAAGACAGGACTCCTAAGGGCCTCCCTGCACAGTTATAAATTAAGTGTTCCTATCACTCTCACTGAGCAATTCATTTACAGCTGCTTGTGCCTTATGGGCAGTATTTTGGATTTGTATCAAATGAGTATCTTTTTGATTTAAAAGTGACTGCACGTTAAGAAACAGGGGAGGTATCACAGCTCCAAATGATGGCTCATACTTGTTAATATCATATGCCTGGTGTGGGGTATCAAATGTCACATTATATCTCTTATCCCCTGAGTTGGTAATAGGGTGCAACACTTTGTCACCAATATATACGTTATGTTTGAGAACAATACAAAAGTTTGGGTTGTGAATGGTACACATTTGTCCTTTATAAAATAAGATAGGTGTATTTGTAACAACACAATATTGGTTAGTACCATTATAGGTTACAACTACTTGTGGGGTATACCATCACTTTAACTGGATAGGGCACCAGGCAGCATTGTTTTCAGCTTGACCCATGGCAATTTCCCCACAGATGGGTTGCGTTTGTGACATGACATCACACTGGCATATCCATTGATTATTTATTTCCTCACAGCAATGTAAGTTTGGCACTACCCAGGACCCATCATTGCTATGTACTAGGATCTCTGGGGGCGAGACTCGATATGCATAATACTGGCCTTGTAAATACCCTATGGAGTGTACTTTCACTATTTGGGAGTACACCTCCTTGTGGTACTCAACTTGAGGTAGTCTTACCACGAGGGACACCCTCATGGTACAACTAAGCATACTGTTGAGTCTAAACACTTGTGGTTTAACATATACTTTGGTTATCTTGCGAATCCACCACATAGGTGGGGCTCGAGCTTTAATACAAAAAGTTATACACTTACTATCATTAACATTAAGACAATCTGGACAATACCACAATTTTAACTGTGCATCGGAAATTTGATTAGGCAATTGGTTATCAGTAATTTCCTGTAGTAATTGGCTAACTTGAGTTAAAACATAAGATCCATAAGCACTACACACTATAGCTTTATTCATGGTATTATTAAAAATTTCTTCATTATGTTCAACCACAACTTCATTAATCTTGTGCTCTACCTCTTTAAACAGGTGGCCTATCTCATGTATATTGTACACAGATAAATGCTTTTCCATTGCCAAACCTTGCTGGCCTAATGTAAGTGGTAGCAAGACCCTTTCTCTATATTAGTATTAAACTGGTCTTGGTACCCTTTAATGGCCTCAAGGTCTGCCCTATTCCATATGCTCATTCCTGATCCAAAAAGTCCAGCCAGGTCTCCCCACAAATCTCGTTTTTTTTCTAGTATTACTAACCCTTTCTTTACTAATAAGAGGGTCCATCATACTCCCAGTTTTAGCATGGAAGGCACTTAACATGTCAATTAACATGGTGGCATAAAACTTTGACACACCAGTGTCTGCACAACTACTGTTATCATTTATATTCCAGCCAGAAAAATCTAGATTTATATGCACTGTACTGTACTTTACATTATTTACAAGCATTTGATCAATAGGTGCTGATGTAAGTCCACTCTCTGGCCCTGTTGTCACATTTGGGCATTCAGTTGGCGTTACAGTTAAGTATATGGCATCTGAGACTGCTAAATGTAATGAGTTGTTCACACCGGCATAGTTACAAACACTATTATCACCCCAAAGACAGTAGGATAAAGTTAACACATAAACACTATTGTCCTTTGGTGTGGCCCTGTCTATGACAAGAGACCCATTTTTCTGTTTCCAGTCCATGTAGCTTTGCTGTGATCCAGTCTTGAGCTTCGACGCACAGCTGGACCAGCTGTTAAGTATGTCCACATACCAATTTGTAGATATGAAAGTATGGTTATTTTTGGTCCAGGTGGCTTTCCATGCCCGTGTCGTGTAGGTGTTTGTATCAACAGGGTCCCAGTTCCAGCTGACTAACAGAGTAATGGACTGTTCATATTCACACATGACATTAGTCTGTTCCACATTGATGTATAGGCTGAGGATTATAGAAAATCTTATGACTGCCACCAAGCCGATGATAATGATGCCTTGTGTCTTCATGGCTATAAACATCAAGTGTAGTATTTTAATTTTTAACCAGCTTTGTTTGACACTTTTTTACACCAATCAACATGTACCCAGAATTCTTGTTTCCTTCCTCCAGCCCCTTTCTTGCCACTTACTTTAACCACATATACCGTACTCTCACCTAACCGTTTGCACACTTGGTACGGTCCTAACCAATTAGCATCCTTCCAAGGATTTTTCTGTTCCCACTTTCGCACCATCACTACATCTCCCTCCTCTATAGGTAGCCCCTATCCTGCTACTGGCTGTCTACCCTTCTTAATCTATGTTTTAGCCATTTGGAGTCTAACATTAGTAGATACTGCTCTTGTTGATGTCAGGTTGCAGCTGACATGGCTCCCCCAGCTGCGGTCATTCCCCGTGTGCTTACAGGTGCCATTTGAATGGTTACTGTCCCACCCCTTTTTCCAGTAAGGAGCTTGTCTAACTCATCTTGCTTTTCCTGTAACTCCTGGATCTTACTTGCAGCATCCTGGAGATCAGTGTACAGGTGCCTAGTCTCACTAGCATGCTTTTGTGACCTGTTGGTCTAACTTAATTTAAAGGAGGGCATGATCCCTATTTAACAGACACAAATCCCCTTGTGCTTTTATTAACTGTGTTCTAAAGTCAACACACTGTTGTTCTAACTCTTGGTGTTGATCTATTGGGACACTATCTTTATACTTTGATGTTAATTCTTCTAGTTGTTGTTGCAACTTAGCATTTTGATCCCTTTCATCCCTCAACTGAGCTGCTTCTTTATTTTGGCGACACACAATAGTCTGATTATACTGCCACAGCCCTTGCAATGCATTTGCAAAGATTTCCTTTTCATTTTTTACTCCCTCATTATGAAGAGACACTTGCTGAGTAAAATACAATTGTGCCTGTTGATCTTCAGGCACTGGTTCGTATGCTTCCCCCTTTAGGTGTTTTCCTAGAAAACGGAGTATTATTGTTTCCATACTCATTCTTCTTATCTTTTTGCCTGCCTAGCCTTCACAGCTGGGCTCACCCGTGCACTGGTGCCCCGGTCCATTTGGCTATGTCTTACGGCTCCCTTGTGAGGTCCGGCTTGCAAGTCCCAGTACCTTCACTTACTTACTCTGCCCCATGAGTTCCTACACAGTTAAGCATTACTTTTTATTTTAAACAATTTGAGAAGCATACAAAGCATACATCACCTGATTGTCAAGTGGTTGTGACTGTCTGTGTGTACTGTCTTCTCTCACTTTAAGTGAGCAGCACCACATCTCCGAGCGTCGCCACCCTGCTATGGGACTCGCAAGCTAACCGACCAGTAGTTAGACGGTCTCCTTACATGCAGCACCAGCGATCCAAGTCTTTAAGGCACCGATTGTAGCATTGTGAAAAAATTACAGTTAGTAAATTATCAATTTCAGATACTTAGAAAGGAGACGAACGGAGATGAGACTGATGGCGGAAGAATATAATGATTATAACAATAATCACAGTGAGAGATTACAAGTGGTACATTCTTCAAAATAACAGTGTGTGCTGGCTTGCTTATATAGTGGAAGACAGCATCATCATTTTCTATGGTTTTCTATGATTGGTTTAAAACAAGCACAAACATCAACTTATAAGGTAATACTTTTTCTTTGGTATATGTATGAGCTCATCCTTGGTCAGCACAAGTATAGATAGTGTACATTCTATTATCATATATGGCTAGTAACAGCTGTTACTACCAGTTACCAAAGTCCAGGAGAAAGAAATAGGTTTGGACATAGGAACGTGCATTCAAGCATTTTGGCCTGTCCTGATAAGGACAAACACTAGAGATAGTCAAGAGGGTAATTTGGACACTATCCTGTGTTCCTGCTTGCAGTTACGTAGGCCAAATGTTTGCTATTACTTACATGGTCAGCACAAATGTCAAAAGGCACTTTAATATTGCAACTTGTGGCTTAGTTTGTCTTGTGGCTTCGCAAGCTTTATATGATCCAATTATATAGGCCAACATTTGTTACACAGACACATAATATTTTAGACCAAATGAGGTTAGGCTGAAATATAGGGACAAACTTCTTTATCCCTTGTTACAATATGATAAACCCCATTATATTTTTTAACACATTCTTTTTCCTTAGCAACTTAAAACCATTGTTAAGTATACATGATAGTGGATGGGAATGGTTATTTAAAGAAAAACATCAACATTTATTATTACAATGGGAAACCCAGAATCTCAGGGCAGTAAAAAAAATCTATGATGATACCAGAATATATTAGATGTACATTTTTAGGGTTAAAACAATGGAAGGTGAATACACAGCAAATTATAACACTACAGAGGAAGAAATTAAACTTTGTTTTACTTGATTTATTACGTGGAGAGGAGGAAGTCTTTCCCAAATGTCCTATGGAGCATAGAGAAAGCTTACATACATTGTTAAATAATAAAAGAATCCCTGAAAGAATGTGGGATCTGCACTGACTAGCATGCCAGGAAAGAAATAACATCAAAGCAAATCAAAAACATAAAAAAAATGCAAGAAAGAATTTGTAACAAAAATAAGTGTATACAGCAGGGAGAGACTATAACTATTGTTTTCATGTTCTTTTATAAAAGAATTCTGGAACCTTATAGCAGATAAATGGGGAGGGCAACTATTTAGCACTTTGACTTACAATGTATGGAACTTTTGATAAAAAGTGGTGAAACTGGTATATAAGCACATTACAAGTAATAATGGTGATTTTCAAATGGAATGTATGGCTAACAAGATGTGTGTTCATGCTACTTCAAAGAGAAGGAAATCATTTGGAACTATACAGTAAAATAATGATGGATTTATACAATTTATATAAAGAAGAAAAAGGGAAAATGGAAAGACATACATTAGAACTGTTGAAAGCAATGCCTTGGATCATGGATAATGACACTCCAGTGACTTAGTTTAATAATTATATTAATATGTGATGATATATACACCATATAGACATATAATGTAAGAAAATGAATAATAATGTGTAAAGTAATGTACATGTAATAATTTGTTCTATTTCCATTTTCCAATAAAAAATTCCCCTGTTCTTTTAGAGAAGTGCCATTGGATCTTTAACATCCACCTGAACGACCACCAGAATAGGCAGATGGAACCTTGGTTTAAAGTATCATCTGAAAGATGGCACCACAGGAGTGCAGCGTCCCCCTCATACTGTACTTCAGTGTCAATATTTGGATAGTAACCCAAGTGCCTAGTGTGGGGATAGAACCACAGCCATCTGGTCTCCCAGCCTTGGTGGTGAGTGTGTAACCTGCTGAGCCACTGACACTGACAGATGATGAAAGCCTAGCTTTTATACAAAACGATCTCAACAGAGTACATAATTGGGCCACCACAAAGGGTATGAACTTTAATACTGACAAATGCCGTGTTTTACACCTGGGTAAGCATAATAAAATGATGGATTATTCTTTAGATAGACAAACCCTAAGGTACTCAGTTGAGGAGAAGGACCTTGGCATAATTATGGAAAATAAGCTAACATGTAAGGCTCAGTGTACTACTGAAATAGACAAAGCAAACAAACTACTATGGGTGATAAAAAGACATTTTAGAAGCAGAAACAGAGAGGTGATTATGCCGCTCTATAGAGCATATGTGAGACCATTACTGGATTATGGTAGCCCTGTGTGGGGTCCAATATCGAGAGGTGGCATAGATGGGCTGGAGAGGATACAGAGATGGGCCACAAAAATAATATATGAATTAAGGGATAAATCGTACAAGGAAAGATACCTCAATTTAAACCTCATGACCTTAGAGACAAGGAGAATCTGGGAAGACCTCTTGATGTGCTATGACATCATGCAGGACACTTACTTGATAAATGAACTACAGTTAGAATTTAAAAATATTTTGGTATGTACCGGAGACACCCAGAGCAATTCCAACCCAGAAAATTCAACACAGATAGAAGACAGACTTTCTTCACACAGAGAGTGGTGTCCCACTGGAATGGTTTATCCCTAGAGGTTACCATAAGTAATAGCAAACAACAGTTCAAACAGCGACTAGATAGACACATATTGGATGGCAATATTGTACAGCATTATGGGTTAGAGGAGAGAAGCATTAAATGGGCTTACCTCCTCCTTCACTGCTAGAAATCTTAATATCAACCTTAGTATAAACCACCAAGTTGAAGATCTCCATCCCTAGAAGGAAGATCAGATCCAATGAGTGCTCATGACTATTGGTGACAGAGGTAACCACCTGTGTCAGGCCAAACAAATTCATCAGTTGGAGGAAGTCTTGTCCAAAATGAAATTCCATCATTGAACCAGGCATTAAAATTCCCCAGAATTATCCATCTGGGGGATTCCAGCACCAGGTCAACAATGAAGTCTGCTACTTCCTGGAGAAATTCCCTCTCATCACCGGGTGGATGGTACAGGAGAAGTATCCTGCAGCCTGCACCTACACCCATGATGCACTCAAAGTATCTGGTTGTTCTCACTGGGATGTTTACAAGGTTCAGATCCATTTTAAAACAAATGGAAAACCCTCCACCCCTATGATCCTCTCTTGGGTGGTGTATCACTGAGTAACCAACTGAAATTGCTGAGTCCAATATTGGGCCAGCATTTCCATCCAGCCAGGTATCGGTGATGCAAGCTAGGTCAGTTGATGTGACAAGATCAGCGATAATAGCACAATTGCACAACACCAGCAGAGTAGGATAGGTCACCGAGGTAGACCAGGTTATCTGCCCACTCAAGGTGGAACCCTTGGGTATGGGAACCAGAACGGGAACTCCCCTTTCCTGGTTGCATTTTGCCCCAGGGTGTCTTCTTGTCCCTACTACCTCTATCTGCTCACTCTGCTCCATTACCCCACCAGGACCAGACCCACAAGCTCACCAATTCCTCTTCATCCTGCCTATCCCCAAGAACTGTGTGATGGGTTATTTTTCATACAGAGCATCAGAACTTTGGAATACATTACCTAACGAAGCAGTGTCTGCTGAGTCAATAGAAATTTTTAAAACTAGATTAGACAAATGTCTTTTAAATAAAGATGCAACAAAGTGGCCCTGCTGAGGTGGGAGACAAGCTTGATGGGCTAACTCCTTCTTCTGTCTACCAAACATGTATAGAACCAAGTATAGAAAGACTTTCAGCCCTTAGGGTGGCCAAGACATGGTGTTCCAATGGATTATAAAATAGAGTACTGAAAGAGCCAGGACTGCAATTAGCAGCACCCTGATGGATCTGTTATGGGGCTTCTTGGAGACTGGACTGGGGTATTTCCAGGGGACTGGGAGATCAGTAGCAATAGTACCACTCCATGAGAATGGTGACAAGTAGAACCTGGAAAACTACAGACCAGTCAGTCTTACCTTAATTTTTGATAAGTTCTTGGAGACCACAGTAAAAGAGAAAATAGTAGAATATCTGGAAGTGAGCAGGTTGCAGGACAATGGATAACATGGATTCATTTCAGGACCAACCTGATAGTTTCACCAGGGAAGTGGAAAAGAGACAGTCTGTCAGTGTGTTGTACCTCAGTTTTCAGTAAGGTCTTTTATTCTGTTTCACACAGAGGTCTGTTAAAGAAGTTGGAGAATTTAGGGTTGGGGAAAGGCTAACTAGGTGATTAGAGAACTGGTTGGGGGAGACAATAGAGAGTGACCGTGAATAGGATGGAATCAAGGGATAGAAGTGTTACTAGTGGGGTGCCCCTAGGGTCAGTCCTGGAGCCTATTATATTCAACAGGTTCTTTAATGACATATGAAAATGTGTACAGTGCAAGATGTGTCTTTTTCAGGTTACACAAAACTATGTGGGAGGGTGGACATTGAGGACGGTGTCAGAGAATTATCAATCAGAAAAATATGCTAGGGTGGTCCAAAATATGGCAGTTAAAAGTTCAACTCCAAGACATGGAAGGTAATGCACATTGGCAGGAGGCTGCTATGAAAGAAGTATTGGATGGTTGGAGTAAAGATAACAGACAGAAAGTTGAGAGGGATGCTCATTATCTGCAAATCAGGTATACTACTAGGATAGACATCACTCATCATTCATTCCTGTTACAACGTAGTAGGGCAAAGATGCTCTCACCACTGCAGGATGTTTTTTTTTTTTTTTAGCTGCTCAGCTAGCATTGCAAAACTTGGGGTACGGTTCATTGGGGACTGGGTATTTATTCAAAAGAGAGTGGGAAAGGGAGGGGGTTTCAGTTATAAGCTACAGGGACAGGAATAGGGAAGTTGGGGAAACTTGGTTTTGCAGACAGGGAGGGAAGGCAATGCTAGTTTTTATTATTATGGTTGGAGAAACTTCAGAGGGTATTGGAAACAGGTAAGTGGGAACATAGTGGGGAATGGGTGGGGATATACTAAAAAGCTATATGGTGTGGTGGGAGGGAGTGGGTGTCACTAACCCAGAGGGTGGGGGTTGATTTTCTATTTTTTATTAACTAAAAATATCCATTTAGTCAGTTAGTACTTCATGAGTGAAGTGCTACTTTGTTTAGTGAAGTAGGCACTTCACTATACAAAGAACTACGTGAAGAAGAAACTTAGCATTTCTTGATGGCAGAAAAACTTTACAAAGTATTTTGCAAAGTTTTCCAACATCACACACCTCTAATTATTTAATAAACAGCAAATAAAATGAGCACTGCATTCTTTTTAATTGATGGTTATTCAGCATTTACTTATATCAATAGAGAGCATTAAAAGAAAAAACATGCTCTTTATGTCAATGAAAATATCAAAGCTACAGAAATTCAGAATACACATAAGGATCCAGAAGAACTGGGGGTCACCCTGGAAACAGGAAATGGGACAGCATTATGAACTGGGGTTGTGTACAGGCCTCCAGACCAGGGGGAGGACATAGACACATTGCTTTTAGAAGATATACAAAACATGACAGCTAAAGGGAAGGTTCTGATAATGGGAGACTTTAACATGCCAGACACAAATTGATCAATACCAGCAGGAACATCTGCCAGAACTAAACACATGGTGGATTCCCTGCAGGGGAAGGACCTCAAATAACTGGCACAACAACCCACAATAGACAGGGCTATCCTAGATCTAGTACTGACTAACAGGGAAAGGATATCAGATCTCCAGGTAGAAGGTCACTTGAGGGCCAGTGACCATCACATGGTATGGTTCAATTTGGCCACTAGAACTAAATCATCCCATTCCAAGACAAAAATATGGGACTTCAGAGGAGCTGACTTTGATAAGATGGCCAAAAGAGTTAAGCTAGCCATGCAAAAAGAAATACCGGTGAGGGGGTACAGGCAAAGTGGGCAAGCATTAAGGATACAATGCTTGAAGCAACATCCCATTGTGTTAGAGAGAAAAGGAAATGCAAAAGAAGAAGGAAACCGCTTTGGTTCTCAAAAACAGTAGCAAAAATGGTCAGAGCCAAAAGGCTGGCCTTCAGGAAATATAGGGGCACACATCCGGATGATGATAGGGAGGCATACCAAACTTCCCTAAGGGAAGCAGGGAAGGCAGTAAGGCAGGCAAAGGCCCAAACCAAGGAAATACTAGCACAAACAGTAAAAGAAGGTGACAAGAATGTCTACAGATACATTAGTGAAAGAAGAAAGTCCAGACGGGGTATTGCTAAGTTCAAAGGGGATAAGGGGGCATGTGAGGAGGAGGACCATGCAAAAGCATCTATCCTAAATAGATACTTCTGCTCAGTATTTACTGAAGAGAAGGTAGGGCAGGGCCCACTGCTCAGCACCATGGACACAGGGGGGAAGGAGGTGTGCACTAGTCCCTTCACAAAAGAAAAGGTTCTACAAGAGCTCGATAAGCTCAGGGTGGACAAGTCAATGGGACCTGAAGGCATACATCCCAGGGTACTAAAGGAGCTAAGGGTGGAACTAGCAGAGCCATTATCAGAACTGTTTAATGAGTCTCTGAGCATAGAAGACATCGTAGAAGACTGGAGAAGGGCTATGTGATCCCGCTCCACAAGAGTGGTAGCAGGGAGAAGGCAGGGAACTACAGACCAATCAGTCTTACCTCAGTAGTGGGCAAGATTATCGAGGCACTTCTTAAGGAAAGGATAGTGCAACACCTGGAATCCATATGAGCACAGGATCCAAGACAGCATGGGTTTACAAAAGGAAGGTCCTGTCAAACTAATCTCATAGATTTCTTTGACTGGGTGGCTGGAGTGGTGCACTGGGAGGGGGGGGTTATGTCACCTACCTTGACCTCAGCAAGGCTTCTGATACTGTTCCACAATTATTAAGCTGGGTAGACTCGTGGTGAGTCAGAATTTGTTCAACTGGGTGGCAAACTGGTTGATGGGCAGAAAACAGAGAGTGGTGGTAAATGGTGTGCAGTCAGAAGAGATGCACGTCACAACTGGGATACTTCAGGGATCAGTCCTGGGGCCAGTCCTCTTCAATATCTTCATCAGTGACATTGCAGATGGAATGGAGGGTAAGGTTTGTCTGTTTGCAGATGACACCAAGATCTGCAACAAAGTAGATGATCCAGATGGGGTGGGCAGAATGAGAAGAGATCTGGATAAACTAGCAAAATGGTCAGAAGAGTGGCAATTGATGTTTAACGTAAAGAAGTGCAAGATCATGCACATAGGGAAAAGAAACACTGAAGCCACCTATAGACTGGTAGGGGAGTTGCTGGCAGTCACAATGGAAGAAAGAGACTTGGGCATCATCATCACAGATGACCTGAAATCATCCAAGCAGACCATTAAAGCAGTAGGTAAGGCTAGGCAGATGTTGGGGTTTATTAGTGGGGTATCACAAGTCAGAGGAGGGAGGTAACAATCTCTTTTTACAAGACACTGGTTAGGCCCCATCTGGAGTACTGCATGCAGTACTGGAGACCACACCTTAACAAGGACATTAACCAAATTGAGGCAGTCCGGAGAAGGGCAACCAAAATGGTGCAGGGACTGCATCAGAAAACATATGAAGACAGATTAATGGAGCTCAATATGTATACTCTAGACCAAAGGAGGGAGAGAGGTGATATGATCAAAACATTCAAACACTTTAAGGGCATTAACAAGGTGAAAGAGTCTTACATGTTTCAATATTTAGAAAAATAGAAGGACAAGAGGACACAGCATGAGATTAGAGGGAGGCAAATTAAGGAGTAATGTGAGGAAGTTCTTTTTCACAGAAAAGGTGGTGGATGCATGGAACAGCCTGCCTCAGGAAGTGGTGGAAATGAATACTGTGCAAGGCTTCAAACAGGAATGGGATAGGCATAAGGGAGCAATACAGTTGAGTATGAATAGATGGGCCATTGACAGAGCAAAGTCCGATGGCACATTCAAAAGGTAGAAAAAGAAATGGGCAGACTAGATGGGTCTAGCGGTCCTTATCTGCCGTCAACTTCTGTGTTTCTATGTTTCTATGATTCTTAATGTCCTTATCAATTAGAAATCCCTCAAGTAAAATACGTATTAAATATTAATGCTGTTACACAGACATCATACTGTCAAACTGGATAATAGTATCCTATCAACTAAAGTTTATTTGTATCCATAGCTTACTTGACAGGGCACCAAATTAGTTTGTATAACTATAGTCCTGCTGTATCAATGTTGGTAAAATAAATAATTCCCATTGCAACACTGAGTCCTAACTTCAGTCATTCCCAGGGGATTAGGCCAGAAGCAAGGGGATTCAGATTAAGCAGACACTCAGACATGGCCTAGTGTGTAAAGCGCAGAAAACTGTTTTTATATTTCTAAGTACAGCCCATTGCATCAGCCACCCACTCTAAGGGACTTAAGCCAGCAGCAGTGTAGTGCAGTGTAGTTTTTTCTCAGATCATAACCAACACTGTGATGATAGTTGTGCTGTGTTCTACTTGCTGCTGTAGAAATAAATAATTTCCACTGCAGCAATCCTAACTTTTGCCATTACCAACTGAGGAGTTCAAGCCAGCAGTAAAAGGGGAGTTAGATTGAGAAGACACTTGTCCCAGATGGGGTCTGGTGTGTTGTACTGCACTGAAAACATGTTATAAATGCAGCCCACTGTGTCAGCCACCCACATTAAGGGATTTAATGCAGCAGCAGTATAGGGCATTCTCAGTTCATGTCACAAACATTCTGACATATTGTGAAAAATTTGTGCTGTGTTCTCGCAGCTGTTAAAATAATTGAATTTCCATTTCAGCAGTCGTAACTTCCACCATTAACAGGGTTTTAACCCAGCAATAAATGGAACACCGATTATTTATTTAACTATTTATTTAAAAGTTTAACCAGGATGGAATACTAAGCAGGGTTGCTCATTTCCAGAGAGAGGGGAATGGGATAAAACAGTACAAAACAATAACACTTCCCAACAAATAAAGTAGAATGGCTGCAGCACTAGAACATGCTAATGGAAGAAAATAAATTACATCTATCATGTGCAGTAAGCATAACTAATACACTTGTCATGTACATTAAGCATAACCATAACAATTATGTACAGCAGTAAGGTAGTAATATCCATGGATACAAAATATACAGAATTCGACCTGTAGTGGGTTGCCACTGAGGTTACAGATATCAGTAACTACTGTCAATCTGGTAGTATTGGATGTAATAGTGAGAACTTGCAGTGTGAGGCCCCTGGAACACAGAAGGTAGATATACTGTAGCAGGTTTGCTGTGGAGAGATTGGACATATTGTAGCTAGAGCTGAAATGTATGGAGAGGAATCATTAGGGCTGGGTGAAATTTGCAAATTCTAAATGTGCTGAATTTTGTGAAATTATACAAAATTCTGTGACACTTTGGGGCACTTTATGGAATTTTCCCAAATTCTTTAATTGATCATAACTCAGTCAGTTTTATAGCTCAATATCAGCAATTTGACATGCCTGTTATTTGGAAGAGGCCCTTAAAGAATGACAGGTTTCTTGATATTTGTATTAATGGGGGGAAGTTATAGGGGCTCAAATTCAGGCAATTTATTATTTATGTGAACATTTCTGAACATATTTCTAGGCTTATAATTTAGCCTCTATTGGAGCTAGATAATTGACAATTTATATGTATACTTTCTTGGAAGTCATAAAAACTGCTAAATAGAGAGGTAATTGGTTGAGTAAATTGTAGGTTACAGGAGCTCAAAATTTCACAATTTAATTGTTAAAATGTGTGAACATTTTTAAAATATTTGGGTGTTTAAAGTTCCACTGCTATTGTAGGTATACACTCAAGATTTGGCATGCAGAGCAAGGTAAACATGTCCAGGAATCTAATTAAGCTGGATAAATGTGGTTAAGCAGGTTAAGATGTTTTGTGAATACCTTAGAAATTGTTAATGGGCAAAATGTGCTCATAAATTCATGAATGCATAATTGGTAATGCCATTAGAATTTCACTTGTGGAATTTAACTTTCCCAAAGTACTCATCATTACTGAATCACCTTTTGTGCACTACCATCATGGCCCTGCAATATCCCTCCAAAACTCTTATAATAGTGATGCCCAGCATCATGCTCTATCAAGACCTAAGATATTCAGGTACTGTACTTGTGTCACAATGGCCTATGTCACAGCTAGTATAAGGCTTGGCATTACTTGGTGCCACTGTTTTCAAATAGTAAAAAATATACGTATTACCTACAAGGTTGTTAAAGAGTCAGCAGGTAGCATTGCATAGAAACAATGCTGCACATACATGTGCTTGCACTCGACATTAAGTCAATGAGCGCTAGTGGTTATCTGGCATATTGCAAGAATTCAGGCTACTGCACAGTGATGTCCATGACCATCCTTTATGGTTCATCACTCAATATAGTGATCTGACACTTGGCAAAACTATAATTTTACTTTGGAGCCTTCTATGAATGCTATCTTATTGTCACTTTACACAGCCTTTGCCTTCTTCTACAGTGGTAACTCAAGTGTATGACTGGGCAAAATGTATGGACATCACTTCGACAAAAGTATCACAATATTCCACTATTTCAGAAAAGCTCATGGATTTCAACTTTAACTACTGATTTTATTTTGGAATCTTTGGCTACTTATAATTTGGCAAGCCTTTGAGAAAGAGATTAGAGAGTTGACACACCCAGCCTCTTTTTTCCCATATTGGTTTTCACAAGCATGGCAGCTCATCTCTCAGGGATCTATTCTGTTCACAAGGTTATATCCTGATCAGACTGAACCCACTCATCATTCAATTGACTACTGGATTTTACTGCAACATTTTTTCTCACCCATCTCCCCTGGTGAGGGTGGTGCCTCTGTCAGCCTTACACAGCCACTTCTTCCCCAGCAGCAGGAGCAAGCTCCCTTGCCCTTCCGCAGGGTTTACTGTGTTGTTGGAGTCCACCACCAACCCTTCCTGATGGAGATGCACTGCCAAGTGACAGCTGTCTCAGCCATGGCCAGCCTCCCAATGTGACTTCCCATGCTCGCTTCTGAACCTGGGTTGACAGCTTGGCAGAGTGACACTCTGCTGTGGGGCCATGGGGATGGCCTCAAAGTCCAATACTTCGGGTCAATGAACCTAACAAATTGAAGATATTCCATTCTCTAATTTTAAAGTTATAAAGGCTTACATTTATGCAGTTATAACACTGTGAAATGTAATTTTAAAATTTCTGAAAGTTTGGAGGCCTATACCTCAGGCACCTTTACAGATAGAGATCTGCAACTTGGAACACTTCTGTGTGGACCATGGGCTCAATTTTCAAAGGGTCAAGAATATCACAAGGTGCTTAGACCAGAAAAGAATGAAACTGGGACCAAGCTATGTCAAAGCTTGCATTTATTCTGATTTTCTAATGCTGCTTGCGTCAAAAGCAGAACGTCTTGCACTAAAGTGGCTTTTTTCAGGCTTGCATAAAAAAGTTGGTGTGCCATGACGCAATGGAACTTGCATCAAAAAAATGATGCACCATCCCCTTTTTGGGGATTTTCTGAGGTGGAAGCTGTCAACACTGTATCAAAGATGCATGGCACTGTTAGAACAGCCAAAGCTGGTCTAACTGACACTAGAGCATATACAGAGGCCCAAAGCAGGTCAGCAGACCTGATTATGGTACCATGAATGGCACCCTGCTGCAAGAGTCCTGCATTGTTGACATCATAATGCTGTGTGTAGCATGTAAAATATTGCTTCCAGAAGCCATTTTAGCTGCCATCATTTTTGACACAGTTTGCATAATTGTTTTGCTCCTTCTCATTCCTGTATCATATTTGTGACTCAGCTTGTGTTATTTTTGCTCTATCTCACCCATGCATCATATTTTTAACTCAGCTTGTGTCATTTGTGCTCCATCTATCATATGCATTGTATTTTGAATCAACTTGTGTAATTTGTGCCCCATCTCACTCATGCATAAAATGTTTGACTTAACTTGCATCATTTTTGTTCTGTCTCACTCATGCATCATATTGCATCCTTCTTTGCTTCATCTCACTCCATGCATCGTATTTTGGACTCAACTTGCATTATTCTCAGCTTGTGTCACCCCATGTACCATATTTTGGACAAAGTGGTCCTCTTGCATCATTTTGGGGGACTTTGCCAGAGAAAGCACTTTTCTTACAAAATATGCACAGTATTTAACACACTTGGACTTGATGCAATGTGATTGTTTGATGCACCTTGCATCAATCTATGGGCCCTTTGAAAATCCAACCCCATGTTGAAGACATCATACCACATTTGGAGCAATTTGGCCAAATGCTATTTAGATAGAAATAACTGGAATCACAATTGTGGTGAACATTTGTGAAAATTTGGAGGAAATTCCATGAACTTTCTTGGAAGTGAAATCAGAATTTTTCCAGAATTTCACTAGCAGAAGGTACATGTCACCTAGCCTTAGCAGACACTTGACTCAGATGGGGTGTGTTGTACTGCACTGAAAATTTGTGTCATAAATGCAACCCACTGCATCAGCCACTCACACTAAGGGACTTAAGCCAGCAGCAGGGTAGAGCACTTTGTTTTCACCACTGTTAAAATAACTGAATTCCCATTTCAGCAGTCTTAACTTCTGCCATTACCAGCACTAAAGGGGAGTCAGAGTATGCAAACACTTGACTCAGACAAGGTATGGTGTGTTGTAGTGCACTGAAAATTCTTCTTATAAGTGCAGGTTTCTGAGCCAGCCAACCACACTAAGGGATTTAAGTCAACAACAGTGCAAGGTATTCTTGGTTCAGATCACAAACAGTCTGACATATTGTGGAAAATTTGTGCAAAGTTCTCATTGCTGTTAAAATAACTGAATTCCCATTTTATCAGTTCTAACTTCTGCCTTTACTGGTAATTTAAGCCTGAAGTAAAAGGGAGTTAGATTAAGCAGACACTTGACTCACACAGGCTTTGTTGTATATTAAATTCTTGTTACAAGTGCAGCCCACTGCATCAGCCACCCAGACAATCAGATTTAAGACAGCAGCAATGTAGGGCATTCTCATTTCAGATTACAAGCAGTCTGACATATTTGTGGACAATTTGTGCTGTATTCACCTTTTTGTTAAAATAATTGAATTCCTATTTCAGCAATTTTGACTTTGACCAGTATCAGTGGTTTAAGACAGCAGTAAAGTGGAATCAGATTATGCAGACATTTGACACCGAATGGGTCTGGTGTGTGGTATTGCAATGAAAATTCTTGTTAGAAGTGCAGACCACTGTGTCAGCTACCTGCATTAAGGAATTTAAGCCAGCAGCAGTGTAGAACATTCTCAGTTCAGATCACAAACAGTCTGACATATTGTAAAAAATGTGTACTGTGTTTGATTTCTGTTAAAATAATTGAATTCCCATTTAAGCAGTCCAAACTTCCATCATTATCAGGGGTTTAAGACAGCAGTAAAGGGGAATCAGATTAAGCACCCTGGCACTTGACTCTGTCATGGTCTGGTGTGTTGAACTGTGCTGAACATTTTTGGTTGTAAGTTCATCCCACTATGTCAGTCACCCATACTAAGGGATTTTAAGTCAGCAGGAGTATAGGGCATTCTCAGTTCTGATCACAAGCAATCTGACGTATTGTGAACAATTTGTGTTGTGTTCTTACTGCTGTTAAAATAATTGAATTCCCATTTTAGCTATCTTAACTTCAGCCATTACAAGGGATTTAAGTCAGCAATAAAGGGGACTGAGACTAAGCAGACACATTGCTCATACAGGGTCTGGTGTGTTGCACTGCTGTGTAGATTATTGTCATATTTCTAGACAGCACACTGCAGTCAATGTCATTCACCCACACAAAGCCATTTAGCCTAGGCCAACTTTCCTAGTTCTAATCTCATGACGGTGCCTAACAGGGATCAAGCAAGCAGTGTTGGGGGAGTGAGAGTTGTCACACACAGTCAAGGACAGGATGAACCACATAAATTGAGCTAAAAAGACATCTATAAGATGTTGATAAGTCACAGCCAACCAGGCCCTGTGTTTTTATGGTGTTATTTGTTACCTGGAAGACTAATTAAAAACCACAGAAAAAAAGATTAAAAGCTCTGCAATCTCACACAACACTGAGTCAATTGTTTTCTTGCTGGCGTTGTGTTACAAACAAAAGACATACAGACAATATTTAAAAGAATAGGCAAGGCCCAAGATAAGGCAAATGTATTTATACGAGTCCCAATCCAGGAGGCTCTGGGTGCTTTACATAAAAGAAAAACAGACAGTGAAATGCAGAGAGGATAAAATACAAATACAGTACAACATATAACATATAATACAGCATTAAACTCAATAAATAAAGCCATAAAATATAATAGCTCAGATTAGTCCTGGAAGGCCAGGCGAAAGAGGTGAGTCTTTAGACCCCTTTTAAAAGCCTTCACCATCAGGGCCTCCCTAACAGAGACAGTAAATGAGTTCCAGAGGGCCGGTCCAGTGACTTCAAAGGCTCAGTCACCAGAAGTTTTTAACCTGGCCATCAGAACCGCAAAAAGGCACCTGGTGGAGGAGCAGAGGGAGTGGACTGAGGAAGCAGGTGTCAGGAGATCAGCCGGGTAGCCAGAGCCCAGTCCATATAGGTCCTTGAAGGTGAGCAAGCCCACCTTGAAGATGATCCTCCACCTGACAGGCAGCCAGTGTAGAGCTTGCAGGACTGGGGTGATAGATGTAACAAAAGCATGTACCAGTGATGGCAGATCCTCAGGCGGAATTAGGGGTTTAAACCTAGTGACATTCCTTAAGTGGTAAAAAAATACTTTGGACCACAGATGAATACTGTTTATTCATAAATGTATAGTGACATGCAGTCATAGGCAGTTCATATTCATATCCGCTGTTTAACAATTGTGGCATTGCTGATATTTATACATTGATATTCTGCTTTATTAAAGCCATAAGAGCAGGCATCACACCAACATCATGGAAAAGAATCAATCAGCCATAAAAACACTTTTTTCCACCCACTCCAAAGGAAACCTGTATTGCATCTGAGTCCACTGACAACAATTACAGTGTTGAGTCCCAGTCCTCAGAGGAGGCCACTTTGTCCATTGTGGGCACTCAAACTGAAATAAAAACATCAGGGAGTGATGCAGGCCTATACTGGTGCGATGGTCTGCATCTGTCCACGAAGGGAACCAGGATACTAGGTAATAGGTTTAAATGCTTCATTGGCAAGCATTTAAGCTAGCCAAGGGGGAAGGCACTGGAAAGGAGCAGGGAAATTCACACCCACAAAACAAAAACAGGGTAGTTAGTGAGGTAAACACCAAGATAGAGACGTCGATAGGGAGAAGGGCAGGGGTAAATGGAGCAAACAACAAAGGCAGTAAGGACAGGGATGGGGCAAAAAGGGGTAAGGCCATCAAGAAATGGAGGATAATGAGTACCATTGCCCATAGTTTGGGCAACAAGCTCCCTGAGCTGGTGGTCTTGATGGAAGAGGGATGCCTAGATATTGTGGCAGTCATAGAAACATGGTACACAGAGAACCATGACTGGGATGTTAACATACCAGGGTACACAACCTACAGGAGAGACAGGGAGGGTAGAAGAGGGGGAGGAGTAGCTCTCTATGTAAGGGAAGGGATAAAAACAATGGAGCAAAAGAGTAAACAGGGAGGAGAAGAGGCACTGTGGGTCACCTTAGAGACTGGAAATAGCACCACAATCCGCACAGGGGTTGTAAACAGATCCCCATCTCAGGGGGAGGGAACGGACAAGGTTATGATAGAAGGCATCCTTAGGATGGCAGGGAAAGGGGAGATATTGTTGATGGGGGAGCTGAATATGCCAGATGTTAACTGGAGCACCTTTGCTGCAGCCACATTCAAGAGCAAGGCCATTCTCGATGCCCTACAGGGGGCATGCCTCAGACAGCTAATGTTGGAACCCACTCGGGAAGGAGCAATCTTAGACCTCGTACTCTCAAATGGGGACAATGAGAGGATCTCAGATCTATAAGTGAGTAGCCATCTGGGAACAAGTGACCACCAAACAGTGTGGTTCATGATAAACTCAGCTGCAGAGTCAAGCCATACAAAATTGAGGGTACTGAACTTCAGGAGGGCTGACTTTGTCAAAATGGGAGAGTGCCTTAGAAAAGCACTAGCAAACAGGCAAAAAGGAGGGGTGGAGCAACAATGGTGAAACATCAAAACTGATATCACAGAGGCAACAAGCCTTTGTGTGAAGCAAATAAACAAATCAAAATGAAAGAAAAAGCCACTATGGTTCTCAAAAGAGGTGACAGGGAAGGTTAGAGAGAAAAAGATAGCATTTAGGAAGTATAAGGAAACACAGAAGGAGCAGGATAGAGAACTGTACCAGTTAAAGCAGAAGGAAGCAGGAACAAAGGCCCAAACTGAGGAAAAAATAGCCAACTCGGTTAAGAAGGGCAGGGGTGTAGCCAGGGATTTCAGATCTGCACACCAAGTGGACTCACTGCTACCCCACCCCACCCTTGTTAGGATAAGCTACCCCCTCCCGGGGTGTAGCCAGACGATACACAAATGTACACCAGGACCGTGTTTGTTGCCTCATTTGGCACAATAAATACAACTTTTCTATCTCATGACAGTGGTTGTTGCCATACATGAGTAAATACAAATGCCATGCATTGTTCCCTAATACACCCACATACCAGCCGAGAGCCTGTAAAGCCGTATTGTCCTTGGGATGCAAAGAGAGTATTAGTGACCAGTCCTTCTAGTTTTGACTCCTATGAATAAAATTACAGAAAGGTTCAGTATTTCCTTTGTTTGTTTTCATGGAAAAAGGAAGAAGTTCAGAGCCTATTTGCTACCCCCTTAAATAAAATTGCACACCACGGAGTGCTTGGAGTATGCCTGCCTACACCCATGAAGAAGGGGGATCAAACCTTTTATGCATACATTAGGGAGCATAGAAAGACAAAGGGAGGGATAATGAGGCTGAATAGAAAGGACGGTGGGTGGGCAGAGAGGGACAGTGAAAAGCAGGGATACTGAATGAATACTTCTGCTCAGTGTTCACAAAGAAGGAGGAGGAGGGGGAGGTACCTAATCTAATTAATAGAAGCACTCTGGATAGCAGGGTTGATCCCAGTCCTTTCACAGAAGAAAGTGTTCTGAGAGAGCTCCTAAAACTGAAGGTGGACAAAGCAAAGGGGCCTGACGGGATTCACCCCAGAATTCTAAAATAATTAAGGGGAGAGCTAGTGACACCACTGACTACCCTTTTTAACAAATCATGGGAGAATGGTGTAGTACCTGGGGACTAGAGGAGGGCAGATGTGATTCCCCTTCACAAAAGTGGAAGCAAGACAGAGGCAGGAAACTACAGACCTGTCAGTTTGACCTCTGTGGTAGGGAAAATGATTGAATCACTTCTGAAGGAAAGAATTGTTGAGTACCTAGAGGCCAATGAGGCACAGGATCCAAGGCAGCATGCATTCACAGTGGGAAGGTCATGTCAGATAAATCTAATCAATTTCCTTCACTGGGTGACCAAAGTAGTAGACCATGGAGGGGCCGTGGACATAGCATACCTAGACTTTATCAAGGCATTTGACACAGTCCCACACAAAAGATTAATAAACAAATTAGCCAGTCTGGGAATGGGTCCCAGGGTGGTAGCCTGGGCAAAACATTGGTTAGACAACAGGACACGGAAGGTAATAGTAAATGGAGTCCACTCTGAAGAAAAGGGGGTTACTAGTGGGGTACTGCAGGGTTCAGTACTGGGTTCAGTCCTTTTTAATGTCTTTATAAGTGACATTGCAGATGGACTGGAAGGAAAAGTATGCCTCTTTGCAGATGACACAAAGATCTGCAACAGGGTTGATACAGAAGGGGGTGGAAAGGATGAGAAGAGACTTGGCAAGGTTGGAGGAATGGTCAGAAGTATGGCAGGTTGGATTCAATGCAAAGAAGTGCAAAATAATGCACCTGGGAAACAAAAACCCAAGGGAAAAATACACAATGGGGGAGGGATAGTAACAACAACAAAAATGGAAAGGGACCTGGGAGTAATCATATCAGATGTCCTTAAGGTTAGCAAGCAATATGAGAAGGCAGTAGGGAGGGCTGGGGGATACTGGAATGTATAGGGAGAGGCATCACCAGCAGAAAACAGGAAGTTGTTATCCCACTGTACAGACAATTGGTGAGATCCCATCTAGAGTACTGTGTCCATTTCTGGAGACCCCATCTCCACAAGGACATAGACAGGATGGAGGCAGTCCAGAGGATGGCAACTAAAAAAGTTCCAGGTATGCAAGAGAAGCCATATGAGGTGAGACTAAAGGTTCTTAATATGTATACCCTTGAGGAAAGGAGGGGGGGACATGATAGAAACTTTTAAGTACCTCAGTGGAATCAACAAAGTTCAAGAGGGTAGCATCTTTCAGAAGAAGAGATGTGCAAGAACAATGAAGATGGAGGGGGGATGGCTCAGGGGCAACGTGAAGAAATATTTTTTTCACAGAGAGGTGATGGATGCATGGAACCGCCTTCTTGAGGAGGTTGTGGGATCTAAAACTATGGGAGAATTCAAGAATACATGGGACAGACATAAGGCAATTCTTGTGCAGGGGTAGGAATAAATAGGCTGTTGGTTAACTAGGATCTGCAGCTTATCCAGTAGATACGGAAATGGACAGACTAAGTGAGCCAAGTGGTCCTTATCTGCTGTCAAAGTCTATGTTTCTATATTTCTATGTAGGGACACTTGCCACTCAGTCACAATTTGATACTGAGTCTGCAGCTTGTGAACTATCATCTTTGTCACAGTCACTTCCTAATGTTGAAGACCCTGCTAAAAAAACCCTCTAAATTTCCAGGCATGCTTACTCATCATGTAGAGGTGGTTAAAGTTCAGCTCAAACAAAAATCTTATGACTTGCTAGGTGTGCATCACTACAAAAAAATAAAATATACTTACTGTTGGCACTGAAATTGTCTGGACAAAGATCAAGACAAGGCACGCTGATTCAGCCAACCTTAAAGATACTACAGTATGGATGCTGAAAACATGCCAGGAGATTTCCAAGAGTAATTCAGAAAATCTATTTCTGACAAAGAGTAGGCTGTGCTGGCTGTTTTCAATGAACAGTGTTTATGGCATGGCAAAAGGAAGCTTATCAGTACATACTGTACATATACTAGCCTTATGGAATTTTTGTCTAGTTTGTCCTTTTGTTGACAAACTAGATGTTACAAAAATGCATCTTATTTATTTGAACATGTGGCCAGTGACATATTTGAGTTCATAGCCTTGGTAATCCAGCAGCATATGTTTAAAACTTTGGAAAACAAACCATATTTCACATTAATTTGTGATGAAGCACTGACATAACTATAGTTGAAAAACTAATGCTGTATGCCAGGGTACTTGATCCTGAAAGTTTCATACCATCTTCTCATTTTCTGGAAAATTTACAGATATTACATGCCACAGGAGAAGGGATGTATAAGGAATTAATTCTTGGACTCCAGAATAATTAGCATGGATAAAGTTATGGGCTTGGGATGCAGTGGAACAATGATCATTATGACTAGAATTGCAGAGGGACTAACTGGGCATGTTAAGAGAAAACTGTTAGTTAACATTGAGTGTGTGGGCTCATAAAGTGGCATTATGTACTTCACAAGCAGAAGACTCAGTCCCCTTCCTAAAAGAACATGAGGAGATTCTTAAAAGATCAGCTAATAGAGTTCACAAACTGAATAAATATCATTTTTCAGGCTTTGGAGTCCTGGGTCTCTGGCCAGTCAGCTATATTTCTAAAGATAAACTTGAAACCTGGGAAAATGCCCACATTGATATGCTGCTTAATCATTATGGTCAAGAGCAGGGACACAATTTTTTTTATTTATTGAAGTTTTAGATGACACCTGTGAGCTGATGCTTGTTGAGAGGTTCCATGTCAGATACATTAACAAAAGAAGACAATATAATTACAGTAAATTACACATACAGAGTACAAAAAATTCAACAGCACATAGGTTGCAATGACAAGCAGTTCATAAATTGTGCTAAGTCATTGTACATGGTATGTCTGCGTCCTGCAGAGAGAGAGAGAGAGAGAGGCAGAGGCAGATTGTTAGGGTGAGGTAGGGAGGGGCAGGGAGGTGTGGTGGTAGATGAGATATGGAGAGCAGAGGGAAAGAAAATAGCCAAGGGGTAGGAGGTGAGAAGCAAGTGCTTGGGCAAAGACTTAACCTGGCAGACCAGAAGTTGGAAGTGCTGAGGCAGACTAAAGCTGTGGGCACAGACTAGTGGGGGCATCTACAGGTACTATTGTCGGTGAGGTGCTGACGGAGTTTGTTCTTAACGGAACCAAGGGTTGTGGCTCTGGCAACGTCAGGTGGTAGATCATTTGTCCACAGAGGGGCATGGTGAACAAAGGATCACTGGACCATAGTTGTGCAGCACCTGGATACACGGAATACTTGTGTAGTCGAGCTCCTGGTGTGCCTGGCATGTATAGGTGGTGAAAGTACAAAGATTACAAGTCAGTAGCATCACCGCATGTGGATGCCGATTGCACCAAAGAAGAATGGGAGATGCTGAAATCCTTTGTGTTCAGGGAAGGGTACCCAAGGGACAACATGAAAACACTATGGGGAATCATTAACAAATATTACAAACCAGACTTCCCAGATCATTGAAATTGACTGAATTAGGTTTAACAGCAACTATCCATATAGCAGACTGCAAAAGGGACATTAGTGCTCAGAACATTACAAAAACAAACATATGAAACAGGTTGACTGACAGGGGAGTCAATGATCTGTTGACAGTTGCCATTGAGGGACCATGTCAGGTGGATTTTGATTTTTCTCTGCTATAAATACTTGGAGAACAAAAAAAAAGCAAAGATGGTTATTTCAGCAACTTGACTGATTTTTTCCTTTAGCTATTTGTATGTATCTAGATAAAGATGCAGACAATAAAAAAACAGATGAGTCAAGGCTATAAACAAATTCTTATATATCTTGCCTTTTTAAAGCTTTCTTTGGGTTTATGCCCTAAAAAATTTTCAGCCTTATGCAAGACTAATTCATATTCTCATGATACCAGATTAGCCCATTTTAGACAATAAATTGTTCCCTGCTTAAAAAAATATTGTATTCAAAGTTTTTTTTTTATATGAAGCTCCATTGCAGTATAACTCCCTCCCAGCAGGGATTAGGGATATCAATTGTATCTAATTTTTTAAAGGACTAGTGAATGATTAGTTATGTCTAAAAACTATGTGCCAATGTTTTGGTACTTATAGAATGAATTAATTTGGTTTGTCCCTGTATGTGTGACCAACTGTGTTTTATGGTTGTATGTTAAATTTGTCACTAATGAAAATGGGCATTAATGCCCATTGGTTTACAAGTATAAAAAATGAAAATGAAATGAAAAATTAAATTAAATTAAATTAAATGAAAGTGTGATTTCTGAATTCTCAGATCTGTAAGATTCCAGGCTAGATCATGCACAACTTTTTTCTTGATGTGGAGAACTTGCTTCTTCTGCCTCCCCTGCTGCTGGGCTACATGATGTCTAATTATTTTCCCTGATGGTGGAGAACATGTTTCTTATGCCTTCTCTGCTGCCAGGCTACATGCCCAATTTTTTTTCTGATTCTGAATTACTTTTTTCTTCTGCTTCCCCTGCTTCAGGGCTGCATGCTTAAGTTTTCAATGAAGGTAGAGGACTTGTTTTTTCTGCCTCTCCTGCTGCCAGGATAAATGCCCAATTGTGTGGCTGATAGTGGAAGACTACTCTCTTCTGCCTCCCCTGCTGCCTAGCTACAGGCCCACTTTTCCTTTTCATGATGGGTCACTTTTTTCTTGTGCCTCTCCTGCTGCCAGGCCACATGCATATTTTATTTATTTTTTTAGCTGATGGCGGGGGGCTTGCTTGTTCTGCCTCCTCTGCTGACAGGATACATGCCCAATTTTATAGCTGATGGTGGAGGACTAGTCTCTTCTGACTCCCATTCTGCCAACCTATGTGCCCAAGTTTTTTCTAGTTGGAACCAAAACTTGTTTCTTCTGCCTCCCCTGCTGCCAGACTACATTCACAACTTTTTGGCTGATGGTGAATGACCTATTTCCTCTGCCACCACTGCTACCAGGCTACCTGCCTAATATTTTGCTGATGGTGGAAGACTCATTTCTTCTACCTCTATTTCTGCCAAGATACAAGCCCAATTTTTTTGCTGATAGTGGAGGACTAGTCTCTTCTGCCTTCCATGATGCCCAGCTACCTGCCCACTTTTCCTCTTGATGGTGGACAACTTGTTTCTTCTGCCTCTCTTGCTGCCAGGCTGCATGCCCAATTTCCATCTTGTTGGTGGACACAGGACTTGTTTTTTCTGCTTCCCGGATCACCTGGTGGCAGGCTACATGACAATTTTTTTTTAATTGATGGTGGAGAACTTGTGTTGTCTGTTTCTCCTGCTGCCAGGTTACTTGCCTTATTTTTTGGTGATGCTAGAGGACTGGTTTCTTCTGCCTCCCCTTCTGCCACTTTACATGCCTAATTTTTTTCTGTTGGTGGAGAACTTGTTTCTACTGTCTCTCCTGCTGCCAGGATACATGCCCACTTTTGGGGCTGATGGTGGATGACTAGTCTCTTCTGCCTCCCATGCTGCCAGGCTGCATGCCCATTTTTTCCTCTTGATAGGTTAGGATTTGTTTATCCTGATTCCCTTGCTGTCAGGCAACATGCCCAGTTTTCTCCTTGGGAACCAGCACTTCATTCTTCTGCTTCCTCTTCTGCCAGGCTAAATGCCTAATTTAGTTGCTGATGGCAGTGGACTTTTTTCTTCTACCTCCCCTGCTACCAGGATGCATGTCCATTTTTTTTGCTGATGGTGGAGGACTAGTCTCTTCTGCCAGGCTACCTGCCTAATTTCCCTCATGTTGGTGGAAGAATTGTTTTTTGTGCTTCCTCTGCTGCCAGGCTGCATGCCCAATTTTCTTCTTGTCTTGCTGGAGCCAGTACTAATTTCTTCTGCCTCCCTGGCCCCCTGCTGTCAGGCAACATGCCTAATTTTTTTGCTTATGGTGGAGATCTTGCCTCTTCTGCCTCCCTTGCTGCCAGACTACATGCCACTTTTACTCTTGATGGTAGAGACATGTTTCTTCTGCATCTCCTGCTGCCAGGCTACATGCCCAATTTTTTTGCTGATGGTGGAGGTCTTGTAACTTCTGTCTAGTCTGCTGCCAGGCTGTAGGCCACACGTTAGATTTTATGGTAATTTTTTCTCACATATTGCCTACAAACTTGAAATCAGGTGAAGCACATTCATTTGAACTTACATTGTAAGTTCTCCCTCTTGCATTTTACTGCAGTTATTATATACTAAAACTGACTTTTTCAGTTATTATCACAATCACAGTGTTACATTTAGTTATTTAAAAAATGTTCATGCAATCATTCAGATGACCTAAGCTTTTCTTGAAATGATCCAACTTTTCAAGAGTTAGTGAGTCAATTGACCTATTAAATTTCATTTCCAAAAAGAACGCTGATAAGGTCAGTAGTAGATTCTATAAAATGTATAAAATTTAATTTGGTTCTGCTGATTGTTTTTGGCAATTCACCATGCTCCACAAAAGTTCTGTCTCTTTAATATCTGAAATGTTAATATTTAGTTCCTTTTGCCAGTTTTCCTTAAATTTATCTAACCCTAGTTTAAGATTACTAATTAGAAGCTTACTTAATTTTGTCACCATGTTCTGCTGACTTGTAGAATTTCTAGAAACTAGAAAGAACTCTCATGATGGAAACAATTTAAGATTGTTACCTACAGTGCCAGTCTTATTAATGCAGACCAAATCTGTAAGAATCTGAAGAATTGGGTTCTCTCCACCTCTTATTTTGCTTTAATCCAGGTAAATGATAAGAAAACTATTTTCAAACAGTTGTCCACAGAAAGAGATTTTATTTTCCACCCAAGGGTTAAGGAAAGGATATTGGAAAGTTAAGGAAAGGATATTGTAAAGGTGGGGTAAAACCATTATAACATAATGGACTAAACCTGAGAAAACTGTTTTGAAGTCCTATAATATTGTGATCCTTGTCCCATGCAAGTTTTGAGAAAGCTGCATTTTTGGTGACTACCTCTCTTCTTTTAGTTTGACAGCATATTAATTGAAAATGGCAAGTGTAATCATAACTAAATTCACCCCAAACCCCAAAAGGCAGGACCTCAGCAAAGAGGTAATGTATAGGGGTCAATAACAGTTGAAATATAGCAGCATTTAAAATGGTCTAGATCTAAGCCTGCCATATATGAGATACATTTTCTTTTTATAATTGTTCTAACCCTCTTCTTTTTCCATTGAATCTTTGCAATCACTTGGTCAAGTTCCTTGAAAAAAATATTTTTGATCTCATAATGGCTTGTCTGGAATACATACATCAGTCTTTCAAAACTGGTAAGTTTTACAATCTGTACTCCATCTATTAGATTCAATGGAAGATCAGCCCATGAAACTAAACCATACTTAATACTGTTTAATAATGGTTCCAGATTTAATTTCCAGTATGATTTAATATAATTAGACAGATGCATACCAATATATTTTATGATGTATACTGTTCTCTGTTGTCTTGACAGGCAGGAGAACTTGTATTATTCACAGTTATTCAGGATGATAATCAATGCACCTGTTTTTTTCCCCTCGAGTGCTAATCCAGACCATGTTCCACAGTCCTGTATTAGCTTGATAACTGCAGGGATCTCTTGTATTGGGTTCTGTAATATACAATAGTATGTCATCTGCATATAGGAATGTCCTTAATGTATGCTCATTATGAGAGTAACCTTTAAACTCAGTGTTTTCCCTCAAATCATTTACTAATGGTTGTAGAGACAGAGCAAAAAGCAGAGGGACAATTGGCAGCCCTGTCACAGAAACAAAGAAATTGACAGCAGATAAGGACCATAAAGCCCATCCAGTCTTCTCATGTTTTCTACCTTATGAATGTGCCATAGGCCTGTACTCTGTCAATGGCCTATCTATTCAGACTCATCTGTATTGCTCCCTTATGTCTAGCCCATACCTGTTTGAAGCTCTTCACTGTATTCATATCCACCAGTTCCTGAGGCAGGTCATTCCATGAATCCACCACCCTTTTTTGTGAAAAAGAACTTCCTCGTATTACCCCATAATCGGCCTCCCTCTAATCTCATGCTGTGCCCTCTTATCCTGCTATTGTTCTTATATTGAAACATGTTAGACTCTTTCACCTTGTTAATGCCCTTAAGATGTTTGAATGTTTTGATCATATCACCTTTCTCCCTCCTTTGCTCTAGGGTATATTTATTGACCTCCATTAATCTGTCTTCATATGTTTTTGGATGCAGTCCCTGCACCATTTTGGTTGCCCTTCTCTGGAATGCCTCCATTTTGTTAATGTCCTTGTGCAGGTGCAGCCTCCAGTACTGCATGCAGTATTCCAGATGGGTCTAACAAGTGTCTTGTAAAGAGGGATTATTACCTCCCTCTTACGACTTGCGATACCCCCTACTAATACACCCCAATATCCCTCTAGCCTAACCTACTGCTTTAGTGGTCTGCTTGGATGATTTCGGGTCATCTGTGATGATGATGCCCAAGTCTCTTTCTTCTCTTTTGATTGCCAGCATCTCCCCTTCCAACCTGTAGGTGGCTACAGGCTTTCTCTTCCCTATGTGCATGATCTCGCAGTTCTTTGCATTAATCCACAGTTGCCACTTTTCTGACCATTTTGCCAGTTTATCCAGATCGCTTCTCATTCTGCCCACCCCCACTGGATCATCTACTCTGTTGCAGATCTTGTTGCCATCTGCAAACAGACAAACCTTACCCTCCATTTGATCTGCAATGTCACTGATGAAGATATTGAAGAGGATTGGCCCTAGGACTGATCCCTGAGGTACCCCACTTGTGACTTGCATCTCTTCTGACTGTATGCCGTTTACCACCACTCTCTGTTTTCTGCCCACCAACCAGTTTGCCACCCAGTTGACCAACTTCTGATCCATACCAAGCCTACCCAGCTTATTAATCAATCTTCTATGTGGAACAGTATTGAAAGCTTTGCTGAAGTTAAGGTAGGCAACATCAACTACACCCCCTTAGTCCATCACTCTGGTTACCCAGTCAAAGAAATCTATGAGATTAGTGTGACAGGACCTTCTTGTTGTAAACCCATGCTGTCTTGGATCCTGTACTCATATGGAGTCCAGGTGATGCCCTATCCTTTCCTTAAGGAGTGACTCCATAATCTTGCCCACTACTGAGGTAAGACTGACTGGACTGTAGTTCATTGCCTACTCCCTGCTACCACTCTTATGGAGTGGGATCACATGAGCCCTTCTCCAGTCTTCTGCGACCTCTCCTGTGCTCAGAGACTCACTAAATAGTTCTGATAATTGCTCTGCTAGTCCCACCCTTAGCTCCTTTAGTACCCTGGAATGAATGCCATCAGGTCCAATTGCCTTGTCCACCCTGAGTTTAGGGAGCTCTTGTAGGACCTTTTCTTTTGTGAATAGATTAGTGCACACCTCCTTCCCCCCTGTGTCCATGGTGCTGAGCTGTGGGCCCTGCCCTACCTTCTCCTCAGTAAATACTGAGCAGAAGAATCTATTTAGGATAGATGCTTTTCCTTGGCCCTCCTCCACACCACTCCCCCTTATCCTCTTTGATCTTAGCAATACCCCCTCTGGACTTTCTCCTTACTCTAATGTATCTATAGAAGGTCTTATCCCCTTCTTTTACTGTTCATGCTAGTGGATCCTTGGTTTGGGCCTTTGCCTGCCTTACAGCCTTCCCTGCTTCCCTTAGGGAAATTTGGTGTATTGCCCTGTCTTCATCCAGCTGAGTTCCCTTTTGTTTCCTGAAGGCCAACTGTTTGGCTCTGACCTTTTCTGCTACTGTTTTTGAGAACCAAAGTGGTTTCCTCCTTCTTTTGCTCTTGCTTTTCTCTCTGACACAATGGGATGTTGCTTCAAGTATTGCATCATTAATGCATTTCACCTTTGCCTGTACCCCCTCACCTATATGTCTTCTTGCTAGGGCTAACTTAAATCTATTGGCCATCTTATCAAAGTCAGCTTCTCTGAAGTCCCATATTTTTGCCTCTGAATGGGATGATTTAGTTCTAGTGGTCAAATTGAACCATACCATGTGATGGTTAGTGGCCCCCAGGTGATCTTCTACCTGGAGATCTGCGATCCTTTTCCCATTAGTCAATACCAGATCTAGAATAACCCCGTCTCTTGTGGGTTGTAGTACCTGTTGTTTGAGGCCCTTCCCCTGCAGGGAATCCCTTATATGTCTAGTTCTGGCTGGTGTCATGATTTAAATGAAATACAGGCAATATAGTGGAGTTGGTAAGAATACTAGCCTTAGACAAACTACAAATTCGTTTTATCCACTGTTGCAATTTCAAGCAAAAAACAGCTTGTTTCAGGATTTCTTATAAACAGGGCCATTCAAAGTGATCAACACCATTTTTAGTGTACAGGGATACCACCATAGAGTTTGGAAACTGACAGCTTTGTATCACACCAAAGACATTTGGTAACTGTAATGTCCTGTCTGCTTAATTTTCTGTCCTCACCTTATGTGCCTCTATGATCACAATGCAGGATAGCACTTAATAAATGTCCTCATGGGATTGATGCTAATACTGTATAGCTTCCTAGCATTTCTTATTGTGAATTAGCTATTATATATTTTGTCATCCTGTTTGCTGATTGTAATCTATTTTACATTTTATAATGTATTTTGTTGTTACTGTTTGCAACTTAATTTTACATTTATACTGAATTCTGTCCTTACTGTTTGAACCTTGCTGTAACTCCCAGTCCCCTCTCCCCCAAGACACATCTGGAAATAAGCATTCACTGCTCAGTATGCCTTTCCTGGTGAACTTTTCAATGAATAAATAAATAAATGTCCCTACGTTCACTTGAAGAAGCCCGTTAGATCACTACCTATTAGTGTAGGCAGGAATTATTCTAATCGATTAGCTAAAATTTTTGCAAGAATTTCAGAGCCAGAGTTTAACAATAATATGGGTCTGTATGCTAAACATTTTGTTGGATCTTTATCCTTTCTAGGTATTGCTATGATTAGGGCTTCATGAAAGGAAAGTGAGAGCCGTTCCTTTGCTAAAAGTTAGTTGAACAAAGAGAGAAATACTGGGGCTAGAACAGAAGCAAAAGACTTATGAAAGTCCATAGACAACCTACCGGGGCCAGGTGCATTATGACCCTTTAAAGTTTTAACATTTACTGTGCTGCTGACATGTATGCATGTTCTAAAAACCTATACATTCTAAATCTTCTGGCAGCCTAAGGGTTAAAAGCATCCAGAGTTTCTTCTAATGCTATTGCTTTTTCCAGATTTTCAGACATTCCTGATGGTATGCGTGGGATACTAATATTTTTGAGTTAGCTGACATTTTTTTCATTGTAATTGGATTTATACAGATGAGCAGAATATCTCTCAAAAGTTTAATTTATATATTTATGGTCTGATTATATTTGATCATTTTTGCCTCAGTTTTGACAATAACTCTTTGCTTTTCCCCTCTGCAGAAGGTAGGCCAACATTTTTCCACTCCTTTTGTCTGAATTAAAGTAATATTTTGATCTGGTTACTATAATGTATTTCTATATATTCAATTTTTAGTGTATTATATGTAAGATTTTAAGTTTTCCAGTATTTATGAATATAAAGACCAGTCTGAGCATGATTATTTTGTGTCCCTTTAATTTTTTCCTTGAATTTGAAAACTTGTCACCAAGTCAATTCATACTAATATACTAAAATGCCAGCAGAATAGGCCTAACAGTCTTTCACGTCTGCTCGTTTGGTCAGCCCCCAACCTGGGAGCTGACCTTGCTGCCCCCCTCGACTTAACTGGCTTCTCCCTTCCCAGTTCCGGATATTCTCGCTGCATTGGATTTTGCTTCCAGAACCCTTCCCCTGTGCCTGTCCCACCCCCTCTTGAACCCTTCCACCATCTCTGCCTCCACCAGCCCCCTAGGCAGCACATTCCATGGCTCCACCACCCTCTCAGTGAAGTAGCACCTCCTCCTTTCTCCCCTGAATCTTCCCACATCCAGCTTCCACCCATGCCATCTAGTGGCCCCCTCTTCCTTTCTTCAAAGCACCATGACTGCTCCTCCCATATTTACCCCCTCCATGTACCTGAAGACCTCTATCATGTCCCCCCGGTCCCTTCTCTCTTCCAATGTGTACATATTTAGCTCTTCAAGCCTCTCCTCATACATCCTGTCCCCCAAGCCCCAAATCATTTTGGTTGCCCTCCTCTGGACCCTCTCCAGAAGTTTAATGTCCCTCTTTAAGTGTGGCCTCCAAAACTGCACACAGTACTCAAGGTGCGGCCTCACCAAGCAGTTATACAGAGGGAATATCACTTCCCTCCTTCGGGAGGTGATCCCCTAGCGATGTTTCCCAGCATCCTGTTGGCCTTGGCTGCTGCCCTCCTACAAGTCTCCAAGTTGTTCATCTTGACATCCACCACCACCCCCAGGTCCCTCTCAGCCATTGAAACATGTAGCATTTCCCCCCCAGGGTGTACACTTGGCCTGGGTTTCTGGCCCCCCAGGTGCAGTACCTTACATTTCCCTGCATTGAACTTCAGCTTCCACTTTCTAGACCATCTTTCCAAAGCCTCCAGGTCCCCCTGTTGGGCCACCCTCCCATCCTCCCCATCCACCACCACCCCCAGTTTTGAGTCATCTGCAAAGAGACTCATCTCACTCCTGATACCTGTCCTTAAGTCAGAGATGTAGGTGTTGAACAGGAGGGGCCCAAGGACTGATCCCTGTGGGATTCCACTAATGACCCTCCTTGGGGATGAGACTGTCCCACCAACTATGACCCACTGGGTCCGGTTCTGAAGCCAATTGCCTATCCATCTGATCATCTGGTTCCCTACCCCCATTTCTCCCAGCTTATCCAACAGGCCCTCATGAGGAACAGAGTCAAATACCTTGCTGAAGCTTAGAAAGAGGACGTCCACTGGTCTACCCATGTCCAAGACACTCGTCACCCAGTCATAGAACTCCACAAGGTTTGTCTGACACGATTTCCCCGGGACAAATCCATGCTGTCTATTATTCAAGCACCCTGACTTTTCCAGGTCCTCCCCAGCCTCTCCTTGACAATGCTCTCCATCACCTTGCCCACCACCGATGTGAGGTTGGCAGGCCTGTAGTTCCCTGCCACCTCCCTTGATCCCCCCTTGTGGATAGGCACTATATGCACCACCTTCCAGTCCTGGGACACCCACCCTGTCCTCAGAGAGGTGGTGAAAAGCTCCACCAGGGGTTTCACCAGGACATCCGCAAGTTCCTTCAGCGCTCTGGGATGTCATTTATCCAGGCCCGGTGCTTTCTCCATCTTAAGGGACCTGAGGGCTTCCCTCACTCTCTCTGCTGTGATTTCTACTTCCACTACCTCTTCTCCCTGCATAGCCTTCCCCCCTTCTGCCAGAATTCAGATGAAGACAGTGCAGGTGGTAGAGGGCAGGGAGGTATATAAAAGGTGGGGTAGTGCAGATGGTAGAGCATGTGTCTTGATGTGTTGGCAGGTACATTACAAGTATTGCAACACAATTAGTACAGTATGAGCAAAATGGCAAAGATGGGGTAGGGTAGGGGGTACATTGCACGTGGTTGGTTCTATACTTGCAGGTACTGTATATCACAGAAAGGTGCACTGTGGCTGGTGCATTGGGAGTGGTAAGGTGCTGGCAGGCACATTACGCCTGATGACAGAGATAGAACATTTTCAGCAGAAAGTCAAAGATGTGGGTACTACAGAGGGTAAATTGCTGGTGGCTGCTTCCATACTCACAAGTATATGACAGGAAGGCATAGTACAGCTAATACAATGTGGAGGGTAGAGTGCTGACCAATAATTACAAGCACAGGTGGCATAACTAGGACAGTGTCATTAGAAAGTCAAAAATGGGGTAATGCATAGGGTAAAATGTTGGTTGCTGGTTCAGCATGTACAGGTACATCACTGAGAGGTGCACTGTAGGCAGTACAATGCTGACAGGTAAGTTGCAGAAGGAGGCTCTGTGTGTGGTACAGTGTGAGCAGATATACTACAGGTGGGGCAGAGCAGATGATACATTACTGACAAGTCGTGTAAACTGCAGGTAAGGCAGAGTGAGTGGGTAGTAGCACAGTGCACTGTGCAGTCAAGTACAGTATGTCACAGGCATAGGCTACTTGTCAGGGACTCTAAATACAATTACCCACTGTACTTCAACAAATCAATTTGCACAATGTCATAGATCAGTTGGCTACAGACAACTTGTGTTCTGATTTTTGCTGAATAAAATCTAATTTTGTATGAAACCTAACTAAAAATCAGTCTGTCAGTGTTCCAAACACTCTGACTAACAAACTCACAGATCAGTTGGTATACTGCATATTAAACAGTGGGACAATGAAAAATGTTTTTCCAAAAAAGATACTTTCTGCTACAGTACAAGTAATACAAATATTAGCATACCTGTCAACTGTACTTTTCAGGGTACCTCATGTGCTGCAAATCATATATTTTTTTTATTTTCTTGATACTAATCCTCATTCAGCTTACAAAGGTATTTCTAAGCTAAACAGAAACATAGAAATTGATGGCAGATAAAGACTGCTTAAACCACCCAGTCTGCAAATGTTTCCCTACCTCCAGCATTGCCACAGACCCTACTTGATTTTTGGCTCCTTCTCCCACCTCCCCTTCCTTTCCACTAAGATTTCCTCATGTCTATCTCATGCATTCTTGAACACCACCACTGTTTTTACCCAAACCACCTCAGCTTGAAGGCTGTTCCAAAAATACATTATCTTTTCTGTAAAGAAGTACTTCCTGACGTCGCTTCTGAATCTAACCCCCTCCAGCTTCATAACATGTCCTCTTGTTCTTGAGCTTTTTTCTGCAAAATACTTCCTTCCTGTGCCTTATTTACCCCCATGAGGTATTTAAATATCTCTATAATATCATCCCTTCCTCCTTTCTTCCAGAGAGTACATATTGAGATCCTTTACTCTCTCCTCATAGGGCTTTTGGTGCAGACCCTGCACCATTTTAGTTGCCCTCCTCTGGACCACCTCCATTTTGTCTGTCATTCCAGAGATGTGATCTCCAGAGCTGGACACAGTACTCTAGGTGGGGTGTTACAAGTGATCTATTTGGGGCAACACCACCTCCCTCTTTCTGCTGGTGATACCACTCCCTATGCACCCCAATGTCCCACTAGAATTCAAATTTAAAGAAGAACCAGTGCTTCAATCAAGTCCGGGAGGGGGGGTGCCACAATTGAGGCTGCAAACCATTGTTCATACAAAGTTACAAAGAGTAATGGCACACACCAACAAACCAGATAAAAAAAGGCAGATGTGCAAGTAAAAAAATCTGTAAAATTTAATTTTGCCAATGAAATAGCCAAACTCTGCTGTCCACAACAGAAACCCATGTGCTTCAACCGATAAGTCTTCCTAAGAGGGGCTTAGCTCTCCCAACTGCCTTGTCACACTGTCTGACCACATTTGGGTCATTCAGTATGATCACGTTTTGTTCTCTTTCCTTCTTGGTGCTCATCAATGCCACTCCACAAATTTTGTAATATGACTGCGGGTTTCTGTGCCCTATGTGCATTATTTTGCACATTTTCACATTCAAACCCAGCTGCCACATACTCAACCACTCCTGACATTTTCTCAGGTCCCTACACATCCATTCCACCCCCACCCCCGAGTATCCACCCTATCGTATATTTGGGTGTAATCTGCAAAGAGGCAATCATTCCTTCCAGCTCCTCTGCAATGTCACTTACAAAAACATTAAAGAGGACCAGTCCCATCACTGATCATTGATACAGCATGCTAGTCACACTCCCTTCCTCAGAGTGAACTCCTTTTACCACCACCCTCTGTCACCTATCCCCTAACTAATTTCTCACCCAGTTTACTACCTTTGGACCCAGCCCTCAGCTACATAGCTTTATTATTAGTTTCCTGTGTGGAATGGTGTTGAAACCTTTGCTGAAATCTAGGTACAGTAGGCCACAACCACTGCTCCACCCTGATCTAATTCCTTGGTCACCCAATCAAAAAAATCTATCAGATTCATTTGACACAACCTCACCACCATGAAGACATGCTGCCTTGGGTCTTATAACCCATTAGATTTCAAGATATTCCACAATCTTTTTCTTCAGCAGTGATTCTCTTAACATTCCTACTGCTGATGTCAGGCTGACTGGACTATATTTGCCAGCCTCTTCCCTGCTACCACTACTGTGATGTGGGACTATATCTTCCCTCCTTCAGTCCTCCAGAACCGCTCCTGTCTCCAGTGAACTATTGAATAAGACTGTAAGAGGTGCAGCCAGTACCTCCCTGAGCTTCCTCAGCACTTTTGGATGCACCACATCTGGCCCTATTGTTTTGTACACTTTCAGATTAGAATTTCCCTTCAGGACTGTCTTCTCTGAAAAAGAACTAGTGTCTACTTCTCCCGTTCAAAGCTCCTGTTACTGTCTTGTGGCCCCTTGCCGCCTTCTTCCTCTGTAAACACTGAGGAAAAGTATTTGTTTAGGATGTCTGCCTTTTCTATGTCCCCCTCTGCACAATTTCCACTTCCTTTTTTCACCTTACAATCCCTCCCCTGGTCTTCCTCTTTTTGCTTACATACCAAAATAATATTTTGCTCCTTTTTGTTACTGCCTGCTCAATTGTCTCTTTGGTGTTCACTTTTGCTCTCCTTACTGTTTTCCCTGCTTCCCTCTGTTTCCCTGATACACATCCCTATCCTCCTCCCTCTGTGTCTTCTTATACCTTCTGAAAGCTACCCTTTAGCCTTTGCCTTTTTAGCCACCTCATTCGAAAACCATATCTATCTCTTTTTACTCTTACTTTTGCTCATGTGCTTGACACAGAAGTTTATCACCTTCACTATGCCCACTTTTTGCTTTGCCCACTGTTCCTCCACCCCACCAAGATTATTCCTCCTTCAGGTCATCCCTGAGGCATTCACTCATCTTTATAAAATCTGCCCTCATAAAGCCCAGGACTGTTGCCCTTGTGTGGTTCAATTGTGCATGTCCTTATACTGAACAGCACTGCATGGTAATCATTGGTCTCCTGGTGGCCTCCTACCTTGACATCTGTAACACTGTCCCTGCCAGTGAGTAGCAGGTCCAGTAATGTGCAGGCATTTCTTTTCCCGAGAAAATAAATTATTCTATAAAATACTCAGATTTGAGTTGAAGTAGAAAATATAGTCACCAAATAAAATTGGAAGATGCCTAGAATCTTTTTATAAATAAAAAGGTAGGGTCAAACTGCTCAATCTTGCTGCTCTGGTGCTTTAAGTTGCAAGCCCTCTCAATGGTTTGAAGCAGCTGCTGTGTTCTGCAATCAGTTATTGACAGCCTGGCAGACCACTGGGTATGCTGTAGCATGAGTACCTAACTATCTCACTGACTTGAAGCAGCAGAAAGGTAAATCATTATTTTCTGTACTCTGACTGACTGCTGATGGAGGTATGAAAATGGTTGATCTGTTTGGCTGTACATTCATTATGACTGATAGCATTACAGACTATTGGGTATGCTGCAGCATGATGCAAAAATATGAACATATGAAATTACCAGCAGATAAAGGCTTTATGGTCTATCGAGTGTGCTCGATTGTGCAGCTAGCAGCTCTTATACTGCAGCTGCCACTTCCTCCTCTCTCCCTCATTTGACCCTCCCCTTATCCTGTCCTATCCCTTTTTGAAGCAGCCCACTGTTCTACAGGTTACTACTTCCACAGGCAATGTATTCCACCCAGCCACCACCCTCTTTGTAAAAAAGTGCCTTCACATTTCTATGCTGAACCTACCCCCCTCCAATCTCAGATCATGGCCTCGAGTGTCCCTCCCTCCTTAACCTGAAAAGTCCCTCCATTCCAGTTCTGTTTATTCCTGTCATGTACTTGAAGGTTTCAATCATATCTCCCCTATCTCCCTCTCCTCTCCTCTCCTCTCCTCTCCTCTCTCCTCTCCTCTCCTCCAGGAGTACATGTTCACTCCCTCAGCCAGCTCTCGTAGGGTAAGTCCCCCAGCTCCTGGTTCGTCTTTGTTGCCCTGTACTGCACCCCCCTCCAGCAACCTAATGTCCTTCTTCAGGTACAGGTGCCAGTACTGCATGCAGTACTTCAGGTGTGGCCTAACCAGTGACCTACACAGTGGCAGGATCACCTTCCTCCTCCTGGAGGATATACTTCTGGCAATGCAACCTCCTGTTGGCCTTTGCAGCTGCTTTCCTACATTGTGCTGAGTTATTTACTGAGCCCATTATAATCACTCCTAGATCCTTCTCTCCCTCTGTTGTGGTTAGCTGATCCCCCACCCACCAGCTGGTAGCTCCTCCTTGGGTTTTGTGCTCCAAAATGTAGCACCTTGCACTTTTTGGCATTGAACCCCAGCTGTGTCTGACCAGGTCTCCAATTTTGACAAGTCATCTTGCAGCCCCTGCCACTATCCAACATCATTCACTACTGCTCCCATTTTGGTGTCATATGTGAACAGACTGATCTTGCTCTTGATGCCTATCAAGATGTCTGCTATGAATATCCCAAATAAAACCAGCCTCAGCACAGAGCCCTGTGGTACCCCACTTGTCACTGCCCTCAGAGATGATACTTCTCCTCCCACCACCACTCTCTGTTATCTCCCTTGCAGCCAGTTCACTACCATCCCACTATCTTTTCCTCCACCCCAGTGCCTTCCAGTTTACTTCCTAGCCTCACAAGTGGCACTGAATTGAATGCCTTACTGAAATCCAGGTACAGGATATCTACTGCATGGCCCTTGTCTATTTGTCTAGTCACCCAGTCATAGTACCAATGATTCAACAGGTTGGTCTGACAGGATCTGCCTTAAACAAACCTATGGTGTTTACCATCCTGCATTCCATTCATCCTGGGAAGGGAGACTAGCCTCTCCTTCAGGATTGTCTTCATCAGCTTTCCCACGATGGATGTGAGGCTTACTGTCCTGTAGTTCCCCAGTACATCTTTGGGGCTACTCTTATGGAGGGGTACTATGTGCACCATCATCCAGTCCTGTGATACACTCCCTATGTCCAGGGAGGCATTGAACAGGTCCACCAAGAGCTCCACCGGGACTCCTGACAGCTACTTCAGTACCCTGGGGTGCATGCCATCAAGCCCTGGTGCCTTGTCCACCCTTAATGCCCTCAAGCCCTCCAGTATCTTGCCCACTGTGATTTCCCCATATGTGACTTCCCCCCCATGCCTGCCCTCCCGTCCTTCTTGGGTACAGCCCCTCCTTTTTCCCTAGTAAAATCAGAGCAGAAGTATTTTTAGTGCTTCTGCCTGCTCCTCCCCTGTTTCCACCCACTCCCCTCCCTCTTAATCAATACAATTTGGTCCTTACAACTCCTTTTCTCCCTGATGTACCTGAAGAAGTACTTCTCCCCCTCCTTAATGCCCTGTGCCAGCCTGAACTCTTTAGATGCCTTGGCTCTTGTGGTTATCCTCTCTGTCCTTCCCTCTTCCTGTTTTTTTGAACCTTCTAAAGATGGCTCCTTTCTTCCTTACTTTTTCCATAACCCCCTTGCTCCCCCAGCTAAGTATCTTGTCCCTAGCACTCTTGTACAGGTTCTGGTTGCCTCCTCAATCCCCAGCTTGATGAACTCCCAGCTCTGGTTAGTGTCCATATTTGGATGGATTCTGGCCACATGCCCTTTTACTATTTCCCCTATCCTCTCAATGTCGGTCCTCCTGAAGTCTACCACCCTCGTTCCTGTTCCTGCTCCCTCCTTGCCCATATTTATCATGAACCACACAAAGTGGTGATTACTCCTTGCCAGCGATTCCTCCACCCCCAGTTCCCTCACAAACTCCCCATTAGCCAGCTCAAGGTCTAGTGTGTTCCCTAGCCTGGTTGGCTCATTGACCATTTGTACTAGGAAACTGTCCTGGAAGGTGTCCAGAATTACTTGCTCAATTTTATTCGTGGTGGCTGGGGTACTCCAATCCACTCCCAGAAGATTGAAGTCCCCCACAATCACTGTGCTACCCTACTCACAAGTCCTTCTGATCTGTCCTGCTAGTTCTCTGTCTAATTCCTCTGTCTGAGAGGGTGGCCTGTACACCACTCCAATCCTGAGAGTCCTCTTTTTGGAATCCTGGATCTGCATCCATAATGACTCTCTACTGCTCTCCTTCCCTCTTTCCAGGCACACATTTCAGTCCCTCCATCACATTCAGTGCCACCCCTCCTTTCCCTTTTACCATATCCCTGTGAAATATCTTATACCCTGGTATTGCCAGGTCCCAATCATGGTACTGGGTGGCCCATGTTTCGGTGATGAGTGCCATGTCCACTCCCCCATTTGCCATGACAGCCTGCATCTCTGCCATTTTGTTCTCCAGGCTCCTAGCATTCATGGTTACCACCTTCCACCCAGTTTCAATTCCCCACCTCTCCTACCATCCCTCCCCTTCTAGCATTCCCTCTTGAACTTTCCCTTAGCCCCTTTCTATTGTTATGGGGGTAAGCTCATTCAGTTTCTCATCCTTTGGTTCCTGCATGCCTCCTGGCCACTTGACACACTCTGCTTCTAGTTTAAATTCCCTTCATTAGCAATGTATTCCCCCAGTCTCTGTTTCAATACACTCCTTTCTTCCTCACTTAAGTGTAGCCTATCCTTAAAGTTAAGCTCACTGTTCTCCCAGGTTCTTCCCTAATCCCCCACCAGCCCATATCCTTTGTTCTGACTCCAGTTTCTCATCCATGTATTAAATTCCTCTATCCTCTGTTTCCATGCCATGCTTGCCTTTGGTACTGGAAGTACTTCCAGGAAAGCTACTGATCTTTCTGCCCCATCACGTATTAGCCCTAGCTCCTCAAATCTCCCCTGAACTATATCTACCATGCTTCCTGCAAAGTCATTTGTTCCCAAATGCAGAATTATATGCGGTTTCTCCTTACCCCTCCTAGCATACTTCAGAACAGACTGCCCCACCCTTTCCACTGTCATTCCTGGCATGGTCTCCACCCATATGTGACTATGCTTCTCCCCCTTGCTACCCCATCTGACCCATCTTAGTATTGTATCCTCCAACACTGAGATCCCACTTTTGATTTTATGTTCAGCTCTCTCTCTCTGGCCTTCCTTTCTCCCTTCTTCTTTCTACCACACTTCCTTCTCCTCCTCCAGTCCAGTTGCTCCCCCTCCACCCCTGTTGTAACGTCCCCAATCCCTTTTCCCTCTCTGCTCTCCCTCCCTCCTTTTCCCACTGACCCTACTTCCCCTCTATACTGGGCTCCATCTGCCTCTTCCCCTTAATGCATCTCTACCCCTCCCATCTCATACCCCCCTCCTCCTCCTCCTCCTCCCTCCAGCTCTACCAATCCCCCTTCCCATCTCCCCCTACCCACTTGTCTCTACTTTCCATTCCTTCCCCGCTGGTCTAGATTCAGTTCCTCCACTGAGCACCCCCTCATCACATCCTCCACTCCAGCCTGTGCTGTGAACCGATCATTCAATGTCCCATCTCTGTCACTTATTTCCTCCTTCCTTTTATTAGCCATGCCACCACTACTGACTCTGTGACCATTATATCCCTCCTTCACTCCCCTCTTCTATTCTTCCTCTTTTCTGCCTTCATTTGCCATTGGAAATGGGCCCTCCTGTCTCATTACCCCTTCTGACACCCCTATCCTGCTCCTTTTCCCCTCTTTTTGATTTCATTTGTCTGCCTCCATCAGTTACCCTCCTCTCCTCCTCAGCTATTGACTCATCCTTCACTGCAGCCCACAGTCCCTTCCTTATTTCCATTTGTAGACAGCTGATCATGTTCTGAAGCTGCATTATTTGCTTGCACACCAAGCATGCCCCATCCGCCATGCAATTTTAAGAAAGATCGCCACTCAGCAGTTGTTGCAGCCTACCACTCTTCCCATCCCTCCATTCACCCACCAGCGTCCCCCCTTGTTTCCAGTTGAAGGATGCCCATCCCATCCCTGTGTCCACTCCCATCCTTCTCTGCCTGTTCTGTCTATGTTCCCCCAGTTCTCTGATACCTTCTGCTTTGGCAAAAGTTGGCCAACCAGCAAAGTTTGCCCTACCAAGAAAGCAGTCTGCCCTTTAACACAACCAAAAGCAGCTTGCCCCTTTAAACCCGGCCAGATGCAATTTCCCTCTACATGCCCCAATCATATATTGTACCTAGACATATTCAGTACCTAACAGCAATTTTCACCGTTCACTTATACAGTAACCCAAAATGCAACTTGCTCCTTAATCAATACAGTACCTGACTACAAATTGCCCTTTAACAGTAGATTTTCCCCAACTTGCAAAATTCCCCAGCATATACAGTACTTAAAATACAATTATCATTATTGCAAAATGTTCCCCACTTTGTAATGCCCCACTTTGCAACCTGCAAAATGCCTTCCACATATATAGTACCTAGAAGGCAGTTCACATTACACATGACATGCCATGTTTCGCACGTTTACCAGTCAGCTCAGTTCATACCTCTGCAGTAATCAGACCTTCCTTGAAAAGTTCCTTCCCTTGTCTTTGCCTCCCTGCTCCTCCCCTTCTGTAGCCGCCCAATCCCTGCTCAGCTTCTTGAGCATTTAACAAGATGTTGTGGAGGGGGTAGGTGGGCCTTTTTTAATGGCCACCTGCTCTTCACGTGCAGCTGTGGCTGCAGGAAACCCCCTTCTTCTGACTTGTGGCAACAGCCGCTTCTCCTCCTGTGCAGCAGCGGCCGCATTCTTCTCCCTAGACAGTCCTTGTTGAGGGCAGCAGGCGATGCCTTTTAAAGCCTGTCTGCTCTTTTCAAACTCTGTAGCCCATTCCTGATTGGCTCCTGAGAGAGCCAAGACACACTCAGCAATGGCCATGGGACTTCTGACTTGTGGCAATTGCCTCCTGCTCTTCACTTGCCACTACTGCCACTGGAAACCCCCTCCTTCCAACTTGCAGCAAAGGCTGATTCTCCTCCTGTGCAGCAGCAGCTATGCTCTTCTCCTGAGACAGTTGATTAGCAAGCCCGCTCACTTGCTTGAAACAGCATAAAGGCAGATCATGATTTTCCTGCACTATAACTGGCTGGGAATGTAAAGAACCACAACAAACTGGATATATGAGCACCTTAGCATCCATTAGCAATGATCTTTTATCCACCCGGAGCACACACACTTACAAGAATCATAGATGAAATAATATTACAACACATAACTATTTCTGAAAGTCATTGTTGACATGCCTGGGCCTTGGACATATATCACTTACACTTCACAAGGAACTGCTTGCCTGTTATGTATCAGAATATGGATAGTAGTGATAACATACAGTAGCACACTTCACTATCCTTAATTTGACTGTTTGAGAATGACCAAGCCCCCAAGTGCAGTTACCTGATTCTGGTTCAGACAAGCTCCCTTTCTGCTAAAACAGAAACCAATATGTCACCCTCTGCAGTCAAACATAAAAAGGGGGGCAGGATGTTCCCCGTTAGTTTGTGGGAAAAACAATCTATGGCCAAAGGATGTCTTGCTTTCCTAAATTTACACTTCATATAATCATAAATTCAGTCACAGCTGGCAAGATGGCAATGCACCAGTGTATTACTTAGTCCTAGCATGTTACAGCTAAAAGGACAAAACCATATTCTCTGATTATGCAGCTTAACTGTATTGCAGTGAAACAAAACCTTAATTGCAAAAACTTCCAGGTAAGAACTATTTCTGGAATAGTTGTCAATAGGAAACTGACAATGATATTATTGCTATTTACATACCGGTACCACACTGGCATGAATTTGCATAATGTATTGTAAATGTGTGCTCAAGGGAGTTGCTTTATAACATATTGGTGCTTAATGAACTCTGAAAAAATTGATTTTCCACAGAGTAAATTAAGGAATGCATTATAGCTGTTAAAGCAATCTTAAGGGAAATCTGAGGCTTCCACTGCTGCACATGCTTCGTAAGTAATAAATTACATGTTATACTTATTTGCCTTAATTCATGCTAATTTTGCCCAATTAATGTATCACAGTAATTCGGAAGCCTGTCACAGGAGAGCTAATTATTTATTGGATTTTTGTGTTCAACTCCCTGGGAGTCTACCAGCAAACAAACTTGCGTTTGTCTTCTGAGTAGGACCACAATGACATTCCTGTGTCTTATTGTGTGGGTTTTTCACACTGCTCGAAGTAACAGAAATAAATCATTATAAGCCAAACTTTGTTTTCTGTTTACAAATCAGTGGTGTAGCGATGACAGATTACCATCCTGGCAGGATGAAATTCAATGTTTTTGCCCATCAAATCACTTCCTGTAACTACAGTGCTAGAGCTATTTTTTTATGACAGATTTCTCATTAAGGCACATACATCTTGTTTTCCTGCCCTGCAAGGATACTGCTGTAAGTATGCAAAATAAAAGTTATTTTCATTGTAACTCAAGCTGTCCATAAAATTACTCATAACATTTTAAATGGTATAAGAAAACTTTCACTGTGTCAACAAAACAACAGTTTGAAGGTTCCCAATCACTTTCCCAGTGTATAAAATTCATAGAAAGAACTAGTGAAAAAGTAATAGTTTAGCTGAGAAACGGGTGCCTGTAATATTAACCCCTGAACTGCTGCTTGCAAAAAATTTTTGGAGTAATTGTACACTATTCTAATAAATTAATCTCTAAACAATTTAACAGTATTAATAAAGCCACAGCTACTGTGAGGCAGACTTCTTCAGAGATGCAAACCAGGCATCAAAAGAGATACAGTCAAGTAACTGCTCTAGCAGAAGTAGAGACTTTCATTGAATAATTATGTATCTTCTATTAATAAAGCAACTACAGCAGGGTAAATTGAAGAAAGACTAAAAAAATTATTTATAGGATACTTGGCACTGCAAAGATTCACAGTAGCATTTCAACTACTAAATATTCTATAAGCTGAATGTTCTCTCTCTATATATGCTACTATATACACTATGAAACAACACAAGTACCTACTGCACTGAAAACCATACTTGCTACATAATGAAATGTACACAGTAGTACAATGTCACCTAGAGACCACTTAAACTTGGAATGCTACTCTGTAGCATCTAAAGAAGAGCTTAACTATAAAATCAAAAGTTCATGCTGTCCCAGTGGTACGGCAGTAGAGCTACCATCTGCTACTCCAGCAACCCAAGATTGGGAGTGGTCTTGGGTTGCTGGGAGTATACCAGGAGGAGAGTATGAGCATCCAAGAAACAGCTGTCCTTTACCAGGGAGGAAAGGCTCTTTAGCATTGCAACCATGCCACCAAAACGTAGAGGCCTGGTGGCAGTGCATTTCAGGGCTGACTCAAAGTGTGGGGAGCTGTGGGATTCCACAACATCTGTGTGCCTCTGCAGACATGTGCTGATGTACACACACTATCTAAGGGGTCCCCAGGGAGAAAACAGGTGGACAAAGATGGAAAGGCATGCATGAATGATTCATTGTGTGTTTACCTCCCACCTACGGCACCACCAGGACCCCCAGTTTGGCAAATCTGGATTGTGTTCTCTGAGGGGGGTGGCCCTTCCTCCTTGACCCTGCCATGGGGGGAAATTTGCATTGGATACAGCTAGAGGTAAGTCCTGTGGAGGTGGTGGCCAATGGAGGGGCAGCAGGGACCACAGCAAAAGGAAGTCCATCCAGCCACAACCATGGGGAGGATGAAACTCTTGGTGGAAAAAATTCAAAAGTTCATTTAAGTTAATGTTTTAAAATTGCAGTAAATAAAAAAGAAATTATGAAGTAACTAGATTGACCTGGTTTTAGTGACCAAATCTTTTATGCTTAGAAAATATTAGTGTGAAAAATGTACTTTGTTAATTAACATACTGTATGTGTTCTGATCAAAAGTTAAGATAGAAATAAATGAGATATTTCAAAATATGACAGCAAATAAATATATTTTACTATTAAATTGATAGTACTGGAATACAATTACTATATTCTGTCTTGGCTTTGTAAGATTATACCTTATCTTCTGTTTACTGAATACCTATTCAAACTTCTTCACTAGTGTTAAGTCTGAGAAAGCCTACCACTGCTAAGTCCAAGCCAGCCCAGATCTACCTCGTGCTGAAATCCACCCTATATCTGCATAAGCTATTACACATGACAGGGAGGGTTTCTGCTTTAACAATAATATACATCTTGATAGGTTGTGATGCATGACATGAGCACCAAGTGCCTTTAACCACATAGGGTGCAATATGAATATAGCCCAACCCACAAGCCCTGTGGAGTGTTTTCTTTTGAAGTTAAACATATTTATTGTTTGAATTAAAAAAGTACATACATAAATACATACATAAAATGTACCCATTAGGTATCGATAAAATGTATCTGAGTTAAAACAGTTCATACAGCATTATATCTTACAATGGTGGGTGAAGGCAGCCAAACATGCTGTTTTGACAAATATCTTACCTTCCAGTTGTCAGAGTTCATCAAATACAGTATTCAGAGTGTATATTGTTCTTATTATTGTGGATCATTAAGACATAAAACCATCTTTCTTTTATTTCATATATTATACTATATGTTATGACTTAAAACAACCTTGAGAGATCTTTGTGTGCTTGAGGGTGGTAATGTTTTGTATTGTTATGTAATGTTAGTATTTGTCTAAAAAACACTAAAGGAAATCCTGGCACCACATATTATGTTCTGGCTAACAGTTAATATGAAAACAAATCCTTTGAAGGATAGGGAAAGGAAAGCTTCCTTCTCCTATGACAGGCTAAGGACACTGACTCTGTGCATGTATGGCACCTTGTGTCTTATACCGCTTTACCCTGTATTGAGTGAGCTTGTGTGGTGTATACTTTAGGTCTTATAAGTATGCATTGTATGAATCATAAGTGGTGTCTGTCGGTTATCAAAGATACTACCTACTGACTACTTACTAAAGCTGTTGAACAAAAATAAAACTAAACTATTTACAATGGTTGCAAGTGGTTCTGTGAGGAGCTGAGCCCCCCATTAGGTGCCTATTATTATTTGAAGCCTGTGAAGATATTGAGCCATGGTTGTGGTAAGGGTATAAGGATGTAGTGGTGGTTGTGGCAGTTACGGGGGTGTGTATGTGGGGTGTTATTAACCCTATCGTTAGTACTCAGCAGTTGACAAGCTGCAGCTTAGGCTTTTCAGGTTTTACAAGATTCTTTTGCTCATCCTATGCCTGTTTTGGGGTGCCTCACCATTGAATCTCTGGGTACAGTGGTTGCCGATGAGTTGGGTTTTATATATTTGAGGAAAGGTGCCCATTTCTTGTTATACTTTGTTATGGTGTTGGAGGTGATATGAGATAGTCTTTTGTATTTTGTTAGCATGATTTTTGTCTAATTATTTTTTAAGAGTTGTAATTGTTGTGGATCTCCATTTACAAACTAGAAATCATTTGACTTGTATACTAAAAAGGATCAGGAAGTCCCACTGTTTTTTTGATAGATGCGTGTTTGCTATAGAGGCCTTAGAGTCCACTAAGTATAGGTCTGCAGATAACAGTAGGTTGATACCTAGCATTTGCTGGATTATGTTATGGATTAGTTTCCACATATCTCTAATCTTGGGGCACGACCATAATGTATGGAACAGATTTCCCTGTGCATTACCACATCTCCAACACTCATCTGAGTTTAATAGGTTAGCTGTGAACAGAACTACTGGTGTTCTATACCACCAGTGTAGTATTTTGTTTTGGATAAGTCTACTGCAGGTATCATGGATAGGTTTATGTGCCGCTTCCCAGCAGGAGACCCATTTCATTTCAGGTATTTCTCTGCCTAAAGCTTGTTCCCACTTTCCTTTTGCTTTTTGGATTAGGTCCAGGATGTTATCTTGTATCATCAAATATATAAGGCTTGTTCTCCCTTTTGTTTTTGCTAATAGGGCTTGAATGGGGTGCTGTTTATTAGGAGTGTTTTGTAGAAGTTTGATCTCCCTTATCACTGGGACAACTGAGTCTCTGATCTGTAGATACCTCCAGAAGTCCTCCTTTGGTAAATCATATCTGATTTGTAGTTTTTGAAAGGATTCCATACTTAGTAATCCTGGTATTAATAGGTCATGTATTGTGTTAATACCTTTTTTCTCCCAGTTTTTCCAGTGTATGGGCTTCCCCTGTATCTTAATGTTGTTTGTTCCCCATAGTGGGTTATATTTCAGGTGAGCTAGGTCTGTTTTAATTAGCTTCTCTAGTTTTTTCCAGGTGGATGTGGAAGACGTTATTGTAAGTAGTGGGATGTGTGGTTTATTATGGTTCCCATAAATGTAAACAATAGGCCGAAGGCCCTTTATCAAGATGATTCAATTTTGGACCACAGTGGGGTTGAAGCATCAGGTGTCTCAAACCATTTTAAAGTTTGAGTAGCTCTATAGGCCAAATAGTAGCCTTTTATTCATGGAAGACCCCCCAACCCCCTTTGGTCCAGTGTGTTCTAAGCTTATTCCTGCTGAATCTTGGTTGTTTCCCTTCCCAAATGTAGTTTCCTATAATTTTGTCTATTTTTGTGAACTAGGCATCTGGGATGGATATGGGCATATGAGATATCAGATAAAAGATCTTTGGAGCAATGATCACTTTCACAGCTTCTATCTTCCCCATTAGTGATAGTTTAAGAGGAATCCTTCTTTCTATGTCTGTATTTATCTTGGTAATAAGTGGTTCCAGGTTATTGTTAACAAAGCTTGATATTTTGGTTGTGATTTTGATTCCCAGGTACATAATGTGGTCTGTTGCCCATCTGAGATTTAGATCTGTGAAATGTGTTTCTAGACATAATTTGTGGTAGAACTTCTGTTTTATTTTGATTTAACTTTAGTCCTGATAGGTTGGTGAAGGAATTGAGTAGTTGAAGCAGAGGTTGCACTGAGTTGTGTGCATCCTCCAGAATTACCAAGAGATTACCAACGTACATTAGAGTTTTTATTTCTTTGTCCCCTGACCTTATCCCCATTATCCCTTGATGCTCCGTAATGGCCTCTGCCAAGGGTTCTATGGCTAGGATAAAAAGGAGTGGTGAGAGTGAGCAACCCTGATGGGTCCCTCTCCCCAAGGTGAAAGGTGATGACAGAGTATTGTTTGTTAGGATACATGCCTTGGGGCAGTTATATATAGCTCTTATCATGTCGATGAAAGCTGTATTGAAACCCATTTTGTGCAGTACTGAATATAAGTATTGCCATTCCAATGAGTCGAAGGCTTTTACAAAGTTGATAGCTAGTGCTGCAGATGGTGTTGGTGAGGAAAGAGATAGTTGCATTGTATTTAGTAGTGTTCTCCTATGGTCCGAGCTATATCTTCCCTTGACGAAACCCATCTGGGAGGGGTGTACTAAGGAAGGAATGAGCTCTTCTAATCTGGTGGCCAGTATCTTAGCATATATTTTGCTATCCACTGTTATCAAGGATATTAGTCTATAGCTACCAGGTAATTCTTTGTCTTTCCCAGGTTTTGGTAGGAATGTTATGGTTGCCTCACACATTGTTGGTGGGAAGGTGCCTTTTTCATGCACTTCTGAAAACAGCCTTTGCATAACTGGTGATACTACTTGGGCCAAGGCTTGGTAAAACTCTGTTGGTAGACCACCCCCAGAGCTTTTTTTCTTTTAAGAGATAGTATGGCTTCTTTTATTTCTTCCCTTGTAAATGCCTTATCTAGGATACTGGCCTGTGCAGTTGTTATTTTTTGGAGATTTCGTTTTTCTAGGAATGTTGCAATTTCCTCTGGGTTAATGTTCATAGACGGGGTATATAGTTGGACATACAAATCTCTCATTAGATTGTTTATCCCTTTTTCTGATGTATGTGTTTTACTGTTTGCATCCTTGAGGGTGTTCATGTGTCTTTTGGTCTGCTGTTTTTTTAATCTGTAAGCTCATAGCTTCCCATATTTCTTCCCTCCTTCCCAATATTTATGTTTAAGGCACATGATCACCAGTTCAGATTTTCTTGCTGTTAGGGAGTTTATTCTGTTTCTTGTTTGTAGTATTTCTTTGTAAAGAGAGGACTCTGGTGGCGCTCTAGAGTTTAATTTATATTGTAGTTCTAAAGAAATTAGTTTAAACTCTATATCTTTAAACTCCTGTTCTCTTTTCTTGCACCTATAAGCAGCATATGAGTTGATGTTCTCCCTCATTGTAGCTTTGAAGGTCTCCCACAAGGTGAACATTGAGACATCCCCGGTGTCATTTATTTTGAAAAAATCCTCTGCTGTTCTGTTCAGCCAAGGACCAAATTCTGGGTCTAATATTAGTAATGGGTCCATCCTCCAGTTGGTTGATCTGTGGGTTACCGAGCTCATTAGCATATCTAATTGAAGTGGAGCATGGTCTGATATGATCAGCGGTTTGATGGATACTGCCATTACCATGCTATTGATTTTGGGTGAGGTAAGCCACATATCAATTCTACTGTAAGTTCCATGTCTGCTTGAAAGGTACGTATAATCTTGATCACCGGGATTTAGTATGCTCCAGATATCTGATAATGCTGTGTCTGACATCCATAGTTTAACTGCTCTTGTGGCCCTAGTGCGTGGTTCTGAGGTACCTCTGCTTCTGTCTAAATTTGCCTCCAGAACTAAGTTGAAATCTCCCCCAACAGTATTGGGTCATTGGTGTTGCTGAAAGTTGCCATCTGAGCCGACAAGTTGTGAAAAAATTGAGGAGAGTCTGTATTAGGAGCAAACAGATTCCCAATTACAAGAGGACCCTGCAGTGTTTGGAACAGGGCTAAAACCCATCTGCCTTCTTTGTCCTGTTTAGATTTCATTAGGCTCCATGTCAATGATTTATAAATAAGAATCAACACCCCCCCTTTTTTTGGCTATAGCTGGACTGTGAACCTCTAGGCCTACCAATTCTCTACCTAGCTTGGCAGATCCCTCCTCAGATAGTTTTGTCTCTTGCAGCAATGCCACCTGTGAACAAAGTTTTTTGAGATGTGTCAGTACCTGCTTACGCTTGATTGGGGAGTTTAACCCCCTTACATTCCAAGTGTGTAGTTTCAAATCTGTAAATTTAGTTTTTTTGGGGAGGTGGTGAAAAGAAGTTGGTGAATTACAAAATTTGTAGTGTAGCAGGTTTTGCATTTAGTCCAACCCCCCCAACTTTCAGTATAGTAAATTGGTAACTTATCTCGAGTCTCTGAATTTTGGGCTTCATAATCACCTTTGACCACTTGCAAAACATAGCTTACTTTTTTTTTATACTAATCATGCTACTGGGTACCGAGCTCTGTGCATCGGCACCTTGTGCTGTTGGAATCATTGTTAGGTTTGGCTTGTGTGCATCTGATTCCTTTGTTTATTTACTGCAGTCCTCAAAGAGCCAGGGCAGGGTGAGGGTCATCATCCAATGCCCTCTGTGAGAACCCGTGTGGGCTATTGTCTAATGTACAGTTTTAATCAGCAGTAATTATATAAGAAGGGGTGAGAAGAATTTGTACTGCGTTTTTGTTCTTACTAATCTTTTTGACTTAGAGGTCCTGTTAGTTGAGAATTTGGACTTCAGACTTTAAAACTCTTTAACTTACTAAGTATCCTAGTCTTAGTGAGGACATTTGACATCCCCCCACTCTTAGATTTGACTATCCATTAGAGCACTGAGAGCAAATGAATTGATAGAAAATCTTAGAGCAAGACATTAAATGTAAAGTATGCTAAATAAGCGATTATTGGTTGTAGTAGCTTAGGTGAGACTGACGTTTTCATCAGGTTTGTTTGTTTATTTTGTAAACATATGTGTATATGCCACACAAAAACAAACAAAAAAACAAACATACACAATACATATACACACATACATATATGTGTACATGCAGTGCTACACACATACATATGCACCTACACATACACATCCAACACAAATCAAAATATGTGTATGTTTATACCTGCATATGAGCTACACATATAAATATTCAACAACGTTTTTCAATAATCACTGCTAATGGATCTGTAAAGAGTGATTCCCTAAAATGTGTCTATGGCCTGGCCTAAAAACTAACAAACAAAAAAAAAAAAAAAACAAGGTTGTCACATTGATATCATTGTTTCTATAATCCTATATTCCTATAATCATAAAATTGTTTATAACAATATAACAGTAACAGCAAAATACAAAATGGAGAATAAGACAGTATTGTTACGCATTACACTTTAAACTTCCAAAATCCTGAATTATGTACAGCAAATATCTGCAAGCCTAGACTTCAGCCAACCAATCCTAAAAAAAAAAAAAAAAAATTTGGTATTCCACTTTAATGTGGCACAGTTAATAGGGAAAATGTTCCCCTAATATAGCTGGAGGAGTAAGGTTTTCTGAAGTTCTAGTAGTGGAGCCTGAGTTATAACCTGAGGAAGGGTTAAAACTTCATGATCCTTAAACTGACACACCAAAAACTAGGCAAGTGGAATGTGCCCATTAAAAACTAATCATGGTGCAATGTTACTGCATAAGGATTTACCCCCACCCCTTTCCAGGGTTTAGGCACCCTGTATAAAATTATTTTTTATGGACGTAGATGAGCTTGCCATTGTCATATTTCTTTAGTTGTATCAAGAGAGAGGTAGGAGGCACTGATCCTAAAAGAACCCCCCCACCCTCCAAACCTAACTGCACCTGAAGAAAACAAAAAATTAAAACAAAACCCTTTTCTTCATTTTGTTGAGGAAGAAAAAGGCTGATCTAAACAGATGACTGAACACTTGAGTTAGTTTAACAAAAATAATCCTAAACCTTCTCTTAAAACTCAAACTTCTGTTGACAGAGGGGTGAGCAGAGGACTTACCACACCAAACATTGCAGTAACTTTTCTCCGGTTGTGCTTAGGCTGTGCCTTCTGCATAAAGAAAGTTAACGTTATGAGCAATGTTATATATATATATATATTTTTTTTTTCTTAGAGCCTTAGCGAGTTATATAAAATCAAAACAGATTGGTGTGTGCATAAATCTTTCTCTAAACACTCATGCAAGGTCTCTGTGGAGTTTTGAGAAGTAAGGACCCACAGTGCACGTGAAAGATAGACAGAGCTGTCACTGGTAATAAAACCCCCATTTGAAATGGACCAAAACACATATCTGAAAGGCATATTTTCTGTGATTGCTTAATGCACTGCGATCAAAACTACCCATTAGCCATCCTTAAAGAGATATCTCTACTTCATTTGTAGTGAAGAAAGGGAACTATTGACACCTGCTCCACATCAGTCAGTTCAGATTTTTCTGGATTCTGACAGGCTGCATTGGACAGTTTTTGTGTTTTCCACACTCCATGGTAGATCGGGCCTTAGTGAAGCATTGGGATCTAGTGGCAGCAGTGCTCCATAAGCAGTTTGCTCTTCTTTGGTGATAGGCAGTGCTTCGCTCGAGTTAGGGTAACCTGGTTGGTTTGGTTGGTATGTGTGGCTTCTTCATACGGTGGTGAGATGCCTTCCCTCCCGATCATGGTGTTCAGCTCTCCCTTTGATAAAATTGCGTATCTATTCTGGGTAGGAATGAACTCGTTGATCACTATGTCCTCTGTCTCCTCATCGATCTCTTCTGTTTCCATCTGTTGTTCATGGCCGGTCTACCTCTCGATTCGCTGAATGCCTCTCATCTGCTTCATCAACATTCTTGGCATGCTTATCAAACAGGTTTTTCCTTCTCTGCTTTCTTTTATTTTTCGGGTTTGTCAGCCAGGAGCCCTCTGTTGGAGTTTGAGGCAGTGTAGGACTTTGATTTTGGAGATTTGCAGCTGGAGATTCATCACCCTCTCTTGGATGAATTCTAGGGTTGGATCTCTTAGGTGAGCTGCTCCAGTTTTGGTTGATGTAGTCCATTGCTGAGGCCAGTGTGTTGAAAGAGATTGCTTACCCATTTATCATAATTCTCAGCTGTGCAGGATATTGGAGGGAGAAAGGGATCCCGAGGTTATGCAGGGCATGACTAACTGGGGTACACTCTCTTCTCCAGTTATTTAAGTCTCTGGAGTAATCTGGAAAAATTATTATAGGGTGACCTTGCCAGCTTAGCTTCTTTAACTCTCTAGCTCTTTTAAGGGTGTTTTCTTTGACAGGAAAACGTAGAAATTTTGCTATTATTGGTCTAGGCTGTTCTCCTGTTTTGGGTATTGGAGCTAAGGAGTGATGAGTCCTCTCAATGTAGAAGCGGGGGTCTCCCAGGAGCTTTAATATTTGGGGCAGAGTATGAGAGAGAAAAGATGCACAGTCCCTTAACTCTGCTTCTTCAGGGAATCCGATAAACCTGAGGTTGTTCCTGCGACCTCTGTTCTCCAGGTCATCAATTTTGTCTATTAAAGTGCGTATTATACTGTCTTGCTGTCTCAGTTTTCCAGAGTTGTCATGTACAGGTCAAAGAGTTGGCATCAGTTTTCTTCTATATTGCAGCTGTTCTTTCATCTAAAGCTTTAATTTTTTCAGTATTTGCTCCGTTTTGGATCTTCAGGTCCTGCAGTTCTGATAACACTTGAAGGAACATTGACGCTACTCGCTTAGCTGGTATTAAAGATGCCATGATGGGTGGTATCAGATGGCACCATGAAGCCTTAGATGGGTGCCCTCCTCAAGAGTTTTTTGACACAAGCTTGACTTTTTGATTTTTTCCTCTGCAAAAATTGTAAAGGGTTTTTGTGTTCAGGATGATGTCCACTTCTATTTTATATGCTCAGAAGTGCTGAATAGTTTTGTTAAAAGGAGGATTTTGATGGATGATCTTAGAGAGAAGGAGTTCTGTCAAAAGTTGCTGCTCACTCCATGGGCACTATCCATGCCCCCCTGCGGAGTGTTTTCCCTCCTAAAAAGTGAGTTACCAGAAAATGTATTAAACGAAGTTCTTTAAAGTAAAATGCAAACAACATCTGTATTAACTGTGGTCTGTGCTATAATAATTGCATGGCTTGAAACCTCACTACTCACTAGCCATTTACGGTAAAATGCAGAATTTTCCAATCATTTTATAATGCTGTATGAGGTGCTCGAGACTCTTTCTGCAAAGTTCTTAAATGTTTCCTTGATACAGAAATTGATAGATGTGTAGAGGCTATGGTAACCACATGTGACATATTTTGAGGAACAGTGTTGTAAATTACTATTTTTCCCAGCCCACTGTGTCATTTATTAGGGCTGAGAGAAACAACTGGGGTGGTGGTTAATTTAGGGCTCTAAACTCTCACAGGGCCTACAGTACAGGGGCACAGAGGATGTAAGTCAGGAGTCCAACCCATGCAATCTTGCACCCTCCTTGAGGCCAAAGCTATGCATAGCTAGAACTGGAGATGACCAGCATTCATTACAACATTTTGAACAGGGATATGCCCTGAAAAACTAACCATAGAGGTACAGCAAATGAAATTGTATCAAACAAGCTTTTATTAAATATATAAAAGAGTAAGGGACAATGAGGCAAATCATTTCATAGGTTGATTGGAAAATAAATGGATATGTGATGTCAACTATAACCCTTTTCTGAATCAAGCTGATTTATATCAATGCTACACAAACAATATATTTATTCTATGAAAGGGTGATGTGCTGAAACTAGAAGCTTTTATATGTAAATAGGTACTTTTGCTCGATATTTATGGAGAAGGAAGAGGCCAGGGGATCCGAGCTTAAATGGAAGGGGAGGGAGGGCAAATGGGTGAATTTGAGCCCATTCACTGTGGATAGGGTTAGGGAGGAACTAGGAAAGTTGAAGATGAACAGGCAATGGGGCCGGACAGGTTACACCCAAGGGTGATCAAGAATTGAAGGAGGAGTTGGCCACCTCATTAACAAAGCTATTCAACTTCTCTCTGGATATGTGGTGGGTACTGGAGGACTGGAGGAGGGTGGATGTGGTGCCTTTGCACAAGGGATGAAGCAGGAGGTGACAGAGAACTACTGCCCCATCAGCCTCACCTCAGTGGTGGGAAAAGTAATGGAGGCACTAATCAAGGAGAGGGTGGTGGACTACCTGGAGGAAAATGGCTTGCAGGACAGCAGACAGCATGGCTTAATGAAGGGAAAGTCATGCCAGACAAACCTGATTGAGTTCTTCCATTGGCTGTCTCAAGTGGGGTGGGAAAATAGAAAGGTGGGTGAATGCCTGGTTAGCATGAAGAACCCAGAGAGTGGTGCTATACAGGGTGTATTCCAGGATGGGGGTGAAGATAGGAGTACCCCAGGGATCAGTATTGGGACCTCTCCTTTTTAACATTTACATCAGTGATATAGTGGATGGTCTCAGGGGGAGGATGTGCCTATTCCCTGATGTTAAAAGATCTACAATAGAGTGGACTCCCTGTGTGAGAGTGGAGGACATGAGGCAAGACCTGAAGACACTCAAAGAGTGGTCAAAGATGAGGCAACTGAAATGTAATGCCAAAAAGTTCATTGTGATGCATGTGGGGAGTAAGAACACATGAGCAGGATACACCCTAGGAGGGGAGACAATCAAAGTAACAGAACAGGAGAGGAATCTGGAGATTATAGTCTCATTCAATCTTAAGGTAGGAAACCAATGTACCAGGGTGGTGGGAAAAGCCAATGGAATGTTGGCATGCATCGGCAGAGGCATTACTAGTAGAAGGATGGATGTAATGATGACCTCTACAAATCCAGGGTGAGGCTGCATCTGGGGAAAGAGGGTCCATTTCTGGAGACCACACCTCCACAAGGACATAGATAGGATGGAGAGGGTTCAGAGAAGGGCAACCAAGATGGTGAGGGGTATGCAATGGAAGACATATAAGCAGAAGTGCAAGGAGCTGGATCTGTACACTCTGGAGACTAGAATGGAAAGGGGAGACATGATTGAAACTTTTAAATATATGAAGGGGTTCAGAAAAGTAAGGGAAGGTGTTTATTTAAAAAGAAGAAGTGAGATGGAACTAGAAGGCATAGCCTCAGACTGCAGGGAGAAAGATACAGAGGCAATGTGATAGGGTAGTTCTTCACAGAGAGGGTGGTGGAGCCCTGGAATAGACTGACAGAAGAGGTAGTGGGGGCTGAATCAATGGAGGGATTTAACAGGGTATGGGAAAGACATATGTGGTGGAGTAGCTGGGGAGGGTGGGGGTTGGCAGAAGGGGAGGAGTAGGAGGAAAAGGACAGACTGGATGGGCTGGTGTGGTAGTTTTCTGCCATCAAGCTTCTATGATTATATCATTCTATGATGTCACTTGGAAGCAAGTAATCAAAACTTGCATTTGATGCTGCATTGGAGTGAATCTAAATGTTTTGTTTTATATATATATATGCGTGTGTGTATATATATATATATATATATATATATATATATATATATATATATACAAAAAGGGTGAGTAGTAAATGAGTGAGATAAAACAGAGTATCATCCACTGCAGTGTGATATTTTTACCCTCTGCTCTACTGTGATGATATCAGTCATTTACACACACAGGTCACAAAAGGTCACTGATGTTATCACCCTAGGCAGCTTTCCCCTCAGCATGCAAGAAACACCTGTGCTGTTACCATAGACACAAATGCAGAACTACCTGAGAGGTCTCACTGCTGCCTACAGCTAACTCAGTGAGCATTACAAAACACACCTATCCCCCAACTTCTAGCTCATTACTGTGATGCTCTCAACTTGATGCAGCCAGAATTCCAAACAGCACAGCTTCACAGAACAGTCTAAACTACTGCCTGCAGCTAACTCAACTACCACTGAAACACACTCTCACTTGTTCCTCAAACTCTGATTCTCACCCATTACAATTACTGTGACAATCTCAACTTCACTGCAGCCAGAATCCTAAAGAGCACAATTTCACAGAACACTCTGCACTCTACCTGCAGCTAACTTAATTGCCACTGAAAACAGTATCAGCTGTTCTAACACTCTGCCTCTCTGCTCATTACAATTACTGTGATGCTCTTAACTTCACTGCAGCTAGACTGCTAAACAATTGAGCTTCACAAAAGTATGTTTCTCACTCATATTTAAAACTCATTTAGCATTGCAAAACACACTCATGTGTCTCTCAGAGTTTATAACACTGACAGCCCATTCAGAAAAGCTCACACACAGAATGAGCAAACACATAAACAGGAACAGAACACAAGACACCATAACAAAACTTCTGAAACTCTTGGCCCTATTGTATATATCGAATACATGATGGGCAGATCATGTGCTATGGCAAATATTGTCACTCCTGCATCGTGTGCTTGGATATTTCACTCTGCGAGTGACAATATTTGCCATATCACACTCATGCCCATCATGTATCCCCTATATATATATATATTAGAGTGGAACAGGATAATTCTATTGTAAAAGATTTTTTAGAGGAAATCAAGTTACTGACATACTGTACTGAGAATGGAAAGCTGCTGCCCGCATCATGTAACCAGTAACCTTCTGAAGGGGAAGATTCTCACACTTTGCAGAAATTGCAATAGAGATGCATTTTTATCAGAAAAGAGTTGATAAACTAAGGGAGAGACTGTTGGATCAGGACTATTCGAATGCTGTGATGTATGGTGGGCACAGTTTTGCAGAAGAATGAGACAATAAATATTTTTGTATAATAGATTAAACAGTAATACCAGTGTGAGTGCCAATTTTATCACCACACATACACCAAAGCATGGGTGATTAAGTGTATTTTGGAGAAAAACTGGGAAATTTTGAAACTGGATCCAGGTTCTGAAAACATCACCAGTCAGGGGCTATGCTTTATCTATAGATTTGTAAAATATATAAGAAATAGTGCTGTCCATAGTTTCTACTAAAAGTATCTGCCCATTACCTGAATTGGAAGCCCACTGCTAGGTTGTTTTCTGTGTGGACATGGTAATAAATGTTCATTTGTAAAAAATACAAAAAGTGGTACAGAATCCAAAATGTGGCATAGAATGTACAGTAGCAAACTTTAATAACTTTTGACACTGTTGGTGTTATACATACACTAAGGTGCATGTCTCGGGCTATTTTTGTTATTGGCTGAAAAAAAAAGTGAATTGAAAGCTAGAATATTGTACATTATAGCTATACAAAGTAACAATAATACCTATGTGTTTGCCAAGCATATCAACATGAAGTTAAATGACTCTAGCTTCAGTTCTATTCTGTGGCTCTGAAAATGGTAATGAATGATCCCCAAGGTGGGAATGGAGAGAAAATAAAATAAACCAGAGAGCTGCTGGTTCTACAACTTTGGTGCCCAAAAATATCTAGGCCTGAATGAAAAACTTGAAATTGTGCATTTCTTATTAAATGTCTAACTGAGTAACAAAATGTTTTTGCAGCTGTATTTCTTTTTTATTTTATACTTAATGTTTTATTATTCCTTAAGTAAAATAATGATAGCAATACATTTACCTTCCTCACAAGAAACAGTAAGAAAATAAAATACATCTGTAACTTAATAAAGCAGAAACGGCTTTTTTTATAACATTTTTTTTTAGGAGGGGAGAAAACAAAACAAACATTATATTAACCATGAGATTGTTAATAACTTACTGTTAATCATTTCTTGTTTGTGCTCCATGGTTTTACTTCACTCCTTAAAAAAAGAAAACCTTAATCAAAGCCCCATTAACTCTTAAAACAGTCCCCCTGAAATGACATCATTTTCAAAGCCCATCAGAATCCCCCAAAAAAACTCTATACTTCAATCTAAAAAAGAACTTAGCACACAGCAAAAAGTGAGAGAAAAGAAAAAAGAAAAAAAAGGAGAAAAAAGAAAAAATTCTTCTCCCATCCTTTCTCTCTCCCTCAATACAACACTCAAATGTTCACTGGATGATACTCAGTAAGTTCAGCTTCCTCGTCATCCAGATCAGATTCTATATCTTCTGGTAATCTCACGTTTGTCTCATAAAAAGATTTAGCTGAGCTGATGTCTTCAAAAAAGTCAAATTTCCCTTGAAACGATACCCTAAGTCTTGCAGGAGCCAACAGGCCAACCACAAGTCCAGCTTCTTTAAGGACAGACATTATTGGCAAGAAACACTTGCATCTATGCTGCATTTTTTAAGCAAAAATCCAGGTATAGGAGAAACCTGTGCCCCTCATAAAAGCATTCTTTACTGTTCGAGCCAGTTGAAGCAATTTATTATGGTCATTCAGGTCATGAAAAGTCAAAATAATAAATCTTGCCCTCTGCTGATCCATCGTAGATTCTTTTACTGGATTACTAGGAGGTCTGTAAACATTTTCAAGTATGAGTGGGGATTTCAATGAAAATACCGAGGTTAGTGCTTTTTCCACAGCCTCCTTCAGCTCAGGTAGAGGAATAGAGCCTGGAAAGCCTATTAGGTGCAAGTTTCTCCTCAAAGCATTATTTTCAAGTCTCTCTAACCTCGATGCTTGAGTCAACTGCTCATGCAGCGCAGCATAGATTGCTCCCTCTAAAGTTAAAGTTCTGGCAGATTAAGGCTTTAATCTCATTCTCACCACCTTTTACTGCAGATTCCACATACAGAAGCCTCTTCTCAATTGCAAAACAGTGTGAGGTAATATCTTCTAATGAAGTTTCAATTTTTGAAGTCGAAAGATGAACTTCTATCTGAAACTCAGACAGGAGAGACTGAATTGATGCTGAAATTGGTTTTCACTGTTGTTTGGGTTTAGCACCCTGTTCCGGGCGCATCTGCAGACCAGGAAGGGTTCCTGCTCTGGCCATCGCTGGAGCACCCTCAGACCCTCTCACTGAAGCACTCTCCTGGAAATTTTAGGGGATACGAACTTATCCATTACAGACACTCAATCTCACCAACTCCAATAGCGGTTTTCTAAAGAGCTAACTAAAACCAAAGGTTTTAAAAATGTATTTAAGATGAGTTTTGATAGAAAACCACAGAGCTCCAAACAAATGCAACTCTCTCATTCAACAGCTTGACAGCACCTCTTTGCAGCTGTATTTCTGATTAATTATTCCATGGTTAAATTGCTTGTGTCCTTCATAACTTCAACTACAAACTGAGATTTATTTCCTCTAATGTTTAATTAACAGAAAAATCTGGATGTTCACCTTATTTTCAGAAGGATGCAAAGTTCGAACCTAGTACTATATGATTTTGTATTCTAATATGAAGGCAGTGAAGCTATTCTGTTTTCACCATCTCTAGTACATCTGTACTGATAGTGCTGCGGTAGTGAGCTCTCCCATAGTATTGATGGTACAGGACATGTTTGAGCTGGACAAGTATTGTATGTGTTGTAGACATTTGTAATGATATGGGTCAAGAATCACACAAAGGGGAAAAAATGCACTGACAATCATAAGTTCAGTTTAGTTTATTAAGACACAAGCATGTATAAAACCATAGTTTGTCTCATTTCTAAAAAAGATCATATAATAGAAGAACCTGATTCGGTACATCTTATTTAACAGCTTATCTATCTTTAAAAACATATAATGAGCGTAATTAGCCCCAGCATTTAAATCAATCAATCATTCAATCAAATGTTTATTTCTCCATGCTCTTCCAAAAGATCAGAGTGCTTACAGCATAGTTTACAAAAAAATGTCATACAAGCATAAAATCACAAGATAAAACAACTAATCAACAGTAGATATAAATATACAATACAGCGGGTCAAAATTAGTTTCAATCAAGGAATGCCTGGCCAAAGAGGAAGGTCTTCAATTCTGCCTTAAAGCTATCAGTAGTCTGGCATTCTCTAATCTGATGAGGTAGAGCATTCCACAGGGACAGGGCAGCAAATGCAAAGGTATGTGTACCGGTAGTCTTTAAATGGACCCTGGGAAACTCTAGCAATCCCTCATCAGTGGAGTGGGCAGAGGGGGCAGTAGGAGCATGGAAGATCTTGCAAGTAGCTAGGTCCCTGTTTGTGTAGGGCCTTATAGGTCAGCAACCCAACCTTGAAGGTGATTCACCAATGTACCTGCAGCCAGTGAGATAGTGGAGCACAGTCGTGATATAGCATGATCTTGGCAAGCCAGTCAACAATCTGGCTGCCACATTCTGCACTAGCTGCAATTGGCAAATATAAACCCCCAGTAACCCTAGGTATAAGGCATTGCAATACTCCAGGCATGAGGTTACAACAGCATGAGCCAGAGTTGGTAAATACAGTAGCTAGGTGGAATCAGACACTTGATATGATCAATGTCCTCAGATGGTAAAACAAGATCTTAACAACGGCCGACACTTGAGATTATAGTGTCAAGCCGCAGTCAGACACAATGCCCAGGTTTTGCACCCAATTCAAGGTCAGCAGCTGGACATCTCAGAGCTAAAGCCCAAATAATTGATCAGTCTGCAACCCCATGCCTTGGTGATCTGGCCCATCTTTTAAAACCTCGGTCTTATCTGGATTCAACCTCAGCCAGTTGGCACTCATCCATCCCTTGATCTCGGAGAGGCAGTTGTTAAAGACCTAAATCACATTACCATGCCCGGGCACAAAGGACATGTAGAGCTGATTGTCATCTGCATAGCAGTGAAAACTCAGACCATACTGCCTTATAATGTCCCGCAATGGCAGCATGTACACTGCGAACAACATTGGGGATAAGATGGAGGCCTGCTGAACCCCACAAGACAGAGGGAGATGCTTTAAGGAATAAATTCCAGATACCACTGTCTGTGTTCTTCCAGTGAGAAATGATTTAAACCAACTGAGGACTGTACCAGACAATCTGCAGAAAATCTGCAGATCACTTCAACAACATCTCATGGTCCACAGTGTCAAATGCCTTGGAGAGATTGAGCAGAACCAGGATGGAATGTCTCTTTCATTCCCTTTTAATCAGGAAATCGTTAACTACCCAAACAAGGGCGGTCTCAGTACTATGCCTTTTCCTGAAACTGGATTGGAGAGGATCATAGACATCATACATTGCTAAATGGTCATCCAATTGTACAGCCACCACCTTCTCAATAACCTTGCCTACAAAAGGCAGGTTAGTGACAAGTCTGTAATTAGCTAGGCAGTCCAGATCTAGATAAGGTTTCTTCAGGAGGGGTACTACTACCATCTCCTTTAAGGGGTCAAGGAAAACACCTGTCTCTAGTGAGCATCAGACTATCCTAGCAAGGACCAGGCCAATGACATCAACACACTCCATGAGGAAGTGCATTGGGACAGGGTTCAAACTACAGTAGTTCAGCTGCAGTCCCTGGATGACCTGTACGATGTCCACAGTCACCAATTGGCCAAAGTCAGATCAGATAGGCCTGGTGCTTGCAACCTCCTGCCCATCACCGAAAGGCTCATTGGAGGATGCCAAACAGATCTCTTACCCAATAGTGGCAATCAAGTTCCAGGACTAGAGGGCATGGGATGAAGTTGGAGGGAGGACGATTCAGAGGAAATGTGAGGAAGAATTTCTTCACAGAATGGGTGGTGGACAAGTGGAACACCCTGCCAGAGGAAGTGGTGGGGCTGTAAAAATCATGGGATTTAAGAATGCATGGGATAGTCATAAAGGAATTCTGGAGGTCAGGGGTAAGGATCAACAGACCTCTAGGAAAACATAAACTGAACTTACAAGCTCAAATGGGCAGACTGGGTGGGCCACAGGCCCTTATCTGCCAACACTGTCTATGTATCTATGTGTCTATGTATCTTATCAGCAAAGAATTGAGCAAACTCATCACACTTAGTTTGTGAAAAGGCTCCTTGATACTGAACGCAGGTTGGATTGCACAACATGTCAACAGTCCTGAAGAGTTGAGCTGGTCAATTCCTTGCTGCAGTGATCTCCTTGGACAGGAATTCTGCCTTCTTACAGGAGATTGCTGATTGATAGTCTTTATAATGGGCTATCAATCCAAGTTTGTCATCTGCCAGGCTGGATTTCTTCCAACACCACTTCAACCTTTGACCCCCTCACCTCATCTCCTTCAAAGTCCCATCTAACCATGGGGAATTCTGGTGAATGGAGAGGGGGTGAACACAGACAGGATCTATGGAGTCGAGTGTCTCAGCCACTCGCTGCCTTGTTATAGGCTAGTACTACAGTAGATAAACGGTACCCTATCAGCTGCCCTACCTGTTCGCTCAGGTGTCCCACAGGGTTGCATCCTGGGCTCCATATTGTTCAGTCTCTTTCTAAACACTCTTCCTAGCTCCTGCTCAGGCAGTATGCTCCTATATGCCGATGATGCAGTTCTCGTCGCCTCCCACCCCGACCCAATCACCCTCCAGAACTCTCTGCAACTCACCTTCAGCCAAGCTGAAAAATGGTTCCTTGACCATCATCTAGTTCTGAGTCTCAAGAAGACAAAATCTATGCTTTTTGCCCACTGCCAGAGTAACTCCAGAAATACCACCCTTCTCATCCTCCCCAGCACCCTACACCCCCTTCAACAGGTGTCTACATACAAATATCTGGGCATCACCTTCGACTCGGCTTTCTCTTTCCTCTATTATCTTAATTCCCTGTCCACTGCCGTAAACACCCAGACTGGACTCCTCTACCACCACAAAGACTGCCTCCCTCAGAATGCCCTCTGGCTGGCTATCACCTCCTCCATTCTGTCACTGGTCAGCTATGGGCTCCCTATCTATGCGGTTATTGACCCCACCACCCTCACCAAAGTCCAGACCTTGATCAACAAGGCTTGCAGGTTCCTGACTGGTGCTCCCAGCAGAACGCACACATGCCAGCTCTACTCCTCCTCAAACTTACTCACCTTTGATGAGAGCCTGTGCTACCACATCTGTATACTGGCAAAAATATCACTACTTGGGCTCCCCCCCGGGGGTTGCTGCATCCCTAAAATTTCTCTCCCACTTGGTCACCACCCAAAGCACAACCAAAACCACCTTCCAGGTCCCAAGAGCCAGGACCTCTCTCGCCCAAAGATCATTCCACCACAGAGCCCCCTCTTAGTACAACTCCCTCCCCACTCATATCACAAACATCCCCAAAATCAGCCCCTTCATAATCACCCTCCGAAACCACCTCACTGACACTCAGAGCTGTAACTGCCCCTAACTGGCCCATACCTAGAGCTCCGCCTGCCCCAATTTACAGACAATGTCTTTCCGGACTGCCTTCTCCTCCAGCAACCAACCCTCCCCCCCCAGGTATAGCTCTCTAGAACCCCTAGCGATACCTTATTATTTATATACTAGAATAATTGTAACTAATTGAAGCCTTTGTACACCTTTGCATTACTGGAATCACTTTGTGTGTTCTTTTATTGCATCTCACCTGTAATGTTCTCCATTGTTGCACTCTACCATCAATTGTTGTCTACCCTCCCTCTGACGAGGTGCATTTGTAAATGAGTCTTTGACTCAAAGATTGTAAATCTGAATTATGAAATAAATAAAAAAATAAAATAAATAAATAGTTCTCATGGCTCCTTGCATACACTCATTAAACCTGATTGTTCCAATACCTCCTTAAGACCATCAGGGGTTAAACCCCTTAAAGGGTGATAGTGAACCATCTCTGTAGGAGCAGGTCTATTGGGGGCGCCTCGAACATGAACCTTTTACTACGATGGTCTGACAAACTGACTGGCTCCTCCCCCAGATCAGAGATCTCCATCCTGAGTAGAAAGACCAGATCCAGTGAATGACCATGAATATGAGTTGCAGAGGCAACCACCTGTGTAAAGCCCAACAAGTTCATTAGTTGGAAGAAGTCTTGTCCAAATTGTGAGAGTTCATCATTGATCCAGGCATTGAAATCTCCCAAAATAATCCATCTCAGGAATTCCAGCACCAGGTCAATAATAAAGTGTGAGACCTCCTGCAGGAATTCCTTCCCATCCCCAGGTGGATGATAGATGAGAAGGACCCTGCAACCTACACCTGCAGCCACAATACATTCAAAGGATCTGGTCTCTCCCACTGGGATGGCTACAAGGCTCAGTTGCAATTTATAATAAACGGCAACTTCCCCGCCCCTATGATCCTTTCTCATACACTGTATCACAGAGTGCCCAGCTGGAATAGCTGATTCCAATACTGGGCTAGCATATCCATCCAGCCAGGTCTCAGTGTTGCAAGCCAGATCCATTTTTCCAACAAGAACAGCAATATTGCTCTTGTTATTTATAGATCTGGCATTGCACAACACTGCCTGAGAAGGATAGACCAGTGAGGTAAACCCAGCGACAGAGTCCTTGGGTATGGGAACCAGGCATGGGGGACCCCTCTCCTGGACCCATTTTTCCCCAGGACTGCTTCTCATCCCCACCACCCCAATCCTTCCCCCTGACTCCACAGCCCCACCAAGCCCAGCAGTTCTGCATTTCCCTCCCTTTCTGACTATCCCCAGTGCTCTACAACATCTATATACTTCCAGTGTTAAGGGGGGACAGTAAAAAGGATGAAGATCCCTGAGCCTGGTGGGGGAGTAGTGCCTGATCACCAATGTCCTCAGCCAGCCCATCTCCACTAATTACAGTAGACACTGTGCACAACTAAACACTCACATATACCTCACAAAACTATTCATATACTGTATACACTCACACATACAAGTCACCAATACAATACAATCAAGTATCAATCCCCACCCCAATCCCCCCTTCCCAGACCAAGTACAGACTATAACAAAAATCTGCATTTTTTAAACAGAATTAATGTGCAGTTGCCATTAATCAAGATAATGTAACACAATCCAAATTTAAAGCAGAGTAAAATAAAATTGGATGTAATGCAGTCCATGAAATAGTCAAAAAAGAGGAAATGAAGAAATAGCCCACAGAGCTCCCACTTCCTTGGCTAATAAGTGTCCAAATCCAAATCTTTACTCTGTAAAGCTCAGGAAATTACAGTCATTGATCAGAAAGAAACCCCACCTTGGCAGTTAGTCATAGAGCTCCCACTTCCTTGGACTAATAGATCTTAGTGTTCAATTCTTTAGGGACTCTCACTCCAAAATAATTAAAAATCACAATTTCTTGAGATTAAAACACCATTGCCATCTTTACCAAGTTGAAACAATTACTTATTGATTCTAATCCATCTGCTTAAACCACAGTTGTGTGCAGATTTCAAACAAGACAACTTTACTAGATTAGAAGTCCAAAGGGAGTACAGTTTTCTGGCTGATGTTCCTCTGGTACATTCAGGCTTGGGTTGACTCCCACTTCCACCGAGCCCAGGGGTAAAGGTTCGAGTCCCCAGTGATCCTAGCCTAGGCCAGAGTTGCCAAGATGACTCAGCAGATCAGCTTCAATCAAAAACCAGTAGTGGCTCCTGCAACACTCTGTAAGTCTTTAAGTGGGAAACTGCTCCTGGATCCAGCTCTCTTTCCCTAACCAGACCGCCACAGCATCCACCCACCAGCCACCATGCCACAAACAAAGCAAGACCACCACAGCCACCCTCCAGTAGCTGCACAGCAAAGCACTACCAGGTCAGGGGCTAAACCTCTGGGGAGACCTGCACCCCAATCCTCACACAGTAGCTCACCACCAGTCACCAATCACAGATCTCCAGTCCTTCAGCCTCTATCTTTCAACTCACAGCATCAACCTCTGAGCTCCAAATGACAGAACTCCACAATGGGGATATCCGCAGGTTTCACTAGTTCCACTGGCTCCTCAGGTAGGCATACAACCAGTTCAGGGAACAGTGAATGTCCTCACAAAATAGGCAGATGGATATATAACTGAAAATGTGTATAAACCAACTACTTTGACTATAGTTGCAATCATTTTAATAACTGGGTTCACATCCACTGGCGGTAACTGGTGGTGATGAAAATACACAGACAAATGAGTAAACAGTCCAAATGATACCATGACACAACAATGATGTCATGACACAGCACGATTTAAAATAAATAAAAGTACTACTGCTACTAAATAACTCACTATAGGATCCCCTGTTTAAAAAATGAATTAAAAATGCTGCTCAATGTCTGTCTGCTAAATGATGTTCAGCTCAACGCAGCCACCACATTGCATGTGAATTGCATTTGGAGATTAGCTATAAACCAGCTCATTACAAATAGCGCCATCTGATTTCCCTTTAAAATTATATATGAGTCAACTTATCCACTTGGCTCTTTCTTTCTCAGAGACTGGACAATTCATAATTAGATCTTTTACAGCTAGTTGTACTTTATCATTACATACACAAGAGCTGTATGAAGAACTCATTGCCAGAAGCTCTATCTATTTGATATATTATTTACCAGCCTTAAACGTAATCTTGTCGAAGTCTTCCTGTGCAGTGTTCTTTCACATATACCAGGTTATTTACTTGAGTCTTGAATTTGTATTGCCTCAGAGTAGACTATTAAATTTGGTAACTCTTTAATATGAGCTAGGTCTTTATATAGCACATTTTCAGAGAGGCAAGTTTTTGCTTCATTTATATACATAGCTACCTTCCTACCTATATAATGGAGCCAGAGAGGTTCCATGCCAACTTTCTGAAGTTTAATATTAAGAGATTGGAACCATCTTTCCTGGTGCATAACCGGGGGCCATTTTGGGAGATCTACATCTAGTGCAGTATTAATGTTTGCTACTTCTGCATTGTATACCTTACTGAAATATTAATGCCAAGTGGTGGCATGTACATTACAATCCAATTCACCTGATTTACTATCCATGCCATATGTGACCAATCCCCCAAAATCTTGTATGTCCTTATTTCTAATTGCTTGCTGTAAATACCCCATAACTCCATCTTACACATCTCTTTATATATATATATGTATCTGTATTCCTTTTTTAAATAAATAAGGGCAAATAGAAATCTGTTTTTTAAATCAGCCTTCCCATGCATGGGAAGGCTGATTTAAAAAAACAGTTTCTCATTTAAGTGCCCTTATTTATTTAAAAAAAGGAATACCTTACTTGATAGCAATTCCTATCAAACCACTTAGAAAAGTACTTATGATTTCTACTATCTATTTTGTTTACCTTAAATATATCACTTCATAAATAGCCTTTATCAAATTATCATATAATGTGATACATGTTTCATCACCTGTAATAGCTACCATTGAAACGTCACTAATGGGTACCTTACGCAGTGTGCCAAAATTCAAAGCAGATTACATATTTCTCACCAGAATATCTGTAAAAGGGGGTCCACTTTACCTGTTTCTACTTGTTATTTTAATATTTTGCAGAATATTTGGTCTCCCAGATTCCAGATTACTCAAAAGCTCCCTCTCAATGTCTAGAGTCAGAACCAGAGGGTGATGGTCCATGTACCATTCTGGTGCTACCTCTAATTTATTAACTATGTAAAATAAAAACAAGTCCAACAGGGCAAGATCTATCACCAATCCTCCGATTTTTGTGGTATATATAATGTTACCCTTCAAGTCACCCTGGGTTCTGCCATTCAGGACTTGTAACATATTCTTTTCCACAAAGTTAAATAATTTGGAACCCCTTTTATTACAGTTTTAACAACAGAATTTTGAAGCAGTATACCCAATGTATCATCAATTATCCAGCCTGTAACATAAGTCTCTATCCTATCTGCTATTCCTGCATTCCAATCCCCATTATGAAAAATGAGACTCTTTATAAACCATGTGGAAGTCCATTAATGCACTTTCTCATACTACAAAGATTTCTTGTTCTGACCTGGTGTTTAATTTACGAGGTACTGTTGATACATATTTATTAGATCCAGATTTGCCTTATTTCCTCTGTATGCTGCTACTATTATAAAGTATGGGGGTTGATTTTCAAAACCTTGTTATCCCCAAAATCTGAGCTAAATATCAAGGTTAATAATCCTCCACTGGGACAGCCGTTTAATGCCTTTCTGAAAGCATTTATTGAAAATACTGCATAATCATCAAAAATGTTCTGTGGGGTGTATTGAAGCCAAGTCTTTTGTAACAAGATTATTGGGAATTGTCTGATATAGGAAAACAAGCTTTCATCATCCATTTTTAGTGATAAACCTGCCATGTTCCAACTTATATTGTATTGTTTTGTAGAGTTTTAAAATGTACAAGTCATAGCATGCTATCCAGTTCTATTAAGGAGGTGTTTTCCAATTCATCATCCTTTTGATTAAATGTGCATATCTCATGGGGAGGAAGTTGCTAGAGTAACTGGTCTCCAGCATCAAACTGGAGTTGACTCATTTCCCCAGTTGTTTATACTCTCTGTAAACCATTGTTCCCTTATCCCCTTCAAACATATCAGACTCATTCCCAAATGAATGTTCTATCACCACTGGGCATAAAAATGTCTTAATTCTAGATTGCTTCTGATTATTTTAATTTTTACCTTCTCTCTTTCCCTCAAAAACCTTACCTTTGTTGACTCCTTGCTACCTCCTTTGCCTGTTGATTTTTAGAAAGTTGAGATTCAGATCTGGCCATGTAACATTTTTAAAACCCAATTTCTCAAATCCATCAGCACATTTTAATAAGAATGCCCTTATTTCAGGATCCTTAAGTACAACACATACCAGTCCCTTCATCTTGTCACTCGCATACCTATAAACTGATTTTATATCAGACCATACAAATATATCCCCATGATACTTTTGCATGTGTTAAATACACCATGGTCTTCAAAGAAAAGGCATTTCCATTTTTACTTTTGCTATACCCCTGATGTAAATATTGGGCAACAATTGTCCTCTCTAAATTTAAAGTTCCTTGTCCTCTCTGTCCAATTAAATTTGTCCTTATTTGCTCCTTATTTGCTTATTTTCCTCCTTAGACAATGGTATGTCACACCCATGAAACTGTTGTCTCTGTTCTGGTGGTTCCCAGCAGTTACTCTGTTCAGTTTAATTTGTTCTTTTGCAGGTTTAACAACTTCTGGCTACACTTTCTGTTTGTTCCCTTGCTGGCATTTCCCATCACATTTGGAATCTTCATAGGTTTCATAGAGGGGAAACTAGTCTGTAGGCATTAGCTCATAATGACTCATCACATTCTATAGTGATACTTCTTACACAGACTACCCATGTGTCTGTCTAGGAATGTTTTAAATCCTTCCATAGTTGTACTATAAATGACAGATTGCAGCAGGGAATTCCACATATTCACCATCCTCTGGTTTATCCAACTCCATCTCCTATTTGTTCTAAATATTTCACCTCTCAATTGTAATCCATGAGATTATGTGTTTTTTGTAGTTATTTCTGCTTAATCTAATACATTCCCAGGGCCCCTCATCCTGAAAAGCCTTGTATATAAAACATAGATCACCTCTTGTTCTTCTGTACTTCAGTGAGAACATCTTCAATTTAGTCAGTCTCTCAATATGAGTACCTTCTCAGATTTGTTTTATTCATTTGGTGGCTCTTTTTTGAAAACTGTCAATTAGCCTAGTACTTCCCTTATTTTGTGGAGCACAGAATGGCATACAGTACTCCAGGCATGGTCTTACCAATGATGAATACAAAGATATACCTGTGGGATCCCTTCTTTCTATATGCCTCAGTATACATCCAAGAATGTTATTGCCTTTTTGAGTCATGCTTCTTGCATGGCTACTGAACCACAAAGTATCAGTTACTATAATGCCTAGATCTCTTTCTGTAGTGGTTGTAAATAGTTTCTAACCATGAAGGCAGTATCTGACTTGTCTGTTGTTGTCCCAAATGCACTACCCTGCACTCATCTCTATTAAATTTAAGCTTATGTTCTTCAACCCATACTTCCAGGTTTTGTGTTTCATTTTGAAATTCAGCTATAGCTGTGTCATTGTTTACTATCATACATGGTTTGATATCATCTGCAAACTTCGATGTCCATACTACCTACCTATCTTCTCTATTATCTTGCTTATTATGCGTCTCTTGTTTAGTCCTGATACATTCACAAGCCTGACAGGAAGCTTTTCCTTTATCATTATCTGTTTTTACTACCTTTTGTATTCTTCTGTTTTGTCCTTCCCTTACTAAAGCTTCTATTCCTTGACTTTCTTTTCTCTGTTTCCTGATGTAGTAGCTCTAATACTCTGTTTTGTTTGTTGAAATACGTTTGCTGTGCCCCTGGTTATTCTAGTTTCATTTTGTTTTGCCTCCGCGGTCAAATTAGAAATTGCCCCCTCACCATTATTTTTATCTATAATTTTGATTAGCTGACTTAATAGTTCATTGCTTTTTTTTTATTTTCCCCTTAATTTCCACTAAACCTGCAATTACCAAGTTTTGTACTATAAATGGCTTCACATTAAGGGGAACCTCAACTTTTCCTCCATCACTCTTAATTTTTGTATCTGCTTTTGAAGTATTTTTTTCATTGTCCTGTAAGTTTAGGGTTTGCCACAAATGAATAATATTGAGAGGAGCAACTGAGTAAGGGTACAAACTGTGTATTTTATAATAATGGGATATAAAATTCTCAAAATCTTGCAGGGAGTATCTAGCATTCAGAGAGTTATCAGTAAATTTACCCATAAGGAGTGATGAGTTGGTCTGTGGGGTATGCCGTTTCTAGGTCGACACTTTTACCGCTACCAACATTATAGCAAGAACAGCACCAGGTTGCTGTAATGTCAGTATGAGACCCCAACACTGCTTTCTGGGGGTCTTGCACCCCCTTCCCAAATCATTTCAGACCCAGAGTTGATTATTATAGTTACGGGGGTGCGGGAGCACAGCTCCCTGCATGGGGTGGGTTCATGGGTGAAGCCCCCCATAGAAAACAAAGTCTCCAGTGAACCTCTTTATGCCAACTGCAATTGCAATCAACATAAAGGCATTGCTGTAACATCAGTCGACAATGAAATTGTTAACTGATCATCATGGATCCGGTCCGTGCCAGGCCATTAACTACTGGATTGTGTGTGAGGGTGCGGACTTCGCCTGGACATTCACTTTCAGCGGGGCTTGTTGTTTAAGTTCATATTCTCTATAGCTGCACTGAGAATGAATAGTAGCTTGAGGTACAGCTTGGCTGTTTTCAAATAAAGAATTTCTTTTAAGCTTCTCCAAGTTCTCTCTTACCTCAGCTTCATCTATCACTTGTCTGTCTAATGATCCCTCTAATTTTTCAATATTAGTTAATAATGGATGTTCCACAGCCAGTTTAATTTGTATAGTATCTTTCTTTAAATTCTCTGTCAGTGTTATATAAGATTTATCTGTAATCAACGGTGAATAAGGTAAAATAATTTAGGCTTCCCATTCCACTTTTTTACAGTTTTTTCCTCCCAATTCATTCTTTTTGGCTAAACTAGGTTTGCTTTCAAGCTCATTTTTATTTCTAAGGACAATGTTCTCAACTGGATATATCACACAAAGGTAACCTTAAGCCAGATAAGTAGCTGTCAGTTATAAAAAGGGCCAACAATCAAACAGGATGAAAAACAAAATACATAAATAATCAAAGCGGGAAGAGACAGTTGCACTAAAAAGTGCTTTTTCACATCCCTCAATTTATTATATGTATGACATGTTTTTCTTCTTGTCTTGAATTATGTGGAAGTTTTCATAGATTTTCATGAGTTATAGAAATGTCCCCTGTTACACAAAAGAATGTAGGAGTTCAGGTATGAACTTTGGTGTTAGATATCTCCACACTTTAAACAGTATCTTTCCTCTGGTTTGCCAAGCACTACCCCAATACAATGCCAGGAGTTAACCACAAATAACTTCACACCAAGTGATGCTCTATAAAAACAGTGACAAAAAACCCCCACTATAAATCTAAAAGTTCCCTTACCAAGTTCAATTAAAAATAATTAGGATCATAGTCACACACCAAACCATAGCATTAAGCAATAGAATGCCAAGGAGGCTCCATGTGATTACAGTGAAAACATAACAGTGAAAGTAAAAACAGCAACTTTTTTATAGTGAATGCCAAAACAGTGATACAACAAAATAATGCCATGCATATAATAGCTCATGTAATAGCAGTGTATGGAAGCTATGGCCGAAAATTTTACTGCCACGGTATGTACCCTTGCTAAGCACTTACAATGATGTTATTCAGCACATCTCCAATACACTTTTGTAGCTACCTCTTTATCCCTCTGGTATAGGTAACCAACATGTAGCAACATCGGATGGCTCTTCTGGCTCCAAATGAACTTCCACATGGACATCCTCACTCTCCAGATCTCCAGGCACATACAAAGACCACCCAACCATCAACTATTTAACACCCAGTTGTAGACGTAGTCATACACTATGCCTGTGTTGTGCGGGCTGCACTGGCTGCCGGTTCAGTGGTGGATCACCTTCAAGGTTGGATTACTGACCTATAAAGCCCTACATGAACAGGGACCACTGTATATGCAAGATCTCCTTATTTCCTACTGTCCCTCTCATTCACTCCGATCCACTGACAAGGGATTGCTAGAGATTCCCAGGGTTCGTTTACAGACATCTGGGGCATGTGCATTCTCCTGTGCTGCCCCTGTCCTGTGGAATTCTCTACCTTATTGGATATGAGGCTGCTTGACCATCGAGAGTTTTAAATCAGAGCTCAAAACTTTTCTGTTTTTAAAAGCATATGGAGAATGATTTTATTACTGTTTTAATGTTTGTTGTTTTTAAATGTTGTTTCATTTGTACAGCCCTTTGATATTTGAAAAGTGCTTAAAAAATAAAATTTACTTACTTACTTACTAGTTGCACAGGTGTCTCCAATAGATATATGCAAGGGCATCTGCCCCTGTAATCCCCATTGTTTGGATTACCACTCCAAGGCATTCATTGATATTGGCAATAATGGGGCTTGCCACTAAAAGGCAAGCCAGTTTGTCCAGTGATCCCTAACAGGAATAAGTGAATAGGAAGGGGAAGAGGGTGAGGAGTGGACAGAGGGATGGGGAGGGACCTAGTGACATCACCAGGCAGGAAGAGGATCAAATGACAAGGGTGAGTCAGAGCCCCAGAGATTGGCTGGGGGCAGAGCCCAAACGGAGGTCCTGACCTGGAGTCTAGTAAGGGTATATTAGGCCAGGGCTCAGGCAGGATGACCTCTTTTGCTGAGATTTTCCCACCCTCCCACCCTTATTAAGGAAGGCTCTGGGAGGCAATTATGGAATAAGGAAGGGATTGGAGGGTAGGTGAGTGCCCTAGGGACCCTGGGGCATAGGGTCAAGTGTAGATGTTGCTGCAGAGAGGCAGCATCAGGCCAGGGGTCTAGGGCAGAGTACCCTGGTGGGAAGGGACATGTATGCCTGTGGGGGGGAAGAAAAGGGGGAGCGGGGGAAGAAAGGGGAGAAGGGGAGGATACATGAGCTGGGGACAAAGAACCAAGATGTGGTGGTAAAGCATTGAGGGGGATAGGTCCAGACGCTGGATTCAGAAGTGTTCAGGTCTGGAGGGAGAAAGCCCAGGTAAGTGGAACCAGTCTGGTTCTGGTGTGAAGGAATGGGCTGGATTCACAGTGTCCAGGCCCTGAAAGGATCATGGAAGAAATGACCAGAAGAAAGATGGAGGCCGGAACCAGGAAAATTTGGAAGAAAATTTATGTAAAGAATTGAATTGTGAATTCAAGCTTATATGTTTGTAAATATAGCCTTTTGTGCCATGAATAAATTAGACAATGAGAAAACAACAAGTTAAACTGTGTAGTGTCCATCATTCCTGGGGGGGGGGAATCAGGGGACAAGGCGCTGTTGTCATCCATGTGCCCATTTGGACAGGTTGCTATTATGGACCATGATAGACAATTAATCCATAGTGTAAGTGAGGTCGCTATTTCCTTCCAATCTCCCATATATTCCATTCACTCATATGTATACCGCTGTTACAGTTTCGCCCAAATAATGTTGCTATTTCCACATCACTGTATTCATGTGATACCTGCCAAGGAAGGCTTCACACTGGCTGACAAATCACAATATAAAAAATTTAGAGAAAAAAACAGCAGGCTCTTATTTCTATTTTGCACCATCTAATTTAGACTTTGAAAACTAAAAGAGAAAACACCAGGGAGAGCTCTTCTTCTAAAAATACAACACACCCATCTCATAAAACCAGACAGGTCTCAGGAAATCACACTGTGCTTCTTAATGAACTGCTTGTTGTGTTGTGAGTGAAACACTCTGCTCAACTCAATATATATCTGATAACTGATGTCATCAAGGATAAGACATGCAGATTGGACCCTTTGTGTCACATGCGTATGTGTAGCCTGTGAAAAAATCAAATAGTAAATTTAACAGACAAAATAAAAATGAATCAACAGAATCCATATACTAATAACTTGTACAAAAAAGAGGGGGTCCAGAGTGATTTGCACCATTAGAAATTATGCCCTCAGTAGAGCGAGGTACAAAAACACCAAGTCCCTTTACCCTTCCTACCTCTCACACCCCTACTATCCAGTCATGACATAAGACAATAAAATATAACTAAAACCTTTGTATATAGTATAGAGAACACACAAAAATTACAGGTCACTGGTATTTGCTTATTTTTTCTAGCAATTGCTAGTTGTCCACTATTACACAGCTATCGTGCATGAAAACACAATCTGTCTTGGTCCCAGAGTCCTTTCTTTTCAATTGTCTCTTGTATTTCCAATATCCCAGTCCCAGAGTCTGGTATTCAGAGTTGTGTTCTCAAGCCTTCATCTTTCCACAGGGGACTCTCTTATCTCCTTTCCATAGCAGACTCCTCTTTCAAACCACCAAATGAACAGATAGACAGGTATCTTTGAACAACCTCTGTGGTTCAAGTCCTGGTGCCACTCCTCCCCAAGGGGCTCCCTGCCAACTTCAGCCATCTTCAGCCTTTGGAGATACAGGCTCCTCCATTGCAAGGGTTCTTCTACTCCTAAACTGGGTACAGAAAACACACAGGACAGTACCACAAAACCAAATAATGGACTGTACAAGAAAGCTTGGAAAGGACTGTACTTAAATTAATTTAGGCAACAGTGGTATATCTTTTTTAAGAGTAAAATATGCCTTTACAGTCCTTGCTTTTGCACCTGCTCTTCAGCTAACATAGTGAGCGGCAGCCATCTTGGGATCAAAGCTGGACTTTAGTCAGTTGGTGTCCTGATGATCATCAAGCAACTGGACATTTATTTATTTTATTTAGCTTTTGTTTACCGGGTAAGTACACTAGACAAGTATTATGCCTATTTTCAGGAACGACCCGTGAGAATACAACATAGGGATACAGAAATTGTACACAGATAAATGCAAGTACATCACGTCAGTATAACAACATGTAGGAGCAGTAACATTGTCCGAGGGAGTAGTAAGTCATAATACAACTTATAACTTTATAGTTAAGACACCACCAGGGTGAGTTGGTTGCAGACAAATTATAACAAGTCATAAACACATTGGAGACATATAAGTTAAGGCATGACCAGGGTACGTAGGTGTAGACAATTATGCCCACAGTCGAGTACTCGAGTAAGTGATCGAATCATGGGGACAGCAAGAAGTTTCAGGCAGCACCTGTAAGAGGCAGCTTGGGTCAGGTTGACAACAGTTGATATGACTCTAGGGAGGCTTGGGGCAGACACACACTGAGGCTAGTTTCAAGAAGTCCCACAGGGATTTGTGAAAACTCTGATGGGAGGGGGCCGAGCAGACATACTCAGGGAGGGAGTTCCAGAGTCTGGGCGCACATACGGCAAAGTCCCTATCCCCATGAGAGTACTGGTGGAGGGGACTTTGAGCATCCCTGAGGCCTGGGACCTAAGATGGTAGGGAGAAATGTCAGTTGGTGGTAGAAGCTGGGCCAGCCCTGGGGGGGGTGCCAGTTCTAATCACTTTGCCCGTGAGGCATCCCACCCCGGAGTCAAGGTACCTGGCTGGAGAAAGCCAACAGAGTTTATTGTATAGCTCACAGCAATGGGTGAGATGGGGGGCAGCCAGAGCAAAATGACAGATGTTGTTATATGTCGTGTGCCACCGAGTGAGGTGAGTCTTGGGGGAGCAAGCAAATTGGTGCAGACCATAGCTAAGGGAGGGAAGAAGTACACCTCTCGCAAGGGCAGGTCTGGCCACTAGTGTGAGGTTGTACTTGCCCCTGTAGGCCAGGCCCAGCTTATAGTTCACTGCCCTACAGATGTTTAGGATGTGACTCCCTATGTCAAGTTGGGGGTCAAGTGTGACCCCTAGGTATCTGACAGAGTTCACTACTGGGAGAGAGGGTCCATCAGGTCTGGTAATATTTAGAAAGGCTGACGAGGCTTTGATTTTGGCTGCTGAGCCGAATAGCATAGCCTGTGTTTTTTTCAGGTGCAAGACCAGCTTATGGTTATTAACCCAGGTCAGGACATTGTTAAGGTCCTCAGACATGCACTGGTTGAGAGTAGTGGTGTCCCAGGAGTTGGCCAATATCACCAGGTCGTCTGCATATAGGGTGGCACTGCAACTGGTTGTCACCATCGGTAATTGATTGATGAAGAGGGAGAAGAGGAGGAGGCCCAGTACTGAACCCTGAGGAACACCAGAGGTCACCAGTAGGGGCTCAGAGAGGACTTTATTAAAGCAGGTCCATTGCATTCTTCCATGCAGGTAGCCCATGAGCCATTTCATAGCATGGGGGGAGAGGCCAAGTGACCACAACTGTGAGCAGAGCAAAGCGTGATCAACATGGTCAAAGGCTTTGGACAGGTCAATAAACATGGCTCCAGAGAGTTTACCCTGGTCCATGGCTGTTCTGATGCTTGATGTGACAGAGACCAAGGCTATAGTGGTGCTGTGCCCCTTGCAAAAACCATGCTGAGCTGGGGACAGCAGCTCATGAAGCTGGATATACTCCGAGAGCTGCTCAGCCACTACCTTTTCGAGGAGCCTGCTGAGGGATGAAAGAATAGTAATCGGACAATAGTTATCCAGTAATTTAGGATTGCCCTGCTTCAGGACAGGGACTATCCTCACGTCTTTCCAGATATCAGGGATGGTCCCCCATCCAAGGGATAGGTTAAAGATGTGAGCTACTGGGGAGGCAATGTGTGCTGCGCCAAGCTTTAGAAGCTTGGGCTCCAGGTTATATAGGCCGGGGCTGGAGTACTGGGAGAGGCCAGCTAAATGGCTCTGCATGTCCAAGACTGACACAGCCCTGAGGTAAAACATTTGACTAGAGGGGTGATCCTCACACCGAGTAGAGGGGGGGAGGCAGGACATACTCTCACCAGACAGGAAGAGTGCAGTGAAGGCCGAGAGGTCTGAGAAGTGTGTATTTAGAGAGTTGGCGATGGTGTGGGAATTGTTACAGGAGACCCCATTGATAATTATGTCAGATGCCCCCGGATGGGAGGACCCACTGACAAGGGTTTTTATATTTCTCCAGAACCTCCTGAGGTTGCTGGCGGAGCTGAGTAGGGCGGACTTGCAGAAGTCACTTTTTGTAACTCAGCTGGCCTTTTTACTCTTGTTTCTAAGGTGTCTGTATTTTTGGAAAATAGTGAGATCATGGGAACTTTTGAAGTGGGCCCAACACTTGTCTCTCTCCTGCATTTGGGCTAAGAGATTCTCATGCAGCCAGAGGGTAGCGGACCCCCTCGCCCTACGGGAGACTTTAGGAGCATGCTTGTCTTGCAGGGCCCCAAAGGTGGTAAGGAAGTGGGAGGTTGCCACTAAGGGGTCAGTGGCTCCTAGAACCCCGGACCAGTCAGCAAGCCTTAGATCATCCAGGAACTCCCCAGGGTCAAACCTGGAGAAGTTTCGGATGTGCATGAGTTTGTGAGGAATTTTGGGGGAGGGAATTTTCCACACACAGAAGACCAGGGAGTGGTCAGAGATAGAGTCTGATAGTGTTCCCACTGAGGAGATCCTGTCCGGGTGGTTGGACAGGACCCAGTCCAGTAGGGTGCTGGAGGATCCATTTGCCGACCTCCTGGTTCGTTCCTGGATAAGTTGAGTCAGAATGAGGTTAGCAAGTAGAGGCTCAAACTGCTTCACATTATCACCAGCCCAATTGAGGTTGACATCCCCCATGATTATGAGTTTGTTGTCCCCAATGCTGGGACCAACTGAGTCCAGGAGGTAGGTCAGTCCAGGGAGTCCACCTCTTGGGGGGGTTATACGTGTATACTAGATGCAGTTTCTTGGTGTCCCCAAGTAGGAATAGTACATGCAGTACCTTGCAGAGGGACACGTGGGATTGCTGGTGGGCTACTTGAGAGATCTTAAGATGGCTCCTGTGGTAGATCAATATATCACCCCCCTCTTGCTCCCAGCTCTGTCCAGTTGTGTGAACTCGTACCCAGCGAGTACACAGGCTGAGTCAGGGATCGAGGGTTTGAGCCAGGTCTCAGTCACTCCTAAGGTATCAGGTTTATAGAGTGATATCCATGATACTAACTCATCACGATTTGGTAGCAGGCTCCTAATATTGAGATAAGCTACTTTTAGGCCCTTGCCCATGCCCCATACAGGGGGAATTTTGGGGGCCAGATTAGTTGGACCAGGGTTAGTTTCAATATCTCCAGCCAGTAGTAGTGTTAAGAGGAGGAGCCAGGGGAGATACTTCCTCGTGGGAGATAGACCATTTGAAGGATTTTGAGCATGAAGACGCTTAACCCTGGCAGAGTACATTAGGCACCTGAGGTCTAAACAGCATGTGAGACAGTGGTGGGCCTTGGTGGTCACAAGGATATTTAAGAAGGAGAAGTCAGGTACCTCATAGGAGGGAGACCTCTTCCAGTTTCCCCCCAATGTCATCGGGGGGTAGTGACCATTTGGAGCAGAGTAAGTCCCAGTGCGAGACCAGCTAGGACCAGCGACCTGTAAGTGGCAGGCAGCACACCCTTATCCACTGCCATGGGAGTTTCCCTACCCTCCTTGGGTGGGAGGTGAGGGTGCCTGGTCCACATCTTGGCTGGAGGCTTGGACCAGCTAGTAAGTTGTGCCCAGTCAGCTGGGGTGGAGCTGAGGGGAAAGTAGGGGAGACTGATGTTTTGTAGAAAAAATAGGGAACTAAACACAGTTAGTACCAGGCTTTGTAGATGAAAGTGAGCAGTGCAGGTAGGGCTGAAAGCTAGGGGTCAGTGAGGGACCAGACTAGGCTTCTTGGGGGGCAGCTCCTGTCCAGGCACTGTGTAGGCTCACGCAAGACTGTTGTCAGTACTATACTGGCTGCTCTAGGCACTTTAGGCAGGCTTCACTAGGCACCATAGACAGGTGTGAGCTTAGGATTTAAGACAGTTGTACTACACTGGCATCTCTAGGCTCAATAGACAGTTGGAAGCTTTAGCGAGTTATAAACCTACTCCCATCAAACAGGACCTACCCTATATGAGAGCTGATCAGTGGGGGCCAGCAAGTATGATAACAGGCTAAACACAAAATATTGTTCACAACAAGGTCAGTAAAAAACTAGACTTAGTCAATAAAATATCCCAATACAGTCTGAGAGGTGAGAGAGGAGAAGAGCTTCTCAGTGGGTAATAGCAAACTATGTCCCTTGAATGTGGTCAGGACCACCCCCACTAGCCGATAGGGTGAGACAGCTCACGGGAGGTGGAGCCTATGGGCATTTAATGGGAGGAGGGAATGGGGTGGGTGGGTGGGACAAAATTCAAACACTCTCCTGCACCGGGCAAGGCCGGAAACTTTTGTCAATTCAGCCACCGAGGAGGCCTGCTGGAGCAGAAGCCACAGAACCTTGCTACTTGACTCGGGAGGATTTCTGGTGCACGAGGGGGGGCGACCTTCCAGGAGCAGGTCACCCTTGCCTTCCCTCCAGCACAACTACGTAGAAGGCTTGGGGATGGTGGGACTAGCTCTCCCTTTGTAGGAGACCAAGGGAGCGTCACCACCTTCGCAGGACCAATGAGAATGGGTGCTTTCTGCACCAAGTTCGAAAAAATTTTAAAAGTCTGTGTCCTTTGTTTTGTGCAGCGATCGGGTTACAGTCACGATCCGAAAACAGAAGCTCCCACAGCCACCCTCCTAGCGGTGATTCCCTCAGCAGCTGGACCTTGACATCAAAAGCAAGTGTGCCTTTCATTTGACCAGAGATCCTAATTGAATAATGAATGCTAGTGTTTTATGCATTAAAGATTGCAATTAATCTGATTATCTTCAATTCATTGTGTCAATTTATTTATTGTACTTTGCTAATTATTTTTTATGCACAAGCACTTACTTATGATATTGTTTGCAATAAAAATTGCACCATAAAACAGTCACAGAAAATCTTGGCTCACAGTGCCAAACAACATGAACAAAACACCCTCTGGTTGTGATGCAGGATGAAAAATGTATTAGATATAAATCTGATACCTATGACACTCCCCTGCAGGAGTCAAATGTTTCTGCACTTCCTGCTGTTTGTCAAGACTAATGTCAACATGAAATCCCCATTTATTTTAAGGGGGAGGGGCTTATAGAGACAGCACCCAAAAACTGCTAATTACATTGAAATAAATAATGAAAACACATTCCACTATTATAGGTAAGGTCAATGATTTACAGTAATTAAAGTAATGAAATTTCATTTTCTTGACTTTAAATTATGTGAATTGCACCGGCGACTGCAAGTCAGATTTCTGGATTTTACTGGGATTCTACTGTCATTCAATTAGTATGTGTATAAATAGAATAAAAGTAGGCTTAATATACAGAGTTAAATGAAACAAACTGAAAATAGTACAGGAAGCAATTATAAGAAAAATACAAGTTCTGTAGCTTTACAGTACTGTTGTGGTATAAATGCCAAATTCTGTGAAATTCGGTCTTTTTACTGTTGTGAAGACAGTCCAAATTCTAGAATTTTACCAGGTTTTCTAGTAAAAAAAAAACACAAATCAGTGGCCATGATTATAGGTGACAAAACCACTAGTACACAATATGCAAAGAATCATCATAAATAGATTTGCTGTATGAAGTTAATATTTATATATTGATACATAACACCCAAATACAATATTTGAAAACACACAAAAATGGTAATGTCCACAGAACATATCAATAGACTGAAATGGATCATTAATAACACTAACTTCTAAGCAATAAGAATAAAGGGAAAAGGTAAAGAAGAAGAACAGAAGAAACCACAAGGGAGAGGAGGAAGGAAAAAAAAGATAAAGGAGTGACACATGGAATAAAAAATAAGGCTGGCATAAATAATTATGTAACTGAGTGCTATCAGGACAAACAAACAACTAAGTAGCTGAAATATAAAAGCTACATTTTATAATAGGACATTGCACACCTCTGCCTTCTGTACTGCATATAATTAATAAGGAACAGACAATGTTAAAAAACATGCATATGGTTAAGAAAACTACTACAGGAAATTATTTTTAACCCCTAAACCTTCACTTAACATATTATACTAAATGTATGCTTGAATAAGTTGTAACCTTACATCAATAAATAGCTATACAAAACAGTAGTAAGCAATATCAATAAGGAGTATCATGCCATGGAAGCAAAAATGGTACAGAAAGATCTGGCATTTTTATACCCATATTCCCACAGATGAATTAGATTAATTAGAAACAGTCCTGGATTCACATAAATTCACTAGAAATTACATTTAAAGGTACCAGGCTGAAAGAGGAGAGCACATGGATGATGATGCCAGTCCAAAGAAGCAAAATTCAGAAAACCAGACATAAACAGTACTCACCACTTGTCCCTGTAGAGCAAAAAGACACAAAGTCAATGAAGTTCTCTCGATTCATTTATTCATGGTCCAGTGAATAAAACTGGCAAAACAAAACTGGTGCTTTGGAGCAATGGGCACGTAAGTGCATGCTGACCTTACATTTTGCCCTACCTGATCAGGGGCTTCATCAGAGGTAGTTTTAGTCATTCATGTCTCCTCATTTAAATCTAAGATAATGGATATTCATATCTAATTGACGATGATTGGCTCAGCTGAAAGTTGATATAAAACTAATATAATCATAAAAGGAAAAAACATCTGGGCTCCCATGTTCAAAGGAGATGCATGACACATCCCGGTGGAAAAGGGAGATGTGCCACGTAACTCCAACAATACACCGCAGGACGATATTCAGTAAGGGAAGATGGGCTGCCCAAAACCAAAAGAGCCATGGCCCAAACATAATATATTCAGCACAAGTAGAGGGGGCAATCCCATGAATATGCAGCACAACGGCATATTCATTTGGAATATGCCCCACAATGGCTGAAAATGTGTTTTGCAGAGACAGGCAGCAAAAAGCTGGCCTAAATTGGCCAACCACCCACAGGCAGGCTGCCAAAGTGCAGGCAGATGCAGGGCAGCCTGCCTGCCACTGCTGTCTAGTGCTACTCCCTCTCCCATTGCCATACCTACCAGACTGCTCACTCAATCCCTGTGCCATAGAGTAGGGCTGACCCATGCTCGTTCCATGATCAATGTTGTGGAATTCCCCCAACCCCTGTCCACAGCATAGGAACCCCCCACCCATGCCCGATCCCAGGAGATGCAACTGTGGACCCCTCCACCATTGTGTAGTTGCCACCCACCTGGCCCCGATCCCAGTCAGCATTGGTAAGAAACCCCACCCCACCCCAATTTCCTATTGCAGGGACACCCCACCATGTCCTGACCCCGATGACTGCAGTACAAGGCGCCCCCGTATTTCCATACTGTTGCATCCTCCACCACCCCGTAGTCAGGACCAGACAACAATCATGTACCCCCCCACCCCACCAGAGCCAGCAAACTGGCACAGCCTCCACTCACTACATGGCCAGCCACTGATTGAACAGTCCAGGAACTGCACTGTACAGTATACACGGTCAACCAATGAGTGCGTATTCAGAACAGTGCAGTTCCTGCACTGTGCAGTTGGTGGCTGGTGGTGGTGGTGAGTGGAGGGCTGTTCCAGTCACCATCACGGGAGGTAAGGGGGGTGCAGGGAGGGGGTTCAGCCTACTGGGGTAGAGGGGTGGGGAACACTACACTATGGAACGATGGGGCAGGGGTAGTCATGATGGGGAATCCAGCTAAGGAATTTGGGCAGGGGTCCTTCCACTTTGGCAATGGGGGTGTACACGACATTCTGAGGTGATACACTGCATGCATAGCCTGTCTGTGGCTCAGGCAGGGATAAAAGCATAGCTCGGTACATCTGGCTGGGTGTAGGCATGCAGGTGAGCCCATAATGGACATGCATGAGGGCCATTTGCACCATGCATGCTAATAGGCTCATTCACATACCCTGGCTGAATATTGCCTTTGGGAGATTGGCACATCCAGGATGCGCCGGAGCATCCCCCAAAGACAGTTTTCAGCCCATCCCCAGGATGCACCAGGCACATTGGCAGCTGCCCACCTTTTGCGCTCCCCACCTGGTCTGTAATACTCATACAGGATGCGCGATCTGCTTGGCTTGCACATTGTGTTTGAATATTGCAGTCAGTTGTGCCAGCCCATCTTGTTGGGCGATGCATCTGGTTGTGTCGTGCATCTCCCCATGGCTGAATATGGGGGCCTTAAAGTGCTACAAAATATAATATAGTGACCAAGGTCCACAACTGTCCACATTTTTGCTTGTTTTTCAGGCTACCTGCCCTCACATTGCAGAATTCAGGCCATTTCTCTTTTTTCATGAATCTCCATCATAGTGTTCATTTATGCTAGAAGGAAACAAAAGAAACAACAGTAGATATCCCCAGGGGTCCATTCATGCATGTATATCACAGATATAGGACAGAATCCCTATTACAGTATCTAATATATACAACCTGATGGACTACCTCACTAGGGGCAACAAACTAGTGAACCACATAAATGTTAATGCTTAAGACACTTGTATGGTGGAATTCACTGCTGGTGAAATGCCACCGTGGTGGTGGTGGTGGGGGAGTGCACTCTGTATATAAAGCTTGGATATAAATCATCCATTTTAATGCTATAGTCATAAACAGATTATGTTCATGGGGGGTGAAAAAGGGGGGAATTCACAAAAAAGATAGGATTCATGTTACAAAGCTAAATTACTAAGCAAGATATTAATGTTCGCTTTTTAAAATGGATCCAATTCAAATTTGCCATTCAGGCCAGGGCCTCTTAAATCCCTCTAATCTGTAAATCTACTCTTGTTCTTTCTGTTTAGTAATAATAATAACAATAACTTTATTTTTATGGTGCCTTTCAAGGTATCAAGGTGCCTAACAAATTTTTAAACAACATATCAGAGATATATTATATATATAGTATACTGTATATAGTAGATTCTCATAATCTCCACTCCTTATATTTCATCTGATTTGCTCTATGCCCATGGCCCTTATCACATGTTCAGAATTATTTTGTGCATTATTATGTGCAGCCATAGCATAGTCCAAATGGTTGTTTTTTTTTTTTTATTATTATGGTATTTATCCTCCTGTGGCCACCCTAACTGCTTCCCCCCTTAGACTCACATCTCCTGTTGGGGGATCCAGCTGCCATCCGTCTTGACCAGGACCACTGGCACCCAGTAACCCCTGTGGCTTACACCCCACAGCAGGGCAGGAGGGAGCCCCCTAACTCCCCACCACAACAGATCCAGTTCGGGTGCCAGTGCCCGGCGAACACTCGCTGATGCCCATCAAGCTACAGTGGGTGCCACTGTTTTCCCTGTTCTGTTTTTCCCATGAGTCAGCGGGCATGCAGTGATGTCAGCGGGTGTGAGCTCACATGCATCCGCACATGTCCCTGTCCAGGCATCTGACTCTGACTCTTCCCCAGTGTACGTCATGCATCCCTGACCCCCAACCTCCCCCAAGGGACAGTCAGACACCGACTGTTGTGGACCCCCCTTCCTGGAGAGGAAGAGCCGTCCATCGGAAGCTCGATCCCTTTCCTCCCCTGCCAGCTGCCAGTGATCTGTGCTCGTTCCTGAACCAGATCACTGGCATGGTGCGAGGTGTGGTGTCCTGCACCTCAGCCCTCAGTGCCACCTGGCCAGCAAATGGTTGTTTCTGATAGCCAGTAAATTCTTGTTCAATCTTATTCTAAATTTCTTCATTTATCCCATATATAGCTCCCACATGAGCACGTGAGGAGGTATACAACTCATTCACTATCACAGAACATGTTTACCTTGACCTTCTTTCGGGATCCTGTTTGTGGGTTAACAAAGCAATCCCCTCCTGTAATCATGTGGCATATACAACATCTACCATCTGGAGCTCCCATTGAGTAGGTTACCACCTTTCAGTATCTGGAGTTAACCCTTGACTCTTGTCTTATGTACGCCACACATGCTGAATACCTGGTCAAAACTTCAAATTCAAGACTCAACCTACTTTACCGACATAGAAGCTCCCTTCTGCCAGAGGTTAAGCAGCTCCTTGCCAGGAGCTACATCCTCAGCCCTATTGAGTATGGACTTCCAGTATATGGGTCTGCTTGTGACACAGTACTTGACAGGCTAAGGGGCTGTTGAACATGACATGCCGATTTTTCCTAGACCTCAGGTGGGACTCATATAAATGAATCCTCTATTACAATCTTGGCTGGCTGAACTTGTACTCACAGTCACATGATGCACTGCTTCAGCTAGCTGCTTTTCTTCTGTGCTTCTGTCCTTCCAGCCTTAATCTATTAATTCTCTCTGAATATCACTCACCTCATCAGGAGAATCTAGCTGACAGGGATCTTTTCCAGTCCATCCCTGTGGAAAACACTGGTAATTTGCTTCAGGATGGATAAGGAGATGCGATCGGCACCAGCAAGGCACACTCCACAGACAACACCTGATAAGGTCTCTAAACATTTGAAATCCCAGCTGATACCAGCTACCCAAAAAGTTTCTCCCTCACCGTCTCAAATAGAGGACAAATTTGTCCAGGAATTTAGTAAACTTCATGATAGGATAGCTGGACTCACTGACAAAGATAAAGCTATGTGATCCTTATTTAATTCTCTTAGCCAGTGGGTCGGAGATAACAAGGCCCAAACTAGCTCCCTTGAGGATTGGTGGAGCAAAATAGACCCTGAAGTGATTTCCCTGCATCAGAAAAATTCCCAACTTAAATTCTTGTTGGAAGACCTTGAGGGAAGGAGTCGGAGAAATAATGTTGTAATCCTCAGTCTTCCAGAATGGGCAGAGGGCACCCATGAAATTCTGCTTACACAAAAACTGGTTGAAAAGCTGGCTGGTCCCTCTCCCAATGGCCCCATCTACATCATCGAGAGGGCACATAGGGCACTGAGACCTACACCCGTGGAAGGAGCGCCATCACGACCTTTTATTTTTAAGTTCTTTAATTATTTGGGCAGCAAGCACTTGTTGGCTAAGGTGAAAGATTTAGGGAAGGTTCTCTGGGAAGGTTCCAGAATATGCATGGCTCAAGATTTGCCAGTCACTATTAAAAAATGGCAGGCATCCTTTTATCCTATAGTATCCTAGATCATCGCTTTTGGCATTCATTTTAGGATGTTATACTCTGCTAAATTACAAGTGCAGCATCAAGGGATATGGAAGTCATATGAAACCATGGAGCAAGCTAATTCAGAACTGAAGACTCTGTTCTCTTATCTTTTCAAAGCTCCATGAGTTACTCTGTTAGCCAGAAGAATCACTGGTCTCAGTTAACAGGTACATTTTTGATGTGTTATGCTCAATATTCGTATGCCTATTAATTTGGCTAAACTACTTATGGCACCTGTCTAGCCAGGATAGGTTGGCTTTTAAGTTTTTTGTTCTCCTTTACCATTGGAGTCATCTGTCATTGTGACTCTGATTACTTTTGATTCATTCATTCCCTTAGCATGTATGGAGGAACATACATTTGGACCTGTTAGCAGGACTAATATGGGTACTGGATGCACTTTAGTCTCCTGGCATGGTTCTCTATCTGGAGAAGATGATTTCCTCCTTGACTTCTTTAAAGACTTTTTTTTTTATCTGCTACGGGTCTGACCGGTGGATTCAATGGCCTTATCTGGTAAACATATTTTCAGTGATGAGTTAAAAACTTGCTGGTTTTCAACCTTAAGATCCTAACAAGGTGGCTTGTATAACCGGGTATGGATGGTATTGAAGTGTCCTGCATCTGATACTGGCAAAGTTATTTGGCTGTTTTTTCTATGAAGTACTGGGATCTTCACAGCTATGAGAAACTCTGCCTTTATTACCCTTCAAGTTGGTATTAAGTACTTTAGCTTTTGAACTTACAGCTAGCCACATAAAGGACAGGTGTGCACCTTGATTGTAGAACCTGTTTTTTTTTTTTATTTGTTAATTGAGTATGTTAAAAACTTCACAATATCCTGTAAATGTGTCCTGTAACTGGCCGACTGAATTGCTGCCTTTACAACTCCACCTTGTGATGAAGGAGAACAGTGCTCTGCTACATACTGTTTGGATTGTTTTCATGAATGTCTTCAGTGCTGCATAATAACCTCTTTATTATGGAGCTCTGCATTTTTTGAACGTTTGCTGGCTGTACTCTTTGATTATTGTCTACCAACTGTCCCTGACTACACTTAGTTACTTCAGACTTTATTTTAATATTTTTGGTTCATAGGCTGGATCATAGCCCTCAAACTATGCAACCTAATTAGTGGCAATATGTAAGAGATGTTTGCTCACTTTCAGTTTTTGGTTTCTTATTCTTAGAAACTTTTTGAATTACTCAAGGAGCCCAGTGTAATGTATTTTGTAAAGGGCTCTTGCATTTTGCTTCTTGTCTTGGGGGTACGTGCTATAATGTACTTTGTGCTTCTACAGTTTGCTAACTATACATTTTGGTCTTTGAGCTAGAACAGTTTTCTCACAGCATGGACAAATTTGAATAGTTTGCTGTCAATCCTGGGCCAATGTACAGTACTCATTCTCAGCTATGACAATAGTTATTCAGGTGGGTTTTTATTGTTATTTACTTTTATTTACAAGATCATTTTGCCTGTTCTTTTTAATAGAACTACAGGAGTTACTATTTAGCTAACTTTTTCCTTACATTTTCTTTTCTCAGCATCTTTTTATCTTGCACTGGGGCTCCCTGAGTGGTTTAATTAAGAAAGTTTCATAGAGCTCCAATAATATTTGTATCCATAACCTATACATTTTTTTTTATTTATTTCTATCTAGGATTACAATACCTTTGAGCCGAGACTCTTTTACAAAGGTTCCATGTTAGCGTGCACAACAGTCATCATTTTTAGTTACAAACATATAGTCATTGACTTACAGACATGTAATAACCAGAACAAAGACTTGAGCTATGAGCAAGACAAGGGAAGGGGGTGGGTGGGGGAAGTGTAGGTAGGAGATCAAGGGAAAGGAGGTGCAGGGGGTAAGGGGCAGTACAGGAGGTGGTTGGGGGCCGGGGCAGGAGTGGAGATATGGGCGGAGAGGTTGGCTAGGGTGAGAGACAGTGCAGCCAGGAGGCCTTGTCAAGGGAATATGACAGGTAAGGTGCTAGGGGTGCAAAGACTGACTGTAAGTGTAGGGTGCTGGGGCATGTGCAGCTGAAATGGTGGAAATGTTAAGATGAGCAATCACAGGATACAAGCAGTGAGAGGCGCAGCTTGGATTTGCTCTGTTGGAGCAGTCGCTATGTCACTGCCAAGAGTTGAGCCAGTTGGATGCCCGCTAGGCGAATGATCTTTGCCCTTGGGTCATGCGACATCATGGGATATGTAGTAGATGGGAATTGGATCTCCTTGCAGTGACGTTCCTATGTCTAGGCTTAAGGAGGGCACAGACACCAGGTGGGGCAAGCCCCATTATAATTTTCTTGGCCATGATGCAAGTTTGGTATTTTATGCGTTTGTCGAGTTGAAGCCATCCAGATTGGGAATAAAGGTCACATGAGTGGGTACGGCAATGTGAACCAGTGATGAGATGACAGGTCTTATTCAGGGAGGCCACGATACATTTGATAGCAGTGGTAGTTTCAGACCCATATATGATAAGACCATGGTCTATGATGCTGATGATGAAGCTTTGGACAGCCACTGACAGTGCTTCTGGGGTTAGGTGTTTCCTGTGCCAGAATTATATGCCTATCCTCGCATTGGCAGACTTTGCAACATTGCTGATATGGACAGCGTATGAGAGGTGGGGATCAAGGGTGATGCCGAGGTACTTGAACAATTGTGTTTGTTCTAGGATGGATCCTTGTTTGGTTGCAATGGAGAGGTGGAGTTGTTTGTTTTTTTGTGGGGGCTGCAGAAGACCATAGACTTGTTTTTTTTCTGATTGAGAAGCAGTTTATTATTTAGGAACCAGGATTCGATGGAGGAGAAGGCCCGCTGAAGTTTATTTTGTAATTGGATTGGATCAGGGTCCGAGGTGAGGATCACTGCATCGTCGATGTAGAGAATTATTTGTTCTGGGCAGCTGTCCGGTAGTGAGTTTAAGAAAAGGCTGAAGAGGAGGGGTCCCAGAATGGAGCCCTGGGGGACTCCTGAGTGGACTGGTCTAGGGTCTGACAGTGTATCAGTGATTCTTACTGTTTGGGACCGTTCTTCAAGGTAGCTCTTAAACCAGCCAATGGAGTCAGTTGACAACACAGATGTTCTGAAGCTGGACAAGCAGGAGGTAGCGATTGACGGTGTCGAAGGCTTTAGTTAAGTCAATGTAGATTGAGCCTAGTAGTTCACCGGAGTCAAGTGCATTGTGGATTGCACCAGTGAATTCAAGTAGGGCTGTGGAGGTGCTGTGACCTTTGAGGAATCCGTGTTGTTGCTTGCACAGGATGTTGTACATATCCAGGTATTCTGTAAGCTGGTCCAAGATGATGCATTCTAGTGCCTTGGAGAGTAGGGGTAATAAGGAGATAGGTCTGTAGTTATCAAGGGCAGTTTTTTCACCACTTTTATGGATTGGGGTGACAGTGGCAGATTTCCATCTGTCCCGGAACTGGCTAAGGCTCAGGGAGAGGTTGAAAATTCTGGTCAGAGGACTAAGCACTTCATCAAGTGTGAAAGACAGGATTTTTAGATTGAGGGAGTCATTACTGAATCTTGATTTACCAAGGGCTTTGGTAACATATTTGCGTACTTGGTGAGCCTTGACTGCTTTGAAGTAGAAGCGGGGGGAGCTGGTGGGAGTAGTGTAGTTCATTGCTGTGGCTCTAATATCCTGCACACGAATCTTTGGTTTTATTTGTAAACATTTTAGAGCAATGGGGAGTGTACTAACTAAATGTGCACAGTTTTGATACTAACGTTTATTTTTTTTCATTTCTACCTATTTGACAATTTTGGGTTTATCTCCCCTATGCTGAGCTTCTATTTCAGGGGTTCCCATTTTTTTAATGTTCTCTTTCTTCTGGTAGGACTTCAGGGTTTACTGTAATTATTGCTAGTTAGTTTTGGGCATTTTTCTACAGGGGCTTATTTTTTTGAGGAGGAGTTCATCGGTTGAGGGTTGGTATGGGGGGGTGCTTTTAGAAATTTGGTAGTGAGGCCAGGATGGGGTGAATTTGTGTCATGGCCTGGATTTATTTAGGAGGGCAGTCTTTTGGACTGGGGGTAATAATGTTTTATATCGGAATTTATGTGATGGTTTGTTAGGTGGGATTGGGTTGAGTGTTATTGATTTGCTTTGAGGGGTGGAAGGGGTGATGCTCTTCAGCTATATTTTCTGTACCATTTTGGATTACCCTGCTCCTTATAAGCTAGATCATGGATTGGAACTTGATACAAGAGTGGTCATTAGGACCGGTGGAGGGGACTATTATAAGCTGGTCCTTTATGTTGGGGTATTTATTGGGATGGTCCTGTGTACTAGAGATTTGGTGGTTGGGAAGGAGTGGAGGGAGGGACTCTCCTCTTCTATAAATTTTATTATTCCTTGGCTCACCCCTTCTAGTACAGTTGTCTGGGCAGGAGTGCATGTTAACAATGTTGTCCATTCCTCTTTGGCTTTAGGGAGGGGGGATCCAAAGTGGGCTTGTATCACTAGATGGGGGAGTTTTTTTTAACTGTTTAACCAGGAGTGGCACACTAAGTTGAAAGCTTGTTTACAGGTGAACCTGGGAGCACAGGAAAGTTAAGTGACTTGCTCAGGGTCACACAGTATGCAAATGGGGGCTATGGGATTAAAATCTAGGTCTCCAGATTTGCAGCTCAGAGCCTTAGACTACTGCTCTATACTGCCTCCAACAGTTGAGTGTTGTTTTTTTTTGTTTGTTCTGGTACTACTTGTTACTTTTACTAGGGCCCTGTGTTCTTCTTTTTCTGGGCTAATATCAACATATCTTCTGGTATTAAGTATGCATCTTGGAATGTAAAAGGTGCCCTCTCTAGGGTTAAAAGGTATCAAATTATAAAGCATTTAAAACATCTATGCTGTAATATTGCTTTCTTACAAGAAACCCACTTGCTTACCTTGGAAGGTCTTCTCTTCCATAGGAAATCAATAGGGCAGGTTTTTGCAGCTGGTATCACCACAAACAATAGAAGGGTAGCCATGTTAGTCTCCAGGGAAGTTCAATTTCAGTGTTTACAGAGTCTCGAGGATCCACAAGGGTGATATATTTTTTAGAGCGTACCGAAGTATTGTTAGGTAGTGTCTATGGTCCTAATATGGACATCCCTTCTTTTTTACTGAGTTGACCACCCTTTTGGCTCCTTTCCTCTCCTTTCCTATTATATTGAGGGGAGAGAACTGGAATATTATATTCACTCAGGACCTGGACAGGACAGAATACAAGCTAGGCTATCTCCTGCCCAGCACTTTCTGCATGACATGGTTAATACCATAGGGCTCTGTGATCCCTGGCACATTTTATACCCATCTGTTCAGGACTATGCATATTATTCACCAGCTCATTGCTCTTACTGCCCTATAGATTACTTCTTGATAAGCCAGAATGTCATTGATGGGGTGCTGGGCAGTGAGATGGCCAATGGTCTTATTGGACCACTCTGTAGTGTGGCTGGAGCACAGGGTACTCTCCAATACCCAAAGGGATACGATTTGGATATTAAATAATCAACTTTTAAAATATGATAAGTTCTTGCCAAAATCAAAGAATTAATGGAAATTTTTGTCACTCAGAATATGGGCACTACTGATAGGGGAGATATTGAGTGGGGTGCTTTTATGTTTCCATAGAGGCAAATTTATTAGACTAGCAACAAAAATATGGCACAGTAGGGAAACAGAGACACTTCTTTTGAACCATATTAGAGACTTAGATAAATGGTTGTCTCCTGTGTCTTTGGTGGAGGACCGAAGAGAGCTAATAACTCTCCAGGACAAATATGCAGAGTGCTTACAAGAGAAGGCTGAGTACGTCATTTTTAAGACACACTCCACATATGTGGCTCAAGGGGAGAAGGCAGGGCATCTTCTTGCTTTGCATCTTTGGAAGCAGAAAGCATCACAAATTATTCCTTCTATAACATCTGACATAGACAACTCCTCCAAAACATTGTCCTCAGAAATAACTCATGAGTTTGAGACTTACTATCAGTCTCTCTCTATGGTCCTCCACCGAACCCACTCTCTGTTCATGATTTACAAGCTTACTTAGATGCAGTACCTCTTCCTAGGTTAATGCCTGCCAAACAGCAACTCCTGGAGTAACCTCATACTCAACAAGATATTTTAGTAGCCATTACGTCTCTACCTATGGAAAAGGCTCCTGGACTGGATGGCTTTTCTCCTACTTTCTATAAATCTTTTTCCAAAGAGTTAGTCCCCTAGCTGCACCACTTTTTTGTCTTTCTTTATGACTCTGGCATGACAGACGCATCTTTATTTGAGGGTATGATAGTTGTATTGCCCAAACTGGGTAAGTCTCCGGACAGAGCTGTCAGTTACAGGCCAATATCTCTTATGAATTATGACATTAAAATATTGACTAAAATACTAGCTACTAAGATTAACAAAGTTTGGGATGGGCTTATCAGTCATAAGCAGGTTGGTTTTATACAGTCCCGCTCCTCTGCTGATCATCTCAGTAAATTGTCCAATATATTCTCTGTGTCCTGGGAAGCTGAAGACCCTATGGCTTTGAGCTCTCAGGACACAGAGAAAGCCTTTGACAGTGTGGATTGGGCATTTTTGTTTGCTACCCTGAATAAATTCAGGTTCCTGTATAAATTTCTGGATTGGATTAAGGTCCTCTATTCTTGTCCCAGTGCAGGAATTTATTGAAATGGTTTTATTTCCTTGGTCTTCCCCTTATGTTGCAGGACTTGGCAGGAATGTCCAATGCCTCCTCTTCTATTTAATCTATATTTCGAGCCATTATTGCTCAAACTCAAGGAATCTCTTCATCTGACGGGGATGCCAGTGGAGGTGTTAGACATGCAACTGCCTGCTTATGCAGATGACATTTTATTGCATTAATTAACCCTAAAACCTCTATTCCTGTGGCATTGTCAGTTATTGAGGAATTTGGTAGATTCTCCAACTATAAACTTAATATTGACAAAACTGCAGTGATGCCTTTAACCCCTAGTGTTCATAAGTCAGACATTATAGAAATGGGACTGGCCTAGGCTACCAGATGAATTAAGTATCTTGGAATCATTCTCATGAGGAGCATTGCACTGTTAAAGAAGCTTAATTTAGATGAGCTGATGACCACCATAGAGCATGATTTAAAGAGATGGGTATCCCTGCCACTGACCCTTTGGGGCAGGATAAATATTACTAAAATGAATGTGCTCCCTCGAATATTTTACCGTCTCCATGCGATGAATGGCATGCTTCCCCTGTCCTGGATTAAATGCATTCACAAGATACTCTCTGACTTTATCTGGCAAAGAAAACCCCCAAGAAGAGCATACAATCATTTATCAGCACCTAAAGCTTTGGGTGGACTCAGACTACCTAATTTCTTTCTCTATTACCTTGCCAGTCAATTTATGGAATCCTTTCATCCTCTGTGGAAGCCATGTTTGTGTGGTATTAGACACATTTCTTTCTTGTCCTTTTTTAATTCTCAAATGTGTCAACTTATCTTTTAGATGTTGACCCCTACGAAATGTTACCCTTGGTTTAGGTCCTACAGCCACACCCACCACATTGTCACTTGTCAAAATTGGCCAATTTCTGTATATTATGTTGCCTATTTGGCCTGACAAGTGATTATATTCAGTAATGAAGTTGCAAAATGCAATTGGTGTGTTGTTCTGACTTTTAGGCTTGAAAAGAGAATCTCTGGGTATTTTTTCTACTTTCTGTCTTGCCTGTATCAAATGTTCAATATTATATCCTCTTACCACAAATCTCTCAGTCAGTTCTTGGGCTTGATATTCAAAATCAGTCTGTCTACTGCAATGTCTCCACAATCTTAGATACTGACTGTATGGTATGGATTTTTTTACTAGGGGATGGGCACTCTCAAAATGAAGAGCTGAGTTGGTGGCAGTTGTTTTTCTAAAAGGTTTAGTATTCATAACATACTTCCCTTCTTTATCCATATTAATTCTTAAATCTAGATCCAGAAAATTTAATGAGGTGGGGTCAAATTGATGAGTAAATCTCAAATTCAAATAATTAACATTAAGCCACTGCATGAATGCCAAGGCTTCTTCTTCTTCGCCTTCCCAAATACATAAAATATCATCAATAAAGTGAAATCAAAACTTCACTTTGTTGAAAAAGGGATTTACCATATGATTTAGAACAGTTCAATTTCCCATTTCGGTAGGAATAAGTTGGCATAGCTCAGTGCCATCACGGCTCCCATGGCAGTGCCACATGCTTGTTGAAAATATTCTGCCTCAAATTCAAATACATTTTAGAATGAACTCCAATGCCTTCAATATGAAATCAGTTGGCATCTCGGAATCTATTACTTAGTTTATCCAAAAAATCTGAGGTATCCCTGATGTAAGAATTTAACACCTTGACTTCAAACTGTAGAAAAAAAAATCAATGAATTTACCCAAATTCTGTGTTATGGATCCCATCCCAGAAACTATCAGTCTACCAGGTAGCAATTCTTTATTTTTGTGTATTTGGGGTAGTATGTATTCTGAGGGGTTAGCTGAAAGAGATTTAGTATCTGTAAATTAAGTTCTTCATTCGTTCTCTCAGTGACCTATTACTGTTTGTTTTCTGACCCCCCAACCCGGAGACTCTCCTTGTTTTTCCTTTCTTTTTCTCTGTCCTTGGGTGCTGGGTGTTGCTGAAAAGAATAATCCTCCCCTATATTTGAATAAGATTTAATTCCTATCATTTCTGGCTGTTGAGGTCGATATCTATTCTCTTGTCTTGAAAACCTAACCTTCGATCTTCCACAGCTCAGGGAGTGTGGTTTACTCCATCTCAGTATATCACCCTTGACATAATCATTTTTATCCCTCTGTAATTTTGTAGTTTTCCTCTGTATCAGCTCCTGTTCGTATTTCTGAATCTTATTTTTTAACTGTTCATTAAAATCTGAATATTCTTCACAGGCTTTTCATTTTATATTTGTTTCCTTTGCTTTATTTAATTCAGCCACTAGTTCTTCGAATATACTAAGATCATCCTTAATCAGAAGCTCAATAAAGATTTTGGAACATTCACATGCTGCTTTAATCCACTCAATTTTCAATTTAAAAGTTTCTAAACCACAAGAGGGAACAATATTGGTGAGTAGCCCCCCTCAGTGCTTAGTCTCGGTATAGATATTCATCAAGGGTACTAATGTTGTAAGATACCTCTAATTCTCTGATCAGGTATTTTTCCAAATTAATGAAAGCTTCTCTAATTCCTTTATTCACTTCTATGCCAGACTCTTTGGGATTCAAATTAAGATTCAACTTAGTGCGTAATCTTCTCTGTCGAGCATCGAAAGAGTCAGGATCAGTTTGTTCCCAATTAAATGTAGCATTGTTAGAACTTGATGATGCAGTTTCTGGATCAGGATTATACATACTCAGCAAGCGAAAGTCCAAAATTTGTAGTAAACACTAAAATAAACAGTTACTGAATGTCCTGCAGATGGTTCACACAAATAATCATCACCCCCCATGATGAATGCGAGCCACGGTGAAAATAGCACTGGAAAGACACAAACAAAAAGAAAGGTTTCACCATGCTAATGCATAGCATTCATTGCTGCAATACAAAGTCTAGGCAGCAAACCTCCAGAACGACAAATCCAAAAAGTTGAAATGCGCAAGGAACCACAGTGCACCATTATTTGCTGATTCAAATTAGTTTTACTTGTGTGGTTGAGGTGCTAGGGGCTGCTACACTGAACTCCTACATGTTTGTAACCTTTTGTGTACTTTGATAATTCAGTAAAACTACTTTGAATCAGCAAATAATAGTGCACTGTGGTTCCTTGCACATTACAACTTTTGGGATGAGTAGGATATCATCAATATAGCACCTCCATGTGGTGATGTGTTTAAAAAATGGATTAACTGCTGGATTCAAAATATTTGTGGACTCAAAATCCCACATAAATAAATTTGCTTAAGATCGTGCCATGGTGCTGCCCATGGCAGTACCTTTCACTTGAACAAACAAGTTCTCCTCAAACTTAAAATAATTCTGTTTAAGACCTATCTCCTCTAATTGTATTAAAAATTTACTTGGTGGGTGTTGATCTTGTCTATTCATATTATTTTTAATAGGGAATCCAAACCCTGCTCGTGATCTTTGCTAGTATATAGATCTTTGATGCCAAAAGTGGCCAAGATTTTATTTTGCCAAGTGTCCACTCTCTGATTAAGGTCCATAATTAAATCAATCATATGATTTGAATCTTTTATAAACCTAGGCATTTTTGGAACTTCTCCACTGATGTGGAAATCTACATATTTAGAACTAGGCTCTAAAATTCAATCTACACGTGACACTATGGGACGGCCTGGTGGTTTAATGGGATTCTTATATACTTTGGGAAGTACATAGAATAATGGTATCTGAGGAGTTCTATTTCTGAGCATCCCACCTTCATCTGCTGCACACCAACCTAGATCAACTGTTAACAATATCAGTTCCTCTATTTCACTGGCTATAGCCGGGGTATGAGCCCTATCAATCTTTTCATATCGAGTAATATCACTCAATTGTCTATTACATTCTTCTCTATAATCCTCTCTATCCCACAAAATGATCCCTCCTCCTTTACCAACAGGCTTTATAACCAATGTGCTATCTTGTTCTAAATCTTTTAATATTACCTTTTCCTTTTGACTTAAATTATTCCACTGTGGTCGTAATGTTTCTGTCCTACACAAATCATTAATTTGTCAATCTATCACCTTAATAAATGTTTCAAAAACATCTGTACCCTTAGGGGAATTAAATGTTGATTTAACACCCAGTTTTTTTTTAAGAACCTGTTTTTTTGTTGTTATTGGCTCTGATGGTTTGTCTGAAAACCAATTCGCTAATCTAAGTTTTCTATAGAACTTCTGTAGATCAATATTAAGGTAGAAAGTATCTAATTGTTTAGTGGGAGAGAAGGATAAACCCTTACTAAGTAATTTTTCTTCCTCTAGGGTTCAAATTCTTTTACAAAGATTAAAAACTACCGTTGTCTCTTCCTGCCGTTCCCTCCTCTCTCCCGATAGCTCCCCCCATTCCTCCTCTGCCTCCTCTACCACCTCCTCCACCACCCCTCCCTCCTCTCTGGTTCATAATATGGCCACCATGCCAATCCTGCCATCCTGTACTTCTTATTTCATACCTGTTTTGTTGTTCCTGATAGGTGCCCTCTCTGGAAAGTTCCTGTTGAATCCTTTGATTCATACTGTCGTCTAAAAAAGGTTGTGTCTGATCCCTGAGATTTTTTCTAGATGATAAAACTGTCTCCACTGTCTGAATCCTGTCCATAGTTTATTTGTGAGCTATAGTAAGAACCCTGTGTGTTTTGTCTTTGAAGTTTAAAAAACATGGATATATTTTATTTTCATGATAATCAATAATACCTCTATTGAATTTTTTTCAATTTTTGCTGTTTTATATATTCTTCATAATCAGACAAATCTTTAGTGATTCTTTCTAATGTAGTAGTGTATTCTTGTAATTGCACCCCAGATTTGTATTCTTCCTTAATCTAATTGATTTCTTCTGTCATTCTATTTCTTTCTTTAAATATAGCTTCAGTGTCCTAATACAACCAAATTTAGGTTTTATGACAATGAAATTAAATGAAACATGGAATAGGATACATAATAAGTTTTCCCTTGATTTCATGCTCTCCCTCTTTGTATGTATCAGTTGCTCCAATCGTAGAGGCCTTAGGTTGGTTCAATAATTCAGCTGTTTCACTTTTCATAGAAGTTTCCACAGCAGCCATGTTCGATGTACCTGTTTCATTCATCAATACTCTGGTCTCCAGTACATTTGAGGTGGGAAAGGAGACCTGTTCCCCACCCCCATGTCCTCCTCCACTCTGTCAGATTCAGGATTCCCCTTCAGCACAGCAGAAACACCTCCTGTCTCCTCAACAGTGCATACTGGAATGGGCTCCTCCATTCCACCAACAGGAAGCCAAGCTCCCTTCTGGCAGAGTAGGGGAATTTTTATTAGAAGATTTGGACTTCATTACAATCAGACATCAAAACAAAAGAACTTAGGCATGAAACATAATAGATCAAAACATTATACAGCAGTTATAAAATAACAGAGAAAAACTGATAAAGCATTTTACTAAAAAAATTAAAAACTATAAGATGGATAATTGAATTAAGAACAATGTGCACAGTGAATCCATAAATGAGACACTGTTTTTTGAAAAATGAGACTTGTCAAACTTGATTAAGTTCTGCAGTGCTTTCCTAACATTTGAGACTAATTCAACCTGAAAAACCTTCTTTTGCTGCAACACCCAAACACCATGCTTGCCAAATATAATACCTAACAGTGACAAGAATAACATAAATAGTATCAGAATGATATTTCCCATTTAGTCTAGGGTTAGTCCTGTATATAATATCAGGGTAAGAGAGTTGGGAGAACAAAGGATCCTGCCAATCCACTGCTAAAAGGGACCAGAATTGCTTAACATAAATAGTTAGTAAATAAATGTTGCTGAGTTTTTAATATCAGAGGACATGACTGTCATGGACAATATCGATCAGAAAGCTGTTTATGTTTATTATTGCCATAGACAGTCCCATACGTATGATGGAATTCTAATATTTGTAAACTGATACAATACTGACTGAAGTCGTGTTGCAGGACATAAAGGAAATTCAACTGGGGATTGCTTTTCAGAGAGCAGTATGAACTGATATACTGTCTTCCTATCCATAGTCAGTAAACTATTCGGGCCAAGGCCCCAACACACTGCTGATTTCAAATATTCCAGGCCATAGGAGGGGAGAGCAAAGCTCTTCCCTAGTGATCTGGGTTTACTTTGTTCCCAAAAAGGGATGTTTGGGGATAGCCATAAGTTTAACAGGGGTTTCCATAATTTAAAACCAGGACAAAGGGCTATACCAAAATTACAGCAATAAAAAATACTTGAAAAAAAGCAACTGAGTTAATCATTCCCACCCCACCTTCCTTACTAGGTCTGTAAATGAATTTTCTTTTGATGGGATTTAAGTGAGACCCACAGAAAGCTTGAAAAAAAAAACACTAAATAAACGGGTGATGAGGCACTGAGGAGGAGGAAAAATATAGCAGATGTACAAAAAAATGGAAACTAGCAGGGATTTAATTAAACTGACTCTCTTAAGTTTACAGATTTGCTTGTACTTCCAACTAAAAATGAATCTGTCAACATGAGTAAGCCCTTTCTCCCAATTTTAAAGTGGAGCATTAGGAGGGCCAAAAGCAATTCCTACAATTGTGATAGGGTAAGGAGAGATACTAATCCCTCCTATGTTCCCTGAGGCAGGAATAGGAGTGGACCCCAATGGAATCACACGACTCTTACTAAGATTGATACTGGACCCCAAAAATAGGGAATTGGTATTCAACATATTTAATCAGGCCTCTTCCTTGGTGGCTATGCCTAAAGTGAAGACCAGATCATCTGCATAGGCTAAATTTTGTATGGGGGGCCCCAGCAGGGACCATGATACCTTTAACTACCTGTGCCTGAAGAATATATCTAATCAGTATATCAATTCCAAATACATATAAAAGGGGCTTAGGGGGCAGCCCTGACGTACCCCTCTATTAACTAAAATACAGTTCCCACACCAACCATTTACATTCGGAATTAAAAAGGCCAGTTTGTATAACAACCAGATCCATGCGACAAAGTTAGGGGGAATATAAAATGCCTCTAATACAGTAAATAAGAAATCATGAGCCTATCAAAGGTCTTCTCTTGGTCTACCCACACTACCCATCCCCTAACACTACCCAACTCCCCTTGAAAGAAAAGCTCTTGAAGTATGATAAGGTTATCATACTGTTTCCATCCTGGCACAGCACAGGCTTGCTCAGGACTGATTAAGTAGGAAGAGACTTTAACTAGCCTAGGCAAAAAAATGTGTGCAAGTAAATTAAGATCAGTATTTAACATACTAATTGATCTTCAATTATTAATATCAGAGCATGGACCTTTCTAATGAATCAAAACCAAAATGGCCTGCTGCATAGAGGGGGTAAATTTGGAATTAGATAACATGAAATGAAATAGCATAGTTAAAACCGGGGCTAGCTCATCTTTAAACTGTTTTTATAGTCCAGCCGCTAGGCCATCAGAGCCAGGGGCAGAGTCACCTTTTAACTGCCCAATGGCTAGGAGGACTTCCTCCTTCATAATTGCCTGGGATAGTGCTAGAAAATCTTCCTGCAATACTTGGAGTAAGTGCAAGGATTTTAAGTGCTCCGCAATGGAGGGACAAGCTAGGTGGGTTCCAAAAAGATTCTGGATTTGAGATTCCACAACTTGTAAAATACTCTGTGGTGTGGAAGCAGTCTGGCCAGAAGGGGAGACAAGCTCAGTTATGATTCTAGAATCTATTCTACTCTTACAGTCTTTGTAAGGATCAATGCCCTCTTTCATAAGTTGGGTATCAAATCGGGTTTCTTGGCTGAAGGACTGGTCACTATTATATTTTAGGAAATGGGCAATGGGAAAGCTCCACTCTGATTGGCTGAAATAGCCTGTTACCAGTGTTGTTATTTCTCAACAATGTCCGATAAAAAAGAAGTGCCAATCTGGGGTGCCCTATTATTGAGACTATCCTTGGGCACCCTGCATTTCAAAACTCGCCAGCGCCATTTTTTTCATGCAGACAGTAAACTGCCAGATGATCCAGTCTCTCCCCATTTGTTTTTTCCAACTGCAACATCTTCCCAAAGTAAGTAACCAGGCAGCATTACTTTTAAAAAATCAGGTAGGCTGTAAAACTAGAAAACGTAGCTTCACACTAAAAAATTTAACTGCGGTGCCAATACTGTACATCAGAGGAGTGGGACTTTCTTGGTTCTCCATACCACAGATGGACGTCCATCTCCGGTGTGGAAAGCCAAGAAAGTCACCCTCCTCTCATGTACCGCAGTTACCGCTGACTCGCTCCTCCAAGCGGTTTTCTCGTAAACGGGCTCCTCAGTGAAATATTATATCCTATAATATATTAAAAAAACTGTCTGCCTACCATAACTTCTCAAGTTTTACATGCTGACAAAAGAGAAAACCTGCCTCGAGTCCTACCACACTCACTTTCCTAAACTGCGCACAGCAGCCGAAGTATTAAAGTAAACACTCGCAGTGTTAAAATGCATGGCACACAAGAAATATATTTGTAGCATAAACCAACTGCGGGGAGGTAGGGGGAAGAAAACATCACATGGGGATGGTGGTGGGAGAGGGAAATAGAAAAACAGTATCTCTGCTGTGGGACACCAACTGCATACCAGATACCACTGTCTTGAACTCAGGCAAAATAACTATTTTATCACAACACTTATTTTAAAGTGATTTTTCATTAAAAAGTTTTGTATTAACCTGTTTATATTTTATAGTGCCCATTTTCCTAAGTGTAATAATACCCTCCAGGGTGTGCATTATGGGATATAACAGACAATCCCAGGGCTATAAGGCCCTCCACCTGTGGCATTGGGCCTCATTACACCCTTGGGCAGTCTGTTATATATACAATAATGGATGAAGAAGTGTTCTTAACGAGGATTTAATGATCGCCCGAGGTGTGGGATGCTACATAAACCCCAAGGCCGAAGCCTGAGGGGTTTATTACAGCATTCCACACTGAGGGCGATCATTAAATCCAAGTTAGTAACACTTCCCCATCCTTTATTAAATATAATTGTTGGTCAGGCATTTTTCCATTTAGATTTCTTTTGCAGTTGCGATCTTACCTCAGAGCCCTTCCCGCTGCCACTTTCTGTTCTGTGTGGCTGCTGAACAGCAGGATTAATCAGATACTGAGCATCAGTCCGAGTTTTTCAGTGATGAGGTTTCCTAATGGTAGGATCAATCAGGTAGAATTAGAAACAATAACATGGCGTGCTTTTTAAAAAAGAAAGAAAGAAAAAGCGATGACAGCTCAGTCTGGCAGCTCCTCGCAAATGAGTGAGGAGCCGCCATGTTTCAAAAACTATTTAGTCCGCCCACAGGATGTGAACCGCCAGTGAGGAAGTGGCTGTGTCTGAGTGACTTGGCTCATGCATGCCGTTATAACCCGAGGGTTATAATGGCAAATTATAACTTGGTTAGGCTATGGGAAAAATGTCTGACCAGTTATTATATCCCAATAATGCCCACCCTGTGGAGTATTATTACTTTTGTAGCTCCATCATCTGCTTTTTTAAGGCATTAATCTGCGTACTATAATCCATAGTTGTGGTCTCAGTCAAGGAAATTAAACACTGCAGTTGCTGCCTCAAATATAAATAGTCTAAGTACTGTTTGTTGGTATGAAATAGTGATGTTCTCTGAAAAAGACTATTCCAGGAAGATTTTGTGTCCTCCCACCAGTCTGCTAATTCCTCATAGCACTCTACAATGAATAGTCTGGCTGGCCATTCCTGTTGCCATAATTTCTGAATGTTAGCGTCTGATAGGAGAGCCTTATTCAGCCTCCATTTATTTTTTCTGTAGTGTGGGGTATCATGCCAGGAAATCTTAGCCCTAAGTACAACATGGTCTGAAAAAGCGTATGCATGGGTATGAATTTCTAACACATGAAATATGTTAGAAAGAAAAACAAAATCAGTTCTAGTTTTGCTTGTGCCCCTGAAGTAAGTAAAACCTTCAGAGGGGAAGCACTAAAAAGCATCTTTGAGGTCAGCAGTAGTGAGAATTTGCTGCAGAGCAACTGAATCACTGAACAATGTCATTGTTTGAAGACCCCTGTCTGACTGATGTAAACTGCAACTAAAATCCCCAAACCATAAGACCAACCTGGAAGTATGAAGAAAGGGCTGAATATCTCTTAATAGGGCCGCTCAGAGAGTCTTGGTCTAGAGGGCATAAATTGCAATTAATCTAAAACGTTCAGAGAGAAAAGAAATGTCCAATAACAGAGCTCTCCTGGGGCAGATATCTACCAATCTAGTGCCTTGAATTAAGGGGTTAGAAAAGAGAACTCCTACACCATCACAGGTATCCAACCCTACAGACCAAAAGGAAGGCCTGAGTGGCCATGCTCGAGCCCCCTGTTGAAGTTCATTAGTAGTTTTGAGCCTGGTATCAAGCAAACATATGATATCACTAGGGTCTCCTGCAGAGAGACTATGGTACCTGCCAATTTCCTGGTTCCCTTAATACTATTGACATTTATGATAGTGAGCTTTAAGTAATCCATAGAAAAGAAAGGGGAGAGGAAAGGCAGTCCCTAACAAACTCAGGAGTCTTAGATTTTCTCCTTTCTCTAGTCCATTTTGCAATAGAATCAGGCTCACCTCCCTCCTCTGTGTCAGTATTAGAATGAATAGAGGAGGTATCTGTACCTTCTACATCCGAGTCCTTGTCAGAGGAAAGGGTGACAAATCTGTTAGATTTTAGAGAACCAGGAGAAGGGGCTTGGATAGGATTCAGTCCCCCTATTTTCTTAGAAACAATTTTCCCCAACCTGTTCCTTTTCTTTTGGGGTACCAGTTTAAAGCGGGGTTCTATGGGGGAAGGGGCATTTCAGAAGGAGGTTAGTTACTCTCCTCTACAGGAGGGCAAATGGGGGGGTCTGGGGCATCCTGAACAGAATGATTACAGTCAATTTCAACCAGGGAGTCAATCGGGTCTTGTGGGGAGTCTGAAGTTAGTGGCTCAGAAGGGGGATCCTTTTATAATGAGACCAGCCCAGCTCTTGAACTCTGTTCAGCCACCCGTTTGGCCTGTTGCTGCTGGGCCATGTTTATGATGCCTTCGTGTGAAGGACAATCTTCGCGATTATGTGAGGCCCAGGGACACCAGCCATAGACGTGGCCCCTGTGCTCACACAAATTACATTTGTAAAGGTTTAAAAATTTTTCAGAACTGTAGCCAAACTCCTAACAATGACTACATTTAACAGAGTCACAGGCAGAACTGAGATAGACTTGAGAGCCACATTTAAACACGACCTTGGTTGGCCTATATGGAAGATGTAACCCCTATCTTGGCATAGGTAAAAGGTACGAGGGAGATATACAAGCCCTGAATTGGTAGTGTACAATTTAACCCTTACCCTTCACCCCCCCATCCCAAATCTGCTCACTATAGAGCATGGGGATGGGTCTGTTCAGTATTTCACAATGCTGGTGGAGCCAAAAGAGGATATCCTCAACATTGACTCCTTCATTCTTGAACATGATAATGATATTTTTAACAGCTGGCATAGTACGGAGAATAGCTTGAAAAGGGGTCCAAACTGGGGTATTTTTCAAAGAAGTGTACTGAGCCCACAGTCTATCAAAATTAGAAACATTCTTAAAACTTACATCAAAATAAGCATGCCCTAAGCTAATGAGGGCAAAAATTTCTGACGAAAACATTTTTAAAGAACATTTTAACAGGGTTTTTGCAATATAAATCCTATCTGGGGGGTCAGAAAGTCCTCCTTTATATAAAAGGTGAACAGCATTTCAATGGGGTTCAGGTTCCCCTCTATTTTGAAAAAGGTCAGAAAGTTTGAAAGCAGCATCCAAGCTCCCGTCCCCCCCCACTTGCATTATTTTGCATAAGTTTGGGAGCAGGACCTAACCTAACAGGATCAATATTGTCCCGAGTGTCCTTTTCCCTAACTTGCATATTAGCAGACCTATCCTAAGAATCAACAGCAACTAAATAATATGAAACAGTAGAAATAATACAGTTACCCTGGGGTATGGTGGAGCTCTCAGTAGAGGTGGTGGCCACAGGAGCAGATGAGTTGGCTAGCATTTGAACATAGGATGGATCTTGCACATTTGGAGTCCAGAGTCCAACATCAGTCTGTTCCCATCCTGCGTCTTCCAAAGCATGGACAGGGGACCAGTTTGGGCCCCCAATCTCAGAGTTTCTCGAGGGTGAAATGCTAGGCCCAGGGCATATACTAATTGCAGGCTGGTGCCCAGAAATGGCATCCTGAGGCCTTTTGCTCCATCCTCGAGACATTTGAGTAGCGAAAGTGTGAACCACTGAATGCAGGCCCGGAAAAATAATCTCAGCCGCCTTTCTTGGCTGAAACCTATGACTGAGGCCCAGGCATTTCTGTCTAGAATCATGGACTGAGGAAGCAGTCTTTGGGCACATAAGAGTTTCCTTGTCTAAACTGCATGCTGGCTCCTCAATCGTACCGGGTACAGAAGAAACAGTTTTGGGAGACGGTACAGCACTCACCATAGCCTTAGAGAGTTCCTCACAGCAGGGTCCATGTCAGTAGACTGCTGACTCATCACGGAGATGACAGGCCCTTCACTCAGTTTGACAGCTGGCACCGTCTCAACCAATGCTGCCAATGTCAGATCCAGAGCCTTAACTTGTTCTAAAAGGCTCGCCTTTTCCAGCAGAGTCCTTTCTTTTTCTTGCAGAATTTGCGAACAATCCTCCTTCTCAGATACTAATGAAACTGCTTGAGGTAAGACAACCTCCTCTTGCTCCAAAAAGTCAATTGCAGCAAGCGCTGCATCAGATGCCTCTTGAGAAGAGATAGCAGGGGAGGATGCCTGCTCCCCTGCATCATCCACGTCCATCCTCTCTGGTGGTTGCTGTGGACTAGCCATCCTAATGCAGATGGCCAAGGGTTCCCCCTGCTGGAGAGTAGGGGAATTTCTCTGGTGCCCTGGCCAAATTTTCCCCCATTCACTAAAAATACCACCAACAGCTTAATTTGGTTCAAGGTCAATTTGTATTCATCTGTATTCCCCTCCCCCCCCAGGTTGTGACTGAAAATAGGCAGAATATGTCTAATACACTTACCCAGTCAATAAAAGCTAAATAAATAAACTCCCTTATACTCCCTCATCATAAAAAAACCATGGACTAGGCTTGCTTCTCCTTCCAATTCCCCAAGCTGTGGAACTCCCTCCCCCCCCCCACTTTAAGGTCATTACTCCCTTGCTCAGTTCAAAATCCATCTGCTAATATCTCACTTCTCCTCTTGTCCCTGTAACTGTTATCAGTAGCTGCCTCTGTCTTCCCTCTGGTAGCTCTCTCACACTTCTCAACCCTCCTGCTAGCAACCACCTCCACCCCATTCACTGAGACCTTCTCTCAGTTGTCCCCTTTCCTTATCCCTGCCTCCCTCCTCCCCTTTCTGTAGCTCTGTCCTCCTGTCACCCTCCTCCCCTTCTGTAGTTCTTCCCCCGTCACCCTCCTCCTCTCTCTTCCCCTCCTGCCTACCTATAGCAAGTGCACAGTTTTTCTATTTTTCCAAGTCTGTATATATGTATATATCTATTTATCAAAATGTACTTATTTTACTCTGTTACCTTACACTGTATCCTGACTCTAGATCCTTTGAAAATAGGCACTGCCTAAATGCTGTTCTGTGCAAAAAATAAATAAATTACATCCCCATTTCTTGTTCACTGTACTTCTATCTTCTGGTTTTGGTAAAGTTGTGGTGTACCTCTAAAAATGCTCAAATTCTTTCTAACAATGCTGGCATCTTCCCTGGCTCCTCCCTCATAGGTAGTTACAAATGTAAACTGTTTTTCATCAGTTCTATTCTGTGGTTTTGGTGTAAGTAAGGGATCTTTCTGTCCATTAGGTCCACTGATTCCATAGCTCTGGATATATCAGATTCCCTATACTCATGCTCCTAGATTGGACATAAGCTCTTCAATATGCTGTGTGGTACTGTATCTTGTATGACTATGCTTCCTCTTTTGTCAGCAAGTTTTGTAGTGATGGAGGTATCCTGTGACAGTTTTCTGAGGGTAGAGGGCATCATGTTCAATATTGGAGATGTTACAATGTTGCATATTCATAAGGTTTTTGTATAAGTCAGAGAGGTCATTCAGCAACAACTTATCCTGCTGCAGAAAGTTGGGGAAGAAAGTGGAGGTAGGTTTGAGACCTCTAGACTCTGGTAAATTAGAATCAGCATGTGGAGCATTAGCTGTATCATTCTCTGAGGAAACAAATTACATTAACATTGCTAGCAATTTTTTAACATCAGCAAATGCTTCAAATTCATACATATTATTAGAAAATAAAAAGGAAAGTCCTTTACTGATTACCTGATTTTCAATGTCACTCAATTTTTTCTTTTAAATATTAAGTACAGTTATTAGCGATTCACTATCAGGTAAGTTGTTGATTGTAGTATTCCTCTTTTCCTCTTCCTCTGCCCCATCTCATGTGTTAGACATCAAAATAGCTCTAGCACACTAGTTTGTCTGCTCCTAGTGAGATAATCAATAAGGTTGTATATATTGGATACTACAATAGGGATTTGGTCCTATACCTGTGATTAGGGCTGTGCATAAGATGGATTTCTGATATTTATAATTGTATTTGTGTCACTCATATTTGTATTTGCATTTGTATTTGTGTCACTCATATTTGTCTAGTTCTTGTATTATTAATTAAAAAAAGTTTTAGTCATTTCAGACTCCTGTATTGGTTAATAAAAGCACAGTATCAAGGATATTTGAGTTATCAGTACTAAAGTCTTCATTCATAATATATGATGATTTACTACATTAATAGGTAGATTAATAGGGTACATTAGGTTATAATCAAATTCCCAAACATTTAACATACAAGGTTAGTGGCAGGCATGTTGTTTACCTTGTGCATCTTGCCCAGTGTCACACATCATAAACGACGCATTACATGTGAAATACTATGGTTATCCACCTAGATTTCTCTGCTGCTTTCTGAGACAATAAATAAATAAAAAAAAGTCTGGTGAGCGCAGGTCGTGTCAAATTATTATAACCTTATGCATCTTGCCCAGCATCACACATTGTACTATTTAATTTTTGTTTTAGCTGAAAAACAAATCTGAGACACACTTAATGAAAGGGACGACTCTGCATGACAGGGCCCTCCCAGGGCCCTCCCACCCTTGCATATCATTGCAGATGTTATAACTGGCATTTTAGGAAATGTAAGAGCAAAGCATGGGCCATGGATGGTAACTTTGCCTCCAAAGTTAGTTGCCTAACCTAATGTCACAAAGAGCCAAGCCCTAAGCATACTTTACCACTGTCATTTTGAGTCACAATAGCCTCAGCCAAGGTATAACATGGCTTAGATGTCAAGCTGGTGGACTGATGCATTTAGTGTCTGAGATGACAAATTATGCTGAATGCAGCCCATGGGTCCTGTCATGCAGAGTAACTAAGCAATGCATTGCTTGTTTCATTCAGTTGGACTTTCAGGGACTATACTGCAGCTACTGAGGACAGTAGTAAATGACCCATGGCATGGGATGTACTATGGTTGTTCAACGACATTTCTCTGCTATTTTCTGAGACAATATTTTTTTTTTTAAAACTTTATTTTAATTCAGAGAGATAACAATTTTATACATAAGAAAGCAATCCAAATAAAATATTTTCTCAAAATGAATTACATTATTTCAAATCCATAAAGTTATAATATTTTCAGGGGGGTAAAATGTTTTCCATTATGATAATCATATAGTGATTAGCTTATTACATTAATAATTCCATATTGTGAGCTCCAAGTTTATTACTCCATTTAAAAAGAGAATAAAGATCCATAAAGATCAAAAAGGAAAAACTTACCCCAAAACATGTACTTAAAATTACCCTAAGTTAGATATAAAATAAAAAGAAAACAATGAAATATAACCAAATAATGAAATTAACAGTTTCAGCTCGCTAAGAAACTTCCATTTATTTCCTCATGAAGTCATCAGGAGATATTGGGTATTATTAACTTCTTCTGACATTTCAGCTTCACTGTCTATCTCAGAGCTCAAATTAGTAGGCAATGCAACAGTCTTCTCATAAAACAGATAAGCTGCATCTACATTCACAAAAAAAAAACTTCCTTGCCTTGAAAAGTCACCTTTAACTTAGCCGGAGCTTGAAGAACCGAAGGGACCCCAGCTTGAATAAATTCATTTTGAATCTCTAAAAAGCATTTCCTTCATCTTTGTGTAATCATACAAAAGTCAGGATAGAGGTGGAGTTTAACTCCTTCATACATAAATCCCTTAATTCGTCTCGCCAACTGTAGAATTTTATTTCTTTCAATTATTGAACTAAAGGTACAAATAACATATCTCACCCCAAATCTCTGACCAGAAGAATTCACTGGAATTACTCTTCCCTGTGGATGAAATACAGATTCCAAAACAAGTGGGGTCTCAAGAACCAGAACTTTTTTAAGCATCTCTTCAATATAACTCTTTAAATCTGCTGTCTGAATATCACCTGCCAGTCCAATAAGCCTCAGGTTCTTTAGCAAAAGAGTATTTTCAATTCTTTCAAGCTTTGATATCGTAGAGAGCTGCTCATGCAGTGAAGCATTAACTGCACTCTCTACTGTCAGAACTAGAGTTGACAATTTCCCAGTTCCTTTCTCAGCAGTCTCCAACCTTTTTTCCAAAGAACACATTTTCCCCTCTATCTGCTGGCAATGATTAGCAATTTCTTCCAGCGAGGTATGAAGTTTATTCATTGATGAGCGCCTCTCGTCCTGAAATTCAATTAACACATTTTGTATCGATTGAACTGTTGGTTTACCACTGTTTTGGTTTGGCACCCAGTTCAGGGCATCCTGTAAAAGGGAAGCCATTTTGCCAGCAACATTGGGAGCCACTACAGTCCCCCTTTGTCAGTGTAGTCTTCCCAGTTTTTGGAGATAAGAATTTCTCCATCATGTCCAGCTTACTCTCGGCAATTTCTTTATGCAGTTTCAAAGGAGTTTGATCCATTTAACCATGACAGTAGCAACTAATCAGTGGAGCTCATAGCATGCGTCTGTATCTTTCACTTTCCGGAAGTAACCCCCTTACATGCGTCTGTACCCTTCACTTTCCAGAAGTGTTGGTGACCACAGAACCAGATTGAAAATTGAATATATGCATTATTTCTTTGTGAAACAGCAAAGTATGAAACTCAGGCCAATCCAGATTCCAGCCTACCCATATCAGCTGGATTGGACAGGATGCACCTGTAACATATGGTACCAGTAGCTGAATAAACAATACTGATGAAGAAACAGATAAAATGGTGGATGATGAGTAAAAAAGAAAGTCACATGAGCATATTCTATTAAGTCCAACACAATACATATATAAATATCACTAATAGTCATAATCTAGCAATGGGAGATTTACTTTAAGGAAAACAAGATCTTCTACTCACTCTAGCGTGAGACTGGACCTGTGTGTAACTACAATATCATCTGCAGTATGAAATGTTCTTTCAGAAGGCGCACTGGTAGAAGGACAGCCTAAATACTTTACAGCTACTTGAGTGATTGCAGGCCACACCATCTTTTTTGACATCCAGTATTTTAAGGGATATGTTTTGATGTGTTGCTTTTTATTTATTTTTATTGTATTTTATTTTATTCTTTGGAAACCGGGTAAGCCCACTAGGCATATGTGCCTGTTTTCAGGGGCGACCCAGGAGCACTGGGGTGGTTAAGGGACTTGTTCAGAGTCACACAGTATGCAAGTGAAGGTTCTGAGAATCAAACCCAGATTTGCTGGATGTACCAAGCTCATTCACAACTCGTTACTTTAACCTCTAGGCTGTACTGCAATCACAAGTTCCCCCAAGTAACTGACCACCATATTTTGTGCACTAATAGTATTCCTATATATGGAATATTCATCTGAGTCTGTGTCTTCTAAAAGACTGATGTGTGCCCACATATCACACCCAGATTGTAGCGTTGAAACTGTAGTGGTTTCACCTACTGCCTGTGCATTGCCAAATCAAGTGCCATTACTTTCATTTTCCTGAGAGTGACACTCATCATTATGAGTTCCATGAGCAAACTGACTTTCCATGTCACCAAAAGTAGGCATAGTGTCTTTAACACACTTAACCTTCCTTACTAAGTCATTTTTAAAAGATACTGAAACCTCCTTTGGTAAAACAGACACTTTCAAACAAGGGTCAAGAATTATTGCTAGAACATACTTTTTGTCTTCAAATACTCTGTCAAAATGCCTGTAAAGTTGTTCAATGAAAACATCTGCAAGAAAAGCAACCTCATGAGGAACATCCTTTTTTTGCTAGAATGCTTCCATCTTGCACAACAAGATGCCAATCATGGGTATGACTTAACTTAGGGATGACAATTCAGCACTCAGGTCCTTTGTTGCTTATTCAAATGGTCATAACACATCAATAAGAGCTTCTATTATACCCCACTGCATTAGTGTTATACTGCCACCAATATCATGCTCAATCCCCATTGCACGCAGTGCCAGTTTTTGCTCTAGCAGCCGTTCCAACATTTAAAATGTTGAATTCCACCTGGTCTTGACATCTTGGATCAAGTGATGCTCTGTACTAATAGTTTTCTTCTGGAAATTGCTCAAGTACCCATTTGATGTTACTGAATGACGAAAATGACCACACGTTTTTCATGCAACGCTGAGTAAATTACATTCCACTTTATTACTAGAGGCCAGTGGGGCACAGGACCCAAGGCAGCATGGATTCACAACAGGAAGGTCATGTCAGACAAATCTTATAGATTTCTTTGACTCGGTGACCAAAGTAGTAGACCAAGGAGGGGCTGTGGACATGGCCTACCTAGACTTTAGCAAGGCATTTGAAACAGTCACACACAAAAGGTTAATATACAAGTTAGTCAGCATTGGGAGTGGGTCCCAAAGTGGTAGCCTGGGTAATATGCTGGCTGGACAACAGGATGCAGAGAGTTATAGTAAATGGAGTTAACGCTGAAGAAAGGGGGGTTAGTAGCAGGGTACTGCATGTTTCAGTACTGGGACCGGTCTTTTTTAATGTCTTTATAAGTGACATTGCAGAGGGACTGGAAGGAAAAGTATGTCTCTTTGCAGACGACACAAAGATCTGCAACAGGGTCGATACAGAAGGTGGGGTGGAAAGGATGAGAAGGGACTTGGCAAGGTTGCAGGAATGGTCAAAAATATAGCAGCTTAGATTCAATGCAAAGAAGTGGAAAGTAATGCACCTGGGAAACAAAAACCTGGGGGAAGAGTATACAATGGGGGTGAGATACTAACATCAACAAAAATGGAAAGGGACCTGGGGGTAGTCATATCAGATGACCTAAAGGTGGGCAAGCAATGTAAGAAGGCAGTAAGGAGGGCTAGCATGATACTGGGATGCATAGGGGAGAGGCATCATCAGCAGAAAACAAGAAGTTGTTATCCCTCTGTACATACAGTTGGTGAGACCCAATCTGGAGTACTGCATGCACTTCTGGAGACCCCATCTCTGCAAGGACATAGACAGGATGGAAGCTGACTAGAGGAGGGCAACTAAAATGGTGCAGGGTCTGCACCAGAAACATACAAAGAGAGATTAAAGGAGCTTATTATGTATACCCTCGAGGAGATGAGGGAGAGGGGGGACATGATAGAAATGTTCAAGTACCTCAAGGGAATCAACAGAGTCCAAGAGGTAGCATCTTTCAGAAAAAGAGATGTGCAAGAACAAGTGGAAACAATTTGAAAATAGAGGGGGGACGGCTCAGAGGTAACGTGAAGAAATATTTTTTTATGGAGAGGTTTGTGGATACATGAAATGGCCTTTCTGAGGAGGTAGTGGAGTCAAAAACAGTGGGGGAATTCAAGACTGCATAGGACAGACATAAGGCAATTCTAGTGGGGTGTAGGAGAAAGTAGACTGTTGGTTAACTAGAATCTGCAGCTTATCCATTAGGTAGTGAAATGGGCAGACCAGGTGGGCCAAGTGGTCCTTATCTGCTGTCAAATTTTATGGTTCTATGTTTCTATTACCACCGATGGTGTTACACACAACAAGATTTATTGTGTGTCCAAAACAGGGAATAAGTTCATAACCACCATCACTGACTGCTTTCAACATGTTTCTACCATTATCATTAACAAACATGCTAGGATTTAATTTGTTTGCATAGATAAAGTTATTCATCATGGCAATTATATTGAGCAAGATATTGGCAGCAGTATGTTCTCCCTCAAAAACCGCAACATGCAAAAGAGCCATTTTTCACAATGCACTAGAACAATCTATGTCCTGATCTGATTCAACAGCATTCTACACTTCAGTTTCATTTCCAGGAAACTGCACCCAGTGCACCCAGTGAGCTGTTAAAGACAGGTATGCATTACAAGCACTAGTGTTTGTGCAAATGTCAGGAGTAAAGTGAATAATAACCCTTTCAGCACATTATTTATTCACAAATTTTGTTTTTCACTGCAGTATAGATGGAAGGTACGATAGTATGGCTAAATGTGGTACAAGATGGGAGACTGTAATGAGGTTCAAGTAACTTCACAAGCCTTTTGAAATCAGTGTCTTCAACAAGACAGAAAGGCTTGAGGTCAAGAGCTATCATCTCACCTATGCGTGTTGTGATTTTGCATGCGAGAGAGTGATTTAAAGAAAAAAACCTGCCTTGATTCAACGACTTAAAGATCATGTGCAATGGTTTTTACATATTTTTAATAGAAGCTTAAAAAGTTGCAGTTCAAGTCCTTGTGTCATGATTAGTGTTTCCTGAAAATTTCATGCTGTTTGGTTTTGTGGCTTTCTTTAAATCACCACTTGCTAACTTGCTCTGTAGTGGCTGAAAACAGTGAAGTTATTTCTGTCCTCTCAGTAAAGCTTAGAGTGCGATGACATCATTTTGGAGTGGCTTGCTGTTTCAGATTCCCAATCGGAGCAGCACTCTGTAGAGTTTATGGTTTGCTGAGTTCTCCAGGTTTCTTACTAAACCCAGTCTCTGGTTTGTGTTTAGATAGGGCAGTTTAAAATATATCATTCTCTTCCTTTAAAAAGCTGATCATTTCAGTTTTAGTGCCAAATTGAAGTAGTGGAAATCTTTTTCTGTGAGAAATCAGCTTGTCTGTATCACAGCTCTGTTCTTTCTACTCAAACCTCAATTTTTCTCTAACTATACAACACAGGGCTGTTTAATGAATATAAAATAAATCTAAATGTTGTTCATTCACAGAAAGTTTGCTTTTGATGTAGCTTTCATAAATACAATCATGTAAGAACATTTGTTTTCATGTCAGATTAACAAACAGGTGCTTGTCACACTCTGCTACAGTATTTCAAGCACATATACTGTCAGAACTCACAAAGTTCAGTTCTTTGGTGGTTTCTGTGTGAAAATACATCATGTATGTGTATAACTAAAAACACTAAGTGGCATCCCGATGCACCATGTCTCTGCCCCACAGCTGAGGCAGCTGCAGTCTACTGACACCAGTCCCCTGCCCCACAGGCCCCCTGCCTTCTGCTCCACATTCGAGGCTGCCGCACCCTGCTGCCCAGTGTCTTCTTCCACACAGTCAGTGATTGTGCACCCTGCTGCCTCCATCTCCTGCCTAAAGAATTAGGACTACTGCACCCTGCCTCCCCTGCCCAAACAATTGGTGTTACTGCACCCTGCTGCCTTCTCTCCCCCACCCTCACAGTTATGGATGCTGTACCTGTTGTCCCATTCCTGTCTCCACAGTCAAGGCTGCTGTGCTAAGCCCTAGAGTGCCAGGTTCCCTGCCTCCACAGCTGGGGCTGCTGCACCATGCTGCCGTAACACCAGAGGTAGGGATTTTGCTGCACCCTGCTACCCACTTCCATTGCCCCAAATGATCAGGGCTGCTGCACCACATGTACCCCATCTCACAGTCAGGGCTGCTGTACTCTGATGCTCCATGTGTCCTGCCCCACAGTTAAGGCTTCTGCACCATGCTGTCTTCTATCCCCTGTCACCACTGACAGGGCTGCTGCACCCTGCTCCATTCTACACAGTTGGAGTTGCTGTGGCCTGCTGTGCCCTAGAGCCCCATGCCTCTGCAGTTAGGGCTGCTGCACCATGCTGCCACTTGCCACAAGATTCAGGGCATTTGCTGCATCCTGTTGCATGCCTCCACAGTTGAGGCAGTTGTACCCTGCTGTCTCCCTGCCACCAGAGTTAGATCCTTTGCTACACCCTGCTGAGACAGGAACAGGGGTAACATGTGCAGTATCCCTGACTGTGAGGGTGAGAGAGAGAGAGAGAGAGAGAGAGGGTAGTAGGGTGCAGCAACCCCAGCTATTTGGGAAGGGTGCAGCACAAAAGTAAGGGCATTTGCTGCATCCTGTCCCCTGCCTGTGGAGGCAAGGGGTTCTGTGGTGTAGCAGGGCACAGTGTGGCAGGGAACAAGGAACATCATGGTGCAGAAGCCCTGACTGTGGGGCAGGACACAGGTGGGCATCAGGGTACAGCAGCCCAGACCATTTGGGGCAATGGAAGTGCATAGCAGGGTTCATCAGGCAGCCCCAACTGTGGATGCAGGCAGCATCAGACTCTAGGGTGTAGCACAGCAGCCCTGACTGTGGAGACAGGAACAAGGGGCAGCAGGGTGCAGCAGCCCTGAATGTTCAGGCAGGAGATAGAGGTGGCAACAGGATACAGCAGCCCAAACTATGGGACAGGGTGCAGCAGCCATGCCTGTTTGGGGCAAGGGATGTGGGGGAGCAGGGTATAGCAAAGGATTTGAATCTGGTGGCAGGGGGACAGCAGGGTGCAACTGCCTCAGCTGTGGAGGCCTGCAACAGGGTGCATTCCTCCACAGTTGAGGCATGCAACAGGGTGCAGCAAATTCCCCGAATCTTGTGGCAAATGGCAGCATGGTGCAGCAGCCCTAACTGCAGAGGCATGGGGCTCTACAGCACAGCAGGCCATAGCAACCCCAACTGTGTAGAAAGGAACAGGGTGCAGCAGCCCTGTCTCTGGTGATAAGGGACAGAGAACAGCATGGTGCAGAAGCCTTGGCTGTGATGCAGAACACAGGGGGCATCAGGGTACAGCAGCCCTGACTGTGAGATGAGGTACACGTGGTGCAGCAGCCCTGACCATTTGGGGCAACAGAAGTGAATAGCAGGGTGTAGCAAAAGCCCCACCTCTGGTGGCTAGGGCAGCATGGTACAGCAGCCCCAGCTGTGGAGGCAGGGAACCTGGCACTCTAGGGCTTAGCACAGCACGGCAGCCCTGACTCTGGAGACAGGAACAAGGGGCAACAGGTTCAGCTTCCTGAACTGTGAGGGTGGGGGAGAGGGCAGCAGGATGCAGCAACCCCAATTGTTTAGGCAAGGGGAGGCAGGGTACAGCATCCCTGATTCTTTAGGCAGGGGAATGAGGTAGCAGGGTGCACAAGCCTTGACTGTGTGGGAGAAGATGGTGGGAAGCAGGATGCAGCAGCCTCAAATGTGGAGCAGATGGAAGGGGGCTTTTGGGGCAGGGACAGGTGGCAGTAGATTGCAGCTGCCTCAACTGTGAGGCAGAGACACGGTACATCAGGATGCCACATACTGTTTCTAGTTATACCTAATATAATGTATTTTCACACAGAAACCACCAAAGAACTGAAATTTGTGAGTTCTGACAGGGGCCTGTCACACTCTAACATACTAACATACTATTTGCCAGCAGATTAGGCCTTATGGTCTATCAAGTCTGCTCGAACCTAGATCCTTAGTTGGGTGCAGAGACCCTCCCATCCCTTGTGCTCCAGAAACCCCTATCATCCATCCCCACCCCCCCGGGACAGGCCATCATCTGATACATCCACTTTCTGTGTCTGTCCCACCCTCTCTTAAAGCCCTCCACTGTGGATCTCTGAACCAGCTCACCAGGCAGAGCATTCCAAGGGTCCACCACCCACTCAGTGAAAACCTCCTACTCTTTTCCCCTCACCCTTCCACCTTCCAACTTCAAACCATGCCCTCTGGTGATGCCTCCCTGCTTTAGTCTAAAGATCCCTCCATGTTTACTCCTATTTATTCCTTGAGGTACTTGAAGACCCCAATCATGTCCCCCTGTCTCTCCTCTCTCCAATGAAAACAGGCAGAGCTCTCAAGTCTGTCCTCGTAAGTCAAACCCCTAGCCCTCGTATCATCTTTGTTGCCCTCCTCTGTACCCTCTCCAGGAGCTGTATGTCTCTCTTCAAGTGTGGTCTCCAGTACTGTACACAGTACTCAAGGTGTGGTCTAACCAGTCCATTGTACAGTGGCAGAATCACTTCCTTGCTCCTTGAGGTGATCCCCTGCATGCATCCCAACATCCTGTTTGCCTTGCTAGCTGCTCTCCTGCACTGCTCAGAGTTATTCATACATGTATCCACCATGACCCCTAGGTCTTTTCCCCTGTTGAGGCTTCCAGCACCTCCTCCCAGGGTGTACCTGTGTTTAGGTTTCCACCAAGATGCAACACCTTGCACTTGGTGATATTGAAATTTAATTTCCATGTGTGAGCCCAGCTTCCAGGGTGTCCAGGACCCTTGCAGGGCCAACCTCCCCTCTTCTCCCTCAACTACTGCTCCCATCTTGGAGTCATCCGCGAAGAGACTCATTTCACACCCTATACCATCCCTGATGTCTGATATGTATGCATTAAACAGGATTGGACCCAGGACCGAGCCCTGTGGTACCCCACTACCAACCTCTGTAGGGTTCGAGAGCTCCCCACAGACCACTACTCTCTGAGTGCATCCAGCTATCCAGTTTTCAATCCATCTGACCATCAAAGGGCCTACTCCTAACCCCATCAGTTTCTCCACCAGACCATTGTGGGGGACAGAGTCAAACGCCTTGCTGAAGTCCAAGAATAATACATCCACAGGCTTACCCTGTCCAGTTCTGATGTTACCCATTCATAGAACTCCACAAGGTTGGTTTGACATGATCTACCTGGCACAAACCCATGCTTCTGACTATCCAGACCTCCCACCTCCCCAAGTAAACCCCAATCGTTCCTTTAGTATACTCTCCATTAATTTTCCCACCACCGAGGTTAAACTGATGGGTCTATAGTTTCCTGGTACTTCCTTCCCGCCTTTTATGGATTGGTACCACATGCCTCTCAATAATCCCTAGGTACCTCCCTGTCTCAAGTGACCTGTTGAAACGCCAGGGTGCAGCCAGTATGTCCGCCAATTCCATAGTACTCTCGGATGAATGCCATCCGCCCAGGAGATTTGTCTTTTTAGGGCCTTGAGGGCAAACCACACACTTTTGGTGGGATGGCATCATCTGTCCTCCACCTTACTGGTCTTTTTATCCTTATCCAGATGTGACACCCCTGGGGTACCTTTCCCTCCCTTTTGCTCCATTTCTGTTGCTCCCCTGATCCCACTCCCTGCCGCTTCTATCCCCTTTGTGCCTTGCTTTGTAGATATCCCATCCCCCTCCCTAGTGAACACAGAGGCAAAGTACTCGTTAAATACCTCTGCCTGGTCCCTCGCCTCTTCCACCCACCCTTCTGATCTCAGCTACAGTATTTCAAGCACATGTACTGTTTGTCAATCTGACATGAAAAAAAAATGTTCTTACATGAAATCTGATTATGGAGGCTACATCTGTGAATGAACAAAATGTATATTTATTTTATATTCATTTAATAGCCCTGTGTTATCTACTGTAGTTACAAAAACAATCTGAGTTTTGATTAGAAAAAAAATGAGAGCTCTGATAGACAAGCTAATTTCTCACAGAGAAAAATTTCCACTACTCCACTAATTCAGCATTGAAATTAAAATGATCAGCTTTTTATGAGAAGATAATGTTATATTTTAAGCTGATCTATCTAAACACAAGCCAGAGACTGGGTTTGTAAGAAACTTGGAGCCCTCAACAAACCATTAACTCTACAAACTACTTCTCTGATTGGGAATCTGAAACAGCAAGCTACTCCAAATTGATGTCACTGCACTCTAAGTTTGCCTGAGAGGACAGAAATAACTCCACTGTTTTCAGCCACTGTAGAGCAAGTTAACAAATGCTGATTTAAAGAAAACCACAAACCCAAACAGTATGAAATTTTCAGGAAACACTAATCATGACACAGGGAATTGAATTTCAACGTTTCAAGCTTTTATAAAAAATATGTAAAAATCGTTGCACATGATCTTTAAATTATAGTGGTTTGTTTCTGCTTGCTCCCTTGGCTGTCTGAAGAACTATTGCTACGTAATTCACGATGTTATGTTTTTATATGATTCCATGTACCAGTGGTGGCTAGATGGCTTATTTGCCTACCTCAAATAATATGAGCTTTGTAATATACACAAATAGCTGTTGTGACATCTTCTGGATGCTAAGTAAAATGCTGCCATATAGTGACTTCTGAGAAGAAGAAAAATAATATTTTTTTTGCTGAAGATTTTTGGTTCAAATTTGACTAAAATAAAGCAGAAACAGATGTTTGTGCTGCTGGTGGAATACTAACATTAGTGTCACTATCATTTCTCTCATCATCAGAAAGAAAAGAGAGGTCTAAAAAATTGGTTTCATTTGACTCATTCAAAATATCATCATTTGAACAGCAAGTGTTAATTAAGGTAGATGAACTACAATTGGAATTAGCCGATGTTGCTGAAGTAGTGATGGCACTGGATTTGGCGTGCTGTTTTCTAGGAGTACATGGCAGATCACTTGTTTCTAAAATAATAGAGGCAGTGTCAGTATCACTAGAAGTAGCATCTGCAGTAGCAATCAAGTCATTGTTTTGCTCTATTGTATTAGCACTAGCAGCAGTTGTGCTAACAACAGTAGTTTTGCTGATAATGGGAATGTTTGTACTGGCAAGAGGAGTACTGCTGCTTCCACTGTATTATTATTCTGATTTTCTGTGGAATGTGCACTAGTACTGCATTTTACTGATTTTAGAAAAAGGGGGAAGCAAGCTTCTTTGAAACATGATTGTCCGTTACTGCTGCTACCACAGCTACTACTAGCACTGAGTGCAGAACAAGTTGGTCGGTGAGCAGATGTAGAAGAACTTTGTTTTTAATTCAGTGCATTATGTGCTTTAGAAAATGGACTTCAATTTTTTGGTTTAACAATATGACCAGATCTTCTTTGCTTCACTCCAAATGGCACTTTTGCTCTTGGTGGAGCACAAGGACTACTGGTGTTGTCCTCATCACTGCTGTTGCTGACTGTATCTTTATTTGTTCTTTTGCTAATGGTAATGTGATAAAATGGTGGTGACACTGGAAAAATATACAGCGCTACAGAGCCTAGTATTGACAAGACCTGTGATTTGTTTAATGTCACACTGTACAAGATGAACAAGGACACAGACACTGCAGTCTGTAGTCTGCACGACTATGGTGCTTCAAGAAAAGAACTGATTTTATTTTTAATGGTCACACTGTGCAAGATGAACAAGAATGCTGACCTTTGGCACTCAGCACCTCCATGGTACCTCAAGAAATAACTGATTTTTTAATGGTCACACTGGGCCAGATGAACAAGGACACTGACTCTCTGCAGTCTGCACCACTACGGTGCCTCCAGAAAATAACTGATTTTTTTAAATGGTCACATTGGGCAAGTGGACAATGTAACTGACCCTTTGCACCACTGTAATTTCTTTTCTTTTTTAAAGGTCACACTGGGCAAGATGAACAAGGACGCTAACACTCTGCAGTTGGCACCACTACAGTACCTCAGGAAAAGAACTGATTTTTTTTTAATGGTCCAACTGGGCAAGATGAACAAGGTCGCTGATTCTCTGCAGTCTGCACCACTACAGTGCCTAAAGAAAATAACTGTTTTTTTTAATGGTAACACTGTGGAAGATGAACAAGGACACTGACTCTTTGCAGTCTGCACCACTACGGTGCCTCAAGAAAAGAACTGATTTTTTTTAATGGTCATACTGGGCAGGACGGACAACATAACTGACCCTTTGCACCACTGTAATTTCTTTTTTTTTTAATGGTCACACTGTGCAAGACAGACAACATAACAGACCCTTTGCACCACTATAATTTTTTTTAATGGTCGCACTGTGCAAGATGAACAAAGTAAATGCCTGACCCTCTGCATCTGCAGTACTTTTTTTGTCTCACTGAGTGAGATTATAACAACCTCTGTAGTCTGACTCTGTGCTTATTTTCTTTCTTTTTCTTTGTTTATTACACTAGTTTTTTTTACCTGAGTTGCTCTGCACTCCCAGGGCAGTCACAATCTCTCACAGCCACACACACTCCCCTGTCCCTGCCTTCCCAGTTCCCACAGACCGCAGCTAGTTGGGAATGCAGCTGCCCGGTTACTTACTGGGCAGCCAAAATTTTGCCACATTACACCAGTGTTGTGTGAGCTGCACTGGCTGCCAGTCAGGTGGAGGATCCTCTTTAAGATGGGTCTTCTCACCTATAAGACCCTACTCAATAGTTAGTGTTGTAATAGTTATACTATCACTTCAGTTTTCTTAGTGTCATTTCTTCTTTTTATGTTTTTTTTTTAACTTTAAACTCTTGCAGTCTTTCTTTGAAGATCTTTATCTATGCAGCAAGCAACACTGCCCCATGGCCCAATTGCCTTCCTCAGCTGTCCTTCTCTGCCATCATCATGATCTCTCACCCCCTCCACCAACTGTACCACATGCACTGTGTGATATACATGCATAAATGGACCCCTGGGAACATTCAGTGGTTGTTGTTTTTTTTTTTCTCCCAGGCATGCGCTAACACTATGACAGACATTTGAGAAAAAGAGAAAGGGGCTGAATTCTGCACTGCCAGACTGGATAGCCTGACAAACAAGCAAAATGTGGACATTTGTGGACTGTGGTTACTATATTATATTTTGTAACACTTTAAATGTTTTTTCTTTCATGAGTATATTAGTTTTATATCAACTCTTAGCTCAGCCAGTCATTCTCAAGTAGGTATGAATATGCATTATATTAGATTTAAATGAGAAGTAGAGGTGGGTGAAGTGGCCGAAATTTGCTCTGGGGAGTGATTCATGGAGTAACGTGGAATCCTTAAAGTGCTGCACAATGCGAAGCGGAGTACTTTGCATCATAATGGGGAAGGTAAAGTCCATTAAAACCAGTGACTTAGCATTATTCCCCCTTCCCAGTACCACTTCTCCACCAATTTTAAGGCGAACTACATTGAAATCAATGTACTCCACATCACTTTGCCTTGTTATTGAGCTCCAAGACGAATTTGCAACGCTTCATGGGATTGCAGGTCACATGGGCTCTAGATTGTTCTGCACAGCCTCAGTTCTGTATAGTGTGTGTGTAGTGGAAGATGGAGACAGTTTCTTCTCAGAGCTCTGCGATTCAAATCCTCTAAAAGCTGTTAGAAAAGCCTTTTTGAGCTATTATTTTTGCTCAAAATTTAGTGCATTGATTGTAGGAAACCCTCCTGTGCTGATATTATCGAGTGTTTATTGTTTGTGTGTGGATTTTGAATGTTAATTTAGAACAGTCAGTCTGTGTACTGTGAAGTGTGCTTTGGGGAAGGGGTGTATCTGTGGTGTAGGTAGATTAACTGGGAGAAAAATGCAGTCTTTTTGTTTTGGTTATATTTTTCTTGTACAACTGTGTTAATGTACACACAGTAATATTTTCAGTAATTCTTGACTTTTGTCCCTGATTGTAGTTGTGCAGCAGTGTATAATTTCAGTTTGTTTAAAACATTTGATTATATTGCTGAAGGTTTTCAATTTCCTACCCAATACTTATAGGGTGTGAGCAAGTGTGTGTGCGATGTGTACCATTAAATTAGACAACTTTTATTGTGCCAGAGTAATTGCAGCAGTGTGAACCTGCTATCCACCACACCTACATGAATTTCTATACTGCTTTGTGGTATCTTTACTGGTTGTGGAGTGTTACTGCCGTGCACTACCCCCCCAACCGGCAAAAGGTATTCTTTTCCAGATTTGGATTTGTGACTTATGAGCACTGGTTAGGTGTTGTTGCGCCTTTGTGTCTGACTCTGTGTCTCTTGAGTGTGCAGCACAATCTTAATCTGTCTATGCATTTGCAGTACACCATTAATTCTGGGAGACTTTGCATTTCTTGTTACGCTCACATTTCACTTCATCAGCACTGGGGAATTTTCTGGACACAAGACAGTAACATTTTGGGGATGCACATTATTTCTGGTGACTGTGTGTGGTCACTGCTCACATGATGGAGTGCACCATTAATTCTGGGAGGCTTTGCATTTTATGTTACCCTCTCATTTCACGTCATCAGCACTGGGGAAGTTTCTGGACAAAAGACAGTAGCATTTTGGGGATGCAAATTAATTCTGGTGACTGTTTGTGACCACTGCACGCATGACTAAGTGTGCCATTAATTCTGGGAGATTTTGCATTTTTTTGTTACCCTCTTATTTAATTTTGCCAGGACTGGGGAATTTTCTGGACTCAAGACAGTAGCATTTTGGGGATGTACATTAATTCTGGTGACTGAGTGTAACCACTGCACACATAACTTAGTGTGCCATTAATTCTGGGAGACTTTGCATTTCTTGTTACTCTCTCATTTCACTTTGTCACTACTGGGGAATTTTCTGGACACAAGACAGTAGTATTCTGGGGATGCAAATTAATTCTGATGACTGTGTGTGACCACTGCTCGCATGACAGAGTGCATTTTTTGTTATCCTCTCATTTCACTTCGTCAGCAATGGGGAATTTTCTGGACACAAGATAGTAGCATTTTGGGTATGCACATTAATTCTGGTGTCTGTGTGTGATGTGACCACAACCACTGCACACATGACTGAGTGTGCCATTAATTCTGGGCGACTTTGTATTTCTTGTTGTGCTCTCATTTCACTTCGTCAGCACTGCAGAGTTTTCTGAACACAAGACAGTAGCATTTTTGGGAAGTGCAATAATTCTGGTGACTGTGTATGTGGGGGGGGGCACTGGGTGGCTGTCAATATTGTTACCACTCCGCCTTACTTTATGTTAAGGTAGAATGAGAGTGTGAAGTAATAATTACAAGGCAAAGTGAGCCTTTCCTATTGGCCACTCTGCATAGCTGAGTGACAACGCGAAGTGGCGACTTCATGTTCACTTCACCAGAGGGAATTTAATTTGGCTGCATCTCTAATGAGGAGGCATGAATGACTGATGCTACCTCTGATGAAGCCACTGATAAGTTGGGGCAAACCTTAAGGTCAGTGGGTGCTTACATTTACAGGCTTTTTTTTCACAAAGACAATATGCATTCCAGTGATTAACTACATCCCAGAAGGGACCCACAAGAGAATTGTCAGCTAATTTCCTGACATTTATCCATCAGTGGACATGCTATCAACAAGAATAGGGAGGGGAACATGTTGTCTTTAAGAATAAATCTTCTTTTATCCCCCATCTAATACTACAGTGACAATATTTGAGAAAGCCTGTCCTCAGGATTTAGAAGTAATATTTAAGAATCATGAAAGATCTCATTATTAAGATTGAACAGCAAAGGAGAGGCAAGTAATTGAAAACTTGAAAAAAATACTTGTTATGTAATTAAACCTGTGCACAAGGGGTGTGGGTCAATAGTTGTTTGGAGTAAAGACCAGTATGAGAAAGAGATGTGGAAATAATTAGGCAACACTGATTTCTATGTTCCTCTTGATTATGATCCCACAGAAATACTTAAAGAAAAAACTGATGTTTTGTTATATGAGGCTCTTTTAAATTAAATAATTTCTAAAGATGTGCATGACTTTTTGAGAGTTAAACATCCTGTACGAGTGCCCATATATGGCCATCCCAAGATCCACAGTAATTTGTGGGAGCCCCCAGCTAGGCCAATTGTGGCCAGTATTGGCTTGGCTTTAACTCAGGCTGTTGATTTTCACTTTAGGGCCCTGGACACACTAGTGGTCTTAAAACGTTTTAAGAGCTTAAAATGTTTTAAAACTGTGGAAACCTGTTTGCAGATACACTGTGCAGTGGTGTAAACCATGTTTAAAAACTGTTTTATAACCCTGAAAAATAGCTAGTCTATAGTACGGTTTTTAAACTGGTTTAATTGAAGCACGGTTTATCATTTTGAATGTGTCCGCTTGAACCCAGGTAGTTCTTTAACACGGTCCTCCAGTTTCCATCACATGACTTGAAACTCCATGATGCATTGCTTCTTGTTACCCCAGAAGTGCAAAGTGTGGCTATTTTGAAGAAACCTGCTGTTTTTGTTGTCATCCGAGGAGAGCTAATTTTATTTTAAGAAGAATGACTGATCGGGCAGCCAGTTGGTCTGAGGAGGCAACCAAGCTTTTAATTGATTGTTGGTCTCTAGAAGCCATACAAGACCAGTTAAATAATTTTACTCATAATTCTAAAATATATGAACAGATATCAGTTCATCTTATTTCTCGCGGTCATGATCGCAGCGCCAAACAGCGTCGTGAAAAAATAAAACAACTGAAAGTGCGGTTTCATAAGGTGAAAGACAACAATCGAAAGTCAGGATCTTGTCAGGTTACTTGTCCTTTCTATGAGGAATTAGACCATATACTAGGCACCAGACCAATCTCTACATCATCTATTGTAATCGAAAGTGGTGAAGGTGGTTGTGGAGAGAGCAACAATATGGCATTTGAAGATGTGACTCATGAGGTTTTACACATCGATGGTATGCTTAGATTTCATACTGCCTTTTCATGTTGCCCAAGGGTGCCTACTGCAACATTTAAAACAAATTTATCAAGTTATTTGATCAATTGTGTCTGCCTGGTCCACTACCCCCCCTCCCCTCCTCTTCTGAATTGCAGAAAGAATTATCTTCTTCTCAGTTATCTCCTATTATTGACACATTAGTATGTTAGTACACTCGCATTTTCGGTAACTCCAATGAGCGGTGTACTTGAAACCTGTGCTCCATAATCACCTCTTGGCATGTGCTATTGGATCACCAACTGTATATTTAAACGTTGCTCAAGAAAGCCAATAGTTAAAAATATACTGTGCGGTTTAAATTGTAGACATATATTTCAGCCTGATCACATTCCATATACTGCTGAAATCCCCAGCCGCAATGTAATCCCATCATCTGTGTGATGCACTGTTACAGAAATTGAAAGAAGAGATAGGGTGTGGAATGATGATAGCTGGGTCAGTGTGGGGAGCTGGGAGTGTAGTGTGGTAGCTCGGGTTACCTGGAGTACGATGATGTGAAGTGGGTGCTGTATGAGAAGCTGCTGCAGCAATATGGGCAGAACTGTTGAGCAATGTGAGGAGATCTGGGATGTTGTATGGGGAGAGCTGAGTGCAGTATTGGGAAAACTGGTGGTGCAGTTTAGGGACAGTCTGTTATGATTTTGGGTAGCTATGCTGACTTGGGGACACATGTGTGAAGAACTGTTATGTGCAGCACATGCTTTTCTTGTGACTTTTCCACTTTCCCATTTTGTTTCTCTCCGACATCTCATAAGCTCCCTCCCCCCCATTTAGGCTGCCACTCCTTCACCATTTTCAGTTGTCCCTCCTCAGGTGAACTTTATCTCCCCTATCTGCCTGTATTATGCAGTCTGTTAATTTAGCTTGATTACCTCTTCCTTTTCTGTCATCTCCCTCACACCCTGAAACAGAACCTGGTGTCTCTTTCAATTTGACTTGCCCAGCTCCCTGTCTCCTTGTATATTGTCGCCATTTTTTGTTTGCTCTTTTTTTCAATACGCCCTTGGCTTTCTCGACCCCTTTTGCAGTTTGCGGCTGTTGCCAGATACCTTCCTGTCAACTTGCTGTCTCATATCTAAACTGACCAATCTTTAGTTAGCTTGAGTGGGGCAAACTGATTTATAAGGGGCAGTTGGACAGCTTTTGGGAAGTGTAGGGACAGACCTCAGCATGTGAGTGTGTGTGTTTAGGTGAAAGCAGAAAATGTGTCCCCACACCAGCTGCTTGCCTCTAAGTACCTTGAAAGAAAGGAAAGGTAACACCCACACTTACATCAAAAGTGGTGTGAACCTTGTGGAATGGAGACCTGTGTACCAAAATCTGTCATGCACTTCATAGTCACATAGTAGGTGTTCTCAAGTCATACACCATGGTCAAATGGAGAAAAGGCAACAAACAAAAAAAATAAATAAAAAAATGCTACCATTCCCAGTCAGTGTTTTGCCCCTTCTATTAGTGTAGCCCCCGGATCATCCATGTGAGCTAAAAATACAGCAGCTCTGCTACACCATCTTTCCCTTTTGTACTGTTGGTTCCTACTCTGCTGTTCAGTGTTATGGCTCAGTACAGTCCAACTGTGGCAGAGTGTGTAGCTAACAGTTCGTTGGTACCGCAGCTGCTGTATCGCAGCATCAGGATTCCCTCTTCTCTTTGTCTGCCTGACAGTGGTGTGCTAATGTGTTCCTCGTCATCCACCCACGGCCAGTGATCTAGTGAGCTTATGTACTGTGGTGGTCACAGCTGAAGTACGGATTGGGATCCCTTTTTATGTATCGCAGCTTGTTAGCATGCCCCTACATAATAGCATGCGCTACCCCTTTTTACTGAACTCTCTGGTCACTTCAAATGTTTTTTCTCTTTGTGTGTGTGTGTGTGTGTGTGTGTGTGTAGAGTTTGCCGTTTGATACATGACGGTATAGTCTCAGATGGTAATCCAAATTGTCATATAACTAATGATTATAGGCAAAACGAAATGTATGCAAGACCCCCCCCAACCATGTTTTGTACAGTGACACTTTGTTCTTACCATTTGTATTATTTAATTCATGGGTTGCACTACAGATTGTCCCCTGCTCTAAACCTCCCCTACCTCACCTGTACATCTTCTCTAGCCAGGTCATTTGCACCTAGATGGATAACTACAGGAGCTTCACCCCACACCCTGCATAAGCTGATCACTGGACATACTCTCTCCATTATCTTCCCAGGCATGCATGTCACTTTTCTGCCTGTGTGCACAACCCCTTTCCTCACCAACATATTCCATTCGCTACTGAGTCTCACAGTATAACAATTCTGCAACCTCTCTTCTTCTGCTCCCCACCTACTACCTGCATCTCTCTGTACTGATTTTCTTTCTGCAAGCTTATTTTGAGTCAGGTAGCTAAACCACGGGGATGGGAAAGAAGCATGGTCGAGGTATGATTTAAAACTTCCACCTCCCATTTTTTTTACCTGGTCATCCAGTTTCTGCCCAGTCTGGTTCCCCCCCCCCACCATGTGGTGGTGTCACACTGCTGCGGTATTTTGCCAAAGACAAAATAATTCCAGCATCTCACTGCTCCGTCGCAGTGGCTACTGCACCAATGAACAGTTAGTTATACAGGCAACATGATAAGAATACTGTCACACTACTTAACATGAATAAAATGTTCAAATAATTTGCTTTACCTGTGAGGAGGCAATGGAGGTTGGAGAAAGCAGGGTCACCCAGACAAATTAACAAATGCAGACTGCACGATTCCCATTCCAAGTCATGACTCCTGCCCAAGGAGATAAACTCAAACTGTCATATACAGCACGGAGGAAATAATGAGCAGGCAACTGTCAGTAGTTCCATTTTGGTGAGACCCGATTTTTTGGGGTAACATTCTGGCAATAATAGCATATTCTCAAAGCAGATAATAAACTGACACAATGCAATACTGTATTTTTTTAATGAGCATTACATACAGTAATGAGCAATGCATATTACTGTCAGTTCAGCTGTTCAACCAACTGCTAATATGCGTGGTCATCCTCGGCTAAACTAACCAGCTCACAATGCCTAAAATATCATTTGTACTACTCGTTTTGCTAAAGAACAGCATTCATTATGACAACACCATATCTGCTTTCTGAATATGTTCTTAATACATACTGTATGTTAGCACAAAAAATAACTCGGGACTCGACACAATGCATTGAATTAACATTTGAACTTTTGCATGCTCCTGTGCAGCATCCATGTACAAACACTGATAAACAGCACTTAAAGCAACATTTTTTTAGCATACATATGTTGTTATACATTGAAACATTGACTACCTGGCTGCAGCTGTTATGTATTTTGTATTTATACATGACATTGCAGAGGGACTGGAAGGAAAAGTATGCCTCTTTGTAGATGACACAAAGTTCTGCAACAGCTTTGATACACAAGAAGGCATGGAAAGGATGAGAAGGGACTTGGCAAGGTTGGAGGAATGGTCAGAAGTATGGCAGGTAACATAGAAACATAGACTTTGACGGCAGATAAGGACCGCTAGGCCCATCTAGTCTGCCCATTTCCCTACCTACAGGATAGGCCGCAGATCCTATTTAACCAACAGCCTATATCTTCCTGCCCCCCACAAGAATTGCCTTATGTCTGTCCCATGCATTCTTGAATTCTCCCACAGTTTTAGACCCCACAACTTCCTCAGGAAGGCTGTTCCATGCATCCATTACCCTCTCTGTGAAATAATACTTCCTCACATTGCCCCTGAACTTCCCTCCTTCTATCTTTAAATTGTGTCCCTTGTTCTTGCAAGTCTCTTTTTCTGAAAGATGCTACCCTCTTGGACTTTGTTGATTCCCTTGAGGTACTTGAAAGTTTCTATCATGTCCCCCTCCTTCTTTCCTCAAGGGTATACATATTAAGCTCCTTTAGTCTCTGCTCATACGGCTTCTCTTGCAGACCCAGCACCATTTTAGTTGCCCTCCTCTGACCTGCCTCTATCCTGTCTATGTCCTTACGGAGATGGGGTCTCCAGAACTGGACACAGTGTTCCAGATGGGGTCTCACCAACTGTCTGTACAGAGGGATAACAACTTCCTGTTTTCTGCTGCTGATGCTCTCCCTATACATCCCAGTATACCCCGGCCCTCCCTACTGCCTTCTCACATTACTTCTAACCTTAAGGTCATCTGATATGATTACCCCAGGTCCCTTTCCTATTTTGTTGTTACTACCTCCCCACCCATTGTGTGATTCTTCCCTGGGTTCTTGTTTCCCAGGTGCATTATTTTGCACTTTTTGCATTGAATCCTAGCTGCCACGTCAGACCATTCCTCCAACCTTGCAAGTCCTTTTCATCCTTTCCACGCCTCCTTGTGTATCAACCCTGTTGCAGATCTTTGTGTCATCTGCAAAAAGGCATACTTTTCCTTCCAGTCCCTTTGCAATGCCACTGATGAAGACATTAAAAAGGACTGGACCCAATACTGAACCCTGCGGTACCCCACTAGTAACCGCCCTTTCTTCAGAGTGGACTCCATTTACAATTACCTTCTGTGTCCTGTTGTCCAGCCAATGTTTTACCCAGGCTACCACCCTGGGACCCACTCCCAGGCTGGTTAATTTGACTAATAATCTTTTGTGTGGGACTGTGTCAAATGCCTTACTAAAGTCTAGGTAGGCCATGTCCACAGCCCCTCCCTGGTCTACTACTTTGGTCACCCAGTCAAAGAAATCTATTAGATTCGTCTGACATGACCTTCCCGCTGTGAACCCATGCTGCCTTGGATCCTGTGCTCCACTGACCTCTAGGTACTCAACTATTCTTTCCTTCAGAAGTGACTCCATCACTTTCCCTACCACAGAGGTCAGACTGACAGGTCTGTAGTTTCCTGCCTCTGTCTTGGTCCCACTTTTGTGAAAGGGAATCACATCCCCTTTCCTCCAGTCCTCGGGTACCACACCATCCTCCCATGATTTATTAAAAGAGTAGCCAGTGGTTTCACTAGTTTCTTCCTTAATTCTTTTAGAATTCTGGGTGAATTCCATCAGGACCCATTGCTTTGTCCACCTTCAGTTTTAGGAGTTCTTGCAGAACCCTTTCTTCTGTGAAAGGACTGGGATCGACCCCCTATCAAGAGTGTTTCTGTTAATTGGATTAGCACTTCCCTCCTCTTTTGTGAATACTGAGCAGAAATATTTGTTCAGTATTCCTGCTTTTTCACTGTCCCCTCTGCCCACCCACTCGCTTATTCTATTCAGCCTCACTATCCTCCTTTGTCTTTCTACGCCGCTTATGTACCTATAAAAGGTTTTATCCCTTCTTAACTGAGTTGGCTATCTTTTCCTCAGTTTGGGCTTTTGCTATTCTGACTTCCCTCCCTGCTTCTTTTCTGCCTTAACTGGTACAGCTTCTGTCCTGCTCCTTCTGTGTTTCCTTATACTTGGAATGCTATCTTTTCTTCCTGACTTTCACAGCCACCTCTCTTGACAACCATAGTGGCTTTTTCTTTCATTTTGATTTGTTTATTTGCTTCACACAAAGGCTTGTTGCCTCTGTGATGGCAGTTTTGATAATTCCCCATTGTTGCTCCACACCTCCTTCTAGCCTGTTGCTAAGTGCTTTCTGAGGCACTCTCCCATCTTGCCAAAGTCAGCCCTCCTAAAGTCCAGTACCCTCACTTTTGTATGGCTTGACTCTGTAGCTGAGTTTAACGGAACCACACTGTTTGATGGTCACTTGTCCCCAGATGGCAACCCACTTCTAGATCTGAGATCCTCTCACTGCCCCTGTTTGAGAGTATGAGGTCTAAGATTGCTCCCTCACGAGTGGGTTCCAAAACTAGCTGTCTAATGCCTGCCGCCTGTAGGGCATCAAGAATGGCCCTGCTCTTGGATGTCGCTGCAGCAAATGTGCTCCAGTTAACATCTGGCATATTCAGGTCTCCCATCAACAGTATCTCCCCTTTCTCTGCCATTCAAAGAATGCCTTCCATTATATCCCTGTCCATTCCTTCCCCCTGACATGAGGGTCTGTACACAACCCCCTGTGCAGATTGTGGTGCCCTTTCCAGTCTCCAAGGTGACCCACAGTGCCTCCTCTAGTCCCTGTTTACTCTTTTGTTCAGTTGCTTTTATCCCTTCCTTTACATAGAGAGCTACTCCTCCCCCTCTTCTCCCCTGCCTGTCTCTCCTGTAGGTTATGTACCCTGGTATGTTAACATCCCAGTCATGGTTCTCTGTGTACCATGTTTCTGTGACTGCTACAATATCCAGGCATCCCTCTTTCATTAAGGCCACCAACTCAGGGAGCTTGTTGCCCAGACTATGGGCATTGGTACTCATTACCCTCCATTTCCTGATGGCCTTACCCCCTTTTGCCCCATCCCTGTCCTTCTTGCCTTTGTCACTTTCTCCATTTACCCCTGCCCTTCTCCCTATCGACACCTCCATGTTGGTGTTTGCCACACTTACTACCGTGATTGTTTGGGGGGGGCTAGGATTTTCCTGCTCCTTTCCAGTGCCACCCCCCTTGGCTAGTTTAAAATCTTGCCAATGAAGCATTTAAACCTATCACCTAGGATCCTGGTTCCTCCCGGACAGATGCAGCCCATCATGCCAGTATAGGCTTGCATCACTCCAGGTGGACCCCAGTCCCCAATGAAGCCAAACCTGAGCTCCACACCAGTTTTTCAACCACTGATTGAATCCCATGGTACGGAACACCCTAGCCTCTCCTATGCCATAGATGGGTAGCACCTCCGAGAAGGTTACGTATGCTAGCTTCTTGTCTAAGGCCCTCCCAATTCCACAAACTCTTCCTGCACTTCTCTAATCCCTTTCTAGCCAGGTCATTTGTCCCTAAGTGGACAATGACATCCAGCTCCCTCCCCTGTGCAGCTGCTCTGGCAATCCTGAGGATTCGCTCCCTGTCCCTCCAAGCCATGGCGCCAGGCAGGCACCTTACCTCCCTCTCACCTTCCTTGCCCAGTTCTACCTTCCTAACAATGGAGTCCCCCACCAGGAGTTGTTTCCTTCCCCTGCAGGGTCCCCTGCCACCCTCCTGTGGGTCTCCTATCTGGAGGTTCCCAGCATCCTCCTTGGTCTCCACTGTAGGTGCCTCCATAGAGGAACCACACTTTGCCAGAATGGCATAGGAATTGTGGAGAGGTACAACTGGAGGGATGTGCCTCTGTTCCACCACCCTCACCCTCCCTGAGCCCACTGTGGTCCAACCGATCCTCTTTCTTGGCAACCTCTGAGGCAACGGCAGTGGCACTGGTGGTCCCTGGATGGAGGAGGAGATCCCACAAATCCTGGCCAACTCAGCCTGGAGATGAGCAACCTCCTCCCTCAGCCCAGAGAGGTGCCTGCAGATGGGACAACACCGCATCCCCAGAACATCTCCCGAAGACTGCTGCTCCACAGCCACTGCACTGCACCACTCCAATCATGTCTTATTTCTGGCTCCTTAACTGTTTGCAATCCTTACTCTTTCCTCTGTTTTTTCTCTCTCTCCTTACTTTCTGCCTGTGTGCCCTTTAAGCTCCTGATTGTCCTGTTCTGAGACAAGAATATCCTATATTTCTCAGTAGACCGCTTACTTGTTCAGAGGCAGACCTCCAGCAGCTAGAGGGGGCTGGAGAGCTACTTGTGCCCTTCTAGGATGGTGGATCCTTGGTGGTTCTGTGATCACTCACTTCCTGCCCCTAAACAGGAAGTTCCTGTTGTCAGTCAAATCCTGTGCCTATAAAAATAGAACTAGCTTTGGGTGGAGGGGAGGGAAGGAGGGCAATATAGTCCCAGTAGAGAAGTTCAGTCACACAGCAGTCCTTTCTCCTGGAGTCTTCTGCCAAGCTATTAGCAGAATCTTTCTAAGGCAGTCTTTAAATGTAGCTTCCTTCTAGCTAAGCCAGGTAGGATTCAATGCAAAGAGCGCTAAATAATGCACCTGGGAAACAAGAATCCAGGGGAAGATTACATAATGGGGGGGCAGATAGTAACAACAACAGAAAAGGATAGGGACCTGGGGTAATCATATCAGATGACCTTAAGGTTAGCAAGCAATGTGAGAAGGCAGTAGGGAGGGCTGGGGGTATACTGGGATGCATAGGGAGAGGCATCACCAGCAGAAAACAGGAAGTTGTTATCCCTCTGTACAGACAGTTGGTGAGACCCCATCTGGAGTACTGCATCCAGTTCTGGAGACCCCATCTCCGCAAGGGCATAGACAGGATAGAGGCAGTCCAGAGTAGGGCAACTAAAATGGTGCTGGGTCTGCAAGAGAAGCCGTATGAGGAGAGACTAAAAGAGCTTAATATGTATACCCTTGAGGAAAGAAGGGAGTGGGGGACATGATAGAAACTTTTAAGTGCCTCAGTGGAATCAACAAAGTCCAAGAGGGTAGCATCTTTCAGAAAAAGAGACGTGCAACAACAAGGGGACACAATTTAAAGCTAGAGGGGGGTCGGTTCCGGGGCAATGTGAGGAGGTATTTTTTCACAAAGAGGGTAGTGGATGCATGGAACAGCTTTCCTGAGGAGGTTGTGGGGTCTAAAACTGTGGGAGAATTCAATAATGCATGGGACAGACATAAGGCAATTCTTGTGGGGGGTAGGAAGAAATAGGGTGTTGGTTAACTAGGATCTGCGGCCTATCCTGTAGGTAGGGAAATGGGCAGACTAAGTGGACCAAGCGGTCCTTATCTGCAGTCAAAGTCTATGTTTCTATGTTTCTATGGGGATCAGAATCCCGAGGTGTCAAAACACACTGGTTCTGCATGTAGTTGTTAATCCTGTATTTTTTTATTGTATGGTACTGTGTGACAAATGTGTTTTGTTACTTCTTTTACTTTCTAAATGAAACTGACTCATGCAGTACCTAGAGGTTCAAGCATGTTGTTCTACCACAGTAGGGTAGAACAGCATTCCATGTCATTGGAACTGTGGTAGAACAGCATTTCGAAATGGATGGGATTCTATACAGAACAACACTCCACCTTACACTATAAGTCCATTACTGCACAGTAATCATGTCTTCTTTATATTTTTATATTAGACGTTGATGCTCAGAGCCTGAGTAATACATTCATCCATGATTGTGGAGATCAAGATGAGGCACATGTTGCTGGTATCACAGAAGCAGATGTGGAGACAGTGCAAGGAAAGGAAATGTCAGCATTATCTGGAAGCACACAGTCAGAGAAACATTCTGCCAAAGAACCGCTCACTAATTTGTGCAAGAAATGTAGAAATTCAAGAGTGCAGGAACTGATTGAATTTGTGTTTGAGCTGACTAGAAATATGATACAGGAGCAGTTCAACAAACTTATAGATTTTGAATGTGAGTGAGCTGCTGCTGAAAGAGAGATGGAGGAGAAGTTATGTAAAGAGGAGGCTGAGCAAAATACTAAGTTTCTCAACACTCTGATGCAAATAATGACACCGTCAACAAGTGCTACACAAAGCATACCTCCAACTCAGTCTAAACAGAAGCCTAGTCATGCTTACCCAGGAATAATTTATGATATCTACCATCAACTCAATCAACACATGCCTATGCCATATCAACCCCATACCCAATCAAGTACCTCCACTCCAAGTCAGTCAGCTGGATATAATACTTCAACTCCTAATCAAAGTTTTACTGAGGAGCTGTTTAGCGAAGACTATACATGGACAGAAATATAGAGTGCTACAGTCACATTTCTTTAGTCTTCACAGTTATTTAATGTTAATCAAAAATGTAATACTTTGCTTATGTGGTTATAGTAGGGTACAGCCATATGTGGTTAAAAATAAAGAGTTGTTACTTATGTGCAAGGCAGTAAATCTTGCAAATGTTATGCAATAGACATGTTACTAAAAAAAAAACTGTGCAACTACTTGTAAGATAAGTATAAATATACATGTGTTTATTCAAAGTGGTAACATAAATATTTAAAATATTTCAGAATGTTTTGACTATTGTTATACAATGCATTGCACAGTAATTAAGCAGTCTATTTAAAAACTATACAGATACATGTATGTAAACATAAATAAGTACTGTATCTCAATCTATTTTTCTGATGTAATATGCTATATCTATGTTCATTTAGTAAAGAATTAAAACTTGCAGTGTTAAATATATAATTATACACAGCACAAAATAATCAGTTCTGTATTTATTCAGATGTATTTGTGTTAAGTATTGTTACTATTGATCAATGTCAACTTAGTTCTGAATTCATACATAAATGATTGCAGTAAACTATTAATGACATGTTTTGGTTGTGAACAAATGAAACATTAATAAAATAAATGTTCAAGCTATGTATGCAGTCTTCCTGGTTTATGTGAAACAATATTCTCTTGAAATACAGTGGCAGATCACCTTTGCAGGGTGAAGTAATCTACTATTGCATCACGTATTGCATTTGACTGTCCAATCTGTGTGGGTGCAGCGTAGTCATCGTGACATATAATGTCATTTTCAGGCTGTTGATAAGCAGTCAGATCTCTTTCAGAAATCCACAAATTATTGATGATTTCTCCTTTGGATTCGCAGATGTTATGCAAGACGCAACATGCACTAATCACTGTAGGAATATCCTGTATGTCAAAATTCATGCGCTTCATCAGACAGCGCCAGTGTGCTTTAAGTCGACCAAATGCACATTCTACCACCATTCTGGCTTTACTAATTCTATAGTTGAAGTTACTTTTCTTGTTGTCAGAGATGTCAGCATAAGGTTTCATCACCCATGGTAACAGTGGGTATGCAGGATCCGCCAATATCAGAACTGGGACACTGATGTTGTCAAATATCCGGATAATAGGTGGAAACAAAATGCCTTCTTGCCCTTTTCGAAACAGTGAACTGTTCTTAAAGACTCTAGCGTTGTGTACTTTTCCTGGCCATCCAACGTTAATGTCTGTGAAACAGAATTGGTGATCAACAAGTGCTTGCATAAAGACCGAATAATAACATTTGCGACTGTAGTATTCAACTGCTTGATTTGGAGGACATAGAATGGGGAAATGTGAACCATCAACTGCCCCACCACAATTTGGGAATCCCCAGTCACACTCAAAACTTTCCACAATGTCTTCAACCACATGTAGTTTGATGACTCTTGGTATCAGCACTTTGACAATAGCCCTACATACATCAATTACTATCTGTCCAGCTGTCCTTCTACCACATCCGAACAGATGACCAAGTGTTCTATTGTCAATGTTAGTTGCCAGTCACCATAAAGTTATGGCCACTCTCTTCTGAACTGCTAGTGCTTCTCTCATTTGTGTGTCTGCTCTAAAAATGAAAGCATGCAGTTCATTGAATAGAATGTTGAATGTGAATCGTGTCATTCTGAAGTTTGTCACCCATTCATTGTCATTCCAGTTCTTCATGACGACCTCCTCCCACCAGATGGAGCTGCTCTCATTTTTTCAAATCCTACGGTTTATCATATCTGCAATGTAACTGCTAGCAATAATGCCATGAAGCATCAGAATTAATTCTAATGTCCTACGTATACAGAACAACAACATTGTGGTCCACAAAGTCATGACCTGATGATGGTGTCTCAATCTCTTATATTTTTTATGTAGAAGTTGTCTATATGACACAGCAAGTGCAGTGATAAACAATGAGCAATTCTTGTTTTTCATTATTTTAGATGTCAATAACCATACCATGCAATATTCCTATAAACATGCAAAAACAAAATACAATAAAAAAAGAATTTAGTTAATATGATACATGTCTGCACATAAAGAACAATATCATTTATAGCTTATAATGAAATGCTGTTAAAAATATAATTTCATGCATGGAATATGGTTGTTCTGTCAAACTACTGACATCACAGGATGTGCGTCATCATTGAACAATGTCACACATAGTGTATGCTGGAGATCGAGGCCACAGGCAGACTGCTTTTGCTACCTTAATTGTTACATTATTCAGAGACAATGCACACCCTGGACTGCCTTATTGTGATCATAATAAGTATAAGTTTAAGTTGCAGGACCATGCAGGATAATTTATTTTTTAATTGTGGTAAACTGGCCTATGTTGCATATTATGTAGTAGCAGCATGATGGTGTGGGTCAGACAGTGGTTGAATGGGTGGGAAGCTGGCTGGGTGACATGAGGCAAAGGGTCGTAATAAATGGGGTGGCATCTGGAGAGTGCAAGATCACAAGCGGGTCCCTCAGGGATCAGTGTTGGGGCCCCTACTATTCAATATATTTGAAGGGAACATTGTGGAGGGCCTTGAAGTGGGTGTGAGTCTGATATTAAAATCTGAAATAGGGTAGACACTCATGAAGGGGTAGGAAAAATGCAGTGATATTTAGGGAGGCTTGAGGCATGGTCAAAGAAGTGGCAACCTTCATTCAGCACAGAAAAGTTCAAGGCCATGCATCTTGCATACAGGAAACAGAGGGCAGGGTGTTGCATGGGGGCAGAGATCTGGAGGGGATGGAACAAGAAAGGGTCCTGAGCATCACTGTATCAGGGGACACAAATGTGGAAAACCAGAGCAGGAGAGCAGTGGCGAGGTGTGGTGGAATGCTGGGATGCACTGGAAGGAGGATCACCAGTAGAAATAGAACAGTCATAGTAGCCTAGTACACGCATCTGGTTAGACCGCATTGGGAATATTGAGTCCAGTTCCGGAGGCGATACCTCAAAAAGGATACGGGTAGGCTGAAGCGAGCTCAGATGACAGCGACAAAGATGGTAAAAGGGTTGAGTCACCTCTCCTATGAAGAAAGGTTGAGGGATCTGGACGTGTACTCCCTGGAACAGATGAGGGAGAGGAGAAGGGGGCATGACCGATACCTTCAAGTACCTTACGGGTATAAACAGGGTGCCAATGGAAAGCACCTTCCAGATGAAGGAAAATCAGAGAACGAGGGGGATGCTGCACATGGGGGGGGGTGCAGTTCAAGAGAAACAGTAGAAAAAACTCTTTCACAGATAGAGTGTTGGATAAGTGGAACAGACTCCCGGAGGTGGTTGTTTGAGAAGAAACAGTGGAGCAATTCAAAAGAGCATGGGACAAACACAGGGGGATGTTGAGGGCTGGGGGGCACAGGTCCAGACAGATAGCTGGACAAATGGGCCAACTCAGTGGGCATTGTCGGTCCCTTTGTGGCATCACAGTTTTATAAATCTATGAAGAGCTGGGGAAATATAGTAGAACTCCATAAAATGCCCCTAATGTTTGGAAAAAAAGAAGAAACACCGCTATTTGGGTAATTTGTTCCCGTAGTTATACAATTGTCATGATTATGAGGGTCATGATCCAGCAGGCACCATTCTATAAATATGTTAATGTGAAACTACTGTGAGAGGGGCAATGTTGCACATCACCCACTAATCCACAGCAGGAGTGCTTGTGTCAAAGGGCAGACCCATTCAGGGAAACAAAAATAAAAACATCCAATTATGCAGTAATTAACAAATTATTCAAACATACTACATTATACACATTTCATATTCCATTGGTACCCAGCTTCAGTAAAGATAAATAAGTTCTTGCACTAATTTCATAAGTCATTGTTAGAAGTGATTATATTTCGTGTACATTCACTGTACTGATTGGTACCCATCTACAGGAAAGGTATTATGGTTTCTGTACACAGATTAGTCTCACCAACTTCTCCTGAGCTGCTCAGCTTGCATCAACTGCCATTCAGTAGTACTGTCTTCAGTCAGCAAATCTGCAAAATGCATACTCACAGAAGAGCAAGAGCTAGTGATGGGGGGGGGGACACAGCAGGGATCCTCAAGACACAATCATTGAGAAATGTTGAGCAAGATAAGACATATGCTCACCATTTCTCCATGTCAGATAAAGCTCTTCACCTAACTCACTTTACCTGGCATTGAGAAATGGTGAGCATAATAATAGCTAATGTTTTACCTATTCTTTGTATTTGTCATACGTCTTATTGGAAAAGTGAGGCAATGCTCCTATTATTATGCTCTACATTTCATGATGATTGTATCTTGAGGATCCCTGCTGTGTAATATGCTTTCTCAGATGACCAACCAGTGTCTCAGTTTGGTAGTTTATTCCAGGATGTCACTACTCTGTGTTTTACAATACTCTTTCTTTGCTATGTCCATTATCCCCAACCCCCCCTCCACTAACATCAGCTCTTGCTCTTCTGTGAGTATGCATTCAGCAGATTTGCCGACTACCCTCCTCCCCTTAAGACAGATATCTGAACTGCAGAGTAAATGCTGTAGCAGTTACCCTTAACCATAATACAGTGTGAAACATCAGATTTCAGTCTTAAAAGTCAAATTTAAATTTACATACAGATAAGCATACAGTAAAGCCCCAGGTTTTATTTCTGTGATGATTTTCTCATGTTTTATTCAGAGTGGCAATACACATTCTATGACTGTAATGGCTGGTCTACGAAATGCAAGTATGTATCTCTGTTCCATTTTGCCTCTTTAAAAGTTTTGAAAGAAGTTATTTAGTTACAATTCCAGTTTCTTTAAGCAATCAATATCTTAACTCAGTACTTGGTTAATGTTACAGTTTCAGATGCTTGCTACATGGGAGCTTATTAATGAAGGGTAAACCTGACTATTTGTAACCACCTGTTGACTTTGCAGGGACAGGTAATTTTGCCATGATATAAGTACATCAGAGTATTTAACTTCACTTTCTAGATTAACTTAAGCCATGGAAGGTTTACCTGGCTCAATGGTGGTGAATCTTTAATGAGGCATGTAAAAGAACAACTCCTTGTTTGGGTAGGAAGAGCTGACATAGTGTCAACATGACATGAAGTACTGGAATGGATAGCGTTCTCAATGATGTATGGTATTGGCATGGTGAGAAGAAGGGAGTCATAAGCAGTTTAACAGTACTGCCACATGAAGTTGTGAGTGAATTCATATCGCAGTTTCAGTTTTCCCCAGTTGATTCACCTGTTGGTTGCTGCATTAGCTGCATGTTTTACCACCTATCGATTCATGGGTTGGCACTGGGAACTTGGAACAAGGGTATCACCCAGTACTCAGGGACATCTGATAATTTCTCCCCTTGAAACGGTTGCAGCGACACACAGGGAGCAGAAAGAAGCTCTTGTCATATCTGTCCCCATGCTGTTTCTCCCTGCATACTGCAGACTGCATTGAGGCTAGTTAAGCTAATAACAAAAGACTCTGGGCACTATCCCTGGGTTCCCTGCTACGCAGCCCTTGGTATTCGGCAGGGGAGAGGCCATACTGTGCTGCCTGATTTATTTTCTTTCCAGCGGTGCCTCCCTTTTTTTTATTCACAGTGGCAATCAACATGCCATGACTGTAATGGCTGGTCAATGAAATGCAAATATAAAATCCAAGGTACACTTCTGTGCTAAAAGAGGTAGCTGGATTAACTGATCTCCAGCAGGAGAAGTGGATCCAAAAGCAGGCTTTAAGGAGGCTATGTGAGCTCCTGGGAACAAGCATGTAGGCATGTTCGTCTGACACCTGCGCAAACTACTCTCCATAATGATAAAATGTTTGCTCAAAAATTACAATATGGCACCTATGCAAAGCTTATTCTTAGATAAAATAAATATGCTCAAATTAGATGATTTATGTAGCGCTTAGAGCAACCAAACTCACATGAAATGAAAAAAAACACAAATGCATCCTTTATGAGAGGACACAGTTTATGAACCTAAAGGCAAAAACAATTAGAGGAGACATGGTATTCGCAGATAACTGCAGAAAACCTATTTATTTTATTAATTTATACCAGAAAACAGCCAAACTGCCATAACTTACTGCAGCACATCAGCAATTTGACCCCGGTAGCACCATGTATTTACGTTACCAGAGTGACACATGATCAAAGACTGAAGCACAGATTTATGGGAAAGACAATGACGCTAAGCATCACGGTAAGCAGCCTTAACTTGGAACCATGCTAGAAATCGGTTTTGAACACACTATTGATGTCACTGGTGTGCACGGTTAAAAACGTTTTATGACACGGTTTATTTGCAAGTGTGGCTGCAACACCATGCCACATGTAAAATGCTTCAAAAAACATTTTTAAACATGCATTACCAGTGTGTCCAGGGCCTAGGAGTCTTGCCTGTAATGCCCAGTGGATGTTGGTGTGCAACCTGACTGGAATCTCATTACCATCGGTATCCAGTTGTTGTACACCAACATCCCCCATGATGAAGGGATGGAAGAACTTAGAGAGTGCATGTACTGAGATACTAAATATTCCTCTGAACTTAATGAATTCCTTATAGCTCTTACTGAGAAGGTTTTGAAATGTAATTGCTTTTTATTTGGCAACCACATGTATTTACAAACAAAAGGAATAACTACAGGGTTGGCTTTAGCCTCCAATTACGCAAATGTTTACTTTGTACGTAATAGAATGGCTGCACTCATCTTTCAAAAAAGAGATTCAAGATAGCTGTTTCTTCAAGTTTCCCAAAGATCAACAAAAAAACAGTAACCCCACCAGAACGACCCATGGTCTCTGTTATTGGATGGGTTATGGAACCCCTCTCCAAATTTGTAGACAGCTTCCTTAGGCCAATTGTACCCAAAATAAGAAGCTGTCTTAGGGATACAAGCCAGGGTTTACAAATTTTGAATGAGGCACAATGTGAACATGACTGGTTGCGCGTGACAATGGGTGTGGAATCATTATACACGAACATACCTCATGAGGGGGTACTCTAGACTATAGAGTATCATTTATTGAAACACACTAACCTTCCCCAGAAGAATATTAATATACTGACCAATCTCACTGAGTTTGTATTAAAGAGCAACTTTTTTTTGTTTGAAGATAAGTTTTATCAACAAACAAAGGGTACAGTGATGGGGGCGACACTGACCCAAAGTCAAGCCAATATGTGGTGGGAAGGCAAGTTTGCATTTGATAAGAATGTTAACCAGTTTTTTGACAAAATTGATTTGTTCAAACACTTCATAGATGACTTTCTGTTTATATGGAAAGGTTCTGAGCAAGAATTGCTAGATTTTGTTAACTATCTGGAAAGCACAAATCAGAATTTAAGATTTAAAGTCACAGCAGATAAACAGTCTATGAATTTTCTAGACTTAACTATTTTTAAGCAAGAAGATGGTTCACTTTGCATTGATTTGTACAAGAAAGAAACAGATAGATACAGTCTATTGCATGCTACCAGTTGCTACCTGAAAAATGTGATTACAAATTTCCCAAAAGGACAATTTATGCACATGAAAAGAAATTATGTCAACCAAGAACTGTATAAAGTAAGGGCAGAAGAACTGACTGAGAATTTACTTGAAAGGGGCTCAATTAGTGGAAACAGAACAAAGTGTGAATGACATGAGAAGAGAGGATTTGTTTTACACCAAAAGCAGGAAAATTAAGAATGCTCCCTCCCTGATGTTTATGCCTACTGTACCTATGGAGGAGGAACAAAAGAAGTCACTGATATTGTGAAATGGAATTTGGCAATACTAAGGGGTATACCACAATTATGCCATTTTTTATCCAGGCCATTGCAGATCTCATACAAAAGAGGCAGGAATTTGAAAGACTGCCTTTTCAACAGTTATGAAGAACAAGAATGGATGTTCCATTTAGGAGCCCTGAGAAAACCAGGACTCAATGGAAGATTTGAGATAATACCATTTCTGAATAAAAGGTAAAAGAACAACAACTAAAAACCATGCCAGACACATTGTCTGTCTATGGTTCTGTATAACTATTTGGAATAGCACAATATTGAATAGAAGGTGCGTCTATATAACCTTTGAATTTGTCCCCTGCCCAACTGTCAGAGAAATGAAAGCGGTATATAGTGAGTTTGGTTGAACAGTAGGATTGTATAAATTACATTTATGATTATTAGCATAAATTACTAAGCATCTCTTGATGTGTTCTCTTCTAGGGCATATGTCTCGGGCAATTGGATGTTACGAACCAAATAAGCAGAAAAAAACACGTGACACCCAAACAGCACATAGCAAGCTTTTTAATGAATAAATAGCTTACATAGAAATCCTCTAGTGTTGTGCAGTCAATAAAGTGGAAAAAGTACCGGTGCAGCAGCTGTGACAGACCCAACCTGGTTTTGCCTCTAGGACTGTATCAAGGCATGAACCAAGAATGAAAGTGCTTCCTCAGTAGAGATATAAAATGAAGCTGTCACATTTGGGACTTTTTTTCTTTATTAGGATTTTCACTGCTGGGTGTATTTTGGGGTAGAATTTAACTCATTGTAAGCACACCATTGGTAGAATGAAGTTTAAATATTCTTCCTCAGTTACAATGATTCATCCTCTGATTAAGCCCCTATTGGTGGGGGCTAAATGTAAGGGAGTGGTGGCATGCCACCACTGTGCTTCTGATCCTGTTTTCATGTTTGTGAGGAGAGACACTCAATAAAAGGAATCTTTCCTTAAATAAGCAGCTATCTTGAATCTCTTTTTGGGAGGATGAGTTCAGCCATTCTATCTACAAAGTGTTCTTAAGCTTGTCGTGCTGCACCACCAAGCCAGTACTTGCCATCATTTGCCAAATGGACTACGCAAATAATTAGCTATCAGAATAGGAAAACACTTTTTGCATTTTCAGATGCTAACCCTTTTATTTAGAACACATTGATTGGCACAAGCTATTTACAGATGGCATGTTTTCATTTGGAAAGGGTTTGTAGATGAGCTTAATAGATTTGTGGAGCATCTTGAAAATTCAAACAAGAATCTGGAGTTCACAGTCAGTTATGATTTACAAACAGTAAATTTCCTTGATTAGATTGTTAGAAATGAAATGAATGGGGTGTTTAAGCACCAGCCTGTACCAAAGGAAACATAAAGAAATTTGGTATTACACTACACAAGTTGTCATCCTCCCATGTGACCAGAAATATACCAAAAGGGTAGTTCTTGCACGTAAAACACAACTGCAGGAACAATAATGATTACAAGGTACATGCAGAATCTTTAACATATTGTTTTGTAGCCAGGGGATACAATGAACAGATTGTACAATAAGCACAAAATCAAATGGTTGCTCTCACTAGAGAGTCTTTATTGACTCCAAGAGTAATATCAGAAACTATATCACTATACAGTAGCACCCTGAACTTATTGCTATGTTCTCACCACAAACCCACTGTAATTTTCCAATTTTACAAACGAATTGGCATATCTTGGGTACAGACAAAAATTGGCTGAAATAGCCAAAGTACTCCCAAGATTATATATAAGAGAGGGGACAATATGGGGGACCAAATAGTTCATAGTTTATACTGGAAAGATAACTCTCAGAGGGATAAAAACAGGTATTTGCTGAATGGCACTTTCAAGTGTGGTAACTGTAACCATTATAAATATATAAAGCAGTGTTCTGAATGCATAGATGTGGTTACAGGATGCAAATGTAATATCAGGGACTTTGGAACATGCAACACACAAGGTGTAGTATATTTGGCTACATGTAATGTCTGCCCAGTATTTTATGTGGGCAAAACCAAATGCAGGCTTAGGGATCAAATTGCTGAACAAGTTCATACCATCAACAAAAATGATGACATTAGTGCATTAGCATAACACTCTGATAGGGCAGGTAAAAATCATAAGTTCACTATTCAGGTCATTACATGGGTTGCGTAGGTAAATACAGAGCTTATTAGATGAAATTAGAGATGCTGAAAAGTTAAATTTCACCTGTGAATTTCACACAATGCACTGAAAATTTGCAGTTTGCAAAACTCGTGGAATTCTGGCTGGCCATCAAAACTTGGATTCATGCAGTTTGCATGAAATGTTTGTCAAACGTCATCATTTTTTGACATGAAGCATGAACTTCATGGGTGAAGCATGAAATTTGTGGGTGAAATTTTGCATTTTGCAGTGGGATCATGAAATCCACAGCTGCAAATTTAGCAAAATTACTCTGCAAAATCCGTGAATTAAATTGCGGTGTGAATTTCACGGACTTTGCACATCTTGAGATGACTTGTCCATTTTGCTGACCAACATTAGTTCATATACCCTAATGTTATCAATCCTAAAAAAGTCATCCAATTTGTTTTTAAATGCCTGCATGTTCCCACGTCCCACCACTTCCTCCGGTAGTCTGTTCCAGAGTGAAACAACTCCCTTGTTGTACTAATTGTATCTTTTATTCAAATGGTATATCTCTCCTTTCAATTGTAGAGCGTGGGCTTTTATACAGTAAGTCTGCTCTCTCATTTTCAAGCCTAAACAATCCCACAGGTCATCACTGGTCAATGCCCTGTTCAAGAAGCACATTTCGCCTCTCAGTTTTCTATATTCAAGTGTGAACGGCCAGCACACCAACTGTATCACAGCTGTCTGGTGGTTGTGAGGGATGAAACAGAGCCCTCCCCATTCTCTGAGCTCACTGACCAGCACACCAGCTGTACCACAGTTCTCTGGTGGTTGTGGGGGTGAAACAGAGCCCTCCTCCATTGTCTGAGCTCACCAGTTGGCACACCAGCTGTACTGCAGCTCTCTGGTGGTCGTGAGTGGCAAAACGGAGCCCTCCCCCATTCTCTGAGCTCACCAGCTGGCACACCAGCTGTACCGCAGCTCTCCAGTGGTAATGAGGGGCAAAACAGAGCCCTCCCCATTCTCTGAGCTCACCAGCCAGCACACCAGCTGTACTGCAGCTCTCTGGTGGTCGTGAGGGGCGAAATGGAGCCCTTCCCCATTCTCTGAGCTCACCAGCCGGCACACCAGCTGTACTGCAGCTCTCCAGTGGTAATGAGGGGCAAAACAGAGCCCTCCTCATTCTCTGAGCTCACCGGCCAGCACACCAGCTGTACTGCAGCTCTCTGGTGGTCATGAAGGGTGAAACAGAGCCCCCCCCGTTATCTGAGCTCACCGGCTACCACACCAGGTAGGGGACACAGAAAACAGCATCAGGAGTGAGCGATAAATGGCCAAGGGCATAAGGATTTTTGAATCTGGACTTTGGCACCAAAATCACCAGCTGTACTGTTGTTTCATATCGGATAGCAATGTAGATAGATTTCTGGGCAGAAATAATTCATAAACGCACGGTATCTCAGGAGTCTGTCAGCCTGTCACCTTAACTGGGATTGTATTTCTACTGTTATGGAAATATGTTAAGAATAGGCAAATGCTTTCTGTAACCCTGTTGAGCAGGACTGATCATTTTCTGAGCAGTCTACAATAAGCACAGTATTAAGGAGCCTTTTGGACAGTTCATAAACTGGGGTTGTTTTTAAATCTATTGTTTTTAAATGTAATAAACTAGTGTTTGGGGTACTGGTTCACCTAATATTGCGAGTGCTGCACTTGGGAACTAGCCTGCAAATCACACAGATCTGAAAGTCACACCGAAAGCAATCTTTAAATTAGGCTATGATTCAGTTTGTGAACCCAGGGAGTTACTTAATTCTGTTTGTGATCTGCTGGCAGGCTCCAGGGCTCGCTTTTAGCCTCAGTGAGTAAATTGGAGCTGTACCCCCCTTCCCATTGCTTCAGTCCCTCCTTCGCCTACCTGTATATTTAAACCCCTTTTCTTTTCCTTCTGCAGCTGTACTGCAGCTCTCCAGTGGTCATGAGGGTGAAACAAAGCTCTCCCCCATTCTCTGAGCTCACTGGCCAGCACACCAGGTAGGGGACACAGAAAACAACGTGAGGAGCGAGTGATAAACGTCTGAGGACCTGAGGATTTTTGACCCCGCCACCACCACCCTTGATCAGCTTAGTGATTTATAATACAGTGTCACATGAGTGCAAAAATCATCACCACAGTTTTCCATCTGCAGATTATCAAATCCCACCACCAGGGGCCGCTGTTTCTCACTACCTAGACTAAAACTCCCTTAAAGCCACATACTGCAATCATAGTGGAACGTGGCACTTCTGTTTCTCTCTGCACTTGTATCTCCCCCAAAAAGCATGCCCCCATCACTGACCCCAGGGAATGCAAGTCTCTTCCTGCTGGCTACATCCACCTTGGCTGGAATGTTGTTAGCTACTGACCTCTCTGCAACAATCCTAGCAATGGTACAAAAATTCCTTTATCACTGCACCCCTACTCACCCATAGAGATGCAGTGAATTTAAATTCTGCTGGCGAAGTGAACACGAGCGGGCATTTCACCGCCACTCCACCTTGGCGTGAGTGGGCAATGCAAAGTGCCCACTCCGCCTTGTCATTACCACTTCACGTTAAGGCAGAATGGCAATGTGAAATAAGATGAAGTCATTGTTTTTAATGGACTTCACATTCCTCATTATGATTCTAAGTGATCCACTTGGTGTTTCAGATTTAGAAGCCCCCCCAACACATCACATGGCTTACAGTTCTGTAAGTCACATGCTCTTTAGCTAGGCGGGAAGGAAGTGAGTCATACAAGCAGACACTTTTACTTTCTCCTGTGCAGACGGAGAGAGAGGAGTATGTTTTGTGACTGCTGATACTTTGAGATCAGAGCAAGGAGGAGATTTAAACTTTGATTTAGACCCAGCAGCTTCTTTAAAAGCTACATTTTTTGTCTTTTCTGTACTCTTTTTTACTTAATTTGTTCTTTCTGTAAATTTTATTTTTCTTACCCTTAAAAGTAGTTAGTTGTTTGTCCCCCTCCCCCGGAAGCAGGACCAGCACCGCCTCTGGTCCTGACTCTGAGGCAGTTGAACCACCACCAACAAGTCCAGCACCAGATCCTCTGGAACAGGATGTGCCTGTTCCCCCGGGCCCAGGTGTGGATCCCATCCCTGTTCAGCACCGTGACCAGTTGGCTGCCAGTTCATCTGGCCCTCCCGCGCCTCCATTGTTTGGCAGTTTTTTGACTGCGTCAGGGGGACAGCAGTGTAGTCAAGTGCTGCCTATGTGAGGTGGAGGTGCACTGTGGCCCCCGTGGGACTCATCTGGGGACTAGGGGCCAGCATACCCATATGCTCAATCACCACCAGTTGGAGTGGCAGGCTGCCACAGAACAGACCATGCCTGCACCTGCTGGCCATTCTGTGGCAGAGGGTGCAGCTGTGCATGGTGGCATCCCTAAGAAGAGGAGGTCCACAGAAGCACCTGCTGCTCCACCAGCACCACCACCACCACCACCACCAGCAGGTCAGCCTGTAGAACGTGTGGACCACAGAGAACTGTGTATGACACAGGCGGACTTGGCAGTTCTCTGGAGTGCTTTTGAGGAAAACAATGAGAGGGTGAGTGCTGTGCAGCAGCAGCTGGATCATATAGAGGGACATCAATTGCAAATGATGTCCATGCTGGAACTGCTGCTGGATCACCATGGGATCCCACATTAATATTTTTTTCCTCACACCATGTGCCCCCCACACCTTCCTTGCTGTGTTATAAAATGTATTCCTCCACCATTCCTGACCCCTGTATTTAATTATGCCCTTTTTTGTTGTCTTCCATATGCATGACACTTTGTATTCTGAGCAGTGCAAGTATACTGTGCTAAATAGCATGTGTGCAGTTAGTCTTCTTGCCAGTCTGTGTATGTACTGCAGACACTGTCCAAATCCCTGACTTAAGGCACGACAGGCTTTGGCTGTACTTCCCTGGGCCCCGATGAGGTGTGGCACAAAACTCCCCGACTTAAAAACACTCATTAATGAGTACAATGGAGGGGTGGTGAAGCATGGAGAGATACTACAAAACTGGCTTACAATTCATCCAAGTAACTATTAAAAAAAATGAATGTTATGATTTGTGACGTAATCGTAAATCGTGATTTGTGACTGCATTTGTGACCGTTATAATAAAGAAACGCGAATGCCTATGGCTGTACTTCCCCAGGCTCTGATGAGGTGTGGCACAAAACTCTCTGACTTAAAAACACTCATTAATGAGTACAATGGTGGGGTGGTTAAGCTTAGAGAGATACTACAAAACAGGCTTAAAATACATCCAAGTAACTATTAAAAAAAATTAATGTTGTGATTTGTGACATGATCGTAATCCATGATTTGTGACTGCATTTGTGACCATGATGATGAAGAAACATGAATGCCTATGGCTGTACTTCAATGTGCCCCGATGAGGTATGGCACAAAACTCCATGACTTAAAAAGCAATCATTAATGAGTACAATGGTGGGGTGGTGAAGCATGGAGAGATACTACAAAACAGGCTTACAATACATCCATGTAACTATTAAAAAAGATTAATGTTGTGATTCATGACGTGATCGTAAATCTTGATTTGTGACTACACTTTTGGCCGTGATGATGAAGAACGTGATTTGTATCACAAGTGACTTGTGATGATGGTCCTGACTTAAAAATGCATATTAATGAGTACAATGTTCATGCAGAATTATGCACCACACCTGTCCAGTACTCTGAAGGGAAGCTAAAGAAACAACTGTGACTTAAGTTAGAGATGGAGATTGGGCCCTAAAGAGATGCAAATGCACAGACAGATTAAGATTGTGCTGCACACTGAAGAGATGCAGATGCAAAGGCACAACACCTAACCAGTGCTCACCATTAGAAATTCAAATCTGGAAAAGAATTCCTTTGCCAGTTGGGGCGGGCCACTGGGGAGGGGCAGTGTACTGCACTGCTGCAATAACAGTCACTAGTACTAGTACCAGTAAAGATACCACAAAGAAGAACAAAAATTAAACAGCTGCAGTAGATAGCAGGTTCACATTGCTGAAATTATGTGGCACAATAAAAGGCATCTGATTTGATGACACGTATCACACACATACTCATGCACACACTAAGTAATGTGTAGCAAATTGAAAATTTCAGTAATATAACCACATATTTTAAACAAACAAAAATTATGTACTGCTGCACCACAACAATCAGCAAAAAAATGGCAAGAATTATTGAAAATATTACTGTATGTACATTAACAGTTATACAAGAAAAATATAATTAAAACAGAAAGCACTGTCTTTTTCTCCAAATTAATCTACCTACACCACAGATATGCCCCTCCCCCCAAAGGACACTTCCACTGTCTCTCAGTATACAGACTGAATATTGTACATTAACATTCAAAATCCACACACAAACAATAAACGCTCGATGATATGAGCACAGAAGGGTTTCCTATAATCGATGAACTAAAGTTTCAGCAAAACAAATGACCCAACAAGGCTTTTTTAACAGCTTTTAGAAGGTTTGAATCACAGAGAGCTCTCACAGCAGATTGTCTCCTACAGCTTCATACACACACTACCTGAAACTGAGGCTGTGAAGAACAATCTAGAGCCCATGTGACCTGAAATCCCATGAATCACTGCAAAATTCACCTTTGGAGCTTAAAACAAGGTAAAGTGAGGTGCAGTACATTGTTTTCAATGTACTCTTCGCCTTAAGAATTGGTGGAGTAGTGGTTTGGGAAGGTGGAGTAGCGTGAAGTCATTGTTTTCAATGGACTTCGCATTACCCATTATAACATGAAGTACTCCGCTTCTCATTGCGGAGCACTCCGTGAATTCACCTTCACTCTGTGAATCATTTTGTGGAGCAAACTGGGGCCTCTTCACCCACCCCTACTCACCCACCACCATATCAAACAAGCCTGCTCAATGTAGCCACTAAGAATGACACCTCCCTGAGATCTACCCTGAGCTCTACACTGCTAGCATCCTTGTCTAACCTGGAGCTAAGACAGCTAGGGTATCTGCTTTACTCCATTATACCTTGCAAGCTCCACTGGCAGCCTCCCACCTGCCCACTCTTGTCCCTCCTGCTGTTAGCCCTCCTAGCAGGTGATGTAGAAACAAACCCTGGCCCAATAAACACTCACATCGACCACATGGATGCCTCTTCGGCAGGATCCATGGAATAAAAATCGCACACCTAAACGTCCAAAGCCTCCCCTCCAAACTCACAGCGATAGAGACCTGGGTGACCCTCTACAAGCCCCATGTGCTGGGTCTATCCGAGACCTGGCTAAAGTCTTAATCTGAGTCTGCCTTGTACCAACTCCAAGGCTACTTCTTCCTCCAGCTGGATAGACAGGGAAGGAAGAGAGGAGTGGGCGTCGCGCTGTACATCCAGGACCACTTACTGTATCAGCTGCCATTGTTGCCTGCTCTAACACCAACTCCATAAGCGAATGACTTATCACTGAACTAACCATTAGTGCAGCAAAAAAACGTTATGTTGACTGTTGCTACAAACTCCCCTCCAGCTACTACTCAGGGACAGTCTAGCTTTCTCTCTGGTCTAGCATGCTCCACCCCATCTAGGGATGCATTCATGCTCGGGGATTTCAACCTAAACTGGGCTGCAAATCCAAACCCAAACTACAAAACCCTAATAAGGTCACATAACCTGGAGCAAGTAATCTCTACCTCAACCAGATTCAACCAACGCTCAACCAACCACTCAATCCTTGACTGGATCCTAACAAACTGGCCTGATCAAATCCTCCAAGCAGGGACCATGTCCGACGTGATTAGCGACCACACCCCCACCTACATTGTGACGAACAATAAGTCGGCCAGCCCCCCACCAAAAATACTGTCCTTCAGAAACTTCAACACCCCTAACCATGACCTTGTGATAAAAGATGCAGTGTCCATAAACTAGTCCTCCCTATATCTGATGGAAAACATCTCTTCCGCTGTCAATCTCTTCACCAGCACCCTTCGAAAACTACAGGACCATTATTTTCCCATCAAATCCAGAAGGGTTAAAGGTGGCTGCACATGCTGGATAACAAAAGAACTGATACAGCTAATGAAGGACAGGGATTCCAGTTGGAAAGCTTTCAAAATATTTCCATCCCCCATCTATCTAACACCTACAGGCTGCTACGCAATGCCTGCAAGTGGATGACAAAGTCTCTCAAAAAGAAATACTTTACCAATCTCCAGCAAAACACACTGGGGAACCCTAGTAGTTTCTGGGCATCAATTGGGTCCATACTAAACCCTAAGACCAACAAGTAAATAACACAACTTACATCCCCATCAGGCACAATCAATGACCCAGGGGGCATTGCAGAGTTTCTCAATGCCATGTTTACAAACCTGACCCAGTACCTTAGCAAACTTCCTCCACACCCTCCATCAAACCTAAACAACAATGATAGCCTCCCCACTCCCCTAAATCCTGGTGCCTGCACCCCCCCTTTCTATTTCAGAGCTATTGATGCCATTACCATTACAAGGCTCCTGAAAACCCTCCCTCCCTCCTAGGAGCAGCCCTGGAAGTGATGAGCTCTACCCTGCTTTCCTGAGGATCATCTCCCCAGCCCTGGTCAGACCACTAACACAAATTTTTAACCTTGCACTGTCCATGTCAACAATGCCAGACACCAGGAAACATGCAAATGTGATCCCCATTTTCAAGACAGGAGACCCACTATCCCCAGAAAACTTTAGACCCATTTCCCTGCTTCCACACCTTAGCAAACTACTAGAGAAGATTGTCCATTCCCAGCTATCCAAACACCTCAATAAGTTCAACCTCCTATGTCCCCTACAGCATGGTTTCTGGAAACATCACAGCACCTCCTCTGCCCTGGCAGTTTTCTCAAATCACATCCTCAAAAACATGGACACGGATAAGGACACGGGTGCAGTCTTCATTGACTTGTCAAAGGCATTCAACCTTGTTGACCACCATCTCCTTCTCTCCACACTTCGAGATTTTGGCTGTGCCCCTGGACCCATGGCCTGGTTCTGTAGCTAACTCACAGACAGGTCCCAATCTATTCTCATAGGCAAAGTTGCCTCAGCCTCCTTTCCTATAAGCATCTGAATTCCCCAGGGATCAATTCTAGGCCCTCTTCTCTTCTTCATGTTTATCAATGCGCTGCCAGCAGAGAGCCTCAACTGCAATGCACTCCTTTATGTGGATGACCTAGTCCTGTACCACAGCAATAAGTCCTTGGAACCCATCTCCTCAAACCTCTCAGAGAACAATGGGGTGGAGTAAAAATGGTTCACATCCAGAAAACTCCTAGTCAATGGGAAAAAGACGAAGGCCATGCTTTTTGGATCCAAGCCCTTCTTAAAAAAGGCCACTTGATTTAACACCGTCCTCAGTGTATGTACTCCCACAGACCCCCCACTCGAGCAGGTCACCTCTTTTAAATACCTTGGTGTTACCCTCGACCCCTCCCTCTCATTTAATGACCACACAACCCTGACCGTAGAAAAGATCAATCAAAAACTTGGCGCGGCATACCGTGCAATTCACCTACTTTCACCTGAAGCTCAACTCACCATTGTGCAAGGCAACTTTCTCCCTCTCCTGGACTACTGCTCCCCCATCTACTCCCTCATATCTCTAAAGCAGCACTCCCGCCTAAACACGGCATATAAGGCTATCTGTCACCTTATTCTCAAAGTTCTCTCATTAACCCACCACTGCACGCTCTACAAGTCCCTAGGATGGCTCCGTCTCCAGGCACACCTTAACTATGCTGCTAGTTGCCTTGTGGACAGTGCTCTCAGGAGCAACCAGCTATCCCCTTACACTCCCCTACTCATTACTAGAGCAGTCACTAGACCCCTGAGGGCCTCCTCCATTCTTACCCTTGAAGTTCCTAGTGTCTCCACGGCAATGGGCAGCAAGGCTTTCTTTGTAGCTGCTCCCTCACTCTGGAACAGTTTTACCACTTCCATTCTTACATCCCCATCCCATACGACTTTCAAATCTAACCTTAAGGCCTGACTACTGCAAGAGTCCACCTGCAAATGCTCGCTAGGCAGCACGGAAGCCCACGAGCCACCTTAAACCTACCTTTATTGTAGCCACTTGCCTCTTTCTCTCCTGAGCACTACCAACACACATGACTCTTATGATGACTAGCACAGCCTACTCGACAGGCTCCCCACACCCTACCTGCTCCGGCAACCTGACTGGACAGGTGTGTCTACTTTGACTATATCAATAGTGGTCTGACGGTTTAAAACTGCTCCTTTGTCTAACTCTTGTGCGAATGTTTAATATAACCTGTGCATATGCTAACCACTTTCCCTCTAATCTCTGCCTGTTTTCCCTATCTAATGTTACCCCCATGCCTGTATACATCATGTAAAAATGGCTTTCTCACCAATCTAAATGCTGCTTAATCTGTATTCTATAATGTAAACTGTGTCCACTGTTGTTTTCCCTGTATTGCCACCCTGTGCCCTGGGTCGTGATTGAAAATGGTCCACTGGATTAGTGCACCTACCCGGTTATCAAAAACATAAATAAAGAAATAAACATTCCCAGGTATTCCAGTGTAGTCTCATAATCATGTTCTACAAGGTCCCTTGTTAGTCTGACAAATCTCTTTACCCTGGATGAAAGGCTATTTTATCAAACATGTCTCCTCAGAAAGAAAATACACCTGGGGCTTACCCCCTTGGGGGTTTCTGCCTCTCTCCTATCCTCCCACACATCAGTGAACACCCGCACTGCTAACTGACAGGTGTGGTCAATCCCGAGGGTTAGAACCTCCTTAGCCCAAAGGTTATTTCCATACAGGGCCCAGCCTGGTACAATGAACTCCCCTCTGATATTTCCTCCATCTCCAAATTAGGACCTTTCAAGTCAGCTCTCAAAGAGCACATTCTCGCTTCACAGAGCTGCCAATGTACCAGCTAGTGCTGGGTCATCTATCTATCATCTTATGGGACCACCCCACCACTGAGCTCCTACCGATAGGGCTACCAAACATTACCTATTAACAATGCCTCCTTTCACTGCACTCGCAAGGTATCTGTCTAATTCTCTACTTCACTGTAAATAACAAACCTGTTACTCCCTCCCTCTATCAGCAAACTAATTGTTCTATTGAAAACTGTAAAACACAGCTCTCGGTAACATGTTCAATGCAATGTACAGCTGATCTTGATTCTGCAATATTGTATAATTAAAAAAACTGTAACCTTTAGCTGCCATTCTATGTCTATATGTATTAAGTACTTATGTTTGTTTTTCAGATGCGGAGCCTTTGTAAATGAGTCCCTGACTCAAAGGTTGGAATCCTAAAGTCTGTTAAATAAATTCAACCATTTAGTATATAATTGGCAATTCTATTTCTTTTGCCCATGTGCATGATTGTACATTTATCAGTACTGAACTGTAGTTTATGTTCAATTGCCCATATCTCAATCTCAGTTAAGGCATTCTGTAATCTTACAGAATCTTCCATGGTTTCAACAACTGTACCTATTCTACAATCATCAGCAAACTTAGTCAGCCAGATACAATTCTCACAACCCATATAATGATGTAAAGGTTGAAAAGGCATAGCCCTAGGACCAACCCATGGTCCACCCCAGGACCAACCCACTGCCCACTTCAGACCAATCTGAAAACACACCTCAGATGCTAACCCTCTGCTTCCTATCCATTAACCATGATATGACCCAGTTTACAATGTTACTATGTAGTCCCAGGTCTGACAAAGCTTTGATTAACTCACAGTGAGGTACTCTATCAAAAGCCCTCGTGAAGTCAAAAAAATTACATCAGCTGGTTTACCCTGTTCTAATGCCTTGCTAACCTTGCTATTACAGATGCAGCAACATTTTATTTTGCTGGTGAAATTCTGGCAAAATCATAAATTTCACTGTGCAAAATATTTCATGAAATTCCATGCATACCGCAAAATATTTTGCTGGTGCGAAATGCAGAATTTCACCCACAAAATGAGGAATTTTGCTGGCCAAATGCAGAATGTTGCATGCAAGTGGTGGAATTTCACCTACAAGTGCTGAAATTCTGCATTCACCAGCTGAATTTTGCATTTCACACTCACGAAATATTTTGTGAAATGCAAAAATTTTGCTAAATATTTTGCTGAATGAAATTCCGCAAATTCACATAACTCTACTTGCTATAGAACTCCAGAATGTTAATTTGACAAGATCTCCCCTTGGTAAAATCACGTTGGGTAATGTCACCCTTACCGGTATCGCATGCATATTTACTAATATGGTCTTTTATTACCCCCTCAATAACTTTACACAGGATGGATATAAGACTCATTGGTCTATAATTCTTAGGTTCCATTTTGCTGCCCTTCACATAAATAGGCGTAACAGTAGTTGTTCTCCATGAGTCTACAACAATCTCTTCATCTAGTGATTTCTGAAAAATTTCTGTTACTGGATCTGCTAATTCATTGGCCAACTCCCTGTTAACTCCCAGATGGATCCAGTCCAGCAGGAGTGACCTGAAATTTTGTGTAATTGAGTTCTGTGGACACCGACACTGATAACCAAAATGCCAAACTGATACCCTGAAGCAAGGAAAGCACCTGTCCAAGATCACATAGATTTTGACACAATTCTCATGGCAACAAATCTAAACTAGTATTTTTAAAAGAATTAGTGTCCTGAGTTATTTGAATTATCTTAATTGCTTGGTGAAGCCACGCCTGTTACATTAATTACTGGTCATTTAAGGTATAAAGGCCCCTTAATGTCTTAAAGGAAGTTTAGAAAAACTTAATTATTTGGCACATTCAGCATATATTACAAACTGTTTTTGTATTTTGCCCCAACTTTTCATTTTTACTAGGCACATTGATATCAAAACAGACTAACTCTCTTCTAAACTTCATTTGTCCTTGCTGCTTGTGTACACCTGACATCACAGTCTTTTGCTTGTGACATCACAATCTGTTGGCGTGGAAACAACAGCAATATCATAAATGAGGAATATGATGTTAGATCTAGATAATTAGCCCGCTGCAGGTGAAATGAAATATAATGGACAATGATCCTGCTTACAAATTAACGTGTATAATTTTAAAAGAAATCAGAAACAATTTTACATACTAACATACTATTTGCCAGCAGATTAGGCCTTACGGTCTATCGAGTCTGCTCAAACCTCAGATCCCTAGTTGGGTGCCGAGGCCCTCCCCTCCCTTGTGTTCCAGAAACCCCCATCATCCATCCCCACCCCCCTTGGACAGGCCATCATCTGATACATCCACTTTCTGTGTCTGTCCCACCCTCTCTTGAAGCCCTCCACTGTGGATATCTGAACCAGCTGCAAGACAGTGCATTCCAAGAGTCCACCACCCTCTCAGTGAAAAACCTCCTCCTCTTCCCCCCCCTCATCCTTCCACCTTCCAACTTCAAACCATGCCCTCTGGTGATACCTCCCTGCTTTAGTCTAAAGATCCCCTCCATGTTTACCCTATTTATTCCCTTGAAGTACTTGAAGACCTCAATCATGTCCCCCCTGTCTCTCCTCTCCTCCAATGAAAACAGGCAGAGCTCCTCAAGTCTGTCCTCATATGCCAAATCCCCTAGCCCTCGTATCATCTTAGCTGCCCTCCTTTGTACCCTCTCCAGGAGCTATATGTCCCTCTTCAAGTGTGGTCTCCAGTACTGTACACAGTACTCAAGGTATGGTCTAACCAGTCCATTGTACAGCGGCAGAATCACTTCCTTGCTCCTAGAGGTGATCCCCCTTACTATGCATCCCAACATCCTGTTTGCCTTGCTAGCCACTCTCCTGCACTGCTCAGAGTTATTCATACATGCATCCACCATGACCCCTAGGTATTTTTCCCCTATCGAGGCCTCCAGTGCCTCCCCTCCCAGGGTGCACCTGTATTTAGGGTTTCCCCGCCCAAGATGCAACACCTTGCACCTGGTGATATTGAAATTTAATTTCCATGTGTGAGCCCAGCTTTCCAGGGTGTCCAGGTCCCCTTGCAGGGCCAACCTCCCCTCTTCTCCCTCAACTACTGCTCCCATCTTGGAGTCATCTGCGAAGAGACTCATTTCACACCCTATACCCTCCCTGATGTCTGATATGTATGCATTAAACAGGAACGGACCCAGGACCGAGCCCTGCAGTACCCCACTACCAACCTCTCTAGGGTTCGAGAGCTTCCCACAGACCACTACTCTCTGGGTGCGTCCAGCTAGCCAGTTTTCAATCCATCTGACCATCAAAGGGCCTACTCCTAACCCCATCAGTTTCTCCACCAGACCATTGTGGGGGACAGAGTCAAACGCCTTGCTGAATTCCAAGAATAATACATCCACAGGCTTTCCCCTGTCCAATTCTGATGCTACCCATTCATAGAACTCCACAAGATTGGTTTGACATGATCTACCTGGCACAAACCCATGTTGCTGACTATCCAGACCTCCCACCTCCTCCAAGTACACCCCCAATCGTTCCTTTTAGTATACTCTCCATTAATTTTCCCACCACCGAGGTCAAACTGATGGGTCTATAGTTACCTGGTACTTCCCTCGACCCCCCTTTATGGATTGGCACCACATGTGCCTCTCGCCAATCCCTAGGTACCCTTCCTGTCTCAAGTGACCTGTTGAAGAGCTTCACCAGGGGTGCAGCCAGTATGTCTGCCAAATCCCATTTTCATAGGGTTATAATTTGCTGCTCTACTTGCCTAATACTTCTACAAATTTCAAAATATTTTCCCAAGCTGCTTACTGTGATCCCTCTGTCCGTGGTATGCCGTGTACCTTATTTGGTCTACTTCACTGTAAACACTGTGAAACTCCACTGAGAAGACCTTTGCAAAATAAATTACTTATTGTATGTAATTAATATCATTGTTTTTCATGATTGTATATTAATGTATGTAAGTAATACTATTGTTCCCTGATTGTATATTAATTGTTATGTGTTCTGTGTATGATGTAACATAATGAAGTTTTCTATTATATGTAACTAATTCTGTGTTGCCCCTATAAAAAGGACTCTGTTGTCTCAGTGGGCTTATCTGGTCACCAAAATTCAATAAATAAATATATTTATTTTCCCTACTGTATTCCTTTTAGTGTTTTTCATGTGGAATGCTAAGCTTTGTCGTTTTCCTGTAAAATAAATAACATATTTCCCTGATGCCTAGCTTATCTCAGGTTATTACAATTCATCCCCTAAATGTTGCTTGGACATTCTATGGTATCAGTTTCACCATTACATGCCATTCAGCAGAACAAGATCCACATTCAAATGTCTGTCTAGTCCTGTAGACTGGTGTTAGAGTCCAAGAATAATGCATATGTCCAGTCATTCTCATCAAATGGCACTCAACACAGACAATGCATAGACATGTGTTCAGAGCATGTCTATATAATGTGTACTGGGTATTGTGGATACAGTATACGTCCAGGCAACACTGTGACTTTTCCATGCAAGTACCAATACACCATAGCTTTGCGGCTATGTAGCCCTTTCAGATGTTTTGCCGATTGGAAGTGAAGAATGTAACATAGTGATTTATTGAAAAACAGACACAATCAGTCACATACTTTTTAAAAACCTTTTTGGTATATTTTTCTGAACCAATTTGAACCTGAACCACAAAAGATTTTCCCATCTCTACTTTCTTGTACCGCAGCCTTATTTTTAAACTAGGAAACATAAAATTAAATCCCAAACACACTGGCTCCCAGCTAAGAACTATCTCACCAGCTAAAGGATTAACTCCCCTAGCAAAGGTACAGTATGTGATCCCTGCACACTTTAGCCTGATTATATATTCCTCTTTTCCTATTGCATTATCCCATCATATACCCTCTTGCTTTAGAGGTAAACATATTTTCAGAGCTTACTCTGTATCCAGGGTTTTGTTCAAGATCCCTTTCTGATAATACAGTATGGGAGGGCTCTACAACCACTGTACCACCTGATAACTCTGTAGCATAGAATAATTTATTTTTCAAACTAGTGGAGTTAGGACTTAAACTGACAGCTAAAGCTGTGCAGAATGTTGAAATTCTAATGGAACAGAATTTTGTAAAATTTCAGAAAGTTCTTTATAATTCTGACAGTAGCAGAATTCTGACATTTCACATGCAACATCATTTCTGCAGATTAATGATCCACATTTTACATAAAGTGTGGATTTTGTATCTGAAATCCATGGAATAATATTAAGCTGTTTGCACAGAAATGCTTTTCAGAATTCTACTCAATTGCCATTCTGACCAGTTCCTATGGTGTAATTCAAAGTTCTACAAAGCTCTATTGGCAACACTAAAATCCAAGACTACCACCAAGAAGAAGTACCAGCTCCTCTGACTGAACTGTCTGGAGATCCATATACATGTAAGCTTGGCTTTTCTTTTAACCTCACTTAGTAATCACTCCATCCTAAGATTCCTTCACTTCAAAGGCTACGGTTGCCACCATCCTTCAACATGTGAACACTGTGCATTATGGATACAGTATGCCAACTAGAACAAAAGCATATGCTGTAAATACAGTCCTTCTTAATTTTATAGGGTTGTTCTACTAAGAATCGGACAACTGGTTTAATCTATAGAGGTCCACCATTGATGATCCAAAGCTTGTGCACAAAGTGATGTTTCTTTCTTTAGCTCTGATGGTTGTTAAAGGTGAGACTTAAACAAGAGTTTAGCTGCAAAGTTGAAGCATTCTTCATTAAAGCCCTAACAGCTTCTTAAAGAGGTCATATTGCTTAAATAGTTTTAGCAGATGCAGGTCTGTTGTATATTTGAAGAGTGGAGTCACCCTACTGCTAGGGAATATTACCTTAACTGATCAGTTTACCATTGCCCACTAAAACTGGTTATAGTCTAGTCCCAGGGCTTCCTACAGTATGTATATTTTAGCACACTTATTGCACCTTATGCAAATGCCATCATAGTGGTATAGAAAATGGTCACATTTAAGCAATTATGGCTGATTTCATATCTGTTATTTTATGTGCAACACAAAAGGAAGTACACTGGAAATCAAGTGCTAAAACTGTGAGTAGTACTTACAGGTTTAGCATATATACCCTGTGAATGCTGCATTGGACAACACCCTAAACCTTGTGTGAGCACAAACCAGGGCAGTGACCACATATCCTAAGCATCTTTGCACACTTAACAAGCTGGGCGTTTTGCATGACACAAGCCCCTTACCTAAGAAGTGGTTAACTACAATACTTAAACATACAGTACAATGGTAATGACCTTACTCAACACTCAAGGCTCCAACACCCTCCTTACCTGCTCATGTACATGTAATTTTCATGGTACAGTACATAGGCCTGTCAAGTGGAGGAAGGATGTGGGCTGCAGAATATAACAGTGTTATCCAATTCATGTAAAAGGTGAGATCTGAGGATGAAGCACAGCATCAGCCACACTGAAGTGAATGTATTGATGTACTTTGGGAGGCTAGCATGTAAGGTGTCAGTACTCGGTCAAGGTCTGCTACCTTACTATGCCCTCCTCCCTCTACTCAACCTATACACATTTTCATGGCATCCAGTGATACCCCATCCCTCACCCAGTCCTCATGCAAAATTGACTGGTGTCCTGAGGCACTGCCTCCATCACTCTGTCTCAATGTAAATGTCCTTGATGTTTGGTGGCACCCACTCCATCTCTCTGATCACATGTAAATTTCCTTTGTTATCAGTGTGGCACCCCATCTCCATGTATAGTTCCATGGCTTCCAGTGGCTCACTGTCCCCATTTCCATGTAATGTTCCCATGTATCCAGTGAGCCCCTCACCCATCCCAATGTAAATTACTCTGGTGTCTGGTTGTGAGTGACCCCTCCATGCCCACATGTAAATGTTCCTATTGTCCAGTGACTCCCCAATCCTTGGAGAACACAGCCTTCACACTTTTTCACAGTGACAGGTAGCATAAACCCTCATCTCACTTCTATAATCAACCAGTCTTCCAAGTTATTGCATATCCATTAGGCTTACTGATACATTAGTTTTGAGACATCTCTTAAAAAAAAGTTTGGAGCCACTGTGGGTGTCAATGGATGCCAGGTAATCTCCACATGGGGATACAGAGAGGGACAGGTGGTCCATGCTATTCCTACATTATTAAAATATTCTTTTTTGAAAGTGTTAACTAGTGGTCTACAGGCTATTAGCACATCTAAAAATCTTTAAATATGGAAGTGTACCCTGTATGCAGGACTCCACCTCTCATTAGACCTGTTAGCCCCGATGTCCTAAAAACTTCATGCCAGGCCGTTTCTTTGAATATTGCAATTGTCACACTAACTACCTGTCCATAATAAAAAGAGTAGTCTGCATGGCACAGACCATATTGGTGTGGCCCTATTTGAATATGCTGCCCTTAGGGTCCATCTTGTATGCCCTTCCAGCTGCAAAGAACTGACAGTAATGAGTTTGAGTATAGGCACATATTTAAACTTATCAACTAGAATGCTACCCTTACTCATACCATGTAATCTGTAAAGTATTGCATCTTTGTTGGTCATACAAAGATAAAACACACTACAATTTATTTACAAATACAGGGTGTGTGCACAATTGTACTTTAAAAATGTTTTGAAATATACAGTACACTTGTTCTACTACATTTCAGCTCACGTATGTATATGAACAGGTGCAAATGCCATTCTTTGAATACTGGGCCTGCTACCAGTTATGTACATCAAGAGATTACCAGTGCTGTTTTCTGAAACAGTTACATATGTCCCAGGCTTTAAATCAGAGATGCCTCACGTATTACATACAAGACTGTTGACTAGTAAACTTATTATATGTACTAAAACCGACATAACACATGGAATAAATTTAAGATTACGTTATTATTTATATTAAATATAGACACCATACAAAAATATCAAAAGGGTACTCACCCTTCATCACATACATCATTTACAATCAGACTACACCTTTACATCCACACACATAAAGCAAAGCATTAGCACCATGATACTGCCTGAAACCCAAACACCTGCCATCAGCATAAAATCATATTGAATAAACCAACAAACTGTCAACCCAGGCTAAAACAACTGGTCTATGAAATTTCCAATAAACAACATGACATGGTGATCTATATAGATGGTAGCAAACTAAATAACCACTCAATAACAAATGAATGAAAATAATTAGTGAAACTGACTTACAAAGAATACATAAATACAATGGGCTGTTCAAATGAAAAAGCAAAGCTCGCTGTCATCACATTTACATTAATGAACAACCTACAGTCTAATTTATTTATTTAAGCGTTTTACCAGGAAAGCATACTGAGCAGTGTACCACTCGATTCCAGATGCGCCTTGGGGGAATAGGGATAGGCAGGATACAGTAATAATAAACTTTACATACATATACATGACATTCTCACACATATACAGTTACAAAGAAAGATATGGTCCAATAAATATTTAGATATATCTGGATATTTCACAGGAAATCCCATTGAAATGGAGAGGGAGTTCATGGCAAATATCCAGATAAATGGGTCCCGATTCCAGAAGGTGGACACAGGGCTTACGCCAAGCTCTGCATCTGCTGTAAAGTTTGCTGCAACTGCACCAAAGCCCTCTGATGCAGCTCTGCACTATTCCAGAAGGGCTGGTGCATTTGCAACACTTTTCTTGCGTTATGGCAGCTTGTGCCAAAGGTTTGGCACAAGCCCCGTAATAAGGGTACCCCCATGGACGCAAAGTTATACCAGTGGGAAGATGGTCTCACTTTGCAGTATTGGAGACTTGCGGCATCAACTTCTGGAATAGCATGTTTGGCACAAGTCAGCACTTGAGTCAAACACCCTGCTGCAAGTCCCCTGTGGCAATTGCAACCTGTTCTGGAATCAGGCCCCTGGTATCTAGACACACTGAGATCTATCTCTAGAGATATTATTATTATTAAGGTTGATTTTTGCACCTTAATAACAGGGCAACCCCCAGATGGAATAACTTGAATTTTGTCATGTGCATAGTGCATAGTGGGTGCCTTGATCTTTGGATCCCATAACTTGTGAAATGGTCAGTAGGGTGTTGTGAATGTTCTATAAAACTGAAAATGCATAAAATTTGTTTTAAAACCTGTTTATTGCTCCCACTTAGCATTAAAATGACTGAGTTGAAACCTCAAACTTTCAGTTTGACTTAAGCATGATTCTTTGACAGGTGGTTTTACTGAAAAATGTGTAGATTTTAAAATACTAAGAAAATAAAATGCTATCTTTATACATGCACAGTTAATTTTGACATGAATATTTCATAACTGGATTTTTGCCAAACTGATATACTGTAGGTCAATTTCATAAGTCGCAACCCAGATCCACGAGTTAAGACTCATGGTTTCATGAGCCTTAGCAGTCACAGAAGTGGTAAAGCAAGAACAATCTTTGCACATCAAAAACAAGAAAATGTGTAGGAAGTTAATACTGAAACTTATATGGTTAACAGTGTAGGATATATGGTAGATTCTTCAAGTGTTTTATGGGGTTAAAAAACAATCCTTTGAAAAATTGTAATTAAATTAGGTTGTTGTAGCTCATGAAAACAGGCCCAACTCTCCTGACTCGTGAACCTACTTTCAGGACTCAATACCCCAATTTTGAGAGTCATATCAGTTACAGAAGTGGAAAAAAACAGAAAACACTGAAATGGAAAACAAGAAAATCTGTTGGAAGTTAAGTCGGCAAGCAACTTGTGTGTTCATCAGTGAAGGGTGTAAAGTTGATTCTTCAACTTTATCTGTTAAGAAATTCTTCTTAAAAAATAAAATAAAGTAGGCAAACGCATGTCACAAAAACAGGCCCAGCTCTTTGAACTCATTAGCATGACATTGTGACTCTCAACCTCTTTGGTGAGATACAACCCTTCTTTTTGAAACTTACTCAAAAATTAGAAAGAACTAGATGACTTTATATCCTTTTATATTACTGAACATGCATCTGAAGACCACGATACTATATATGCAGCTGCTTTATGAGTGTGCTGTAGGGTCCCTCACTAACCTAGCTACAGGTCTAGTGCACTACAAAGAAATTGCTGGTAGATAAGGAGCACTAGGCCAATCCAGTCTGCCTGTAGACCCTATATAGTGTATGTGACCACTGGCCCTATGTGATCAATGGCTTTTCATCACTCCCTCCCATCTCAAGGTTCCCTTGTGTCTGTCCCAAGCATGCTTAAACCCCTCCTCTGTGCTTGCCCCCCACTACCTCTTGTGGAAGGCTATTCCAAGCATCTACTACCCTCTCTGTGTAGAACAACATCCTCACATTACCCCTTAATCTACCCCCCTCCTATTTCATATTGTGCCCCCTTGTTCTAGTATTTTTTCTCATTGGAAAAGGTACCCCACCTACACCTTGTTTATTCCCTTGAGATATTTGAAAGTTTCTATCATGTCACCCTGCTCTCGCTTCTCTTCCAGTGAATACATATTGAGGTCCCCTAGTCGCTGCTCATATGCTTTGTGTTGCAAGCCCTGCACCATCTTTGTCACCCTTCTCTGGATAGCCTCCACCTTGTTTATGTCCTTGCACAGGTGTGGCTTCCAGAACTGCAAGCAATAATCCTGGTGAGGCCTTACCAGTGTTTCATACAATGGCATCACCACCACCTCCCTCCTCCTGCAAGAGATACCCCTGCCTACGCACCCCAGCATATCACTGGCCCTCCCTGCAGCCTTTGCACATTGCTTTGATACTTTGAGGTCATCAGAGATGATAACCCCTAGGTCTCTTTCCTCTTTAGTGACAGTGAGCTCCTCCCCCTCCATCATGTAGCTCTCCCCAAGGTTCCCTTTACCCAGGTGCATTATTTTGCACTTTTATCATTTAACCTCAGTTGCCACATCTCTGACCATCTGTCAAGCTTCTCCAGGTCCCTCTTCATTTTTGAACCCCTTCTGGAGTATCCACCCTGTTGCAGTTCTTGGTGTCATCTGCAAATGGGCAGACCTTTCCTTCCAGGTCCTCTGCAATGTCATTAATGAAGACATTGAACAGGACTGGTCCCAGTACTGATCCCTGTAGTAATCTGCTGGTCACCCCTCTCCCTGGATTAGATCTCATTTACCACCACCCTCTGCCTCCTGTCTGTAAGCCAGTTCTTAACCCAGGGTATCACTTTTTGTCCCATGCCCAGACTTCCCATCTTGTTAACCAACTTTCTATGTGGGACGGTGTTAAAGGCTTTGCTGAAGGTGATGTCTACCACCCCTCACTGATTAACTTCCCTAGTCACCCAATGAAAAAAATCTATCAGATTTGTTTGAAATGCCCTCCCTGCTGTAAATCCATGTTGCCTCAGATCCTGGGCTCCCCTGGATTCCAGGTGTGCCACTATCCTTTCTTTCAGCAGTGTCTCCATGATCTGCCCCACCAGTGAGATGAGGCTGACCAGACTGAAGTTCCTCACCTCCTCCATACTGCCACTTTTGTGCAGTGGTACTACATGTGCCCTCCTTCAGTCCTCTGAAAAGTTCTCTTCGCTGCTCCCTTAATATCCTTGGGTGTACTCCATCTGGCCCCATGGCTTTATCCACCTTCAGCTTTGTGAATTTTTCCAGAACATTCTTACTGTGAATGGACTGGTGTCCACTTCTCCCCCTCCCTTGCCTCTGCCACCCAACTGTGGTCCTTGACCATCCCCCTCCTTAGTGAATATGTTTTCAGTATTTCTGCCTTGTCTAGATCCCCCTCTTAACATTGTCCCTCTTCCCCTTTGAGCCTCACTAACCCCCCCACCATTTTTTCTTCTGTCGCTCATGTACCTATAGAATGTCGTGTCCCCATTTTTCATTATCCATGCTTAACCCTACTCTGTTTGGGCCTTAGTTCTCCTTACAGCTTTCCCTGCTTCCCTTAGACATTAAAGGTACACCTCCCTGTCCTCTTTCCATTGGGTCCCATTATATTTTCTGAAACTCAGTCTTCTAGCCCTTACTTTGTTTCCAACCTCTTCAGAAAACCATAGTGGTTTTCTTTTTCTTTTCCCTTTTGTTCACTATCCTAATGCATTGGTTTGTTACCTTTACTATGGCTTCCTTCAGATCCCCCATTGTTCCTCCACCTCTCTGTTACCTCTCCCTTCCCCAAGAATGTTCTTATACATCCTAGACATTTCCGTAAAATCTGCTCTTCTAAAATCTAATACTTATCTAATACTACACATAATTAAACAGCTGCTGCAAGAGTGTCTCAGTGAAGGTCACTATGCAATGCTCATCATAGAGGTGTAAGAAAGGTGAAAGGTAATGGCTTCAGTTGCTGTATTGTTTTTTTTTAAAAAGTAAGGGAAATCAACTGCAAAAACTACATTAATACATCTATTAGGATAGGAACACAAAGTGTACAAAGTAGGGAAATTAAATATTTGGGAATAAAGTCCCTGTGGTGTGGTATTCCTCATGGTTTGAATAATCATGTGATGCAATATTAACTGTACCCTAATTTTGTCACTGTGTTGTCAGGTTTTTTGAACAGTGAGATAGGGAAAGGTTTGGAGGTTACTTAGAATGAGGTCAAGAGGGCTAGCTGGTTCAGCGCTCTCCACAGCCACAGAGACCCCCGCGGAGCAACGCACCAAAAATCATACAGTGAGGTCAAGAGGGCAAGCTGGTTCATCCCTCCCCACAGCCACAGAGACCCCCACAGAGCAACGCACTGAAAATCATACAGTGAGGTCGAGAGGGCAAGTTGGTTCAGCCCTCCCCACAGCCATGGAGACCCCCGCGGAACAACGCACCAAAAATCATACAGGTAGCGACCCCACGCTTAGCAGCAGCTCCAGCTGACTGTGCCAGAGGAATTTGAATTTGGCGCCACTTTCAAACAAAGGCGGTTTCCTTTTCTGTCAGCTGAGCACTATAGATTGTTTTCTTCTCTGCTCTCACGAGCTCCACCAACGTAGGATTTGGCTAAGGGGAAGTGTACCTTAAGGGAAAGTTAAATTTTATCAGTGCCTTAAGGTGATGCAAATTAACTGTACAGGAGCCATAATAGGGCTTTTAGACTGCAGGCAACACTGTCCTAAATTTGGAAGCTAATGCGCAGGGACTGCACTCTTGTCTAACTTTGCAGCAAGCTACCTGTACTAAATAATTGTGCTGAACTAATGATCCTCTGTACATGCATGCATATATTAGTAAAACGCCTGTTAAATCAATCCTCCATTCAGCTTAAAGCAAATATCGTGTACCTGTTGTTTGCTCCTCCTCCTTCCCTACCTGTACTTAAAGCTGTTTTTCTGTCCTTTATCTGCAGTGAGGTCGAGAGGGCAAGCTGGTTCAGCCCTTCCCACAGCCACAGAGATCCCAGTGGAGCAACGCACTGAAAATCATACAGGTTGTGAGCCCACGCAGCTCCAGCTAACTGCACCAGAGTGAGTCCCCACCTGCACTGTGCGCTGGCTTCCCACTGCCCCCACCACCACCCGTGGTGAGCTTCTTGTTTTATTGGCTGGACCACGTGACTGCGTGTACCAATCAGCCCACTTTTCCATTAGTTCCTTATATTTCTCATACACTAGTGGCAACCCTTGAGCAGTTTTCAAATTTCCATGAAAATGCTCTATCTCTCTCTAATAATGGTTGTTCTATGCTCAACCGTATCTTCCCTTCCATCCTTGTCCTACCCAAATCAACTAAGCTCTCTGCCCCATATCCCTGAGACTGCAAAGCTACCCCCCCACACTCTACCTCTGCCCTAGTGCACCACACTCTGCACAGTTGGCATAACTGGCTACTGGAAGACTCTATCCTTCCTCCCTCTCTTCATGCAGGGTTGCCTGCTTTATATGTCCCCTACTGCTTAGACCCTATGCCCTCCTCCCAGACTCATAAGCATCTCCCTTTCCACTGGAAATCTCAACAGAACATGCACCTAGTAAAGCACATCTTGGCTCATTTGCTCCTTATAGCCGGTGATGTAGAATGTATCCCTGGTCCCCCCTCCCTAATAAATGGGCAACTCCCTGCCCCGGCTAGTCACCTTCCAAGAGGGTTCAAAATAGTCCACCTAAACATATGCAGCATTCTGAACAAAATAGCAGCTTTACAAACAAGTGTCCTATCCCTTCACCCTGATATCATAATCATTACTGAATCATGGCTGAAGCCCCACAACCTTGACGCTGAATTCTCAATACCTGGGTACTCCTTAATTCGGCAGGACCGACTGGACAATAAGAAGGGTGGTGGTACTGTCATGTACATCTCCTCTAAACTCCAGTTCTCCACAATCTCACCTACTGTACCCACACCATCAATAGATTCCCTTATAATCAAAATCTCCCTTCCACACTCGATCCCCGTATACATAGCAGGATCGTACTGCCCGCCGGACACATCGCTGTCTAGCATCCTAGACCACCTAGGCAACCTGAGATCCCTTGCGTCTGGCAGCGAAATCCATATCCTTGGAGATTTCAACCAGAACTGGCTAGGCAGTGCAGCCACCAATACGCGCTGTCAAATAAATGTTCTAAACCCGTCCCAATAAATAATGGAACCCACTCTCCTAAACCACAAATCCAAAAAGCATACTTTACTAGATTGGGCCATTACCACCCACCCACATCATATAATTAACGCTGGCCTACTACCGGACTCCCTCAGTGACCACCATATGATTTATGTGGTGCGGAAAATCTTCAGACCCAAGGCCCCTCCCCCCCGCACTTTATACAACAGAGCTTACAAATCCCTTGATCTGACCACACTCCTAAATGACCTCACCAGCATTGACTGGTCCTACATCCCTAGGTCTGCCTCCATGGATGTGGACCTCAAATTTTTTATGACCAACCTCCTGGCTATCTGGGACTTCCATGCACCACTCAGAAGATCCAGAGTAAGAGGATCCCACCTACCCTGGGTAACAGCAAACCTCTTGGAACAACTACGAGCCATGGACTGCGCCTGGAATACCTTCAAGGCAACAGGTGCTCAAACGGCTCTGCAACACTACTGCTCGCTAAGAAATGCCTGCACAAGATTCATACGTCAGGCTAAATCTAATTATTTTAAGTCTGCTTTCAACAATAACTTCTCTCACCCAGCACAATTCTGGAAATCGATAAAATCTCTACTCACCCCTCCAGCCCAACCCCCTACTCCCACTCTCAACATAGGTGGAAGCATCATCACTGATCCGTGCACTGTTGCCACTGAGCTTAACTCATATTTCACCAACACTACATCCTCTCTACTGTCCTCTCACCCCTCACTCACTCCCATTGTTCCCCCTGCTGTATCCTCACTGGACTACTTCTTGCACCGCCCGGTTACACCCGGTGAGGTACTAAAAATACTTCAGTCACTCAATCCATCCAAAAGTAAATGCCCCTTGGGCCTTGATTCCAAAATGCTCCTTCTTTCTACACCTGCCATAGCCTACCCTCTAGCCACTCTCTATAACCATTCTTTTAGACTCAGGTCCATCCCTACAATATGGAAACACGCCACAGTCATTTTCCTAGCTAAAGGAGAGCGACCCTTCCTCCCCATGCAACTACCGTCCCATATCGCTGCTCCCCATGCTAGCCAAAATACAGGTGCGCCTTGTACTAGCCCAGCTCTCCCACTACTTCGACTCCATATCATTCTTCACCCCCTACCAGGCCGGGTTTAGAAAAAATCACTTTACCACCACCTCTCTCCTTCATCTCACCAACACCATCCTTATGGGTATGGATAAAGGGAGATAACTGCGGCTATCTTTATCGACCTGGTCAAGGCTTTCGACACAGTCTCGCATGCCCTGTTATTCTCTAAACTCGCTCAAGCTGGACTGAGAGTGCCTGCCACCAACTGGTTCCAATTGTACCTGGCAGGTAGGTCCCAGTCTGTCCGTATTGGCTCAACTAGTTCCACCTCACTCCCAGTTACCAGCGGAGTCCCCCAAGGATCTGTCCTAGGCCCTCTGTTGTTCTCTATATTTCTCAATGATCTGCCTGCTGTCTGCCCACATACAGCCATCCACATGTATGCAGACAACACGGTGCTGTTTGCCTCTGGTTCATCCCCCACTGCTATGGCAGCCTGTCTGCAGGAGGATTTTGACTCCATCCAACATTGATTCCACTCAAATCAACTATTTTTAAACCCCCAAAAAAACTGTCTCCCTCACTTTCGGCTCTCAGGCCAAACTGTCCTGCCTTCCTGTCCCCCCCACGCTCCACACACTAGAAGGCTCCCCCATGGAGGTCTGCACTTCCTACAGATACCTCGGTGTCTGGCTAGACCAGTACCTTGACTTCTCTGCGCATATTGATGCTATGTATAAGAAGCTGCATCCCATGCTGGGCGTATTATATCACAACAAAAGTTACATCCCCCTACCAACGAGACTAGCTATCGTTCAAAGATGATCCTCCCAATAATGGACTACAGCAATGTAATCTACTGTGCAGCCCCTCAAACCTCCCTGTCCAGACTAGACCCCCTCTTCAACTCCTTCTGCCAGTTCTCCCTGGACTGCCCTCCTAGTACACATCACTGTGACCTCTACCAGTCCTTGGACCTCCCCTCTGTCCACAATCGGAGATTGCTACACTGTGCTAGAACCGCTGCTAAATTCTGGTCGCAGTCACTCCCCTCCTACCTGGCGTCCTCCCTAAATGCTCTTCCCCTTCTGGCATACTCACTCAGGAACATTGATTCTCAGCTTCTTCACATCCCGTACAGATCCACCATGTCTGGTCAGGCTGCCTTCAGCTTCAGGTCGCCCAAATTATGGAACTCCCTTTCGGCCGATATTAGACACGCCACAGGCACTCCACACCGGAATGCCCTTCTTAAGACTCATTTCACTACCACTTGCTCTTGCATCCTGCCTTGTTGAATCCCTCGCAACCTCGTTGCCAGCTGCTTACTGCCACCACTGTTTTCAGCCCACTGTTGCCAACCCCTGCTTACTATGTGCCACTGGGTATTTCCGTACATCAGTGCATGCCGCTTCCTTCTGTTACCACCTGTCTGTTTACTTCTATTTGTACATAAGATTTTGTCGGCTCTAAATTTGAACTGTACTGAACATGTATATGTATCTAAATGCTATTATTGCTGTAGACTGCCTATCCCTATGCCCCCAGGGCACATCATACCACCTGTATGTAAACTTGCTATTTTTATATATGACTTGTCTGCTCTAAATTGAACTGTACTGCACATGTCTGTGTATGTAACGTCTATTATTACTGTATCCTGCATATCCCCATTCCCCCAGGGCGCATCTGGAATCGAGTGGTACACTGCTCGGTATGCCTTCCTGGTGAAACTTTTAAATAAATAAATAAAAGTCATGAATCTGTGAGTTACCAACATGCACTCCAGTTCTCCTCCTCATTGAGTCCAAATCTGTCACTGGTGGTGTTCCTGGCCCATGGCCTCCCAGCATCTCCTTATTGCACATATAAGAATTCAACCCGTATCCTGGATTTCCACTGTCTGGTGTAGTTGTGACCCTGAGCCATGGCCACTGACCTTCCTCACCCTTAATGGGATGATCTTGTCATATGAACAAACACACAAGTATTATATCTTATCATATGACCGAAATGCACAAGTATTATATAGAGGTGATGAACAGTATCTAAATAACAAATTGGAGGACAAGGTACCTAAATAATTTACAATCTAGCTAAGCTATTTACACATGTGCACCACAAGCTGAGGAGCTGTTTGCTATTTGTTCCATGTCATTTATACTGATAAGAATTTAAAAGACTATTTACAGACATTACTGAATCTGGTGACATACCACATCACTATAAATAGCATTTTTAAAATCGGAACTAGACACATCAAGATACATAATAAACATATTGAAAGTAACCCTATTAATTGAAAAAAGTTGAAACAAAAGTGAGATGAAGGCAGCATTACTATTACACTCTGCCCCACATAAATATCCAAGATAAATGAGAAACTATCAAAAACTTCTTTGTACTGTAAAACAAAACATTATACTAGCAACTATTCTTCAGTGATGGTGTATTACAATACGGAGCCCTGGGGTAGAAAGTGCATGCCTTGCTGACACTCCTGTGCCCCGGGCATGTTGTTTATGGTTGCCTAGCAACCTCTGAGACTTTCCAGGCAGGGTCATGTGATTCTTGATCTGGGTCCTCGTTATTCAGATGCACCTCATGGCCCATTTTTACATTTAAGCATCACTGATCTGAACTACAGTGCAGCACTGAGAGAATCTGTGACCATGGTATTAAATGCACATCCTATTGAGGTTAAGCTGCTAAACAATATAACGCTTTATGCATTTCAGCCACTTGTTAGCTACTTTAAAAACAAGCCTCTAACTATGCTTTTTGTTTAAGATAAATAATAAATGATCACTATCATGATAGATATGTGATGCAGTGAAATAACATTAACATCAGCAGCAATGCCTCAGGTGGTCTCATCGTATAAAGGTAACTTTAAAACGATTCTGTGATTGTGTTTTTTACTTAGATAAACGGCAATTGAAAAAATCTTGAAAAATATGTGATGCAGCTATAATTACACATACACCAGAAGTGAGTTCATATTGTTGATGTTCACGTCAAGGACTAATTAACAACAATGTTGAGAATAAGACTTAGTCTCAATTAACACAAAGTGGCAAGCCTTTCAACAGAATTGTTCAGCTGGTTGACACATGAACTTCATCTTTTTTAGATTCGACAACTTGAAAGCTGTAGCGGCATTATAAATAAATACATGCAGAGCTGTTTAAAGACAGGTTAGTCTTATTCAATATGTGAACCTGAGAAAGAGAATTGATAATAAAGTGTGACTAATACCCCCTTTCTTTAACCTTGTGATATCAACAGAAGCTACAGAAATGTACATATCAGAGATATAACAAAGAAATATCACTACATTAATATAAGGTATGTGACCAACAGGGGCCATATACAGTTAACAAGAATTAAGTTATAATACTAGCAACACTAGAAATATATGGATTATGCCTGGCTTTATGATAAGTGATAAGTAATATAAATTCACAAAAGGATTATAGCCATTAACACAGACATAAGAGTGGCAGAATTAATGATTTTGAAAGTGAAATGTATAGGGAGAGAGAGCACATTGGCATTTTTTGCTTGAGCAGTGCTAGAGGTTGGTCTTTTGAGCTGTGGTTTAACAGGAGCACAGAGGCAGTGCTTTGAGCTACTTAGGAAGCCCTTTAAACAATTGTATGACTATATGGTATTCTAAGAAAAGAAATGTGATAATCCTAAATATGATTTAAAAATTGTAAACAGTTGGCACTCTCCTCAGACTGTAACCTAATTCAAGAAGAACATGCATCATGTAGATATAAAATATTTTATAAAGAAATGTTATGCAAATAGATAAGCATATAAGTATATTAAAACATTTTTTAATATGTTTAAATAATAGATCCTTCCCCTGAAGAAGCCTTAACAGGTGAAACATTGGGTATAGAGGATCTTATTTTCTTTGAAAAAAATTAAAAATAAAACTGAACCACATTGAAACTTGACTTGGAGTGGCTGGAACCATATTCTTTTCATTATAAACTACAGTAATACATCTACTAGGGTGGAAACCCAAAGGGCCCAATATTCAGACTGTGCCAGGAAATGGTGCAAGAGGCGATGCAGCACATTTGAGATGCACCGGCGCCAAGACAGGGAGATATTCAAAGGTGATGTGCCATGGTGCATCACCGTTGAATATGGTACAGAATGCGCATGGTGCAGTGACAATGTGCCGGTGCATTCCCCAGACAGGGAGAACTGGGAATGCTCCAGCACAACTGCAGTTGCATTTGGAGCATCACCCATGATATTCAGACTTGTGTATGCAAATGGGGCCATAATATATGCATGGTGCAAATGGGGCCATTTGCATGTTATTATGGCCCCATTTGCATATGTTGTGCAGGGCAGCCTGGCAAAATGCATCTGTCGCCCTGCACAGTCCATTGCATGGACAGAGGTGGGCCTGAGGCACCCCTGCCCCGTAACTGCGATCACAGTAGAAATGATGATAGGCAATCCCTGGTGATCCAGTTGTATCCCCCTCCTTTCCATTGGCCTGATCGTGGGCAGAAATACAGATCTGATAACCCTGGTGGTCCAGTGGAACCCACTCCCCCTCCTGCATCCAAACATGTGTAAATGCAGAAGCGTCCAGTCCCTGGTAGTCCATTGGCCCCCCCACCTGAATCTACAATCGCCAGAGATATCTCAGGACGGTAACTCCCTGGTGATCTTGTGGAACCCCCCCAACCCTCCTGAAACACTGATCACCAGTGCCATCATACACAGCACATTCCCTGGTGGTCCAGGGGTTGTCCCCACCCACATAGGACACCCAGGACACCCAGCTCCCCCCATCATTGGCGGGCGGCAGCAACCCACCCACATACATCAGTTACCACAAATGACAGCAGTGTGCTGTAAGCCTGTTGTTCATCTGGTGAACTAATGGCTGTAGGGCATATGTACCACAGGCACAAATATGTGAATGAATCATATTTGCGCTCTGTAGTACAGTATGTCCTGCAAGCACATTGGTTCACACAGTAGACTCAATAGGCTTACAGCACATACTGTAAGCTGTCATTTGGCAGGTGGCAGGGTGGTGTGTGTGCAGGTTGCTGCCTCCCACCAATGATGGGGGGGAGGATCTGGGTGGCCTGGGTGTCCTGTGTGGGTGGGAGAAACCACTGGACCGCCAGGGAATGTGTCACGTATGATGGCACCAGTGATCAGTGTTTTGGGAGGGGTTGGGGATCCACAAGATCACTGGGAAGTTACTATCCTGAGATATCACTGGTGATCACAAATTCGGGTGAGAGGGGGGCCACTGGACTACTAGGGACTGGACACTTCTGCATATACACACATTTGGGTATGGGAGTGGAGTGGGTCCCACTGGACCACCAGGGTTATCAGATCTGTATTTCTGCCCTTGATCGGGCTAATGGGAGGGAGGTGGGGTACCACTGGATCACCAGGGTCTGTTTGGGTGCTTGAGGGATGGTTTTCATGCTGGGCAGGTGGCCACCCATGGCAGGTGACTGCTGTGTTGCACCCTGTAGTAATGCAGACACCTGTCGGTGGCCGGCATTTGAACTGAAATATTCAGGCTCAACTTTGTGTCCCAGTATGCGGCGCATCTGGGGGTTGTGCCAGCAGATGTTCAACACTTCCTGGGCTGAATATTGGGATGTGCAGCATACGCGTGGGCATGCCCCCTTTAGATGCACCATATACATTAGCACTATTTCCTGGCGCATCTGGACTTGCGCTGCGCAAGTCAACCTTTTGAATATCACGCCGGGGCACATTGCGGGACTGCACCGGCAAAACTTGGTTGAGCCAGGTGCAAGCCCTTTGAATATCCTGGCCAAAATGCACAAAGTAGGGAAATTAAATATTTGGGAATAAAGATCCAGTGGTGTGGTATTCTTTCGGGTTTGAGTGATCATGTGATGCAATATAAACTGTACCCTAATACTGGCACTGTGTTGTCAGACAAAGTACAATAGTGCCCCGTTATGCTTGCCAATATTATGATAACTCCGAAACTGCAATTCATGATTGTTGAAATACAAAAAATCTGTGTTTCAATCCTAATAGATGCAATGAAATTGTTTTTTTGCAAATATATTATAGTGGCACGGTAATGCCTCTACAGTTTGGGTTGCATCGTCAGTTCAATGTTAAACCCAATTTTTGCACCTTAATAACTTTGCCCGTCACTTGACAAATTAGCACACAATTTGGCATGCCCTATCAGGCTGTCAGAGTCTCAAGATGTGAACAGTTTCAAGACTGCATCTTGTAAGTTTTTTTCACTGTTTTATACTTACAAACACAAAATGTACAATGAAAATATTAATTTAAAAAAGAAAACACCTGCACCTAGCTAAACAACATCCATTTAGCTAGATTCTGGTGTTTATTTGTGTTTAAACATGCCATAAATACCTTTTCTGGGCACCCAAAATCCAGGGTGCCCAGCTTAGTGAGAGGAACCGCTAACATGTATTCTCTGTTTGAGAATAGCAGGACTTTCTGGATTTCTGCAGCCACAGCTGGAACTCATGCTGCAGGATGCAGTGACAGCAGTGAGACACCATTTCCCTGGTGTCTAGTGGCATCCCTCACCCTCCAATTGCCATTCCTGTATTGTTTTTTTCCCCTTATGTCTAGTGGCAGCCCCACCCTCCATTCACTGCTTCTGTATTTTCTTTGTCTTTCCCTTGAGTCTAGTGGCACCCCTCACCCCTCCAGACTCTTCCTTTAATCATGGGTAAATGGACTGAGTTGACAAGCAGAGACATAAGGGAGGTTAAGGAGTGGGGCAAGTCCACATCTAACATTTATATTTATATCAGCAGGATTTCCTTCTGTCCAAAGGCACCATACACAAGAACATATTTCTCAGTCATCCAACATTTCTTGTAATAATTGTAATTGCATGGCTCTTTCAGTCACTATGTCTACTCACCATTGCTTTCTGCTGTCCCCTGAGCCATATAGCAAACCCACCCATTCTCCATGGAAGTTAACAGTCTGAACATTTGAAACAAATTAGTACAACCCCTACCTGCAGTCTTTAAGAATACACTGCTGCTTTGCACACAACTGTGACCCTTTTATATTCCAAGACGTATTTTGCGAAGTAATGTTTTATTTGGTTTACAGTGTTGTTCCTCAGTTGAATTCATAGTGCCTGACCAGTCTGATGACCAAACCCATGAAGAACCCCTCCCTCGTCAAATATATAACATATAATTCAACACATTCAGCTTTACCTAACTTTACCTAACTTGTTCACATTTGTTTTATATAAATGTATTGTACTTCCTCCCTCCTATTTGACTTGTTCCATAATGAATCAGTAAGTGATCCACCCCCAAACCCACCCAACTGGCTCAGTCCCTTTGGTATTTCTCTCATTAAGAAAACACAAAATGAGTAGAGAGATGACATTATAATAATTAAGGGAGCTTTCATTTAGCACATTTGTACCTCACTTATATCTGTATACCTCAGAGTTATGAGTTGCTCCCACCCCACCCTACGTTCATGAGCAGTCAGACACTCTGCACCACCATAGTAGGCAATATATGGTCAGCAACTCCCCTTGCATTATTAACTTGCATCCCTCTAACCCTGTATGTAGCATGATTTCCTTTGGAGAGGCACAACGCTCCACTGACCAGATCTCCATTTGCACTTACTTCTCTCCATTTACAGAAGCTCCATTATTACCAATACTGTGGGCATCAAGCTATAATTAGATCTCTACCCCCAACCCCACCAAGCAACTGTATAACTCTCTCCTGTATAACTGTATAACTCTCTTCTTCTAGATCTTGGTGAATTGGTTGGTCCCTCATCTCTACTGCCAGTAATATAAATTCTGCCCTACATTACTATCAGTCTAATTTCTTGGCTATATGGCATAGTAATGCACCACTGCGTAGAACCAAAGTGTGGAGCTCACATCTTTCCTGGATATCAGCTGAGGGACTTACTTGTCTCCGCTCCAGAGAACTTGCCTGGTGTACTTTAAAAATCACTGGCTCCCAATCTTCATTTGCCCACTACAGATGCCTACATAATGCCTGTACCAAAGTCATCAGATTTGTGAAGTCTGAGTATTTTGATCCCACACACCAAAATAATATTAGTAGCCCCTCCAACTTTTGGAAGGTTATCCATTCCCTTTTTCTCCCCTCAGACCCAGTCTCCCCCTCCCACCCTAAAGTTTGGTGACTCCCTTATTTCTGACTCTTCTTCTGTTGCTAAGTCTTTTAACTCCTACTTTACTACCTGTGCCCTTTCTCTTATCCCTTCCTCCACAACCACCCCTTCTTCTCTCTTACTACCTTCTTCATTTTACATAGATACATAGATGCTGTCTGTAGATAAGGACTGCTAGTTCCATCCAGTCTGACCATTTAAGCTGCCTAATGAAGCATCTACTGACCCTATCTGGTCATTGGCTTTAGCTTTTTCCTCCTATCTCTATTATTCTTTTGTTTCTGCCCCATGCATGTTTGAAGCCTGCCACAGTACAGGCTGCCACCACCTCATTGGGTATGCTATTCCATGCATCCACCATCCTTTCTGTATAAAAGAACTTACTGACATTTCCCCTTATGCGCCGACCCCTCAGTCTCATGTCATGTCCTCTTGTCCTGGCACTACTATTAATCTGAAATATGCCATCCCCTTCCACCTTGTTAATGCCCTTGAGGTACTTGAATGTTTCTATCATGTCACCTCTCTCCCTCCCTTGTTTCAGCATGTACAAATTAAAGTCCCCCACTCTTTCCTAGTAAGACTTGTGAAGACATTCTCTCCTATAACTCCTGCTTTTTCCCAAAAGGACCTAATTTCCCTTAATCCACTAAAGGGTGGTAGTCCTGAAAATCTTGACTCTATACTTCACCATCACTCAACACCTGCCATTGCCTTTCCCATTACATGTAAACATAGAAACATAGAAGCTGACGGCAGTTAAGGACCACAAGGCCCATCCAGTCTACCCATTTCTTTTTCTACCTTATGAATATGTCATTGGCCTTTGCTCTGTCAATGGCCTATCTATTTATACTCATCTGAATTGCTCCCCTATGCCTATCCCATGCCTGTTTGAAGCCCTGCACTGTATTCATATCCACCACTTCCTGATGTAGGCCATTCCATGCATCCACCACCCTTTCTGTGAAAAATAACTTCTTCACATTACACCTTAATCAGCCTCCCTCTAATCTCATTCTGTGTCCTCTTGTCCTGCTATTTTTCTTATATTGAAACATGTTAGACTCTTTCACCTTGATAACGCCATTAAGGAGTTTGAATGTTTCAATCATATCACCTCTCTCCCTGCTTTGCTCTAGGGTAAACATATTGAGCTCCGTTAATCTGTCCTCATATGTTTTCTGATGCAGTCCCTGCACCATTTTCATTGCCTTTCTCTGGACTGCCTCACAATTTGGTTAGTGTCCTTGTGAAGGTGTGGCTTCCAGTACTGCACACAGTACTCCAGATGGAGCCTAACCAGTGTTTTGTATAGAGGGATTATTACCTCCCTCTTCTGACTTGTGATACCCCTACTAATACACCCCAACATCTCTCTAGCCTTACCTACTGCTTTAGTTCTCTGCTTGGATGATTTCAGGTCATCAGTGATGATGACACCCAAGCCTGTTTCTTCCCTTGTGACTGCCAGCAACTTGCCTCACAGCCTATAGGTGGCTTCAGGGGTTCTCTTCCCTATATGCATGATCTTGCACTTCTTTGTGTTAAACCCCAATTGCCACTCTTCTGACCATTTTCCTAGTTTTTCCAGATCTCTTCTCATTCTGCCCACCCCATCTGGATCATCTACTCTGTTGCAGATCTTGGTGTCAACTGCAAACAGACAAACCTTACCCTCCAGTCCATCAGCAATGTCACTGATGAAGATATTGAAGAGGACTGGACACAGGACTGATCTCTGAGGTACCCCACTTGTGACTTGCATCTTTTCTGACTGTATACCATTTAACACCACTCTCTGTTTTCTGACCATCAACCAGTTTGACACCCAGATGACCAACGTCTGACCCATCCCGAGCCTACCCAGCTTATTAATCAATCTTCTATGTGGAACAGTATCGAAAGCTTTGCTGAAGTCAAGGTAGGCAACATCAACTGCTCCCCCTTGGTCCACCACTATGGTTACCCAGTCAAAGAAATCTATGAGATTAGTTTGACAGGACCTTCCTTTGTAAACCCATGCTGTCTTGGATCCTGTGCTCCTATGGATTCCAGGCGTTGCGCTTTCCATTCCTTAAGGATTGTCTCCATAATCTTGCCCACTACTGAGGTAAGACTGACTGGTCTGTAGTTCTCTGCCTCCTCCCTGCTACCACTCTTGTGGAGCAGGATCACATGAGCCCTTTTCAAGTCTTTTGGGACCTCTCCTGTTCTCAGAGACTCACTAAACAGTTCTGATACTGGCTCGGCTAGTTCCACCCTTAGCTCCTTTAGTACCCTGGGATGTATGCCATCAGGTCCCATTGCCTTGTCCACCCTGAGCTTATTGAGCTCTTGTATGACCCTTTCTTTTGTGAAGGAACTAGTGCACACCTTCCTCACCCCATGTCCATGGTGCTGAGCTGTGGGCCCTGCCCTACCTTCTCCTCAGTTAATTCTGAGTAGAATTATCTATTTAGGATAGATGATTTTCCTTGGTCCTCCTCCACACACTCCCCCTTATCCTCTTTGATTCTTAGCAATACCCCCTCTGGACTTTCTCTTTTCACTAATGTATCTATAGAAAGTCTTGCCACCTTCTTTTACTGTTTGTGTTAGTGTTTCCTTGGTTTGGGGCTTTGCTTGCCTTACTGCCTTCCCCGCTTCCCTTAGGGAAGTTTGGTATGCCTCCCTATCGTCATCCTGCTGCATTCCTTTATATTTCTTGAAGGCTAGCATTTGGCTCTGTCCTTTTCTGCTACTGTGTTTGAGAACCAAAGTGGTTTCCTTCTTCTTTTGCACTTCCTTTTCTCACAAAAACAATGAGATGTTGCTTCAAGTATTGCATCTTTAATGTTTGCCCAGTTTGCCTGTACCCCCTCAACTGTATTTCTTTTTGCCAGGGTTAGCTTAACACTGTTGGCCATCTTATCAAAGTCAGCTCCTCTGAAGTCCCATATTATTGCCTTGAAATGGGATGATTTTGTTCTACTTGCCAAATTGAACCATACCATGTGATGGTCACTGGCACCCAGGTGACCTTCTACCTGGAGATCTGTGATCCTTTCTCTGTTAGCTAGTACTAGATATAGGATAGTCCTGTCTCTTGCGGGTTGTTGTACCAGTTGTTTGAGGCCATCCCCCTGCAGGGAATCCACCATGTGTCTAGTTCTGGCAGATGTCCCTGCTGGAATTGACCAATCTGTATCTGGCATGTTGAAGTCTCCCATTATCAGAACCTCAGCTTTAGCAGTTATGGTTTGTATATCTTCTAACAGTAATGTGTCTATGTCCTCCCCCTGGTCTGGAGGCCTGTAGACAACACCAGTTCGTATGGCTGTCCCATTTCCTGTTTCCAGGGTGACCCACAGTTCTTCTGGCTCATTATGTGTATTCTGAATTTCAGTAGCTTTGATATTTTTGTTGACATAAAGAACCACTCCACCCCCCTTTTTGTACCTCGTTCTCTTCTGAACAGTACATAGCCAAATACTGAAGTCTCCCAAGTGTGGTTACTGGTAAACCATGTCTCGCTAATGGCTACTATGTCCAGTTTAGCCTCTATCATTATTGCCTGCAGGTCTGGGATCTTGTTTCCCAGACTGCGAGCATTTGTGTACATGATTTTCCATTGGCCAAATTTTGATGTGTTAGTTGTTGGGTGAGGTCCTGCGTTTGCCCTATGCATCATATGGGGAGCCAGATCTTTTTCTTTACCTGGTGATGCAAATGAACTACAAACATGCTGAACTCCTATTTGACCACTAGCTGAGGGGGGAGAGGTGTTCTTCCCATTCGACGTATGGGCTGCTGAACCCCTCTCACCATTTGCTAGTTTAAATATTCTGAAAAGACATCAAACTTCTGCCCCAATGCACTGACTGCCTCCTTAGTCAGATGCAGTCCATCAAATTTAAAGAACTTTTGCTCCCAAAACTGTTGCCAGTTCCCTACAAAGTTGTGCCCTTTTTCCTGGCACCAGCCCTTGATCCACATGTTTAGCGCCCCTATCTTCCCTTCTCTGACCTTCCGTCCATCTGTCCCCCTCTTCCAGACTGGCAGGATCTCAGAGAAGGAGATGTCAGACAAAATGGAAGATAGTTTGTCGCCCAGCCTGGTCAGGTGTTCCTTGTTACCTTACTTCTAAATTTCTCCTTCTCCTCTACTACTGTTCTTGATGTCTGGAAACAGGCTTTTGTTATACAGCACCTATTCACAAAGGTGGTGATCCCACTTCTCCTGGGAACTTCTGTCCAATTCCGCTCCCCTTCCTACCTTGGCAAAGTTACAGGAATGCATTATTCTATCTCAGCTTACTTCCTTTCTTGATGACTCCTCCTTTTTCACTCCCTTCTAGTCTGGTTTTAAGAAATCCCACTCCACTTCCACCTCCCTCCTTTGGCTCACTGATTCCATACTTATAGGTATGGATAAAAGACTGATTACTTCTTCCAGTTTTGTTGATCTTGCTAAATCTTTTGACTCTGTGCTGCATCATTTCCTACTGGACAAACTTAAACCTGCGGGCCTTTCTGACACTTCAGTCAGTTGATTTTGTTCCTACCTTAAAGGCAGATCTCAAGCTGTCTGGATAGGAAAATCCATTTCACCTTTACTTCCCATTAGCTCAAGCATCTCTCAGTGGTCTGTCCTGGGTCCTATTCTCTTTTCAACATTCCTAGATGACCTACCCTCTGTCTGTTCCTCTGTGTCCATTCATATGTACACTGATGACACAGTTCTTTTTTGCTTCTGCTCCTCTCCCTGGGACCTTACCTTCCAACTACTGTTGGATTTTGACAACATTCAGTGCTGGTTCAAGGATAACCAACTGTCTCTTAATGTCAAAAAAAAAGTCTCAATGACTTTTGGTACTCATTAAAGACTTGCCAAACTTATGTCTTAACCACTATTTAATACCCTTAATGGTGCTAAAATTGAAGATGTCTCCTCCTTTAAGTACCTCGGGACCTGCCTTGACCAGCATCTTTGATTTCTCTGAGTACATTGATGCAATTCACCATAAGCTTTACCCTAAGCTTGGTGCTTTGCTTTGTACAGGAATAAAGATAATGATCTAATGTACTTTCAGAAAGATGTTGTATAGTACTTTGTTTAGAAACAAAAGGGACCCTGGGGTGGAGCTCTATGGTGTGTGAGGGCCAGAGCAACATCCTACCCCAGATGGTAGGAGGGTTTGTTGTCCTGGAAAACTAGTTTCCACTTAAGCATGGGGGTATGTGATAGGTTTAGTTACCCTCCCTCATTTTTCAAATAAAGGTAACTTGAGGCTTCCTTCTTATCTGTCCATTTTTCAAAAGTGTGCTGCAACAGCTATAAATCTTACCTTTTCTTTAATTTTCACATCTCTACTGCAGTAGGGTGGCCTCCTACTGTGGAATCTCACTTCTATCACTGCCCCTCTTTTAAATTCCTCTTTGCCTTGAGTGCCCTTCTTGTGTTCCATTTGGCAATATGTGCCTGGAACTCCCTCCCTTTGTGTCTGTAAGAAACACTGTTTGTGGGTTAAGAAAGCCCAAAAGCCTGCTAGATGCTTGGTAAGCAGGCAAAATTAAATGCAAAGCACTTCTAGCACTAATTCATTATTGCAGACCTTCTGTTTTTCTATGCACTGGTTAGCTAATTGGTTTGTTCTTGTATCAGCATAGCCACCAGCACAGTTTAAAACAAAACCCCTCGTTTCTGTGTAAAAATGTTCCCTGTAGCCTTAGAATGGCTTTAGCAGCTGAAACATGCAGTAACTGAAGGGGCATGTTGAAAAACACAGCCTGAACACCGAGAGTGCTGAGCAAAAAGCAGGAACCTGAAAAGAAATTAAGAAAGACCCAGAACATTAAAACAAAGCTGCTTTGCATAGCTAGTTCTTTCACAGGATTGTTTAAAAAAGTACTAGGGAGGGAAAACTGTCTCTTTTCTGTAGCATTTTCTAATGAAAATAAAACAGGACTTGTTTGTTCATTTCCACCAGCTTTTGCAATATACAGCAGTTAAGCAGCAATGCTGTTGTTTAAAATGATCCAAAATGTTCTTAACACAAAGTTACAGCTGTCCTAGTGGAGAGAAATGTTTAAAGAGCTACAAAAAGAGTTAATTTTAAAGCTGTATTAGAGAAGGCCTTACCTGGACCATGTTGCTAGGCTGGTATTGGTTCCTAATAGGAGGCAGGTGGCCCAGAAAGAGGCATATTTATAGAGAGAGAGAAGAGTGACCTCACATAAGGGGAGGAGCTTCTTCTTGATAATGAGATTGTTAGTTTTTCAGATAGAATATCTTGGTATGTTTATAATGAAACTTGTTGTTTTAAAGCTAGACTCATGTTAAATAACATTTATTTTGTTTATACAGTTGTTTGATCCCCCAAAAGCCTATACTAGTGTAGAAATTGTATGTTATGAGAAATAGGGGTGGATCAAACTAGCTCACTTGACTATTGCATCATGGTTCTAAGCAAATACAAGAACATGTAGTGCTCAGTTGAAGTAGAGAGGTAGGAGAGAGTGGATCTAGCTCTTCTCTGTGGAACAATGAAGATAGTAAAGAGTTGCCTCTGATTTCTTCCAAGCTATGTTCTAGTGATTTAGATGGCTATTTAGAACTAAATTAAAATTTTATTTCTTTGTTTTATTGTTTTCCTCAGATTAAAAGTAAAGTCTGAAGTTTAATTTGGTTACTTAATAAACAGCTCGCTATAAGTTATTGTGTGCCATCACTGACAAACCTGTGTCCTGTCTCTGCTGTGCCTTTGAAAGAGTTATCTTACACCCACACCCTACCACAAATTGGTGTCAGCAGTGGGATTTACTGTTTGTCTGTGGCCTATAGGGAGAAACCAGTAAGTACCTGTTCTTGTACCTTGATAGCTCTGGGCAGAGATGTCTTTCAGAGTGGACAAGAAGAAGCCGGGAATGGTGACCAGAACTCAGACAGCCTTGATGGTGGATCCTTTGAATCCTGGTTTGGCTCACACCATACGGAGGAAGGAACCCAAGATGAAAGATGAAGAGGAAAGTGAGAAGAAATGGAAAAGAAGCTGCCACAGTCCAGGGAAAAGCCACCTGAGGATCTTGCTGGACTAAAGAGATGGCTAGTAGTCCACCAAGTAGAGACTGAAAGACAACGGGAGATCGATGCCCAGGAGAGAAGATGAGAGCAGAAACAGCAATAATTAAGGTGGGCAGAGACTATAAGAGTATTGCAAATGCTTGGGACAAATGTTGGTACTGGAGGGGATGGGACTAGCCATAATCCTAAAGACATAAAACTTACAAAAATGACTAATGCAGATGATATCGAGGCGTACCTTACAACATTTACAAAGGTGGCCAGAGCATGTGGTTGGCCCCAGAATCAATGGGTAGTATGCTTAGACCCCATATTTGACCAGGAGTGATCAATTGGCATATAGTCATCTGGACACATGGGATGCAGATAATTATGACTTAGTAAAAACTGTGATCTTAAAAAAGTATGATATAAGCCCAGAGACTTATCGGCAAAGATTCCGTATCTTGAAGTATCATCCCCAGGATAATCCTAGAGAAACTTTTACACAACTAAGAGAAATATGCTGGAAGTGGATTCAACCAGAAAGTAAACCAGTAACCACTGTAATGGAAGCTTTTGTTGTGGAACAATTTTTGCAGATCCTTCCCCATGATGTCCAAATGTGGGTCAAGGAACATAAACCTGAAACAGCTGAAAAATCTATTTCTTTGGCAGAGGACTTTTTAACAGCACACCAATCCTATCAGAAGGGGAGCCCTTGTCCACCAGAGTCAACCACCGGAAGGATAACTACTGTGGCAAGATTTAGTCATCCCAATAATACTGAAAAAGTTGAGAATAAAACTGACTCTAAAGGATGCCCTTATTCAGCAGACATTATTTGTAGAAATTGTCAAAGGGTGGGACACATTGCCAGACTTTGCACCAACAAATGTGTAGACCCTACTCATCTAGGCTTGTTGAATGCTGGATACTTTATAACTGCCATGGAAATAGACAATTGTGCTGTGATGGGACTAATAATCTCTGGAAGTAAAAACACCTTAGTGAGACCTGAATTACTCCAAATGAAAACAAACTGAGATCCAACAAGGCCCTGACATGAATGTTGTTTGTGTACATGGAGACACTCATCAATACCCTACTGTTAAAATTGATGTTACAGTTAATTGGTCAAGTTCAGAGAATATAGCAGGAGTGGTCCCCAAATTGCCTGTTCCCATTTTGATTGGACATGACTATGCTGAGTTTGAAACACTCTTAAAGACTAAGGGATCTATTTCAGCAGTGACCACATGGGCCCAAAGTAAAAAAATACAACAATTGGGAGATGTATTTCCATTTGAGAAAGACATTTATGAACAGCCTGGTAAAACAAAAATATCCAGAAATGCTAAAAGAAGACTACTAGGGAAATGGAAGCCAACTCAAAATGGACTTCCTGAATCAGTGTCTTCTATATTTGTAAAATGTGATATTGCTAAGGCACAAAGAAATGATAACTCACTAACCCCTTTATTTCAACAGGTTGGGCAAGCCCGAGATCTGGGTGTCCCTCGAATGGAAATCAGGAAAGGTATTTTGTATAGGATATGCATGAAAGGGGATACTGGTGAACAAGTAGAAAGTTAATAGTGCCTACCCCATACAGACAAGACTTGTTATATTTAGGACATGACGTACCTTTAGCTGGTCATGCTGGGTGGAATCGAACATTGGGGAGAATTCTGCAGCGATTCTACGGGCCTGGAATACATGAGGAGGTAGCAAAGTATTGTCAGAGTTGTAAGGAATGCCAACAGGTTAGCCAGGCAGGGCAAAAAGAGATGGTACCCCTAATGCCATTACGCTAGGTAGACACCTCCTTTGAATGCATAGGGATAGAAATAGTAGGCCCTTTAGTTAAAAGTTCAGAAGGGAATCATTTTATTTTGGTAATTTTGTGACTATGGAACTAAATACTCTGAAGCAATTCCCCTGAAAGCAGTGACCACCGCCAAAATAGCTGAAGAATTAATCAAGCTTTTTAGTCAGGTGGGTATCCCCAAAGAAATTTTGACTGACAGCGGGAGTAATTTTAATGCCACATTATTAAAGGAATTATATAAATTACTAGGCATTGTGGCATTACAAACGTTCCCTTATCATCCCCAAACCGATGGACTCATTGAATGCTTTAACCAAACTTTAAAGTGGATGTTGACAAAGTTCGTCAATGAAGAAGGAATATATTGGGATACATTTCTAACATTTCTGTTGTTTGCATATAGTGAGGTACCTCAGGCCTCAACTGGTTACTCTCCATTTTCTTTGTTATTTGGTAGGAATCCCTGTGACCCATTAGATGTTATAAAGCAAATGTGGGAAGAAGGGAAGGAATTAAAACATACAGGGATTGCATCCTACATGAAATTGTTAAGAAAGAAATTTGAAATGTATACAAAAAAGGCCCATGACTCTAGTGTATGAGCAGAACAAAATCAAAAGAAGGATTATGACCAAGGGACAACAGAGGGTAAACAATTTCAGGTTGGAGATCAAGTATTAGTACTATTATTATCATCCTCTAGTAACAAATTACTAATGAAATGGCAAGACCCTTACAAAATCCTAAGACATATGGAACCAGTAAATTATGAGGTTCACACCCCAGATATTAGATCTGGAAAAAAAAATCTACCATGTCAATTTATTAAAGAAATGGTATAGCAGAGGTGACTCAGAGAATAGCCTCATGGTAATGCCATGTACTGAGGACACGGACTTCGATATTGCTTATGGACGACTAGAAGATCGAAAAGGACCACAAGATGTGTATATTAATCCTAACTTAGATCTTAAAGAGCAAGAAGAGTTACACTATCTAATATAGTCCTTTGCAGCCACATTTACTAGTACCCCTGGTAGGGCCTGTAATGTAGAACATCAGATTAATACTCACACAGGACCTGTTAGGAAGAGACCATATAGACTCCCTGAGAGAGTTCAAAAGGAAGTTCAAGAGGAGATCACAAAACTTCTAGCCCTTAAGAGTATTGAACCCTCAAAGAGCACATGGGGATCACTGATAGTCATGGTACCAAAGAAAGAAGGGGGTATCAGGGTGTGTCTTGACTTATGAGAACTCATTCAATTGGCACAATTTGATGGATACCCCATGCCCTGGGTAGATGATATTTTAGATAGACTTGGTAAAGCTAAATTTATCTCTACACTAGATCTCATAATGGGGTATTGGCAAATTCCTTTGGCAGACACTGATAAAGAAAAGACTTAATTCAGTGCACCAATGGGATTATACCAATTTTGTACCATGCCATTTGGACTCCAAGGAGCCCCAGCTACATTCCAGTGCTATATGGACCAAATACTAACACCCTTTACTACATTCTGTGCAGCACATTTGGATGATGTAGTAGAGTTTAGTCAGGATTGGGACTCCAATATGGCACATTTACAAGATGTAATTAAAGCTATACAAATAGCTGAGATGATCATCAACCCCACAAAATGTGCATTAGCCATGAATGAAACAAAATACTTGGGATTTATTTTGGGTAATGGGCTTATTAAACCTCAAATAGACAAAGTGGAAGCTGTTGCCAATAGCCCAAGACCTGTTACAAAGAAACAACTTAGGTCATTTTTGGGTCTAGCGGGATATTATAGATGCTTTATCCCTAATTTCTCCACAGTAGCTGCACCACTAACAGATCTTTACTAAAAAGTAAATAAAATATTGTGTTCTGATGAGTGTGAGCAAGCATTCCTCACCAATAAAGCTGCACTGTGTTCTTCTCCTGTACTGAAGAGCCTAGATTTTAACTACCCTTTTGAGGTACATACCGATGCCTCTGGAACAGGTATAGGGGCTGTCCTCAGCCAAACTATACAAGGGAAAGAGCATCCGGTGGTATATATATCTTGAAAACTTCATGACAGAGTGCATGGTAGAGTTAGAATGTTTGGCAGCTAAGTGGCTATTGAATCTTTATGTTTTTATTTATGGGGTGCCCCCTTTACTTTAGTGACTGATCACAATCCTCTTTGTTTCTTGTCCCAAATGAAAGACAAGAACAATTGGATTATGAGGTAGTATTTGCCATTACAGCCTTATACATTTATAGTGAAACACAGAGCAGGCTCCATGCATGCAAATGTAGATTTTCTATCTAGACAAGGGGATAAGGAAATTTCTAAATAATCACGTTGGTAAAATCCATTTCAACAGTTGCTGTACTTCAGACACCCCAGGGTAATGATATAATGTACTTTCAGAAATATGTTGTATAGTGCTTTGCGTAGAAACAAAAGGGACCCTGGGGTGGAGCTGTATGGTGTGGGATGGCCGGAGCTCCATCCTACCCCAAATGGTAAGGGGATAGGTTGTCTTGGAAAATGAGTTTCTGCTTAAGCATGGGGGTATGTGATAGGTTTAGTTACCCTCCCTCATTTTTCAAATAAAGGTAACTTGAGGCTTCCTTCTTATCAGTCCCCTTTTCCAAAGTCTGCTGCAACAGCTATAAATCTTTCCTTTGCTGTAATTTTCACATCTGTACTGCAGTAGGGTGGCCTCATACAGTGGTATCTCACTTCTATCACTTCCGCTCTTTTAAATTCCTCTTTGCCTTGAGTGCCCTTCTTGTGTTCCATTTGGCAATATGTGCCTGGAACGCCCCACCCCACTTTGTGTCTGTAAAAAACACGGTAGGTTAAAAAAGCCCAAAAGCCTGCTAGATGATTGGTAAGCAGACACAAATAAATGTAAAGCGTTCTAGCACAAATTCATTATTGCAGACCTTCTGTTTTTCTCTGCACTGGTTAGCTAATAGGTTTGTTGTTGTATCAGCATAGCTACCAGCACAGTTTAAAAAAAAAAACTGTTTTCTATCAAAATGTTCCCTGTAGAATGGCTTTAGCAGCTGAAACATGCAGTAACTGAAAGGGTGTGGTGAAAAACACAGCCTGAACACCAAGTGTGCTGAGCCAAAAAGCAGGAACCTGAAAAGAAAGTAAGAAAGACCCAGAACATTAAAACAAAGTTACTTTGCACAGCTTGTTCTTTCACAGGATTGTTTAAAAAAGCACTAGGGAGTGAAAACTGTCTCTTTTCTGTAGCATTTTCTAATGAAAATAAAACAGGACTTGTTTGTTCATTTTCACCAGCTTTTGTAATGTACAGCAGTTGGGCAGCAATGCTGTGTTTAAAATGCCCCAAAATGTTTTTTAACATAAAGTTACAGCTGTCCTAGTGGAGAGAAAAGTTTAAAGAGCTACAAAAAGAGTTCATTTTAAAGCTGTATTAGAGAAGGCTTTACTTGGATCCTGTTGCTAGGCTGGGGTTTTGGTTCCTATTAGGAGGCAAGCGGCCCAGAAAGAGGCTTATTTATAGAGAGAGAGAGAGAGAGAGAGAGAAGAGTGACCTCACATAAAGGGGGGGAGGTTCTTCTTGATAATAAGATTGTTAGTTATTGTGATCACAACTTCTCTCACTGTAAGTATTACCTGAGCAACCACTCCCGTCGTCACGGGGCAAAAACCACACCACTGGGTTTTGTCTTAACGTCGCTTTATTTGATCAAATCATTCACATGCATGCGGGAGTTCTGCAAAGGAGAAAGCTCCCTAATTACAATTTACAGCAACTTTTTATAAGCTAGATCCTGCAATTCTTATCTTGAAAAATACCAACATTTCAGTATAAGCCAATCATAAAACAGAATAACAAGTTGATACCAATGTAACAGAATAACAAGTTGATACCAATGTGTGGTGTACTTTTCCACTGCTTATTTCACTTCTTACCCAATATTTCTTGATACATATGCCAGTGGGTCAATCTGACCTGAGTGAAACAATGAGTTTCACTCACACCATAGCAACATACAACAACGTACAGCTTGCCTTCAATGCCTCAACGTGCTGTTATCTTATACTTTGCCCAAGCATGTTGTTATCTTATACTTTGTCTGAGCCTGTTATTCAGGCTGGTACAACCAGTTCTTCCCAGTTTTATCTTGCTTTCTGTTTCTACAAATGTACCTCAAGTAACCTCAATACCATTCTATAACCCTGTAGAAAACAGCATGAACTCAGAAATTTCTACTACATTCATTATGACATTGTTACAGCATGGCTTACAAAACAAGCATAGCTTCAAGGCATATAATAGCAAATATAGCTTTAGGATATATAAAAATTCCCTCACACTCGCCCCCCTTTTGATACTTTGTATCAACTTGTGAACTATTACATCTTAGTCACGTCTGGTACATCACAGAGCGGGAACACCCCGACTAATTCGCTAGGGTCTTGGTCCTTGGGGTGTAGTAAGGGGTGCAGCTGGGTGATGACATGTGGCGACAAGGTGCTACACAGGCGTAGCAAGAGAAATTTGAGCAACACAGTCAGGAGCCATAATGCCAGTATCACCACCATGATTACTGCCACCCAGTGGAGGAGGGTAGTGCCCCAGTCACCAAATATGCTTGAGAACCATGACCAGGGGTCCCAGCCCTGTGATATAGGTACATGCTCACTAAGAACACGCTGCTGTAGCATTTTTATTCCCTCAATCACTTGCTCTAGTTCCTGGGAGTTATCAGGTATATAAGTGCAGCATTCCTCCCCTATAATGGTGCACACCCCCCCTTGCGAGGCTAATACATAATCAAGTGTGGCTCTATTCTGCAAAGCTACGATTCTAAGGGCTTTAATTTCAGCTGTCAGCAAGGCAGTTGATTTCAAGGTATCATTAATTAACGCTTCCAACTCATAGCTTAACTGGTCAATGTAATGCATGTTCTGAATAACACTCTCACCATGGGAAGATTCCTTCCCAAATTTTTCTCCCACTGGGACACGTTTATTCTCGTCCGGCACCTCCCTTTTTTGAACTTGATTTATATAGCTTACACGCTGATGTATAGCAGATGCATTGTACATATATACATGGGCCGCAGGGTGGAGTGTGGCTAGATAGTAGCAGCCCGTCCACCCCATAGGTAGAAAAAGATAAGCCCTATCCCCACATACCCAGTATAGACCTGACAGACTGCCCATGGCAGTGAAATCGGGATATACTGTGTGGGCATCTGCTTGAGAGCAGTTGGTTATGGTGGACTCGGACTTGGTGGTGCTGTTGTAGTGCCTACAATATTGGCACGTGGACCATTCCAGTGGCGCTAAACTCGCGGTCAATTGCATATTGCACAGGCAGAGCCTGGCTGATATATTCTGCTGTCTAACATCTAGATACAATGGGGTTGACACATTTGTATCATTCAGTGGGCTGTATCATGCAGTAAAATCGTGCCCCTGAAACACAATTAGGTTTTTTATTTTGTTTGTAGCATAATCTGGGGCATTAGTGATGTTTCTTCCCCTGATGGCACTGAGAATCTCACTGGCCTCAGTGCTATTTACAGGCCTGGGTTTTAGGTGGAGCCCCACGGCTGCAGAGAAAGGAGAGCTAGTGCATACATAGCAATCAGAGACAATAGCATTATTAGTATGTAAGTTCATTAAAGTCCACCAAGTGTTCGTGAATGTGCAATGGTTTCTGAAGGCGGCGGAGCGTTGCCCCCTCGTATCCAGAGCCCCACAGCAAAAATAGCAGCGATAGTCTGAACGAAACCAGAACGATAATAATTTTCATGGTTGCTCAGTTCACTGTGCAATGGTATCGACTGTAGAGGCTGTCACCAGCGACAATGAGATCGTGATCCGCGTTCTCTCTCCGCGATCTTTATGGCAGTGGCGGTAGTCAGGAGCACTTGAGCGGTCTCGCCACCTCGGGCGCACCACTTCTTCTTCGAAGTCCTTGATAACCAAAGTCTCCTGGCTGTATCCTATGCAGGGTCCCTCCAAGGAACTGGAAGTACAGCTTTTACCCTAGGATAGAGAGATCTTAAACAGCATTAAGAGATAAACAGTAGGCAATCATTTCATTATCTAAACCATGCAATGTTATTCGGTTTTGTGGGAAGGGGACATTTGTCATTCTGAGGGGCTTCCCATCAAAATTTCATGAGGTGATAAACCCATGGGGCCAGCTCTTCCCTCATACTCATTAGGGCTATTGGTAGTGCCTTTACCCAACTAAGGCCAGTATCTGCTATAATTTTGGTCAATTTCAGCTTTAATGTCTGATTTGCCTTTCTACTGCCCTCCCGATTGTGGTGGTATACAGTGCATTCAGAATCCACTTGCAGTGCCTCACACAAGGTTCTGATGACTTCATTTGCAAAATGCGAGCCATTATCGCTGGAGAGCCGGGTGAGAATCCCCCACCTTGGTATGATTTCTCTAATCAGGGCCTTTGCTACTGTACAGGCGGTGGTTTTCCATACTGGGAACGCCTCTACCCACTTTGAAAACATATCTACAATCACTAAGCAATATTTATACCCTTCACATGGGTTTTGCTCAATAAAATCCATCATTAAATGTTCAAAAGGTCCTGTAGGAAAAGGATGGGCAGAGGGCGTTACTTGGAGTCCTCTGCCAACATTATTTTGCATACATATTACACACTTTTTACAAAATTCTTCAGCATATACGGTAAAGCCAACAACATACCAATGTTTATTTACAAGATCGACTACTCCACTTTTTGAAACATGATCGGCCCCATGGGCCAATTTTGCCAAAAAGGGAAATACTGCCGAGGGCAGGCAGAGCCTGCCATCGGGGTTTGTTCACACCTTAGTGCTAGCATCAAATTTACAGTTTGTTTGCCAGTTACGTTTCTCTTTTGCACTGGCTGACTGTTGTAAAGTTGCAACATCCTTTACTGAGAATAAATCAAGTTGGTTAGTTACAGTCAAAGACATTTGAAATTTCGGAACACTCCCAGAAAGAGCTGCTTCCTTTGCAGCTGTGTCAGCCCTCGCATTTCCTGCAGAAACAAAATCTTGGTTAGAAGTATGGGCTTGACATTTTACAATTGCTAACTTTTCTGGCTTCTGGATTGCTAACAAAAGATTTTTTACCAAATTTGCATGCACAATAGGTTTTCCAGCTGCTGTTAAAAACCCTCTGTGTTTCCATAGGGTGCCAAAATCATGAGCTACCCCAAATGCATATCGACTACCTGTATATGTTAACTGTTTTACCCTCGGTTATTATACAAGCTCGCCAGAGCTATGAGTTCAGCAGCTTGGGCTGACGTTCGTGGGGTAACTTTGCCCTTCCATGACATAGTTTTGAGTACACACTGCATAACCTACCAAGGGGATCCTTTTTCGCCTCTTTGTGCGAGCCGCAACAAATAATTCTAAGTCTGCGTTTGTATGGGTACGCTAGTGATATCCGGTCGAGGCTTACAGTCTAAGTCAATTACTTGCCCACAGTCATGCTCCTCCCCCTCCTCCGAGGTGGGGAGCAACGTCACTGGGTTTAAAGTGGTGCACCTTTTCAAAGTTATGTTAGACATGGTTAGTAACACATTTTGATACTGAAGCAATCGTGCAGGCGTTAAATAAGCTGTGCGAGCTTGTAGCAGAATAGAATGTACAGAATAAGGCACATGCACCATCAAAGCACAGAATCCTACCAGATCCACGCATGCCAACACCGCTTCAGTAGCCGCTGCCACCGACTGCAAGCAAAACACCATCCCACATACCACTGAGTCCAAACGCTTCGAGTAATATGCTATGGGCCTCTGTCCTCTCCATGTTCCTGTGTTAAGTACAGCTGACATGTAACCTCCTTACCATTTACAAACAGATTAAAACCTTCTCATAATTTGGTAGTCCCAAACAAGGACTTGTAACCAATACATTTTTAAGTTTTGCAAAACAGATCTCAGATCAGGTGTCCACCTGATCTCCTCAGTCATCTGCATTTTCTTGCCAAATATGGCTTCATGGAGGGTTGTGCCAACATAGCATAATCCACGATCCAGGCTCTACAATAGCCCACCATACCCAAAAAAGACATCATTTTCTGCTTGGTAACTGGGCGTGGCCATGCTGTTATGTTCTTAATTCTCTCAGGGTCTAGCTTTCTCCCACTGCCAGACAACACATGATCCAAATATTTTACTTGCTCTCTACACAATTATAATTTTTCTCGAGACACTTTATGCCCATTCTCAGCCAAGAAAAGTAATAAAGCCTTTATATCCTGTTCATTTGCTTCCTTACTGGGGCTAGCAAGCAATAGATCATCCACATACTGTATTAGGGTACTGCCCGATGGGGCCACAAAAGCGGATAGATTCTCTCTCATTTGAGCTGAGAACACTGCTGGAGACTCAGCATAGTCTTGGGGCATGCGAGTCCAGGTCCACTTTTCCCTTTTGTAGGTGTATGCAAACCATTCCTGACTACTGGGTTCTACGGGGATAATATAAAACACATTTGCTAAGTCAATGACCATGAAATAACAGCTGTTATGTGGAATGGATGACAATACAGTAATCGGGTTTGGCACTACCGGGGTACGTACATGTACTGCTTCATTTACCGCTCTCAGGTCCTGCACAAAGCGGTAACTTCCATTTGGCTTTCTCACTGGTAAAATTGGTGTATTTACCATTGCATATGGTCAGGGGACGATTACTCCCCTTTCCACTAATGCTGCATGCACTGGGGCTATTCCCTCCTCCGCCTCTTTACCCAGCGGATATTGATGCCTATTTGGTCTGTAAGAGGACTTTGGCTTGACCATTGTCCTATCTCAGAGACCGAATCCTGACCAAACTTATCAACCATACATTTTGCTGGTCCAGATAATACTAACTCTGGACCTAGGTTATCTTTTGTTCTCTTGTTTCCCATTTTATCTAGGCCTGTCCTTTATAGTGCACACTCGCTCCAAGGTATTCTTGTACTTACAGTGATGATGAGTGTCGCCGGCCCCTAGGCGTCACGTCCTGATGGGGTTCCACAAAAATGTCCTTTTTGTCTAAGGGAAACAACCCGATCATGAGGTGACACGGACCGAAGAACTCATCCTGCCGACTGCGCCAAAACTGTGATCGCAAATTCTCTCACTGTAAGTATTACCTGAGCAACCACTCCCGGCATCACGGGGCCAAAACCACACCACTGGGTTTTGTCTTAACGTCGCTTTATTTGATCAAATCTTTCACATGCATGCGGGAGTTCTGCAAAGGAGAAAGCTCCCTGATTACAATTTACAGCAGCTTTTTATAAGCTAGATTCTGCAATTCTTATCTTGAAAAATACCAACATTTCAGTATAAGCCAATCATAAAACAGAATAACAAGTTGATACCAATGTAACAGAATAACAAGTTGATACCAATGTGTGGTGTACTTTTCCACTGCTTACTTCATTTCTTACCCAATATTTCTTGATACATATGCCAGTGGGTCAATCTGACCTGAGTGAAACAATGAGTTTCACTCACACCATAGCAACATACAACGTACAGCTTGCCTTCAATGCCTCAACGTGCTGTTATCTTATACTTTGCCCAAGCATGTTGTTATCTTATGCTTTGTCTGAGCCTGTTATTCAGGCTGGTACAACCAGTTCTGCCCAGTTTTATCTTGCTTTCTGTTTCTACAAATGTACCTCAAGTAACCTCAATAACATTCTATAACCCTGTAGAAAACAGCATGAACTCAGAAATTTCTACTACATTCATTATGACTTTGTTACAGCATGGCTTACAAAGCAAGCATAGCTTCAAGGCATATAATAGCAAATATAGCTTTAGGATATATAAAAATTCCCTCACATTATTCAGATAGAATATCTTGGTATGTTTATAATGAAATGTGTTGTTTTAAAGCTAGACTCATGTTAAATAACATTTATTTTGATTATAAGGCTGTTTGATCCCCCACAAGCCTGTATTAGTGTAGAAATTGTATGTTATTAGAAATAGGGGTGGATCAAACTAGCTCACATGACTATTGCATCATGGTTCTAAGCATATATAAGAACATGAAGTGCTCAGCTGAAGTAGAGATGTAAGAGATAGTGGATCTAGCTTTTCTCTGTGGAACATAGAAGATAGTGGAGAGATGCCTCTGATTTCTTCCATGCTATGTTCTAGTGATTTAGATGGCTAATTAGAACTAAATGAAAATTTTATTTCTTTGTTTTATTGTTTTCCTCAGATTAAAAGTAAAGTCTGAAGTTTAATTTGGCTACTTAATAAATGGTTCACTATAAGTTATTGTGTGCTATAGCTGACAGACCTGTGTCCTGTCTCTGCTGTGCCTTCAAATGAGTTATCTTACACCCACACCCTACCATACACAGCTGGAACTCATGCTGCAGGCTGCAGTGACAGCAGTGATACACCATTTCCCTGGTGTCTAGTGGCATTCCTCACCCTCCAATTGCCATTCCTGTATTGTTTTTTTTACCCCTTATGTCTAGTGGCAGCCCCACCCTCCATTCGCTGTTTCTGTATTTTCTTTGTCTTTCCCTGGTGTCTAGTGGCACCCCCCCTTTCCAGACTCTCCCTTTAATCATGGTTAAATGGAATAAATTGACAAGCAGAGACATAAGGGAGGTTTGGAGTGGGGCGAGTCCACATCTAGCACTTATATTGATATTAGCAGGATTTCCTTTTGTCCAAAGGCACCATACACAAGAACATATTTCCCAGTCATCCAAAACTTCTTGTAATAATTTTAATTGCATGGCTCTTTCAGTCAGTATGTCTACTCACCATTGTGTTCTGCTGTCCCCTGAGCCATATAGCAATCCCACCCATTCTCCATGGAAGGTAACGGTTTGAACATTTTAAACAAATTAGTACAACACCTACCTGCAGTCTTTAAGAATGCACTGCCGCTTTGCACACAACTGTGCCCCTTTTATATTCAAAGACATATTTTGTGAATTAATGTTTTATTTGGTTTACAGTGTTGTTCCTCAGTTGAATTCATAGTGCTCGACCAGCCTCATGACCAAACCCATGAAGAACCCCTTCCTCATCAAATATATAACATAAAATGCAACATATATTAACATTCAGCATTCAGCTTTACCTAACTTGTTCACCTTTGTTTTATATCAATGTATTGTACTTCCTCCTTCCTATCTGACTTGTTCCATGACAAATCCTTAAGTGGTCCACTCCCATACCCACCCAACTGGCTCAGTCTCTTTGGTATTTCTCTCTTTAAAAACACAATAAGAGTAGAGAGATGACGTTATAAAATTAAGGGACCTTTCATTTAACAAAAAAAAATTAGTAGGCAGATGGCATTATAATGATTAAGGGACCTTTCATTTGGCAAATCTTTACCTCACTAATATCTGCATACCTCAGTGGTATGAGTTGGTCCCATCCCACCTGACATTCATGAGCAGTCAGACACTCTGCCCCACCATAGTAGGCAATATATGGTCAGCAACTCCCTTTGCATTATTAACTTGCATCCCTCTAACCCTGTACATAGCATGATTTCCTTTGGAGAGGCACAACACTCCACTGACCAGATCTCAAAGAGTACTTACTTCTCTCCATTTAACTCCATTATTACCAATACTGTGGGCATCAAGCTATAATTAGAACTCTACCCCCACCTCCACCAAGCAACTGTATAACTCTTTCCTGTATTACTGTATAATTCTCTTCTTCTTGATCTTTGGTTAATTGGTTGGGCCCCCATCTCTACTGCCAGTAATATAAATTCTGCCCTACATTACTATCAGTCTAATTTCTTGGCTATATGGAATAGTAATGCACCACTGCGTAGAACCAAAGTGTGGGGTTCACATCTTCCCTGGATATCAGCTGAGTGACTTCCTTGTCTCCACTCCAGAGAACTTGCCTGGCGTACTTTTAAAATCACTGGCTCCCAACCTTCATTTGCCCACTACAGATGCCTACATAACGCCTGTATCAAAGTCATCAGATTTGCGAAGTCTGAGTATTTTGATTCCATGCACAAAAATAATATTAGTAGCCCCTCCAATTTTTGGAAGGCTATCCATTCACTTTTCTCCCCTCAGACCCAGTCTCCCCCTCCCACTCTTAAGTTTGGTGACTCCCTTATGTCTGACCCTTCTGCTGTTGCTAAGTTTTTTAACTCCTACTTTACCTCCTGTACCCTTTCCCTTATCCCTTCCTCCACCACCACCCCTTCTTCTCTCTTACTACCTTCTTCTCCTTCTTCATTTTACATAGATACATAGATGCTGTAGGTAGATAAGGACCACTAGGCCCATCCAGTCTGCCCATTTAAGCTGCTTAATGAAGCATCTATTGACCATATCTGGTCATTGACTTTAGCTTTTTCTTCCTATCTCTATTATTCTTTTGTTTCTGTCCAATGCATATTTGAAGCCTGCCACATTACTGGCTGCCATCACCTCACTGGGTAGGCTATTCCATGCATCCACCATTCTTTCTGTATAAAAGAACTTCCTGACATTTCCACTTATGCACCCATCCCTCAGTCTCATGTCGTGTCCTCTTGTCCTGGCACTACTATTAAGCTGAAATATGTTGTCCCCTTCCTCCTAGTTAATGCTCTTAAGGTACTTGAATGTTTCTATCATGTCACCTCTCTCCCTCCTTTGTTCCAGCATGTAGAACTTGAGGTCCCCCACTCTCTCCTAGTAAGACTTGTGAAGGCTTTTTCTTCTATCACTCCTGCTCTTTCCCAAAAGGACCTAATTTCCCTTAATCCACTAAAGGGTGGTAGTCCTGATGATCTTGACCTTATACTTCACCTTCACTCAGCACGTGCTATTGCCCTTCCCATTACCTTGCTTCTAAATCTCTCCTCCTCCTCCTCTACTACTGTTCTTGATGTTTAGAAACAGGTTATTGTCATACAGTACCTATTCACAAAGATGGTGATCCCACTTCTCCTGGGAACTTCGGTCCAAATTCGCTCCCCTTCCTACCTTGGCAAAGTTCCAGGAATGCATTGTTCTATCTAAGCTTACTTCCTTTCTTGATGACTCCTCCTTGTTCACTCTCTTCCAGTCTGGTTTTAGGAAATCCAACTCCACTTCTATCTCCCTCCTTTGGCTCACTGATTCCATGCTTACAGGTATGGATGAAGGATTGATTGCTTCTTCCAGTTTTGTTGAGCTTGCTAAAGCTTTTGACTCTGTGCTGCATCATTTCCTACTTTACAAACTTAAACCTGCAGGCCTTTCGGACACTTCAGTCAGTTGATTTTGTTCCTACTTTAAAGGCAGGTCTCAAACTGTCTGGAAAGGAAAATCCATTTTACCTTTACTTCCCATTAGCTCATGCATCCCTCAATGGTTTGTCCTTGGTCCTATTCTCTTTTCAGTATTCCTTGATGACCTACCCTCTGTCTGTTCCTCTGTGTCCATTCATATGTACACTAATGACACAGTTCTTTTTGCTTCTGGCTCCTCTCCCTGGGACCTTATCTTCCAACTACTGTTGGATTTTGGCAACATTCAGTGCTGGTTCAAGGATAACCAACTGACTCTTAATGATAAAAAAAAGTCTCAATGACTTTTGGTACCCATCCAAGACTTGCCAAACTTATGTCTTCCCCACTATTTAATACCCTTGATGGTGCTAAAATTGAAGATGTCTCCTCCTTTAAGTACCTCGGGATCTGCCTTGACCAGCATCTTGATTTCTCTGTGTACATTGATGCAATCCACCATAAGCTTCACCCTAAGCTTGGTGCTTTGCTTTGTACAGGAATAAAGCATGTATATCACTCTCTGCTCACCAACAATTTGTACTAAAGATTATCCTTCCAATCTTTGACTATGGTGACTTAGTCTACAGTAGTGCCTCTAAATCCTCCCTTGCCTTACTGGACCCCCTTTTTCATTCTTTCAGCCCTCCTCGTACTCACCACTCCTCTCTTTACTCAACCCTTTCTCTCCCCTTTCTTGATGCTAGATGCCTTTCCCATTGTGTCTCTTTTTATCCAAATTCTTGTTTGATACTCTTCCTTCTTATCTCAAATCACTTCTTTCCCCTCCTTCTTCTTCCTCCTACCATCTCCTCACCACTACTTTCCATTCTCTCACTATTCCTTCTAGAAAATCTATTGTTGGCCAATCTGCTTTTTCTTACCACTTTCCTAATCTTTGGTCCTCCTGTCCTCCTCTCTATTCATTCTGCCTCTTTTCCTTCCTCCCTAAAGTTTCTTCTTTTCAACTTTTGTCATCCTACTTGCAACTACCTATGACCCTTCCTCTTTTTCTCCATTCTCTTGTCTTGCCCTCTTCTTGCTGTTGCACTATTTTTGTTTTCTGAATATGTTACATGATGTTTTATTTTCTAGTTGCCTTCATTTTCTATTCTGTCTATAATATTTATGATTCCATTTATAATTACTATTTCAGTGTATTTTACTTTGTTTATTTATTTAATCATTTTCAGTGTTTAGCTATCTCCTTCTCCCCTCTTCCCCGGGACACATCTGGAAATGAACATTTTTTCAGCTCAGTATGTATTTGTTGTTCAAACTTTCAAATAAATAACTCAATATTCCCTTTTTGAAACACAATCTAATATTTAATTCATGATTTTGGGCAGACATAAGCCTCACTGGAAGGAGTCTAGTACTTATGTTTGCCTAACTGCAACTGTGCATTTTTTTAGTCCACACAATGTCCTCACAGTGACAACCTGCACCAAGGAACTGGTTATTTCTGTTTACATTGATTCAACCAAATCATAATGTAGTTATGAGTGAAAGGAGTTGGCACCAGACTGCAGTGCTGCAGCTACACATCATCACACAGTACCACTCATACTATGTTACGATCTTTAAGCACGGTATTATGATGCAGCTGGCACCATATAGTGTTAAGAGACACATAAGATGTAAGTAATATTGTCTTATGCCTCTCAGTCCACTAATGGTTTGATTTTCAATGCTTACAAAGTCATATGCAGGTGACAGTTCACTGTCTATTGTAATTTTTCATAAGTTGGTACAACTCCATTTCAAACTCCCTCCAGTTCATCCTTTATTAAGTCCAAGATGTCCATGAGGATTCACCCATAGTTCCTCTTTTCATGGGTCCCACCCATCCACTCTCCCCCATTGGGATCAGATTTTGGAGCCATGTAGGCAACTCATTCTTGGCTTGAACTGCAGAATGAATTTTTTTTTTGTTTGATTGTTTTGTTTAATTTTTTAACCAATTCATTTGTGTCGGTCAGTTTTGGAGGATATAAGATGCAGAACTTTATGCTAACTGCATGCAGTTTTGTCCTAATCCACACTACTCAGTTTAGTTCTTTATGACCAGTGGGCTGAGGTAATTGAAGATAAAGAGCCTTTTGCCCCCATAGAATATTTTTTGTTCACCTCCCAGACTCAATTAGGGATGTGAACTTTATCTAGAAAGTTCAGGAAGCAAAATTTATTGGTCTCAGCTTTCCATCCAACCCAAGCATAAGTTGCAGTACTCTGTGGGTCCTCTTGATAATGTAAGAGGCACCACTAGGAGAGGATCCTGCAATTTTGGCAAAGAGATTTTGCAGAAAAGTAAAAGCATCCCTTCCCTCCTCCTTAGTAGTCTATCCAAAAAGACTGTATTAAAAGCATGTGCCTGTCCTCTGTGAACCTCACAGTGCTCTTTTTATGCATAAAAGTGCTCACCATGACAATGGACTGTGATGCCACATGCAGCAATTGTGAGGTGGGAAGGGAAGAATCAGATACATTCTGAAAGTGTTACTGAAAAACATACTGCATTGTCTGAAATATTTCATAGCTCAACAACAGATAAAAGTAAATAAAATAACAAAACAACTAGAAAACAATAAAGTTAAAATATAATTGGTGTAAAATCAGTGGTTTTATGCTCTCTTACTGTAGTACAGTGTTACATTTTAATGCCAAAAAGTACAAGGTCATGAACACAAGGAAGGAAGGATCCAAAAACACAGTACTGGATGGAGGGAGGGTGGTCAGAATTGATTAGACTTCCAAGGAAAGAGACCTAAAGGTTGTCTTAAGTGACAGCCTGTAGAACACTGCAACATGCAATAAGACATATTGGAAAGCAAACAGGGTGCTAGGTTGCATAGACAGGGCCTTTAAATGGAAGCAATTTTGCTCCTTTACAGGTCACTGGCGAGGCCACTCTTGGAGTAATGTGTGAAGTTCAGGAATCCTCACATTAAGAAGGGCAAGGGTTGCTTAAAATCAGTCAGGAGTAGGGCAACCAAAGTAATACAGGGGCAACAGGGAATGATCTATGAGAAGATACATAGAAACATAGAAAATGATGGCACAAGGGGACCTGTGGTCCATCGAGTCTGCCCAAACATGGTTTCCCGAGACCTACTGTCACACCAGGGTCCTGTCCAATTAGCTGTGAAGCCTAGCCTTCTTTACTGCTGTGCGACTGTACCCAAACCTTGTCCCACATGCACTTAAAACTCAACACTGAATTTGCAGCCACCACTTTAGGTGGCAGTCTATTCCACAGCTCCATCACTCTCTCTGAAAAGTAGTACTTTCCGATGTCACTCCTGAATTTCTCACCTTTTAATTTCCACTTGCGCCCCCGTGATGTAGAACTGGTTCCTGGTGAAAAGCACTGCATGTAGCACTTTGTTTATGCCTCTAAGGAACTTGAAAGTTTTGATTACATTCCCCCTTTCCTTCCTGGTTTCCAGTGAGTACATGTTCAAAGCCTTTAGCCTCTGCTCATTACTAACTCCCTGATGGCCATGTATCATTTTTGTTGCCCTTCTCTTGACCACCTTCAACCTATCAATATCCTTTCTAATATGCGGCCTCCAAAATTTGACACCTACTCCAGGTGAGGCCTCACCAAGGAGTGGTAGAGGAGTAGTAACACCTCCCTGTCCCTGCTATCTATGCCCCTTCCAATACATCTGAGTACCCTGCTAGCCTTGCTGTAAGCCTTATTACACTGACTTTGCCGCTTGAGGTTATCCATAATGATGACCCCCAGATCCCGTTCTTCAACCTAGGAGCTATGTTTGACCCCGTTTAGCCAGTATTCTATCTTAGGGTTAGCTCTACCAAGATGCATCACCTTGCCCTTCTTAGCATTGAATTTTAACTGCCATATGTGTGTCCACCTTTCCAACTTTTTAAGATCCTCCTGTAGCTTTCTGACTCCCTCCATACTATCCACTCTGCTGCTAAGTTTTGTGTCATTGACAAACAGGGCAATGTTGCCCTTTATACTCTTGCTGATGTCCCTAATGAATACGTTGAAAAGGATTGGCCCCATGGGTGACCCCTGAGGTACCCCACTAGTGACATGTCTTTCATAAAATTATATCCCATTTACTACTACTACAACTACCCCTTGTTTCCTGACTTCCATCCAGTTTCATACCCACCTGACTATTTACTCTGCTGCTCCCAGTTCTTCCAACTTTTTTAAGAGGCACCTGTGAAGGACTGTGTCAAATGCCTTACTGGAGTCAAAGTAAAGCAGGTCCACTGCATGGCCCCTATATAACTGCCTGGTTAAATGGTCAAAGAAAGTAATAAGGTTTGTTTGACAGGCTGATTGGAACAGGAAGCTAAACTAGAAAGGAGGGACATGATGGAGACATTCAAATACCTCAAGAGTCTAAACAGGGTGGACTGAAGCTACTGTTCATGCAATGTGAGGTGTCTGCCACAAGTGGATGCAAGAGGATGCAACTACAAATTGGGGGGGGGATTCAGAGGGGATGTGGGGAAGTACTTTACTAAGAGGGAGGTGGATAGGTGGAACCATCTACCAGGAGAGATAGTTAACCTTCAGATGATTACAAGCTTCAGATGTGGGTGGGATAGGTATACAGGATTGTTGAGAATGAAGGGGGGAGTCAGGAGGGGTTCTGACATTGTGCAGGGCAGAGCTACCAGCAAGGAATACTACCAAGGCCCTACCAGGGCTAGACTGGAGGGACTAAGGTTAGGGGCCCAGCAGACATGATACACTACTACTATTTTTCTGTCTGTAAAATTCTAATTCTGCAGCACTAAATACAGTATACTGTGCAGCAGAATGCAAGTTCTGCAGGAAATTCAATGCCTGTGAAATTGAAGAATTGCAGGGGTCTTGATTATGACTTGGTGACTTTGAAGGGTATGGAGGAACACATACCATGGTATGGTTGCTCTCCCAGTTTCACTCTAGCAGGATGTGTTGCATCAAGTTCTGTGCTCTCACAGATTCAGTTTAGCAGTACGTACTTGCACTGAGTAACATACACACAGTTTCAGTCTATCAGTATGTGATTGCAGTAAGCACTGTGCTCACACACTTTGTCCAACAGGATCTGGTTTCACTGAGCACCATGCTACCACAGATTTAGTTTAACAGCCATGCATGGCTGTAGAAAGCATCTTTATGTTATTTTTACTGAAGATACATTTGATGACTTGGAAGAATGAGGAGAGATACATAGTAGGCTTTGCAGAGAAATCCTAACATTTCAGAAGACAGACTTCCTTGCTTGAAGCTTCACTGCAGGGCTGAACAATCAATCATTGTAGGTTAAACAACACGTGTCACTGGACTGAGAAATTATGGTTTAGCTGTAATTGAGATAAAGCCTGATTTAGTATCAATATAGTCTGTCAAAAAAATGTAATGGCAGAAGTAAATTGGTGCTTCATTATGGACATCATCTGCAGCAACAGTGTACCACTTGAAGTAAAGGGTGCTTGATTGATGACACCATCCACAGCAGCAATGTGCCAGCTGAAGTACAGGGGTGCTCCACTGCTGATACACACAGCAACAGTGTTCCAGCTGAAGTAAAGGAAGTCTTCATTACTTACATCATCCGCAGCAATACTGTATGGTACTGGCTGAAGAAAGGGTGCTCCATTGTTGACACCATCCATAGCAGTAGTGTACTAGCTGAAGTACAGGAGTGTACTGTTGCTGACATTGGCAGCAGTAGTATACTGGATGAAGTAGAGGGTTGCTCTATTATTGACATCATCTGTAGCAATACTGTTCTGGCTGAAGTAAAGGGGTCACCCTTGCTGGCATCATCCACAGCAACAGTGCATCAACTGAAGTAAAGACAGTGGAGGAATGTTTAGACAACCAGCTTCACCTCTTCCCTTCTTCCTTTATGGCACTAAAGAGAATCAATCAGTAGATCACAAGAGCTGCATACTCTACTGTGTCAGCTTGGTGGCACCAAGGAAATGGCAATAGACTAACCATCAAAAAAGCATAGACAGAACCTGTCAGGAGCACTTATTTTTAAATCTTCATTTAGAGATATGAATCAGCTCCTAACAGGAACTTAAACATTTTTAAAAATGTTTTTCTTTGGGAATTTCATGAGTGGTGATTCATGATAGTGCAGAGCTAAAACAGTAAATATTTATGAAAAAGGAGCTGTCTATGAGAAAGAATGAGTGCGACAGAGGACAACAGGTCAAGATGACTGCCTAAACATGCCTCCTGTCACTCTATCGCTGACATGGGCTGGGGGAGTATCTACTACTGAAGCATTTTTCCTGCTGCTCCATTGCTGATGTCATAGAAACATAGACTTTGATGGCAGATAAGGACTGCTTGGCCCACCCACTCTGCCCATTTCCCTAGCTATTGGATAAGCTGCAGATCCTAGTTAACCAACAGCCTACTTCCTCCTACACCCCACTAGAATTGCCTTATGTATGTTCCATGCATTCTTGAATTTCCCCACTGTTTTTGAACCCACAACCTCCTCAGGAAGGCCGTTCTATGTGGCCACCACCCTCTCCATGAAAAAATACTTCATCATGTTGCCCCTGAACCATTCCTCCTCTATCTTCAAATTGTACCCCCTTGTTCTTGCACATCTCTTTTTCTGAAATATGCTACCCTCTTGGAATTTGTTGATTCCCTTGAGGTACTTCAAAGTTTCTATCATGCCCCCTTCCCTCCCTTCTTTCCTTGAAGGTATACAAGGAAATATTAAGCTCCTTTCATCTCTCTTTGTATTGCTTCTGGTGCAGACCCTGCACAAATTTAGTTGCCCTCCTCTGGGCTGCATCCATCCTGTCTATGTCCTTGTTGAGATGGCGTCTCCAGAACTGCATGCAGTACTACAGAGGGGGTCTCACCAACTGTCTGTACAGAGAGATAACAACCTCTTGTTTTCTACTGGTGATGCCTCTCGTTATGCATTGCAGTATTCCCCCAGCCCTCCTTGCTGCCTTCTTATATTGCTTGTCTACCTTTAGTTCATCTGATATGACTATGCCCAGATTCCTTTCCATTTTTGTTGTTATTAGTACCCCACCACCCCCATTGTGTACTCTTCCCCTGGGTTTTTGTTTCCCAAGTGCATTACTACGCACTTTTTTGCATTGAATCTAAGCTGCCTCATTTTTTGAAAATTTCTACAACCTTGCCAAGTCCCTTCTCATCATTTCCACTCCCTGCTGTGTATCAACCATGTTACAGATCTTTGTGTCATCTGCAAAGAGGCATGCGTTTCCTTCCAGTCCCTCTGCAATGTCACTTATAAAGACATTAAAGAGGACTGGTTCCAGTACTGAACCCTGGGGTACCTCACTAGTAACCCCCCTTTCTTCAAAGTGGACTCTGTTTACTATTACCCTCTGCATCCTGTTGTCCAGCCAATTTTTTTACCCAGGTTACCACCCTGGCAGCCACTCTCAGGCTGGCTAACTTTTTTATTAATCTTTTGTGTGGAACTGTGTCAAATGCCTTGCAAAAGTCTAGGTAGGCCAAGTCCACAGTCCCTCCTTGTGCTACTACTTTGGTAACCCAGTGAAAGAAATCTATTAGATTCATCTGACATGACCTTCCTGCTGTGAATACATGCTGCCTTTGATCCTGTGCCCCACTGGCCTCTAGGTACTTAACAATTCTTTCTTTTTAGAAGTGATTCCATCATTTTCCCTACCACGGAGGTCAAACTAACATGTCTGTAGTTTCCTGCCTCTGCTTTGCTCCCACTTTTGTAATGGGGAATCACATCTGCCCTCCTCCAGTCCTCAGGTACCACACCAACCTCCCATGATTTGTTAAAAAGGGTAGTCAGTGGTGTTACTAGTTCCCCCTTAGTTTTTTTAGAAGTCTGGGGTGAATCCCATCAGGTTCCACTGCCTTGCCTACTTTCAGTTTTAGGAGTTCTTTCAGGACTCTATCTTCTGTGAATAGGCTGGTATCAACCCCCCTATCCAGAGTGCTACTATTGATTGGTTTAGGTACCTCCACCTCCTCTTCTTCTGTGAATACTGAGCAGAAGTATTTGTTCAGTATCCCTGCTTTTTCACTGTCACCCTCTGCCCACCCACTCCCTTTTATTAAGCATCACTGTCCTTCCCTTGGTCTTTCTTCGCTCCCTAATATACCTATAAAAGGTTTTATCCCCATTCTTAATTGAGTTGGCTATCTTTTCCTTGGTTTGGTCCTTTGCTATTCTGACTGCCTTCCCTGCTTTCTTCTGCTTTAACTGGTACAGTTCTCTGTCCTGCTCCTTCTGTGTTTCCTTATACTTCCTGTATGCTATCCTTTTCTCCCTAACCTTTCTTGCCACCTCTTTTGAGAACCATAGTGTGTGTTTTTTCCCTCGTTTTCATTTATTTGCTTCACAGAAAGGCTTGTTCCCTCTGTGATGGCAGTTTTGATTTTTCCCCTTTGTTCCTCCAGCCCTCCTTCTTGCACATTTGCTAGTGCTTTTCTGAGGCACTATTCCATTTTGCCTAAGTCAGCCCTCCTAAAGTCCAGTACCCTTGCTTTTTTATGGCTTAACTCTATGGCTTAGTTTATTGTGAACCATACTATTTGGTGGTTGCTTGTTCACAGATGGTTACCAAGTTTTAAATCTGAGATTCTCTCTCTGTCCCCATCTGAGAGTATCAGGCCTAAGATTGCTCCCTCCTGAGTGAATTCCAACACTAGCTGTCTGAGTCATGCCCCCTGTAGGGCATTGAGAATGACTCTGCTCTTGGATGTGGCTGGGGCAGTAGTGTACTGCTCATTAAAGAATCCTTCATTACCAACAACATCCACAGCAATAGCACACTTGCTGAAGTAAAGGAGTATCCTTCATTGCTTATATCAACTGCAGAAATAGTGTTGAACTCATGTAAAGGTGTGCTTCATTGCTGACTTCATCTGCAGCAATAGTGTACCAACTGAAGTAATAGGTGCTGGTTGTTGACATCATCATCAGCAGCAGCAGCAGTAGTGTACAGGCTGAATAAAGGGGTCTCCATTACTCCCACTGGAGAAGCAGTAGTGAAAAGAAAGATCCCTTCAGCATGTTTCATCACAGATGCCATCATCATCTCTCAAAAAGCTTGTTAACTGCTGTCAGTGAAGAACATTTGCTTTATCCCTTCCGCCTCCTGAGTCTGTGTGGTGGCTGCTTGTCTGTGTCTGTAGCTTAGTTTTTGTGGATTTACATGGTTTTCTGCTTGGAGTAACTACACCATTCTTGCTCACTACATCCGTGAAAGTCTCCTGAACTGGATTTCTGAAAACATCATCACCAGGTATCTGCATTTTTCATTTAAAAATCAACATTTTGGAAGCTATCCCAAGCAAAACATAAGTCAAGCAACTAAGTCTGACAAACTCAGTGACTCTAGGTCCTGCTTGAATCCACATTTTCGTCTGACCTGCTCCATGATCTGTATGTGGGCTTTTCAACAACCTCTTTGAATGACAAAGAAGCATGCAGACAAAAGGATTTCATGTCCTGCATATGCACAGGCACAGTTCATCACCTTCCGGAATTCTAACACATTCTGTGACTCTGGACCTCAGCTGTTGATAATTTCTTTTGGCTTATGACTTAACCACCAGGTATCAACAAGATGCTGAAATCCTTTCTCCTACAAATTCTCCTTATGCTGCTCCTGCTCTCAGGAAATGTTCACCCCAACCCAGGACCACCTGGGCAGCCAGCAGTGGCACCAAGCAGAAGGACAGGGACACTCACCATGGCATCCATCAACACCTGCAGTATCCTCAGCAAACTTGATTCCCTCCAAACATGGATCCTACAGCACAACCCTGATGTCCTCTCAGTTGTGGAAACATGGCTAAACCCTAAAATCCCTGATACCTCAGTCTCTATCCCTGGCTACTGCATTTTCAGGCAAGACAGGATTAGCAAGGGGTGGAGCTGAGCCATCTATCTTAAGGATACCCCTATGGGTCACATCATCCAATCCCCTAGGCTGAGCAACTCCTCTCAGGTCCTCACAATCAAAATTCTCCTTGGTGCACATAACAAGGAACTCACTGTCATCTCAGTTTACCTACCCCCAAGAGACCAGGCTTCTGGCTTCCATAGCATCATGGAATATCTAAGGGGCCAGCAACATAATTCTGAAACCATTATCATGGATGATTTTAACATTAACTGGCTCTCTGCTGAGGCCGCTACCTATAAGGATGCAGCCGCGGCGCAACACCTCACTCAACTGGTCAATGCCCCCACTAGGTGTAACTATAGGACAGGCTCCCTTATGCTTCTAGACTGGATTCTATCTAACCACCCTGAATGCATCTCCAATGTTTCTGTACTCCCGGATACAATAAGTGACCACTCGCCTGTCATCTGCTCCTGGTCAAACAAATACCACAAGCCTCCTCCCAAGCTTATCTATGCCAGGGTTATCAAACAAGGGCACCTCCAGCTGTTAAAATCCCATCTAACCAGGCTGAACTGGGCAGTGCTTGACTCCTCAGTGACACCAACAAAGCTCTGGACCTATTTATCAAATGTTTCAACAAGCCTGTGACATCTATGCACCAGTGAAAAAGATGAAGGTCAAAGGACAGACCAACCCCTGGGTTACTACTGACCTTTTAACTCTGCTCAAGCACAGAGACCACCTCTGGCATTGTGCTCGTGCAACTCCGATGCAAGTAAACATACAATTATACAAAGCAGCCAGAAATGATTGCACTCGAAAAATACGGAATGCTAAACGCAGCTATTACAAAGAGGCTCTGACCAACTCTTGTGGCCAGGGAAACAAATTCTGGAACAAGATGAAAGAACTCACAGGCAAGGATCCTAAAGCACCACCCACTATGCTCAACCTTCATGGCACTCCTACACTCGACCTAGGTACCATCACCAGCGCTTTTAATAATGCATTTACAAACCTGGATAGTGTCTTTCCACCAAATTGTTTCGCTGACCTCCCCTCCAGCTCCTCCCAAGTTACCCCCCAACTAGAACGTAAAACCCCAAAGTTTTTTTTAAGGAGGTCCCACCACAAGTAGCTAGAAAATACATTCAAAAGGCCATCGGCAAACAAGAGTACAGTAGTGATTCCCTTGACCTGAAACTGATGGCACAAGTCCTTGATGAAATCTTAGAACCACTTACAAAGATCTTCAATCTTTCACTTAGATTGGGCAATTTTACCCTCTCTCTGGAAGAAAGCCACTGTCACACCAGTTCACAAAAGTGGAGATAGGATGCTGCACGCCAATTACAGACCTATCTCACTCCTCCCCCCACTATCTAAAGCGCTGGAGCGAATAGTGTTGGACCAACTAATTGAATTCCTGGATAAGTACAATGTACAGTGCCCAGAGCAGCATGGCTTCAGAAAAGGGCACAGCACCACCACTGCACTACTGGAATTTACAACCTTCATCCATGCCATGCTTGACAAAGGGAATTGTGGAGTGGCAGTATTTATAGACCTTACCAAGGCATTCGACACAGTTAACCACCCCCTACTGCTCAAGAAACTGTCCTCCATTGGGATCTCCAGTGATGCCCTTCCATGGTTCACCAGCTACCTTGATAATCGGATGCAACATGTAAGGATTGCAGGGATTTCTTCAGATGAGAAACTGGTCTGCTCCAGAGTCCCCCAGGGGTCTATTCGGTGCCCTCTAATCTTCTCCCTCTTCATCAACAATCTCCCCAGTGCCTGCCATCAAAAAATATTACTATACACAGATGATGCAGTCCTGTTTTCCAGCAGCCATGACATTACAGTCCTTGAATCCCAGCTGTAGCTCTACTTCAAGTGCATCGAAGACTGGTTCAATTCTCATAAACTTGTCCTGAACCACAGCAAGACTAAAGCCATGTCCTTCTGTAACCAACTGAGCAGGCACAACTCTCTGTCCCTCACCATCAAGAACCATGCTGGGAACCCACTTGAACATGTCAAGGAGTTCAAGTACCTTGGTATTACCCTGGATAGTATCCTCTCCTACACTCGGCATATTGACACTGTTGCCAAGACCGCCAATATATGGATTGGACTACTACACAAACACAAGCACTGTATGCCTGTGGATGCCCTTAAACTAGCCATCTACAGCTCTGTCACCTCTATCATTGACTACAGCCTTACCATCTATGGTTCTGCCTCAACAAGTGCCCTCCGCAGGATTGCAGTTTCTCTCAACAAAGTCGGTAGACTGCTAACAGGTGCAGCCTGACAAACTCACACCTGTGACCTCTATGCACAGGCCAGCTGGCTACCCCTATGCAGCAGAATACAATACCAGACCTGCTTGCTTATGAAAAAGATTCTCCTTCAGGATCACTAGAACAGCTGCACGGGAGTCTGACCTGGACGTCATTGTCCACCGAGGGACAAATGATTTGGCTCATCATGAGATTAGAGCAGTGCAGGAGGACTTTGTAGAGTTGTGGAGGGGCCTAAGACAAGTAGCACACACAGTATCCTTCTCAGATGTGCTGCCTGTCAATGGCATGGGTGAGGTGAGGGTACTTTGCACCATGCAGTTTAAATGAATGGTTGAAAAAATGGTGTGGAGCACAGCGGTTTGGCTTCATTGGGGACTGGAGTTCCACCTGGAAGGACATCAGCCTATACTGGCAGGATGGTCTGCATCTGTCAAGGAAGGGAACAAGTCTTTTGAGCAATCGGTTTAAATGCTTCATTGGCAAGCTTTTAAACTAGTCAAGGGGGGAGGCACTGATAAGCAGCAGGAAAATCCCAGCCTCTCCCTACAAAACAGGGTACTAAATGAGAAAAAGACCAAGGTAGAAAGGTCAGTGGGGGATGCTGCAACAGAAGGTAAAGCCATCAAAAAATGGAGAGCAATGAGTACCAATGCCCGTAGTCTGGGTAACAAGCTTCCTGAATTAGTGGCCTTGATGGAGGAGGAACATCTGGATATCGTGGCAGTCACAGAAACATGGTACACACAAAACCATGACTGGGACGTAAACATACCAGGATACACTATCTACAGGAGGGACAGGGAGGGTAAAAGAGGAGGAGGAGTAGCTCTTTACATAAGGGAAGGAATCAAAGCAACAGAACAAAAGGGTAAACATGGAGGAGAAGAAGCACTGCGGGTAAATCTGGAGACAGGCAATGGCACCACAATCTGTACAGGGGTTGTATACAGACCCCCTTCTCAGGGGGAGGAAATGGACAAGGAAATGATAGAAAGTATTCTTAGAATGGCAGAAAAAGGGGAGATATTGCTGATGGGTGATCTGAATATGCCAGAAGTTAACTGGAGTGCAGTTGCAGCAGCCACTTCGAAGAGTGGGGTTATTCTAGATGCCCTACAGGGGGCATGCCTTAGACAACTAGTATTGGAGCCCACTCGAGAGGGAGCAATCTTAGACCTGGTTCTCTCAAATGGAGATGGAGAGAGGATCACAGATGTAGAAGTGGGTAGCCATCTGGGAACTAGTGACCATTGAACAGTATGGTTCACAATAAACACAGCAATAAAGTCAAGCCATACAAAGACAAAAGTACTGGACTTTAGGAGGGCTGACTTTGCTAAAATGGGTGAGTGCCTAAAGAATGCACTAGCAAATGGGCAGGAAGGAGGGGTGGAAGAACAATGGGGAATAATAAAAACTGCCATCACAGAGGTAACAAGCCTTTGTGTGAAGCAAATAAACAAAACAAAACGATGTAAGAAACCACTATGGTTCTCAAAGGAAGTGGCAGTTAAGGTTCAAGAGAAAAAGAAAGCATTCAGGAAGTACAAGGAATCACAGAAGGAGCAGGACAGAGAACTGTATCAGTTAAAGCAAAAGGAAGCTGGGAAGGCAGTCAGAACAGCAAAGGCCCAAACCGAGGAAAAGATAGCCAACTCAGTTAAGAAGGGGGATAAAACCTTTTATAGGTACGTCAGGGAGCAAAGGAAGACCAAGGAAGGGATAGTGAGGCTTAATATAGGGGAGAGAGGGTGGGCGGAGGGTGACTGTGAAAAGGCAGAGATACTAAACAAATATTTTTGCTCAGTATTTACAAATGAAGAGGGGGAGGTACCTAAAACAAACTGTAGAAACACTCTGGATTCAGAAGTTGATACCAGCCCATTTACAGAAGAAAGGGTCTGAAAGAACTCTTAAAACTGAAGGTGAACAAAGCAATGGGGCCTGATGGGATTCATCCCAGAATTCTAGAAGAACTAAGGGTAGAACTAGTGACACCACTGACTACCCTCTTTAACAAATCATGGGAGGATGGGGTGTTGCCTGAGGATTGGAGGAGGGCAGATGTGATTCCCCTTCACAAAACTGGGAGCAAGGCAGAAGCAGGAAACTACAGACCTGTTAGTTTAACCTCAATGATAGGGAAAATGATGGAATCACTTCTGAAGGAAAGAATTGTCAAGTATCTAGAGGCCAGAGGGGCACAGGACCCAAGGCAGCATGGATTCCCAGTGGGAAGGTCATGCCAGACAGATCTGATAGATTTCTTTGACTGGTTGACCAAAGTAGTAGATCAGTGAGGGGCTGTGGACATGGCCTACCTAGACTTTAGCAAGGCATTTGACACAGTCCCACACAAAAGATTAATATACAAGTTAGCAAGCCTGGGAGTGAGTCCCAAGATGACAGCCTGGGTAAAGAATTGGCTGGAGAATAGGACACAGAGAGTAATAGTAAATGGAGTACACTCTGAAGAAAGGGGGGTTACTAGTGGGGTACCGCAGGGTTCAGTATTAGGACCAGTCCTCTTTAATGTCTTTATAAGCGACATTGCAGAGGGACTGGAAGGAAAAGTATGTCTCTCTGCAGAGGACACAAAGATCTGCAATGGAGTTGATGAACAAGGTGGGGTGGAAAGGATGAGAAGGGACTTGGCAAGGTTAGAGGAATGGTCAAATGTACAGCAGCTTAGATTCAATGCTAAGAAGTGCAAGGTAATGCACCTGGGAAACAAAAACCCAGGGGAAGAGTACACAATGGGGGGTGAGATACTAACAACAACAAAAATGAAAAGAGACCTGGGGGTAGTCATATCAGATGACCTAAAGGTGGGCAAGCAATGTGAGAGGGCAATAAGGAGAGCTGGGGGGATACTGGGATCCTTAGGGAAAGGCATCACCAGTAGAAAACAGGAAGTTATTATCCCTCTGTACAGACAGCTGGTGAGACCCCATCTGGAGTACTGCGTGCAGTTCTGGAGACCCAATCTCCGCAAGGACATAGACAGGATGGAAGCTGTCCAGAGGAGGCAACTAAAATTGTGCAGGGTCTACACCGGAAGACATATGAAGAGAGACTTAGGGAGCTTAATATGTATAGCCTTGAGGAAAGGAGGGAGAGAGGGGACATGATAGAAACTTTCAAGTACCTCAAGGGAATCAACAAAGTCCAAGAGGGTAGCATCTTTCAAAAAGAGGTGTGCAAGAACAAGGGGCATAATTTGAAGATGGGGGTGGCTCAGAGGTAATTTCAGGAAGTATTTTTCACAGAGAGGGTTGTGGATGCATGGAACGGCCTTCCGAGGAGGTTGTGAGTCAAAACAGTGGTAGAATTCAAGCATGCATGGGACAGTCATAAGGCAATTCTAGGGGGTTGGGGTAGGAAGAAGTAGGCTGCTGGTTAACTAGGATCTGCAGCTTATCCAGTAGGTAGGGAAATGGGCAGACTGGATGGGCAAAGCAGTCCTTATCTGCCATCAAATTCTATGTTTCTATGTTTCCTCGGTCTCATGCCACCTGGTGTTAGCTCACTCCTTACTACCTACAGTGGCACTCAACAAACACGTGGTGCCCAATCTCTAACCTTTCAGGTTCCCAGATGTTGTACCTCCATGGGTCAACGGTCCTTTATCTATAGAGCCGCTCAATGGTTCAATTCCCTCAATAAAGAAGCACTTTCCTCTACTACACTTGGACCCTTCAAAAGGAATCTCAAACTTTACCTCACCTCTACCACTCAATGTGACTGCTTCTCTGAAGAGAGATCTCTCTAAACACCTCCCAGCTCACTCATGTCTCACAGCCCGCCCTTTCCCAATCTCATTCCTTCTGGCACCGGGCCTTCTTTGTGACTCCTTTCCTGCTTCGCATCTCCACTGGTACAAGACAGTTTCCACCACCATCGGACAGTGGCCTATTAGCCTGCCAACTTTCTCTCCCGGTCGCATGCCTGCAATAATAACTGCCTGTGGTGCCCTCTATCTCTTATTGTTACCACAGCCAGCTGCCTACTCAAGCTGCTCATTATATGAATATTATCTCAAAGTATGTTATAACAGTATCTTTATTTTTTCTTTTAGTTGTTTTGGTTGTTTATTGTGCATTCTTTTACTACCTCTGTATGTATGTTAACCCTCATCCTTTGACGTGGAACCTTTGTAAACGAGCAGTTTCTGCTCAAAGGTATTTGTAATCCGAGAATTTAATAAATAAATAAATAAATAAATAATGGTTAAACCTACAGACTCATTAGGAACTCAAAAAATAATTGATGAAAACTAGTGTACAGTAACAGAGTTTATTTATGATTTTTAATAAGATTGTAGAAAGATCGAGGAAAAAGAAATGAAAATATGAGGCTTGCTTCTCCAACCACTGTTATGGTATGGATACTTCATGGCATTGATGCATTAGATATTGGGGTGGGAACTTAACACATATTGCAGCACAGCAACTCCCAGTGTCCGGGTAATAGAAAAGTGATAAACAATTATCTGTATTCTCCTACTGATTGTACCTTGTCCTGTTCTTCTCTCACCCTCCTTGCATGCTGTACATATATAACTTAATTGTCGTGCTGATGTACTACAGTTTACAGCTTACCTGGCCTGTATTACTTGTATCTGTACACGTGTAACTTTCTTTTGTATATGTGATTATATGCTTGTTTTATGGCCATCTGTGGCTAATGTACTGTAACCAGGTCCACCTTGCAAATGAGCTCTGCCTCAATGGTGTTCCGCCTGACAAAATAAAGAACTGATTCATTGATTCTACTGGTGGGGGGGCAATCACTTATAGCATCATTAGGGGTAAGAACTTAGTGTATTGTTCCAGTCCTTGTACTCTAAATGGTCTGCCAAGAGAAACTGAGTGAATAGGTGGACCATTTTTCATATTCAAGGTTCCTGGTTCTGTCAGACCCAGATTCATACAAGAGCCTTTAATGGCACCGAAAAGACAAAATTGGATACTCATCTCTGCTAGAGAAACTGGGAAACCACTTTGTGCAAGTAGTGTACATCACAATATGACTAGTATTTTCTTTCAGCTTTAAACCTATATTTGAAATTAGCCTGCCCACTTTTTCCCCCAAAAGTTTAAAACAAATGTTTTGTAAATTGTAAGGAATCTTGTGTGCTTAATTTCAATTTCATTTTCAATGTAGATTTTCATTTGAAAAGCTGATGTTGTAATTCTGTGACATTTCATAATGCTAAGGTTGGAATTCTGTGATTTTTTGTAATGCTGGATGTCTGATTACATGACATTTTGTAATACTGAGGCTGTTAGTTTGTGATGTTTTGAGAGTAACAATGTGAATTTGTCCATTAGATAAATGTGTGTGAAGCACTCTGAACCTGGGAAGGGTGTTCTATAAACATAAGCAGTAAAACTATTAATATGTTTCCAACTACTACAGCAGTACTACTACTATTAATACTGCAACCTGCTGCTATTACTGCTGTGACCTGCTATTACTACTAATGCTGCAACTACTGGTACCTCAACAATTAGTACTGTTAATAGTACTACTGCTATTATGACTACTGCTGCTACTACTACTGCTGCAAATATTACTACTACTATTATGACTACTGTTTCTCCTACTACTGCCACTACTACTGCAATTATGACTGCTGCTACTATTATTACAACTACTACTACTGCTAATATTCCTACCACTATTATGACTACTACTGCTACTACTACTACTACTACTGGTACTACTATTATTACACATGCAGAGTCTCTGTTCAATGAACTGGCACCCAAAACCATCCAATAAATGACACCACGTTGTATGTGTTTCTGGCTGCCTACATTATTCTGGTATTTAATTTATGCTGAAGAGATCACTCACCTCAGTTCCTATGCTACACTGTATTAGCTGCTAGTTCTTATTTTGAGGTATCCCCAGTGTGGTTCAATTCCATTTCAGTTCTGTTTAGTTTGTGCATCATCCCCTTCTATATATTCAACATGGCTAGGCATTTTATACTTGATTCTTGATTCCCTCCCAGCTCTTATGTTCTTCTAAGGGAAATCCCTTTGGTGGCCTCAAGGTCTTGAAAAAAGCATATGGCTCATGTAAAACAACTGGACTACATTAAAAGAAAATGTGGCCTGTAAAGTTATCAAAACCAAATCCATGGTGGCCAGGCAAGTCCAGAATTAACAAGTCCAACCTTGACATGAAAAGTCATCTTTAAAGCAACAAGGTAAGTTTAATTGCCATGGTTCTGCTTTTCAGTCCTCAAGTTCTGAGACCACAGAGAAGGAAAATTACTTGTCAGAGCTGCTGTTCAAACATTGGCTGTTGTCTTCCTACAACGAGCATGTGTCTCCTAATTCCAAAGCTGGTGGAAATCTTCACTTCCAGGGACCAAGATTGTTTCTGGACCTCCCGAGGCTCCAGTTCCAGTTTCCATGTTGGTTCAGGTTCCTGAATGAAACATGCTTCAGTCACCAGTCGTGGTTCTGGCTTTAGTAGCTGTAAGCTGTGAAACTGGTCCCTACTCAAACTCCAGTGACTTCCACCTTCCAATCACTTTCCCTGTATTTTGTTTGTCTTTCCTTGGTGTCTAGTGACACCCCTACCCCCCAATCACCGTTCCCATATTTTGTTTATCTTTTTCTGGTGTCTAGAGGCACCTCCCCCCTTCTGATCACTGTCCTGGTCTGCAAAAAAGAAAACTGTCCAGTGATGTTTTTTTTTTTTGTTCATTTGTTTACTTTATGCCTACAAAAAAGAAACTGGCCTCTCACTGATTTGATCCCAACCCCAACTTCCACTCAGTTCCTATCACCCCACATCCCCAAGTACATCCCCACATACCACCACTCACCTGAACAGGTCACAGGGTGAAGATCCCCTCTTCGATCAAAGTCATGGCTTGCTGCTTGAACTGCCGACTGCAACATGATTCAATGTATTTCAAAGGGATTTTGAACTTTGATGTGTAACTTTGTAATTTTAGCTTATTTTTGACCCCACATTTTCAACATGACCTTTTTGGGACCCCACCTCATGACCAATGGTGGCAGCAATAGGCAAATCAAGCCTGAAAGACAATTTTGCTGTCGCTTGATGAAATTACCTTTCTGGCAGGATCTGAAAATTGTCGCCATCATTGTTCATGAGGTGGGGTTATAAGAAAGCTATGCTGAAAATGTGGGGGTTAAAAATTAAAAAATGACAAAGTTATGCACATACATTGATATTTTACTAAGCTCACTCATAACTTTGGTAATTTTAAATATTTTGACCCCTATGTTTCAAGATAGCCATTTTTTATGTTGGCTCTCACATGCGAAGCCAACATATTGTGGTAGTAGCAGATTTGGAGGTGCAGTCACTGTTGAGCAAATGCAGGGCACACAGCAGTAGGTGCATCCCTCATTCCCCAATAAGCTTGCATGCTGGCACCACACCAAGAATACATAATGTGGTGAGCACATCTAAGGAAAGGTCTGCTGCAATGTGAGCAAAGCTCATCATACGAAGCGGCACCTCCCGACGTGCTTGCTCTGTTGAAAAAATAAATTAAACATGGCGGCACACTGCCTGCCATAATGCCAACTTTGGGGGTGCCCAATCCTCCTGTCGTCATGCCCTAATCCAATGTATGTGCTGATGGGGAAGCCCACACCGCATTGGCATCATGCACCCCCCAATTTGTTATGTGCTGAGGGGGTGTGCCCAATCCCCTTGGCTCTTGCCCCCCACTTTCGTTGTGTGCCGACAGGGGTGCCCAATCCCCCTGTTGGCTACAACAGTTACAACATGGTGTCAGTGTGGCTCAGTTGGTAGCACATCTGCCTCTGGACCAGAAGGTCATGGGTTCTCGTCCCACACCAGGATGGACTTGCAGCTAAAAATTGCTGGCATCCAAGTGCAGTATTGGGGGGTGCTGTACTGCTGGGGTGTGCTGTCCTTTGGATGAGATGTTAAACCAAGGTCCCTTCTGCCCATCCTGGTGTTGTCCTGGTGGGTGTCCAGGTGGAAGTAAAAGAACCCAGGGTACTCTTCAGAAAGAGCAGGGAACATTCCCAGTGTCCTGGCCAACATTCACCTTCCCATAAACTGGTTCATGCAATTATCCAGGCTGTGTGTGGGTGATGATGTGCGATATGGCCGCCACCACACATTCAGTCATTTCACTACCAGTCTAGCATTGCTTGTAAAAGTGCTTTGGGATACTGTGTATGAAAAGCGCTATATAAATGCTGATTCTTCTTCTTCATCTCCCCCAAAACACTTAGGTGGCATGCTGGGAGCCCACCCCAGCATGCCAAATCCCCTGAAAAAGAAAAAGTGTCCTGCAATGTTTTTTTCCCCATGTGAAAGAAGAAAATGGTCCCTCGCAGTCTCCTTGCCCCCTCCCACAACCTGCGCCCACCCTGTATGCACCCTGCCTCCCCACACCCCCCTCACCCCATACATACCTCTGGAGTCCAGCGCGAAGATCTTTGGTGGACTGGGAACATGTCTGCACTCTTCAAAGCTGTCTGCGAACTGAAGAAATGCCAGTAAGCTGTATAATGGCATAAATAGTGTTTTTCAACTTTGGTGCATATTTCAGCCATTTTTGGGAATTTTTGCACCAAATATTCAACATGGCATTATTGGGACCCCTACTCTTGAATTCAGTCAATGTCGTGGCATTATTTGGTCCAGAAAGGTGATTTTGCTGTCACTGTGCAGAATCACCTTTCAGGACTGAGTAATGGAATGACAGTGCCACTGTTCACGAGGGGGGCTCTCAAAAAGCCTATGTTGCAAATTTGGTGAAAAAAAAATGGCTGTTTTACTAGTGTGTGGTGCGCTGTTTTCAAGCATGCTCGTAACTTTGTGAATTTGTAATATTTTCACTCCAGATTTTAAAAATTGGCATTTTCCACACCTCCTTATGAACAGTACAGCTGTTATTTTACATAACTTTGCTGAAATGTGTTTTTGCACATCTGGCGCAGAATAGCTTGGTCACTGTATGAAATCATTTTTCGGGACAGTCTGAGAAAATGACTGTGACACTGTTCATGAGCAGAGGTCCTAAAATGCCTATGCTGAAAATTTGGTGCTGAAAGTCCATAAAATGACTGTGTTACAAGCGTGCATTGCACAGATTCCATGCACCCTTATAACTTCACAAATTTGTAATATTTTCATGCCAGATTTTCAACACTGGCATTATGTCACACCTCCTTATCAACAGAACAGCTGCCATTTTTCACAGCCTGCCCAAAATGTGTTTCTGCACCTGTGGCGCACAATGGCGTTGTCGCTGTGGGAAATCAACTTTTGCGACTGATTAACAAAATCACAGCACCACTGTTCATGAGCGGAGGTCTCAAAATGCCTATGTTCAAAATGTGGCTAAAAATCTCCCAAACATAATTGGGTTATGGATGTGGTTGAGCAGTTTCTATGCATGCTCATGACCACCAATTTTTCATATTTTCACTCCAGATTTTCAACATTGCCATTTTTTTACGCCTCCTCATGAATGATACAGATGTCATTTTCCACATCCTGCCCAAAATATGTTTTCATCCCTGTGTCACCAAATGGCATGGCTGCTGTGCAAAACCACCGTTCAGCTCACAAACTGATAGTGCCGCTTTTCATGAGGTGGGCTCACAAACAGCCCATGTTGAAAATTTGGAGTGAAAATACCAACACCCACGTATGGTGTTAGGGTTTCCAACTGTAACACCCCGCACTGTAGAGACTGACAGGCATCAGGGGTGTGCCTTGAGATCATGGGCTGTAATGCTCATGTCATTCCACCCCTCCCCCCCTGCAGCCAGTGACAGCCTTGCACTGTTCAGCCACAAAATTCACCCAATTCTCCTATACTGCACCCACCTCAGTGTATTTCCTTTATGGAATGTGGTAAGTATAATGTCCAAAGACCCCAAAGCACACCACGACATTTGTCAGTGTCTACAGGGTAGGGTGAGGTACAATGGCATGAGCATCATACCTGATTATCCAAAGGCACACCCCAATGCCTGTCAGTCTCTACAGGGTGGGGGAGGGGTTGGCTTCACTTCAATATTTCACTGCCATTCCTATTATGCATCTCTAACTCCGGCACTACTAATGCCAATGCCACCGAGACAACATTCAGCATTGACAAATGCTTGTTTTAACCTCCTCATGAATGTGACAGCTGTCATTTTTCAAATCCTGTACAAAATGTGTTTGTGCACCTGTGGTGCACAATAAATTTTTGATGCAGTAGAATGATGTTTCAGCAGGGACTGGAAATTTTCACTACTGGGTTCTTGAGGTGGGGTAATAACTTCACCAGCTATTTCAAACTAATTGCTAGCCAAGAACAGTGCTTGAAAGATCCTGGCAGGTGTTAGTGCTACTGCTGTTCCCCAATTACCATCCTGTGACTGTGTTCCCGGTAAAGCCGAAGGTTTTCAATGACCGGAGAAGGAGGAGAGCCAAGGGGTGTGTCACCATTAAGGGAGGAGCTGCAGAGCATAAAACAGACCACACTGCATTCACAGGTATGCAGCAGCTGTAAGAACTTCACCGGCTGTTTCAAACTACTTACTAGCTAAGAATAATGCTTGAAAGATCCTGGCAGGTGTTAGTGCTATTGCTACTGCCCCAGTTACCATCCTGAGACTGTGTTCCCACTAATACAGAAGGTTTTCAGTGACCAGATAGAAAGAAGAGCCAATGGTTGCATCACCATTAAGGGAGGAGCTGCAGAGCATAAAATGGACTGAGCTGCATTCACAGGTACGCAGCAGCTGTAAGAACTTCACCAGCTGTTTCAAACTTCTTGCTAGCTGAGAACATTGTCTGAAAGATCCTGGCAGGTGTTAGTGCTACTGCTATTGCCCCAATTACCATCCTGTGACTGTGTTCCTGGTAATACCGAAGGTTTTCAATGACTAGAGAGGGAGAAGAGCCAATGGGTGCATCACCATTAAGGGAGGAGCTGCAGAGCATAAAATGGACCGCGATGCATACAGCATGAGCACTGCTGCATGAGTGTGAGTGGCGAAAGTGCCACTCAGAAGAAGAAATTACTGTTAAAGGACACTGTACCGGGGTATGTTCTGATGTATCTGTAAGTAAAGTAAAACTAATTGTTAAGCCAGCTGCTGTACCTGTGAGGGCAAGATTGTTATTGAAAGCTCTAGATTGATTTAGTTAAATTATCTAAGTATGAACCTGACTTGGAGTAAATTACACAAGTCTAGTTAAATATACATGGTGGGGTATCATATTATTAATTAGTAGTCAGTAAATTTAGATAAAGTTTATGGTAGACTGTGTAAAATAAGGAGTGTTTCACATTGTTAAAGCTATTTATAGATATTTTAAGTAAAATGAAGGTACTGTCTAGAGTACTGATTTATTTTATTATAACGTGTGCATTGTATGGGAAAGTTTCAAACCCAATCTTAATAGAGACTTCAAGTGTGCTGGCATTGGAAATTGGGCCCCCCTTCTGTTCTGGGAGAGTACTAACTTCTAAGAAGGCTACTATTAAATGTAGAAGTAGAAACCAATTTTCAAAAATTCAAGCTCAATTGAGTAGGAGACCTCTAACAGTACCCGTTGGGACTCATTGCCCCTATAAATTGAGAAATTGTTTGATGATATCTTTACTTTTGGGGGGAGTCATAGAACTTAATCCCAGTCCTGAAAATAAAAATGAACTGAAAATTATCCATGATAATGCAAGGAGCCTGAAAAACAAAATTGACTTGTTTAAGGCATGGATAGAAACCAAATCTCCAGAAATAGTGGCATTGACAGAGACCTGGTTAAATCAGAACATAGAACCCAAAGAAATTAAACTTGAGGGATTTTTTTGTCATCATTTGGATAGGGTAGACCCTAAGGGTGGAGGGGTTTTATTATATACTAAATAAGATTTAGGACAAACTAGGGTTCTAGACTGTGGTCAAATTGTTTTTGGGTTAAAATATCTAAATTAGCACTAACTATAGGAGTCATCTATGCACCTTCTAAAACAAAATTAAGTGAATTTGAAAATTTGGCACAGGTTATACAAAATTATTCAATGGGTTGTGACTTAATTCTAACAGGGGACTTTAATGCAGCATGGGGAAAACCATGTGGACAAGCATTAGAGAGTAGTTTTAAAGGACTGGATGTCACCCAGAAAATTCTTACTCCCACTATGAAATCTTCACTACTTAGATTAGGAAACATACTGGACCTAATGTTTGTAACAGCAAAAATTAGGGCAATAGACATAAAAGTAAATCAATCAATTCTGGGAGGTCATTGCTCAATAAGTTGTATATTTAAAGTTGATGAATGCTTATGGGACACTGTGGAGTATACCCCAGTAAAATATAAATGTAGGGATTTTAAAAACTATAACAAAGAATCCTTTTTGGCTAGATTAGCTACCATTAGATGGGATAGAGTATGCATAATGCCCTCTCTTGATTTAGCAGTTCAAGAGTTCACTAAATGGTTTAGGGAAATTTGTAATGAATTGGTCCATTTTAAAACTTGCATGTAAAGAAAATCTTATGTACTCTGGATATCAGAAAAATTAAAGAAACGAATCTGTGTTAAAAATAGGCTTTTGAAAAAAGCAGGAAAATCATTAAACCCAGTAGACTGGGAAAAGTACAAGAAGGCTAGAAATGTTTTAAGGTTTCAACTTAGAAAATCAAAACAAAAGTGTCATGAAACCAAAACTACTGAAGCTACAGATACAAGAAATGTTTTGTCGTTGATACAATCGTTTGATATTCCAGTGGCCCCTAAACCCCCTATCCAAATGATAAGAAAAGGTATTCTACAATCTCTCAGTCAGCAAATATATTAAATAACTATTTTGTAAATTTGCCTGATCTAGATATTCCAATTCCAACTTCCAAAAATGTAAATTTAAATAATGCAAACACTGGGACACCAAAATTTAGATTTAAATGTGTAACCTGTAGACAAGTTAAGGGTGAAATAAACAAACTGAAAGTAAGAAAAGCTTTTGGCTTAGACCAAATAAAAAATAATTTTCTTAAAGACTCCATTCAAGTGATTCCTCCAGTTCTAACCAAATTGTATAATCAGAGCTTGACGGAAGATATTTTTCCACAGGGATGGAGAAATGCAAAAATTATTCCAGTTTATAAAGGGGGGGATACTTTTGAGCCAACAAACTATAGACCCAATGCTTTGCTATCTATAATTTCTAAGGTGTTTGAAAGATTAGTGCAGGTTCAACTTACTGATTATCTGGAAAAATACTCTGTACTATCTGGGCATCAGTCTGGATTTTGCAAGGGTTATTCCACGAGCACTGAACTCACTGACATGGTGTATATTAAAGCTTCAAAGCTGGAAGATGACCTGTCAGTGGGTGCGGTGTTCGTGGATTTATCAAAGGACTTTGATACTGTGGCCCATGGGCAACTAGGGGAGCAATTTGCTGACATTGGATTATCTAGGGAATCATGTGCTTGGTTTGCTTCTTATTTACACAATAGAACCCAGCAGGTGTTTTGTTGATGGTTATCTGTCTGATAAAACTTTGGTTCAAAGAGGGGTGCCCCAAGGCTGTATTTTGAGGCCAACATTGTTTTTAATATATATAAACCCTTTAGCGGACTTTGTAAAACACTCCGATATATATTTATATGCTGATGACACCCTACTAATTGCTAGTGGAACAAATTCTAAGATTATGGAAGTAAAATTACAGGTAGATTTTGGAGAACTATGTACATGGTTGACAAACTCAGGACTGGTAGTAAATAGTAAAAAAAAAAAAATTATGTTATTTAGTAAAGGTGGTAAAAAATCTGAAAAAAATGAACATGTAATGGAAATAAAAAGAATAAAAAATGAAGTTTTAACCTAGGTATCAGAATATAAATTCCTGGGTGTATGGGTAGATGAAAATCTAAGGTTTGATTATCACATAATTGATACAATATCAAAAATAAACAAAAGATTGGAGGTGTTTAGTTGATCAAGTTTTTGCATGAATAAACATATGAGGAAAACTATAGTAAATCAGCTTCTTCTCCCAGTCCTAGAATATGGGAACCATGTACATGGCTTTGCCACTAAATGCATGTTAACAAAAATTGATACCTAATACAATCGTTTGGCATGATTTATTCTTAGGAAGGATTTTTGTCTACATCATTGTGAACTTTATGGGGAAACTGGGTGGTTTTCAAAAGAAAGTAAAAGAAAAATAGTATGGGCTGCACTGATTTATAGAGTTTTGAATTTGAAATAGCCAAGTTATCGCTACGATAAATTGGAAAAAAGAAATCATAGCACCAGAATTTGCAAGGTAGAAACTTGAGAAATTTTGTACGTCCCAAGTTTAAAAATAAATACAGTGATATAAGGTTCCCATTAATTACTATTGGATTGTGGAACTCTATGAAATCTGTGACTCATAAAATATATAAAGATATAAAATCCTTTATAACAGATATAAAATTAGAATTTTGTGCTCATTGTAAGTGCTACGGCTAGATAAATAGGGCTGATCATTAGCACTTATTGGGTGTGAGTAGATGGATGTTGGGTCTTTGGTAAACTATGAACTGTTAGATGTAGGTTATTTTAGGGAGGTTTATGTATTAAATTGTACCATGCACTTTAAATGATTATAGTATGTTTAGAATTGTTGAGTATTTGTGTTTGCATAGTAAATTCATACATTGCCTAACTGTATTTTGTACCTAAATGTATTGTATCGTACTGTATTGTATGGTTGTTAATTGTTGAAACTCTTCTGTACAGGACCATCTTGTAAATAGGACTATGTCCTAATGATGTGTTATTTCATCTATCTCCTGTCTAAAAATAAAGATTTTTACTATGATGACAGTTTTGTTATTGTTTTAGCACAAATACAAGTGCAGGGCTGTTTGCATCTATGAAGGGATTGGCCTTGTGCTCCCACAGGTAAATGAAGATACATTTCTACTATCTCAAAAAGTAAGGAAATTATTTGCAAAAAACTGCATTAATGCAACAGCTAGGGTTCAGAATAAACTGGCAAATGTAGAGAAATCTGATGCTAGAGTTTCAAACCCTAACACCACTGCTCCATCCCTGAAGCAAATGAGGGGTGGAGTCTTCCTTGGGCTTCCATGTCAGAACAGGTACAATATAACAGTGACTAGCAATACAGTGAGTGTATGTCACTGAAAATAAAAATTGGTGATTAGCAGTACGCTGATCAACATCACCGCGACCACAACATAACCACTAAATGGGGAGCAATATATATTATCTTTATTTATGCAGGGGGCTATGTCCCCCGCACCCCACAAATAAATATAATCAGCTCCAGGGGGTATGGACACTGGGGAAAAGAGGACAATACCAGAGGGGGCTACTCCATGGGGACACCAGTTAATGGAGGGAAACCCCGAGAGTGGAGGGATGAAACTCTGAGGAATGGGAGGTCACCAACTGGGATTTTTTTTTTAAGTGCAACAACCACAAAATGGTAAAAATATTTTGCCTACATGCAGTCCCAAACCTGGGACCATTTGCTACACGGGCGGTGACTGTAACCACCATGCTAAGAGTGCAACTCAGCAGAACCTCTCTCACTTACTCCATTTACCCTCTCTATTCAGAAACTCTAGAATCACTAATTGTGATTTTGTCCCTACACACTTGCTATTCCAACCCCTCACTATTTCTTTACAGTTGCCATTCATGAAGGTACGCAAACTGAGCTGCTCATTTTGGAGTCGCGCAATTTGCTTCGCCCATATAACTGGATACCTTTCTTGGGGATGTCAACCCTAACACTCTCCCCATTGCTGTAACAAAAAACTGAGATGTGATGAAGACAGGTGTGTATGTTTCAAAGAAACATAGAAACATAGACTTTGACAGCAGATAAGTACTGCTTGGCCCACCTAGTCTGCCCATTTCTCTACCTACAGGATAAGCTTATTTAACCAACAGCCTATTTCTTCCTACCCTCCCACAAAAATTGCCTTATGTCTGTCCCATGCATTCTTGAATTCTTCCACAGTTTTAGACCCCACAATCTCCTCATGAAGTCTGTTCCACGCATCCACCACTCTCTCTGTGAAAATATACTTCCTCACATTGCCCCTGAGCTGTTCCCCACTCTATCTTCAAATTGTGTCCCCTTGTTCTTGCACATCTCTTTTTCTGAAAGATGCTACCCTCTTGGACTTTGTTGATTCCACTGAGGAACTTAAAAGTTTCTATCATGTCCCCCCCTCTCCCTCCTTTCCTCAAGGGTATACATATTAAGCTCCTTTAGTCTCTCCTCGTATGGCTTCTCTTGTAGACCCTGCACCATTTTAGTTGCCCTCCTCTGGACTGCCTCCATCCTGTCTATGTTCTTGTGGAGATGGGGTCTCCAGAACTGGACGCAGTACTCCAGATGGGGTCTCACCAACTGTCTGTACAGAGGGATAACAACTTACTATTTTCTGCAGGTGATGCCTCTCCCTATACATCCCAGTGTCCCCCCAGCCCTCCCTACTGCCTTCTCACATTGCTTGCTAACCTTAAGGTCTGCTTATATGATTACCCCCAGATCCCTTTCCATTTTTTTTGTTGTTACTACCTCTCCCCCATTGTGTAATCTTCCACTGGGTTTTTGTCCCCCCAGGTGCAATATTTTGCACTTCTTTGCATTGAATCTAAGCTGCCATATTTCTGACCATTCCTCCAACCTTGCCAAGTCCATTCTCATCCTTTCCACACCTCCTTGTGTATCAACCATTTTGCAGATCTTTGTGTCATCTGCAAAGAGGCATACTTTTCCTTCCAGTCCCTCTGCAATGCAAGTGTCAATGGCTCAGTAGGTAGCACACTCACTTCTGAGGCCAGGAGATCAGAGGGCTGTGGATTCAGTTCCCATATTTGGTACTTGGGTTAATATCCCAGTACTGACACTGTAGTGCAGCACGAGAGGGGTGCTGCACTTCTGAGGTGCCGTCTTTCAGATGAGACGTTGAACCGAGGTTCCTTCTGCCTGGAGTAGTGGTAGTTCAGGTGGATGTTAAAGATCCATGGCACTTATTGAAAAGAGTAGGGACATTTTTTATTAGAAACTTCACAAATCAAAAAAAAAATATACAAAATGTTAATTCACACAAATGAATCTACAAAACATAAGAAAAATCAAGTAAGTATTTCAGTCATTCAAATAGTTAAGTACTTCCATAAAAAGCTGTAAACTCAAATACATCCTAATACTAAAAAGGATCCCCACCCCTACTAAAAAAATAGGGGGATTTTTAATTTTCATAACAATAAACCGAGAATGAATAAACAGTGTTAAATCACACCAAATAATAAACAAATTATGTAGAAGACAAACACAGATAAGTATTTTGATCATACAATGTCAGAGCAGCAGAAATATAAAACTTTTAACCAGTGTCTAACCAATCAATATTTGTTCACCACAGTTTGTACTTCTGATATGGGACTATAAATGATTCCTGCAATTTATAGCTTCTCAAACTCTTATGGATTATCCGAAACAATTGTTCTGGGGTTACATATTGTTGTCTCAAAGACCACTGGCACTGTATCTGCCAGATATGATACTTTCTAAATATAAATATTAAATGTATTGTCCCGGTATTATATGTCCTCCAGCTTGGAGGTATAAGTCCTAAAAATAAAATCTCTGAATTCACTTCTTTAAGAGGGAAGCCAACCCAATGTTTAGCAGCTTCATTCCAAAACTGAGTTATAAAAGGACAATCAAAAAATAAATGATTCATTGTTTCCAAATTTTGACTACAAAAATTTGTCTTGGACAATATCTCTCTATGAATCCTTTCTGTTTCAAATTATCTTTTACATTCAGCTTTCCATGAGTGCAAAGCCACAAAACATCCCACATATATACTGGTATTCGATTATTTTTCAACATTTGTATAATTTGTTTAAATTCCCCATCAGATCAAGTCCCAAAATGAGGAAGTTCCCAAAAAAATTTCTGTATCAAATACTTATATAAATCTTTCCTTGATAAGGTGTACCCTTCAAACTTTGTTAAGCCCCATAATTTAATTTTACTAAAACAGTGTTAAAAATATACTGGTAATCCAAAAATACCCAAGATACTAACCAATGTTCTACAGTATCCAAAACCCAAGGGGCCCAACATTTTTCTTGCCTTTGTAAGAGGGGAAAAATATTTGCTTGAAAAAGCATACTGAAGAAAAAACAATACAGGATTAATCATCCCCAAGCCTCCCCTTTCAATAGGTAAATATAACACTCCTCTCTTAATAGCATTTAGGCGACTGACCCAGATACCCTGAAAAAAAAACCACTATACACCCTTGTTTCCAACTGTTTAGGTGACATATATATACTGTGCTAAGATGTAAAAATGTACTCAACAAAAATGTTTTTAACATATAAACCCTCTTTTGTTTTGAAAGAAACCATCTGTTCCAGTATACCACTTTCTTCTGAGCTTCTGTCAATAAAATATCCCAATTCAGGAAATCCATATCATCTTGACCAAAAAATATCCCTAAAATCTTACAGTGGGTGAAAGTAATGGGTATACCAAGTAGATTCTGGTGTTGCGTAGAAACCGACCCAATTGGAATACATTTACTTTTATTGAGATTTATCCTGGAACCTGTTTCCCTGGTGAAGTTGTTCAACAAAGTTCCCAATACTCCACCAGAGGGAAAATCTGCCAAGGTAAAACATAAGTCATCGGCATATGCAATGTATTTAATCTCTTTATCAATACTCAGAATTGTTACCCCTTTAATTGCAGAGTCCAACATCACCTTATGTAATAAAGGCTCTAAGGTCAAAATATGTAACATAGGGCTTAAAGGACAGCCCTGTCTAACTCCTCTCCTCTCTTTACCTCACAACTAGAACCCAACCACCCATTCATATATGGTATGGTGGAGGCATTCGCATAACACATACGGATCCAATTTATAAAAGGCCACAGAAAATTTAATTTCAAAAGGCATTTCCATATATAACTGTGTGCTACTATATCAAATGCTTTTGCTTGATCTAAACTGACCAAAAAACCCATAATTTCTTGTAACCATCCTTTTTCCATTATTTCTCTCAACAAAATAAGACCATCTGTAATTGGTAAAATTATGTCTTGTAGAACTAATCTCAGTCTACCACTAATTATTTTAGTGAGAATTTTAAAATCAGAATTCAAGAGAGAAATAGGCCTCCAGTCCCTCAGATACTCCTTCTCCCCACTTTTAAACAACAGTATCAATAAACTAATATTCATGTTATCCGGTATATGATTATTTATAAGACATGTATTATACATGGATACTAATTCCTTCCCTAAGTATTGATTTATATGGGCATATACTTCACTGGGTAAACCATCATTACCTGGTGCCTTCCCTAAAGGGAGAGAAGTAATTATATTTGCAAGTTCCAAACTCGTAATAGGAGCCAATAAGGAAAGAAAATAACTATCGGGAACTTGTGAAAGATATAAATCTAACAACCAGTCATCTAGACAACTATCTTGTATCTCAGTATATTCCTGAATCATTTTAGAAATAAATTGTTCTATCTTTTGCAAAATTTCTCTATTTGTATGTAACATAATCCTTTCCTGTGTTTTGATGCATGTAATCTCTTTTTGACGTCTCTGATTTTTACAACTATCAAAAGGATTTGTAAAAGCCTGTTTACATTGTGTTCCGAAACGTTGCTCTTTTTCCAAAGATGTCATTCTATCATATTGTAACTGTATCAATTCTGTTTTAACTGCTGCTATTTCTTGTAAATAACACTTTTCCCCTTGCAACTGTAATGCCTGGAGCTGACTAAGATGGTTCCGTAAAATCAGACACCTGTCATTCCGATGTGTCCCCATTAATTTTCCTATTTTTTTGAAAGAACTCCCTTACATATTGTTTACTATCTTCCCAACAAGAAACAGGAGAATCATATAAAAAAAAGACTGATTGTCTTGCTTCTAGTAGGGAAATAAAACCTTCCATAATCTCTGGATTATCAAGCAATGAAAGATTCATTCTCCAATAACCTGGGCCTTTAGTAGTATCTTGAAAACTAGAAATATTCATTGTCAGTAATCCATGATATGAAGTGGCCACAGTATGTACCTTTTGATGATGATATTTTAAAGTTGGGGTAATAAAACAATTATCAATTCTTGTAGCTTTTTTGCCTTGAAAGAAAGTTTTTGATTTATCCTTCTGCTCCTTATTAAAAACATCTCGGAGCCCTGTTTGATATAATAAATTGTTCAAAAATCCTGCATCACAAAAAGTTTTCTGTGTCTGACCAGTTTTATCAGAGAGGACTTGACTAATATTAAAATCTCCACCAAACACTATATTTTTACTAGTGAATAAAAAAGGCTTAATTAACTTTAATAAATCCACTCGGTTTTACCCTGAGGTGCATACACATTAATTAACAGAAAATCCACTCCTTTTACCTGAATGTCCAATAATAATGCTGTCCCTGGAAAAATCCCTACTAAATGTATTTCCTTAAACACAGAAAAGAGGAAACAAATTCCTATTCCACAGTAGCGGTCCTCTCAGCCTAACCAAAAACAGAGGCCCCATACCCATGCTGTTGAAGCAACCTCAAAATCTTTTCCATTATATAATCTAGCATCTTGAAAAAACACTATATCCGCTATACAATTTGAAAATAAAGAAAAAGTAGCCAAACATTTATGTTCTGTACAGATACTATTTACATTTAAACTAGCAAAGGACAAATTACACTGCTTTAAAGCTAAAGTAATAATTCATCAAGTTTTTTCCTAATACCTTTTCTTAAACCCATCCTGGTACCCCTTAGTTGTTTTTAACTTTTTCAACTGGCTCTACAGTAGCCTCTACATCTGACATAGCATCTCTCTGTGAAGATGTACCAGAGACAGCATCTGAATCCTCCCCTTCCTCTGTTTGTAACACAGCAAAAGGGTTGGAAGTAGATATACCCTCTGGCACTGTCGCAGAAATTGTCAGAACAGATTTATTCCCTTTTATAGTCTGAAAATCTTTGCAAGGGACAGATGGGGGAGGCATGGAGGTAACTACCTCAGACATGCAAGGGGAAACAGGAAAAACTGTTGTTACAGAGTCTTCTATCCTAGAATCCATCAAGGTTATGTGGCTGGGGCTGACCTTTAAATTTAGGTCTGAGGTGGACATAGGCCCCTGCTTAGCTGCCTCTGCATAAGAACAGCCTTCTGAAGCATTTCTGGAGCACTGTTCTGAAGGAGTCCAGGGGCTTGATCTAATATTTTTTCTAGCTGCTTTAGCTAAATACTGGTCCTGTGTCCCAAAATCTGCATCTTCAGTATTATGTGACGCTTTAGGATAGTCTGAAAAATCATGACCTGTATCTTGATATAAAGAACATTTAGGGGTATTTTTACAGTGGAACACAAAGCGCCCTGGTTCTCCACAATAGGAGCTCAAACGAACTGTAAAGGATGTACTAATATGTCTGGCAGAGCCACATCTATAACATCTATGTGGTTGGCCTGGATAAAAAATAAAACCTTTGTCTCTACCAATGAAAAGACAGCTTTGCAAATGTTTAAAATCTATACCTTCTTCATAAAGTTTCACTTTTACCCTCCAACCTCCATTCCAAAAACCCTCAGAGTCCAAAATAGGATCTGGTGCTCCTAATACTTCACACTGTTGTTCTAACCAAAACATGACATCCACAATATTCACTCCTTCACTACGAAAGAGAATAGAAATTAATCGAAATGCTTCTTTAGTAAGAGGAGTGACTTGAAAAGGGGTCTAAAGATGGTTTGTTTTTAGTAATGCATACTTAGTCCAAAATGTTTCTAAGAGCACAGCTGATCGAAAACTGATGTCGAAAGTATGCTCCCCAGAAATGTGTATGAAAGCATAAATGTCTGAAGGGGTAAAACCCAGAGATTGTTTAATCAAGACCTGTCCCACATATTGTCTATTAGGCAGTTCCTGCATCCCAGTCAAATATAATCGAATTGCATTTCTTCTTTTTGCCAAATCAAGTTGTTTCCTTATAGGCCTAAAGGAGGTTTGCTTAGGCCCTAAAAGGTTGGTCCCAGGAGAGACCACCTCACTTTTCTGAGCCTCCCCTTCCTGTCCTCCTTCTATAACCCCTGACTGAATGTTAATCTGCTCCCGGTCCATGTTTTCACTTGAAAGTTGCGTCTTGCCTGAAACGGCATCCGGAAGTATTTCCTGTACTTTTCTCCGTATTTCTGGAGATACTGGTACATGCTCACAGTCCTGAAATATTGTATTTTGAAAAGCTAGTCTGTTTCTGACCAACTTACAAGCTTCTTCCCACTGCAACTGCGGCTTTGAGTCTGCAAGCCATTCACCCATCGAAGCCCGTGTCCATCCTGAGCTTTCTAGCACGGTGTCAGGTGACCAATTTGTGCTCTCGATTTCCTGAGAGACCGCCTGCTTCTCCGTCTCTCTCTCGAATATTCTCTGAGTATAAATCCAAGGCAAATACCTTTGCAATGAGTGAGACAGAGTGTCCTGAAGGAGCCTCTTGTATCCGTTTCCTCTTTCCTTGTTTGTCTCGACCCACAGTTTCCTTTGCTAGCAACATTTCTACAGACTTAAGCTCCATCTGCAATATGTCTCTTTTTTCTTGAAGAGACAATCTGGGTGCTGGATCAGAATTACTATGTTGTTCATGCTGTGTAATCTCTTTAACTGATTCTGTCAAGTGAGAGGCTGCTTCTCTGGCCTCTCCAATGCCTAGCACTTGCAGCACAATTCCTTCCTCCTCCATGTCCCACAACACACTGAACTTCTCCAACACTCATCAAGCAGCAACGCCACCCTCCTGAGAGTAGGGGAATTTCCCCGGTGTCCTGGCCAAATTTCCCTGATTCACTAAAAATTCCACCAACAGCTTAATCTGGTTCAAGGTTAGTAAGCATTCATCTGTATCCCCCTCCCCCAGGTAGTGCCTGAAAATAGGCAGGATTTGTCTAGTGCACTTACCCGGTCAACAAAAACAAAATAAATAAATAAATGTCACCTATAAAGACATTAAAAAGGTCTGGACCCAGTAGTGAACCCTGCGGTACCCAACTAGTAACCCCTCTTTCTTCAGAGTAGCCTCTGTTTACAATTACCTTCCATGTCCTGCTGTCCAGCCAATGTTTTACCCAGGCTACCACCCTGGGACCCACTCCCAGGCTGGTTAATTTGACTATTAATCTTTTGTGTGGGACTGTGTCAAATGCCTTGCTAAAGTCTAGATAGGCCATGTTCACAGCCTCTCCCTGTTCTACTACATTGGTCACCCAGTCAAAGAAATCAATTAGATTTTACTGATATGATCTTCTGTCTGTGAACCCATGCTGCCTTGGGTCCTGTGCCCCACTGGCCTCTAGGTACTCAACAATTCTTTCCTTCATAAGTGATTCCATCACTTTCCCTACCATAGAGGTCAAACTGACAGGTCTGTAGTTTCCCTCCCTTTGTCTTTCTACGCTCCCTGATATACCTATAAAAGGTTTTATCCCTTTCTTAACTGAGTCGGCTATCTTTTCCTAAGTTTCGTCCTTTGCTATTCTGACTACCCTGCCTGCTTCCTTCTGCCTTAACTGGTACAGTTCTCTGTCCTGCTTCTTCTGTGTGTCCTTATACTTCCTAAATGCTATCTTTTTCTCCCTAACCTTCACCGCCACCTCTTTTGAGAAACATAGTGGCTTTTTCTTTTGTTTGATTTGTTTATTTGCTTCACACAAAGGCTTGTTGCCTCTGTGATGGCAGTTTTGATGTTTCCCCATTGTTGCTCCACCCCTCCTTCTAGCCTGTTTGCTAGTGCTTTTCTGAGGCACTCTCCCATCTTGCCAAAGTCACCCCTCCTGAAGTCCAGAACCCTCACTTTAGTATGGCTTGACTCTGTAGCTGAGTTTATCGTGGACCACACTGTTTGGGGTCACTTGTTCCTAGATGGCTACCTATGTCTAGATCTGAGATCCTCTCACTGTCCCCATTTGAGAGTATGAGGTCTAACAATGCTCCCTCATGAGTGGGTTCCAAAACTAGCTGTCTGAGGCATGCCACCTGAAGGGCATTGAGAATGGCCCTGCTTTTGGATGTGGCTACAGCAAACGTGCTCCAGTTAACATCTGACATATTAAGTTCCCCCATCAATACTATCTCCCCTTTCTCTGCCATCCTAAGGATGCCTTCTGTCATATCCTTGTCCATTATCTCCCCCAACAAGGGGGTCTGTATACAACCCCTGTGCAGATTGTGATGCCATTTCCAGTCTCTAAGGTGACCCACAGTGCCTCCTCTCCTCTTTGCTTACTGTTTTGTTCAGTTGCTTTTATCCCTTCCCTTACATAGAGAGCTACTCCACCCCCTCTTCTCCCCTTCCTGTCTCTCCTGTAGGTTGTGTACCCTGGTATGTTAACATCCCAGTCATGGTTCTCTGTATACCATTTTTCTGTGACTGCTATGATATCCAGGCATCTCTCTTCCATCAAGGCCACCAGTTCAGGGAGCTTGTTGCCAAGACTACAGTGCTGGTACTCATTACCCTCCATTTCTTGATGGCCTTACCCTTTTTTGCCCCATCTCTGTCCTTATTGAGTTTGTCATTTTCTCCATTTACCTCTGCCCTTCTCCCTATCAACATCTCAATCTTGGTGTTCACCTCACTTAGTACCCTGAATTTTTTGGGGGGCTAGGATTTCCCTGCTCCTCTCCAGTGCCTCGCCCCTTGGCTAGTTTAAATGCTTGCCTATGAAGCATTTAAACCTATCACCTAGGATCCTGGTTCCCCTCCTGGACAGATGCAGACCATCACACTAGTATAGGTCTGCATCCCTGCAGGTGGACCCCCAATCCCCAATAAAGCCAAATCCCTGAGCTCTGCACCAGTTTTTCAACCTCTGATTAAATCCCATGGTGTGGAGCACCCTAGCCTCACCCGTGCCATAGACAGGCAGCACCTCCGAGAAGGTTGTTGTGTGTGCTACTTGTCTAAGGCCCCTTCCCAACTCCACAAATGCTTCCTGCACTGCTCTGATCCCTTTCTTAGCCAGGTCATTTGTCCTTAGGTGGACAATGACATCAAGCCCCCCCGTGCAGCTGCTCCAGCAATCCTGAGGATTTGCTCCCTGTCCCTCCATGCCATGGTGCCAGGCAGGCACCTTACCATTCTCTCCCCTTCCTCCCCTAGTTCTACCTTCCTAACAATGGAGTCCTCCACCAGGAGTTGCTTCCTTCCCCTGTGGGGTCTCATGCCTCCCTCTTGTGGGTCTCCTTTGTGGAGGTTCCCAGCATCCTCCTTGGTCTCCACTGTGGATGCCTCCATAGAAGAACTACACTTTGCCAGAATGGCATATGAATTGTGGAGAGGTACAACTGGAGGAATGTGCCTCTGTTCCTAGTGTTTGGTAAGTTACTTTTTCTATTACTTTTCTTTTATATTTGGAAACTTGTTCCAGGAAGCTCTGTGCAGTCACTAGCAAGGATGGAGAAGTACTAGAAAAAGTAATACACCTTACAGTTATAGTTACGTATTTCTTTTTATACAAAAACAATACAAAAATAACAAATATCTATAACAGATTACATTTTTTGAAAGCAATATGTTAGTTACTAGTTACTTTCAAATAAATGTAATCAGTTACAGTTATGTATTTCTTTTGTATAAAAAGACATAAGTAATTGTAACTGTAAGGTGTATTACTTTATCTAGTACTTCTCCATCCTTGCTAGTGACTGCAAAGAGCTTTCCGGAACAAGTTTTCAAAAGTAATAGTAAGTAATAGAAAAAGTAACTTACCTAACACTGTCTGTCCCACCACTCTCACCCTCCCTGAGCCCAATGTGGTCCAACCGCTCCTCTTTCTTGGCAACCTCTGAGGAAACAGCAGTGGCCCTGGTGGTCTCTGGGTGGGAGAGAAGGTCCCACAAATCCTGGCCAACTCAGCCCGGAGATGAGCAGCTTCCTTCCTCAGCCCAGAGAGGTGCCTGCAGATGGGACAACACTGCATCCTCCAGAACATCTCCCGGAAGGATGCTGCTCCACAACCACTGCACTGCACCACTCCCATCATGTCTTATTTCTGGCCCCCTAACTGTTGTTTGGACCACTTACTCTTTCCTCTGTTTATTTGTGTTTTTTCTTCTCCCTACTTACTTACTGCTTCTGTGACCTTTAAGCTCCTGATCTTCCTGTTCTGAGACAAGAAGTTCCTATATTTCTCAGCAGACTCCTTACTTTCTCAGAGTCAGACCTCCAGCAGCTGGGGGGGGGTGGAGACCTACTCTTATCCTTCTAGGATGGTGAGTCTTTGGTGGCTCTGTGACCACTCACTTCCTGCTCCCAAATAGGAAGTTCCTGTTGTCAGTCAAATACTGTGCCTATAAAAGTAGAACTGGTTTAGGGTGGGGGAGGGGAGGGAAGAAGGGCAGTATAGTCCCAGTAGGGAAGTTTAGTTATACCAGCAGCTCCTTCCTCCTGTTTGCACTCTGCCTGTACTTTTGCAGAAGCTATCTAGGGAAGTGTTTAAATCTGGCTTTAACCTGGCTTCCTTCTAGCTAAGCCATTCCCCCTACTTTGCAAATCTTTCTACACTTAGTTAATGGCACAGATAACAATTCCCTTCAGCCACCTGAGACAAGCACCTAGATAACTGCACAGATAACAGTTCATTTCAACTAACTCTGACAAACACACTAACTTTTTTTTACCCTAAATTGAAGGTCCCAGTAGTAGAGTTCTAGTTCGTTGTCCAAGTAGAGAAGTTTAGTTATACCAGCAGGTCCTTCCTCCTGGTGCTCTCTGCCTGTACTCTGCCACATGTCGTGACCTCATGAGTTTATAGAATGGGGTGAGCAATAAGGCTTACAACCCCAAGGAAGACTCCACCCCTCATCTGCTTCTCTGTGTGGCAGGGGTATTAGGGCTTGAAACCCTAATATCAGATTTCCCTACTTTTGTCAGTTTAATCTGAACCCTAACTATTGTGTTAACAGTTTTTTTTTACAAATAATATTCATAGACAGCATATAATTATAAAAAAAACTATGTTAATACAATCATCAGGGATGAAGAATGCAAATCATGCAAAGTAAGGAAATAAAAACTTTTTAGGGTGTGGGGTCTCAGGAGTTTTGACAAATCAGTGGTGCAGTGTTCCTTCAGTTGTGATCCCTAATGACCACCCCTTATCCCCAGACCATAGCCTCCTATTCAAAGCACAGGGCACAGCTCCAAGACAGTGCATCACAGTCATAAACCCTTTTGAGGTAGGGAAGTATAGGTCACCACATGTAGCCAACAGAATCAGTTGTAGCTTTCTTATATACAGTACAATATACTGTACACACACACACATATATAAATATATATTCATGGCAAAAAACTCTGTTTAATGCATCAGTTAGGGTTGTTCCACAGCTACAAAAGCAAGGAAATTTGATGTTAGGGTTAAAACCCTAACTCTGCATCTCCCCCAGCACCACACACACACACACACACACACACACACACGCACATGCAAGTAGTGGGGGAGAGCCAAGGTAACACAATCAATCACTGACTACCAGCAGCAGGTAACAGAAATAACATATAACTGTCTAAACGTACTATAAGACATATCCATCATCATGGTCCACCAACTGTAGGACTTCTCGTGCCATCCAAGTGACTTGGGATATACAGATGTACTGGCCATGAGTTGTTGGTGGACCACATTAAACAGTTTTGTATTACCAATACATTTTGTATCTCTTCTGAATGAGAGTGCATTGGTAATGAATCAGTCTAACACATGCAATGTCAGGCAATGGTTTTGGAGACATTTGTTCAATGTTAATCTCTTCTGACGTTACCCCCCTATAAGCCAATGATGTATCAGTACACTATTATCTGCATAATCCTGCTGCACCATTATTTTACATTGTACAGGTGCAAATCTCTGCAGGATTCTCAGACACAAAAAGTCACATAATCACACTACACTACATTTGAATTGTGGACAGTTTCACATTTGAAACAGGTAAGTGTTTTCTCTACTAATTAATATGTTGCTGACAGTAAGCATATTACAGTGCCTCATGCTCACACATTTCTGTTTCTGACCATGTAGTATCACAGAGGATTTTTAACACACTTTCATGTGTGTAAATACCTCCTGATCTTAGCCTGGCATAAGGAAATAATGGATCAGTACAGTATTATGTGAAGACATCTTCTGCACTGTTCTCTGAACTTGTACAGCAGCACAGCTGTATGAGACTGTATGGCCCAAGGTGTCCCATGGTACCATTACACTCTCTTTACCTTAGTAACAGTTTCTCAGTTCAAACACATGTCTCTGTTTCTATACCAATTCCTACATTGGTGGTATCGGGGGGTGGACAAGAGCCCATGCTACTACTTTTGTAGCTATGAATGCATAATATAAGATTGTATTTTCACTGGTCTTTCATGTGTGTTAATGGTTGCTCATGCTATAGTGACATTAGTAAATTATGTATCAGAACACAATCATAAACAGTGTGCTGCTACACTGTGATCTTATCCTGTATGTTTGGGCAGCTATGTGTTACTGTATGACACTAGGGCCCGGATATTCAAACTGCACCCAAAAAGTGTGCAACAGCAGGAGCAAGCACAAGTCCACTGTGCCCATGCGTAAGAAGCACGATATTCAAAAACTGCACAGGCCAAGATGTGCCTGCGGCACGTGATTGAGTATCACTCCACCTACACCATAGCACAACCAGGGATGTGAAGTTGCACATTTCAGATGCGCCATAGCGCAACAAGGGATGCTCAGTGGAGCAGAAAAGATGTGCCATAGCACAACCAGGGATGTCCCATGGAGCAGGGCAGCAATGCAACAGCACAACCAGGGATGCACGGGGACAGGATGCAGGGGCCCACCACCCATGCCACAGATGGGCAGAGGTGCACACAGCAGAACAGACATTGCCCCCACACCCCATGCACTGCACAACTGGGGGAGAGCTGGAATAACCACTGGCCCATGGATACCAGCAACCAACCCACAGCCGGGGCATGGTGCTCCATCACACCCCCTGGTAAGCTGTGACCAACAAACAAGGAGGGCTGACCACCCCGTGCCACACCATCCCACCAATGTAGAGTACACCCTGCACCAAGACCACCATACACCCTTCTCAGGAGTAGCACCCCAACAGTGCAGGACACCCCATGCATGCCACCACCCCCACTGTGACAATGCAACCCTGTGCACCATGTAGCCATGCATGGCAGCCCCACCATGTGCACCCTGCAGCGGGCAGCAGCAGACAGTGATGCAACAACAGCATACACAGTGCCACCCTGCACATCCCCGAGGTACAGCTGAGAGACCGACCATGCATCGGCACACAAGGTACCCCACATGCAAAAGGGCATGCCCCGGACCCCACCACCAGTGGTACAGCACCCTGCACACCCTCCCAAGGACACATCCCATCCCAGCACTGGCCACAACAGCCAGCACAGACACACACAGTGTTGCATGGAAGCATGCACCACACAGGATGCAACACAGTGCATGGACAAACACCCACCCATACCCAAGGGCACACCAACACAGGGACACAGTAGCGGGTCAACCAAGCCACTGGTGTGTGGCCACGGCAGCTGTGTACACATGTCCAGCACCCCTACATGGCACAGGTGTGCCAGCCACCCTGCGCAGGTACCATGAAGCTGTATGCCACCAGCGTGCGGCTGGATCACAAGTGACAGACACTGGAGCACATCTCCTGCAACAGACACAAGTGACAGCATGAAGGGGGGACAACAATAGCGGAGGCCACAGTGCCACCCAAGGCAGACGTGCACCACACTGGTGATGGGAGGCAATCTGGCATTGTGCCGGGTACAGCGATTGTCCAGGCTCGACAGCCACCACTGACATGCCAGCAGACCATGCATATCACAAACATGCAAGGGTGTCAGCTGCACAGGCCATGGATGGTCTGACAGGGGTGCCATGCACACAGTGCATGCACCATGGACCACTGCACACAGGCATCCAGTGCACAGAGAACAACACACAAACCACAGACAGTGACTGATCCCCCCACCCACACCATAGGTGGTTCCCTTCAGGAGACACACACACGCCCATGCATGCACCACCCCTGATGCCATGTACACCACTGCAGCTGAGCACCTGTAGCCCGCTGCAAATCAGAGACCACCACAGTTGTCATAACAAAACAAATGTATTAAAAAGAGGTAAGCAAACAACTATCTACAACTATGCACAATGGGGGGAAGGGCCACATACCAGGTTGGGGCGGGTAAGGGGCAGGGGTGAACATATAGGAAAGGGAAGAAGGGGTGTGAGGGTGGGTCCGGGGGGAAGGTGTTTTCAGGGGCATGGATGACCTATCGTCTGCCCCGCTTGTCTTCTATGTGGCATCAATGTGTCCTCCGCCTCCTGACCCCGTGTCGGTCCATTCTTTGGAGGATCTCAAGGGATGCCCTCACCAACTACAACTCCTGCAGTCCCCTCTCTATGGCCTGAAGTCACCATCCACCTAGGACGAGGAAGCAAAGTCAATACGTGTGACTGTCCAGCCCCCTGCAGCCCACCCATTGGGCATGGCATACAGCCATGTGCCACACCCCAGTGATGGTGTGTGACCACCCACAGTGACCGCATCCACAAGACCTGCCTACCCAGGCACCCACAGTCCTGTGGACCACTGCACACACCCGCCGCTCGTGTCCCGCACAGCACCACCATGGCTGTACAGTGTCTTTTCTATGCGGTGTGAAGGCAGTGGCACAGCCATGTACCCGCTGCATGCATGGACCACCATTGACACACTCCCAGACATGCAGTGCCACTGGACAGTGCTGACTGTAACAAGTTGTGTGCATGGCATTGGTGTCAATGGATGGTGGCCATGCCCCGCTGCCCGCCCTGTTACACAGCATGTAATAGTAATCATGGTCACCATCATCAGGCTGGTCCCTGTGCCTCTGCGGACCTTCATCCCCCCTGGCCTGCTGGTCCTCCTGGTGATGCCTCCTCTCTCTCACCAGCCTGCGCTTCTCTGGGCCTAAGGTGCAAACATGACGAGAGGAACATCAGTACAATCTGGTAGCAAAGTCCACCCACCCCATGTGTGTGCAATCTCACACAGCCATACCCCTCCACCCCTCCACCCCGATACCACCACCACGGCCAACACTGGACGGCCCCCCATGTGCTGGACACGTGCAACTGTGATACCTGTATGGATGTTAACAGTGTATGGATCGGGCACCTACCTGGCTGTGGCACCGTGCCCCTCCTGGCACATCCCCGCAGGCAGGCAAGCATGTCCAGGTCCCTGTGCTTGAGGTCCCCGTACCTGTGGTGACACTGCTCGGCCATGCACCTGATTCCCGTGGCTTCCTCCAGTGCATCAGCCACCTCCTGCCAAACTGCATTCCTGGCCCTGTCCAGGGGAGCATCACCATATAGTGCCCCAGCATGGGGCTCTACAATGGCCACCAAATTGGCCAATTCAACCTGGGTCCACATAGCAGCCCTTCTCCATGCCATCTCAACAGATAGTTGGAGTCAAAATGGTGCTCAGCAGCGCAGTCCACCATGTGCAGATGCTGCACAGTACAGCGCTGCCATTCCCTATCACACTGTCACCGAACAGCGCGATAGTGGTGCACCCATGCCGGATGCATGGCACCTAGGGGGCAAAGGTTGGAAACAGGGTCAAGGGTCTCTCATGCATGGACAGCCACAGAGGCATTGGAACCCAGTGCGTATAGCACAATTCGGTGCCTGTGTGCCACCTCCTGTAGTGGCCTACAGCACTGTGGCCCCATTGTGCCTATGATGCACCAGTGCCACAGCGCCATATATGTGAACAGCGCAGTAGCACCACTGGCACAATGGTGGCTGTGCCCTGCATTACCTCCCATGCACAGCATGTCAGCAGCACAGCAGGCATCTGCGTCATCAACCCGGGCATGCTCAGTTAGGTGTGTACTGCACATGTCACAGAACTGCGCCCTTGGCTCAGCACGTTCAACACAATTGTGCAAAGCGCAACAGTGTGATATTCAGCCGGCATATGCAAATCAGCTAATCAGCCATTCAATGGCGCAGACACTGCATTTGCATCCACTTAAAGATGCCCTCACCTCATTTGCATGCGTTGCACTATAAAATGCTACATGGGCTGCACTGGCCATAGTCGTTACTGCAGTCTATTGTGGTGAGTTGCATGCTGTTTGGGAGTGTGGACTGTGGTGTTTGGGAGATGCATGGACTGCACAGTCACAGGTAACACCTGTCATCTCTCACAGGATGAATCATGACTGAGCTTGAGGTGGAGGAAGAGGAACAGAGAAGTGGGGGAAGAGGAGGCCTAATCTCACAAAGGCAGAGACAGATGCCCTGTTTGAGGCCTACCTCGACCAGGACCCGCTGCTCAGCAGATGCCAGGGAACACCACAGGCCCATGCTGCTGCATGGGAGGAGGTGGTGGTGCTGTCAACCTGCATGGCAGCCACCAGCACTCCATGCAGGAGTGCAAAAGAAGATGGGCACGGACAGGTGGAGGATAAAGAGAAGGTGGCTGCAATCAGGGCAGCATGGTCTGCGACCGGTGGGGGACAGCCGGAGGTGCAATGCCTGACCCCACAGGAAGAGCGGTTGCTGGCAGCATGCAGCGTTGTGCCATTGAGGGTGTTCCGGGTGGTGGATTCCAGACGGGTGGTAGCCCATCACTGCATGGTAGGTCATGGTCTGTCAATTGGGGGGAGCGGGACAGGGTAGGTCACATACAGTAATGCTACTGTTTTTCCCTTACAGCTCCTGAGCATCTACATGGGTCAGCTGTGGTGGGTTTGTCCACTGAGGGTGGTAGCATGGAGATAGAGGAGGGCCTGTCCACCTCCACAGGCATACGAGGGTTAGGGTGACAGTGGGCCCGCCTGGATGTCCAGACTGATGTTGGTGGAGCAGGTGTGGAGGAGGCCCTGCCCGTGTCCCAGCGTGCCAGCATGCATGGATGCCAGCATGTGGAGGCTCGGGCTGGTGCCAGATCCATCACTCACGATGATGGAGCTAACTTCATGGGCAGTGAGACGTGTGGGCCACAGGATGGCCACACAGCAGGTGACATTGCGGCCATGGCTGTGGGTGGTGCCACTGTGGAGGCCTGCGTGACATCACAGTCCCAGCCTGTGCCTGTCTGCACCAGTGGGGCAGCACTGGTGTGTGTCCAGGACAGTGGGGCTGTTGCGGTACTGCAGTGACACCGTTGAGCCCTGGAGAGTGGCAGCCGGAGGGGCAGTGTCAGCAGTCGGCCAATGGCCATGGGGTACAGTGTCGGGGGCAGGGTCAGTGCACCACCTGTGGACATGCCCAGGCCTGGCCCTGGTGTGCAGTGCCCACCCTCAAGGGGTGTTGACCATCAGGGCCATGAACACCATGAGGGACAGCATGCTGATCAGGCAGATGACCTCTTAAATGAGCACACCCGCATACTCCAAGCATCAATCAATCAGCAGGTGTGGCTAGTGACGGCGGTGGATGCACTCAGTGCGGCTCTGCACCAGGCAGAGAAGCGGTGCAGCAGAGACACCGCTCTGCTCCTGGCAGGGATGGACCGGATGCGGGAGGATGTGACCGCTGCCATTGACAGGCAGACACAGGCAATCACAGCTGTCATGGCCACAATGGGCACACAGTTATTTGCCCATGCATCGCAGACACCATGCAGTGCAATGTCCATCCCCATTCCAGCATCGTGCGACACCATCCTTGTCAACACCGGGTTCAGCTGTGGGCATCCCGAGCATGCCTGGCGCAGGCATGTTCGGTGTGCTGCAGACCCCTGCGTGAGCATGGTCGTGTTCATGCAGTGGAACCCCTGGGGACCATCGGTGCCACCCCATGAGGCCAGTGGTCAGCCTGTCACTGCTAGCAGGTCTCAGCAGGGCCGCCCACGCATCCGTCATGGCTGTGGCACTGTGGCGCATGACTGACCTGTCTCCCAGCATGGCTACTGTCTGATGCTGCCCTGTGTGCATTGTGTCGTTCAGCGGGCAATGCACGGGTGGGGTACCCGGCCCTGCGCGCACACACACGTTCCATCTGCACACCCTCTCAGCTGCTGTCCACTGTGGCATGTGCATGATGATGCCTGTGTTACTGTACGCCAATGTGCAATGGTGCCCAGCGCCTGACACACGCACAATGACAGGCATTTGGGTGTGGTGGTCTGTGACATGTGTGGCTAGGGGTGGTGGTTTGGGTCGGCCGCATCCTACCCTTTTGTGCATGTCTTGTGAGGTGTGTGTGTGTGTGTATGACCATGTGCCATGTTAGATCTGCCCATCCCTGGCGGTGAGTGCGGTTCCATGCTCGGCCACTTTCTTGACAGCATGCACCACTGGTGTGTGTCCATGCGTGTTTGTGGGTTGTGCCTTGCCATTGGTGGTTGCACATGGCCCCATGACTTACCTGGGTTGGCTGAGTGCTCCTCTGTGATGGTGTCCCGGTGCAGCTGTGCCAGCCGGAGCAGTCGGGGTCCCGTCACCCAAGGGGGCTGCCCATCACCATCTTCACCAGCGTCCTCATCGTCCCCATCGCTGTCCCCTCTTCGACCTGTACGGCTATCCCACAGTCGCCATGTTGTCGCAGGATGCAACAGGCCAGGAATAGCCCGCAGGCCTTGAGGGCTGTACTGTAGGGCACTCGCCAGACGTGTCCAGGCAATGGAAACATGCCTTCATCCACTGTCACCTGTGTGTAGAGGGTGGAGGTTAGTTTGTGATCAGCGCTCGCCTGCCTTGGGCCATCTAGACCAATACCCATGTCACCTCTGGCCATGCCCTCCCAAGCTCTTTGTTTTCCAGTGGTTTGCATACTCACCCACTAGTGGCCAGTGGGGATGTCCCCACTCTCGAATCTGTGGCACAGTGCCGACTGGTGCCAGATGAAGGCATCATGTGCTCCCCCAGGGTGCATGGCACAGACATTGATTATGCGCCCCCTGGCATCGCACACCACCTGGCAGTTGATGCTTGCATACCCCTTCCGATTGATATATGCGCCCCTTCGGGCCAGGTGGTGTGCGGATGGCCACATGGATGCAGTCTATTGCCCCGAGCATGCCAGGCATACATGCTACCCTGTTGAACTCCTGTGTGTTTGCTGTGTGCTCTGCCGGTGTGCTGGGGAAATGGATGTACTCCGCAGCATGTGGCAGCAGTGCGCTGAGGAATTGGGTGAGGTGGCATGATGCAGTCAACTGGGTTATGCCTGTCATGTCCCCTGTTGGTCTCTGGAAGGTACCCATGGCGAGCAGGCACATGCAAGCTGTCACTTTGGTCTCCACTGACAGAGCATGGCTCTGTCGTGTGGGTGCCTGCATCACATCACTGCACAGCTCACAGAGCCACCTCAGAATTGCCCGATTCAGGCAGTACTGGCCCACGATCTCAGTATCAGCTGTACAGCTCGAAGCTGGTGCGGCTCAGTACTGCCTGTTGGGGCATACAATCAACGGGCCCTTCTACGGCCGTGCCCCCTACTGCCTGCCTTCTCACCCCCCTCATAACTGCCTCCATCTGGATGGTGGCACTGGCCATGTCCCTGGCTTGTGTCCCCCCCGGCAGCTGTTTCTGTGTTCCCCTCTGTCCTTGCTGCTACTTCCCCTGCACCGGGATCACCTTCCTGTAGTGGCCTCAGTGCTGTGTGGCACTTCTCCCTTTTGCTCTGCACTGTGGCAGTGGCTCCCCCCACCTTCCCTGTTCCTGGGGGTTCCAGGTGCTCTGTCTCTGTCCTGCCCTGTCCTGCTCTCAGTGTGTGTTGCCTGTGTGGCTGCATATGGTTCAGCAATATGTGCCTTCCCTGTAGCGTTCTTGCACCTCTCTCTTGTTCCTTTTTATTTTGGCTCATTTCCACTATCGCGCAACTTCTGCTTGCTTTCCTATTGCGCATGGCGCATGTTGTTGAATATTGCACTGCACCATTTATGCATGGTTCCTCCCCCTTCAGTTGTGCATGCATTCATTATCATTGTGCTCTTGTGCAGTGTGATTTGGGGGGGCGCATCTGCCTCCCACTGAATATCGCAGAATGGCGCATTTTCGTACTTGCGCTGGCGCATCCCTATTGCACATGGCGCAACCCTTTTGAATATCTGGGCCATAGTGTTTAATATTATCATGGCCCATGCTTGACATTATTATAGAGATGGTTTGAGATGTTGACAACAACAATATCTTAGGTATTGTGTGGTGAGTACTCCTGTTCTGGTATCTTATCTGGAGAGACTGCCTGCAGAAACAGTTGGGGCTGGTAGAGGTTGTGGGAACCTGCTTTTGCTGAGCAGCTGGGGATTTTAGTAGCTAGATAAGCTTTAAATTCTTATCAGTGTGTGGACTTTTAAGCAGGACTGCTGACTTGTTTAATAAGTATTGTTTTGTGTGGGGGAGCCATAGAGGAAGCTGGATATTCATTAATGTTTTCTACAGGTATTGTGAGCAGCTTATGGAAGGGTCTGTCTTTCTCAGCCAGGATCAATTTATAGCTCATAGAGGCTTAAATACCAAGGCTTCTCACATAGCAGTACTTCAGAAACAGTTGGGGCTGGTACAGGCTATGGGAACCTGCTTTTGCTGAGCAGCTGGGGATTTTAGTAGCTGGATAAGCTTTTTATTCTAATCAGTCTGTGGACATTTAAGCAGGACTGTTAACTTGTTTAATAAGTGTTGTTTTGTGTGGGACCTTCCTCCGGAGGAGGTTGCAGTGCTTGGAGGTGCAGTCAGAGGCAGACACAGGGCTGATACACTCTCATGAGAGTTGGGTGTGGGCCCACATTCCACCCTCCCCTACCCCTCCTCCCAAGAGAACAGCTCATTTGTAGGGGAACACCAGCCATGCAACTGGAGGAAAAGGCTTCATGTGCAGCTCATGTAGTTCTACCCACTGGGGGGTGGGTTTTAAGGCTGGGAGAGAGGAGCTTAGGGAGTTGCAATCTTTCCCTGTAAACTAACTCTTAAGGTAAATAGTCAGGTGTGGAACAGTTCAACCACCCAAGCGTTGCAAGTTTAAAGGTCTGCATGCTGTATTGGGGGGAATTGTCTAGGTATAGGTACTGGTAGTTCGAGAATCTGTAGAGTCACTGAGTTGGTAATTTGGCCTAGAAAAGACTGCTGTGATGATTGGGAAGGGACCGCATATCACTAGAGCAGATATCATTGGGCGGGTGGTTGGGTGCATGGGGTGTGGTGTGGCCATGATACTGGACTGGGCTTAGAAGTTTGGGGGATGCCCAGTGTGCTACCAGCTGGTACAGCTTAAGGAGGAGGTAGAGGGGATCTGAAGGCAGCTGGGGGAGCTGGGGAGGAGGATTGGAGAGGTAGGAGGCAAGCGGTCACCTACATGGAAGCACTGGGCGCTGGAGCCTCCCAAGCTGGGGGAGGATTGAAGAGTGGTGCTCACACTAGCAGAAGAGGGAAGAGGGGTACACAGAGGGCTCTTGGGGACCCTGGCAGTTGGGGTCCAAAAGGTGGAAATTTCCACAGCATTAGGCAAGAGTCTGGGGTGTACAAAGGAAACTGAGAGAGGCAGTAGGGACGGGGGCACTGGGGGATAGGCTAAGGCTCACAAATCATTTTAACCCTCTACACCCATTGGTAGAAGAGGGGTGTGTGTGGAAGGAAGAGGAGGATGAGGATGATGCTGCTGCTGGTGTAGCTGGGGCAGGGATGGATAGAATGGGTGTAGAGGGCAAGTGTCAAGGGCACAATAGAGGGGTCCCAGACAGGATGGGGGAAGAGTGGTAGGAGGGGAGAAGAAAAAGGAGGACCAGGGGAACAAGAAGGAGGCTGATGGTATGGAACAGGGGGAGCACAACAGGCAGGAAGGCACAGGATGTAAATGGGATGATAGCAAGCAGAAAGCCAAATAAGCAAATGGATAAGATGGATGGATTAGTAAGGAGTGGGAAAGAGATACAGAGAAAGATACTGAGGTGGGGGGGATAAAGAAGGCCAGGACATAGGTAGAGGAGGTGACCAGGGCAGGGACAATAGTGAAGGGGTTACCTTCAACATCCAGATTGTGGGAGGTGTGAGGAGCCAGTTAAGGGGAGAATCCAGACGAAGGGATGAGGGGGGGCATGGAAGAAGGGGGAACCTGAGGGGTGACCAGAAAGGCAAGGGTGAAGTTAGACAACTGCTACTGGGGGACTCCATGATCAGAGGCATACAGTGGGAGGGGCAAGAGGAAGGTAAAAGCTGTCTGATCAGAACCAAATGCCACCCAGGCCTGACAGTGCACAAGGCCAAGCATGAGTTGTATTCACTGGCAAGGGAATGAGGGGGTACCCTGGACATTTTAGTGCACTTGGTGACAAATAACATAAATGATAATAGTGAACTAGAAATTCAGGCAAGGTTCCAGGAGTTGGCCAGGGTATGCCTTTCCATAGGCTGTAAGATCGCCTTTTCAGAAATCCTGCCATGCTGATGGCTAGTGGGGAAAACAAGATGAAGATTAGGGAGATAAACCAGTGGCATAGGGAGTGGTGTGGGGAATTGGGGTATGGCCTGGTGGGGGACTGGAGGGAGACCTGGGAGGATAAGGGGCTGTATGCTAGGGACAGGCTCCACCTTAATTTGGAGGGGAAGGAAATCCTAAAGCTCAAACTAGCTGGGTTCATCAGTGAAAGATGGGGTTTAAACTTGTGAAGGGAGAGGGATCAAAAAGGGGCAGTGCCAGCAGATACAATAAATGAGGGATATGGTCTCCACTCCTCTAGGGGGCTAGGGAGATATGGAACTGGGTCACCAGGTAGGGTGCAGGAGATGAGAAATGGGAGCTCAAGGAGGAGAAAGGAGAGGAGGGAAAAGTGGCGGAGAGTGGTCCTGATAAATGCCAGGCGCTTAGGAAAACAAATGCCTGAGCTGCAGGCAATGCTAGTTGAGGGGGAGGTAAATGTAGCAGTCACTGAGACCTAGGCCACTCAAGGGCATGAGTGGGACCTACATCTGGAGGGCTACACTATGTTCAGAAAAGATAGGGAGAGGGAAGGGGTGGTGGTGTAGCACTGTTAGTCAGAAATGGCATGGGTATTGGAGGGGTACAGGAGGCAGAGGGGAATGTGGAGGCTATTTGGGTCACCTTGCTGATGCAGAGGGGTAAGAGAGTAAAGGTCAGAGTGGTATACAGACCACCAGCACTGGCAGATGTCCTAGAAGAAAGTTTGATGGAAAATCTCAACGGACACTGTAGATTAGGAAAGGGAAGGGTAATAGTAATGGAGGACCTCAACATGCCAGAAACAGACTGGGGGACTATGACATCACCAGTGGCCAGAGAGCAGAGGCTGTTGGATGTCTTCCAGGATGCATTTCTGACACAAGTGGTAAGCCAACTAGAGAGGCCCAGACACTGGACGGGTCCTGGCGGACAGTAATCAGATTAGAGGCCCAGAGGTGAGGGACCCATTGGCTGGGAGCGATCACACCACAGTCTGGTTCTTCTGGACCTGGGGAGGAAAGCTGAACAAGGATGGTAGTAATCATCTTTAGGGGTGCAGACTTCAGGGAGATGGGAAGGATCCTTTAAGATCATCTAGACAGGATAAGGCTGGATATGGATGCTGAAAGCAAGTGGGGATCATTAGAGGGGAATACAGGAGGTTACCAGATCCTGCACAAGGAAAGGCGTAAGTTTGGTAAGGCCAGAAAACCCCTGCTGGTGGACCCAAGAGGTACAGGAGGTGTTGAGGGAAAAGAAGGTGACCTATAGGCACTCAGGTGGTCAAGAAGTGAAAGGGATCAGGAGGAATGTGATCTGACAGCCAAGACAGTCACCAGGGTGGTGAGAGCAGCTAAAGCAAAAAGGAGTACTTGGGCCAGTGGGATCTGAGGGGGGACAAGGGTTCTTTAGATACAGTGGGGAAAAAGGAAAGTAAAGGAGCAGATCAGTAAGATAAGGGGTAGGGATGGTTGGGCACAGGAGGCGGGTAACAGACAGAAGTCCTAAATGAGTACTTGCCTCAATTTATACCAGGCAGGATGGAGGGGCTATGTCTTGCTAAGGAGCGGGTCAAACCGGAGCAAGGGGTGAGACTGATAGAGACCATAGCCCTGATGGGTCTGTGGAAAGGGAGGACACCACAGACAGGTGGGAGCCCAGCAGTGCATGGTGAAAAGGGGAGGACGAGGCTGAAATCCCAGTGGAGAGAGTAAAGGAAGCCCTCAGGTCCCTTCAGATGGAGAAAGCACCTGGGCCGATAAGCTACATCCCAGGGTGCTGAGGGAACTGGCAGATGTCCTTGAAGTCCCTCTAGTGGACCTTTTCAACCATCTCTCTGAGGACTGGGTGGGTGCCCCAAGACTGGAGGGTGGCCCATGTCATGCCAATTCACAAGGGGGATCAAGACAGGAGGTAGGAAATTACAGGCCTGTTAGCCTGACATCTGTGGTCAGCAAGGTGATGGAGGGTAATGTCAAGGAAAGGCTAGGGGGGGTTACTGGAGCAAACTTTGTACTTGGATAATAGGCAGCATGGCTTTGTCATGGGAAGATCGTGCCAGGCAAATCTTGTTGAGTTCTATGACTGGGTGATGAGGGCCCTGGACTAGGGCAGGCCAGTGGACGTCCTCTTTCTGTATTTTAGCAAGGTGTTTGATTTGGTACCCAACAGTGGCCTGCTGACTGAACTGATGGAAATAGGGGTAGGGAGACAGTTGCTAAGATAGATAGGAAATTGGCTCTCTGAGTGTACTCAGAAAGTGGTGGTTGGAGGGTTAGCCTCATCCCCAAGGTGGATTACTAGTGGGGTTCCCCAGGGGTCAGTGCTGGGGCTATTCCTGTTCAACGCCTATATCTCAGACATCAGGAGAGGGATCAGGAGTGAGATGAGTCTCTTCACAGATGACTCAAAGCTAGGGTGCAGTGGTGGATGGGGAGGGGAGGGTGGCCTTGTAGGAGGATCTGGAGGCTCTGGAAAGGTGGTCAAGAAATGGCAACCAAAATTCAATGTGGAGAAATGCAAGGTTCTGCACCTGGGAGTCAGAAATCCAGGCCAGGGGTATACCCTGGGGGGAGACATGATTCAAGTCACAGAGGGTGAGAGGGACCTGAGGGTAGAGGTAGATGTCAAAATGAATAACTCGGAGACCTGTAGGAGTGCAGCAGCAAGGGCAAATAGGATGCTGGGATGCATCACCAGGTGGGTTACCTCCAGAAAGGTGGAAGTGATCCTCCCACTGTACAACTACTTGATTAGGCCACACCTCGAGTATTGTGTACAATTTTGGATACCACATTTAAAGAGGGACATTACACTCCTAGAGAGGGTCCAAAGGAAGGCAACCAAAATGATCTGGAGCCTGGGGGAGGGGACCTATGAGGAGAGGCTCAAGGAGCTTGACGTGTACACCCTGGAGAAGAGGAGAGATGGGGGGGAACATGATAGATGTCTTTAAGTACAAGGAAAGATCAATAAAAGAGGCCCAGTCAGGGTGCTCCAAAGGAAGGAAGGTGGGGCAACAAGAGGTCACAGGTGTAAGCTGGAAGGGGGCAGGCTCAGAGGGAAGAGGAGGAGATGCTATTTCACTGAAAGAGTGGTGGAGCCATGGAATGCACTGCCCAGGGATCTGGTAGAGATGGAGACTGAGAAAGGGTTTAAGAGTGGACAGGACAGGTACAAGGGGAGGGTAAATGTGACCAGGCACAATACAGATAGAAAATCTGGGACTGTGGACAGTATAACCCAAGGGGGAGACACCAAAATCGGCCCTCAGTGCGGGTGCTGAAAATTAAGCAGATTCAAGAGACCATTAGGCCTATTCTGCTGGCATTTTAGTATGTTAGTATGTAAAATTGTCAGCATGGGTGTGTACCGACATGCCAGCAGAAGTCCTACAGTTGGTGGACCATGATGATGGATGTGTCTTGTAGTACGTTTAGACAGTTGTATGTTATTTCTGTTACCTGCTGCTGGTTGTCTGTGATTGGTTGTGTTGTCTTTGTCCTCCACCACTACTTGCATGTGCATGTATGAGGTGGTGGGGGGATGCAGAGTTAAGGTTTTAACCCTAACATCAAATTTCCTCACTTTTGTCACTGTGGAACAACCCTAACTGATGCATTAAACAGAGTTTTGCAATGAATTTCCTCTTTTGAAAAATATGCACTATAAATAGTGAATGGAATGGTGAGGGAGTGGACCCTCTCGTGCCCCACAATCCCACCATGTTAATTATAGTATTTCCACTGAGCCAGAACTGTATGACCAACTGAAATGAAAATTGGTAAATGAAGACATGTACCATACCATAACATGTATAACAAATGTTATCTGAATCTGTTCAACAGTTGTGCAATGTCACACCATGAAAACTGTACAAGAGTGCTGGAAATAACATTTTGCCACTTTGCTACACAAGAACCATATCTCAGACGGAACCAAAAATTGTAAAAGAAGACATGTACCATAGCACTGTGTGTCCATAATTGTGTGTACATCCATTCAACGGTCGCACAATACCATGAGCAAACAATGTAACATGCACTATTCAGCAACTGTAAGTGACAGTGACCCAGAAACTGGCACAGTGAAAAATGAATTATAAATCTTTGTACATTCAAATACCAGGCAAATCGAACACATGGTTCAGAAGTTATTGAATGTAATGAACCAAATGTTCATTCATCAGAGTGGCATAATTCCTCACCTGTTAATGTTTTACACAGCAAACCAATGCAAAGCACCTCTGTGCCACTAGAGCTACCCACACTATAAATTTCAAGCCAGTAGCACCATACAGAACGCTTATGCACAAAACATTAACTGTGTCACATAGTATCTCCGCAGTGAATTATTGTTCAAACATGTTAATAGAATAATCACATCTCCAGGACATCCACTGAACACCCTCCAAATTTCGTGTGAAAAGACCAAACCATTACAGAGATACACTAATTTTATATTTCTGCACCTTTAAGAAGTTCTCCACCACAAAATGTCAGAAATCACAGCTGAAAATGTGCTAAAATGGCAGAACTGGTGGCCAAATAATCAGTAACTGTGAAGTGGGCCAACTTCAAATGGCCATACCTCTGAGACAGAACATTTTTCACCAAACACTGGCATGTTCCCTGAGCTGAGGTTATTCTACCTGCCAAGTTTCAGACCAATCAACCTCACACTGGCTGTGCTATGCATCATGGAAGACAGTGCAGAAAAATAGCAAAAACAATGTTTTGCACTGCACTACGCAAATGCAAAAACACAAACAGTAATGTTAATGCAAATGGTGATGGAAACAGTGAGGCAAAATAAAAATTAGTAATGCTAACGGTAACGCAAACACAAGCACAAACAGTAACGCACATGGTGATGCAAACGCAAATGATAACACAAAGGGTAAGAGAAACACAAGTGCAAATGTAAATGAAAACAGAAATGGTAACACAAACGGAAACGCTTATTGGCAACAGAAATGCAAATGTTAATGAAAACAGTAATGCAAATGCTAATGGCAACAGAAAGGCAAATACAAAGAGTAATCTAAAATGCAAACTGTAACACAAACGCAAACAGAAATGCAAACAATAACAGCAAAGGTGACAGAAGGAAACAGTAATGCAATCGACAATAGAAATGCTACTGAAAACACAAACACTAAGGCCAACAGAAATGCAAATGTAAATGGTGATGAACACGCAAACAGTAATGGTAATGCAATTGGAAACACTAGCAGTTACAGTAACACCAACGACGATGCCAAAGGAAACACTAAGAGAAACGCAAATGCAAGCACATATGCAAATGCAAATGGTAACGCGCACGGTCACAGTAACACAATTGCAAATGCAAACGCTTTCGGTAACACCAATAATGACCCAAAGGAAACACAAATGCAATGAAATGCAATGCAAGTGTACGCAAATGCAAATGGTAATGCACACTGTGACGCAAAAGTAAACCAAACAAAATAGTAATGGAAATGCAAATGTTAACAGTAACGCAAAACACAAGCGCAAACGCAATGGATAATGCACATGGTGATGTAAACGGGAACACTAACGTAAACAGTAACGGAAACGCAAGGGGAAACTCGAACGGTAACAGTAATGCAAATGCACACACTCTTTTTCCCAAAAAAGGTGCATTCAGAAGCACAGTGAATACAAAGAATGTATGCATAATAATGGCCCTCAGAGCAGAAAATGAATACTTAGAATTCTAAATTGCTTATATCTCAGGAACCATACGATGTAGAAAAAATTTTTAAATCTCATATTATTTGTGACTTTCCAGGCTAATTTTGTATTTAGCCTGGGGGCTAAGGATATTTCCGACAAAAAGTCTGTATCTCGAACCTTTCTCAAGATACGGGCCTTGAAAGGCGTAGCCAATGCTGTAATGTTATTGTATGGGAAAAATCATCAACTTCAGAATGCCGTAACTTTGCAGCCATCTAATATTTTATCACCAAACCACCACAAGGTACATTTGTGGGATGTTGGCTTTCTTCCCTTCAAATTTCTGCCCAAAAGATCAAACCGTTCTTTTTCAGCAAGGTGGAAAATATTTCCTGTTGTTTTGGGCATAGTGTCACAAAGTACTTTCGCAAATCACGACACTTTCGCAAATAAAATCATGAAAGTGTTGCATATGTGACACTACTTTGTGATGCTATTTTTTTACAAAAATTGAAAAAACATATTTCTGGGGTGTTTTACCCACAAAAAAGACATGGCTAGCATCCTCAGGGTCGATTAGGTGAACACAACAAGAATTGTGTCCCTAGAGGGTCCCAGATTTAAATGCCAAGCATTTCTGTGACCACCAACTGAAAACAAGATGGCTTATTTGCGACACTACAAGGGTCATTTGTGACACTAAAAACTGCATTTGCGACACTCTCACATATTTTGTTAACTTTTCCCATGGACTATAATGGGATTAGGTGTTTTTGAATAACTTTTGAACCATTTAATATTTTTTCATGAAATCTTCGAAAGGCACATCTGGGACCCGTGCTGCATGTTTCCTGAAGTTTTCAAACCGACCACACAAAACATGTGGGCTGTGGGCATGAGTAAAGAAACACACAAAAAAAGTAATTTCTAAATTTTTTGGTGCTCTGTAGCTCCACAACCGTACATCCGATCATAAAGCGACTTTGCAGATCTGCAGAACTCTGGTACCAGACTGTACATTCCAAATTTCAGCCAAATCCATTCTACAGAGGCAAAGTTATTAAGCTGCCAAATTTCAGACTTAACCATAAATGGGGTACTCAACCCTAACTATAGTGGCACTACCATACCACTAATATATATATATATATATGTTCATTGCAAAGAACTTCATTAATGTATCAGTTAGGGTTACTATTAAAGTGACAAAATCAGGGAAATTTGGTTTTAGGGTTTCCAGCCCTAAGACCCCATCCCCACCCTGCAGACACTGACATATATCAGGGGTGTGCTTTAGGGTCATTGGCCCTAAAGCTTACGCCATTTCATAAGTAAATAAGCTGAGATGGGGACAGTATAGGAGAATGGAGTGAGCCTTTGTGCCAATGACCCCAAGGCACACCACCGACACCTGTCAGTGTCTGCAAGGTGGGGGTTGGATGTTAGGGCTGGAAACCCTAACACCGTATTTCCCTGCTTTTGTCACTTTAGTAAGAATCCTAAATAATGCTTTAACAAAGTTTTTTACAATTAGTTTCCTTACTTTTTTAGTACAATCATATCCTTATGTGTCTGTGGGAGCACAGGGCCCTCTGGGCCCTGCACTCCAATCTCTCCAGAGATGCACATATGTATATAGATATGGAAACACAGGGTACTCCAAGCCCTGTGCTTCCATTTATAGAGCAACAGTGACCAAATTGTCTGCATAGCCTTCTTGTTACCCTACCTTATGTATTGTGCTACCGAAAAATTGTCAAATCCATGACAAAATGTAATTCTATGCAATTGCTATGCCATTCTGCGTCAGAGGTGTGAAAACACATTTTGGCCAGGATTTGAATAATGACAACTGTGACATACATGAGGTAGGATAAAAAGAAGGCTATGTTGAAAATATGGGATACAATGATATGAGCAGGCATAGTGAAATTGCAATGAATGGTCATAACTTTGGCATATTTTCATATTTTGACCCCAAATTTTAAATGTAGTCTACTTTTGACCCTACCTTATACACTCCATAGGTGAAAATTTTAAAATCTATGCTGAAACACCATTCCCTGCCACAGGTGCGAAAATACAGTTTGGGCAGGATGTGAAAATGACAGCTATACTGTTCGTGAGGTGGTGTGAAAAATGGCTACATGGAAAATTTAGTGTCAAAATATTAAAAATCCAAAGTTATGAATGTGCAAGGAAAGATTTCAATGAACATATATAACTCAGACATTTTTAGGAATGTTGTAACCAAATTTTCAACATAACCTTTTTAGGACCCCACCTTATGAACACTGGCATAGTCATATCTTTAATTGATTCTGAAAGGTTATTTCACACAGCAACTGCAAAATCACCTTCCGGGCCTGATTAATCAAACAAGAGTGATAGTGTTCATGAGGTGGGGTCCCAAAAATGGCAAGCTGAAAATTTGGTGAAATACCTAAAAATGCCACAAATATTAACATAAGTTCAAAGTGCCATTGAAATACATTGTACGGCACTTACCTTGCTTCTTCAGTTCACGGTTCAGCTTTGAAGAGTGCAGACGTGTCCTGGTCCACAGAAGATGATAGTCAATGACCTCCCATGGTATGTATAGGCAAGGAGGAGCTTGTGGTGTGGTGGAGGGTCAGGATGGGGATGGAGGAGATTATGAGGGACTGTTTTCTTTTTTTCAGGATTTAAAAAAATAAAAATGATGTTGGGACTTCTTTCTTTTTTACAGGTTTTAGATATGTTTTGGGACACTGGGAGTGGGCTCCCCAATGTCCCAGATTTCTGAGGGGAGGAGACATATGTAAGGAGACTGGGAATGGGCTTCTCAGTGTCCTACAGTGGTGGTTGTAGGGTCTCCTATTGCCAACACAAGGAATGGGCCCCCCGATGTCGGCAACAGCATGGCTCTTTGAGGGACTGTTTTCTTTATTTACAGGTAATAACATTTAAGTAGATATATCAGGGCACTGGGAGTGGGTCCCAGTATCCCACACTGGTGGGGCAGACATCTCAGGATACTGGGAGTGGGCCCCAGTGTCCTGCACTGGAGGGGTGGGGTGCTTCTATCTCAGGACACTGGAAGTCAGCTTCCAGTGTCCCACACTGGTGTGGGGCTTCTACCACTGATAGAGGGATTAGGCACCCTAATGTCAGTAAGGATATATTGAATATTATACAATGGCAAGAAAAAATGCTGGTCCCTTACTGGTCAGTCTGGCACTAGACCTGGGATGTTATCCCAGCATAACATCCCAGCTCTAGTCCCAGCACAATTATGACCATATTTAATGTTAAAAAATCACTCCAGCAGAGTCCCCGCCAACAACTTCTACAGTCCCCACAAAGGCGCCTCATTGAGCAGCTTGTGGTAACGTGCGCACCCTCACATCCTCCATTCCCCTATGTGCCTCAAGTCATCCATACTACCAAGCACTTTCATCAGTCTGCTGAGTTTCCTCCCAGTACAAAACAGAAATAGTAGAAAGTGTACTGGGAGAACATAAAAAAAAGTATTGTTTTGAAACCCACTTGCACAAGTCAAAAGCGCTGCACTCTCAGCTTTGCTGCAAAGTTGAACTAAAAGCTGCCATCTATTTCTTTTCTTTGGTTTTAAAACATATCAATATAAATTAAGCTTACTAGAATCAAAGGGTAGGAAGTACAATGGAACACAGAAATGGAGATGGACCAACAGTGCAAGACAGCGTGGGTTGGGGAGGTGGTAGGGTGAGAGAGAAACGCAGAGTTACAGACAGCACACAGTAAGCATGCCACCTGCTGGAGAAACACAAAAGGAACTTATTTTTCTTTAAATACTCCTCTGCAATAGTAAATCAGTAAAAAAAAGAAAATGTAAAACTATATTGCTTGTATCTTATTTATTCTAAATATAACAAGCCATTGTATAATAGGAATAATGCACTCCATGGTGGGTGTTATGCTGGGATAACATCCCTTCTTGGGTGTTGGATACACTTGGCTTGCAGTCTTGTGCTCAATCACCTGAGGGGGATGTTATCCCAGGATAACACCTACCATGTCATGCATTATTCCTTTATTATAAAATAGAGAGGAGAAATCCTGGAAGCTGATTGGCAGAAGCAGATTTTGATCCATGATGATATCTCACAATGTCATCACAGTTTAAAACAGATAACCAAGATCAGATATTTACTAATACTTTAGGGCCATTTCATAATTGCAATAATACTCTCCAGGGTGTGATATATCATCACTTCTAGTGTGCATGAGATACTTGACCTTGACCTCGTGCCCCACAATGAACTTGAGGTGTAGCGATATCTCATGCTATACCACTGTCATGCAATATTGCTTAATTAACATGCCTCTGCCCCTTTCACCAAAGTACTGTCGCAAATGTTTGCACTAGTGCCACAAATTGAGTTAGGAAAAATTGCCCAATTAAAATAAACAGTCCCAGTCCTGTCTCACACTTTCACACACACATACTCTGCCTGTCCCCCTCTCCTGCATCATAATTATTTTTTTTTAATGCATTTATGTATTTTAAGTTACTGTTCAAATCAGGATTGGGATCGCGCTTACTGTTGGAACCATTCCCATTCCCAGTCACAGTCTTCATTTGGTGAAGGAGGTAAAGCAGGATCAACCAGATAAGGGTGCTTTTTTTGTTTAATAAAAAGGCAGGATCAGCAAGCTAGATAAAAAAATTGTTTTGTAAAGGTGCGCTCTGAGCAGTGTTGTGTTTGGTGGCTCCTTTGGAATGGCTTCTTGCGAATGGAGTTTAGGAGCCATCACGTTTGATGAAGTGTCCTGCCCTCCCACCCACCCACACAGAAGATGACAGTAAACAAGCACTGGAGTTTGATAGACAGAGCATGTGTTCACTGTAATAACCCATTGGTTATTATGCAGATATCAACTTTGCATATATATATATATATATATATATATATATATATATATATATATATCTATATATATATATATATATATATATATATATAATATATATATATATATATATATATATCTATATCTATATATATATATCAACTTATGCATATATATATATATATATATTTATACAACATGTGTTTTGGCATAAATGTGGAGGTAAAAAGTGATATCTCAGCTAGGCAGTGAAGATATCATTGATATCTTCATGTTCCTATACGTCATTTGTTATCTCCACATTCCTATATGTAATTTCAAAACTAATCTGGTTGATCCTGCCATCTGTGCCATCTTTTCAGTATCACTTTCACTTTAGACCCTGTTCCTGCTATTATGTAGTGTGACCGAGCGGTCTGAAAATTGCACTATTATGCACCATTATGACCTTCCACAATGGCATCGTGTGTCACAAGTCCTGAAAACTGTGTACATTTGTACACTTTCACTCACTTTTGTCAAAATAAGCTCCTGATTCTACAGAGAGAACAGCGAGTGACCCTGCAGCTTCAGAATAGAAGTAGTGTTAGCGAGTGTTGCTGTGGCTGAGTAATCGAGACATACTGCAGAATACAATCCTCTTGGTTGCTGTCCTCTTCCTCGACCACCCATACATCATCCCCCAACCACCGGTACAGCATCGGTGAGAGAGTTAATTCCACCCCCTGTTAGTATTGTGTCTTTGTCTATCAATGAAACAGTAAGTAATCAAGATGCACTGCAGAGTACAATCCCCTTGGTTGCTACCCCTGAAACACTGAGTAATCAAGATATACTGCAGAGTACAATCCCCTTGGTTGCTGCCCCCTTCCTTGACCACCCATACGTCATCCCCCAACCACCTGTACAGTATCGGTGAGAGAGAGAGAGAGAGAGAGTGAGAGTGCTAATCCCACCCCTGTTAGTACTGTAGTGCCACACATCACTGTCCCGTTGAAGTCTCTGTGTGTCTCCACAGTCCTGTGCAAGATGCTGCCTGAATGCTGATGCTGTCAACTCTGCTCCGCTGTACACTGTCCTGTGAATGTGTCTTTCCATCTCTGTCCTGGTACCCTTGCAAGATGCTAAGTGAAGACTGATGCCAGGGTGGGTTTCTGTAACTGTGGCGAGCACTGTAGCTGAGTTAATCCACACCACAATCTTACAAGGAGGGAAGTGTAGCGGCAGTGAGTTCCGCAGGAAGGGTGATCATGGTCGCAAGTTTACAGGTGGTAGCCAGATCTCACCCGCTGTTAGCCAGTGCACCATCCTGTGTCTATCCCTCTCAATGTCGCTCTGTCTGCGGGGGAGAACCATCATCAGGACCTGACTGGTGAGGACCGAAAGTGTCACACTTTAACAGCGCAGATTCATGTAACACATGATGCTGAGTCTCTGGGACACTCGCTTTTGTCAAAATAAGCTCCCGATTCTACAGAGAGAACAGCGAGCGACCTTGCAGCTTCAGAACAGAAGTAAGCATTAGCGAGTGTTGCCATAGCAACACTAGCTAACGCTACTTCTGTTCTGAAGCTGCAGGGTCACTCGCTGTTCTCTCTGTAGAATCAGGAGCTTATTTTGACAAAAGCGAGTGAAAGTGTACAAATGTACACTGTTTTCAGGACTTGTGACACACAATGCCATTGTGAAAGACTATAACAGCACATAATAGTGCAGTTTTCAGACCTCTCGGTCACGCTACATGTTGACACAGAAAATGAAAGTACCCTACAGTTAATAAGCATCACAGTGGTGGAATTAACCAAACACTATTTTAAATTATTGCTTATTCTGAAATAATGGCAGGATCAGCCACATAACCTCCTTTAAATACATTTTAAATAGCAGGATGAACCACAAAATGTATTTAACATGTGGCATCTCTTATGTTTGTGAGCAATATATGGGGTTATTTCTGTGTGTGGGGGAGGGGGGTGGTTGTGCTTCAATGGCCCAAAACATGTTGTATAAACAGAACATGACATGGCCTGAGTGAAGATATCATATTTATCTTCACTTGAGGCCAATGACATTAAGATATCTCACTTGTGGCTTCGCCACTCATGAGATATCATGATATCATTGGCCTGTCGTGAAGATAAATATACTCAGACCATGTCATATCCCTATATATATATATATATATATATATATATATATATAATGTGTTATGTGTGTGTATATATATATAAACACATACATATATATATATACAGTATATATATATATATATATATATATATATAGGATATGCAATGGGGCTACTGGAAATATTACTGATATTTTCCGTGAGTGCAGTTTGATCTTATGACCTCATGAGTGGGCGGAGCCACGGGTGGAAACTGCAAATGAAAGATAACTATCAGTGATATTTTTCAGTAACCCTTGCATTTCATTTATGTAATGGCTAGTTTTTCTTTTTTTGGTCTGTGTTTTTCAAGTTTTAAATATTTATATAGAGAGAGTTGCTGTTTCTCTGCTGTTTGTGGCTTGAAGAGGTAACTAGAATTACTGGAAGCGATTGCTGGCATTGTGGCATCTGAGTGGCTACCAGTTGGAAGAGTGTCATCTGATTGGCTGCAGTTTTGTGTGTGGGCCAGTTTAATAGTTTTAAAAGCATGACTGTGGCAGCACTCGCTTAGCGGGGAAGACAAGTTGCCATTGTGAAGTTGTGTTTTTTTTATTTGTTTTTATTTGCAAAGTAATTATCTGAGATGTGCTATGTGGTTGATCCTGCTTTTCTGAGGAGCAATCTGGCTGATCCTGCTTTCAGCAGCAGTTTGACGTGATGAGGGAATGCTGTGTGGAGGAGCTGTGTACTGTTGAGGAGGTAGGTGTCAAGAAAGAAAGTTCTCCAACCTGGGAAGAGGTAGACTAGTTAGGTGCCAGGAAAAAGGGAGGAGGTGATGTTCTGAAGTTGTGAGAGCACTGAAATGTCACAAGAAAAGAGTGAAACAGAAAAAACAAATAAAGTAAACATCTCAGTATGAATGCTGTTTTGACACTGAGGAGATTTAGAACTGGAAGTGGGCCACAGGTGAATTCCGCTATTTAACATGTACTTTGTGCTACACTGTGGTATGGTGTTGATGACAGTAAGTTGTAGGTGGAAAAGAATGTTAGGTAGAATGTGCAGGGACAAGCAAAACAAGAAACACTGCTTTAAAAGCTCTAATGTGACGTGGTGTTGTGCCAGTGGAGTGTTTGGAGCAGCTCTGTTGATGGAGACTGGGGAGCTGATGGTGCAGTAGTTTAAATATGCAGCTGGGATTAAAAAAAAGTCTGTAACTCTGAGATGAGGTGCGGTGGAGGTTGGAGACATGTTATGTTTGTATCTTTATTTTGAGTGACTTCTGCAAGGGTTATATCTGATGTTGAAAAAAGATTTGGGGAGAAAGTGAAAGTGTTCTGTGTGCTGCTGGACAAAAATGAAATTGTTAATGGGAGCTGGAATGCAAGTGAGCAGGTGAATTCTAATTGTACAACTTATGCTGCCAGCTCCCACCAATCAAAAGTTTTCTGAGTAGTTGTGGTGAAGTGCAGATTGTGTCTGGTTATTACCTACAGTGAGGATAAATGACCTACAGTGAGGATAAATGTGATGTTCTCACTGTAGGTCTGACCAGGTAAAAATACTGCTGTTATTTGCCACTTTTCATCCTCACCCCATTACATAAATATGTGTATCTATCTATCTATCTATCTATCTATCTATCTATCTATCTATCTATCTATCTATCTATAAATATATACACACACACACACACACACACACACATGGTCATGCCCATATAGTTAGGGTTGAGTAGGGATTTCAATGTTAAGCTCGTAATTTTGCACTTTGATAACTTTGCAACCATTCAATGGATTTGCACAACATTTGGTATTCCCTGTCCTGTGGGTAGATCTCCTGATGTGATAAGTTATGTTCGGTCAAATGTGCACTCTCCAAGTTATGGAGAGGTGAAAAAACATTGACTTTTGGGGATTTTTCTTGTCTACAGCCCACAGTTTGTGTTTTCATCTGAAATTTTCAGGGCTGAAAGGGACTACCCACAGATGTGCCTTTTGTTAGTCTGGTGAAAAAAATAATAAGCTGTTTTAATGTATTGCAGTTTAAAAATTTGGAAAAAAATCATTTCTGAGCATGGTCAGTCAACTTTACAATATAGCTGTATGGAAGGCATACAGTGGGAGGGGCAAGAGGAAGGTAAAGCTGTCTGATCAGAACCAAATGCCACCCAGGCCTGACAGTGCACAAGGCCAAGCATGAGTTGTATTCACTGGCAGGAATGAGGGGTACCCTGGACATTTTAGTGCACTTGGTGACAAATAACATAAATGATAATAGTGAACTAGAAATTCAGTGCAAGGTTCCAGGAGTTGGCCAGGGTATGCCTTTCCATACGCTGTAAGATCGCCTTTTCAAATCCTGCCATGCTGATGGCTAGGGGAAAACAAGATGAAGATTAGGGAGATAAACCAGTGGCATAGGGAGTGGTGTGGGGAATTGGGGTATGGCCTGGTGGGGGACTGGAGGAGACCTGGGAGGATAAGGGGCTGTATGCTAGGGACAGGCTCCACCTTAATTTGGAGGGGAAGGAAATCCTAAAGCTCAAACTAGCTGGGTTCATCAGTGAAAGATGGGGTTTAAACTTGTGAAGGGAGAGGGATCAAAAAGGGGCAGTGCCAGCAGATACAATAAATGAGGGATATGGTCTCCACTCCTCTAGGGGGCTAGGGAGATATGGAACTGGGTCACCAGGTAGGGTGCAGGAGATGAGAAATGGGAGCTCAAGGAGGAGAAAGGAGAGGAGGGAAAAGTGGCGGAGAGTGGTCCTGATAAATGCCAGGCGCTTAGGAAAACAAATGCCTGAGCTGCAGGCAATGCTAGTTGAGGGGGAGGTAAATGTAGCAGTCACTGAGACCTAGGCCACTCAAGGGCATGAGTGGGACCTACATCTGGAGGGCTACACTATGTTCAGAAAAGATAGGGAGAGGGAAGGGGTGGTGTGTAGCACTGTTAGTCAGAAATGGCATGGGTATTGGAGGGTACAGGAGGCAGAGGGAAATGTGGAGGCTATTTGGGTCACCTTGCTGATGCAGAGGGGTTAGAGAGTAAAGGTCAGAGTGGTATACAGACCACCAGCACTGGCAGATGTCCTAGAAGAAAGTTTGATGGAAAATCTCAACGGACACTGTAGATTAGGAAAGGGGAAGGGTAATAGTAATGGAGGACCTCAACATGCCAGAAACAGACTGGGGGACTATGACATCACCAGTGGCCAGAGAGCAGAGGCTGTTGGATGTCTTCCAGGATGCATTTCTGACACAAGTGGGTAAGCCAACTAGAGAGGCCCAGACACTGGACGTGGTCCTGGCAGACAGTAATCAGATTAGAGGCCTAGAGGTGAGGGACCCATTGGCTGGGAGCGATCACACCACAGTCTGGTTCTTTCTGGACCTGGGGGGGAGGAAAGCTGAACAAGGATGGTAGTAATCATCTTTAGGGGTGCAGACTTCAGGGAGATGGGAAGGATCCTTTAAGATCATCTAGACAGGATAAGGCTGGATATGGATGCTGAAAGCAAGTGGGGGGATCATTAGGAGGGGAATACAGGAGGTTACCAGATCCTGCACAAGGGAAAGGCGTAAGTTTGGTAAGGCCAGAAAACCCTGCTGGTGGACCCAAGAGGTACAGGAGGTGTTGAGGGAAAAGAAGGTGACCTATAGGCACTTCAGGTGGTCAAGAAGTGAAAGGGATCAGGAGGAATGTGATCTGACAGCCAAGACAGTCACCAGGGTGGTGAGAGCAGCTAAAGCAAAAAAGGAGTACTTGGCCAGTGGGATCTGGAGGGGGGACAAGGGGTTCTTTAGATACAGTGGGGAAAAAAGGAAAGTAAAGGAGCAGATCAGTAAGATAAGGGTAGGGATGGTTGGGCACAGGAGGCGGGGTAACAGACAGAAGTCCTAAATGAGTACTTTGCCTCAATTTATACCAGGCAGGATGGAGGGGCTATGTCTTGCAAGAGGAGCGGGGTCAAACCGGAGCAAGGGGTGAGACTGATAGAGACCAAGGGCCCTGATGGGTCTGTGGAAAGGGAGTGGACACCACAGACAGGTGGGAGCCCAGCAGTGCATGGTGAAAAGGGGGAGGACGAGGCTGAAATCCCAGTGGAGAGAGTAAAGGAAGCCCTCAGGTCCCTTCAGATGGAGAAAGCACCTGGGCCAGATAAGCTACATCCCAGGGTGCTGAGGGAACTGGCAGATGTCCTTGAAGTCCCTCTAGTGGACCTTTTCAACATCTCTCTGAGGACTGGGTGGGTGCCCCAAGACTGGAGGGTGGCCCATGTCATGCCAATTCACAAGGGGGATCAAGACAGGAGGTAGGAAATTACAGGCCTGTTAGCCTGACATCTGTGGTCAGCAAGGTGATGGAGGGTAATGTCAAGGAAAGGCTAGGGGGGGTTACTGGAGCAAACTTTGTACTTGGATAATAGGCAGCATGGCTTTGTCATGGGAAGATCGTGCCAGGCAAATCTTGTTGAGTTCTATGACTGGGTGATGAGGGCCCTGGACTAGGGCAGGCCAGTGGACGTCCTCTTTCTGTATTTTAGCAAGGTGTTTGATTTGGTACCCAACAGTGGCCTGCTGACTGAACTGATGGAAATAGGGGTAGGGAGACAGTTGCTAAGATAGATAGGAAATTGGCTCTCTGAGTGTACTCAGAAAGTGGTGGTTGGAGGGTTAGCCTCATCCCCAAGGTGGATTACTAGTGGGGTTCCCCAGGGGTCAGTGCTGGGGCTATTCCTGTTCAACGCCTATATCTCAGACATCAGGAGAGGGATCAGGAGTGAGATGAGTCTCTTCACAGATGACTCAAAGCTAGGTGCAGTGGTGGATGGGGAGGGGGGAGGGTGGCCTTGTAGGAGGATCTGGAGGCTCTGGAAAGGTGGTCAAGAAATGGCAACTAAAATTCAATGTGGAGAAATGCAAGGTTCTGCACCTGGGAGTCAGAAATCCAGGCCAGGGGTATACCCTGGGGGGAGACATGATTCAAGTCACAGAGGGTGAGAGGGACCTGAGGGTAGAGGTAGATGTCAAAATGAATAACTCGGAGACCTGTAGGAGTGCAGCAGCAAGGGCAAATAGGATGCTGGGATGCATCACCAGGTGGGTTACCTCCAGAAAGGTGGAAGTGATCCTCCCACTGTACAACTACTTGATTAGGCCACACCTCGAGTATTGTGTACAATTTTGGATACCACATTTAAAGAGGGACATTACACTCCTAGAGAGGGTCCAAAGGAAGGCAACCAAAATGATCTGGAGCCTGGGGGAAGGGACCTATGAGGAGAGGCTCAAGGAGCTTGACGTGTACACCCTGGAGAAGAGGAGAGATGGGGGGGAACATGATAGATGTCTTTAAGTACAAGGAAAGATCAATAAAAGAGGCCCAGTCAGGGTGCTCCAAAGGAAGGAAGGTGGGGCAACAAGAGGTCACAGGTGTAAGCTGGAAGGGGGCAGGCTCAGAGGGAAGAGGAGGAGATGCTATTTCACTGAAAGAGTGGTGGAGCCATGGAATGCACTGCCCAGGGATCTGGTAGAGATGGAGACTGAGAAAGGGTTTAAGAGTGGACGGGACAGGTAACAAGGGGAGGGTAAATGTGACCAGGCACAATACAGATAGAAAATCTGGGACTGTGGACAGTATAACCCAAGGGAGACACCAAATCGCCCTCGAGAGGGTGCTGAAAATTAAGCAGATTCAAGAGACCATTAGGCCTATTCTGCTGGCATTTTAGTATGTTAGTATAAAATTGTCAGCATGGGTGTGTACCGACATGCCAGCAGAAGTCCTACAGTTGGTGGACCATGATGATGGATGTGTCTTGTAGTACGTTTAGACAGTTGTATGTTATTTCTGTTACCTGCTGCTGGTTGTCTGTGATTGGTTGTGTTGTCTTGGTCCTCCACCACTACTTGCATGTGCATGTGTATGAGTGGTGCTGGGGGGATGCAGAGTTAAGGTTTTAACCCTAACATCAAATTTCCTCACTTTTGTCACTGTGGAACAACCCTAACTGATGCATTAAACAGAGTTTTTTGCAATGAATTTCCCCTCTTTTTGAAAATATGCACTATAAATAGTGAATGGAATGTGGTGGTGGGAGTGTGGGACCCTTCGTGCCCCACAATCCCACCATGTTAATTTATGTTACTTCACTGAGCCAGAACTGTATGACCAACTGAAATGAAAATTGGTAAATGAAGACATGTACCATACCATAACATGTATAACAAATGTTATCTGAATCTGTTCAACAGTTGTGCAATGTCACACCATGAAAACTGTACAAGAGTGCTGGAAATAACATTTTTGCCACTTTGCTACACAAGAACCATATCTGCGACGGAACCAAAAATTGTAAAAAGAAGACATGTACCATAGCACACTGTGTGTCCATAATTGTGTGTACATCCATTCAACGGTCGCACAATACCATGAGCAAACAATGTAACATGCACTATTCAGCAACTGTAAGTGACAGTGACCCAGAAACTGGCACAGTGAAAAATGAATTATAAATCTTTGTACATTCCAAATACCAGGCAAATCGAACACATGGTTCAGAAGTTATTGAATGTAATGAACCAAATGTTCATTCATCAGAGTGGCATAATTCCTCACCTGTTAATGTTTTACACAGCAAACCAATGCAAAGCACCTCTGTGCCACTAGAGCTACCCACACTATAAATTTCAAGCCAGTAGCACCATACAGAACGCTATGCACAAAACATTAACTGTGTCACATAGTATCTCCGCAGTGAATTATTGTTCAAACATGTTAATAGAATAATTCACATCTCCAGGACATCCACTGAACACCCTCCAAATTTCGTGTGAAAAGACCAAACCATTACAGAGATACACAATTTTTATATTTCTGCACCTTTAAGAAGTTCTCCACCACAAAATGTCAGAAATCACAGCTGAAAAATGTGCTAAAATGGCAGAACTGGTGGCCAAATAATCAGTAACTGTGAAGTGGGCCAACTTCAAATGGCCATACCTCTGAGACAGAACATTTTTTCACCAAACACTGGCATGTTCCCTGAGCGAAGGTTATTCTACCTGCCAAGTTTCAGACCAATCAACCTCACACTGGCTGTGCTATGCATCATGGAAGACAGTGCAGAAAAATAGCAAAAACAATGTTTTGCACTGCACTACGCAAATGCAAAAACACAAACAGTAATGTTAATGCAAATGGTGATGGAAACAGTGAGGCAAAATAAAAATTAGTAATGCTAACGGTAACGCAAACACAAGCACAAACAGTAACGCACATGGTGATGCAAACGCAAATGATAACACAAAGGGTAAGAGAAACACAAGTGCAAATGTAAATGAAAACAGAAATGGTAACACAAACGGAAACGCTATTGGCAACAGAAATGCAAATGTTAATGAAAACAGTAATGCAAATGCTAATGGCAACAGAAAGGCAAATACAAAGAGTAACGAAAATGCAAACTGTAACACAAACGCAAACAGAAATGCAAACAATAACAGCAAAGGTGACAGAAGGAAACAGTAATGCAATCGACAATAGAAATGCTACTGAAAACACAAACACTAAGGCCAACAGAAATGCAAATGTAAATGGTGATGAACACGCAAACAGTAATGGTAATGCAATTGGAAACACTAGCAGTTACAGTAACACCAACGACGATGCCAAAGGAAACACTAAGAGAAACGCAAATGCAAGCACATATGCAAATGCAAATGGTAACGCGCACGGTCACAGTAACACAATTGGAAATGCAAACGCTTTCGGTAACACCAACAATGACCCAAAGGAAACACAAATGCAAATGGAAACGCAAATGCAAGTGTGTACGCAAATGCAAATGGTAATGCACACTGTGACGCAAAAGTAAACCAAACAAAAATAGTAATGGAAATGCAAATGTTAACAGTAACGCAAACACAAGCGCAAACGCAATGGATAATGCACATGGTGATGTAAACGGGAACACTAACGTAAACAGTAACGGAAACGCAAGGAAACTCGAACGGTAACAGTATGCAAATGCACACTCTTTTTCCCAAAAAGGTGCATTCAGAAGCACAGTGAATACAAAGAATGTATGCATAATAATGGCCCTCAGAGCAGAAAATGAATACTTAGAATTCTAAATTGCTTATATCTCAGGAACCATACGATGTAGAAAAAATTTTTAAATCTCATATTATTTGTGACTTTCCAGGCTAATTTTGTATTTAGCCTGGGGGGGGGGCTAAGGATATTTCCGACAAAAAGTCTGTATCTCGAACCTTTCTCAAGATACGGGCCTTGAAAGGCGTAGCCAATGCTGTAATGTTATTGTATGGGAAAAATCATCAACTTCAGAATGCCGTAACTTTGCAGCCATCTAATATTTTATCACCAAACCACCACAAGGTACATTTGTGGGATGTTGGCTTTCTTCCCTTCAAATTTCTGCCCAAAAGATCAAACCGTTCTTTTTCAGCAAGGTGGAAAATATTTCCTGTTGTTTTGGGCATAGTGTCACAAAGTACTTTCGCAAATCACGACACTTTCGCAAATAAAATCATGAAAGTGTTGCATATGTGACACTACTTTGTGATGCTATTTTTTTACAAAAATTGAAAAAACATATTTCTGGGGTGTTTTACCCACAAAAAAAGACATGGCTAGCATCCTCAGGGCTCGATTAGGTGAACACAACAAGAATTGTGTCCCTAGAGGGTCCCAGATTTAAATGCCAAGCATTTCTGTGACCACCAACTGAAAACAAGATGGCTTATTTGCGACACTACAAGGGTCATTTGTGACACTAAAAACTGCATTTGCGACACTCTCACATATTTTGTTAACTTTTCCCATGGACTATAATGGGATTAGGTGTTTTTGAATAACTTTTGAACCATTTAATATTTTTTCATGAAATCTTGAAAGGCACATCTGGGACCCGTGCTGCATGTTTCCTGAAGTTTTCAAACCGACCACACAAAAACATGTGGGCTGTGGGCATGAGTAAAGAAACACAAAAAAAGTAATTTCTAAATTTTTGGTGCTCTGTAGCTCCACAACCGTACATCCGATCATAAAGCGACTTTGCAGATCTGCAGAACTCTGGTACCAGACTGTACATTCCAAATTTCAGCCAAATCCATTCTACAGAGGCAAAGTTATTAAGCTGCCAAATTTCAGACTTAACCATAAATGGGGTACTCAACCCTAACTATAGTGGCACTACCATACCACTAATATATATATATATATATGTTCATTGCAAAGAACTTCATTAATGTATCAGTTAGGGTTACTATTAAAGTGACAAAATCAGGAAATTTGGTTTTAGGGTTTCCAGCCCTAAGACCCCATCCCCACCCTGCAGACACTGACATATATCAGGGGTGTGCTTTAGGGTCATTGGCCTAAAGCTAGCATATTCATAAGTAAATAAGCTGAGATGGGGACAGTATAGGAGAATGGAGTGAGCCTTTGTGCCAATGACCCCAAGGCACACCACCGACACCTGTCAGTGTCTGCAAGGTGGGGTGGATGTTAGGGCTGGAAACCCTAACACCGTATTTCCTGCTTTTGTCACTTTAGTAAGAATCCTAAATAATGCTTTAACAAAGTTTTTACAATTAGTTTCCTTACTTTTTTAGTACAATCATATCCTTATGTGTCTGTGGGAGCACAGGGCCCTCTGGGCCCTGCACTCCAATCTCTCCAGAGATGCACATATGTATATAGATATGGAAACACAGGGTACTCCAAGCCCTGTGCTTCCATTTATAGAGCAACAGTGACCAAATTGTCTGCATAGCCTTCTTGTTACCCTACCTTATGTATTGTGCTACTGAAAAATTGTCAAATCCATGACAAAATGTAATTCTATGCAATTGCTATGCCATTCTCGTCAGAGGTGTGAAAACACATTTTGGCCAGGATTTGAATAATGACAACTGTGACATACATGAGGTAGGATAAAAAGAAGGCTATGTTGAAAATATGGGATACAATGATATGAGCAGGCATAGTGAAATTGCAATAATGGTCATAACTTTGGATTTTCATATTTTTTTGACCCTAAATTTTAAATGTAGTCTACTTTTGACCCTACTTATACACTCCATAGGTGAAAATTTTAAAATCTATGCTGAAACACCATTCCCTGCCACAGGTGCGAAAATACAGTTTGGGCAGGATGTGAAAATGACAGCTATACTGTTCGTGAGGTGGTGTGAAAAAATGGCTACATGGAAAATTTGGTGGCAAAATATTAAAAATTACCAAAGTTATGAATGTGCAAGGAAAGATTTCAATGAACATATATAACTCAGACATTTTTAGGAATGTTGTCACCAAATTTTCAACATAACCTTTTTAGGACCCCACCTTATGAACACTGGCATAGTCATATCTTTAATTGATTCTGAAAGGTTATTTCACACAGCAACTGCAAAATCACCTTCCGGGCCTGATTAATCAAACAAGAGTGATAGTGTTCATGAGGTGGGGTCCCAAAAATGGCAAGCTGAAAATTTGGTGAAATACCTAAAAATGCCACAAATATTAACATAAGTTCAAAGTGCCATTGAAATACATTGTACGGCACTTACCTTGCTTCTTCAGTTCACGGTTCAGCTTTGAAGAGTGCAGACGTGTCCTGGTCCACAGAAGATGATAGTCAATGACCTCCCATGGTATGTATAGGCAAGGAGGAGCTTGTGGTGTGGTGGAGGGTCAGGATGGGGATGGAGGAGATTATGAGGGACTGTTTTCTTTTTTTCAGGATTTAAAAAATAAAAATGATGTTGGGACTTCTTTCTTTTTACAGGTTTTAGATATGTTTTGGGACACTGGGGTGGGCTCCCCAATGTCCCAGATTTCTGAGGAGGAGACATATGTAAGGAGACTGGGAATGGGCTTCTCAGTGTCCTACAGTGGTGGTTGTAGGGTCTCCTATTGCCAACACAAGGAATGGGCCCCCCGATGTCAGGCAACAGCATGGCTCTTTGAGGGACTGTTTTCTTTATTTACAGGTAATAACATTTAAGTAGATATATCAGGGCACTGGGAGTGGGCTCCCCAGTATCCCACACTGGTGGGGGCAGACATCTCAGGATACTGGGAGTGGGCTCCCAGTGTCCTGCACTGGAGAGGGGTGGGGTGCTTCTATCTCAGGACACTGGAAGTCAGCTCTCCAGTGTCCCACACTGGTGTGGGGGCTTCTACCACTGATAGAGGGATTAGGCACCCTAATGTCAGTAAGGATATATTGAATATTATACAATGGCAAGAAAAAATGCTGGTCCCTTACTGGTCAGTCTGGCACTAGACCTGGGATGTTATCCCAGCATAACATCCCAGCTCTAGTCCCAGCACAATTATGACCATATTTAATGTTAAAAAATCACTCCAGCAGAGTCCCCGCCAACAACTTCTACAGTCCCCACAAAGGCGCCTCATTGAGCAGCTTGTAACGCATGCACCCTCACATCCTCCATTCCCCTATGTGCCTCAAGTCATCCATACTACCAAGCACTTTCATCAGTCTGCTGAGTTTCCTCCCAGTACAAAACAGAAATAGTAGAAAGTGTACTGGGAGAACATAAAAAAAAGTATTGTTTTGAAACCCACTTGCACAAGTCAAAAGCGCTGCACTCTCAGCTTTGCTGCAAAGTTGAACTAAAAGCTGCCATCTATTTCTTTTCTTTGGTTTTTAAAACATATCAATATAAATTAAGCTTACTAGAATCAAAGGGTAGGAAGTACAATGGAACACAGAAATGGAGATGGACCAACAGTGCAAGACAGCGTGGGTTGGGGGAGGTGGTAGGGTGAGAGAGAAATGCAGAGTTACAGACAGCACACAGTAAGCATGCCACCTGCTGGAGAAACACAAAAGGAACTTATTTTTCTTTAAATACTCCTCTGCAATAGTAAATCAGTAAAAAAAAGAAAATGTAAAACTATATTGCTTGTATCTTATTTATTCTAAATATAACAAGCCATTGTATAATAGGAATAATGCACTCCATGGTGGGTGTTATGCTGGGATAACATCCCTTCTTGGGTGTTGGATACACTTGGCTTGCAGTCTTGTGCTCAATCACCTGAGGGATGTTATCCCAGGATAACACCTACCATGTCATGCATTATTCCTTTATTATAAAATAGAGAGGAGAAATCCGGAAGCTGATTGGCAGAAGCAGATTTTGATCCATGATGATATCTCACAATGTCATCACAGTTTAAAACAGATAACCAAGATCAGATATTTACTAATACTTTAGGGCCATTTCATAATTGCAATAATACTCTCCAGGGTGTGATATATCATCACTTCTAGTGTGCATGAGATACTTGACCTTCGGCCTCGTGCCCCACAATGAACTTGAGGTGTGACGATATCTCATGCTATACCACTGTCATGCAATATTGCTTAATTAACATGCCTCTGCCCCCTTTCACCAAAGTACTGTCGCAAATGTTTGCACTAGTGCCACAAATTGAGTTAGGAAAAATTGCCCAATTAAAATAAACAGTCCCAGTCCTGTCTCACACTTTCACACACACATACTCTGCCTGTCCCCCTCTCCTGCATCATAATTATTTTTTTTTAATGCATTTATGTATTTTAAGTTACTATTCAAATCAGGATTGGGATCGCTTACTGTTGGAACCATTCCCATTCCCAGTCACAGTCTTCATTTGGTGAAGGAGGTAAAGCAGGATCAACCAGATAAAGGGTGCTTTTTGTTTAATAAAAAGGCAGGATCAGCAAAGCTAGATAAAAAAATTGTTTTGTAAAGGTGCGCTCTGAGCAGTGTGTGTTGTGTTTGGTGGCTCCTTTGGAATGGCTTCTTGCGAATGGAGTTTAGGAGCCATCACGTTTGATGAAGTGTCCTGCCCTCCCACCCACCCACACAGAAGATGACAGTAAACAAGCACTGGAGTTTGATAGACAGAGCATGTGTTCACTGTAATAACCCGTTGGTTATTATGGCAGATATCAACTTTGCATATATATATATATATATCTATATATATATTATCAACTTAGGCGATATATATATATATATATATATTTATACAACATGTGTTTTGGCATAAATGTGGAGGTAAAAAGTGATATCTCAGCTAGGCAGTGAAGATATCATTGATATCTTCATGTTCCTATACGTCATTTGTTATCTCCACATTCCTATATGTAATTTCAAAACTAATCTGGTTGATCCTGCCATCTGTGCCATCTTTTCAGTATCACTTTCACTTTAGACCCTGTTCCTGCTATTATGTAGTGTGACCGAACGGTCTGAAAATTGCACTATTATGCACCATTATGACCTTCCACAATGGCATCGTGTGTCACAAGTCCTGAAAACTGTGTACATTTGTACACTTTCACTCACTTTTGTCAAAATAAGCTCCTGATTCTACAGAGAGAACAGCGAGTGACCCTGCAGCTTCAGAATAGAAGTAGTGTTAGCGAGTGTTGCTGTGGCTGAGTAATCGAGACATACTGCAGAATACAATCCTCTTGGTTGCTGTCCTCTTCCTCGACCACCCATACATCATCCCCCAACCACCGGTACAGCATCGGTGAGAGAGTTAATTCCACCCCCTGTTAGTATTGTGTCTTTGTCTATCAATGAAACAGTAAGTAATCAAGATGCACTGCAGAGTACAATCCCCTTGGTTGCTACCCCTGAAACACTGAGTAATCAAGATATACTGCAGAGTACAATCCCTTGGTTGCTGCCCTTCCTGACCACCCACATCGTCATCCCCAACCACCTGTACAGCATCGGTGAGAGGAGAGAGTGAGTGCTAATCCCACCCTGTTAGTACTGTAGTCCACACATCACTGTCCGTTGAAGTCTCTGTGTGTCTCCACAGTCCTGTGCAAGATGCTGCCTGAATGCTGATGCTGTCAACTCTGCTCCGCTGTACACTGTCCTGTGAATGTGTCTTTCCATCTCTGTCCTGGTACCCTTGCAAGATGCTAAGTGAAGACTGATGCCAGGGTGGGTTTCTGTAACTGTGGCGAGCACTGTAGCTGAGTTAATCCACACCACAATCTTACAAGGAGGGAAGTGTAGCGGCAGTGAGTTCCGCAGGAAGGGTGATCATGGTGCAAGTTTACAGGTGGTAGCCAGATCTCACCGCTGTTAGCCAGTGCACCATCCTGTGTCTATCCCTCTCAATGTCGCTCTGTCTGCGGGGGAGAACCATCATCAGGACCTGACTGGTGAGGACCGAAAGTGTCACACTTTAACAGCGCAGATTCATGTAACACATGATGCTGAGTCTCTGGGACACTCGCTTTTGTCAAAATAAGCTCCCGATTCTACAGAGAGAACAGCGAGCGACCTTGCAGCTTCAGAACAGAAGTAAGCATTAGCGGTGTTGCCATAGCAACACTGCTAACGCTACTTCTGTTCTGAAGCCATGAAGTCACTGCTGTTCTCTCTAAGAATCAGGATTATTTTGACAAAAGCGAGTGAAAGTGTACAAATGTACACCGTTTTCAGGACTTGTGACACACAATGCCATTGTGAAAGACTATAACAGCACATAATAGTGCAGTTTTCAGACCTCTCGGTCACGCTACATGTTGACACAGAAAATGAAAGTACCCTACAGTTAATAAGCATCACAGTGGTGGAATTAACCAAACACTATTTTAAATTATTGCTTATTCTGAAATAATGGCAGGATCAGCCACATAACCTCCTTTAAATACATTTTAAATAGCAGGATGAACCACAAAATGTATTTAACATGTGGCATCTCTTATGTTTGTGAGCAATATATGGGGTTATTTCTGTGTGTGGGGGAAGGGGGTGGTTGTGCTTCAATGGCCCAAAACATGTTGTATAAACAGAACATGACATGGCCTGAGTGAAGATATCATATTTATCTTCACTTGAGGTAATGACGATAAGATATCTCACTTGTGGCTTCGCCACTCATGAGATATCATGATATCATGGCCTGTCGTGAAGATAAATATACTCAGACCATGTCATATCCCTATATATATATATATATATATATATATATATATATATATGTATATATATAAATGTGTGTGCATGTGTGTGTATATATATATATAAACACATACATATATATATATACAGTATATATATATATATATATATATATATAGGATATGCAATGGGGCTACTGGAAATATTACTGATATTTTCCGTGAGTGCAGTTTGATCTTATGACCTCATGAGTGGCGGAGCCACGAGTGAAGTCCTAGGTCAAACTTCTCAAAGATAATATCAGTGATATTTTCAGTAGCCCATTCATATGATTATGTAATGGCTAGTTTTTCTTTTTTGGTCTGTGTTTTCAAGTTTTAAATATTTATATAGAGAGTTGCTGTTTCTCTGCTGTTTGTGGCTTGAAGAGGTAACTAGAATTACTGGAAGCGATTGCTGGCATTGTGGCATCTGAGTGGCTACCAGTTGGAAGAGTGTCATCTGATTGGCTGCAGTTTTGTGTGTGGGCCAGTTTAATAGTTTTAAAAGCATGACTGTGGCAGCACTCGCTTAGCGGGGAAGACAAGTTGCCATTGTGAAGTTGTGTTTTGTTTTATTTGTTTTTTTATTTGCAAAGTAATTATCTGAGATGTAAGCTATGTGGTTGATCCTGCTTTTCTGAGGAGCAATCTGGCTGATCCTGCTTTCAGCAGCAGTTTGACGTGATGAGGGAATGCTGTGTGGAGGAGCTGTGTACTGTTGAGGAGGTAGGTGTCAAGAAAGAAAGTTCTCCAACCTGGGAAGAGGTAGACTAGGTGCCAGGAAAAAGGGAGGAGGTGATGTTCTGAAGTTGTGAGAGCACTGAAATGTCACAAGAAAAGAGTGAAACAGAAAAAACAAATAAAGTAAACATCTCAGTATGAATGCTGTTTTGACACTGAGGAGATTTAGAACTGGAAGTGGGCCACAGGTGAATTCCGTTATTTAACATGTACTTTGTGCTACACTGTGGTATGGTGTTGATGACAGTAAGTTGTAGGTGGAAAAGAATGTGTTAGGTAGAATGTGCAGGGACAAGCAAAACAAGAAACACTGCTTTAAAAGCTCTAATGTGACGTGGTGTTGTGCCAGTGGAGTGTTTGGAGCAGCTCTGTTGATGGAGACTGGGGAGCTGATGGTGCAGTAGTTTAAATATGCAGCTGGGATTAAAAAAAAGTCTGTAACTCTGAGATGAGGTGCGGTGGAGGTTGGAGACATGTTATGTTTGTATCTTTATTTTGAGTGACTTCTGCAAGGGTTATATCTGATGTTGAAAAAGATTTGGGAGAAAGTGAAAGTGTTCTGTGTGCTGCTGGACAAAAATGAAATTGTTAATGGAGCTGGAATGCAAGTGAGCAGGTGAATTTAATTGTACAACTTATGCTGCCAGCTCCCCACCAATCAAAAGTTTTCTGAGTAGTTGTGGTGAAGCAGATTGTGTCTGGTTATTACCTACAGTGAGGATAAATGACCTACAGTGAGGATAAATGTGATGTTCTCACTGTAGGTCTGACCAAGTAAAAATACTGCTGTTATTTGCCACTTTCATCCTCACCCCATTACATAAATATGTGTATCTATCTATCTATCTATCTATCTATCTATCTATCTATCTATCTATAAATATATACATACACACACACACACACACACACACACATGGTCATGCCCATATAGTTAGGGTTGAGTAGGGATTTCAATGTTAAGCTCGTAATTTTGCACTTTGATAACTTTGCAACCATTCAATGGATTTGCACAACATTTGGTATTCCCTGTCCTGTGGGTAGATCTCCTGATGTGATAAGTTATGTTCCGGTCAAATGTGCACTCTCCAAGTTATGGAGAGGTGAAAAAAACATTGACTTTTTGGGGATTTTTCTTGTCTACAGCCCACAGTTTGTGTTTTTCATCTGAAATTTTCAGGGCTGAAAGGGACTACCCCACAGATGTGCCTTTTGTTAGTCTGGTGAAAAAAAAATAATAAGCTGTTTTTAATGTATTGCAGTTTAAAAATTTGGAAAAAAAATCATTTCTGAGCATGGTCAGTCAGCACTACAATATAGCTGTATGAAGCAAAGAAGGAATCCTACTTTGTGTGGGAAAATTCCTTCTTCGCAAGGCTGCTATTTTGTTTTCAGTTTTGCCTGAAAAATTCAAATTTGGAAACCTCCCAAAATTATATTCTGGGGAGGAAACCACACATGCAGCTCGCTTATTGGGACCCTATAGGTGCATTCTGCACTTTACCACTCAAAAATGCCCTTATAGTGTGTTTTATTTAACATTTGAATTCTTTGTTTGTATCGGCGTCATGTGAAATAGGATCTTGATTTGTATGATGAGATACAAAGTAGGATCCTACTTCATGAGCCAAAAATCCAGGAATATTTATTTTAAAAGAAAAAAATGCTTCTGCTAACATCAGGGTGCCGATTTACCATGTTGGCGCTAAGTGCAGGTATCCCCAGCTGAATCCAACAGTCCACCACATTGCTGACATCCGGGGTGCCCAATCCCCATGTCAGCACTAGATGCCAGTGTCCTTAGTTGAACATAACAGTCTCCCATATTGCCGACAACAGGGTGCCCAATCCCTGTGTCAGCAATAGCCCCCTCAAGGTGGGACGCTGGGGAGCCCACTCCCAGTGTCCCCAGTTATGTCATACCCCCCCAACACCAGAAGTACTGCCGCACACTGGGGAGCCCACCCCCAGTGTCCTGAAAAGTTTATTTTATTCATTATTCTTTTGCCAGTATCGGGTTGCCCAATCCCCATGCCAGCAGTACAACCCTCCCCAACTGAGTGGGACACTGGGAAGCCCACTCCCAGTGTTCCCAGTTATGTCTCCCTATATGGTGGGACACTGGACAGCCCACCCCAATCCTTACCATCAGAGATCCTCTTCTGTGGGCCAGGGCACATCTGCACTCTTAAAAGCTGAACCACAAACTGAAGAATCAAAGTAAGTGCTATGTAATGGCGGTCAATGGCATTTTTAACTTATGTTGATGTCTCAGCCATTTTTTGTTATTTATTCACCAAATTTTCAATATGGGCTTTTGGAACCCAATCTCATGAACACTGGCACAAACAAATTTCATTACTCTGTCCCAAAGGGTGATTTCACGGTCATTCTGCAAAATCACCTTTTTGGACCAATTAGTAACATGACAGTGCCAGTGTTCATGAGGAGGGGTCCCAAAAAGACCATGTTGAAAATGTGGTGCAAAAATACCAAAAAACACCGAAGTTATGCGTGGTCTTTGAAATTTTGTTATGCACATGCAAAACTTTGGCAATTTTTTTATATTATCAATACAACTTTCCAACATTGCCATTTTTTCACACCACCTCATGAACAGTACAGCTGTCGTTTTTCATATCCTGCCTAAAACATGTTTTTGCTCCTGTTGTGCACAGTGGCATATACGCTGCATGAAATCACATTTCAGGACTAATTAACAAAATGACAGTGCAAGTTTTCATGAGGCGGGATCCCCAAAAGGCCATGCTGAAAATTTGGTGAAATAATTCCTAAAAATGCCTAAGTTACGTGCTTCCGTTTAATTTATTCAATGCACTTGCATAACTTTAGTACTTTTAATATTTTTATGCCAAATTTTCAACATAGCCATTTTTTCACACCACCTCATGAACAGTACAGCTGTCATTTTTCACATCCTGCTCAAAATGTGCTTTCACACCTGTGGCGCAGAATGGCATTGCAGTTGTGCATAATAGCATGTTGTCCCGGTTTCCCCCCTTTCCCCCACAAAAGACAAAACTATTTATATGTTGTTTTGCTCAGATTGGAAATGAATTTATTATATATCATGCTTTCATTTACAATTCCAATCATCATTTATTATTGTCTTTTCCACAATTCTATCTTTCTTGCATCCACATACTGTATATGTCAATCTCTGATCAACCCTCTTTCTTCTTCTTCTCGCTTCCCCAGGTGAAAATCTGGTTGCCTTCTTCTTCTCTTTTCTGGTAGGTAATGGTGAGAACCAAGACCACTTTTTCTCCTTCAGTTCCTTCTTCTTTTCATCATATTCCTTTTTCCTTCCCCCTCCCTCCTCCCCTTCTCCCCCACCCCACTGCCATCCACCTCTGGCAGTCCTGTTCCATCCTACCAGACAACCTTTGCCATCCACCTCTGACAGACCAAACTATTCCCTCATTATATCCATTATCCATTCTCTTTTGATGGGTGGGTGGGAGGCAACAAAAACTTCAGCACAAAGTGGCTGAGCTACCACTGTGCTGACCATTATGTACCCTTTTCAACCCCTTCCCTTCCTGTCTACCTACCTATTGTTCTCTCCCCACCTATCCCTCCTCTTATCTCCTCCCCTTCCTCTGAGCACACCATCTTACTTAACAGAGGAGGGGTGCACCAGGACAACTTGGTCTGCCCCTTAAAGGGCAAACTCTATTGTCCCAGATTCCCCCCTTTCCCCCACAAAAGACAAAACTATTGATATGTTGTTGTGCTCAGATTGGCAATTAATTTATTATATATCATGCTTTCATTTACAATTCCAATCATCATTTATTATTGTCTCTTCCATAATTGTGTCTTTATTGCATCCATATGTATGTCAATCTCTGATCTTCACTCTTTCTTCCTCTTCTCGCTCCCCATGTGAAAACATGGGTGCCTTCTTCTTCTCTTTTCTGGTAGGTAATGGTGAGAACCGAGACCACTTTTTCTCCTTCAGTTCCTTCTTCTCATCATATTCTTTTTTTCTTCCCCCCTCCCATCCTTCCCCGCCTTTTTCCCCATAGCCAGTCTTCAGCTTGCGTTGGATGGCTGGCCTTCCCCCCTTTTTTGGATAACTCCTCCCCTCACCCCCAATTTTTATTTTCCTTCTTGTCTCCTCCATGTCTCTATAAATCACATCAGCTCTGTGTTAAACATGTCTATTGATTATAAAATAAACTAAATAAAAAAAAAATGTCTATTGCTAAATCTGACAAGTGTATACAATCTGATCTGTAAAAATCCTCTACCCATTCTTCCAACACTTGCAGTATTACATGCCCACCCATCTTTCTTACCATAGTTCCTACCCTTCTGTTCATCTTTCTCCTTGCTCTGTCTATTGCTACTGACTGTGTTCATATCTCCATACCCTCCTTGGTATCATGTCGGACCAGGTTATGGCCACCCCTGGCCCCCACTGTTGTATTTTTTCAAAGTCCTTTTTTACCTGCATATATGTGTCAACCCATGGTTTTCCCCCAATATCATTCCCCCCTAGGTGTATAATAATTAAATCTGGAGTGGGTCACCGCTCTTTCATTTCCTTCAGGGTAGGAAGAAGCTATCCCCATCTCATCCTTCATATGCCACGCCAAAACAACCTACATTTTCATATGTCCTGGTACAGCTGTTTTCCCCCAGTCTTCTTCTCAGCTCTCTTTTCCACCCAATAGATGTAGGAATGCCCACAGATCCATATTTCTGTAATCCTCCCTCTACCTATAGGATTTAAGCAAAAATATACATCTTAAACATCTTCTGGCCCCTTGCTTGCATTGCCCCCTTCTTTAGCCCCAATACCCCCCTTCTCCCCCATCTGGTTCCGCACCTGCAAAACAAACACAGCTGGCATGTTAATCTCCAAACTGTAGGGCTGAATATACCTCTTGTAGCTGGCAGACTGCCATCACCCTTTTTTGAACATGTTAGCCACTGTTTCCCCTGCCACAGCCTATTGTGATGCAGCCCCTATTCAAAAAGAATGAGATGAATAATTGTCTGGGTTCTTGCCCAGAAACTCCATGCCTTTTTTGAGCATGGCCGTTATTTGGTAGCTTTTCACTTTCTTCCCATCGCCATGCACAAATAATCTCCCTTTCTTAATCCCACGCTCTGCGGCGTAAACCCACAAAGCCTTTACTGGGCACACTGTGCCACCTATGTGAAGCCTGATGGATATGGTTCAACTGTTCCCCTCTTGATCTGTTTTTGACCTCTTAATTCTTATCTGTATTTCATCCCTCCCCTGTCTTATGTGTTCCCATTCTAACCCCCCTTCTTCATCCTTTCTTCCATGCCCTACTGCCTTGCTCACTCTCAGGGCCCCTGCAAACATTACTAAGTAGATTGTGTGAAATAACTGCTCCTCATCCTTAGATCTGCAGATTGCTGGTAATACGCCCTTAAATTTTGTTAGCCAATGTTCTGCTATTGGTCATCTACAGTCTTTTGGTCTTTGTTTTAGCCTACTCCACCCTTGCATCATTATCCTAATCAACATTGTCTTGGTCGGGTCCTTCCATTTCTTTAGGGTGGAAACTAAACTAATCCCCGCCAGATGAATACCGCCATAGTGGTGTGAGCCATTCCTTTCTGCCATTGGTCCACAGTGAACTTCCCTAACTGTTCCTTTGTAAGTGGCCCACTTACATCCATGTGATGTGTTTCCCTGAATCTTTGTAACACCCGCCAAGCCCCTTCGTAGGCCCTCAAGGTCCTTGGTGCCATGAGCTGCGAAACAGCATTTCAGCTCCCTCTTGCCAACGTCCAAGATGTTCATTGGTATGGGTGTTTTCCATTCCTCTGCTGTTGGGGACAGCATCCGGAAATGATCCAGCTGCAGACGGGAAAGGCTGTCATCTAGGGTGTTTTCCACCCCTTCTATGTGCTTAGCCCTGAATTACATATTCAATTGCAACACTCTTAATACCAGCTGTCTTAACACCCCCATGACCATCTCAGACCTAACTCCTCTGTTGTTTAAAACCTCTACCACTGCCTTGTTATCACACCAAAATGTAACTTTCTGGTTCCGCAAATCTTTGCCCCATACCAATGTGCATGCCCAAATGGGCATAATTTCTAGCAGTGCGATGTCCTTTACCTTCTCTTCTTTCACCCAGCTTTCTGGCTATGGCTCAGAGAACCATTTTCCTCTGAGACTGCCTCCCATTTCTAACCCCTCAGCCACATCTGTATATAGTTTCAGGTCCGTATTGTAAACTCAATCCTCTTGCCAAAAGGAACAACCATTATAATGGCTAAGGAATTCTTCCCACACATTAAAATTCTCCTTTACCCCTTTTGTTATGTCCACCCAGTGGTGTGGCCTGGTTATTCCTGCTGTGGCCCTCGCTAGCCACTTGGTGAAGAGCCTACCTGGTCCAATTGCCTTGCAATAAAAGTTGAGATGACCTCTAACCTGTTACACCTGTCTCAATTGCACTCACCTCCTGCTCGTGTATAACTGAATGAGTTCTTTTAGTTTGCTCACTTTGTTGTCTGGCAATCTAAACAACTCTCTGTGTGTCTACTTCTATACCTAAGAACTCTTAACACTTTTTCCAGGGCCTTCTGTTTTTTTCTGGTGCCAATGGTAACCCCAGTTCTACACATGGTTCCTGGAAGCTGGCCAGCATCCCTTCTGTCTCCTTCCTACCACTGCCAATTAACATAAAGTCATCTAAATAATGTATGACCATCTTGTGACCTGTTTTTTCTTGAAATATCCACTGTAAACAGGTGTTGAATGCTTCAAATGTAGCACAGGCTATGGAACAACCCATGGGCATAGCTTTTTCAGCATAGTAGTGGTCCCCCACCATGAAACCCAATAGGTCCCAACCCTCTCTCCTAACTGGAAGCAATCGGAAAGCAGACTCTATATCTGTCTTGGCCATCCAAGCATTGGGGGTCAGTCTTACAATCTGTACCTCTTCCTCTAATGTGGCATAGGAAACCCAACTGTGTTCCTCCCTTATAAAATCATTCACTGATTTCCCTTCTGGAAATGACATATGGTGAATCACCCTGTATTCTCCCTTCTATTTCTTGGCGACCAGGCCCAATGGGGAAATTCTCATGTTCTGTAATGGGGGGTTTGAAAATGGCCCCTCTATCCTGCCTGCTGCCTTTTCTTTCTCTATCTTTTCCCTCAAAATGTCCTCCTTTCCTTTTACTGACCCTAAATTGTTAGCCTCTCTTGCCTTTCTTGGGCAGTCACAGTGCAATGGAAAACTTGTTCTAAAACCCTTGTTCAATGCTTTTTTCCCCCTTTTTGTCTGGATACTTTTTTAACCATTTTTCCCACGCCTCTAACCTTATGGGGTTTCTTGCACCTTGGAATTGCTCAGCTACCCACTCCCTCTCTTTTTTCCCCACCTCCTTTCTTACCTCCCCAACACTGTTCCCTTTGTTCAGTAAGTCTGGCCCACCCAACCGCCATATGCTCTTCCTCTCTAACCTCTATGCCAGGATTGTCCTCTACACCCCTATCCATCCCAAAAGGGCTGCTGTCCTGTCCCTTGACTCCCTCCTCCATGAGCCCCTTGTGTTCATGTTGTTCTGCATCTGCTTGCTGGATGGGCTCCCTCACATCTCGAGCATGCATGCCGGAATCGGCATTGGGGCCATGAACAAAATGCTCTATTGTATCCCCAGCAACTCTTCTGAGGTACCGCCCCTTTCCTATTTCTCCCTCTGATGTAGATTGATCAGTTACATAGTCTGTTTATAAATCCAACTGCTTTGTATCCCATCTCACATCCCCATAGGTCGCCATTCTTTGCAGAAAGAATTCGTCATAGTATATCCAACCCATTCCTCCTTTTGCCTTGGCCCTTCTTACTATCAATGAGTACATAATAAGTGGGATGCCCAGTTCTGGTTTTTTTTCTAGTACTATTGCTGAGTATGTTGTGAAACCCACAAACCACCCATCCCACGTCTTTCCTTTTGTAAATTTGTCCTCATCCTTCTTCCCCAATAAAACTATGGCTGCCACCATCTCGCTCTTCCCGATACTCTCTGTTTCTTCATATTTCACAGCAGACTTTCTACTTACTAAGGCGAATATGTCTACATACTCCCCTTTCCAAATTTTCTCCTTTATAGTTAATGGTACGTGTTCCCCTGTTCTCATCCCCGTGGCTCCTATGTCTTTTGTTCCTTTACCTATACTGTCAGTCACTTTCTCTGCTTCTCCCGTTGTCTCTTTTTCTGACCTGATCTTGGCTAAGGCCAATTCCATCTGCCCCAGACCCCCTGTCCCAAGGGCCACAATAATTTGGCTTATGCAGTCTTTGATGCTTTCGTCCACCAAGCCTAATACTTCACCTGTGGCTTTGTCCATTCCTTGTGGCCTGTTGTCCTCAGGATACCCTGGCCTGGTCTCCAGTGGCTGGATGCTTGATTGAGGCAGAGGAACCACTGTGCATGGGGGAACCGGTCTGGGTTCCAGTAGTTGGACTACCATCTGTTAATGAGGAGGTACTGACGGTTCTGGTACTTGGGGCAGTGGTGGAACTGGGCTGACTGATTGGAGAGGCACTACCTGTGGTAGTTGCAGCATTCTTGGGCTGCGTGGCCTCCCCACCTGTCTTTTCCCCCCACCCCTTTCCCTTTTTCCGCTTTCCTTTTCTCCCTGGATCTCCCCGGTTCCTCCCCTTCCACCATCTGCCACATCTTGTTGGCCTTCTCTGTTAATTCCATGATTGCCTTGTAGGCATCCTCTTTTGTTGGCCTGTTCATCTTTGGTGCCATTTCTCCTTGGGAACCTGTATAAATGCTGTGAATAGAACTGAACAAAAGATGTCTTCATTAATGACTAATACTACGTTTATGACCTTACCTTGTCTTGTCCCCGAAATGCCCTTTCATCCGCTCGCTTATAGGTATCTTTTCATCTATATATTGTCACCATACTCTACTCATACCCCTCCGTCCGTGCACCCTACCCCCCTCCTTCGCCTGTGCTGTTATGTTCCCCTGTGTTAAAACCCAGTCCTTGTATTGCTCCCTACTCCATTCCTTTCATTCATTCCCATTCTCCCATTTCCTTCAGGTGCCCCACTTCCCCTTAGAAAGGCCTCTTCACACCTGTCCATGTGGGTATCAACCTGGATTCACCAGACCACCCCTTTCGTCTCTTGGCTCTGACTCTGACATCCCCCAAACCTCTTAGACCTTTTATCCTGTGCTATTAGGCCTCTATAGGCCACCAACCCTTTTGCATGTCCTCGCTAGGCCTGTCCCTTGTCCCTCTACTGCTCCTCCATGTCTCTGGTCCCACCATGCAGCCCTTGTCTCCTTTGAATCTGCCATTGTTCTGTTCCTGTCTTGCCTAAATTTATTTTCATTTTTTGTCCCCCCGCAATCCCTGCACCTCATGTGGCTCTTGTGCCTTCGCGATCATCATTGCCTTCTACCCATCAGCGTCTGACATCACTAGGTGGCCTGTGTCAGTACGTCCTACTAAGTCCCTCCCTTTCTAGCCTATTTCCTTTCTTGTTTCACAAGCCTGGTGTCCTGCTCTCCCCATGTGCGCTCCAAGCCTCTCTGGTCTACGCTCCCAAAACTCAAGTGCATTGGGACTCTTCTTGCACCCTTTTTCTTTTAAAATGTAGGCACAGCATCCTGCCTTTTTTTACTTTTAATCATGCAATCAACAGAAACTTTCTTGGCCTCTGCCCCAAAGTGAATGTCATCCAAACTACAGCTAGGCTCTACTGTGATGTCTGACATCATGCCGCGTGGCCTTAACCCACTTGCTCGACCAACAAGCATTCCAGCTGGCTGGCATCACACCCTTCACTCTTTTTTCCTTCTCAGAACTTGAAAAAACTCTTACAACACTCCATCTCAACCTATTATATGCTGCTGTCAGGCCTTATTCACCTGGCAAAGGCGTTTTCATTCTCGACCAGATCGCTCTCTCTCTGTCTCCATTTACTTGCTTCAAAATTGCATCTCCCCACACAAATCCCCTATTCTTGCTCTCTCTCTCTCACCACCAACATTCGTCCTGCTTCTAGTCGGGTCTATCCATCTCTTTTTTTTTTTTAAACTTTCAAGCATAGCCTCCAGCCCAAAACTTACTCTATTGCCCCCATGCTGGGCCCAAACACTCAGCAAACAACGTTCCAGTGTTACATCCCCTTCTTCTGGCTGCACTCTGCTGCTCACCATTTGTTATCAGTTATATACACTTTTTATCACATGCCACAGTGAGCCAACACTACCAGTCAAGAACCGTGTATTTAAACCATTTTTTTGATTGACCACATAGTGCTGCTTACATTTTAGTGCTGTCCCAACACAAACCTCAGCCACTGCTCTCATGATTCAAATGCCAATCTGACATGCTGTAGTTTTCACTGTAACTAGCAACAAAACTTAAGCAAAAAGTGGCTGAGCCACCACTGTGCTGACCATTATGTACCCTTTTAGCCCCTCCCTTTCCTGTCTACCTACCTATTGTTCTGTCCCCACCTGTCCCTCTCCTTAACTCCTCCCCTTCCTCTGAGCACACCATCTTACTTTACAGGGCAGGGGTGCACCGGGACAACTTGCTCTGCCCCTTAAAGGGCAAACTCTATTGCCTTGCATTTCATAATTTCTCTGTACTGAGGTACATGAGGTGGGGTGATAAGAAGGCTATGCTGACAGTTTGCTCTCTGTTGTTCAACACACTTTTATTTATTTTATTTAAAATTTGTTAACTGGGTAAAGACACTAGGCAAAGCTCTTTTTCGGGTCTGACCCAGACATTTAACAAACAGAACAAACAGTTTACATACAATCAATTAAAACAATTACATGCTTTGACAGATAACAAATAACTTTTAAACTTTGCCTTGAACCCAGTCAGGAAATTAATAGATCTTACAGACAAGGATAGATCATTCCACAAATAAGCAGCTGAGGATACGAAAGAACTAGAGCCATACTTGTTCTTAACAGCATTTACTTTTAAAACAATTCCTGAGTTAGATCGCAAATTTACTTGGGAGCCCCTGTATTCATGTAGGTCTGATAATGGAGAAAGGTTCTTTGCATATATGACCTGATGAATCAAATTGCCCAAAGCATATGTACATTTTAACTTCGGTGATAGCCATCCCAAGGGAGAGTACAAAACACAATGATGTGTTAGTACTGGTACACCAAGAACAATTAGACAAATATTATTATATGCCACACACAAAATATGGCCCTCACTTACTCCCAAATTATAATACAAGGGAGAAACATAGTCAAGATGTGGCAGTAAAGTACCCATTGCAATGGATTTTCAAGACTTATAAGACAGAAAGGCCTTAAATTTATATAATGACCCCAACTTACAATTTATTGTCTTACTTACCACCTTGACCTGAGAAGAAAAGCTAGGCAGCAATCAATAAGGACTCCCAAGTACTTAAATTCTTTTACTTGTTCAAGTAAACCACCAGATCTATCATAAATCTGCAAACTTGGGTTTTCCTTTAACCGAGGAGTACTTCCAAATACCATGGACATAGTCTTCTTTATGTGTCAAAACCATTTGATTAGATAGCAACCAAGAACCATGTGTTTCAATATCACACTGTAACCCTTCATTAATCTGTTTGATTGTCGGACCCTGATGGTATAAAATTAAATCATTAGAGTAAAGAAGGCAACTACTACCAGTAAATATAGAGGGAACTTGATTTATAAATAGGGAGAACAACAGAAGTGCAAGTATTGACCCCTGTGGTACTCCACACAAAATTGATTGTGAATAATTTATTTATTATTTATTGAAATTGTTTCACCAGGATGGCACACTGAGCAGAAAGATGCTCATCTCCCGGTGCGGCCTGGGGGCTGAGGGTACAATGAGAGATAACTCACAGGTTATGAAGAGTTACATATGGAGGAAAACCAGTAGAACATAGCTGAGCACAATTACAGCAATACAGTAGACAGATTCAGTTGAACAGTTTACAGAGAAAGTTTCAGTTATGCAGTTGCAGGATACAGTTGTGTGATGGAATAGGGACAAGACAAACAGTACAGTTCAACAACAACACTAGGCAGGCATAGATTATATTACAGAATGGGATAATATTGGATAGATGAGGTGTGACACTGAGTGGAGAAAATGTGAGGATCAGGCAGTATCAAGGAGGGTTTAGGACAGGGCAAAGCCCATGTACTAGAAGTGCTGAAGTTGGTATAGATAAGCCAGCTTCCATACCATAAGCTAGGTGCCACTGGTCAGGCAATCAGGAGGGGGGATAAAGGGGACACCTTTGTGGCTTAAGTGCAGGAGCAATTTACCAAGAGGTAGTTTACTAGAGCTGAAGACAGGGAGTGGGTAGAGAAGGAGTGGCGAATTTAGGGAGGAAGTTCATTCCAGAGTTTGGGGAAGTGGTAGGAGAAGGCAGATTGCCCAACAGTGGTTTTCTGCCTAGGGATTTGAAGCTTCCGTTCATCGAGGGATCTGAGGGCATTGAAGGGGAGGGAGCTGGGGTAAGTAAGGTAGAGAGGTATGAGGGCAGGGCGTCAATCCAAAATTTGGCTACAAATTTAGCACAGTGTTGCAGGCGACAGTTTTCGAGGGAAGGGAATGCGAGGTCATGGTAGAGGTTGCAGTGATGGGTGCGGGGGGTGGCATTGAGGGCCAAGTGACAGAAAGCATGGAAAAGTGTGTCCAGACAAAACAGAACATATAGAAACTCACTGAGACCTCCCTTCCAAGAAACTCTTTAGAAAAGTTACAACAGCATCTCAAATACCCAACCCTGTTAACTTTTGACAAAGCAAATTATGATTTATTAAATCAAAAGCCCAGGTCAGGTGCACAAACACTGCCCCATAAGGAGACCTCTATCACGACCCTGGAAGACGGCATTCGTGAACTTGACCAAAGTCGTGCCCATCCCCCTTCCACCTCTGAATCCATGCTGTTCAGTGCACAGGACACCGCTGAACTATAAAAAGTTTGTAAGCTGTTTTACCATCAACTTTTGTAAGATCTTACTTAATGAGTTTAATATACATATAGGACAGTAGTCTTCTGTAGAGACAGCATTGGCCTTTTTAGGGATGTGTACCATTCTTGTAGCCTTCCATGCTATAGGAAACACCCTGGTAGTTAATCACAAATTATATAATAAACAAAGAGGGTCAGTGATAAAAGGTGCAACAATCTTTACAAACCTTGCATCCAATCCACCTCCACAATTGCCAAACTTATCAGGCAGTTGACATAAGAGGTTAGACACCTCAGTTGCAGCTATGTTACTGAAATAAAGCTTGGGCAAAGCGCCAATTAAGTCAGAAACATTTGGATTCTCAGTCTTTGTATCACGTCTCCCTGAAATACCATCAGCACCAAACGCATCAGAAACAAAACCAGGGACATCTGTAAACTTTTCATTTAACAAATTAGCCATCTTAAATGCATCAGTTACCATACCTCCTTAAGAGTTAAGAAAATAGTTACTCTCTCCTTCGGAGATACAAGGGAATGTATAGTGTCCCCAAAACTCTTAGAGTCAGAGGATGCTGCCTTTAATTTGAAAATAATCAGATTTAGCCTGTTTTATTTTATTACTAGCCAAATTTTGCTAAGATCTATAAGCCTGCAATAAAGCTAAGATGGGAGACTGTTTGTAAGCTTACCAGGCATCATTTTTCTGCTTAATAAAAATCTTCAAATCATTAGAAAACCACCTATTTTTGACACCCCTTACCCAGAGTGTGCGTAAAGAGAATAATTGTTCTTGTAGTTCTGATAATTGCTGACAAAAGAAGTCAGCAGAGCAGTCTGGGTCTGGGATCGTATTTGGAAAATGACCAATCCAGAATTTGTAGTTCATGTCTCACTCTCTCAGGTGGAAGATTATTAAAATTATAAAACTGTACTATACGGGAATGTAGTCAAGACCGTTCAAAGTTAAGGACACCAAATATGACCTGTTGGTCACTTACTGAATCACCCAGTACCCCTGAATGTTATAGTATATGTACCTTGTTAGTAACAATCCAATCAAGAATGGAATGGTTCTCAGATACAGAATTAAGCCTTATACACTCAGTTATAAGTTGAAACAAGTTGTAGGAAAGCAGTAAGTTTTCATAATCAAGAACATCAGCTTTTGCCAAATTCAAGTTGACATCTCCTAATAAAATAAAATCCCTATTCAGAATATTAGGTGATATAATGTCAAAGAATTCCTTTAACCCAGCTTTCCCACACAAAGGGGGATTGTATAAACATCCTATAACCACATGTTTAGAACCTCCCAAAAGCAGATTCAATAATAACCAGCCACTTTGTAACTTGGAACTTTGGATAGAAAGCAACAGTGAGACTTCTAAATGGTCCAAATAATATGACGCTACCCCTTCAGCTGTCTTTTTACCCTTACAATCTGCTCAAATTAATTTGTACCCAGGAATCATGCATATATTATCGGCAATGGAAGGCTTTACCTAGGACTCAGAAATCAACACCATGTCAGGTTTATATAATGTCATAAGAGCCCCAATATCGGCCAATTTTGGAAACAAGCTCCTGGTATTAACATGGAGCATTTGAATCCATGGGCTTTAAATCACATAGAGTTGTCAGCAAAATTGTTCTGGGGTGCAGAACTTAAAGGATCAGCATTAGCCTCTATGTCTCCAGCCAAAGCAAGCAGTAGTAATGCAACAAATATTTTAAAAGAAGACCAAAGGCAGATTATAACCCCAAAACATATAGGATATGTGAACCATGCTAAGATGAACCCTAAAGCTCACAAAGTTGATTTTTCAGAATACAGTAAATAAAACATAAGTGCCTTCTTTACATATTAACAAATGTGACATGGTAAACTGATTGGGGGAATATTGGAAAGGGTCAAAAGCCACATTTCCAAAACCCATGTACTAATAAGCAACTTAACAAACTAACCCACACACAAACACTACCTAAAAACCCATTGTACACTAAATCTCAAATAACAGGGTTAGTGGCACTGTCCTCCTTGTCCTCCCTCAAACTCAGGAACACTTTTCCATACTTTGCAGCCGGAGCCGATGTAGCCACCATTTCAAATGATGCCATATTTCATGGGAAGCAAATTTTAAATCCTTCAACCCCTCCCAATGGGCTGCCACAACTAATGAGGGGGGAGTGGATGTGGCAAACAGAAAGAGCTCAGAGGCAAAGGAGATGTATAGTTTACCAAAGGGATGATTCACTGTGTTAGGTGCAATCACTTTTAAAATGCTAGCTAGACAGTCACAGTCACACTCACAACAAAATAAAATCGGCAAATTGGCAAAATGTACAATAAAAGCACTGAAGTTATAGGTAGCACAGTTCAGCTCAATGTAGAAGCATAAATGGGATGGCACAGCAATCAATTAGACAATTCAAGTTCCAATTCAGCTCCAAATGTCACTCACAGCTTCCCAGAAATTTAAGCACATATGGGGCACAGCTTTACACAGGATCACTTCTCTGAGACTAGTACGGCTTGTGTGTCATACTGCAGATGGAAGAACAATGGGTCAAGGGAGCCTGCCACACTCCCTCAAACTCAGGAGCACTTTGCCACACTTCACCGCTGGAGTTGATGTAGCTGCCATATCAAATGCCACCACATTTAGTTGGCAGTAAGCTTTAAACCCTCAACCCCTTCCAATGGGATGCCACAACCAATGGGGGTGGGGTGGGTGCAGCAAAGAGCAGGAGCTCAGAGGCAAAGGAGATGTAGACTTTACCAAAGAGAAAGTTTGCTGTGTCAGGTGCAGTCACTTTTAAAATGCTAGCTAGACAGTCACACTCACAACAGAATAAAAAGTTGCAAATTGGCAAAAAGTGCAATAAAAGCACCCAAGTCACAGTTCAGGTCAACGCGAAAGTTACATAGGAGGGACCTGTGCTTCCATGCATGCATATTGTAATTGTCTCTGATTTTCATGTGGGCGCACAGGGCCCTCCTATGTAACTATAACTATAGAGATATTGTAATTAACCCTCATCTCCTTGTTGGAGTGCAGGGTCTTATGGGCCCTAGGCTTCCATCACACTCCCATTACTACATAATGGTATCCATTTGTTGGTGTGCAGGGTCCAATGGGCCCTGTGCTCCCATCTACCCATAATTATAGAGACCCAGCACAGGCCTAGAGCCTTTCCAAGTAACCCTTGTGCCAGAAATGGTGCAATATCTCAGTAATGATAGGAACACTGGAAAAAAATCCACCGCAATTGAAATCATGGCCTGACAACCTGCATGTGTGCTTGTACTAAGCAGCATTTAGCGAAAGATCTGTATCTCTTACTGTTTTTGAGATATAGGTGCTGAAAGGTACTACAGCTACCACAATGTTATTCTATGGTAAATTTCTAAATTTTGGAATGTTATAACTATGGAACAGATGTAAATTTTATCACCACACCAGCAATAGGTACATCTGTAGAGCAAGTCCTTTTTACCCTACAAATTTGTGCCCTATAGTTGTAATCATTTATTTGCCATGAAGTGGCAAGGAAATAGCAATTTTTTAAAAGTTCTGTAGCAAATTTGTGACACTTTTGCTAATTTTCAAAACTTTCATAAATTCATGAAAGTTTAGCAAATGTACTTTTGCAAATTTGTGACATTTCCAATGAAAAAATTGAAAAAAAACTTAGTTCTGAGCATTATTCTAAAAACTAATGTCAGGATTTGTGTTCCTCAGGTCCTGATTAGGTAAACACAACTATTGGTGTTTACAAAGGGCCATTATTTTTTGAATTTCATCATTGTTTAGCCGTCGCTATCTGAAAACAAGAAGGCGGCAGCACAATGCTACAGAACCCATCTGCGAAAGTCAAAATTGCTTGCGCAAAAGTACTTTTGAGGCAGACATCTATTTTTTTCCCCATAGGCTATAATGGGAACCTTTAAACTTTAATACATTTTGAACAGATTAATATTTTTTCACCAAACCTTCAAAAGCAGATCAGTGAGCCAGATCCCATATACTCTAACAATTTCAGACCACACCCCCAAACCGTTTTGAACTTAGAGATGAGCAAAGAATTTGCACAAAAAATGGTAAATTTTACATGTTTTGGCACTCCATGGCTCCAGAACTGCACATCCAACCGAAACAAAACTTGCCAGATCCAGCTATCTATGGTACCAGATGGTGCATGCACAATTTCAGGCAAATCGGATAAATGGTTGCAAAGTCATTAAAGTGCAAAATTTGGGGTTTAACGTAGAAGTGGCCATGCAACCCTAACAACAGTATAGGGCACCGTGCCTTATAATATATTGTAGGGCATGGTAGTACCCTATAGTTAGGGTTGGTACAGTCTTTCAATGTTAAATTTCAATTTTTGCACCTTAATAACTTTGGCATTTTTCGACAGAATTGCCCACAAATTGCTTTGTGCTGTCATGTTGCTAGTGTCTCAAGATATGGAATGTTTTGTGATGACAGCTTTTATGGTTTTTGAGATATAAAGTAGTCAAAAAGCCAAAAATGTACATTTTTTCTAATATGATAACATGGGATTTTTTGCTGTCATCTACAGCCCACACAAAATGACATGTTTCTCAGAAATTTGTATGGATGATGGGGTGTGTGCCAAGGGTGTGCCTTTGTATGGTTTGGTGAAAAAATATATTACCATTTTTGAATTATAACGATTTTTATGATAGATACAGGACAGGCTATGCGAATGGTAAATAACTGTTCAAACAGTAAATGGCATTTACGGTTTGAACTTTACTATTCAAACAGTAAATAGTATTTACCATTTGAATGGTAAATACAATTTACCATTCAAACTTTACTGTTCAAATGGTAAATGCTATTTACCATTCGAATGGTAACTACCATTTACTGTCCGAACTTTACTGTTCGAGCAGTAAATAAGCAATTTACCATTCACACTTTATTATTCGCTGTTTCACTTTTCAGTCCAGATTCCACCATCGTTTCCATTTAGCAAGGGTTAAAAAGTTAAATATTTAAAAAAATACTGCCCCTAGGTAAACACTAACAGTTTTGTTTACCTAATCAGGGGCCCAAGGAACATGATTCTGGCATTAGTTTGTCTGTACGGGGTTCCAAAATATGTTTTATTTTCAGGTGGTAGTGTCTGCCACATATTGTGGCAGAATCCTGATAAATCTTGCCACTGACAGTATGGGCCGATGGATTTGCATAAGTTGCCCCAGCTTATTTTCAAGGCAAACAGAACCCAGAATCAGATTTCTTAGCTCCCAATTAGGTAAACACCAGGTGTTTACCTAATAAATGCCTGTTTTCCCCATTTTACTTCTTTTACGAGAAAGGGGTCTGAGGAATATTAATATTAAATATTGAAATCTCTGCTGAAATTGGGGTGCCCAATCCCGGTGTCAGCAGATAACACCACTTCCCAGCCACCAGTGTGGGACACTGGGGAGCCCACTCCCAGTGTCCCCAGTATGTTCTCCCACCCAGCAGTGTGCCCTCTTTCCATACAGTTTGCTGACAGTGGGGCACCCAATCCCTGTGTTGGCAGTAGCCCCCCCTCAACCCAACAGTGTGGGACACTGGGTAGCCCACTTTCAGCATCCCCAGTTATGTCCAATCCCCCTTCACAGTGGGACACTGGGGATCCCGTGTCTAGTGTCCTAAAATACTGTTTTATATGACTTTGCCAACATTGAGGTGCCTAATCCCAGTGTCGGCAGTCACTACAATCCCTGTGAGACACTTGGGAGCCCACTCCCAGTGTCCCCAGTTTTGGCACACCCCCAATACCATGGGACACTGGGGAGCCCACACCAGTCTCCCGAAATATTGCTCAAAGATGTTCCTGTTAAAAAAAAAAAACAGTACACAGTAGATCTATTCTCTGCATTGTAAAACTTTAATAAACTTTGAATGGAAAAAAAAAAGAAAACCATCCACCGACATTTTTTTTAAGTCTGAAGAAAAGAAAATGGTCCCTCGTCATCTCCCCATCCCCCTCTCCCATCCTGAACCTCCCTCTGTGTACTCACCTTCCTGCAGCCCCCCCCATTACCCCATACTTACTACTGGAGGTCAGTGGCTGCAATCTTCTCTGGACAGGGACACATCTGCACTCTTCAAAGCCAAACCATGAACTGAAAAAGCAAAGTAAGTGCTGTATAATGACTGTCAATGGTGTTTTGAACTTATGTTGATATCACTGCCATTTCTGGGTATATTTGTACCAAATTTTAAACATGGGCTTTTTGGAACCCTACCTCATGAACACTGGCACTGTTATTTTGTTAATCAGTTCCTAATGGTGATTTTGTGGTCACTGTGTGGAATCACCTTTTGGAACCAGTTAATGAAATGACAGTGCCAGTGTCCATGAGGTAGAGTCTCAAAAAGGCCATGTTGAAAATTTGGTGCAAATATGCCAAAAAATGTCACAGTTACATTTGGTAGTTGACATTTTGCTAAGCAAATGCAGAACTTTATCAATGTTTGATATTTTCACAGCAAATTTTCAACATAACCATTTTTTTACAACACCTCATGAACAGTATCACTGTCATTTCATACATCCTGCCCAAAATGTGTTTTCACAGCTGTGCCACAGAATGGTGTGGTTGCTGTGTGAAATCACCTTTTTGGACAAAGAAACAAAATGACAGTATCAATGTTAATGAGGTGGCATCCCAAAAAGGTCATGTTGAAAATTTGGTGTCAAAATTTCCTAAAATGGCTTTGTTATGGGCATTCATTGCAATCTTGTGATGCACACTTGTAACTTTTTAATGTTAATTAACATTATTGACACCCTGTATTTTCAATATAGTCTTTTTAGTACCCCATGTCTTGAATGCCACAGCTGTCATTTTTCAAATCCTGGTCAAAATGTGGTTTCACACCTGTGGCATAGAATGGTGTTGCAGTTGTACAGAATTGTTTTGGCAGGGATTTGAACATTTTCTGTATTGGCAACCTGCAGTGAGGTGATAAGAAGGTTATGTTGAATATTTGCGGTGAAAATAAGATACTATTATACTATCTCAAAAAGTAAGGAAATACATTGCAAAAAAACTACGTTAATGCCTCAGTTAGGGTTTTTATTAAAGTGTCAAAAGCTGGGAAATTCGACACTGTGGTAGTCAACCCTAATGCTCTCACCCCATTCCATTAAAAAATAAGCTGGGTGGGCACAGCATAAGAGAATGGGGTAAGCTTGAGAGTTGACAGCCCCAGTGCCATACTCTGATCCCTCTTTATCTGTGCAGGGTGGCGTGTTAGGGTTGAAATCCTAACATCAAATTTCCCAGCTTTTGACACTTTAATAAAAACCCAAACTGATGCATTAACATAGTATTAATGCTCCAGTTAGGGCCAAAGTGACAAAAGTTGGGAAGTGAGGCATTAGGGTTTACAACCCTAACACCCCACCCTTCCAAACCAGGCAGGAGAGCAGGTGTGGGGTGATCCTTGAGCCTCTCAAGCCAAATGCTCTCCCCATTCCATTTGTAAATAAGGTCAGATGTGTAGACTTTATGAGAATGGGGTGAGCGTTTGGCTTGAGAAGCCCAAGGCACACTCCACAGCTGCTCTCCTGACTGGTTTGGAATGGTGGGGTGTTAGGGTTGGAAACCCTAATGCCTCATTTCCAAACTATTGTCACTTTGACCCTAACTGGAATATTAACAACGTTTTTTGCAACTTACTTCCTTACTTTTTGAGATGTAAAATAGTATCCTTATTTTACTGTGACGTAGATGCGTATATGTATGTACCTGTTGTGCTTCAATTTATTGAACAACAGTGATGAAATTGTTAGCATAGCCATCTTATTACTCCACTGTATGTACCCCGGTACAGAAAATGTTCAAATCCCTGGTAAAATGTAAGTCTGTACAACTGCAATGCCATTCTGCACCACAGGTGCAAAAACACATTTTGGCCAGGATTTGAAAAAGGACAGCTGTGACACACATGAGGTGGAGTAATAAGAAGTCTATGTTGAAAATCTTGTGTCAAAATATTTTAAATTTCCAAAGATATGAGCAAGGGTAGCAAAATTGCAACAAATGGTCATAACTTTGCCATTTTTAATACATTTTCAGCATAGCCTTCTTATGATTCTACCTTATGAACAATATGTCTGTCATTACACAAATCCCACCAGAAAGGTGATTTCACCAACTGACCACAAAATCACATTTTCAATGGGAGCTGCATAATAACAGTCATATTGTTCATGAGGTGGTGTCTTCAAAAGGCCATCTTTAAAATTTGGAGTCCAAATTTCAAAAAATGTCAAAGTTATGCATAAACTTTGAAACCCCCATTGAAATACTGTACATTGAACCACATTTACCTTAGTTTCTCATATTGCAGTTGTTGACTCCAGCAGCAAGACATGTCTTTGATCGGAGAGAGGGTCTTGAACCTGGGACCTTTTCAGGTGAGTGAGGATATGTGGTGGTGTACTGGGGGTTGTAGGGTGGTGGCTGCTGAGTAGGAAGTGGGGGGTCTGATTGGCCAGCGACCGTTTTCTTTTTTGACAGGTTTACCTTCAATCAGACCACCTTGTTGGCAGCTTTTTACCCCAACACTGGCATTACTAATTTAGTGACTCTCTCTCTCTCCTCACCTGCCCACTCTGCACAAACCTTACAAACTCAGACATCCCTGCTCAGAAAGTCATCAGGCTAGTGGCAACCACTCTCAGTGACTCAGTTTAAAAAATTCAAAATAAAAAGCTACACTCTTACTAGCTTTGCTTCTTTGCTGCCATGCTGTCCCTCACTCACAGTTCACTTGTCATGAGGTGGGGATGGGGATCAGTGGAAGATAGTACACCTAGCCAGGAGGGATATTTCAAGTAAATCATTGGAACACCTTTAAAAAACTATAAATATAATGTTTATTTTAATACTATTTATTTATTTTTCTTTTACATTTTTATTTTATTGCATAATCACAATAATGTGTTACAGGGTGTGGGTTGTTGTGGTATTACCCACTTCTGTTGTGGTTAGAGTAACTTGGCCTGTGGCTTCTTGACACACACCACATCATAAATCCCACAACAACCTGCACCTCTAGTACATTATAATTATTGCTTATATATACTGAGGCTGATTGTAAGAAAATATATTGTGTAAATGTGTATACCGTAAATACTGAAATTTTCTTAAAGAGCTATGTGATACACTAATGAGTGTAGCTTTTATTTTGAATTTTTTAAACTGAGTCACTGAGAGTGGTTGCCACTAGTCTGATAACTTTCTGAGCAGGGATGTCTGAGTTTGTAGCTTTTAAACTACTCAAAGGGGGAGGCACTGACAAGCAGCAGGAAAATCCCAGCCTCTCCCTACAAAACAGGGTACTAAATGATAAAAAGACTGAGGTAGAACGGTCAGTGGGGGATGCTGCAACAGGAGGTAAAGCCATCAAAAAATGGAGAGCAATGAGTACTAATGCCCATAGTCTGGGTAACAAGCTTCCTGAATTAGTGGCCTTGATGGAGGAGGAACATCTGGATATCGTGGCAGTCACAGAAACATGGTACACACAAAACCATGACTGGGACATAAACATACCAGGATACACTGTCTACAGGAGGGACAGGGAGGGTAAAGAGGAGGAGGGTAGTTCTTTACATAAGGGAAGGAATCAAAGCAACAGAACAAAAGGTAAACAGGGAGGAGAAGAAGCACTGTGGGTAAATTGGAGACAGGCAATGGCACCCAATACGCACAGGGTTGTGCTCTGAACCCCTTCTCAGGAGAAATGGACAGGAAATGATAGAAAGTATACTTAGAATGGCAGAAAAAGGGGAGATATTGCTGATGGGTGATCTGAATATGCCAGATGTTAACTGGAGTGCAGTTGCAGCTGCCACTTGAAGAGTGCAGTTATTCTAGATGCCCTACAGGGGCATGCCTTGACAACTAGTACTGGGCCCCACTCGAGAGGAGCAATATTGAGACTTGATTCGCTCAAATGGAGATGGAGAGAGGATTACAGATGTAGAAGTGGGTAGCCATCTGGGAACTAGCGACCATAGGACGTATGGTTCACAATAAACACAGCATAGAGTCAAGCCATACAAAGACAAAAGTACTGGACTTTAGGAGGGCTGACTTTGCCAAAATGGGTGAGTGCCTAAGGAATGCACTAGCAAATGGGCAGGAAGGAGGGTGGAAGAACAATGAGGAATAATAAAACTGCCATCACAGAGGTAGAGCCTTGTGTGAAGCAAATAAACAAAACAAGACGATGTAAGAAACCACTATGGTTCTCAAAGGAAGTGGCAGTGAAGGTTCAAGAGAAAAGAAAGCATTCAGGAAGTACAAGGAATCACAGAAGGAGCAGGACAGAGAACTGTATCAGTTAAAACAAAGGAGGCTGGGAAGGCAGTCAGAACAGCAAAGGCCCAAACCGAGGAAAAGATAGCCAACTCAGTTAAGAAAGGGATAAAACCTTTTATAGGTACATCAGGAGCAAAGGAAGACCAAGGAGGGATAGTGAGGCTTAATAAAAGGGAGGAGGGTGGGCAGAGGGAGACTGTGAAAGGCAGAGATACTAAACAAATATTTTGCTCAGTATTTACAAATGAAGAGGAGGTACATAAAACAAACAGTAGTAACACTCTGGATACAGAAGTTGATACCAGCCCATTTACAGAAGAAAGGGTTCTGAAAGAACTCTTAAAACTGAAGGTGGACAAAGCAATGGGGCCTGATGGATTCATCCCAGAATTCTAGAAGAACTAAGGGTAGAACTAGTGACACCACTGACTACCCTTTTAACAATCGTGGGAGGATGGGTGGTACCGAGGACTGGAGTAGGGCAGATGTGATTCCCCTTCACAAAAGTGGGAGCAAGGCAGAAGCGGAAACTACAGACCTGTTAGTTTAACCTCAGTGATAGGAAAATGATGGAATCACTTCTGAAGGAAAGAATTGTCGAGTATCTAGAGGCCAGAGGGCACAAGACCCTAGGCAGCATGGATTCACAGCGGGAAGGTCATGCCAGACAAATCTGATAGATTTCTTTGACTGGGTGACCAAAGTAGTAGATCAGGGAGGGGCTGTGGACATGGCCTACCTATACTTTAGCAAGGCATTTGACACAGTCCCACACAAAGATTAATATACAAGCTAGCCAGCCTGGGAGTGGGTCCCAAGATGACAGCCTGTGTAAAGAATTGGCTGGAGAATAGGACACAGAGGTAATAGTAAATGGAGTCCACTCAGAAGAAAGGAGGGTTACTAGTGGGGTACCGCAGGGTTCAGTATTAGGACCAGTCCTCTTCAATGTCTTTATAAGCGACATTATGGAAGGACTGGAAGGAAAAGTATGTCTCTTTGCAGATGACACTAAGATCTGCAACAGAGTTGATGCACAGGGTGGGGTGGAAAGGATGATAAGGGACTTGGCAAGGTTAGAGGAATGGTCAAATGTATGGCAGCTTAGATTCAATGCTAAGAAGTGCAAGGTAATGCACTGGAAACAAAACCCAGGGAAGAGTACACAATGGGGGTGAGATACTAACAACAACAAAATGGAAAGGGACCTGGGGTAATCATATCAGATGACCTAAAGGTGGGCAAGCAATGTGAGAGGACAGCAAGGAGGGCTGGGGGTTACTGGGATGCTGGGGAGGCATCACCAGTAGAAAACAAGAATTTATTATCCCTCTGTACAGACAGCTGGTGAGACCCCATCTGAGTACTGTGTGCAGTTCTGGAGACCCAATCTCCGCAAAGACATAGACAGGATGGAAGCTGTCCAGAGGAGGGCAACTAAATGGTGCAGGGTCTGCACGGAAGACATATGAAGAGAGACTTAAGGAGCTTAATATGTATAGCCTCGAGGAAAGGAGGAGAGGGGGGACATGATGAAACTTTCAAGTACCTCAGGGAATCAACAAAGTCCAAGAGGGTAGCATCTTTCAAAAAGAGGTGTGTAAGAACAAGAGGCACAATTTGAAGATGGGGGTGGCTCAGAGGTAATTTAAGGAAGTATTTTTTCACAGAGAGGTTGTGGATACATGGAACGGCCTTCTGGAGGAGGTTGTGGAGTCAAAATCAGTGGTGGAATTCAAGCATGCATGGGACAGTCATAAGGCAATTCTAGGGTGTGGGGGTAAGAAGAAGTAGGCTGCTGGTTAACTAGGATCTGCAGCTTATCCAGTAGGTAGGGAAATGGGCAGACTGGGTGGGCCAAGCGGTCCTTATCTGCCATCAAATTCTATGTTTCTAAGTTTCTATGTTTCTATGTTTTCATATACTGCCCTGTTACTGTAGTTGTTGGGCACTACAAAAGACCACTAAGTGTTGCTTAGATCTTATAATACTATTGTTGTGCAGTCACATTATTGGTATTAATTAGATAATGATGATGTCGCAACGATGGTATTGGTTTGGATGTCCTCTTTCCTAGGGGGAATATTAATCATCTGTATATTACACATATGTACTGTAATAAAAGGAGATGATTAGATGTTTAGTTTACATGTATAGTAGACTGTAGTCACTATACTAAGGTGAAACTGAAGAGTATTACATATTATATGACAGGTATCTGCTCTAAGCCAATCACAATGCAAAATACCTGCCAGTTATTCTCCCAGAAAGTGCCTCAAGAAATACCCAGAGTCGGTTATTCAACTAAACCCCTCCCATAGACTCAATTATTGAACTGAGCCCCTCCCACAATCAATCAATCAAACCTTTGCCATGACCACAATGGGTTATTCAGACAGTTCCTGACCACAACCCTCTGCCCCCTCACATCCACGTCACTGATTCCCCTCAGACAAGGCTGTACTCCTGCGTGTGAAAATATTCAGTCACTTTAGAGCTGAAAAAGCTTGTTTTCTTTTTCTGCACTGCATCCTGACAATGACATCTCCCCCTTCCTCGTTCACTCACTCCCTCCCTCTGCCACCACTAACAACAGCAAGGCTGCACTCAGTTCTCCTGACAGTCCTCCAGCCAGCCAACCAGCTCACATGTACCTCCCTTGCTGAACCTGAAGACTACTGTTGGATTCTTACTGCCTGTCACAAAAGGTTAGTTGACTGCTGGTGGTCTCTCTGTAGTCCCTCTCTCATTCAGTTGCTGGCAGACAGGCCCCAATGGCTGCATGTGCTGGCTCACATTAAGTCTAACAGGAAGGAAAGTGCTTATGGTGCACCTGCTGACACTGACCCAGGTGCTTAAAAAAAACTTTAAAACTCACTCCAACTCACATAATAGTAATAACATTCAGTGAGTTTGAGTATACTCACAATAACCGGCTTCTCTGGGGACTAAATGTCTCAGGTTCTCCTCGGCATTTAATCATTCACAGGAGCTGGTTATTGTGAGTATATTCAAACTCACTGAATGTTATCACTTAAGTATACTGAAAGTGGTAAAACTACTGTGTAGCAATCAAGCAGCATTAGCAATTTCTGATAAAAATTAAATAGAATACTGTACACTGATAATAATTTTAAAGGAGTAAAATGAATAATACAAAGAAAGATATGCCAGTCAATTTTCACTTGATATGCTATAGAACTAATATATTTCACTATCATTTTATTTGCACTATATTCACTGACTGGCAACTTTCAGTGAAAACAATATAATAGTGAAATATTACATTAGGGAAATATTTCAAAACGTGAATATATTGTTGCAGTTGAGAGATGGACCGCACCAGCTTATGTTTGATAACTTAAGTATCCCTTAAATCGATGTCCTTTTAAACAATGAAAGGCAGACAGCAAACGTGGCTCAATGTAAAATACTGTATTTATTAAAGTAATAACATACTGTAATAAAGTTGTAACATCAATCAAGACTTTAAAAATGATTTAAAAAAGCAGTAGCATTAAAATCGTTACTTGGATTTAATGAATTGTACAGCCAATCCCTGAAGCCCAATACATGAGGAAGCAGACATACAGACATACAATTTTGTTGTGTACTGTATTTGCAAGCACAGATACCATCATCTTTCACCATTGATCCCTGAGGAAGTAACATACTGTACATTTAAAAGATTTACAGGATACTGTCAGCTTATTTTTTGGGAGCTGTACACATTAGGTTTACATTGAAGACTAGGCACTGTCAGCTTTTTTTGTTTGTTGACTCTTTTTTTACATCCGTGGCAGCAGTAATAGTGGGTCTGACTTACCAGATGTGTAGATCATGCAGTAGAAAAGCTGGAGTGGCGATCAACAGGTAGCAATTGATTTTTATGTATTTGCAAGCGTTGATACTGTCAGCACTGAACTTTCTTTATCTCTATACTGGATTCTTCACTTAGCTCACAGAGCCAATTATACAATGACATACATTATACTGTACTTAATATATATTGTCATGTATTGTGTTTTGCCTGCTGTAATACTGTATTTCTCCTATAAATGACAATTCTTTATGAAATTACTTAACAAAAAAGTCAGCAAGCTAGAGGCTTGAGCCTGCAGCTTAGCAAGAGAAATGTTCTTTTAAAAGCTCCTGTGTGCTCTGTTGCATTTTCTCCACCACCACCAATCCCTGATCCCAGAGGAAGCAAACATACTGTACATTAAAGAGGTTTACTGGACACTGTCAGCTTATTTTTCAGGCACTCAATCCACAGGTAGCAATTGATTTTTACCTGAGTTTACTTACCTCGCGCTGATGCTAATACAGCAATACACAGCCTGTTTTAGATAACCCTGCCCGCATCCCCAATATATACTCTGATCTGCAAATATACTAACATGGTTCTAGCAGCCAATAACAAAAATTACATTAAGGGAATATATTAGCTCCTCTGTTTCCACACAGTATCTTTGACATAGAAATACTTAGTTCTTCAGTATATTTTTTGGATCATGTTTAACAGGCAAACGCAAGTATAAGGAAACGTTTATATTTCATTGTAATAGGCTGGGGGAGGGTGGGTTCCAAAGAAGAAGCAAAAAGGGAACTTTTAATTTTGTTTTGTAGAACATCTCTTACTCATACCTCCTTCCAGTGAATGAACTTTCTCTTTAAAAGGAAAAAAACAACTTCCAATTAAGCAGATGAGAGAGAGGGAAGGAGGGCAGAGGTTTCATCAACATTTTGCAAAGCGCATTTGAACCCGATATAAAAACATGCCGCTCTCCTCAGACCTGACACATGCAGCAGATACAATCGCTCACTTTATATATTTTGCATTTGCACAAACTTGACAGCTTGGAGGAGGGGATGCAAACTTTCTGCAGACTGCTTTTTTTTTTTAAGAATGCAAAGGAACTTGCCAAAAAGATTCTTTTTGCTTTCTGCCTTTTTTTTCTGATTCTGATTCTTCTTGTCTCTAACTTATTAAGAAGCCAGCAGGTACTAGTGCATGGACTAGGGAGACTACAAGGTATAGCATGCAACTTATGCAAGCTCTTTCACCATGGAAGCATGCCTTTTAACCTGTCAGCTTCAAAATGTATAGCACTGTCCATTAAAATGAAGCGGAAATGCCTAGAATGCATGTTTTTATGTTGAAACAATAGAAATATTGCAGGGCTTCTGCAAAATTACTGGGGAGGGCGATTGGCAGTTGGGGGATGCCACTAGACACCAGGGAACATAACATTGAAAGCATTCAGAAAGTACAAGGAATCACAGAAGGAGCAGGACAGAGAATTGCATCAGTTAAAACAAAAGGAAGCTGGGAAGGCAGTCAGAACAGCAAAGGCCCAAACCAAGGAAAAGATAGCTAACTCAGTTAAGAAGGGGGATAAAACCTTTTTTAGGTACATCAGGGAGAGAAGAAAGACTAAGGGAGGGATAGTGAGGCTCAATAAAGGGGAGGGGTGGGCAGAGGTGATGGTGAAAAGGCAGAGATACTAAACAAATATTTTTGCTCCATATTTACAAAAGAAGAGGGGGAAGTACATAAAATGAACAATAGAAGCACTCTGGATACAGAAGTTGATACCAGCCCATTTACAGAAGAAAGGGTTCTGAAAGAACTCTTAAAACTGAAGGTGGACAAAGCAATGGGGCCTGTTGGGATTCATCCCAGAATTCTAAAAGAACTAAGGGTGGAACTAGTGACACTGCTGACTACCCTCTTTAACAAATCATGGGAGGATGGGGTGGTACCTGAGGACTGGAGGAAGGCGGATGTGATTCCCCTTCACAAAAGTGGGAGCAGGGCAGAAGCAGGAAACTACAGACCTGTTAGTTTAACCTCAGTGATAGGGAAAATGATGGAATCACTTCTGAAGGAAAGAATTGTCAAGTACCTAGAGGACAGAGGGGCACAGGACCCAAGGCAGCATGGATTCACAGCTGGAAGGTCATGCAGATGAATCTAAAGATTTCTTTGACTGGGTGACAAAAGTAGTAGATCAGGGAGGGCTGTGGACATGGCCTACCTAGACTTTAACAAGGCATTTGACTCAGTCCCGCATAAAGATTAATAAACAAGTTAGCCATCCTTGGAGTGGGTCCCAAGATGATAGCCTGGGTAAAGAATTGGCTGGAGAATAGGACACAGAGGGTAATAGTAAATGGAGTCCACTCTGAAAAAAGGGGGGTTACTAGTGGGGTACCACAGGGTTCAGTATTAGGACCAGTCTTCTTCAATGTCTTTATAAGTGATATTGCAGAGGGACTGGAAGGAAAAGTATGTCTCTTTGCAGATGACATAAAGATCTGCAATAGAGTTGATGCACAAGGTGGGGTGGAAAGGATGAGAAGTGACTTGGCAAGGTTAGAGAAATGGTCAAACGTATGGCAGCTTAGATTCAATGCTAAGAAGTGCAAGGTAATGCACCTGGGAAACAAAAACCCAGGGGAAGAGTACACAATGGGGGGTGAGATACTAACAACAACAAAATGGAAAGGGACCTGGGGTAGTCATATCAGATGACCTAAAGGTGGGCCAGCAATGTGAGAAGGCAGTAAGGAGGGCTGGGGGATACTGGGATGCATAGGAGGCATCACCAGTAGAAAACAGGAAGTTGTTATCCCTTTGTACAGACAGCTGGTGAGACCCCATCTGAGTACTATGTGCAGTTCTGGAGACCCAATCTCCGCAAGGACATAGACAAGATGGAAGCTGTCCAGAGGAGGGCAACTAAAATGGTGCAGGGTCTGCACCAGAAGACATATGGAGAGAGACTAAAGGAGCTTAATATGTATAGCCTGGAGGAAAGGAGGGAGATGGGGGACATGATAGAAACATTCAAGTACCTCAAGGGAGTCAACAAAGTCCAAGAGGGTAGCATCTTTCAAAAAAAGAGTTGTGCAAGAACAAGGGGGCACAATTTGAAGATGGGGGTGGCAACTCAGAGGTAATGTAAGGAAGTATTTTTTCACAGAGAGGGTTGTGGATGCTTGGAATGACCTTCCGGAGGAGGTTGTGGAGTCAAAAACAGTGGTTGAATTCAAGCATGCATGGGACAGTCATAAGGCAATTCTAGGGGGTAGGGGTATAAAGAAGTAGGCTGCTGGTTAACTAGGATCTGCAGCTTATCCATTAGGTAGGGAAATGGGCTGACTGGGTGGGCCAAGTGGTCCTTATCTGCCATCAAATTCTACGTTACCTTTTTTTTAATTCTGAAGTAATGCCCTGGGCTCAGCCACACAGTGTAATTTTAGGAGTATGCTTCTTTTTTCTTTCTGACCATAATCCTTTTTGTCACTTATGATTCTTTTTGGTTTGAATGAAAAAGGATTCATGAAAAAGGATCTTAGCGAGTGACGAAAAAGGATTTAAAACAAAGAAAAAACATTCTCAGATACTTATGGTACCAGACAACTGCAGAATAACAGCTAACGGAGTTCCAATGAGCAAGATCCATTTTTTGGTATCCCTACAGCACCTCATTTTCATGGGTTTTAAATATTTGAAAAAAACCAAAAACAAGATGGTGGCTTGTGAAAAAGGAGCTTGTTCTCAAGAAAAATGATTTTGTTCTCACAAAAAAGAACATGCTCTCGCAAGACTAAATCCTTTTTTGCGAGATCAAATCCTTTGTCAAAAAAAAAGACTTCTATCCTGAAAAACTAACTTCCCACAGGATATAATTGGAACTTAAAAACTTAATAACTTTGCAACAGTTTAATATTTTTGCACCAAACTAACAGTGACAGTTCTGCTACCCAAGTTCTTTATACAATGAAAAATCACAACAAAATTCCACACCATCTGGGCACAAGGCAAGGAGGAATAAACTAAAACAAATGGGTGACATTTTACTTTTTTTCACTATCTGGGTCTCAGAATCTGCACATCCGACCAGACCAAATCTTGCCACATCAAGAGATCTACCCCACTGGACAGTACATACCAAATGTTGTGAAAATCCTTTGATCAGTTGCAAAGTTATTAAAGTGCAAACTTTGAGGTTTAACATTAAACAGGCTACTGAACCCTAACTATAGGGGCATGGTTGTGCCATTATATATATATATATATATATATATATATATATATATCAGGTGGCGTCTCCCAGGATGAAACCCATTTTAAAAGCACTCTGCAGTATGCTGCAGCAGACCATTAAAAGCAATGTAATGTCAATGGCAATTAGTCCCTTTTGTCATGCAGGAAACTGGCATTCACTTCATCCTGGCTGTGTCACATTTTTCTGAATGACAAAAGGGACTAATTGCCATTGAAATTACATTGCTTTTTTCAATAGGTTTGCTGTAGCATTCTGCAGAGTGTTGCAACATGCTGCAGAATTGGGATTCATCCTGGGGGACACCACTGTATGTGTATATATACATATAGATAGATAGATAGATAGATAGATAGATAGATAGATAGATAGATAGCTAGATAGATAGATAGATATATAGATAGATAGATAGATAGCAATATATATATATATTTCTGGCACAGTAGTGCCAGTATAGTTAGGGTTGCCCTGCCACTCCTTTGTTAAACCCCAAATCTTGCACTTTGATAACTTCACATCCATATTACTGATGTGCCCAGAATTTTTTATGCGCTGTGTGGTACTATAGCTCTCTGGATCTGGCAAGTTTTGTTCCAGTCAGTTATGTGGTTGTGGAGCTGCAGAGTGCCTAAAAATGTGGAATTTCCCATTTAGGTGCACATTCTTTGCTCATCTACAACTCAGAAAGGGTTGTTATGTTCTGGTCTGAAAGTGTTAGGGTATATAGGGTCTGGGCTGCAGATGTGCCTTTTGAAGGTTTGGTGAAAAAATATTAATCCGTTCAAAAGTTATTAAAGTTTTATGTTTCCTATTCTAGTCTATGGGAAAAATTAGATGTCTGGTATGAAAGCATTTATTTACTGCCGTAAATGGGTTCAGTAGTGGCATACTGCTGCCATGTTGTTTTCAGTTAGTGACGGATACAAAGCACTGTAATTCAAAAACTACTGTCCCTTGGTAAACACCAGTAGTTGTGTTTAACTAATTGGGGACTGAGTAACACAATCTGGACATTAGAATTTAAAAATAATGGTCAGAAATATGTTTTTTTAAATTTGGCAATTGGAAGCATCGCAGATTTGCAACACTACTTTTGTGAAAGTACCACAAATTGTGGCAGTTTTCGCTCAATTAATGGCACTGTTGCATGAAAACTGCCACAAATTTGAGGCACTTTTCTCCAAAACTGGCACAAATTTGAGGCACTTTTCTCAAAAACAGCCACAAATTTGTGACACTACTCTAATTAAAAAAATGATTGACCCCCCCCCCCCATAAATGGCCAAAATCTTTCCTGGCCATTCCTTGGCCATAAAAAGGCCAGAATCATACTCCTCAGTCCCTGTTTAGGTAAACACCTGTTGTTGTTTACCTAATGAAAGAATGTATCATCCTTTTAATGTCCCTAAGGGGGCAGAGGCATGTTTAAAAAAAAATAACAGTTTCTGCTGACATCAGGGTGCCAAATCCCCATACTGGCAGTGGCAGAGGTCCCCCACTAGTGTGGGACACTGGGGAGGCCACTCCCAGAATATTATATTTTTTTAAATGTTTCTGCTGACATCAGGGTGCCCAATCCCCATGTAGGCACTAGACGCCCCCCCCACCAGTGTGGTATACTGGGGAACCCACTTCCAGTGTCCCCAAAAGAAGACAACAGTCTCCCTACATTGCTGACAATGAGGTGCCCAATCTGCATGTTGGCACTAGAACCCTCCCTAAGGTGGAACACTGGGGAGCCCACTTCTAGTGTCCACAGTTATGTGATACTCCGCACCACCACCAGTACTGCTGGATCCTGGGGAGCCCACCACCAGTGTCCCAAAATGTTTATTTATGTATACCTGAAAAAAAGAAAACAGTCCCCTGACGTCTTTTTTTCTAAAAAAAAGGAAATAGTCCATCATCATCTCGCCATCCCCCTTCCCCATCTTGACCCTCCCACTGAGCAACCCACCACCCCCACACACCCCTTGCCCAATACTTCCCACTGGAGATCATCTTCTGTCATCTTCTGTGGACCAGTACACATCTGTACCCTTGAAAGCCGAACCACAAACTGAAGAATCAAGGTACTGTAAGTGCCGTACAATGGCTGTCAATGGCGTTTTGAACATATGTTGATATCGCAGCCATTTTTCAGTATTTTTTTACCAAACTTTCAACATGGGCTTTTTGGGACCCCTCCTCATAAACACTGCCATTGTCATGTAGTTATTCGAACCCATATGGTGATTTCACAGTAGCTGTGCAAAATCACCTTTTGGGACTGAGTAATGAAATGACAGTGCCAGTGTTCATGAGGTGGGGTTCAAAAAAGCCCACATTGAAAATTTGGTGCAAAAACGCCAAAAAAACACATGAGTTATGCACTGTCATTGAAATGTTTCTTCTCACGCTCATAACTTCAGCAATTTTTTATATTTTCACTCAAAATTTTTAAACATTGCCATTTTTTCAAACCGCATTATGAACAGTACAGCTGCCATTTTTCACATCCTGCCTGAAATGTGTTTTTGTACCTGTGATACGGAATGGCATGGTCGCTGTGAGAAATCACCTTTCAGGACTGAGTAACAAAATTACTGTACCAGTGTTCATAAGGTGGGGTCCCAAAATGCCCATGTTGAAAAGTTGGTGGAAAAATACAAAAAAACACCCACGTTATGCGTGGTCATTGACATTTTTCTACTTATGTGCAAAACTTTGGTCATTTATAATATTTTCACTCCAGATTCCAATATATCCATTTTTACACACCACCTCATGCACAGTACAGCCATTATTTCTCATGTCCTGCCTGAAATGTGTTTCTGCACCAGTGACAAGGAATGGCATTTTGCCACAGATTATTACATTTTCAGCTATGGGGTTTATGAGGTGGTTTGATAAGAAGTCTATGTTGAATTATTTGGTGTCAAAATATGGTAAAATGGCAAAGTTATGACCATTCATTGCAATTTCAGTATGACCAATCATAACTATGGAAATTGTTAATATTTTGATCCCAAATTTACAACAAAGCCTTCTTATTACCCCACCTCATGTATGTCTCAGCTGTAATTGTTCAAATACTGCCTAAAATGTGTTTTTGCACCTGTGGCTTGGAATGTCATCCCAGTTGCACAGAATTATGTGTTGGCAGGGAGTTGAAAATTTTCTGAGCTAGGTACCTGTCCTGTGGTAATCAGATGGCTATGGTGATATTTTGTCATGCATCTACAGAGGGATGGGTGTGCAGTATCTGAAGGATCCTGTGCTCCCATAATAAAATAAGGAAAATCATGGGGCATGGGAGTGCAGAGCTCAAAAGGTCCTGCTTTCCAACAGGGAGATGAAGGTTATTTTCAATGTCTCTGCACTGGGCCCTGCACTCCCATAAACAGCTATGGCTATGGTGATACTTTCATAAAAAGTAAGGAAATTCATTGCAAAAAACTCTGTTAATGCATCAGTTAGGGTTCCTATAACAGTGACAAAAAGTATGGAAATGTGGTGTTAGGGTTCCCAACCCTAACACCCCATCCTACCCTGCAACCAACCCTACCACCCCTTCCCCACCCTCCACACACCAGCAGGTGTTGGGTTGTGTCTTGGAGTAGTCGACCCTAACGCACACCCCATTCTTCTGTGCTGTACCATCTCAGCTTATTTACACTTAGAATGGGATGAGTGTTAGGGTCAATGACCCCAAGACACACCCCAATGCCTGTTGGTGTGTGTAGAGTGGGGATGGGGAAGTAGGGTTGGGAACTCTAACACCACATTTCCATACTTTTATCAGTATAATAGGAGCTCTAACTGATGCATTAATGAATCTTTTTGCAATGAATATACATATATATATATATATATATATATACACACACACACATATATCTTCTTGCAAAAACTGTGTAATGCACCACTGAGGGTAACTCAACACTTTGAAAGTAAAGAAATGTGGCATTAGGGTTTCCTACCCTAATATCTCCCCAAGCAGCAAAAGAAAAAAAATAGGGTTTCGGGTCTTGGCAAATCAGTGGTGGTGTCTGACTTGAGGTTGTCAACCCTAATGCCCACCCCATTTCTTGAGCAAACAATGTCACACGTGTTCTACTTTCTTAACAGGGTCCTACATGAAGAAAGATACAACAAATTGTGTTAGCAACCTGTGGCGAGACATACTTCTCTACCTTTGAAGAGTATATCATTATGAGGCAGTGGCTTGGAGTTGTGCCTTGTACTTTGGATTGGAGGCTAGGGACTGTGGGTAGGGGTGAGCATTAGGTTTGACAACCCCCAAGAAAGACCCCACTACTGATTTGCCAGGTCTCTGGAGATGCAAAATCCTGAAATTTTTATTTTTGCTGCTTGAGCGGTGGGCCATTAGGCTTGGAAACCCAAACATCACATTTCCCTACTTTTGTGGCATTAAACTACCCTAAATGGTGCATAAACACAGAATTTTGCAAAGAATTTCCTTACTTTTTGAGATAGTATAATCTTATCCTCATTTGCTTGTGGAAGCACAGCTCTGGGCCCTGCATTCCCATCCCTCCATAGAGATGTACATGTATATTGCTGTGGTCCTCTGGGCCCTCTGATTGCATTTCTGTGAAAACAAGAACCAAATTGCTAGCATAGTCTTATTACCTCACCTCATGAACCCCGTACTGAGAATTTTCAAATCCTTTCTAAAACATCATTCCGCAGCATTAAATCATCATTCCATGCCACTTGTGCAAAAACACTTTTTGGCCAGGATTTGAAAATGACAGCTGTCACATTCATGAGGTGATGTAAAAATGTCTATGATAAAAAATTTTTGTCAAAATATTTAAAATGTCCTAAGTTACAATCAAGGGTAGTAAAATTTCAATGTATGTGCATAATTTTGCCATTTTTACGTATTTTGACCCCAAATTTTCAACATAGCCTTTTTATGACCCCTCCTCATGAACAATGGTGGTGAAAATGTTTAGATCCTGAGAGAAAGGTGACTTCACCAAGCAAACACAAAATCACCTTTCAGGCAGAATCTGCAAGATTCCACTACCACTGTTCATGAGGTGGGGTCACAAAAAGGCCATATTGAAATTTTGGGCCCAAAATATGCAAAACTGGCAAAGTTATGCATCAAAATTGAAATCCCCTTTGAAATACATTGAACCACACTTATCATAGTTTCTCATATTGCAGGTGGTGGTTCCAGCAGCAAGATGGGTCTTCAATCAGAGAGTGGATCTTGGCCCTGTGACCTGTTCAGGTGAATGAGGGTGTGTGGGGGTGTAGTGGAGTGTAGGGTGGTGGATGTTGAGTGGGAGGGGGTGGGAGGTCAGAACACTGAGCAAGGAGAGTGAGTGACTCAATGACTTCAGAAGTATAGATGCAAGCCTGAGTAAGAGTTGCTCTAGAAATACTCATTCACACTTGCACCTAGTCTTCTGAAACCACCAAGCCACTTGCTTTCCTTGCTCTACACTCAGCAGTTCTCATACATGAAATTCAGTAAAATGACCTGAAATCTGACAGCGGATATGATTTTTAAATAAAATGTTCACCTTTTTTATACTTTTGGCAGCACATTCTTTACAAGAATGAACACTGCTCAGTCATGATACACTGACAGAGAAAAGTGAAAGTGATTGCACTGTGTATGATTGTAAAAATGGCAGGATCAACCAGATAACTTTTTTATGAATTTTTACCAATCAAAATTATGGCAGGATCAACCAGATCACCTAAACAAAGCTACAATTTCTGCCAGACAAGGACTACATTTTACCCCCCAAAGCATGTCTAACCAATTTTATAATATATATAATCCACTAAAGGGTGTGCAGTCATACTGTGATATATGCACATCTTGGGTAAACCAGAGTTTCAGGATACCCTTCTTATAACCCCATCTCAAGGCCACAGTAGATGAAAATTTTCATATCCCTGCTGAAATGTCATTCCAAACCACTGAAATGTCAGTATGTGCCACAGATGCGAAAACACATTTTTGGCAGGAGTTGAAAAATGACAGCTGTCACATTCATGAGGTGGTGTGATAAAATGGCTATGTTGAAAATCTAGGGGGTCAAAATTTTGAAAATTACCCAGGTTATGCATAGACATTGAACATTTTTAATATTTTTGCCACAAATTTTCAACATAGCCTTCTTATGACCCACCTCATGAACAAGGTCATACGGTAACTACAAAATCACCTTTTGGGCTAGATTTCAATAATTTCATTGCACTTCATCATGAGGTGGGGTCCAAAAAGGCTATGTTGAAAACGTAGTATACAAATATGAAAAAATTACAAAGTTATAATTAAAAGTTGCAACTCCATTGAAATACATTAAACTGGACTTACCTTATTTTCTGGTTCCAGCAGCAAGACATGTCTTTGATTGGAGAGTGTTTCTTCACAGTGGAACATGTTCAGGTGAGTGAGAGGGTGTGGGGGATATGTTGGGGTTGTGGGATGGTGGGTGCTGAGTGGGAGGTAGGGGTGGGGGGGTCAGATCAGTGAGGTATCATTTTCCTTTTTTGCAAGTAACAAAAAAAACAATAAGGGACAGTTATCTTTTTTCAGGTGATAGAGAGTGTTTTTCCAACACTGGGGATTGGGCACTCCAGTATTGAGCTACCATTTGGTGGCCCAGGGGGTGGGTAGGTATTTACTTTTACAATTTGGAGGGGAAAGGGTCTTGAAAAGCAGAACTGGAGGTGGGCACCCAGGTCCACTTACATGTTATAAACACACATATATATATATATATATATATATATATATATATATATATATATATATATATATATATATATTAATTATAGTGGCACAATCGCTCCACTATAGTTAGGGTTGAGTGGCCAGCTACATACTAAAGTCAAAAGTTTGGACATTAATAACTTTGGACCTGTTCTATGGATTTGCCTGAAATTTGGTACACACATTGGGGCACAGTAGATCTTTTGATCTGCCAAATTGCATTTCTGTTGGAGTGCCGGTCTTCATGTACAAAAGTGCTGAAAAATGCAAAATTATCCATTTTTGGAGGCACCTTTTGGCATTCTTAATGTGGTCCAGCATGACCATTGTGTGGCATGCTGCTCTGTGAGATGGCTCATTTGAAAGAGCTTTGGTGGCCAAACATGCTGCTTTTTGTTTGATGAAAAAATATTAAGGCATTCAAAAGTTATGGCACTTTTATGTCCCCATTATAAGTCAATGGGAAAATTTATATGTATATCTTGTGATCAAAGAATGGGGGTTCTGACCATCTGGTCCCACCTTGTGGTCAAAGAATTTTCAGCTTCATGGTTCAAGAATCTTTGTTCCTGAGGATTTTCAAAATTCTTTGATCTCGAGGTCCACCATTTTGTTTTTTATTTTCCGATTGGAAAAACATAAATATCTCAGCTCATGGGTCACTTCTGAAGTAAAACTTTGATGGGTTTTACTCAGGGGGCTCTGATATATTGGGCCATGCCTTTGGTTTTATCCAAATTGGTCAAAAAATAGAGTTATAAGCTTTTAAAATCTTAATTTGAGGCTCGCTAACGATCTTTGATCGCGAGCCTGCAAATTCTTTGATCGTGAGATTCTTTGATCGTGATCTTGCATCATGACCTAAAAACACAAATATCTCGGCTCAGGGGTGGGCTAGGGACACAAATGAGGGTGGGTTTTGCTCAGGAGGGTCCGTTCTATCGAGGCATGTTGTTGGTTTGGATACAATTGGTAAATAATTCACGTTTCACCATTTTTAATTCTTTATTCATGAGCCTGCAAATTATTTGATCGCAAGCCTGCAAATTCTTTGATCATAAGATTCTTTGATTGTGACCATGCATCGTGGGAGAGGGACGAGATGGCCAAATTTAAAAATCAATTTTCTCAGCCCAGGGGTGTCCTAGGAAGTCAAATGAGGGTGGATTTTACTCAGGGGGCTTCGTTCTGTCGAACCATGGTGGTGGTTTACTGCAATTCCTTCAATTTTTGATTGATAAGATTTTTAATTCTCTGTTCATGAGCCTGCAAATTCTTTGATAGTGAGATTCTTTGATCACCGTCTTTGATCATGAGATAGGGTCAAGATGGCCAGATTTTTTATAATGGAATAGATAGGGAGATTTTACCAATCTTTAACATTGAATATCTCAGAAATGGTTTTATCTTTTTACTTGAAATTTGGAGAGTGCTTATGGCATGTCCTGTAGATATGAATTATTCTATTTATGTGTCAGACAAAATTTCTTTTGTGGAAATATTGTGTGATGCACTATACATGTTGCAGACAGTGTTTTGCTTGTGGTGGTGGCTTGAAATTGATAGGATACCTAGCCTTAGTGTCATGAATGTAGTTTTCAGTCATTGTGCGTGTTAGATGTCAACAGATGTGGAACTGTGGCAGTCTGATGAATGTAAATCTCATATGTTAAAATGTTATATCTCGGACACGGTTTGGTCTTTTCACTTGAAATTTGGAGAGTGTGGATGAAAATTACAGTGTTTCCGTGTCAGAAAACATTTTTTTTGGCAGAGATATGGTGTGTGCAGTTTACATTCTGCGGATGTTGTTTTCAGTCATTGCGTGTGTTACATGTCAACAGGTGCGTAACTGTTCCACTCTGATGAATAAAAATTTCAAATTGTGACATGTCATATCTTGGACACGGTTTGGTCTTTTTACTTGAAATTTGGAGGGTGTTGACGGCATGTCCTGTAAATGTTAATAGAGGTGTTTAAGTGTAAGACAATATATTTTTTGCGGACATTTTGTGTGACACACTTTACATTTTGTGGACAGTGTTTTCTATTGTTCTACTAGATTAACATTTGTTCGGTGGTTGGCCTTGCTGTTGTGAATGTACTTTTTAGTCATTGGGTGTGTAATGTGGCCTGACACTTACAACTTGCGCAACTTTCTACTTTTCTATTCTTTCTTAAAAAGTAAGGAAATTCTACACAAAAAAACTTCATTATTGCATCAGTTAGGGTTCTTCTACAGCAATAAAGTGAGGAAATTCAGCAGTAGGGTTCCACCCCTTGCACCCCACCCCCACCCTACCCCCCACCAGCAGGCATCGGTCTGTGCATTGGGGTCATTGGTCCTAACTCTCACCACATTCTCCTACACTGCATCACCTCAGCTTATTTACATGGGATGGGGTGAGAGTTAGGACTCCAATGACCCCAATGCACACCCCAATGCCTGCTGGTGGGCTAGGGTGAGATGGGGTACAAGGTGGGAAACTTATTTCTGACCATTATTTAAAAAAAATAAGCATCTCGGTAAACAGGTCCAGTTTAGCTAGGTTCAGGTGTCTGTTTTTGAAATTACACCATTTTACATATTTCCCATTTATTTATTTCAAGGGGAAAAACAAGATGGCAGGTCTCATGGCACAGAAACACTTTTTGGAGTTGTGAGAAGCAAATGGCGACTGAAACTAAAACTGATCTTGAGGCACAGAATGTTTGGTGTTGTATCAGAACGTTATCCTGAAAACCCTACTGAACATGCTCAGAACAGAAAAAACAAACAAACTTTAAATCCTTATAACTCTGGTATTGTTTAATATGTTTTCAAGAAATCTCCTAAAGTCACTACCTTGTTATAGCACACTTCTACTCTGAAAGTTTCTTATCTGACAGCAAACCCAAATCCCATGTTAAGTGTAGGGAAAGAAAATGAGATGCCTACAGGAAACTGACATATTTGATCTCTGAAACCATAGAAGTTGTCATCATGAAAAGGTCCACATATATAGACCTTGCCTATTAGACAATGCATGCACATTTTTAGCTGGTTCCATCAAATGCTACCAAAGCTATGCAGATGAAAAGTTATGGATTTAACACTGAGCATCCACACCTGGCCCTCCAGTGCAGCAGTAGCACTACAGAGAAACATATAAACATGGAAACCTAGACTTTGATGGCAGATAAGGACCTCCTGGCCCACCAAGCCTGCCCATTTCCCTACCTACTGGATAAGCTGCAGATCCTAATTAACCAACAGCCTATTTCTTCCTACCTCCCACAAGAATTGCCTTATGTCTGCCTCATGCATTCTTGAATTCTCCCAGTTTTAGACCCCACAACCTGCTCAGGAAGGTGGCTCCATGCATCCAACACTTCGTGAAAAAATACTTCCTCACTTTGCCCTGGAGCCGTCACCCCTCTATCTTCTAATTGTGCCCCCTTGTTTCTTGCACATCTCTTTTTCTGAAAGATGTACCCTCTTGGATTTTGTTGATTCCACTGAGGTACTTCAAAGTTTCAATCCTGTCCCCCCCTTTCCTCAAGAGTATACATATTAAGCTCCTTTAATCTCCCCTCATATGTCTTCTCTTGCAGACCCAGCACCATTGTATTTGCTCTCCTCTGGACTGCCTCCATCCTGTCTATGTCCTTGTGGAGATGGGGTCTCCAGAACTGGATGCAGTACTACAGATGGGGTCTCACCAACTGTCTGTATAGAGGGATAACAACTTCCTGTTTTCTGCTGGTGATGCCTCTCCCTATACATCCCAGTGTCCCACAGCCCTCCCCACTGCCTTCTCACATTGCTTGCTAACCTTAAGATCATCTGATATGATTAACCCAGGTCCCTTTCCATTTTTGTTGTTGTTACTACCTCCCCCCGTTGTGTACTCTTCCCCTGGGTTTTTGTTTTCCAGGCGCATTATTTTGTACTTCTTTGTATTGAATCCAAGCTGCCATATTTCTGACCATTCCTCCAACCTTGCCAAGTTCCTTCTCATTCTTTCCACCCCCTTGTTTCTCAACCCTGTTGCAGATCTTTGTGTCATCTGCAAAGAGGCATATTTTTTCCTTCCAGTCTCTCTGCAATGTCACTTATAAACACATTAAAAAGGTCACAGAAGCATGCATGCCCCCATGACATCACTGCACATCCACTCCCATCTCAGGGAGGATTCACAATCATCATCAGAATAAGGAAACTCCTTGCTGACTGGAGGGAAGATGTCCTTTGTCAGCCACCATGCACACCACTGGATCCTGCCCTCCTGGGTCCCGACACCTTCTGAACTTCACCTCTGCCTGCATGGCCATTAGATTAATTTACATGAGTGCTGAGGAGCAGAATGCAGCCCTGCCTCAGGGAATAAAAGTCATGGGGTTACCTGCAGGTGAGACACAGGTAGGTTGGAGGACCAGGGCCGCAGGCTGGGAATATTTCAGGCAGGGTCGAGATGAGGCTAGGGAATGACCAAGGAGGCTCCAGCTCATTGGCAACTGGAGGGAAAAAGAGGTTAAAAAAATATTGAACAGCATACACAACCCTATCTATGGGAGTGCTACCTTGCCCTATAATATATAGATATATATGTTCATTGCAAAAAAAAACTATTTTAATGCACCATAATAATATAAAATAGTATTTTTTGTGAAAAAATGTTATTTTTTTCATGAAGCCATTGAAAGACACTGGCTCAGCATAGGCTGCTTCTACCTTGAAAGTGTTGTGAAGAAATCCCTATCATCCAGGCTGTGCATGAGAGAAAGAAAACATGTATTAGGTATAGGAAAAATTTGACATTTTTATAAGATAAGGGTATCTGAATCTTAGAAACAGCACAAGGTGCTGTCACAAACTTTACACATGTTGAGACTATGCCAGCCTGACAATGCATGCAAAGCTTTAGGATTTTCTGTTGCATGCTACCACAGTTATTAATGTGTAGTCTTGGGGACTTAGCACTGAGCACTCCACTATACCCTAACTAGATGGACAGTACTGCACCCCTTAGATTGATTATAGTGGTACAGTCATGCCCCAATGTTTAGGGTGACTGGTGAGTTCTATGTTAAATTATTTTTTTTTTGCTTGCAACATGCATGACGATGGTATTATTTATTTATTTGCTTTTGGTAACCGGGTAAGTGCACTAGGCATAGCAATGCCTATTTTCAGGCATGACCCAGGAGGATACAGGGTACAGAGATAAGAAAACAGTTTGTGGAGAACAACATAGTGGGTGGAAGAACAATGGCTACAGGTTGGTACAGTATCAAGCAGGCTTGCGGTACATCCGAGTCAACAAATAGATAATACTAAGTAAAACATAAACAGTAAACATCATAACAAGTGCAGGTTAACCCATCTAGGGATACAGACTGGGAGAGATAGCCCCGCTATGCACAGATGTGAAGTCAACACACAGAATAGACAATTGGCTTTAATTGAAGGTGAGTGGTTTTTTGTGAAGGAAGGAAAGAGCAGGGGAAAGGGGGACTTAGAGAGAGAAAAAGGGGAGGTGGGTAGGAGAGAGAGTATGGGAGACATGGGTAGGGTGGAAAATGAATGATGGGAAGAGAAAGTGGAGAAAGTAAAATGTGTAGGTGGAGCAGAAAAAAATAAAATGTGGAGGTGAAGCAGCCAGGGAGGAGGGTAGAGGTTCTATGGTGGTTGGAAGCAGGCACAGGGGGTAGAGACAAGTAGATGATCATGGTGCTACCTCTTGAAAGTGGCATGGGATGGAGCAAAATGAATTAGTTGTGGAAGAGAGTTCCAGTACTTTGGTGCAATATGTGAAAAAGCTCGTGTCCCTATTGCTGTTTTGCATCTGGGTATGTGGAGAGGTGCTTGTTCAGTGGATCGAAGCTCATTGGAGACAGTTTGCATATGCAACATAGAGGCAAGGAACTGGGGAAGACAGGATCTGTTAATGCTATCAGTGAGAGATCCAAGTGACTGGAGCCGATGGGCAGAGGGGGAGAGCCAGCCCATTTAAGGTCAGCATAGAGCTGACAGTGGTGTTTGTAGCGATGGGATGCAGAGGCATATCAACAGATATTATTATAGGTGGTGTCCCTCTTGAGAAGAGAGGTTGTTGAGGCTCCAAGATAGGTAACTGACCCATAGGATAGTGCCGGAAGAAGAATGTCCTGTGCAATAGTGAGCCTGGCTGATGGGGTAAGGGCATAGCTAGTTCGATAGGCACCACTGAGTTTAGCATTAATGGCTTTGCAGGTAGTATTGATGTGCTGATCAAAAGCCAGAGATTCATCAAGCAGAATGCCCAGGTATTTGAAGGAGTTAGTGTTGACCAGTAGTGAGCCATCAGAGCAGGAGATTTTGAGGGGGGGGTTGGTTTGTTTGGAGTCTGGCTGGGGAGCCAAAGATCATTGCATGCATCTTATCTGCATTTAGAACAAGGTTGTTTTCGATGAGCCAGGACTGGAGTTTGATAAAGTTTGAGGAGAGAGAGCAGTTTATGTCAGAGGTGTTCCTTGCAGTGGAATACAGAACAAGGTGATCAGCATATAACAGAGACAAGCAGTTGGGGGAGAGAGTGGGGAGGTCATTAACAAAGAGAGAGAAAAGTATGGGTCCTAGAATGGATCCCTGGGGAACACCAATATTAGTGGTAGAGAGTTTGGACAGGGCGGAGTTGTAATTTACAGCCTGTCTCCTGTCTGACAGGTAGCTATTGAACCAGGCTACTGTCCCTGTGGAGAAACCAAGGCACAAGAGTTTTTTGAGAAGATGGGGTGGTTTACCAGATCAAATGCCTTAGTTATTTCGATAAAAATCATGCCGGTGGTGAGGCCTTTGTCCATTGCAGTATAGATATCATTTGTAAATTTTAGAAAAGTGGTGACAGTGCTGTGGCCTTTGCAGAAACCATGCTGGAAGCTGGAGAAAAGACTGTGTTTTTGTAGATAAGAGATGGTTTGAGTGGCTACTAGTTTTTCCAGTATTTTGCTAAGTATGGAGAGAATGGCTATGGGCTGGTAGTTGGCCATATTTGTGGGGTCTCCCTTTTTTAGTATGGGAGTGACTTTTGCTATTTTCCAGATGTCAGGGACATAGCCGTGGCATAGTGATAGGTTGAGAATTCTGGCTATGGGAGAGGCAATCATAGGGGCACCATGTTTCAAAAGTTTGGGCACAAGACCATCCGAGCCCATAGCGGTATTATCAGGGATGTCTAGTAGCATTTTTAGGACTTCCTGTCTAGTGACAGTTTGAAAATGGAAAGGGGGGGGTTTATTGGGATCCGCTGTCCGTGGGGGTAGGAGGATTACATGGAGATGGTGGTAGGGAAGAAGACAGATATTTTGATAGGTCAGAGAATTGCAGGTTGAAAGAGTTTGCAATGGTGGCTGGATTGTTGCAATGGACACCATTTATAATCATATTGTTGGAGATTTTGTTTTGTTTGGCTCCTAGGAGAGTTTTGATGGTGGCCCAAAACTTTCTGGAGTCTTCTGCTGCATTAATCAACAAGCCTTTGCAGAACAAGCTCTTTGCATGGTGGATGTTTCTTTTACAAGAGTTTCTTTGAGTTCTGTAGTCATTATAGTCAGATGGGAGGCCCGAGACCTTGAAACGCTGCCAGCTCTTGTCCCTGGCTCTGATTTTGGTGAGTAGGTTCTTGTTTAGCCAGTTGGTGTGGGTACCACTTACACAATGTGTGGTGATGGGTGCATGGGTATTTTGGAGGGACCCAAATGGGGTAAAGAAGTGGTCAAGGGCTGTTTGGGCATCGGTGGCTGAGTAGATGAGGCTCCAGTTGAGCAAGGTGAGATCACTCTGAAACTGGGCTATGTCAAGGTTGGCTAGGTTTCAAAAGGTTATGAGTCATGGTGGTGGTGCAGGTTGTCTAATCGAGCGCCAGACACAATATATTGGGGTGTGGTCACTTATAGCATCAGCAAGGATACCTGCCAAGAGTATACAGTCAATGCGATTGGTCAAAGCCCAGTCTATTAGAGTACTGGGTCTTGGGGGAGGCATAATCCTAGTGAGGTCAGTGATAAGTTGGTGGAGGTTGTGACCTTGTTCTGCTGTGTGGAGGGATTTGTCTTTTTTCCCAGTTCAATTTAGGTTAAGATCTCCAAGGATAAGGACTTTGTTGCAACCCACTACTGCGTCGACGTGCAAAAGGAGTGCCTTGAAACCAGTGGTGCCACCTAGTGGTGGGTTATAAGCACATACAATGTGAAGTTTTTTGGGGCCAAGCTGTAGGGTGGCGAGGATGGAGTCACAGTGTGAGAGGTCAGGTGTGGTGATGTTAGAGAGATTAAGGTGTGTTTTGTAAAAAATGGCGACTCCACCACCCCATTTAGAGGTGGGCCTGTCTCACCTGGTGAGGTGATAGTTAGGTAGTGAGCATGCAGAGTTGGGGGTAGAGGGTTTGAGCCATGTCTCAGGCAGACAAATGATATCTGGGTCATATTGTAGGATCCAGGCTTCTAGTTCCGTCCAGTTATGGAGGAGGCTTCTTATATTCATGTGAGTAAGGCGAAGACCCTTTATATCCTTCCATGATGAATCCAAGTGGGAGGTGGGACCGAGAGGGCCAGGGTTGGGTTCAATATCTCCCGAGAGTATCAGTGCAAGCAGGAGCAGATACCATAGTTTGTGATGGATGATTGGTGAAGACAGGGTTGAGAGACAGAGAAGGCCCTTTTTTAAGGAGAAGGTTACATGATTGAGGTAGTTGTGAGGGATCAGTAAGGGTGAGTTATCCCTGGAAGTATTGGTGAGTATTAACATATTTGAGAAAAAGAAGTTGTTTAGGTAGGTGGTGAAAACCTCCGATGAGGGTGGGGGGTATCACCCTATTGGGAGCCATAGGAAGAGACCTAGTATGAGACCAGGCAGCAGTAGTGAGTGTAGTGTAGGAGCCATCTGATATAAAGTGGACGAGTGAAGAATGTCACTGGATAAATAAGCTGGGATAGGTGAAAAAAGATAGTTTAGGACAGGCTGTGTTAGTAGGTGACAGCAGAAGAAAGGTAGAGTTTTAGCTGGGTTGTAGTAGAGAATAGCCAAAAGATCAGCTACTTAGGAGAGTGTGATAGCTTTATCAGACGCCCTTTATGGGCGCGTGCTATAGGCTGCAAATGGTAAAATGGGGAGTTAGTTAAAAAGTCAGGTGACTCACCAACAGCTATATAAGACAAGCCTCACAAGGGTGGGAGTGGTGGGGGTGGGGGGAGCAGCTGCACAGCGGCTGTGGGAGAAGAGCACTGCGATCAGCAGAGACAGAGAGTGAGAGACGAGTTTACCACCGTGCAGCTCAGGGTAACTTGCAGGTAAACCGACTCCAAATTTGAGTACAATTGCACAGCAGGGGACACTGAGCTTAAGTTTACACAATCTGCGGCTGAGTATAACTTTACTGTGAATCTGGTGCGAGCACAAATTAGGAATAGATTCGGTTCCAGTTTGGGGATGATGAGATACCCTCCAGTGCACGTCTGAACATGAAATGATTTTAATTTAAACAAAAGCTGCATCAGAGGTAATGCTCACAGCTGCTGGTTGGCTGCATGAGCACCATGAGGAAACAACAGTTTAAACTGCTAGCACCTTCTCACCGACTGCAGAGGAAAGGCGCCAAAATAAAAAAAAAAATAAAACACTGAGAGGGGTCCTGTGGTGCAGTTCAGGACAGCACTAGGAAGGCTGTACCTTTTGGCTGTGTGTCCTCTGGGCGGGTGGGGTAGCTGCTCCCGAGGGCAGGGCGATGCCCTCCTTGTAGCCAGGGCTAAGAAGAGAGGGAAAAGGGTTTGCAGAGTTATAAATAGGTTCTGGGACAAAGAAAACTTTTGCAGTAGGAGGAGTAAGCAGTGGGGGAGTAGAGAGGGAGGGGCAGAGAAGAAGGAGGAATTACAAGCGAGCACAGCAGAAGAGAGACTGGGAAGAGTTCAGAAAAACAAAGGAGGTTTTGAGTAAATGCAGGAAAGAGAAACTATTAGGCAGGGGCAGGATACAGATTAAACAGTATTAACTACTCATTTAAACACTCTAAACTACTCATGCAAGCAGGTAAATAAACAGCAGAATAACAAGTATCAGGTTCACTGCATCAAGCATTGAAATTAACATTTTAGATTGATCTGAGGGCTACAGAGAACAGACTGCAGAGACAGGCTCAACACACTCGAGGAGCTAGCTGACTTCTAACAATAATTCTCAAGTTCAGTAACAAGATATGGCCCTCAGTACATGAGCACTGCGTTCAGCAGAGACAGAGAGTGAGAGACGAGTTTACCACCGTGCAGCTCAGGGTAACTTGCAGGTAAACCGACTCCAAATTTGAGTACAATTGCACAGCAGGGGACACTGAGCTTAAGTTTACACAATCTGCGGCTGAGTATAACTTTACTGTGAATCTGGTGCAGCACAAATTAGGAATAGATTCAGTTCCAGTTTGGGGATGATGAGATACCCTCCAGTGCACGTCTGAACATGAAATGATTTTAATTTAAACAAAAGCTGCATCAGAGGTAATGCTCACAGCTGCTGGTTGGCTGCATGAGCACCATGAGAAACAACAGTTTAAACTGCTAGCACCTTCTCGCCGACTGCAGAGGGCAGCCAAAATAAAAAAAAAATAAAACACTGAGAGGGGTCCTGTGGTGCAGTTCAGGACAGCACTAGGAAGGCTGTACCTTTTGGCTGTGTGTCCTCTGGGCGGGTGGGGTAGCTGCTCCGAGGGCAGGGCAATGCCCTCCTTGTAGCCAGGGCTAAGAGAGGGAAAAGGGTTTGCAGAGTTATAAATAGGTTCTGGGACAAAAGCTTTTGCAGTTGGAGGAGTAAGCAGTGGGGAGTAGAGAGGAGGGGCAGAGAGAAGGAGGAATTACAAAGCGAGCACAGCAGAAGAGAGACTGGGAAGAGTTCAGAAAAACAAAGGAGGTTTTGAAGTAAATGCAGGAAAGAGAAACTATTAGGCAGGGGCAGGATACAGATTAAACAGTATTAACTACTCATTTAAACACTCTAAACTACTCATGCAAGCAGGTAAATAAACAGCAGAATAACAAGTATCAGGTTCACTGCATCAAGCATTGAAATTAATTTTAGATTGATCTGAGGGCTACAGAGAACAGACTGCAGAGACAGGCTCAACACACTCGAGGAGCTAGCTGACTTCTAACAATAATTCTCAAGTTCAGTAACAAGATATGGCCCTCAGTACATGAGCACTGCGTTCAGCTGAGACAGAGAGTGAGAGCAGGTTTACCACCGTGCAGCTCAGGGTAACTTGCAGGTAAACCGACTCCAAATTTGAGTACAATTGACAGCAGGGACACTGAGCTTAAGTTTACACAATCTATGTTGAGTATAACTTTACTGTGAATCTGGTGCAAGCACAAATTAGGAATAGATTTGGTTCCAGTTTGGGGATGATGAGATACCCTCCAGTGCACGTCTGAACATGAAATGATTTTAATTTAAACAAAAGCTGCATCAGAGGTAATGCTCACAGCTGCTGGTTGGCTGCATGAGCACCATGAGGAAACAACAGTTTAAACTGCTAGCACCTTCTCGCCGACTGCAGAGGAAAGGCGCCAAAATAAAAAAAAAAATAAAACACTGAGAGGGGTCCTGTGGTGCAGTTCAGGACAGCACTAGGAAGGCTGTACCTTTTGGCTGTGTGTCCTCTGGGCGGGTGGGGTAGCTGCTCCCGAGGGCAGGGCGATGCCCTCCTTGTAGCCAGGGCTAAGAAGAGAGGGAAAAGGGTTTGCAGAGTTATAAATAGGTTCTGGGACAAAGAAAACTTTTGCAGTAGGAGGAGTAAGCAGTGGGGGAGTAGAGAGGGAGGGGCAGAGAAGAAGGGAGGAATTACAAGGCGAGCACAGCAGAAGAGAGGACTGGGAAGAGTTCAGAAAAAACAAAGGAGGTTTTGAAGTAAATGCAGGAAAGAGAAACTATTAGGCAGGGGCAGGATACAGATTAAACAGTATTAACTACTCATTTAAACACTCTAAACTACTCATGCAAGCAGGTAAATAAACAGCAGAATAACAAGTATCAGGTTCACTGCATCAAGCATTGAAATTAACATTTTAGATTGATCTGAGGGCTACAGAGAACAGACTGCAGAGACAGGCTCAACACACTCGAGGAGCTAGCTGACTTCTAACAATAATTCTCAAGTTCAGTAACAAGATATGGCCCTCAGTACATGAGCACTGCGTTCAGCTGAGACAGAGAGTGAGAGACGAGTTTACCACCGTGCAGCTCAGGGTAACTTGCAGGTAAACCGACTCCAAATTTGAGTACAATTGCACAGCAGGGGACACTGAGCTTAAGTTTACACAATCTGCGGCTGAGTATAACTTTACTGTGAATCTGGTGCAAGCACAAATTAGGAATAGATTTGGTTCCAGTTTGGGGATGATGAGATACCCTCCAGTGCACGTCTGAACAAATGATTTTAATTTAAACAAAAGCTGCATCAGAGGTAATGCTCACAGCTGCTGGTTGGCTGCATGAGCACCATGAGAAACAACAGTTTAAACTGCTAGCACCTTCTCCGACTGCAGAGGAAAGGCGCAAAATAAAAAAAAAATAAAACACTGAGAGGGTCCTGTGGTGCAGTTCAGGACAGCACTAGGAAGGCTGTACCTTTTGGCTGTGTGTCCTCTGGGCGGGTGGGGTAGCTGCTCCCGAGGGCAGGGCGATGCCCTCCTTGTAGCCAGGGCTAAGAAGAGAGGGAAAAGGGTTTGCAGAGTTATAAATAGGTTCTGGGACAAAGAAAACTTTTGCAGTAGGAGGAGTAAGCAGTGGGGGAGTAGAGAGGGAGGGGCAGAGAAGAAGGGAGGAATTACAAGGCGAGCACAGCAGAAGAGAGGACTGGGAAGAGTTCAGAAAAACAAAGGAGGTTTTGAAGTAAATGCAGGAAAGAGAAACTATTAGGCAGGGCAGGATACAGATTAAACAGTATTAACTACTCATTTAAACACTCTAAACTACTCATGCAAGCAGGTAAATAAACAGCAGAATAACAAGTATCAGGTTCACTGCATCAAGCATTGAAATTAACATTTTAGATTGATCTGAGGGCTACAGAGAACAGACTGCAGAGACAGGCTCAACACACTCGAGGAGCTAGCTGACTTCTAACAATAATTCTCAAGTTCAGTAACAAGATATGGCCCTCAGTACATGAGCACTGCGTTCAGCTGAGACAGAGAGTGAGAGACGAGTTTACCACCGTGCAGCTCAGGGTAACTTGCAGGTAAACCGACTCCAAATTTGAGTACAATTGCACAGCAGGGGACACTGAGCTTAAGTTTACACAATCTGCGGCTGAGTATAACTTTACTGTGAATCTGGTGCAAGCACAAATTAGGAATAGATTTGGTTCCAGTTTGGGGATGATGAGATACCCTCCAGTGCACGTCTGAACATGAAATGATTTTAATTTAAACAAAAGCTGCATCAGAGGTAATGCTCACAGCTGCTGGTTGGCTGCATGAGCACCATGAGGAAACAACAGTTTAAACTGCTAGCACCTTCTCGCCGACTGCAGAGGAAAGGCGCCAAAATAAAAAAAAAAATAAAACACTGAGAGGGTCCTGTGGTGCAGTTCAGGACAGCACTAGGAAGGCTGTACCTTTTGGCTGTGTGTCCTCTGGGCGGGTGGGGTAGCTGCTCCCGAGGGCAGGGCAATGCCCTCCTTGTAGCCAGGAGCTAGAAGAGAGGGAAAGGGTTTGCAGAGTTATAAATAGGTTCTGGGACAAAAACTTTTGCAGTTGGAGGAGTAAGCAGTGGGGAGTAGAGAGGAGGGGCAGAGAAGAGGGAGGAATTACAAAGCGAGCACAGCAGAAAGAGGACTGGGAAGAGTTCAGAAAAAACAAAGGAGGTTTTGAAGTAAATGCAGGAAAGAGAAACTATTAGGCAGGGGCAGGATACAGATTAAACAGTATTAACTACTCATTTAAACACTCTAAACTACTCATGCAAGCAGGTAAATAAACAGCAGAATAACAAGTATCAGGTTCACTGCATCAAGCATTGAAATTAACATTTTAGATTGATCTGAGGGCTACAGAGAACAGACTGCAGAGACAGGCTCAACACACTCGAGGAGCTAGCTGACTTCTAACAATAATTCTCAAGTTCAGTAACAAGATATGGCCCTCAGTACATGAGCACTACGTTCAGCTGAGACAGAGAGTGAGAGCAGGTTTACCACCGTGCAGCTCAGGGTAACTTGCAGGTAAACCGACTCCAAATTTGAGTACAATTGCACAGCAGGGGACACTGAGCTTAAGTTTACACAATCTGCGGCTGAGTATAACTTTACTGTGAATCTGGTGCAAGCACAAATTAGGAATAGATTTGGTTCCAGTTTGGGGATGATGAGATACCTCCAGTGCACGTCTGAACATGAAATGATTTTAATTTAAACAAAAGCTGCATCAGAGGTAATGCTCACAGCTGCTGGTTGGCTGCATGAGCACCATGAGAAACAACAGTTTAAACTGCTAGCACCTTCTGCCGACTGCAGAGGAAAGGCGCCAAAATAAAAAAAAAATAAAACACTGAGAGGGGTCCTGTGGTGCAGTTCAGGACAGCACTAGGAAGGCTGTACCTTTTGGCTGTGTGTCCTCTGGGCGGTGGGGTAGCTGCTCCCGAGGGCAGGGCGATGCCCTCCTTGTAGCCAGGGCTAAGAAGAGAGGAAAAGGGTTTGCAGAGTTATAAATAGGTTCTGGGACAAAGAAAACTTTTGCAGTAGGAGGAGTAAGCAGTGGGGAGTAGAGAGGAGGCAGAGAAGAAGGAGGAATTACAAGGCGAGCACAGCAGAAGAGAGGACTGGGAAGAGTTCAGAAAAAACAAAGGAGGTTTTGAAGTAAATGCAGGAAAGAGAAACTATTAGGCAGGGGCAGGATACAGATTAAACAGTATTAACTACTCATTTAAACACTCTAAACTACTCATGCAAGCATGTAAGTAAACAGCATAATAACAAGTATCAGGTTCACTGCATCAAGCATTGAAATTAACATTTTAGATTGATCTGAGGGCTACAGAGAACAGACTGCAGAGACAGGCTCAACACACTCGAGGAGCTAGCTGACTTCTAACAATAATTCTCAAGTTCAGTAACAAGATATGGCCCTCAGTACATGAGCACTGCGTTCAGCAGAGACAGAGAGTGAGAGACGAGTTTACCACCGTGCAGCTCAGGGTAACTTGCAGGTAAGCCGACTCCAAATTCAGTACAATTGCACAGCAGGGGACACTGAGCTTAAGTTTACACACCCTGCAGCTGAGTATAGCTTTTACTGTGAATCTGGTGCAAGCACAATTTAGGAATAGATTTGGTTCGAGTTTGGGGATGGTGAGATACCCTCCAGTGCACGTCTGAACATGAAATGATTTGAATTTAAACAAAAGCTGCATCGGAGGTACTGCTCATGGCTGCTGGTCGGCTACATGAGCACCACGAGGAAACAACAGTTTAAACTGCTAGCGCCTTGTCTCCGACTGTGGAGAACGCTGAGAGGGGTCCTGTGGTGCAGTTCAGGATGGTGCTAGGAAGGCTGTACCTTTTAGCTGTGTGTCCTCTAGGTGGGTGGGGAACCTTTCAGAAATTGTTGTGTGTGGCAGAATATATAATTCCTGAAAAGTTTATACAAATCTGTTTCATAGTTTTAGAGTTATTCAAGTATGGAAAAATGTATTTTTTCATTGATTTTTCAATGGTGCTTTTTACAGAATTGTTGCTATCACCTAGAGAAAAAAGTATACATCTTTGAAGAGTGAAACTTTGTGTGGCTATGTAGCTTACTGGGGAAGGATTTCCTGGGGTGGGGGGTGCTTGATGTTTGGAAAATTCACAGGTTTTCAGTGATTTAAGTTTAAAAACTCATGTTTTGGTATTTGCCAGTTAGTAAAGAAATTGTGGCAGAGATTTAATGTACCAGTTTTGTGGAAAAATTTTAATACTGTTAAATGGAGATCAGCATTTTGGATGTGGTAAAGTTTTGCTCTCACCTAGAGAAAAAGTATGAAAGTTAAAATCATGAAATTTGTGTGGATATGTAGATGGGGTAGAAAGATTGTCTAGGGATGTTGGAAGTCCATATCTTGTTTATTCTTCAAGTTATTTAAATTTCAAAACTGGGTTTTTAGTTCATATCAGGCATGTATAGAATGAGATTAGTATGTTTGAAGTAAAGGGTTTATTTACTTTTTTGAATAATTAAGTTTATAAAACTGAAAGGAATTGGTAAATGTCAGAGTTACTTTCTGCTAATTGACTGACCAACTGCTGCCATCTACCCCTCTCACCCACTGCAGTGTACCGCACTAGGAAAAACGTCACTCAGACACTCTGTATTATTGCTGAAATAAATATTTTTTTGTTTGTTTGTTTAAATCTTGTGCTTTGTTAGTTCTCCCAATTTCCTGTTTCAGAAGTGAGTCACCAGCTTCAAGAGCCACCTGGTGTCTTGTGTTGTACTACCCAGGTGCCCATGGGTTAAGAATATTTACAGTACAGGGTGGTCATTTATTCTGTAGTTACCAACATTTGCAAACTGGAATAAAATAAAAACTCAAGCTATAGTGGTCCTGAAGCTGAACTCAATTTCATTTACTGCTGATACAGTATCAGGTGGCATTCTATTTCACTTGCACTGCTACTGCCACATTCCAGACTCTGTCTGGTGACCCTTATTTCATCATACTTTAATATATCAAGATTATAACAGGTCTGCATTATAGTTTGTAGGTCCAACTAACATTTGGCATTATCATATGTAAGTCAATCATCATAAAAGATCGCATTTGATAGGTAGCAGCTCTGAAGATAAAGTAAATTAACTCATTGCTGAGCCAATAGACTGTGATCTCCATTACAGCGGCATGACAATGATATTGGTTCACTAATGTCTGATGGTTATGTGAAATGAATTATCAGAAACTGTATACATCCAATCTAGATATTGCAGATCAGTGTGTTTATAAAATAGTACATTTTTTCATATGATTACCACCAGAGTGCTGTATTTCAGTTTTACTTTTAACAAAAAACCTTTTACACTTTTTAGAATGTTCAGATTAGGCATAAATGTTACATGCTCTGGTATTGTAAACTGTGATATTGATCATACAGCCATTCTTGAAACACACTGGACAACTTATTGTTTCACTTACCAACAGCATTTTAATTATTGTAGCTTGATTCTTTGAACAGTATGGTTGCTGTTAATAACATGGTACAGTTATTAATAGTGCTGCTTTGCAGGACTCATAACAAATTGTAAACTCTCATATCCATTGCAGACATTGAAAGTTATTATACCTATATAACAGCACTTCTTTATAAATTATTAAAACAGGAGTACTGTATCCTCACTTTCTGATTTCCACCTTACAGACATCACAGTTGGAGTAACACTGGACTACTTGAAATTTACATATGACTGTTCTTATACTGCCATTTTATTGATAGCATAATAAAATATTTTCAATGCCTGTGAAACTGTTATGAATGTAACTTGTGGTTTGTAGGAAAGAATTCCAAGAGTGGCTTGGAGTAAAGGGTTTATTTATTTTTTAGATATTGAAGTTTATAAAGTTATGAAGCCACTTGGTGTGCTGTGCTGTCCTACCCAGGAGCCCCACAGGTTAAGAATATTTGCAACACAGGGTGCTTATATAGTCTGCAAAATTTGCAAATGGGAATACGAGATAAACAATTCATGCTGTAGTGGTCCTGATACTGAACTCAATCTCAGTTACTGTTGATACAGTACTAGCCAGCATTCTGCTTCCATTTGTACTGTTGCTGCCATTCTACATTCTCCCTTCAATGCCCCTTCCTCCATTATGCTTTCAATACTTTCCCTAATCTTCTGCCATCCTGACCCACCCTAAAGCCACTTCTGCCCAGACTCACCAGGCCCAATTCCAAGTCGTATGTTGCAACTTGCGGGCGTATGTGAGTTGCACCATGCGGCACTATGCCAGGGAGCCTGCAAGCTATTCTAAGACAGGCAGGGTCCCCAGCACCTATGACCTGTGACTTGCAGCAGCCACAGGCATGCATCACGAGAATGGTGCAACAAACCTGGGTGCTGCAAGTCACGGCCAGCAATTAACTGCCCCGATGGAGCCCCCCCCACCTGTACAACCACCTCAAGCCTCAGGGGGCCATGGGGGGGGTTGGCTGGTTGGCACAGCCACGAGGGGAGCACAGAGCACATTGGATATGGGTAGCATCCTGGACTCGGTGTGGGGGGGCATCACTGTGTTGGGGAGTGTGCGTGGGGCATGGGAATATGTGTACCATGGTGCTGCGGGGAGGCAGCCATCATTTTTCCAGGATGGATGCCCTTTAGACCCCTTCCATGCCAGTCTAACCCTGCTGTGCCAAGTCCTGACTTGGAATTGCATTAATGGGTTATGGCACCCACCCTTCCAGAATAGGGCACATGTGCTGCCGTAACCCACTCTTATACCATGCCGCAGTGGGTTGTGGGTGTAGTGGGTGGCCTAGCCCACCTGTGCACAACCTGCCTGTGGCATGGTGCAAGCCACAACTTGGAATTCCAACTTGTGGAATGCATGGTGCAAGGTGTGATTTATGCCATAGGGTCTGGTGTAAAGTGCCTTGCACCATACGTAGGTTATTTTGGAATTGGGCTCTCTATGTTTAGAATGAAATGCTGCTGCAATGTGTTTCCCACTCTGGTGTCCTTTCTGAATTTGGCTATGCCAGATCTCTTTCCCTGCAGAGCTTTTTCTCATGCTGAAATCCTCTCTTCTCTGCTTAATCTAGTCTCCAGTATCTCTCCCTGCTGCCCCCCCAAAAATGAATAAACACTGAGCAATGCTAGCTCAGACAAGACATGAGGAGACATGTGGAAAGTGATCAAATAGAAACTTTTTTTAACTTTCTTTTTTTTTTATCCTGCCTGTCCTGCCCTCTCTGTCCACTCCTTTGGACCGATCAACCCCCCAGACCACCATCACGGACTCTGCCCCTAGAGTGCCTGGCCTCTCCATTGTACTTCTTTGATGCCCAGATATCTCCCTGGGTGGGGCACGGAAGGGCCCCTCTTCCTCAACCTTTTTCCAGAGGAGAGCCTGCACAATGAGGTCTGCCCATGGATTGGTGGCTGGGAGGCATGGATCAGTTGTCATCTAGGACTGAAGAGTTTTATTTTCTATTTTTCTGTGTTCCCTTCTGCCCCTAAGGATGCCAGCTTGGGTAGACAATGTGCTGATGCACGATGCTACCAAGTGCCTAACAGCATCCTCCCCTCCCCGACTCCAGCACCATGGGAGCTGCCAAAGTCCCAAACGTCGGTGCTCCCACCAACCCTCAAGGACGTCAGGTGCCTGAAGCACCCCAGGAAACCCACCCTTAAGGAGGAGAGCATCTGTTGGGACACTTGATCCTCCTTCTCCTTGCTAACCCTCGATGACCTGAGTTCATTCCCGAGCCCAGGTTGCCAGTGTGGTGTGAGTTGTGGCATCCAGTGCCTCAACCCTCAGTGCCACCGGGCTGGCTTAAATAGAAATTTTTAATAATAAATTAGATCAACATTTGGGAAACAAAAAATGTATGTACTACCAATAGAATAAGTAGGTGGCAAGTTCATTAAGGACAAATTGTCTACAGAACTGGAATCCAACTATCAACCTATAAGATTATCGTTCTGTGGACTTTGAAAACAGGGATGACCACTTGTGACTCATGTTCTGTTTTTCTTTTCCCTCTTTGTTTTCATAAGTTACAAACAAAAGAAATCCACTGTTAGCACTCAGGATTGGGGGTGGTGGCATTTAGGAAGGACTGCTACTGGATTACTACAGTGATGGAAGGGGCTAGGGTAGAATTTAGCATAGCTTTGCATGAGACATCGGGAGGTTAGAGAAATGAGCTGTGAATGAGCTTGGTATATCCAGTAGACCTGGGTTTGATTCCCACAACCTCTGCTTGCATATTGTATGACTCTGAACAAGTCATTTAACCACCCCAGTGCTCCCAGGTTACCCCAGAAAAGAGGCACTTATGCCTAGTGGGCCTTACCTGGTTACCAAAGACTAAAATAAAAACAGATATTTTAGCAGCTTCTAAGCACTGAACTTGGTTGCAGTCAAGTCATCTGAGAGTCTTATCACCACCTTGTCTGGGCCTTTCATGGGTATTGGACCATATATGAACATGTTGTCATGTAGCTTCACTTTCCCTTCACTTGCACAAATAACTTGTGTTTGAGCATCTCACAGAAAAAAATGAAAAAAATCAGTCACAGCTAAAGGAAGGCACAAGCTAGTATCCATTCTCACTCAAAACTACCCTTTAAAGCCTTCCGAATGCACAGTGTCCACAAATACTCACAGCAATTAACAACATTTTTTACTGCACCAAGACAGCGATCAATCAGCAGTGGCTAAAGCTCCACCAAAAACATTTAATTGTCATCTAGACAGCAATCATGTGATGTAGATAGTCCCAGAGCTGGCAAGCACCAAAACAAATTCTAAATCCTCCTTATCATCCTTTTACTGCCACTTAGCCTCTCTATGCCAAACTGAATGGTACTGTATCCATTTGTAGTCTTTTGAAGTCCGGTGTGTTTTGGGCTTTGAAGTGTGGTGGAGGCACCTGCTTTCTCAGGTGCTATTGTCTGCCACATACAAAGGGAAGATCATGATGAAAATATATTCTCCTGCAGTCCCCTCTCCTTTCAAAGCTAGTTACTGACCAGAAGAGACTGACCCTATATAAGCTGTTTGTAATGCTAGCACTACTGCTGTGTGATCCAGATTCAAGATCATTTAACTGCTGCTGCTGTCGCTGACCAACTTCTCTCCAAGCTCTTTAGTTTGCTTTTGCTGCTATACTTTCTGTGAACCTCATGACCCATCCTGCTGTGTGTCTCACCGGTTCTCTTCACTAACTGCTTACCTGTTTCTTTCCTATATCTGTTCCAAAGCCTGCCCTGCTTCTATGCTCAGTTCAGCTTTTTCTCCTTACCTAACAGCTTATGCTACTTGTAGTACAGCAATAAAGTGACCCCTGACTGACATAAAACTTGAAAACATTTATTAATGTATTACATTTTTCTGTTCTGGGCAATGGAATCTAACTCTGTTATTTTGTCAACCTCACTAGTATAAGCTGCAAAGTAGCATTATGTAATTTGCTCTAGAACTTCTATAGCTTTCAAGAAATATTAGGTATACAGTACTAATATAGCCCATGAAATTCTCAACAGTAAGTCATATGTAGTTAGCACTGCCTGTCTGTATCTCCCCACTGTCTCAGACAGAAGTACTGCTGCAATATTAGTATCATGGTTTCGGCAGCAGAGGATACATTTTTCAAGAGGTAGCTGTCTTGTATGTGGTAGCATTTTCCCTGAAAAAAAAGTAACGCATTACCATTTAAATCTCAGATTAGGTTAAGACAGTTACTTTTTGCTGTCCTATGGGAGTAGCAGGTGCAACCTCATTATATAGTGATACAAAGAATTCTTAGAGTAAGTAAAGTTGTCATATTAGTCAAATTCGAGGCAGATGGTCAAAGCTAGAAAGGGTGGGTATTGGGTAAGTGAGACAGATTAGGAGATAGGTTTATTGTTTTTAGAGAGGTTTCCTTAAGGTGTGCTGCTGAGGAACTTTTTACTTCATTTATTTGATGGCATTTGTTTACAGTGGCATTCTGCAGTCTGAGAAATGCTAAATCGAGAAAACAGCTAAATGTGTTGACTGGGCCTGGAGGCTCAGCACAAGAACTGAGGGAGCATGGGGTTGGATTGACTTTGGAGTCTGACAATCTACAGTGCTGTTCTGATAAAATTATCAGACTTTAAACAGAGCTTACTAACATCAGTGCCTGTTACCTGCGACAGATGGCTGGAACCCTCGGAGGCTGGCGACTGTGGTCTGCAGTCAGACAGCAGGCCGCAGTGTCTCTGGCTCAGGTCCATGCAGATCAGGATTGTGCTTGGAGACAAATGCAGCTGACAAGCTCTGCTCCCTGGGAAAATGTATTGAGTCACACAGTGAAATCCATTTTCAGCCTATAAGTGGGATATCAACCCCTATCAGTCTTATAACCCATAGAACTTCACAGAAGAAAAGGTTCTGAAAGAACTCTTAAAACTGAAGGTGGATAAAGCAATGGGGGCTGATGGGATTCACCCCAGAATTCTAAAAGAACTAAGGGAAGAACTAGTAACACCACTGACTACCCTTTTTAATAAATCATGGGAGGATGGTGTGGTACCTGAGGACTGGAGAAGGGAGGATGTGATTCCCCTTCACAAAAGTGGGAGCAAGACAGAGGCAGGAAACTACAGACCTGTCAGTTTGACCTCAGCTGTAGGGAAAATGATGGAATCATGTCTGAAGGAAAGACTTGTTGAGTACCTAGAGGCCAGTGGGGTACAGGACCCAAGGCAGCATGGATTCACAGCAGGAAGGTCATGTCAAACAAATCTAATTGATTTCTTTGACTGGGTGACCAAAGTAGTAGACCAGGGAGGGACTGTGGACATGGCCTACCTAGACTTTAGCAAGGCATTTGATACAGTCCTGCACAAAAGATTAATAAATAAATTAGCCTGCCAGTGAGTGGGTTCCAGGGTGGTAGCCTGGGTAAAACACTGGCTGGACAACAGAACACAGCAGGTAATAGTAAATGGAGTCCACAGTGAAGAAAGGAGGGTTACTAGTGGGGTACCACAGGGTTCAGTACTGGGGCCGGTCCTTTTTAATGTCTTTATAAGTGACTTTGCAGAGGGACTAGAGGGGAAAATATATCTCTTTGCAGATGACCCAAAGATCTTCAAATGGGTTGATACGTGAGGTGGGGTGGAAAGGATGAAAAGGGACTTGGCAAGGTTGGAATAATGGTCAAATGTATGGCAACTTAGATTCAATGCAAAGAAGTGCAAAGTAATGCACCTGGGAAACAAAAACCCAGGGCAAGAGTACACAATGGGGGGTGAGATACTGACAACAAAAATGGAAAGGGACCTGGGGGTAGTCATATCAGATGACCAAAAGGTGGGCCAGCAATGTGAGAAGGCAGTAAGGAGGGCTGGGGGGATACTGGGATGTATAGGGAGAGGCATCATCAGTAGAAAACAGAAAGTTGTTATCCCTCTGTAAGACAGTTGTTAAGACCACATCTGGAGTACTGTGTACAGTTCTGGAGACCCCACCTCTGCAAAGACATAGACAGGGTGGAGGCTTTCCAGAGGAGGGCAACCAAAATGGTGCAGGGTCTGCACCAGAAGACATATGAAGAACGACTAAAGGAGCTTAAGATGTATAGCCTCAAGGAAAGGTGGGGGGGGTGGGGATATAATAGAAACTTTCAAATACCTCAAGGGAATCAACAAAGTCCAAGAGGGTAGCATCTTTCAAAAGAAGAGATGTGCAAGAACAAGGGGGCACAATTTGGAGATAGAAAGGGGATGGCTCAGAGGTAATGTGAGGAAGTATTTCTTCACAGAGAGGGTTGTAGAATCATGGAACAGCCTTCCTGAAGAGGCCATAGAGTCAAAAACAGTGGGGGAATTCAAGAATGCATGAGACAGACATAAGGCAATTCTGGTGGGGGGTAGGAGGAAGTAGGCTGTTAGTTAACTAGGATCATCAGCTTATCCATTAGGTAGTGAAATGGGCAGACTACGTAGGCCAAGCAGTCCTTATCTGCCATCAAATTCTATGTTTCTATCTGAGAGCACCATTTCTATTAACACTCCCTTGTTCACAAAACTGTTTTCCTCTTCGACATCTTTGGCATTTGTTGGGAGCAATTGCTGACAGCATTCTCAAAATTGGGACTTTGCTCTGCTTTGCAGAGTTCAACTTTACTGCATTATTAGAGTGCTATTTGGGACATTCTTTTCTTATCAGCTCACTATAGTGGATTCTCCTATTTATATTGTCTGTTTCTAATTGAGTGTCTATGGGGTTGGTTGGGTTATGTGAGAGTGCTTAGCTAGATGTGGTGATTGTTGTTGATTGAGTTAGTTACTCTATGTATATTAGGACAGGGTGTGTGTGAGGGAAATTATAAATCTTTATTGTTGTTACTGAAATTTATTTTATGCTGTCTAAGGTTAAGTGGGTGGGTAATTCAAGAGAGTAGCACCTTTTAGTTGCGTGCATCAGCAGTTGGAGATATGCCTTGGGTTATATATCCTTCATCCCTGCTGCTCGACCTCTGCTCTTTCAGTGACTTCCATTTATAAATTACAGCAATTAGTTGCTGTAGGGAAGTCAGGATAGAGAGAAGGTGAGATGGTAGGTGGGGGGTATTAGGGGTAAAACTGAAGTGAGACATATTGGGGTGCTTAGGACCGGGAGGTGACCTGGGTCTAGCTGGGTCCTTGAGAGAGGCCAGGTGTGTTTGGCACCCATACCAAGGGTTCTCACTGGACCGAGTGGACAGGTAGCCACTGGGATGGCAACTTCCACCAGTTTCCTTTGGACAGTTTTGTTCAATGCCAGATTGATTAGGAACAAGACTGCAATTATTGCAGACTTGATTTCCTTGGTTGGTCTAGCTTGCATTACGAAGATCTGGTTGGGGGATGATGCTGGCCCAGTCCTGGAGATGGTGGGCCTGGATGGGTTCTCTGTGGTGCACTATCAGTGGAGGGAACACAAAGTTGGGGGTGTGGCAATCTGTTTTAGATCTGACTTGAACTTTTCTGTACCTCCAGTGGGTTCCACATCATCATTTGAATGTGTGGCAGTGCACAGGAGTTCAGGTGTAGGCTGCAGAATCCTTCTCGTATACCAGCCTCAGAGGGCATGGGGGGTCCTGCAGGAAGTCATGGAGTTCATCACGGACAGGGTGTCGGAGTCATCCAGATGGTTAATCCTGGGTGACTTCAATGCTTGGATCAATGATGAGCTTTTGCATTTTGGTCATGACTTCCTCCAGACGATGACCTCTCTGGGTCTCACACAAGCTGTTGCTTCTGTGACCCACAGTCATGGCCACACTTTGGACAAAGTGTTCTCACTGGGGCTTGAGGTCAATGTCTTCAGGATTAATCTGGTCATTTGGTCAGATCACTGCATGGTAGTTCTCATTTGGACCCCCCCATTAGTCCTTACCCTGTAGAGATGGTCCGCTACCGCCCTTTGAAGGGGTTGTCCTCATAGGGACTGATGGTGGTACTGGATCTATCTGGTGTCAGTGTTGCCTGTGTGACAGGTATGGGTGAGGTGGTGGCAGCCTGTAATAGTGCTGTCTCCAAGGCACTCAGTTCTGTTGCACCGGTCTGTATATGATCCAGGTCTTCTTGCTTGAGACCCCCCTGGTTTGATGGGGCTCTCAAGAAGCTGAAGACCAGGGGTTGGAGGTTGGAGTGTTGCTGGCAGAGGCCTTGGTCTAAGGAAGACAAACTGATTTTGAGAATTCACAACAGTGAATGTCAAAGGGCAATCAAGGCAGTGTTCCTGTTTGAGGAGATTGCTGCAAGGAGGAATAGACCAGCTCTGCTTTTTCGTACTGTAGCTTCATACTGTAGATATGTTTTTCCACCTTGCCTGTCTGCAGCTGAAAAGAGCATTTTCAGCCACTCAGTGTGAGGAGTTTGCTCTGTTCTTCTCTGACAGGGTGTCCTCCATTAGAGCTAGAGTCTTTCTAACGGGGCTGTAGCAGCCCTGCAATCGTGCACTGTGTGTGTCCAGATGCACTCCTATTGCCTGGAGTAAGTTTAGGCCAGTTGGGGTGGCAGAAGTTTGCGAGGTGATTTTGGAGCTGTGGACCACATACTGTGAACTGAACCCAGGCTCGACCCATCTCCTAATGGAATGTGTTGAGTTCATTGGTCCAGTGTTTGCCAGGATTGTCTGGTGTTTGCTTTTGGAAGGATGTTTAACCAGTGCCCTGAAAGAGGTGCTGGTGAGACCCCTCCTGAAGAAACCATCTCTTGACACTGACATCTTGGTGAAATATAGACCAAACTCTACCCTCCCATTTTTTGGGTAAGATTATCGAGAATGTAGCGGTTCTACAGCTAAATGGCACACCTCGTAGTCTGTGACATCTATGAGACCTTCCAGTCAGGGTTTAGGTCAAGGCATAGCAATGAAACAGCATTACTCAGAGTGCAAAATGATCTCTTCAGGGTGAGAGATAGAGGGGAGTGATCAATACTCATTCTTCTCAATCTCATCTCAGCGTTTGACACTGTGGACCACAAAAAGTTGCTGGATTGCCTAAGGGAGCTATGTTGACTCACTATTACTGTCATCAACTGGTTTGAGTCTTTTCTCACATGCAGGATGCAGAAGGTAGTGATGAAGATTTCTGCTCCTGCACAAAGCATCTGCCATGTTGAATTCCGCAGGGCTCGATCCTGTCATCTGTGCTGTTTGCAGTGTACATGCTTCCTCTGGCAGTGTCAGTGGCTCAGTAGGTAGCACACTCACCTCTGAGGCTGGGAGATCAGAGGGCTGTGGGTTCAGTTCCCACATCTGGCACTTAGATTAATATCCCAGTACTGACACTGTAGTGCAGCATGAGAGGGGTGCTGCACTTCTGAGGTGCCATCTTTCGGAAGAGACGTCTAACCAAGGTCCCATCTGCCTGGATTGGTGGTAGTTCAGGTGGATGTTAAAGATCCCATGACACTTATCGAAAAGAGTAGGGGAAGTTTATTAAACAAAGAAACAAAACATCACAAAATAAACAAAAGAAAAAAACTTTCAATAATTATTCATATCATTAATAACAGTCAATATATGAACATACAATTCATAAATGCAATGCAATCATTCAATATACATTTGATATAATCAAAAGGGAAAAAATCTCCAGAGACTAGCTAGTTTTTCTACAGTGTATTTACAATTATCTTTTTCTTTAATTTTAAGCATCCCTGCCTCAACTTGTGAAATAACTGAATGTAAAACTTGCTGTTGCTGTAATATATACTGACATCTGGACTGCCATAAAAAATACTGAAGCAATGCAAAGAACGCATTTAAAGTGCTTTTATGGTATTTACTCCAAGCCCCTGTATAATCCCCTAAGATCAAGGTACCATAAGAAAGTAAAGATAAATATGGCATATTCCAGTGAAAAGCAGCTGCACTCCAAAATAATTTACTCTCTGGACATTCTAAAAAAATGAGACTGGCTTTCTTCTAGATTAATACATGTGGGTCTAAGGCAATATCTATCAGTTTGTGGTTTATATTTTAGATTGCCTCTGACTCCTAATCTCCCCTGAGCTGAAATCCATACAATATCCCATGTCTGCACAGGTAGTCTGAAATCCGTCAGTTTATGTAATGCAAAAAGCATTCTAGTAGGCACACAGTTTGGAAAAAGAAGTGTTACCTGTTGAACTTCATACACTATATATGTATAAAAGGTTTTCCTATTTAAAGAAAGTAATTTTTGGAAAGATATTTTACATTGATATAGTTTCTTTAAAGATGAAATCCCATAATCAGGAAGATTGTCCGTCCCCAACACTTTTGGAGGTAGCAAAGACCATTTTGTAAAATACCAATGCCAGAGGAACTGTACCCAGTGTTGCCATGGTAAACTTGCTACAGACCATATAAAATTAAAAGAAGAAAATAAAAAAATAGAGTGATAAAAAACTACTGGATTCACCATCTGCAACCCGCCTCTTTTAATAGGAAGATAGGTAATATCCTTTTTTATGGGGTTCAACCTATTACCCCATAACATTTGAAAAAAAATACTGTTTAATCTTGTTTCTAAATAAACTGGTGGTGGGGAAGGTCATGTGATGGCAGCCTAGACAGAACACTTTCGCTCCCAGACTCCTATTCTCCCGATTTGATCGATGTCCTGGCATTTAAACACTAACCCATCCCAGTTGCGTGAGGCACATTGTAATACTCTCCCAGCTCCAGCGATCGCCGATTGGATGGATGCTTTTATGAGAAAAGCACCCCCGAGGCACTCCCCTCCCCGGATGCCCAAGAAAGAGAAGGCCACAAAGCGGGCCAAGCAGCAGGCAGCTAGCGGTATTAAGATGCCCACCAGAGGCTGCTCTTTCAGAAGCCAGGTTCTTGGAAATAATGCAACCCCTCCAGATGGCCATCGAGTCCATTTCAGAGGATTTGCATGATATCAAAGGCGTGGTGGAGGTACTTACGAAGAGGGTTGGGGACTCAGAAGCTAAGATTATTTCAATTGAAAAGAAACAGGGAAGGAGTGAGTCTGAGTTTGTTAACATGAGGCACAGAATAAAAAAGCTAGAAGAGAAGCTGGAGGACTTGGAAGGCCGCAGTAGGAGGAACAACCTGGTAATTATTGGATTGCCAGAAAGGAAGAAGGAAATGGCATAATCACTTTTCTACAGAAACTTTGCTGTAAATAGTTGGTACCTCCTGGGGAATATATCATCGAGAGCCCACCGAAAATACGCCCACCCTCACCCAGGGTCAGTTGCCAAGGCCAATAATTCTGAATTTTTGAATTTCCTGGACAGGCAGCATGTTTTTTCTAAGGCGAGGGAGGCAAAAGAGTTGTCATGGGAAGGTAAGAAGATTCTTATCACACAGGACTTGCCACACTCGGTGAGAGTTCGTAGACAAGAGCTGCACCCGGTCGTTTCTAAGTTGGTGGCGGCCTCCAAGCCATTCAGGGTCAAGTACCCTGCCATATTGATGGTAAAACATGAGGACAAATGGTTATCTTTCGACTCCCCAGCGCAAGCTGCACAGGATTTGAAGGTTATTTTCACAGAACTATATAAATGATTGTGTGCTGGAGAACTTTTCGGCTGAGGGGCTGTGAGTACAGATACAGCTGTCTGTCTCGGGGGTCAAGAGGGCAATCTTGGACATATGAGCGGTGCCTTTTGCAAGGGTCAATGCAATCTCAGAAACTCAGTGGCAATTACTTGCCAGGTGGCTACTGATTGTTGGTGGTCATCTTAGACTGCGCAAAATAACACAGAGTGGCCTAGGATGGAAATCCTTGAAATGGACGGAGCTGACCCGGGGTATTCACTACTCATCTGGACATTTATTTGATTGTTCCCCGCTGCTCTGATGTATGTAACCCCCTCATTTTGGGCTACTGGAGTCGATGTCGAGGACTTTGTCTGGGCTCGTTCTGCTTTTTGGACCTTTTTCATCTTTGGTAGACAGATTTATTTCGCATGATGCAACATGTAGCAGCTTCATTGTTTCCTGGGGGAAGTCGCACAGTGGATGTATGGACATGGACAATGGAAAGAAGAGCGGCCTTATAATGTGGCTTATTCTGTGATGACTGTATGGAGGCCTGACGGCTTGGTGTCACTCTCTATGGTGGTGTCTGGACAATGAGTGGTCTAATATGTATTAGATTGGCTGGCAGGGTTTAGTACCTGCAGGTCTTTTCTTCTCTTTTTCTTTTCCCCTCCTCCCCTTCCTCCCCCTTTTTTTTCCAGGAAACGATGATTTACCTCGAGGAGTCGATAATTTGGGCTTTGAACTACTAGTGCAGTGGAGACGACATAGTTAATAACTGAACTTGTTCTTAATAGGGTTAGATCAAGTATATTGGGGATGGGTATCTACATTTATATAGTTTGGATCAGGATCTATTGACAAAATTGTTGGTTGTTTGAGGGTAGTTTTGTAATGATCATGAGTGGGAGGCGGGCTCGGGGGTGGGTTTGGGTAGTTTGGGTTGCTTGTAGTGAATCACATGGGCTGAATATTTAGGAGGGCAGTTTCTCTTAGAACTGGGGTATGTGTTTGGAGGGCGGGGGGTTTTAATTGGGGGATATTTGTGGGGGTATTGGGGGTTTTTTGGGTTGCAAGTCATTATGGCTTGTTTGGTTTTCTGGGAGAGAGGGTGGGGTTCCAAGCTACACACTATCTGGTTTCATCATGGTCTGCCTAAGTCAGGGGAATTGCATGTGCTTAATATTGCTGTTACACGATTGTTTGTTACCTTCTCTTTGCACCACCTTCAGGGCTTGATAGTTGAGCATAATGTGCAATCTGTACAAGTTCATTAGCTGGAATGTTAAAGGAGCCAGGATAGGGTCAAAGACAAGTTATACTAAGGCACCTTCGTCACTTAGAGCTCAAATTGCCTTTCTCCAAGAAACACACATGAAGAGGAGTGATATTCATTACTTTAGGAGGGATGGGTAGGACAAGTTTTGGGGCTGGGTATCATCGAATAGGGCAGGTGTTGTTATCCTTATAGCTAGGAATATCCCTTTTAAATTAGTGGAAGAGTTTTGGGATCCGGAGGTCGATATATCATCATGCATGGTATGCTGGAGTCTCACCCGATAATATTGGGCTCAATATATGGCCCCAATTGTGATTCCCCAGCCTTTTTCATGAGATTACTAAATATGGTTGTGTCCAACCCCGTGAAGTTTACGGTCTTAGGTGGGGATTGGAATCTAGTTCTGCAGAATGATCTGGATAGATCATGTAAAGAGAGGCGGGGTTTAACGCCTGCACAAAGGGCGTTAAAGGACCTCATTAATAAGGCTTCCCTGGTTGATGTCTGGTGGGTAATTAATCCTACGTCGAGTCAATACACCTTTTTCTCTCCCGTACATAAGACATACTCTCGAATAGACTATATTTTAGTTAGCTCGTTTGCAATATCTGGGGTTACACGTGCCCGAGATAACTACCAGAGTAATATCTGATCATGCACCAGTTAGTCTGGACTACCGGTTAGCCTTGGGGCCTAGGCGGTCTCCACAATGGAGGTTAAACTCCCAAATGTTGAAGGAAGAATCTTCACTGATGCACATTCTTGATTTCATTAAGGACTTCCTGGATAGTAATCAAGGCTCAGTGGAGCGTAAGGACCTAATTTGGGCTGCTTTAAAATGCTCCCTGAGGGGAGAGCTGATTAAAATGGCCTCTAATAGGAAACGTAGGCAGCAGGCACAATTGGATTCCCTGCTAGGCTTGATTAGGATGGAGGAAAGTAACTTATCCCGTGCCTCGACTGTGGCAGATTGGTCCAGGCTTCATCAGTTGCAGGCCCAATATGTGAGTCTAATGTCTCAAAAAGTGGAGCTGGCCATTTTGAGGACCAGGCTTCAATACCTTGACGTAGGGGAGAGAGCTGGGAAGTTGCTCGCTATGTGCATTCATCAACTAGATTCTTCCCATTTTATAGCGGGGATACGTAAGGGTTATGGGGAACAGGTTTGCACGGATCCAGGGGAAATGGCGAATGCCTTTGGATTGTATTTTCAGGAGTTATATACGGTTGACCGAGAGGATAAACCTTTGGCGGATGACATTAGGCTATTTCTCAGATCAGTAGAGTTGCTTAGAATAACGGAGAGTGATGCAGCTCTTATGAAGTGCTCCAATAACGGTTCTAGACATCCAGCAGGCCATCCAACAAATGCCACTAGATCGGTCCCCTGGCCCGGATGGGTTCCCTAGTAATTTTTACAAAGCTTGTCATACTCTAATATCCCCAATTCTAAAGGAGGTCTTTCAGTACTGGTTTGATAATGGGTTATCAGAGCCTAGTTTTCTGGAGGCGACAATCTCCTTAATTTTAAAACAGGGGAAGGACCCTCTCAGTATGGATAGTTATCGCCCTATTTCCCTGCTAAACACGGATGTTAAGATTCTAGCAAAAATTTTAGCTAACAGGTTGTCCAATGTTATGGACAAATTGGTTAGTAGGGAACAAGTTGGTTTTATGAGGGGGAGATCGTCCCAAGATCACATGAGGAAGTTATTGCACTTGATTACAGTTGCTAAAGATGCCAAGTTCCCAGCAACACTTATTTCATTAGATGCCGAAAAGGCTTTTGATAGGGTATGCTGGGACTATTTGTTTGCTGCCCTATCTGCCTTTGGCTTACCTGATGTGTTCTTGAGATGGGTCCAACTCTTATATTCTTCCCCTATTGCTAGAGTAAAATGTAATGGGATTATGTGCGATTGTAAGGCTGGAGGCGAGACACGAGGGCAACGTTGTCCCTATCCCATTATTATTTAATTTATATCTAGAGCCTTTATTACATAGACTGGCTAGAAACTGTTTGATTAAGGGTATAGGGTGGGGATGTTAGATACATGTATTCGTATCGCAGATGACATACTATTACATGTTGAGGATCCGGGACCTCGGTTCCGGCCATATTGGAGAAATAGATTCCTTTCTAAAATCTCTTATTATAAGTTAAATTGCATGAAACGAAGATTTTCCCTTAAATATCAATGTTAGGAAAGCTGATTTATTATCGTTTGGCTTTATGTTGGGAGGCAAAGTCATCACGTATCTCGGGATAAACATTAGTACTAGATTGAATTACATGATTAAATATAACCTGAGTAATCAAGTCAAAGCCATTATTGGGGATATGGATAGGTGGAGGCTGCTTTTTGTCATTTTGGGGTAGGCTGAATATCATTAAAATTAATGTTCTGCTCTAGATTATTATACCTTTGGGTATGCTTGTGTATACCTCCAAGACATGGTTCACCAACTTGCAGAGGGCGTTCAATTTTTTTGTTTGGAAGGGGAAAAGGACACGTAGGTCCTATATTAAATTAACAGCCCCGAAAGTTAAGGGAGGACTAGCTGCTCCCTCTCTCTTTTTGTATTATGTTGCGTAACACGTAGGCAAGTTGGGCTATTGGAGTGCAAGGGGTGCCCAATCAGCTTACTTGCCCCTGTGGGTTGATATAGAGCGAGGGTTGGTGAAGAGGGTGAGCTGCTCTCTATGGGCCCTATTATATGCTTCTCGTCGGCTATACCCAAACTATTGAAAAATAATCCTATGGGTTGGTTGTTAAGGGCCTTTCAGCAGTTGCAAAATTACCTTACAGTTAAGTGGCATCTATCTATCAATCAACCCACATTAGAGTTAGGGGTAAGACCCTGTCTGCTACTTTTTGGCCTCAGTTAAGTCACCTTAGAATCTCGGATTTCTGGGTAAATGGGGGTCCTTGGTCTTTTGGTCAGTTGGTGAATGCTTTTGGGGCTGTGGATCAGGACTTCTTTAAGTGGCTACAAATTAGTAAGGCCCTAAAATCTCACCTTCTCACAGAGGGCTAATTGATTATGGTGACCGAGACACCGATATTCTCCTCACCATAGCCTCTCAACCAAATTCAGTTTCTAAGTTATACAAAACACTTCAGGAATGGGATCACAGACTTCCTTTAGGAGTATGCTTCTATTGGACAAGGGAACTAGGTATATCGGAGGCATCCAATTTCTGGAAGAAGTTGTGGCTTACAATGTATAAATATGTAAAACAAGATCAGTTGAGGATGGTACACTTTAACTTAATGCACCATTTATACTTATCCCCATCCCAATTGTGTAAATATGGGGCAAAAGATACATCTCTTTGTGCGAGGTGTAGGAAGGAAGATGGTACTTTATATCATATGGTATGGTCATGCCCTTCAATTCAGGTCTTTTGGCGGGCTATCAATGATCTCCTCGACCCTATCCTTGGCTTAACAAACTTGTTTACCCCTGAGATATGTCTGGTGAGCCTTTTTCCAGTTGGTACTTCCGTGGCTAAAAAGGCCCAAATGTCGCTTTTATCCGCTGTGGCTAAATTGGTAATCTTAAGACATTGGACCAGTGATAAAGTTCCCTCTTTGTTGGAATGGTACCGTGAATGTACCTTAGCAGTACAATTAGAAAAACATATCGCTTGCATGCAGAATAGATTGATAGCATACACGGCGCTTTGGAGTTCGTTTGAAACGCTCCTTATGGCGTGGAGGCCTGGCCCTCAGAGTACCTGGCAAGTTAGGATGTGCTCATGTGTGTAGCCTTGGGAGGGGTGGGAGGAGGGATTTTATTTTACATTAATTGGGTGAGTTAGTGTCTGGTGGTGTTTTGTTCCTCTATCTCGCACTTTCAGCTGTGTATCTGCTTTGAGGTGTTTTGCGTAAAATTAATAAAGATGTTCAATAATAAAAAAAAAAATAAACTGGTGGTGGATAAAGGTAACTTAAATATAGAAACACTGGCAATAGAATTTTTTTAATAATCAAAACTCATTTTTTTCCGAATTTCCAATGTTTCCATAGGCTAATTTTACTTTCCCCTAAGATTAGCTGCTGTTCCCAATTATAGGTGGCCATATCTCCATGTCCAAACCAGATACCCAAATTTTTTGGGGGTAAAACCGAAAAAGATATACCTAAACATTCATTCAGATTAGGATACGAAGAATCTAAAGATAGAACAAAACTCTTATCCATATTGAGTTGTGCCCCAGACAAATGCCCAAAATAATTAAAGACATCTAATGCTTTTTTCAAAGATGTGACATCTGCTACTAAAAGAGTCACATCGTCAGCATAAGCTGTAATCTTTTCTGTTTTTAGCTGAGGAGTGGGAGAGAGTCCAATTATACTGTGATCCCAAGTAATTCTAATAACAGGATCTAATACAAGTACATACAATAGGGGACTTAACGGTCAACCTTGCCTGACCCCTCTACCTATACTAATCTCGTTTCCAAACAGTTCATTAACTATAGGAATTACAGCTGCTTGATTATAAAGCAAAATAACCCACTGTACAAATTGCTTAGGAATACCATATTGTAATAACAAATAAAAGAGATATGAATGGCTAACTCTGTCGAAAGCTTTAGTCTGATCCAAAGCTGCCACTAGGCCTGGATGAGTATTAATCTTGCTGCTCTCAAAAAGATCTCGTATCAGAAATAAATTATGTTGAATTTTTCGAGAGGGAATAGCACACGTCTGAGCGGGATGAATTAGATACTCTGCTACCTTTATTAAGCGATTATGCAAAATTTTTGCTAAAATTTTGTAATCACTATTAAGGAGACTAATAAGTCTCCAATTTGACAACAACTTCTTATCTCCCTTTTTATAAAGAAAGGTCAGAAGAGAGATAATAAAATCTTTACAAGAGAAATCGTCAGTTAACATATAATTAAATACTAGTGGTAAAAAGTACCCCATATATGTCACACATGCTTTATAGAACTCAATAGGAATGCCGTCTAATCCTGGAGATGTTCCTCTATTTAAATATTTAATCACTTCTTCAACTTCCTGTGTAGAAACAGGTTGGGTTAAAAGTTGTTTCATGGGTTCCTCCACCTGTGGTAATGTGCCTAAAGACTGAATAGGGAAAGCATCTGCTGAAAAGCTGTTGCTATCAAAAAAGAGCTCCTCAACATACTTTTGTATTACCAGTGACATTTCTACATCTGTAGTGACTATATTTCCATTAGATTTATATAAACCTGACATCATTGTTTTCTCTAGCCTTGATTTACAAGCCTGATATGGGTCAGAAGCAGGCTGTTTGTGTGTTCCAAATCTAAAATCTATTTCCAAAGATTTAGCCCTATCATATTGATATAGTTTCATGTGTTGTTTTATCTCAAAGGTTTGTGAATTGTATTTTGCATGATCTTCTGGGGGTAAAGACACAAGTCTATAAAGCTGATTTCTATACTCTAAATATTTTAAATAATTAGAATTAGCCCTGTATTTTCCCCAACTGATAAAGAAATCCTTTATTTCTAATTTAGTGTTTAACCACCAGTCATACACATTATCGAACATATAAATAGCGGAATATTTAGCAGCAAAAAATAACTCTAATTTCTGATAATAATCTGACATCTCTAAAAAGGATATATTCAGCCTCCATCTTTGTATTGAGGACAGCATCCTAGGAGGGATGCCAGCTGAACATAAATCACTAACAAGAATATGATGATCAGAAAATTCTGTAGGTTTCACTGTACTGAAATTAGGTTTAATATATTTGGATACAAATATCATATCTATCCGAGTAGCATATGTATGTCTATAATATGTTGTCCCCTGATGTAAATGTAAACTTCTATAGACATCTGAGAGTCCTGCATCCCCTACAATATTTTTCAGGGCATGTGCGTCACAATACATCTTTTTCTCTAAGGTCCCAAAATATTTTATATCAATCTCACAATTGAAATCTCCACCCCATATAATGTGCCTTCTAGTGTAAAGAAAAGGTTTGATTTCCTCAAATAGTTCAATCCAAGTTGATTTAGTTTGAGGTGCATAGATATTGCTAAGACGAAAAACAAAATCCCCCAATGCACAAGCTAAAATCAGAGCACGACCAGGCCTTACATCCATTAATTTTGTGATTTTGAAATTAGAATTTTTAAATAAAATCTCAATCCCATCAGCACTATCAGACCCAAAATACCAATAAGATGGCCCCCAAACCCAATGTCTTTTCAATTGTTCTATTTCAAAAAGAGAAGAAACCCTGGTTTCCTGTAAAAAATGACATCTAGTTTTAGAAGATCTAAATAAGCCAAGAAAGAAATCTGTTTTTTATATACCTTTAGGCTACATACATTATAAGAGGCAAGTTTTGAAGTGGCCATGAAAAGAAAATTTAAAGTCAAGGTCCCCCTTTCTGACTAAGGCTGACTTTCCGTTTTTTCCCTTTTTTCCTTTTTTCTCCTTTGCTAATTCCGTAGTCCTACTGTCTTCATCTTCAGTAGCTAACTCCGACCTATGAGAAGTGTTGGATTCTAAATCAGATTCCCCTGCCTCATCCTGCAAATGTGCAAAGATATTATCCATAGGGGTTGGGCCTATTTTGGAATGTCTAAGAGAAGCCCTAGTAAAATGCCTCCCCTTCAGGGTCTCAAAAGGTGGTGGCATGGATGTAGAGGGAACCTATTTCTCAGGAACCAAGGGCCTATTTAAAAGCACAACCCTTTCTGCAGGTGTCTGGGGCCTAGTCATGGACATGTTCACCTCCTCTATAACTGAAGGTTCAGACATCATTGTGGAATCGTGTTGGTTTACCTCTGTCCGTTGTATAACTGGAGGGGAACTCCCCATGGAGTCCTTCCACTTTGTTTGAGCTTTATGTAATAAATCATCCTGATCCCAGCCTTCAGAATGATTCTGTTTCACCCATGTGCACTGATGAAAAGTGTGTTCCTTATCATCACATAAGTTACATTGGAATATGTTGTTACATAAGTCCATGGAATGTCCAAACCCCCACATAAGGAACATTTCAACATGTCACAAGCACTACTGATATGAGTTTGTGCCCCACACTTATAGCAAGCTCGTGGCTGGCCTCCATAAAAACAAACCCCTCTATCCTTTCCCAAAAAAAAACCTGTTGGGCAGATGGATAATATCAGAATTAACCTGAAACAGTTTCGCCTTAAATTTCCAGCCACCCATCCATATGCCTTCTGTGTCAAGTATAGCTTCAGGGGGACCTAAAATGTCACATCTGTTCTGAAGCCAATGATATATGTCACTAACATTGACTCCTTCATTATGGAACATTATAGTTACATAACGAATCTGGGGTCTGGTAAGTGGAATAGCGTAAAAGGGGGTCCATAAAGGGGTACTTTTGAGAGTAGTATATTTCTCCCAAAATTTTTCCAAATGAACGTTAGCCTTGAAACTGACATTGAAAGAATCTTCTCCTGATACATGAATCAACGCATAGACATCAGCAGGAAAAACACCCATAGAACCTTTTAAAAGTTGTTTTGAAACATAGTATCTATCAGGGTGCTCAATTAAACCTCCTTTATATCGTAATCTAACAGCATTCCTTTGTGGTGCCTGTTCTAATTTGTTTTTAAACAATTCTGGCATAGGTATTTTCCTAGATTGCTGAGGGTTAAGAATCTCACTGTCAGAAGGTTTAGTACCTGCCTGTCCTTGCACAAATCCCTGTCATCCCTCTTTGGATGTGCTTGGCCTTGAAAAGGCCAACACACTATCCCCTCCCATTGGAATTGGTTTAACAGGTTGGGCCCTATCTAGAAACAAAAAGTCAGTACCTGAGCTCAGGGTTTTTCCCTCAGTGGCATGCTTCGCTATTTCTGTGCTGTCTGAAAAGGCTTTGTCCCAAGATAAATCAGGAGTCCACTGTCCAGAATCTGTACTTGTCCATCCTGATTCACAAAGTGCTGTAGTCACCAACCAGTCCTTTGAAAAATAGTCCTTTTCCTTGTGTGAAAGCCCTAACTGCCGTCGCATCGTTTGTGATGTAGAACAAGAAGATTGTACGACGTTCAACTCCACATTCAGCTCCCTTGATACCGCTTCCGTAATGACGCACTGGGCTTCAGCCAACTCTGAGGCTTTTAGGCCAGCAATAACCGGGATGTCTCCTGAACTCCCACCATCCAGTGCCTGAATTGTAACACCGCCATCTGTATGCTGAGCATTCTCCAATGCTGGAACTCCGTCAGCCATCTCCGGTAAATTCTTTAATAATGCAGGTAAAGTCTTGATCTGTACCTCGTTGTTTTGAAACAATGAAGAATCCTCCCAAACAAACAGGTTCAGCTGTAGGCAAACTCATAGCCTTCTCTAGACCATCCAGCTTCATGCAAAGTTTCTCAGAATCTGCCATTCTGCAGACCATCGTCAGCAGATCCCCCTACTGGCCACAATGCAGTAGCAGAGTAGGGGAATTTCCCTGGTGTCCTGGCCAAATTTCCCTCATTCACTAAAAATACCAGCAACAGCTTAATTTGGTTCAAGGTCAGTTGCCATTCATCTGTATCCCCCTCCCCCAGGTCGTGCCTGAAAATAGGCAGGATTTGTCTAGTGCACTTACCCGGTCAACAAAAGTGAAATAAATAAAAAAAAAAAAATTAGACAATACAGCTTGGGATTTCCCCTGTTATGCAGATGTTACCCAGCTACACATGTGAATTTTACCTGGGATAGTGATGCTGTGGAGGTGCTAAATAAATGTCTGGCCATGATTCAGGACAGGATGTCCTCTAACTGGTTGAGACTCAATCCTGGCAAGATGGAGGTGCTAGTGTTTGAGCCTGGTCATTGGTGGGATGTGGGTTCTAGTGGGATGGTTACAGGGTTTTTCCTTGACCCCATTCCTTTGGCTGCATCTACCAGGGTGAAACATCTGGGCATCATCCTTGATGATGGATTGACACTTGAGGCTCAGGTGTCATCCATCATCTGGAGTGGTTTTTACCACTTGAGGAATGTCACCTAGATCTAAGCCTTTATTCTGCCTGATGACCTCTCCTCACTGGTACTTGCTTCTGTGACATCTCAACTTGACTACTGAAATGCTCTGTACCTTGGGGTCTGATGCCTGCAGCTGGTGTAGAATTCAGCAGCCAGGCTGTTGACGGGTCTTCCAAGGTTTTGTCATGTGGCCCCAGTTCTTCATGATCTGCAATGGCTGCTGGTTAGTTGGAGAATCACTTTTAAGGTAGGCTTGCTCACCATGGATCAGACTCTGGCTACCTGAGTTACCTCCTGAATCCTGTCCTCCCAGTGTACTCAGTCTACTCCCCTACAGAGTGCATCCAAGCTGTTTCCAGCCCAGGGACCAGCTGAAGACGTCTGGAGATCATTATTTCAAGGTGGAAGCCCCAGTTTTGAGAAATTCATTTCTAAGATCTTTGAGGGAAGTTCCATCAGTGGAGGGTTTTAAGTGGGGTCTGAAGGCACATTTCTTTTGGGAGACAACTATAGATTGCTTCTGAGCCTTAGAATAGCTGATTGCTGAATTGCATTTTTAATTAGGAATTTTCAAGTCTTAATTGTTGCCTGTTGCTGTTATTTATTACTTTCTATTGACTGTCATTTATTCTTACTCCTGCCTTCCTGTGCAATGCCCAGAGCCTGGTGTGCTAACCAAATAACATTTTACTTACTTACATATTTTACTATAGCTACTTCTGCTAATGCATGATTTTTTGCATGCAGCAGCATAAGTGCAGGCCACATTGGTGATTGCCCATCTGTAGTCAGAAATCTGTGTGTATGTCTAACAGCTGTGACTAAAGAGATGCAGGTTCTACAATTTTTGTATAATGGAATTTGTGGCACCTGCACTTCTGTGTCCAGACGATGGTGTCTATTTATATCATTTATTTAGTTTTTGTTAATGGGGTACGGTGTGATAGGCAGTAAAATGCCTGTTTTCAGGCATGACCCAGGAGAGTACAACATTAGGGTTACAGAAAAGAATCAGGCAAGACAATTACAAGTTACAGGTACAGTAACTTGTGTGTACAGTAGACAGAACTGTGTGTATATCTTACAGTGTGAATAAGTACCTGTGGCTGCAGAAGTGTTGGCCCCATAGGGAACCTGTGCTTCTGCAGACTAAGGAGCTCTTTTAATTTAGGTATAGTGGATTTCAATCAATCAATCAATCAAAATCTTTATTTATCCAGGTGGGCACCATTGAGCAAGGCTCATTTGCAAAGTGAACCTGGTCATGAATACATCAAAGTACAGTACAGAAGCAGGTATACAAAAAGCAATAATATACAAGGAAGAAAAAGTATATACAGTGTATACAGTACAGTACGAGGTTGAAATAAATAAAAAAAATGCATTATTTTACAATTGAAGAAGTCAGCAGATGTACAGTCAACCATAGGCATACAGGGGTTATAAGCAGAGATCTTTTGAGTGAGGCAGCCGGCAACTACACATACAGGGGAAAGAGGCCGTGTATGGGGTGGCAAGTTAGAGAGGTAAAGAACAGGAGGGATATATTACCGATGACTGGGGGAAAAATTCGGCTAAAACCACAGAAAGTGACGATGGCTGTCATGTACTTGTTTATTATGATAATGACGGAGGAGGGGTAGATCATTGAGACACTACTATGGATGGGGTGGGACTTTAGCCAGGCTGGAGTGGACATGGAAGGGTGGGTGCAGCAGGAAGAGTTAATAGGGAAAGTGTAAGAGCCGGGGTAGAAACATGGCAAGTGTCAGGATGAAAAGGGGGAGTTGCAGAATTAGTGGGCTAGCGGTGAGGAAACCATTTGCAGGGTGCGTTCATGTAACGATCGTAGAGCGCCTTGAAGATATTCAGGCTAACAGGGCAGCTCAGCTTCAAGTTCCTTTGTAAACCATTCCACAATGTGGGTAAAGAGAAGCTTAGAGCAGCTTTGCCAAAACAAGTGTTGACCCTTGGAACTTGGAGGGCAATTAGGGAATAGCTCCTTAGAGAGTAGGTGCCTAACACACTCTGGGGAATGCAATCTGAGACATATGAGGGGAGTTCATTGGTCACCGCTCTGAAGGCCCATAGGGCGGTGTTTCCATTCCTCCTATAGTGAAGGGAAGTCCAGCCTAATGATGAGTACAGGGAGCAGTGGTGTGCGGAAAGTGGAAGGCCAGTAATGAACCTGATAGCTCTGTGGTAAAGGGTGTCCAACTTAGCCAGTGCAGAGGCAGTACAGTTGCTGTAGAGCAGGTCCATGTAATCTATTAAAGATAGGAAGGTAGCTTGAACCAGTTGAATCTTGGCCTCCTTTGTGAACAGGTGGTTAATTCTGTAGAATAATCCTAATCTTTCCCTTAGTTTCCTCTGTAGTTCTTCGAGATGGTCAGCCAAGGAAAGTTTATGATCGAGCCAAACTCCTAGATATTTGAATTTAGCTACATACTCTAGTGTTTCTCCAAGAACAGTAGTAATTTGTGGGGTAGCCCCCCCCCCAGCAGGAATTGCCTCATGCAAGGAGGGGGAGAAGAGCATGGTTTTTGTCTTTTTCACATTGAGCAAAAGCTTTTTGTTTATGAGCTGGTATTGTAGAAGGTTAAATTCAGCTTGGAGGTTTTCACAGGCCATTCTCTGAGGTAGTCTGCAAACCAGCACATAGATTTATGGTCCAGGTCTAAGGTGCTTAAGGAGGAAAGAAGCAAGCTGTGATCGACTGTGTTGAATGCCTTACTAAGATACAAGAAAACGGCACAGACATGCTTCTTGTTGTCAAGGTCTAGGAGCCAATCATTGGTCACCTTATCTAGGGCTGTTATGGTGCTGTGCTTTGCTCTGAATCCAGACTGAACCGGGTTTAATAGGCTTCTGTATTCCAAGTATACCCCTAGCTGGCCACACACTATTTTTTCTAGTAATTTAGACAGGATGGGGAGGAGGGAGATCGGTCTATAGTTATTTAGATCGCAGGGATCACCTGCTTTTAAAAGAGGGATGACATGGGCTATTTTCCATTGAGGGGGGAGGCTACCCTGGGAGAGTGACATGTTGCATATGTGGGTGATTGGCACTGCAAGCACATGGTAAGCACATTTCAGATAGTATGACTCTACGAAGTCAAAGCCTGCTCCTTTTCTGGTGTCCAGTTGCAGCAGTAGGTCTTCCACCTCTTTTAGAGAGACAGGCAGGTGGGAGGAGGCCTCCTTGGTAGGGGGGGACTCATGGGTTGGAGGGCCCTGAGCTGTGTGGAGGTCATTGGCAGGGTAAGTATCAAATGCTAGTCCTGCCATTGCAAAATGGTTATTGAGGGCTTCCAATATCTCCAATCGGTTAGAGATAATGCTGCCACCGGACTAAATTTTTGCTGGAATGGAATTACCAGGTGTGTGTCCAGACATGTCTTTTAATGTTTTCAAGAGCTTTGAAGGATTTCTTGAGGCAGAGGCTAGCTCCGAACGATAGTAGGCAGCCTTGGCTGCTCTGACCAACTTGGTGCACTTGTTATGTGCTCTTTTAAAAATACACCAATCTGAGTCATTCTTGCTTCTTCAGGCTTTTTTCCATAAAGTATCCCTTTCTAACAGGGAAGCTTTGAGCTCAGGCAAGAACCAACAGCAGGTGCTGCTCCTGACCTGCACCTTAACCAAGTGTGCATGCTTATTTAAAGCCTCACTTAAAATACCGTAAAAAATAGTATATGCCCTGTTAACCGTTTTGGCTAGGAAGAATTCCTGCCATCGTGGTGAATGTTTCAAGTAGTGGACGTATGCAAACAAATCAAAGTTGCGTTTGCACCTCTTGATAGAGAACTTTGCCACAAACTGTGGGTTGTGCACAGATCTAATGGTGGTGATTATACAATGATCGCTAATGTCTGAGAAAATGTTCGACATGACAGAATAGATGTGGCTTGCTAACCAAACTTACATCTAAGAGGAGCTGTTGTTAAGGTTCTTTTTATTTGGGCGAGTAGGCTCGGCAATGAGTTGCCCCAGCCCTAGAGTGTCACAAAAGGATTTCAAGGGAGCTGATGCACTTGATAGACAATCGTAGTTCAGGTCACAAAGAATTATGGTTTCCAGGGAACTGAGCCCCAGTACGAAACTGAGGTGAGACAGGAGATGAGGCTCGGCAGAAAAAGGGGCCTGTAGCAGCCTATTACACAGAGTGCACTGAAAGGAGAAAGTTCGATCTTTAGGGTCAAGCACTCAAATTCTTTGGGGGAGGATACTGCATCTATGCATGTGGCTGAGAATTTGTCCCTTACATAAATTGCCACCCCACCTCCTCTTGATTGCCTATCCGCTCGGAAGAGTAAATCATTTGGGGACATTGATTTCATTGTCTGGGGTGGCTGGCCTAAGCCAGGTCTCAGTGATCACTAGGACGTCAGGTAGGGTGTGGCTCACCCAAGCCTGGATAAGGGTGAACTTTTTCAGCAAACTACAGGCATTAAGATGCATAAAAGACATTCCTTTGATACCTCCCAGGCTTGATGGAGAAGCAAGGGTGTCTAATGGTCCTGGGTTGAGTTCGACATTGCCTGAGCACAATAGTAAAAGAAGCAGGATTCTTTTAAAGGCAGCAAACTGTAATTTGAAAACACTATTTTTGGGGCGATAGGGGAGGCAGTGTTGATGGGTAGGCCTGTACCCACTCCTGGTGTAATACTGGCCTAGTGTTGCAGCCACTAGTGTCCTGGCAGGAATTTGCTATTAGTAGAAAGTCTCAAGTCTGGATGGGGAAAGTAATCTGCAGAGGCAGCTTGGGAGATGTCCCACTCCCCGGGAGAGAGAGCTGAGAAGCCCAATAGTCCAGAATGGCTACCTGAAAGGAGCTGTTGGACACAGGACAGGGAAAAGTGCAATTGTCATTCCACTTTAGGCAGGGATGAGGGGTTCTGAAGAATTGAGCTGAGCGCTAGTAAAGCTAGTGACACACCAAGGAACCAGCTGTAACTTCCCATGGTAGATCTAAATGCCACAACAGCCGGCAGTATAAGTCACTAGAAGCCTAGACAAATCAGCAATCAGGTGTCATAAGTTCAAAATCCTTTTGTTGGCTGAGAGGCGGTTTTGGTGCTGAACGTACCTGTGGAGCAACTCTTTGCAGCTGAGCTTTGGATCCTGTTTCTGGCCCTGCTCCACCAGTATAGAATGGGAGTGGGGACAGGCATTCAAGTCTTGTAGCCTTAGTGGATGAGCATGTTTCGGCCTGAGAAACAGGCAGAAAAACCCTGGGGATGGTCCTCAGAATGAGAGGTAGGTATCCCAGGTCCACTAGAGCAGAAGAGGAAGTAGAAAATATAATGTGTTTTCCTCTTTAACAGAAAAAACAGCTGTTGTAGCCCTCTAGTGGCTATGTAGTATAATTTGCAAATGAGAAAGAAGACAACAAAAAAAAAAAGATTTGAATCTGTGGCTGCAGGGCCTGTGCTTCTGCACAAGAAGCAAAGGTATTTACAGACAGAAGTGAGTGTGTTTGCCTGGTATTGTGCATACTACAGATACAAATCCATGAAGGTAGTACACTACTACTACTAGTGCATTTGTGTCATCTGGAAACAGTTGCATGATGATTGTCTTACCTGATGATGACTGTCTGTAGTTGCTTGTGTTGTCTTGTCCTTTTGTTGCTTGGGGGGGTTGGGAGTTTGAGTTTTATTTATTTATTTAAAAGATTTACCAGGAAGGCATACTGAGCAGAAACACTGCTCAATTCCAGAAGTGTCCTGAGGGTAGGGTAGAGTACAAGGAGATTATGAGTACAATATTGAATAATGAGGTCCAGAATACAGTAGAGAATTACACAATGCAATACAATATACAATAGAATATAGAATAACTAGGTACTGTGTAAAAAATACAAAATAATACAGTGCAGCAGCTGGAGTTTATGGCAGGGTAGTTGTAAAGACTTAAGCTAAGATACACCCATACATCATAGTGCTGCAGTTCTCTGCTTATTACTATAAATAGGAGGGGATGGCCTTAGGGCAGACAGAATATTTAGTCGCATGTACAGGTGGAGGATAAATGTTCATTGAGAAGTGAATTGAGGTGTCGGGTGAGGGGAGCTTGCCAAATGCACATGGGGATGGAATTTTACAGTTTAGACATGTGATATTTGAAGGCTGCCTGGTCTATGGTGGTGGAAATGTGTGACATGGATAGGAGCCTGGTGTCATTGCTCCTGAGTGCATAAGCTGCAAGGGTAGGAGCAGACAGTAAAGAAGCGAGGTAGGTGGACAGGGATGGGGTCCAGAACTTGGCTGTGCTCCGAGCGCAGTGGGACAACCTTTGATCCTGGAGGGAGGTGAAGCCCAGGATCTGGTAGAGGGTGCAATGATGGGTAGAGGGTGGACAGTCTGTGGAGAAATGACAGAAGGAGTGGAATAGTGGGTCCAGTCTGGTTAGGGTGGACTTGGGTGTGGCACTGTAGACTACGTCCCCGTATTCAAAAATACAGAGGATCATTTTCTGTACCATGGCACATTGTGCTGGCAGCAGGGTGCAGCCATGATTTCTTTAGAGCCCCCAACCTAGTGTGGTGCTTTTTGTAGATGGCACTGATGTGTACAGAAAAGTCAAGGTGCCGGTCAAGGAAGACCCTGAGATATCTAAAGGAATTAGAGTCTCCAGGGATGTCCTGTCCAGGGTTTGGAATTAAGGTGTGGTGGGGAGCTGCGAGAGTCTCTGCCTAGTGCCGATGGTCATGGAGACTGTTTTTTGGTGTTGAGACAGAGTTGATTTGTGCAAAACCTGAACTGAACATTGCTGAAGTCCTGCTGCAGTCTGATCACCACATCAGTGGGCGTGGGGCCAGAAGTATACAGACCGTATCATCCATATACATGTGAATGGATGTGTGAGGGAAAGCAGAGGGCAGGTTATTGAGGAAAATGGAAAACAACAGTGGTCCAAGGATGGAGCCCGGTGGCACACCGGTAGAGACAAGAAGGGGAGCAGAGATGGTGTTGCCAATATGGACCAATTGGGATCTACCAGTCAGGTAGGAATGGAACTATTTGGTAGCTACACTGGAGAGTCCAGTGAGTGAGAGCTTGGACAGGAGGAGCGGGTGGGAGACAGTGTTGAATGCCTTTGCCAGACTGATATAAATTGCTGAGGTGATATGGCCTTGGTCCGTACCAGTATGGATGGATTTGGTGAGCCTTAGCAGGGAGGTGGTGGTGCAGTGGGTCTTCCTAAAATCAGACTGGTAAGGTGTGAAAAAGGATGAAGAGTCAAGCTAGAAGGAGAGTTGTGAGAGGACCAGGTGTTCCTGCAGCTAAGCCAATATGGGAAGGAGGGCAATAGAGTGGTAGTTTCCAGGCACAGATGGGTCACTGCCTTTCAGGAGAGGGATGACTGCAGCATGCTTCCACTCAGATGGGATAGATGGAAGAATGAAGGAAAGGTTGTAAAGCGCTGCCAGTGGGAAGGCGATGGCAGGAGCAGACAGGTATAGCATTTTGCAGTCCAGGCCAGTGGGGCATTTACCTTTGGATGGGTTTAAGGCAAGTAACACATTTAATATTTCTTGTGGGGTAACCTGGAGGAAGTAGAAGGAAGAAGCTTGTGGAGGGGCTTGAGCGAGGGTAGGAGGGAGTCAGGGGGAAATTGGTGCAGACGTGAGGGAAGACAGCACAGATGAGGTGCAGCTTGTGAAGAATGAGTTGAATTCTGAGTCTACTACAATAGGGTCAGTTTCAATTGAACCACCTATGTTTAAGGCAGGGGTTGGGGGCTGAGACAGTAGAGAAAGAAGCGATTTGATTGCCTTCCAGAATTTGGCCGGGTGGTTTAGGTTCATGACGAAGGTGGTATTGAAATAAATTTGCTTTTGCCTGCTGGATTAATCTCGTGCAGGCATTACGTAGAGCATGATACCATAAATGATCCATGGTTAGGCCAGAGACTTTGAAGGATTTCCATGCCTGATCTCTAACTCTAAGGTGGGCCATGATGTCAGCTGTGATCCAGGGCAGGTGAGCAGGGACACTGGTTTACCAGGATTGAGAAAGGGCATATTCCATTTTGCACATTGTAAAAAACGGTATTGTCACCGGTGTCTGCTAAGCCAAAATCCGGTTTTACTGGTATTTGGTTCTCTGTACTTTATTTAACAATTTTTAACTCTGCTAACATGCATTTTAGCAATTTTGACCTCCACTGTTGCACATCCTTCCATCCTTGTACCAATTTAAAATTATTTTAGGTACAAGATGTGATGGCAGCAGCACTACAACCCCATCCCTAAGGTGTGATGGAAGCAGCACCACGGCCCCATCCCTCAGGTGCAATGGCAGCACCAACAGCACTACTGCCCCCATCCTCTGGTGTGATGGCAGCGCAACATCACTACGACCTCCCTCCCTCAGGTGTGACAGAAGCAGCAGCACTGTGGCCCCCATCCCTTAGGTGTGATGGCAGCAGTACTACATTCCCCATCCACCAGTGGTGATGGCAGAATCACTACAGCCCCCACCCCTTCGGTATGATGGCAGGAGCAACAATGCAGTCCACATCCCTCAGGGGTGATGGCAGTAGTGACAGCACCATGATCCCCTTTCTTCAACACCCACACCCCACACGCACAAGTTACAAATGACTTGGTCTCTTTGCTTGTTAGAACACAGATGTGAATTAATCAGAACCATCACCACTAAGGTGGACTACCTTTGTTTTTTCCTGTCTATAATTTAACTGCCTCAATTGGATTTCTGCCTGTGACACCGCTGACCAGGGTTAGGGAACAGGCTTGGGCGTTGGAGGGCCAGCTGGTGGGTGAAGGCTTGTTTGTCCAATGACCACGCACCTTATACTGGGAGGGAGGGTGGGTTCACGGCTCAGCATTTGTTGGCCCCTGGTGGAGGCTAGAGGCACAACAACATGTCAGCCCTCACTGCAGGAGGGAGCGTGATGGACATCGGCTTGTGCCTTGACATCATGTGACCTGTCAAGAAAATGAGAAAACACCGGGCTGGCCAACCGAAGGACAGCTGTTGGTCCCTCCATAAGCTGGAAGCCCCAGACATGTGTCTGTTCTGACCCCTGCCATGCTCAGGATACACAGAAAGCTCTTTAGGATAATTCTTCTCCCTGGTAGCCTCCAACTGGGGTAGGGGCCAGCTCAATGAAGGGTTACTTTGGGTTACCTGGTAGCACAGCAGTAAGGGGCAGTGGATGGTGGTCGGGACTCAGCAGCAGTGGTAGGGGGGCCTTGGCAGGCCTGAAGGAGTGGATGGCCAGGGGATAGGAGGAGAAAAAAAAAACCTGCATGAATTTGCTTCTTTGAAATAAAGTGTCTTCACCTAAAAAATCCACAAGTGATTAGTGGAGGACCTTCAAATGGATTCATGCATCACCCAGACATGTGGATGCTTTTTTTACTTGGTGTCCATGAAAAGGGTGTCTCCCAGTTTTCATGTCTTTGTTCAGATGCGAACTGAGCACTACTCTGCCCACCAGCATCATACAGCCCCTGGGGTCTTACCTTCTGTATGTCATTGACTGTGCTTTCAAAATCCACTGGCCAAACATAAGTACACTTAAATACTTAACTTTTGCTTTTTGTTGAAGCAGTCATCAGAAAACTTTTTGTTGTCACAGAGACTGAAACAGCAGGTGGGAGAAAAGGTGCAAATCATCCAATTCACCTAAATGGGGTGTTAACTCTGAAGTCTTGTTTCTCCTTTGTGAACATACTTTTATTCAGACTAGTTTTCATTCAAACAACTGAGGATTTTAGATGGCCCTACTGATTACAGTATGAACTTGAATAAGCTAGTTGGTAACAGTGATCCTGTGTTTAGCAATCTACAACCTAGATGCTCGTATGCAAAGAACACAATAAAAACCTGACAAATCTAACAACAAGCTTATAAAGCACATAAAATGTATCTGAACATTTATCTTTACCTATACAAGATCATTGCAGCCCAAGTAAAACACAGTCAAATTACATGGTACCCTGACTACTATTCTATGAAGTAGTAAACATATATTGGTATTTTTTTATGTTCTTTGTAAAGCAGGTAAGGCCCACTAGGCAGAACTTTCTGTTTTCAGGAGTGATCTAGAAGCACTGGGGAGGTTAAGTGACTTGCTTGGAGTCACACAGTATGCAAGTGGAGGTTGTGGGAATCAAACCCAAGTCTGCTGGAAGTACCCTGTTCAATCACTGTTTGTTACTCTAACCACTAGGCATGGGTGATTAAACTGAATGGCTGATTACAACAAAGCAGTTCAGGTGATTTCCTTACTGACTCTATATGCAGCAAAGCATAAAGAATGCAAAGCACATCAGCATTCATTTTAAGATGCTGAAATCTGGGTCGGCCCACTGGCGTTGCGGTAGCACTATTGCTTGCAATGCCAGTGACCCAGGGTCAGAAGTGAACTCGGGTTGCTGGAGGTCTGGCCAGGGGAGTAGGATCAAGCACCTGGGGGACTGCTCTCCTCCTCCAGAAAGGGTGGGCTGCAGGTCCTGCTGCTTTACCACCACCTGTGTGACCATGGGTGGTGGTGCAATGGTGCTGCAGAGTGATCAGGAGGGGAGGAAGCTAGCCAGGATCTGGAGCAGTGGCATGTCTCTATGTGACCTACCTTGGAACTCCTCTAGTGCAGATGCCCTCAGGGACAGATACCAGAAAACCAGGAACAATCACCATACATCGGTCACTGGCAGAAGGGACCCAGGTGCCCCAGACTTCATAACCAGGCTCCATGAGGGACCCACTGAGCTGTCCAACACACATTAATGGAGTGTGGAGGGGTGACCTGGGGTTCCCTCCCTTCCCACCTGGGGGGGGTACAATCCTGGCAGGATAGGGGCAGGCCCACAGGAGCTCCTGAGCATTACCTGGGGTGAAGCTAGGGGATACCCAGCCTAGGGATCTCTGAAAAGTTGAGACTGATGCTGTGAGAAGGGGACATAGAAAGAGAAAAAAAAAATTTAAAAATATGCTGAAATCTTAGAGATTCTGTGCAGTGACATGCAATTTCCGTGAGGCACCGGTACAAGAATTCAAAATCCGAAAACCAAGCAGGATTCCATGATTGTTACCGGTGTTACCGGTAAAAATGGAAAACCAGGGTCCCTGCAGGTGAGCACCCCTCACCCATGCCCATCTGAATGGGGCATAGTAGTCCCAGACAACAAGGAACCTGGACTTGAAATAATGCAGGGCAGTGTTGATGGTGGTTGCCTGAGGGATTCCAGACCAGTCAGTATTTGCCAGGTCATTTAAAAGTGAGGTGAGGTCGAGGGATTGGTAGGACCTGCTTAGAAGTTTTTTTTGGGGGGGGGTCTACCTTTGGCCTAAAGGTTTTTCTTGCTATGTAAATCATATGATGTTCACTTAGTGAGTCTGGTAGGTAGTCCAAGACTATTAGACATTGGGGGTGGGAGGTGAGGGCCCAATCAATGAGAGAGTGGTTTGGGGATTTGGGGTTCAGGCATGTGGGCTCGGTGATCAGTTGGGACAGATTGAGAGTGGCCACTTGGCTGCGTAGCTTGGAGCTGGCACTGGTGAGTCAGTTCCAATTGAAGTCCACAAGGATATAAAGCTCACCCACTGATGCCCCGGATTTTAGGTTGGTGAGGTGTTCCAGTATGTCTGGCAAGGTGACATCAGTTGGGCAGTAGGATCCAGTTGTGAATATGGGTATAGTGTGGGAGAGAGATAGTTTCAGTGTTAAGGTGTCAATGGACAGCACTGGCATGGGTAATGAGACTCAGGTGAACTGAAACGAAGATGTAACATGCATGGCTATGCCACCACCATGTTTACACCTGGGGCAGTCATGACAAATGACAGTATAGCCAGGGATAGTGACCTTGGTGTCTTTGATGTGGGGTTTTAGCCAGGTCTCATAGATAATCAGAATGTCAGGACATAGAAACAGAGCGAGTGGTTGCAGATAGGGTAGTTTGTGTAGCAGGCTGCAGACATTTAGCTGAACCAGTTTTAAACCCTTAGGGAGTTGAAGGGAGGGAAGTCAGATATGACATGGGGTGGGGTATGGTCCAGGGTTTAACTCAACATTTCCAGATAAAAGGAGCAGGAGGTTTATCATAAGCTTAGGGAAGGACCGAGTCCAAGGAAGCTTGCGTAGAGACTCAGTTGTCTTATTTGTAGGCGCTGAGGGCAATTGTGCGGGGAATTTTAGGGCTAACAGGCCAGCATGGAAGGATGGTAGAAGAATGGCTGAGCCTGCAAAACTGTAGTGAGGATGTGCCACAGGTAGCAGTCCTGTGTGGGAGGTGGTGGAGGGAGGTTCAGTGGCAGTCAGGGTACTATATTTATTGATTTATTTATTTGTACATCAGTTTACAACCTTTGAGCCAGAGTCTCATTTCCAAAGGTACCTCATCACATAGAGGACAGACAGAACAAATTTAGGTTACAGCATAACATGTAGGTTACAGCATAAAAGTCACATCCTTAGAGATACACAGAGTGGTTTCATACATTTAGACAATTTAGTTGCAATTACATTGATACAATTTAGTTGCAATTACATTGATACAGCTGAGCACACGCTGGTGTTAACAGAGGCAATGTGCAATGGGGGAGAAGTTGGGGGGGTGAGGTGGAGTGCCGCCCAGTAGGCATTGTCAAGTGTGGAGAGATCGAGGCCATATTTAGAGACAGGAGCAGCTGTGAGTGTTAAATAGTTGGCTCTGAAGGGCGCTTTTGAAGTTGGAGATTTTGGGGGAATTGGAGATGGGAGCAGGGAGAGAGTTAAACCAGGATGGAGCTCTGTAGCAGAAGGACCTCTTACCATGGGTGGTCCTGGATCTGGGAACCAGTAAAGTGGTCTTGTCAGAGGTTTGGGTTGTGATAGTGGGTTGGGTGTGGTAGATGGAGGATTTCACCCTGGGAGGGGATAGTCCAAGTAGAGTTTTTTTGTGATGAGGCAGGTTTGATAGCATAGCCATTCATCTAGGTTAAGCAGTTTTGCCTCGTCATAGAGTTGACAAGTGTGTGTGAGCCTGGGGGCACCAGTAATCGGCCTGCAGGCCTTCTTTAGGGTGATCCTAATTTTGTTGAGGGGCGGTAGTGTCAGCAGTACCATAGACTGGCAGTCCATAGTCAACTAGGGACAGTACTGAAGATGTAACTGCAAGTCGGAGAGCATCGGGGGGAGGCAGTTTTTATAGCGGTAGAGGATGCCAAGCCTTGTGTTAGTGGCAGATGCAAAGGCATCAATGTGGGTGTGGTAGGTGAGGGCTGAGTTGAAAAAAAACCAAGATATTTGTAGGAGAAGACTTGTTAAAGTGGTTGTTTGGTACTGGGGAGGATGTGGAGTGGGAAGTTGCCGGCTTTGTTTTGGGGGGGGTGCAAAAAGCATTGTTTTGGTGTTTTTGAGGTTAATGACAAGTCTGTGCTCTTTAAACCAGGCTTCGGCATCATTGTAGGATTGTTGTAGGGCATCCTGGAGTGAGGTGGGATTGTGGTGGGTGGCAAAAATGACAGCATCATCTGCATACAAAAGGATTTTGCCAGAGCATGCACTGGGCAGGGTGTTTAGATAGAGTTAGAAGAGTAGGGGGGCCCAGGATGGAGCCCTGGGGTACCCCTGAGCAGATGGGATGAGTTTTGGAGAGTGTCCCATTGATTTTTACACATTGGGAGTGAGCAGATAGATAACTTGTGCACCAGGTGAGAGGGCCAGTAGAGAAACCAGTGTGACAGAAGGCATCCAGCAGAAGATGGTGGGAGACAGTGTAGCAGACCTTTGAGAGGTCAATGAATACTGCACCAGCTAGGGAGCTGGTGTCAAGAGAGGAGTGTAGGAAATTGGAGAACTCAACTAGTGCAGTGCCGGTACTGTGACCAGCACTGAAGCTGTGCTGCTCTGGGCATAAAATGTTATGCTTAGTCAGATATTCAGTGATTTTAATGGCCACCACTTTTTCCAGGGCTTTGGAGAGTGGGGAGAGGATGGAGTTTGGTCAGTAATTCCCGGCTGAGGACCTGTTGCCCCCTTTATGAATGGGTGTGACTATGGCCATTTTCCATGCAGTGGGGAATTGCCCCAGGCAGAGGGATCAGTTGAGTAGGCTGGTGAATGGGGCAAGGACTTCATCCAGTACCAGCCGGAGGATACAGTGGTCCAGGGAGTCGCTGCCAGGACTATTGCTATTTAATGCTTTAATTAGGAGATGTCTGACTTCCTGGGCAGATACCCTACGTAGATGGAAGCTGGGGCGTTGGAGGACAGGGGAGGTAGGGTGGGCGTGGATCAAAGAAATTACTGGGGAGGACAGAGCTAAGGTCAGTAAAGGAGGTGTTAAGGTAGTTAGCTATGCAGCAGACATGCCTGCAATTCATGATATGAGGATGGAGGGAGTGACACTAGTGGAGCTAGGATGGAGATTAATATTAGGGAAGGCAGCTAGGTGGTACAGCTGTGAATGGGGTGTATCAGAATTATAACTGTAGTGGCCACTATTGGTAGGAACAGATAACATGCAAATGGTAAAAAATGCTGATAGGTTTTCACTCCATGACATGGTGAATCACATGGTGAATGCTATAAAACTCGCTGTTCACCATGGGTGGTGGTGGGGGTGGTGGGGCAGCTGATGTGGAGCATCGGTGGGGTGCTCCATTCCCATCCAGGTGAGGACTCGTGTCTCAGCCAGTAGCGTACCTGTAGTCAGTGAAAGGGAGATGAACGGCGGCTTTGAGCTCTGGGGAAGGGCTTCTGTCCTTGTCCTCATGACCACCCTCAGGGGGGAGCCATTAAACTGTGGAGGAGTGGAGGAAAAAAACAGGATTTAAAACAGATAAGAAGAGGATGGGCTAGATAAGAAATGGGGGTGAGGGGTCGAGGGAGTATGCCTGTTCTGGGGGTTTAGCTGCCTGGAAGGGCTCAGTTTACAACACGCTGGGAGGCACTCCTTAGCAATTCAGAATACACATAAGGAGCCAGAAGAACTGTGGGTCACCCTGGAAACAGGAAATGGGACAGCCATAAGAACTGGGGTTGTCTACAGGCCCCCAGACCAGAGGGAGGACATAGACACATTACTGTTAGAAGATATACAAAACATGACAGCTAAAGGGGAGGTTCTGATAATGGGAGACTTCAACATGCCAGATACAGATTGGTCAATACCAGCAGGAACTTCTGCCAGAACTAGACTCATAGTGGATTCCTGCAGGGGAGGCCTCAAACAACTGGTACAGCAACCCACAAGAGACAGGGCTATCCTAGATCTAGTACTGACTAACAAAGAAGGGATCACAGATCTCCAGGTAGAAGGTCACCTGGGGCCAGTGACCATCACATGGTATGGTTCAATTTGGCTACTACATCTAAATCATCCCATTCCAAGGCAAAAATATGGGACTTCAGAGGAGCTGACTTTGATAAGATGGACAACAGAGTTAAGCTAGCCCTGGCAAAAAATAAACACAGCTGAGGGGGTACAGGCAAAGTGGGCAAGCATTAAGGATGCAATACTTGAAGCAACATCCCATTGTGTTAGACAGAAAAGGAAGTGCAAAAGAAGAAGGAAACCACTTTGGTTCTCAAATACAGTAGCAGAAAAGGTCAGAACCAAAAGGCTGGCCTTCAGAAAATATAAGGGAACACAGTGGATGAAGATAGGGAGGCATACCAAACTGCCCTAAGGGAAGCAGGTAAGGCAGTAAGGCAGGCAAAGTCCCAAACTGAGGAAACACTAGCACTAACAGTAAAAAGAAGGTGACAAGACTTTCTATAGATACATTAGTGAAAGGAGAAAGTCCAGAGAGGGTATTGCTAGCTTAATGGAGAAAAGGGAGCATGTGAGGAGGAGGACCCTGTAAAGGCATCTATCCTAAATAGATACTTTTGCTCAGTATTTACTGAAGAGAAGGTAGGGCAGGGCCCACAGCTCAGCATCATGGACACAGGGGAGGAGGTGAGCACTACTCCCTTCACAAAAAGAAAGGGTCCTACAAGAGCTTGCTAAGCTCAGGGTGGATAAGGCAATGGGACCTGATGGCATACATCCCAGGGTACTTAAGGAGCTAAAGGAGGAACTAGCAGAGCCATTAGCAGAATTGTTTAGTGAGTCTCTGAGCACAGGAGAGGTCCCAGAAGACTGGAGAAGGGCTCATGTGATCCCACCCACAAGAGTGGTAGCAGGGAGGAGGCGGGAACTACAGACCGTCAGTCTTACCTCAGTAGTGGGCAAGATTATGGAGGCACCCTTAAGGAAAGGATAGTGCAACTCCTGGAATCCATAGGGGCACAGGATCCAAGACAGCATGGGTTTACAAAGGAAGGTCCTGTCAAACTAATCTCATAGATTTCTTTGACTGGGTAACCAGAGTGGTGGACCAAGGGGAGCAGTTGATGTCACCTACCTTGACTTCAGCAAAGCTTTGACACTGTTCCACATAGAAGATTGATAAATAAGCTAGGTAGGCTCGGGGTGGGTCAGAAGTTGGTCAACTGGGTGGCAAACTGGTTGACTGGCAGAAAACAGAGAGTGGTGGTAAATGGTATACAGTCAGAAGAGATGCAAGTCACAAGTGGGTACTTAGGATCAGTCCTGGGGCCAGTCCTATTCAACATCTTCATTAGTGACCTCACAGATGGACTAGAGGGTAAGGCTTGTCTGTTTGCAGATGACACCAAGATCTGCAACAGAGTAGATGATCCAGATGGGGTGGGCAGAATGAGAAGAGATCTGGATAAACTAGCAGAATGGTCAGAAGAGTGGCAACTGGGATTTAATGCAAAGAAGTGCAAAATCATGCACATAGGGAAGAGAAAACCCTGAAGCCACTTATAGGCTGGGAGGAGTTGCTAGCAGTCACAAAGGAAGAAAGAGACTTGGGCATCATCATCACTGATGACCAAAAATCATCCAAGCAGACCCTCAAAGCAGTAGGTAAGGCTAGGGGGTGTTAGGGTGTATTAGTAGGGGTATCACAAGTCGTAAGAGGGAGGTAATAATCCTCTGTACAAGACATTGGTTAGGCCCATCTGGAGTACTAGTGCAGTATTGGAGGCCACACCTTCACAAGGACATTAACTAAATTGAGGCAGTCCAGAGAAGGGCAACCAAAATGGTGCAGGGACTGCATCAGAAGACATATGAGGACAGATTAACGGAGCTCAATATGTATACCCTTGAGCAAAGGAGGGAGAGAGGTGATATGATCGAGACATTTAAACACCTTAAGGGCATAAACAAGGTGAACGAGTCTAACATGTTTAAATATAAGAAAATAGCAGGACAAGAGGACACAGCATGAGTTAGAGGGAGGCCGATTAAGGGGAATGTGAGGGAAATTCTTTTCACAGAAAGAGTGGTAGATGCATGGAATGGCTTACCACAAGAAGTGGTGGCTATGAATACAGTGCAGGGCTTCAAACAGGCATGGGATAGGCATAAGGGAGCAATACAAATGACTATGAATAGATAGGTCACTGACAGAGCAAAGGCCGATGGCACATTTATAAGGTAGAAAAAGAAATGGGCAGACTGGATGGGCCTTGAGGTCCTTATCTGCCGTCAACTTCTATGTTTCTATGTTTCTATATAGCAGCTTCCTACTCAGTTTTAAATTGTGTTGGAACTTAGTTACTAATTTGTGCTTTGCTCAAATGTGGCTAGAGCAGACCCTAAACTTCTTCTAGATAGAACCCTGAGACAAGTAATAGCCTAACAAATTATTTAGATTGTTTAAGCAGTCAACAATTATTGTTAGCATGTAAAACAAGCTTTCGGCTTTGACAAAAAGGGCTATCTATCAAAGCACTAGGCAGTAAGCACACTTACATGCTGAAATTGGAGATTTAGCTCAAAACAGAGTTTAGCTACACACTTAATTAATTGTAAAACATGTTGATTAAATTAGGGAACTTGCTGAAGCACAGGCAGAAATTTGAAATAAATTAAAGTTAACTAACTGAAGCTAAAATAAACAACAGAATTTTAACAGATTAAAGCAGGCAGATAATAATTAAATAATACAGGCTGGAACACATTGACCTTCCTAGCTGAACAGCCAGCACAGGCTGGGGCATGGCAATTAATTAAATTAAAGTACCCAGCTGAACCAGTTGAAAACAGGCTGCTTGCAATTAATTAGATTTAAAGTTCCCTGCTGAAACAGTTAGATCAGGCTGCTTGAGAAAAAAGCTTATCTAAAAATACTATCAGCACATGTATGGCAACATTAAAGCAGGGAGCACAGTCTGCATATTCCAAGTTTTAGAATTTCAAAAATGATGCCAAAACAGTCCTCCACACCCGTCCAGGTGAAGACTCACATCTCAGCCAGTAGTGTACCTGTAGTTGGTGAAAGCGGGCTAAACAGCAGCTTTGAGCTCTGGGGGAGGGCTCTCCTTTTCCTTGCCCTCATGACCACCCTCAAGGGGGCCATTAAACTGTAGTCACTGAAAGGGAGACAAACAGTGGCTTTGAGCTCTGGGGAGGGATCCTTCTCTTTGCCCTCATGACAACCCTCGGGGGGAGCTGTTAAACTGTAGTCAGTGAAAGGGAGAAAAATGGTGGCTCTGAGCTCTGGGGGAGGGATCCTTCTTCTTTCCCTCATGATCACCCTCAGGGGGGAGCCATTAAACTGTCCTGTTAAAATGTGCTGTTAGGGTTGGCACCCCTAACAGCACATTTTCCTACTTTTGTAGCATTAAATTAAAACCTAACTGGCATATTAACAGTCTTTGCAAAACATACATAGTTATATATGCTGTGTGTATCTTTATGTATATGTATATCTATATCTTTCTATCTATTCAGAGAGATATATGATTCACACACATATATATATATATATATATATATATATATATATATATATATATATAAACTTCTTTGCAAAAAGTTGTTAATGCCATCAGTTACGGTGAGTACACAGCAACAAAAGCAGAGAAATGAGGTGTTAGGTTTCCAACACTAATGCCCCACCCCTATTTTCCTCACTACCCCATCCATTACCTTCCACACACCAGCAGGTGTTGGAGTGTGCCATTGTCAGTGCAGGGCTCAACTCTCACCCCATTCCACATGTAAACAAGCTTGCACGCCAACAGTATAGGACAATGGGGTGAGAGTTAGGCCTGATGACTCAAGGGCACACCCCAATGCCTGCTGGTGTGTGGAAGATGGCGATGGGGTGGGGTGGGGAACCATGGGGGTGGGGATGGGTGGGTGGTAGGTGGGAACCCTAACACCTCATTTCCCTTCTTTTGTCTCTGTGGTAGTCACCCTAACTGATGCAATAACGACATTTTTTGCAAAGAATTTCCCTCTTTTTCAGATGGTATAATTGTTTCCTCATTTTACTGTGGCAGCGCAGGGTCCTTTGGACCCTGCTCTCTCATCCCTCATTCATATAGTACAACATAGTACAACAGTATCCATATGTCACGGTGACAGCATAGGGTCTGAATCCTCCTTTGAGATAGTACAACACTCTCCATATGTCATGGTTTGAGTGCAGAGTCCTTTGGACCCTGCACTCCCATCCGTCCATGTTGATAATAAAACAGTATCCATATGTCACAGTGGGTCCTATCCCTCCATCCAGATAGTACAACATAGTACAACAGTATCCATATGTCACTTCAGACTCTGCACTCCCTTTCCTCCATCAAGATAGTACAATACTGTCCGTATGTCACAGTGAGATTGCAGGGTCTGTTGTACCTGGCGCTCCCATCCCTCCATCCAGATAGCACAACAGTATCCACATGTGATGGTGGGTGAGCAGGGTCCACATCCCTCTATCCAGATAATACAACAGTATCCATATGTCATGGTTGGAGTGCAGGGTCCTTTGGACCCTGTGCTCCCATCCCTCCACAGATGCACATACTGTCTGTATCTGGCTGTGGAAACACAGGGGTCTCAGGCCCCTGTGCTTCCACACATTAAATTATGAGCAGGCATACTGAAATAGCAACTAATAGTCATAACTGAGTCATCTCCAATAATGTATGTCCCAAATGTTCAACATAACCTTCTTAGCACTTCACCACATGTACCCAGTACAACAAACTTTCAAACCCCCATGAAAATATAATTCTGCACAACTGTAACATTGCTTTTGTGTCACAGTTGTGGAAAAATATTTTCAGTAGGATTTGAAAAATGACAGCTGCACTACTGATGAGGTGGTGTGGAAAATGGCAATGTCAAAAATCTGGAGTGAATACAGAATAAATTGACGACATTACGAGCATGTGTAGAAACTGTGCACAGCACATTCATAATGTGGTCATTTTTCTGGACTTTTTTCACCAAATTTTCAACATCGGCCTTATGGGACCTCCCCTCATGAACAGTGCAACTGTGATTTTGTCAATCCATTCCAAAACTTGATTTCATGCAGCGACTGAGCCATTCTGAGTCACAGGTGCGAAAACACATTGTGGGCTGGATGTGCAAAATGAAAGCTGTACTGTTCATAAGGAGGTGTGAAAAAAACTATTTAGAAAATCTTAAGTAAAAATATTAAACATTGGCCAAGTTATGAGCATGCATAGAAACTGTGCAATGCATGTTCATAACGCAGTCATTTTTGGGAATTATTTTACCAAATTTCCAGTATGCAACCACTAAATCACCTTTTGGGAGGAAGAAATGAAATGACAGTGCCAGTGTTCTTGAGGTGAGGTTCCAAGAACTCTATGCTAAAATTTTGGGGCCAAAATTCCTAAAGTTGACCGAGATATCAACATAAGTTGAACCCCCCCCATTGACTCCCATTATAAGGCTTACCTTGATTCCTCAGATCACAGTTTGGCTTTGAAAAGTGCAGACATGTTCCAGTCACAGAAAATCACCAATCCCAACCTACGGATGGTAAGTTGAGGGATGTGCAGTGAGGAGGGTGCGGAGAGAGAGAGATGGTGGGGATGGTTAGGGGAAGTGGGGAGATGATGATGGACTGTTTTCTTTTTTCCAGGGTTTTTTAAAAAAAGACTATGGGGACAGTTTTCTGCATTTACAGGATACTTTTTATAAAAAATAAATATGGGCACAATGGGGAGGGCTCCCAGTGTGTCAGATGAGTCTGGGGGGCATACCTGATGCTGACAGGAGGTTTGGGCACCCCCATCAGCAGTGAAAGTGGACAGAGGGAGGGTGGGGTCATCCGACACTGGGAGTGGGCATCCCGGTATCGGAAATGGTTAAGCATATATCGGCACACTAGGGTAGGCTTCCAGTGTGCCACAATACTGGGGGAGGGAGAGCACATTGACACAGGAATTGGGCACTCCAGTGTTGGAGGACGGGGCAGACTACTTCGATGCAGGATCCTGCATTGAAATGTTCACAAATTTCAATGCTGGATTCTGCATCAAAGAAAAGACATCGGGAGACAGTTTTCTTTTTCCACAGACTTTTAATTTTAAATGATGTCGGCACACTGGAGTGGGATTCCAGTGTGCCAAATATGTGTATATCTGTGCTACATAACTATACATGGATTGGGCACAGGGGGGTCTTCCTTGACTCTGCAGCAAATGACTTACAAGCCATTCTCTGTATAAGTTGGCACCCGAGAAATAAACTTGTTTGGGACCAGGTTAAAATCCTCCAAAACCATCAGAATACATCTGAAGGGGTCCTCTTTAGCTGTTTTCTGATTTGTTTGTGTTTTAAATGTTCAGTATTTCAACATTCTCGGTAAGTGGCAAACAAGATGGAGGATGCAACTAAGCTCAATCGATCGAACCTCTGTAATCTGTATGCACAATACCAGGCTTCCTTTTACAATGAAGCTGGCATTGTGAGCACATTACTCCTATTGTGTGCACAATACCAACCTTCTTAGTGAAAAGAAGCTGGTATTGTGTACACAATACTGCATTGTGCGAAAATATGCTTTTTGCGCCTGACATATAAATTTTCCCCAAGGAAATAATGGGAAAATTTAAAATGTTATAACTTTTGAATGGGTTAATACTTTTTCACCAAACCTTCAAAAGGCACATCTGTTACCCAACAGCTTTCTTCATTAAAAATTTCAGTCCAAAACTTTAAGCTGTTTCTGAGATCAATTTGATAAAGAAATGTTAAAAAAACCTGGATTTTTCTGTTTTTTAAACACTTTATATTTCTGAAACCATTTGATGGATTCCAGTGACATTTTTGCTGGTCAAGACACTAATGATGAGAGACTATGCATGCTAAACCTCATGCAAATCCTTTGAAGAGCTCCAAAGTTATTAAGATTCAAAATTTGGACTTTAACATAGAAGTGCCATTTCACCCTAACTATATTGGCACTACTATATATATATTCATTGCAAAACAATTTGTTAATGCACTAGTTAGGGTTAAAGTGACAAAAGCAGGGAAATATGGTATTAGGGTTTCCAACCCTAACACCCCACCCCCATACTGCAGGCAGCAACAATCATGCAGTGAACCTTGGGGATGTCAACCCTAATGCTCACCCCATTCCATGTGTAAGTAAGCTAAGATGGGTACAGTATGTGAGAATGTGGTGAGCATTAAGGTTGACATCCCAAAGGCATATCCCACACCTCTTGCTGCCTGCAGCATTGGGGTGGGGTGTTAGGGTTTGAAACCGTAATGCCACATTTCCCTGCTTTTTCACATTAACCCTAACTATTGCATTAACAAAGTTTTTTCAATGAATTTCCTTACTTTTTGAGATAGTATAAAGGTATCCTTATTTGCTTTTTGGGAATGCATGGCACTCCAGGCCCTGCACTCCAATCTGTCCATAATCATATCCTTGTTTGCATGTTGGAGTGCAGGGCCCTTCTGGCACTGTTCTCCCAGCCATCCATCCATCATTTGTGTGGTAGTGTAATCATATCCTTATTTGTCTTGGGGAGAGCAGGGCCCAGACATATGTGTTGCATAACTTTGGCATTTGTACATATTTTAAAGCCAAATTTTCTAGATTTTTATGACCACACCTCATGAATAGGGGTGGCAAAACTGTTCATATCACAACTGAAAGGTGATCTTGCCAACCAACTGCAAAATTGCCTTCTGGGCTGGATTTGCTAAATTCTACCAACATTGTTCATGATGTGGGTGTCAAAAAGTGCACATTGAAAATTTGGTATAAAAATATGTAAAAATTGCAAAGTTATACATCAAAGTTGAAAACTTCATTGAAATACAGTAGCCTGAAATCCTTTTCCATGACAGTGTAGCCTTTTTCATGAGAATGAATAAAGCTAATGGAAAAGGATCCCTTCTCGTGAATAAAGACTAGGAAAAAAAACTAAGTCTAGAATCTCATTGAGGAGAAAGAACTCTTTTTCATGAGAATGAAAAGCTCACGAAAAGGATCTCTTCCATGAAAAAGAATTGGAAAAAAAAATAGGTCCAAAATCCTCTGTCTTGGGAAGGGATCCTTTTTTTGTGGAAAGAGATCCTTTTTTTTGTTCTCACAAAAAATAACAACATGAAAAATGTCATATAAAAGCTAATTCCAAAATTCTTTGTCGTCAAATGTGATCCTTTTTCATGAGACTCACAAAAAAAATTACTGAGTCACAAAAAATGATTTTAAATGTTGAAAATAACATTATGGGGTAATTTTTCCACCAGATAACCACAGAATACATCCATAGTCTACATGAACAAGATACATGTATCATGTATAATACATTCAACATTTTTTATGTTTTTTGGAAAATGGAAGACAAGATAGTGGTTCACAATAAAGGAATTTTTCCTCACTAGAAAGGACTGGGCCCTCACAAAAAAGAATACTTTTTCATTTGACCAAATTATTTATTTGTTCAGGATTCTTTCCTGGAGAGTGAAATTCCCATTGAAAACAATGGGAACTTTAAAATGTGATAATATTTTAATGGAGTAATATTTTTTTCGCCAAACAAGCGAAAGGCATTTCTGTGACCCAAACCGTTTTTACCCTGTGAATCTCAGACCAAAACTCCAAATGTCTAGATGCATGTTGATGAGAAAAAACAGCAAAATATGGTGATTTTTAATGTTTTTGCACTATCCGGATATCGGAATTTTCACATCTGACTTGAACAAAATTTGATACATTAAGAGATCTACCCATCAAGACCATGCATGCAAACGTTTGTGCAAATCTGTTGAACAGTTGCAAAGTTATTAAAGTACACAGTTTTAGGTTTATCATAGAAAGCCTTGCTTAAACCTAACTATAGTGGCGCTACCATGCCACTATAATATTTTGTGCAACAAATTTCACAAATGCACCAGTTAGGATAACTGAATGCCACAAAAGTAGTGAAATGTGGCATTAGGGTTTCCAATCCTAATGCTCCACCCCCCCACACACCAAGCAGCAAAAGGAAAAATCATTAGTGTTTTGAGTATACGGAGTCTTGATGAATCAGTGGTGGGCTCTTCCTTTGGGGCAGTCAACCCTAATGCCCTATCCATTCCATGAATATGCATCATCACAAGTGACAGGGCCCTGCGTGAAGAAAGGTACAACAAATTGTGTTTCCAACCTGTGGCAAGACATACTTCTCTACCTTTGAACAGTGTATCATTATGAGGCAGTGGCTTCAAGCAGTACCTTGTGCTTCAAACTGAAGGTTAGGGAATGGGGAGGAGTGAGCATTAGAGTTGACTACCCCAAGAAGACCCCACCCTGATTCACCAAGACTCCAAAGACCCAAAACCCTGATATTTCTTCCTTTTGCTGCTTGTGGGGTGATGGAGGAGCATTAGGGTGGGAAACAATAAGGCCACATTTCCCCATGTTTGTGGCATTAAATTACCCTAACTAGTGCATTAATAAAGTTTTTTGCAAAGAATGTCCTTTTTTTTTTGAGATAGTGGAATTGTATCCTCATTAATGCAGGTCTCTTTGGGACCAGTGTGAAGAAATGCACATGTCCTGCACAAAGAAAAGACTCTGTCCACCTACAGAAATGCAGGACCCACAAATTGCAGGCCATGAAGTGTGGTGCAGTGACAGATATGAAAAAGTCATGGGGCTGTCTGATGGGCTGTGGAAGTGCAGGGTCCTGTGTTCTCTGCACTTCTATGTGGCCACAACTACAGATGCACATGACAAACAGTGCATCTGTCAATCAATGCACAGGGTCATCTTCCACTCAAGGGCGGAAGTGCAGGACCCTATGCCAAGAGGACAGTTGACTTCATTATGTGGTACTGACGCCTGTGAAGACAACCCTGCATCTTTCATTCTCTTGGCTGGGGGAAGGTGTTGCTTAACAGCATCATCCCCCCAGCCTCACCCCATCCAGCTGGGTCACTGAGCTGACCCTGAACTCAGCTTACCAGCATGGGATCACAAAGCATACCTGTTGTGACCAAGACTGGCCATACACACAAAGATTGTTAACAATTATACTGTATTTTGTTTTCAGTATTGACCCCAAATTTTCAAGATACTCATGTTATGATTCACCTATTAAACATGATGTGCTATTTATAGTATACTGGCCTAAATGTCATTTCACACCAGAGGTGTGAAAACATATCTCATCCAGGACTTAAAAAGTGACACATGTCACATTTAAGAGGTGGTATGGAAAAATGGGTATGCTGAAAGTTTGGAGTCAAAATAGTAAGCAATTATTGAAATTATGAGTCAATGTTGAAGTACTGCAGTGTTCACTGATAACCTAGGCATGTTACCATATTTGTACACCAAATAGTCCGCATAGCTTTCTTATTTTCCCACCTCAGGAACCTGGTAGTGAAAATGTTTAAATCTTTGCCAAAACGTTATTCTGTGGCATCAAAACATCAATCAGTGCCACATGTGCAAAAATATATTTTAGCCAGGATTTGAAATATGACAGCTATCACATTCATAAGGTGGTGTAACAATATGGCTATGTTGAAAATTTGATATCAAAATATTTAAAATTACCATAGTTACAAGCGAGCAGAGTAAAATTTCAGTGTATGCACATAATAACTTAGTCATTTGTACATATCTTGACCTCATATCTTCAACATGACCTTCTTATGACCCCACCTTGTGAACAAGGGTGGTGAAAATTTTCAAATCCAACCAAAAGTTGATTTCACCAAGTGACCACGAAATCACCTTTCAGGCAGGATTTGCATAATTCCTCCACCACTGTTCATGAAGCGGGGTCCCAAAAAGGCTATGTAAAAAATGTGGGCCCAAAATATGCAAAAATTGTAAAGTTATGCATCAAAGTTGAAAACCCCATTAAATACATTGAACCACACTTACCTTAGTTTCTCATGTTGCAGCTGGTGGTTCCAGCAGCAAGACATGTCTTCAATCAAAGAGTGGATCTTGGCCCTGTGATCTGTTCTGGTGAGTGAGGGTGTGTGGGGTGACAGGTACTTAGTGGGAGACAGGGACGAGTAGGGGTCAGATTATCAAGGGACCTTTTTTGGCAGGTTAAAAAATACATTGAGGGATGGTTTTCTTTATTTCAGTATGGGGACAGCAATTGGAAGATGGTGGGGGTACCACTAGACACCAGAGAAAAATGATTTCACTATGGGGATGGTGACTGGAGGGTAGGGGTGCCACTAGACACAGGGGGAAAATTATTTCACTGTTGGGATGGCAATCAGATTGGTGGGGTCACTAGACATGAATGAAATATTATTTCATTATGAGGACAGCGATTGGAGGGTGGGGGTGCCAGTAGAAATCAAGGAAATATTATTTCACTACAGGGATGGTGATTGAAGGGTGGGGGGTGCCACTAGTCACCAAGGAAGATTATTTCACTACAGGGATGGTGATCGGAGGGTGGGGGGGTGTCACTAGACACCAGGAAAAGATTATTTCATTACAGGAAAGGTGATCGGAGGGTGGGGGTGTCACTAGACACCAGGGAAAGATTATTTTATTACTGGGCCAGTGATCAGAGGGTGGGGTGCCACTAGACACTGGGTAAAGATGATTTCATTATGGGGATGGGGATCACAGGGGGTAGCACTGGAAAATAAGTAACGATTATTTCACTATAGGGAAGGTGATCAGAGGGTAGGGGGTGATAGAATAGCCCCACTCCAAGATTCCTGGTGCACCTAGAGACTTCTTTACTGTCTTCTTTCTTTTCTTTTAGTCTGCTGCAGCAGAAATGTAGCTATCCTATTAAATTCACCTTTTCTGCCTAGGTAGGTTGGCTACCTGCTTAGATATCCTCCCATCTCACTGTCTTTAACCTCATCTTTAAATATCCCTTTCTGTCTCTAGAAGGTGCCAAACTGCTTTGTGCTAAAATGTTTCATGTTAAAGTACTTAATGCTGCATAGAAACATAGACTTTGACGGCGGATACGGACCACTTGGCCCACCCAGTCTGCCCATTTCCCTACCTATTGGATAAGCTGCAGATTTTAGTTAACCAACAGCCTACATCCTGCAACCCCCCACTATAATTGCCTTATGTCTGTCCCATGCATGTTTGAATTCCCCCACTGTTTTAGACCCCACAACCTCTCCAGAAAGGCGGTTCCATGCGTCCACCACTGTCTCCGTGAAAAATAATTTCCTCACATTACCCCTGAGCCGTCCCCCCTCCAACTTTAAATTGTGCCCCCTTGTTCTTACACATCTCTTTTTCTGAAAGATGCTACCCTCCTGGACTTTGTTCATTCCCTTGAGGTACTTAAAAGTTTCTATCATGCCCCCCCGTCCCTCCTTTCATTAAGGGTATACATATTAAGCTCTCTCAGTCTCTCTTCATACGGTTTCTGATGTATACCCTGCACCATTTTAGTTGCCCTCCTCTGGACTGCTTCCATCCTGTCTATGTCCTTGCATAGATGAGGTCTCCAAAACTGCATGCAGTACTCCAGATGGGGTCTCACCAACTGTCTGTATAGAGGGATAACCACTTCCCTTTTTCTACTTGTGATGCCCCTCCCTATGCATCCCAGTATCCCCCTGGCTCTCCTTACTGACTTCTCACATTGCTTACCCACCTGTAGGTCATCTGATATGACTACACCCAGATCCCTTACTATTATTGTTGTCGTTAGTACCTCCCCTGCTATTATGTACTCTTCTCCTGGATTTTTATTTCCCAGGTGCATTACTTTGCACTTCTTTGCATTGAATCTAAGTTGCCATATGTCTGACCATTCCTCCAACCTTGCCAAGTCCCTTCTCATCCTTTCTAACCCCCCTTGTGTATCAACTCTGTTACAGATCTTTGTGTCATCTGCAAAGAGGCATACTTTTCCTTCCAGACCCTCTGCAATGTCACCTATAAAGATGTTAAAGAGGACTGGACCCAGTACTGAGCCCTGAGGTACTCCACTAGTAACCCCCTTTCTTCAGAATGTTACAGTGCTGATGCTAAATAAGAAAAGACATGTACATGTTAAAGAAAAAATGAAACCATAATGCAGATGTGCATTTAAAATATGGACAAGGTGAGAAAAAGGTCCCCAGAAATATATTTTTTCTTGAGAGGGTTGTTAAAATATAAGGAAGTAGCTGGTGTTTCTCTTTTTCATGTTATGTTGGAAACACACTCTGCCATTAAAAGCATGTTAATGTGTGCAGTGATAGATAAAAAAAAGAAGTAAAAGAGAAAAGGAACACTTTACTCCTAGTAGCCCTTTCAGAAATAAAACAGGGCCAAAATCAGGAAAATAAATGTTTTTTTTGATAACACAGGCACATGAATGTTGTAGAGGTGCCCTCCAGTATATACAGTACATCCCCATACATATGTAATGGTGCTGGACTGGTAGACCTTGGGATTCTTCACTCCAAGAGGTGGATGTAACTGTCTCACTACCAGCAACACCAGCGGCACCATCAGCAGTTGGGATGGTGAGGGGCTTCTGAAGATTCAAATGGGAGTAGTGAATGAAATCACCTGAAAAGGAGAGGCAACAGTCATACACAGAGATTGGATGAAGCAAAGATGTTTATTTGACAGGATGGGGAAGGAGGACATGGTCATTCAAAAAGATACTAACAACAAAAACAACAGGGAGTATGGACAGCATTGTAGATATCTAGGCAGTAATAAGTAACATATGACTATATAATGTAAACTCTAAAATGTATTGTAGTTCTAAACTCTACAAATAGCTCTGCTAGCTATTTAACTACTATACTGCCAGTATGAGCACTCTACAAGCTCCCTATCCCAACCCTGAGGTGCACCTCGGCCTAGTGCTTATATTCCTATGCATTCAAAGACACACCTGAGTCCAGTCATAGCTGAAGTCTTTCTGTGCACCATCAAATACGGTTGGTAGCTACAGAAAAGATGAAGATAAAGAACTTTCTTATGACACTCAGATTAGGATCCCAGCACAGATCTAGCTAAGGTCACTGGGGTGGACAAAGGTTTTTTTTAGATGAGCAATGTGTTTCTCGGCATAAAACCCACTCTCTCTGAGGCTGCCAGTATAAAAGAACAAGGGGAACAGGTTCCAGGAATGAGCCCACTAGAGGGCAATCAGAATCTAACTAGCTGAAGAAATCTCCCTGGCCAAAACCCACTTTGAGGTTGCCAAGGATGGAAAAGAACAAGGAAGATTCTTGGTGATGAACCCACTAAATGATTACCAAGGACTGGATGATGCTGTGGGAATTCAGATGCAATCAGAGACCAGAAGAATTTGAGGTGAAAATGGATGATTCTGAAGTGTTAACACAGGAGACTGGAACAAAACAATAAAATGGCAGATACATCCTGCACTGGGCTTTGATGGACTTGACTTGTGGTGAATAACCAGGGAACACAGACAAGGTACTTCCAGCACAAGCACACTCTTTGGAGGCAGCCAACTACGAGATATCTGGATCAGAAACCAAGAGACGATAGGCAGAAGTAATGCATCTGGACTTCGGGGTACTCAACTTCGAACTGAGGAAAACAAGAAATGGCAGGTGTGACTTGTACAGGCTTTGACGTACTCAACTTCGGCAGACTCGACTTTGGCGGATGACAGGAACCTGGTCGAGGATGTTCTGAGTGGATACTTTCTGGAGAAGAAAAACGTTGAAAGATGTCTTCCTCCAGGTAGAGACTGATTCCGTAGAAGTAGGATGGCAGACAACACCATAGAGCAGTATCATGGCAGAAGATTAAGTCTATATAAATACATTGGCAACACTAAAGCTGGCAGATACTCTTCCACACTGCACCAAGAGAACTGTTTATTGCTGTGGCAATTTGCCAAGAACAGGGGAAAACTACTGGAATCTGGGATGACTGATCATTGCAGGAGCAATTTGACAGGAACAGGGGCAAATTACCAGAATCCATGGCAATTGTTCATTGCAGGGGCAATTTGCCAGTAACAGGGGTAAATTACTGGAATCCAGGGCAATTGTTAGTTGCAGGGGCAAATAATCAAAATCCCAGTAACAACACAGTCTTGGTACTTTGCAATCAACACAACAGTTCAGATACTAGTAAATACACATTTCATTAATTAACAGTCACTAGATAGTTGTTGTGTGCTAAGCACCTTTCTTTTTGCTGGTCCTTCATAAAAGTACTGCACTTGTGGGTTCCTTCTGGTACTAGGACCTGGCTACCCCTGACAAACCTCAGGATAAATGCTCTTCCATCCCATGACCCTTCTTTCTCCTGGGCCTTCCTTGCCCTCTTTACCACTGGTCCCCTCTATTTTTCTGCTTTTGGCCCCTTTTAGTTGTGGGCTTCTCTGCTGGGCCCCTTTAATTACTTATGGCATTTGCTGCCTCTTTAAATATCCTCAGGCCTGACTAAAGCCTAGTTGCCAATTACTTGGGACCACCCCGCCTCTTCTTCACCATTATATAAATATTTATAAGTTCCCCCTATGGGCCTTAAGGCAGGTCCCTCCCTGTGGGTGTCACTGTGCCCAGATGAATATTAAATTATTTAAATTAGCCCCTGGATCACCCCACTGCTCTTGGCCATGTTTTCCTCAAGCACCCAGAGTGCTTTTTAAAACAATTTCTTTCTTTTTTTTAAACTTTCTGGTGGTCAGCGCTGTGTTCTGTGTGCTGCCGCTGACTCACCACCCTGGGCCAGGTGAGGAAATGGCAGTCCAGAGGCTGGGATGTCCTGTAGGCAGAGGGAGGGCTTTAGGCAGGGAGGTGGATGACAGGGGACCTCGAGGGTCCTTCCGATGGTCGATGGCTTTCCTCACTTGATGCAGCACTTCCACATGCCACCACCAAGGGGCCTTTTAAACTACAATTAAAATAAAAAATGGGTCTAAACAGAGCCCACACTGAGCAACAGGAATGGACTACAGGCATTAGCATTGAAGCTCTGTAAGAGTTATTTTTTTTTTCTTATTTTAGTTTATTATTTTTCCTGACTTTTTATGCAGAATAAAGCCACACTGCAGTGTGTTGCGCCAATCTGCTATTGGCTGTGTTATCCCTCACCTATGCCCTGTCACAGGAGGTGCCCCAGACACTAAGAAAAGATTATTTCATTATAGGAACAGTGATCAAAGGGTGGGGGTGTTACTAGACACCAGGGAAAGCCTAATTAATTATGGGGATGGCAATTGGAGGGTGGGGGGTTACCACTAGACAGCAGGGCAACATGGCACACATACAGAGATGGTAACTGGTGGTGCCTCTACCTATCAGGGAAACAGCAGCTCACTGCAACCCATAGCACAAGTTCCAGCTGCAGCTGCAGAAGTGAAGAAAATCCCACTGTTCGCATACAGAGAACGCATGTAAATGGCTCCTCTCACTAAGCTGGGCACCCTGGATTTTAGGGTTCCCAGAAAAGGTATTACTGGTCATTATTCTAAAAAATAAACATCAGAATCTAGCTAAATGGGTCCTGTTTAGTTAGATTCTGGTGTTATTTTTTTTAAATGACAGAATTTGTATGCATTTTCCTTGTATTTTAGTTTGAGGTTGAAAAAAAACAAGATGATCTCACGGCACAACAAAATGTGTTGTGATGTGAGAAGCATGTGGTGAAAAACAGCAAAAGGGTCCTGTGACATCCAATTCATCATTTTGCACCAGAAGACTATCTCAAAAAACCTACTGCACATGCTCAGAAAGGGAAAACCCCAAATTGTAAAGCCTTATAACTCTGGAACTGTTTATTATTTATCCACCAGACCTTTCAAAGGCACTGCCTTAGGACTTGACTCCTGATACCTGCAAGTTTGGGGAACAAATTCCATTCCAGGTAGGCTATTGGTGAGAGCAAAAAAAGACATCGTAAGTATAGGAAAACATCTTATATTTACCAAAAATAGCATGTGGATCTCAAAAACTGCACAAGCTGCTTTGACAAAACTTTCCACAGATCAAGATCTTGCCTCCTAAACAACACATCAAAATGTCAGTGATATTAATGTGCAGTTATAGGTTTAACTTTGAACACACTACTCACCGCTAACTACAGTATAGTGGTGCAACAGCACCACTGTAATAAAGTAGCTAATGACTGAAATTCATAATGAAATCATAATAATATTCAAGACTGTGAAAACAATAATAGCCCTTCTGTGATCAAAATGTTAAAACAATAATTTTTTATGCCAATTCAATATCATTGATCAGAATTATCAATTCAAATGATTTACAAAACAATGTCACAATATGAATTCCCAGCTGGTTTCATAATGAATATAATGTGGTTTATAAAATGGGCTCAAGAAATCCTGTAACCGGATTGGCTACAACATCTTCTGAGCCGTGTCCTTATCAGAAGATACTGTAGCCAACTGGCACTACCCTCCACTCCTGAGCCCCACTACAGCAGCAAATCAGTGAGCTGTACCAACCCTAAACAAAAACACAGGCTGGCACAGCTCACAGCGGGGAAACGGCATCCTGCATGCTGCAAAAAAATGTCTTTCCTCGTTAACACTGTGGGATATGTTTATTATGAGTCAATAAATTCAGCAGACAGAGATAACCCAAATAATAAAAAGACCACACAAAGGATTCTGGTGGGGAAGAATCGTGAAACACCATCATGCTAAGCCCCCACCCAGCAGGCACTTCCCCTTACTCTTAACCCTGCTTTTTTCCCAATAACGGGTTTTCTTTAGAGATGCAGCAACATGGAAACACCCAAACATGGAAACACCCAAATCCCAATAGAAAATCTTGATGAGAAATGCAGAGACATTCACTAACCTTCTTTTTAGAAAATGGAGATTGTGGGATGGCATAACACAAATCCACTCTTGAGGTTGTGTTTACGGGAGACATTGACAGACATTTACACCCATCTCTGCTGCATTTACTTTTTTCATTTGCATTATGAGGAAGTCCAGCTTGACTCATGGTGAGCATGTCGCTTAATGACTGCCAAACAGAGCGGTTTCCTTCTTCTCATTTAAAAATATAATTTGTGCTCTTTGGTGGCTTTGGAGATTTTTTTTTTTTTTTTAAAAACCTTAGTTAGAAAAGGGTGGTGCTGGTGGGCACATCCTGGTTATCAGAGATTGCAAACAGCTGATGCAGAAGCAGATCGGATACCATTGTTTGAAAGAATGGGCACCAGAGCTGTAGATCTCCTATTGGGGAGAAACTGGCAGGGAGAAAATAATTACAGGTTGAAAAAATTAATTTAGTTTTGCTGGGGGGGGGGGCTTGGATATACTGAGTACTGCTTAGGGAACCAAGCCAAATACAATGTACTGTATTGTACAGCACATTACATAGAGGGACTACTTTATCCCTCCAACTAAAGAAAAATGTTTCTTAAATGTTTTCCATTTCAACAGCTTTTTTCTCTTTTTTTAATATTCAATCTGTACTTGGTGGCCCATTTTATAAGTGCAATAACACACTCTGAGGTGTGGGTTATCTCCTGATAAGAGCATGCCCAGGTGCATAAGGCACTCAGTGCAAGCGTCTCATGCCTCTTAACACACCTAGGTGTGCTCTTATTAGGAGATAACCCTCATTCATCAATATTGTTAACTATAATATCATCTTCATGTGTTCCACACCTCAGTCAGTATGTTTTTACTGTTTCTACCATGTTTCTTTATTATGTTTGAACTGTATGCAAGTGCATCTGTGTTTTAATTGGATTTAGACTAACTGTAAATTGACGAAACTCATAAAATTGATAAATGAAGAGCAAAAAAATCACAATTTAACATTAGTTGCCACATGGTCTACAGTGATGATTATTTCGTTATCTAGTTTTATTTATATTTTATATTTTTATTACTATTTCCCAACAATACTCCCACAACATGTCTTATCTATTTTGGATTTATTTTTATGATGCATTACTGTATAATAGGTTCAATACAATTTGATGCAGTTCTCTAATTCCAATGTACTGGACTTTTCATATTATGCTACACTGTATTAGCATTTGAATCTGTATTTAACAAGTGTAAAAAATATGTTGTGCAAAATACATGCCTTATCTTGGCTCCCATCTTACAAGATAACATGTTATCTTGCAAGTTGGGTACATCACAGTCATTGTTTTGAAGGTTGGATACATCATAATAGACTACTGAAGAAGTCAAAGAGCAGCTTTCACAATGCAGATGGCATCACAATAGACCCGTGCAGTACTGCAGCCTGTAGTTTAAATTAAGAAGGAGTTTAAACTTCACACAAACAGTAGGCTTAAATTTTATAACTAGGAATCTGATGATGTATTAACCAAATATGCAATGGCATGGTTCAAAATACAGAGTTTATCATCCTTTGCGAGAGGCCAGGGCATTCATAATGCCCTGCTAGTTCTTCCATTCATGTGTTATGGTCTTGCCCTCTCACACCTGAATATAACATGCATATTATGAATCAAGACATTGCATTTCCTGATATACTTACCTTGTGATGACAGTCACCTATTCCTGTCCCTCTGGATAATTGCCAATCCCTGTCCTATGGTAGTTGGACTTTCCAGAATGTTTTGATCCTGGAATTGTATTGTATCCATAAATCACTGGTACTGGATTGCTTCATGTGGTGCCTGCACTGCCACAGTAGCACTGGCACTTTACTTATATTACTGTATTTGCATACTCACACTAAATTCACTTTATGCTCACGTTTTTCACTAAGCATTGTAGCATTACTTAAATGTGTTACCTGTGCACCTTACTTATTGTACTGTATTTTCCTGTCTGTACTGTGTACACTATCTGCCCAATCTGGTACAAAACTGTATAGTATTACTTATTTGTCTTCCCTGTTTCTGCAACTACCTGCAATCATGTTACTTACTGTGCCAGTTCTGTAACTACTTTGTACCATGTTAGTATGCATCTTCATGGCCCAAGTCATGCCTAAAAATGGTCTCTTGGATCAGTGCACCCACATGGCTAACAAAAAAATAATAAATAAATAAATACTTCATGTAAAAGCTACAACATAATACCTGAATAACTTCAATACTGTATTAAAAATATAGTATAATAAAATTGTTAGTTAAGTTAATGGATGCACATTTGACTTTTTTGTAGGGAGGACTTAATGGGGTGTCCAGTGGAACAGATGGAATGCACTTTTTGCTATAAGAAAACATAATAGGACAGTTCTCTAGCAGTTCAGCAGGTAAGTCTCATGTTCTGCTTTTACTGTTTGAGGTACAGTAGGTAGTAATATTTTGTGGTACGTATAGTATATATTGTTAATTATAATAAATATTTTACTACATTGATTCTGTTTTTTAACTTGTATTTTCTTCTGGGAATGGCAGTACAGTTCAATAATACCATAACAAATACATCAATAATAATAAAGAAAGAAAAAAATTGCAAACGGTACAGCCTATATAATATTTATTAAATAGCCATGAGAATTCATAAGATTCATCACAAGGAAATACACAGGGGTTTTTGCCCATAGTGTGTTTATAACAATTTGTATGCATTCCACATAGAATCACTTTTCAAGAAGGCTTTATTGAGGCTAAATTCTGATATTACTTTGCTTCATCTTGAAAATACTACTCTAGGATTTCCAAACTAGTTCAGATGAATAATTAATGCTCAGAACATAATAACCTATTCTTTCAGTCTTATATAAATATATCATTAGCATGTACCAAGTCCATATTTCTGGCCAATTCTTATATATTTAGACCATCAAAATACATATGCTAGTGCTGATTGCCCCAACAAAATAAGCCTCTTCTGATAGTATATAGATTCTTTTTAAAATACCCCCAAAAAATTAGTATGTATGGGTACTGCTATCTCATACTGAAGTATTTCAGTAGTTGTATTCCAGAATTTAGTTAATTGCCTGCATGTTAAAAACATCCGAATTAACAATACTTGGCAGTTTTAGGGCATTTTCTTTCTGAGATCCGTGAACCTGTTTTATTTAACTTAATTGATGTGAAGAGCGTTATAAACTGGATTTGTTTTAATTTTGTGAAGTGGAATTCTGTAGATGGACACTTCTGAATATTTCTCCATTCTTACTCTGCCAGCTGATTGCCCAGATATTGTATATGTTGTTCCCATTTCTGTCTGAGAGAGAATAATTCCTTTGCACCTTTGTTCTTGAGACAGGAATATTTGGTCAAAATAGATTTTTTTGCTTTGGATTCAAATTTACCATGGCCTATTAAATTGGAGACTGAGCGGGTAGCTGGTGAATAGTTAATGGGCATGATATACTTCCAAAGTTGTATATATCTAAAAAAGTATTCTCTTGAAAGGGCAACCTTTTCCTGAACATGAGTAAATTATGGTACTGAATCTTGAAGGAAATGATGTTGCAGTGTGCATAAATCCAAGAGGGTTTGAAGTTATACAGTAGTTCTTGTTGACCCGCATGAAAGGGTTTTTCTCTGTGTTCATTTATATGATACAGTGAGTGACTTTCTAGCACACACAGGAGATCTTGGTGTATATATGCAGTTGCTCATGGGAGTATCTTCCATATTTACTGGAGTGCAGTATACTTCTAATATTAAAGTAACTTTGCATGGCTTGCTCCAGGTTTTTATTTATGGCAAGTTCTTTTACAGATCAGGCTTGGATTTGTGCTAGTGTGGCTGCCAACTAATACCATTTAAAATCTGGGAACACCATTCCTCCCTGTTCTTCAGGCAAATCTAATTTCTCTTTACTGAGTTTAGTTTGAATACCCTGCCACAGGAATCTACTTACATATTTATTTAATATAGTAAAATACTGATCTACTATTGCAATTGGGTGTGTCTGAAACTAAAAAAAGAGTATGGTGAAATATTCTCTTTTACCATATTGCATTTCCCTATTAATGTAAGTGGCAAATTAAATCATTTTTCCAAGTCTGTTATTTTATTTAGCAAAAGAGTGTAGATTTTAAGAAGCAGCTGTTTTAACCCTTGCTGGGCTGTGGACTGATATATCAGTCCATAATTCCTATACATTCTAATTCTGTCAGCAGCCTAAGGGTTAAATCTTTGGTTAATGTAATTCCTAAATATTTTATTTGATAATTTAGAACTAATGGTCATCTGGTGATCAGTGACCATCACACAGTGTGGTTTAATATAAGAACACCAGTATAATCCAATCACACAAGGGAGAGGGTTCTGGCTTTCAGAAGGGCTGACTTTACAAAGATGGGGGAATGACTCTAAGAGGACCTGGCTGGAGGAGATGATCTGGGTGGGCTGGAGGGTCAATCGGTCAGATTAAAAGAGGGCACAGTAAAGGAAACAAACCTGTACATCAAGCAAGTAAGCAAAAGCTGAAGGAAGAGGAGACTGCCATGATTCTCAAAGGAAATGACAGAAAGGGTAAGGGCAAAAACAGTGGCAATCAGGACATATAAGAAGATCCAAAGAGAGGACGACAGGGAAGTATGTCTGGGGAAATGGATGTAGGCTGGCAAAGCAGTAAGGATCACAAAGGCACAAGCTGAGGAGAGAATAGCCCAGACAGTATCCAAGGGGGATGAAACATTTTTCAGGTATGTTATCAAGAAAAGAAAGACAAAGGGAGAAAATTGTGGTTAAAAAAGGAGGGGGGGGGCTGCACAGAGGAGGACCAAGAAAAGGCAAACATCTTAAATAAATACTTCTTCTCAGTGTTCTCAGTAGAAGGAAAAGGGGAGGAATTATAAATAAGCACCAAGAGTTCGGAGGGGGAGGGAAGTGGACACCAGCCCTTTTCTGAGAATGGGGTTAGGAAAGCACTCACTAATCTGAGGTGGACAATGTCATGGGACCTGATGGGTTACATCCAAGAGTGATGAAGAAACTTAGGTAGGTAATAGGTGCACCCCTGGCAGACTTGTTTAACAGTTCACTGGAGACCAGAGTGGTTCCAGAGGACTGGAGAAGAGTGGATGTAGTCCCACTTCATAAAAGTGTTAGCAAGAAGGAGGTAGGAAATTATAGGCCTGTTAGCCTGACATCTGTAGCAGGGAAATTGGTGGAAACACTATTAAAGTAAAGGATCAAGGAACATCTGGAATCCAACAGACTGCAGAACCAGAGGCAGCATGGCTTCACAGAGGGGAGGTCATGCCAGACAAATCTTGACTGGGTAATCAAGGTGTTGAATCAGGGAGGGGTGGTGGACTTGGATTACCTGGACTTTAGCAAGGCCTTTGACACCGTTCCTCATAGGAGGCTGGTAAACAAGTTGGATTTCATGGGGGTGTCCAATAAAGTGGTAATCTATATAAGAAACTGGTTAAGGGATTGGAACAGAGTGTGGTGGTAAATGGAGTTCACTCTGAGGAGGGGAGAGTGACCAGCAGGGTGCCTCAGGGGTCAGTACTGGGGCCAGTCCTCTTTAATGTCTTCATTAGAGAGATAACAGAGACACTAGAAGGGAAGGTCTGCCTCTTTGCAGATGACACCAAGATCTGCAACAGGGTGGACACTCCGGGGGGTGGGGTGCAAAGGATGGAAAGAGATAAAAAATGGCTAGAGCAGCAGTCAAAATTTGACAGGTAAGGTTTAATGCAAAAAATGCTAAATAATGCACTCAAGTCACAGAAACCAGTGGTGCAATACAAAATGGGGGGAGAGAGAGATACTTGCAAATACCAAGCAGGAAATGGCCCTGTGGGTAATCATACTGGGTCACCTGAAGGTGGTCAGACAATGGGGCAAATCAATCGAGAGAGCTAGTGGGATGCTGGGGTGTATAGGTCAGGGTATCACCAGCAGGAAGAGGGAATTGATGTTGCCCCTTTATAGGTTATTTTTAAGACTACACCTGGAATACTGTGTCCAGTTTTGGAGACCAAATCTCAGAAAAAACAGAGAGCGAGTAGAGGTGGTCCAAAAGAGGGATAACAAGATGGTACAGGGTGTGCAACATTCTGTTCTCCATCTTTTATCTTTTTAAATGACCTCCCCCTGGTTTGCACCTCATTCAACATCCACATGTATTTGGATGATACAGTATTGTTTACCTCTGGCAGTACTGTTGCTGATGTCACTACCAGGCTCCAGTAGTTCTCATCAACTCTTTCTAAATGCCAAGAAGATGGTCTCCATGTCCTTTGGCACAAGGCAGAGACTCGCTAGGCTAAGTCACCTCCCCACCTTTCACACCCTCGATGGGACTGCTCTTGAGGACTCCTCCTCTTTCAGGTATCTCGGCATCTGGCTGGACAGACACCTTGACCTCTATGTACATTTATTTATTTTTATTTATTTTGTACATCAGTTTACAACCTTTGAGCCAGAGGCTCATTTCCAAAGGTACCTTGTCACAAAGAGGACAAATACATTACAAACATTTGATACATCATTGCGGTTACAGCTTTGGCAGCCACATGCAGTTATTTCTTTGTTACATCAGTTAGGTTACAAGTTTGGCATTCACAAGCTTTTACAGTTATTTGGATACAGAGTAACAGATTAAACATACATTGGTATAAGCATACGTGCAGTAATGTGCAGAGACTGCAGGAGGTAAGAGTTCAGAGGGCTATGGGACATGGTTGGTGATTGGTTTGGGTGAGGAGCCACTCAGTGAGCTTTGTCAGTGCATAGTGAGCTAGTTCACCTTAGAGACAAGCGCAGCTATGTGTGTTAAATAGCTGACTCCGAAGTGAAGTCTTGAAACAGGAGATCATGAGGGTATCAGAGATGGAGGTAGAGAGTGTGTTATACCAGGAGGGAGGTCTGTAACAGAAGGACCTTTGTCCATGTGTGGTCCTGGACCTAGGGACTAGTAGAGTGGCCTTGCAGGAGGTTCGAGTTTGAACTAAGGGTTGTACTAGGTGGATGGAGGCTGTCAGCCCAGGCGGGGATAGTCCAAGGAGAGTTTTTTTCGTTATGAGGCAGGTTTGGTATCTGAGTCATTCATCCAAGTTAAGCAGCATTGCCATGTCATATAGCTGGCAGGTATGTGTTAGCCATTCTGAAAAAACTAAGGCCTAAGCTTGGGGCACTTTATAGAAACCGCAGCTGCATCCTGCTCGCTGCCAGGTGTGAGCTGGTACAGAAGATGATCATGCCCATTTCCAACTACTGCGACATAGTCTGCAATGTTGCCTCACAGTCCCACCCATCCAGACTGGACTTTCCCTTCAACACCTTCTGTTGTTTTGCTCATGATGCCCCTCCCCTCACCCATCACTGTGACCTCTACCGCTCTCTCAACCTCCTTCCAGAACACTCCTGGTGCATGCTTCATGGTGCTAAGTTCATCTCTAAATTCTGGCTTGGATCTCTTACCTCATATATCTCCTTCTCTCTTGGCACCCTACCCTCTCCCTCTATTCCCTGAGATCCCAGGCTGACACTTGTACCTTCTCACTCCCCTGCAGAGCCACTTCTTCTGGCCAAAACGCCTTCTTCTACCACCTGCCTAAAATGTGGAATGCACTCCCTTCACAAATCCGCCACTCCTCCTCTCTTCACTCCATTACCGCTGCATTGCCCAACTTCCTTACACCTACCCACACCTGCTCCTGACCACCTCCTTGCATACCTGTCTCCCTCTCTCTGTTTTTCTCTCCCTCTCCCTCTCCTCTTCTCATCTCCACCACCCTCCCTGCACTTATACTTCCCCCTATAGACTAGCTCTTAAAAGGGGTGACTGGATCCTATGTGTTCACCCTGCTGAATTTTGCATCACTAGTGTACTGTCTGTTATGTATGCATTGTCAACCTTTCATCCTATGCTCATTACCGGTACTGTTTATATTTGTATACTGCTCCTATGAACTACCTGCACAGTAACTCTTGCAACAGCCTATACTGTCGCATTTTGCCACGTTCCTGTTTTGTAACTGTATGTATAATTTCACCATCTGTTATGTCGTATCTGAACTCACACTCTGTACATCCCTTTCACCTTTCCCTTAGGATGTACCGTGAGATGAGCATTAAGTTATTCAGTGTATCTTTTCTGGTGAAACAATTCAATAAATAAAATAAAAAAATAAATGAGGAGAGGCTAAAGAAACTAAATGGGTATACCCTGGAGGAGTGGAGGGAGGAGAGGGACATGATCAAGACTTTTAAATACCTCAAAGGGGTGAATAAGGTATGGATAGGAGATTTATTTTAGTGGAAAAGGTGCTGTAGAACAAGGAGTCATGATATGAAGCTGGGGGGGTAGGTTCAGGAGAGATGAGAGGAAATACTTCTTCACAGAAAGGGTGGTAGATGCCTGGAATAGTCTTTCATGGGAGGCAGTGGGGGAAAAAACTGTGATGGGATTCAAGAATGCCTGCAACTGGCACAAGGGAATCATAAGGGATAGGAAAGGGGTGGAAGAGAAAGTGCTGCAGACCTAGAAGGCTCTGCAGTCAAAGCAATCACAATGAAAAAGGGCAGGCTGGATGGGCCAAGTGGTCCTTACCTGTTGTCAGTTTCTGTGTTTCTAGGTCTCCTATTATGGAGTGTTATAGGTACTATACACTATTTTATAGTAAATCTGCTTCAGTTGTATCTAAATTAACTTCATAGACAGCCTGCTAGTACAGTGGTAGAGCTACCATGTGTGACACAGATGACCTGCATTTAGGAGTGAGCTCGGTGCACTGGAGGGTCAGCAGGGGAAGGTGAGGAAGCATCCAAGGGACAGCTCTCCTCCTCCAGGAAGGATAGGAAACAGGCCACCGGCAATATTCTGACACCTGTCAGTGACCAGGAGTCTGTGTGCCAGTGAAGGCTCAAGTGCAGGTATTGGTGTTGGAGTGGATGCTGGCACAAAGCATGTGGAAACACTTGCTATTGGCTAGGATGTCAATGCATGTCCCCAGCATTAAGGGGGAAATTAAGTTGAATATCCCTCCTGCTGTGCACCATAATGCCCAATCCTCTGCTCTGCTGTTTCTCTAATCAGGTCTCTAGATTAGCATATCTCTACTCTCCCTCTCTCCCTCCCTGCCAAGGAAGGAGGGAGGGCCGCCATATGGGTAACTACAATCTCCCACAAAGCCTGGGGAGAAGGGGTGGCTGATGTGCTTGGGACCAGAGGGGCTGAGCCTTGCTGGCAAGAGTGCATAAATAAAGTTAAAAAATAAATGGACTTTGTAGCCTGAGACCTCTCTGAATCTAAAGATGTGCAGAAAGTGTTGTATAGAGTTATCCAGATCTGAGATGAGAAATTAAGGTGTCATCTGCATATAATCTTATACAGTGCTCTTGTGTGCCAATTACTGCACCTAAGCTGAAATTACCTGCTGGTATAGCTATTGCTAGGAGTACAATTGCTATTGCTAATAGCAAAGGTGAAAAAGGGCACCATTGTCTTGTTCATCAACTTAGATTAAATGTTTCTGACATATTCATATTAGTCTATAAATAGCAGTGGGATACTTCTGTAATAGTGGTACCCATTTTATGAAAGCTTTCCCTGTGCAAATCATTTCAAAAACTTGAAACAGGTAGTCCCACCTGCTGATTGCATTTTCTGCATCAGGAGGAAGTAAGAGGACTTCTTGATTTTTGCATCCCTCAATGATATTAAAGATCTAGTGTACTGCCTGCAATTAATTGTAACTTTCAGATGTAGTCAGCTATCACGTCTTATATCTCATGTATTTTTTTTTTCTTTTCTGTTTGCTAATTAGAAGATCTTCCACCTGGCAGTATTGGGATGATGGGTGGTGCAGCACTCTGTCTTGAGGAAAAAAAGTCAGTTCTGTTCCTCCCACTGCATCAACACTGGGACCACAATGACTATGATATCACTAGTAACCAATGAGAACCATTTCTCACTGCCATGTTTGACTTTCACATGAAGCAGTAGGGACTGACACTCCCTGGTTACTAGCGATGTCACAGTTTCCTGCATTTTGATTGATAGCTTGTGAGAGTCATTGCTCAGGCTGCAAGGATTGTGGTACCTAAAGGTGGTTTGTCTCATTTCTGACTATGTAGTGGGAGGAACAGAACCTACTTTTTTTCTAACAGAGTGTTGCTCCACACATCAACCCTGTACTACCAGGTGAAAAATTGTCTAATTAACAAACAGAAAAGAAAAAATACTTGAGATATAAGAAGTGATGGCTGACTGCATCTGAAAAGTACTATTAATCCCAAGCAGTACACTAGCTCTTTAATAACATTCTGACATTAGCACCCCGCCTTCTCCTTTTAACAAAGCTGTTCAGGTTCTGCGGAATGATTAATGGCAATACTTTTTACAATCTTGTTGCCAGGAGCTATGTCAATATCTTCTTGTCAGTATTTAGGAGGGATATGGGCCTGTATGAACTTATGGATTTACAATTTCTTTAGTTTTTAGGAAAACTGCAATCTTGGCTTCATAAAAAAAGTGGTAGCTCTCCGGAGGTTTGTGGATAATTGAACAATTCCAGTAGGTGATCTACTAATAGTGCTAATATATAGGTAGTTATAGAAACTTATAGGCCATCTGGTCCATGGATTTTACTCAAGCTAAATATCTAATTCTTTGCCATATCTTCTCTCTGGCTAAAGGTTTATCAAGCCAATTGCCTTGTCATTTGTTAATTTTGGAAGTGTTATTGTGGAAAGAAAACTACTGTAGTAACTTCATTATGGGACTCATTCCTGGCAAGGAATGCAATCCTTGATAATATTCTGAAAAAAAAAACTCAATCTCTCTAGACATTTTTTTATTTCTACACAGCCTCTTGACATCTTCTAGTTATAGGATTATTGTTCTTCTTGTTTATCTTTTTGTAACTGGTATGACATAATTCTGTTTGATTTAATTCCCAAATATTTGGCACTAGTCAACAAGATTTCTTTCTCAGCTGCATATACAGTTAGTTGGTTGCATTTTTTTATACTAATAATACTGTAGTATCCAGTTTGTGAGTGAGCATGTGCAGAGATTCTAATCTCAGAAATTCACTTTCTAAATTTTAAAATTGTTATTTATAAACCGTCTTTTCGTTTAAGGAATATTTAAAAGCTACATGTTTTGTAACAGGTTTAAAAGCCTCCCATTTAAGTATGGGAGGAACTTCTGGTATGGACTGTGTACAAAGTATTCCTGTATTACTTATTTTTAATTAGTAAAAATTATTTATCTTTTCATAAAGTTGAATCTATAGACCATTGTCTTGAAATACACGCATTATCTATTTTTATTGATTTATTTATTAATGTCCTAATGTGTGCAAGAACTGAAAAAAATCATTTTACCATATTTTACATTGTTAATACAATGTAACAAACAGACTGAGGTCAGATAAAGGTCTATTTTGGAGTAACTTTGATGTTGAGGGAATATAAATATTGTATATCATCAGGGTATCTATTCTCTATGGGTCTATTAGTTATAGGTCCTCCATATGATACCTAATGGTTCTGCTCAAAGTGGCCTCATTATCTGTCCTGGAGGAGAATTAGTCAGATATTGAGGTAAAAAATGAGGTAAGATTCAAAACATGACTCTCAAAATATTTAGGATCATTGATACTCAGAGAGTAAATATTAACCAAGGTAACCCTCACTTTAGAGGAAATTATTTCTGTGATTAAAAATATGCCCTCCTCATCTTTCATAATTCTATCAGATCTAAGGGTTTGGCCTCTTTTGATGAAAATGGCCGCACCTCTAGAGATACTGGAAAAAGTCAACTTCAATACCCTGACCTAGTTTCTTAGTATAAAGTTACATCCCCACATTTGAAAGATTGGTTTCTTGGAATAAACAGATATCTGCATTTTGTCAATCAACTTAGTTAAATATTCTTCTAGCTTTATTCCTATCTCTTAAGCCCTTCTCATTCCACACAGTGATATTGGTTTCTTCTATCACTAATATTCCATTGTTTAAAAACAAGATCCCATATCTGATACCTTATTTAAACAGCTGATTCGATAATACTTGCACATAGCATTTCTTGTTTTTCCCCATTTTTACATTACCCCTTAATTTTAAATATTACCAGAATTAAATACATTCAATATGTAATGACAATCTCCCCTCCTCCCCAGCTGATTTGCCACACTATTAACCATGGGCCCAAACTGGTGATAATGTAATTTAATAGTATCTGTAGTAGAAAAATAATAGTACCTACAAAAGCACTGTCTTCTTAACATGAAATATATTTCAAGTGTTTTGAAGACCACCTATCACCAGTATGTTACTAATGCCCTTCCCACCAATAGCTCTCTCTCCCCCTACTGTTCTCACTTCCAACCCAGCTCTTTCCCCAAAATTACAGCAACAAAAGAATGCTACAGTCTTCCACTTACTTCGCAGGTAGGCAATCCCTAGTCTGGCTCAAAATTTAAGTAGCTAGAATGTGAGATAGACAGAAAGGTAGGCATAATGCCTTTCCTGCAACCAGGTGAGTGCCTGCTGTTCCTGATTCAGTCCATTAAAATACAGACAGAAGATGCTATCTAATAACTTTGATCTGTATAGGAAGAAGAAGAAAAAAGTGATCATGCTGTACAATATACAAACTTTTATATTTATTTAGTAACAATAGCAAGAATAAAACTAAAAAAAGAAAACACCACTATAAAAAAATGGAACACAACAAAGGGGTGAACAAATATGCAGTAAACCACATGCAAATATTTAAGCAAAGTTTTTCCCCTTTTTTCTTCCTCCATTTTTTCTGCCATAACTGGAGGGGGGGGAAGCTAATGTTTTGTATCAAATACTTCTGAGAGGTGACTCATGAACTCTTATAGCTCACTCCCCCTTATGTAAGCAGTCACGTGTTATACAGACTAGATAGTTAAAATGATGTTGTCCTGAAGGGATGCAAATAATTAGAGCAAAAAAAAAATGGCGTGCTCAGATAGGGAGTGCTGTGTGTGCCTCAATAAAAAAGAAGTAAAACCAGCCAGAAAATACTAGGGACCACACTCAACCAGAACACACTAAATGTCAAAGGATATAAATGCCATAAAAGCTTTTAATGTATTAATACATACTGCAAAAATATAAGGGGTAGACAGATGGCACAAAAAGCCACAACAGTTTTGCACTTGGCACTTTATCAAGAGGACCATGGAGACATGATTACAGGAATGAAATAAAAATAGTATTAGTGATTAAACAATTCATATTCTTCACCTAAACAATTTGCATTACTATGGTAACCACTCCCAACAATACAATTGTAATTAGTGAATCCAATAATAATTCATACAGTGACAACAATATCGCACATACATAAATATACTGCACAATTAAAAAAGCAAAACATTCAGCACTACTGGTGGTAAAATATATCCATATAATCAGATAAAACTCTAACTGAATACTTCAGAAATTATTCTCCATCCTTCCGGATTCTGGAACCAGTGGCAACCACAATGTCATCCAGTTCTGGAACATAGATCAATGCTTTCAACAAATGTTGCACTCTGTTACTGTCTAAAACAGTCCTCAGATGGTTTAGATCTTTCCTCATGGGTAGGGCTCAAAGAGTGGTGTTGGAAATTTATTCTTTGGCCCTGCTCCCCCTGCCCTGTGTTGTTCACAGTGTATATGCTGCTGTTGGTAGACAGTATAAGGCAGTATGGGCTGAGTTTCCACTGTTATGCAGATGACATTCAGCTCTACATGTGCTTTGTACCTGATCAAGTGGGTGCTGTCTAGGTCTTTAATAGTTGTCTCTCTGAGATCCAGGACTGGGTGAGGGCCAGCTGGCTGAGACTGAACCCTGATTAGACTGAGGTGCTGATTGTGGACCCAGTTCACCAGGATTCAGGTTTGGTTCCTGGTCAACCATCTGGGCTTTGGCTCAGTGGGAGCCAGTTACCTGCCTCAGACTGGGTGCATAATCTGGATGTTGTGTTCAAAAGCAGCCTAACTATGAAATCTCAGGTGTTTGCAGTTATACAATCCTGTTGTTACCATCTGAGGAACATCACCTAGATCAGACACTTGGTCCCTCCTGGTGATCTACCTACTTTGGTTCATGCCTTTGTGACCTCCAGTCTTGACCATTGTAACACCCTCTATCTAGGGCTACCAGGGGTTGATATCCACTGACTGTAGCTAGAGCAGAATGTGGCAGCCAGGTTGTTGACTGGTTTAACTCGCTCTTGCCATATTACACCTGTGTTCCGTGATCTGCACTTGGTGCCAGTCTACTAGTGTATCACCTTCAAGGTCGGGCTACTGACTTATACAGCTTTACATGGTCAGGGACTGCACTACCTGCAAGAACTTCTTCACCCTTACCATCCTTCTCATCCTCTCCACTCCACCAATGAAGGATTGTGCCTCAGGTGCTCACTTTTTTACTTTTGCTTCCCCAACCCTGTGGAACTCTCTACCTTGTTGGGTCAGAGAGTGCCTGACCATGGAAAGCTTTAAATCTGCTTTAAAAACATATCTTTTTGATATTGCTTTCCCAGACCCTGTCTAGTTTATAATGGCTTATATTTTTGAGATATGTTGTTACATTTTGTTGTTTCATTACTTGCTTTTATAGCTTATTGTACAGCAATTTTATCATTTGTGGAATTGCGCTATATAAATAAAGCTGACTTCACTTACCATCACTATGACAACTTTAAACAGAGAAAAGAGAACAAGGAGATGTTAATACTGCTTAGAAAAACAACAGATAAGAATTCATTCCTTGTGTATGTAATCTGTCATCTGTGACATACTGTACAAAATATGCCAAAAAGTCATTATATTGGCTTATAACAAAATTGTAGCAGGGACATGAACTATAAGAAAAAAACAGCTGACCTGGATACGTATTTTAAACAAAGGAGCTAGCATGAGTTTGGTATTAGACAGGGTAGAGAATTTTCAGCCAGTAAGGACAGACAAACATTGATACAGGAATGTGACCAGAGCAGAAGGTATTTGAACCAGGTAAACAGGATGAATGTACTGTTTGGAATCAGGGTCAGTGAGTAGCAGTATGAATAAACTGAACCGGACTGAACCTCACAGTACCATGCCGACAGTAACTCCAGTTCATGCACTTCACTGATGCTGCTCAGTTCATGGTAAAAAAGGTGCTTTAAATTACATTTATCTGTCTGCACTGCTGGATTTGCCCTACTAAAAGGAGACTGTTATTTTTTTTTTCAAAACCCTTTTTCGTCCCTGCAGTCCCCTGTCAGTACCCAGCAAAGAACATCATGCACCTGACAAATAACTCATTCTGTGGTCAGCAGCCCACCAAACATCATGGCACTCAATGGTCTGAAACTGTAACTCAGTAGCCCACCCCAACCTCCTTTACAAAGTGCCGCCGCTTACAAAGAAAAATGTTACCACAGTGTGGGACCAGATTTATTTATTTAGTTTTTGTTGACCAGGTAAGTGCACTAGACAAATCCTGCCTATTTTCAGGCACGATCAGGGGGAAGGGTATACAGATGAATGCCAACTGACCTTGAACCAGATTAAGCTGTTGGTGGTATTTTTAGTGAATGAGGGAAATTTGGCCAGGACACCAGGGAAATTCCCCTACTCTTTTCGATAAGTGCCATGGGATCTTTAACATCCATCTGAACTACCACCAATCCAGGCAGATGGGACCTCAGTTTAACATCTCATCTGAAAAACAGCACCTCAGAAGTGCAGCACCCCTCTCATGCTGCACTACAGTGTCAGTACTGGAATATTAACCCAAGTGCCAGATGTGGGAACTGAACCCACAGCCCTCTGATCTCCTGGTCTCAGAAGCAAGTGTGCTACCTACTGAGCCACTGACACTGACACTGATGGTGGGAGAGAGTCAAAATGTAGTGAAAGGCACAAAAGACAGACAGTAAACAAGCAGCGCATGAAGGCTGAAACAGGGAAACAGAAGTATAGCACTGCCTCCTATTGGCCAATAGCAGTTGAAACATACTTTTATTTATAAATGTACACTTACACGTAGAAAACATGCTAAAAATGCTTATAAAACTAATTTTGAATCTTTTTATTTCTTTTTTAAAATAGAGCTATTGTATAATAGCAATAATTCACTCCAGGGTGTGTGTTGTGCTGGGATAAAGTCACTTCTAGGGTGTTGGGTGCACTTGGCCTGTGGCCTCATGCCCAACCACCCCAGGTGTGATGTTATCCCAGCAAGACACACACCCTGTTGTGCATTATTGCTTAATTGTCACTGTATGATTATTGTGGATTCACTAGTTATAATTGTATTGTTGAGGGTTGGTTTCTGTAGTAATGCATGTTTTTTAGGCAAAGAATGTGAATTGTTTTATTATTCACCAATACTATTTAAATGTGATTCCTGTGACATGCTCCACAGTCCTCTTGATAAAGCTCTAAGCATGAAACTACTGAGTGCTTTTGTGCCATCCATCTGCCCTTTCTCTTTTTGCAGTGTGTGCAAATAAATTCAAAAACTTTTATGCCATTTATAGCCTTTGACTTCTACTGCGTTTTTTGCTGAGTGTGGTGCCTAGTATTTTCTGGCTGGTTTAACAAATAATTAGCCCTGTGCATAGTTTTTTAAAACTATTTTTCATGTCCTGTCAGACCAGCCCCTTTCTACCAGACTCCCCAGTCTCCTCCAGGACTTATCCATTTTCATCTAACCCCAAGTCTCCCCCCCCCGCAGGGTCAGTGGAGTTTCCCAACCCCTGTGTCAAACCTACTGGGTCACTCTGCCATATGGAAGACTGCATATGTCAAAACCATGCAACACACACACATGGGTAGGAATAGCAACAGGGTGCATAACTGCTAAATGGTCTATGCATGGTTGTGCACCCTGTCACTGTTCTCTGGCAGATGATACATCCTCTGCTGGGAGGAAGGTCCACCAAGTAGCTGCTGTGACTTGACAGGATGAGCCACAGGCAGCAATGGAGGCAGTGCGTCTGAGGACCAGGTATTGAATCCCAGTCCCAGATGCATGGAAATGTAAATTTTTTCACATATTGTTGTGATGTAAGTGTACAACCCCCCTAGAGTTGATTATTTCAGTTGGGAGGTTGGTGGGGTGCAGGGGTGGAGCCCCCAGGAAAACTTAGAGAAATGCCGCTGGCAATATATTATGCTGACAATATCATGCTGTATTGACAGTGCAGTATATTGCTGCGGCATTCATTGACATTATGACCCTGTACCATTGTCAGACAGAATCCAATGTGCTGGGCAGGGCCTGGATAGCTGGGCATGGGGCCTGTGGGTGACCGGTGTCATCCTGCCTACCAGGAGATTGTCTTTTTCTCCCCAGGAGGTGTGGACATGCAATGCCATTATGATGCATATCACATGCTTCTGCATGACATGTATCAATGGGTGCCACACTTCCATGCATTTCTGGCAGCCCCATACTGCCTCTTCCCAGCTCTGCTAGGGGGTTCAGGTGCATGCAGGACTCCATATCCCCCACCCCCAAAGAAGGTGATCAGTCCCATGGATGCTTGATCCTCCTCAACACCAGCCAAACCTCTGATGCCCAAGTTCATTTCTGAACCCTGGTCATCGGCACCACAAGCAGTGGCAACACCACTGCACTGGCAGGCTAGATATACATAGCTTTTAAGCTCCAATAACAGTTCTATATGCAGTTTTATCATTGCATTGTAGCACAGTACCCAGCTTATGTTATTCAGTTGCTGTTTCAGACAGATTATCCCTGTAGTTGAGGTCTGGATTAGAGTTTTATATGTGTCACTGTGCAGTTTTTGGTAAAGGTGTGAATCAGCTCTGGGACATGCCAAACTGGTTAATACTATTGGTACTGTTGTGTGTGGGGGGTGAACCTTTAGGGTTTTTTTTTTGTGTTTTTTTCCTGAGTATTATTCAAGGGCCCCCCAAAGCCTTGATGTCCTTCAATAATTCTGCTGCTTTTCATGGATCAGTGCAATACCCCATTCTGCCATTGGAAAAAAAAATATGTTTCATGGGGTGACAAAGTATATTTTATGCCTTTGTTTTGCACTGCTTCCATTACAAAATTGAAACAATTGCAATCCACCATGGTGTCTGTACTAAAGCCTGGGTGAACCTGGAATTTAATACCCTTGACCTGTAGACCATTCTCTTCCCAGGCTTTCCTCAGTAGCAACTCTTTATCCTGAAACCAGTCAGGTTTTGCATACAAAAGTACAGGTAGTCCAGAGTTCGTTGCCTAACCTGTGGACCAACACGTCGATTAGCTCTGTCCAATGTTGTTTTTTGTTCTGGAAACATAATGGTAGCAGCCACAGTTAAGAGTTCCTCTAAATAGGGATATTACTGAATTGGAGGTGATGGAGACAACACAAAATCTGAAAAGTAATAAAGCTCCATGCCCAGATATGATGCCGGGTGAACTATTTAAGTGTGAGACTCAAAGTGGTCACAAATTCTGTGTACTTTTTTCAACAACTGTATACTGGAAAATTATGTCTCTGATTTCTGGACAGGAGCAGTAATAATCCCTATTTATAAAAAAGGTAATAAACAAGAACCTAAAAATTACAGGGCTGTTAGTCTTTTAGACATATTAAGGAAGATTTTTGCTTGAGTATTATTGAGGAGAATTATAAAGGATATAAGTAAAAATGGGGGCCTGTCAACATTTCATGCAGGCTTCCATCAAACATAGTCAACATTGGATAACTGTTTTATATTACATCATTTGTGTGAAAAATACATCCAACTGAGAAAACAGACACTTTTTGTAGCATACATGGATTTTTCGATTGCATTTGATACTATTAATAGGAGTATGTTATGGGAAGTAATGGGGAATAAAGACTTGGGCTTGATAATTAATATAAAGAAATTGCTATATTCTAATACTTGGGTGCAAGTTAGGCTTGATCTGGTTGGAAATTTGTATGCCACATTTTTTAATAAGTAGTGGTGTAAGACAAAGCTGTATCTTAGCCCCTACACTTTTTTAAATCTATATCGATCCCCTGTTAGATATATTACAAAACTCGAACACAGATTCACTTAGAATAGGAAAGGAGATATGTCCAGGCCTTGCGAATGCAGATGATCTCATACTGTTTTCATTGACAGCTATGGGCTTACAAGAAAAATTGAATTTTTGGGATTCTTTTGCAGGTAAGATGAATTTAGCAATAAATGTGTCCAAATCTGATGTCATGTTATTTGGAAATAATATACAGGTAAATGGTATTTAAAATCATATCCGTTAGAAACTACTCAAAGCTATACCTATCTGTGCATTGGTTTTCTCTAGGAATCTGAGTTGGCAATCCCACTGTACTTCAATGTTGAATAAGGTCACTAATACAGCATTGGCTCTGAAGAGATTCAACCTATGCTATGTGGGCCATTCCATAAGACCATTACTAATAGCAGTGGGAGCCAAATATAACTCAAAAGTATTATATGGGGCAGAACCTGGGGAACATAACTATGTTTAGCAATTAGAAAAACCCATAATTCATTTGGTAAGAGCTTCCTTGCGCCCCCCCCCCCGTACAATTCCTTCCACATATGTAAGAGCTCAAACAGGCCTTATAAACCTGAAAGCATTAGCAGAATCAAGGGTGATTAACTTCTGGATAAGATTGGGTGGACAATCAGGTGATAGACTGGTCAGAAAGTGTCTAAAGGAAAAAAAAGTGGATGGTTAAAGGCTATTGGAAATCACACTGGTTAATAAAAGCTAGGGACATACTGTGGTCAATTGGACTTGAACATTTGTTGGATTTAACATTTAAAGATATTATCATTTCAGTGCAATATAAAAAAATACATAAAGTGGTTACTGGTTAAGAAATATAACCAGGAGGATATGAAAGAAATAAGAATATCCAGATTCTCTGGTTGGCATAGGAATAATGTTCTTACACATAAATTAAAATATTATCTAGATGTATTAGAGGACCCAATACAAATAAAAACCTACACAAACTTTAGGACTGAATTTTTTGAGTCAAATGTATTATTGTCAAAATTTCAAAAAGTCACAGATCTGGTACATTCATATTGTTTTTGTGGGGCTCATGAGGTAGAAGATAATAGCATTGTTATTTTCAGATGCCCATAATATGACGGGGGAAGAAAAAAGTAGTTAAAAGATATACCCTCCTCTCTCATTTTATGTGATGGAGCTGTGAAATTAAATATAATGCAAACAACAGAAGATGAACTCATAATAACTAGATTGGCAAATTTATTAGTAAATGCACAACAAATAATAAGAAGAATGAGGGTTACGACAATTATTAACTGAAAGTTATTTTAAATATTGTAATGAGAACCTTAGTGTGTGTAATAGAGATTGTGACCCAGATATTCAAACTGCGCTCAAAAGTAGCGCAACAGCAGGAGCAAGCACAAACCAGTTGCGCAAATGCGCAACAGGTGCGATATTCAAACATGGAGCAGAGCAAATTGCGCAAGCAACCAACGTCTGAACATCGCACATACTGTGCCATCGCGCAACCAGGAAGGAGAAGCTGAGCCAAAATGTTGTGTTATGGCTTAACCAGGAGGCTCAGCTGAGCATCCCAGAGCTGCCATAGTGCAAGCACAGTCCCCCAGAGCAATGGAATGCACATCCAGGGAGGCAGGCTGGGGCCCACCACCAGCCATGCCACACATGGGCACAGGAACACACTGCAGAACCCACACCACACCTGCACACCCCAAGCACAGCATCACTGGGGGTGGGACGGATGATCCACGTGCCCATGGGACAAGCCAACAAAGCATAGCAGAGCCCTGACACCCCAGCACAACCACTGGCAGGCGGAGAGTGCCACACACAGGGGGTTGACAACCACAGTGCACATCAGCCCCCCGTATGCACAGCACACCCTGCACTGTGACCCCAAGACACCACCCATGTGCAGTGACTGGCACTGCAGGAAACCATGCAGTCCCCCAGCACACGCCAGCCCGCAGCACAGAAGCCTTCAAGCCAGACACACCCTTGCACCCAGCAGTGGGTGGCAGCAGATGGCAAGACCAACCGAAAGCACTGCCATGCTGAGATACTCCCATGCACACACATGCACACACACACACACACATACCCAGGACCATACCAGCCCAGATGGCATGCACACCACTGCAACTGAGCAACCATAGCCAGCTGCAAATCAGAGACCAACACAGTATTCATATCAAAATATAAATGTATTAGAAAAATGTAATTACAAAATCCACAACAACATAACTATTTACAAGAGGGGAGGGTACAAGGTAGGGGTGGGCAAGGGGTAGGGATGAAGAACTTGGAGAGGGAAGGCAGAGTGGGAGGGATGGGTGGAGAGAGAAGGGGGATCTGGCCTAAGGCCTAGCAGACTGGTCCACTGCTGCCTGGTGCCATCTTTCTTGGCTGCGCCTCCTCCTTAGCCCATGGCGCTGTATGTCCTGGAGGATGTGCTGGTTCTCCTGGGACACCGGGTCAGCCGATGCAGTGACTGCTCCATTCTGCGGAGCACAATGAGGCCTAGGAAAAGGGAACACAGTCAATGGCTGTGACTGACCACAACCCTGAACACCACCCAACCTGCAAGCCATATAGCCCAATGTCCCGCACCTGTGATGGCGTACACCCACCCACAGTGAACATGCACATGGCCATCACAAACAGGCGGCACCAGCTATGTACACCACTGCCCACACACACTGCCCACATCAATCACAGTACAAACTAGGCTGGCAAGTGATGTGGCAACGTGGTGCGATGCCAGTTACACAGCTATGTGCCCAGTGCATGCCTGGACCACCAGTGACGCATACACAGATGTGCTGTGATACTGCACAGTGATGCATGTCACCTGTGTCGTGCCTACATACATGGATACATAGACAGTGTCAGCAGATAAGGGCCTATGTGCCACCCAGTCTGGCCATTTGACCTTGTAAGTTCACTCTGTTTTCCTATAAGTCTGTTGCACCTTACCCCTGACCTCCAGAATTCCTTTATGGCTATCCCGTGCATTCTTAAATCCCGTGACCAAGTCAGCCCCCACCACTTCCTCTGGCAGGGTGTTCCACTTGTCCACCACCCGTTCTGTGAAGAAATTCATTCTCATGTTTCCTCTGAATTGTCCCCCCTCCAACTTCATCCCATGCCCTCTAGTCCTGGAACATCTTTTACGCTTAAAAATAGTGTTTTCCTGCACTCTGTTCCCCCCTGTAAGATACTTGTATGTCCCCATCATATCCCCCTCTCCCTCCTCTCCTCCAGGGAGTACATGTTCAGTTCCTTCAACCTGTCTTCATAGGACTTGTGATGCAATCCATGCACCATCCGTGTTGACCTCCTCTGAACCCCTCTACCCAGTCCATGTCCACGTGAGGTATGGTCTCCAGAACTGTACACTGTACTCCAGGTGGGGCCTCACCAGTGTCTTGTATAGTGGAATTATGACCTCCCTTTCCTGCATGGTTGTGTGTGCATGGCTGGTGGTCTTGCCCCCAGCATGCAATAGCATCCATGAAGTAATGATACTCACACTCCTCAGCAGCTGGCTCTGCGCTGCTGCTGCTGACGCTGCTCCTGCTGCTGCTGCTGGGCTCAACACCCCCGCACCGGGCCCTGGCACGCCCATGTCACCGCCGCCTGCATCCTCAGATTCCGGCCTGTGGGAGACATATGTTGAGACAAACATCAGTGTGACTCAAAAGCAGAGTGCCCCTGCCCCAGTGAGAGTGCCTGCCCACAGCCATAACCATCCATCGCACAGCTGCACACACTGACACAGCCAACCGTGTCTGAGCCGCACCTATGCACAGCCACTCAAGCACACACACCTACAGAGAATATAGGTGCATAGATGGTACACTCACCTGGCCTAGGCACTACGCCCCGCCTGGCATGCGACCACAGCCGCGACAAAAGTTCTGGCTCCCTCCGGTGGAGGTCACTGTACCGGTGCCGGCACTGCTCAGCAGACCGGCCCCGTCCAGTGACCTCCACCAGGTCAGTGGCCACTTGCTGCCACAGCTGAGTCCTGGCACTGGTGAGGGGCGCCTCACCATACAGGCCATCATAGTGTGGCTCAGCTAGAGCCACCAGGTTGGCCACTTCAATCTGGCTCCAGGACACCGCCCTCCTCCTAGCCATGGCACCAACTTTACAGCAGGCAATATGGCACCCGCTGCGCCGTAACCCCACGTGGAGTTGTTGCACAATAGACCACCACAGGCTCCAATCGTGCTGTTCGAACAGCGCCGTCACTTCACATGGCGCTGTCACCAGACAGCGCAATAGGGACGTACACATGGCATGCCAACAGCGCCAGGGGTCAGAGGGCATACACAAGGTCACGGCAATGATGCAAGGCTACGCACAGCACCATCGGATGTATAGGCATCCTGCACAACTGCCAAGCTGCGCACCAGTGCCACAGTGGACTATCGCGCAGTAGTGCCACAGCGCCATATAGTGCCCAGTGCTGTAGCCACTGGCACAATGGTGGCCATGGCCTGAATTGCCTATCGCGCTCAGCAGGTCTGCAGCGCGATAGACGCATGCGTAACTGTCTGGGCATGCGCAATGCAGTGTAGCATGCAGCCACAAACCTGCGCCATTGGCTCAGCCGGACCTTCCGTATTGCGCAAAGCGCAAATACGCGATATTCAGCCGACATATGCACATCATTCGATCAGCCATTCAAAGGCGCAGTGGCACGATTAGCATGTCATTAAAGTTGCGCCACACCTCATTTGCATGTGTTGCGCTATAAAAATGCGACAGTGGGTTGTGCTGGCCAGATTTGGTTACTGCAGGTGAGAGGTGAGTTACATGCTGTGTGATGCTCAGGACAATGCTCATGGGTGGAGGATGATAAAGGCTGAGGGGGCTGAGCATGAAAAGGGCACTTAGAAAGGGACAAAGGGCACCCTTTCTATCAGTATCTGCCATGCGGAGATGAAACGTGGGGGGCTTCCGCCCCCCCCGGGCCGGCAGCTATGCTCATGGGGAAATGCTGTCGACTGCACAGTGACAGGTGTCCACTTCCACCCATATAGATCACCATGACTGACCAGAGCCAAGCTGAGGGTGTGGACGGCGGGCATAGGAGGAGGCCGAACTTCACCATGGCAGAGACGGAGGCCCTCTTCCAGGCCTACCTGGAGGATGAGCCACTATTGAGTGGACGAGGCACCCTCAGGAACGTGCAGCTGCATGGGAGGGGTAGCCTGGGTGCCAACCTGCACAGAAGCCACCAGCTGCCCGTGCAGGAATGCAAGAAGAAGATGGGGACTGACCGCAGGAGGCTGAAGGAGATGGTGGCAGCCTTCAGGGCGGCACGTGCTGGCACTGGTGGGGGCCCACCAGTGGTGTTGCAGCTGACCCCTACAGAGGACACACTGGTCGCGGCCATGCAGCCGAGTGCCATTGAGGGCGTACCAGGCAGAGGATTCCAGACAGGTGGAAGCCCATCACTGCACGGTATGACATGGTGGTGTTGTTGGGGGGGGGCTGTTGTTCACATGCACTCACATGTACTCTCTTTCTGTTACAGATCCTGTTCGTCTTCGGGAGACGGTGGTGGTGGTGGGTCCAGACAGTGATGCAGACCTGCTGGACGTGGAGGAGGGACCATCCATCTCCGCCACCAGCCTGCAGGCACTGCAGCAGCATGCACGCTGGGCCAACAACTCCGGTGTCAGTGATACGGGTGCAGGGGGTGCACAGCCTGTGTCTCAGCAGTCTGGCATGCAGGTATGCCAGCATGCTGTGCTTATGCGTGGCACACCTGCACCATTGATGATAGCAGGCCTGCAATGGGCAGTGATAGGTGTGTGTCCCATGACGGACACATGGCAGGCAAGCACGTGCCCTGGGCCTTCCTGGTTCACACCTGTGTACCAGCATGCTGGCACAGTCCCAGGCTGTGCCTGTCAGCACCGGTGGGCAGCACCGTGGCTGTGCAGGTGTCTGGCACTGTTGTCAGCATGGAGGTGGAACAGGTGGACCTGGGGGCTCAGCAGTTGGAGGCGGCAGGCAGCAGTCACACACCAGGTCTGGGGGTACAGTGTCAAGCAGTGGCACATGTCCCCGCCCTTTGATCCGCCCATACCTGGTCCTGCAACAGCGCCCCAAGGTGTGCTGTGCACCAGGACCGTCCACACCTGGGGTCGTCAGATGCCATTGGGGCACAGTACCCATTGGACGCCAGACACCCACCTGCTGCAGGACTCGGTACAGCTGCAGGGGCGGGTTGCAAGGTCCGTGGAGGCACTGTCTGTGTCCGTGGACCGCATAGCAGGGAGTGTGCTCGGACCGAGCCGAGCTGGTCCTTATGCGGACGGATGACCGCTGCCATTGACAGGCTGACCCAGGCAGTGGTCTCTGTCGCGGACACATTGGCCACACTGTCAGGTGCCCCTGTACCACACACCCCACACAGTGCGCTCTCCACTCCCCGTTCCCGGCATCGTGTGACACCAGGCCTGTCAATGCCGGGTTCTGCTGTGGGCATCCCGAGCACCCCTGGTGCAAGTTTGTTTGGCAGGATGCAGACCCCTGTGAGGGCAAGGTCGTGTTCGCGCAGTGGGACCCCTGGTGGTGCACCAGCGCCACCCGATGTGGCCCCTGCTCAGCCTGCCAGTGCTGCTGGGCCACGGCGGGGCTGCCCACACATCCATGGTGGCCGTGGGACAGTGCTACCTGACTGAGCTGTCTCCCAGTGCAGGCCCTGTCTGGTGCTGCCCTGTGTGCAATGTGTGTCATGGTGGGCAGTGCACTGCTGGGTGCTCTGCTCACCACGCTGACACACGGACCACCTGCACACTCTCCCAACTGCTGTCCACAGGTGCGTGTGCATGATGATGCCTGCATTGCACTGTACACCAAGGTGCAAGGGTGCCCAGGTCCTGACACACGTACGTGGACAGTCCAGGTGGTGGGGGTGGTCGGTGGTGCTGTGTGTTGGCAATGTCGTTTCCGCAGTGCTGTGCTGCTGCCCATGTACGCTGCCTGGTGTGTGTGTGTGTCCATATGAGTGCTCACCCCTCTCTGATGGTGTGTTGGTATGCCTGGAACCTTCAACTCCCTGACCTTCATGCACGGTGTGTTCCCCTGTGTGCCTGTGGTTTGGCGATGGACAGTGTTGCCTGCACATGTCCCCTTGACTTACCTGTGTTGGGTGTAGTGCTCTTCTGCAATGGTGTCCCAGTGCAGCTGGGCCTGCTGGTCAGTCGGGGTCCCTCCGTCCTAGGGGGCTGCTCACCAACATCACCGGCGCCACTGGCGCCCCCATCGCTGTCCCCTCTTGGACCTGTACGGCTATCCCATGGTCTTTGGCCATGTTGTGCAGGATGCAACAGGCCAGGAATATCCCACAGGCCTTTGGGGCTGTACTGTAGGCTCCGCCGAGGTGTCCAGGCATCGGAAGCTGCCTTGAGCATCCCAAACACCCGCCTATGATGTTACGTGTTGCGGCATGTGCCTCATTGAAGCATAGCTGCACTGGGGACGTGGGGCACGGTATGGTGTGAGCAGCCAGGGATGGAGTGGGTATCCGCAGTCACCTGTGTGGAGATAGTGGAGATCAGTGTCATGTCAGGTCCATATTGCCCACATCCTTGTGTGCCACTACCATGGCACCTGTGTCATTCCACCCTTGCCCAGAGTTTGCATTCCATACATGTGTACTCACCCACTAGATGACCCGTGGGATATCCCCACTCTGAATCAATGGCACAGTGCAGACTGGTGCCATATGAAGGCATCATGTGCTCCACCAGGTGTGTGGCACAGACATTGATAATGCCCAGTGGCATCACACACCACCTGGCAGTTGACACTGGAAAACCCTTTCGGTTCCGATATGCCTGGCCGTCGGGGCCAGGTGGCGTGCGAATGGCCACATGGGTGCAGTCTATGGCCCCTAGCATGCCAGGCATATGTTCTACCCTGTGGAACTCCTGCATGTTTGTTGTATGCTCTGCCGCGGTTCTGGGGAAATGGATGTACTCCGCAGCATAAGGCAGCAGTGCGCTGAGGAATTGGGTGAGGATGCGTGACGTGGCCGACTGTGTAATGCCTGTGGTGTCCCCTGTTGGCCTCTGGAAGGTGCCCGTGGTGAGCAGGCACATGCAGGCTGTCACCTTGGTCTCCACGGACAGAGCGTGACTCCGTCGTGAGGGTGCCTGCATCACATCACTGCACAGCTCGCAGAGCCGTCTCAGTATTGCCCTGTTCAGGCAGTACCTGCCCACAATCTCGATGTCTGTCTACAGCTCAAAGCTGATGAGGGCACAATACCGCCTGTCGGGGGCATACCACCGATGGGCCCCTCCGTGGCCACGTCCCCCTGCAGCATGGTGTCTCACCCCCCTCATTACAGCTTCCATGTGGAAGCTGGCACTGTCCATCTCCCTGGCTTCCCCCGGCTGCTGTTCCTGTGTTACCCCCGCTGCCCCCACTGCTGCTTCCACTGCACCGGCACCCCCACTGGCCTCTCTGTCCTCCGACCCACTGTCCCTCTCTGCCCATCCAACTCTGTCTCTCTCTCTCTCTCTCTCTGTCTTCCCCAGTTTGCGGCCTGCTAGGGTTCTTGCGCCGCTTCTTGAGCCTTTTATTTTGGCTCAATTCCATTACTGCGCAGCTTCCGGCTGAGCCATCTTGCGCATTAGCGAAGTGTTCGAAACTCATTCGCACTTTTGTGCATGGACCCGCCCCTTCGTTCACGATGCCTTCATTTCCATTGCGCTGTTGCTCAGCATGTTTTTGGTGGCGCAACTGGCCCCTTCTGAATATCGCAGAATGGCGCATTTTTGGAGTTGCGCATGCGCAACCCTGTTGTGCATGGCGCAACCCTTTTGAATATCTGGGCCCGTATGTATTTAAAATTTTATATGTTATGTTTACCGCATTCTGTATGTGTATAATATTGTAAAGATCTTTTTAGATTAAACAATTAAAGAATACTACTACTACTATTACTATTACTACTACTACAACATTACTATCTGTGCCCTCAGGTACATGCCCCAGTTTCATATTGCCACTTGTAGACTGATCCTTCTGATCAAGAGTTTTTGTTTAGCTAGCCATTTTAAATGAGCAATATGAGATGCAATCATAGCTGCCAGAGGGCCAACTTATCTTCTTTATTGCTCTCCCTCTATTACATTTTTTGTAGTGCTGACTATCAGAGCTGCAAGTTTTTTATTTATACCTTCAACTGCTTAAGTAAATGAGCCTAGGGACTGCTGTATAGTGTTTAGCTTTGTAAGACATTTTGTTCAATGTCACTATTTACCTGTTGTGGCCCAGTGAGTAAGCCTATAACAACAGAACCATCAGAGCAGTCCAAGCTGTCAACTATATCTACACCTCCATGATGTGTGTTTTCATTTCCTGGCTTAGATGCATTCCCTACCACAGTAGCTGCAATCAGTTTGGTTAGGGTGTTTAACTGTCAGTGTGGCTTAGTTGGTAGCACATCCACCTCTGGAACAGAAGGTTGTGGGTTCTCGTCCCACATCGGGATTGGACTTGCACCTAAAAATCGCTAGCATCCGAGTGCAGTATTGGGGGGTGCTGTACTGTTGGGGTGCCGTCCTTCAGATAAGACATTAAACTGAGGTCTCTTCTGCCCATCCTGGTGTGGTTCTGGTGGGTGTCCAGGTGGAAGTAAAAGAACCCAGGGCACACTTAACAAAGAGCAGGGAGCATTCCCAGTGTCCTGGCCAACATTCCACTTTCCATAAACCAGTTCATGCAATTATCCAGGCTGTGTGTGGGTGATGATGTGCGATATGGCCACCACCACGCATTCAGTCACTTCATTACCAGTCTAGCATTGCTTGTAAAGCACTTTGGGATACTGTGTATGAAAAAGTGCTATATAAATGCTGATTCTTCTCTAGCTGGTACTGACTATTGGACATCTGGCATTGTTAGCTGTGAATCCTATTTCCTTTGCTCTGCTGACTTACATTCATTTTCCATTCTGTGGGCTAGCAAACTCTGCAGGTCACTCTGCATTATTTCATAGGTTTTCCCTAACTAGGTGCTCCATCCCTTTGTCTCACCTTACTGGTAGTATTTCTTTTTTAAATTTGCATTATTCCAACAGCCTGTATATAAATATTCAGTTTGCTTTTAATTGCCTTCCACTATAGTAATATTCAGTGTAAGAATTTTTTTTATATTTCCTGTATTATAAAGTGTTGTTTTTCATTGCATAGAAATTTTCTGTTTGCTGTTAAATTGCTGCATATGCTTCCCTAATTACCCCTCCCCCAAGATGCCACTGGAAAGGAACTATTTATTTAAAAGTTTCACCAGGAAAGCATGCTAGATGGACAACTGCTCATTTCTTGATGTGTCGGGGTTGGGGCATGGGTGAAGAAAATATTGTATACATAATGAGTACAAGATAAGTACAAATGTAGAGTAATAAGTACAAAAGCAGAATAAGCACAGCAATTAAATAATTATAACAGCAGAATATTTACAGCAGTTAGAGAGCACAACTGCATCACAGGTAACAACAAAGGTGACAGCAGAGTGGGCAGCCTAGCCTACACAGGGATGCAAGTGTCGAGACATAGCTTACTCTGGCATGTGCCAGGGCAGGCAGTGCCAGGAAATAGCACAGTTAACAAGATGGTTAGGAGCAGGAATAGGTGGAGCAGAAGTGGGTTTTCAGGAGGGTGTTGAAATAACAAGGGGCATGGTGGATGGCAGAGGGGAGGAAATTCCACAGTTTAGGTGAGTGGTAGGAGAACGCAGCCTGGCCAGAAGAGGGGGACATGCGTGGGACAGTCAAGGCGTGGGAGTCATAGTGTCTGAGGGAGTGGTAGGGAGGGGGAAAGTGCAGAAGAGAGATAAGAGGGCAGGGACAGGGACTAGAATTTATCCATAAGACTAGTGCAGTGGGCCTGCCTCCTGTCCTGAACGGATGGGAGGGACAGGGCTTGGTATAGGGTACAGTGGTGACTACTGTGAGGACAGCCAAGGGTGAAACAACAGAAGGAATGGAAGAGGGTATCCAGTCTGGTTAGGGGAGTTTTGGGAGTGGCACTGTAGACTACATCACCATGGTCGAAAATGGGGAAAATCATTTTCTGTACTATTGCACAGTGAGATGGCAGTGGGATACACCCATGGTTCCAATACAGGGCACCCAGTTTGGGGTGCAGTTTGTTGTGTATGGCCTCAATATCTATAGAAAAGTAGAGGTGCTGGTCAAGTCAGATCCTGAGGTATCTAAAGAAGTTGCAGTCCTCCAGTATCATTCCATTTAGGGTGTGGAATGTGGGAAGGGAGGGGAAGGGAGCTGAGAGAGTGTCTGCCTTGTGCCAAAGGTCACAGAGACTTATAACTCAGTAAACCTTTCTGGAAGAAAGAAAGAAAGGAAGAAAGAAAGAAAGAAAGAAAGAAAGAAAGAAAGAAAGAAAGAAACCACCCCCTCGCTACTTTACACAGTTAGTTACCCCTGGCACCCATACTGGGCACAGACTTCACTTAGAAATGGTGCTATGCCTAGATTTGGGAATTTATACCAGGCTCATTCTTCTAGAGATCAAGGTGTGGGGGTGTACAAAAGCAATATAACCTATTTGGTATTTACACAACCAGGTCCCAAGGAGAGAACTTTTTGCTATTGCTATGCTAGCTCTATTTTCTGGAGGGGTACCCAGTGAATCCACACAAAGCAAGCAATAACGTAACTGTCTAGATGATAATTGGGGTTTTAGAGTGTGACTTTATTCCAAAAGATATTCTTCAAAGCAAGAGTAGACCCCCAAGGTTTAAACATTGTGGCAGTAGGAACTTGCAGAACAACAAAATTGGATGTAACTAACAGAAAGCTCTTTGTGGTCCCACTACAGTAGGACATAGGACACTTGGACTTGAATTTCCACATAGCATAGGACATAGGACACTTTCACTTTTTAATCCCACATGTCGTTGGACACAGAACATTACTTCCAGTGGCACTGGCCACAACTGAACACACTTTTCTGTTAAGACTAGCACCATTCTTCATAACCAGAGAAGAAACTGTAACCCGCTTCAGGGGGTAAAATTCTCTTCAGACATTGGCCCTTTGTCTAAAGTAACCAGGCACCCTTACTGAGCCTGTTAGTCCTGAACTGGTTACTCCAGATGGGGTCTTCCCACCCTTTGCTTCCAAATCGATACTCAGCCATTCTTTTAGAGTTACACCTTAAACATTCAGAAACCCACTTTGGAAAATGCTTATGGAATGAAACTTGGCATCCAGCATTCGAATCACTACACTGGTAGTGAAAAAACTAAAGTCCTGAATAATGTGATATAATCATACCTCTGGACATCACACACTTCAGCCAACATTAAATTAGAACAGTCTCACACTTCTGAATTCACAGAAAAGTTGTGTCTTTCATTTTAGATAGAGAGCACAACAGCACAGGTACTTGCTTCCTTTAGCAAAAGTCAGATCCTAGTCACTGTCAGATATTTCAGGCAGCTTCAAAACATGCTATATCAAAAAGGGGATTGCCCCTTGGATCCATCCACTAGCAATCCCTTTCACCCCTCCAGGGATGAAAATCAGGAGATCCTGCTGTAGAGATTGGTTTCCACCACTTCTCTTAGCAAACTGGAGAATTACCAGTAATTGGCTGAGAATGAAGGGCCCTCAACTCAACGCCCTCAGCTGAGCAGTTCTCACTCCTCCAACTTCCAGCTGCTTCTTCCAACAACTGACTTACACACTGACTCTCATCTCAACATTCTAAATCCCTTCTGACAGCCAGCCAAGGCTTATGCTGATGCAAGAGTTCCAAATGAGATCATCACTTCCATCTCAGCTGAAGCCAAGTAAACAGGAGAGTGAGCAGGTGAAAAACCATTTAACTAGTTAGTCACCAGCTGCCTCTCCCTGTGAAGCACTGATGCTGAGGGGATTCTACTAACCCCATGGGACTGGGTGGGAAAGAAAGAAAGAAAGAAAGAAAGAAAGAAAGAAAGAAAGAAAGAAAGAAAGAAAGAAAGAAAGAAAGAAAGAGATCTTGGACCTGAACTCCCCATTTCTTGATGTGATATCCTTTGTCTGTGACTCAAGTATAACCTTAATGCAGTTTTCTGCATATAATGCTATAAGAACAGAAGTGAGCAACCAAAATGGTGAGGGGGTTGCACAAGAAGCCATACAAGAAAAGGCTGCAGGAATGCAACATGTAATCCCTGGAAGAAAGGATAGCAAGCAGGGACATGATTGAAACTTACAGTACAAGTACCTCACAGGAATGAACAAGGTGCAAGTGGAGGGTCTAGTTCAGAAAAAGGAAGGCACTAGGACAAGGTGTTATGTAATGAAGCTAAGAAGGGGACGCTTAGGAGAGATGTACAGAAATACTACTTCACTAAAATGGTGGTGGATGACTGGAACAGCCTGCTAGAGGAGGTAGTGGGGGCAAAGATTGTGGGGAGCTGTAAGCATGTGTAGGATAGGCACAGGGGCATATTAGGTAGATGAATAAGGGAGGTAGTGACACCTACTGTATGACCAACTAGGGTCTGTGGTGATGGAATAGGCAGGGACAAGGGGCAGAATGGATAGGTCTAAATGTATTTTTCCACTGACAAAATCTGTTTCTATGTTTCTGTCAGTGTAGTTTACTACAGTTGCCCTCATTTAGGCTATCTCCTATGTGGATTCACTCTTAGTAACCACTTCCTTATAAACATTGGCCTCAAATTCTCAAGCCTCAGTCTATGATCTTTCTATTCTCAATGATGATTTTATCCAAGGTCCTACTTTCTCCAATTCTGTATATTCCAGTATAAGTATTAATGTGTTGGTACCACTCTTTCTACTGCTATCATGTCTTGCGTCTGTTTGGGAATGTTATCCCATCAGCTGACACTATGTCTAACATACCACCTGTCACTCTGTAGAATAACATGAACCAGATACTGTCAGTAAATGCATCGTACACCTCCATGTCACTGACCAGTTGTGTGTATTTGTTGTTTATTTTTCTCTACCCAGACTATAGTTCATATTACTGTTCATATTGTGCTCTCCAGTGGCTCTCCTTTTCTATTGTTTCTACATTCAGAAATGATGTTTACTGTAGCTTGACTACTTGAAATAAAATTAGTTTATTTTAGAGGTTTTTGCTGTTCAGGCACTCTTTCCATGTTTTTGCACATGACTGGGCAGGTTGGAAGAAGACACAGCAAGCAGGATTGTTCTTCATGTGCCCTGTATTAATTGAAAACTTGACAGCATTGTACAAACCAGTAAACAAAATAAAGTAACTCCAATAGGAACATCTTACTATTAGCACATGATTAGTCAGAATGATCTTGGGCTATTTGTGAAAACATGTCTTAATAACTTTTTGTCCCTTTAAAGAGGACTGGAAATTATTTCTAACTGGCAGCTGTTCTGAAGTTCTTATTTTCAGAAATTATATTAATTTCCCTAAAGTATTCATATTAAACTGTACCTGAAAAATAAGTAACATGGAACACTGTATTTATCATTGTTTTCTTTATTTCGTTTTTTCTTATGGACAGCTTGCTGCCTCAGTTCTCTTCATGAAACCTGTAATCTGAAGTTTTAGCTATGTCATGGTATGTGCACAGAACTCAGAGCAAGGTTCTGATAGGTGAACAGCTCATCATTTGCATTATGTACACAACTCATGTCATAGCAAAGACTCCAAACTACTGGTTCCATGAAAAGAACTATGCAGCAGGTTGTCTATAAAAAGAAAACAAATGAAAATGCAGTTTCTCACATCTTTATTCAGTTGCAGTAAAACATGCATCATTTGGAGGTAGAAATTTCATTCCTGTAAACAGGAACATTATGAACTGCTGCCACTTAGCGCTAATTTCTTGTCCCCTTTAATGTTACCAGTAACATTATGTAAGAAAACAAAACATGGAGAAAGACATGTTGGCACAAAGGACTACTTTCCTAGCTTTTCCAACCCCTTCTCCCCAAAATTATAAATAAATAAAAGAAAGGAACTACTAAGCAGGAAGCACTGCTTATCTTACTACCAGACTTCCTTAAGACAAGGCTCTGTAAAGGCAACAGACCCTAACTGGAATGAGACTATAGAACTTCCCAAGATGCTGTTCAGCAAATCACCACCAGGATTACATGGAGCTAAAAACTGCTCATCTCAAACAGGTGATTTGTCAAACTTAAGGTACAATAACAGCCACAGATAGGTTCAGATACTTCATATATTTCACAATATATGGAACTCACTTCTATCTGAAACAACTATTAGTAAAACCAAGACAGAGTTAAAAAAGGCTGAATACTTTCATACGTTCTGGTAGTACTCTTAAGTATATTTTGTGAATTTAGTATTGGAGCAATTATGGGCTAATGCCTTCATGCTCCACACACTTCCTAATATGAATCTAAACAGATTCTCCCTGGTTGCCCACAGAGGTCCACAGAGGTGCTACCGGCAGGCAGGGCATTCTCTAAAGATAGCACAGGAATTTCCATAGATATCTGACTATGTTTTTGACTGCAACTGGCAATGTTTACAGCTAGGTAGTAGAAATGCCCCAAACACATATTTCATACAGGATCAAAAAGACAGAACAAAAAGGCATCAACAATAACTTTTCATGACAGTGCACATATTTTTGTAAAACATGTGTTCATGTACATTGTATTTCCCAATAATAGGTTTCAAGGTGCCTCATAACTTACCTTATCACTGATCTTTCACTTTCCAACCTGGAGGGAAGGATACATGTAAAACATAAAGTTGTTTGTTTGCTTCAGTTCTGTTTGTGTTAATGAAGTTTTAAAAGTCTTTGTTTTTCATTGTCCCCATGGGTTAGTATGAGAGGGTCTACAGTACCTCTTTAAATGCTGCCTTCAAAACATTTCACATTTCACTTATTTGTTTGGATTGTGTCTGGTTCTTTCCTCTGAGCTTTTATAAGTGAGAACATTTTGTTTCCTTTTTAAACAAAACACAAAACAGTCTCCCCCCCAGGAAGTATATTGCAAATGGTCACTTTTATTTAAAAGATTACCTTTTCCACTTGTCTCACAGACTCTGGAGACTGCTCTGGTCCTCTGATGCCAGTGAGTGGTAGCATTAGGCCACCTGGTACTTCATGGCCTGATGACAATCCCTCTGCTGGCCTGTTAAATGAACAACTAAAAGCCACATGACTCTACTCAAATGGAGTGCATGGATGACAAAGTTTGCTACCAAAGCATACACAGGTTTAATATTCTCTCTAGCAGGGCTACCATAGCCCTAGTTACCTAGCACTTGACATGGGGGACAGAACTAAAAGAAAAATCATATATATGCAAAAGGTACTGTCCTCTTTGATCAAGCAAGAGAAAACAGAGTACCAGAAAGGTTAGCATAAAATAAAGGATGCATCCAAAGGAACTGAAGGGGAAAGTAAAATGTTATCTAGTATGCATTAAGCCCATTCATCCAGCAAAGGTTTCAAGTCCTAGCATGATTTTATATTGTTTTGCACCATAGGAGGTTGAATTAGCATTGTAGTAACACCATCACTGGTGGTCCTCTAGGATCTCTGTCTCTCTGTAAAAAAGACAGTTAGAGGGTTTCACCCTACCACATTCTAGCTTACACATTTCAAATTCAAAATACTAACAAAATCTACCCTTTTCTTGTGTAAGAACAAACATAAAAGCCCCTATCAGCTAACCCCTTTCTGTCATACTGTAAATGGGACATTAACATTGGCTAATTACAGTAAGGTCTTGCCCTAATTCTTTACCTGGAGGTCTCATTCCAGAATTCTTTAGGATTAGCTAAATGGAATGGTTCTTGTTTTCTTTAGTCAGCTTCCTTTATAGGCATTTGATCTTCCTTTCTTAAACATCTGAAAAATTATAAAGTGTTTTGTGTATTCCCAATGTCTAACATGAGGCTGCAAAGAAAGTTTATTTTTATGGCTGCTGTGTGTATAGCCCTGCAGCTGTTTGGTGACCACAGTAGAAAAAGGGAGCTTATCAGACACCGAATGGACTTTTAATAATGGAGGTGAATGGCAATCACTGCACATTTACCACACTATTTTGTCCATCAGTAGACCACTACTGGTAACTTTTTTTTAGGTGTATGCAGTCTCATACTCAACAGAGGAAGACTTGACTGGCATGAGCACTTCCTTGTAGAACCTCCACAGAAATGTCCTCAGTAGTACACATTTTATGGAAGGTATTTACATACACTCAGAAAAAAATCCAATCAAGGAGACACAGTGAGGAAACATGCAATTTGTTATGGACAACAATCACTATAACCCACAATCTCACTCATAAGTGATGTCAACACCGGGGGGGGGGGCATTGTTGACGGTGGATACAGTAGTCAAGGAAGAAAGGTCTTGCTATCATAAAAACAGGCCCCAGACTGACAAAGAGTCCTAGGACTCACTCTCGTTTTTGCTAGTTTTATGTCATTTCACTTAGAAAGAGTTCATCCTATATTTCAAACAATGGCAATGGTTTCACAACCACAAAAAGAGCTGGCATGGCTGAAGCTGAGGTCATGGAGCATGGCACTGTCTGCCATGTTCAAGATGGCCACTGGTGTTTGACTTGCACATGTGCACTGAACTCCAGTGGCCATCTTAGACAATGTGGGCTCTACCTCCAGTGTTTAGTGTGCATGCACAAGTCATCGCACATGCGCAGAAAACTCCAGCGGCCCTCTTGGACACTGCAGACTGTGCTGTACCCATGACCTAGGCTGCTGCCATACTCTCTCTGCCAAGAGTTTGTTAATACTGCTGCAGTGAATGAATGTCTGTCTTCATTCATGTTTCATACTTGAACCTCAACCAGTAGTTCTTATCTCAGTTAACTAAAAACTATTGAGTTTTGTCAAGTTTTGTCTGTGTGAATATTTAACATACAGTATTAATCCAACCCTGTTTCAAACCTGTACTGCAAAGCCAGCCAGAATGCAAAACAGTACCTTGAAGTATTACAGCAAAATGCTGCAGTATGCTTCAGGGAACAGTGCAATTCAGTTGCACTTAAGCCCAATCGTAATGCAGTTTTCTGTTGCATATTATTGACTATAAAGTACTGCTTTGCATTCTGGCTGGCTCCAATGTATTATAAACAAATGTCAATAGTCTCCCTGCAACAGATTGGTTAGCCATCCTCTCTGCCTCTGATATTGATGTGGCACTTGCTCTATTTCACTCCAAATTCTTCTTCATCTGAGATAAGCATGCCCACCTCCAGAGTCAAAACTCCATCCTTAGATTACCTCCAAGATCATCGACCTGTGCAAGCATCGTGATCTCATCTGAGGCCACTATAAATTATCCCACTCACTTTGTGATTTCATCTCTTACAAGGCTCTGAGGGACAACAGTACTAAGTCTGCCTGAGAAATGAAATTACAGTATTTCAAGGCCAGCCTCCAGAAAAACCATAATGCCCCAGCTAAATTCTGGAAGGTAATCCAGTCCCTTTTCGACACCCCCTGCTCAATCCATTCCACCTGTCCTCAAAGTTAATGGTTCCTCTGTTTCTCACCCTCCCTCCATGGTTGCTTGCTTCAATCAAATCTTCGCTACCTGCATCCCCCCCCATTCCACTCCTTCCACTCTCCCATTTCCCCTTCCTCCCCTCCCCACCTCCCCCAGTTTTCACTTCCCACTTGTCACAATCCAGAAAACCCTGCTTGCCCTCTCTCTCACAACCTGTCCAAGTCCATCCTTAATGGGCTGGACCCCCAAAGTACTCCACCTCTCAGCTCCTGCCATTGCATCTCCCCCTACTCACCTGCTCAACCTTTCCACCTCCCACTGCACTGTTCCTCAGTCCTGGAAGTTGGCCAGTGTTATTCCACCTCATAAGGGGTGACCCTTACTACTCTGGCAACTTCTGTCCCATCTCCATTCTCCCCTCCATCTCAAACCTGCAAGAGAAACTAGTCCATTCCAGGCTCTCCCCTGCCTCTCATCCTCCAACCCTGCCCCCTTAAAGTCTGATTTCTGGAAGCACCATTCCACCATCTTCTCTCTGCTGCATGTCACTGACTCCATCTTCTTTAGCACTGATCAGGGACACATTGAGGCTGCCATTTTTATCAATCTGGCCAAAACCTTTGATTCGGTGTCCCATCCACTCATCCTGCACAAGCTGAGCTCTGCTGGTCTCTCAGCTCCCACTGCTGTTTGGCTCCATTCTTTCCTCACTGACCGTCAACAGTTGCAACATGTAAGTGGTGATTAGTCACCTCTACTACCCATCCAGGCTGGAGTCCCAGAGTGCTCCATCCTGCATCATATCCTCATCTCTGTTTATGTGAATGACTTCCCCTCTGCCTGTGCCAACTTGTATATTCACATATATGCTGATGACATAGCCATCTTCACTTCTGTTTCCTCTTCTGCAGCTCTTGAAAATCTGCTTCAGAAGGACTTCCACCATGTTCTGCAATGGTTCCAGTCCAACCAGCTCCAAGTCAATGCCAATAAAATGCTGTCTATGACCCTCAGTACCAGTCATAAACTGAACAGACTCGTCCCCCCCCCAATTTTAACCACACTGGATGGTACCCCCTTTAAGTGGTGCAGTCCTTCAAGTACCTTGATGTGTGGTTTAACAGTGTGCTTGACTTCTCAGCCCATATTGATGCCATTAATGCAAAACCCCATCCCAGGGATGGTGCCCTGTAGCACAAAAAAGACTGCTTATCTCCACAGGTCTGCAGGGATCTTCTTACCAAAATGATGCTCCCACGCAGATGTTTTCTATGGCACTTCCCCTTTCACTTCCCTTGCCAGACTGGACACCCTCTGTAATGTCTTTTGATGATTTTTTACAAACTTCCCCCTTGTACTCATCACTGCTTACTCTATTCCTCCCTATTTCTCCTACCTCTGACAACACATAATCCGGCTCTCTCTACGTCCTTCATTTCAAAATACTGATTTGGTTCACTTGCTTCCTACCTCTCCTCCCCCAATGCGGCTGACTCCTGTTCCCTCTATTTCATTTGTACTTTCACCACTCCTCAGCTGAGCATTCTGCCTTCTCTTATTGACTTCTCTCACTCTGGAATGTAGTCCCCTTCTCACTTCATCCATGGTTCTGAGTTTTATACAGTTCCACAACTGTGACCAAACATGGAAGTAACCGCAGAATTTGTGGCTGATCATGGAAGTTGCAGTGGACTGCATAACGTGCCAACAAAGTATGATGCTGTGACCCACTCAGAGTGGGCTTGCTAAAAGCAGATTCTCCCTCCTTGGGTGAAAACACACTCCAAGTTGAAAGAAAACAATCACCCCCTGCTTTTCACTGATGTTAATCCCCCTCCATTTGGCTAAGCTCCACTCACAGCAGGACTTTACAGTTAATGTGCCCTTTCTGGGCTCAGCCCCAGTCCTCCTTCCCTGCTCCCTCAGGCACCAGTTGAAATTACAACCCCACCTACCTACTCCTGTTACTCTTCCTCCAAACACCTCCCCAGGCTGAGTCTCCACTGTCCTTGGTAAGGCATTCAGCTGGGTCTCCACTACCTGCTTACTGGTTTCCTTTCTGCACCACCTCTGCACTTCCCTCCTCCATGGGGCAAGGCACACACTCTTCTTACAGGTCTTCCCCTGTTTCAGTATAGTCACTTGCATTCTGTGTATTGCTGCTAGTCTATTTTGTACATTGAACAGGCATTCCTTACTGTGATGTGACTGCACATTATTTTTGTATTAACTTATTTTTGTACCAACTTATTTACCTAATGTCTGTTCAATTGACTTGTTTTTGTGAGTTGTACTTCTGTTTCTCCTGTTGCCTTCACCCAGGTTGCATCTGGAAATGAGCCTTGGCTCGGTGTGCTTGTACCAGTTACCAATTTTCAAATAAAACAAATACAAATAAAGAAAGAAACAAATAAATAAATACTACTTTTACATAATTGTTAAAAAAACACTACATTGCAACAAGATAAATAACTGTATACTGTACATTACCCCATAGTTCTAGAACTGCTTTACTCTGAATACATTTTTGTGCCAGAACTGCTATACTATTTGTAGTAATGTATTTCCTTGTGCTGCTACAGAGTATTACAAAATTTAATATTTTTTCAATAGCTGCCCTTAACAGACTTCCTCCCTTAAAGCAGCAATGTAACAAAACTGGGCAAAAAAATGTGACCCTACCGTTTTTTCTTTATAAATGATTCCAGGCATCTTATAGTTTTAATTGAAGGTTAAAATGTTCCAGTTCTAACACATTTTGAGTACTTAATAAATGTTTTAATTGCATTTTTCTCAAGACAAAAGATGGCCACAACATTTGGCTAAGAAACAGAATTGTAGATGTGGCAAAGCCTAGGACCAAGAAAATTAAAAACACTCATGTTGTGCAACATAGGAGGCACCTAGAAAAGTATATTTGACAGGTATGCTAATATTTTTTTTTTAACTATTGCTGAACCAGGTTTTGGAAAAACATTTTTTTGTTGCACTGCTGCTTTTAATAGCAAGCCTTTCCAAAACCATTAGTTCTACCTGATGCATGGTTGAAAGTATAAAGTAGCCCAGTCAATGCTTGCAAAAATAATGGCAACTTGTCAATAACAATGTTGCAAATTTTTATCTGCTGGCAAAGTTGGTGTGAACTGGCTAAGCAATAGGAGTCAGAGGGTGGTGGTAAATGGGGTCCACTCTTGAGAAGGCAAAATGAACAGCGTGTGTCACAGGGGTCAGTACTGGGCCTGGTCCTCCTCAATGTCTTTATTAATGACATTGCAGAAGGACTGGAAGGGAAAGTATGCCTGCTCCATGGATTATACAAAAGCTGCAGCAGAGTGGACACAATGGGGGTGGGGTGGAAGAATGAGGGACAATCTGAAAAATCTGGAAAAATGGTCAAGGAATGGCAGATGGGTTTCAATGCAAAAAAGTGCAAAATCATGAACTTGGGAACTAGAAACTCAAAGGCAATGTGCCGATTGAGCAAGGAGGTATTAGCAACCACAAAACAGGAAAGGAACCTAAGGGTAATTATTTCTAATGACCTGAAGGTAGTCAAGCAGTATGATAAGGCAGTGGGGAAGGCTAGCAGGATGCTAAGGTGCATAGGAAGGTGCATTACCAGCAGAAAGATGGAGGTAGTATTACGCCTGTATAGATCACTGGTAATACCCCACCTCAAGTACTGTGTCCAGTTCCGAAAGCTCCACCTCTGGGATGACATAGATAGGGTGGAGCCGATACAAAGGAGGGCAACAAAAATTGTGCAGGGCCTGCAAAAATGCTACAAGGAAAGACTCAAGGAACTAAATATGTACTCTCTAGAGGAAAAAAGGAAAGGAGGGAAAGGGGGATATGATAGAAACATTCAAATACCTCACAGGTATTAATAAGGTACAGGATGGTAGCAATTTCCATAGAAGAAGATGCTCCAGGACAAGTGGTAATGCAATTAAGCTAGAGGGGGGAGGCTCAGAGGATAAGTGAAGAAATACTTCTTCACAGAAAGGGTGATGAATGCTTGAAACAGTCTCCCAACAGAGGACGTTGGTGCTAAAATTATAACAGGATTCAAACATGCATGGGATAGACACAAGGGGCCATAGAAGTAAGCCAAGTAGGGGAGAAGACAGGAAATTCAGTAGGGTCTGTGGTGGCACAGTATGTAGGGAATATAGAATAGATTAGGTGGGCCAAGAGATCCTCTTCTGCCCACAGCTTCTATGTTTCTATGTTATGAATCCATGGGAATTTATGATTTGTGAATTTTGCGGCACATGCACCAACTATGCAGGTGGATTTGTTTTTTAATTATAACCTTAACAAAACTTCTATTCCACTGTGTTGTAAAACCACCCCACCCAAAAACAATAAAAACCATGACACTTCCAACCACATCCTGGCACCATCCCCCCCAACCTGGTGAAATGCTGCTGTATCTACTGCTGTCAGTGATCTGTGCTTGACAATGTAATCTATTTCCCCCACTTGTGCTCAAGCACACTCCCCCACCTTCCCCCACCTGAGTACTACTGCTTTTATTAAGCAGCACACCCAGTCCACCCTCTCCACCCACAGCACCTACAAAATCAACCTGAAATTAAAAAAAAATGTGTTGCCAGTAGAGACTGACTGCTCTGTCTAGTATCCATCTCATAATGGTATGAATGAATGAATGAATGAATGAATGAATGAATGAATGAATGAATGATGCATTTTATTTTTCCTAATAAACCATGATTGGTTGAAAATGCAGCCAATCATTTTTTACAGGGAGCAATGATGCCATTATTCATTCATTCACTGATGATGAACAGAGCAGGTAATCTGCATTGTTGGACCATTTCCATTATTCCAGGTTAATTTGTGTGTGCTAGGGTGGGGGCAGGAGGGTGGTGGGAACCAGATGTGGTTTTGGTGGGGGTCAAGGGACTGGGTGTGCTGCTTAATAAAGACAGTGGGACTCTGGTGGGAGTGGGTGGGTGGAGTGTGTTTGGTGTGCTGGTGAAGGGAAGGGGTAACCTTTTCAAGCACAGAGCACTAAGAGCAGCAGCTGTAGCATCATTTCGCAGAGGCAGGAGAAAGGAAGGAGGAAGGTGCCAGCAGGGTGGTGGGAGGGGATATTATGGTTTTAAACATTTTTGTGTTCAGGATGGGGTGTGACATGTAATTCAAGTTTGGATTCATCCATGAATTGGCCATTCATCATGTGAATTTGACCAATTAACTAGGGGAATAATAATGAGAATTGCAGTCCTTAGCGTGGGACATTTTCTGAAATTCATGGATCTTTCTGAGGAACAGATTTCAGCTGCTTTGCACACCACTATTCATCATTCTCCATGTTTGTTATGATATGTGAACGTTCCACTTGTCTCTGTTCAGGAATTCCCTCCAGAGAAATAAATCACATTCTACGCCATAGTCAACATAAACGCAGTCTATAATTTCCCCACTTCCAGCCATAAATTCAATTGTATACCTTCTCAGAATCAACTCTGTTACTATTTCTGCATCCAAGTATGAGTAATTTGCTGACGTCAATGGTGACATGATGCAAAATATATCTGGATAAAATGAGAAATGTCATAGAAATCCATTTGAAATGAATGGGGATTTCCTCTCATATATCATATATCACTGGCTACTGCTGCAGTTGTATTCTAAAATTGCTAACATTAAAACAGTATGGCCACCTCTGATGTCGATATAAGAAGTCTGTTTGTTCCTCTGCATCCATTCTTATGTACACTGATGATACAGTTATTTTTTACATCTGGCTCCTCTTCCAATGATCTTACCTCACAGCCTCAATTGAATTTCAACAATGTTCAGTGCTGGTTTGAGTCTTACCAGCTGACCATAATTGCCAAAAAAAAGTCTACATGACTTTTGCACCCATCAGAGGCTCTCCAGACTCTTTCCTCTCCCTTCATTTCACATCCTTGATGGTGCTATTATTGAGGATATATCCTCTTTTAAGTACCTTGGGATCTGGCTTGACTGTCATCTTGATTTCTAGGTCCATATTGATGCCATACACCACCCCAAGCTTTGTGCATTATGTAGGAACAAAGTGACTATCCCGCTTCCTGTCCACCAAGAGATTGTTTTAAAGATGATTTTCCTTATTTTCAGTTATGGAGACAAAGTCTATAGTGGAGCTCCTAAATTTTCCCTGGCCAGACTGGACTCCCTGTTTCACTCTTTTTGTCATTTTGCTTTAGATTGCTCCCTTCGTACCAACCACTACTCACTCTACTCTGCCCTTTCTCTCTCCTTTCTTGATGCCAAGTACCTTTCCCATTGTGCTTTCTTTGTACCTATATTTTGGTTTGGTTCCCTTCCCTCCTACCTTACATCCCTCTTATCCTCACCCTCAGCTTCCTACTATACTCTGTGCAATAATACTTCCCATCCCCTTCCTGTTAGGAACAATGTGAGACCATCTATTAGGTAGGACAAAGTAGGCTGTTGGTTAACTAGGATGTACAGCTTATCCAATAGGTAGGGAAATGGGCAGACTGGGTGGGCCAAACGGTCCTTATCTGCCATCAAAGTCTATGTTTCTATTCCTTCTAGAATATCATTCTGTTGGTTAATTTGCTTTCTCATATCACTTTCCTAAAGTCTGGTCCTCATTTCCTTTGCCAATTTGCCCTGTCTTTTCTGCTTTCTCAATGAAGTGTCTCATTTTGGCTATTTCTCTCCATCCTGAAACTGCCCATGACTCTGTACCTTCCTCCCCCTCACTAGTTTTGCCCTGGAAATCTGTTTCTTCATTTCCTTTTCATTGTCCTGTAAGGTTAGTTCCATTACTTAAATGATCTATGTTTTGTTTTGTTTTGTTTTATTTCTATTACACATATCTGTTGTACAGAAATGTCTTCCATTTTTTACTGTGCCCCTTGATATACTGTATTTTCTGTATATGATTTTTCACATCCTGTACCCACAGGATGCATCTGGAAATGAGCTGTTAGCAGCTCAGTGTGCAAGAAAGAAAGAAAGAAAGAAAGAAAGAAAGAAAGAAAGATGGCAAAGGCTTGTATGCAGGAACAAAATTGCATCAAGGGGCAGAATAAAGTAATAATCCATGAGGCCAAAGACAGATTAGCATTATTGCTCCACTCCACCATGAGATGCAATTATTGTCCAGTGTAAATACCTTTGCTCAGTTTTTATGTTATGTGTGTGACGTCAAAAACTGCTGGATTTTAAGTTGTTAAGTTAATGAGGCAAACGTATTCCATTTTCCTAACTGACTGATTTACATGCTGAGATATGTGTATCAGTTGGAGTCAGTTTTCTCTGTCAATATGCAGTTTTTAAGACTAAGATTTAACAGTTTCAGTATCAGTTACAAGTTTTGTTTTTGTTTTTTGGTTTTTTGTTGTGGTGAGTACTCTGTTTCTTATTTAAATCATTTAATAACCACTAAAAGTATTAGATTTCTCTAAATTTGAACAGTTTCTTATTTTTTGAGTTATTTTTCTGAGGAGCAATTTGACATTGAGGAAGCTGTATGATTCAGTTTTTGGTGTGCAGTTTGCAGTTTGAAAATGGAATCTCATTATTACATCTGTTTGAGTTTACAAGATTTATTGCCAAATCTATTTAGTTCTTACATGGTACATTTTTAAAGTATGAGTAAGATTGTAACTAGTCTCAGTGCTAGATGTCTGTGTGCTGAAGGATTGCATAATTCCCTTTGCATGGCTGGATGAGATTAAGTTTCACATGTCTGTAAAATGCAAAGTTTTGCTTAGAGTTTTTTCTAATTTTGAGTGTTCCACCTATGATGCATATACATATTGCTGTACTGGTTCTAGTTTGCATACATTTCTGCAGCTCTGTGTACTGCAACAATATGAGGTCAAGTGAGATGTAACAGGCCATGTGGTTTCAACACTTGTTTTTTAATTGATGATGTTGCCATTGATCAGTTAGGTTAGAGTTACTTCTTTAGGTTAGTTCAGTGCTTCATGATGTAACAACTGATTCAATATGTTTGTTATGCATTTTGTTCACATATCTTTCTCAAAGGTGTTGGATACCTAATAATATAAACCTCTTCAACCTTTTCTTCTTTGATTTTTATGCTTAAAACCCAACTCTTTTCTCAGCCTTGTCATGCATCTCACCATCCCAGTGGACCAATATCTCCAAAATCATCACATGCATGGAAAATGCACATCCTTCTTTGACCTTCTCCCACATCAAAGGGCACTCTCTCTGTGTCTCATTTCTTAAGCATTAAGACATGACTAGGGCTGTGTTACATTGTATTATAAATAAGAACAAAATATATACTGTGATTGGTTGAACCCAGTTACATGGTCATGTAGTTGTAGAGCATTAGCAGAAATTTCAGTTAAATCTATTTTGCAATTTCTTTCTTTCTTGCAATTTATTTACATACTGTAAGATAACCTGAGTGCAACATATAGTTTTCAGTGTGATCCTGCTTTTTCACATCTCTGCAGTTGGGGAAATTGCAATGTGTTTGCCAATTATATAAGAAGTCTAGCATAAACAATGATGTGTGGCTATGTTTTACTATAACATGGATTTCAAAATTGTGCAGCCTGACTGGCTATGGGCCATATTTACCTGTGCTGTTATCTCAGTAAAACAGCACAAGTAAATATCTAGCAGCCACTACACAATAAAATCTATAGTAACCACTCATTCCTGATTGCCTTCACAACCATGACCATGGTCTTTACCCACTAAAGTCCATACACTGCCCTACGCCATAAAAATATACTACCTTCTATTTAAAAACAACAATCATATGTTATTTTCCCTCATACTCCTCTTTTTGTAGACATGTACACAAATGAAATGATAATGTATTACTCACCACTTCAGGTGTTTTTTTGCTATGAAAAATTTAGTTAAGAACCAGAGGAGCTGGATGGACCAAGAGTATTTTTTCTGTATGAAAACATGTATATTTATCTAAAACTCCCTCCAGTTCTTACTGATTACTGTGGAACCCACTTATAACAGATACCCTTATAGAGGACACCCACTTATAACAGACATATCCACCTTGACAAAAGCTATGTCTGTAATGTTAGAAATTACATTTATACCATATTCTGCAACCCTGTACAGCAGACACTGTGAACTCCTCTGTACCTCTGTTACATGCTGCAAATTGCCTTCTAATTGTCACCTTATTATTCAGCTGTTTTTTCTACCACTATAAAGATATCACTGACCTCACCTCATGCCTGAAACCTGACAATTTACTCCATGGGATTACTCCTGATCCTGCCTGATCCCCCAGTCAGCCCTGTTACTGTACATCAAACTCTTCCCAATCTTGTTTACTGATCAGTTCCCAATCTGCTGTAAATAGTAGCTCCCCATACCCTTGGTTGGCAGAGGAAGAGGCATGCTTTGATTTTAACTCCTGCATATGAGCTTTGGTAGAGGAGAGTTATATTTTAAGAGTTTAGGATATAGCGTACACCACTTATAATGGACAAAACCTGCTTGTACAAATGTGTCCATTATAGGCGGGTTCCACTGTATCAGAGAAATCTCTGCTACTTATACTGTCTCAGATATACTGTGTGTGTGTGTGTGTGTGTGTGTGTGTGTGTGTGTGTAGTGTGTGTGTGGTGAACATTCTGCAATTAGAATTGATTACAGATTTAAATTATTGCATTCCATAGTATACATCCCATCTACTGAATGTGGAAAAGATTTTAGAAAACAGTGTTTGGAATCAGAGGACAAGAAAGAGGAAATGTTTGGAAATAGGTAAACTGGATAGAGAGTGTATATGGTTTAACGGCTATTTTAAAATACTGTAAATCCATTTATTTACTGAGCATAGCATGTGAAATTCAGATTGCATGCGAATGCTAGGAAGTGCTGGGATTTTTTGTTGTGGGGTATAGGAACTTTCTTTTAATCTTTAAATTGCTTAAAATTATTTCATTTTTGTGATTTATTCACCTCCCCAAATCATAGACCCATTATATAATCACAATGAAGCAATCCAAGTTGTGTGGTGGGATAATGGCACTTTGTGGATGGTGGAAGGCACACTGTGATACATTCTTGCTTAGTTACAGTGTATCCAAATTGCCATTATTCTACCACAGTGCATACCCTGTCATGACTTACTGCTTAAATAACTGAACTTCATGAATGCGTGAAGGCATTTCACCTAGTACCTCACCACCTAGGGTGTGTACATCCTGCTGTTGTGTGTCATCACTTACCTAATGTCACCATAAGGATTAAGTTGGAATACTCAGGATAACAACCCCTTGGAGTGCCTTACTGTATATTATTCTTAAACTAAAAAAAACAGTGGTGGCTTCTGATCTTTTGCCATCCCTAGAATTTCATTTTACAACCTCATTCAGTACCATACTCCTGGAAAGCAAATATTGTATTTCCAATTTATAAGAAAGGTCTAATAACAGAACTGACTTTGTATTACTCAGTCAGCCTAATTGACACATATTAGTAAATCTTTGCAAGGATAGGTTTGATATATATTTAAAGGATTGGATACAGAACTCCGATTTACTAATGGAATCAAAAAATGATTTAAAAGAAACCAGATCTACTTTACAGCATTGTTTTGTGCTTAGTTATATAATACTGTATATGAACAATTGCATGTTTAAAAGTACCTATGTGCTTTTTTAAAAAGATCTGCAATCAGCATTTAACAGTATTAGAAGAAATCTTTTGTTGCAACATTTGAATGTGGCAAGAGTTGACCCCTTCCTTTTGGATATTCAAATGTGGCTACATAATACAACTTGGGCGATGATGCAGTATGACCAATATTTTCATATAACTGACCAGATGAGAATAAATTTAAGAATAATGCAAGGAGGTATAAATGCAAAAACTGTGTCTTGCCCCTATTCCATCACACAGTTGTATCCTGCAACTGCATAACTGAAACTTTCTCTGTAAACTGTTCAACTGAATCTGTCTACTGTACTGCTGTAATTGTGCTCAGCTATGTTCCACTGCTTTTCCTCGCATATGTAACTCTTGATAACCTGCGAGTTATCTCTCACTGTACATTCACCCCTCAGGCCACACCGGGAGCATCTTTTTGCTCAGTGTGCCATCCTGGTGAAACAATTTCAATAAATAAATAAAATAAATACATGTATTCATTAATATAATATAAGTTCAGCTATTAAACCAGGATTTTCATTTGTCTTGGGTTGCTGGGGTAGACATACTGTAGTCCATACTGCACATGCAGATGATCTGGTCTTTTTTTCAACCTCATGACTAAGTCTACAAAGGCAAGCTGGCACATTTTCTTAACTCTGCATACTTATTTCACTCAAAATAAACAGAGCTAAAAAAATTATTATTTTTTGACTGACAAAGAAACAATTACCAGAACAGTTTATAAATAATCTTTCAATAGAAACTGTTACGTTTTATGATTATTTATGTGTTAGTTTCCTAGCAGATACTTCTTGGAAAATGCATGTTATTGTGTTGATACTTAGAATGTCCAAAACAAGATGTTTAATTATAAATATGGAGGCAATACAGTAGAGGGAATTCTAGTTGTTTACATGCAATAATACTATTGTCAATGTTTGTGTAGCAGAAATATGAGGTAATACTGATGCACACTTTATTAGAAAAAACACATGCAAAGCTTTAAAGATATCTTCTTTGGGGCCTATTTATGTTAAAGAGCTCCTGACACAGTTGAGACATGTAATATGTTGGCATAAATGTAGCTTATAGTTTGTATTTTATTATGTAATGCTGACCCTTATTTCTTTATTACCAAGGGTATTTGCATGAATACAGTAACTCTACTCTTTTAGCTGTAGCTGCCTGCCTACACCTGACATCATAATTCTGTTTATGACATCAAAACATGTTGCTGTATAGATAATTATGGTGTCAAAAGCTGGAGATTGTGATGCCATGTGTAGAGAAGCAGCCAGTGCAGATATAGTCTAGAGGACAGGGATCTTGTTTTCATGTAGCTTTGTTCAGTAATAAAGAAAATGGGGAATTAATTACTGAAAATACATGAAGTAATAAAGAAAGTGGAATGCAGTTCAATATAAATCTTACTTTTTTTCAAAGTTTTCTTAATGATGTCAGGGGCTCTTTAAACAAGCAATATTGTGTGCAGAACAGGGCCAACTGGTTCTACCCACGTTGATCTATAACAGACAAAGTCTGTTCATACGGGACATATTTATTCTTAAGGAATCACAATACCCATGTTTCTGTCAAGAAGAACAGATATGGTATTCAACCAAGGAATTTATTTTTCCCTTGATTAACTTTATTAACTCTGTATTGCTGAAAGCAGGGTTGAGATCAATTATTTTAGATTGTTTTATTAGCCTTGAAAAATAAATACTTAACAGGTTAAAGTTGAGATTTATTGATATTTCCTGTCAAACAGAGTTAGGTGAACTTGCAGGTACTAAATTACATTCATGATACAATAAACTAAAATCTGTTTTCTGCAGAGAAACATATTTAGAAAGGCTGTTAAATGTTAGACAGTATTGTGAAAGTGCATGATACAGACTAGAAACATAAAACAGAAATTAATTACTATTTCATTAAAATCTAATGATGTAATCTCTCTGTTTTGTAATTGTGGTTGAAATGTCAATCATGGCTTGAAACATATTTTACAGGACTGTCTTCTGTATAATAAAAATAATGATAAATGGTTGACTCTAGTATTAAGGAAAATATTTTTTACTCCTGTAAATACCCTAAAATATTTCTCTTAATTTAGTTGATCATGGACTCTTATTACATTTGGCCACATGTTTGCATGCAATAGTTATTTATAAGAAACTGTGGAGAAACAACACTATTCTATGCATTTTTAAAATGCATCACATACTTTTCAGAGCTTACCCATGCTTCTAGGGGTTCTGATAACCATACTCGAATCCAGTCCCATCTGAGATTTCATACCCTTTGGTGTTTTTTGATAGTTTTAGTTCTCTGTGCTCCTGACTATTCCATTCCTTGCCTACAGTAATAAAATCTCTATTCTAGGTGATAGAGATAATGAAATTGTTAGACTATGCAACTGTTTAGCTTATGTTTTTATATTTGAATGTGAGTCACCAAGAGATTTAGTTTATGTTTACTTCTTCTGGGCACAAAATAGATTTAGTGTAAGATTGTATTCATTTGTGTTGTCTGTCTTGAAAATGCCTAAAGGTTGATGAAATAACAGCTGTTTAACTCTTCAACTAAAAAAGTCTTTACTTCTTTAAATGATATTTTAATAATTAAAATTCGAGTCATTGTTATTATACCTGAGAGTACCCAGCAATGTAAATCATCAAATCAAAATGCTCCTCTTTTAGTCATTGGTTATTAATAATTATACAGTGGACTCTGATTTTTTGCTAATCTGATTGGCTAATTCAGATTGTTACCCATGGGTAAATCCTACAATAACCCCAAGGATACAGATTCAGTAGCCAGAACAACCTGATTACAAACAAAATACAGAAGAAAACATTACTGCCACCAGTTTGCAAAGCCGGCATTTCTACCATCTTGATTCTTGGTTACTGAGAACTCCTGCTGCAATAATCAGTGTGTAAAAATGAACAACTTCATAAAGCACTCCTGAAAGCCATTTCATTTTTGATTTATTTCCTGTGGTGACATCCACCTGCCTCACCTAGAAATTATTTTCACTATTAACTCCTTTGCTCTTTTGACCACAGCAGCCAATGTCACCCCAGAAGCAGATCATGAGCTACAGCAGCCCAGCAGCACAATGAAATGTACACATCACAGCTTGCAGCATGCTGTCTCACAAACCATGAGAACTACACAATCACTCAGAAATCTACCATGCTGTCTTTTTTTCTTAGCATGCCAGCACTATTCTGTGTATGGGTGGGGAGTGGTGGTGGGGACCTACACATTTCAGCCATAATTGGCCTAGAGAAAAGACAGTATATAATAGGTAGGAAGGACAATCAATAAAAAAAGCTTTAAAGAATGTTAAAAGAAGACATTCAAAGACATTGTATAATTGCAATAATCCACTCTAGGGTGTGGATTATGGTGGGATTTAACCACTTCTGGTGAGTTTTATTCACTTTGCTTGTGGTTCTGTGACCAGATCACATCATGCATAGGTAAATATCATCACAACCCACACCCATCATCGATTATTGCTTAGTTTTACCATATATGGTTGCCATCATGAATGCCCCTATCATTAATGGATCTTTTATTGATGCCTTTAAATCAATGAATGTTTCCTTTTCTTGAAGAAACTCAACCATGATGTTCTCCATATCTACCACTTTCAAGCTCAGTAGCCCTTCAGTAAAGTGCTCGAGAGCCTCCACTCGTGCCAAACCATCTTTCACAAACGACAAACTACTTGACTATCCTAATATGGCTTTCCTTGTTGCCACAAGATGGAATTTACCTTCTCTAATATTACCAGTGACATTTTAGTGCTCACTAACTTTGGTTTCTGTTTATTTATTTGTCATCTTTGATGTAAATGCTGTTTTCAGCAATAGGTGAAGATATTAAAACTGATGGTGCTGTAACTCACCAGCCTGCTAATTTATATATTTATTTATTAGCTTATTTTTTAAAAGACAGATGGATGTGATGACACAGTTAAGCTGAATAATGTGTTTACAATGGTCCTAGATCAAGGGTTAATGCACTCAACACATTATCCAGACAGTTGTGAATAGACATATTGCATGATTCATAAATGCAAACATACAGTGCATGGATACATACAATATGTAGTACTAATGTGAACTGTAGTATAACAAATTACTGGCTTCACTGCACACAGTAACATGATTTAATTCAATGTTTAGCATTTTGATAGTACTGCATGGAGAATCAGAAACATCAGTAGGCAGACAGATACATGGAGCTGCACCTTTGTTTCTTACTGATGATATGCCCAAATTTGTACTGTATCAACTTTATTAATACAAAAATTATGTCCAGCATGCCCCCTATTAAAACCGTGAAATGAATTCAGGGTCTGGAATATTGTTTTTAAACAACCAGGAATCTGTAATATTTATGCATTTGTACATCTTTGTCAATAGCTGCCCAACTCTTTACTGTAGTTATAGTCTCTTTAATATATATTTGTTTTAAGTTGGTTATTGTAGTAACACTCTCCCTGACTGCTAATATCTTCAAAGAACTCTTTGTAATTTAAATGTTTATACTATTCAGTGCATGATTAAATAAATATATCAATTTGAAGACACTGTAAGGGGGTCCCATGTGAACTTTACAACTATAATCCTCACTGTACAGGTGGAAATAAAAAATCCCAGGGTGCTTATTGAAGAAGAGGAGAGGAGTTTCCCTGGAGTAATGACCAATATTCTCCCATCAATAAAAACATTCCACTTAAGACCCCTACCCTGGGATACACCTGGAAGCAAACTGTGACAGCTTAGTGTGCCTTTCCCAATCAAAACTTACAAATAATTACTATCAACAAATAAATAAATAAATGCATAGGTTTCGAAATACTGTTTGCAAAAATTCTGCGAACTGTTTTAGAAGTTCCACAACACTAACCTTAAATCATATAAATATAATCAAAGCATAGTAAAAAGAACTCATGTTTAACTACTACAACATTTGCTTATCTTAAATACAGTATTTGGCCAGGTAAGTGTGCTAAGTTAGACAACAGCTTGTTTCCAAACTCCTGCCACAGGAAAGGGAACAGGAATACAAAGTACATACCACAAGAGTACAAAAGAACATATCTGCACAAATGCATGCTGATCTGATGACTGTACAGAAAATCATTCAGCTGAGATTTCTGGCATTACACAGTAAAATATGTAAGCAATAATGCCCGACAGGGTGGGCGGTATTGGGCAATACCGGACCGGCCAGGGGCGTAATGAGGCCCGACGCCGCAGGCGGAGGGCCTTATAGCCCTTGGCCGGTCCGGTATTGCCCATACCGCCCACCCTGGAGGGCATTATTGCGTTTAGAAAATGGGCACTGCAAAAGAAAAAAAGTTTCATAAAAAAAAAAATTGTTTAAAGTTTTGTAGTCATTTTTTAGTAAAGTAGTTCCTCCTCCAGTATGGATTTTTGTCCTATTGCAGATTCCGTGGGGGGTTGGTGTGCAGTTTGTGACGGAGTCTCGTTGTTGCGATATCGGGAGTAAAGAAGCTTGGAGAGTCCGTGGGGGTTGGGGGTTGGTGTGCAGTTTGTGTCAGGCTCTGCTGGTGTGGTTGCGATACGGGACGGGAGGAAGCTAAGAAGACGGCGAGGCGGAGAATCAGCAGTGCGATGAGTTCCATAATGTTAGATTTTTTTTTATTTTAAATGGAGCGTTTTCTGTTGGCATGCGGAAGAGGCAGCTTTATGTAGTGACGCTGCTACAGTTTTGAATTACTCGTTGGTGACTGGACTGTGGTGATGTGGAGACGGACAGCTTGAGTTTTATTTAAAAATTATTTTTTTTAATTGTGATACTTTCTGGATGTGGCCAGGTCTGGGTTCATGTGGCAGGTGGCACTGAATTGAGGAGGGTAGGGGCAGGATGTCTACTAAGCGAGTAGAAAAAATGGCGTTAATTTGAAATGGAAATGAAGTATTTTGGCCAATTAGGAGCCAGGTGGGTACTAGGATACTAGAGTGGTTAAGGGGCAGTATAGGCTGGTACTTCTTACTTGCTGGTCATCTATTGAAACTTAATGTACCCCTATCTTGAGGGTACTGACCAATCAGATTGCAGCAAGTAAGAAGCCCATTTTCTAAAATTACAGTAGACAGCAGATTTACAGGATAGGTTTTTTGTTTGTTTGTTTTTTGGCATCTGTCAGATGTCCCACAGGTAGTGTATCACTATACAACATACTGCTGTAGTGATGCAATACATGAGTGAAGCACATGGTGTCTAACAGAGGAGGTGAGCCATGACTCTGTGCTGGTTGCTGTTGGGGGCAGGAGGGTGGGTATGGACCAGAAAGGGGGTCTACAGAGCTACCAGGAACTGCTTTTTACTCAAGTATATATTAGAGTGTAAACATCACTACTGTAAGTCTGATGACATAGGAGACTGAGACCTGTTTAAGAACTACTAACATGCTCAGACCCTACCCCCTGATGAAGCCTTATGTGGTGACAAGCCAGGGCACCTTGGTGTTGAGACCAAGTAATTGTTACTGTCTGAAAGGCTGAATTAGCCAATAAATTTGGATTGAACACAACACACAAAAAGCAACTTTGGTTTTGTTTTTGTGTTCACTCAAGGGCACTGAACCCTGCTCCTGTTTTTACTCAGATGGCTGGACAACAGAGATCAGGTGAGGGGTACCATTGTACTACTAGGGACTGCTTGATATGTAGAGGACTGGACAACAGGGATGATGATAGGGAGAGGAAACCATTAGCCAACCAAGGAATGCATTTTACCCAGATGAATGCAGAACAAGGATCAGGTGAGGTAGGGGAAAACTATGCAGTTTTTACCATGTGTGCACACAAGGGGGTACCATCAGTGCTGGAATTATAGAGGAGCTTGCAAGAACTTGGCCCACTAGTTCTGAAGTGAGCCCTAGTAGCTCACACATCACTGCTATTTACTTTTATAACATAGATTGCTGAAAGTTAATGAAAACATCAGCTCCCATTGGTTAAGTCCCTGTACTTGACCATTGATTAATCTCCAGGATACTCACACTTGGTATGAAGAGGTGGCCAGCAGTAACAGTGGCAGATTGGCTCTCATTATATTCCTCAGATGGTAGAAGTGAACAGCAGCTATTTGTAATTGTGGGGAAGTGAGAGATCCCCATCGGCTGTAGCTGAATGCAGTAGTGACAGTTGTCACAGGAGTGAGCATGTGACAGACCATTGCCCTAGGCAGAAAGAAAGAAGGAAAGAGATGTTCTGCCCACTGAATCTCAGAGCTACCCACCCACCTGCATCACGGATGTCTGCTGTCCTGGCCATTGTGTGTGCCATAGCCCTGTCTTGCTTCAGAGATTGTGGTGAAAAGACAGAGAAATATGCACAGCAGGGAGAGAGTAATGTTATTAAGCAACCCTGTCTCTGTCAACCCACCCACCCCATGGACCTCCCTGAACTGAGAAAAAACCTGTGTCCCCCCAGAGAAAGCACAGAGCGCAAGAGGCACTTTGCTGAGGAGCCACAGCCCCCTTCCCCACCACTGATGTTACCACGGAGAAACAGAGAATGAGCTGAGAGAGGGACAGGCATACTTTGTAATGCCGGTCTCTGAAGGGGAATTGCCAGCAGTGTGACAGTCCAGTAGAATGGGACCAAGGATGGGGCAACTGGGCTGCAGGGAGCACCAGAGAGTGACAGGGACAGAGAGAAAGAGAGTGAGATAGGGATGAGCCGCTGCCAACATTGTTCAAAGAAACATTGATGGACTCTCCTTTGTCTGTCCTGCTCCCACTCTGTGACCTGTATAGTGGTGGATTTGCCAACGGTGTCAGAGCACCTTACAGCAGGACCAAGGATGAGTAAGTAAGCTGCAGAGAGCACCAGAGAGTGAGAGATGCAGTGAGACAGTATTGAATTATACAAGTTGCTGGACTCTTCTCTTTGCATCTCTCTCTCTGTCTCCCTTGATTTCTTGTACAGAGCCAGTTGATTGCCTGTGTAGCACCACGAAGTAGACAGTGTAACCATCTGGGTTCCATTAACTGGGTGGGTAGGCAGAGAGAGATACATGTGGTACAGTCACACAGCAAGGCCCCCCCTTCCATCCCCCAAGATACAGCAACAGCAAGCTGCTGATGGTGCAGTGCAAGATTTGACTGGCAGACAGCAAGGATCATGTGTAAAGGTTGGCAGCCACACACTTCACTGTGGTACTGTTCCCAGTGGCATTATTGAGCTTCTTCCCAAACTGTTATTCCACTGTGCATGTTCTGTACAAATAATTGCTAGAATGATGCCAGGCATCATGTACAGTGTGTGCCCCATAGAAAGACAGAAAGAGAGAGCCACATAGGAGTGATCACTTGACAGCGAGGAAGTAATATCTTGTGTATTGTAGGAAGATAGACATGTCAGAAAAGACTTCAGGATTGCATTTTTGGCATTTCTGTATTCATACAATGCATTACAGAAAGGACATCTGCATGTTTTGTTAGGGACTATTTTGGAAGGTGTCAGGATACAGTACCTTTTTGCTGTTTAAACAGCAAAAAAAAGCATGTTTTTTATATTTTTTTGTTGTTTAAGCAAACCCCATGTTATAAGCACAATAACCCACTCTAGGGTGAGCAGTTATTGGAGTTTATACAATGGGCCCAGAACAAAAAACAAAATCCTGCATTCTGATTGGTTGACTGGCACCTTTTCAGTGTGATAAATCCTCCAGTGTACCCACTGGAAAAGGTGCCAGCCACCAATCTTCCACATCTCTAACTCTCCTTGAAATCAATTTGACCATGCCATCCCCCTGTCTGGCACAACTCCTATTGCTCGCTTTGCTACATTCAAGACATGAAAGTGATCGGCCACCAGAAAACCTGCCACACAAACTCGCCAGTTCTTTAAAATTTCAAAAAGTAAAAAAAAAAACTCATCAACACTCAGTATTCTGACTTTTTTCAAAAGCACTTAATCTCAATTATCGAATCCCTTGCTGAGTTTCTCTCTCTGTTGTCTACTCACTCATCTTCTTTACTCAACATCTCCACACTTCAAATCTGCGGCCAGCTCTGATCTCTCTCCCTCTCCTGGTAAACAAAGCAGGTGACAGAAAAACACAACAAAAAAAAAATATTAGCATTGTTTCCCCAGCCCAGAAGCACAAGAGAGCTGGGAAAGGCTAGCATGCATCATGGCAGAAGTGTCGCTGCCTAGGATGGTTCCCTGCATACCGCAGACACAAAACCAGTACTCCACATGCTCCTGCGCATGTGCAGTACACCCTAGCAACCCAGGATACCAACTATGCACTATTTCTTTTCCTGGAGCAATAAAGTAAACACAAATAATGTTAAAAAGCTATATAAAAACATTCTGTCCAGTTATAAAATAAACATAAAAAGGAACACATTGTATAATAGCAATATACCCCTCCAGGGAGTGGTTATGTGGGTGGATTTACCACTTCTGGTGTGGTTAAGTTACTTGGCTGCACCTCATGACTGAACCACACCAGGTGTGGTAAATCCAGCCATATACCCACTCCCTGTTCTGGTATATTGCTTAATTAATCAACACCCCAGGTACTATGAGGATACTCGGCCTGCGGCTCATGCCTCACAACGCATCTCAGGTGTTAATTAATTCTCAATAACTGCACACCATGTTGTGGGTTATTGCTTAGATAATTGGAATTGGGGCTAAACTGAAAGATAAGGCTCTTATAGACACACCCTAGCTCCCAAAGCTCATAAAGTGTAGTTCCAACACTGAGCACCATAGATAGGGGGCAGGTCTCCATCCACATTCTGGAACACAATTGAATTCCTCACACATTAATGAGGACATAATATGATGTAAATTACCACTTAACACTTTGTATGGGCTAAGGAATCATTTGCATGGGGACATTTGAATAAATTGTAGCAAGTTAGTGCACTTGAGCTGATGGGTTTGGGACACCCTAACGTCGTTTGCTTTCTTCTGGCCTATGTTAAGTATAGGAAGATCTTTTTCTCAGAAAGGGTGGTGGATACATGGAATCTCCTACCTCAGGAAGTGGTGGATATGAATATAGTGCAGGGCTTCAAACAGGCATGGGATAGGCATAAGGGAGCAATACAGATGAGTATGAAAAGATTGGCCATTGACAGAGTAAAGGCCAATGGCACATTCATAAGTTAGAGAAAGAAATGGGCAGACTGGATGGGCCATGGGTCCTTATTTGCCATCAACTTCTATGTTTCTGTGTTTCTATAGACACATACCTCTATGTGCCTTGTAGAGGGATGTGCTTAGTGTCAATCACACTTCTAGTGACTTCATTAGGGTTTTGCTGTAAAGGTGACTATAGTCAAACATGTTTTGGTACTCACACTTTGCTTCAGACTTTGCATATATCAATGTTTGTGCAGTGCTCTAATTTGCACTTAGGATAGGATCACAGTCATTAGTTGGAAGTTTAAATGCTACTTGAATGAGCTCAGTGGGAGGTTTAAATGCTACTTGGACAAGCTGAGGAGGAAGCTGTAGAACTATTGGAGGTAACAATTGCCCCCCCAAATGATGAGGCAGCAAGTAAGGAGGGTTCAAAGGGGGTTAATAAGACAGGTTTGGGGATGTAATAAGACAGGGGTGGGGACACATCATAGGACAAGGGGTACAAATCAGGGAAGCAAGAAAGAAGGAGTAAAGAAAGTGACTAATGGAGAAGGTAACAACAGAGGGGATGGATTAGTTGAAGCATCCGGGAACAATACAGTCAAGAAGTGGGAAGCAGGAAAACAGGAAGGAAGGAAGTAATGTATGGAGAGCCATGTGTGCTAATGCAAGGAGCCTGGGAAATAAAATTCTGGACCTGGAGGCCATCAAAGCAGAGGCTAGCCAGGATTTGGTGTTCATAACAGAATTGTGGTGCACTGACAGCCATGACTGGGAAATGGCCATACTAGGCTACTCTCTGCTCAAGAGAGAGACAGGGAAGGGATAATGGGAAGAAAAGTTATATTATATGCATTGGAGGGAATTAAGGCAAGAGAAATGCAGTGGGACAGGGAATGAAAGAAAGGGCCGGAGGTGTTGTGGATCATCCTAGAGACAGGTGCCTGGACAGCTATCTGTATGGGGTGGTATGCAGACCTGCAGCATAGAAGATCAGCAGAAATACATACTTGGTGAAGCCATCATCAAGATGGCAACTAAGGGAGAGATACTGCTATTCTGTGACTTCAGTCTGACTGATGTGGATTGGAGCCTTCCAACTGCAGCTTTAGCAAGGAGCAGGGCCATTCTTGACTCCCTACAAGGGACTTTTCACAAGCAGCTAGTCAGTGAACCCAGTAGTGATCGGCCAGTGCTGGGCCTGGTGCTTACATAGTTTTGTGTGACAATAGTGCCCGCAAAACAGCGCCGACAAAAACAGACTGTCAGTAAGCACCACAGCACTATCGAGAAACAGAGTCTGGTGCTGGTTGACTCAGTAGGTGATGCAGAGGTACTTCAGGTGCTGGTGCCTCATTACACACACCCTTCACAGGGGCCGGCCCCAAGCACCACCCATAAATCAATATCACCATCACCATGGGGATGATAATGGGGACAGAGGAAATGTTGGTAGGGGATACTTCACGGGTGGCACAGATGTTGGCAGGGGAGAATGTTGAGGGGCAACCTGTGGGTGGGGGAGTTGGGAGGGTTGGGGTACAGGAGCTGATCAACGGGAAAAAAAATAAAATATTAAACACCCAAAAGAAACTATCCCCCACAGCCAGTCCCGAATCAGGATCCACCAGCCACAGAGGTGGTGACTGTACCCACTGCACCAGATGGCCAGCTCGGAGCTGGCTGACCAACAAAGCCCTATATACTTTATCAAACAAGTACTCCCTATGGCTACAAAAGTGATGAACTTACCATGTGCTATTAAGAGCACATAACCCATTTTGCAATTTTTATTTTCATGTTGCCCAAACTGAGTCACTGAAATTGACTCACTATATTCACGGGCTACCTGCTTCCACAGGGACAGTATTGCAGACATCACAGTGGGCAGTAGCTTAGATTTCAGTGAAAACTGTAGTGTGGGTTAACATCAAGATGTGAACAGAGGCAAACCACATGAGAGCAAGGATCCTTGGCTTTAGGAGGGATGATTCTGATGAAATGAGAGACTGCCTCAGAAACTGCTTCATTGGGGGAATTGCCAATAAGGAATAAGAGAGGGCAAATTAAGGCAATCAGCCTCTGCATGAAGGAAGTGAGTAAAACCAGCAGGAGAAATAGATTGTTATGGTTCTCTAGGAAAGTGGTTAAGGTGGTGAAGGAAAAACATGGTGGCATTCAGGAGGTATATGGAAACAGAGTGAGAAAGACAGTGAACTTACCAAGTAAAACAGGGAAGCAGCAAAGGCAGTGAGGGGAGCAAAGTGGCAGACAGATGAAAGGAGAGCCAAGAGGGTAGCTAAAGGATGTAAGACTTTCTCAGATACATAAGTGAGATGAGAAAGCAAAGAGAAGGTAAGTGAGAATAACGAGGGTGGGGGGGAATTGCACCGAACAAGACCAGGAAAAAGAAGACATCCTGAACAGGTACTTCTGCTCCATCTTCACAGTAGAGGGAGGGAAGGGGTGAACCACAAGCAAGGGACAAGGGAGCAGCAGGAAAAAGGGGGGGTTGCAAACTCAAGTACATTTTCTGAGGAAAGACTCCTGAAGGAACTTGCAGCTCTGTAAGTGAAGAAGGTTATGAAACTAGAAGGGATACACCGAAGTGTAATAAATGAACTCAGTGAAATGCTAGCTGCCCCATTGACAGTGTTATTGAACTGCTCTCTGGAAACAGATGTAGTTCTGGAGGACTTGAGGAGTGGAGGCATTGTCCCTCTACACACTGTAGGAGCAGCATTATGCAGGAAGCTAGCAACTATAGGCTGGTCTGTCTCACTTCAGTAGTGGGGAAATTAATGGAAACCAGCTGCTGTCATTCACTGAGTGCATACTACATACAGTACATGCTCAAGCAGAGCTCAGTTGGCAGCTGGCTGCAGTGGCAAGAGGTGGGCTGTGCCAGTTGCCGCCTGGGTACAGGTCGGGAGGGAGTGGTGTGGTATGGCACTGTCGGGTGAGGGGGTGGGGGGCCACTAGACCACCAGGTATGTTTGAGATGGGCATCACGGGGGACTGGGCTGGGGGATCCACTGGACCACCAATGATATGTTAATTTACCAAAATGGGGGATCAGGGCTCAGGGAGGGCCACTAGCCCAACAGGGCTATTCAATTAATACTGTCAGGGATTGGGGCTGGGGGGAGCCACTAGCCCACCAGGGATTAATTTATATTACTATCGGGGATCTGGGCTTGGGGGGATCTGATTACCCTCCAGGGTTATATCACAATCATTGTTGGAGATTGGGACTGGGAGGGCGTACTAGCCCACCATGGCTACATTATTACTACTGTTGGGGATCTGGGCTGGGGAGCACTTGTGCCCTTTTACTGTTATGCCACAAGCTTCTGGCAACCTGTTCAGGTGCACCCTACATTTGGCACACAGCCACCAGGACCTGCCCGACAAAGAATTGGGTGCAGGGTCCGCGGCACATTGGCATTTGGCGCAAGTCATCTTTGGTGTGACTTGCATCATACCTTTGAGAATTGGTCCCAGAGACTTTAAGGGAGCTCCCTGGGTCCTTAAGACTGTATTTATTCTGGTGCACCACTGAATGGGGCATTGTTGGTAATTGTTTGTGGGTATTGGCTGTGGTAGTTTCTAGTGTATAGTTTACTTTATTGCTGTCTTGTTTGCCTGGCATAACCCATTGGTTCTTTCCCCAGACAGTTTGCCCCCTTCTCCCCCCCAGTAATTCATGCTCCTTTGTTACTGGACATTTGTTGTCCTTTGCTTTATTCCTGTGTTATTGCAGTATCCTTTGGAGTGACAGGTGTGTATACAGTTGACTGAACTGTTACTATTTAATGGAGGTCAGCACCCTGTCATCCATGTTATAAGAGGATCCGACCAGGTGGAGGAACCATATTATTATTGCTCTGAACACAAACTCTGGACCTGAGGCTATCTGCCCCAAGGAAAAAAGGTAAAGTCCCTCATGCATCTACGTGCTGCACGAAGTACCCTTCGGGTGGAGACACACAGACAGGTATTAACTGAAATGGATTTCCCTACCTACTCTATTAAGAGGGTTCCCTCTGATTCCATTGGAAAGCAAACATTTGCCCAGGCTTATTTTGAAGGCTTGTGATGTCTTCTTGTCCACTGCCTCTGCTGGTAGATTGTTCCAAAAGTTCATCATCCTCTAGAAGAAGTACCTTCAAATATTACCCCTAAATGCACTACTTCTAAGCATCAGGGCATGTTACTGCAGAATACCAGATTAAACAGTTCTCTCTGTTCAGTTTCACTGATACACTTGAGTATACAGACTGAGATCATAATCCCCTCGCAGCCTCCTTTTCTTCAAGGTAAATATGTTAAGGTCTACCAGACTCTGTTTGTCTGTGTTCACAATACTCTGTTATCACTTTGGTGGCCTTGCATTAACCCTCTCAACTCCAGTATCATTTTTACACATATTACTCTGGTTGGAGTCTGACTGGGGCCTTGTAAAGTTATAGGAATACATCCCCTGCCCTGACGGTCAGTCACTTATCCCAGCACTCTGCTGGCCCTCCAGATAGTGGCCATGAACTGCTTGCAATACATCATTTTATGTTCTATTATGGCATTCAGGTCATTTTCCTCCTCTGTAGCACAGGAGGAGTCCCATAACGTGTATTGGTCCTACCTCAGTTTTGCCACTCCAAGTGCAATACATTGTGTTTGACGAAATAAATCTGAGACTCCAGGGGTCAGACCAATTATCCTGCTTCTTCAGATCTTACTGAAGTTTGTCCCCACCATCATGAGAGCCAATCATTTTATTCAGCTTAGTGTCAATAGCAAAACTAAGCAGCCTGCTAGAGACTCTAGCTTACAGATCATATACTGCAAATATTAAGTCAAATAATAACTGTAATTCTTCTAATGAGGATAGTTTCATAATTTGCTAATTCAATTACTGCACATTAGTTTTCTCATTCACATATGAAGATGTACTACTATTAAAATGCTGTATTTTTTCTGATGATAATTGTATGAATGAGCTTTTACTTAAAATACAGGAGAATTATCATAAAAGTGTACCGTGAAATTTTTCCAAAAGCTAAATTTAAATGGAAAACCATTAGCATTAAGAAAATAATTATTAGTGTTAAAATGAAGCAATGCTATGTCCTAGAAAAGACTGGCAATTCTAGTGGAAAATATTATTCAGCTACTGTTTGTTTTTTTTTTGCCTTTTTTTTAGAATATGAAAAAACAAATTATGCTAAATAAACATACATATATAGTTTCAGCACAATATCACAAGTACACACATTTTAAATGGCAATTTCAAGCTTTTGTTTGCCAATATTTATTTTTGTGGAAGAGGATTTGTTGAAGTCCTTGCTGCTTTAGCTCTGCCAAGTATATTTTTGTAAGCACACAGTTAACAGTGTTTTCTCTTGTTGTAAACATCCGCATGTTGGCTTAATGTTACAAATATTAATGTGATATAGCCCAGCCTGTATATCATAAAATATTGTCATGCTTTTCAACTTTTTAAATGCCATTTCAGCCTGAACCTACTGTGGTTGTGATGATCTCATGGCAATCCTGTTATCTTTATTTTTCATATATTCTGTATTGAGTGTGGGGTGGGCCTGAAAAGTCACCTATTGTAAATATATATAAAGTCATTTAAGATCCCACCATTATCACCCCCTCCAGTGGACTGGGAGTTGACAATGTGTAGCAATGCAAATTATGGTGTATTCACCGAGGTAATTAGGGTATTGGGGGTCAGTTTTAAAAGGTGAGTCCTTTTTTAAAGACGGTATTGTGTGAGGAGGCAGGGCACCTCTTTTGTCAAACATGTTGGAGGGCATGAGAGTGGGTAGAATGTGGGAGACCACCAGGGGGTAAAGGGACAATGAGACTAGCCCTGGTTACCCAAAGGAATAGGAAATATTTCTGAAAGGCTTTTTTAATTTTAAATATGGTATGGCCTAATAAAGGATACCAACTAATAATAGTCAAATACTGTATGGGCCCCACAAATTAGAATATTTGGCTAATAGTAAGGAGAACTTATTCATACACCCCTATTTATAACTGTGTCCAGCAATTATATAGAAGCTTTCACATGTCTTTAATGGGGCACCATCTCCCACTCTTCACACATTTTTAACTGGCAGTTCTCCCCAAGTCCCACTTGTGGCCCAGTTCCTCAACTACCCCATCACTAAAGAGGAGCCCAAACATGTGATCCCATTCCTGGCAACAATTTAATTTCCCTAGTCTTGCTAGTCTCCCCGCAGATTGTTATTGACTGCTCCATGAACTACTGTAATAGTCCTCAACTCCTCATAGCACTACAGATAGCTGTAAAGGTGGGTAGAGTTCTTCCACCAACAGGAGACACACTGACCACTATGCTTCCTAAGCTAGTTAAGGACCCACATGACTGTGGTAACTGCTAGCCTATATCTCTTTGTTATAACTGATATTAAGTTTTTTCAAAAATAAGCAAAAACAATAACGAAGTATACAGTACAGCAAGAGTAATACAGGTGTACAAAGTAAACAGACAATATTAATGCTTGACATAAAATGCTTGATATCATTATTGTCAGTCAGACTGAGATAGGATCCCATATCAGGTGTTACCTGGAAGAGAGGATCAGAAGTTTGGGCCCCCTCCTCTGTGATACAGGTCATGAAAGTCTAACATTCCTACCAAAGGATGCCTCCCCCAGCCCATTCCAAGCTATAGCTCCCCAACCTGTACCCCTCTCTCCAAGGAACATGTACCTCAAGTGACAAACTGGGAATCATTCAAGATGATGTATTTTGTCCATCTACAGTAAGCCAGAATTCTTCAAATGAGAATGTCTGATTTCTCAATTATTTGACTTTCTCATGGCTATAAATTAAGGTGGCCATAGTGTGCCAGTTTTCAACAGTCAGTACTTTGGGGGTTAACCACAGGTGGGTCAGCACTTTTTTGATCTCCAATGTATTATCAATAAGAGCCACAAAGTGTGCTGCCCATGATTGGGCATCCTAACAGAGTATTGACAAAAAGTCTAAGAGGGAGTAACGACTTATGTTGCAGAAACATATCCACGAGAGTTGGTATGATTGCCTCCCTGTAGGGGAATTAACTGGAAAATTACTAAAGATGTGTGTTTGGTCATCAAATGTGGCACTACAACCCCTACAACATTTACACATATCAGGAAGCACATACTATATTTCATCGTCACCATTGGCATGTAGAAAAAACAAGACTGGCAGTTCCAGGGGAATTTCTGTCAACTGGTGGCTTCTGTAATTCTACACAGCTGTGGTGTGTACTTGTGCTGGACTACTGTATGTCTCTTGAAAACATAGACTGCTGCATTTGTTGTAGACTGTGATAACGTTTTCTTTTGACCAACAGTGTTGTGTGGATGGACTGAAATATTGATTACAAAATCATATATACATACTGTTACATAAATAAATAAGTATGTACATAGTTACATACATATAGGCATAGGTTTAGAGGGGAGACATTATCAGTTAATTGAGTTCCTCTCTCCTTACCAGCTCATTTAAAATAACCTGTCAACCCTTTTTCTTCAAGGTGCTGTATGTGTAGAGCCTGAACTGGACAGTCACTCCAGTATCAGCTGACACCACATGCTATGGCACTCTATTCCATGTGCTCACCACTCTGTCTGTAAAGTAGTTGTCCCTGATGTTCCCCTTGTATGTATTTTCCTTCAGTGACTTTGAGTATCCCATTGTCCTTTAATCATTGTATTTGGTTCAATGGTGTTATCCCCTCCTAGATACTTGATAACTGCAATCATGTCTCCCTTGAGACATTTCATTTCCATGGAGAACAGTCCCAGTTCTGCCTGCCATTTCTTATATACCATGTTTATCAAGCTGTCAGATCCAGGCCAACCTGTAGAAAACTCACATAGGATTGACCCTTATTACTGTTATATAATAATTGCCTCCTCTCATATAGGGTTCATATGGGCAAAATAGGAGCAGTCAACATAAAACCCTTGAAAATCTAGTGTGGTCTGCCTCTAGGTAGGGCACCCCTGTTGGTGCATTCACATTGAACTCAGAATGTCTTTGATTCTGTAGAGTTGGATTATTTATTGCAAACAGTAAGGCAGTAAGAATCAGCCAAAATGTCCAGAAATCAATAGAGAACAGTGTGATCTATAAAGGTAACACAGCATCAGTCTGACTCCGAATTAATGGATTTTCAAACTATTTCTCATACAAATAAAAGCTGTTTATGGTGTCTTCTCTCACCACTATCTTTAACTGCTATGGAACCCTTGACAGGTTGTGCTAAGGAAAATTAGGAGATCAAAATGATTAAAGTTTTAAAAAGGAAAAAATGAAAAAAGGAAAAAGTAGGGAGATTTTCAAACATTAAAGTAGACTTTGAGGCTCACTGGAGGTAGATCAGATGCAGCTGACTGGGCCATATGTTATTCTACAACCTCTGCACCTTCTACCTCAGAGTCAGAGCCCAAATCTTCTGGGAGCTGAACATTAATTTCAAGAACCTCTTTGCTGCATCACAATCCTCAAATATCTATACCTTTCTTTGTAAAGTGACCTTTAAACATGCTGGTGTAAGTACAGGAAAGAGATCAGACCCCGGCCTCTTTGAGTTTTGAAAGGATAAGTAGAACACCCTTCTCCATTGTCTAGTGATTATACAAAAATCCAGGTACGGGTGCAATCTGAATTGTTTTCTCTGCCTAGTCAGTTGCAACAACTTATTTCTCTCAGCCAGAGATCAAAAAGTTAGGTACAGTATCTTGCCCCAGATGCTTCAGTGGCTGTAAGTGGAGTTATATTCTTATTAGCACCCCATTGTGTAGGCTTTGACTTGATAGGAGGAGAAAATACTAACTCCAACAAAAGGGAAGGATCAATTAAAAAACAGATTAAAGTCTGTCGCACCTCTTCCTTGAATCACTTAAGGGTACTATAATGGGAAAGCCTATAAGGTGAAGGTCCTTTAACAATACTGTGTTTTTTCCCAGTCACTTCAACCTAGAAGACTGTGAGATCTGTTCATGTAAAGCAGCATTAAGTGGTCCTCCCACAGTAAGTGTTATAGGGGAAAGAGCTATTATTTTTTTATTTAATTAAACTGGTTTCTCTTTCCCTTCTGCATGAGTTTCAATTGCAGCACAATGAGTAGATATCTCCAATAAAGGCTGTTCCCTCTGTTGAGCTGATTGATGTGCTTCATCTAGCATCATCTTGTTTGTGGTTTTCAGCTTTGTGACCATCTGTAGGCACTGCGCTGCAGGAGAGGTCCCAGATTGGACCATTCCAAGAGAACCAGCTGGCCCTCAGATCAGTGCTCCTGTCCCAGAGGGTTTGGTGAATACAAACTTCTCCATTGACCCTGCTATTATATCCAGTCAAGCATGGGAACATCAGCAGCAGTATCATTATCACAAAACAGTAAAAGGACTGTTTATAACCGTGTGTTTTGGATTAAAATGGTGTTCATCCTTTTGAAGTATGAACAGATACTCATCAGCAATGATATCTATTCCATCATGCTGTGATATATCTAATTGAGATTTTTATGAGATACTGTAGTTTTCTTTGTTACCTTAGTACTATACAGTATGTGGGGAAGAAAAATGCTTGGAGTATAGACACTGAAAATAAGTCTTTATTATTTACTCTTGGATGTTCAAGTAAAATTAGATATTGAAACATGTCTTTACTTCCCCATATATAAAATACTTTTTGTGTGCCTTATTTAGTATAGTAAAGGAATGCATGAAATACTCAATATCAGAATGACTTCTTTTTACTGCTATACATGTTTGTACACATTTATTGGTCCTTATGAATACAAATCATTTTCAAAATTACCGAAGCTGGGGAAAAGCATTTAATGTCTCTCTAAAATTCAACTTATTCCATTCCATTACATAAATCAATGTAGAGGAAAAAAAACAGCAAATATGTTGCAGGTAATACCTTTGATTGGACTAACAAAATTATTTCTGAGACTAGCTTTCAAGAGATAATTAAGCTTGCCACTAAAAGGCAAGCCTGGTTGTCCTGGGACCCAGCCAGGAATGAATGCAGAGGAAAGAGGCAGGGAAGGGGATGGGACTACAAGGAAAGGGGGAGGGGCTATGACATCACAGATAGTGTCATCTGACCAGGCTGGGAGCTCACTGGCTATTGGCCAAGGGGAGGGACCAGAAGGGGTCCTGATCAGGGTCCTTATGGGGCTTTTTAAGGCCCTGTAACCCTCAGTAAGCCCTCTTGCTGTAAATTTCAGAGCTTGAACTACAGCACATCATTGGCAATCTAAGGTAAGGCACTCAGGCAGGAGCTGTGTTATAATGTTGTGGTTTTGGATTACATGCATTGGGTAAACTGTGAGGCATCCTGTGTAGGCAGAGACACAGATAGAAAAAAAAATGCATATCTTTACGAAGCAGAAGAGATAGGGCAGAGTGTTTGGTCTTGGGGAATAAAGATGACCCTGTTTACTGGTATTATGGTTGTGAATTGAACTGTGATGCAGTCTGTGTAGGGACCATGGGTCGCAGGACCATGTGGTGGTGGTGGTGCTGCATGGTGCATTTGCGGAGATGCAGGTGGAAGGTGCAGAATGCATATTGTTTCAGAAGCATAGGATTTAGGGCAGAGTGTTTGGCTTGGTGGGCCCAGTGCTAGACCCTGTTTGCTAGTATGGTGGGAGCCGATCTGCATGATTGATGGCAGTGGATAGCAGGGGAAAGGAGCACAGCACATTCAGCAGCAGCACGTGGAGTTGGTAGCTGCAGGTGGGGGGCCAGCAAGAGGCCTGGCATTAGGCCACGTGGTTTTGACATTGGGGGTGTTTAGAGTTAGTTAGATAGCCTGCTGTGGTGAGGTTTGCTGGCACAGCACAAGCAGTGAAGGCAAGTGTGGCTGCTGCATGGGATGCAGGTCAAAGTACCACGTGATGTCACAGCATGGTACACTGTGAAAGCGATGGGTCCCAGGAGGCATGCCAAGGTTGCAGGTTTGAGTGGTGGTGCTGTGCAACAAAATAATGGTGCCACTCTGTTCTAAGGGTGCCCAAAGAGGCAGGCCGTGGATCACAGGACCCTAGTGTGGTGCTGCACAGTGCATGTTTTTACTGTGGACAGAGTAAGGTGGGTATGGGCCCAGAAAAGCAGTCCGTGGGAAGCAGGACCACATGGTGGCCCAGCGCGGTGCAGTTCACAGTTGGAGGGCAGCTGTTTAGTGGCAGGGGGCCCGGAGAAGCTGCATGATGGTCATGGGTCAAAGAAACGGTGCCGCGAGGCAGAATGTTAAAGGCGGCACCATTGTATGGTGGCATGATTAAATGTGAGGATGGGTATTCATTGGGCAAGGAAAGGCAGGCCACAGGTCATATGGTGGAACTGTTTGGCACATTTTAAAGGTGAGGATTCAGTGGCATTGGGCCTGGGGAGGCAGGCTGCCTGTTGCAAGACCGCATGGCGGTGCCGCATGGTGCATTTTGACATGGGGAGCTGAGGTGTTGGGGCCCAGAGAGGCAGGCCATGGGTTGCAGGACTATGTGGTGGCACTGCATGATGCATTTAGGAGGCAGGCAGAGTTTTTTGCTTCAGTTGGCTCGGTGAAGTGGGCCTGGGTTGAAGGACTGTGTGGTGGTGACGCGTGGTGCATAGTCAATCATGTGGTGGGGTATGGCCAGCGGTGGGCCTAGGGGTGAGCAGCAAGGCATGGTCACAGTGCTACAGGGTAGGAGGAGTGACTGAATTTTGTGGTGTTTCATCAGAAGGGGCATGCTGCCTGGGGGCTGGATGGCGCAGTGGCGCCAGGGTCAAGTAGTGGCCATGCTTGCGTGAGTGTTGGGGCCCAGAGGCCAGAGTGGGGGTTTCAAGGATGTGGTGGCCCAGGATGCCCTGTGGCCAGCAGGGGGACATGGTAGCCATTGGTCAGGCTCGGACCCCAGCCCCGCAAGGCATACAGTGGGCCTGCAGGCCTGAGAAGGACGGAAGGTCTGCCGAGGCCTAGCCACATGGTGCAATGACTTTAAACTCAGAGGACTAAAGTGACGCTATGGAACAGATAGATAGTATTCAATCGGATTTGGATAAAATGCCATTATGGGCCGGTCAGTGGGGTATGACAGTCAAGCTAAAATAAATAAATAAATAAAGCTGTGCATTGCAATTAGGGAAGAACATTAAAAGGGGCCTGGAGAACTGGTTCAGGAAGCCACTGCAGCATGGGGGGATAGGGCGGTGGGTGTGGGCCCCCTGAAAAGGAGAGTAACTTAGGCAGGTAAAGGGGAGGTGGGCGTTTTTTGGGTGCCCTCTTGGGAAGGCGAGTGACAGGCTGTAAATTTTATGGTATGCTCATGTGGTGTTTATTATGCACTCTAGTCACATGGCAGAAGAGATGGCACCCAAGAGAGCTCCAGTGTCAAGCGCTACCATGCTGACAGAGGCAGCGGAGCTGATGACCCAGATGACGGGATTGGTGGAGGCTGCAAAGAAAAGGGAGACAGAGGAGGAGACCCAGAAAAAATGAAAGGGGCAAGATTAGAGGTCCAGCACTGTGAAGACAATCAAGAGACTGAAGAGGGTGGGAACCCAGACCACCGTCGGCATCTGGGGCAGGATCGAGACAAACCTGATCATGGCAGGGCCACAGCTGGATAGTGGTAAGGACGATGTGGATATGAACAATGAAACAGATTTAAAGGAGTATATTGAGGGTTTGTTGGTGGACATGGTGGAGGAAGGGGTCTTAAAAATGGAACAGGCCTTATAGACCATTAAGAAGGGGGGCAAAAAGGGCATGGTGGGGGTGGGCACCACAGGGGGGAGTACGGAAGCTGTACGATGGACCACCAGGGTTCACACTGGATGACAATGTGCCAACCTCAATAAAGGACAAAATATGGAAGGGGGAGTACATTGACATTTTTGGATTGGTGGACAAGGAAATGGCTAAAAAAGTATGAGGAAAGGGAGTCAGTAGGCAGTTGGAGATGGCAGTGGCATTTGTGGTGGTAGGGCACAAAGCAGAGGAAGCAAGGATCAAGGGGAAGAGCATTGATACATGGCAGGCTGTTTTCTTGATTTATAGTGCATTGCTGCTGGAGAAGCAGCCAGACCTGGCAATCCCGCTGCTGACTTACATGGTGATCATCAGAGACGCATATAAGGTGAAGCTGGGTTTCGGGTGACTTAGATACAGTGAGGCATTCTGGAGAAGAATGGCAGCAAAAGGTGACCTGAGGTGGGATTGTACCCATGCTGAGTTATGGGTAAGGACCCTTTCAGTTCCAACAGTGGGGCAGGTAGCAGAGCAGGGGAAGAGAGTAGCACCGACCCAGGGTGCCAAGACCTGCTGGGCTTTTAACAGGGTATCATGTACGTGGTCTAGCTAAATGTTTAGGCACATCTGCTCACAGTGCAGGGGGTCAAACCCAGTGATGACCTGCAGGCAAGGGGTAACAAAGCCAGACAAGCAGCTGGGCAGGTCCAGGAACAACCCTTTCAAGGTGGGGGCTGGGAGGGCTGGGGGCCCTGGGAGGGGGATACACTCCAACTACAGTGGAATTAGGATGGGACCAAGGGATGGGGGGTTGGGCTATGGCCTGGCCCGCACCCCCATCAAGCTATGGGTGGTGGAGGCATGGACAAAAGGCTACCCTGACAAGAAAGAAGTTGAGCTGCTGAGATCAGGGTTTCAGGGAGGCTTTTCACTGGGCTTTCGAGGGTGCATGGATGGGGATGCAAGCTAAGAACTTGGGTTTCATAAGAGGAAATGAGGACACAGTCCAGGTAAAGATTCAGAAAAAGATAAGGGCAGGTAGGGTGAAGGGGCTGATGCAGGACCCCTCTTGCAGGCAGTTCCGGGTGTCACCCCAGTGGTGGTGCCCAAGAAACAAGCGGGAGAGTTCCACCTCGTACATCACCTGTCCTACCCTGATGGAGGATCAGTAAATGGAGGGATCCCAGAGTCCCTGAGTATGGTCTTTTACATGTCACTAGACCAGGTGGTGGAGTTGATCCAGGCAGTGGAAGGGGCCTGGCTGGCAAAGATGGACATCGAGTCCACATTCTGGTTGTTGCCGGTCTACCTGGTGGACTGGGACCTACTAGGTTTCCAATTCGAGGGCGGGTTATACTACAACAAAGCCATGCCCATGGGCAGCTTGGTGGCATGCTCAACATTCAAAGTGTTCAATTCATGGGTGCGATGGGTATTTGGATACTGGTATTGGCACAGGAGGGTAGTCCATTACTTGGATGACTTCCTGCTGATCGGGGCCAGCCAGGCAGAGACCCAAGGGATGTTTACAGACTTCCAGGACATGTGCAGCACCACAGGGATTCCCTGGCAGTGGGAAAGACTGAGGGCCTGGCCCACAAGCTAGAGTTGTTGGGAATCAAGGTGGACACTGAGCAGGAGTGGTTTCGACAGCCAGGGACAAGGTGGCATGACTAAGAGGTTTGGTAGCACTAGTGGGCAGGAGGAGAAGGGTGCCACTGGTAGAAGTACAACAGCTGCTGAGGCACCTTAATTTTGCCTGCAAGGCCATAAGCCAGGGCAGGGCATTTACAAGAAGGCTGAAGAGGGTCATGGGAAAGGCGAAACAACTCCATCACTGGGTGGGCATCAGTAAAGGCATGAGAGAGGATCTGCAGGTATGGGAGGTTTTTCTGGAGTCATACAATGGGATGACATTCGGGCAGAAGGAGGGGGCCTATAATACGGACATAGAGCTGTACAGGGACTTGACTGGGGTTTTTGGGATGGGGCCTACTTTCAAGGGGAGTGGATTTCAGAGCAATGGCAGGAATGGGGTGCCAGCACAATGGCAGGAATGGGGGTGGACCAAGGCCATCACATTCCTTGAGATCTTCCCAGTATGGGTGGCTCTGGAATTATGTGGTGACCAGATGGCAGGGCAGCACATCTTATTTTGGTGTGACAACAAGGGTGTGGTAGAGGTGATCAACAGGCAGAGTGGCTGTATGGAGTCAGTGGAGCAGGTCCTAAGGTGCATGGTGTTTATGGGTCTGCATTTGAACCTGTCTTTTAGGGCACAGCACATTGAAGGGACATGGAATGAGGTGGCTGACTGTCTTTCTCGATTTCAGATGAAGCGGTTCTGAGAGTTGGCACCACATGCCGCACCTGTCCAGACCAAAGTCGTGGATTTGCTGTGGGAGATTACAAGGAAAAAGCCAGGGCCTTGTACAGAGGGTCGTGGTCAACCAACACCCTGAAGGCCTACGAGGGGTCATGGGCAAGTTTCCAGGCATTTCAGTCCAGGATGGTCTGGGAGACAGAGGAACCAGTCCGGAAAGAGCAAGTCATGCAGTACATAGTGGAAAAATGGGAGGAAGAGGTAGCTTATGCCACCATGGTGGTCCAGCTGGTGGGTATCAGCTGGATGTGCAGGGACTGGGGTGGATGGATGGTACGGGCAACTGGGTCATCAAGTGGATGGTCACAGGTTGGCGGTGGGCAGGGCATGAGGCAGAATGGGAGGAGACCCATAATGGGGCCCCTACTCACGAAGGTGGTAAGGGCGTTGGACCACATTTGCAGTTCAGCAAATGAAGCCTGTTTGTTCAGGGCCATATTTACAGTCATGGCAAAGGGAGCTTTCAGGGTTGGAGAAATGGTGGCACCCAGGAATGGGGCAGACACCGCAGGCTTGCAGGAAGGGAATGTGAGAGTGGAGGAAGATAAAGTGGTCATCTGGCTGCAGAGGTCCAAAACTAACCAGTGGGTTAAGGGCACCACAGTGGAGATGTACAGACAGGAAGGGGCAGGAGTCTGAGCAGTCCAGGCCATGATGGACTATAGTAGGGTTCGAGGCCCCATGAAAGAACCTAGTTCATGCACGGGGACAGGTCCTGGTAATGGGGTTTCAGGTGGGTGCGGTACTGAAAAGGGCAGTGGCATTCATGGGCAGCACACCAACAATTTTACCCCACACTCCTTCAGGATTGGTGTGGCATCAGAGGCAGCTGCTGTAGGAGTGGTGGAGCGTGAGGTCAAGCAGGTGGGGAGATGGACATCAAACTGTTACAAGAGATATGTGAGGTGTTGACATGACTAATTGGTGTTCCTTTTTCTCTTACCACAGCAGGCTCCAAGAGACAGGTGTGGATTGTGGGGCACTCATTCATCTCCAGGGGCAGAGAGGTTTGCAGCTGCCACAAGGTTATGGATGGAGTAGTGCCTGGGAGCAGATCACACTAAAGTGTGGTGAAGAGGCCTGAGAGACATGAGGTGGTCGCAGCTGCTTCCCCTGCTGGAGGAGCTTCGGGTGCACTGGGGCAGACCGGACTGTATCATTGTCCATCTGGGGGGTAAAGACCTAGGGGCATTGCCTTGGAGGTCCCTGATGAGGGAAATTTTCTCAGACCTGGAGAAGGTGAAGAGCTGGTGGCCCAAGGTGGTGATCTGCTGGTCAGAGATCACAACCCAGAGGGTATGGAGGGGGGGAAAAAAGACCTAAGGTGATAGAGGTGGTGCGAAAGAGCCTAAACAGGAAAGTGGCCAGGGCAGTGATCAAAATGGGGGGGGGTTCACATCTAGCATAGGGATATTTCCTACAAACAGGAGGAGATGTACCAGGAGGATGGGTACACCTGATGGAGTTTGTTATATGCCTATTCCTCCGGCCCTTTTGAGAGCTAGTCTTGGAAACCAATAAGAATGGCTTGAGGTTTTAACCCACAAAGGGGGGAGCCTCATCTTCCATCACAAGTTGGAGATGGGTCAGTGTAAGGGTTTGGGAGCAAGGGAAAAGGGGTCAGGTAGTGGGGTAGGTACCATGGACTGGGGACAAAGGAACCCAGCCATGGGAGTAATGGGGAGGGGTGGATATAGAGTTGGGAGCAGATCACTGTGTCCACACCTAGCAGGGGGGAGAGATCTGAGTAAGTGTGGTGACCCAGTTATGGTGATTGAAAGGGGGGGGGCTAGATCACGTTGTTCAGACCCCAAGAAGCAATGTCGAAGGAGGAAAAGAACAAGAAAAAAGAACCACGAGAGGGAAGACAGGACTGCTATGTCCTAGAAGTGATATGGGACTGTTATGTCCAAATTGTAAATATTGATTGTTAGAAATGAATTGAGATGTAAATGATGAAATATATAATTATGCCTTTAAATAAATATTGCTAGTGAGCATCCAAAAAGTGACAAAGCAGTGGCCTGAGTTATTTCTGGGTGGAGATCCAGAGACAATTAAGCTCGCCACTAAAATGCACGCCAGGTTGTCCTGGGACCCAGCCAGGAATGAATGCAGAGGAAGGGGGGGAGGGAGGAGGCAGAGAAAGGAGGACTACAAGGAAAGGGGGAGGACCTGTGACCTCACAGATGGTGTCATTTGACCAGGCACAGAGCTTGCTGACTGTTGGCCAAGGGGAGGGGCCAAAAGGTGTCCTGATCAGGGGTCCTTAGGGACTTTTTAAGGGCCTGTAACCCTGAGTAAGCCCTTTTTCTTGCTGTAAATCCACCCTCCTTGCAAGAAAGAGATACATAGATACAAAGATACATAGACAGTGTCGGCAGATAAGGGCCTATGGCCCACCCAGTCTGCCCTTTTGAGCTTGTAAGTTCAGTTTATGTTTTCCTAGAAGTCTGTTGCCCCTTACCCCTGACCTCCAGAATTCCTTTATGTCTATCCCATTCATTCTTAAATCCCGTGATTGTTTCAGCCACCACCACTTCCTCTGGCAGGGTGTTCCACTTGTCCACCACCCATTCTGTGAAGAAATTCTTCCTCACGTTTCCTCTGAATCGTCCTCCCTCCAACTTCATCCCATGCCCTGGAGTCCTAGAACATGTTTTTCGCTTAAAAATAGTGTATTCCTGCACCCTGTTCCTCCCTGTAAGATACTTGTATGTCTCTATCATATCCCCTCTCTCCCTCCTCTCTTCCAGGGAGTACATGTTCAGTTCCTTCAAACTGTCTTCACAGGACTTGTGATGCAATCCATGCACCATCTTTGTTGCCCTCCTCTGAACCTTCTCTACCCTGTCTATGTCCTTACGTAGGTATGGTCTCCAGAACTGTACACTGTACTCCAGGTGGGGCCTCACTAGTGTCTTTTATAGTGGAATTATGACCTCCCTTTTCCTGCTGGTGATGCCCCTGCCTATACATCCCAGCATCCTATTTGCTTTACCTGCTGCCTTGTCACAGTTTCCCTACCTTGAGGTCATTGGAGATGATAACCCCAAGATCCCTTTCCTGCTTGGTGCATGCTATATCCTCACCCCCCAACTGATATATTGTGCCAGGGTTTTTGTGCCCCATATGCATTATCTTAGACTTCTTTGCATTGAATTTCAACTGCCAAACCCCTGACCATTCTTCAAGTTTCTGCAGGTCCCTTCTCATTCTGTCTACACCCACTGGTGTGTCTACTCTGTTACAGAGCTTTGTGTCATCAGCGAACAGTGAAATTCTGCCTTCTAGGTCCTGCACAATGTCACTGATGAAGATGTTGAATAGGACCGGTCCCAGCACTGATCCCTGTGGTACCCCACTGGTCACTCTTCCCTCTGTGGGTGACAGCCATTTACCACCACCCTCTGTGTCCTGCACCCAGCCAGTTACCTACCCACACACTACTGTCCTGCCCACACCCATATTTCCCAGTTTGTGTAATAGTCTTCTATGTGGCACAGTATCAAAGGCCTTGCTGAAGTCCAGATAGGCCATGTCCACTGCCCTCTGATCCACCTCCCTAGTCACCCAGTCAAAATTCAACGAGGTTGGTCTGACATGACCTCCCCTGGTGAAACCATGCTGCCTTGGGTCCTGTAGTCCATTGACACCAGATGTTCCACCAATCTCTCCTTCAGTAGTGCTTCCATGATCTTCCCACTACCGAGGTGAGGCTGACTGGTCTGTAGTTCCCTGCTTCCTCTTTGTTCCCACTTTTGTATAAGGGGACTACATCTGCTGTCCTCCAGTCTTTGGTACCTCCCTGTTTCCAGTGATGAGCTAAACAGGATAGCCAGAGGTTCAGCCACCACCTCTTAGTTCTTTAAGGACCCTTGGGTGCACCTATCTGGCCCATTGCTTTATCAACTCTTATTACTTCCAGTTCCTTCAGGACCCTTTCTCTTGTAAAGGGACTTGTGTCCATTTCTGCACCATTCTCACCCCTTGTACTCCCTTCAGACCCATTACCCTCCTCTTCCTCATTAAAGACTGAGCAGAAATACCTGATCAATATGTCAGCTTTACTGTTGTCATCCTCCACGCGGCCCCCATCCTCCCCCTTCAGTCTCACTATCCCTCCCTTTGTCTTTCTTTTTTCACTTATGTACCTGTAAAAGGTTTTGTCCCCTCTACCCACTGATTTTGCAATGTGTTCTTCTGTCTGAGCTTTGGCTTCCCTTACTGACCTCCCTGCCTCCCTTTGCTTCTCCTGGTACTTCTCCCTATCCCCTTCTGCCTGTGTCTTTTTGTATTGCCTAAATGCAATCTTTTTGGCTTTCACTTTCTTTGCTACCTCTTTGGAAAACCATAATGGTCTCCTCTTCCTTTTCCTCTTGCTAACCTGCTTAATGCATAATTCTGTTGTTCTTGTAATCCCCATTTCAAATACTGCCCACTGTTCCTCAACCCTTGATTTCTGTCCCATTCCCCTTAATGCCTCTTTCAAGTATCTCCCCATTTGCCCAAAGTCTGCCCCTCTAAAATCCAGGATACGTATTTTTGTGTGGTTTGGTTCTGCTCTTTCTGTGATTTCAAACCACAATGACTGGTGTCACTGTTCCCCAGGTGCTCCCCCACTGTTACCCCCATCACGCTGTCCCTGTTTGTGAGCACAAGGTCCAGTATTGCCTTCTGCTGAGTTGGTTCCATGACCAGTTGCTTGAGGAAGGCACCCTGAAGGGAGTCCAGGATAAATCTGCTCCTAGTTGATGCTGCTGCTGGGATGCTGTAGTCCACATCTGGAATATTGAAGTCGCCAACCAGTACTACCTCACCCTTGTCTGCCATCCTTTGGATGGCTAGCATCAGCTCCCTATATGTTTCTTCCTCCTGGGCTGGTGGTCTATAGACCACACCTGTGTGGATGGCTGTCCCCATTTTCCTTTCCAGCTTAACCCACAGCATCTCTCCCCCATTTTGTTCCTCCTGGATCTCTGTGGCCCTTATGTCATTTTTCACATACAGTGCCACTCCTCCTCCCTTCTTGCCTGCCCTGTCTCTTCTGAATATGTTGTAGCCAGGTATGGCCATCTCCCAGTCGTGGTTATCATTACACCAGGTTTCAGTGATGGCCACAATGTCTAGGTCTGACTGCACCATGACAGCCTCCAGATCTTCCATCTTGTTACTAAGGCTCCTGGCATTTGCACACAGATGAGGAGCATGGAATATGCACTAGACATGGAGAGGCACAAGGATGGAAGTGACCTCTAATGGGGCCCTGCACAGGCCAAGTGGGGCCACAGATGGGTGGCTGGTAGCCGGGTGGAGCCCCGCCAGAGGGTATCAGCCAAAAAAAGGGAGATGGCAAGGGAAGGGTTTGGGAGCAAGGGGAAAAAAGGGGGGCAGGTAGAGGGGAGAGGTACCATGGGCTGGGGACAAACAAACCCAGGCATGGGAGTAACAGGGGAGGTGGGAGGGATATGGAGCTGGGGGCAGATCACTGTGCACACCTAGCTGGGGGTAGTGGTCCAGGTAAGTGTGGTGACCCAGTTATGGTGATTGAAAAATCATGGTGTCTGGACCCCGAGAAGTAATGTCAAAAGAGGAAGAGAACAAGAATGAAGAACAATGAGAGGGAAGACAGGACTGCTATGTCCTTGAAGTGATATGGGACTGTTATGTACAAATTGTAAATATTGATTGTTAGAAATGAATTGGGATGTAAATGATGAAATATATAATTGTGCCTTTAAATAAATATTGCCAGTGAGCATCCAAAAAGTGACAAAACAGTGGCCTGAGTTATTTCTGGGTGGGGATCCAGGGACAATAAGAATATTATCTCTCGAAAACTAGTCTAGAAATAATTTTGTTAGTCCAATAAAAGGTGTCACCTGCAGCATATTTGTTTTTTTTTTCCTCTACATTGTTGACTGGACTAACATGGCTACCACATTTCCGTTTTAAGCCATTCATCATAAATGTATGAAATGACTTTACTGCCACTCAGGAATTGAAGGTAAATGGTCTAAGACTGTCTTGATGACCATTAATGCATCCTGCTCTGCATATTTATTCAGCTCCTGGAAAATAATCTGATGGTCACCCAAGGGCTCCCAGTACTCACTGATATGTTACAGCTAACCTAGAGCCCTTTCTGGAGCAGATTAAATTAAGGCTTGATCCATGAACTCATATGCATTCCTACAAGGGGACATGGGGAGGGTTCATACGTGACTTATAATTTACTTAACCAATTACCTCATTGTTTAGCAGTCCCTATGACCCTTCCAAGGAAGTATGAATAGCAATGCTGTGTTGTCTAGCTCCAAAGGTGAATAAGATGTAAACAAATAAATAATTTCAGAAATATTCACAAAAATTATGAATTGACAGTTTTCAAGTTCTTATAAGTTCACACCCCTCAACAAAATGTTATGTAATTTGCAATCCATCAAGCTACCTTTGAAAAAGTAAGCATGCCAAATGTCATGTTTCTAGCTCTATAAATGACTACGGTATGACCAAATAAAATTGTGAAAAGCAGAATTTTCTAATTTAATCTAGCCGTAGTCTCTACCTGTGTCCTTTAGTCACTGAGCCCTTATTTCTTGTGAACACATCCATGCAATCCATCCTGTTGAGTCATCACAAGAACTTGTACATCTCAATGATATTCTCCTTCCCCTCGTGGATGCCAGTAAAGGTGAACAAATGTGGAAATTGGCAACTTTGTTTGGCTTGGCCTCAGACCCAGTTGTCACCAGTTCAAATGACACAGTATGAATACTCAGTTTTGTAGCTTGTTGGTATAGAAGATACCTGGAGCATATTTGGCATAGTTTAAGAGTTTTTTGTTACTATGGTGTGTTCTTATCACAAAACAAGATAAGAGTATATACTCATAATTTCATATCAGAAGGATTTACCAAAAACTTATGACAAAAGCTATTATTTCTCAACTCAGCAAATGCAATATCCCTAAATTACTACTTCATGTGCCTGACAGTCTTATGAGCTATATCTCTGACTGCTAATCTAAGCTACTCAGCAAAGTGAAATAGTTAAGCCATTTAATAGTACTACAACTCATATTATAAAGCAGTTACCCCTTAACCCAGTAGCATTAGTGACCTGTAGTCTTGACTACTAAAACACTGTATAAGAGACTATACATGCATGAAGCAAGAGTAAAGTGTATTCTTACCTTCTCTGGCCCTGACAGCAGCCTGCAGCCAATACCTGCCTAAGACTAGCAGCCAGCAGCCATCTTCCCATGGTTTCACATCAGTGAACACCAAGAGAACCCCATTCCATTTGCAACTATAACAGTAAGTTGCCATTATTAGTTAGTACTGTTCAATCTCAATCTCAATCCTTATTTATTTATATAAGGTGCCTTTCTAAAACCAAGGCGCCTGTACAATACTAGATAAAACAATACATAAAATTAGACTAAGCAACAATATTAAAAATCATTATATGCTTTGCTAAAGAGGTAAGTTTTTAAAGATTCTTTAAAACTTTGGACAGTCGGGCTATCCCGCACCTGACGAGGTAGAGAATTCCACAGGGTTGGGGCCATAAAACTAAAAGATCTGGCCCCTGAGGTTTTTAAACGAACCCTGGGAATCTCTAGCAATCCCTCGTCAGTGGATCGGAGAGAGTGGGAGGGACAGTAGGGGTGAAGGAGATCTTTCAGGTAAACAGGTCCCTGATCATGTACGGCCTTATAGGTCAGCAAACCGACCTTGAAGGTGATTCGCCAGCAAACTGGCAACCAGTGCAGACCGCGGAGCACAGGCTTTATATGACTGGATCTAGAGGAGCCCGTCAACAGCCTGGCTGCCGCATTCTGCACTAGCTGCAGGTGGCAAATCTCAACCCCAGGAAGCCCTAGGTAAAGGGAGTTGCAGTAGTCAAGGCGGGAGGTAACGAAGGCGTGGACCAAAGTAGGCAGATCGTCTGGTGGAACCAGGTGCTTCACCCGCGCGATGTTCCTCAGATGGTAAAAAGAGGGTTTGACAACTGCTGACACCTGGGATTTAAATGTCAAGCAGTCATCAAATACAACGCCCAGATTCCACACCCGGTCTGAGGTAATTAGCGGAACACCCCCAAGCCATAGACCCAAGGGTGATCCAACCAATAAACCTGCCTCCCGGCGATCCTGGCCCACAGCCAACACCTCAGTTTTATCAGGGTTCAACCTCAGCCAACTCACATTCATCCAGTCCTGGATTTCAGCAAGACAGTTATTAAAGACCGAAAAGGCAGCATCTTGGTCGGGCACAAAGGACATGTACAGCTGAGTATCATCTGCATAGCAGTGAAAACTCAGACCATACCACCTAATAATCGCTCCTAATGGCAGCATATATACTGCGAACAGCATGGGTGCCAAAATGGAACCCTGTGGTACCCCACAGGATAGGAAGAATGATGTCGAGGAAAAAATTCCGGACACCACTCTCTGAGTCCTACCCTCGAGGTAAGATCGAAACCAACTGAGGACTGTACCAGACAGTCCACAGATAGACTGCAAGCGTTCCAGTAGCACACCATGGTCCACAGTATCAAATGCTGCAGAGATCTAGAAGGACCAAGATGGAGCGGATCTTCGATCTCGCTATTAGAGGTCATTTAGCATCGAACCAGAACTGTCTCAGGTACTATGTCTTTTCTAAATCCGGACTGGAGAGAATCGAGACATTGTGGCTGGTCAAATGATCATCTAACTGCAATGCAACCACCTTCTCAATAACTTTACCCACAAAGGGTAAGTTAGAGACAGTCTGTATTTGCCAGAGCAGTCGGGTCAAGGAGGACTTCTTAAGAAGGGCTGAACCACAGCCTCCTTTAGAGGATTTGGAAAATCCCTCTCCAGGACCTCAGACTATCTCAGCAAGGACGGGGCGATTTTATCCACACACCCCACTAAGAGGCGTGTGGGCCCGGATCAAACTACAGTTGGTCGGACGCATAATTGTATACGATCATTACAATTTCATCGATTGTGGGAGGCAGTCAGACCACACAAACTGGGTGTCCGATATCTCCTGCCAACCATCACTACTCCCATTAGAGAGGTTAGATGGATATCCGATCTGATTGTGGCAACCTTATCTGAAAAGAATAGAGCAAACTCCTCACACCGTTCTTGAGAAACGCTCTTCTGGGCTGCAGACAGATTGGATTGCACAATCTGTCCACAGTCCAGAAGAGCTGAGCTGGTCTATTCTGTGCAGCAGCAATCTCTCTGGACAGGAATTCTGCCTTCTTACGAGAGATTGCTGATTGATAGATCACATAGTGATCCATCAAGCTAAGTCTGTCATAATCCAGACCCGACCTCCGCCAGCACCTCTCCAACCTTCATCCAACTCTCCTCAACTCCCTCAAAGTCTCATCAAACCAAGGAGACTTGGGTCAAAGAGTGAGAGGATGAACACGAACAGGAGCAATGGAATCCAGGGCCCCTGCCACCGCCTTATTATAGGCAAGTACCAGCTCTCCTGGATCCATGCAATCTCGGTATGCCCGATAGGTCCAGCACCGCCATCAGGCCATCAGGGGAAACACCCCTTAAAGGGCGATACCGGGCCATCTCCGTAGGGGCCAGCCTACAAGGGGTGGCCACAAAACAGAACCCAATGGAGTGATGGTCCGACCATCCGACTGGTTCCACCACCAAGTCGGATATCTCCATCCCCAGAAGGAACACCAAATCCAGTGAATGACCACCAATGTGGGTCGAGGAGGAAATAACCTGTGTGAAGCCCATTGAAATCATTAACTGGAGGAAGTCTTGACCAAACTGTGAGACTTCATCGTCAACCCAGGCATTGAAATCCGACAGAACCAACCATCTGGGGGACCCCAATGTCAGATCGACAATGAAGTCTGCGACTTCCCACAGGAAAACATTCCCATCACCTGGTGGACTGTATACGAGAAGTATCCTGCACCCCAAACCCTCGCCCATAATACACTCAAAGGATTTGGTAATTCCCACCGGTACCTCCACTAGGTTATTGTGTTATTGGGGGGGATAGGGTGTGCTCTGATCTTTTGTAGTCTGCCATCTTCCCATGAGTCTGCACCTACAGTCCTCTTGACTATCAGCAGTTTGGGGGTTTTATATTCTTTTTGCAGGAGTTTGAGGAAATATCTACCATGTGATTGTTGGGCTACAAAGTCGGTGGCTTTTGTTGCTTGAGGATACAGCTACCACATAATTGTTGGGCTAGAATGTCTGAGGCTATTCTTCTCTTTTTTTGTAGTTGTTTGCTTGAATCACAAAGAAGAGGTACTGTCCCAAATAAACAGCATGAGGTTTTTATATTCTTTTTGTAGAAGCAGGATGCCTTCTGTGCACCCCAGGGCAGCCAGCCTGGACTGTTATGTGGCCCAAATAGACCCCCACCTGTTGCTCCCAGACCCCTGATACCACATGGAAGCCAAAGTAGATGGGCATGAATGATTTTATAGATACATCAATCTGTAGAGCTAGGAAAATGATTGGGATGCACAGCGGGGTTGTGGTGTTAGCACTCTGCTGTAATCCTCAGCATGTGTTGCACACTGTGGATGCAGCTGGGAAGGCACAGAGGATATGCAAGGGGTAAGCCTTCTGCATCCCCAAAATCAGGCACACTGAACTGTCTGTTGCCCAAATCCCCACACAGACCTGTTGTCCCAATCCCCTGATATCACCTGGAAGATTGGGCAGAAGGCTAACAATTTTATGATGAGATAAATTGATCCTCAGATTTAGAAGGAAGGTAGTTGCAGTGCAAAATGGCACTGGGGGAAATCTGCTGTAATATTCAGAGCAAGATGCAGAGTGAGAAAGTGTCTAGGAGGGCATGGAGACTATGAGAGGTATACACCCACAGTAAACCATCACTGACCACCAATCAGCCACCTTGGACTGTTTTACAGTCTCCACAGCCCCAGCCCAATGCAGCATGTTGAGTTGGGTGGCTGGGCAGCAATTTTTTATAAGTAAAGTTTGCTCTGCAGGAATATGGCAGTCCAAGCATACTGCTATATCCTGCAATCTTCTTCACTGTGTATGGCAGGGGAGCTACTCTCAAGCCAGCTTGGGCATTCAGTTGTATGAACAGTGTATGATTGACTGTATTTCTCTTAAACAACCCCTTTCCCTATATAAACCTTCCTGCTCATGTATTAGGGAGGCCATGGGATGTGGACTCCACCTTGTTTAAAAATGGCACTGTTCTGTAGATGGACAGCACAAGTCATGTGTATGCTGGTCCTAGTGTGGACTTGACCAATATGACGTAAGACATACCCACATGTATTGGTAAGACTGCTACATTTTTTAATATCTCTATTTATGCCCCCATCTTCCTCCTATATCCAAACTCCTTCAGGAATCACCAAGGCACCCATCTGCTGTTATCCCTTACTTGCTTACCAGTGCTCAGGCCATCCCCCATGGAGCCATAGATGTTCCCTCCAAGTGGGAATGAGGTGGAGGGGCTTACCCTTACAATATTACATTGTGTCAGGAGGCCAGAAAGGCAGTACTGGCAGAATGGATTCAGAGCAATGCTAGGAACTCTATCATCCTTGGGTGTAGGGCCCATATTTCTAGCTTTCTTGAGCCCCTAGGACATTGGCACACAGGGAGACCCACAGGAACACATGCAGGCAAATGCATGCCTTTGCTCCCAGATCCCGTACTGCATCCCTCCCTCCCCTAGTGTTCCCAACTGCACTTCTAACCTGTGGTCACCCAGGCGACAGTATTGCGGGGGGGGGACAGCAACCCTCCCTCCCCAGAGGAGGAGAGGCTCCAATGGGATTCTTAGTCCTCCTCCCCCTGGTTTCCTGCCAATGACATTGTGCTTGAACCCAAACTCATGTTGACAGTATCATAAACTGTAGCACCACAGCTGCACTGATGGGCTGGCATAAGATTGTTACACTTATCATGGTTGCTCTGCCCAAATTGTTTTTATTGCCTAGTGAATATTATTGTTTCTAGAATGCATTATTTTTCCTGTAATGAAAATGTAATTCCTCTGTTTCTATGTAAGAAAAAATAGCCCAGGTTCAGGTGTATGAAACTGAGGGCCCAGAATACCAGAGAGTGCTGGGTGCTGCAATGAATGTGGGTACGTAACATTGTGTTAGGTACTTGTCATGCCCTGTGCTGGCTAACCCAACCATCCACTAATTGCTGCATGATGTATTTCCTAGCACTCCTTCCCAGGGCAACAAAAACTAACCAGCAAACTAACTGGGTTGCTCTTATTTCAATGGCACAATTCAGATGTATCAGATTCCAATCTGTTTGTAGTAGTTTGAATTTTCAGTATTCATAGCCAAAAAAATGGAACCCAAAATAGTGTAATTTTAATCAGATTGCAGATTTTGGAATCTGAAATCCAAATTTTGCTGGTGAGTGCTGTAAACATGAGGTAGCTTCCTGTGCATCATGTTTAGCAGTTCATGGTGACATTGCAATTGTCAGTGGTTTCCATGCTCCATGGAGGTATTAGAGAATTGTTCCTATACCTCCAATCTCCGGACAGTAATTTTCAGGGGATATTTTGGCTACGTCCAGTTCAGATTTGGAGCTGCATGGAGGTACTTTTTTCGTAAAAATTATTGCTGCCTTGACTGCTTTTAACATTTGTGTTTTGTATATAGTACTTCCTGTGCTGCTTTTCTGTCAAGTTAAGGAGGGATTTCATCCACGAACTCTCTCTCCTAGGCCCCTGCTGTGTGTGTGTGTGTGGTTCATCAAGTGCATTTGTTTCCTCTTCAGGTAGATCAGCAATGCCACAGATTTGGCTTTTTCTCATTCTCAAAATGTTCTGGTCTCTTTAGCCCCCCACAAAAATATCTATCTAGTACTTAAAATATCCTCAGAGAAACAGCTATGTAGGTGCTGCTGGTGGCTCATCAGTCCATCTGTTTCAGGAATCTGTGTGTGTTTCACTGACTGCATGTATTGTTATGCTGTGTTTCTGTGCTATGTCTGATCTGCCTGCTGGTCCATCTTTGACTAGTCACTGAAAGTGATGGAGTGAGTAAAATATATATTTTTGTGTCATCAGTATGTTTTTTGTCACCAATAGATTGTTTCATCTAGGCTCAAAGCATTTTATTATACAGTAATTGACTGTGCCAGAGATACTCAGTATCAGCAAGCATCCATCACCTGTGCCATTCTGTTACTGTCCTGAATATTCATTGTACTTAGTATTGAACTGATTGAACTTTGATCATGTCTGGGTCTGGTGATGGTAAGCAAACCATGAAGCATAGATTTGCTGAGGTTATGGCTGTAGTCTCACTGTCTGCTGAGGGTGATGATGACCAAACTTCATGAGGTCTTGAAGAGGCACAGAGGGAGAGCAGCTCCCATGGAAGTGGCACTTGTCTCAGTGTTGGCTTGAAATCTCTCAGGAAGATTGTTAAAAAGAAGCCATCACTTAAGGCAGTTGCAACTGACTGTGAATGACAGTGTTTCCAATAGTTGAGCCACTTCTTCATCTCTCAGTGGCAATTTGACTTTGAAATGTCTGGGGTGAGGACATTCATCATCATTGTGGCAGGGCTGGGTAAAACCCTATTCCATTTGTTATGCAGAGAGAGAGAGAGAGAGAGTTAAAAGCAGGAATCTATTTTGCCCTCTCTTACACTGCCACTTCTCTGTCTCTTGACTGTCTGATTGAGTAATCGCATTTTTCTTGTGACACCTAGGAACCGGCCATTCCAATGGTCCCATGATCCCCCCTATTATCACTATTCCTCCACTTGCTATTTCTATTCTTTCTTTCTTTCAAACCTTGCTTCTCCATGGTTAGAAATAAAATACAGTATACGTGACTATTTATGTGAAGCTGGCATCCTCTGGTTTGCAAATGCAAATAATTATATTGTTGAAATGATTACAGAAAGCTGTTTGTGTTTATTAGAGAAGATAATAATGTGGAACACAGAGGGATGACATTGAGATGTATTTTGATCTCCAAAAGCTTGTTTGCAGAATTGCCAAAAGGAAACCAGCTCTGGGACAAAATGCAGTAATTTGTTACACCTTTTAGGACTATATGTGCCCTTCAGGCTACCCTCAGGATTGAAAGTGATAAAGCTTTGAGACATTTGTGAAATGCAGGAAATGTAATTTGCAATAACAGAATGCAGAGTTTAAACTGCCAGGAAAATAAATCTTATATAAAGAGAACAATGTTTTGTTTACAGAGATAGAATGAGATATAAATTAAGAGAGACTCAGATGAAGGATTGTTGTTTCAACTACCTTTAAGAAGAGCTTACCTGTGCAATTTAATTTTTTTCTAGTCTATTGTTATTGAAATTAACAAAACACTACTTAAAAATTATATAACACCTCCTTGTCTGCCTATGCTTCCTGACCTATGCCTCCATGACATTTGGTGTCAGACAAAGTGGGATTTATGCCATGCATACTATACATCAGGAGTTTTGTGTGTGGGTGCTAGGCCTTGTACAAAGGAAGCATAGAAGAAAGGTATGGATTCTGTAACAGCAAGCCTGGAAGTGATTACCAGAAGAATGGCAGCCATACTAGAAGCAGAAACAAAAGTCCAAATTGAGACTGTGCAGCTGGCCCAAGTTATGAAAGAAGAAGAAGAACAGGGAGGAACATAAACTGAAAGCATCTCTGCTTCTTCATATGGTGGGCTATACAACAAAAAGAGACTGAGAAACAGAGAAGAGATGCAGTGACAGGAGCAGTGAAGGCTAGTTGCACTGCAAGCTATCATCTCTGGGTGATATTGTACAGGTCTAGCAAATCAGCAAAAAAACACAAACAACTTAAAAGACATTAAACCTACTAAGCTGTGTCCCTCAGATGATAGCTAAGCATACCTGACAACTTTTGAAAGGATTGCTGGAGCCTGCCAGTGGCAAAAACAACAATGGGCAGTGAGGCTGGTCCCTTATCAGACAGGTAAAGTCCAACTTACCTACAGCAATATGGACACTGCAGTCAGAAATCTATGACCTTGTGAAAAGAGAAACCCTTAAAAGTTATGGGATGTCAGAAAAGACCTACAGGCAGAAATTCCAGTCCATAAAGTACCATTCAGTCGACAGTCCTCATGATGTCTTCACCCAACTCAGGGAACTCCTCTTTAAGTGGCTCCAACCAGATGCAAAACTGTCCTACAGATCATCGACATATGTGCCTTGGAGCAATTCATCAACATCCTTCCTACAGACATGCAGTTTTGACTAAAAGAACACTGATCAGAAAGTTGGGAAAAGGCAGTTTTTTTGACTAAGGACTATCAAATGGCAAGGCAGACACCACAGAAGTGAAGTAACAGCCAAGAAATGGTGAGATCCTCTTTTTCCCAGTTTAACTCCAGATAAGATAAGCAGTCTGATGGGGATAACAAAGATTCTATTTGCTATAACTGTAATTTGTCAGGCAATACTGCAAGAAACTGCTATAAAAATAAGTTGTGTTACACTGGATCAAATTTGGCCTTAGCAAATTGGGGCAAGTATTTAACAGATGCCAAGATTTGAGTTAAGACAGTGAAGGAACTTACAGATTTGGGAAACAGATAGACCCTGCTGCATGCTGAAGTTCTGGGAAAAGACTCTGCAAAATGGTACAAGCACATAATAGTGACAGAGAATGCTAGCCTTATCAGACAAAAGACATACAGACTACCAGAGCAGAGCAGTTAAGAGCAGACATGGTTAAGGAAATACATAAAATGAAAGAGCTGGGTATCATTGAATGGTGATTATAAATAAAAAATAAGGGGTGCAAAAATGTGCCTTGATTTTAGGAAACTTAATCAAGTGTCCATATTTGACAGCTATCCTATGCCCAGGATAGATTATTTGGTGGACAGACTGGAAAGTGCCACATGCATTAATACTGTACACTCACTCCTAACTAAAGAATGCAGAGGCATGCAGTAACTGCATTTTCCACTGCAGTTGGATTCTATCAGTTCATCACAACACTGTTAGATTTACATGGTGCACCCATTACATTCCAGTAGTACATGGATATAATTCTAGCCCCTCATACTGGTTAGTGTGCTGCTTACCTGGATGATGTTATGGTGTACAGTACAGACAGAAAAAGCTACCTGGAAAACCTACGAGCAGTTAGTTATCCAATCTGACCATCAGCAGATGTAGAGCACTCACCAATCTCAAAGATGCAAGGGCCTCCGTATTATGTCATTTAAAATAAATTGTATTGACACATAAAAATAATAAATACGGACACTGCCCAGCTGATGCATTTCAGATATATGTGCATCCTTTATCAAAGGCTAAACATTTATTGAACAGTAGGAGTAAAATACTCCTTTCAAATCACATCACTATGATGTGTCACCTTCACCAAAACATTTTATTGGTTAAAACATTTTTTTTAAAGTTCCTATAAAAAGTTTACCCTTAAATAATCCCCACATTACAGCACACAAGTTTCTATATACAATAAATAATCTTACTTATTTACACATCAAAATAAGAAAATACACTGTTTGTACCTTGATTCTTTACCGTTATGTCCTACCCCAGTTCTATCTGCTGATTTTGATCCCCCACCCCCGGCCCGCTCTGAGGTTTCTTGCTGACTTGAAAGAAATCAAGCCTACTTTACAGGAAATTGCCATCCGAGTTGGGGATGCCGAAGCTCGGGTATCATCCCTTGAAGAGAAGCAGGCCTGTATGGAACTAGACATAGTGGCCATGAAAAGATCATTGGGCAAACTAGAAGACAAAGTTGAGGATCTTGAAGGCCATTTCCCACACAGCAATTTGGTTCTCATCGGGTTACCCAAAAGAGACGAGAGGGAATACTACTGAATTTATCCAGAAACTGTGTACCAGAGTCACTGGCCCAAGCCCCAATGGCTCGTGCTATATCATAGAGAGAGCACACCCAGCACTCAGGACAAAACCACCACCCGGAAAACACCCCAGGCTAATAATTTTCAAATTATTAAACTTTCTAGATAGAGACCACATATTATGATCTGAGAGATGACTAGCTGCAGTACAATTGGAGGGTTGACAACTAAAGATTGTAGCAGACCTAACATTAAAAGTACATCAGGCAAGACAAGCATACCACCTGTTGCTCTCTAAATTATGGGCAGCACATATTAAACACAGGCTGCTCTACCCCACCAGGCAGATTAAGCGGGTAAGGTGCTGGCAAAACGTTTGCTGGACTTATTTGGGAGTAAAGGCCTTTGAACTGGATGTCAACTTTAGTCAGGAGCAGATTGCTCATCCAGACTGCTGGAACTGTTTTGACTATTTTCAAATGCTATTGCCTTGTGTCCAGTTCTCTGCTGAGTGCCTCGTATAAGTTTGACTAGTCAGGGGTATTGTATATGTCTTTATTTCAGCTGGTGATGCTGACTTGATTTGGTCACCGTGCAAGCTACAAAGCATTGAACTGAACGACTTTTGAAGGATAATAGTTTTGGGACTGTACATCATTGATGCTGTCCATATTTTTCTTCTGTGAAAAACTCTGCCTTTAATTAACATTACACTTTGGCTTTATATTGTGACCTACAGGTTGTTTCTTTTTAGGCATTACTTTGGGGAGTATTCTAGAACAATACTATTCTCCCCATTGTTTCTTTAAAGCAGATTCAGAAATAAGAACAGTGTTGACATCTACTGGCCAAACTGGGTCATATTACCTCCCATAGGCCTTTCAGGCATATCTTATTATTCATCATTTCTACTATTAATACTGCTTGTGTGTTTGCTAATAATACTGTTTTTGGTAATGTAGTTCTTGTTAAAGAGGACACCCAAAAGCTTTTAAACTTTGGTGACTTAAAAGAGGGCCAGTTTGGGCTAGGCTTTTTTAGCCTGGTTTAATAATTGAGTCTTTTTTTTGCTGAAGGGTTTCTGATGTTTCTGTTGCTGGGAGCTGTTTAGGCATGTCCAACTCCACTAGTCAGTCTTGGGTAATTAACCCAGAATATGTTGGTTTTAATACAAGCAATGTTTTCCATGGTCTTCCGGTCATTTAAGACTTTCTGTGCCCCCATGTATGAGTTCTTTATTGGGGGTTAAATATCCAAAGGGACTAAACTATCCTTTTTATTACTGTTCTCTTACACTATTCAGCCTTGCCTGAGAGATTTAGGCCAGGGTAGATGGTTGGTGCACACTGTTTGATAAAATGTATGCCTACCTAAATTCTGCCTTGGGTGTCCTCACATTATAAGTTAAGCAATGTGATTGCATTATCATTGTTCCAGGGTCAGTACATCCAAAGGGGGGGGCATTGTAATGTACCAGGAGAAGGAGTTCTCAGTATTTAATCTTTAACATTATACAAAGGATTAGGGATGGAACCACCCCAGCCCATTCATGGACCGGTTTATGTGGAGAAAGCAAAGGGCCTGGGTTCAGTCTTTAAGAGATTTGTAATTATTTTTAGTTTTGGTGTATGATTTACTATTACTTTCCTGTGGGGTTGGGGTTTTAATGGGGATGGTGGGGTTAGAGGGCAGGGCACCCCATGCACCACCTTTGGAACTCTTCAATGAGTGTGTGATCGATAATATACAATATGGCCCAAGGGATTAATATTGTAACATGGAACATCAAAGGAGGAAGGGACAATAGGAAAAACTATATAATCCTTAGACAGTTAGCTACAATGTCCCCACAACTGACTTTCTTACACGAAATGCATATTTTGGACTTCCAAGTAACTCAACTTTGTAAAACCTGGGTTGGGCAAGCTTTTGGGGAAGGAAACAGTCCCAAAAGCTGGGGGATAGCGATACTGGTAAGGAAATCCTCCCCTTTAAATTGTTAAAAGACTATAAGGACCCAGACTGGTGGTATCTTTTAGTTCAGGGTACACTGAGTCATCTAAAAATTGTTTTGGGAAGCATTTATGGTCCCATTTTTGATTCTCCCTCATTTTTTATGGAACTTGCTATGATTTTAGCCCCCTTGCTCATCTCCCAGTTATTTTGGGTGGGGATTAGAACATAGTTTTTGCTAAAGACCTGGATAAATTGTATAGGATGCCAGTGGGTCTTTCTTCTTGTCAAAGGGCATTAAGAGAGCTACTAGATAATACAGGATTGGCTGACCCCTGGAGGACTTTGTGCCCAAGAGCACGTGAATATACCTTTTTTTCTGTCCCACACAAAGTCTTCTCTAGACTAGATTATTTCCTTATAAGCAAACATTTATTGACTCAGATTTTGAATGGCCAGATTCAGGCCAGAGTTATCTCTGACCATTCATCCATTTGTTTAACCTTGGAGATTCTGCAATTTACCTTAAGACCTCATACCTGGCCTCTTAACAATTTGTTGCTTAAAGATGCATCATTGGTATCCCATTTCACCATATATTTAACCTATACTATCCAAGTTAATAGGAACTCAGTCTCTGCCGTAGATGTATTGTGGGCTGCTTTGAAATCAGCCTGAAGGGGGGAATTCATATGTGTGGCCACTGTACATAAAAAGAAACAACAAGCCCAACTGGATGAATGGCTAAAACATATTTGCAAATTAGAGGAGTCTCTGACTTCTGGGTCTACTGAAGAGGTCCATCTGGAATTAGCTAGGCTTAGAACACAATACTCAGCATACTTACTTGACAAAGTGGACAGAGCAGCTTCTCGCCTTAAGGCAACATACATAGGACAAGGTGAAAAAGCTGGGAGCATGGGGCGGCATGGCCTAACCAGGCAGAAGATGGCAGCTTAGTTAAGTCTCTCTGCAGGGATTCATGTAATTTATCCTCATCCAGCCTTTACCAGACCTTTTTGGTGCCATCTCCTGAGATCAGACTGTTTCTATACTGCTTCGTAATATATGGGAGTTATTTTGAACCTGTGCAACCTTATATAGACTTTTCTGAACTCTGATTTGTATCACACTAGGCCTTGATTACTACTACTATGGTGGATCCTCACTCCCAACCCAGTTTCCTTGCCAGAGTGGAGGAGATGTTCTCAAAATTAATGGGTAAAATCAACGATTTAAAATCTTCAACTCACCAAAATTCAGCTACTCTCGAAACTTTCAGCCATGAAATCTCTCTTAATGACAACACAATGGGCTGCAACCCTGCCTCCATTCATGATCTATAAGCCACTGTCCACGAGCAAGACCACACTATTAAATTCCTTCAGGCCAAAACTGATGATATTGAAAACCTTAACTGAAGGAATAACTTACAGTTTTTTGGTTTTCCTGAAGGAGGGAATTAGGGGATACAATAGTTCTTCTAATGCACGTATTGCCAGCAATGTTATAATTACCTCCAGAGCTCACATTGATAAGTGAAAGATCTCACCATGCTCTGGGTCCCAGGCCAGGCCAAGATCAGTGACCTAGGCCCATTATAGCTCCCTTTTTAAATTACTCACATACAGAAATAATTCTAAAGCATGTCAGAGAAGTCAGGAATTTAATGTGGTAGGACTTCAGAATTTATATTTACAGAGACTTCTCCAAAGACCTGATTGCTACAAGGAAGGCTTACAACCCATTGAAACAAATTATTCACCAGAGAAATATTAGATTTGCCTTACGGTACCCTTCTACCCTACGTCTTTTTTTCGGGTCTTCCTTTAAGGACTTTAACACACCTGAAACCCTAGCTAATTACCTAGGTGTCTTGCCATATGGTCCCACCTCAGAAGGGCCCATCACAGAGCAGAATCCTGACTGCAGTTTGGCTTCCACTCAAACAGAAGTTCTCGCTGCACAGAATGGCAAGGGAAATCCCTCAGAGTCAGTAGTCCCCAACAACCCCATTGCAGCCACTCTTGTTCCCAGACAGTCCAGTCGGTTAGAAGAAAAGCTTCAATCTGGCCCTCGCTCATCTAGTCACCCCTGCTGTTCTAATGAAAAGCCTTCTAAATCTTCCCAGCCTGCAACTTCCTTCTCACATGTTGATCCCTCCATTCCTTTGTACAATAAGTTTGCCCTCCTAGAAGAAGATACATACTCCTCACAAGAAGATCTTTCACATCAACCTGCACAGGACATAACCCATGGCTTCTGTCCAGAGCCCCAGGATACCCTATCTGCTTATTCTTCATGGGCAGAAGTTGCTGCAAGCTCCCCCATTAAGGCGTTAGAACCACCAAATAAAAAACACAGATCTAAAGTGAAAAGCAGAAGCCATGTTACTTCTAATCCTGTCCACAAAGTTTCGGTGACATGATTTATCAACCTGCAGGATTTCTAGCTATCTATGCTTTATACTGGATATTTTGCCCAGGATACTAAAATGAAGTGCCAGTATGTTTTATGCCCAGCTACCCAATCTGCAGTCCTTTACATACGTTAACATTCACTTCCAGCAGGTTTGGATTGTAAGGGCTGTACATCGCGGTATGCACAAAATTAACACCTTTTTTTTTCTTTTTTTAACAATTTGCTGGCTTAGGCTCTCCTGGGAGTGCTGATACCTTGTTCATTTCTTTTTATATCCCTTTTGGGGTTTATATTCGAGCAGGTATTGCAATGTCTGACAGAACCCTTATTTTTGTATCCTATTCTACATTCCTCCTTGTTTAAGCGTTATGAATATACCTTCAGGATACATAGAATTGCCCTAAATTTGGATCTAGCTTAACTTTTGTTCCAAGTAGGGTTGCCCTGTAGCACGAAGTGATAAAGCACTATATTCTTTGTATAAGTTATGATCCTTAATTTAAATATATTTGCCAAAAAAAAACCAAAAAACTACAAACTACTCTCTTACTCCCTTCTGGAATATCAGCATATATAGATAATGGTTATTTTCAGTGCACTGTAACAAAGGGTCTTTAAATTTCACTCTTCTTATCCTCCCCACATTACTCTAAGCCTATAGAAATTAAGGAGTCTCCTAACTATGTAGCCTCCCTAGTTCTGGGGCTCACCAAGTCTTTTTTTAGGCCTGGTCACTCCATGCAGTACCAATTTAGACAATTTTGGGGTAAATGGAGCTGGCATCTTTTTATAAATTACCTTTGTCTACAGGTACTACCAAAGCCTTCATCCCTTACACACTATGCCACTCTTTTTTATGCTTTTTCTCCCCATGATTAGACTTGTGTAGTAGTGGCTCAACCCCTCATCCCTTATTCCTTCCTACTATCATATTTTAACTATGTTTATCCTGAAGGACCACTTTCAGCTAAATTCAATTGCTTAATTCAAGAACGCTCCTTAGAGTCCTGCTAGCGATTGTAATTAGCCTACCTTTTTACATATTGGTTCAGCTACCTAGGTATCTGGTCTCCCTGACTGCCTAACCCTTTGTCAAAGGTATTATTGGTGCTTTGTATAATAATCTTTGACTCACTGTCGCAAGAAGTTGGCACATTTTAAATGCTGATTTTGACATCCTTAACACACATGTTCTGGTGTTTTGTTTTATCATTAACATGGACTCATTAGCTTAAGTATTAAGCTGAGGTTATTACGGTTCCCTGTTCTAATATGATATAGCTAATTCCATTTGGGATTGTTAGAATATTTGTTCGATTTAATCATTAGGGTTAGACTCAGGGTTAGGTCGATATCTGTGCTGGCCTCCTTGGGTTTTTTCCTATTATTAATGACTCTGAGTTTGGTGAAAGAGTCTCCCAGCGAGTTAGCTGACTCATATTTCTCCATTCTCACAGAAAGTCTCTCAAAACTTTTTCTTTGTTATTTAGCTTACTAGTACTCTTGTTGTTATCAATGACTTTCCTCCTTCCCCTTCTCTATTCTAACTTTAAAAATATATCTGTGCTGCTCATGTATCATACATTTCACTTTTTTTGGCTTGAACGTTCCTGCCACTCTCTACACATATGTAAACTCTCTATATTGTATTCTGATCATCCTCAGCCTCATTTATTTGATCCTTCACATTCCAGTGATTATTTCCTTTCTTTAACACCAACAATATGAATGACATACTTTAATATACATGGAATGTGAAGGGACTTAATTCTGCTTATAAGTGAAAGCAAATTCTTTCACATCTCAAAAAACATAAAACACACGTAGCTTTCCTTCAAGAAACAAAATTATTAGCAGAGGATGTTCATAGTCTTAAGAAAGATTGGGTTGGTCAGATCTACAAATCATCCTATACTTCAAAAAAAAGAGGAGTTGCTATTCTTATTCATAACAGTCTCAAATGGTCCCCTGTAAACTCCCATTCTGACGCTGACAGCAGATGGGTGATGGTTAAATTGAATACCAACTCTGGTCCTCTTCTGCTTATTAATGTTTATGCACCCAACTCTGATTCCCTTGAGTTTTTTCATAATTTAGCTCAACAAATTCTATCCTTTAACACTGATAATACACCAGTTATTCTCAGAGGGGAGCTTAACTTAGCTTTAGAAGCAAGCATTGACAGACGTAGCCCCACCACAGATGCCCACCCTAGAAGTATTAAAGCTCTCTCATTACGAATGCAAGATATTGGATTCGCTGATGTATGGTGCATCCTTCACCTCTGTGATCATGAATTTACTTTTTACTCCTCTCTACATAAGACATACAGTAGAATTGACTACTGGTTAGCCTTTCCCGTTATAATGGAAAAACTATTGATTCATCCATTTCTCCCATCATAATCTTGGACTATTCCCCTATCAAATTGCAACTTTTGTGGGGCCCATTAGCACTGAAATCGTCTTACTGCTGGTTGGACCCTCTCCCACTCAAGGATCCCAATTTCTTACCCATGATCAAAGCACAAATTCAGGACTTCCTCTTTCACAATACCCCATCTGAATCTTCTATGTCCTCTGTATGGGAAGCTCTTAAAGCTACAATTCAAGGGACAATTATCAGTTATGCTGCACATAGGAAAAGAGTAAGGGAACAATAACTGGCAGATTTGGAAAAATCTCTTGAAGCTAAAGAGAATTTTTACTTGTCCTCTAAGAAGCCCTGTCCTGATTCTGAATTTCATCTTGAAATTCTTCAACTTAGAGTCAAAATAAATTAATTAATTTCTTGTAAAACCCAACTGGCCTTGTTTAAACTTAAATATAAGTTTTGAGAACGTGGCGATAAAAACGGGTAACTCCTCTCTTACCAGCTCAAAGCACAATAAATGGAACGACATATCCTAAGCCTAAAAGATGAACAGGGAACAATTCACTTTGACAACCCATCTATAAACCATATCATGAAAACCTTTTTATCAAAAACTATACTCTAACACAAACCCTCCATCTACTTTACAAATTCAGCAGTTTCTTAAATCATTACATCTTCTTCATCGTTCTACTCTTGAAACAAATTCTTTAGATGAACCCTTCTCACATCAGGAAATCCAGAAAGCTTTGTCTTCCTTGAAATCTGGCAAATCCCCTGGAGGTGATGGATTCCCTGTTGATTTCAATAAAATGTTTTCTGACACCTTATGTCCCCTTCTTCTTAATGTTTATCAGGAAGCTTCTAATACTGGGAAACTTCCCCCATCTTGCACCGAAGCAATTATAACCCTAATTCCTAAGAAGGAAAAAGACCCCACTCACCCTGCAAGTAATAGGCCCATTTCTTTATTAAACATACAGTAGGTGGGAAGATATTCACTAAACTATTAACTTCTTGACTTGAATCCTTGATTCCCAAGCTAACTCATCATTCACGAGCCAGTTTTATTTAACATAGATCTGGTTCTGATCACATATGTTCCTTATTTAATCTAATTCACAAAGCCAAATCCCTCAAGACACCAGCTGCAGCCATAGCTATTGATTTCGAGAAGGCTTTTGATTCTTTAAACTGGGACTACCTTTATCAAGTTTTATCTCATTTTGGTCTTTCTCATACCTTTTGCTCCTGGAGCAAGCTATTATATAATTCTCCTGTTGCTAAAGTACTTACTAATTCCACCCTATCCTCTTACTTTCATCTAACAAGGGGAACTAGACAAGGCTGTCCCCTATCACCTTCCCTGTTTATTTTAGCCATGGAGCTCCTGACTGCCTGTTTACATCAATCTTCTGGGATTATGGACATACCTGTGGGCAATTCAAGATATGTCTTTCTTTCCTACACAGATGACCTCTTAATCTTATTTGAAAACCTGAATGAGACTTGGCCATGTTGGTTGATTTGCTTAATAATTTTACTAACATTTCTGGCTTTGTTTTGAATTATGGTAAATCACAAACTCTGCCCCTTAATGACCACTGTAAAGCCTTTATGAACATACCACTTGGATTCCATTCATCCCACAGGGTATACATATTTAGGAATCAAAATTACTAGTAATTTAGGGAAGATATTGGACATTAACTTTAACGCCTTACTAGATAACATCAAAATCACTCTGGACGGATGGAAGTTCTTAATCTCTCTTTCATGGGGAAAATCACAGCCATCAAGGTCTCCATAACTCCCAAGATTCTTTACCTCTTTCCAATATTCCTTTAGTCTTACCATCCTCCTTTTTTGCCAAAACTGATAAATTAATTGGCAACTTTATCTTGGATGGTAAACCACCGAGATTTAACCACAACAAACTACAATCACATTGGAAAAAAGGGGGATTTGGACTCCCCTGGCTCAAAGGCTACTTCTGGGCTTTTCAAATGGCTCAAACCATTAAATGGTTTCAGAAACCCTCCCCTCATTCACCACTCTGGGTTGCAATGGAATCCACACTGTGCCTAGGAGAAGTTCCCACTTTCTTCATTTTTAATCCCATTTCCTCTAAACTAAAATTTCACCTGACTATATCATCCTCTGTTCTTTATTGGAAACTAACCCACAAATTCCTGAAATCTAATCCAACACCCTGGTTTTATGCCCCCTTATGGGACCATCCACTGCTCACTTTAGAAGATCACCCAATTTTCTGTTGAATGTGGTGGAACAAAGGCATTTTCTTTCACAGAAATATCTTGGACCAGAATTCACTCACTCTTAGATCATTCTCGGACTTGCAGGCTACATGGAAACTTCCTAAACAGGACTTCTGGAAGGTCTAACAAATTCAGGCAGCTTATAACTTTCTCTCTAAGCTGTTCAAAAAGCATTTTTGCTTTTTTGGGGGGACCCAACTGTAGTTCATTGATTGCAGAAAACCCTCCTGTGTTCACATCATCGAGCATTTTTGTTTGTGTGTGGATTAGGAATGTAAATTTACAGCACTGAGTGTGTGGGATGAAAGACAGTGACGTGTGCTGTGTGGGGGAGGGGTGTATCTGTGTGTAGGCAGATTTAAGTTGGAGAACTAGTGATTTCTTTGTGTTTTGGCAATATTTTTGTTATATAACTGTGTTACTGTACACAGAGTAAAATTGTCAGTGATAGTACAAATTTTCTTGCTGCTTGTTGTGTGAATGTGGTGCAGCATTTCATAAGGTCAGGTTGTTTAAATTACAAATTTACTTAAGTGGCACTGAGTACACTGAACTTTTGCATTTGCATCACATTCCTCATTCATTATTGTACACAAAGGGGCGGATATTCAAAAGGGTTGCACCATGTGCAATAGGGTTGCGCATGCGCAAGTCCGAATTTGCGCCATTCTGAGATATTCAGCAGGAGGCAGTTGCGCCACTGAAAACAGGCTGAGCAACAGCAGCAATGCAAATGAAGCATGTGCAACCAAAGGGGTGATCCATGCATAAAGCGCAATCACGATATTCAAAACTGCATATATGCATAATAAGCGGAACAACCGGAAGGTGCGCCACAGCGGAAATGAGCCAAAATAAAAGGCTCAGTAAAGGTGCAAGAACACTACAGGGATGCCAAGTGAGACAGACAAAGAGAGACAGACAGCGACAGTCCAGAACAGGGTAGGCAAGGGAAGTTGTGTGGGCCATAGGCTGTAGAGGCCAGCGGGGTACCGGTGCAGTGGAGGTAGCAGTCAGGATAGCGGGGGTAACAGAGCAACATCAGCCGGGGGTCACAAGCCAGGGAGATGGGCAGTGCCAGCTTCCACATGGAAGCTGTAATGAGGGGGGTGAGAATGCATGCTGCAGGGAGACGTGGTCGTGGAAGGGCCCATCGGCTGTATGCCCCCAACAGGCAGTACCATGCCTGCATCAGCTTTGAGCTGTATACAGATGTAGAGATCGTGGGCCTGTACCACCTGAACAGGGCAATACTGAGGTGGCTCTGTGAGCTGTGCAGTGATGTGATGCAGGCACCCACACGACGGAGTCATGCTCTGTCAGTGGAGACCAAGGTGACAGCCTGCATGTGCCTGCTCACCACGGACACCTTCCAGAGGCTGACAGAGGACACCACAGGCATCACACAGTCAGCCACATCACGCATCCTCACCCAATTCCTCAGCGCACTGCTGCCACATGCTGCGGAGCACATCCATTTCCCAGCACCATGGCAGGCGTACAGCAAACATGCAGGGGTTCCGCGGGGTAGCCGCAGTATGCCTGGCATGCTAGGGGCCATAGACTACACCCATGTGGCCATTGCATGCCACCTGGCCGATGGGGCCGCATATAGGAACAGGAAGGAGCTATTCGGTGTCAACTGCCAGGTGGTGTGTGATGCCACTGGCGCTATAATAATGTCTGTGCCACACACCTGGTGGAGCACATGATGCCTTCATGGTATCAGTCACACTGTGCCATCGATTCAAGTGGGGACATCCCACAGGCCATCTAGTGGGTGAGTACGCATGTAGGAATTGCAAGCGTGGGGCAGGGTGGGAATGCCACAGGTGCTATGGTAGTGGCACACAGGGATATTGGCATATGGACTGAACATGATACTTATCTCCACCATCTCCACACAGGTGACAGCGGATACCCACTCCGTCCCTGGCTGCTCACACCATACCAGCGCCCCATGACCCCATCGCAGCAATGCTATAATGAGGCCATGCCACCACATGCAACACCATCGAGTGGGTGTTTGGGATGCTCAAAGCATGCTTCTGATGCCTAGACACCTCCGGCGGTGCCCTACAGTACAGCCCCTCAAAGGCCTGTGGGATATTCCTGGCCTGTTGTATCCTGAACAACATGGCCAAAGACTGTGGGATAGCCATTCAGGTCAAGGAGGGGGACAGCGATGGGGACGCCAGCGGCGCTGGTGATGAGCAGCCCCCCCATGGATGGCAGGACCCCCGACTGATCCGGCAGGCCCAGCTGCACCGGGACACCATCACGGAGGAGCATTATGCACAAACAGGTAAGTCAAGGGGCCATGTGCAAACAACACTGTCCAGGCACAACCCACAGGCACACAGAGTAACACACCAGGGGTGCATGACAGCAAGGGGAGTGGAAGGGTCCAGGCACATAAACACACCATCAGGGAGGGGTGAACAGTCATATGGACACACACACACACACACCAGGCACAAAGCGTACATGGGCAGGTGCACAGCAGAGCAGGAACAGACATGGCAAACACACAGATCCACAGACCACACCACCACCTGTACTGTCCAAATCGTGTGTCAGATGCTGGGCACCTTGCACCTTGGTGTACAGTACAATGCAGGCATCATCATGCACCGCACCTGTGGACGCAGTTGGGATGGTGTGCAGGTGGTCCGTATGTCGGCGTGGCAGGGCAACTGAGTGCACTGCCACCATGATGCACATTGCACACAGGGCATCACCAGACAGGGCCCGCACTGGGAACAGTTTCTGTCATGTTGCACTGTGCCACGGCCACCGCAGATGTGTGGGTGGCCCCATCGTGACCCAACAGCACTAGCAGGCTGAGCAGGGGCCACATGGGGTGGCACTGATGGACCACCAGGGGTCCCACTTCGCGATCGCGACCTTGTCCGCACAGGGGTCTGCAGCATGCCAAACATAACTGCACCAGGGGTGCTCGGGATGCCTACAGCAGAACCCGGCATTGACAGGCTGGGTGTCACACGACGCCGGGAACGGGGAGTGGAGAGCATACTGTGTGGGGTGCACAGTACAGGGGCACCTGCTTGTGTGCCCAGTGCAGCCATGACAGTGACCAATGCCTGGGTCTGCCTGTCAATGGAGGCTGTCACATCCATCCACATTTGGACCATCTCTGCAAGGATCAGAGCACAGTCCCTTCTGTGCCGCTGCACAGCCACGCACAGTGCCTCCACAGATGTTGCAACCCGCCTTTGCTGCTGTACTGATTCCCGCAGCAGGTGGGTGTGCTCTTCAAATGGGTACTCTGCCACAACGGCATCCTGTCCCCCAGGGTATGGAAGGTCCTGATGCTCAACACCCCTTGAGGGTGGGCGCTGTTCACCAGGACCAGGAATGGGCATATCAAAGGGCGGTGTGCATGTGCCACCGATGGACACTGTACCCCCAGACCTGGTGGGTGACTGTTGCTGCTGCCCCTCCAACCGCTGTGCCCCAGGGACCACTCGTTCCACTGCTGTGGCCGCAACAGTGCCAGACACCTGCACAGCCACCGGTGCTGACATGCTGGCACACACATTGGAACCAGCTATGCCCAGGGGCATGTGCTGGCCTGCTGTGTGTCCGTCATGGGACACACATGTGTCACTGCCCATTGCAGTCCTTGCATCATCAATGGTGCAGGTACGTGCTACAGCCACAGTCACAGTGTGCTGGCATGCTTGCATGCCAGACTGCTGAGACACAGGCTGTGCACCCCCACACCTGACTCACCGACGACAGAGGTGGCAACCAGGCGTGCATGCTGGTGCAGTGCATGCTGGCTGGCGACAGAGGTGGATGGAACCTCCTCCAACTCTGGCAGGTCTTCCTCACTGCCTGGTCCCACCACCACCATCCCCTGAAGATGAACAGGATCTGTAACAGAAAGTGAGGACATGTGAGTGCATGTGAACAACCTCCCCCCCCAACACCACCACCATGTCATACCGTGCAGTGATGGGCTTCCACGTGTCTGGAATCCACCTCCTGGTATGCCCTCAATAGCACTCCGCTGCATTGATGCAGCCAGTCGGTCCTCAGCTGGGGTCAGCTCCACCACCGCTGGCTGGCCCCCGCCTGTGCCAGCACGTGCCGCCCTGAGGGCTGCCACCTTCTCCTTCACCCTCCTGCGGTCTGTCCCCATCTTCTTTTTGCATTCCTGCACAGGCTGGTGGCTTCCGTTGCAGGTTCATTGCCGAACTACCCCCTCCCATGCAGCCACCAGGGCCTGAGGTGCCCCCCCGTCCACTCAGTAGTGGCTCCTCTTCCAGGTAGGCCTGGAAGAGGGCCTCTGTCTCCGCCGTGGTGAAGTTGGGCCTTCTCCTCAGCCCACCATCCTCACCCTCACCTTGGCTCTGCTCGGTCATGTCGGTCTGTATAGGTGGAAGTGGACACCAGTCACTCTGCAGTCTACAGCGTTATCCCATGACTATTGGCCAGAACATCACACAGCATGCAACTCACCTCTCACCTGCAGTAACCGAATCTGCTTAGCGCAGCCCAATGTCACGTATTCATAGTGCAATGCATGCAAATTAGGAGTGGTGCAACTTTAATGACATGCTAAATGCGCCACTGCACCTTTGAATGGCTGATCAGATCATTTGCATGTGTCGGCTGAATATCGCGCCATTGCTCTTTGCGAAATATGGTTGAGCCGGCTGAGCCAATGGCGCATTTCTGTGACTGTGTGGTACACTGCATTGCGCATGCCCAGGTAGCTTACGTAGGCATCTGCCGCGCTGATGATGTGCTGTGTGTGATCAGCTATTCAGGCCACGGCCACCATTGTGCCAATGGCGCTATAGCACTGGTCACCATATGGCGCTGTGGCAGTACTGCGCAATAGTCCACTGTGGCACTGGCACGCAGGTGTCCGATCACCCAGGACATGTGGACATCCGATGGCACTGTGCATGGCCTTGCGCCACTGACCCATGACCTTGTGCCCGACCTTTGCCCCCTGGCACTGTACGTCTGCCATGTGTACGGCTCTATCGCACTGTTCGGTGACAGAGCGATGTGGTTTCGATAAGCTGTCCGAACAGTGCGATAGAGCGAGTGATGGAGTTGTATTGCGCAACATTTCACGTGGGGTTGCCGCGCTGAGGAGCACCATATTGCCACTGTACATTTTGAAAATGGCATGCAGGAGAGCACCACAATGGGGGGCTTTGGAATTAGCTAACCTGGTGGCTGTGGTGGAGCCTCACTATGGCTCACTGTTTGAGGGAGTGCCCCTGCAGGTGCCATGCACCCATGTGTGGCAGCAGGTCACCGCTGCCCTGGAGCATGCCACTGGGCGGAGGAGGACCCCGGAGCAGTGCAGGCACTGCTACGGTGACCTGCAGAGGAGGGAGCATGCTCTGCTTGTGTGCCTCAGGTCACGTGCCAGGAGGGGCATTGTGCCCAGGCCAGGAGGGTGTGCTGTGTATGCACCGGTGTTGTCTGCATGGGTGACTGTGTAATGTAATCTGCGCATGGGGGTGGGTTGGGCTGTGGTTTGCTGGTGTTTGTAGGTGTGTGCTGTTTGGGTCTGGTTGTATGGGCAGGCACACTCAATGGGGCAAGGGTCTGTCTGCTTTGGGATCTCACTGATGTGTTTCTCTTCCTTTGTCTCCCCACAGGCGTGGAGGAGCGGAGGCGGGCACAGGCTGAGGCCTGCGATGGCGGTGCTAGGGTGGCTGGCAGAGGAGGTGTGCAACAGCCACAGCCACAGCAGCAGCAGCCACAGCCACAGCAGCAGCAGCAACAGAAGCAGCCGCAGCCGCAGCAGCACCTGCTGTAGCGGCTTGATAAGGGTGAGTGTCATTACATCATGGATGCTATTGCATGCTGGGGGGGCACGGACACCTTCCATGGACAACACTACCATGCATGCAACATGTGACAGTCATTACTGTCCAGTGGCACTGCATGTGTGTGTGTGTGTGTGCATCACTGGTGGTCCATGCATGCACCGGGCACATGGCTGTGGCACTAGCATCCCACCATGTAGCCACGTCACTGGGCAGCCTTGGTTGTGCTGTGCTGGACATGGGCGGTGTGTGTGTGCAGTGGTACACATGGCCATTGCTGGCTGGTTGGGCTTGTCTTGTGCACGGTCACTGTGGGTGGGTGCAGTTCATCACAGGAGCAGGACACTTGGCTGTATGCCATGCATGATGGGTGGGATTCGTGGATGTGGACAGTCACAGACATTGACTCTGTTCCCTTGTCCTAGGTATCCAGATCCTGTGCTTGTTGGAGCAGGGCATGCAGAGGCTCACACAAGTGGCGATGGACACCCATGCATTACTCCTCGACCTACAGCAGCATGGCATGCGGCGCCGGAGGAGGCCACAGGCACGGCGCCAGGCAGGAGGAGGGCAGGCTGCCAGGCGGTAGCCAGTCATCAGCAGACCCCACCTTCCCTCTCCCAGTTGTTCACCTACCCCTTACCCACCCCCACCTCATACCCATACCCCAACCTGCCTTGTACATATGTTTGTGTTTGTTGTTCTATTGCTTCTAATTACATTTATATTTTGATATGAATGCTGTGGTGGTCTCTGATTTGCAGCTGGCTATCGTGCTCAGTTGCAGTGGTGTGCATGGCGTCAGGTGTGGTATGGTCATGGGTATGTGTGCGGTGTGTGTGGGCGGTGTCTCTGGTGTGGTGAGGCTTCCACTCCAGTATTGCTGTCTGCTGCCACCCACTGCTGGGTGGTCATGGTGGGTTGGCTTGTGTGGTTCTGTGGTTCACGAGGTTGCAGTGTTCGGGGGGCCTGGGGATTCCTGAAGTGCTGGTCATTGCGCATGGGTGATGTCTTGGGGTCACAGTGCTGGGTGTGCTGTGCACAGGGGGGGACGCTGGGCACTGGGGTGCTCCGCCCTCTTTGTGTGCCAGTCTCGGGTTGATGGTAGGTGTGCTGCAGTAGCCACACCAGGATGTCTTTGTTTGCTTGTCCCCATGGCTCAGTGGCTGCTTCATCCCTCCCCCAGTTATGCTGTGCTTGGGGTGTGGGGTACATTGTTGGTTCAGCAGTGTGTCCCTCTGCCCATCTGTAGCATGGGTGGTGTGCCCCTGCCTACCTCCCTAGTTGTGCAGTTCCATTGCTATGCTGCTGGGGGTGTCTTTGCTTGCCCTATAGCACCTCTGGACTGCTCAGCTGGGCTGGCCTTGTTGCTCTATGGCACATCATTTCTGCTCAGCTTCCCCTTCCTGGTTGTGCTATGGCGCAGTTTGTGCGATATTCAGACGTTGGCTGCTGGCGCAATTGGCCTTGCTCCATGTTTGAATATCGCGACAATTGTGCATGTGCGCAAGTGACTTGCGCTTGCTCCTGCTGTTGCGCACTTCTTGGGCGCAGTTTGAATATCCAGCCCAAAGTGTTCTGTGTTGTGTGTGCAGTGTTGTGTGCATCAAATATAATACACCTTTTAAAATTTGTGACACAGATCAGTGTAAGTGCAACTAAGCGCAGCAGTGTGAACCTGCTATCCACTGCAGCTGCCTGATTTTGTACTGTGATCGTGTTCTCTGTTCTTAGTGTTGCTGCTTGTAGTGTTGTAAAAATCTGCACTGTCTGTATTCAGTGCCTCCCCCACGTTGAAAAGATATTTTTTATCAGACTGGATTGTTTTTGTGACCCCATCAGCACCACTGGTTACTGAAGTTGTTTTAATTCCATGACAGTGTCACAACACAGTAGTCCTCTAATCTGTTGCTGAAGCCACAGTTGTTTATTTTGCTTCACATCCAGCTAGCGATAGTAGCAAGTAGTGACCCTCCAGTCAGAAAGTGAATGTATCAAAATCTGAATTTGGTAATAATATTGTGGTTGATCCTCCAAAATGTCTGCAAAGAGACATACAAGTAAAGCAGTGTGTGGCCATGGCAATGTTGGCAGTAAGAGGGTATGTGGGCGTGGTAGTAGTACGCGGACAGAGAAGTCCATTGGTGATGTGAGGAAAGGTATTTCTCCTGCAATGTTTTATACAGCCCAATCAGTAGCTTCACTGATACTTGGAGGAGATTATGTTTTCCCAGCCGGTGACGTTAGTGTTACTGGTGTTAGTGGTGGTGGAGGTAGTATTAGCATTGTTGCGTCAAGTTCTAATTCTGACCAGTGTACCATATCCAAACATATTGAGTATGAAGCAGTGCAAGTGAGTGGCAGCATAGATGATGTCATACTTCCCAGTAACATCCCATTAACTGAACCTGATTCTGATGATCATGTCAACGATAGCATACAATGTGATATTCCATCCACCGTGGCACTTAACGTCACTCATTTTCCATGCAACAGTGATTCACAGTGTGGTGAAAAAATATTACGTGATGGTGGTGTAGTTGCTGATGATGAATGTGATGATGCTGATGATGATAATGTTGCTGTTGTTGCAACATGCAGTCCACATGTTAGCATCCAAGCTGTAGATGTGGATGTGTGTGACAGTGACGTTGATGAATATGATGATGATTTAATTGACCCCAGTTGGGAACCGGAGAAAAAGAAATTAAAAGTGGCTGTGTCTGAAATTTCTGAATCTTGTTTCAGGAATCCCCCCCCCCATAAAAACTTGTGATTTACCGGTTTTAGTGGATGATGATGATGATGACGACCCAGTACTCAACATGATAGGTAGTCATGGTGGTCAGTTGCAGTCCAGATGTGCAGTGCCAGAAACATCACGTGCCTCCCACTTCAGTGCTTAAAATAACAGACTTAAATAAGCCACATCATCATGGTCACGTTAAAAGCAAAGCATCACAGTCCCTTGTCTGGGATTTTTTTGTTCAAGAAGCAAATGATGATTCAGTTGCAATCTGCCAGGTTTGCCATGTGCGTGTGAGTCGAGGTAAAAAGGGGGGGCATCTTGTGACAGGAGGACAGCATACACATCTTGAGAACAGGCACTTGGCTCTGTGGACCCAGCACAAGCTGGCAGCTAATACCAGAGTTGGGCGTTCACCCGTATCACCAGCAGCAACCATAATCAGCATGTTATCCCCTTCCATGACTGTTAAGCCCAGTAGAAAATTAAACGTGCACAGTAGTGCGGCAATATAAGCAGAGGATTACTACAGGCATGATAATTATGAGGTGGAGGACCATAATGACTTTGAAATGTTGTCCAGTGCTGGTGAGAGTAGCAATTTTTGTGGTGGTGGTGGTGGTGAATGCAGTATGTCTAGTGCAAGTGATACATCAACCCCGGTTGGCAAATCCAAAAAAAAACATCATTTCTGGGTTTGTCATCATCACTTGTGCAACCGTCTTCATCGAATGTCCACACTCCACCCCCTGCCAATGCCATTCATCACAGAGCACAACCATTTGTGACCAATACACACCCTGTAAAACAATTAAGTCAGTCCACGTTACAGAGTGTTTTTGCGCATAAGCTGAAGTACCCCCCCCAATCATACAGTGTCATATGAACTTAATGCTGCTGTAGAGGAAATGCTGGCAATCAATCTTTTGTCCTTCTCCTTTGTGGAGAATTCTGGGTTCTGGTGGTTTACTGCCCATGCCTGTCCAAAATGGAAAGTTCCATCCAGGACATACTTTTCTACCCGTGCTGTTCCTGAGTTGTTCTGTACTGTCTCAGACTCAGTAAGACATACCCTTCAACATTCCTCCTCTCCATTCATCTATTTAAGTATGGATATGTGGACAAGTGACAAAACAGCTTGGAGTTCATATCTGTGTATAACTGCACACTGGGCGCAGGTGCCGGGGGTTGTTTGTGATGCTGGTAGTGTGAATAATCAGTGCAGGAAGGTGGATTGTCATGGTAGCAATCTTCCTGGAATTTGCCAGCATGCAACAATTGCTATACACAGTGTGACCTGTTCACACACTGGTGAGAACATGTTGGACATGGTACCGACTGAAATTGGCAGATGGCTAAACCCCCTGTCATTGAGAGCTGGATTCATAGCAAGTGACAATGGGTCAAATGTGGTGAAATGCATCACGAATGTTTTTTTTCGTGTTCCATGCATGGCCCACTGTTTAAACCTTGAGGTTCAGGAGTTTCTGCAGCACCCTGACATAAAGGAAATGCTGACCATTGCATGGTGTATCTGCTCTCACTTTTCAAGATCTGGAAAGGCCCGTGACTAACTGTGGCAGTTGCAGATACAAAACAGCCTGCCTCAGCATCGCTTGAAGCTGGAAGTTGTCACCCGATGGAACTCCACGGCATACATGGCAGAGAGGTTGTATGAACAATACAAAGCCATCACAGAATATCTTGTTATGCACACTAGCTGTGACAGTTCTGGGGCCTCCATGTCTATGACAACTGAACAGTGGCACCTCATGGACTCTGTAATAACAATTTTGCGGCCTTTTGAACATGCCACACACAGGCAGTGAGTGGTGAGTCAGCTCCATTAGCCAATCAATTCCAGTGGTGCAGGTGCTGAGGCAGACATTGGTGAATGTACAGCTTAGCCTTGATGTTGCCAGAGATGGTGGTAGCAGTATGTTGTTGCAACACATGCTGACAGTATTCGACCAGGATTGTCACATTGTGAGTATTCAGTGTAGTGACAACTTTGCCATGGCAACAATGCTGGACCCACGATGAAACATGGAATTGCATCAGTACTGGAGGAGGGCCTGAACAGGTAAAATTATCAGTGATCAACTGGTTAAGCTTGGTTCATGGGCACAGAAGTCACATGCCAAGGTTTACCAAACCTCAGCAGCGTAATCCAGCTGAAGGTGTAGCTGGAGGACCAGCAAGCATATCATGCAAGGGTAAGGGGACTGTAGTTCCTAGTGGTCTGTCATCCAAAGTGGTTGGCGTCAACCTGCTTTGGGAGGCTTTGTGTCAAGTTGGTATTTGTGACATCAATGATTCCGGGGAACAGGCTCATGCATCAACAATCAGACTTAGTGTGGCACAGAGAATGGTTGAGTCATATTTGTCTGAAAACAGGCATCTGACAATAAGTAAAGATTCCATTTTGTACTGGAGTGGAAAGGTCAGTGAATGGCCAGAGCTGACTGCTATGGCACTGAAATACCTCACATGCCCACCCTCCAGTGTAAGTGTTGAGAGGGTATTCAGCTCAGCAGGTGCAATAGTCAGGGATTGTTGGACAAACCTGTCTCCTGCAAATGTTAGTTTGCTAACATTCATTAAAATGAATGAAAGGCACATACCAGCACAGACTGCAACCTCTGTATTCGTACCTTGGCCTAGTCATGGTGGTCTTGCTGATGTGGAAATGGAGCATCCTGGTGGCACTGGCAGTAGCTGCCTAAAATGGCCCAACACTGATGCAAACGATGACACAATGGAGAAAGAATTTCCCAGTGGTCAGACTTCAGACATCGATGACTGTGAGGGCAGTTTTCTTTATGAGGATGATAATGTGGTTAATGTTGGCAGGTTTTAACTGCAGTATTTAAAAGGCAGTGTGCCCCCCCCCAGACCACCACCACCGGGACTAATGTTATCCAAGTCTGCTGCCACCATGAGTCTGTCTGCCCCCATGGACCACCACCACCACCGGGACTGATGTAATCCAAGTCTGCTGCCACCATGAGTCTGTCTGCCCCCATGGACCACCACCACCACCGGGACTGATGTTATCCAAGTCTGCTGCCACCATGAGTCTGTGTGCCCATCCCGGACCACCACCACCATCAGGAATGATCCAATAAAGTTTGTCAACATGATCAGGCAGACCCCTACCGGACCCGAGCCTGGGCACACATGCAACACGCAGAAGTCATTTCATTCCATGACCATGACCATCATTAAGAACCGAACTCCAGAACAATGCTGATGAAATCTGTGAAGAAATAAAAAAATAACAAACCTTTACAGACAAAACTGAAAATTTGATTCCCCCCCCCAAAAAATAAATACTTTCCTTCATGTGCTTGAGAATTATCCAGTTCCATTTAAGTGCAAAAAATTCTCATTGAGCACTGGACGGTGCACAGCAACAGTTTGAAAATGGAGCCACCTGTGTGTGATGCAGAACAATAGCATGAATACATGTCCATGTCAAGTTCAACTCCCTCATCATCACCTACAAAATACACAACCATTTATCTATATACTGTATATATATCTACTCACCAAGACTACTATTACTGTACGTCCAAAGGGCACCTTTCAATCCAGTTGAGATGATCACTTTTCACTTTTCAGCACACAAGGAGGATGCATTCTGGTACTGCAGAAAAAAATCTGAGGACTCTGTGCCACTGTTGTGTGCATGACTGAGTGCGCCATAAATTCTGGGGGACTTTGTATGTGCTGAAAAAGTCTCATTTCACTGTGTTACCACTTGTCAATTTTCTGGACACATGGAGGATGCATTCTGGGACTGCAGAAAAAATCTGGGGACTCTGTGCCACTGTTGTGCGAATGACTGAGTGTGCCATAAATTCTGGGGACTTTGTATGTGCTGAAACAGTCTCATTTCACTGTGTTACCACTTGTAAATTTTCTAGACACATGGAGGATGCATTCTGGGACTGCAGAAAAAATCTGGGGACTCTGTGCCACTGTTGTACGCATGACACTGAGTGTGCCATAAATTCTGGGGGACTTTGTATGTGCTGAAACAGTCTCATTTCTCTGTGTTACCACTTGTCAATTTTCTGGATACATGGAGGATGCATTCTGGGACTGTAGAAAAAATCTGGGGACTCTGTGCCACTGTTGGCGCATGACACTGAGTGTGCCATAAATTCTGGGGGACTTCATATATGCTGAAACAGTCTCATTTCACTGTGTTACCTCTTGTCAATATTCTGGACATATTGAGATGCATTCTGGGACTGCAGAAAAAATCTGGGGACTCTGTGCCACTGTTGTCAATTTTCTGGACACAAGACAGATGCCTTTTGCGGATGCAGAAAAATGATGCACCAAAACAGCACACATACACAAAACACACAGACACTTAACAGAAGGAAGGGGCCACAGAATACAAAGTGTAATGCATACTGAAGACAACAAAAAAAGGGCATAATTACATACAAGGGTCAGGGATGGTGGAGGAATACATTTTATGGCACAGCAAGGAAGGTGGGGGAGACATGGTGTGAGGAAACAAAACTAATGTGGGATCCTATGGTGATCTAGCAGCAGTTCCAGCATTCACATAATTTGAAGCTGATGTCCCTCTATGTCATCCAGCTGCTGCTCCACAGCACTCATCCTCTCACTGTTCTCCTCAACCGCACTCCAGAGAACTGCCAAGTCAGACAGTGTTGCACGCACTTCTCTGGCATCCACTCCTTCAACAGGCTGACCTGCTGGTGGTGGTGGGGGTGCTGGTGGAGCAACAGGTGCTGCTGTGGCTCTCCTCTTCTTAGGGATGCAGTGCCCACTATGCACAGTGGCAACCTCTGCCACGGAACGTCCAGCAGGTGCAGACATGATCCATTCTGTGGCAACCTGTCACTCCAACTGGTGGTGATTAAGCATATGGTTGCGCTGGCCTCCAGTCCCCCAGATGACTCCCCCAGGGACCACAGTGCACCTCCACCGCACATAGGTGTCACTTAACCACACTGCTGTCCCCTCCGACACAGTCAAAAAACTGCCAAACAATGGAGGTGTGGGGAGGACCAGGCACAGGCAGAAGAGGGCCAGATGAACTGGCAGTAGGCTGCTCACACTGCTCAACAGTTCTGATGGTGGGATCCACACCTGGGCCTGGGGGAACAGGCACATCCTGCTCCAAAGGACCTTGTATTGGACTTGGTGGTGGTGGTGGTGGTGGTGGTTGAACTGCCTCAGAGCCAGGAGGCAGTGCTGGTCCTGCTACCGGGGGTTGGATACTCAGAAGTTTAGAGCGGTCCAACACAAATGGGCACCCATGCCCCCCATGCATGCGCATGGTATGACAATGCATACTACCATGCTCTCCCAGAGCTGCCCCCACCCCAGACATTCCCTCACCCTGTTCCATCTCATGACACAAGCACAACACACACACACTGTCACACACACAGACAAACAACTAAGTAGGTAAGAAAAATAAAATTTACAGAAAGAACAAATTAAGTAAAAAACAGTACAGAAAAGACAAAATAATTTAGCTTTTAAAAAAGCTGTTGGTTTAAGTATTACTTTTTAACTCTCTCTGCAATCAAAAAAACACTCCTTTCTCTAGTACACACACACTTCTCTCTCTCAGTCTGCACAGGAGAAAGTGAAACTGTCTGTGTGATTCACGTCCTTTCTGCCTGGCTAGAGAGCATGTGACTTACAGTACTGTAAGCCTTGTGATCTATAGTGGGGCTGCCAAGTCTGAAACACTAAGTGGATCATTTAGGATCATAATGAGGAACGCGAAGTCCATTAAAAACAATGACTTCACCTTACTTAGTGTTCTCATTATGCCAACGCGAAGTAGGGGAAGGGAATCTTTAAGTTGAAAATAGAGGGGTTCATTGGTGAAAGGTGGGGTTTAAACTTGTGAGGGGAGGATGGGAGAAAAGGCTGTCAAGAGGTGCCGATAAGGAGGGACTCTGTCTCCACCCCCCTGGGGAGCTGGAGGATTGTGGGAAAAGGCCGACTGGTAAAGTGCAGACCAGGGGAAAACAGAATCCCCATGGGAAAATGAGCAGGGGAAATGGAAGTATAGGGAAAGGGTGGAAGGTAGTCCTGCTAAATGCCAGGAGCTTGGAAAATAAAATGCCTGAGCTCCAGGTGATGCTAACTGAGGGGGAAGTGGATGTGGCAGTGGTCACTGAGACCTGGGCCACTGCAGGACACGACTGGGACCTGAACCTGGAGGGTTACACTATGTTCAGGAAGGACAGGGGGGAGGGAAGGGGAGGAGGGGTAGCAATGATAGTCAAAAACTGCATTGGCATAGGGGGAGTAGAGGAGGTGGAGGGAACCGTGGAGGCCATTTGGGTCACCTTGATAACAAGGGGGGGCAAGAGAGTAAACATAGGAGTGGTATATAGACCCCCTGCCCTGCCCTGGCGGAGGAGCTGGAGGAGAGTTTGGTGGCAGATGTTGGGAGATACTGCAGACTGGGCAGAGGAACGGTGGTGGTGTTGGGGGACTTAAACATGCCAGGAACAGACTGGGAGACTATGACATCCTCTGTGACCAGGTAACAGAGGTTGTTGGATGTCTTTCAGGTCGCGTTCCTAACTCAGTAGGTGGAGGAACCGACCAGGGAGGTGCTGGTATTGGATGTGGTCCTGGCAGACAGTGACCAGATTGGGGGCCTGAGGTAAGGGACCCATTGCGGGGAGTGACCATGCCATGGTCTGGTTCTGCCTGGACCTAGGAGGCTAGAAGGCTGCACAAAGACGGAGGTAACTGACTTCAGGGGACAGATTTTAAGGAAATGGGAAGGATCCTAAGGAGCATTTGGATGTGATTGAGTCAGACATGGATGCTGATAGTAGGTGGGAAATCATCAGAGAGGGGTACAGGATGCTACCAGCACCTGTGCAAGAGTAAAGGCGAAATGCGATGGGCCGAAAACCCTGCTGGTGGACCAGGGGTCCAGGAGGTGGTGCGGGGAAAGAAGGCAGCCTATAGGCAGTTCAAGTGCTCAAGGGTGAAAGGGATCGAGGGGTATGAGCTGATGGCTAGAAGGGCCACTAGGGTGGTGAGGCGTCTAAGGCAAGGAAGGAGCAGAACCTGGCCAGGGAAATTAGGGAGGGAACAAGGGTTCTTCAGATACATTGGGAAAAACGAAGGGTGAAGGGCAGATTAGCAGGATTAAATCAGGGAGAGATGGGCACAAGACCAGGGGAGCAGGCTAAGTTACTAAATGAGTACTTCACCTCAGTTTTCACCAAGGAAAATGGGGGTGCTGCATCATACATGGGAGGAGATAGAGATACTGAGGAGGGGGGGAGCCTTACCGATTGGCGGGTCTGGGGAGAGGGAGAGGCATCACTAGCAGGAGGGGGGAGGGCTAAGCAGGGAGAAGAGGTACCAGAAGTGGAAATCACAGCAGAGAGAGTGAAGGAAGCCCTCAACTCCCTTAAGACAGAGAAAGCACCGGGGCCGGATAAATTACATCCAAGAGTGCTGAAGGAACTTCCCTGGTGGAGCTTATCACCATCTCTCTGAGGACAGGGTGGGTGCTCCAGGACTGGAAGGTGGTGAATATAGTGCCTATCCACAAGGGGGGATCAAGGAAGGTGGCAGGGAACTACAGGCTTGTCAGCCTGACATCGGTGTTGGGCAAGGTGATGGAGGGCATTGTCAAGGAGAGGCTGGGGGGGACCTGGAAAAGTCAGGGTGCCTGGACAATAGACAGCATGGATTCATCCCGGGGAAATCGTGTCAGAAAAACCTTGTGGAGTTCTATGACTGGGTGACGAGTGCCTTGGACCTGGGTAGACCAGTGGACGTCCTCTTTCTAGACTTCAGCAAGGCATTTGACTCTGTTCCTCACTTGGGCCTGTTGGATAAGCTGGGAGAAATGGGGGTGGGGAACCAGAAAATCAGATGGATAGGCAATTGGCTCCAGGACTGGACCCAGAGGGTCGTAGTTGGCGGGATAGTCTCCTCCCCAAGGAGGGTCATTAGTGGAGTCCCACAGGGATCAGTCCTTGGGCCCCTCCTCTTCAACGCCTATGTCTCTGACATAAGGACAAGAATCAGGAGTGAGATGAGTCTCTTTGCGGATGACTCAAAACTGGGGGCGGTGGTGGATGGGGAGGAGGGGAGGATTGCCCTACAGGGGGACCTGGAGGCAATGGAAAGATGGTCTAGAAAGTGGAAGCTGAGGTTCAATGCAGGGAAATGCAAGGTACTCCACCTGGGGGCCAGAAACCCAGGCCAAGTGTACACCCTGGGGGAATGCTACAAGTCTCGATGGCTGAGAAGGACCTGGGGGTGGTGGTGGATGTCAAGATGAACAACTTGGAGACTTGTAGGAGGGCAGCAGCCAAGGCCAACAGGATGCTGGGATGCATCGCTAGGGGGATCACCTCCAGAAGGAGGGAAGTGATACTCCCTCTGTATAACTGCTTGGTGAGGCTGCACCTTGAGTACTGCGTGCAGTTTTGGAGGCCACACTTAAAGAGGGACATTAAACTCCTGGAGAGGGTCCAGAGGAGGGCAACCAAAATGATTTGGGGCTTGGGGACAGGACCTATGAGGAGAGGCTTGAAGAGCTAAATATGTACACATTGGAAGAGAAGAAGGACCGGGGACATGATAGAGATCTTCAGGTACATGAAGAGGGTAAATAGGGAGGAACAGTCAGGGTGCTTAGAAGGAAGGAGGAGGTGGCCACTAGAGGGCATGGGTGGAAGCTGGAGGGGAAGATTCAGGGAGAAAGAATGAGGTGCTACTTCACTGAGAGGTGGTGGAGCCATGGAATAGCGCCCTAGGGGGCTGGTGGAGGCAGAGACAGTGGAGGGTTCAAGAGGGGTGGGACAGGTAGAGGAAGGGTTCTGGAAGCAAAATCCAATGCAGCAAGAATATCCGGAACTGGGAAGGGAGAAGCCAGAGGAGGCGAGGGGGGCAGCAAGGTCAGCACCCAGGGTGGAGGCGGACCAAATGAGCAGACATGAAAGACCGTTAGGCCTATTCTGCTGGCATTTTAGTATGTTAGTAGTAATGACAAGGCAAAGTGAGAATTTTGCATTGCCCACTCCGTGTAGCAGAGTGGCAACGTGAAGTGCCCAATTTGCATTCACTTCGACAGCGAATTTTAAATTCACTGCATCTCTAGTTCACATACCAACATCATCCATTATGTAGATGATGCTGCCTTATACTGTATCGATACAAACCTTTCCACACTTCTTTCAAAACTTCAACCAGATTTTCACAGCCTCCAGTTCTGGTTCACCACTCAGGGGATGGTTCTTAACTCCCAAAAAATTAAAAGTATGGTCTTTGCCAGCACATGTTAACTATCTAATTTCAATGTCTCCCTCCTAGATAATGATGGCATGGTCATTGAGAGGGTTTGTGAATCTAAATACCTTGGTCTAACACTGGACAAGCACTTCTCCTTCAGCCAACACATAACCCAATTAATTAACAAAATCCACCAGAGACTTGGGCTCCTCAAGAGGATCAGGCAATTCCTAATCCCTGAATCAAGAAGTAGGCTGGCTTCCAGCTTACTCCTACCTCCCCTAGACTATGGTTCCATCATCTACTCCCCTCAGAGAAAATCTGTTGTGTCAATAAGCTCAAAACAGCATATTATAACATTATCAGATTTGTGACTGGGCTCCCCCATTGGACCCACAGCTCTGTCTCTACAAGGCAGTAGATTGGTTCTCCCTAGAGGACAGGTTCCCATGGACAGCTTCCATGTTCCTCCACAAAATCCTCAACAATCATTTACCTCACAGTGTCTCCTCTCTTTTCAAGAAGGCTTGCAAACTCCTCTCACTAGGATCACTGTCACATCCCCTTTTTTTGGTCCCATACTGCTACATCTCCTTGGGGCAGAGATCACTTACCTACAGATGCCCCCAAGCTTTTAAATACTCTCCAGCCTAACCTTGTTAGCAGCCCCTCTCTCAGTTCTTTTAAGGTTAAACTGAAAGAACTCCTTCTTTATAAACCCCCAAGCAACTGCCCTAGGTACTATATCACAATTTCATTAATACTGCCTAACCCAAAGGGTAACTGTGCAAATAAGACTTACAGTTTCTGCTAGCATTTCCCCTATTTTATCTCTAAAACTTTTCCCTAATCCCTGCTCACCTCATGGTTTCCTTTCCTCTCTCCCTCTCTAAGATTTCCTTAAGGTTTTCCACCTTCTCCAGTTGTGTTTTCTTATGTATACCTGTACATATTGTATAGACTTGTTGTTCATATTGTGGCTACTGATCATTAGCCATTTTTTCCTTTTCTCACAATGTAGGAAATTGTCTTTCAGTGTATAGAAGTGTGATGCTTCGTACATTTCTCTGTCTTATTCTGTATATTTAGAACCATGGGTACATATAAAGCGTATATATCCGCCACCGCTACAACTTGTCAACTGAATATTTGTGAAAAAGGGCAATCCGCCTACATGCCTTTCCAGTATAAAATAAAAATGAAATTAAATGAGAACCCTAAGGCACACCCCATACATGCTGTGCTGCCTGGGTGTTAGGGTGGAAACTGTAACCCAACATTTCCTACTTTTGTTGATTTAGCCCTAACTAGTGCATTAACAAAGTTTTTGCAATGTATATATATATATGTATATATATATACATATATATATATGTGTATATCTATATCTATATCTATATTATAGTAGCAGGTAGTACTACCATAGTTAGAATTGAGGAGCCATTTCTATATTAAACCCCAAACTTTGCACTTAATAACTTTGCAACTATTTGATGGATTTGCCTGAAATTTGGAATTTATGATCAAGAACCATAGGCCTTGGGATCTGCCAAGTTTCGTACTGGTTGGATATACGGCTGTGAGTTATTAAGTGTGATCTGTGCTTGCGTTTACATTTTCTGGAATTCTGTGGTGCACCTACAGGTCTGCAGTTTGCGTGACTGTCGAAATCTTCAGGAACGTGCATCCAGGGTCCCTGATGTGCCTTTCAAAGATTTCGTGAAAAAATATTAAACGGTTCAAAAGTTATTCAAAAAACAGTTTCCCATTATAAGTCAATGGGAAAAGTTAACAAAAAGTTCAACACTTTCGCAAATGCATTTTTACTTTCGCAAATGGGCCTGTTACTTTCTCAAATCGGCCATTTTGTTTTCAGTTGGTGATCAGAAAAATGGTTGGCATTTAAATTTGGGACCCTCTAGCAACCTAATTTTTTTTGTATTCACCTAGTCGGGCCCTGAGGATGCTTGCCATGTCTTTATTTGTGGTAAAACACCCCAGAAATATGTTTTCAAATTTCTGGAAAAATTTTCTCGCAAAATTACTTTCGTGCTCACGAAAGTGTGCAAATTTTATAGAAAGCTCAAACTTACAGTAATTTTCTAGTCTGTGGAAAATGACAGCAATTCTTTGGCACTGCACTGCAAAATAACCGTTGGGAGTTTTGGGCTGAAATTTGGAGGGAATGCAGCAGACATCTCACAGATGTGCCTTTCAGTGTTGTATTGAAAAAATATTACACTGTGGCAAAGTTATGGCACTCCAAAGTTGACAGTTTTTCCCATAGGATAACATTACGGTGCCCGAAGCATTACAGGAATCCTTTGGCACCCTGCTGCAAAATAACGGTTTAGTCTTTTTTCCTGAAATTTGGAGGGAAGACAGCCAACAGTACACAGATGTGCCTTTCAGTAGTTTGGTGAAAAAATATTACATGGCAGCAAAGTTACGGCACTCCAAAATTGACGTTTTCCCATAGGATAACATTACGCACCCGACACTTAACAGAAATCATTTGGAGCCCTGCTGCAAAATAACAGTTTGGTCTTTTTCCTGAAATTTGGAGGAAGACAGCCAACAGCCCACAGATGTGCCTTTCAGTAGTTTGGTGAAAAAACATTACAGGAGGCAAAGTTATGGTGCTCGAACTTTTCTTTTTTCCCATAGGATAACATTCGGCATTTTACCGCGCTTTCAGGCCAGATCTAGGAAACGCAAGTAGATACGGACTTTTCATCTGAAAATTTCTAGGCCCCTAATGGGGCTAAGATTCAAATTAGCAGGACAGTTGTAAATAATATGACTTTTAAATTTTTTTCTCGTCGACGGTTCCTGAGATATAATGTATTTAGTATTCCAAGATCTCATTTTCGCTGATACTCATTATTTTGCATACATTATTTGTACTCACTGTCTTTCTCAATGCAGGTTTTGGGAAAACCAGCTCAATGCGCTTACATTACTGTTACTGTTGCCCTTTCGCTTGCAGATCCGTACCTTTCACTTACCGTGGCGTCTACGCCACCATGTGCGTTATCGCTGCGTTTTCATTTGCGCTTGCGTTTCTGTTATTTTTTGGCATTTCTGTCTACAGTACTGTTTATCTTACTGTTTCACTTTACATCACCATGCCCATTGATATTTCTGTTTGCAGGCCCCATGTTGCCATGTGACAACACATCACGTTGCAGACCATTCCCGTCTACGCCACCATGTGCGTTACCCTTTCTGTTCTCATTCGTGCTTGTGTTACCATGTGTGCCACTGTTAGCATTTCTGTTTGCGTTGCTGTCCCTGTTAGTATGCCACAAATCGTAACTGGCGAGGCCTTGAGGCCCGTCACGCATTACATTCACTATTTCTCGTTATCATTCTCAAAAGAAATTAGAGGCAAAAACTCCATTTAATGCATTAGTTAGGGTTGTTCCCAGCGACAAAAGTGAGGAAATTCGCTGTTAGGGTTGAAAACCCTTGGACTAACCCCCAACCGGCATTGGGGTGCGCATTGGATCGTGGGTCTAACTCTCACCCCATTCTCCTATACTTCTGCTGCTTTACACATGTCATGCGGGGTGAGGATTGGGCTGGCAATCCAATGCACCCCAATGCGGTTGTGGGGGTGGGAGGGGTCAGGGGGTTTCAACCCAATAGCAATTCTCACTTTGTCACTGTGGAACAATCTAACTACGATACGAAATTTTGCCTCTAATATATATATATATATTGTAATAGATATACCACTCTTGGGTGTCGATGGTGCTCTGATATCGCATGCCTTGGTGTGCATCATGGCCATGCGAGGCAAGGCCAGTGCGTTCAACCACCCAAGGCATGCGTATATCAGAGCACGACCGCACACCCAAGAGTGGTATATCTATCTTATAAAATGGCCCCTGTTGTGATGAAATAGTTCTACGTGGAGATGATGTAGGGTGAAACAGATACAGAATAGGAGGAAAAAATAGTTCAGAATAGGCTGTTTAATTTGAATTATTTTTAATGAATAAACATTTAACTGGATAACAGTGTAAGTGAATACAACAGTTGAACATTCAGAATAGGCTGTTTAAACAGTTGAACATTAATAGTACTGTCACTTTAAGAGTGGTTCATTTTGGAAAGAAAACGTGTGTTGAACAGTGAATTGTACTGGCAGGAAGTGCTAATGCTTTACAGTGCAAGAACTGCTGAACTTTAACATGGGAGTTTAACAGTAGTAATATAAGTGGTTGTTCGTTTTGTTTTTATTTGTAGTAGATGTTGAATTAGAGGTTACCATGCACCGTGACGTTTGCATATCTGATTGCAAGTGGATCTTGATCCTGCATGTAAGTGGTGGGGAGTGCTTGAGGCTGTTCATTTTGTGTTTTCCTGGTGGTTTTGGTGTTTCGGTGATGTCTTCTGCAGCGCTTTTGTGGGTCTGTGGGGGACCGTTGGAGGGCAGCTGCGGTTTGGGGCTGCACTTTTATTTGTATGGAGCTTCCGGGTGACTTTTCAACAGGGAAATCTGGTTCGTAGTCTGTGAGGAAATCTTCTTCTTCGTGGTCTGTTTCACTGTGGATGGGGTGAGCTTCTTTGTCCTCTGGTGGTCTGAGGGAGGTGGTTGATGTGATTGCTGAAGGCACTGTTTTCCGTTGAGGTATCTCCAAGAAGGCAGGTTGCTGTTGCTGCTGCTGCGTGGTAGTGTACAGAGTGCTCTGCAGTGGTTCGGCTGCTGTTACAGTGGGAATCTCGGCGGTTTGGGGCAAAGTTGTGTTTTTTTGGTGCTGGTTGGCAGTCTGATGAGCTTGTGCCAGCCAGTATGTTTGACTAGTTTTTCCGATCATGTAGTGTGGGTGCCCAGTATGATTTTAAGCTGATTTCTGATTTGTGGCCTGTTACAGCCATGATCTGACGTGATGCAAGACCTGCTGAGGAGAGCAGCTGAACAACAGTTGATCTTAGGCAGTGATTTGTATATCTACGAGAGAGTCCTGCTTCAATTGACAGGTGAAGCATGAGGGAAGATAAGTAATTAATTCCCCATGGGCTCTTTACTGTACCAGATTTTCTGTTTGTCTAATAAGTCCTGTGAGGCTCTTTTGGGGTGTAGGAAAAAAGCTGTGGTTTCAGGTGGGCATTTAGTGAGGTACTTTTTGAAAGAAAGCACAGGGTAGAAAGGATCATTTGGCTGTGCAAAAACAAAGTCTCTTAAAGTGTTTTGGTTTAACTCTCTGGCGTCTTTATGATTTTTGCTGTCTGGGTTGTATTTTAGGGTTATGTACTGTAACCCATTTTCATCAGTTTTTATATGGAAAGAGTCTTTTTTTAGTTCTCTTTGTCCTTCCCTTCCCCTACGAGCCATGAATATTTGTAGGTCGAACCAGACCTTTCTGACTAGTCCTGCAGCTGTGTTTGGTGATAGTGCTGGAGAGTGCTTTAACTTTTTGAAGTCTGATTCTGTGAGGCATTCGTGGTGTTGAGTGCAGTCTCTGCCTTCTTTTCTGTATTTTTTTATGATGGAGACAAAAACATTGTTTGCAGATTGAAAATCTGTGTCTGTGACAAGATTCATTTGTCGTGATAGAGGCAGTGAATTTAAATGCCTGTTGAGTCTTGCTCTTAAACCAATAAAACTTGACACGCCATACTGTTCACCTGAGGAGTTTCTAACTGTGGCATAAAATTCTCTCAAGGTTGTGTTTAATTTATCTGGTGTTACTGTTTTTAAATCGAGTCTATTTGCTTTTCTGTTCCAGTCTGTAAATACTTTTGTTGCCCAGACAGTTTGCTTTTTAGTATTTTTTCAGCTTTGTTTTCTTCTATGTTATCTATTTCTTCAGGGTCAAGGCTGGCATGTCTATTCACTGTTTGCTGTGCTGGATTCTGAAGTGGCTGCTCAGGTAAGTCCTGTTCAAGTTCTTTGAAGAGATCATCATTGTACTAGTCATCTTTGGTGAGGACTGATGTCAGGTCCTTTGAGGTATGTGGTAATTCTGCCATTTTTTGACATTTTTCTGTCAGAGTGAGGCAGTGATGTGCTGCTCTTCTTTGAGTAGTCTCTCTGTGAGTGATGCTATTGTTTACACTTGTGGAGTGATACTGCTGTGGCTTTGTAATGAGGTTTTGGTCACAGTGGGAAGTAGTTCAGGTGTGCGGTAGCGCTGGGAGGTGTGTGGTCATTGGGAAATAATGCACGGTCATGTGATTTAGTGTGTTCAATCATGTTAGTGGGATTTCTGTCATTTTAACACACCATTTTATAAATATATATATATTACAGTGCCACAGTAGTAGCACTATAGTTAGTGTTGAGTAAGCACTTTAATGTTAAACCTTAAATTTTGCACCTTAATAACTTTGCCACCATATGATGGATTTGCCTGACATTTTGTATGTGCAGTCTGGTACCATAGAACATTAGATCTGGAAAAAGTTGCCTTACTGTTGGATGTATGGTTGCAGAGCTGCAGAATGCCAAAAAACCAAAAAAAAATTGACTTTTTGAATGTCTCTTTGCTTGCACCCACAGCTCACATGATTCGTCCATTTGATCTGAAAACTTCAGTCGGATGCACCCTGAGTCTCTGATGTGCCTTTCTACAATTTGATGTAAAAATATTAAACCGTTCGAAAGTTATTCAAAAAACAAATTTCCCGTTATAGTCAATGGGAAAAAATATATGTGTCTCATGAAAGCTGCTGCCAGTACATTTTCCTTTTGTAAATGGCCCTTTTACTTTCATGCTACCACCATCTTGTTTTCAGTTAGTGAGAGAGAAAAATCCCTGGCATTTAAATTTGGGACCCCCTAGATAAACACTGACTGTTAGGTTTACTGAGTCAGCTCCTCAGGATGCCAGTCCTATATTTTTTGTGACTACCCCCCACCAGAAATGGCATTTTAAAAATCAGCACCCCAGTACTTTTGCAAATTGCAAAAAAAATGGCCATGACACTTTCTCAAATGCAAAAATTGCATGCTGTTTTTTTCGAAACTTTTGCAATTTGTGAAAAGTATTTTGTTCAAAAACTGCAAATCTTTGCCATCACCCTGCTTCTCCTGTCTGAATTTTCAGTGACTCGCATCAGCTGTGAGAGGGCTGGTATGGAGTTCCTCTGCAATGCAGAAGGAGGAGGGGCAGCTCATAAGTTTAAAGTTCATGCTGCAAGCTCCTTGGTCAGGTAACTATTTTAAATAAGAACTGCAGCAAGCAAGAACTGTTTTGAACATTTGTGCCGTGTGTTTAAACTCCTAATATCCTGAGACCAGACTGTGCCAGTGCTTCTCCTGTCTGCATTTTCAGTGACTCCCATCAGCTGTGAGAGGGCAGGTGTGGAGTTCCTTTGTTATGCAGAAGGAGAGGGGCAGCTCATTAGTTTAAAGTTCATGCTGCTAATGCATGAGCACAGTGGCTCAAGCATGAGTGGCACAAGCACCACTCAGAAGAGAAACGGAGTTAGGAGTGGAAGTTCTGTTTCTCACCAAGTATAAACAGAAGTTTGAAAAGTTTGGTTTGGGTGTGAGGATAGTTTAGTATAAGGTTAGTTTTTCCTCTCTAGATTTAATTTAAAGTCATATCTCAGGACAATTGTCTAAATTGTTTGTTCATTTTTAGAATCCATAAAATGGGTGTTTTAAATATTTGGGTGTATTGGTTTGTTTTATGCTTAGTACTATGGCCTGCCATTACAAATAAATGTAAAGAACAGAATACTGAGGATTTAGCCTCAATAATATGTTTAAAGCATCAATGGAGGGAAATGCATGAGGACAATATGTCCCCCATAAGATCAAAAAAGTAACCCTTTTTTGATGGTAAGGGAATCTGTACCCTGTGTCAGGGTATTTAAATTACCTATGCACTTTAAATGTTTAGATAAACAAACAAATATTTACTTGATTCTGATTGTGGGAAGGGATATAGAATTAAATCCTGGGCAGTCTCCCTCCTCTTGTAAATTAATATACAACAATGCCAGAAGCTTGAAAAATAAGGTGGATATGTTGAGAGTATGGGAAGCCTCATAAAATTCAAATATTATAGCTTTGACTGAAACATGGTTGTCCCCAAAAATTAGTGATGAGGAAATAGGGTTACAAGGGTATGGGGTGTATAGGAGAGATTGAAAGGGGAAGAAAGGGGGCCGTTGTTATTATATCTTAAATGGACTTAGGACAAATAAATGTGTTGTTCATGGGTGAATTAGGTATGATTGAATGTATTTTGTTGAAGGTTAAAGATCTGAAAATGGTCCTGGGAATAATTTAGTCCACCCAAAGGCTAAATCCCCTGATTTTTGGCCAGCCCGGTGGCGCTGAGGGTTGAGGTGCTGGTCGCTACACCTTGTGCCACGCCGGCGACCCATGTTCAGGAAACGGGCATGGGTTGCAGGGGGTCAATAGGGGAGGAGATGGATTGAGAGTCTGGAGTACTGCTCTCCATCTCCAGGGTGGGGGGATTCGGGCGGCCGGTGCCTGCCTGACCCCTAGCGGAGGCTGGAGATCGACAGCACGCAGCCGCAAGCTAGGGGGGGTGGGACGTGGCAGATGCTTGACTAGCACACGCATGGGAGTGTGCACACAGTCAGTCGCTGGTGTCATTGTACGCCATGCCCGCCGGGAGGAAAATAAAGAAAAATGGAGCCCGGCAGCGACGTCGTTCCCTGGCACCATTCCTGGAGGACGCCTCCCTGGCATGGATCCGTTGGGGTGGGTTGAGTCACTCCCCACCACCCTGCCATGAAGGGTAAGTCATGGGGTGTAGAAGGAGGGTCTTATGTCCGGGGATGGCGCCGGGGGAGCGCGAGTGCGGGGGGGTTGTAGCCGGAGAGAAATAACATCCTTAAAAAAAAAAAAACCCCTGATTTTGATAAATTGACCCATTTATTACATTCACACTCCTATGATTATGAACTGCTGTTGGTGGGTGATTTTAACGCTGCATGGAATAAACTGAGGGGTAATGCATTATGGAGTAGTTTGGCCCTACTAAATTTGAATCAAAACATTGCCTTTTCTACTAGGAAAACCTCCTTTATGAATGAGGGAAATATTTTGGATCTTTTTTTTTTACCTCTGAGGGAATCCAGGTAATATCCATGGCAGTGAAGCAACCCATATTTGGAGACCATTGCTCCATTGTTTGTTCATGGGGGTGGATGGTCTTAAAAAGAAAAAAATCTAAAAAATGAGATAAATAGTCCAGTAAGGTCACAAAATTTGAGAACATATAATAAGGAGGCATTTCTGCATAAACTGAGGAAAGTTAGATGGGATAGATTATTTTTAATACCTGCATACATGTGATATGTCCAACTTGCTTAAGAGGGAGATTTGGGTCAAATTAGGAGGGAGATTGGCCTGCCAACTTGCTTAAGAGGGAGATTTGGGTCAAATTAGGAGGGAGATTGGCCTACTAGTAGGGAGATGCCATAACGTCATGAGTTTGTCCCTAAATGGCATCAACAAAATAAGAAAAAAGTCATTACAGAAATGTAATGAATTTCATTTTGTCAAGAATAAGCACTAAAAAGAATAAACAACTAGTTATGTAATGTTATGAGATACATTGTTCATCACTGATTTAATTTTTATGTGTCTTTATCTGCCCAAAAATCATGGATATTTTGGACAGAATTTTACTTAAGCAGGAGGTTTTGTTTCCCAGGAGGGAGGGAGGGAGTTCAGCCAAAAAAAACAGGAGTCTCCTGCGTAAAGAGGGAGATATCACATGTATGTACCTGAATTGGATTGGGCTGTAGAAGAATTTACTTCATTGTTCACCCAGGTATGTAATGAAAGTGCCCCTGTTAAAACTAGAATAAATAGAAATATAAATGTCCCATGGATTACAGATAAAATAAAACACAATATCCGACATAAGGCTAGATTATGGAAAAGAGCAAATAAAACTTTGGATATAAAAGATTGGGAGACATTTAAAAAAGAATGAAATTTACTTAAATATAATATTAGATTAGCTAAAAAACATATTATATGACCAAAGTTGAACAATGTACAGATCCAAAAAGATATTGGCACTTGATTCAGTCCTTTCGGCATCCAATGGTGAATAAACAACCCATCCAAATCAGGAAAAATAATATACTGCTGTCATCTTCAGATTCAGCAGAGAGGCTAAATACATATTTTATTACTCTTCCAGATATTCAAATTCCTTATGGATGTCCCGAGAAGAATGGAGTAGGGGAACATCAGTACCAACTTGGCAAAAAATTTAGATTTAGGTTAATTACCTGTAGATAGGTAAAGGAAGAACTAAGGAACCTAAAAATAAATAAAACTCCTGGGATAGATCTGATAGAAAACAGATTCTTAAAAGATTCCCTCGAGGTTATAGCCCCAATATTAACAAGACTTTTTAATTGGAGTTTATTAAGTAGAACGTTTCTTACTAAATGGAAACAAGCAAAAGTTATCCCAATTCATAAAGGTGGTTCCATGGAAGAGCCAACAAATTATAGACCAATTTCATTACTGTCCGTGGTGTCGAAGGTCTTGGAGAGATTAGTCCAAAACCAGTTGAGTAATTATTTGGAAGAGAATTCTCTCCTGTCCTGCTATCAGTCGGGTTTCCGAAGGGACCATTCCATGGACACTGCGCTCACCGACTTGGTAGACATCATTGCCTCCAAAATAAATGGAAGTGGTTTGGTGGGCATGGTGTTCATGGATCTCTCCAAGGCCTTCAGCACTATTGACCATAACATCTTGTATGAAAGAATGTTGAGTTTGAGGATTGACAATGAAACTCTTCTCTGGTTCCAGTCATATTTAACAGAAAAGGAGCAGCAAGTCCAGATTGGAGATTTTCTTTCAAACCCAGGGATTATTAAAAGGGGAGTCCCACAAGGCTCTATGTTGGGCCCTCTATTATTTATAATGTATGTAAATGATGCTCCTAAATTAGTGAATTATTTGGCTTTACGAATGTATGCAGACAATATGATTTTGTTGGTAAGTGGGGAAACATTACAGGTGGTGGAAGAATATCTTCAAAAAGACTTCAGTAATTTGGAAACCTGGTTGAGAAGGTCAAAGTTAGTTTTAAATAGTAAAAAAACAAATACCATGATATTCTTAACTAAAGGGAATGACAATTTAAATTGGTATAAATTTTTTATAAAAACATGTTGCAATGAAATATTGACACAGGTTGAATCCTATAAATACCTGGGGGTTTATATGGACAAAAACTTAAAATCTGATATCCATATTAAAGATTTGGTATGTAAAATAAATAATAAGTTGGGAGCTTTTTGGAGATCTAATCATTGTATGAACCAGAAAATGAGAGGGGATGTTGTATATCAACTAATTATCCCATGCATTGATTATGGTAGCCATATATATGGTATGGCTAATAAAACAGAACTGAGATCTATAAAAGTGCTATATAATAACTTGGCTAGATTTATATTAAACTGTGATAGACGTATGCATCATTGCGATAAGTACTCACTATTACATTGGTCTCAACTGGAGCAGAAAAGGGATCACAAATGGATTAGATTAATTCATGGGGTGGTCCATTAACAATCTCCTAGGTATTTAGTAGAAAACCTGATATATGTTACCCATGGACATCAACATAAACTCAGAAGAAATGAGGGAAAGTCTTTTGTGATACCTAAAGCAATGAATAGATATGGGAAAATGACTTTTGGTTCTAAAGTGGCTGACTTGTGGGCTCCCATAGAGGCTGAAAAGTGAAAAATTCAAAAATTTAAGCAGTTTAAGGATGAGATTGGATATGACTTGCAAATGAAGTGTATGTGTAACAATTATAGTCTTTGACTATTGTCAAGATAAGAGAATATTTGATTGTATTTTGTTCTCATTTAGGCAGACTGTAGATGTTTTTTAAATTACATTTTGTATTTACAATGTAAATTATGTGTACGTTTGTTGTATTTTTACAAAGTATTATGTTACTGTATTTATTCTGTAATGAAAGCTAATACAGGTCCATCTTGAAAATGGGATTTTCCCAATGATGTGTTACCATTTGTTACCTGTATACAAATAAACTTTTACATACAAAATGGTTGGGGATTTTGGGCTGAAATTTGCAGGGTGGTAAGCCCTAGTCCCACAGCTGTGCCTTTTCATGGTTTTCTGCCAAAACATTTAATGGGCACAAAGTTACAGCATTCCAAAGCTGAGATATTTCCCTTAGGATAACATTGCGGCACCTGTATCTCGAAAATGAAGTGAAATATGGAGTTTTTGCTACCCACAGCTCAGTTTACCATTAGGTGAACTAACCTGTAGAAACAAATTTGGTAATCATAGATTACACCAGCAGCAGAATTTTTTTCCTACTTGCTACAGTTACAGAGATATTGGCAAATTAGTGTCACAAGGGTTCCAAGGGTGCCTTTTCAGCACTTTACACTGCCTTTATCTTGTAAATGATGTGAGATACAGATTTGGTCGACATATCTCATGTGGAGGTCTTGCTATCATGATTACAACAACACTTTAATTTTTTTCATAGATGCTACAGTTGCTGAGCTATTGGTAGATTTAGTGGTACAAGGGTACTTCCTAGCCCTATAGGTCTACTGTATGGCTCTTTAGTTATGTGTAAGTGGGAGTGCAGGGCCAAGAGGGCCCACACTCCCACTAACGCATGCCAGTTACATTACACTTTCTCAAACAGAAGGGAAATTCATTGCAAAAAATTCCATTAATGCATCACTTAGGGTTAATAGCACAGCGACAAAACTTTGGAAATGTTATGTTAGGGTTAAAAAACCTAGTTCTGCATTCCCCCAACCCCCTACACACACATGCAAGACTGTAAGACACTATACGAGTCAGTCACATTTGTAAGCACAATAATCACTATACTGTATTCATTTCACATAACACTGTGTAATGATAGCACAAATGCAGTATGACCGACTCTATACTGCCAGCACAGTATGATGGCACATTATTGCTGGCATATCTTCTTCATACAATGAAACTTAGTCTGTACAAATTTTCAAAATATTGATCTTTATGTGTCATAATTTAACAATTGGCTTGCTGCAGGTATCGCTGCTACCACATAGGCATGTGGCAGCTGGAAAGACAGAGCTGACACTTACATAGTACTTTTCAAAAACTGCTCAGGTATGAAACTACCACCATCACATGTTGTTATACTGCTGTGTTACCTGGAAATACTCATTAGCAGCATGTTATTGTTAGCTTTGGATGTTACAACTGTTGCTTTCACATGTTACTTGCAAATTATACTACAACAAATTGCTTTTATTATTACTGCAATCTGTTATTATGACTGATTCACTCTATCAGAAAAAAAATGCAAACATCAAATGACTGTTGGTAGGGTTATCCAAACTCTCATTTCCAATATAGCTATCTGTAGATAACATACTGTGTGTTTCATCATTTGTTAACTATTGAAATATAGGCATCTGCTTAAATCTTAAATCTTGTTATTGACGTTTGTAACACAAAAATGCGTACTATGGGCCATCACTCATTGTTGACCAGCATGTGTGTGTACCTCTAAGGCACTCTGATGGCAGCAGAACTCATACAGTTGGTGAACCATGATGATGGATGTGTCTTGTAATATGTTTAGAGAGTTGTATGTCACTTCCGTTACCTGATGCTGGTTGTCTCTGATTGGTTGTGTTGCCTTAGCCCTTCCCCTGCTTCCATATATGTGTGTGTGTGTGGGGATGCAGAGTTAGTGTTTTGAACCCTAACATCACATTTCCAAACTTTTGTCACTGTGCTATTAACCCTAATTGATGCAGTAACAGAGTTTTTGCAATGAATATATATATATATATATATATATATATATATATACATATATATATATACATGCACATACATACATATATATATATATATATATACATACATACATATATATATATATATATATATATATATATAATTGCACAGAATTTCCATGCACGATCTTGTGGAGTAGATCTCTTGATGTGCCAAGCTTCTTTCCAGTCAGATTTGTGGATTTTGAGATGAGGGTAGAAAAAAAAAAAAAACAAGAAAAATCACAATTTGTTGCTGTTTTCCTTTTTTGTCATCGCCTTGTGCCCAGACAATTTGGAATTTTGGACTGAAACGTTTAGGGTAGAAAGGGTTTGGCTTTGGCTGGTTTGAAGAAAAAATGTTATTCCATTCCAAAGTTATTTTATTTTGAAATTTTGGTCCTAAGCATGCACTTCATGATAGCTGTATGAAGTGAAAAAAAGAATCCTTTTTCATTTGGGGCCAATCCTTTTTCATGAGGGGAAAAAATTATTTTTCATATCCAGCCATCTTGTCTTCCATTTAAAAAAAATCAAAAGCCACAAAAATGACATCCTGAAGAGAGACCAAGACATCTATCTTGCTCATCTGGACTCTGCTTGGTGGATTCTACACTTAAGTGTTGGAAAAATAACCCTGAAATTTGGGTTTTCTTTTACATTTCAAATCCCTTTTTGTGACTTGCTTCTTCTTTTTTCAAATGGCCTTTTTCATTCATATGAAAATGGATCCCTTCATATGGAGAAAGGCTTCGGATGTCAGATTTTTTTTTCAACTTTTTCTATATGACCTTTTTCATTCAAATAAAAAAGGATCCCTTCATATGGAAAAAGATTTTGGACTTCATTTTTTCTCCTGCTTTTTCCCAATGAACTTTTTCAATTAAACAAGAAAGGACATCTCCATACAGAAAAAACATTTTGGACTTAGTTTTTTAGCAATTCTTTTTTCATTTAAGGGGATCCTCTTTTGTTCCTTTTTTTCATTTGATACAGAAATATATTCCTGCAAATGAAAAAAAGGGGTTTAGCCATAAATCCACTCTTTTCCCTCATGTCTAGCAGTGCTCTGCACCCTCCAGTCCCATTCCCCATTTTTGTGTGCTTCCCATGTGTCCAGTGACAACCCTCACAGCCAGACTGCTGTCCCCTTATTTTGTTCATCTATTCCTGCTGTCGAGAGGCACCCCCATGGCTACAATTGTTATCCTCTTAATTATTTTATATTTATCTGCTGTCTACTAGCACCCCCACTCTCTGATCACCATACCTATAATGATTCAATGTTTCCCTGGTGTCTAGTGGTGCCCCCACCCTCCCATTGACATCCTACTAATTATTTTATTTTCCCTGGTGTCTAGTAGCACCCCCACCCTCTGACTGCATGTCTATGTAATTATTTAATGTCTCCCTGGTGTCTGGTAGCATCCCCCATCCTACCATCACCATCCCTGCAATTATTTTATTCTTACCTGTTGTCTAGTGGCACCCCCACCCTCCGATCACCATCCTCTTAATGATTTATTGTTTCCCTGGTGTCTAGTGGCACACCTCACCCTTTGATTGCATCCCCATAATTAGTTTGTTTTTCCCAAGTATCTAGTGGTGCCCCCACATCTGATTGTTGTCCCTGTAATGATTTTATATTTCCCTGGTGTCCAGTGGCAATCCTTACATTCTGATCACAGTTCCTGTTAAAATTCTTTCATTCCCTGGTGTCTAGTGGCACTCTCCAATCACCATTACCATTAATAGTTTGTCTTTCCTCAGTGTCTAGTGGCATCCCCACCCTCCAGTCATCATCCTCATTAATATTTTGTCTTTCTTTGGTGTCAAGTGGCAACCCTACCCTTCGATGACCATCACCATTAATATTTTGTCTTTCCGTAGTGTCTACTGGCACTACCCCACCTCCAATCACTGTTCCCACTAATATTTTGTCTTTCCCTGGTGTCTAGTGGCACCTCCACCCTCTGATCATCACCCCCCAACACACACACACACTGATTCACCTAAACAGGTCCTAAGGTGAAGAACCAGTCTCCAATCAAAACACATATCTTGCTGCTGGAACCACCAACTGTAATATGAGAAATGAAGGTATGTATGGTTCAATGTATTTCAGTGGGGTTTTCAACTTCGATGCATAACTTTGCTACTTTTGCATATTTTGAAACCAAATTTTAAACATGACCTTTTTTGACACCGTTCCTCATGAACAAGGGCAATGGAATTTTGAAAATCTTGCCTGAAATGTGATTTTGTGGTTATTTGGAAAAATTACCTTTTGGGCAGGATTTGAAAAATGTCCCTTCCCTTGGTCATGATGGGGTGTCATAAGAAGGCTATGTTGAAAATCTGGGGTACAAATATGTAAAAATGACAAAGTTATTCACATCCATTGAAATTTTGCAACACTCACTCATAACTTTAGTAATGTTAAATATTTGACCCCAAATTTTCAACATAGAAATTTTTTTACACCACCTCATGAATGTGACAGCTATCATTTATCAAACGATGGTCAAACTGTGTTTTCGCATCAGTGGCATGGAATGACATTGTGGTGGCATGGAATCACGCTTTGGTGGGCATTAAAAATTGTTCAGTACTGGGTAAATTAGGTGGGGTTATAAGAAGGCTATGCTGATGATTTGGTTGCTGTTGTTCTATAAATGGAAGTGCAGGGCCCGCTTCCACTGCAACATACATATATGCATATATGAATGGTTGACAATGCAGGGCCCTGTGCTTCCACAGGCAAATAAGGATATGATTACAGTGTCTCAAAAAAGTATGGATGGACACTGGTCCAGTGGCATGGAGGGTTGAGGTGCTGGATGCCACACCTGGAGCCATGCCAATGACCCAGGTTCATGAATGACCTTGGGTCATCAGTAGGATGGAGCAGGATAGGGCAGCTCTCTTCTCCAGAGGGTGGTGAGGGTGGGTTGGTGCCCCCTGTACTTCCACTCCCACTTGGTGGAGGGCCAGTGGGTAGCATAGATGGAAAGGGGGATGGCAAACAGTTAATGGGGAGGTGGAAGGGGCTGAGCTGGTATCACGGGGTGCATGTATGACTCCACATGCTCACACAGCTGTGTACTGGGGCATTGGGGGGGGACAAAGGGAGAAACCCTGCAAAAATATCTATGTGTCCCCATCACCAAGTTGGTGGGATGAGGCAACAGGGACCAAGCAGTTAAAAAAAGTATGGATTGGAACAGAGGGCCTGGAGCGCCTTGCCATTCACGATTAAAAAGTGCTTGTCTCTGCAGTTCCTGCCTGAGGTGTGGCAACAACAGAATCAACCAGATAGGTTTTTTAAAGGATCAACCAGATAAATATTGTAAAAAAATCAATAGGTTACCTGAGGTGAGAGAGAAACCTTCACTGTGGATCCTCAGTAACCAGAGAAACTGCTGCCATGTTTGTCGATGTAATTGCATGGTCACTCATAGATTGTGAGCCAATAAGGTGACACAGTTGAGATGAGTGACACTGCTAGAGAAAGAAAGTTTTGCGAAAATGCTGTAATAACCAGTTTTCATATATCATTAGCTGCAAAAACTTTGTTAATGCATTAGTTAGGGTTTCCACAACAAAAGAAGGGAAATCAGGCATTTCAACTTAACACCCACCCCTGCCCTGCAGAGACCAGGAGGTGTTGGGGGATGGTACTGAGGTCGCAACCCTAAAACTCACCCCATTCCATTTTGAAATAAGCTGGGTGGCAACAGTGTAGGAGAATGGAGTGAGTGTTAGGGTTGGCAACCTCAATACCACCCCTGACATCACCTGGTCTCTGCAGGGCAGGGGTGGGGTATTAGGGTGAAACCCTAATGTCTCATTTCCCTACTTTTGTTGTGGCAATGCTAACTAATGCATTAACAAAGTTTTTGCAACTTCTTTCCTTACTTTTTGAAGTAGCATAATAGTATCCTCATTTTACTTTGGGAGCACAGGATCTGATCCCTCCACAGGTGCACAAATGTATCAAGTTGTGGAAACACAGGGGTCTCCAGCCCCTGCACTTCTATACATTAAGTTATGAGCAGGTATAGTGAAATTGCAACAAATAGTCATAACTGTGCCATCTTAAATAATGTCTCCCCAAATGTACACCATAACCTTCTTATCACCTCAGCACATGTACCCAGTACAGACATGTTTCTAATCCCCATTGAAATGTAATTCTGCACACCTATAATGCCATTCCCCACCAGAGGTGCAGAAAAACATTTTTGGCAGGATTTGAAAAATGACAGCTGTACTATTCTTGAGGTTGTGTGAAAAACTAGCAATGCTGAAAATTTTAAAAATCAAAGAAATGAATGAACACCACAGTTAAAAAGGCAATGTTGAAAATTTGGTGAAAAAATACCTAAAAATGGCCTAGATAACAACATAAGTTGAAAACCCAATTGACAGCCATTATACAGCACTTACCTTAATTCTTCAGTTCATAGTTCAGCTTTGAAGAGTGCAGACATGTCGCAGTCCAGAGGAGATCACAGCTGCCAACCTTCTGAGGTAAGTATGGGGTTGGGGGAGTGGGGCGGAAGGGTGCTCAGTGGAAGGGTCAGGATAGGGAAGGGGGATGGGGAGATGAAGAGGGACCATTTTCTTTCTTTCAGAAAATAAAATACATCAGGTGACTGTTTTCTTTTGTTAGGGATATGTAACCCTTAGGCTGCTGACAAAATTAGAACATATAGGAATTTTGGACTGATATATCAGTCTGCGGACCTGCAAGGGTTAAAAAAATAAGATTTTGGATCACTGGGAGTTGGCTCCCCAGTGTCCCAAACTACAGGGGGTGGTTAGGGGGTTGAAAGCTGACATTGGGATTGGGCACCTGATGTCGGCAGATAAAAAAAAAAGTAATGGGCTGCAGGGCTGGGGTTTTCTGACACCAGGGGTGGGCATCTCAGTGTCAGAATAATAAAATTATTAAAAGTGGTGGGGTGGTGATCAGAGGGTGGGGGGCCACTAGACACCAGGGAATGAATTTAATAAGGGAATCAGGGGTTCCCAGACATCAGGAAAAATGGCACAGTCACCTTTAAAAATCCCTTTTTGCAATCCCTTTTTGCCAGGCAATCAGGTGAAAAGAGATTGGCTGGCAAAAAGGGATTGCAAAATAGGATTTGAAACTTTTAAAAAACAGTTTTATCCACTAAGTTACAAAAAAATAAAGGCATGGGCAGGTAGAGGATGTCCCCCTCACAAAAACTCATGCCCTGGTTATTAGAAAAGACTTCTCTGTCACAAGTTATAAAGCTTTTTTTTCTCCCAAAAACAAAATGGTGGCTGATGATCAGGGATTTTCTCACAAAAAGGTATTTTCTGAGATTTCCCAGTCCCTTTTTTGCAATCCCTGTTCGTGAGCCATTCACAACCAGGAATCCTTGATCGAAACTGTGCAGGTAGCTGAAAGACTGAACTGCGCATGCTCAGAACCCAATTTTTTTAAATTTTATAACTTTTGAATGGATTAATATTTTTTTCACCAAACCAATGCTGAATTGTTCCTTACCATACCATCCTTCTACCCTTAGAATATCAGGTTGAAATTCCAAATAATGTGGGTGCAGCTCGATGTCGTATAATGACCCTGAAATTTGTCCAAAAAAGGTGAAAATTTATTTTTATGGTACTTTACAGCACAAAAAGTGCAAATCCAATCAAAATGCAACTTGGCAACTCAAGAGATCTACTATCTGAGAATATGTATTCCAAATTTCGTACAAATCCATTGAACAGTTGCAAAGTTATTAATGTGCAAAATTTGAGGTTTAACATTAAATTGCCTACTCAACCATAACTATAGAGGTGTGACTGTGCCTCTATAATATATATTCATTGCAAAAAAATCCATTAATGCATCAGTTAGGGTTGATAGTACACCAACAAAAGTTTGGAAATTCTAGTTAGGGTTGCCAGCCCTTACCATGCCCACCCTTCACACACCAACAGGCATCGGCATGTACGTTGGGGTCATTGCCCTAACTCTCACTCCATCCTATTTGTAAACAAGCTGAAGTGGTGCAGTATAAGAGAATGGGGTCAGTGTTAGGCCTGATGACCTCAATGCACATGCCGATGCCTGTTGGTGTGTGAAGAGCAGGGGGTTGGGGTGGAGCAGTAGGGCTGGCAACCCTAACACCGAATTTCCAAACTTTTGTTGGTGTACTATCAACCCTAACTGATGCATGAACTGAGTTTTTTGCAATGAATTTCCCTTCTTTTTGAGAGAGTTTAATGTAACTAGTAAGTGCTATGTCATTGCAGGAGTGTAGGGCCTTTTGAGCCCTACGCTCTTGCAATTTATTTATTTAGTTAGTTTTTGTTGACAGGGTAAGTGCACTACACAAATGCTGCAATTCAGGCATGCTGTAAGAAATGACAGCTCTACTGTTCATGAGGAGGTGTGACAAAATGTCAATGCTGAAAATCTAGAGTGAAAATATTAAAAATTTGCTAATTTCCGAGTGTACGTTTAAACTGTGCAACACACCCTCATAATGTGGTTATTGTTTGGATTTTTTTCACAGCATTTTCAACATGTCTTTTTTGGGACCTCCTCTCATTAACATTGGCACTGTGATTTTTTTTAATAGATTACAAAAGTTGATTTTGCACAGTGACCACACCATTCTGTGCCACAGGTGTGAAAACACATTCTGGGCAGGATGTGTAAAATGACAGCTGTACTGTTCATGAGGAGGTGTGACAATGTCAATGTTGAAAATCTGGAGTGAAAATACAAAAAAATTGAGAATTTACAAGCATGCACTGAAACTGTGCAATGCAAACTCATAATGTGGCCATTGTTTGGATTTGTTTCACAAAATTTTCAACATGTTTTTATTGGGACCTCTCCTCATGAACACTGGCATTGTGATTTTGTTAATCCATCCTGAAAGTTGATTTTACGCAGCAACCACATCATTCTGCCCGACAGATGTAGCAGAATGTGCAAAATGACAGCTGTACTATTCATTAGGAGCTGTGAAAAAATGGCAATGTTGAATAGCAGTGTTGAAAATGTGAAGTGAAAATATTAAAATTGGCATAGTTATGTGTGTGTAGAAACTGCACAACACACGCTCATAAGGCACTCATTTTTTGGTATTTTATCACAAAATTTGCACATAGAAACATAGAAACACAGAAGTTGACAGCAGATAAGGACCACAAGGCCCATCCAGTCTGCTCATTTTTCACACCTTATGAATGTGCCATAGGCCTGTACTCTGTCAATGGCCTATCTATTCATACTCATCTTTATTGCTCCCTTATGCCTGTCCCATGCCTGTTTGAGGCCCTGCACTATATTCATATCCACCACTTCCTGAGGTAGGCTGTTCCATGCATCCACCATCCTTTCTGTGAAAAAGAACTTCCTCATATTACCTCTTAATCAGCCTCCTTATAAATTTCATGTTGTGTGCTCTTTCTTATACTTAAACATGTTAGACTCTTTCACCTTGTTATTGTCCTTAAGATGTTTCAATCATATCACCTCTCTTCCTTCCTCCTTTGCTCTAGGATATACATATTGAGCTCTGTTACTCTGTCCTCAAATGTTTTCTGATGCAGTCCCTGCACCATTTTGGTTGCCCTTCTCTTGACTGCCTCCATTTTGTTAATGTCCTTGTGCAGGTGTAGCCTCCAGTATTGCACGCAGTACTCCAGATGGTGGCTAACCAGTGTCTTGTAAAGAGAGATTATTACCTCCCTCTTATGACTTGTGATACCCCTGCTAATATACCCCAACATCCTCTAGCCTTACCTACTGCTTTAGTGGTCTGCTTTAACAATTTCACGTAATGTGTGATGATGATGTCTAAGTCTCTTTCTTCTGTTGTGATTGCCAGCAATGCCCCTCCCAACCTATAGGTGGCTTCAGGGTTTCTCTTCCTTATGTGCATAATCTTGCACTTCTTTGCATTAAACCCCAGTTGCCACTCTTCTGACCATTTTTCCAGTTTATCCAGATCTCTTCTCATTCTGCCCACCCCATGTGGATCATCTACTCTGTTGCAGATCTTGGTGTCATCTGCAAACAGACTAACCTTACCCTCCAGTCCATCTTCAATGTCACTGATGAAGATATTGAAGAGGACAGGCTCCAGGACTGATCCCTGAGGTACCCAACTTTTGACTTGCTTCTCTTCTGACTGTATACCATTTACCAACAGTCTGTGTTCTGCCCACTAACCAGTTTGCCACCCAGTTGGCCAACTTCTGACCCAGACTGAGCCTACGCAGATTATTAATCAATCTTCTATGTGGAACAGTATCAAAAGCTTTGCTGAAGTCAAGGTAGTCAACATCAACTGCTCCCCCTTAGTCTACCACTCTGATTACCCAGTCAAAGAAATCTAGGAGTTCAGTTTGGCAGGACCTTCCTGTTGTGAACCCATGTTGTCTTGGATCCTGTGCTCCTAGGGATTCCATATGTTGCACTAACCTTTCATTAAGGAGTGACTCCATAATCTTGCCCACTACTGAGGTAAGACTGACTTGTCTGTAGTTCCCTGCCTCCTCCCTGCTACCACTCTTGTGAAGCAGGATTACATGAGTCCTTCTCCAGTCTTCTGGGACCTCTCCTGTGTTCAGAGACTCACTAAACAGTTCTGATAATGGCTCTGCTACTTCCACCCTTAGCTCCTTTAGTACCCTGGGATGTATGCCATCAGGTCCCAGTGCCTTGTCCATGGTGCTGAGCTGTGGGCCCAGCCCTTCCCTTTTCTCAGTAAACACTGAGCAGAAGTATCTAATTAGGATCGATGCTTTACCTTGGTCCTCCTCTTCACACTCACACTTAACCTTTTTGATCTTAGCAATACCCACTCTGGACTTTCTCCTTTCACTAAAGTATCTATAGAAAGTCTTGTCACCTTCTTTTACTGTTCGTGCTAGTGTTTCCTCAGTTTGGGCCTTTGCTTACCTTACTGCCTTCCCTGCTTCCCTTAGGGAAGTTTGGTATGCTTCCCTATCTTTGTCCTACTGTGTTTCCTTATATTTCCTGAAGGCAAGCCTTTTGGCTCTGACCTTTTGTGCTACTGTTCTTGAGAACCAAAGTGGTTTCCTTCTTCTTTTGTTCTTGCTTTTCTGTCCAATACAATGGGATATTGCTTCAAGTGTTGCATCCTTAATACTTGCCCACTTTGCCTGTATCCCCTCAGCTGTATTTCATCTTGCCAAGGCTAGCTTAACTATGTTGGCTATCTTGTCAAAGTCATCCCCTCTGAAGTCCCACATGTGTGCCTTGGAATATGAAGATTTAGTTCTAGTGGCCAAATTGAACCATGCTATGTGATGGTCACTGGCCCCCAGGTGACCTTCTACCTGAAAATCTGTGATCCTTTCCCCGTTAGTCAGTACTAGACCTAGGATAGCCCTGTCTCTTGTGAGTTGTTCTACCAGTTGTTTGAGGTCCTCCCCTGCAGGGAATCCACTATGTATCTAGTTCTGGCATATGTTCCTGCTGGTATTGACCAATCTGTATCTGGCATGTTGAAGTCTCCCATTATCAGAACCTCCACTTTAGTAGTCATGTTTTGTATATCTTCTAACAGTAATGTGTGTATGTCCTCCCCCTGGTCTGGAGGCCTGTAGACAACCCCAGTTAGTATGGCAGTCCCATTTCCTAGTTCTTTTTTTTTTCAATTAAGATTTTATTAACAGTTTTTATACAGAGAATGTATCCATTGACACACAGAACCTCCATGTGGAATGTACATACATGCACAAAACATATAAGATATGATACATCCTCTGCTCTCCCATACCACCCCCTTTCCCCCACCCCCCCCACAAGGCCCTGAGGTACCTACCCAACTCTGTAAGCTGAACAAGAAAGAAAGGAAAAAACATCTCTATATTGTATAACAGGTGTAAAGGGGGCCCCATATCTTGTTAAACCTAGAGAGTTTATTTTGAAGAATGGTAATCATTCTCTCAATTCGGAGATTGGCAAGAAGATCCTCCAACCATTCTGCATAACTAATCACAGTAGAATCCTTCCAGTGTCTGAGTACTACTTTTTTGAGGGATGCCGAGATTAATAACATATGAAACCTCCTATTTTTAGAAGGAATAGAAGCTACATCTCCCAACAGACAGATTTCGGGAGTGAAAAGGTCACCCAGTCCTAATAGCGGATCTGCCCCATTCTTGATACTTGTCCAGAGTGGCACTATCTTGGGGCAGTTCCAAAATATATGTAACAAATCTCCCACCCCTGCTGGCACCTCACAGGACACAGCTGAAGTTATCCTTCAACTCGCCCAATTTCTGAGAATAGTAAATATTGTGGAGTATTTTGAACTGGATCAATCTCAACCGATCTTGGTAAATCAATTTATGACAACTATGCCACAATCCTGTCCAATCCAGTCCCTACTAGGAAACACGGAAGCCCAATAAGCCGACGGGCTAAATTCTGAGAATAGGCCCAATTAAATAACGAAATAGAGCTTTGAGATGGCATGTGGTAACCCTGCCAAAGGCCTTTAAAGTCTCGGAAAACTCAAATTCGAATCTGTATTTCCTTATGACCCAGCTTACTAACTATGAGATGACGGAGCTGGTAAACCTGAAAAATCGCCGAGGTTGGTAACCTAAACTTGCTCATAATCTCGGATGCAGGAAGCACATATCCATCTACTGAGATTAAATCCCTTATACAGCACTCACCCCCCTGTGCCAACCAGGCAGCCTTCATAAATCTACCTTCAATACGAAACCTAGGATTACCCCTTATGGGCTGATACAGATCAGTAGCATGAGAATATTTCAAGAAACCACAAAGCTGCGTGTGAGCCCTTACAGAGACCCCAATCAGGGATTTCCTGAGAGCCTCTGGCAAGAACTTGGGATTAATATACAACAGAACCTCAGGAACCAGACCCACTCCTTTAATGAGGGATAATTCAATCTGTAGCCATAAAGGAGTATACAAAACCTCCATGCCCTGCATCCACCTCAGATACTTGTTGGCCTGGCCCGCCCAAAAATAAAGTCTCAGATGCGGTAATCTAAGCCCACCTAATAATTTGGGGGTGGTCAGCTTGTGATAGGCCATTCTCACTTTCTTGTATCCCCACACAAAGTTAGCGATGAGTCCATGAATCTTTTTGAAGTAAGCAGGAGCGAAATATTCAGAGCATTAAGGGGATAAAACAGCCTAGGAAACACGTTCATTTTGACCAAGTTTATCCTCCCCCACAGCGAGATAGGAAGTTTGGCCCACCTTTTTAAATCTAGGTCAATTGTATGGACCAAAGAATCCAGATTTAGCTGCCGTATACATGTCGCATTTCTAGTTAAAGTAAGGCCCAAATATCTAATGGCGTCCGAATTCCACAACCAACCCAACTCCGTTATCTCCCGCCTGAATACCTTTCCATTAAGAGGATAAACTACCGTTTTACCCAAGTTTAATTTATAGTTAGCCAAAAAGCTGTAGTTTTGTATCGTTTTCAATAGGGCAGGAATAGAATCATTCGGATACTGAGATATATACCAAGAGATCATCCGTATAGGCTGTCACCTTTATAATGCTTCCTGAACCTTAATCCCATTTATTTCATGATTATAAGGTATCCTCTTAATCAGAGGTTCAAGATATAAATTAAAAGAAGGGGGACAAGGGACATCCCTGACGAGTACCCACATATAACCTGAAAGGGTCCGATGTCACCCCGTTACACGAAATCCTTGCTGTGGGATTAAGGTAAAGAGATCTAATCCACTGTAGAAATAATTCCGGGAAACCGAATTTTCTCATTGTAGTTATTAAATACCGCCAGTGGACCCTATCGAATGCCTTCTCCGTGTCCAACGAGACCAAAACCATGGGGTCATTGCATTCCTCGGATGCGGAGAAGACATGCACCACTGTTCTTAAATGGTCATTTATCGACCTTCCCTGCATAAAACCAACCTGTTCCACGCCAATCAGATCAGGTAAAACCCTATTTAAACGATCTGCTAACACCTTCGCCAAAATTTTTATATCATAATTGAGCAGGGAAATGGGCCTATAACTAGCCAGTTGCTCGAGCGGTTTATCAGGTTTCGGGATTAGGACAATGAGTGCCTCGGCCAAGGATTGATCTGAAGCCTGACCACTAAGAATATACTGGAACAAGAACACCAGATGTGGTGTCAGTTGTTTGGAGAATACCTTGTAAAAGTTAGGTGAAAAGCCATCCGGCCCTGGTGTTTTGTCCAAAGGGAGCCCCTTAATAACCTTCTCCACCTCCTCCCGGGGAAATACCAGAGGTAAGGGCTGCCCGCTGATGTTCCACCAGAGAAGGAAGGTTTAAATCCTCGAGGGAGGCCCATATTTCCTCCTCTGAGGGGGGTTTCGCCATTGGACTATAAAGGGATTCAAAATAACTTCTAAATTCCTCTACTATCTCCAATGGAGAAGTCTTAATCCGACCATCTTTTTCAGACTGAACCGCCTGAATTATCTGGGAGGCCTCAAGTTGTTTAATATGCCTTGCCAGAAATTTACCCGCCTTCTCCCCCTGATCCTGGTAGCTAGCTTTAGTTTTGATTAACGCCAATTCAGCTTGTTCCCCTAATAATGTGAGATAGAAATCCTTTAATTTAATTAATTCCTGCCTATCTTCCTCTGAAAACCGTGGGACAGGCTGATCTCCCAGATCGTATCCGAGCCAGTACATCCATCATGGAGTTCTCTTTTTCTTTTCCTCTTAACTGTCTGCCCTATCAGAACCCCCTAATGAACGCTTAAACGCCCAAACCATGTCTGAACGAGTGTCCTCTTTCACATTGTTTTGAACAAACTCATCTATTTGAGAGGAAATATATTTAGCTATATTCTGGTTTCTCAAGATTTGGTTGTTGAGTTTCCGTCTGTTACTACCTCTGGGAAGGGAAGTGAATGTAAGCGATACCGATACTGCTGCATGGTCCGAGGGAGGCCCGGATTGTATTTCAGAGCCTAATACCCCTGGAAGGAGGGTACGAGAAAGCCAAATATAATCAATACGAGAGGCCGTACCATAAGCGGAGGAAATAAAAGTATACTCCCGATCCCGGGGGTGGAAGACCCTCCACACATCCGATAAACCAAATTGATCCACCCAATCCCTCATGGCTCTTTGAGCGGGTGAAAGACCTGAATTTATACTCTTGGACCTGTCCAATAAAGGGTCCACCACCACATTAAAATCCCCACCAATAATAATAGGAACATTAACAAAAGGTGCCAGAACTTCCACTAACTGCACGAAAAAATCCTGCGTATCCAAATTGGGACCATAAACTGAGCCAATCAATATCTCTAAAGTCTGCAATTTCCCCAGAACCAATATATATCTACCTGCTTTATCCTGTAGTATCTGAAGGGAGTGAAGGGCACAGCCCTGTGAACTAAGACCATAACCCCTCTACTCTGGGAGCTACCCTGTGAAGCGAGCTTGTCCTCCAACCTGGAGGCGCCTCATAGTATTACTCTGGCATCTAATAGATGTGGCTCTTGCAAAAAACTGTATCTGCTCCTAAAGCATTTAAATGTTTCAAAATTTTGTATTGTTTGGATTTTGTCTTGTCCCTAACATTCCAACTTAAACACTTAAAACTTTATGAGATACCATAGACCCAAACCAATAAACCAGAACTCAACCATAACATGCTTCAAACTCATTCCCCATCTATTACCTCAGAGCCTTGTATAAACCACCCCACCCTCCCACCAAACAACCCGTGATCAAAAAGCTAAACCCCTGTACCCCCCAAAAAAAACCCTATTAAACCCTCCCACAGCATCACGGCCCATGATGACAGCTCACTCCGCTGCCTCATCCACTGCCCTGCCATCCCCCAAGCCCAATATCAAACTGACCTACTTCCATAAACCAACCCCAGCAACATTCCAAACCGACTACCTGGGTGAGCCCAACCTACACCTAACCACATTATACCCCATTATAAATCATCCAGCCTTACACATCATGCCATCATAACCAGCCCCCGCTCCCAAAAACTAACCCGAAACCATTACATTGACTCACCCACAACACTCAAAAAGGGAAAACTTGCAAAATTTCACGTAGCCACACCATCCCGGTATTTCCCCTCCCCCTCCCCCTTCCCCATAGCCCTGTTTAATTAATTCAAATGCAGGTAGAGGAGAGAAAAAAAAAAAAGGGAAAGGGGGGAGGAAAACACCTCAAGGTCCCCTCTCAACTAAAAAAGCTTTGAAAAAGCCACTTCATATTGGCCACTGAATACTGTGCTGGCCCATTTCAGTTCCCGGAAGCATAAGTCCCACGAGCAGACCGTTCTCAAAAATGTCCAGCATCTCCCGAGAGCATCTCCCTTCATGTCCTCGGACACCTTCAAATTCCATATAGGGAATTGCAGCTTCCTTCGGGCCCTTGAACAATCTGCAGCCTGCCTCTGGCCTCGTAAGCATCCAGTAAGTCCTTAGGCATGGAATCTCCCGGGATACAACATCAACCAGCAAAACGAATGGCAAACGATCCGGTATTCCAATCAAGCGAAACTCCACAAAATTAAATAGGCGATATCGAAGGGTTCCAACTCCCTTAGATAAAAGACATGCTGGCTTTCCTTACAAACTCTCAACCGGGTAGCTCCCTACTCCTGGGGGAGCCAAATATCCCAGTCATTTAGCTTTAAACAGATTAGGAAGGAGCTTCTGAAGCACATCCAAAGCTGACTCCACATCCTCAAAGACCTTCCAAACATCATCCACCAGGACATGTAGCCTTGCAGGATAAGTCACCTTAAACTTAATACCGCCGAATTAACTTTGAGACCAGCGGTTAAAGGTCTCCTGTTCGAACAGATAATGGCAAATCTTGTGTCACCCTAAGATTCACACCTCCCATTGCAGCGACTTGACTTCTTTAACCTTCTGTACGAACAGTTCCCTCTCTTGATAGCTCAGGAACTTGGCCAAAAAGTACGGGGGTGCGCCTGAGGCGGAACAGGTCGCAGCGCAGATGTGCCCTCTCAATGTTGTAACAGGCACCGAAGGGCGAGGGGCCTGCCACCTTCTCCACAAACCGCTGGAAAAATTTGACTGGGTCCCCTCCTTCCTCTCTCTCAGGTAGGCCCATTAGTATGATGTTATTGCGCCAGCTTCGACTCTCTAAGTCCTCTGTCTTCCTATCCAGCTTGGTAATGCGCTGATTAATATGTGTAAGCGCCCCCTCGACCTTGTCTGCTTTGCTTTCCAGCGACTTTACCGGGCCTCATTATCCGCGCTTTATTGTAAGATCGTTTAAGGCACTGGCAATACTTTTGAGTTTGAAGCCAATTCCGCCATTTCTGCTCTAAATGGACAGAATTCATCGAGAAATCGTGAGACCGTCAGCTGTTCATCCCCTCCATCGCCTGGGCTGCAGGACTGGGAAGGTTGTAAAGGCAGGGCCTGTGACTTCTTCGCGGCCTTCTCGGGTGTTGCGGGTGGTGTGCGCTTCGGCAAAGCCTTCGGCATCTCCTCCTCTATCAGTGACCCAGTAGCTGCTTCCTGATATCCACAACCTCAGCAAACGGACCAGATACCGGTTTACGGAAAAAAAAAACGAATAATTTTTAAATTAGGCAGGGGTTAGGCAGAGCGTACAGCGAGTGCAGCTAGCAAGGAAACAGCATCACGTGACTCCCCCCCATTTCCTATTTCTAGCATGACCCACAGTTTTCCTGACTCCTTATGTGTGGTCTAAGGCTCTGAGCTGCAAATCTGGTGACATCCAGCAGACCAGACCTGGGTTTGAATCCCACAGCTTCCACTTGCATACTGTGTGACCCTGAGCAAGTCACTTAACCTCCTTGTGCTCCCAGGTCGCTCCTGTAAAAAAGCTTCCAGCTTAGTGTGCTATACCTGGTTAAACAACTAAAAAACAAATAAAAAAACAGTACATAGCCAGGCACTGAAGCCTTCCAAGTGTGGTTACTGGTGAACCATGTCTCACTAATGGCTACTATGTCCAGTTTAGCCTCTGTCATTGTTGCCTGCAGCTCTGGGATCTTGCTTCCCAGACAGTAAGCATTTGTGTATATGATTTTAGATTAGCCAGATTTCAGTGTGTTAGTTGTTGGGCGAGGCCCAACATTTCCCTTTGTGCATTGTGTGGGAGCTGGACCTTTTTCCTTACCTGTTGATGTAAATGAACTACAAACATGCTGAACTCCTGTTTGGGCACTAGCTGAGGGAGAGGGTGTTCTTCCCATGCGATGTATTGGGTGCTGCACCTCTTTCCCCATCTGCTAGTTTAAATATTTTGCAAAGATGTCAAACTTCTGCCGCAATGCACTGACTCCGTCCTTAGTCAGATGCAGGCTATCGAATTTAAAGAACATGATTTTGGGGGGGGGACATGCTGCTGACAGGTGGATTGGGCACACCCGTTGGCAACTCTAAAAGAAAGCCATTATGTTTTGGCACACTGGGGAAGACTCACAATGTACCACATGAGTTTGGGGGGACATACTGCTGACAGGGAGATTGAGCACCCTCGATAGCAAGTGGTTTTAAAAAAAAATATTTGGGGCACACTGGGTGCTCTGCAGTTCCACAACTACTTATCTGACCATAACACAACTTGCCAGATCCAGAAAGCTATTGAACAAGACCAAGCATGTACATTTTGAGGCAAATCCATCATATGGTGCAAAAGTTATTAAAAAGCAAAATTTGTGGTTTAACATGGAAGTAGAGGGCAACCTTAATTATATATATATATATATATATATAGATATATATATATATATGTGTGTGTGTATATTAAAGGGAAAAAACTCCATTTAATGCATTAGTTAAGGTTGTTCCACACTGACAAAAGTGAGGAAATTTGGTGTTAGGGTTGCAAGCCCCTTGGCCCCCCTGCTCACACCCCCAACCGGCATTGGGGTGCGCATTAGGGTTGTCGGCCAAGGGGGCTTTCTAACTAACTAATGCATTAAACAGAGTTTTTTGCCTCTAATTTCCCATCTTTTTGAGGATGATAATGAGAAATAGTGAATGTAATGCAGCGGCAGAAGTGCGGGACCCTTCTGGCCCCGCGCTCCCGCCACATGATGTCTTGTCACATAGCAACATTGTGCCTGCAAACGCAAATAGTAATGTGCATGGTGACGCAAAGCAAAACAGAAAGAGAAACAGTAGTGTAGACAGAAATGTTAAAAACAATGCAAAAGCAAGTGCAAATGAAAACTCAAATGGTAACGCACATGGTGGCGTAGATGTGAACGGTAAGTGAAACGGGAATGGAACCACAAGGGAAAATGGTAATGGTAACAGTAATGTAAGTGCACAGGCTTGTTTTCCCCAAAACCTGCATAAAGAAAGACAGTGAGTACAAAGAATGTATGCATAATAATGGTTCTCGGAGCAGAAAATGTCTGTATCTCCCACTGTTTCCGAGATACAGGTTCTGAAATGCGCGGCGAATGCCATAATGTTATCCTATTGGAAAAAAAGAGAAGTTCAGAGCACCATAACTTTGGCTCCCTGTAATATTTTTTCACCAAACCCAAAGAACATCTGTGGGATGCTGGCTGTTCCTCAAATGTCAGTAAAGGACCAAACCGTTATTTTGTAGCAGGGCACCAAAAGTATCCTGTAATGCATCAGATGCCATAATGTTATCCTATGGGAAAAAGTGTAATTTTGAGTGCCATAACTTTGCCGACATATAATATTTTTCAACGAAACACTGAAAAGCACATCTGTGAGAAGTCGGCTGCGTTCCCTCCAAATTACAGGCCAAAACACCAAACTGTTCTTTTGCAGCAGGGTGCCAAAGAATTGCTGTCATCTTCCCACAGCCTGGAAAAGTACTGTCAAACTTTGCGAAAGCTTTCGCAAATTTATTCAACATTGTCACAAGTGAGACAGTACTTTGTGAAAGTACTTTTTCCAGAAATTTGAAAAACATATTTCTGGGGTGTTTTACCTCAAAATAAAAACATGGCTAGCATCCACAGGGTCCGACTATGTGAATACAAAAAGAATTAGGTTGCTAGAGGGTCCCAATTTTAAATGCCAAGCATTTTTCTGATTGCTAACTGAAAACAAATGGCAGATTTGCAACGAGGGTTATTTGCAGTAAAATTGCATTTGCGACACTGTTAAACTTTTGTTATCTTTTCACTGACTTATAATGGGAACTTTTTTTTGAATAACTTTTGAACCATTTAATATTTTTTCACAAAATCTTCAAAAGACATGTCGGGGACCCTGGCTGCATGTTCCCTGAAGATTTTGGACTGGTCACGCAAACCGTGCGACCTGTATGCGGACAGTAAAATTCCAGAAAAGCGTAAATGTGCGTGCAGATCACGCTTAATAACTCCGCAGCTGTATATGTGACTGGTACGAAACTTGGCAAATCCCAAGGTGTATGAGTCTTGATCATGAATTCCAAATTTCAGCCAAATCTGATAAACAGTTGTAAAGTTATTAAGGTGCAAAATTTGATTATGTAAATGGCCTCAACTCCTATATAGTGGCACTACTCTGCCACTATAATATACACACACACATCATATATATATATCTATATATATATATATATATATATATATATATATATATATTATGGTAGCATGGTAGTGCCACCAGTTAGGTTGAGGAGCCATTTCTATGTTAAACCTAAAACTTTGCACCTAATAACTTTGCAACCGATTGACAGATTTTATTTGGCTGAAATTTGGAATACATGATCAAGAACTATAGGTCTTGGCATCTGCCAAGTTTTGTATCGGTCGGATACATAGCCGCGGAGTTATTAAGGGTGATTTGCGCCGCTGCCACGCTTTTCTGAATTCTCACGGTCACAGATACAGGTCGCACGGTTTGCGCTGACCAGCCCAAAATCTTCAGGAAACATGCGGCCAGGGTCCCAATGTGTCTTTCAAAGATTTGGTGGAAAATATTAAACAGTTCAAAAGTTATTCAAAAACAATTTCCCATTATAAGTCAATTGAAAAGTTAATCTAAAAGTTCGACAGTGTCACAAATGCATTTTTTACTTTCGCAAATGGGCCTGTTACTTTCACAAATCAGCCATTTTGTTTTCAGTTGGTGATCATAAAAATGGTTGGCATTTAAATTTGTAACCCTTTAGCAACCTAATTCTTTTTGTATTCACCTAGTCGGACCTGAGGATGCTTGCCATGTCTTTATTTTGTGGTAAAACACCCCAGAAATATGTTTTTCAAATTTCTGGAAAAAGTACTTTCGAAATTACTCTCGTGCTCAAAAGTGTCAAACTTTTGTGAAAGCTTTGCAAATTGCGACAGTAGTTTTCACCTGTGGAAAGTGACAGCGATTCTTTTGGCACCGGCTGCAAAAGAACGGTTGGGAGTTTTGGGCTGAAATTTGAGGAACGAGCAGACATCTCACAGATGTGCCTCTTTCAGTGTTGTATTGAAAATATTACACAGTGGCAAAGTTACGGCACTCCAAAGTTGATGTTTTTCCCATAGGATAACATTACGGCGCCCGACGATTACAGGAATCTTTTGGCCCTGCTGCAAAATAACGGTTTGGTCTTTTTTCTGAAATTTGAGGGAAGATAGCCAACAGCCCACAGATGTGCTTTTCGGTGGTTTGGTGAAAAATATTACAGGGAGGCAAAGTTATGGTGCTCCTGAACTTCTCTTTTCCCCATAGGATAACATTACGGGCTTTCGCTGGCCTTTCAGGACCCGTGTCTCGGAAACGGTGCGAGATACAGACTTTTCATAGGAAAAATGCTTAGCCCCTGAGTACAAAATTAGCTAGGACAGTTGTAAATAATATGAGTTTTACATTTTTTTTCTATGTCATACGGTTCCTGAGATATAACCTATTTAGTATTCCAAGTCCTCATTTTCTACTCTGATATCCATTATTATGCATATATTCTTTGTACTCACTGTCTTTCTCTATGCAGCTTTTGGGGAACACCAGCCTGTGTGCTTACATTATCGTTACTGTTGCCCTTTCTGCTTAGTGTCCCATACCGCTTCACTTACTGTTAACGCTGTGCCACCAGGTGCTATCCTTGGCATTTTCATTTTCGTCATGCTTTCTGTTATTTTTTGCCATTTGTGTCTACAGTACTGTTTCTCTTTCTGTTTTACGTTGCGTCACCATGCCCATTGAAATTTCCGTTTGCAGGCACCATGTTACTATGTGACAACACATCACGTGGCAGACCGTTCTCGTCTACGCCACCGTGTGTGTTACCCTTTCTGTTCTCATTCACGCTTGCATTACCATGTGTGCCACTGTTAGTGCTTCTGTTTGCATTGCTGTTCCTGTTACTATGCCACAAGACATCACGTGGAGGGAGCACAGGGCCCTTTCGTTATCATTCTCAAAAGAAGGAATAGAGGTAAAATTCCATTTAATGCATTGTTGTTGTTGTTCCACAGAGTATAAAAGTGAGGACTTGCTGTTAGTTGAAACCCCTGATCATTTCCGTTTATTTCACCGGCATTGGGGTGTTCATTGTCGTTGCCTTAACTCTCACCCCATTCTCCTACACTTCTGCTGCTTTTACACATGTGATGGGGTGAGAGTTAAGGCTGACGATCCCAATGCACACCCCAATGCCGGGTTGGGGGTGGGCAGGGGTCTAAGGGGGTTTCAACCCCAACAGTGAATTCTCACTTTTGTCACTGTGGAACAACCTAACTAATGCATTAAATGGAGTTTTTTGCCTCTAATATATATATATATATATACACACACACACACACACACACACACACACATTGAAGCACACCAGGATGAAGTGCAACACTGCAAAATTCTGCAGTACAGTTACTTCAGCATACAATGTAACTTCAATGGAGTTAACTTTTTGCTTGCAGAAACCTGTGACACTGTGCTTCATCCTGGTGGACTTCTTTTTTATACATATATATATATATATATATATATATATTATGGTAGCACAGTAGTGCTACCATAGTTAGGTTGAGGAGCCATTTCTATGTTAAACCCCAAAACTTTGCACCTTAGTAACTTTGCAACCGTTTGATGGATTTGCCTGAAATTTGGAAGACACGATCAAGAACCATAGGCCTTGGGATTTGTTAAGTTTTGTACTGGTCGGATATACAGCTGCGGAGTTATTAAGTGTGATCTGCGTGCACGTTTACGCTTTTTCTGGAATTCTACGGTCGTGCCTACAGGTCGTACGGTTTGCGTGACCAGCCCAAAATCTGCAGGGAACGGCAGCCAGGGTCCCCAATGTGCCTTTCAAAGATTTTGTGAAACATATTAAACGGTTCAAAGTTATTCAAAACAATTTCCATTATAAGTCAATGGGAAAAGTTAACAAAAAGTTCGACAGTGTCGCAAATGCACTTTTTACTGTCACAAATGGCCCTGTTACTGTAGCAAATCCACCATCTTGTTTTCAGTTAGTGATCAGAAAAATGCTTGGCATTTAAAATTGAGACCCTCTAGCAACCTAATTCTTTTTGTATTCACCTAGTCGGGCCCTGAGGATGCTAGCCATGTCTTTATTTTGGGGTAAAACACCCCAGAAATATGTTTTTCAGATTTCTGGAAAAAGTACTTTTGCAAAGTAATGTCGCACTCATGAAAGTGTCGCAAATTTTTGCGAAAGCTTTCGCAAATTGTGACACTACTTTGTGACACTATGCCCAAAATAACAGTAATTCTTTGGCACTCCACTGCAAAAGAACGGTTGGGAGTTTTGGGCTGAAATTTGGAAGGAACGCAGATGACATCTCACAGATGTGCCTTTCAGTGATGTATTGAAAAACTATTACACAGCAGCAAAGTTATGGCACTCCAAATTTGATGGTTTTTCCCATAGGATAACATTACGGCGCTCGACGCATTACAGGAATCTTTTGGCACCCTGCTGCAAAATAACAGTTTAGTCTTTTTTCCTGAAATTTGGAAGGAAGACAGCCAACAGCCCACAGATGTGCCTTTCAGTGGTTTGGTAAAAAAATATTAAAGGGATTCAAAGTTATGGCACTCCGAACTTCTCTTTTTTTCCCATAGGATAACATCACGGCATTCGCTGTGCTTTTCAGGTCCGTCGTCTGAAACGGTGCAGATACAGACTTTCATCGAAACACTTAGCCCCCTGATGGGGGCTAAGTAGAAAATTAGCCAGTACAGTTGTAAATCATAAGACTTTTAAATTTTTTTCTACGTCATACAGTTCCTGAGATATAACCTATTTAGTATTCCAAGTTCTCATTTTCTGCTCCGATACTCATTCTTATGCATACATTATTTGTACTCACTGTCTTTCTCTATGCAGGATTTGGGGAAAAACAGCCTGTATGCTTACATTACTGTTACTGTTGCCCTTTCTGCTTGCGGTTCCGTACCCATTTCACTTACCGTTGATGTCTGCGCCACCATGTGTGTTATCCTTTGCATTTTCATTTGCGCTTGCGTTTTTGTTATTTTTGCCATTTGTGTCTACAGTACTGTTTCTCTTCTGTTTTACTTAGCCACCATGCCCATTGAAATTTCCGCTTGCAGACATCATGTTACTTTGTGACAACACATCACGTGGCAGACCATTCCCATCTACGCCACTGTGTACCCTTTCTGTTCTAATTCAGACAAGTTACCATGTGCGCCACTGTTAGTGCTTCTGTTTGCATTGCTGTTCCTGTTACTATGCCACAAGACACCATGTGGTGGGAGCGTGTCTTGCAAAGCGTATATCCTTTTCACTTTCATTTGCGCTTGCGCTTCTGTTATTTTTTGCCATTTTGTCTACAGTACTGTTTCTCTTTCTGTTTCACTTTGCGTCACCATGCCCATTGACATTTCCATTTGCAGGCACCATGTTACTATGTGACAACACATCACGTGACAGACCATTCCCGTCTACGCCACCGTGTGTGTTACCCATTCTGTTCTCAATTGCGCTTATGCTACTATGTGCGCCACTGTTAGTGCTTCTGTTTGCATTGCTATTCCTGTTACTATGCCACAAGACATCATGTGGTTAGTCCATGCTCCGCCCCTCACATTATGTGGTGTGAGCAGGATCCTATGCGTTATCCTTTATGCTTTTCATTTGTGCTTATGCTTCTGTTATTTTTGCCATTTGTGTTCATAGTACTGTTTCTCTTCCGTTTCACTTTGCGCCAGCATGCCCATTGACATTTCCATTTGCAGGCACCACGTTACTATGTGACAACATCACATGGCAGACCATTTCCGATCATGCAGTGTCGTTACCCTTTCTGTTCTCATTCGGCTAGTGTTACCATGTGCGCCACTGTTAGCGCTTCTGTTTGCATTGCTGTTCCTGTTACTATGCCACAAGACATTATGTGGCAGGAGGGCCCCACACTCCTACCACTGCATTACATTCACTATTTCTCATTATCATTCTCAAAAAGAAGGGAAATTAGAGGCAAAAAACTCTGTTTAATGCATTAGTTAGGGTTGTTCCACAGCGACAAAAGTGAGGAAATTTGCTGTTAGGGTTGAAAACCCTAACTCCATATTCACCCTCCCCAGCACCACACACACACACAGACACACACACACACACACACACACACAGATGCAAGTATGGGGGAGGACCAAGTCAACACAACCAATGACAGACATCCAGCAGCAGGTGACAGAAATAAAAAACAATTGTCTAAATGTACTATGAGACATCCCCACCCACCTGACCAGGTACTGCATGCTCAGTGGAGATCAACAGTAAAACTGAGGCCATGTACACCAAACGTACACATCCCTGATTGCAGCTGCACACAACGTACACACTTAGTAGTTGCATGGCCTTACCTAACGATGCCCCACACCACACCACAACTGGTACTGTGTCGTTAGTCAATATAAATGCTAAAGGTATGATCACAGTTGTAGAAAGGTTTTAACACTAGTGAGTATACATTAATTAAGAGAAGTACATAAATTAACTACAAGACACTAGCATGCTCAAGATAAAAGTAGTGTTACATTTAGTATGTGATTTTCATAGCAGTACATTTACTGCAGCTGTTTACTGAAGATAGAGAGGCTGATGTAAATGTATGGAAAAGCATTGCCTGTTCAATGCTGTGAAATTCGTACTGTCAGTATCAGATGCATTCTTACTGATGAAGCTGTACTGCTAATGTACATACATAGACCTTCAGTGTGTTTCAATACTAAAGATGCAGTAAGTATTCTTTGTAAGAAACAGTGTAATTGCATGGATCAGGCCAAGCAACTTCTAAATATCATAGGACTACAGAGCCAACAATGACGTACCTGTATCGGAGATGTCTATAGGATAGATTTTCCTGTAGGCACTTACTCAGTATGTTGTACCTGATAAAGACAATCTCATTGCATCTGTGATGACTAACTTTATTCAAATAGTGATGCATTTACTATTGCTGCAATGAGTGATCTATGCTACTTATGGACACAGCGTAATTTGTTTTAACAGTTGTTTCATACTCAGGCTGTATACGTAGTGTTTGGATTTGCCACACTTCTGTCACTGATGCTATCAAAGTGATAACTATGTCAATTGTGGTACAACAGCAATCAAGAAGGTATAGTGTAGATATAAACAGAATGTCTTTTAGTATTGATTTAACTTACAATGGGATAAGTGTACTAGGACGGCAAGGGTTATTCTCCATCACTGACTCTGTCAGTTACAATCACATTAAGGTTTCAAGACTGTAATGACTAGTTACACTGTTCATCTTCATGAGTTCATATTCACAGCCATTCTCCAGTAAGTAGACAGAGTATGGTGTAACTGGGTGTGACACTGTGTTGCAAAACCTCCTGCAGTGCCTAGCAGAGGGAGAGTATCTAGTCATAAAGACAATAAGCAATAAGGCATGACCAATGGTATGTTAAATGGTCTGTTAATCACCATGTAAGGGTTTAATGTTGAATGAGGCAAGCCGAAAGTGCAACATGTCACTAGACAGTGATAAACTGACCATTAACATAATACCTGGAGTGGCTTATTGCTATCATAATAAAACTGTTTTTTAAACAACATTAAACCATGTTCATCATATGGTTAGGCTCTTTATGTATCTTAATAAAAACTAAACATAAGGCTGTTACAATGTTCACAGTCAATTAGAAAGCTGCATTTCTCAAACCCTTGTTATAATCAGAGATATTATACCTGTACAATTCCTTGGTTTTGCTCAACTCTTTAGCTCAGGTGGCCCATCACATGTGGTGTCGTCTGGTGTGGAGCATCAGGTAGGTAGGCCATGCAACTACTAAGTGTGGTATGTTGTGTGCAGCTGCAATCAGGGATGTGTATATTTGGTGTACATGGCCTCAGTTTTGCTGTTGATCTCCACTGAGCATGCAGTACCTGGTCAGGTGGGTGGGGATGTCTCGTAGTACATTTAAACAATTGTTTGTTATTTCTGTCACCTGCTGCTGGATGTCTGTCATTGGTTGTGTTGACTTGGTCCTCCCCCATACTTGCATGTGTGTGTGTGTGTCTGTGTGTGTGTGGTGCTGGGGGGGTGAATTGAGTTAGACCCTAACAGCTAATTTCCTCACTTTTATCGCTAGAACAACCCTAACTAATGCATTAAACTGAGTTTTTGCCTCTAATATATGTATATATATATATATATATATATATATATATATATATATATATATATATTTTTTATTATTGCAAAGCTTCTTTAATGTATCAGTTAGGTTAATTCTCACCAGCAATTCTGGAAATTTGATGTTAGAATTTCCTTCTTTTTGAGAAAGTGTACCATTAGTCATATCCATACTGTATGTGGAGCACTGGCTCCTGGGACCTGTGCTCCCACATACCCATAAGCATTGAAACATAGTGCAGGAGGGCCTGTACTGCTAGTTTTGCAAAATGATATCCATAGGTGGTAGCATGAGCCCTCTGGGCCTTGTGCTCCACCTACCCATAAGCCTAGAGAAATAGCACAGTAGGGTCTGTGCTCCCAGTTTTGCTTAATGGTATCCATATAAGAGCATGGGCCTCTGGGCCCTGCTTTCCCACACACCCATAAGTATAGAGATATAGCACAGGAGGACCTGTGCTCCCAGGTTTCATAATGGTATCTGTAGGTTGGAGAATAGGCCCTCCAAGCTCTGCACCCCACCCACCCATAAGTGTAGAGGCATGGCACAGGAGGGTCCTGTTCTCCCAGTTTTGCAAAATGGCATCCATAGGTGGGAGCACAGGCCCTTGGTCTCTGTGATCCCACCCACCCATAACTATAGAGACAGCACAGGAGGGCTCTCTGCTCCCAGTTTCCAAATCAGATTCATAAGGTGATAGCACCCCTAAGTGTAGAGGCATAGCACAGAGCCTGTGCTCACAGTTTAGCATAATCGATATGCATTGGTGGAGGTGGGTCTTTGGGCCCTGCACTCCACCTACCCTTAAGCCTAGAGAATTAGCACAGTAAGACCCTGTGCTCCCAGTTTTGCTTAATGGTATCCATATGTGGAGCACGGTCCCTCTGGGCCCTGCTTTCTCACACCCATAAGTATAGACATAGCACAGGAGGGTCTGTGCCCCAGGTTTCAGAATGGTATCCATAAGTGGGAGAATAGGCCCTCTGGTCTCTGTACTCCCACCCACCCATAACTATAGAGACATAGTGCTGGAGGGCCCTCTGCTCCCAGTTTTCCATAACCTGATTCATAGGTGGGAGCACAGGTCTTCTGGGCCCTGTGCTCCAACCCACCCAAAACTATAGAGACATAGCACAGGAAGGCCCTCTGCCCCAGTTCTGCAAAGTGGCATCCATAAGTGGGAGCATGGGCCCTCTGGTCTCTGTACTCCCACCCACCCATAACTATAGAGACATAGTGCTGGAGGGCCTCTGCTCCCAGTTTTCCATAACTGGATTCATAGGTGGGAGCACAGGTTCTCTGGGCCCTGTGCTCCAACCCACCCATAAATGTAGAGGCATAGAGCAGAAGAGCCCTGTGCTCACAGTTTAGCATAATGATATGCATTGGTGGGAGTGTGGGCCCTCTGGGCCCTGTGCTCCACCTACCCATAAGTACAAACACATAGACCAGGCCTAGAGACATTCCAAGTAATCCTTGTACTGCAAATGCAGCAATATCTCAGCAATCATATCAACTTTGGAAAATATTCCACTGCACTTGTATTCATGACCTAGCCACCTCCATAAGTGCTTAAGCTGCGCTTAGCGAAAAATCCATATCTTGAACAGTTTTCGAGATATAGGTGCCGAAAGGTACTGCGGTCATCACAGTGTTATCCTATTGGAAACTTCACAACTTCAGAGTGCTGTAACTCTAGAACCAGTGTAAATATTTTCACTAAACCAGCAAAAGGCACATTTGTGGTACAAGCACTTGATACCCCGCAAATTTCATCCCAAAAGTCCTAACCATTTTTTTGCTATGAAGTGGCAAAGAAACTGTTTTTTAAGGGGCTATTTACCCATGGAACATTTACAAAAGTACAGTGGACTTTTGTGAAAGTACCATAGAACTTATGTCAAAGTCAGAGAGGTCACGTGATGTAGCTGCAGATTGCAGACTTCTCTCGCTTGCTCCAGCCACCCGATCGCTATTTATATTTATTTTATGTTAAAAGCAAAGTAAATTGTTGGAAAAGGGGAGGAAAGACGGTTAAAAGGCCTGTCACGCTTTGAGTTACCATCTCAATCCGAATGAGTTAAAATGAAGAAAAGCCTGCCTAAAAGAACGCCACCCACCACCCCGAGAAAGGCCCCAAGAAGCCTAGGCCCGCAAGTGCAGCTGACCCTGGAGAGGTAACTGTTAATGCAGCTGAGCAAGAGCTGCTAACCCTGGCTAGGTTTCTAGCTGAATTCAGGCCCTTCAAGGAGGAGCTCCCATCTTTGATGGCTGAAATTAAATCCTTATCGACTACTATGGACAAAGTATCACAATGAACTTCGATTCTGAAGCTAAATCCACTCCTTGGAAAAAGAGTTGGTTAAAATAGAGCCGGAGTTGGTAGCTACGAGACAGAAGATCACTAGGATGGAAGCTAAGCTAAAGGACCTTGAGGGTCAAAGTAGAAGAAATAATGCAGTCCTGATAGGATTGCCTGAAGCCCAGGAGGGGCACGATATGGTTACTTTCATTTAGAAATTTGTAGAGCATGTTGTGGGCCCTCGCCTTGGAGCTAAGTATGCTATAGAGAGGGCACACAGGCCCTTAGACCTCCTCCACCATCTGGATTGCCACCGAGGCCCCTGATTTTCAGGTTCCTCAATTACCTCGAACACCAGCATTTCTTGAAGAAAGCCAAAGGAACGCAAAGTATTACCTGGGAGGGAAAAAGAGTGGCCCAGGTTTCCCTGCCTCAGTCAGGCAGTGACGTTCTGCTTTTCATCCCTATGTAACAAAGCTAATAGTAGCTGGAATTTGATTTGAGATGCTGTATCCGTTGTCTACAAGTCCTTATTTCGGGGTTTGGCACAGTTTTAATGATCCAGAGGAGGCTCATACTGGCCTGAAAGAGTTGCTCCCTGAATTGCTCTGTGAAGTCTGAGTTACATCTACTGCTAAGGCTGAATCTGAAAGCATCTTATAGAGCTGTGGCTGGAAAATCAGCTGTAGAAATTTATTACCTCTTGTTTAGAAAGGAAAAAGGTTGCTGAACTAATGTCTGCTGATATCCCACACTCACCACCTCTTTCCTCAGTAAAGCGAAAGCAAGAGAAGCGTGCCAACATTATCTGAGATTAAGAGGGTTTGAACTGGACTAAGAAACTGTATAAATCCTCTAAACAAAGCATTTATTTAGTGTTTACTTTCCAATGTAGGAAAGGGATATAATTTATTTTCTTTATGCTGATTTCTTGAGGGGAACAGCAGACCAGTTGATAATCATTTGTACTCTGTTATAATTGACTATATGGGGCACCAAACAAATTTTTCTCCCGAAGTTTTAGTCTTTAAGGGTCTGCAATTATATTAAGCCAGTTTGCAGTACAGATAGCCTTGTCTCTTAATCAATCTTTTTAAATTAGAGATAACATCACAATAGTCTGATTGGGAAGGTAGCTTCGGAGCCTTGCGTATTTCTCTTTAGAAACAAAAGCGGGGGCTGAACAAGTTGGCTTTCGGGTTTTCAGACAGATCACAATAAGGCAATCAGAGTAACTTCAGCCGAGGCTAAAAAAGGCTGAGTTGGAAGAAAATTTAGGTTAAGCTTCAAAGTAAAAATTATATTTTCTCTTAACCTCCAAGGTAAGGGAGCATTGTTGGTATCGCTCACTGCGATCACTAGAAGGAGTCAACAGATTATATTAGGCATCTATATAACAGGAAGATACTACGTATGTGGAGCGCATAAGGGATTTAATTTGAAATTTAATTTTCAAGGGGTTTTAGGTGCATTAATCCAGTGGGTTTTATTTTGCTGGTGATCTTTAAACTATAAAGGGTGCTCCAGCATTAAAACTCTTTCTTAGTTTATAGTTATCCGTACTGTGTCAAAATTAGCTGTATTGGGTGCCAAATAGGCTTTTCTCCCAAGTCAATTTTTAAGGGACTGCAATTATACTAATTCTGTTAGCAGTATAAGTTGCTCCGATTGTTATTTTTACTTTTAAAATTTAAGATCACATCACAATATACTGGTTGGTAAGGTACATTTAGAGTTTTGCACTTTTCTCTTTAGTAACAGAAGCGAGTGCTGAAGAGTGGCCAGTGCATTCCCCAAGTGAGCTTCTCTGTTTTCGGACAGAACACATTAAAGCAGATAGGATAATGCCAATAGAGATTAAAAGGGGTTGGTTAGAAAGAAAAAAATAGATTAAGTTTCAAACTAAAAATCATATTTCCTTTTAGCTCCTGAGGTAAGGGAGCATTGTTGGATTTACTCCTGCGATCGCTAGAGGGAGTTAGCAGTTCAGGTTATACCTCTATATGGCAGGCTGGCATTACGTATCAAGGGCACAAAATTGATTTAATTTGAGATTAAATTTTCAAGGAGCTTTAGGCAGGTTAATTCAATATGTCTTATTTTGTTGGAAGATTTTAAACTATGAAAGGAATTGCAGTACTGTAACTCAATTTTGAGGGATATACTCATTAGGGATTGGTTTGAACAAGTTTATACAGACTGTTCTCAGATTGCATTAGTTCTAGTACTTATTCTGAAGGATGTTTAGAATCTATATGCCTTCCCATCACTACTACATTCAAGTTGAAGGTTACCTAAGGGTGGCTGTGGGGAGGAGCAAAGGTATTGGTATGCTGCAGAGCGAAACTGTGATAGATTGGGCGGGGGTGGTAGTTTAATGTTGGTTTCTCAATTTGGTTGGAGGGAGGGGGAGGGGCTAAGTGGGATTTGGGGTGGGAATCAGCACAGCTCTGTGGGTTTATTAGGTCTGAGTAATCTGGGGAGCTCATTACCTGTCCAGCTTATTTTATAAGCAATGTGTAATAATGGCTAATGTTATAAAATTGCAACGTGGAATGTTAAAGGATTGAGACAGCGTGTGAAACAATAAAGGTTCTTAACACCTGCCTTATTGTCTATAGACATTGCTTTAATATAAGAATCACACTTATTAGACTCAGAGGCAAATTGCATGAGAAGGCAGCAGATTAGTTATGTATTTTCTGCGGTGGTGCTACTAATAGGCTGGTGATAATCCTAATTAATAGAAAAATCCTTTTGTTCCTAAGCAGGTGCTCAAGGACCCGCAGGGCCGGTTTTTGTTTATTCATTGTATTTTGTATGCCACCGAGATTCTCCTGGGAACTCTTTATGGGCCTAATGTAGATTCCCCGACTTTTTCATGCAGTTAATTGAATTTATATATCCATTCTTCTCTTTACCAATTATCATTGGGGGGGATATAAACACCATTATTGATCCATTAATGGATCATTCTTCTCTCTGAGGAGAGGTCGCTCTCCTGCTCAAAGGGCCTCCAAGAACTCATAGAACATTATGCTCTGTGTGATGTTTGAGAGTATTACACCCTCGGAGAAGGAATTTACTTTTTCTTGCCAGTACATAAAACAGCTTACTATTGATTATATTTTTCTTTCCCAAACTCTTCTGCTGGGAGTGATAGAAGCCTCTATACATTCGGGACCACCTCCACAATACGCTGATAACATGTCAACTTGCTCTTTCATCCTTTCCTAAGAAATCCTCCCGTGAAAGATCAATAATCAAATGTTAAAGGATGCCAATATAGTTAAAATTATTAGTAAACACATAAAGCATTTTATTGAAACTAACCTTCAGTCCATTTCCAGACCAGACTTAATATGAGGCACTTTTAAAGCCTTCATTAGGGGTATTAATTAGTATTGCTACACACAGAAAGAAAGAAAAAGATAGGAACTAATTTTCTTCTTGAACAAATCCGTTCAAAGGAATCACTGCTTTCCCAAAATTATTTGGAGTTAACACAACAGGAACTGGTGAAAGTAAATGAGGATTATTTGGAAATTCTGAAAGCTAAGGCAAATTATTCAGATCAGGGAGAGAAAGAGGGTAGATTGTTGGCACTCTGGATTAAACAACTGGAAGCGAATAGATACATTCTGTCAACAACTGGAACTGGTGAAATTAAATGAGGATTATTTGGAAATTCTAAGGGATAAATCTGAATTTGCTATTCTGAAAGCTAAGGCAAATTATTCAGATCAGGGAGAGAAAGCGGGTAGATTGTTGGCACTCCAGATTAAACAACTGGAAGTGAATAGATACATTCCGACAATCCATTCCCACTTAGATGGTGTCCTAAAAACATCTCCGGAGGATATAGTCCTGGAATTCCAGTGATATTATACAAACCTATACAACCCAAAGGTAAAGCCAATATCTGAAGATTGCCTAGACAGCTACTTAGGGGCATCCGGTTTGTCCTCGCTTTCAGATCCTCAGCAGGAATGGCTAATGTCCTCAATTTCATCTGAAGAAATCTTCAGGGTTATTAAAATTTACCCTCAGATAAATCACCTGGCCCAGATGGTTTCTCAGCTAACTTTTATAAAGTTTTTCAAGAGCAGTTATTACCTTTGTTACTTCCTTTATTTCAATATATTTTATCAGGTGCTCATGTGGATCCTACCTTATGGGAGGCTTTGATAGTTCTAATATTGAAACCGGGGAAGAACCCAGAATTACCCACGAGTTATCGCTCAATATCCCTGATGAATCAGGACGTCAAGATATTAGCTAAATTGTTAGCGGATCGGGTGACATCAGTCTTGCCCAATCTTATAGGTCCTGAACAAGTGGGATTTATGAAAGGGCGTTCCTCAGTGGACCACCTCCGAACCCTGTCGCATGTCCTTTTGGCATCCAGGGATGCTTCATTTCCAGCTGTTTTGGTTTCTCTGGATGCTGGGAAGGTGTTTGAAAGGGTAGACTGGAATCTCTTATTTAGGTTCCTTAATGCTTATAAATTTCCGGAGCTGTTTCAAAATTGGGTACACCCCTTCGGCTCAAGTAATGGCTAATGGGGTTATATCAGAAAGATTTATGTTGCACTCAGGAACCAGGCAAGGTTGCCCACTATCATCTTTACTTTTTAATTTATATTTAGAGCCCCTTATTCACCGTTTAAAGTTGTCACCAATGATTCATGGAATTGCTATTCAGGGATATGAGGTTAAAGTATCGGCCTATGCTGACGACCTACTATTACAGTTGTCGCACCCGGATCAGTCAATACCTGCCATGTTATCCATTATAGAAGAATTTGCCAGTTTTTCAAATTATAAATTAAATATTGACAAGTCCCTTGTTTTTCCATTTAATCATAAAGTGAATAAATCAAGTATTGCAGAGACAGGTATGTCCTGGGCACCTAACTCTTTAAGATACTTGGGCATTCAAGTCACCAGAAACCCAGCCTCACTTCAAAAGCTGAACTTAGATGTCCTAGTAAATATTTTAAGTGCAGATCTAAACAGGTGGGCCAAATTATCTATTTCGCTCTGGGGCAGAGTGAATTTAATTAAAATGAATGTTTTTCCTAGGATTTTTTATCCTTTGTATTTGCTTAATAACTGGATGCCTATTACCTGGTTCCATAAGGTCAATGGCCTGATATCCAAATTTATTTGGTCTAATAGACAGCCTAGGATTGCATTTTATAAGCTGGTGGCTCCCAAGGATAAAGGAGGTCCCCATCTTCCGCACTTGATCTTTTATTACTGTGCGAGTCACATGGCAAAGTACATGAGATGGGTGGAACAGATGCGTGAAACGAATTCCGCAGTTTTTGTACCTATGTGGCTCAAAATTGAGCTATCTTTAATTAAACAAAGTGGTCTCTCACCAGCTCCCTGCTTCATGTTAGGCCGAGCGCCCCTCCGATTTCTTTTGAAGTCAACTCTCATTATGACATCAGTTAGAGTGCATTCCCAGATAAGTTTATTTATGGAATATAATCATACTTTAGATTTAGCTCAACCTATTGGGGTAATCCTAATTTAAAATAGGTAATAAGCCAATCTTGTCTAAGTGGCTTCCTCAATTGAAGATGCTAAGCTCTTCAGTGTGTTACTCTGGACTATTCTTGGCTTTCAATTCTTGATATACTAAATAATTTCAACATTCCTAGTAAACTCATTTTTAAAGTTTTTCAGTAAAAACATTTAATAATAAAGGTGTTTGGGTTGAGCCCGCCCCAAAGAAATATGAGAACTCTCTTGGACGAATTTTCACTTATATTTGGTAGGCCTCATTCTGTTTCTGTTATCTATAAAATTTTATACAATTATAAATATCCGTCTGTCTTTGCGCGGAGAGATATTGGGCTTTATGTTTCCTGATCTGGAGATGGACTAGACGGCACTATGGTCGATTTGCCATAAATACATTACTCAGGATAGATTACGGCTTACACAGTTTCACATTCTATATAACATATATTATACTCCGAAAATAGCACGGTCTTATCGATTCGCCACTTGCTCGTTGTAAACAGGAAGAAATGCTCACCACATATCTTGGGCATGTCCTAAGGCCTCTACCTCTGGAAGGATATTCAACAGAGGATGGATCCCTTACTGGGTCTCTCAGATATCTTCACTCCGGAGGTTTGCCTTTTAGGTGATTATACCCTTATTCCAGTAATCTCAAGACTATATTATATGGCACTGATTTCCCTATCGGTAAAGAAGGTTATTCTCCATTATTGGAAAGATGATGGAGATATTTTGTATCGAATAGCTCAAATAATTATTGGCCAATCTCAGGACAGAAACAATGGTGGCAAGTCTAAGTAACAGGATGAATAGATATATGAAAATTTGGGAACCTTTCCACGCCTGCTTACCAGTTAGTCTATTTATGCTGCTATCAAAGTTACTGTTTGATTATCCATCTGATAAGTTTGAGCTATGCTGATTGGGGAGGGGTTTGGTGTGGGTGGGAGTGGGTTTGGGGAGAACAGCTCCAGTATATGCAGTGAAAGCTGTTCCTAGTTTCATTTACAATCCAAATTATCATGATTGGATCTGTTCTTTTCATGTATAAATAATAAACTGTGATTTGAAAGAAAAAGAAAAAAATAACTTTTGTCAAAGTTCATGGAACTTTTGTGACAGTTCCATGGCTAAAACAGAGGAACATTTTAGAAATCATAATTCCTGGCATCCTATCAAAAAAAACTAATGGCTGGGTTGTGTTCCTAGGGCAACGATTAGATAAACCCAAATGATGGTGTTTACTAGAAGCAGTATTTTTAGCTACATCATTTTTCTACATCACTAACTGAAAACAAGATGGTGGTAGCATGAAAGTAAAACCCAAGCACTACAATAAAGGAGCATTCACAAAGTTTTTCATGCTGCATATATATTTTCCCTAGGTTATTTTTAATTTTATTTATTTATTTAGCTTTTGTTGACCGGAAGCAGATTAGACAAATCCTGCCTATTTTCAGGCACGACCCAGGGAGGGGATACAGATGAATGCCAACTAACCTTGAACCAGGTTAAGCTGTTGTTATAATGGGAAACTAACAGTTTAATAACTTCTGAACAGATTAATATATTTTCACCAAATCCTCAAAGGGCACATCGGTGACCCAGTCCCCAAATACCCTGAAAATTTCAAACCAGAACCACAAATATTTGGGCTGTAGAGATGAGCATAGAATGCAAAAAAGTGATTTTTTTTCATCCTTTTTGACAATCCACTGCTCTACAACTGCACATGCGACTGGAATGAAACTTGCCAGATCCAGAGATCTATGGTTCCAGACCGTGTGTGGAACTTTTCAGGCAACTTGGTCAAATAGTTAAAAAGTTACTAAAGTGCAAATGTTTGGATTTAACATTAAAGTGCCTCCTCAACCCTAACTATAGTGGCACTACTGCGCTACTATAATATATATATATATATATGTATATATATATATATATATATATATATATATATATAACACACACACATATATAAACTGTGTGTGTATGTATGTGTATATGTTTATGTATATGTATATATATATATATATATATATATATATATATATACATACATACAGTATAGGTCTTTGCAAAAAACTTTGTTAATGCATCAGTTAAGTTGAAGTGACAAAAAAGGGAAATGAGGCCTTGGGGATGAGTTCCTAATATCCTTACCTATTCTACCCTCATTTTCCACAGACTAACAGGCATCGGGTGCCTTGGGGTCATTGGACCTAACTCTCACCACATTCCATGTGTATAAAAGCTGACATGGTACAGTGTAGGTGAATGGGATGAGAGTTAGATCCAACAACCACTAGGCACATCCCAATGGCTATTGGTCTGTGGGGTGGTGGGGTGGTATGGTGCGGTGGTGTTAGGGTCTCAACCCTAATAACTCATTTCCTTACTTTCGTCACTTCAGTCCTATCTGATCCATTAACAATGTTTTTGCAATGAATTTCATTACTTTTGAGAAAGTGTAATCTTATTCTTATATAGAGGGCCCTGTGCTCCAATGGTATCAGTTTAGGAGTGCAGGGCCTACAGGCCCTGCACTACCATCTATCCATAAGTGCGCAGATATTTTAATGAGTTGTCATCTCCATGTGAGGGGCCCTGCACTCCCATTATTTCATAATATCATGGCCCAGCGCAGAGATGTGCAAAACTGGCAGATTTCATTACACACAATATTTCGCAAAATTCACCCATTTTGCTAAATTTTTCACAGAAGCAAAATTCAGAATCTTGCCTGTGTAATGCAAAATTTCACTTGTGGAATGCAAATTTCACCTGTGGAAGGCAAAATTTCACCTGCAGAAGGCAAAATTTGCCTTTCGCCGGTAAAATTTCACGTTTCACACCTAGCAAAATATTTTTTATAATGGGCAAATTTCGCAAAATATTTTGCATGGTGAAATTGCAGATTATGCCAGAATTTCTCCGTGAAATAAAATTTTGCAACATCTCTACTCAGCAGTCCAATTACTGCATAATGTTATCGATATGGGAGTGCAGGGCCCTGCACTCTTACCTATAATGATAGAGACACAGCGCAGGCCTAGACACATTCAGAATAACCCCTGTGCTGCAAATGGTGCAATATCTCAGTAATCATAGCAACCTTGGAAAAATTCCACTGCAGTTGTAATCATGGACTGATAACCTGCACGCTGCTTAAGGTGCTTAGCAAAAATCCATATCTTGAAGCAAGATAAGGCACTGAAAGGCACCATAGTTAACCAATGTTGTCCCAGAGTACATTTCGCAACTTCAGAATGGCATAACTACGGAACCGGTTAAGAAATTTTTACACCAAACCAACATAAGTCACATCTGTGGGATACCCCCTTTGTATCTTGAAAATTTCAAGCCAGAAGTCCTAACTGGTTCCTAGCAGTGAATTGGCAAAGTTTTTAAAATCCTTGTTCGTGAATTGTCAAAATCCCCATTTGCGAGTAAAATCCCCATTCATGAGGTGTCAAAATACCCATTCATAAGTCGATCCCTGTTTATGAGATAGGGCCATCTGTTCGTGAGGTGTCAGAAATTCCCTGTTCATGAGAAATCCTTTTTGTTGAGATTTGGCCATCTGGTCATCATCTCATGAACAAGGATTTTGACAGCTTACAAACAAGGCTTTCTCATGAATAAAGATTTTGACACCTCATGAATGGCGAATTTGACAGCTCATGAACAAGGATTTTTTTTTATAATCCTTGTTCATGAGCTGTCAATATCCTCATTTGTGAGCCGAATCCTCATACGTGAGGCATCAAAATCCTCATACGTGAGGCGATCCTTGCTCATGAGATTTGGCCATCTGGTCCTCATCTCATGAATGAGGATTTTGACAGCTCATGAACAGGGACCAGAAGCAAGCCACGAACAAGGATTTTCAAAATTTAAAAATTGCCATTTTTTGACTAAGCTAAATAGAACCAAAGCCATGGGATTGTAGATGGTATTACCCTGAACAGAACCCATACTTCAATCTCTACAGAAGACATCCCTGTGGCAAGTTCCAAAGTTTCATTTTTGAAGAATAAGGATAAGTCAGGGTGCCTGGACGATAGACAGCATGGATTCATCCCGGAGAAATCATGTCAGACAAACCTTGTGGAGTTCTATGACTGGGTGTCGAGTGCCTTGGACCTGGGTAGACCAGTGGACGTCCTCTTTCTAGACTTCAGCAAGGCATTTGACTCTGTTCCTCACATGGGCCTGTTGGATAAGCTGGGAGAAATGGGGGTGGGGAACCAGATGATCAGATGGATAGGCAATTGGCTCCAGGACCGGACCCAGAGGGTCGTAGTTGGTGGGATAGTCTCATCCTCAAGGAGGGTCATTAGTGGGGTCCCACAGAGATCAGTCCTTGGGCCCCTTCTGTTCAATGCCTACGTCTCTGACATAAGGACAGGAATCAGGAGTGAGATGAGTCTCTTTGTGGATGACTCGAAACTGGGGGCAGTGGTGGATGGGGAGGAGGGGGGTGGCCCTACAGGGGACCTGGAGGCTCTGGAAGATGGTCTAGAAAGTGGAAGCTGAGGTTCAAGGCAAGGAAATGCAAGGTACTCCACCTGGGGGCAGAAACCCGGCCAAGTGTACACCTGGGGGAAAATGCTACAAGTCTCGATGGCTGAGAGGGACCTGGGGTGGTGGTGGATGTCAAGATGAACAACTCTGAGACTTGTAGGAGGGCAGCAGCTAAGGCCAACAGGATGCTGGTATGCATCACTAGGGATCACCTCCAGAAGGAGGAGTGATACTCCCTCTGTATAACTGCTTAGTGAGGCCGCACCTTGAGTACTGCGTGCAGTTTGGAGCCACACTAAAGAGGGACATTAACCTCCTGGAGAGGGTCCAGAGGAGGGCAACCAAAATGATTTGGGGCTTGGGGACAGGACCTATGAGGAGAGGCTCGAAGAGCTAAATATGTACACATTGGAAGAGAAGGGACCGGGGGAATGATAGAGGTCTTCAGGTACATGAAGAGGGTAAATAGGGAGGAACAGTCAGGGTGCTCTGAAGGAAGGAGGAGGGGCCACTAGAGGGCATGGGTGGAAGCTGGAGGGGGAAGATTCAGGGAGAAAGGAGGAGGTGCTACTTCACTGAGAGGTGGTGGAGCCATGGAATGTGCTGCCTAGGGGCTGGTGGAGGCAGAGACAGTGGAGTGGTTTAAGAGGACAGGTACAGGGAAAGGGTTCTGGAAGCAAAATCCAATGCAGCAAGAATATCCGGAACTGGGAAGGGAGAAGCCAGAGAAGGCGAGGGGGGCAGCAAGGTCAGCACCCAGGGTGGGGGCTGACCAAACGAGCAGACACGAAAGACCGTTAGGCCTATTCTGCTGGCATTTTAGTATGTTAGTATGTTAGTAAGAAAATTGAAAAACAAATCGTGACTCACGAACAGGGAATTTTCATATGAGCAGGGATCCCTGTTTGTGAGCTGTCAAAATCCACATTTGTGAGAGCAAATACTTGTTTGCAACTGTGCAGCAATCCAAAAGACTGAACTGATCATGTTTAGAACCCAAAATTTCAAAATAGAATAACTTTGCAATGGATTAATATTTTTCACCACTTCAATGCTGACTTGTGCCTTGGGACATGCTTTTTCCACCCTACAAATATGAGGCCAACATTCCAAATGGTGTTAATGCAGCACGATCAGGAAAAATGGGTGAAAAAAGTGAAAAATGCACTTTTTTCAATATGCGCAATGTGAAATTCTCACATCCAATTGAAACAAAACTTGGCACATCAAGAAATATACCCCATGGGACAGAGCTTATCAAATTTTGTTCACATCCATTGAACATTTGTAAAGTTATTCAGGTGCAACATTTGGGGTTTAACATTAAACTGCCTCCTCAACTCTAACTATTGCAGCATTTCTGTGCCACTATTATATATATATATATATAATAAATAACCTCAGCACACAAGCATTGACACAATGGTTACCCCAAAAGGCAGTGGCCGGGAAGCAAAGTTTCAAAGAAATACAAAATCACACATGTGTATGTTGCAAAAACTTCATTAATGCATTAGTTATGGTTGCTGCAACAAAAGTATGGAAATGAGGTGTTAGGGTGCCCTACAGAGACCAGGAGGTGTCGGGGGAAGGGGTGGCACTGGCATTGCTAACCCTAACACTCGCCCCATTCCATTGTAAATTAAGCTGGGCGGCAACCGTATAGGAGAATGGGATGAGTGTTAGGGTTGGTGACCCCAGTGCCACCCCCTCCCTGACACCTGTTGGACTCTGCAGGGCAGAGGCAGGGGTGTTAGTGAAACCTCTAATGCCCAGTTTCCTACATCTTTCTTGCAGCAGCCCTAACTAATGCATTAACAAAGTTTTGCAACTAATTTCCTTACTTTTTCAGGTAGCATAATGGTATCATCATTTTACCCATCCCACCATCCAGATAATATATCAGTATCCATATAATACACTGGGAGCACAGGGTCCAAAGGACCCTCGACTTCATCCCTCCATTGAGGTAGTATAACAGTATCCATATGTTATGGGTGGGAGTGCAGGGTCCTTCACACCCTGAACTCCCAGTCCTCTATCAACATAGCATAACAGTATCCAATAGTTATGGTGGGAGCACAGGGTTCTTCAGACCCTGCACTCCCATATCTCCATTAAGGCAGTATAACAGTATCCTTATTTAAGCCCAGATTTTCAACATTGCCTTTTATGATCTCACCACATGTACCAGCATTAGAAATGTTCAAATCCTCCAAAATGTAATTCTGCACAACTGCAATGCTATCTCTATATCGCAGGTGCAAAATCAAGTCTTGGACAGGATTTGAGAAATAACAGCTGTGACACACAGCAGGTGGGGTGATAAGAAGAGTATGTTGAATATATTGAAAATGTACTAAATTACAAAACATGCATAGTGAGATAGTGTTAAATGCTCATATCACAACCATTTTTTTCAGTTTTGACCCCAAATTTTCAACCTAGCCTCTTATGACCCTCTGGTGAACAATGTGACAGTCATTATGCAAACCAAACATGAAAAGTTATTTTGCCAAGTGACTGGGAAATCACTTTTCTCATGAGATTTGTCTAATGACAATTATATTGTTCAGGAGGTGGGATCCCAGGACTTCATGTGTTTACACTTTAGCCAAAGTCTTGAAAATGGTTGAGTCATGGTTTAACGTTGAACCCCCCACCACTGAAATGCAAAGAACCGCATTTACCTTAGTTCAGATTACAGTCAGTGGTTCCAGCAGCAAGACGTGTCTTCATTGTGGGAGTGGGTGTCAAACCAGGGACCTCCTCAGCTGAGTAGCAGTCTATGAGGATGTCAAGGGGGTGTGGGGAGGTAGATGCACAGTGGGGGTTTGGGTGGGAGTACTGGCACAATAAGCGATGGATGGTTTTCTTCTTTACAGCACAAATGGCCACAGAAGACAACAAGGGATGGTTTTCTGCATTTCAGGGGATAAAAGAGGAACAGAAATGGATGGAACCCACTGACACCAATGATAACTGGGGCAATGGAGGGTGGGTGGTACCACTGGAGACCAGGGAGGCATGGCAAGTAAAACAAAAATAAAATTATATATATATATATATATATATATATATATATATATATATATATATATATAATGGTAGCACAGTAGTGCTGCCATAGTTAGGATTGAGTAGCACTTTTAAGGTTATAGGTGAAATTTGCACCTTGCTAACTTTGCTACTATTCAACGGATTTGCCTGAAATTTGGCAGGCATGGTTGGGCATAATAGATCTTGGGATCTGATAACTTTTGTACCAGTTGGATATATGGCTGCAGAGTTATTAAGTGACAACCAAATGTGCAATTACATTTTTTGCAAATTCTTTGTTTCATTTCACAGTGGTCGGCACAGTTTGTCGTATCAGTCCAAAACTTCAGGGAATGTGTGGTCGGAGTCCCCAATGTGCCTTTTGAAGATTTCATGAAACATATTGAACGGTTCAAACGTTATTCAAAAACAAGTTTCCATTAAAAGTCAATGGGAAACGTTAATACAAAGTTCAAAGTGTCGCAATGCACTTTTTTAGTGTTGCAAATGGCCATAGCAGTGTCGCAAATCTGCCATTTTGTTTTCAGTTACTGATCAGAAAATGCTTGGCATTTAAAATTGGGACCCTCTAGGACTCCATTCTTTCTGTGTTCACCTAGTCAGACCCTGAGCATGCTAGCCATGTCTTTATTTTGAGGTTAAACACCCTAGAAATGTGTTTTTCAAATTTCTGGAAACAATAGTGTTGTACATTCAACACTTTCACAAATGTTTGCTAAAGCTTTTGCAAATTTATAAACTGCTAATCCAGAGTGTGGCCAAGATGACAGAATTCTTTTGCCACCCAGCTGTGAAAGAACGGTTTGGTCTTTTGGGCTGTAATTTGGAAGGAAAACAGCCAATATCTCACAGATGTGTGTCTTTTGGTGGTTTGGTGACAAAATATTGCACGGATGTCAAGTTACGGTACTCTGAAGTTGGTGTTTTTCCCATAGACTAACATGGTGGCATATGCAGCTCCTTCCGGGCTTGCATCTCGAAAACAGTTCGATGTAATGGAATTTTCATAGACAATGTAGCCTTATGGGCTTAGCAAAACGTAGCTAGGAAAATCATGAATCATATGAATTTTTTTTTTACGTCATACGGTTACTGAGATATAAGCAATTTAGTATTCCAACAGCTCATTTTCTGCTCTGAGGCCCATTATTATGCATACATTCTTTGTACACACTGTGTTTCTCTATGCAGCTTTTGGGAAAAACAGGGTATGCACTTCTGTTAATGTTACAGTTACTGTTTTCATTTGAGTTTAGTACCTATTAGCGTTAGTTCCGTCTGCACGCCACCGTGTACATTACCTTTGCATTCTTGTTTGCGCTTGCATTTTGCGTTACTGTTACCATTTGCATTTCCACTACTGTTTGTGTTTGCCTTTCGGTTTGCATCACTGTGTGCATTGCCATTTATGCTTTTGGCAGCCCTTTTGTTTGCGTTGCATTTGTCTTCGTTTTGCATCTTCATTTCTGTTACTGTTACCATTTGCATTTCCTATTGCTTTACTGTGTCTGTGCACATTACGTTTTGTGTTTCCATATGCGCTTTCATTTCCTTTTGTGTTTCTGTTTCCTTTGGTGTTATTGTTCCTGTTACCGTTACCATTTGCGTTTACAATTGTGGTAACGTGACCGTGCACATTACGGTTTGCATTTACGTAAGCATTTGCATTCATGTTTATGTTTCTGTTTCCTTTGGTGTTATTGTTCATGTTAACTTTACCATTTGCATTTATAATTGTGGTACCCGTGCCCGTGCGCATTACAGGTCGCATTTACGTGCACGCTTCCCTTCGCATTTTAATTTCTGTTCCCTTTGGCATTCTTGTTGCTGTAACACTTAACATTTGCATTTACAATACTGGTGCCATCACTGTGTGCATTAACAGTTGTGTTTTTGTCCGTGATACATGTCCATTTGTGTCACTGTTCGCTTCGCATCACTTTACGCTATGCTTCTATTAACATTTGCTTTACCATTTATGTTTGCTTTACCATATGCATAACCTTTGCTGCTTGCATTTATGCTGCATTTCCTGTTACTATATAATAAGACATTGCATTCCATTCACTATTTATTGTCCTCATTGTCAAAAGAAGGGAAATTAAAGGCAAAAATCTCTGTTTAATGCATCAGTTAGGTTGTTCCACAGTGACAAAAGCAAGAAAATTTGGTGTTAGGGTTGAAAGGCCCTCTTGGCCCCTACAGTCTACCCCCCAACCGGCTTCAGGGTGCATGTTGGGTTCGTTGGTCCTAACTCTCACCCCATTCTCCTATACCTCTGCTTCTTTACACATGTGGTGTGGTGAGAGTTAGGGCTGACGAGGAGGGCAGACTTTGCCAAAATGGGTGAGTGCCTAAGGAATGCACTAGCAAATGGGCAGGAAGGAGGGGGTGAAAGAACAATGGGGAATATTCAAAACTGCCATCACAGAGGCAACAAGCCTATGTGTGAAGCAAATAAACAAAACAAAACGATGTAAGAAACCACTATGGTTCTCAAAGGAGGTGGCAGGAAATGTTAGGGAGAAAAAGAGAGCATCCAGGAAGTACAAGGAATCACAGAAGAGCAGGACAGAGAATTGTATCAGTTAAAGCAAAAGGAAGCAGGGAAGACAGTAAGAACAGCAAAGGCCCAAACTGAGGAAAAGACAGCAAACTCAGTTAAGAAGGGGGATAAAACCTTTTATAGGTACATCAGGGAGCGAAGGAAGACCATGGGAGGGACAGTGTGGCTTAATAAGGGGGAGGTGGTGGGCAGAAGGTGACTGTGAAAAGGCAGAGATACTAAACAAATACTTTTGTTCAGTATTCACAAATGAAGAGAGGGAGGTACCTAAACCAAACAATAGAAACGCGCTGGATATGGGGGTTGATACCAGCCCTTTCACAGAAGAAAGGGTTCTGAAAGAACTCTTAAAACTGAAGGTGGACAAAGCAATGGGGCCTGATGGGATTCATCCCAGAATTCTAAAAGAACTAAGGGTATAACTAGTGACACCACTGACTACCATCCTTAATAAATCATGGGAGGATGGGGTGGTACCTGAAGAATGGAGGAGGGCAGATGTGATTCTGCTACATAAAAGTGGGAGCAGAGCAGAAGCAGGAAACTACAGACCTGTTAGTTTAACTTCAGTGATAGGGAAAATGATGGAATCACTTCTGAAGGAAAGAATTGATGAGTATCTAGAAGCCAGAGGAGTGCAGGACCCAAGACAGCATGGATTCCCAGCAGGAAGGTCATGTCATATGAATCTCATAGATTTCTTTGACTGGGTGACCAATGTAGTAGATCAGGGAGGGGCTGTGGACATGGCCTACCTAGACTTTAGCAAGGCATTTGACACAGTCCCACACAAAAGATTAATATACAAGTTGGCCAGCCTGGGAGTGGGTTCCAAGATGGTAGCCTGGGTAAAAAATTGACTGGAGAATAGGACACACAAGCTAATAGTAAATGGAGTCCACTCTGAAGAAAGGGGGGTTACTAGTGGGGTACCGCAGGGTTCAGAACTAGGACGGTCCTCTTAATGTCTTTAAAGCGACATTGTAGAGGGACTGGAAGGAAAAGTATGTCTCTTTGCAGATGACACAAAGTTCTGCAATAGAGTTGAAACACAAGATAGGGTGGAAAGGATGAGAAGAGACTTGGCAAAGTTGGAGGAATGGTCAAATGTATGGCAGCTTAGATTCAATGCTAAGAAGTGCAAAGTAATGCACCTGGGAAACAAAACCCAGGGGAAGAGTACACAATGGGGAGTGAGATACTAACAACAACAAACATGGAAAGGGATCTGGGGGTAGTCATATCAGATGACCTAAAGGTGAGCAAGCAATGTGAGAGGGCAGTAAGCAGGGCTAGTGGGATACTGGGATGCGTAGGGAGAGGCATCACCAGTAGAAAACAAGCAGTTGTTATCCTTCTGTACAGACAGTTGGTGAGACCCCATTTGGAGTACTGCATGCAGTTCTGGAGACCCAGTCTCCTCAAAGACATAGACAGGATAAAGGCAGTCCAGAGGAGGGCAACTAAAATGGTGCAGGCAGAAGACATATTAAGAGATACTTAGGATCTTAATATGTATAGCCTCAAGGAGGAGGAGAGGAGGGACATGATTGAAACTTTCCAATACCTCAAGGGAATCAACAAAGTCCAAGAGGGTAGCATCTTTCAGAAAAAGAGATGTACAAGAACAAGGGTGCACAATCTGAAGCTAGAGGGGGGAGGTAATGTGAGGAAGTATTTTTTTCATGGAGAAGGTTGTGGATGTATGGAACAGCCTTCCTGAGGAGGTTGTGGAGTCAAAAACTGTGATGGAATTCAAGAATGCATGGGACAGACATAAGGCAATTCTCAGAGGTGGAGGGTGGAAGAAGTAGGCTGTTGGTTAGCTAAGATCTGCAGCTTATCCATTAGGTAGGGAAATGGGCAGACTGGGTTGGCCAAGTGATCCTATCTGCTGTCAAATTCTATGTTTCTATGATGACCCCAATGCGCACCCTGAAGCCGGGCTGGGGAGACTGGGGGCTTTCAACCCTAACACCATATTTTCTCACTTTGTCGGTATGGAATAACCCTAACTGAGGCATTAAATGGAGTTTTTGCCTCAATATATATATATATATATATATATATATATATATATATATAGTGAAAACAAGGGTGGGTTTTGCTTAGCAGAATGTTCTGTACCTCCTCAAGCCTTTGGTTTTGCATAGTTATTTAAAAAAATGGCAGTTTTAAAAATAAAATCCTCTTTGAGATCCTCTTCACCAGCTGCTTGAGAAAGCTGAAAGCACAAGTTGTAAAGATCTTGCTCTGGAGTTCTGTGTAGACATCTCCTGTGTTGGGCGCATTATACAGATTCATGAAGTAGTTCTGAGTGTCTGGTCAAGTGGCTGCCTGAAAGACAGGAAGCATAAACAGGATGGAAAGTATGCCTGAGTGGAGGATGTCCTGCTGCAATGGTTTTCTGTAGCTCAGAACCACGGAATACCACTGTCAGGGCATATCCTCCTTGAAAAGGCAAAGAGCCTTTCTGTGAGCAAAGATTACAGACTTTATGAAAATGACTTTATGAAATGAGCTGCTGTAGTTCACTGTTGCACTTTAACTCTAACTTTAAAAATTAGATTCCAGTATTTATTCTTTTATTTTTATTACATTAAAGTCAGAACAGTGCATTAAATACTTTTTAAATGTTAACAATAAATACTTTGCATGTCATTTTAGCCTGTAGGCTCTTTATTCACCAGTAACAGCAAAGCTTGTATTGGCTTTAATGAACTTTCATTCATCTCGGATAAGTACATTTCATTGTGTGCCCGCTGAATTGGATCCCCAACCATGTACACACAACTGAATATATGGCAGTATAGCCTAGAGGTTAGAGTAATGAGCTGTGAATGAGCTTACATATCCAGCAAACCAGACCTTGGTTTGATTCTCACAACCACCACTTGCATACTGTGTGGCTCAGAGCAAGTCATTTAATCACCCAGTGTTCCCCAGGTTGCCCCTGAAAAACAGGCACTTGTGCTAGTGGCCTCACCCAGTTTCTAAAGACTAAATATATATATATATATATATATATATATATGTGTGTGTGTGTGTGAGAGAGAGAGAGAGAGAGAGAGAGGTGTGTGTGTGTGTGTGTGTGTGTGTGTGTGTGTTGTGTGTGTGTCTGTGTATGACATAGCCTGGATAAGGATATCATATGAGAGGCTAATGATATTATAATATCTCTTGAGTGTTGAAGCCACAAGTGAAATATCTTAATATCATTGGTCTTGAATGAAGATAAATATATCTGCAGTCAATGTCATGTTCTTCTTATACATACATATGTTTTTGCATAAACATGATTGGTTGTGTCACTTATGTGCACTTATATATATGTGTGTTCTTACATATTGGTAGTATAGTGCTGTGAGCAGTATGCTTTGAGATAATCAGGTTTAGGTGTGATGTGGTTGTTTGACTGCTTGAAATTACAGCCACAAAAGTGATCTGTCCTTAGTGCAAACTGGGGAGTATAAACATTTCTTTATTTTAACCATGGTCATACAAGTCACATCACCATCACCACCAAACTTAAGAAACACAAGCTTTACATTATGGTCTGCACATAATGAAAAAAGTCTGATGTACAATTCTTTTGTTTTTGCTTTTTGGGGACAACTAGCTGACCCCCCTTGAATATTGCTCTAGCATCATTCATTTCTCTTTCCTACTTAGCACTTAGCCCCCCGCATGCCCTCTCCCCGCTTGCACTTGCCCTGTTTGTCTTGACAATGCCCTTGGCTGCTCTGACTCCCCTTGTTCCCCTCCCACTATCTCCCCTTTACTCTCTTTCCTTCCTGTGTTCCCCTCTCCTCCTTCTCTTCCCTCTGTGCCTCTAACCTCTTCACACATATTTCACTATCCCCTGTTACTATCCTCTAAATTCACTTGTTTTTTATATTCTTTGTAACTACATGTTTTCAGATTATTGTTCCTGTTTTGATCATACTGTTGTCATTGTGTCTTACTGTAGTCAAAATGTTAACTGACATGGAACCATTGTAAAAAGAGCCCTTGCTCAAAGGTATTTGTAATCCTAGACATAAATAAAAAAAAATTATTGAAAAAGTGAAAAAAAATGAACTTTCTGCCTTTTCTGCTGATGATAAAAAAATCTAAAAGAAATCTATAAATGAAACACCACTCATTTTGTAGATATTTTTTGTGCTGAAACACGTTCATGCTCACAATACCATGCTACCATTTTTTGTTTTAAAGTTATTCATATTTAAATATGATTAGTCCTACTACTGCAGCAGAACATTTTAAACCTTGGGAGACAAGCCTATTTTGTTGTGGATTTGAGCTTTCTAGATGGAATGCTCACAACTGGGCTGCACTATGGCATAGTGCTACAAGGAGAACTATCACTATGACATGATGCATCAAGAAAAGATATTGACATCTTTTTATGTTCAGAAAAATTTACATTTTTATCTGGCTGGTTATCTCAGAATGCATCAGGTGGACACTTAATTTGCTTTTTTGTTTTTATGTCATGCAAATAAACACTGCTGATTTTGGATTACAAGTGATGTCCTTGTAGTTTTAGAGTTGGTGAGTGCCCAGTTTTTCCTGTTTGTTTAACCTTTACTACATTGAGAGCATCTCTGTCCCAGTGCAAATTTCCTTTTGGTTTGTGCTGCTACCATTTTGTTAGTGTTTTTTTTAGTGTTGCAAGGGTTACGGGAATAGAGAGTTGCAAAATAAACTTTTGTCTATGAAATTGTCACAAAATAGGCAATTTCACAGCACAAAATATTTTGCGTGGTATGAACTTACAACATTTCACTCAAAAATGGTGACATTTTGCCATTTTCGGGCAAAATTTCACATTTCGCACTCATAAAATATTTCGCAAAATGCATTAATTTCACAAAATATTTCATGTAATGAAATTTCTCAATTTCACATAACTCTATACAGTAATGATTTACTAGCCATGTAAAACCTCTTGGAACACCAATCCATACAAATTATCAGTGGCCCATTTAAAGTTTAAAAAAAAAAGTCTATAGAAGTTACACCGACTTTAAGCTTTTCTGCATCCACTGAAAACCCTTTGGCATATGTTGATCAATTACTAGCAGTGGTCAGTGCTTACAATCCATTTTGAATGAGTAAACATACTATAGCTGCTTATGAACTGCTTGAAGCAACCTCGCTGATTGAAACATTTAAAGGTTTGGAAAAAATTACTGCTCAAATGAGGTGGATTTACTGGAGCATAACTAACCTGCAGATATGCATTCAGGTTCAGAGAATCCCAAAAGATTTGACATTCAATGAATCCCAGATATGGACTAGAGAATCCTGAATTTATGAGTCAATGGGAAATCATTTTATTGGAGGCCAGCTTTAAATTGATATAGCTCATTATCAAATTTAGCAGGGAAAGTGAAGCACAATTGAGGAAAGAGATGAAAACTAAAGAAAGGCAGTTTCTCCAGTTCAGGACACATACAAATTCTGATTTCAATAATGAGAAAATTAAAGGACTCTTTTAAAAACTGGATCATGAACTCAAAACACACACACGCACAGGTCAAGTTTACGTGTGATAAGGGAGGCAATGAGAGGGATCAAGTATATTCCTGGAAACTCAACAAAAGGAGAGGGACTTTAAAGGGGGACAGGCATGTGTCTTTCAGTTTTAGCTCAGATGTGAATGAGTGTGAAACCGAAGAGTATAGTCCACAGCCTTTTTATACCAGAGCCAACTGGAGATGGAAACTTGCATCAACCCAAGATGCAGTTCCAGACTCAGCAGATTCTGAGGAGAACTGACCAACAACAGGGCAAAAGGTGGATGAAGAGAGGGCAGAGGAAACAGTGTGGATATCAACAGAGGTCAGCACAACAGTTACCAACAGAACAGGAGATTCCAGAGAAGCAACAGAGGACAATGGAGATAGATGCCACCTGTCCTTCACAATCCCGGGTAATTAACCTCTTTTGACTGATCCCGAACTTGACTTAGTATGGAAGGGTTGAAATTTTACACCTACTAAACAGACAGATCCAGTAAAATTGCAGATTGATTTAGAATTAGAATGCAGAAACCTTAGTATTAAATCTTTCTTTATAAGAGACCTAACACTACGGAGGAGGAGTGATGGATGGGAGCTTTGATGTATTTCACCCTGTGTCCATCATTTGCCCACCTACAAATTATACAGTCAGGATTTTAAAGACCAAGTTGAGAAAGAGATAATATCGCTCTTTGAAAACCTCCCAGCACCAACTTTTAATATATATATATATATATATTTTTTTTCTCTTTCTCCTGCCACCTGACCAGACACTCCTTCGGGCCGACTATGGTCCCTCTTCCAGCAAGGTCTGTCCCCCCTCCTGTTATCTGCTGCCACCTGATTCCATGCCCTGGACAACCCGATCATATCCCTTCACTGGAAAGGCCCCCATCCCAGGGAGGATGCAGGGAGGAGAGACAGGAATTAAACTCTTTCTGGGGCACAGTTCTACAGGTGCAGCTCAAGAAGCATTCTGCCAGGGCTTTGTGACAGAGTGGGACCTGAAACCATCATCCAGTCAATTGGTCAGCCAGTTTTCTATTTTCTGGTCCCCGTCCCACCCCTCTCCATATCTGAAGGCATGACACTGCCCAACACACGGTGCGGTGCATGGTCACCAGTGCTTTCATCGCATGCGATGCCACAATCTGGCCACCAAGAAGTGCCTGACACTGATGCAGGGATGACATCCATGACCCCAGGAGGAGAGCATCCATTGGATACTCCTAGCCCTCCTTACTGGTCTCTGCTCCTCTCGTTCTGGGCTTCAGCGTGAACCTGGGGCGCCAACATGCCAGGCTATCCCCTATTGTCTGGGGCATACAAACTGGCCTTTTAATAATTTAATTACAAAAGAAAGGCCATAGAAATGCTTCAGAACAACTGGGACATTATAATCAAAGAAGTCAAGAAGGGGGAAGTGTAATTATTATGCATCATAGTGATTACATCTCCAAAGTTGAGAGATAATTGAATAATAACACTCTCTATGCACATTTTAACACTGACCTGACTAAAGATTTTAAATATGCAATTGATAAAATAGTAAACCAAGCATTTGAGTCAGCTTTTATCTCTGCTAAAATAAAGGAATTCTTGATTACAGAGGCACCTATCCAAGCCACTTTTTTTCTGTTTTATCTAAAGTGCACAAGATCCATAATAATCCACCAGAACATCTGTTTGTTAGTGGAATTGGATAATTAACAGAATCGTTCTTGAAGTACATTAATTCTTTTTTACTTCCTTGGGTCCAAAGGTTGCTTTCAATTTAACAATAGATGTGATGTCATGAAATTATTTGAAGATACTGCTATCGAATATGACTCATTTTTAGTGACTATGGACATCGAGGCTATGTATATCAATGTCCCCATGAGGAGGCATTGGCTGCAGCCACATGGGTACTGGATCAGAGAGACACTAAATGTATCCAACTATGGAATTCCTGCTTAAACTCTTAGAATATGTTACTAAAATGCAATGTATTCACATTTAACAAACATTTGTTTTGCAGGTAAAAGGATGGCAATGGGGAGACTTGTGCATACTCGATAGCCAACTATATGTTGGGCAATGGGAAAAGAATGTTATTTTCAGTTCTACAGTTAATCCCTTCTTTGGGAAAATTGCCCTTTTTGTCACATTATTGACAATGTGATCATGGTTTGGACAGGCAGCATAGCTGAATTAGAATCATTTGTCACATTTTACATAGTACAAATGAGAATGTGAGATTTACTTACACTGCAGATAAAGGTAAAGTGAACCTTTTAGGTCTCAGACTTCACAAACAGTCTGATGGTAAAATCTACACAGATTTTTACAGGAAGGAGGTTGATGACAATACTTTGCTTTTGGCCTCAAGCTACCACCCTAGCAATACCATTAAAAACATTCTCAAAGGACAGTTTTTGAGAACTAGATGAAACTGTAGCACAGAGGAATATTTTTCAGAAGAAGTAGAATTATTTATCAACAGATTTAGAGAGAGGGACTACAGTAGCCATTTGATTATGCAGACTAGAGATTTTGCAATGAATCAAGATTATACATCGATACTACAGGACAGAGCACCAAGGGAGAGGGACTCTGATAGATTTAATTTTGCAACTGATTTTTCTGCACACTCTGGCTTGGATATTCAGAGCAGTTGAGCATGGCGCAACACAGTTGCATCAGCGCAAGTGTGAACTTGCCCCAAAGATCCATATTCAGTGTGCACCACTGTACAGCACAAAATCCATTGTGCCAATGCACAACTATAATGAATGCAGGTGCAAGTGCAGGGGGCGTTCCCATGAATATCCAACACAGTGGCATATTCAACCATCAAACCATGGTGCAAGTGTGGAGCAAATCGAAGTTGCTCCAAGCAGACTTGTTCCTATAAATACATGGTGCAAACACACAGACAGAACTTGTGCCAGGGGTGACGGTGAAAGGGAGTGAGAGAGAGAGATACAAACAGACAGAGTGAGAGAAAGACACACATCAGACAGACAGACCAAGGCAGACACAGAGGGAGAGGAACAGAGGTAGCACTGGAGAGGGAAAAAAGGGTCAGAGAGAGTGAGTGTGAGAGAGAGCGAGAGACAGAGACACAGACACACACACACACACACACACACACACACACACACACTGACAGGCAGTGCACTAGGGTGGCACACAGCCAGCAGCAGCCAACTGCCCAGGGGAACATTGGACAGCAAGGGCCATGGACAGTGTGCCCTTCATGATGAAGACCATAATGAGGGGTGTGAGGGCAGGAGGAACAGCAACATGGCTGAGGAAGGGCCCGTCGGCAGTATGCCTGACACAGATGGTACCGTGCCCACATCACCTTTGAGAATTACAGTGTCACAGAGATTGTGGACTGGTACCACCTCAACAGGGCTATTCTGAAGCAGCTCTGTGAGCTGTGCAGTGAGGAGATGCAGACACTCACCAGGTGGAGCCACACCATGTCCATAGGGATGAAGGTGACAGCAATCATGTATCTGCTCACCACGGGCACCTTCCAGAGTCCAACAGGGGATACCACAGGCATAACCCAGTTGACCACATCCTGCCTCCTCACACAGTTCCTCAATACTCTGCTGCCATGTGCTTCAGAATTTATCTGTTTCCCCAGCACACAGGTGGAGCATACAGCAGCCATGCAGGACTTCCACAGGGTTGCATGTGTGCCTGGCATGACTGGGGCCATGACTCACCCACATTGCCATCCGCATGCCACCAGGCCCTGGGGTGTTATACATAAACCGGAAAGGGAGCACCAGCATAAACTGCCACGTGGTGTGCAATGCAATGGGGCGCATCACTAATGTCTGTGCCACACACCCTGGGAGTACATATGATGCATTCATCTGGCACAGCTCTGTGCTGTGCCACAGGTTTTAACATGGGGTCATACCCACAGGCCACCTAGTGGGTGAGTATGGCATGGGCAAGGGGCGATGGGCAGATCAGACCATGGGATGGGGGGGCAAGATGTACATGTTGGCATGGGTGCCAGGGACAGGCAAGGGGTGCAGCATAGAACAGCAGAGGGCTAACCATGTCATTATCCACACAGGAGACAGCACATATCCACTGAGGCCCTGGCTGCTCACCCACTACCGGTACCCATCGTTCCCAGCAGAGAATACCACAATGAGGCATACTCCAGCATGCGCAACTTCATCAAACGTGTCTTTGGCATGCTGAAACACATTTCTGTTGCCTAGATAGGTCAGGCGGTGCCCTACAGTACATCCTTTGAAAGCCTGTGGCCTATTCCTGGCTTGCTGCATACTGCACACATGGCTATTGACCATGGGATAGCTGTCGAGGTTGATGAGGGTGACAGTAGTGGGGACAATGGAGGCAATGGGCTGGAGGGTAGTGGACAGCCACCCCCTGGGTGGAGGGATCCCCAGCTGCCCCAGCAGGTGTGACACCACCAGGACACCATTGCACAGGAGCACTATGGAGCACACAGGTAGATGGTGCGGTGCACATGCATGGGCCACACAAACAGGTACAGCACACATGCAGGGGTGTGCGTGGCAATGGACATGCACACACAAAGGTGGGAGGCAGGGGTAGGGGGGTCAGTGGCACACAACCACACACAGCCACACATAGCCACACACACACACACACACACACACATCCCCACACACTCAGGCATTGGTATGTGGCATGGATCAGATGCATTGCACAGGTGCACAGGTGCAACCAGTGCTAGCCTGCCCTCATCAGGCCCACACACATGGTCCAGTGGCCAGGCAAGCATGCACACAGGCAGCGTGTGGTGTGACACAAAGGCGTGACACCAGTGGAAGGCATACATACACATACACACCACCCATGTGCGCACAGGGCACCAGCGGCAGACAGTGGTCAGGGCGGCTCATACATCAGGACTGCTGCATTGAACCATGGCCACATGGCCAAAGGGGCAGCCACACTGGGGCCATTCAGCAGCCAGAGGCTGCACAACAGCCATGGGGGGGTTGAAACAGCCCCCCAGGTGTGGAACCATGGGACCACGACTGTGTCTGCGTGGGGGTGTGCAGGTGCCCAAACAGGCCAGCCCGAGGTGTTCCTGGGATGCCTACATCAGAACCCAGTGTTGATTGTGATGGGGTCACCTGGTGCCGGTATTGTGGGGTGGACAGCATACTGTGGGGTCACCTGTGCATGGCCATGCCCTGTGGCAGCCAGCAACGTAAAGCAATCTGTGATCGCAGTGGCAATGTGATCCAAGGATGCAGTCATGGCCTCCTGCATGTGCTGCATCTCTGCCAGGATCTCACAGTGCCCTCTTCTGCTGCTCAGCTAACTAGTGCACCTCTGCACAAAGTGCACGCACCCTAGTGGCAAGCAGCACCTGTTGCTGTACAGATGCCCACAACAGGCGGGTGGGCTCAGCCAGCCAGTCAGCATCCTGGGGATCCCAGGCTGGATGCTGATCCTCATGTGGTGACCAGCCATGCTGCACAGCCCCCACCTCTCCAGTGGATGCTGCACAGTGGGATCTGCTTGGGGGAATGGGCACAGCAGGTGCATCGACAGTGGACCACAAGTCCAGCTGCCCAGTGGCACCCGTAGCCTGCTGCTGTCACCCGTCTGGCCACTGTACACCACTCAGCACCTGCACAGCCTCACCACCACCATCACAGCAGGGCACAGCCAGGGCAGCGCACACCACTGCACCCACAGTGGTGGTGGGCAGCTGTTCCACTGCTGGCAGAGTGCTGGGCATGCTGTCTATGTCAGAGGCCATCAGAAGCATCTCGCCAACAACCTTGCCCATGCTGTCCAGGATAAGTGTGATGCTGTCATCGGAGTCAGACCGCACCTTGATCTGTGTCTCTGCACAGAGGACACCAAGTCTGGCATCCTGCAGGAACATATCCAGGTTCTCATCTGACCCTAGATCCAGGACATCCGCCTGCATTGTGGTGGTAGTGAGCTGCAGCCTGTTGGGCCCCCGGATGCTGGTGGAGGTGGACAGCTGGTCCTCTGAGGCAGTTCCAGTGTCCACGGCTGCTGCCACTGCTGGCGCCCCATCATCTACATGGAGGCATGCTGGTGTTGCAAGAGAAAGAAAGGTGTGTCAGTGATGTAATGCCCACATGCCCCCCCACACTGCTGCTGCATGTGTCCTGCAGCATGGTATGTGTGGGTGTGTGCACACATGCTCATGACTTGCATGCCACCTGCATGCACGCCAGCATGTCCATGTATGTACCCTCCTTGCCACCAGCTGTGCGTGGCTGAAATACTTACCATGCAGTGATGAGCTGTCACCCTTCTGGAATCCACCACCAGGCACACCTCCACTGTGGTGCAGTGCATGGTGGCTGCCACCAACTCCTCCTGCAGAGTTAGCATTGGTGTATCCACCAGCCCCTCTGGTGGCAGTTCGGGCTTCATGGATGGCTGCCACCTTCTCTTTAATGCACCTCTTTCCATCCCCACCTTCTTCCTGTACTCCTGCGATGACCACTGGTTGCTGTCGTGCTGGTGGACATATACTGCCACCTCCTTCCATCCACCAGCCCTGGCCTGTGGTGTGCCCATGAAACTACTCAACAGATCTCCCTGTCAAGGTAGGCCTTGAACAGGGCATCTGTCTCAGCCTTTGTGAAATTCAGATTGCACTTCCATGCAGGCCCATGCCCCTCACCATCCTCATGATCTGACATGTCGCTGCCTGTGGACAAGGACAGCACAGTGTGACAGTGGCAGCATCTCCCCAGTCCCTCCTACTATGCAGTGCTGTTAGCCCCCAGTGATCTGCAGCAGCATGCACAAGTTACCTATCAAGGTTGCAATACCAGTCCATGGCATGAGCTGTTCCATGGTGCTTTTATAGTGCAATGCATGCAGATGAGGTTGGGCACAACAGTAATGACCTGCTAATGCACCCACTGTGCCATGCATTGGCTGATGAGCTCATTTTCATGTGGTGTCTGAATATCGCAATATTGCACTGTGCGCAATGGGATTGCAATGGAGCAAGTTGTGATGGCGCAATGCATACACATGCAAGGTGTGCAGGCCCACAGTGCACAGGTGTGTCACAGCATCATGGTAGCAATTGCACACCATGTGGACAGCATGATGCAGTGGCATTGTGCATGTTGTGCATGGGCCAGCCTCGGCGCATGGCCATGCATGGGGTGCCATGCCCTATCACACATGTGCGCGGTGCCAGTTGACCACTGGCCCCGGGGTCAGACCTCTGACCCCATGACCCCATAGCCACACCCATTCTGCACATCTCTAGCACTGCATGATGTGCGTGCACTGTACATGCTCCCTCACATCGCAACGACAGGCGAATGATGTGGACACATGCACTCCAGCCACCATTTTGCCACCAAATGCAGTTCACTGAACATGGCACAGGCACAAAGAAGGAGGGCCTAGAACTGGTCACCTATCAAGATGGCCAACCTAATGGCTTGTGTGGAGCCCCAAGCCCTCCAGCTCTTTGGGCAGGTGTCCCTGCAGTGGGCCAGGGGCACCATGTGGCAGGACATTGTCACAAGCCTGAAGCACAGGACAGGGGTGCCAGAACTGGGGAGCAGTGTCTCCACCATTATGGGGACCTCATGAGGTGGGACCCTGAGCACCTGAGGAGGCTACAGGCACATGCCAGGCAAGGGGCTGTGCCACAACCAGGTAAGTCATCCCATGTTGCATGTCTGCCCTGGTGCTGTACTGTGGGGTAGGCTTGGCTGCCTGCCATGCCCTGTGAGGGTACACTGTTGTTGTGCACATTGTAGGGTGGCATTGACCGCTCTGCTTGTGTTGTGATGCAGCTGTGCAGCCGTGTGGGACGTGTCAGGCAGGGGCCACACTGTGCACAGGGTTGGGTGTGGGGAGCAGCTGCTGTGGTCAGTTCCTGATGTAAACCTGTCTTCTTTCCATTCCCAGGACCTAAGGACCATCAGGTGCCCAGGCTGCTGCAGCAGTGCAGCAGACAACAGTGGGACAATCTCTAGTGGGACCAACACCTGCAGAGTCGCAGAGGGCAGGTAGGCACTGTCATTCTCCATCGCACTGTGCATGGGAGGTGGCAGGGGGAGTGGGTGTGGGCATGGCCACCTGTGCCATGTGCCATGACAGCTCTGTGTGTGTCATACTGTGCATGGTGCATGCCACTGTGGTGCATCCATTGGGCATGTGTGCCGGCTGTCGGTCGGTCGGCATCGCCTGGCTGCTACTGTTGTTGCTGTGGTACTGCTGGTGCACTGTACCATGTGACTGTCATTGTGCAGTCATGTGGCCATTGTGTGGCATGGACCACCTCTGTGCAATGTCGTGGTGCACTGAGTTGCTGGCTGGTGTCAGCCCACCCCTCTGCAGGTGGACATTACCGGCCCTCTAGGGGTGTGTGTTCCCACTGCCCAATTCCACACAGTTGGTGGGCATGTTTTCTTGGGACATTGCACTAATCACCTGTCCTGTCCCTTATTATAGGTGTCCAGTGGTGAAGACCACTTCGCTCGATGCTATCAAGACTGCTGTGCCAAATGCTGCTGGTGGCCTCCATGACACTGGAGGCAGTCGTCCAGGTCTGGCAGCTGCTGATGGTGGCGCAGAGGCAGTGGCAGCATGCCAGGGTGGCCAGATGGGGCCACTGTTAGTTCAGCCTCTGTTTACCCCGTTTCCCCTGCTGTATCTCCCCCTTCAGTCCCCCCACTGTACAGTCCCTGTTCCCTGTCCCTTCCTTCGCTTACCTACCCTTTCCCAGCCCTGATTGTTGTAAATAGTTCCTTGAAATATATATTTTCTGATGTACCTGCCTATATATGTGTCTGCTTTGCAGGTGGCATGAGGAGCCATGCTGCAGTGGCCCAGTGTCTGTCTGTGTGGTGTGCATGTGCAGGGGTGCGTGTTGTATTTCTGTGGTTCACCGTTGTGTGCTGTGGTGTGTCCCACTATGGTGGTATCCAACCCCTGGGTTGGTGGCTGTGCCTTGGGGTGCCCTTGGGCTGGCTGTTGGGGTGTGTGGCAGTTGCATGTGTGGTGGTGACACACAGCCATGGTCCTTGGTCAGGTGCCATCTGCACACTGTGTTGGGGCCCCTGCTTGGCATTGTGCAGCCTGTCCCATGTGGTATGCCATGCTACCTGCCACCCAGCATGGTCCATGCCTAATATGTGGGCTTCCTATGTGCCTGTGTGGCATGTGTGTGCTTGGCTGCATGGTCCTGGGTGTGGCCTGCTATGGTCTGGGGGTGCATGGTCAGTGGCCTGCAGGAGGAACTCCCTTGTTGGCCCTCCATTGGCCATTGGCACCTCCTGTTGCCTTCTTACTCTGACACTGTTGTGTTCTGGGGTCAGGCATCTGGGTGTCTGTGGGTGCCCTGCTGTGCCCTGCTGGTGGTGGCCTCCTGTAACCTATCACTGTGCTTTTCTGGCTCTGTCCCTGGGTCTGTACTCTGTGCTGTGCCCTCCTCTGTTGCTCTGCTGCTCTGCTCCCATCGTTGTGCTGGTGCATCTTTTTTTGTGCCATGGTGCAATGCTGGTACAGCCTATGGCAACTCTGCCATATTCAGCCGGGTTGCACTGGCACAGTTCAGCCTGTGCAATCTTGAATATCGCTCCCTGTTGCACCATGGCACATTGGATTTGCACTGTGCCAGACTTCTAGCCGGGCTTTGGGGCATTTATGAATATCTGGGCCTCTGTGTTTTGCAAAATATTGTAAGTTAACACTGGCACATCTTAATGGGTGATCCAGGGCTGTTTGATTTAGCATCACTTCCACCACTTATGGCATACCACAAGGCAAGTACCATCAAAAATAAATTGGTACAAAGTCATTATATGGAACCAAAGAAATACAATCTGGGTAGAGAATGAAGGTATGGGTGCCACACATGTAAGAGATGCATATTGTAAGGACATTAGGACAACTAGGGAATTTATCAGCCCCAATTTTTCTAAGAGTTTTGAAATCAGACAATATGTACTGTGTGATACTAGTGGAGTAATATATTACACAAGGTGTGGTTGCAAAGCATTCTATATAAGCAAAACAACAAGGGTTTTCAAAGTGAGGGTGGGGGAACATATTTATTTAATTATTTATTTATCTATCTATTTATCTATTTATTTAAAATTTGGTAACCAGGAAAGGCACACTGAGCAGAGGCTCATTTGCAGGTGCGACCTCGGGGAGAGAGTAGGTGGTTTACAATGGTTGGAGCAATACATCAGTTTGGACAAACATGGATACAGTTGAGCAAAATATTTGCAAAACACATCCAGATTACAATTTACAATGGTCAGAGTAATATAACAGTTTGGACAATCATGGGTATAGCTGAGCAACATGTAGACATTTGCAAGTAGGTAAACATACATTTAAGTTGCATTGTTGGGTAGCATTTTCAAAGTGCAGGTATATGTGAGTCTCATGTAATAGTGATTGAGTTTTTCATAGTTCATTTTATAGGTTTAGGTACATTTTTATATGTGAATAAGAGACAAATTTACCATAAGCAGTTTGAGCTTAAACAACATGCCCGTAAAATATTGCAAGGAATAAGGACTGGTATAAGAGAAAGAAGGTTAGAAATAGGAGAAATGGAATTAGAGTACAGGGCCTTAAGAGAGGATGCAGGGGAGGGACATGCAGAGGAGCACGGAGATCATAGGGGGGGAGACAGGGAGGGAGGAGAAGGAGTGAGAGGGATTGGGGGGAACAGGTGGGGAGCAGTTGCAGGGGGTGGGAAGAGGAGATTTAGTTAATACTTTAGTGTGGAACGAGTGGGTGCAAAATGTATAGAGTGGTGGAGACAATTCCATAAATCAGGGAATCTATAGGAGAAAGCGGACTTGCCATATTCCATATTAGTACAATAGAGAGCTGTGATGAAACATATGTGACAGCAGCACATATTCTTCAGGCCACAAATAGGGATGCACATAATTTAACATTTTTAACTATTGATAAAGTTTGTCCTAAACCAAGAGGAGGAAACTGTAATGATCTCATTTTGAAATGAGAAGTGTTTTGGATTTTAAAATTGAAAGCAAACCAACATCCAGGACTGAACTCTAGTTTTGATCTAAAACCTTTCTTAATACTGATTGATTTTTTTTTTTATTCACATTGTGGGATTATATTCTGCTTCTGCTCATAGTTAGAATTTTTGTTGTTATGTGTCTTGTTATAAATTGGTTGTGTTTACCCATTATGTGCTCTGATATTAGTAACTTTCATACCATTGGTTCTATTTATTAACAACATCTCTCCTCAAACACCCTCCCCCAGTTTTATTAACATATAGTTTTATTACACTGCCTCCTTTACTCTATTTATTCTATGTCCTTCTGATCTGTTTGCATCAGTGGCCAATACAATGGCATGCATTTCAGATACATAGTGCTCAGCCAATCAATGTAAAGTTAATGGCATATGTAATAGTGACATCATCTGTATGTGTGTATTTAAGTATGCAGTGTTCATTGTTGCCTTAGCCTTTGATAAAGGACCCTGTCTGAAATGTGTCAGGTGGGCACTTTATGTGCTTTTTGTTTTTATGCCATGTAAATAAACGCTGCTAATTTTTGCATTACAAGTGATGTCCTTATAGTATTTTGAGGTGGTGAGTGCTAGCTTTTCCTGTCTGTGTTATTTCAAACACATGCATTATAAGGTGCATACTAAGGTGTAAGGAACAGGAAGGCAATGTGCCCTTAACTGTATGTTGCATACAATGTGTATGTATATATATATATATATTTTACAGGCAAAATCAGTTTAATGCATTAGTTAGGGTTGATCCACAGTGACAAAAGTGAGAAATTTGGTATTAGGGTTGAAAACATGGACCCTCTGCCCCACACCCCAACCCGGCATCAGAGTTACAATTGGGGTTGTCTGTCCTAACTCTCACCCCTTTCTCCTATACCTCTGCTTCTTCACACATCTGATGGGGCAAGAGTTAAGGCTGGCAACCCCAGCGCCTCTGATGCTGGTTGGGGTGGGCTGGGGGTCCAAGGTGGACTTTCAATCCTAACTTCAACTTCTCACTTTTGTCGCTGTGGAACAAACCTAACTAATGCATTAAATGGAGTTTTTTGCTCTTATATATCTAGCTATCTATCTATATATATATAGATAAATAAATATTCAGTATATATATATATATATATATATATATATATATATATATATACACACACACACACATATATATTATAGTGGCACAGTTAGTGTTGAGTACCCCATTTAAGGTTAAACTGAATGTGCAGTTTAATAACATTGCAACTGTATGACAGGTTTTCCTGAAAACTGGAATGCCTGGTCTGGAACCATAGCTCTCTGGACCTGCCAAGTTTTGTTGAAAGCGGATGTATTGTTGCAGAGCTACAGAGTGCCAAAATTGCATAAATTATGGGGTTTTATGTGTCTTTGCTCACCTACAAGTCACACAATTTGTGTGATCAGTCCAAAACTTTCAGGAACATGCAGCCAGGGTCCCTGGTGTGCCTTTCTAAGATTTCGTGAAAATATTAAACAGTTCAAAAGTTATTAAAAAACTGTTCCCTATTATAGTCTATGGGAAAAGTTGACAAAATATTCAAAGTGTTTCAATGCAGTATTTACTCTTACAAATGACGTTTTTACTTTCACAAATCGTCCATCTTGTTTTCAGTTGGTGGTCAGAGAAATGCTTGGCATCTAAATTTGGGACCCTCTGGGAAACAATTATTGTTGTGTTCACCTAGTCGAGCCATCAGGATGCTAGCCATGTCTTTTTGGGGGGTGGGGGGTAAACACCCCAGAAATATGTTTTAAATTTTATAAACAGTAGTGTCACAGTACTTTCAATATGCAACACTTTTGTGATTTTATTTGCAAAAGTGTTGTGATTTTATGAAAAGCATTTGAGACACTATGGCCAAAACAGCAGGAAATGTTTGCCACCCCGCAGCAAAACAACAGTTTGGCTCTTTTGGGCTGAAATTGGTAGGGAAGAAAGCCAACATCCCACAGCTGTGCCTTTTGGTGGTTTGGTGACAAAATAGTACAGGTCTGCAAAGTTATAGCACTCCAAAGTTGACTATTTTCCCCATAGGATAACATTACGGCATCCAATGAGCCTTTTGGGTCCTGTATCTCAAAAATGCTTCTAGATGCAGGCTTTTGATTGCAAAATTTATTAGCCCCCTTGTTGGGGGGATAAGTAGAAAACTAGTCTGGAAAGTCATAAATAATACGAGATTTAAATTTTTTTATATGTCGTACGGTTCCTGCGATATAAGCAATTTAGTATTCCAAGTGTTCTTTTTCTGCTCCGAGGGTCATTATTATTGCCACTTTCTTTGCATTCATTGTGCTTCTGAATGCACCTTTTTGGGAAAAAAGTGTGTGCATTTAAGATACTATGACCATTAGCGTTTCCTTGCGTTTCCATTACCGTTTGCATTTGGGTTTCTGTTTCGTCACCATGTACATTACCCTTTGCATTTGTGTTTGCGCTTGTGTTTGCATTGCTGTTACCATTTGCATTTCCATTACCATTTTGTTAGCATTTACTTTTGTGTTACCTGCAGCATTACCATTTACATTTGTGTGCAGCAAATAAACAAAACAAAATGATGTAAGAAACCACTATGGTTCTCAAAGGAGGTGGCAGTGAAGGTTCAAGAGAAAAAGAAAGCATTCAGAAAGTACAAGGAATCACAGAAGCAGCAGGACAGAGAATTGTATCAGTTAAAGCAAAAGGAAGCTGGGAAGGCAGTCAGAACAACAAAGGCTCGAACTGAGGAAAAGATAGCCAACTCAGTTAAGAAGGGGGATAAAACCTTTTTTAGGTACATCAAGGAGCGAAGGAAGACTAAGGGAGGGATAGTGAGGCTTAATAAAGGGGAGGGGTGGGCAGAGGGTGACTGTGAAAAGTAGAGATACTAAACAAATATTTTTGCTCAGTATTTACAAATGAAGAGGGGGAGGTACCTAAAACAAACAATAGAAACACTCTGGATACAGAAGTTGATACCAGCCCATTTACAGAAGAAAGGGTTCTGAAAGAACTCTTAAAACTGAAGGTGGACAAAGCAATGGGGCCTGATGGGAGTCATCCCAGAATTCTAAAAGAACTAAGGGTAGAACTAGTGACACCACTGACTACCCTCTTTAACAAATCATGGGAGGATGGGGTGGTACCTGAGGACTGGAGGAGGGCAGATGTGATTCCCCTTTACAGAAGTGGGAGCAGGGCAGAAGCAGGAAACTACAGACCTGTTAGTTTAACTTCAGTGATAGGGAAAATGATGGAATCACTTCTGAAGAAAAGAATTGTTGAGTACCTAGAGGCTAGAGGGGCACAGGACCCAAGACAGCATGGATTCCCAGCAGGAAGGTCATGCCAGACGAATCTAATAGATTTCTTTGACTGGGTGACCAAGGTAATAGATCAGAGAGGGACTGTGGACATGGCCTACCTAGACTTCAGCAAGGCATTTGACTCAGTCCCACAAAGATTAATATACAAGTTAGCCAGCCTGGGTGTGGGTCCCAAGATGATAGCCTGGGTAAAGATTGGCTGGAGAATAGGACACAGAGTAATAGTAAATGGAGTCCACCTGAAGAAGGGGGTTATTGGTGGGGTGCTGCAGGGTTCAGTAATAGGACCCGGTCCTCTTCAATGTCTTTGTGCGACATTGTAGAGGGACTGGAAGGAAAAGTATGTCTCTTTGCAGACGACACAAAGATCTGCAACAGAGTTGATGCACAAGGTGGGGTGGAAAGGATGAGAAGGGACTTGGCAAGGTTAGAGGAATGGTCAAATGTATGGCAGCTTAGATTTAATGCTAAGAAGTGCAAGGTAATGCACCTGGGAAACAAAAACCCAGGGGAAGAGTACACAATGGGGGGTGAGATACTAACAACAAAAATGGAAAGGGACCTGGGGGTAGTTATATCAGATGACTTAAAGGTGGGCAAGCAATGTGAGAGGGCAGTAAGGAGGGCTGGGGGATACTGGGATGCATAGGGAGAGGCATCACCAGTAGAAAACAGGAAGTTGTTATCCTCTGTACGGACAGCTGGTGAGACTCCATCTGAGTACTGTGTCCAGTTCTGGAGACCCAATCTCTGCAAGGACATAGACAAGATGGAAGCTGTCCAGAGGAGGCAACTAAAATGGTGCAGGGTCTGCACTGGAAGACATATGAAGAGAGACTAAAGGAGCTTAATATGTATAGCCTCGAGGAAAGCAGGGAGGGGGGGACATGATAGAAACTTTGAAGTACCTCAAGTGAATCAACAAAGTCCAAGAGGGTAGCATCTTTCAAAAAAAGAGGCATGCAAGAACAAGGGGGCACAATTTGAAGATGGGAGGTGGCTCAGAGGAAATGTAAGGAAGTATTTTTTCACATAGAGGGTTGTGGATGCATGGAACTGCCTTCCAGAGGAGGTTGTGGAGTCAAAAACAGTGGTTGAATTCAAGCATGCATGGGACAGCCATGAGGCAATTCTAGGGGGTGGGGGTAGAAAGAAGTAGGCTGCTGGTTAACTAGGACCTACCAGCTTATCCATTAGGTAGGAAATGGGTGAACTGGATGGGCCAAGCAGTCCTTATCTGCTGTCAAATTCTATGTTTCTATGTTTCTATTTGCACTTGCATTTGCATTTCCATTTGTGTAACTGTTTCCTTTACCATCATCGTTGGTGTTACCATTACTGTTTGAATTTCAATTGCATTACTGTTACCGTTTGCGTGTTCATTACTGTTTGCATTTGTGTTTCCATTGCATTAGCATTTGTGTTTTTAGTAGTGTTTCCACTGGCGATTGCATTACTGTTTCCTTTTGTGTCACCGTTACTGTTACTGTTTGTGTTTCTGTTGATTTTTCGTAACCGTTTGCATTGCGTTTCCATTGCTGTTGGCATTTCCATTACCGTTTGTGTTACCATTTGTGTTTCCATTTACATTTGTGCTTCCATTTGTCTTGCCATTAGCATTATCGTTCAAGCCCACTTCATGTAACTGCAGTATGTTACCGCTGCATCTATCATCAACAAGTACATTACTATTTTCTTTTACCTCACCGTTGCCATTACCATTTGCGCTTATGTTACCATTTATGTTTTTGTGTTTTCATTACTGTTTGATTAACCATTTCTGTTAGCATTAACGTTTGCACTTATGTTTACGTTACTGACTGCGGAACTGTTTTTGTTTCCATTAACACTTGTGTTTCTGTGCATATCTGTTACATTTGTAATATTTGCTCTTCTATAGTACTTCTGTGCATTTATTAATTTTCATTTGACATCTGCGTATGTTTTTTGCAGAATGAAGTGCCCGAAAATGTATTTTTCGCTACGCGTGCAGAATCTTTATGCTCATGCTGCTCTGTAACTGTTGAAGAGATTTGGATAAGATTTTGTATACATGGAGTTGAATGGTGCGTCTATTTATTTACCAATTTGTATTTCACTGTTACATAAATTTTTTGTGTCGTGCAGTGCAAAACATTTTGTTTTTGCTATTTTTCCACACTGTCTTGCACGATGCATAACACAGCCATTGTGTGATTGATTGATCTGACACTTGGCACGTAGAAAGCTCTTTTTACAAGTAACATGCCAGTTTTGTTTGGTGGAAAAATGTTGTTTTGTTACAGAGTTATAAGCATTTGAAGTTGATCCCCTTTGCAGTCAGACATATTCTGGCCACAATTTCTGCCATTGTACCATATTTTGGCTGTGATTTCCGTCATTTTGTGGTGGAAGACTTCTTAAAGGTGCAGAAAATTAAAAATGAAATATCTCTGGAACAGTTTGGTCTTTTCACATGAAATTTGGAGGGTGTTGAGTGGATGTCCTGGAGATGTGAATTATGCTGTTTATATGTTGGGAAACTAAGTCACTGCAGAGATACTGCATGACGTACTTATCATTTTGCACATAGCATTATGCATGGTGCTAGTGGCTTGAAATTTGTAGCGTGAGGTAGCCCTAGAGTATGGAGGTGCTTTCAGTGGTTTGTCTACATTAGCCTTTGTGCTGTTAACTCAGAAACAAAGCAAGATACAGACTTTTCACTACCATTGGCTGACATTGCTTTGTGCCGTTATCTCAGAAATGAAGTGAGATAGAGACTTTTCTACTGTTGCCTTACATCAGCTTGCTGTTACCATTTCCGCTTGTTTTACCGCTTGTTTTTACCTTTGTGTTTCCCTCACCTTTTGCTTTATGGTTTGCATTTCTGCTTCCATTTTCTTTACCATTTCTGTTTCTGTTTATGTTTGCATCACTTTTACTATAACTGATAGCATTTGCAGTTAAAGCATTTGCAGTTACATTTACTGTTACCATAACTGTTGCCTTTCACATTTTCATTTATGTCACCATTACCATTACCGTTTGAATTGCCACTCGCATTTGCATTTCTGTTTGCATTACCATAACAGTTAGAGATAGATTTTGCATTCATGTTTCTGTTGCAGTCGCACTTACCATTAGCGTTTGCCTTTCACTCACCGTTACCATTACTGTTAGCATTAGTGTCACTGTTATGGTTATTATGCAGACATGGGCAGCATGGTGAGTTGGACCCCACACTTGCGCCACCACATTCCATTCACTAGTTATATTGCACATTCTCAAAAAGAAGGGAAATTCATGGCAAAAACCTCTGTTTAATGCATCAGTTAGGGTTGTTCCACAGCTACAAAAGTGAGGAAATTCAGTGTTAATGTTACCACCCCTTGCACCCCATGCCCACTTCACCCCCACCAACAGGCATCTGGGTGTGCATTGGGGTTGTCGGTCCTAACTCTCTCCCCATTCTCCTGTACTGCATCATCTCAGCTTATTTACACATGGAATGGGGTGATAGTTAGGGTGGATGACCCTAATGCACACCCTGATGCCTGTTGGTGGGGGCACGGCAGCCATGGGGTGCAAGGGGTGGCAACCGTAACACCAAACTTCCTCAATTTTGTCACTGTGGAACCACCCTAACTGATGCATTAAAATAATTTTTGCCATGAATATATATATATATATATATATATATATATATATATATAGAGTTATATTATATGCATCAGTTAGTTGTTCCATAATGACAAAAGTGAGATATCATGTTAGGTTTGAAAACCCCCTTGACCCCCAGCCACCCCCAACCGGCATTGGGGTGCATAGTGAGGTCGTCGGTCCTAATTCTCACCCCATCACATGTGTAAAGAAGCAGAGGTATAGGAGACTGGGGTGAGAGTTAGGACCGAAGACCCCAATGTGCACCCCAATATTGGTTGGGGAGGTGGGCTGGGAGGTCCAAGGGGAGTTTTCTACCCTAACACCGAATTTCCTCACTTTTGTTGCTGTGGAACAACCCTAACTGATGCATTAAACAGAGTTTTTTGCCTCTAATTTCCCTTCTTTTTGTGAAAGATAACGAGAAGAATGTAATGTGGTGGCAGGAGCACGGGCCCAACCACCATGTGATGTCTTGTGACATATTAACAGGAACAGAAACATAAACAGAAGTGCTAACAGTGGCACATATGGTAACGCAAGCATGAATGAGAACAGAAAGGGTAACACACACGGTGGCATAGATGGGAACGATCTGCCACGTGATGTCTTGTCACATAGTAACATGGTGCCCGCAAACGCAAATGGTAATGGGCATGGTGACGCAAAGCGAAACATAAAGAGAAACAGTACTGTAGACACAAATTGTAAAAAATAATGGAAATGCAAGCACAAATGAAAACACAAAGGATAACGCACATGGTGGCGTAGACGTGAACGGTAAGTGAAAATGGTACGGAACCGCAAGTGGAACGGGCAACTGTAACACTAATGTAAGCACACAGGCTGGTTTTCCCCAAAAGCTTCATAGAGAAAGACAGTGAGTACAAAGAATGTATGCATAATAATGGGTCTCGAGCAGGAAATGAGGAGTTGGAAAACTAAATTGCTTATATCTCAGGAACCGTACGACATAGAAAAAAAATGTTAAAATCACATGAGTTATGACTCTCCTAGCTAGTTTTGTACTTAGCCCCTGCTAGGGGGCTAAGCATCTTTCCGACGAAAAGTCTGTATCTCCCACCGTTTCCGAGATACGGGCCCTGAAAGGCATGGTGAACGCTGTAATGTTATCGTATGGGAAAAAAAGAGAAGTTCAGAGTGCTATAACTTTGGCTCCCTGTAATATTTTGCACCAAACCACTAAAAGGCACACCTGTGGATGTTGGCTGTCTTCTCCAAATTTCAGCCCAAAAGACCAAACCGTTATTTTGCAGCATGGCGCCAATGGATTGCTGCAATGCGTCGGACGCTGTAATGTTATCCTATGGGAAAAGCATCAACTTTGAGTGCTGTAACTTTTGCCACCATGTAATACTTTTTCAAGAAACCACTGAAAGGCACATCTGTAAGATGTTGGCTGCTTTCCTCCAAATTTTAGCCCAAAACACTAAACCGTTCTTTTGCAGCGGGGTGCAAAAGAATTGCTGTCATTTTCCCACAGCCTAGAAAAGTACTGTCGCAATTTGTGAAAGCTTTCGCAAATTCATTCGACAGTGTCGCAAGTGTGAAAGTACTTTGCAAAACTACTTTTTCCAGAAATGTGAAAAACATATTTCTGAGGTGTTTTGCCCCAAAATAAAGACATGGCTAGCATCCTCAGGGTTCGACTAGGTGAATACAAAAATAATTAGGTTGCTAGAGGGTCCCAAATTTAAATGCCAAGCATTTTTCTGATCACCAACTGAAAACAAAATGGCAGATTTGCAACAGTAAAAGTGCCATTTGTGAAAGTAAAAACTGCATTTGCGACACTGTTGAACTTTTTGTTAACTTTTCCCATTGACCTATAATGGGAACTTGTTTTTTGAATAACTTTTGAACCGTTTAATATTTTTTCACAAAGTCTTCAAAAGGCATATCGGGGACCCCGCCACATGTTTTCTGAAGATTTCAAACCAGTTAGCAAACCGCACCTCTAGGCGCCGATTGTAGAATTAAAAAAAAACGTAAAAGCACGCCGCAGATCATGCTTACTAACCTCGCAACCATATATCCGACCGGTAATTTAAACTTGGCAGATGCCAAGGTGTATGGGTCTTGATTGTGTATTACAAATGTCCAGCAAATCTGTTGAATGGTTGCAAAGTTATTAAGGTGCAAAATTTTAGGTTTAACATGTAAATGGCTCCTCAATCCTAACTATGGTAGCACTACCATGCTACCAAAATTATACTTGCACTGTAGTGCCAGTATAGTTAGGGTGAAAGGTAACTTCTATGTTAAACCTGAATTTTTTAACCTTAATCCTTAATAACTTTGGAACCATCTGATGGATTTGCATGAAATGTGTCATACATAATCTCTGGATGTAGGTCCCCTGACATGCTAAATTGCCTACAAATACTTTATGTGATTTCTGAGATACAGAGTGTTGAAAAAAAACTGAAAAACCTGTGTTTTTGCCATTTCTTTGTCCATCTGGATCTCAAAAATGGCTTTAGGTTGTGATTTGCAGTTTTCAGGATAGAAAGCCTTTGCCTCACAGATGTGTGTTTTGAGGGTTTGGTAAAAAAAGATTAATCTGTTCAAAAGTTAATACATTTTTTATTTACCCATTATTGCCTAGGGAAAAATTTATGCCAGGCAGGAAAGAAGGTGTTTTTCACAATAGTACTTTCTTTGTGTACAAATCAGTGTGTTTTTTGCACAAAGTTAATCTTTTCACAAAGTATATGGCTTTGCAATGGCAGACATCTTTTGTGGCCAAGGCACTGGATGCCATTGCACCAGCCCATATAAAACTCAGATCCTCTCACTTGAGATCCCCCTGGTTTGATGAGGATCTCAAGGTGATGAAGATCAAAGGTCGGAAGTTGGAGCATAACTGGCAGAAGACCTGGCTGGAGGCCAACAGACTGGTCCTTTGTGCTCACTATGGTGAGTACCAGGAAGCAATCTCCAATAAGAAGGCAGAATTCCTGTCCAGGGAGATTGCGTCAGGGAGGAACATGCCATCTCAGCTTTTCAGACTGTGGATAGGCTTCTCTATCCTGCCTTTCTACAGCCAAAAAATACTTTTCCATCCATCTTGTGTGAAGAGTTTGCTCTGTTCTTCTTTGACAGAGTGTTGCCTATCCAGTCAAGAATTCCGTTAAGGAGGCCTGTGCCTCGCAGTGGTCAGACTAATAGGAGCAGAGGCACTCTGCCTATCTAAGAGGAGTTTAGGCCGGTGGAGATGGCTGAGGTGACTGAGGTGATCTTTGAGCTGAAGCACACATTTTGTGAACTGGACCCAGCCATGACTCATTTCTTAAGGGATGTGCGAGGCACTTGGCCCAGTGTCTTCCAGGATTGCCAGGTGCTCGATGGTGGAGGGGTATTCCAAGTGGCTTTGAAAGAAGTGCTGGTAGGACCCCTTCTTAAGAAGTCTTCACTTGATCCAGATGTTCTGGCAAATTACCATCCAATCTCCAACCTGCCTTTTTGAGCAAGGTGGTAGCCTGGGTAGCAAACTGGCTGCACAACAGGACGCAGAAGGTAATAGTGAATGGAACACATTCAAGAAAGGGTGTTACTAGTGGAGTACCTCAGGGCTCAGTACTGGGTCCAGTCCTCTTTAATATCTTTATAGGTGATATTGCAGAGGGTCTGGAGAGAAAGGTATGCCTTTTTGCAGATGACACAAAGATCTGTAACACAGTTGATACACAAGGGGAGTAGAAAAGATGAGAAGGGACATGGCAAGATTGGAGGAATGGTCAGATATATGGCAACCTTTCACATGGTGTAAAACTTTAATAAAGTTTGAATGGAAAAAAAAAGACATATGGCAACTTAGATTCAATGCAAAGAAGTGCAAAGTAATGCACCTGGGGAAAAAAACCCAGGAGAAGAATACACAATAGCAGGGGAGGTACTAGCAACAACAAAAATAGAAAGGGATCTAGGGTAGTCATATCAGATGACCTAAAGGTGGGTAAGCAATGTGAGAAGTCAGTAAGGAGAGCCAGGGGGATACTGGGATGCATAGGAAGGGGCATCACAAGTAGAAAAAGGGAAGTGGTTATCCTTCTATACAGACAGTTGGTGAGACCCCATCTGGAGTACTGTGTGCAGTTTTGGAGACCTAATCTGCACAAGGACATAGACAGGATGGAAGCAGTCCAGAGGAGGGCAACTAAAATGGTGCAGGGTCTGCAGCAGAAACCACATGAAGAGAGACTGAGAGAGCTTAATATGTATACCCTTGATGAAAGGAGGGATGTGGGGACATGATAGAAACGTTCAGGTACCTCAAGGGAATCAACAAAGTCCAGGAAGGTAGCATCTTTCAGAAAAAGAGATGTGCAAGAACAAGGGGGCACAATTTAAAGATAGAGGGGGGACGGCTCAGGGGTAATGTGAGGAAATGTTTTTTCACGGACAGAGTGGTGGATACATGGAACCGCCTTCCTGGGGAGGTCGTTGGGTCTAAAACAGTGGGGAATTCAAACATGCATGGGACAGACATAAGGCAATTATAGTAGGGGGTTGCAGGAAGTAGGCTGTTGGTTAACTAGAATCTGCAGCTTATCCAGTAGGTAGGAAATGGGCAGACTGGGTGGGCCAAGTGGTCCTTATCTGCCATCAAAGTCTATGTTTCTATATTTTTATGTTAAGGTTGTGAGAAATTAGTGGCACAACAGCTTGATGATTGCCTCATGACCTTCGACATCTATGAACCATTTCAGTTGGGGTTTTCTGCCAGACACAGTACAGAAACAGCTCTAGTTAGAGTGCATAATGATCTGCTCAGAGCTAGAGATAGAGGAGACAGGTCAGTTCTTGTGTTCCACGATCTCTCATCAGTATTTGACACAGTGGACCATGTCATGCTTCTTGATCGGCTCTGTGAGTTTTGTGGACTCGCTGGGGTTGTCATCAGATGTTTGAGTCCTATCTCTCTGATAGGGTGCAGCAGGTGGTGATGGTGAATTTCTCCTCCTCCCCAATGCCCCTGTGGAGTTCCACAAGGCTCGATCTTGTCACCGATGTTATTCATGGTGTACATGCTGCTCTTGGGTGAGATCATGCAACAATACAGCATGGCATTTCATTGCTATGCAAATGACACCCAGCTGTATTTGTCATTTGCACCCGGAACATCTGATGCTGTCAACATGCTTAAAATCTGTCTGGCTAAAATCAATGACTGGATGGCTCCCAGCTGGCTGAGACTAAACCTGGGTAAGACAGAGGTACTAGTGATTGAGTCAGGCTGCTGGCATGACGGGTTGCAACCTGGAGGGACACAGGTCTTTCCCTGTGGTCTTCTCCATTGGTTACTTCCCCGAGGGTGCAAAATCTAGATGTGATACTGTATAGCAGGCTGATCTTTGAAGATCAGGTGTCTGTGATTAAGAATGGCTTTTACCACTTGCAGAACATTGCCAGGATCAAGCCCCTCATTCCGCCTGAGGATCTGCCAACCCTGGTACATGCCTTTGTTACCGTAAGACTTTACTATTGTAATGCTCTTTACTTCAGGGTCACAGGAGAGACCATCCACAGGCTGCAGCTGGTGCAGAATGAAGTGGCCCTGTTGCTGATGGGTCTGTCTAGGTCCTGTCATGTGACCCCAGTACTGCATGCTCTGCACTGGCTGCTGGTCAAGTGGCGGGTCCTTTTCAAGGTGGTCTCGCTCTCCTATAAGGCCCTATATGGGCAGGGTGCTGGCTACCTGTCAGAGTTCCTGACACCTGCGACTTCTGCTCGCTCCCTCTGCTCCTCTTTGAGGGGCATCCTGGATGTTCCTAGGGTTTGACTCAAGACATCTGGTGATCAAGCTTTCACTATCTCTGGGCCGATCCTGTGGAACACATTTCCAGCTGTAGTTCGGAAGACCCCTTCAATCGGTGTTTTCAAGCAGATGTTAAAGGCTTATCTCTTCAGTCTGGCCTTCACAGAGTAATCAGTACTGTTAAAGAATGTTATTATTTGAACTCTGATTTTATTTATCTGCTATTTATGGATTTTAATCCGATGTTTTATATGTAATACTTTGTTATGCACCCAGAGCCTCTGGGATTGGGTGCCATCAAAATAAAATTACCTTGCCTTTGCCTTGTTTTGCCATTAGCAGGCATAAGACATTGAAGAAAACATGTAAATGAGTGTAATAAAAACATCAAAACTTAGCTAAAGGGGACCCATTTAGCTACATTCCGATATTTTTAATGTGGCCTAAAACACATTTTAAGAGCACCCAAAATCTCGGTGTTGAGTGTAGTGAGATGACTCTTCTCTTACATTCTCTGTATGAGAACAGTGGTATGACTTCTGCAGGCAGTGCTGGAACTCGTGCTGCTGGCTGCAGAGTCAGTGTTGAGCTGCCCCTTTTCTCTTGTGTGTTGTGGCACCCCCATTTATGTTGCCCTGGTGTCTAGTGGCTCCCACCACCCTCCCATTTGCATTTTAGCTTCCAGACACTCCCCAGCAGTGCAGAACACTTGGGAGCCCACCCCAGTATCCTGGTCATGTTCCTCCCACTCTCAACAGTGTGGGACACTGGATACCTACCCCAATGTCCCAAGACATTAAGCACCCCCAGCAGTGTGTGACACTGGAGAGCCACTCCCAGTGTCCCAGTATATCTAGTAGCACCTCCCTTCTGTATGGGGACACAGGAGCCCACTTCCAATATCCAAAATAACCCTGGTCCATAAACCTATAAGGAAAGAAAACAGTCCCTTGATGTCTTTGTAAGTTTTAAACCTGAAGAAAAGAAAATAGTCAGTCATTATCTCTGTCATGTCCCCCCAACCCCTACTGTATACTTATCTCCACAGGTCATGCATTGTCATCTTCTGTGCACTGGGAGTGGATCGCTCTTCTGACTGAACTGGTAATAATTGTAGTATATGTGAAAAAAAGCTATAGATTTTTTCACACATACTACAGTTAGATTTATCGTCTGTCAAGTAAAGAAAAAGCACTGCTATAGCTGTGCTTCTCAGATGCTGCAGAGGGCATGGTGCTAAGCTGTAGAACTGGGGGTCCTGGGTTTTTCTACACATAGAATGAAGGAAAAAAGAATGTGAAGACACTAGTTTTGAACCCAGGGCCCTCGGATCCACAGTCTTCTGGCCATCCCTTTATGCTATTGGAGAAGCATGATTTGAGGTTTGCTTCTTCTGCACTTAACAATGGTGTGAATGTTTGTCCACAAGCATGGTAAATGTTCGAGAATATGGTATGTGTGAAACATACCACCCTTTTGAATATTTACCATCCACTTATGACTAAACATTGACATCATTGACAGCCCCAGAGGCTGCAACTGGATGTTACTCTTCCCTCCAAGAGTGAGGGATACTGGGGAGCCCATTCTCAGTGTCCCAAAACATATATCATCACTCCCAGTGTTCCCAAAACATATATCACCCCCCAAGAGTATAGGACACTGAGAGCCCAGTCCCAGTGTCCCAAAACATATATCATCACTCCCAGTGTTCCCAAAATGTATATCACCCCCCCAGAGTATAGGACACTGAGGAGCCCACTCCCAGTGTCCCAAAACATATATCACCCCACATAGTGTGGCACACTGGGGAGCCCACTCCCAGTGTCCCAAAACATACGTCATCCCCCATAATGTGGGATACTGGGAGCCCAGTCCCAGTGTTCCCAGTCCCCAGTCATGTCCACATCCCTCACCAGCAGTGTGAACACTGGTGAGCCCACTCCCAGTGTCCCACAACCTTCATTAGTGACTCCCTTGCTCTGTGGGACAGTGGGAGCTGACCTCAGTGCTCCAAAATGTGTTTGTTTTACATCTGTTAATTTGAAAACAGTCCCCTGATGACTTTTTCATTTTGCATCCTGCAAAAAGAAGACAGTCTCTCGTTATTCCTGTCTCCGTCCCCATTCCCACCCTCCCACTGAACAACCAACCACCCCACATCCCTCTTGTCCTTTACTTACCACTGGAGACCATCAGCTGTCATCTTATGTGGATTGAGACATGTCTTCACTCTTCAAAGCTGAACCGCAAACTGAAAAATCAAGGTAAGTGCCATATAATGGCTGTCAAAGGTGTTTTCAACCTATGTTGTATCTCAGCCATTTTTTGGTATTTCTGCACCAAATTTTCAACACGGGCTTTTTGGGACCCCAACTCATGAACACTATCACTGTTGTTTCATTAATGAGACCTGTATGGTGATTTTGTGGTCACCAGACAAAATCACCTTTTGGGACTGAGAAACGAAATGACAGTGCCAGTGTTCATGAGGTGGGGTCCCAAAAAGCCCATGTTGAAAATCTGGTGCTAAAATACCCCAAAACACTTGAGTTAAGCATGGTCATTTAAATTTTTCTACGCATGCTCATAACTGTGGCAATTTTTTTTTATATTTTCACTTTAAATTTGCACAGGATAGCCATTTTTTTACACCACTTCATGAACAGTACAGCTGTCATTTTTAACATACTGCCCAAAATGTGTTTTCACACCTGTGGTGTGGAATGGCACAGTTGCTGCATGAAATTACATTTTGGGACTAAGTAACCAAATTACAGTAGCAATGATTATGAGGTGGGGCCCCAAAAAGGCAATGTTGAAAATTTGTGCAGAAATACCACAAAATGGCTGAGATACAGCATACATTGAAAACACTATTGACAGCCATTATATGGCACTTGCTTTGATTTTTCAGTTTCAGATTTGGCTTGAAGAGTGCAGATGTGTCTCAGTCCACAGAAAATGACAGCTGAAGGTCTCCAGTGGTAAGTATAGGGAAGGGGTGATGGTGAGGGTTACATTAGGTCAACAACCCTGTTAGCATACCCCAACACCCGTTGGTGTGTGGAGGGTGGGGGTGTGCTGGTAGGGTCAGGTGGGGTTGGGGTGGGGTGTTAAGGTTGGAAACCCTAATGCCACATTTCTCTACTTTTGTGGCTTTAACCCTAACTGATGAATTTACATTATTTTTGCAATATATATATATATATATATATATATATATATATATATATATATATATATATATATATATATGGTGTATATTAAAGTTAGCAACTGAATTATCTGCACTAACATTGGTAGCAAATACCAGGGAACTGAATTTATCAAAATGTAATTTTTTTTAGATGTTTTACTGTGACCTGTGAATTGAATGTCTAAAATACTTTTGAAGTGCAGTACAGCAAGAGGTATAATATTTGGAGTTTAAAGAGATTCACCAGCTGTTTTTAAAAGTGGATTTTCACCACATATTATGGTGCTTTAGCTTTGTAAAATGGCTTCTGAGCATATCTTACAAAATGTTTCCTATTATTTTAGATGTGGAAGGGATCGTAACTTTGCTCCACCCAGATCCCTTCCACTCCCCAGTCTCTGGAGCTGCCTATGATCCGCCCTTACTCTCATGCATATAATGACGTGTACCCAGGGAGAGCATGGGGTCATGCCCAATTAAAATTAATGAGGGTCACTTTTATATCTGTTTTTTCATATAAGTTTGCCACTTTGTAATTAATGAAGGGCACCACTCGACTAATATTATTGTGGGGAGAATCCTAGCAACTGGGGTTAGAGGGAATTGTAGTCCTGTAAGACTCCAAGCAGGACCACATAGTGATATAGAGCTACAAGGTAGCGGGCACCTTGGGGGAGTCACATGACCATGACCAGACTTTGAGAGGATCAGGGATTAATAGGATGCCCTGAATGAGTTATAGGTTCTTGGTGGCACACCTTATGCTGCGTGACTGCCCAATGTGGTGAAGAGGCAGACCTGGCTGCATTCTACTACTGCTGACATTATTTGGATCCTTACTTATTATTGTGTATATATATTGTGGGGAACCTAGTGACAGGGGTTAGAGGCAACTGTAGTCCTGTAAGACTCCAAACAGGACTACATAGTGACATCAGTTCCTGTGGGTGAGGAAGTTGTAAATGGGGAATCAGAATACAAAACCCTTAGGGCGATTCAGCACATAGGTACTTCCTAAATAGCCCTGTTAGGATCCACAAGTGCAGAAAAGTCTTTTTTAGTGCTTTTAAATCATTCAATAGTGCTAACAGGTAGTGGGCACCTTGGGGGAGTCATTTGACCATGATCTGACTTCTGGGTGGACCAGAGATAAATAGGACACCCCAAGAGAGCAGAGTGAGCTCAAGTGGGGCAGGCGTGCATTTGCCACATGCGAAAAGATGCACAAAGACATGTGCAGCACATTTGCACATGTCTGCAGGTGTCCGCAGGGGACCAGGCACCATGGAGTAGGGACACCAATCAAGAGATGAGGACATATAACCATGGACACAAACATTGTAAAACTTGAAGGGGGTGTAACTGGCTTGAGATATACAGCCTGCAGAAAATTTAGCACTGAGGTGATAAAGAGATGATATATAGTTGTAATGAGTGTAATGAGATTAAGAAATTCAAACAAAAATTGTTGGAAGCAGAAATGAATATAGTAATATTAAAAGCAAAACAGAATTTTGCATGAATCAGAGTTAGTTACAGCCCAGGAGAATGACAGTGGGGAAGGAACATCACAGGAAAGCAGGAAAAGGGGTAGAGGGCAAGAACACGAGGACACAGAATGGGAGAAAGAACTTAGAAGATATAAAAGGGAGGAGAAGAAGAGCTATAGGTCTCAATCTAAAACTCCAGAACCAGTCTGAACCACTACTTTTATGTCTTAGGGGACAGGGTGGAAAACAATAATTTACTTTAAATGAAGGAGAGGGTTTTAGGGAGGAGGATTTAGGCATCCAAAGGCAGTAACAGTAATGCTGGAAGGACAGATAGAGCAAACTCTGACATGGGTAGTAGTGAACTAAATGCTGAAGCAACATTAATGGAGGTTAATGAGGTGGAACCAAGTACTACTGGAGAAAGAGGAAGAAAATGCTATATATCCTAGGTGACTCTATTATAAAATTCACAGACAGATATACAACAGGTCAAAATAAGGAATGTGTTACATCAAGTTATTTCTGAGCAAGAATTAGAGATATAAAAATATGTTAAAGGATATTATTAAAGAAAGGAACAGTTCAGCATCACTAATATTACACATGGGGTAAACAATTTGGGCAGTCAAGGAATGGCAAATATTAAAAGGGAATTCAAAAACATCTGGGAGGAAGTGATGAAACTTAATTGTAAAGTCTACTTCTCAGAGATTCTACCAGTACCAAGAGAGGGTACTTTTTATAATATGAAACTTAAAGATATCAATAACTTGCTAAGACAGTGGACTTGCCATGAGAATATAGGATGTATAACCCATTGGGAAGAGTTTTTGGATAAACAAGAGTATTACTGCTTTGATGGGCTGGATCTGAGCAAATGGGGGAGTAGGAAACTGGGTCTAACATCAAGGAAAACTGTAAACAAAGTTTTAAATTGATCAGCCAGGAGAGAGGGGTTGGGGGAAATGGGAATATCTCTACTGCTAATGACACCCACAACAAACAATGCAGACCAAGCAGGAAAAAGAATATTGAGATCAAAATATGGACTTTAAATGCTAGGAGCTTGAACATCAGTAAAAATTAGAATTAGAAATATTATTATTAACAGAGGAAGTGGATATCTGTATGATGATAGAAACTTGGTGGAAGCAAGATGTGGAATGGAATAGGAAATAAATGGATATCAACTTTTTCTAGGGAAAGGAGGAACAAGAGAGGTGATGTGTCATTTATTAAAGAACAATTTGAAGGCTACCCTATGTAATAAATTTAACCAGTAAGAGATGGCATCCCTAAGGCTGACCTTGCATGGGTTATCAGATAAAAATTTATATTTGGGTCTATATTAAAGAGCACCAGGTACTGGCAGGGATGTGAACAATATCCTGGAAGCAGAGATAGATGAAATGGCACAGGAAAAGAATATAATAGTAACTGGCGATTTCAATCACTCTCACATTAACTGGGAGAGTCCAAAGCTATGAAAAATATTAACAGCAGTTTCTTAGACATGTTAAACACATCAGGGCTAAACCAGGTAATATATAAGCCAACATGTGAAGAAAACATCCTACACCTTGTGACCACTAACAGGGAAGACATCATAAGTAAAATAAAGATAAGGGAGCATCTAAGTAACCATTATCATAACATTATAGAGTTTGTCATTAAAAGAAAAATGATCACCAAAGTTAGGGGTAAAACCTTAGTCAAAAATTATAAAAAAGTCGACTTCATCAAGATTTGTTACAGTATAGTAACTTCTTGTTGTTTTTACATTGTTTCTTGTGGATTTTACTTGGTAGAAGGTTATTTCTTTTCTTTTATACTACTTCTAAGGGGCTAGCAGGGTATTGTTTTGGGGCTGTTGGAATTCTGAAAACTGTGTTGGTGGCTATAAGTGGGCTCATTTGTTTGATGTTTCACTGTGTAGCAGGCTGCATTTGTAGAGACCTATTTCTTTGCATTTAAAACCTATTGGGTGTAATTTAACTGGGGCTGTTTCTTTGAATCAGAGACCTATATCTTCTAATTTCAAGCCTATTTTGATGTGTTTTTGGTGACACTGTTTGAATTGGAGACCTGTTTCTTTTGGTAGCAAACCTATTTTGGGGGCTTTGAGTAGAATTGTGATTCATTTTTGCTGGCTTCACAAGCTGCATAGGTTAGTGCATGGGGGGGGGTGCTAATGGTCTGACCAGGGGCCTCAGCTACCTGATTGTTTCTGGAAGACTTGAGTTGGTCCCACCCCCCTAAATCCTCACTCCACCTGCCCCGGTCCATGATTTCCTTTATACCAGGGGTTCTGACATCACTTCCTCAAACGGGCAAAGGATATGCACCTGTCATAGCAGAAGCAGTCATCCAGGAAAGGAACAGCAGCAAGTAAAGAGGTGACTGCTATCTCAGTGGAAGGGAAGTAACTGCAAATCAAGGAGCTTTCATTGTTACTTCTTTGCATTGCTATTGCATTGTGGAAAGGAGGAGTAGGAGTTTGAAGAAGGTTGTGCAATAGCTACTTAAAGTCTCTTTTTGAGTTTGATAGGAAGGTTAGGAATATAAAAAGCAGTTGCTCAATATATTTAAACATGTACAACAATAGGGTAAGGAATTAAGAAAATAATGTTTTGCACTGATAGAGGGGAGAGGGAGACTTGGGGAGTGTTTGGTATCCTGCATTTGGAAGGGTGGGGGGGGGTCGCTGGTGGTCAATGACAGCAATGGGTAGGGTGGTAGGCTGCAACAACTGCAGTGCACCAATCTTTCTAAAAATTGCCTGGAGTGTGGGAGGATGTTTAGTGTGCAACCACATAGAGAAACTCAGAAAGGAGATTGAGGGTCTGATGGAGGAACTAAGACAGGCAAGGCAGACTGCAGGTGGGATTAGCCCAATACTGGAGGGAGGAAGAATGGAAGATGAGGGAGGGTGATTTAAGCCAACAGTGGTGAGGAGAGGGTCAGAAGAAGGGAAGCAGGGACAAGGGGGCCCAGGCCAGGAAGAACGATTGCCGGGGAAACCAGGTCAGGAGACAAAAGACAAATGGAAGGAGGAGATAGGGACTTGTGAGGGGAGGCAAAAAAGTGGGCAAAGGTCATGGAGTGGAAAGGACAGAACAGGTTACTATGAAGAGAGAGGGAGCTGGCATTTGTGAAAGGTCTTCAGAAAATAGTCTTGCACTGCTAGAGAGGAAGAAGATGGAGGAGGGAAATGATGAAATTATTGGAGTAATTGATAAATGCCTGGACCATACCAGAGTGGGGGGAGGTTCTGCTGGGAGAATTGCAACAGGGGCAAAAGGGGGAAATAATGAGCAGGAGGAAGAAGGGGAGCCAGAAATGAGAGAGGGAGATGAATGGAAGCAAGCAGGGAGTAAGAGTGGTGAAATCTTAGTGCTGGGGGACTCAATACTAAGAGGAGTCAGGTAGGGTAGCAAGGGAGAGAGGCATAGTCACATTTGGGTGGAGGCCATGCCAGGAATGACAGCAGAAAGGGTGGAACAATCCATTCTGAAATATGCTAGAAGGGGTAGGGACAAGTCTCATTTAATTATACATCTTGGGATGAACGACCTGACTGACAAGACAGTAGATATAGTCCTGAGGAGGTTTGAGGAACTAGGACAAGTATGTGAGGGGGCAGGAAGATCAGTAACTTTCTGGAGATACTTCCAGTGCCCAAGGCAAGCACAACAAGAAAGTTAAGAATAGAGGAATTTAATTGATGGCTAAGAACCTGGTGTTGTGCTAAAGGGTATGGGCTGTTGGGGGGTGGGAGGGACCTGGGAGGACAGTAGTCTCTATGCCAAAGACAGACTACACTTAAGTGAGGAGGGAAAGAAAGTGTTGAAAGAGAGGATGGAGGAGTACATAGAGGAAGTAGGTAATTAAAACTAGGAGTGGGGGGGTGGCAATTGGGCAAGAGACATGCAGAGACCACAAGTTGGGAAACCATATGAGCTTACCTCCCATAACAGTGACAAAGGACAAATGGCAAGTACTATTGGTGATGCTAGTAAAGGATGGCAGGATGGGAGGGGGGAAAAGGGTGGAAGGTGGTTACCCTTAATGCTAGGAGCCTTGGAAGGAAAATTGCAGAGTTACAGGTGCTAATGGCAGAGGGAGAGGTGGACATTGCAGCCATCACAGAAACATGGGCCACCCAAAACAATGACTGGGACTTGTCTGTGCCAGGGTACAGGTTATTTCGTAGGGACAGGGTGATTGGGAATGGAGGGGGTGTGGCACTATATGTAAAGGAAGGACTGAAGTGTATAAGGGAAGAAGGGGAGGAGGGTAGTACAGAGTCAATTTGGATTCAAATCCAGGATTCCAAGAACAGGATTCTTAGAATGGGAGTGGTGTACAGGCTGCCATCTCAGACGGAGGAGTTGGACAGGGAACTAGCAGGACAGATCAGGAGGACCTGTGAGAAGGGTAGTGTGGTGATTGTGGGGGACTTCAATATGCCAGGAGTGGACTGGAGTACCCCAACAACCAGGAACAGAAGGGAGCAGGTACTGCTGGATGCCTTCCAGGACAGCTTCCTGATACAAATGGTCAGTGAACCAACCAGGCTAGGGAATACCCTTGACCTTGTGATGGCAAATGGGGACTTTGTGAGAGAACTTACAGTGGAGGAACCACTTTCAGAGAGTGACCACCACTCAGTATGGCTCACATTGGATATGGGCAAGGAAGGAGTGGAATCTGGCACAAGAGTGCTGGACTTCAGGAGGGCTGACTTTGGGAGGATGAGAGAAGTGGTAAAAGGTACCTGGCCAGAGTTCAAGTCTAGTATGGACACTAACCAGAGGTGGGAGCTCATAAGCTGGGGAGAATGGAGGCAACCAAAACCTGCTGCAAGGCCGGATCAAGAAGACTAGGGCTAAGAAACTGAGCTGGTTGAGCAAGGTGGTCATGGAGAAGGTAAGGAGGAAAGAGCTGCCTCTAGGAAGTACAAGAAAACAGGGAGAGGAGGACAGAGGAGCACTGACGGAATCAAGGAGGTGACAAGGGTGGGTAAGGGAGCAAAAGCATCTACGGAACTCAGGCTGGCACAAGGCATTATGAAGGGGCAGAAGGACTTCTTAAGGGAGAAAAGTTGCTGTAAGGACCACATAGTAAGGATTAGAAAGGAGGGGGCTGGGTGGAAACAGGGAGCGATAAGGCAGAAGCACTAAATGAGTACTTCTGCTCAGTATTTACTAAAGAGAAGAGGGGGGTGACACCCAAGGGGGTAGAAATTGTAGAAATGGGGGGGAGGGGACAGATGGGGAAATCATGGAGGGCAGAGTTTGGGAGGGTTTGAAGGCACTGAGGGTGGATAAGGCACCAGGCCCAGATGACATCCACCCCAGGGTACAGAAGGAGCTGGCAGAGGTCCTTGCAGGACCTATTTAATGCCTCACTACATTCAGGGTGTGTACCTCAGGACTAGAGGAAGGCTCATGTGGTGCCCCTCCACAAGAGTGGCCCCAAGGATGAACCGGGAAACTACAGACCAGTGAGCCTCACATCCATCATGGGTAAGCTAATGGAGACTATCATGAAGGAAAGGCTGGTGGCCCTCCTAGAGGCCAAAGGACTACAGAACAGCAGACAGCATGGCTTCATACGAAGCAGATCCTGCCAAACCAACCTGGTGGAGTTCTATGACTGGGTAACTAGGCAACTGGACAGGGGCCATGCAGTGGATGTCCTGTATCTGGACTTCAGTAAGGCATTTGACTTGGTGCCACATGGAAGGCTGGGAAGTAAGTTAGTAGGCACAGGGGCTGGTGCAAAGCTGGTGAGATGGGTAGGGAACTGGCTTCAGGGAAGGCAACAGAGGGTGGCGGTGGGTGGGGAGTTCTCACACCCAAGGGTAGTGATGAGCGGTGTCCCACAGGGCTCGGTGTTGGGACCAGTGTTGTTTGGGATATTCATTGCAGACATATCATTGGACATCAAGAGCAAAGATCATTCTGTTTGCTGATGATACCGAGATAGGAGCATTGGTGGATGACCTAGGGGATGGCAGGGGTTGCAAGGAGTATATCCTAAAGGAGGGAGGAGGTGATTCTGCCACTGTATAGGTCATTAGTTAGACCACACCTGGAGTACTGCGCAGTACCTGCATCCACATCTGAAGAGGGACATTAGGTTACTGGAGGTGGTGCACCGCAGGGTGACAAAGATGATCAAGGGGCTGGGGACTTATCATATGAGAGGAGGCTGAGGGAGTTGAACATGTGCTCACTGGAGGAGAGGAGGAAGAGGCGGGGACATGATTGAAACCTTTAAGTACATGAAAGGAATAAACAAGACAGGTACAGAGGGGCTGTTCAAAGTAAGGGAGGGGAGGGACACCAGGGGCCATGATATGAGACTGAAGGGAGGAAGGTTCGGGAGGGAGATGAGGAGACACTTTTTTACAGAGAGGGTGGTGGCTGGGTGGAATGCGTTACCTGCAGAAGTGGTATCCAGTAGAACAGTGGACTGCTTCAAAAGGGGATGGGACAGGACAAAAGGGAGGGTCAATGAAGGGGAAGGGTGGAAGGGAATGGCAGTTGCAGAATAAGGGGTGCTAGCTGCACATTTGAGCAGACTTGATAGACATCTAGGCCTTTATCTGCTGGCAAATTTCGTATGTTAGTATGTTCGTAAGATAGACGAGACCAAGCTGCTTGGGATTGGAAAAGAGAATTCATGGAAAAAAGTGTCAAAACAATGTGGACATTGCTGAAAACAAACTCATAGGACTATAGAAACCACATGTTCTGAACAAAAGGATGTATAATAAAATGGCAAAGACCTGCCTGGTGCACAAATAAAGTGCTCTGACTTAGTGCTCAAAAGAAGAGGGCATTTGATAAAATGAAAATAGACAGCACACCGCTAACAGGAACAGTATAAAACTATACAAAAAGTATTGCAAAGAACAATACAGGGGGAAAGGAGTAAAGTGGAATTCAATCTGGTGCATAAAAAGTACAATGGAAAAGGCCTTTTTTGCCTATATAAATGCGCAGAACAAACGTAGCAACCAAATGGGTCCTATTAAAGAAGAAGGCAAGGAGATAGAGCACCCCAGTAAAATGGCTGAGGTTTTCAATAAGTTCTTTAGTACAGTTTATGAAACTAGGGATGTAAATGGTACTAATATACACGAAACTATCTATGAGCACAAGGACTTACAGGTCCAGTGGGTCTGAAATAGTAAACATAATAAATAAAAAATTAACAAATCAGCTGGTCCTGACCAGCTGAGTTCAAAAATTATAAATCAGACAGTGGAATATATCAAATATCCACTAGCTATGATAATTAATAAGTCATTCAGAACTGGGTAGGTACTGGATGACTGGAAACAGGCTACAGTAATCACATTGTATGAAAAGAGAGATAAATACGAAACATCTAATTATAGACCAGTTAGCCTAACTTCTATTTTAGGAAAAGTGGCACAAACTTTATTAAAAAACAAAATTGAGGAAAACCTAAGGATCTGAGGTTGGAAAGATACTAAACAACATGGTTTTAAAAAGAACACAGGGTGTAACACAAATCTTATATGCTTCTATGAATACATAAATAAGCTATTTTGTAACAACACTTATGGATGTAATTTATCTTGCTTTTCAGAAGGCATTGGACAAGATGCCACATAATTGTTTATTAACAAAAAGGGGGATATTGACATAGATAGCAGAAAAGTAAGATGGATTGAAAACTGGCTACACTGCAGAAAACAGAGAGTGAGAGTTCTGTTGAAATACTCAAAATCTGTTGAGGTAACCAGTGTTGTACCTCAGGGTTCAGTATTGGGATCAGTTCTGTTTTCATTATACATAAGTGATCTACATCTGAATATTAAGAACTAAGTGATTAAGTTTGTAGATGGCATCAAGGAAGGGGGACTGGTAGCCAATGAAAAACAACTAGCTGAGATGATTATTGATTTGAAGGAAACTGAAAGATGGTCTCATAACAACAAAATGCCACTGAGTATAGACAAATGTGCAGTGATGCATCTGGACAAACACAATAAACAACAATCATACAATTATGAATGGTAACAAATAAAAAGTAAGTTCAGTTGAAAGGGACTGTGGAATACTGGTGGATGGTTAAATTAAATTTTAGAGAGCATAGGACTAACGTAGTAAGGAAAACAAATCTCCTGATAAAAATATTAAAAGAGGCTATATAAACAAAAGCATAGGATGTTTGTTACAACTGTATAAAGTCTATATAAGTCGCCACTTTGATTATGGATCACAACTTTGGAGCCCGTGGGCTGGATATTCAAAAGGGTTGTGCCATGCGCAATAGGGTTGCGCCTGCGCAAGTCCAAAATTGCGCCATTCTGCCATATTCAGCAGGAGGCAGTTGCGCCCCCCAAGTCAGGCTGAGCAACAGCGCAATGCTAATGACAGCATGCTGAACTGGAGGGGGAGGAACCATGTATAAACTGCACAGCCCGATATTCAGCGGGCTGTGCAGAGTTGAGCAGGCGCAACCCCCAACCTGCGCCTGCACAACTTTGAGCCAAAAAAGAGCAAGTCGAGGGCCACCCACAGGTGAGCTGCTGCATTGCAGAGTGCAACACAGCAGCTGCCACCTGTGGGTCGCCTCAACCTACTCCCTGTGCCCCCTGCAGCCCAATCGCCGGCATATTGTAACCCTTCACCTCGATTGGTCCAATCGCTGGCAGTTTCATTTCTTCACCCCCCGACTGCTCCACTGCGGCATGAGTGAAATAAAAACCCACTCCTTCATCAGTTTCAATCGCTGGCAGAAAACAGCTCAGTCCACCCTAAAAGCTCAGGTACCAGTGACCTGCTGACGCGATCGAAATGAGCCAAACCCCCGCGACCTCACCCACCCTGCGATCTAGTGGCCCCCACCCACCCACTCCATGGAGCCCCACCACCCCGCCTCCCTCAACTGGTGGGCGGCAGCATCCTACCAGCCTGCCACCCTCTGCCCGCCAACTGATTGAGCCCGGCTGCACGCCCATTGGTTCAGAGCAAGAGCCAATGGGCATGCAGTCCATATTGTATTGTATGAAGTCCAGACATGAATGAATTCATTCACATGTCTGACTGCCTTGCACGGGGAGCTGCACGCCATTGGCTCTTGCTCTGAACCACGGGCGGCAGCCCCACCGGGCAGTCAGTCGGCGGGCGGCAGGGCGGCAGGCTGGTGGATGCTGCCGCCCGCCGCTGACAGGGGGAGCGGGGTGGTGGGGCTCCGTGGGGGTGGGGGGCCACTAGATCACCAGGGTAGGTGGTCCTTGGGGGAGTTGAACGATTTCTGCCTGCGATTGGCTTGAGGTCCACTGGACCACCAGGGATATGTACTTGGGGAGGGGTTGAATGCATTTCTGCCCATGATTGGGCTTGAGGTCCACTGGACCACCAGGGATATGTACTTGGGGGTTGAATGCATTTCTGCCCGCGATCGGGCTTGAGGTCCATTGGACCACCAGGGATATGTACTTGGGGTGTTGAACGATTTCTGCCCGATTGGGCTTGAGGTCCACTGGACCACCAGAGATATGTTCTTGGGGAGGTTGAACTGTTTTCGCCCACGATTGGGCTGTTGGGGGTGTTTTTTTTATTTCACTTATGCCCGCGATCGGGCCAGTCGGGGGGGTGGGAGGATGTTTAAACTTATGCCCACGATCGGGTTGCAGGGGGCGCCGGTCCCACGGCTGCCGCTCTGGCAGGGCCCAGGCGCAAGTCCTCGATCGGCGCTGCATACATTGGCATGCAAATGGGGGCTAAATAGATGCAAATGGCCCACCTGCGCCTTTGTATGAATTACGGCCCCATTTGCATGTCACCTTTGAACATCGGAAATTTGCGATGGCGAATGGTACTTGCGCCATCACGGCCTTTGAATGTTCCACTCTGACCATTTGCGTGTGGCTAGTTCCACTGCGCCATGCACAGTGGTTGGGGAGCCTGGGGTGATATTCAGGGAGTTGCTCAATAGCGCAACTCCATTGAATATCACCCCGGCCACACCCCTGCACAACTATTTTGTGCAGTGCAAGGGCTTGCGCCACAGAATAGTGCAGTTTGAATATCCAGCCCCATATACACATGGTGAAATTGACAGAGTGGAGAGGGTACAGAGAAGGTTTAGAAAATTAATTGGGTCCCTAAAGGTCACAAGTTATGATGATAGGTTAAAGAAGACTGGGATGTTTACATTGCAACAAAGAATTAGAGAAGACTTGATGGCTTTTTATAAAATTATAAAAAATCCAGGATTAAGGAGTGAGAAGAACATTACGCTACAAGGCAAACCTAAGGGTTTGAGGGGGCATAAAAAGTAAGTCAAAATAGACATAGCCAGAAATAACAATAGGCATTTTTCATTTTTGAATAAGACAGGAAGATTATGGAGCAAATTGCCTAACAGTATAGTGAATGTTAGTTCCATAGCAGTTTTTAAAAAACTGGTGGACAATTGGATAGTTGAAAACCATGCCAATCAGGCTCACTGATGTGGGTAACGGTATATATGGACTAAATGGCCTTCTTCCATTCTATATCCTAGTATAAGAACCTAGTATAATAAGGTCTGTCTTACTCCAGCACTGCCCTTCATTAATCGCAAGCTGGCCATGTTTATGTGAAGAAATGGCCTTAAAATGACCCCCATTGACTTTAATGGGGTGTGTCCCCGCGCTCTCCCTTTGTTAGCATTTCCTTTGGTTGTTAGAGACTGTAGTAGCAGAGCTGTTTAGAAGAAGTTTTATGCTGTGTTCTTGCTGTGGCACCAGTCCTATGCCATTTGGTGGCCACCTTCCTTGCTGATTGATCATTGAGTTTAAGTGGCAGTGCAGTGCCCAATATATTTTGTTGCAGTACCAACAGTTGCCAGAGTCAAAAAGTCATAAAAGCATCAATTTCCAGAGTCGGTTGTGATATCTGATTACTGCAAAGTGGCAGTGTAGTGTGACAAAGCAACGTGAAGGGTTAATGTGATGCTGGGGTGCATAAGGAGGGGTATCTCCAGCAGCAAGAGGGAAGTGGTTTTGCCTCTGTATTGCTTGCAGGTAAGACCCCACCTGGAATACTCTGTCCAGTTTTGGAGGACAAGCCTCAGGAATGACATAGACAAGGTGGAGGCAGTTTAGAGGACTGCAACTAAAATGGTGCAGGGATAACATGTGAAGCCATAAAATGAGAAACTGAGGAACTCCAAGATGCACATCCTAGAAGAGAGGAAGGTGAGAGGTGACATAATAAAGGCCTACAAGTACTTCACAGGTGTAAATGGTGCAGAAGGGAGTTTCATTCAAATGAGAAGAAATACCAGGATGAGGGGCTTACTATTAAGCTGGAGGGTGGGGAGTTTAAGAGAGATGTAAGGAAATAGTTCTTCCTAGAAAGGGTGGTAGAAACCTGGAACAGACTGCCAGCAGAAGTGGTAGGGGTGAAAACAGTTGGAGGCCTCAAAACATTGTGGGATAGACCTAGAGGTATATTAAAAATTCAGGAGGGTCACTGAACCAGTTATAGTCTGCGCAGACTGAACAGAGAGGGAACATCTGGGCAGACTGGGTGGTTCAAGTAGTCCTTTTCAGCTGACAAATTTTATTTTTCTGTTTCTATACTCACACCCCTGTACAACCCGTATTTTAAATGTTAAAGTATACAAAAGATACATTGATGATCTCCTAATCCTTGATTGATTCTACTTCCTTTGGATTGTGTGTTTGCCTTTTTTTAGCCCCTGATCTGAACTATAGTGAATAAGAATATAAAAGGGTGGGTAAGCAGCAGCATTTTCTGATTGTAGCACATGTACACACATACACACACACACACACACACACACACACACAGCTGAAAATGGAAGAAATTCACTTGGGGAACCCATCACCTTTACTCTATGATTGAACCTACCTGGCAGGTCCAGGGAAATGTTTCCTCACTATTCTGTTATGTCTCATTTTTACACTTAATTTAGTCAGTCTTAGGCCTTCTGAGGGGTGCATGTTACACAGCAGGAGCAGTGTTTACCATTTTTCTCCTAGAATGGAGTCAGACTTTTAAATTCACTTTTGGAACTGGGTTACCTGGGGGATCCCCCCCCCCCCATTTCCACTACTACACAGACACACACGAGCACACACACACACACACTAAAATATACATTGACAATCACACTAATGACAGTACATAGATTAACACACACTGCTACATGAATATTGGCACATTAATGCATACACGCTCATACACACTTACAGACACTAGTGTGCACTCTGCACCACACATTATTTATTTATTTATTTATACTTACTTATTTATTTTGTTTAGTGTTTTGACAGTAAAGCACACCAAACTATTATCAGCTGATTTCCAGGTGTGTTCTGTTGGGGTGGGGAACATGGTAGATTATTATTTTTTTTTTTTATTATTTAGTTGTTTAACCAGGAGTAGCACACTAGTTGAAAGCTTTTTACAGGAGCGACCTGGGAGCACAGGGAAGTTAAGGACTTACTGAGGGTCACACAGTATGCAAGTGGAAGCTGTGGATTCAAACCTCGGTCTGGTCTTCTGATATCACCAGATTTGAAGCTCAGAGCCTTAAACCACTGCACTACACTGCCTCCTTTATTATGACAATAAATAACAATCAAGAAATATAAAACATAATCAGTAGTAAAACAGCAGCCACAGAAACATGGTACACACAGAACCAGGACTGGGATGTAAACATACAAGGGTACACTATCTACAGGAGGGACAGGGAGGGTAAAGAGGAGGTGGAGTCAATCTCCACATAAGGGAAGGAATCAAAGCAACAGAACAAAGGGGTAAACAGGTAGGAGAGGAAGCACTGTAGGTCAACCTTGGAGACAGGCAATGGCACCACAGTCCACACAGGGTTGTATACAGATCCCCATCTCAGGGGATCAAATGGATAAGAAAATGATTGAAGGTATCATTAGAATGGTAGAAAAAGGGAAGATGTTGATGGGGATCTGAATATGCCAGATGTTAACTGGAGTGCATTTGCTGAAGCCTCATCCAAGAGCGGGTCATTCTAGATGTCCTGCAGGGGTCATGCCTTAGACAACTAGTATTGGAACCCACTTGGGAGGGAGCAATCTTACATCTGTACTCTCAAATGGAGATGGAGAGAGGATCACAGATGTAGAAGTGGGTACCGTCTGAGAACTAGCAACCATAGAACAGTATGGTTCATGATAAACTCAGCAGTAGAGTCAAGCCATACAAAGGCAAAGGTCCTGGACTTTAGGAGGGCTGACTTTGCCAAAATGGGTGCGTGCCTAAGGAATGCACTAGCAAATGGGCAGGAAGAAGGGGTGGAAAAACAATGGGGAATAATCAAAACTGCCATCACTAGGCTTGTTCCTTTCTGTGAAGCAGATAAACAAAACAATGTAAACAAACACTATTGTTCTCAAAGGAGGTGGCAGGGAACGTTAGGGGGAAAAAGATGGCATTCAGGAAGTACAAGGAATCACAGAAGGAGTAGGACAGAGAACTGTATCAGTTAAAGCAGAAGGAAGCAGGGAAGGCAGTCAGAACAGCAAAAGCCTAAACAGAGGAAGAGATAGTCAACTCAATTAAGAAGGGGGATAAACCTTTTATAGGTAGATCAGGGAGAAAAGGAAGACCAAAGGAGGGATAGTGAGGCTAAATAAAGGGGAGGTGGGTGGGCAGAGGGTGACTTTGAAAAGGCAGAGATACTAAGCAAATATGTTTGTTCAGTATTCACAAATGAAGACGGGGGGGGGTACCTAAACCAAACAACAGAAACACTCTGGATAGGGAGGTTGATACCAGCCCATTCACAGAAGAAAGAGTTCTGAAAGAACTCTTAAAACTGAAGGTGGACAAAGCAATGGGGCCTGATGGGATTCATCCCAGAATTCTAAAAGAACTAAGGGTAGAACTAGTGACACCATTGTCTACCCTGTTTAACAAATCATGGGAGGATGGGGTGATACCTGAGGACTGGAGGAGGGCAGATGTTATTCCACTTCACAAACGTGGGAGCAGGGCAGAGGCAGGAAACTACAGACCTGTTAGTTTGACCTCAGTGATAGGAAAAATGATGGAATCACTTCTGAAGGAAAGAAATGTTGAGTACCTAGAGGCCAGAGGGGCAAAGGACCCGAGGCAGCATGGATTCACAGCGGGAAGGTCATGTCAGGCATATCTAATAGATTTCTTTGACTGGGTGACCAAAGCAGTAGATTAGGGAGGGCTGTGGACATGGCCTGCCTAGACTTTAGCAAGGCATTTGACAGTCCCATGCAAAAGATTAATATACAAGTTAGCCAGCCTGGGAGTGGATTCCAAGATGGTAGCCTTGGTAAACAATTGGCTGGAGAACAGGACACAGAAGGTATTAGTAACGGAGCCCACTCTGAAGAAAGTGGGGTTACTAGTGGGTACCACAGGGTTCTCTTTCTAGGACCGCCCTCTTCAATGTCTTAATAAGTGGCATCGCAGAGGGACTGGAAGGAAAAGCAAGTCTCTTTGCAGATGACACAAAGATCTGCAATAGGGTTGATGCACAAGGTGGAGTGGAAAGGATGAGAACGGACTTTGCGAGGTTGGAAGAATGGTCAAATGTATGGCAGTTTAGATTCAGTGCTAAGAAGTGCAAGGTAATGCACCTGGGAAACAAAAACCCAGGGGAAGAGTACACAATGGGGGATGAGATACTAACAACAACAAAAATGGAAAGGAACTTGGGGGTAGTCATATCAGATGACCTAAATGTGGGCAAGCTATATAAGAGGGCAGTACGGAGGGCTGGGGGGATACTGGGATGTATAGGGAGAGGCATCACCAGTAGAAAACAGGAAGTTCAATGTGCTTACACAACTAGATGAGATGAGATGATGCTTGTGTAACTTGAATTGCCTTGTGACTTTCACCTCTCTATCCATGGATACACCACTCTGTAGGGTATGACACAAGGAACCCTAGAGGAGGGTTCCCCCCTTACAGGTGCCACAGGAATGATTGTGTCAGCTAAAAGTAGGTTAGGAAGAAGCCCATGGGTAAGAGAGATGAGCCACTGGAGGAGGAGGGGTGAATGGTAGGCAACAGAAAATGAATCTTGGAAGGGCCCAGGATGAGTGGCCTTTTAAGCTCGATGAGGGAGTGACGTTGTTGCTCTGCCCATTGAACCTTGGGCTTAAGGTCTTTACATTCAATGTACTTATGCAACTAGATGAGATGAGATGATGCTTGTATAACTTGATTTGCTTTGTGGCTTTCCGCCTCTTTATCCCTGGGATATACCACCCGTAGGGTACAATGCAAGGAACCCTAAGGAGGGTCCCCACCACAGGTGCTGTGGGAATAATTGCATCAGCTAAAGGTAGGTTAGAAAAGCCCAAAAGAATACCCAAAGGTGTCGAGCATCAAAGTGGTGGAGGATGATGAATAAATGAATTCTAAGAAGAAGATAAGGGCTGACTTCCTAAGGAGAGAGGGAAAACTGGGGCCACCATCTGCCTCCATAAGCAGAACCTAACTAATTAACTGAAGAAAGCATTAACTAACTAATATTATGACCACTGGCATGGAGGAGAGGAAAACCCTTTGAGTAGGAAAACTCTGGGATCCAAGGCCTAGGTCACCTTTCCTCCAGGCTGACAACGCTTGATTTGAGAATGTATGTCATTAAAGAGAAGGATTCATTAATGATAGGGATATAAGTAGGGAAGATGACGGGATAGGGAAAAAACTCAAAAGAAAACAAGAACCCCAAAATAGTATATAGATCAAAGAAGGAACATGAGGCAGCAGGAACCGAGATGGTATGCTGAAGTAGTCGATGGAAGGAATAGATCCATGGAGAAGTCAGAGGAGCAAGAGGTATCCAGATATGCTCACGATGAGACTGAGGATAATGAAGACTGGCTTGACTGAGCGATGCGAGTGAGTAGACACTGAGGCCAATGAGGCATGCTTGATTATGCGATGTGAACAATTAGACCCTGAGGTTGTAGTCGATGAGGTATCATAGGATTCAATGATAGGAAGGTTTTAGTAAATGATGTAAATATAGAAACCTTAAGATAAGGATGAATGAATGATGACTGGCGCATGAACCCAATACATGCAGCAGGATGGCCACGGATAGATAGGGTGGCATAGGAGTCATTATAGGTACACCCAAAAAGAAATATCAGTTGCAGGCCTCGATTGGAGTGAATCTGTGATGGATGGTATGGAATGGGAAGAGAAGGAGACAGGAATAAACTTGAAAATGAACTTGAACTTGAAAATGAACATGTACGAAGGTAGGATGCTCGATAGAGCAATGCGAGTAAGGAGGCTCCTCAAAAGGAGGGAGACTAGAGGTCAAGAAGGCAAGTCTGGAACCAGAGAGTAGGCAAACCAGAGGGTACGCTCAGGATGAGCAATCGAGAAGAGCAATATTGGATGATGTACAATGAGGAGAGAAGCCATGAGTGGAGAGAATCCATGATGGCTGGGATGAGAATAGGTGCTAGGCCGAGGAAGGCAAAAGGAACCGATGAAGTACGATGATGGATTGAAGCCATAGAGGCTGGTATGGGGAAAGTGAGGTATGAAAGGACGGCGCGGTGGGAGGTCAATGGGTAGTGTAAAACCCACCTGGATGAGTACTGCAGTAGGGCGAGTCAGATGAGGGCTGGACAAAGTCAGCCACAACATATGATTAAGGATAGGTATGACCATGATTGGAGGCTCGATTATATTAAAATGGTTACGCTTGACCAGAGACAGGAACTTGAGACATGTGGCAGGAGGGCTGAGGATTGATGAGGTGGCATATGATTAATGATAGGTGTGCCCAAAAGAAATATCAATTGGAGGCCATGAGTGGAGAGAATTCTGGATGTCTTGTACAGAGCTAGAGAACAGGTCATCAGCATAGAAACAGCATTCTCATGGCATTCTCATGAAACAGCAACTCAGAACTAGGTCACATAGTAATGCAGAGTCATTGACACACTACTGCAGGCCATAACAGGTCACACCGGAATGCAGAGATAGGTAAGGCAGAGCAGGACTAGTGCGCCCGGCAATGCACAGCAATTAGAATACGGGGCAGGAGTAGTGTACACGGCAAGATGCAGGAAATCACTTGAAAGTCAGTGCTGCACAGTGCTACTCTAAAGCAAATGAACACACAGGTACAAATAGTCCCTTTTACACTAAGGCAGCCAGGTGAGCCGTGCCATGAGGATGCAGCAATGCCCAGGCCGGTCTGCCCCATTCACAACCCAGCTCCCAAGAAGCAGCAGTACTATCCAGAGGATAGCACCAGTGGATCTGTCGGCTCAGTACAAAGGGGAAAAACACTATCCAGAAACATTCAATATCAGAAGCACTCACTGTTCTGAGCGCACCTGCCCGACATCTTGGTAGTTGACCTGTCAGACAAATGTAGAGCTGCAGTAAATGAAAAGGTCCATAAAACAAGGCAGCAAACCCCAGCAAGTAAATGAAAGAAATTGAAACAGGTCCTCTGAGACAAACTACGGAAGGCAAGAAAAGCTGGCGGCCAGCAGATGGGAAAATGCAAGCACTCAATAGGCAGAGAACTAAGAGACAGGTGGACTGGAGCAGAAAAAGGAGACAGGCTGGTTGGGCAGGAGAGGAACAGATCCCAGAGAAAGCAAGTGGAAGAGGGAGTAATGAAGGAGGTATGGGGAACAGCAGATGAGGAAAAAGCAAGGCAGGAGACACAGAGCAGGGAATGAGGAGGGCAAAGAAAAGAATCACCCGGAGGAAGAGCAGATGAAGGAAAGGTTCTTTGGACTGACCGGAGAGACAAACACAGAATCACTAAGCAGAGATAGTGATGCAAGCAGCAGGAGGCTGAGCACAGCTGGAACAGAACACCTGGAAGCGCCAGCAGCAAGATGGAGTGGTGTCTGGCGGGGAGAGCCTAAAAGGACCAAAGAAGACAAACAAATGAGGTACAGAGCCAGCTGATGTAGCCTCCAGCTGCAAAGAGAAGCAAAGAAAAATTATTCCTGGAAGGGCCCAGGATGAGTGGCCTTTTAAGCCCATTGGGGGAGTGACGTTGTTGCTCTGCCCATTGAACCTCAGGCTTAAAGCCTCCCATTGTTATCCCTCTGTACAGACAGCTGGTGAGACCTCATCTGGAGTACTGCATGCATTTCTGGAGACCAAATCTCCTCAAGGACATAGACAGGATGGAGGCACTCCAAAGGAGGGCAGCTAAAATGGTGCTGGATCTGCACCAGAAGACATATGGAGAGAGACTTAAGGAGGTTAATATGTATACCCTCGAGGAAAGGAAGGACAGGGGGGACATGATAGAAACTTTCAAGTACCTCAAGGGAATCAACAAAGACCAAGAGGGTAGCATCTTTCAGAAAAAGAGGTGTGCAAGAACAAGGGGGCACAATTTGAAGATAGAAGGTGGACGGCTCAGAGGTAATGTGAGGAAGTATTTTTTCATGGAGAGGGTTGTGGATGCATGGAATGGCCTTCCTGAGGAGGTTGTGGAGTCAAAAACAGTGGGGTAATTAAAGAATGCATGGGACAGGCATAAGGCAATTTTAGAAGTGGGGTAGGAGGAAGTAGGTTGTTGGTTATCTAGGATCTGCAGCTTATCCATTAGGTAAGGAAATGGGTAGACTGGGTGAGCCAAGCGGTCCTTATTTGCCATCAAATTCTATGTTTCTATGTTTCTAGCCAGTATGCAGAAATCTGTAAAACACAAGTGAAAAACAGCAGCATGCAATAAACAATATTGGTAGTAAACTAACATGATCAGGTCAGATGATAGGGACAAGGCAGCATAAAAGAGGAAATCTTAGGCAAAATAGAAGGGGAAGGGACCCAAATAGTAAATAGGAGTAGTTGGGCAAGACGGCAGACAGATTATTTAGAATAACACTGCAGACACAAGCTGTACGTAGCTGATGCCAGGCTTGCCTCAATAGGGACCAGCATAACATGTACACACATACTGTATATTAAAATATACACAAAAACACACACACACACACACACACACACACACACACACACACACACAGATACACACATATACACACTCATGCACACGCACGTGTTAGGGCACTGGTGCACATATATACAATAACATGCTCAGAGACACACTTGTTTGATGCCTTTGGTGATTTTAGACCTACTAATATGAAAGCTGGCCTGGGCTGTTTTGGTTGAAATGAACCCTGCCTTCGGCTGGTGAGGCCATTAAATCAACTTTTTCTGGATAGATTGTCTCTTCTATGATAACCATGTGCCTGTTGGTTTGTGATGGACCCGGGACAGCTTCCTTTATCCAAGCAGGGATTGCTAAACTAGGATGGGTTGGCCAGAGGTCAGATGAGTAGTTGTATACATTATACACCTGAGCATGAGTTTATTCTATGGAGCAACTCTGGAAGCTAAGACCCTGGGATCTGGAACACTTTGCTCCACTAGAGGGTCCTGTAACATTGCAGGCCTTTTAATATCATTTACCCTAATAAAAGGAGTAGGAATGGTAGGTGTTATACTCTATGGGTCAAGGTGGGATAGTTAGGAGTTATTTGCTGATTGGTAGGGGAAGCAGCAGAGATATGTCTTGCATCATCCCAACACCAAAGCAATGTGGGATGCAGGAGGTAGTTGATGGGTGAACCCCCAGGGTTCCCCAGCCTGGATATTGCTTTGCAATGCCAGATCAGTGGTGAATAAGGCTGCCATCATACATGATGTCAGTTCTGATTCAGATTCTCACCTGGTATGTATAACAGAGATGTTATTTATTTCTTTCTTTTTTATTTATTTAATTAGTATTTCAGAAAGACCTTTGAGCGTGAGCTCTTTTACAAAGGTTCCACGTCAGGGTGAACAATAAGACAATACACATATTCAGTGGTTACAGAGGCCTGATCATTAGGCATTAAAGAGTGATTACATGAGAATTAGACAAATAGGAGAAAAACAGAGCAGTTGTAATAGAATACTAAGCTATTTCTAACTGGTTGCCCTAGGTAGCACACCCCGGGAAACCTCCAAATCCATTGCTAGACTATGGCAGAGTAACTGCATAGTGTTTAATGCAATCCCAGATGGCGAGAGGCTGGGTGACAGTGAAACAAGGGGGATTGGGTTTGAACCTACTGCAGAGAGCGAGAGGTTGGGGGATAGTGAAAGGAGGGGCTGTGATGGGAGGGAGCAGCTCCACAGAACTTTATCAAGTAGGGTGTGTGTGGGGGGGTTAGGGAGAGGTAGTACCAAGAGTGTTTAAAGAGGACTGATAGCTTACTTAAGCTCTTGACTCAGCTGGAATGGAGGCATAGTTCTCTAACTAGTCCTGCTGGGTGCTACCTTGGGGTAGGCCTGTCTATCAAGTGGGCGTGAGAAGCAGGTGATTTTGAGCTAGACATTAGGTGCTGTTTAAGCCTGCTTTGAACTGAGATAGGCTGTTTGTTTGTAATTTCATCGGGAGTTCATTTATCCAGAGGGGCCTAATAGAGAGAAAAGTGCGCTGCCCTAGTGAAGTTTGACAGAATGTTATGGACCATGCTCCATTCTTCCTCCCTCTGGTGATGTGTGATGAGAGAGCAGCATTGAGCAGCTTTCCTATACAGGGTGGGTATTTTTCCAAGGAGTGCCTTCTTTCCCAGGAGGCACATTTGGTATTTGATCCTGTCTTTTAGGTTAAGACAGTTTGTATGCTCAAACAGGGTGCAAGTATGAGTGTAGTGATCTGCACACAGGTGAGGCAGCATGCCTTTTGAGAGCAGTTTGGACCCTTTGAGCACTGTATCAGTAGCAGCTCCATAGACCACCAGCCCGTAGTCTATCGTGGAGAGTATGGGGCTGGAGACTGAGATTCAGAGTGCTTCCGGGGTGAGGGATTACTTATGCCTATAGAGGGATAGCTGGATGTAGCTGGACGAACCCACTTGCCTTGTCTAGGTGAATTTATCCCTCCAGGTTTCTCCATGGTACACCACTTGAGGCAGGGGCACAGGGGTGGTGGCATGGCCATCTGTATTAGAGCCAACTTAAACTGTGTGGTGTCTCCCATCATGAATGTGGGGTCTGTTGAGTGTGTGTGTTGTTTCTCTGGTCTGAAATGCAGAGTGGTCCTCATGTACTGCCCTCCAGGAGGGGACAGGGACTTCCTACAGGAGTGTGTTGAGAGGTTATCAGACTGGGTTTTGGAGTCCCTGAGGAGTCTTGTCTTGGGGTACTTTCTATCAGGTTGATGACCCTCAAATGTATTTGCAACAGCTCCCCAGCTCACAAGTGATCTGGGTTTCAGACAGGAGGTTACCACAGCCATGCACTCAGCAGGTCACACACCGACTTCATTTTCTCAACTAGACTGGAGATAAATAATATCTCAGTGGATCCTGTTGCTTGTTCAGACCACTGCATCATACTGATTAATGCTGTGGCCTTAAGAAGCATCTCCTACTGCAGAATTGATCTAATATTCTAACTGGGATTTGAATCCCATGTGGTTACTTAGGTCTTTTGACACTTTGGGCCTGGCGGAGGACTCTACTAGGGTTTTAGTGCTACAGGAGCCTACAATCAGGATCTCTCAGTGGTGCTAGATACCCTGGCACCAGTCCATTCATGCCTCCAGATCTTTACTGTCAGGCTGCCATTTTATCTATTAATATTGTGACATGAATTGAATTTGTTTATGCTCTGTAATGTAGTGTGTTTATCTATGTTAAAATGAATACTTTTATTTATGTTAGATTGTATATATTGTGCAGTGCTTTGAGCCCCTGGGAAGGGGAGCTTTATAAATAAACTTTATCTATATATCTGTCTAAGTGATACTTGGTTTACATCTGAGCTTCAGCAGATGAAGGTTGCAGGTTGTAAGTTAGAGCGCATGTGGAGGAGGTCTCAGCTGAGTGCTGACAGACTTATCTTGGAGAAGCATTTGAAGCTGAACAGACAGACTATTGCAGTGGTTAAGAAGTATTTCTTCTAGGCTGTGATATCCACTAAGAAGACCTGTCCCACCCCACTTTTCTGTGCTATAGACAATTTATCAGATCCTGATGGTTTGTGCTATAAGGAACTTGTTTCCAGTGAGAAGACTGAGTGGTTAAATTAGTTCTTCATACCCAAGGTTGTGGACATTCATGACCGGATTTCCTCCACTACCCATTTTGTTGTCAGCAGGGATAGAGAGGGGAGTATAGGTGGTTCAGTGAATAGTTGTGGGGGACAGTAATGGGTTTGTGGTGCACCACATGTGCTGTGGATTATGCACCCACATCAGCTGCATAAGGCTGGGTGGAGGCAGTTGATTCAAGTATTGACATGTATTGCCAGTGCTTCTCTTTGGGAGGGGTTGCTGCTGGCACCTTTATAAAGAGTGGTAGTGAAGCCTCTCCTTAAGAAGGCATTGTTAGATCATGACACACTTGCCAATTTTCGTCCATTAGTTAACCTTCACTTTTTGGCTAAGGTTGTGGACAAAGCATTTGTGGCCCAGCTCATGAGCCATCTTGAGAGGAATGACCTATTTGAGCCATTCAGTGTTGTTGGCCAGGCTTGTGGAGTATGAAGGGTTGTTTGGGACTGTGCTACAATAGCTCCTGTAATTCCTTAGAGGAAGGGAGCAGTCAGTAGTGCTTAGTTCTGGACATTTGTGGCTGGTTCCTATGGACTGCAGTGTTCATCAAGGCTCTGCTTTCACTTCTTTAGTTCTTGCTATATGTGCTTCCACTGGGAGACAGCATAAGACACTATAGTGTGTAATTCCACTGCTATGCAGATGACACCCAGTTGCATGAGTCCTTTGCTCCTGATGAGATATCATGTGAGATTAGAACAGTGCTTGGAGGAAATCAGGGTTTGGATGGCCTCCAATTGGCTTGTTTTGAACCTAACCAAGACTGAGTTGCAAGTGGTGGGCTCAGGGTTCAGATTTCAGCCATTCGCAGTGGCCTGATTCTCCCCTCTCTTGGTGGGGGGGGGGGGGCATCTTCAGGTGGCAGAGAAGGTTTGCAGTCCAGGAGTTGTTCTTGACAGATAGCTGAGATGGGTTTTGCAAGTGTCTTCTGTAGACAAGACCTGCTTCTACCTACCACCTTACAAATATATTACCAGACTGTGACCACTGCTTGATTCTGCTGCTCTACCTACACTAGTTAATGCCCTCATTTTCTCCTGCCTCGACTACTACTATGCACAATATAAAGGCTTAGCTGTGGTTCAGTTGCATTGCCTGTAGTTAGGTCAGAAATCAGCACTGAGATTCCTGACCTCCACATGGAGGTAAGAGCATATTGCTCCCCCACCACTGCGGATTCTGATCTGGCTGCCTGTTACATGGCGCAGTGATTTCTGGGTGTTGTTTGTGACATTTAAAGCTTTGAATGGACTAAGCCCTCAATACCTCACTGATCTTCTGACTCCCCATGTCTCACTTGAGGGATTTAAGATCCAGTGGATGGGTTCTGTAGCTGTTCCTTCTTCCTGACTGTTGTCCACTTGTGACTGAGCTTTTTCAGTGACAGCTCCTACTGTATGAAACATGCTCCCTGAAGGGATATGCACCACCATTTCTGTATTTTTATTCGTAAAGCACCTAAAAAGCTACCTACTCCTAAGAGCTTTTCAGTAACTAAAGCTGCTAAATGAAGTTTTTGTCATTATGTTCTTGTATGTGTAGTAATGTTTAAATAGATATCTTTTCTATGAATGGATAAAGTTTGTATAGCAGTTTTGTGTTACTTATGGTAGATTTATTTATGATATTTATTGTACAGGTGCTCCATGCCCTAGAAAGGGTGCATTATAAAAATCTAATAAAGAAAAAACTTTGCAGACATAAGCAGATAAAGAGATGCACTCACAGACACAGTAATTATACAGTAAACAACAATGTGCAAATAGATACATACACACAACATTGATTACATAGATACTAATACACAACAAAGTGACACACACTTGAATATGCACACACACACACGCACACACTGACATTAAGAACACACACACACACACACACACACACAAACACACACTCACACTAATGGGCACACAGACACACTGATGTCCACACAGCAGTGTGACAAAGACACAAACACAAAGCAATGATGACAGAGACACTAATATACACAAATGGTGATACGTGCACCAATGAGCACACATCAACATGTACACACAACACACTAACATATATAAACACACACACAGACACACAAACATATACACACACACACACACGTGCATGCATACACTGCCACAAACATACTACTATAGAGCCATATAAAGGGAGAGTGCATTGAGCTCAATGTCAGTATCATTGACAATCTGACAACTTTCAACCAAGGTGAACAGTATTTAGGGCATAGTGTAAATGGAGGTGCTAGTCACCAGTATACAGTATTGCAAAACAAACTGTCACAAATCTCAGAAACAAGTATTCCACAGAGTTAGTCACAGAGTCTTAATTACCTCTGGAGTGTTTTATCGCACTTCTGAAAATGTCAACAGATATCCCAAACTGTGTAAATGGAGAACACATTCCTATAGGTAAACATCTACACATAAACTACTCCATCTCTTCATGGTCTCCTGAAATCATGAGTAGATGTGCAGGGAGGAATGCAGACAGAGAAAAAGAAGGTGAAAAGATTCTGTGACTAATTACATGGAATACTTTTTTCTGAGACCTGTGACAGTCCATGTGTAAATATACTGGTACCTAGCATCACACACTTGCACCACTTCCATATAAAAAACTCACATTCACACACAAACATACACCACCCATGCTGCATATAGAAAAATACAGTAAACCTGTATTTGTTTATGTATTTAAAATTTGATGTCTGGGTGAGCCCACTGAGACACTTAAGCCCCTTTTTAGGGGCGACCCAGGGAACTGAACATTCCGTACAAATGAAAAGCAAACAATTGCAGATATTATTTACAGTTAGAAAATGGGACTATAGAAAGCTTCATTTTGATTGGCTAAAAGTGCCAATCAGCCGGTCCAGTATGAGACAACAGAGACCGGGAAATATCTGGTCCCAGTCTCTGCTGCCTCATATAGTTCTAATAATATTGGGCCAGTAGAACGTTGAAAATGGCAACTGCAGCCATGTTGTTTCTCACTTACAAAGAATAAAGCAGTTAGCTGATCTCCTCCTGTCGCGCCTGCCATGTTGCTGAACTTGCCTCAGTCACGAGCGAGTAAATGACTGCAACATCTCTTTTTTATCCTGTACCCCATTACCAAATGAAGGGCACAAAGAAAACGTTTAAAAAAAAACAGCCCTGTCACGCCCACTTCCCAATCACTAACTGCCATCCCATGATCACCGCTACACTCTCCGACTCTATTTTTTGAAATTTATGTCACAGCTCACATTTGTAAAAACTCTGTCTGTTAAAGCAGAAATTGGCATTTAATTTTCCGCTGCTCTCTCTCTCTCTCTCTCTCTCTCCGTCGACTAGATCGTTGTTTAAATTGCTCTTGCTCGGTTTTCGGCTCCTGCCCACGCCATGCCAGCAAGGTTTAACTTGTAAAAAACAAAAGTGCAACTGAGTTGTTTTCCTTCCTTTACCTCCATAAACATTGTTGTTGCCCTCTAAAAGGGCAAAGAGGTACTCACGGCGGCACCCGCTCCAAAGCAGGCTAATGTAGTAGCGAAATCAAACCGGCAATGGCAACCGTCTGCATCTCCGTGTAGTAGCGAATCAAACCAGCAACAGCAACCGTCTGCATCTCCATGGTGCTGAAGTCAACAATGTGCCACAATCACTCCTGGGTCTGATTGTCCCCGCTCAAGTATTAAAATATTAGCCCTGAAATTCCCCACCCATTCAATAAATAAGTAAAGGGAGCTCCATCTCCAAGGGGAAAAAAAACAGCACAAGGTGTGTGTGTGTGGGGGTGGGGGGAGGTCGACAAGAAACTGCAGGAAAACAAATTAAATTGAGTCTCTGTGCCTATGTGTTTCTGTTGGGGTCAGGGGCAGGTAAGGACAAGATACTGCAGAAAAACAAAATTAGGCAGTTTTTAAGTACAATCTTCAGACAGGACAAAAGTCAAATGCAGGCGGATGAACTATTTTATTTCAAAAATGACTTTAAACTTATTTTTCATTAACGCTTTTCAATTATTTTGTGTTTTTTACAGTGCCCATTTCTAAGCGCAATATACCTCCAGGGTGGGCGTGTGCTATACGGACCCTTCCAGGGGCTCTAAGGCCCTCCGCCTGCGGCGTTGGGCCTCATTACGCCCCTAGGTGGTCCGGTATAGCACAATACCGCCCACCCTGTCAGGTATTATTGCTTACATGTTCTAGTCATGTACATACATTCATGGAGTACTATGTAGCCTAGATAAATATACATAAGGTTATTTACAGATGTCTTTGATAGGTGCATACATTCATGGAAAAACTAAGTATCAACTTACATTTGGGAGACAATTCATTACAGATGTCAACAGAAACAAAGGTGACCATGATTATTCATGGTAGCGTCATTGACACATATGTGCTGAGCATAGTCAATCAGTAGAAAAAAGAAACAATGTAATAACTTGTTGGTGAACTAATAAGGGGAGCCTACTGCACCAGTCAGGGTAAGAGGATGACTTACACATATAACCTATTATATTACTTGAAGGTTTGTGAGAAACCTAAAAGGAGGAAAGCAGATATGGTGAAACAAGCCCAAGAAAGAGAGAGGTACAGTAACAACAAGGGGATAGTAGGAGAAGAGGTGGCCAGGAGAAGTTTAGGTACAGTTGCCATTGCAGATGGAAGGTGAGTAGAAGATTTCCCTGTACAATCTTTTGAAGAGGGGAGGAGTCTTACTGGAGAGCAATGACTGTAGAAGGTCATTCCATTTTTGCGGTACTGCAAAGGAGAAAGATCTTCTGCCAACCACTAGGTGAGTCTTGGGTAGACTTAACAATGGGAGGTATGAGGACCTGAGTGCTCGAGGAAGGGTTTCAGGGTAATTAGGCTAGATATACTCGTGGGGGAGGTGGATTAGTTTGAAGGTGGTGCAGTACACTTGGAAAACAAGTTTGGCTTTAAAGGATGCCAGCCCAACAGTATACTATATACAGTACAGTTATACTCTGTACTAACTTTGTATTTAGTTATTTACTGTGATTGATTAGTTTTTGTTACCAGGCTAGCACATTAGACAAAGATTTACCTATTTTCAGGCATGACCCAGCTGGTTACACTCAAACAAATTATTTCAATACAGTGAAGTAACAATCTGTTTCACATGAGAACAAAGTATAAGCTGGTATCAACAGCATGATACAAGGTACAAAGTACACATTTATAGGAAGTAAATGGAAATACATTGGGTAACCATACTGCATGAACAATAGTCATTGACAAGAGTCTGAAATACAAAGTACAAAGCAAAGTGGACACTGTTACAGAGAATACCCGATGATACAAAGCAATGTACCTACATCATAACAAGATTAACAAAAATTAACTAGTGCAGAAGGCTTATGGTGACAAGAAGCTAATATCAGCCACAATACAATGAAGTCCAAAATCCAATTGGATACCAGCTAGGGACAGGAACACATCAACAATTTTAGCAGGTGGGAGTGATAGTCACTATGGAAGGCCTAGCTAGAATGACACTGCAGAATTGAAGCTGGAATGGAGTTCCAGAATCTAGGAACAGTATAGAGGAAGGCAATTTCACCTAATTTAGTTTGTGTTTTAGGTATGGACAGAAAATTAAGATTAGAGGACCTAAGGGGGTATGAGGTTCTACTAGGCAAGAGAAGCAGGCAAGGGGCAAGGGGCAAGGGCGACTGAGCACAATATTGTAAATGATACCCCCAAAGGTAAGGTACCATAGGGCAAGGGGAGGAGCCATTCAAATTTTGAGTACTAGGCACGGTGATGGGTGTGCCAGTTAGAGGCCAGGGCAAAACGGCAGATATTATTATATACCATTCCATATTTTTGAACAGTAGTTTTGGATCCAGAAAGATAGACTGATAATCCATATAAAAGTTTTAGTAGGACACGTCGGACTATTGTTATATGGACTTTTTGAATGAGACTGTGATTACCTTTGAAAGATAGACACCCAAGGTACAACTGACAGCTTAACAGGCAGAGGCCAAATGAAGGCAGAAGTCCAAAAATTAGTCAAGTATGGGGATGAGCCAAAAAGCATAACCTTTCACTTAGTGGTGTTTAATAGAAGCTTCTTATGGATAAGGCATTTTTTGACAGCCTGGAGATTAGCCAACAGATGTCTATTGATGTCAGCAATGTTGTGGGAGCTCATGAGGAAGACCAAGTCATCTGTGAAGAGAATGGGCATACTGTGGAGGAGACATGGGTGGATGGAATTGATTTGAAAGGAAAAAAGGAGTGGCCCAAGAATAGATCCTTGAAGGACCATTTTGGTAAGGGCTGGTACAGACAGAGAGGTACAAACCTAACACACTGGTTCCCGTTAGTCAGATAACTTTAAAGAGCAACTGATGCCTTTGACAAAACTTTGGAAAAATATTTAGACACAATTTTGCTTGTATTTCATGTATTTTCTATAGATTTCTCCTCCATTACTTATTACTAAAGAAATCCTCTCAAAACAAGATTTTTATCCCTTAGAGTTCATCTGCCTCTATGATGTGTTGTGACATTATAGTTTGTTGCCATAGGAATAACTTTGATATCCCAATCAGAGCATTATGATATCAGGTTGGGAAGAAGCAATAGGAGCTGATGAACCCTCAAGGAGCAACTATCCTGTTTTCATCCATATGACTACAGCAGTAATTAATGATGATAAGAACTACAGAGTTAATGAGAAATATAAGCTGTGTTGTGTCCAAATATTATGTTTTTCAAAGTTCTTCTTGAGACATCGGTGGATCTTTAAAACAAAGGAAGCACTCCAGGTGAAATGCCCAAATTACTAAGTTTTTCACAGAGCAGGAGTTTTCAACCAAATCAAAAGCTGTAGTGGGATCTATGTGATAACAAAGAAAGCCTAAAGGTGATCGCTGTTATCCAGAGGTCAGGAGTGCCTAAAATTTATTTCGCACTCTGACACCCTCGCCTATTAAACTGTACTGGGACTTAGGTTTTAAATGTTTTCTGCAGGGCTGCTCTCCTCTGCATTCCCCTACTTAAGGATTCTCAACTCCAGGGGAGTGCATGTTGGGAGGGTAAAAACATTAAAAAAAAAAAAGGTTCGGGCCGGGCACAACAAAAACACAACAGCGCCCGGACCTGAACCATACCCTGCCAACCAATGCCTCCAACCCATCCACCACACCACGGAATCAACTCAGCAACCCACCATGGTGCCACCCTCACATTCCCTCCCTCCCTCCCATTGCTGTGTGTGCTTGCTCCCCACACATATATATATAGTGACATCCCGTTGCTATATTGCCGCTGTCCCCCATCTGACCATCCCACCCTACGTTAGCCCTCAACACATGCACTGGGGATTGGGTCACCATTATTGTAGATGTCCAATCCCTAGTGCTATTAAATCGTGCCACCCTGTAGTGAGGTCAGTGAAGACAGCACCTATTAACCTACCCCTATCCATTGCAGTAGCAATGTTCCAGGTGACCAAAAAGAGTGCAATCATAATGCTATGATTTTATGGTAGCCATGCTGTGCAGTGGAGAGGAGATTATTGAGGCATGATATTCAGTAAGTTGTGAAGCCACCAGCATTTCAGGAATGTTGTTGAGCACAACAAGGATTACAATGGTTCTGTAGTTGCAGATGTCTTTAATATTACCCTTCTTAAATGGAGGTACACTATGCAATAACTTCCAGGGGTCTGGCACCATTTTGGAGGTTACTGACAAGTTAAAGATTTGTTTGATCATTGCTGCAAGATCGTTGGCAGCAACCCTGAGTAATTCAGGCTCAATCCCATCAGAGTCAGCAGGTTTGGTTATAAGAAATTGCATGAGATGTTTACATAAATCACAAATCTTAATGACTTTTAAGTAGAAAGCAGGGATAAGAAGTTGACTTGTTGGGGGTAAGTCCTGGGGAGGAGAAAATCCAATGCAGGCAGAGAGATCAGTGAAACACTGATTAAGGATGTTCACTAATGTTGCAGGATTATTACAATTGACTCCATTGGTATTTAGGTCCAAGTGTGTGAGGCTATCAGATTGACCCAGGTTATGTTTTTATACATTTCCTCAGCTAGTGGAAGTTACCAGTTAAGAAATAGAAAAGCAATTTGACATGCTGGCTTTGTTGTACCAAACTGTCTTTTGCATTTATGTCTGAGTGCTCTATATTTTGCCCAATGAGAGGCCACCTTTGAAGCTTTAAACAACATTCTTCCCTCACTTTGATCAAGGATAACAGGGGATGGTCCAAGTCATTTAGTGACTGGGCCATGCACATGCCAAGTGGTACAGGGGGCATGTTTATCCTGAAGAATTGTAAACATTAGGTTGAATAGGGAGAGGGCCTTATTTACATCATAAGTGGTTCACATAAATAACCAGTCTGAACATGCAACCTCCTGTTTAAATGTACAGACTCAAAATTCAAGAAGTCCCAGAAATGAATGATTCTAGGAGGGGCCTTTGGAGGCTTAGCCCTCCAAACACAATAGACTGGAGAGTGATCACTGATGGCATTAGATAGTACTCCAGAGCAGATAACTCTGCCAAATCTGGTTATAGAATCAAGCCAATAAGGGTAGCACACTGACCATTATTAGACCTTCTAGCATGTTCTGAGATGATCTGTTTAAGTTGGGGTCTGTTTAGGGTAAGCTCAACGTTTTTGATTTTGCAGCTAAGTCAATATTGAAGTTTCCGACAAGAAATATATATGATTTGAACCAGAAGATCCAAAGCATTAATAACAGTAGGGAGGACCTGTTGGCTGCCAGTGGGGGGAATATACACACATAGGAGATGATTTTTTTTGAGTTCCCAGTTTTAGGACAGCATGACATAGTTTCAGCTGAGATCTGAGTGTGGGTGAACAACTAGGAGAAGAAACCTAAAGATGGTCTTTATAATAAATCATTGTGCCACTCACCACCTTTTTAGTGGATGAATGATCATATTGTATAACATTATATCCAGATAAGGCACAAAGATTATCTGGCTTACTTCAGTTAAGCCAGGTCAAGGGATATCCAGAACATCAGTGCTATAATATCTGACCCACGCTGTAATCTTCTGATATTGAGGATCAGACTTCTAATATTTAAATGAGTAGTTTCAAGTCCCTATTCACTCTGCCAGGGTGGAATGGAGAATTTGGGTAGTTAGAATAACATGGGTCCAGGGTTAGGTTCAACATCCCCAGCAACCAAGAGAAGACATAGTGATAGTAGAACTAGAGAACAGGCCTTTGGTGGTATACCTGCTTGACAGGCCTTTACTGGAACTTAAAGAGAGATAAGACAGAGTGATTCCATACTGAAGTAAAAGGAGATAGTTACTATCCTAGTTTTTGCAATTGCTTTTAAGGGTAATAGACATAATGAAGTCAGTATCATCATAGGAGACACCGCCACCATAGTGGTTAAGGGACAAGGTATTGACAACAAGGAGCAGACTAGTAAGGGCATAGACAAAATCTCAAACCCAGCTTAGTGAACCCATTGCACCAACTAATGGAAAAGGCAGATTGACAACAAGTTCATGCTAATAAAGAAGAAACTACACCATCTTGAATGACATGCATAAACAATGCAAATATAATATCAGTGTACTCAAGTACACTTTGGCACTGTAGAACCAGAGTTCAATTAACATTAATAGTAGGCCCACTGATACAGGGGACCACGTAGTCTGTGGGACATAACACAAGTGCAGGTACACATAAAAGTAAACACATAAATGCTTAAGTAACTGCAGAGAAAAGACCCCAATTAGCAACATATGGTCCACCCATAAACAGTGTTTGCCAGTAACCACATGTGGGAGACTTCAGTACATGGCTATGTACTTTTCAGAAGAGACCAAGGTGCAAAAGGGGGGGTGGAGTGGCCCTATATGTCAATGAAAATATCAAAGCTACAGAAATTCAGAATACACATAAGGAGCCAGAAGAACTGTGGGTCACTCTGGAAACAGGAAATGGGACAGCCATAAGAACTGGGGTTCTCTACAGACCCCCAGACCAGGGGGGAGGATATAGACTAATTACTGTTAGAAGATATATAAAACATGACAGCTAAAGAGGAGCTTCTGATAATGGGAGAATTCAACATGCCAGATACAGAGTGCTCAATACCAGCAGGAACAACTGACAGAACTAGACACATGGTGGATTCCTTGCAGGGGGAGGGCCTCAAACAACTGGTACAACAACCCACAAGAGACAGGGCTATCCTAGATCTAGTACTGACAAACAGGGAAAGGATCACAAGATCTCCAGGTTGAAGGTCACCTAGGGGCCTGTGACCATCACATGGTATGGTTCAATTTGGCCACTACAACTAAATCATCCTATTCTAAGGCAAACATATGGGACTTCAGAGGAGCTGACTTTTGATAAGATGGCCAACAGAGTTAAGCTAGCCCTGGCAAAAAGAAATACAGGTGAGGGGGTACAGGCAAAGTGGGCAAGCATAAAGGATGCAATACCTGAAGAAACATCCCATTGTGTTAAAGAGAAAAGGAAGTGTAAAAGAAGAAGGAAATCACTTTGGAGCTCAAAAACAGTAGCAGAAAAGGTCAGAGCCAAAAGGCTGGCCTTCAGGAAATATAAGGGAACACAGCGAGATGAAGATAGGGAAGGCATACCAAACTTCCCTAAGGGGAGCAGAGAATGCAGTAAGGCAGACAAAGGCCCAAACTGATGAAACACTAGCACAAACAGTAAAATAAGGTGACAAGACTTTCTATAGATACATTAGTGAAAGGAGAAAGTCCAGAGAGGGAATTGCTAAGATCAAAGGAGATAAGGGACGATGAGGAGGAGGACCATGTAAAAAGCATCTACCTTAAATAGATACTTCTGCTCAGTATTTACTGAAGAGAAGGTAGGGCAGGGCCCACAGCTTAGCACCATGGACACAGGGGGAGGAGGTGAGCACTAGTCCCTTCACAAAAGAAAGTGTCCACAAGAGCTTGATAAGCTCTGGGTGGACAAGGCAATGGGACCCGATGGCATACATCCCAGAGTACTAAAGGAGCTAAGGGTGGAACTAGCAGAGCCATTATCAGAATTGTTTAGTGAGTCTCTGAGCACAGGAGAGGTCCCAGAAGACTGGAGAAGGGCTCATGTTATCCTGCTCCACAACAGTAGTAAAAGGGAGGAGGCAGGGAACTACAGACCAGTCAGTCTTACCTCAGTAGTGGGCAAGATTATGGAGGCACTCCTTAAGGAAAGGATAGTGCAACACCCGGAATCTATAGGAGCACAGGATCCAAGACAGCATGGGTTTACAAAAGGAAGGTCCTGTCAAACTAATCTCTATAGATTTCTTTGACTGGATAACCAGAGTGGTGGACCAAGGGGAGCAGTTGATGTTGCCTACCTTGACTTCAGCAAAGCTTTCGACACTGTCCACATTGAAGATTGATTAATCAGCTGGGTAGGCTCAGGGTGCATCAGAAGTTGGTCAACTTGGTGGCAAACTGGTTGGCAGGCAGAAAACAGAGAGTGGTAGTAAACGGTATACAGTCAGAAGAGATGCAAGTCACAAGTGGGGTACCTCAGGGATCAGTACTGGGGCCAGTTCTCTTCAATATCTTCATCAGTGACATTGTAGAGGACTGGAGGGTAAAGTTTGTCTGTTTGCAGATGACACCAAGATCTGCAACAGAGTAGAGGATCCAGATGGGGTGGGCAGAATGAGAAGAGATCTGGATAAACTAGCAAAATGGTCAGAAGAGTGGCAACTGGGGTTTAATGCAAAGAAGTGCAAGATCATGCACATAGGGAAAAGAAACCCTGAAGCAAACTGTAGGCTGGGAGGGGAGTTGCTGGCAATCACAAGGGAAGAAAGAGACTTGGGCATCATCATCGCCGATGACCTGAAATCATCCAGGCAGACAACTAAAGTAGTAGGTAAGGCTAGGGGGATGTTAGGGTATATTAGTAGGGGTATCACAAGTCAGAAGAGGGAGGTAATAATCCCTCTTTACAAGATACTGGTTAGGCCCCATCTGAAGTACTGCATGCAGTACTGGAGGCCACACCTTCACAAGACATTAACCAAATTGAGGCAGTCCAGAGAAGGGCAACCAAAATGGTGAAGGTACTGCATCAGAAAACAAATGAGGACAAATTAACAGAGCTCAATATGTATACCCTAGAGCAAAGGAGGGAGAGAGGTGATATGATTGAAACATTCAAACACCTTAAGGGCATTAACAAGGTGAAAGAGTCTAACATGTTTCAACATAAGAAAAATAGCAGGACAAGAGGACACAGCATGAGATTAGAGGGAGGCCGATTAAGGGGTAATGGAGGAAGTTCTTTTCACAAAAAGGGTGGTGGATGCATGGATTGCCTACCTTAGTAAGTGGTGGATAAGTATATAGTGCAGGGCTTCAAACAGGCATGGATCAGCATAAGGGAGCAATAAGGATGAGTATGAATAGATAGGCCATTGACAGAGCAAAGGGCATGGCACATTTATAAGGTAGAAAAAGAAATTGGCAGGCTGGATGAGCCTTGTGGTCCTTATCTGCCATAAACTTCTATGTTTCTATGTTTCTATGTTTCTATGTTTGTGGGGATCACAGAGTAGCACACAGTGAAGTCATAACACAGTATATAGAAGTAGCAGTCCAGTGGCTGAACATTACAGAAACCATAGGTATACGGACTGAAGGAGAATTTGTATATTCGCAGTTCAGATAGTCAAACGTAGTGTGGGAGGATGCGCAATTGAGGGACAAAGTGACTGGCTGATGGCTGGCTCACAGCAGAGACCAACTGTCTGACTCCCTTTGTGCTGTGGCCCTAAGCGTGCCATGACACTTAGATAGTGAGTCTATAACTAGTACCCACACACCAGTTCCAGCTGCATGATTGGCCAAGACACTGAGCTGAGTGACAGTTTGGCTGAGATGGCTGTCAAGAGATTTGCCCCAGAGAACTCCAGTTCCAGCAGCAATCATTGGGGGGAGGACAGGACAATTTCTAGCAGATCCTATGACCCTGAACTCAGCACCAGCTTGAAAAGGGCTGAAAGCACCGCACTGAATCTGAAGTTTTAATTTTGCAGGCTTCTGAGCCCTCTCATGCATCAGTTCATCCACCCAATTGGTAAAACACCAAGCTGAATGGAGATGGCTTGGCAGATATGATAGTCGAGAGATGTGGCCCAGGGAAGTCCAGTCCTAGTGGTGATCATTGAAGGAGGGGAAAAAGGAGTGGCAGCAGACACTCACAACCCTGCACTCAGCTTCTGATTGAAGAGAACTAAAATGACCATACCAGGTCTGAGTTTTAAAATTTCTTTGGGCTCCCAAGCCTCACCCATGCATCAATTTTAACTATGCAATTGATGGAAATGCTGAGCTAAGTAGAGATGGTTTAGCAGAGATGGCCATTGTGAGATTTGGCCTAGAGAAGTCTAGTGCAGAGGTGATCTTCAGGGGCAGGAGGAGTGGCAGTAGACCATTGACATTTAAGTACAGTCATATCCACTGCCATCAGTAACAATAACTAGCCATATCCAGCTATGTCTTTTAATCTGTGTCATTGAACTAAATGACTCGTGTCTAGCAATGGCTAGTTATAATTTATGATGGTACTTCTAAGCTCAAAGGGTACTGTATAATACTGAGTGTGATTCTAGTTGAGAATTTTCACTTGGCCTTCTCAAGTCTGGTGATGTCATTCAGTGGGTAGGATTTGCTCTAGACACCCAAAATAATTAGCCTTTTGGCTAACCCCCTATTTCTTTTGGCCACTGCCTCTTTTGCTTAACCATTCATTTCCTGAATTTAATTCTAGTACACATTCATTTTCTAAGCTTGAATCTGCAATTTGCTGTTACATTTTATTTCATGTTCTTATATAGTACATAATTCTTTTACAGCTGCACATTCTGTTCATTTTCTAAACTTGAAACTGCTGTTGGCTGTAACATTTTGTTTCCTTTTCTTACACTTAATTTCATGCCTTTCTGCTTCTGTTCCAGCCAAAACACATTCCCTTTTACATCTGCATTTCAATTCCCTTCTGACCTTTAACTTTGGTTTTCTGTGGACTTTAGTTTTATGGTTGTACCCTATTTTTCTTGTCCATATATCATGATTGCAAGACCTTGATAGCTTGCTGTTCATTTTGCTTTTCAGTGCATGTTTGACAACATACCACAGGCTTCACATTTCACTACTTTATACTCACTGATTACATCTCTGTCTCTGCACTTGGCAGCTGGTCATGCACTGTACAGAAATATACTTAAGTAGTTATTGTCTAATGATACTGTGCTTGAGGCCATCCAGTCTTATTGTATTACTTATATTGTATCATTCCTGTTGGCTAAGATTTCTGACAGCTGTAAATCCTTATCTGCATCTCATTAATTTGCCTTCTCTACTGAATACAGCTGCTCTTCTTAAAGGATGACTGATCTTGGGAAAAAGAGGCATAGTAACATTAACATGGAGAAATGCAATATCAAGCACATTGGAAAGAAGAATTTAAAAGCAAATTAAAGCAAAGATGGTTTAGAGATCACAAAATGTCAACAGGAAAAGAATTGGGAGTAGAAATGAACAACACTTTCAAACTGGACCAGTAATACAGGGTGTCAAATAGCAAGGAAAATAAAATCATGGCATGCATTAAGAGAGATTTCATAAGCAGATAAAGAGATTTGGTATTATAATTTCCTTTTCCCAATCACTGGTCAGGCCTATTAGCAATGCTGGTCCCAATATCTGAGAAGGAATACTGACATGGCTGAAACAGTCAAAAGTGGAGTAACAAAGTGGGCCAGGAAACAGAGAACATGACCTATGTGAACCAAATGGCAGAACTGGGACTCTTCTTATTGAAAAAGAGAATACTCGGGGGGGCAGTGAAGGTGAGCAATATATTTAACTAAAAGGGATAATACGATCAGCTCAAACATATCTCTATGGAATATTCAAGTACAACAGAACAAGAGGGCAAACAATGTCACAAAGAGAAGGAAAATTCAATGGAGATATCAGAAAGAATGATTTCTTGGAATAAGTGGTGAATGCATGGAAGAGATACCCAGGGCAAGTGGCATCAACTGATATTGTATCTACCTTTAAATTCCAACTGCTCAGTCTAACTTTGTAACCTCCCGGTCGTGCCTGAAAATAGTCAATTTCTGGCTATCGATCCACCCAGTTCACAAAAACTAAATAAATAAATGGGTCAGTGAGAGGTTAGATCATATGTGTTGGAGTTTCATGTCATGTTTCATGCCTAAATTTCATACTCGTGGAGGCCTTTAAAAGGTCTTGAAAACTTGTTTATTTAAGCAGGAGTTTGAGGAATTTATAATATCTTGAAATCCCTTTTAGTAATATGAATTAATTAATGCATTTATTAATTTATTTATTTATTGATATAATTTCTTTAGCTTGTGATGAAGCTGTATGTGCTGAATATAGTTATTTTGCCCTATGTTATAGTAATAGCACCATAAGCCTCCAAAGAAGGGCACCACAAATAAATAAAGACTACTACTACTACTACTACTACTACTGCAGTGCAAAAAGGCTCACATCTCATGTTGGATTCTCAAAGTCCACTGAAATCCTGTAGCTGTGGGAAAAACTCAGTGCAGGTGGGATGCCTCTTGTGGAACCACAGTTTTTCCTGCTGCTACAGTATTCTCAAAAGTGAAGCAGGTTTGCAACTGGCTCCACAATTTACAGCAGCATGCAGGTGTTTTCCCCCCTCAGCTGTGGAAAAATGTCATGGCTGGTGGGACCAGGCATAACATCTTCTGCAGCTGCAGCAGATGAGAATACCAAAATCCACAGCAGTGGTGATTTTGGTCTGCAACTGGTGTTGAGGAGTAGGACTTTGTCCCATGAAGGTTTGAGAATCTGGCCCCTCATCTTTTCTTTCTTTCTGCCATAAAAAGTAAGTCTATCACATCTTTTTTTCTGACCTTTCTATACAAGTGTGGTCTAATCTATGCTGAAGAGACAAGTGCTTTGCTACTCTGCTAGTTTTAAAATTCTGACTCCAGAGATGCATTGTTGTTAGAGCTCTTTAGTTTTGTTTTCAGCAAAATGATGATTAGTAAGACCCGTATGTCTCTAAATACTATGTCAACCATTTTATTAATCTTCCACAATGAAACTCTTCTGAAACAAGTACCATCAAGCAGGCTTGTTGTGAAATCATGTGGTAGAACACTGAGAATAGAAACTGTTTAAAATGATCAAGACACTTTTGTTTTATTAAGTGTTAACAGTTAACCTAAAGAAGTGGTATGCCCTTGTATTGTCAGACTGTATGAAAGATATTGTACTGCAATATACTTTTATGTGTATTGGTAATGTCTATTCATTCATTCATTTATTTTAGCTATTCATTGATTTAAATAATTTTATTTTGTTTACTGGGTTGGCTGACTTTGATCAAATTCTTTTTAATTGGAGTGACCTAGACAGATTATTGCAAATACAAATACAAAGATAAGACAGAAATAATGATGCATGATTTATGTAGTATGTATGTAAGTTATGCAATTAAGATGAAAACATAATAACATCCAACTTTTTGTCAAGTATTCTTTGAGTCTGATCTTAAAATCAGTTTGGGATTTAATAGACCTGATGTGCACAGGCATAGCATTTCACATTCTAGTTAAACTAGATCCAAATGTCAGATTGGGATTTAAAAGACCTGATGTGCACAGGCATGATGTTTCATATTCTAGTTAAAATAGATCCAAATGTCATTGGTCCCATGAAGGTCTTTTGGAAACATAAGATTAAAATTAGGTCCTAGGGTTAGATAGGGAACTATGGCAGACTGGATGGACCATTGGTCTTTTCTGCTGTCATTGTCTATGTTTCTATGTTTCTATCACTCAGAGCTGCTGCTTTCATCATCGTATAAATATCTCTGTGAACAGTTAAGTCATCATCTACTAAATGTTTAAACTGTCATTTGAACTGGGTATGTGCTAAGATATTTTCTATCATCCATCGGCTGTAAATGTCAGTTTACAAAACTTTGCAACTTCATGCCATCCTAAATTGATGTGTAATCTGTCTACATAAATGCAACATGCAAGTAAAATCAGAGCCAACTATAGCAATGGAAAAACAGGAGACTAAAAAAACATGTTCTCCAATCAAATATATGCTCAAACAGTAAGAATTTGTTTCTTCAGCTGTACTATAAGATGTAATTCTTCATGGACGTATACTTCCTCTTCATCAGAGGAGTTGTCCTGTTACAAATAAATATAATGAAAGATAAATAAAAGTTTGATTGTCTATCATGATTGCATAATTCAGATAATGTTCCCAGTGAAAATAAACAAAACATAATATACTGTACCATATTGTCCAATACTGGTAAATCTGTCAGGATTACTTCTAATATACTGTAAATTGGGTGTCTCATGAGAGTTGTATATGGGACACACATCAAAGTGGAAACATCGCGGTCAAACATCAAGATCATGAAAGCAAAAGGTCAGCAGCACTCAGGCTGAGCAACAAGAACTTCAGAAACCACCCACATGAAAAATCACACATAGCAGGACAAGATGCATGATGCAAGGGACTGCATCCCTGTACAACCCCTCATGGGGGGCTGTGCTCCCTGCACCCACAAATTAATATATAATCAACTCTGGTCATCATCAACAGTAGAGGAGGTCAGAAATCCTGTGGTGTGCATGTACGGAGTCAAAGCACACAATCTGAAGTCTGTACTGCACACTCAATTTGCCCTCCTTCCTCCACTCACATCCCCCACCCTAAATCCTCTGCTCTATTGACGGACACTATATATATATATATATATATATATATATATATATATATATATATATATATATATATCATGTCAACCAAAGCAGAATCATTAACTTACATTGGTGCCCAGCATCAGATTCTGTCGTGTCTAGTTAGGGCCACATTTACCTCATCACATGGAAACATAGAATTTGATGGCAGATAAGGACCACTTGGCCCACCTAGTCTGCCCATGAAAGCCATATGCACAGCAGTAAAATGAGCCTCCTCCAGCCCACATCACTCCACCTCAAAAGTTTCAGTGCAGTGGTGTTTTAAACAGGAACATAAAACAAAATACTTCTACAGAGGTGAAAACACAGTGGCATAATTCATGTTTACAAATATGGAATCCTTTAGTCTACCATGAATTGTACATTTGAGTTAGTTCCCAATTGAAAAACAGTTATCAGTAAAAATGTTGATGGTTTAGTTGGGGGTTGGGGTATGCAGTACAGGTTAATAGCTCAGAAGGTGCCATCAACAGCTGTAAAGCAGTGAGGTGCAACCACCAAATTCAAGATACTACTTGTAGTTAAAATGCTCACACAGAGAAGAGCTGTCAACTCAGACTTTAAAACAGCACTTTATAGTATTCTAAGATGCAGAATCAAAATCAAGTTTTATACACATAAAACAGCATTTGTTTCCATAACTTTGTATCTCCATGTTTGCTGATGTGTCACACGTTAGTCCACAGAGTGTTTTATTGTGTCCTTCACATTTCAGTAGTAAAAAGCTCGAGAGATTTAAGTTTTTCAAAACACTAGTTACAAGTTCACTGCACATCAAAAGACAGATTATAGTTTATGCTGCAGGATCATACATACCTCAAACCCAAAGAAACAATTAAATGCTGAAATAGAAGGGAGGGATCATCTTTTTAATAAAAAAAAATAAAATGAATATAATTCAAAATTCCTTTCTCCATTAATACGTACTTTGGTTTTTTGCTTGTTCCCTAATACCACAGTGCTCATTGCTGCAGTCCATGCCCACCCCGACTCTGCAGAGATCAATCATCTAAACGCCTATTTTTGGCCTCTGATGAGTCCCTTCTGACTAGCAGACAATAGATGAGACTGGAAATCCATGGGAATGCCAGCTGCCCAAGACTCGCCAACAGTCTATGATGCAGCGTCACTGACTGAATGCTGCCATGTCTCACTCACCAGCTGAATGTCACCCTCCACCGCACCAATGAACACTGTCTCCAGGCCCACATCACAGAATCCCCTAGTGCACTGCTGCTGAGCTGGATGGCAAGACAGAGATCTCCTTTCGCCATCATCAGATTTGTTGCAGATGACCTGACCTGCTTCTTCCTTCAAGCAGCAGTTGTTTTCCAGCATCAGATCACTGGGCTGTGCTTGACCTCAAGTGCTCTGAGTCCCAGCTCCTGTTTTGATCTCTAATTGAGATAACTCAAGCAACCTCCTTCTCCTTGACACAGACAGCCACCAGCCATGGAAGTGCTATCATGAAACTAAGCACTTGGCAAATGGCACTGAAATTTGGGGAAGCATACACACAAAACAAATGCCTGAGAGCACTAGAGGTGATTGGTTGGATTAACAGCTGGTGTCAACATGACATTAGTGGCTCAGGTCAACCCTTCTCCCTCTTGTTTTGGAGACAGAGGAATCACAGCAAACTAATAGGTCGGAAAAAGTTAAGGACAGAAAAAGTGGCGCTGCACAAAAGAAAACAGCTCCTATAAAGAGCGCTCCAAAACAAGTGCCTGACGACACACATAGTTTGCATAACAGTAAATCTGGCCCTGTGTCTAGTTGTATCAATTAATAAATAGAGTAAAGAACCATTGAGAATAGTTAAGGCCATCACTTTTCTCTTGTCTGTCTCCTTGCAGTTTACCAGGAACTACTAAAGTTTTCAGGCTGAAGGGCTTGTGAAGGCACACACATGTGCAGCACTTTTCTGTATTATGCCAGCTGCCAACTCCTTTACAGCAAAGCAGAAGATGATGTAGATATATGTATAAAAATTAAAAATAGTGTCAGATCTCCGGGTTTAGGAGAAGATTACCACATGGGTTGGGAACTGGCTAAGGGGTAAAACCCAGAAGGTGGTAGTGGGTGGAGAGTTATCTAGCACCAGGGAGGTCACCAGTGGGTCCAACAGGGTTCAGTGCTGGGACCGGTGTTGTTCAATGTCTTCATCAATGACATTGGGGATGACATTAAGAGGAAAATGTGCCTATTCACGGATGACACCAAGCTCTGTAGGAGGCTGGGCACAGCCGAAGGAGTACAGGACCTACAGGACGATCTGAAAAAGCTTGACAGGTGGTACAGGATCTGGCAGCTTGGCTTCAATGCCAAGAAATGCAAAGTTATGCACATTGGAGTTAAGAATCTCAGGACAGAGTACTACCTGGGAGGGGTCTGGGTATCTGCAACAGAGGAGAAGGACATGGGAGTGATATTCACTAGCCACCTGAGGCACTCCATGAAGTGCACAAAAGCAGCAGCAAGAGCAGGCAAGATTTTCAGATGTATAGCTAGAGGAATCGGCAGTAGGGAAGAGAGGAGGTTATACTGCCCTTGTACAGACTGGTGAGGCCACATCTAGAGTATGGAGTTTGATATTGGTGCCCACACCTCAAGGAGAAAGGCATACATGGAGAGGCTGGGGCACTGAACATGTACTCTCTTGAGGACAGGAGGGAGAAGGGGGACAAGACTGAGACCTTCAAGTACTTGAAAGAGATAAATAAGGTGGATAAGGAAGGTCACTTCATGCTATTTGATGGCCATAACATGACGGGCACAGTCTCAAGCTGGAAGGGTAGGAGGTTTAGGAGGGAGGTCAAGAGGCACTTCTTCATGTAGAGGGTGGTAGCCAGTTGAAATACGCTGCCTGAAGAGGTGGTCTTGTTGAAGATGGTGGGCAGCTTCAAGAGAGGCTTGGATAGACACAGGGGAAGGTAAGAGACAGGTGTAGGGAGGATGGAAAGGATTGGAAGAGTGGGGGGGGCAGGGTTAGTAGCTCAAGCTGTGGACCCTGCAGTACGAGCAGACTAGATAGACCAAATGACCTTCCTCTGCTGGCTTCTTCATATGTTCATATATTCCTATTACAATTAAATGCAACTGAGAATATTGTGATAGTAATATCGGGATATCTTTAGTCATGAAGGGGATGTGATGCTGGGAACCACTGTAAAGTGGTAAACAGATATAAAGTAAGTCCCACTATATTTTTAACTTGTTCGTATATATTACAAGAAACCTCACTGAAATTAATGGAGATTTCCAGTGATATAGGTAGGCACACTGGAACATCTCTGGCTACCAGTGTCAATTAGAGGGAAAATGCAGAAAGGTTAAGCAAGGGATGTTAATTAACTTGCTCAGGGTCACACAGTGAGAAAGTTGTGGTTGTGGTATATAATATCAGGTTTCCAGGGCCACAGATTTGTTCTCTAACCACAAGGCACAATTGCTTCATGCACATGGACAAATGTGTCCTTTTTCAGACTGCCTTCAGGCACCAGACTCCCAGAAAGAGACTGCATATTGGTATCTGGTCAAAACGTGTGGTTAAAATAGTGTCAGGAAAAATATTGAATGGGATAAAACAGCATTGGTATGTTATTCCCCCCCAACTGTCACCCTCCCAGGTTAGGAATAGTAAATCCCACCCTCCAACTGACTTTCTCCCCCACCCCTGAGTTTCTCCCTCCCGGAGTTTGTAATAGTAAATCCTCCCTCACCAACTTTCTCCTCCCGAGTTCGCCCCCAGACATGCAGTCATCGATCAGTGCTCTGTGCTGACACATGGTTTTCCTCACTGTCTGGTCCATATGATTATTGACAGCATGTTTTGCTCATTGTATTGACCTAGACCCCTTTGGGCACCACAATTAGGGTGCCCATAATTGAACAACGGAAAAGGTTGTGAGTGACAGGGGTATTCTAGGTTTCACAGTGACCTACACTCAAGGTCAGACATATGGCAACTTAGATTCAATGCAAAGAAGTGCAAATTAATGCACCTGGGAAATAAAAATCAAGGAGAAGAGTACACAATAGCAGAGGAGGTACTAACGACAACAATCATGGAAAGGGATCTGGGTGTAGTCATATCAGATGACCTAAAGGTGGGTAAGCAATGTGAGAAGCATAGGTGCGGAACGGGGGCAGAAGGGGAGGAGCCTCCACTTTTATTTCTGTATGGCAAAACTAGTAGAAAAAGTGCCCTTTGTTCCATTATAAGTACCCTTTTGATTCTCAGCCCCCTCAGCTTTTACCATCTTCCGGCACCCTTGGTGAGAAGTCAGTAAGGAGAGCTAGGGGGATACTGGGATGCATAGGGAGGGGCATCACAAGTAGAAAAAGGGAAGTGGTTATCCCTCTATACAGACAGTTGGTGAGACCCCATCTGGAGTACTGTGTGCAGTTTTGGAGACCTCATCTATGCAAGGACATAGACAGGATGGAAGCAGTCCAGAGGAGGGCAACTAAAATGGTGCAGGGTCTACATCAGAAACCATATGAAGAGAGACTGAGAGAGCTTAATATGTATACCCTTGATGAAAGGAGGGACAGGGGGACATGATAGAAACTTTTACGTACCTCAAGGGAATCAACAAAGTCCAGGAGGGTAGCATCTTTCAGAAAAAGAGATGTGTAAGAACGAGGGGGCACAATTTAAAGTTAAAGGGGGACGGCTCAGGGGTAATGTGAGGAAATTCTTTTCCACGGAGAGAGTGGTGGACACATGGAACCACCTTCCTGGAGAGGTTGTGGGGTCTAAAACAGTGGGGGAATTCAAATATGCATGGGACAGACATAAGGCAATTATAGTGGGGGTTGCAGGAAGTAGGCTGTTGGTTAACTAGAATCTGCAGCTTATCCAATAGAGTGAAATGGGCAAACTGGGTGGGCCAAGTGGTCCTTATCTGCCGTCAAAGTCTATGTTTCTATGTTTCTCACAGTGTTTTTGCCATTCACACTGTTCTCCTCCTTTCCAATCATGCCCAGACCCAGAGGTGATTATAATTAATCTGGGGTGTGTGGGGGGCTTTGCCTCTTGCATCGGGGGGTGGTGGGCAAAGCCCCCCCCCGGGAAAACTAACTCTTCACTACTGTCCGTTGGCAGCTTAGATGTGTTGCGGTGGAATATGGGGCCACAGTCATTGTGGGTGGCTTTTTTCTGGCACTCTAATTTACAGTGACCAGATTCATGTCACACTGCCATGGGTGAACCCTTATATTTACATGCAAAATAGCCAGCAGAAGGCCTTATGGTCTGCTGAGTCTGCTCGATTGCAGAGCCCCTGATCTGAAGATTACAGTGGGACATACCTCCTTCCTCCCCTCTAAAACTGACCCACCCCTCCACACTCTCCCACCCTTCTTCTTTAGCACCCCCACCATCTTTTAGGTGGTGACTCAGCTAGAAGTTCATTCCATCATGACACCACTTTTCTGTAAAGAAGTGTCTCGACCTACTTCCTGAACTTTCCCACTGCCTGCTTGTAGCAGTGCCTTCTGTTGGTCTTGGCTTCATTGAGAAAAAAGGTCTCCAATAGCCACCATGTTTATACCTTTCAGATATTGCAGGTTTTAATCATGTCCCCTCTCTCCCTCCTCTCCTCCTCTGAGTACACTTTAAGTTTTCTCAGCCTCTCCTCATATGCCCCGCCCTACTATCCCTGCATCATCTTTGTTTCCCCTCCTTTGAACTGCCTTGAGCTTGTTGACACCCTTTTTCAGGTAGGGGTTCCAGTACTGCATGCCATACTCTGGCTGTGGCCACACCAAGATTCTGTGCAACAGCAATAAAACTTTCTCCCTTCTCTTCATGAACCCTCTAGCAATACATGCCAGCATTCTGTTTGCCCTGACTGCTGCCTTTCTACATTGCATAGCTTGCTTATGGCTCCTGATGATGACTATCTCTAAGTTCTTTTCCTTCTCTGATACAGTGACCTTGTCCCCCCCCCCAAAAGAAGAACTGTACTCTGTCCTCTGACTTTTTTTTCCTTTGTGCATGACCTTGCAATTCTTCAGACTGAACCTGAGTTGCAATTTGCCAGACCACCTTTCCAGCTTTGTTAAGTCTTTCTTTTGGTCCAGCACCGCTTCATCTTTGTCCAGCCTCCCACAGAGCTTGGTGTCATTCTCAGAAAGACAGTGTTTGCCATTAGTACCTTCCCCAATGTCATTAATGAATAAATTAAACAACACTGGTCCATGCACTGACCCCTGCAGAACCCTATGGGTTACTTCCATCATACCTGAGGTTCTTCCTACTAATGCCATTGTGCCCTACTACTGAGCAGTATGACCTCACTATTGTGACAATTTTACCATGACCCGACAGTACAGTGACAACAGCGACGAGTCACTGTAGTGTCAGCGTGGAACCCTGCACTGCTTTCTAGGGATCTTGCACCCCCTCCATGAATCAAGTTTGTCTCGAAGTTGATTATTTTAGTTATGGGGGGTGCAGGGTACAAAGTTCCCTGTAAGGGGGTTCAGGGGCAAAGCACCCTGAAGAAAACACAATCTCAACTTGCTGCCTTTATGCTGACCGCAACTGTGGTGGACATAAAGGTGCTGCTGTAATGTTGATCAACAACGAATTTGTTGAACGATTGTCATGGATCTCCACTGAGCCAGTTAGCACCCTCCTTGTTAATTTGCTTCCTGCCTCTTCGTCCTCCAGTTTCCGAGCAACCTCTTTTTGGGTACTGACTCAAGATGCCTTACTGAAATCTAAGCATAGATTATCAACAACCTGGCCCCATCTGCTACCTTAATTATCCAGTCAAAGAAGCTGATCAGGTTGGTTTGACAGGATCTCACTGATATGAACCCATGTTGTCTGTCTTCCTAAAGCCTGTTTGCTTCAGTGAACACAACTAGTCTTTCTTTCAGAATGGCCTCTATCAGCTTACAGGCAATGAAGGTCAGACTGACTGGCCTGTAGTTCCCTGAGTTGTCCCTAGGCTTCTCTTCAGCAGTGGTACCACATGTGTAGTTCTCCACTCCTGCAGTTACACCCAGTATCTAATGAGTTGTTTAACAGATCTTCCAGTGAATCCTTTGGTTCGACCACCAGCAACCTTGGGCATATTCTACCGGGTCCTGGGACTTATTTACCTTCAGAGACAAGATTCCTTTCCTAACCCCTGTCTTCTGTTATCCTGTCCTCATCCTTGTCTCCTATCACCCTTTCCTTCTCCAATCCTCTCTTATGGCACTGGCCCATTGTTTTCCTTAGAGCAGAAGTATTTGCTCAACATTTCACTTTCTCTTTACTGCTTTCTACTTACCTCCTCCTTTTAGCTTTATTATGCCTACCTTCCTCTCCTCTTGTGACTGATATACAAGAAGAATGCTTTATCTCATTCCGTAGTCCCCTCTGATATCTGTAGCTCCTTCTAAGCCTTGATCCACCTGGCCACCCTACTAACCTCCCTAGCTTTTCCAAGATAGACTCCCTCATCCTCATCCCTTTGGGACTTCCAAAACTTCCTGTATGTGGTCCTCTTTTCCCTCACTGGCTGTCCCACCTCCCTATCAAGCCAGATTGGACTCCTGGCTTTGGAGTTTTTTCCCTCTGCTTAAGGCAGGTGTCAGTGGCAGCCATTGTTCCTTCCCTAATCACAGTCCACTTTTGATCCACCCCATATCATTCTTAAGGTTAGCAAGCTTGGCCCTCAGTTTCTCTCCTCAATTCCTATAGTTGACCTTCCTGAAGTCCAGCACTTCCATTTTAGTGATCATTGTTTCCTTCCCTATATCAATACAGAACCACACTATTTAGTGGTTGCTGGTTCCCAATGACTTTTACCTTGATGTCCCTGACATGGTTACCATTTGCTAATACTAGATCTAGGGTGGTTCACTCTCATGTAGGTTCAGTCACTCCCTAGACCAGGATCAAACAGCTCCTGGCCTACTGAAGATGGTGGATGGGACAATCCAAGCCACCTTAATCAAATTGAATTCCCAATTACCACTACCTCACCCTGTCCTCTGTCATCCTGATCATGGTACTTAACATCCTGTTCTTGTTCTTGTGTTGATTTGGTGGCACATTGACTATTCCTGTTGCTGATTGGATCTGTACCCAGAGAGCCTCTACTTTTCCTTCCCCAGTCTCCTCCCTGGAGGCACTGATGCCCTCCTTGAGGTAAAGTGCCACTCCACACCCCTTATCTTTCTCCCTCTACCAACTATATAGCATACACAGTGGTATGTTGAGGACCCAGTCATAGTTTGAAGTAGTTCAGCTCTCTGTGACTGCCACCAGATCAACTGTCCCCTCTGCCACCATGGCCTGCAGGTCATGCATTTTGTTCCCAGACTTCAAGCATTTAGGAACACTACAGTACCCTCTACCACTCCTGCTTTCCCATTTTCTTTTCAACCCAGAGTCACACCTCTTCTGCCTGTCTGCCCCCTTCTCCCATCATCCCTTGATCCTTCCACTTCTTTCACACACCAAGCCCTCTTCTGTTCCTCCCACACTCTTTTTGACCCCTGAATGCTTTCTACCTGACCACACCAATCTTCTAAATCCCTGTTCTGCACCTCTTCCACTCACCCTCTTCCTCCACTTACTACCCTTTTGTATTTTCAGCACTGGGGGCCTGTCTGCCCCCTCTTCACAGCAAACTGTGGGTGCTTCAACACTTTTTGTCCCCCCTTTCAGCTTAAATTCAAGGTCCTGCTAATATATTCTATAATCCATTCCCCTGAGTTGCCTGGATCCTCTCTGACTTAGGTGCAACCTATTAGGTGCACAGAGGGCTTTATCATTCCAGAATTCTTCTGTTATCTACATGCCCAACTCACTACTACCTGCACCATTCCTTCAATAAGCCATTAACCTTGTTTATCCTATGTTTCTTAGCTGTGTTGGTTCTGGAGCAGCAGCACTTTATGAACAGCTACCGAACTAGTCTCCCTCATACAAGCCTGCCTCACCACTTAAACCACTCCTGTACTGTCTGCACCTCACTTTCAGCAAGCTCATTGGTATGAAATAATTAAAACCTTTAGCAGAAACAACATATTTTGGGTTCATGCATTTGTCCTTTAAGAGACACCAAAGGCAGCCTGAACCAAAGCTCCTTAGCTAGAGTGAGGAGGTCACATTAATAGAGGTAGCCAAAAAAGGACATTTGAAGATCCATGAAAAGGATATCCCAAATCCAATAGCTAACTGAATGCCACAGTTGGAGTCTTACAGAGGTTTAGAGTTGCAGCAATAGACAAGGTTAGGTATTTTACAAAATATCATGATATTTCTAAAGAGATTCTCTGTGGTGGTTCTACGGTGGTACTGCAGGTAGGCAAAAACTTCATGAGATGTGCAGAAATTTCAGGAAATATCTGACAATGTGAATTCCTGTAACTAAAATTAGGGAATAGAAGCCTCGGGAACAGAGGGTTTATTTGTGAGAAGTCCTATCTTGAAGAAGTATCTGATAATCTTTATAGAAACATAAAAGTTGACAGCAGATAATGACCGCAAGGCCCATCCACTCTGTCCATTTTTTCTACCTTATGAATGTGCCATGGACCTTTACTCTGTCAATGGCCTATCTATTCATACTGATCTGTATTGCTCCTTTTGCCTATCCCACGCCTGTTTAAAGCCCTGCACTGAATTCATATCCACCACTTCCTGAGGTAGGCCATTTCATGCATCCACCACCCTTTCTGTGAAAAAGAACTTCTTCGCATTAACCCTTAATTGGCCTTCCTCTAATCTCATGCTGTGTCCTCTTGTCCTGCTATTTTTTGGTTGTTTTTTTTAGGGTTTCTCTTCCCTATGTGCATGATCTTGCACTTCTTTGCATTAAACCCCAGTTGCCACTCTTCTGACCATTTTGCCAGTTTATTCAGATTGCTTCTCATTCTGCCAGCCCCATCAGGATCATCTACTCTGTTGCAGATCTTGGTGTCATCTGCAAACAGACAAACCTTACCCTTCAGTCCATTTGCAATGTCACTGATGAAGATATTGAATATGGCTGGCCCCAAGACTGATCCCTGAGGTACCCCACTTGTGACTTGCATCTCTTCTGACTGTGTACTGTTTACCACCACTCTCTGTTTCCTGCCTATCAACCAGTTTGCCACCCAGTTGACCAACTTCTGACCCACCCCAAGCCTACCCAGCTCATTAATAAATCTTCTGTGTGGAACAGTATTGAAAGCTTTGTTGAAGTCAAGGCAGGCGACATCAACTGTACTCCCTTGGTCCACCAATCTGGTTACCCAGTCAATGAAATCTATGGGATTAGTTTGACAGGACCTTCCTGTTGTAAACCCATGCTGTCTTGGATCCTGTGCTTCTATGGAATACAGGTGTTGCACTATCCTTTCCTTAAGGAGTGCCTCCATAATCTTGCCCACTACTGAGGTAAGACTGACTGGTCTGTAGTTCCCTGCCTCCTCCCTGCTATCACGCTTGTAGAGTAGGCTCACATGAGCCCTTCTTCAGTCTTCTGGGACCTCTTCTATGCTCAGAGACTCACTAAACAGTTTTGCTAATGGCTCTTCTAGTTCCATCCTTAGCTCCTTTAGTACCTTGGAATGTATGCCATCAGATACCATTGCCTTGTCCACCCTGAGCTTAATGAGCTCTTATAGGACCCTTTCTTTTGTGAAGGGACTTGTGCACACCTTCCTCTCCCCTGTGTCCATGGTTCTGAGCTGTGGACCCTGCCCTACATTCTCTTCAGTAAATACTGAGCAGAAATATCTATTTAGGACAGATGCTTTTCCTTGGTCCTCCTCCACACACTCCCCCTTATCCCCTTTGATCTTAGCAATACGCCCGCTGGGCTTTCTCCTTTCACTAATGTATCTATAGAAAGTCTTGTCCCCTTCTTTTACTGTCCATGCTGGTGTTTCCTCAGTTTGGGCCTTTGTTTGTCTTACTGCCTTCCCTGCTTCCCTTAGGGAAGTTTGGTATGCCTCCCTATCTTCATCCCGCTACGTTCCCTTATATTTCCTGAAGGCCAACCTTTTGGCTCTGACCTTTTCTGCCACTATTTTTGAGAACCAAAGTGGTATCTTCCTTCTTTTGCTCTTGCTTTTCTCCCTAACACATTGGGATAATGCTTCATGTATTGCATCCTTAATGCTTGCCCACTTTGCCTGTACCTCCTTACTTGTATTTCTTCTTGCCAGGGCTAGTTTAACTCTGTTGGCCATCTTATCAAAGTCAGCTCCTCTGAAGTCCCATATGTTTGCCTTGGAATAGGATGATTTAGTTCTTCTGGCCAAATTGAACCATACCATGTGATGGTCATTGGCCCCCAGGTGACCTTCTACCTGGAGATCTGTGATCCTTTCCCAGTTAGCCAGTACTAGATCTAAGATAGCCCTGTCTTTGTGGGTTGTTCTACCAGTTGTTTGAGGCCCTCCTGCAGGAATCCACTATGTGTCTAGTTCTGGCCGATGTTCCTGCTGGTATTAACTAATCTGTATCTGGCATGTTGAAGTCTCCCTGCTAGAACCTCCCCTTTAGCTGTCATATTTTGCATATCTTCTAACAGTAATGTGTCTATATCTTCACCCTGGTCTGGAGGTCTGTGGACAATCCCAGTTTGTGTGACTGTCCCTTTTCCTGTTACCAGGATGACCCACAGTTCTTCTGGCTCCTTATGTGTATTTTGAATTTCCTTGCTTTGATATTTTCATTGACATAAAGGCCACCCCCTTTTGCACCTCAGTCTCTTCTGAACAAAACATAGCCAGGTACTGAAGTCTCCCAAGTGTGGTTACTGGTGAACCATGTCTAGCTAATAGCTACTATGTCCAGTTTAGTCTCTGTCATTGTTGCCTACAGGTCTGAGATCTTGTTTTCATTGGCTAGATTTTGGTGTGTTAGTTGTTGGGCAAGGTCCAGCGTTTCCCCTGTGCGTCATATGGGGAGCAAGACCTTTTTCCTTACCTGGTGATGCAAATGAACTACAAATATGCTGAACTCCTGTTTGAGCACTAGCTTAGGGGGTAGGGGTGTTCTTCCCATTTGATGTATCAGATGCTGCACTCCTCTCCCCATTTGCTAGTTTAAATATTCTACAAAGACGTCAAACTTCTGCCCCAATGCACTGACTCCATCCTTAGTCAGATGCAGGCCATCAAATTTAAAGAACTTTTGCTCCCAAAACTGCTGCCAGTTCCCTACAACTTTGTGTCCTTTTTCCTGGCACCAGCCCTTGAGCCACATGTTTAGCTCCCCTATCGCCCCTTCTCTGACCTTCCGTCCATTTGCCACCCTCTCCCAGACAGGCAGGATCTCAGAGAAGAGATCCTGGCAAAATGGATAACAGCTTGTCTCCCAGCCTGGTTAGGTGTTCCTTGGTCTCCACAACTGACCAGCTGGCGAGATTGTTAGTCCCTGTCTGTACCAGGACATCAATGCATTCTCCTGCTTCCTGCATGATTTTATAATAGAAATAATAATAATAATAATAATACATTTTATTTTATAGCCTTTCAATTTCCAAGGTGCTGTACAGATTAAACATTACAAATCAGACATTAAAATCAGATATCAAACACAAATAAAACCAATAAGAAATCATCAGTTATAAAACAATCAGTTTTCCAAGAAGGCCATTTGCCATAGATGGGTTTTCAGACCCTGCTTAATTTCTTCCACAGAGATGCACTCCCATAACTGGCAAGGTAGAGAATTCCAAAGAGTGAGTACAGCATAAGGAAAAACCCTACATTCAGATGATTTATGATTCAGTTCTGGAATCTCCAGTAACCCTTCATTGGCCAAGCGGATCGATTGGCCAGGGCAGTAAGGAACCAGAAATTCTTTCAGATAGGCTGGACCCTGATTGTGGAGGGCTTTGAAAGTCAATAAATTGACTTTAAAGGTGATCCCCACCATATAGGCAGCCAGTGCAGTTTGTGTAGTACCGGGGTAATATGACAGGACCTACTGGAATCAGTCAAAACCTGAGCTGCTGCATTCTGCACTAGCTGTAGGAGGTGGATTTCAACCCCTGAAAGCCCAAAGTAAAAGGAGTTGTGGTAGTCCAAACGCAAGGACACGAAGGCGTGGACCAATGTTGGTAGGTCATCAGATGGAACTAGGTGCCTAAGATGGTAAAAGGAAGTCTTGACAACTTCTGACACTTTTGACTGCAGTGACAGCCTGTCATCCAAGACAACCCCAGGTTACGCACCCATTCAGAGGTTGCGAGAGAGATGCCGCCAAGGAAAATTCCTGAGGGTGTCCTAACAGACGACCCCTCTATCCGGTGACCTGGGTCCACAACCAATACCTCTGTCTTTTCTGAGTTCAGCTTCAGCCAGCTAGAGTCCATCCTCTCCTGGATTTCTTTCAGACAATTGTTAAACACCGAGATAGCTCCATCCTGGTCTGGTGCAAAGACAGGTATAGCTGGGTATCATCAGCATAGCAGTGAAACCTCAGCACACCATCTTACAATGTCTCCGAAGGGCAGCATATACACCACAAATAACATGGGAGACAGCACTGAACCCTGAGGCACCCACACAACAAAGATGTTGGGCCCGAGGAAAAACTTGGACACAACTCTTTGTGGTCTCCCAGTGAAGAAGGAGGTGAACCATTGATAACACTTCCTGATATTCCACAATGTGCTTCAGGCGTGCTATCAACACCACATGATCCACGGTGTCAAATAAGAGAGATCATGAAGAACCAGAATGGAACATTTCTTCTGATCTCTCACCCTCAGAAGATCATTGAGCACCTGAACCAGTGCTGTCTCAGTGCTATGTCTTTTACAAAAACAGACTGGAGGGGTTCGTAGATGGTCAAATGGTCCTCCAATTGGGCTGCCACTACCTTCTCAATCACCTTCCCAATAAAGGGTAGATTAGAGATAGGTCTGTAGTTTGTGAAACAGTCTGTCTCCATAGCTTTCTTCAAGAGTGGTGTGCCACCACCGCCTCTTTTCAGGGAGCTAGGAAACTCACCCAACTCCAAGGAGCACCAGACTATTTGCACAAGGACTGGACCGATGATATCACTACAACCCAAAATTAGTGAGGTGGGTCCAGGATCCAAACTACAGCATGTAGGGTGCACACTATGGATAATCCTCATGACATTGACAAAATCAGGTCGACTGAAGGAACTCCAAGAAAGTTGAGATACCATGAACTTGCATTGTTCCACAGCATCCTCACTAGAGGGCTCTGGTTGCAGAGCCACCCTGATATTAGCCACCTTAGCTGCAAAGAATTGAGCAAGCTCCTTGCACTCTAATTGTGAAAAGGTTTTCTGAACTTGTAGACAGGCTGGGTTGCATAGTCTGTCCACAGTTCAATAAATCTTAGCTGGTCGACTCTGTGCAACCGCAAACTCCCTGGACAGGAATTCTGCCTACTTATATGTGATTGCAGATTGATAGACTGAATAATGGTCCATCAATCTAAGGTGGTCAGTCTCATACGACTTGTGCCAGCACCGTTATAACCTTTCCCTGTCTCGCAGATCTCCCTCAAAGTCATATCAAACCAAGGGGACTTGGGATGAAGGGATAGGGGAACACATGAACAGGAGCAATAGAATCCAGAGCCACCATAACAGTCATATTATAAGCTGACACAAGGGCCTCTGGACTACTGCTTGCCAACGCGGAGGACGAGAGGTCAAGGACCATTGCTAGGTCTTGGGGAGTAATATCCTGTAAAGGGTGGTACCTAACCATCTCCACAGGATTAGGCCTTCTCAGGGGGGTGCAAAAACTGAACCTCATGATGTAGTGATCTGATCAAGTGACTGATTCCACCCCCAGATCGGATGTTTTGATCCCTAGTAGGAAGACTAAGTACAAAAAATATCCAGATTTATGAGTAGCAGTGGAAACAACCTCTGTAAGGCCCAAAGAAATCATTAATTGGAGGAAGTGATTACCAAATTGTGAGAATTCATCATCGACCCAGGCATTAAAGTCGCCTGGAACTATCAATCTGGGCAACTCAAATGCCATGTCGACGATGAAGTCCGCTACTTCCTGTAACAATCACTTCCCATCTCCGGGTGAATGGTAGATGAGAATTATATGAACACCTACACCTGCTATTACTGTACATTCGAAGGACTCAGTCTACCCAACTACTACATTCGTGAAGCCGAATTCAGTCTTGAAACAGACTGCATCCCACCCACCCCTGCAAACCAATCTCGGGCGGTGTATCACCGAATACCCAGCCAGAGTCATAGCCTCCAAAATGGGGCCTGGATTTTCATCCAGCCAGGTCTTGGTGATGCAAGCCAAGTCCACCAATCCAACAAGATCAGCAATAATGCCAGTCTTATTCCTGATGGACCTGGCATTGCACAACACCACCCGAGTTGGACGAACCTCGGCTGCTGTCAGGCCCATCTGCCTACTACACTCAGTAGTGCCCTTGGGTATGGGCACCAGGCATGGCAAACCACAATCAGGATTCCATTTCACCCCAGGGCGCCTTCTGGATCTGACTACCCCAATACAGTGGCCCCTCGTCATCCTCCTCTGTTCGCAGTCCCCTGCCCTCCTCCCTCTCCTACCAGTAATCACCAGTGCTCTACAGCACTGATACATCTCCATATTGGAGAGGGAGAGAATAAAAGGGTGGAGGGCATGAAGAGAGGAGGATGAATAGCACACCACCGTGGGGATTGAAGGCCAATACATGCCAATACATACCAATTAAAATCAGATCATAAGCCAACTTAGGAAACTAAATAAATAAAAACCAAAAATAAAATCTGGGTCAAGCTAGAGGGCCACTAAAATTTTCCTTAAATCAAAAATAAAAATAAAGAGTTCTCTCACCACCCCACTTTAAACAAACATAAATAAATAAATACAAAATAAAATTGTCTACCGTCCATAGCTCACTCACAACCAGAGGAGGAGAAAACAATATAAATTGGAAACAAAAAATAAAACATCCCCCCCAGTCCTCTCACACCCAGGGAGTAGGAGAAAAACAGACAAAAACTTCAAAGAAATAATAAATGGACACAAGGTTCTCTCACCACCTCATAGTCCAAATAAAACAAATAAACTTAAAACAAGTCAAGGAAAGAAATAAGAGGTCCTCAATCCACAGGGTGCAGAATTGATTATATTCACAGGTTATATAGGTCCAAATCCATGTAAGCCATGAAAAAGAACAATCAATTTACTCATCCACATAAGATTATTTAGGAGGATAACTACGGAGAACATCCAGAAAACATCCAAGATCAAGGCCAGTCAAATCCACAGGGTTACCACAATAGGTTAGGACTCCCCACTCCCCACTGGAGAACACACAAAAATAATGTCGCCTAACAAAATTCCCAGGTCAGGCCACATTAGTAGCCCAGCCTGGGAGTCTAGGGGGCATGAAACTTCAGCCAAATCCTTGGCTAAAAAATCCCAATACCTCCTTCAGACGACAAAATATGTGGAAATTCTCAGTGGGAGTCAGGTCCTAAACCAGTCTTGGGGCAGAACTCAGGATGGCCTCGTGCACATCAAACATGTCCTGGAATTGGCTTATCAAGCCCCCCTCCATCCTTCTTTCATGCTCAACAGAAAATATCCAGAATCCCAGTCCCCGTTCCAGTCTTGGAAACCACTCAATAAAATAGAGAATCAGGTGACCCTCCACTCCACCTTCAGTCGCCACCTCAAATGAAGGGCAAAAACAGGCCCTCACAACAATAGATGGAGGAGAGACAGTCTGAGCACTGGAGAAGGTCCTATATGCTCTATGGACTCACAGATCCAATGGAGCACGGTCCCAGATACAGCCCTGATTGGCCAGAAAAATTGGGATAGTCACATCAAGCACCCCGATACTAATGGCTCCCAAGAAAACCACGTCCATTTAGTGTTCCAGGCACAGAGTCAATCATCACCTAGAATGAAGGCAAAGCAAGCCCTCGCTACAACAAACCAGGGAGAAAACAGTCTGGGCATTGAAGTAAAATCCTACTTGCTCTGTGGGCTCACAAATCCAGTTGAACACAAGACTCTGGCGCTGATAACTCACATAGAACAGCATCCTTTAGCGTTTCCAAGCACAGGGCCAATTTGCTCCATATTCACTCTGCGCTCATTTGAATTCAAAGTTGGGCGACAATGGGCAGCACAAAATTCCAAGAACAGAGACACGTAAAATGAGTCAATTTGCTCCGTATTCACTCTGCGCTCATTTGAAGTCAAAGTCAGACGACAATGAGCAGCGCAAAACGCTAAGAGCAAAAACAAATAAAACCAAGCAAAAACTAAATAAAATATATAGTGTATAGACCCCCCCGGCCTGGCAGAGGAGCTGGAGGACAGTCTGGTGGCAGATGTTGGGAGACACTTCAGACTGGGCAGAGGAACAGTGGTGGTGTTGGGGGACTTAAACATGCCAGGAACAGACTGGGAGACTATTACATCCTCTGTGACCAGGGAACAGAGGTTGTTGGATGTCTTTCAAGACACGTTCCTAACTCAGCAGGTGAGGGAACTGACCAGGAGGCGTGGTACTGGATGTGGTCCTGGCAGACAGTGACCAGATTGGAGGCCTGGAGGTAGGACCCATTGGCGGGAGTGACCATGCTATGGTCTGGTTCCTGGACCTAGGAGGTAGAAGGCTGCACAAAGACGGAAGTAACAAACTTAGGGGTGGATTTTAAGGAAATGGAAAGGATCCTAGGAGCATTTGGATGGGATTGGGTCAGACATGGACACAGATAGTAGGTGGAAAATCATCAGGAGAGGGTGCAGGATGCTACCAGCACCTGTGCAAGAGTAAGATAAATGCGGTGGGGCCCAAAACCCTGCTGGTGGACCAGGGAGGTCCAGGAGGTGGTGCAGAGAAAGAAGGCAGCCTATAAGCAATTCAAGTGCTCAGAAGCGAAAGGGATCGAGGAGTATGACTGATGGCTAGAAGGGCCACTAGGGTGGCGAGGTGGCTAAGGCAAGGAAGGAGCAGAACCTGGCCAGGGAAGTTAGGAGAGGAACAAGGGTTCTTTAGATACATTGGGGAAAAACGAAGGGTGAAGGGCAGATTAGCAGGATTAAATCAAGGAGATATGGGCACAAGACCCGGGGAGCAGGCTGAGGTACTAATGGTACTTCACCTCCAGTTTCACCAAGGAAAATAAGTGCTGCATCGCATGGGAGGAGACAGAGATACTGAGGAAGAGGAGACCCTTACCGATCGGCAGGTCTGGGGAGGGGGGGAGGCATCACTGGCAGGAGGGGGGAGGGCTAAGCAGGGAGAAGAGGTACCGGAAGTGGAAATCACAGCAGAGAGAGAGAGAGTGAGGGAAGCCCTCAGCTCCCTCAAGATGGAAAAAGCACCAGAGCCGGATAAATTACATCCCAGAGTGCTGAAGGAACTTGCAGATGTCCAGGTGAAACCCCTGGCGGAGCTTTTCACCATCTCTCTGAGGACAGGGTGGGTGCCCCAGGACTGGAAGGTGGTGCATATAGTGCCTATCCACAAGGGGGGATCAAGGGAGGTGGCAGGGAACTACAGGCCTGTCAGCCTGACATCAGTGGTGGGCAAGGTGATGGAGGGCATTGTCAAGGAGAGGCTGGGGGGGACCTGGATAAGTCAGGGTGCCTGGACAATAGACAGCATGGATTCATCCTGGGGAAATCATGTCAGACAAACCTGGTGGAGTTCTATGACTGGGTGACGAGTGCCTTGGACCTGGGAAGACCAGTGGACGTCCTCTTTCTAGACTTCAGCAAGGCATTTGACTCTGTTCCTCATGCAGGCCTGTTGGATAAGCTGGGAGAAATGGGGGTGGGGAACCAGATGATCAGATGGATAGGCAGTTGGCTCCAGGACCGGACCCAGAGGGTCGTAGTTGGCTGGATAGTCTCATCCCCAAGAAGGGTCATTAGTGGGGTCCCACAGGGATCAGTCTCTGGCCCCTTCTGTTCAACGCCTACGCCTCTGACATAAGGACAGGAATCAGGAGGAGATGAGTCTCTTTATGGATGACTCAAACTGGGGGCGGTGGTGGATGGGGAGGAGGGAGGTGGCCCTACAGGGGACCTGGAGGCTCTGGAAAGATGGTCTAGAAAGTGGAAGCTGAGGTTCAATGCAGGGAAATGCAAGGTACTCCACCTGGGGCAGAAACCCGGGCAAGTGTACACCCTGGGAGGCTCAAGTCTCGATGGCTGAGAGGGACCTGGGGTGGTGGTGGATGTCAAATGAACAACTCTGAGACTTGTAGGAGGGCAGCAGCAAGGCCAACAGGATGCTGGGATGCATCGCTAGGGGGATCACCTCCAGAAGGAGGGAAGTGATACTCCCTCTGTATAACTGCATGGTGAGGCCGCACCTTGAGTACTGCGTGCAGTTTTGGAGGCCACACTTAAAGAGGGACATTAACCTCCTGGAGAGGGTCCAGAGGAGGGCAACCAAAATGATTTGGGGCTTGGGGGACAGGACCTATGAGGAGAGGCTTGAAGAGCTAAATATGTACACATTGGAAGAGAGAGAAGGGACTGGGGGACATGATAGAGGTCTTCAGGTACATGAAGAGGGTAAATAGGGGAGGAACAGTCAGGGTGCTTCGAAGGAAGGAGGAAGGGGCCACTAGAGGGCATGGGTGGAAGCTGGAGGGGAAGATTCAGGGAGAAAGGAGGAGGTGCTACTTCACTGAGAGGGTGGTGGAGCCATGGAATGCGCTGCCTAGGGGCTGGTGGAGGCAGAGACAGTGGAGGGGTTCAAGAGGGGGTGGGACAGGTACAGGGAAGGTTCTGGAAGCAAAATCCAATGCAGCAAGTATATCCGGAACTGGGAAGGGAGAAGCCAGAGAAGGCGAGGGGGGCAGCAAGGTCAGCACCCAGGGTGGGGGCTGACCAAACGAGCAGACACGAAAGACCGTTAGGCCTATTCTGCTGGCATTTTAATATGTTAGTAACATAAAAATTACTTAAAATAACATATAACAACAGCATAAACACATGTAGCAGCAGCACACTCAGCCTAGCAGCCATCTTGATCAATGCAGTCAGTGTCTGTCCATGCTGATGTACCTGGGAGACATCTGAATATTACCCCTGGCTGGAGGCAGGTATCAACTCCCCGAATCATGGAGTCTCCTATGATCAGAAGTGTTTTGGATTTCCTTTTTTGCTTTTTTTTTGTTTTGGTCCCTGTTTTGGGTGAGTTTTGTAATGCTAGCTCCTGTGCCATAAGCTCAGTGCTATTGCCAGGCTCAGTGTTGGAATAAATCTAATTTTATTTTGTGTTGTTTGTTTTTATTAACTGGAAAATGAAGTCTAGGAAATATTTTCCTGTTTTTAGCATCATCCCATGGGCAACACTGGGAGTACATGAAGTACTGACTGATACTGAACCAGATTCAGCTGCTGGTGGCTTTTAGTGAAAGGGGGAAATCTGGCCAGGACACTAGGAATTCCTCTAATTATTTTGAGAAGTGCAATAGTATTTTTAAGTCCATCTGAACAACCACCAATGTGGACAAATGTGACCTATTTTAACATTTCATCTAAAAGGCAACACCTCATGACAGCACAACATTCCCTCTTTACCAATATCAGAAAGTATTAGATAGGAGTAGAAATATTTTCATTTAATTACTTATTGTGTACATACTGTATCTTCATTGGTTTAATGTGCTCTATTCTATACTGAAAGCTGTCACATTCACTGTCCAACTGATCACTTTTTCTGCAGAGGAGGAACAAATTTTGTGAACAACTTGTCATAGTATTTGCAGCTATGCCCATTAGTCCCTTAACTAGTCCAACTATTTATATAAAACTAAAGTTTCAAGAGTGAATAATATGTTGTATTATATATTAACTCTTGCACATATTAAGGACTAATAGTTTGAGATCTGGAAAGGGCAAATGAAGGAAAACTGACGATTCAGTGATATATGTTTAAATCACAAAATGTGCAGCATACAAACTATTTTTCAAAGTCCCTTTTATGTTGCTTGCACGCATGTAAGAAACATAGTGCCATCATCGGAGATTTCGGAGGTGTGCCTCCTCCTCCAATTCAGGCAGTGTCCTGGCAGGCGCCTGTAAGCCAATGCATTTTGGGCTGTCATGTCGCATCCAAAATGCAGTGGCATACAGTTGAAAGGGGAGCCACGCTGAGTGAGCAGCTTATAAGAAGCTGCCACGTGCAGCCCCTCACTCAAGAGGCGGCGCGCCTCTGCACGAGTCTGTAAGCCGGACGGGTGCCCAATCCCCGCCGGCTGAGCTGCATCGCCTCCAGAAAGTTGGTGCCACGCTGGGAGCCCACCCCAGCGTGGCAATCAGTCCTTGCCGACGTGTGCCCAATCCTCGTCAGCTGAACCCCCAAAGTCCTTGTGCCACTGGGAGCCCACCCCAGCGTGGCAACGGTCCCATGACGTCTTTTTTACCTGTAAGACAAAACGGTCCCGCTGTGCCTCCCGACCCCTCCCACAACCCGCACTCCACCCACTGCGCACCCAGCCTCCCCACACCCCCACCCTTACCTCCGGACTCGGCGCGACGATCTTTGTGGACCGGGAACACGCCTGCACTCTTCAAAGCCGACCGCAAAACTGAGGAAATGCCGGTAAGCTGTATAATGGGCTAGATGGGGAGGGGGTTCAACTTTATTGCATATCTCAGTTATTTTGGATTTTTACATCACTTAACATGGTTTTGGACCCTTCCTCATTGTCATGAGCAAGAGCTCATTCGGCGGGGCATTTCGCTGAGCGATCAGGAAATCACCCTTCGGGCCCAAATACTGCCATGACAGTGACATCATTCATGAGAAGGGGGCCCAAAACCCCATGTTGGAAAATTTGTGCCAAAATTCCAAAAGTACTGTTTACTTAGCGCAGCATTGCGCAGTTCCCACGTGAGGCTCATAAGTTCGCGAAATTTCAATATTTTCACTCCAGATTTTCAACATTGCCATTTTACCACACCTTCTTATGAGCAGTATAGCTGTCATTTTTCACATTTCACCCAAAATGTGTTTCCACCCATGTAGAGCAGAATGGCGCAGTTGGTGTGCGAAATCAATGTACAGGACAAATTATGAGAATCACAGTGACACTGTTCATGAGTAGAGGTCTTAAAATGGCTATGTTGAAAATTTGATGAAAAAATTCCTAAAAATGACTGTTTTACGAGTGTGCATTGTGCAGTTCCTACGCACACGCGTAGGTTTGCGAATTTTCAATATTTCCACTCCAGATTTTCAACGTTGCCATTTTTCCACACCTTCTTATGAGTAGTACAGCTGTCATTTTCACATCTCACCCAAAATGTGTTTCTGCCCATGTAGCTCACAATGGCGCAGTTGTTGTGCGAACTCACTGTATGGGACACATTAAGAAAATCACAGTGTCACTGTTCATGAGCAGAGATCTTGAAATGGCAATGTTGAAAATTTGGTGAAAGAATTCCTAAAAATGACTGTTTTACAAGTGTCGTTTGCACAGTTCCCACACGCAGCTCGTAGGTTTGAATTTTCAATATTTCACTCCAGATTTTCAACATTGCCACTTTACCACACCTCCTTATGAGCAATACATGCTGCATTTTCACATCCTGCCCAAAACGTGTTTGCCCATGTAAAGCACAATGGCGCAGTCGGTGTGCAACCCAATGTATGGACACATTAACAAAATCACAGTGACACTGTTCATGACCAGAGGTCTTAAAATGGCTATGTTGAAAATTTGGTGAAAAAATCCTAAAATGACTGTTTTATGAGCGCGGCGTTATGCAGTTCCCACGACGCCAGAAGTTCGCAAATTTTAAATATTTACACCCAATGACTTCCAAATACCTAAACAGCACATAGAAGCAAGCAACATTCAGCATTTACAAATGCTTGTTTCTACCAGAGGGCATGTCAGCAATTTGGCTATAGTGCCTTGGAAACTGTAACTAATCATTTGTCTCACTCTGCATGATGTCACAGATTAGAGAAGGATGAAGACTAGATAAAGCGCCTGTTATTCAAAAATGTTTTTCAGCAGTTAGAGGTTGGTGTCCTCTTGGCAAACATACACTTCAGGTAATGGCTTCATAGTATTTTGCTTTATCAATCATTTTGGCTATGGTTAAAAGAAATAAATATTCACAACAGAATGCCATATCACAGTGTTTTTGTTTTAAGTAATGTCTTTAGTTGTTGCCCACAAGCCATTTACAAACATTATAACATTATAGAAGACTAGACAACAACCTTGGAAATACTAATATGGTTGTTTAAAAGTTTATTGTCAGCTAAGAAGTTTAGAAATGCTTGTGAGAAAATAAGGAAATAAACATAGTACCGGGAGCATTTTTGTCACTGCAGGACAGTATTTTTAGTTAAAGCATCTCTCACAGGTGTTGTTAATAGTTGCACTAACATCACAGTGTTTTAGAAGCCCAGTGTTGAATCCATTGGAAAATTAGTGCAAATACTTTTAATGTTTTAAATTTCGGTTTGTGCAAATCAAGGTTTTGGAGTGGTACTTCACTTGTTGCAGTTTTTTGAAATACCTTTACTTCATTTTTAGGTTGCAACCTAAATAAGGGGAAAGATTGTTAGTAAATGTCATAAGCTGCACACTTGCCACAGAGCGTCACTGACCTATGGTAATGGTTTTCATTAAAGAATTATCATAGAAATTTAATTTTGTAATTAATTTTGAGATGTATACACACTTATTTTTTTATTAAAATAGCTTTAACATACTTGTGATAACTCAGAAATCTAGGTTTTCCCACTAAAGAAAAATAGTAGAAAGAAACGGATTTATTTTATTGATTTAATTGAATTATTATTTGTATAAATGTTATGGATTTAGTAAGGTTAGATAGAGATTTAAATGAATGCTTGATTGAATAGATTCTAGCAAGTAATGAAATTCAAGTGCATAGATTAAGGTGTATTCAACATGTGATTAATTTAAAGTAATTGATTGTTCTTTTCCTTGAAATACCTATTTAGGAACAATTATAATTAAAATACTGTAGTACTGGGTATACAGTGAATGCACTTGCAGGCAACTGAGAGAGTGAGTTCATTAACTTGTTGCTTTATTTATTATTATTCGATTTAGGCAAGGATGGATGATTGAAATATATTTTTATGTGTTATTATTGTAGGATATAAAGCAGTCTCCTGAGGAATCATATGAAATATATGCAAAACATAGAGACTGTGGCCTAGTTATACAACAAAAAATTAAAATAAAAGCACCAGTGAAGGAACTTCTCATCTGTCCTTTTTTTGAGTGCCCCCATCCTTTTTGGTTGAACTAATTTATTATGTACAGTAATACTGTATACATATTATCACACGGCCTGAAAATACACACTTGGATTTATTGATAACAAGTTCATATTGCATGGTACATTCTGAAGAGTAAAAATACTGGTTCAACTAACATTATGGCAGAAATCTACCTCCCAGTATCCAAAGGGCTAGTAAAAGCAGTTATGTCTGACAACATTTTTTGATAGCATACAATATGTTATTATGCTCAACATTTTTTTTAGAACTCTATAATCACCTAAGGTTCATACAGCTTTCCAAGATTCTCAAAGAAAAAGTTGAAAGGGTGACCAGCTGGCTTGCACCCAGTTGTGAACTAGTGTCCCACTTTCACAATAATGATATTTGGCAGCTGGTCTGGACCATGCCTTAATAATATCAGACTTTGAAAATAAAAAACAAAAGAGAGCATTACTTAGACAAGAGGTGGAATTTCAAGTCTCTCATTTAGACATGGCTCAACAAAAGCTTGCAGTTTGAATATCAAAAATGACTCTCATTTAGAGAATAATGCTTCTGATCACCCTCCGTTCAGACTGAGAACCACTTTTTCTGCATCAGTGAAAGACCAAAAATGTCTGGTATCAGGCTGTGGCTGAGTCACATGGATGGATGGCAAGAGTCGAATCCTGGTTTCTTTGTTCTATGGCCTGCACATGTTCACCAATGCATTTTTTTTTTTAATTTTCATTCAGTGTGCCGAACATAATACACACCACAAGTACAGGAAGCAAGGTAAACAATGTGTGTGGTATCACAGTTAATTATTTATTGATGGAAAGTACTTCACTGGTACTGAGATTCTTGAAAGTGTTACTGGGGTGACACCATCAAAATATTGGCATTTCCCACATATGTGGATACCTGGTGAAGAGTGGCTAGCCACATCTTTTTGGTTTCACAAGGTTGAAGGCTATGAGTGGCAAAATCCTCTATATTCTGCAGTCTTTCTATACCATGCAAGGGTGTATGCCACAAACTCAGCATGTTAGAGTTCTGTTTGTAGAATGCTCCAATGCATCCTAAGAATTGCCTCTGCTTGTGATACCCTGGTGCTAAATGTGGTCACAAAGTTCTTTCTAATGCCTGATGGTTAACTCAACCTCTGTTGTGGTACCACTTGACTATCCCTATCTGCATCCTATGCTCTTTGATATGCCCTTTCTATGACATGAGCATTAAACCCTGTTCACTGAATCTACCATGTAGCTCGTTAGCTGTCTGTTCAAATGCAGTGTCCGTACTACTCGAATGTCTAACTCTCAGACATTGACTGGTTAGTGTATTCCTGATGGTATGGTCCCCCAGTATACATATCACACAAGTTATCACAATTAACTTTAGCTCTGGAAACCTACCAAAGTCTGATTTTGTGAATATTGAACTTAAAATAGACACAGGTTGCCATATGAATTGATTCACAGTTCACAAAGACAAACTACAAGAACATTTAAAAGGTGGCCAAGGGTGCTTCCTTCCCACCCCCACTGAAACCCCAAACATTGTTCACCCTCCACCTCTCCCATCTTTCTATATATACTCCATATTGAAAAAAAGGTTAATGGCTCCTGCCACTGTACCATGGTCCAACATTCTCTTTTATCCAATTCTTCTCACTTCCTGGCCACTCCAATGCCCCAAAACATACTTATTGAATAGTTGTGCCACCAACACCATTAAAGGCACTGATCCACAACTGAGGTCTGCAATGTCATTCAAAGACCAAGTTGTCTGGCCCTAACCCTATATCCAGTCCTCCGATACACTATTTATGGCAACAATTGCAGGCTCCTGACTATGCCAGAGCTGGCACCAGCTTTTTACAATCCATCCCTACCTAAACAGTCAGGCTAGTGTTGTCAGTGAAGCAGACTGCAGATTGCTCTGCTTTGCTCCTCCGTCCCTCCTGGACACATGTTTATTGGATGAATGAATGGGAGTAGTGCACATGCCATAGGTTACAAGAAGACAACTGAGCAAGTGTGGTACTCTCTTCAGCTATTTCTTCTGTCAAACTGTGGATCAGGGTCAGAAAGGAGCCCCAACTAATAAATAAAGGTATTATAGGGCCTTGGAGGTTGGATAAGTGAGGGGAACTGGATGAAAAGGCAATGCAAACACCTGGAATACAGTAATGCTGAGATACAGCAATTTGTTTTTTTAACTAGTGTATGGGAGTATGCTGGGGGCAGTTAACCTGGTTCTGGACTACCCTTGCCCTCCACTAAAATAATGGTTTGGTGGTCACAAGTGGGCTAGATACTAAAGAAGTATATTTTGGGGCCTTTGTTGGGTGGTCTAGAAAGGGAAAATGAATTCAAAATAAGATGTTTACTCTTGGGATAGTTCCAAGACCCAGCATTGTTTTATCCTTTTCATAGAGGCATAGGTCAGGAACCATAGGCAAATGAGGAAATGTTATAAAATTCACAAGTATTTTATTATCAATAAGTAAACAAAAATAAAGATGTACAGGATAGCTGTTCAGGCAGTACAAACAAAAAATCCATCCTCTGAGACTATCCCTAAAATCTCAGTCTCTCTCTCCTGCTCCTCTCTCTCTCTCTCTCTCTCTCTAGACAAAACCTTGCTTTCCTTATATGAGTTGCTTTTCCTGGCAATTAAATTCTGCATACTGTTCTTGTAAATTACACCATATGCATTCCACAAAATGTAATAAGGCTGTGTCAATTTATTTCCTGTGAGTAGCCTGAAGGGTGCATTAGTCTTCTTAACTGGTACAATCAATTAAGATATTCAGTCCCAGGGCTGACTTCCTGTTGATAGTTCTGCAAACAAGCTTGTGGAAGTCAAATTGCAGCTGAAGGTTAAACCCAGTGCTCCTGATAAACCCAAATGGCTGTTTGTAATCATTTCAACAATATAATTGTATATATTTGCAAACCAAGGGATCTCAGTTTCACATAAAGATTCACATATTTTGTAACCACATAGAAGCAAGGGAAGAAAGAATGAATAGAAAGAACAAGTGAAGGAAGGGAGAAAGTGGGGAAATTATAGGACCATCAGAGTGATCAATTCATTTATGCCACAATGCAAATTTGATTGCACAATCAGACAGGCAAGAAATAGACAAGTGACAGAATAGGAGATAACAGAATAGATTCTTGCTTTTAACTCCCACTGCATAACAAATGGGACATGGCCTTACCCAGCCCTGTCACATAACCCCCCCCCCACAAGAGGTAACATGTTTTTTCTTCTTAAAAAAAAACAAAGGTTTCCAAAACCTTCTTTTATTTCTCTTTTAGCATTACCTTATAATATTTATAGTTCTTTGCATATGCAGTATCCCTTTTTAATGACACCTTCACAGCAAACATTTCAGTTAAGCACATGTTTTTTTAAACTTTCTGAATTCTCATTTCCTGAACAATATCTTAACAGAAAATCAGCACTGACATTCTCTTTTCTGGATTTGTGCATCACTTTGAATTTAAATGACTGTAGTGCAAGGCACCACCTTGTGATTATGGAATTTTTCACCTTTATTTGGTTAAGCCAATATGGAGGGTTATGATCTGTTATAACCTTGGACCCTGGCTATCCCTCACAGGCACATGTCTGCTTGTCAGTTTGCTTAGTAGGTAGAGCACTCGCCTCTGAGGCCGGGAGATCAGAGGGATGTGGGTTCAGTTCCCACATCTGACACTTGTGTTAATATCCCAATACTGACACTGTAGTGCAGCATGAGAGGGGTGCTGCACTTCTGAGCTGCCATCTTTCAGATGAGACGTTAAACCGAGGTCCTATCTGCCTGGATTTGTGGTAATTCAGGTGGATGTTAAAGATCCCATGGCACTTATCGAAAAGAGTAGGGGATTTTATATTAAAACTTAAAAGTAAAACAAATACATAATAGTGTTACATCACACAAAATCATAATGCAGAAATGAAAGTAAACATAAATAAGTATTACATCATACATTAGATACAAAAAATGCATATTCATTGTCCCAAAACATATTAATAAATGCTAACTCCCCAAAAGAGTAGGGGTTTTCATATGGACTACAGAAAAACATAAAATGCGAACAGTATAATGATAACTATATAAATATACATAGGTATCAAAAAATGTATATATTACATTCAGATATACCAAGAACAACCTATCCCATGACCGAAAACATAGCCACTGATATAAAATGATTTCCCCCTCACTAAAGCAGAGGGGGAAGTACACATTAGATATAGAATATCCAATAAACAGCAACAGATCCTAAAAAAACACATTAGTTCATACTGTCACAATACCAAAGAAGGATTTCATAAATAATAGAATCAATGTATCTCCCCCCCCACCGCAGAATCCTCAATAAGGTCTTCTCCATACAAAAACCACTAGTCATAAATTGCAAACATATGCCCACTTTAATACCCCCTCTTACCAATACTTTAAGGCACTCATACCCAAATGACATCTTTCTTGAAGTAATCTCTTCCCTCAACCCGTATCTAACCACGACATCTTTCTCCACCATACCCAATAAAGATCCTGATGCACCCTTTCCCTTTCTAGCAACTGCCACTTCAAGATATCTTTTTTAATACTCTGCACAATCTGATCTTCTGTCTTCATCTGCTTCCAAAGTGTTAAACAGCAAAGTGCCAGCCAAAGCTGATACCCTATAAACCCCATTAAGAGCTTTATAGTGATATTATCATAAATTGCCCATGCTCCGGCAACACTCCTTCAGTCCAAATATCAACTGACTGCACCTTAAAGGATTCAATGGCCAGACCTTATGAAAGACAGACCAAAAGGACTTTACAAAGGGACAGTCATAGAAAAAATGAGATAAAGATTCTACCATACCCAAACAGGTTTCTTCCCTAGGACAATATCTCCCAGCCAGTTCTTTACGTTTCAAGCTCCCCTTTACACCCAGTTTTTTATGCAGACAAAGCCACAGAAAATCCCATATATATTTAGGGATCATTTTACTTGATAATAATTTTAATTTTACGTGTTGAACAGCCATGGGCAGATCTAAAAACCAGGGATCAGCATAAAAAACATCTTGAATAACCCCAAAATATAATTGTTTTCTAGATTTCATACATATGGCCTGTTTTGTAAGCCTCCGAGACTTCAATTTCCCAAACAACCCTTTAAAATGTCCAGGGAGCTGGGACACCCAAGTCTGACGAGGCAAGACCTCTGAAATAACCCACTTATCAGTTAGGAAACCAATCACATCATCTACCCATGGGGACCATACCTTAGGCTCCCCTTTCAACAGGGGGGTCACATTATAAGAAAGAAATGTGACATAAAAAAACCTACTGGGTTCAGCATTACCACTCCACCTTCCTCAATCGGCAAATAAGTAATACCCCTCTTTACTGGGTTCAGTCTACTCCCACAACACGAAAAAACAGATATAAAGAGGTTTCAAAGTGAGTGGGGGTAGACTGCTGCCAGGAACAAAAATAAGGCACCAAAAATGTTTTTATAAGATAAATCTGCTTTGCTTTGGTCATTTGCCACCAATTCCACTGAGTCACCCTATCCTTAGCTACCCCAACTGTGTTTCCTAAGTATATCTAGGAGCATCCTGCCCACCAAAATATATCCCTAAAATCTGTCTATAACCAGTTTCAATGGGGATCTGCCAAATTAAGGCAACATCAACCGCATCATATACCACTCGCAATATTCCACTCCTTAATGGATTAATAGAGGAACCAGAAATTCTCGAAAAAGTATCTAATACCAACAGGGCTGCAGTCGCCGAAGATCTGTCAGCCAAAACCAATACCAAATCATCCATATATACTACTGTTACAATAGGGACATCCTCACAACCTACAGATAAGCCAGTAATCCATGGGGCCCCATTAAGTGCGTATAGTAAGGGGTTTAATGACAACACATACAACAATGGGCTAAGAGGACAGTCCTGATGTACCCCCCTATGCACCATTATCCTACTCCCTATCCAACCATTAATACTTGGAACTAAACTTATATTCTTATAACATGTTTGTAACCATGCTATGTACTGTGAAGGGAACCCATAGCCCTGCATCACTTCCCAAAGATATGTATATTCTATATGATCAAAAGCTTTGTGCTGATCTAAACAAATTAGATGACCAAACACCTCTTGTGAGGCACCCTTCAGCATGATTTCTCTTAGAAGGATGAGAGCATCCTGTACCCGCCACTGTATTGGGAAGGATGAATCAAGGCATCCAAAACCCCACGTAATCTATTTCCCAAGACTTTCATTAATATTTTATAATCTGTATTTTATAATGTCAGAGGTCTCTAATTATCCAAATCACCTCCCTCCCTTTTTATAAATTAATAACAATAGGCCTGTCAGCATGCTCTCAGGAAGTTTCCTGACTGCAACCTTCCATTAAGTACTTCCTCAATTCTATTCTCAAAACTTCCCAAATTACTTTATATACTTCATGGGGTAACCCATCTGAACCTGGTGCAGTCCCTGCCTTCAAGGCCCATATAACTGACTTAAGTTCCTCCAAGGATAATGGCACAGTCAGTAGATTTCCCAAACCCGGAGACAACTGAGGTAGTTTATAATCCTTTAACCAAGACTGTATTGAAATGAGTGGCAAGGGTGTACTACTAAAAGCTTTAGAAGCATAAGTATGAATTTCTGACAAAATACATGCACTTGAAATAACTCTACCCCCTGAGCAGTATTTAAATATATCATAACACGAGACTCAGTAATGGAACTGGCAGTTTCAAATGGCAAAGTCTCCCCCTTTGTCCCAGAAATCCCGTACTTATGATTTTTCTCTATTTCACTTAAAATGGTCCGTTGTAGACAGGCCAACTCAGCCTTTAAACCCTTAATCCTATCTTGACATCCCACACTCCCTTGTCGGAAATTGGACAAGATAACTATACGTTTCCTCAAATACCTCATTTTATGATGCTTCAGTTTACCATTTATATGACCTATTTTTTTAAAATACACCCTAATCTCACCTTTAGTATCCTCCCACCACTCATTCAAATTGTCATATAAGAAAAAAACTGACTGACGGGCAAGCAAAACAGCATGCAACCCCTCTTTTATGCCTGGAATATTCAATAAGGTAACATTTAATTTCCAGACCCCTGGTCCTCTTTGATCCTCCAGCATATCCCCTACCCTAAGTTTCAACAATAAGTGATCAGAAGTAGCCACATCCTGCAGTTTCTTAGATTGAACCAATAATCCAGGGGAAAGAAAAAAATAATCAATCCTGGATGCCCTAGGCCCACAGAAGTAAGTATTCTGATTACCATTTGGTGAAGACCCAAAAACATCCACCAAACCAGCCTCCCGTACACCCTGTGCCAAACATAATGCATCACAATAAACTTTCTTCCCCTTATCAGCCAATGGCCCCGAGGGTAAGGTACAATTAAAATCACCCCCTAAAATAAGGGGAAAGGAGATATACAAAAAAGGAAAAATAGACTTAAATAAAGCCACCTTATCGCATTTATTCTGGGGAGCATAAATGTTAAGTAACCAAATAAGGGTATCCCCCCACTTTATATCCAAAAGCAGGACCCTACCTTCCACTATCTCTATATAATGCATCACTTTAACATGAGATATAAAAAAAAAAATCCCAACCCCACTACATAAATCCTACCCCTTGGACCAAAAACAGTCCCCCACCCAACCTTTTGTAGCTGCATCTAATTCCTCCAGAGAATGCAAACGTACATCTTGAAAGAACACACAATCCAAATTTTCATGCAAAAACTGAAAAAATGTGTTTCGCCTCTTCTCTGGGGATTTAATGCTATTAGCATTTAAGAATGCCACCCGAAATTGTAAAGGCACCATCATTTAACCCAGACATCTCACTTTACCTTACTCGAGGCTCTTGTCACCCTACCACTTATACCATCCTGAGGCCTTGATTCAGTTTGTCCCACCGACATAATCTGTGAGAGAGATTGTGAGAGAGATACTGCCTGTTCCTCCCCTGTTAAGTCCTCCATCAGCACCGCAAATGGATTAGGGTCTGCCAGGGGAGGGATAGAGGTTGTGGAAGTGGTTTTCTTTACTCCCTTAGTTTTCCATTTTACCTGTTTACCCTTTTTCCCAACCACAATAGTGAAATCCTCTACCCTGTACTGTAAGATGGGAGGGGGGGAGGAGGAGTCCTTTACTAGCTTCTGCTGGATCACCTGTTTCAATAAGGTTAGAGGACTGAGATGTGGGACCTGGGGTCACATGAGAGGCAAGGGCTATTGCAGCCTCAAAGGCCTGATTTCCCACCACTTTTCCCCACCAGGGCCTCCATTTCCTAGTTTTCCCCCTGAATCCTGTCCCTGTTTTACTGCTACTCTAATAAAATGATCATGTACCCCAAAATCTGCTTTCTCTGTGTTTTGGGCCGCCACAGGGCATGATGCAAAATCATGGCCTATTTTCTCACAAAGATTACACTTCACCTGCTGGAAACAGTGAGCACTTGGTCCCCATCTCCCACAGTGAACACATTTTAAAACGTCACAGTTAGTACTGATGTGCATCTTAGAACCACACTTAAAGCATACCCTGGGCTGACCTGGCTAAAACAGAAACACCTTATCTTTTCCCAAAAAAAATCAATTAGGCAGAAGGATAAGATGTGTATCCGTAGTGTATAACTTAACCCTAAATTTCCAGCCCCCATTCCAAAACCCTTCATTATCTAGAATAGGGACTGGATTACCCTGAATATCACATTTTTTCCCCAACCAATGCATAATATCAACAACATTAACCCCTTCATTTTGAAACAGAATAGTAATGACCCAGAAAGGTTGCTTCTAAGGGAAATACAATAATGTCAGACCAGAGGATTAGTTTTCAAATTTAAATATACGACACCAAATGTCTCTAATAAAGCAGGCATCTGAAAACGTATATCAAAAGAATATTCCCTTGAACATGTATCAGGGCATAAACCTCTGCTGGAGTAAACCCCATGCTTTGTTTAAGCAGTATTTTCCCCATGTAGAAACGATCCGGGGGATTTTCCCTAGGTCTCACATATCGCAACTTTATGGCATTGTACCTTTTAGCCTGTTCCACAGTCTGATGGAAATGGCTAGCGTACGTGGGCCTAGCCTGGGCCTCTGAAGCCGGGGGCTGCTCTACTCCACTCTCCCCAACCTGCGCCCCATCCCCCAGGATGTCACAGGGGGAGCTTTAAGGGGGAGGACTCTAGGGGGGGTAAACCATCACGGACTTCTGCCATTCCTGCAGCAAAGTAGAAGACATAGTACTTATCTCCACCTCTGGGTTATCTGACACACCAGCAGTCCCTTCAGCCAGTTTCCATTGACCTCCAGACACAGGGACCCAACCTGCCTCGTGCAGGGCCCTCTCTGGTGACCAGGAAGCATCCACTTGTCCCCCAAGGACTCGCCTACCATCATGCCATCCACCTTAGCCTTCTCCGGCATACAATTTTATTGAGCCTTCAATAAGGCTGCACTCGGGAAGTGGCATCCGCTTCCACTTCCAATCCTCCTCATTCTTTTGCTTCCTTCCTTCATTCGCTAAGAGCTCACTCACATGCAATAATTCCTCTTCCAGGCAGCACCGTTTCTCCACCAAACTTAAAGGCTGCTCCGGATGCTCTACAGGGGGACCGCTGTCTCGGGCGATGTGCTGGCCACCCATTGGGTGCATCCCAGCCGCCTCCACAGTGGATCTCTCCTCCTGGGGAACTTCCATAATTTTCAACTCCTGGGCCATCGTAGTCTTGTCCAGCAAACCTTACTCCTCCAAAGCTCATCTCAGAATGACCACCAGATGCGTGTCAGGGCCCCTACTGAAACAGTAAGGAATTTCCATGGTGTCCTGGCCAAATTTCCTTATTCACTAAAAATACCATCAACAGCTTAATCTGGTCCAAGGTCAGTTGGCATTCATCTGTTTCCCTCTTCCCCAGATTGTGCCTGAAAATAGGCAGGATTTGTCTAGTGCACTTACCCAGGCAAGAAAAACTAAATAAATAAAAATAAAAATAAAATGTAGCCTTTTCCGCTCTGGCCAGAGTTTGATTCTATTACTGCTTGGCAAGTCTGGATCCCATTTTGAAATTATTTGATGTATTTTCTTGTTATGCATTATATGTTGTCATTTGAAAATCTATAAAACAAAGTTAAAATAAATAATCACATTTGCAGCATAAAACAACATCACTCATCACTTTCTAACTGCACTGAAATGAATAGGACCCATTCATTGCAGTGAGCCATTCATTTCAATGATGGTGTTATCTTTAATCAAAACTTCTTTGTTTTTTTAGTAGTTTTCTACTTTTTTCTGCCAAGGTCTTTTTAGCCACACCATCATGAAATCTTACGGGTATTGGTTTTCAAATCCCCAATAATTGGTGTTTGCAGTGTTTTAGTCCCACCTACCAAACCCTATGGTTGTCAACTTTTAAGTGCCTCTGGAAATGGCAGTTTGAGGAGTACACCAGCTTCCACCACCAATATCCATTTCTGGAGGAATTTTAAAGTTGACTCCTTAGGGTCTGTGAGGGTGCAGCTAAAAAAGACCTAGACAGAAAAAAGTATGAAAAAAATATTTAAAAATCAAAGTATTGAATTAGAAGACAGAACCCTCATTGAAATGAATGGCCCATTATTAGAAATGTGCATGATTCATTTCAATAGGATCAGCAGTTGGAGGAGCAGAGTACTGAGGGACATTTAGGAGTCAGTACTGAGGGACAGAGGAGCTGTGATGTGGGACAGAGATGGATGCCAGTGCACAGCCAGCTGCTGGCCACTGTGGCGGGCCATTCCAGTCTCCCATTGGAGTGGCAAGCACCCAACCAGCTGCTTGCCACCAAGATGGGCCATCCTGGTCCCCTCACAGGAGTAGGGAATGAGGTCAGACTAAGCAGTGATTTGGCCCACTCCCAGAGGGCATCCTTAGAGGAGCTGCACTCAGTAGAGATCATGCCTGCCCCTGAGTGAGAAGAGGGGCATTTGTATAGGAGCCATGCTCAGCAGCAATGCAGCCTGCTCCCCTCAAGAGAGGTGGTATCTCTACAGGAGACACATGGACAGCAATCCAGTCCATCAAGTCTCGAAAAGAATGGCATTGCTGTACAGGCAAGGATAGCAGCAGTAGAAAGAGGGAGGTGGTGTTGCCTTTGTATAGATCACTGGTAAACCCCACCTAAAGTACTGTGTCCAGTTCTGGAGAGCACATCCCTGGAAGGACATGGTGTAGAGGCAGGCCAGAGAAAGCTAACTAAAATGGTGTAGAGTCTGCATCAAAAGCCCTTTGAGATGAGAGTAAGGGACCTCAATATGTACACCCTGTAACAGATGAGGGAAAGGGGAGATATAATAGAGACCTTTAAATACCTCACAGGGTAAATAAGGTAGGGGGGAATATTTTTCAAATGAAAAGGTGCTTAAGAACAAGGGGACGTGCTATGAAGCTGGAGGAGTAGATTCAGGAGAGATGTGAGGAAGTACTTTTTCACAAAAAGAGTGGTGGATTCCGGAAACAGCCTTCCAACAAAGGTGGTGGGGGTAAAAACAGTGGTGGGGTTCAAGAATGCATAGGATAATCCAGCCCAGTGGTACAGAGGACTGAGGCAATATGAGCCTTACCTCTTCCCACACCAGTGACCCAAGTTCAGAAATGAGCTTGAGTTACTGGGGGTCGGCCAGGCGGGAAGGCTTGGGGAGGATGATGTGGCCACATGGCAGCTCTTCACTCCCAGAGTGGGAGGTGAAGTCTTCCTGGGGCTTGCCTGCCACTGAGTAGAAGCTTGGCAGCAGCATCACACAGATGGGGGGTTGACACTAGGCCAGGGGAGGGCAGAATGGGGTCACTGGTTGCAGAGCATATGTAAGCCTCCACATCTATGCTCTACTGTGTCACCGAGGCCCCGGGTAGTAAGGGGAGAAAATGGGAGGAGAAATGTTGTAACCAGGGCACAATGAAGCACTGCCTGGGGTGCCAAGACCCGGCCCACTTGAATACCAATTAGAGGATGGAGAGAGTTGGCTGAGGTATGCAGCCAGCCATCGGTGCATGAGGACAGGGCTGGTAGCCACCTAGTTCCAGCCAGGAGGATAAAAACCTTTATAGAAAAAAATAATGCATGGGATAAGTACAAGGGAATCAAAGTGGAATGTAAGGAGGAGGGAGAAAGAACTGTAGATCAGTCATGGTTTGCAGTAATAGTGTATGTAGGGAGAAGTGGGCAGACTGGATTGGTCAAGCGGTCCTTCTCAGACATTAAATTCAGTGTTTCTATGGTCAATTAGATTCATCTCAGCTGAAGTTTGTCAAGGTTTGAATGCAATCTGAATCACTTGTTTTGCAGGTTGTGACATGACCTGTCCACCATAAGAATGCAACTCACTTACTTGTAGCTCAGTGGCACACTGAATGTACATTTTTTAGCAGACAAAGAATCAATGGCTCAAATCCTGACAGGGATTCAAACATTTTTTTTAAATGGAAACCCATTTAAGTGGCACTTCATGGTGGTGTGCAGTTAGAATAGTAGATTATATGAGAAGCAAATTTAGCTAAAAACAATTTGTGAAGGTAAATTACCTCCTGGGATTAGACTCCCAGTCAATTTGTGAAGGTAAATTATCTCCCGGATTAGACCCCCAAGTCACAAGTTTTTCAGGTTGTGACTTCCTTCTGCAAGATGGTCAGGGATGTGACCAGAAAAGTGAGCGAAGTCAAGGCCCAGAGGGAGCTGAGATTAGTGCAGGGAATTATTGGGGGTGGGGGTGGGGAGAAAGACTGTTTCATATACATCAGGGAGAAAAGGAAGTGCAAGGAGACAATAGTGAAGATAAAAAAGGGTGGGAGTGGACAGAAAGGAGGAGGAACAGGTAGAAGCACTGAATGAATACTTTTGCTCAGTGTTCACAGAAGAAAAGGGGGGACTGCTGCCACCATGGGCTGGGGGGGGGACAGGGGGAGAGGAGGCAACAGATGGAAGAATTGAGAGAGGTAGAGTCCTAGAGGGACTGAGGGCACTGAAGGTAGACAAGGCACCAGGGCAGGATGGGATCCACACCAGGGTGCTGAGAGAGATGGTGGAGGTGTTGGCAGAGCCACTGGTAGATCTGTACACACCTCACTGGAGTTGGGATGTGTGCCACTGAACTGGAAGATGGCCCATGTAGTGCTGTTACACAAAAGCAGACCAAGGGACAAACTGGGTAATTATCATCTAGTAAGTCTCACCTCCATAGTGTGCAAACTCATGGAAATTATACTAAAGGAAAGACTGGTGTCAATCCTGGAGGACAACAGCTTCCAGGATGTGAGGCAGCATGGGTTCATTTCAGGGAAGTCTTTTCAAACTAACCTGATACAATATTATGACGGAGTGACAGGTGAGCTGGATAAGGGTCATGCGGTGGATGTTCTTTACTTGGACTTCAGCAAGGCCTTTGATTCAGTGCCTCCTGGGTGGCTTTGGGGAAAGCTAACTGGTGTAGCAGTAGGGGCAAAAATGACAAATTGGATTACAAGCTGGCTAAGTGGGAGAGGATGCAACAGGTGGTGGTGGGAGGGGAGCTCTCAACTCCGAGGCTGGTGATTAGTGGGGTGCCACAGGGTTCTGTGCTGGGACCAGTATTATTTGGGCTCTTCATATCAGACATTGCACACGGGGTGGTGAGCAAGGTAAGTCTGTTCACAGACGACACCAAAATGGGAGCAGTGGTGGATGGATTGGGGGGATGGCAGCAGCTGCAGAGGGACCTAAGCAAGCTAGAAGAGTGATCAGAGAGGTTGTAGCTGGGGTTCAGTGCAAAGAAATGTAAGGTTATGCACTTCAGGGCAAAGAACCCAATAAGAGAATATTGGCTGGGGGGGTTAAGCTGGGGATCACTGAGGAAAAGAAAGACCTGGGAAAGTGGTAAGTGGGACCATGAGCAACACTGCCCAGTGCAGGAAAGTGGCTACAAAAGCAAACAAAATGCTGGGGTGCATAGCAAGGGTTTTTTTGTCCAGGTGAAGAGAGGTGATCTTGCCCTCTACAGGTCACTGGTAAGGCCACACTTGGAGTATTGTGTGCAGTTTTGATGCCACACCTGAAGCATGATATCAGGCTACTGGAGGGGGTGCAGAGGAGGGCAACAAAGATGATATATGGAATGGAAGGGAGAAACTATGAGAGCAGGCTGGGAGACCTGAATTTGTACACTCTGGAGGACAGAAGGGACAGGGGGGACATGATAGAGACATTCAAGTATCTGAGGGGAATCAATAAGGATAGGGCAGATGGGATCTTTAAGCTATGGAGAGGGAGGGACACCAGGGGGTACACGCTAAGAATAGTAGGGTGAAGATTTCAGAGGGAAATGAAGAGACACTATTTCATGGAGAGGGTGGTAGCAAAATGGAACGCACTATCAGAATGGGTGGTATCATGTAAATCTGTGAACATCTTTAAAAGGGCATGGGACAGGAAACAAGGGAGAGTGAGGGTGGGGAGGTGGGGCGGCAGTAGGATGGCAATGGAGAGGGGGTGGGACAACTGCAAACTAGGGGTGCTAGCTGCACCCTCGAACAGACTTAGATAGACCGGGTTGTCTATTTCTGCAGGCACATTCATATTTTCTTCTGCAATATAAGAAATGCAACTCAGTTATCTGCAACTCAGTGACACATTGATTGTGTGTTTGCTTAGAAGGCAAATGGCCAAAGATTCAAATTCAGGTAGACATATTTTGAATCCTGGAAGGACCTTAAACCTTTTTTCAACTTTTTGTGTAAGATGGAAACCCACATGAGTAGTGATTTATGGTGTTGTGGAGAGGAATAGTAAATTATATGAGAAGTAAATTTATCTAGGAACTGCAATCTGTGATGGTAACTCACCTGCAGGAATTAGATGCCCCGTCTCCTGTTTTGCAGGTGTACATAACCTCTACATCATAGGAACTGCAACTCACTAATCTGCAGTTCAGTGGCACACTGAACATGTGTTTGCTTAGCAAGCAAAGGATCAGTGTCTGACATCTGAGGAAGGACTTATACAGATATGCCTCACAGAATGAAGTGCAGTGTCACATGTTTACTGCATCAGAAAAGGATTAACACTCATTGAAATTGCATTGTTTACTCTAGTAACTTTACTGCAGAATGCTGCAGTGCTGCGCTTCATCCTGGAGGGCTTCACTGTACATTTTTTTCAAATTGTTTTTGTTAAATGGAAACTCACTTTGTGGCAATTCATGGTAGTGTGAAGTTGGAATAATTCGTTTTATATGAACATACATACGAACATATGACGAAGCCAGCAGAAGAAAGCCATTTGTTCTATCTAGTCTGCTCATATTGCAGGGTCCACAGCTTGAGCTACTGACCCTGCCCCTTCTCTCCACTCCTTCTAACCTTTGCATCCTCCCTTCCCATGATCCTTACCTTCCCCCATGCCTATTCCAGACCCTCTTGAAGCTGTTACCATCCTCAATGAGACCACATCTTCTGGCAGTGCATTCCAAGTGTCCACCACCCTTTACGTGAAGAAATGCTTCCTAGCCTGCCTCCTAAACCCCCCTCCAGCTTAAGACTGTGATCCCTCATGTTTTGGTTGCCACTTAGCTTAAAGAGACACTCCTTATCCACCTTATGTATCCCTTTCAAGTACTTGAAGGTCTCAATCATGTCCCCCTCTCTCTCTCTCCTGTCTTCCATGGAGTACATGTTCAGTACCTCAATCTCTCCTCCTCATATGCCTTACCCTGCTGGCCCACCATCATCTTTGTAGCCCTCTTCTGGACCTTCTCCAGCAGGTTAATGTCCCTTGTGAGGTGTGGGCACCAGTACTGAACTCCATACTCTAGATGTGTCCTTACCAGTCACCTGTACAAGGGCAGTATAACCTCCTCTCTCCTACAGCTGATCCTCCTAGCTATGCATCCAAGCATCTTGTTTCCCTTGCTGCTGCTTTCTTGCACTGTGTGTAGTGCTTCAGGTCACTAATGAACATCACTCCCAGATTCTTCTCCTCCTCTAATGCAGATACCTGGACTCCATCCGGTTAGTGCTCTGTCCTGGGATTCTTGGCTCCAGTGTGCATAACTTTGTATTTCTTGACATTGAAGTCAAGCTGCCAGATCCTGGACCATCTCCCAGCTTTTCCAGATCATCCTGTAAGTCTTGTATTCCTATAGCTGTGTCCACTCCTACAGAGCTTAGCACTGTCCATGAATAGGCACATTTTGCCCTTAATGCAATCCCCAAAGTCATTGATGAAGACATTGAACAACACTGCCTGATCACCTATGCCTCATGGGACCTCTACTTTTCACTCACTGGTGCCAGATAACTCTCCTCCACAACCACCATCTGAGTTCTGTCCCTAAGCCAGTTTTCAAACCCATTGGGCCATCTTTTCCCCAACCCTAAGATCCGTCAACTTCCTGACAAGCTTTTGTAGGGCACAGAGTCAAAGGCCTTGCTGGAATCCAGATAGAGGATGTAAGTATACAAGTAAATTCAGCTAAGAAAACAATCTGAGGAGGCAAATCACATGGAAACATACAAGTTGTCAGCAGAGAATGACCTCTTGGCCCACCTAGTATGCCCAGTTTTCCTGCCTACTGTACCACCACAGACCCTACTCAATCTCCGGTCATCTCCCCTTGCCTTACTACAAGGTTCCCTTCTGTCAGTCCCATGCATGCTTGAATCCCATCACCTGTTTGGCACCCACAACCACTGCGGAAAGCTGTTCCAGGCATCCACCACCCTTTCTGTGAAGAAGTATTTCCTCTGGAGCCTTCCCTTAGCTTCATAGCATGACCCTTGTCCTCAAGCTTTTTTTCATGGAAATGCTACCTTCCTGTACCTTTTAAATACCTGTTAGGTATTTGAATGTTTCTATCATATCCCACCTTTCCCTCCTGTCCTCCAGAGAGTATGTATTCAGTTACTTGAGTCTTTCCTGATAGGGCTTTTCATACAGGCCCTACACCATTTTGGTAGCCCTCTTGTGTACCTCCTCCACCTTATCAATGTCCTTGCAAAGGTGGTGCCTTAGAACTAGACACAGTACTGGAGGTGAAGTCTCACAAGTGATCTGTACTGGGGTAATATTACCTCCTTCTTCCTACTGGTGATATCCTCCTATGAACCAAAGCATCCTGCTAGCCTTCCCCACTATCTTATCGCAATGCTTGACTGCCTTCAGGTCATCAGAAATGATTACCCCAGGTCCATTTCCTGTTTGGTGGTTGCCCATACTTTCCCTCCAATTTGGTACATAGCCCCAGGCTTCTGTGCCCCAAGTGCATGATTTGCACTCTTTCTGCATTGAAACCAGCTGTCAAACCCTGATGATTCTGACAACTTTTCAAATCATCCCTCACCCCGCCATGTGTCTACTCTAGTGCAGATTGTTGTGTCATCCACAAACAGGCATACTTTCCTTTTAGCCCTTCAGTAATATCGCAAATAAAGCCATTGAAGAGTACCAAGCCAATTACTGAGCTTAGAGGCACCCTGCTGGTCACCTTGCCTTCTCCAGAATAGATACCATTTACCACCACCCTCTGACGTCTGTAGCTTAACCAACTCTTTTGCCCAGCCAATTACTTTTTGACCACTCCCAAATAGGCCAGCTTGTTCACCAGTCTTCTATGTGAAACAGTGTTGAGAGTCTTACAGAAATCCAGGTAGGCCATATCTACCACTCCTTCCTGATCCATTACCCTGGTCACCCAGTAAAAGAGCTCGATCAGGTTTGTCTGGCAAGACCTCCCCTCTGTGAAACCATGTTGTCTTGGATCCTGTAATCCACTGGTTATAAGGTATTCAACTATCCTTTCCTTCAGTAGTGTTTCCATTACTTTGTCCACTACCAGAGTTAGACTGACAAGTCTATAATTTCCTGCCTCCCCTCTGTTCCCACTTCTGTGAAGTGGGACTACATCTGCCCTTCTCCACCTGTTTCTAATGATAAGTTGAACAGAGTTGTCAGAGGTGCAGCCAGCAACTATTTGAGCTCCCTCAGTATCTTTGGGTGCACCCCATCAGGTCCCATTGTCTTTTCTACTTTTAATTGTGCTAGTACCTTGAGGACTTTCTCCTCTGTAAATGGACTGGTGTCCATCTCCCTACCATTTATGACCTTATCCCTTACCTTTGGCTCATCACCTACTCCTTCTTCTGTAAATACGGAACAAAAGTATTTGTTCAATATGTCTGCCTTCTTTTGGTCTTCCTCCTTGCAAACCCTTCTTCCCCTTTTATCCTTACTATTCCCCCTTTTGTCTTCCACTTATATATCTAAAGAAAGCTTTAACCCTTCTTTTACTGCTCTAGCAATATTCTCCTCTGTTTGTGCCTTTTCATGTCTAACTGCCTTCCTTGTCTCCCTTTGTTTCTCCTGGTAGTTTTCACTATCTTCCTCATTCTTTTTGTACTTTTTAAATGCTAGTTTTTTTTTTTACTCTTACTTTTTTTTCTCTGTCTTTAGAGAACAATAGCTGTCTCTTTTTTCTCTTGCCCTTGTTAACCTGCCTGAAACAATGATTTGTTGCTTTTTCAATGCTCCCCTATATTTTTGCCCATAGTTCCTCAATTCCCCCAGCTCCTCACTCCCAGCCAGGACATCCCTAAGACATTCTCCCATTTTCCTGAAATCTGCTCTCCTGAAGTCCTGGACCTCATCTTTGTGCAGCTTGGCTCTAATCGGTTCCACCAACTGTGAGTAGAGCTCCAGATGCCTGTTTTGAAAGTTGTGACATAACCTCTACATCATACAGTAGGAACTGCCTCTGACTTACCAGCAGCTCAATGGCATACTGAATGTGTGTTTACTTAGTAGGCAAGAGATCACTGGTTCAAACCCTGGCAGGAATATAAACTTTTTTTTTTTGTAAAATGGAAACTCACTTGAGTGGAGATTCATGATGGTGTGGAGTTGGAATAGTAAATTATGTGAGAATTAAATTTAGTTAAAAATAATTTGTGAAGGTGTACCAACTGCTGGATTAGATCCCCAGTTGTCTGTTTTGCAGGCTGTGACAAAATCTCTACGTCATAGGAATTGCAACTCTCTAAGATGCAGGTTCAGTGGCACACTGAATGTGTGTTTGCTTAGCAGACAAAGGATCAGTGTGGCACATCTAAGCAGGGATTTAAGCATTTTTTTTGTAAAATGGAAACTCTGGTGCTTCATGGTGGTGTGGAGTTGGAATAGTAAATTACATTACATTATATACACCCCCCCCCCATCTTCTTACAGATAGCCACCATCCCAGTTCTTAAGGACAATCCTTTTGGGTGCTTAATAAAATTATGACTGTCAAGCCAAATTCTGCTGAGTTGCCAGGTGAAGGGATTACTTTTCTGTGGTTGAGGTATGTCAGCTAGCCCCGGGAGCAGGTAGCCCCTCAGCAAACTAACACATAAATTTCTCCTCCAGTGTTAGCCAGTCAGGGATGGAGTTCTGGTCTACCCTAGAGTGGAGGGCAAGTTGCACAACCCAGTAATAGAATTTCAAATTAGGAAGTGATAGGCCACCTTAGTCATAGGCATCTGCAATATAGCTCTTGAGATCCTGGCTTTTTTCTACCCAGATGAATCTAGTAAGGATTACATTGAGGGATTGAAAGAACTTTATGGCACTTCGTAGATGGGTAAGTTTTGATGAGGAAGAGACACTTAGGAAGTACATTCATTTTAATGGTATTGATACATCCAATTAAGCTGTAGGGGAGGCCCATCCATCTTTCACAATCATGATGGATCGAATTCAGAAATTTGCCATAGTTTTCTAGAAATAATGCTGACCCAGGCTTAGAAATGTGAATACATAGATATTTCAACATTCCTATCACTTTCATATCCAGTGCGTTATTATCTAAATGAGTATGAGGCCCAGGACCCACTGGTAGTATCTCACTCTTAGGCCAGTTAATCTTGTGACTGGAAATTTTACTGTACTTTCTTAGTGGGTGGTGCTCCCTAGGGTGGCCCTGCTCTGAGTTGTCAAGAAATGTTATACAATGGCAAGAAAGAATCTTGGACTGTGATTGGTCAGTTTGGGGCTGGACCCATGGCGTTATCCAGCATGATACCACAGGTCTAGTCTCAACACTGTGAACAAATATAGATGACCTTATAGAGCGTTTTTTTCCATCTCCTCTTAAGAAACAAAAATATTTATTCACACTAATAAAAACATTCTTTAAAATTATTTTTTTTATTTTATTTATAACAACAATCCATTGTATAATAGGAATAATGCATTCCAGGGTGTGTATCATTTGGGATAATGCCATGCCTGGGGCATTGGATGCACTTGGCCTGCGGCCTTGTGCCCAACCCCCCAGGCTTGGTGTTACCCCTGCACGACACACACCCTGTCATACATTATTCCTTTATTAGGAGATCGTCAGCTAATAAGGGTAATTTAAAACTACTATTGCCTGATTGAAAGGCAGTAATGAGATTGTCTGAGCATATTGCCACTGCTAAAGGTTCAAGGTACAGTACATATAGCAGTGGAGACAGGGAAAACGTAACCCAAACTGAATATTTTAAGCACAGCAAACATGTACTCCCAGTTCACATGGTCAATTGCTATTTCAGCACCAAGGGCTAAAACTGGTGCCCCGACCCAGTACGGTACATCCCCCAACTCCAAATGACATTTAATGCTTTACACACAATATGTTCACCCTGATGCCTCTGTATGAATCCTGCCTGATCAGGGTGTACTATGGTAGGTAGAATCTTTTCTAGTCTGTAAGCAAGTACCTTCACTATAATCTTATAATCAGCCATGATTAGCGAAATGGGCCTGTATGATCTACGTTGCTTTGGGTCTTTCCAGGCTTAGGCAAAACAGTTATTACAGTAGACCACATGGAGGGGGTAGAATTCAATTAATTAAACTTTCATCAATCATATCAAATAAAGGTTCCTTTAGATCTGTGCTAAATGTCTTGTAAAAAATCAACAGGAAATCCATCAAGGCCAGGAGCTTTCTCACCTTTAAGATGTTGTGTTGCACCATGAACCTCCTCCCAAGTCATGTCAGCTTCAACAGTGGCATTCTGCTGTGTGGTGATGCCCTGTAGAGGGGTATTGTCCATGAAATGTTGTCTATTTGAGTCAGATGGATGAACCTCTGAGGTATAAAGTTTAAAATAAAATTTTTGGAAACATTCCTCAATGCCATCATCAACTTTGCAACTGTGAGGTGGATCGCTGGCCATATCAATGGCCATCACCTGAGCTCCACAAGGAATCTCTCCCAATCCATGGTTCTCCTACCTGGATCCCTACCTTAGGGACCCATGCCTGAAGCAGTGCTCTGCATCCGTGAAGTGGATCACACATATCAATGGCCGCTGCCGACCTCCACAAGGAATCTTACCTGCTCCCATGGTTCTTCTACCTGGATCCCTACCTCAGGGACCTGCACTTGAAGCAGTGCTTTGCATCCGTGAGGTGGATCGCTGGGGCCATATCAACAGCTGCTGCCCGACGTCTACAAAGAATCTTCACCCACTCCCATGGTTCTCCTACTGGATCCCTACCCAGGAATTGCTGCTATCGGACTTACGAGCAGAGACCTCTGATTGGTGCAGTGTCTTCATGGGCAGTTCCTGATTGGTCTGTCTGCTTTCTTAGCTACAACTGATTGGTGTGCCTTTTGCATTAGACTAACATTGCATTTTCATCTAGGTGCCGTTTCTGTATCAGCCTGAATAAATCTGTATATTTTGGTACCTATGTTCAAATGTTTCTGGCTGTGCTTCTGTACCTATTAATGATTGCTGAAGCTGTTGCCATATTACTTACTTGTGCTGCACTATTACAGTCCTGCTTTGAGATAACCTGATTGTTGCATGAATAACCCTAGATTTTAAATTTATTTCCATTACTGTGCTACTACCTACTGCCAGCAGTTTGTTTTTCCTGCTGGTTCCTCAGCTAAATCCTTAACTCCTGTGCATTCCTGACTCTGCCCCGTCCCCCTGCTCTTTCCTACTTTCATTCCTCAGTCCTGTACTCTCATTCTCCAAGTCTGTAACCCTACCCCCACTTGGCTACCTCTCTCCCCTCTTGGCTCGCACCCTCCCTCTGTCCACCATTTCACTGCAACCCCTCATGTCTTTTCTTTTCCTGATCTGCCTTTGTTAATCTTGTAATCACCCCCTCCACCCCACTGACTGTCTGCTGCCAGATGCCCCTTCCCCTTGTGTCTGGGCTCCTATAATTACACGTCTTTCTCCTTCCTCCACCTCAGGGACCCATGTCTGAAGCAGCACTTTTCATCCATGAGGCAGATCGCAGGAGCCATATCAACGGCCACCGCCCAACCTCCACAAGGATTCTTTTCCCACTCCCACGGTTCTCCTACCTGGATCCCTACCTCAGTTACTGCCGCTATCAGGACTTGTGAAGCAGAGGCCTCTGATTAGTGCAGCATCTTTGCAGGCAGATCCTGATTGGTCTGCCTGCTTTCTTAGCTACATCTGATTGGTGCACCTTTTGCATTAAACTAACATTGCATTTTCATCTAGGTGCCATTTCTGTACCAGCCTGAATAACTCTGTATATTTCTCCCACCTTCCCCACCTGGCCTTTTTAAACACAGCTTTGCCTCCTCCTCTGTGCTCTCACCCCCACTGGTTCTTTGCATCTCTGCCCACTCACACTGTCTGCCTAAGACAGACTAGGTTCCTCACATCAGCTCTGTGCCTATACTGTTCTTCCAGTCTCTTCCTGCTCATGATTAACTGAGCAGTCCCCTTTCCTTGCTCTGAGCAATCTATTTTTCTCTATCTCCTGATTTCTTCTCACCCACCTCTACTCCTCCCCTAGGCATTTTTCTGATTTTACCTGCTATGAGCCATACCTCGGTCTGCCAAAATGAAACCATTCTTACTGCTGTTTTCAGTTGTGCCCTCATTTGTCTTAATTCACCTATCCCTACCTATTGGTCCTCGAGCCTTTTCAGTCATCCCGAATTACATGCCTTATGACTATCTCTACTCAAACCTTCTTTTGCTTCCCACTCTCACATGGGACCCCACCCCTCAACTACTAAGTAGAACCTGGAACAACATGGTTGCCTATGCCCTCACTTACAACAATATCTGTTGCTATGCTATCTCTTCACACCGGATGAAACACCACTGCCTCCTCTACTCTGAACTGCATTGGCTTTCTCTGTTGGCCTCTAGAGCCTATGCATATAGTTCAATTATAGACAGCATAATCAGAACACATACACCCAAGCCCCTGGCAGGACTATTTCTAAACCAAACATCCAGCTATGGTCTACACTCGGCGGTCAATGCCCCTGTCGTTCTTCCAAGGCACAACTCTTCCAAAGGTGCTAGCACTTTCTCCTGTCATACCCCACTACACTGGGACTCCCTTCCTCTAACCATATGCCAAGCTCCATCCCATACCTCATTCAAAAAACTGCTGCGTGACCATCTCGCAGAATCCAGCACCTGTGCTTGTTTTAAACCTCCCTAGCCCTTATGTCTCTCTCCTACCTCCTGCAACCACCAATCACCTACACCAGAATCTTGCCCCAAAATTATGCTCAGCGCTTTTCCCTTGTCAGCTTTCTGACCTATCTTTCCATTTCTGCTGGTCCTCTTCTACTATCTTACTTTAACTTCCCAAGCCATCTAACCCATCCCTTTATGGTCTTCCCAACTCCTATCTACTTCCCTATCCTCAAATATCCTTCCTACTTTGACTATTTACAGTATTACAGTCATCATTGTATTATCCTACTAGATTTGTCATTCTATGCTGCCTCTCTGCCCTGTTTTATTGTATTGCTTTAGTATATCTTCTTTAGACATTGCTATCGCACTCAATTAGTAGCTGTTGTTTTTTCCCCTGTCTACACTGTATTCCTATTGTGCAAGTATGGATTGTTTTATTGTCTACACTGCTATTCTTATTTCTCTAAAGTATTGTTTCTGTAACCTCCCGGTCGGCCTGAAAATAGTCATAGCCATGGCTAGTGCACCTACCGATCAACAAAACTAAATAAATAAATATATTTGGCTGCTCCATCTGGGCCCATTATATAGTTCACACATTTAGCAGTTTCCTTATGCTTAAGTTGCCAGGTCAACAACCTCCCATAGGTGACCCCTCTCAAAATAAATGGTAGCCTGGTTCAGTATTAACATACATTTAATTTTGGAATTTCTGAGCCTATTGAGTTGAGATTTAAATTGTTGTAAGTGGAAATAAACAGTGGATGTAGGATTCCCCATATGTTGTTTTAAATTTTAGCCATCTGCTGCTCCAAATCATATAGCTGTAGGTTTTCAGCGTTCCTGCTATGACTGGAGTAGGAGATAATGACCACTCAAGAAGGCCTTTAAAGATTCCCATCTTGTGATCATTGAGGTTTCTCCCCTCTGGTTGCTCTGGAGGTACATGGAGATCTATTCTTTTACATAAGAGATGAAGTCAGGCTTTTTAAGTATTATGGCATCCAGCTTCCAGGATCTTGGAGCTACCAATACACCCATATCCTTGAGATTTACCAGCACTGGATCATGATCTGTCAAAATTATAGATTCATGTTTTGCTGCTTGTATGGCTGGGATGAGCCTTTAAGAAAGCATGATAGCATCAAGCCAGGCATAGTGAGAAGACTGAGTGAGAATAATGAGTGTATTCTCTACCAGTGGGAGAAAAATAACTCCAAGCATCTAGTAAGGAGTGGTCTTCTATTAAATTCAGAAGTGCCTTATCATTATTAGATAAAGGAACTACAGTGGGGGAGGATCTGTCCAGGAAAGTATCTTTAATACAATTATAGTCCCCACCTAGTAACCATGGGCCCTCAGAGTCAGACATCTGCACTGAAAGTTAGTTTATGAAAGAGGTTCAGACAATTCATATTTGATCCATAAACAGACCTGTTATCAAATTTTAATCCAGTGTTTAATTGCACCTCTATTAAAACATACCTGCCCTTTTGATCAGGGTAGAATTTGGTAACTACCCCTGGGAATTATGGATAGAGCCAAATTAGTGCCCCTCCTGGCCTTTAAGATAAAATAGGAACCATTCTATTCCCCTTCCCAGTTCTTGGCCATGTGAACTCCCTCCATCTCTGTCATATGGGTTTCCTGCATGCAAATGATGTATGTTTCTATGGCCCTCACCTTTGCTTGTACCTTTTTAAGTTTACTTTGTGATTTCACACCATTAGCATTCAATGACCTAATATGAAAAGTCTTGTCATCCATTTCCTTTCTTAATATACTGTAGATCTTCTGAAACAGCCACTTCTTAAAATTATGTATCCAAGACAGTGTTTGTCTGCCACTACCCTTTTATAACTTATTGCAAAACAAATTGAAAAACTTGTAATGTATGAGCAAATACCCCCCGCCCAGTCTTCCCCAAACTCCGGTAACTGTTATATCAGCTCAACAGTAAACATAAAAAAACTGAAATTACATCTCAAAGACCCTGACAGTTACCCTCACCCCCTTCCGCTGTCTGACCCTCAACTATGAACAATAGTAACACAACAAATAATAGACATTTCCAACTAAGGAGTTTCCTCCCCATCTCTTGACTAACACCCCTTTGGTGCAGCATCTCACCTGTTATGTGATGGAGAACTAGGACTGGGCTATGCACATATGTTAACAGCAATTTATATTTATGAAAGCTGTGTTTGCAGCTACATAATCGGACAGATGGAGTGTGGATCCCCCACCACCACAGAGGAAGGAGGAAACAAACCAACACCCCCAACATGCAGTGAGCAGGCTTCAAGTTTCAATTCAATTCAAGTTTATTGCAGGAAAACTCCATTGAGCAAGCTCATTCACAAGGAGGTCCTGAGACATATACAAACAAATGAACATTACAAGGTTCAGCAAACAATATTTACAAATATGTGTAGAATGCACACATAATTCATGAACAGCAATACCCAAGAGAAAAGCAAAGACATAGGGTGTATAGAAACAGAACATTTGGTTCATAGTATGCCATCCCCAAGGTAGGGTATATAAGCTTAATATTGATAGCTGCATTAAATAAACATCATATACAAATCATTGGCAGGAGAGACAGGATATGGGGTGGGTAGGGTTGGGAAGGATGAGGATATCTAGCATAAGTAACAAGCAGTTGGCGTGTAGAATAGTGGTTACGGGGAGAAAGAAAAGGGAGCAGGTGCAGAAAACAGCGGTAGACACGGAATGCGTATATGCAGGTTCAAGGTTTGGGTACAGAAAGGACTAGTGTCAGGGAAGGTGAAAGGTACATATCTAATGAAGTATGGCTTAAAAGCAGTTACAAATATCTTTTATTTTATTTGCACTTAGTGCTTTAAAGAAATTAACTGGGATAATGCTAGTTAGCTTAGAGTGGATTGAAAGGTGGTTCCATATACTAGGCAGAGTGTGTGAGATAGCTCTTTGCCAAAGGAAGTACAAGTTCTGGGAACATCAAGCAGGATGAAGTCTGATTCCTGAGAGAATACATGCTATGTGAAATGCAGATAATCGATGTAAGGTAACTCGGTAGTTTATGCAAAAGAGTCTGAGAGTCCATACCCGGTGTGAAGCAGGCATCTGGTGGTGAGGAAATCCAGCCAACAGCTGCATACAAATCACAATGGTGCCTATGGTAGGGTGAGTTGGTAAAAATCACAATGCACAATGGTAGAGAAGTCCAACCTGCATAGGCTTGATGCTGTGGTGGAGGAATAGATTAAATCACCGTAGTCAAGTAAAGGAAGGACTGTGGCCTGGACAAGTCTGTTTCAAGATCTCTAGGGGAAAAGAGACTATTTCTAAAGAAGAAATCTAATCTGATTTTGAGCCTCTTGGCTAGGTCCTCAATGTGTTCATGAAAAGAGAGTTTGTTATCTATCCAAATCCCCAGGTATTTAAATTTAGTAACCACTTCCAATGGCTTGTTTAGGGAGGTAACAATAAAGTCATTGGGGGGGTCCAAGGGGATATGAGACTTATGGGCAACCACTGAGTCCAGTTGAAAAGTCAACTAGAGACCACCACATGGGATCCAAAAAGGTGAAAAATGAAGGAGAATATGGCAGTAACCAGTATAAGTAAATGCCATAGAGCATCCGCTCAGAATCTCCACCTGTGCACAAGTAACTTCACCCTGAGCTATAAGTATCCCATGATAGCAATCAGAATACACCACAATAGGAAATATAGAAGGGAAAACCATAGAACAACAAAATGACCCTTTCTGGGATTTTTTGATATTTTGGCAAGCTTTGGCAAGATCTAGTATGGCAATATTTGTGCTGTCAATTGTACTACAGTTCCATTTCCACAACGTGTCCCAAGTAAAAAGAGTGACTGAAATTTGGGTCAGATGCAGCTATATGAGCAGAGAGACTACAGAGACCACAGAGACCAGCCATAGTCTTGTGTCTTAGATTTGTATAAATCCAGGAGCCATGAGTCAGCTAAGTGCCTCTAGAAATGCCCATGATCAGAAATCAGTGGCCTGATATAACTTAGGTCTGTGGTATGAAAGAATAAAACAAGGAGGAGTCCCCCCCTCAGCTGGTACCTGCTGCCCATGCAGTAGTCAGAAGGGGAAAACACAGTGGAACTCGGACCTACAAACAACCCTGCTGTTTTGGTAGTTCAGGTGCACTCCCATCAGAGTGCAACAACATTGTCATCTCCCTTAAATATTTTCCATATATTCCAAAAATGTTTTAGCATTTAGTTCCAAATAGGTATGGAGCTTTGTTCATCAGTTTCATGAATCAACTATATCTGCAAGTGGGAAGACAAGCTCACAGCTGTATCCATGCACCATCGAGAAGGATGTCCTGAGGAGAGTCACAATGGGTGCTGCGGGTTGTCCCACCAGGAACAGCAAGGGCCATCTGCTTCAATATGCCACTGATTACCATGTTCTGTCCTGGATAAAAGAAACCCAAATTCAAGTACAATGCATGGGAACATAAATCTGGTATCCAACAGGAGAGTCCTTGTGAAACTGTAAAGGCAGAGGAGCCAGAAATGTCAAAGCTGTCACTATGAGAATGTCAGGGGCTGCTTGACACGCTGCTCATACATCAGATCCTGGTATATTGCCAAGCATGGTTGATTTTGTCACCGTTCATTTTCCACAAAACAGTTCTGAACACATAATCTTCAAAGTTATGCCACAGCACTTTTTGTTGAAGACTGTGCATTTAGAGGCATACTCGGTGCAGCTGAGCCCAGGCTTGTGCCATCGCTCCAAGGGGACAGATGCCTCTTGGGAGAGTGGGAGCTCCCAGAGGTTTTTGCAAGGATCTTCTTCTCTATAGACATGTACTTGAGCAGACTGATAATTAAAACACAAAACAAAAGAGAAATAAGGCAATCAGTTTAAAACTTTGATCTGAGGAGGACAAATCAATGAACAGTCCTTGTAGGAAGGTGAGCGTGAGCACATGGGGATTGTCTCATAAAGCCCCATGACCCCTCAAAAGTGTCACACAGAAATTCACAATTTACAACAAACTCCCAGTAACAAAGATGGATGCTGGCATGCCACATGGTCATCAGCAGTAGTTGGAACAAAACCACAAGAACAGACACTCACACTAGCAGGTCCATTTTCCCTCTCTATTCTTTAATTAACAGAATAGGCTCATAAGTACCTCATCTGGAAGGTTGGTTATCCCTGGTTATTGATCGACCCTCCTGGGCAGCCTCCTAGTGTGAACGAAATGCTTGGCATTTCGGGACTTGTTAAAGAATTTAGGAGCTTGTTTGGGCCACATCATCTTCAGCTTAGCAGAACAGAATAAGGAGTACTCCCATCCAAGGGTGCATAAAGTGTACTTGACCCCAAAGAATTTCTGTATCTGAGCTTGCAGTTCACTGCCAAAGACTTGGAAGACAAATACTTTACTTTTATTTGTTTATTTATTTATCAAGTCTAGGATTACAAATACTTTTGAGCCAAGGCTATTTTACAAAGTCAGAGAAATACAAATTATGGGAACATCAAAACAGACTTTTCAACAATGTGGACATTGCAACCAGATAACAGATTAATACAATTCAAGGGTAACATTGTAAGTAAGGCAGCCAGTGGCATTTGTCAGAGAAAACAGACAAGATAAGAAGTGCCAGAGTCATAGGAAGAGGGAAGAGGGAGGGGTGGGAAGAAGGAATGTAGGTAGGGTGGGGAGAGGGTGAAAAGTGCAGCATTGGGAATACCAAGATGTGAGGGTAGAATCCAGTGAGGAGGGAGGGGGCCACTAGAGCAGGCAGGGAAGTGGAGAAACAAGGTTAAGTTGGGCAGTCACAGGAGCTGTTGGTAGTGAGATAGTCCCAGAGCCTAGTTTTAAACATACTAATTGTCGGGGCAGAGGAGATGGTGAGGCTGAGGCCATTAAACCAGAGTGGCACTCAATAAGCATAAGAGCATTGACCCTGTGAAGTGTGACAGTGGGGGACTTTCAGTAGCTGTAGCATGGATCTCCGAAGGCACAGTTTGTTGGTTTGGTGTTGTAACAGCATTGAGACCCCAGAAGGTGCAAGGCCAAGGTAGATTTTTTCACCATGGAGCAAGTGAGAAACTTTATGTGGTTTGATAGTTGGAGCCAGCCGGTCTGGGTGTACAGGTCACATGTGTGGGTGAGACGGTGAGCACCAGTGATGAGCCGACATGCCTTATTTAAGGCAATTGAGAGACGTTTAAGGGTTGTAGTTGTGACCAAACCATAAATAATGAGACCACAGTCAATTACATAGATCACAGAGCTCAGGACTGCAACCTTCAAAGCTTCTGGCATGAGGTGTTGTCTGTGTTTGTAGAGGAGACCAAGCCATGTATTAGCAGCTCTAGCTACATTATCTACGTGAGGTCCATAGGAGAGATTAGGGTCAAGCTGTATCCCTAAGTATTTGAAGGACCCCACCTGATGTAGAGTGTTCCCCTGGGTGGTGGAGATAGCAAAGTGGTGCAGCTTGTGGGTTATGAGAGCTGCAGAAGAGCATAGATTTGGTTTTCTTGTCATTGAGGACCAGTTTATGATTAAGAAACCAAGTCTCTACAGAACTGAAACCAAGTTGAAGGTTCTGTTGAAGAGTTGCAGGATCTTTGTGAATGGAGAATACAACAGCATCATCAGCATATAGTATGATCTGCTCAGAGCAGTGGTAAGAGAGGGAGTTTAAGAAAAGGCTAAAAAAGGAGGGGGCCCAGTATGGATCCCTGTGGGACACCCGAGCGAACAGGCACGGTGTCAGAAAAAGCGTCAGCAATTTTTACTCTCTGCGACCGGTTTTCTAAGTAGCTTTTAAACCAGAGAGAAGAGTCATGTGATAGCCCGGAATTCAGTAGTTGGTCAATTAGTAGTCCATGGTGTACTGTATCGAAGGTCTTGGAGAGGTCAACGAAAACAGCCTCTGTGAGAAGGCCATTGTCAAGGTTTTTGTGCAAAACTCCAGTGAACTCATGAAGGGCTGTGGTGGTGCTGTGACTTTTCCAGAAACCATCTTGTTGTGGACAAGGTATATTGTATTTATCCAAGTGGTCGGTAAGTTGATCAGCCACGATGCGCTCAAGTGCCTTAGAGAGTGGGGGCAGTATGGAGATAGGGAGATCATTTGAATGATTCATCTTATCCCCACTTTTATGGACAGGTGTCACGGTGGCTGTTTTCCATAAGTCTGGGAATTTTCCACAGCTGAGAGAGAGGTTTAGGATTTTTGTTAATGGATGAATTACTTCATCGAGGGTGAGCAACAGAAGCGTAAGGTCCAGGGCGTTGCTACTAGATCTAGATTTAGAGATAGCTGCAGTAATATAGCGGTGAGCTTCATTCAGCCTTACTTCCCTGAAGTAGAAGAGGGGATGGTTAGACTGTGGGGCTGAGGTATTTGGGGAGTAGGCCTTGTTTTTGAAAAAGTCATGGGGTAGGACAGCACTAAGGTCTGAAAAAGCCGTGTTAAAGATGTTTGCGATCACCTTGGGGTCGAGGGTTGAGGATCCATCAACCATTAACATGGCCAGAGAGGTTTCTGGCTGCTTCCCCTTGACATCCTTGATATTGTCACAGAAAGCTCAACCATTTCCCCATGTATTGGTGAGATCATCTTTGTAATAGGTGGATTTCATGAGCTGGATGGCTTTTGTGCAGGCATTTCATGCTTGTTTGTAATTTTAGATGTCCAGTTGTTTGCCAGTGGCCCTGGCAACTGCCCAGAGGTAGTCCCTTAGTTTCAGCTGTGAGAGAAGAGCTGTGGTGAGCCATGGGTTAGAGAGAGATTTTGTTTTGCACCTTTTAGCAGGGGCAAAGAGGTCGCAGACTTTGTTGAAAAGTGAGATGAAGTGATCAAGAGCCAAGTTAACATCTGTTGCTTCGTAGATGGGTAGCCAGTCTTGTAGAAGCAGGTATTATTTGAGATGTGGAAGTTTTCCACAAGGAAGGACTCTGCTAGCAATAATTTTGGGAGGGGGCTTGAGGAATTTGTTAGACCATGCACATATGACTGGGGAGTGGTCACTGAGAGAGTCTGGGAGAACGGTCATACAAGAAATCCTTGTGGGGTGAGAGGTGAGGACCCAATCCAGGAGGGTACTGGTGCCAGTCTTGTAATTCATTCTAGTAGGGGAGTTTACCATTTGCGTGAGGTTAGCAGCTGAGATGGAGTCTTTATAGGCACTGGCGCCCAATGCTAACCAGTTTATGTTGAAATCCCCTAGTAGAATAAGTTCAGCTTCAGGATGATGAGAGTTGATAAAGTTTAGGACATCATTGAAGCCATGTTTAGGGTCCCCATGGGATGTATATGGAGACAATAGTCAGGGCTTTATGGTTGGGACCTAGGACGATTTTTATTGGCAGAATCTAGGCCGAGGCAGAAAGTGATGGAGTTGCCACAGGGTGCCATGACAGGGAGTCTTTGATATATATTGTGCAACCACCACCTTTTTTGGATATCCAGTCCAGCCTGTGGACATTGCAGCCCTGTATTGTTACTACCGAGTCAGGAACTTTACGCGTCAGCCAAGTTTCCATCACTGCAAGGATGTCAGGGTTGTTTTTGCATATGAAGGCTTGGAGTGCATCCAGCTTTGGTAGTAGGCTGCAGATATTAATGGTTGCAAGGATAAGGACACCTGGAGTTTGTGTCTGGCCTGAGCTTCTAGGACCAGGATTGGGATGGACGCTGCCTGAGATGAGAAGGTGGAGGAGGAGGAGGAGGAGGAGTTTTAAGGAGCAGAATCGCAGCTCTTTGAGAGATAGTTTTGATCATTGTTTCCGAGAGTACAGGTTGCAAGATTCCAGGCGGTATCCCATATGGACTGCAAGGTGGTACAGTGTAGAGAGGTGGCCACACTTGTCAAGAGTAGTGGTCAGGGTAAGTAACCAGGAATATCCAAACGGTGGACCAAGCACAAGTCTGGAGTGGAAGTGGAGGGTTCCCTTGGAGTAGCAGTGGAAACCAGAGTAGAGGGTGGCGGGGCATGGGGTGGGTTGGGGTGGCTAGGACCAGGGAGAGAGAAGGGGGGGCAGGGTCAGGAGGGGGAGAAGAGGCAAGAGAAAGCCAGAGGGAACCCGCATGGCTTGCGTACTAGCACAGTAGGGGTGGGGAAGAGAGTTGAACAGGAGGGAGTAACTTGGCTAGCAAGAGGCAGATAGAAAGAGAGATTGAGAAAGATAGCACCTCAATCAGTAAGCACTACGTGGCATGAGAGAAGGTGGATGGGAGGCATAGGCAGAACAGAGGAAGCTACAAGTGTTGGCCAATAGGCAGTGGGAGGTGGGGTAGTAAGATGGAGGGCGGGTTAGAGGTCTATTTAAGTAAGGTAGAAGGGGTGGGGCAGGTGAAATTTTAGCAAAATTAATGCAAAGTCAATGGGTGCAGTGCCAGGAAAGCAAAGCAAGGCAGTGAAGACAGGGCTGGCCAATCAGCTGCTGCTCGAGAGGTGTGTTTACAGATGGTGGGAGAGCATCTGTGTTTAACCCTTGTAGGTAGACAGGAGCTAGAAGCACAAGTGAGGAGGGATCATTGTGATGATAAAAGAACAGAGTGTGATGTGTCAGATAGGATAGGAGCTACTACCAGAGATATAGCCCTCCAGTGGTGAGAGGATATAATCTGCTATTGGAAAAATCAACAAAAAAAAGCACAAAATTCACTTCTAATATCAACTTAGAACTTAAAATGACTGTAAGGATTAAACAAATTATTAAACCCTGGCACATAAATTGAACTAGAGACACAGAGGGAGATACAGTAGTTAGAGATGTGTTCAGCAGGAGACAGTGTGGGCCACTTGGAAATCAGCTTCCACTGGTACCAAATCCAAAAGTCCAGGCTAGTACTTTGCAGAATCAGCTGAGCTGTAGCTCATGGAGGATTTCTGAACCACTGTTTAGGTTCAAGAAATTGAGGGGTCCCTGACCTTGTCAAGGCTCGCTGAAGCCTTCCATATCTAAAGTACCATGAGACTGAGCCACATGGAGAATTTTATTTTGTCTGGATAATGAAGGATTTTAATTAATGTCTAGGCCAGCCCATCGGTGCAGTGGTTGGATTTCCGCTATGACGCCAGCAACCCGGTTCGAAATGCGCTCGGGTCGCTGGAGGGCTGGCCAGGGGAGAGGCAGCTTGAGTGTCCCATGACTGCTTGCTGTCTCCAGGGAGGGGAAGGACTGTGACCCAGTGCTGAAGTGACCACTGGTGGAGGCCGGTGGTAGAGCAGCACTTCGGGTCATTAGGGTGGTGCGTACAGACGGGCTTTCATCTTGACGTCCGGACGTCAACACCCTAAGAAAGCCAAGAAACTCACTCACTGGCCTCCGATGATGGTACTCTGTTCCTGAGGGCTCCAGTGCCTCCTGTTCCCAGCAGCATCCCCAGGCCCTAGAAGTGTGTGTGGGTTATCCCCTGGTGTCTTCCCTCAGAGGAGGGGGACCCACTGGTGAAGGGATACTGGGATATCCTGGGGTTGGCTATGATCTGGGATCAAAGGAGGGCTGGGTAGGGACAGAAAGAGGTCAGTGGAACTTGACAGAGCCCAAAGGAGTGGAGGACCAGCGAGCACTGGGGTGGAAAAAAATAATGTCTAGGCTTGTCCCTGGTAGCGACTTCAGTCCTGTCTGATGAGCCCTTGTATTTTGTACTCTGCTGCCTCCAGTCTGGGACCCAACTTTTGGCTAGCCATCTCTTTCTCCCTCCTTCTTACCTTCAAAATTTCAGGCAAGCTGATCAGTTGAATATTTGTATGCCTTCATATATTTTCCTGGTCATCAGCTCGGTCTTTTAGGTTGTTCATCTGTTCCATGAGAGATCTGTGATCCCATGATAGATCTGCTACTCGGTCTTCTAGCTCTCCAATGTGTGTTTCCACTTCACCAATCCTGTTGGCATGGGATGCAAAGGTTTCAGCCAATTCAGTAACCACAGTTTGTATATGTGTAAATTTTGCTGTCAGGTTTGCAAAGCTCGCTTTGACCTCTTCTTGGAGATTGAGTATTAAAGAAAGGCTGATTGCTTTTGAGTGTCCCTTTCCTTTTCTTTTTCTTTTCCTGCCCCCGATGCCATGCTGTGAGATCTAGTGTGAGTTTCTCCATTAGGTAAAATAGCCTTGTTTATTGGTTCAAAGTCAATGATAGACTGTCTTTTTATGGATTTTCCAGTTGTCATCAGTTGCATAAGTAGATATCCAAATATATAAAACAATGGCCACGATTTGAAGATTATATTGATCTGTTTTTAATTCAGTGTTAGCAGCAGCTCAGTTAATGCCCATTGACCATTTTTGACCTCCAAGCCATGCCCTGCTCAAACCGCGCTTAGCCTGTTGTGAATTTGTTTTTCAGTTGTATGTCATTTTACCTTTATTCTCCAACAAGGATTAGTCATTAGAGTTCTCAAATTCCTTAATTTCTTGTAACAATGGATGTCCCCAAATTAATGATAATGATCTGTGTTGCCTTATTGGTGAAGATGCACTCATAGGGATCAATGTACCCATAATTCTCACTATACAATCTGGCTTTACTAAATCAAGTTGTGTAACAGATATTACAAAACAATTTGTAATTTTCTGATTTTTACCAACTGAGGTTGTCTCCTTTTGTTTATTTTTTTGTTTTTTTCCCTATATACTTTAAGAACCCACATTATGACCAGTCCACATTCTTCTACTTTTCTTTTTCTTTCCACTTGGTTTCTGCCAGAAGAGCGTTGATAAGGCAGAAAAAGAAAAAAAATCAAAATACTTGCTGGAGATGATTCTTAATCAGACTACTGAACAAGCCTTTTCTGTTGGAATCATGTGAAATACCCGAAGATCAAAGGAGCATGACCAATAACATGTGGTCAAAAGTGCAAAAGTCGGATGAGTGATGCATGCAACTTAGTGCATGTGTAAACTGCGATAGAGGAGATGCCTTAACTGCATGGTATGAGAGTGATGTTACGGTAGGCAGAGAGGCTTGTAATTAGAGGTGTTTGGCTGATTTTATCCATAGCAGCTTATTTATTTATTTTATTTTATTTATTTATTTAGTTTTCGTTGACCGGTAAGTGCACTAGACAAATTCTGCCTATTTTCAGGCACGACCCAGGAGGGGGATACAGATGAATGCCAACTGACCTTGAACCAGATTAAGCTGTTGGTGGTATTTTTAGTGAATGAGGAAATTTGGCCAGGACACTGGGAAATTCCTCTACTCTTGTCAGTAGGGGAACTCTGGTCACAATGATAGAGTGTTCAGTTGATGTTCAGCCCTGCAACAGTGAGGATCTATCTTCTAGCGCTATGCTACTGACTGAGGCAGCCCCTGCTTCTCTCTCACTCAGAGAAACATCTTGCTCTACCGGAGCTGCATCGGACTCTTCTTTCCATTTGGCAAAGCTTTCAGGCTAGCTAAACAGAGTCTCTGGAGCCTTCGTGATTTTTTGCCAAGTTTGCTGGTTTCTACTGCGGAACGCAGTGTCATGACTTCCCAGAGTGTAACGCATGATGCTCCCCCTGATCCTTCCGGTATTGACCTACGGAGAGTCTGCGCGACTACAGAGCCACATTCGGGGGACTCGGACTTGCTTCTTTTGGATCCGCTTCACCCATTGGGACCTTCTACGGACACTCGGCCTCTTTATACTACCGCTGATGTAATTCATTGCCGGTTTGGCTTGTAGACTGCCCCAAACATCTCAGACCCTGCATGGACTGCTACAGATGCTTTACACTGCACGGGTTGGATAAAACAGTGTCGGGATCCTGGACTCTGATCCTCTTGGGATGCCGGCTAACTAGGCCTGCACCTCTCGCTCATTTCAGGATCTGTTCCACCAGCCCCACCACTCTTGGATGATCCTGGGGAAGGCACCTCAACCATGACCCATACTTTGAAACCCCCCATAGACCCCCCTCCAGCTTCTGGCAGAGGGCCTATCCTTTAAGATTTGTTCAAAAATAAACTAGAACAGGCACCGAGATGTAATGCAGTTTGTCTGCACTATAAGGGTGGCCTTTCCAAATTCCCTGATCGTTATTATGTGGCTCGGACCCTATTGAAAGGTGCCATGCATTTTCAGGCTTCGGACATATATGCCTTAATTCATATCTCAGGGGAGGAAACCTTTGATGTCAGTTTCAAGAACAATAGTGGTTTGGATAGATTTTGGCATAAATATGCCACATTGAAGAATATCCCTCTATGGACTCTTTATGTTATTTCTCCTCACTAAGCCAGCAGTTCGCACTGTCACCATTATGTTTAGGAATGAGAGTGTCAGCATCAGTGACATATACCATTGGTTACAGAACTGGTGTACTGTTTTATCCCGAAAGCCATTTTAGATGAGGAGGGCTCTGGACGGGAGGCTGGAAGTTTCGTGTGAAGCTTTTCCAGGTAAATTCAGAAGTAGTACACCTACCTAACAGTTTTTTCTTAGGTAAAGATAGGGGTGTCTGCTTTTACGTGGGACAGTTTAGAGCCTGCTACAAATGTGTGTTCACACACATTTAAGCAGCACTTGTGATTTACTAAACTGTAGTTTATGTGGGGGGTATGGGCACCCTAGAGTTTCCTGCGATAATGTTTTCCAGCGTAATTTATGCGACGAAAAAGGACATGCGTACCGTCAATGTCCCTGGGCTAGCAAGAACCGTACTGAGGGGTGGAATCCTGATGTTCTAGTTCAAAAAGCACAGGATAAAGCCCAAGAACGGTCTACTATTCAGGTCACTGTGTCCAATACCACAGAAGTCTCCTCCCCCCAAACCTCTCCAGCGATGATAGAGCCTCAGCCAGTATTAGAACGACCTACTGACATGGAGACTGCTCCCATCACTATGACTAGTGTAGATTCTATCCCACACCCTGCTTCCCTTAATACTATTGACATTTCCCTTCTGGATTCAGAAGGTTTTCAACTTGGCAGACGGGTCACCAGGGCAACTGCTCGTAAAACCTTAAAAGCCCCTGAAACCTTAAAAACCCCTGAAATTCCTCTCTCCAATCCTTTTGAATGTTTAAAGGGCAGAAGAGAGAATCTGATGGTGATTCAGATGCCTCTATATTACCATCAGACATGGACCTCACTGTTCCTAGGCTCCTGATGTTTCCATAAAAAGCTTACTAGAACAAAAAAGGGGAGTAAGAAACGCAAAAATATGACTATTACAGATGGGAGTGGTTGAGTAATTGTTTGTTCTGGCTACTATCAGAATTGCCTCTTTCAATGTTCGTAGCTTGAAACACTACAAGAGACGGATGTTTTTTTTTCATCTTGCTACTTCTCTCCCCATAGATGTCATCTTATTACAAGAAACTCGCCTAACTACCCTTTTTGAAGTTCAGCAGCTTAAATGAGGGTGGATTAAGGGCCCCTCCTATTGGACTTTGGGGGAGGATGTAGCTGATGGCGTGCTATCCTGTTTTTTCCCCAACATTTTCCATTTCACGCATTATAGATGTTTGTCCTGGCAGGGCACTGATCCTTGACTGTACCTTTCAAGACCATTCTTTCTGTATAATCAATATTTATGGCCCACAAACAAAGCTGCTCATATTCATTTATTTGACCTTATTAAACCGTGATTTGTGTACCAGGAAACATGTTATTTGGGGAGGGACTTTAACTGTTCTATTGATGTCTCCTGCAGGACGGCAGCGGAAAAAAAAATTATTGTGATTCCTTGCTTTGTTCACTCTGATAAAGGATGGAGGTTTCATTGATGCATATCGCCCTCTTGCATTCTGCTGCTGGATACGCATATTACAGATCAATGTATCACACTCATATTGATTATTTTTTGCCTCTTGATATTGTATCCTCGTCAGGTTTCACTTTGTCCCACAGAGCTTTCTGATCACCATTTACTGACTAGTGTATTTCTTAGATACAGCCCCAACGCTCTTTCCTCGACATTTACTCAGTGGAAACTGAACAATTCTTTGTTCTCTCCTCTTTCTATCCAAGCACAAGTTCACACCCTCTTTCAAGCCTGGATTTCAGTTCTTTGCTGTTATGACTCTATCTGGGCATGGTGGAAAGATACGAAATTAGATATACGCATTTTTTCAGACTGTGGGAAACGGTGGTTCGAGATAAGTACCTTATATACTTAACTTATAGGAATCAGCTATATAGATTGATGTCTCTTTCTGTTTCCCTCCTATTGATTATTCCTCTCAAATTACCAATATCAAACGTCATGTTTGCACATCAATCATGACTAGTGCGCATCTTTAGATTTTTTTATGGTGGGTACTTCTCTCCCTCTCTGTGAACCCATTTTCAGCCTACAAAGACAGAATTCAGACTACAGTTATGCATGGTCTTCGGATCAACAGGGTAATATTGTTTATAATATTCCTGGTATGCTCTCCATTGTTAGTTCTCATTTACAACAACAGTTTTGTACATTGCCGTCCAAACCACTTGACCTGTCCCCAGTTTTTTCGCCTCGGTCCCACAGCTTTTCTGTGCACCATATTTTGGAACTAGTCACCCTACTTACTGGAAGAAGTGGCTTGTGCCATTTCCCACCTTGTTGAAGGTAGCCCAGGTCCTGATGGCCTTACTCATGAGTTCTACAAAATATTTCAGGATGATTTACTAGAAGTACTGACTCAAGTTTTCAATTATATTCTACAAACCTCGGATAAGATTCCTGATTTTGCATGTCTTTTCTAAAATTTATCTATAAAAAGGAGATGCCTGCTTTTACAAAATTGAGACCTCTTCATCTTCTCAACACGGACTTTAAAATCCTGACTAGAATACTTAGCACATGCTTATGCCGTGTTGCTCCTGATCTTATTGACCCAGCCCAATCGTGCATATTCTGGGACGCTCTATTCACAATTATCTATTTCTCCTAAGAGAGATTTTTGAGGCTAAACAACATAATATTATTTCAGGTTTTGTCTTCTCGCTGGACCAAGCAAAAGCATTTGATTCAGTACAACAGTCCTATTTATTTCAGGTCATGGAAACATATGGTATCCCAACAATCTTTCTCCGCTGACTCACCGGTATATTTTCCCTAGCCTATTTTGCTCCTGTGATTAATGGTTTTGTGGGTAATACTCTTCTCCAGACGGTTGGGATCCGCTAAGGCTGTCCGTTCAGTCCGTTATTATATACTTTGCATTGGACCCAATTGTTCGACAAATTAGATGGGACTCTCAAATTACAGGTTTAGCACATCATCCTGATTTACTCCCAGTGAAGATTACTGCATATGCTGATGACGTAGTGTTATTTGCCCATAATAAAGACTCTGGAGACCGGTCGGTTCAAATATTTCAGGCTTTTTCTTTGATTTCAGGGGGCACCCTTAATCTTCAAAGAGTGTTTCCATTCCTTTAGGTTCTGAGTCTGCAGTAGTGTCTGAAGTGGTTGGTATTAGGGCTTGTACTTCTCTCCAACGAATCTTAGGGATATGGTTCAATGTCATGGACGTAGCAACCTATAACTGGGAAAAATGCCTTTGTATTGGGGAGTATAAGGTCAGACTATGGAAATCATGGAAATTGGGAAAGAGAAAGAGTATTGGTTGTTAAAAAATTTATACTTCTATCTTTTTATTTCTTAGCTATGTATATACCCCTCCCAGACACTTAGAAACAAGACTTTTTAGTGTATTCTTCCAGATGGTCTGGGGCAGCTGCCTCAATCCAGTTAAGCATGACATAACCTACTTACCAGTACATCAGGGAGGACTTGGTATGATTCACCAGATAGCCTTTTTTCTTTCTTTTTTTCTTTTTCACCTTTTTCATAGTGTTCGATACACGTACCATGTTTGTGATACCTGGATCAGCAATGCCATGCGTTCTATAATGGATAATTGGGACACACTCCCACCTACACATTCCCGTGTTTGTTGTTTCCCATCTTATGCTGTGGATAGTTTCCATAAGCTATGGTTTTGGAAACTTACTAAAGCATCCATTTTTAACGCTATCTAGAAAACAACTATATACTACTTTTGTAAATATTACAAGACCAGTGTTACAGTTTCCAGGTTGTCCTTCATCCCGAATGGATTGTTTTTTGGGTATACTTTGAGATAAAAGAACCCCACTGCACATGTGGGATGTTACCTGGCTGTGTTGCCATGGAAGGTTACCAGTCCGGGGAAATCTAAAACACAAATCCTCTCAGGAATGATATTGCCCTAAAACTTCCTGCATTCAAATAGAGGAAACTATGGCTCATTTCTTTTTTTGACTGCAAGGATGCTCTTTTATTTTGGAAAACACTAGCCAATAGGTGGAAGTGGCCATTTCTTAGTAGAATCATGTATCAGATCTTGATTTTGGGTGACTTCTCTGCTCCTTGATGAGATTTTATCCTAGTACTTAGAGTGATTTTTGCTATCTGTAAATACTATATGTGGCAGGCCTGCTGTCAATATGTCTTACAGCAAATTCCAACCTTTCCGCTTTACTATTATACAACAAATCGAAACTGCTTTATTGAATATTATAGAGCTGGAGCATAAACAGCTTCATGCATAACGCTTTACTTCATTTTGGAAACATGCAGATTTTTACACTAGTTGCCAATGCTAGCTATTTGAGATGCAATCACTGTATTTTCATTTTTGTATATTCTTTTTTTTATAATTGATGTATAATGTATATATGACTGTTGTATACTGTCTGGCCTTTTGTTTTGCTTTGTTTGATGCCTTTCTATGCCTGATGTTATGTTTATTTTGCTTAATAAAATGCCACTACTCTTTTTTGATAAGTGCCATGGGATCTTTAATATCCACCTGGACTATCACCAATCCAGGCAGATGGGACCTCGGTTTAATGTCTCATCTGAAAGACGGCACCTCAGAAGTGCAGCACCCCTCTCATGCTGCACTACAGTGTCAGTATTGGGATATTAACCCAAGTGCCAGATGTGGGAACTGAACCCACAGCCCTCTGATCTCCCAGCCTCAGAGGCATGTGTGCTACCTACTGAGCCACTGACACTGACAGCTTAGTATTAGTATTATTATAGTAAATGTAAACTGAAGGAAAAAAATGTCACTGAAGTGGTGATCCATGGAAGCATGGTGTTGTAATAGTAACTACAATGAAGAAAAAAATGTCACTTAAGTGGAGATCCATGGCATCGTGGTGTTGTAATACTACATCTACACCTTTGGTTACACACTGTGCAATGTTTTTGCTTTATCTTGTTTTGAGAGGAGCAATTTTGCTTTGTGGTGTTTTGCCAACTCCATTTTTATGTTGGCTTGCACTTGCGCAGCCAACATATTGCGTTAGTAGCAGAGTTGGAGGCGCGGTCACTGTTGGGCTAATGCAGGTATGCATCAGAAGGTGCGGCCCTCATTCCCCAATTAGCAGCAGGAGGCACTGATCTCATGCATGCCTAATGTGGCCATAACAACAAAGAAAAGGTCTGCTGCAATGAGAGCAAAGCTCTCATGTAGTGTGACCATTACACACTCCTCCTCAGTGCAGGCAACATGGTAGCAGTGACTGCCACCACTGCTGTCACAATGCCGAGAGAGCCCACTCCCATCAGCATAATGTTCCGCCTTTGTTGATTGCCAAGGGGTGCCCAATCCCATCAGCTAAAGCACCCCCTACCCACCAACTATCCCGAATGTCTTTTTTAAAAACCCTGTAAACCAAAAACAGTCTCTCGGCAGTCTCCTGACCCCCCACAACCCACACCCACCCATTGTGCACTCTGCCTCCACACCCCACCGCCACCCCATACTTACCTCCGAGTCTGACGCAATGATCTTCGTGGACCGGGAACACGCTCATCTTCAAAGCCGACTATCTAACTGAGGAAATGCCAGTAAGCTGTATAATGGAATGAATCGGGTTTGGTCAACTTTGATGCATATCTCAGGCATTTTTTTGGAATTTTGGCACCAAATTTTCCACATGGGGTTTTTGAGACCCCTCCTCATAAATTCTGTCACTGTCATGGTGTTATTTGGCCCCGAAAGGTGATTTCATGGTCACTGCGCAGAATCACCTTTTGGCACCAATTAATGAAATGACAGTGCCAGTGTTCATGAGGTGGGCTCTCAAAAAGCCTCTGTTGCTAATTTGGTGGAAAAAATCCCTAAAATGACTGTTTTACAAGCGTGCATTGCACAGTTGCTATGCATGCTCGTAACTTCATGAATTTGCAATATTTTCATGCCAGATTTTTAACACTGGCATTTTTACACACCTCCTTGTGAACAGTAAAGCTGTCATTTTTCACATCCTGCCAAACATGTTTTCAAGGCTCAGCGCAGAGAATAGCGAGGTGCTGTGGGAAATCATTGTTTGGGACAGATTACAAAATGACAGTGAAACTGTTCATGAGCAGAGGTCCTGAAATGCCTATGTTAAAAATTGGTGACAATACTCCATAAAGTGACTGTGTTACTAGCGTACATTGCGCAGTTTGCACGTATGCTTGTAAGTTTTCCAATTTATAATATTTTCACTCCAGATTTTCAACATTGCCATTGTTCTGCACCTTCTTATGAACAGTATAGCTGTCATTTTTCACATCCTGGCTGAAATGTATTTTCGCTGTTCCAGCACAGAACAGCGTGGTCGCTGAGGGAAATCCGTGTTCAAGACACATTATGAAAATGAAAGTGACACTGTTCATTAGCAGAGGTCCTAAAATGCCTATGTTGAAAATTTGATGATGAAAGTCCATAAAATAGTGTTTTCTGAGTGTGCGTTGCGCAGTTTGCATGCACGCTCTAAACACCCAATGCCTGTCGCCGCCTCCTGGGTGAGGGTGGGGTTGGCATCACTTTAACACTTCACTGCCATTCTATTATGCATCTCTACCTCTGCTGCTACCAAAGCCAATGCCAGCGAGACAACATTCAGCATTGATAAATGCTTGATTTATCATGCTATATTATGTTTTGCTCAGTTTACATGGAACCTTTTCTATTTACTGTCATGAATAAGTTGATTTTTATCCTTTGCTAATTCTGCTCCCCAAATGGACAGCTATCTAGCGTCATGAGTCAGGTATCTCCCCTTATCTTTAAAACAGTATTCCTGTTATGGAGATGAGTCCAAAGCATGAGCTCACCAGTCACCACCAACAGGTACCTTCTGAAAGATTGTTTTGTGACGGCAGAAAGAACAATACTCATTCTGCTTATGCTGTCCATTCCTCTTCTGACAAGATGTTTTAGATCCATAGGAAGTTATATTGTTCAAGTCTTGGCACCCAGTGCAATTAAGAAACATATCTGTACATGCTGTATTTTTGTACTTTTCTAATCTAATTATCTGTATTATGAATAACTCAATAGTTAATAGTTTGCACTTTTGCACCATTTGGTGCTTCACACAGTCCTCTTTGTACTCACACTGTAAGAGTCCAATGAAATAACAGTTTGTTGAGGTTGTAGGCTACATAATGATGTGATACTGGATGACTCTGCCCCTGAAGAAGCCTTGGTTTGAGATGTGATATGTAGGTGTGACAGCCCAGGCTCTGGTTATGTTTTGTATTCAATAATAAAATTGTTTTATTGTAACAACTGGATCTAGGTGTGCATAGCCCTCTTTGTAGTTCCATGTGGGAGTGGTCATTGAAGCCACCCAGAGTGAAAGATAGGGGATAAAGAGCAGTTGCAACCTTTGACTGCCCTTTTTCTTTTCCTCCCATGGATGAAAATCCCACCTCCCATCCTCATGAAAGCAGTGCATGACTTGGGGCCATGTAGTGCAGACCCTCTTTATCACACTAGGAGCAACCACATTAGGGTCAGGGAGGAATTTACATTGTTTTCCCCAGACTTGGAACTCAGTGGGGTTTTTTTCACATTTTGTTTATCTCCACCAAATGATGGTGGGCATGAATGTCTGCTGTTCAACATTTCACAGCTAAAAACATTAGGAGAAACTCTGATCATGTTGTATACCAGAACAGGGGAGTGGGACCTGCACTGAGAGTGGGCAGGTCCCCTAACCAGGAAGGCAGTTGCTACTGGACTTACATCCTTTATGGATGGGTTCTGGTGACCCTCTTTGGAACAGTCCACGAGGGAAAAGATCTTGCATTGCACAGTAGGTGTACCCAGCCTCTACCAGTTGAGGCCCAAACCCCTTTTGGTGAACCACAATCCTGAGTTTCTGTAGATATCTTTAATTAACATATGCCTACACCCACTTGCCTCTAAATTTGAACATGGACAGTTATTGAAGGAAAAGAGAGGTTTTGATAGAGAATTGACCCAACACAATTTAAATGCAATGCTACAATCGACTGACTTATGAGTATACAAGTGAAAATAAGTTATTTGAGAAGGAATTTCTTTAAGAATTTTTTTGTCTCAGGGTTCTAAAATCAATAACTTGGAGACAACAGCTGGATAAGTTAACAGACTGTTTGAGAGAGTGCTAATGGAGTGAAACTGCCAATTTTATCAGAACAGAGAAGGAGACACTGCAGAGCAGAAGTGATAGCATGCCCTGCTTTGTTTACAGTGCAAGAAGTCATCTGTACATAGGATAAGCGATAGGTATGCAGTGGAAGTTCTTTATTTCTGATCAGTTATAGGAGATGTCATGATTTATAAAACTTAGTCTTATTCCATATACAACAGTTTACAACAAACACTATGATGTACAGTACATCCATCATAGTATAGATCTGTAAGCAGAAAACTGAAAAACACCACACAATGGGCAACCACTGTTATTATTATTAAAGGTATTTATAGAGAGGTATCCTTTAAATATGGGGACTAGCATACCAAGTGCATGCAGGCATAGAGACCCAAGGGAAGTTAACTGAAGTTTCCAGGGATGGGGTAGGTTAAGTAGCACACAGAGATCCCTCCCCTCCAGTTTAACAAGTACAGTGAGATCTCTGATTTGCTCAGACTGGCAGGATATTCCAATTATGACTCACGTGGATCTATCTTCTGGTAGCACAGTAATACCTAAAGAACAAACTGGGATATTCCATAAATTTTGTTGTTAATTTATAACACTTCTTTACCAGGAAAACCGCACACAGATAAAGTCACTTGTTTTCAAATGACAGTGGGGTCACTTAATATTAAGCTCATTATTTAGATTTAAATACAGTAATAAGAAGTCTGTTCAAAGAAAATTGCATACCAAAGTTATCCCATGTGTTTATGAGTTGGTGTTATCACTGGTCCACAAGCACCCTTAAATCTTTTTGAAAGCTGTATAAAATATTTATGGAGATATGAAAATATTAAATGTTTATCAGAACAATGAGCGATGATACTGTAACTCATTCAGGGTCAGCTATTTTTTCCCCAATTGTTTAACCAGGTGAGAAACATACTAAGCAGAAAGCTTGTTTACAGGTGCAACCTGGAGCACAGGGAAGTTAACTGACTTGCTCAGGGCCACACAGTATGCAAGTGGGGGCTGTGGGATTCAAACCCCGGTCTCCAGATTTACAGCTCAGAACCTTAAACCACTGCACTATACTGCCTCCTATTTATGTACAAGAAGTACAAATCCATGCAGTTCCTAATAACTGTTGTTTCCACTTCTATGCGCAGATACCAGAGTAGAAAAAAATCAAAATGTCACTATTTGTTATTTCTGCAGTTGACTCAGTAACTGTTAGTTTATATTTCAGTAAACAGAATTTTACATGTTGCTGTACATTAAATATACTGCAACTTCCAAAATCCTTACCAAGGTGCTGTTAGCCAGAATATACAGTGTTAATATCAACTACATTCAATAGCATTTCTCCTGCCAGATATTTATACTAATTTACTGACTGACACCTGCTGCTGGTAAATCCTACACAGAGCAAATTGAACTTGTATGTCCCTAAGCAGAAAACCAACACATTGACATGGTTCTGAGGATACTTGATAGCTTACCTCAACAGATTTGTTTCTGCCTCCCAACCCATTTTCAGAATAGAACTTTGGCATCATAATGTGATTCTTGACAGGACTAAGGTAAATTCATCATGCTGAAATGAAATGTTTCTGGCATATGTCTACTCAGCAATGATCAATCCACATGTACCATATTTTGAAAACTGTTAATAGTTCCAGCTGAGAAACAATGTTTTTATTAATACATGCTTATTATGTTTCATTAAATCAGAATGGAATTACCCATCTGCAGTAAGTGTAGCATGTGACCCAGTCTGCCAAATAAGACAGGAAGAGTTGTGTTTTTAAGCTTATTAAAAGTGTATGGCATAGATTTCATTTTGTTCACATCAGCTACATAGGAAGTTGAGGCAAAGGGTGCAGTACTATGCATACATTTAAAATAATACTTCGACATGTGGCTATATATAACAGGATTCTTGCTTTAAATCCTTTGACACAGTTTTAAACTTACTACTGCCAGATAACTTATCTGTCTTAAATAATTGGCTTCTAGAAACCAATTTTGGATTTCAGAAGAGTAGAACAGAGGACCGATTATAAAACATCTGGCAATGGGCATGGAACTAAATGGTGTGCACAACTTGCCAGTGCACTATTAAATAACATACCCACAACCTATGAGGAGAAACAACTACAGTATATTTAACAGTTTCTCTGCAAGGGTGCCACTGTCCCTTGGCTGTGCACATGCTACTATTGTAGTGGTGGGCCATTATTTTCTACAGCACCTTTCCAAACCTCAAAGTACTTTACATATGTGCAACCAGAGCAATGTAAAAACAATAAAAATAATACAAAACTTATTTAACAAAAGATAACTATAGATACACAAAGTTCAAGCATTGAATGGTGCAGTAAAATATGTGTTACCTGCAAATGAATCAGAAAAATTATAGTCATACATGGTCTAGCACTTTGCACACAAAAACAGTGGAAAGCTGTCATAAACTGGGAAAAGGGTCACAAACTGGGTCCCAGGTATACAGGCTATGCATCTTCTAGAAATAATACATATAGACAGATAGATTATACAGGAGCAGTACCACCTGTATATTATGGGTCAGAAGACAGTTTAGTGTTAATCCCTAATGCGTACAACATGGCTTTTGTGGGTTCAATTTACTTGAAATATGGTATTTGTGGAGTAAGCACCAGGATGTTGGGATTTTGTACATTTTGTAGCAATCGGTTTAATGGTTAAAAGTTATAGAAACACACAAAATCCCCACAGTAAGATATTTTTTTAATAACATAAAAAGTATTGTGATTTGAAATGTGAAACAGGTTTGGTAGAGTGAGGATTGGGGAGCATCTGGGATCCAGTGACCACAGCACCATATGATTTGAGAAGAGTGGACGAAAACAAGGATGTGGAGAACAGGTGAGGAGTAACTGAAGAGGCCATTCTAGGGTCAACTAAGTTATTCCTGAGAATGGTTACCAAGAGTCAGGCAAAAGAAACCAAGCAGATTCTCAAAGAAAGTCAGGGAGGCAGTGAGGGCTAAAAAAAGGGCCTTCATTAGACACAAAGAGTGTCAGGGAGATGAGGGATGGAGTGAATATCAGTTAAGGATGAGGGAGGCCAAGAAGGCAGTCAGGGATGCAAAAACAATATGAAACCACAGTACAATATTGTGGAAGAGCTCAAAGCAGGAACGGTCCTTTACATTCATTAGGTGAAAAGGAAGACAAAAGGGGATGTTATTGGGCTTATGGGGGCAGGGTAATAGAAAAAGATGAGCAGAAGACAGCCATTCTGAATGGCTACTGTATTCACAGAGGGGGATAGTGGGACCTTGCCTGAAAGTGGCATGAAGGCTGCTACAAGAGGGATCCCAGAAATTGGGAAGGTGCTGCTTATGGGAAAAAGGGTCAAAAAAAGGCTAGCAGCTCTAGAAATAATAAAATACGCAAAAGCTGGACAGGATGCACCCAAGGGAGTTCCAGAAATTGGCATTGGAACTGGCTGTACCTTTGGCAGGGTTATTCAATAGCTCCCTACAGTCAGGAGTGGCTCCAAAACATTGGTGGGTAGCCCTGGTCCACAAGCTAGGAGTTTTACCTCCATAGCAGATAAACAAAATGGAGACACTAGTCAAAGGGGAGCTAGTGGTCTACCTGGAGAGAAATGGGTTTCAGGATAATAAGCAGCACAGGTTCATTGCAGGGAGGTTTTGTCAGACTAAAGTGTTAGTCTTCTTTGATTGGGTAACTAGTGCAGTGGACAAGGGAATAACAGTAGATCTGCTCTACTTCGAATTCAGAAAGCATTCAGCTCAGTGCCACACAGAAAGTTGCTGAAGAAGTTAGAGCATCTGGGAACAGTGAAAGATTTAGTTAGATGGGTGGGACTGGGAAGCTGGCAAGTGGGAGACAGCAGAGGATAGTGGTAAGTAGGGTGAAGTTAGGGGAAAGGCAGGTTACACAAAGGTGCTACAGGTTTCATTCCTGGGGCTGGTACTCTTCAGTATATTCATTACTGACACATGAGAAGGAGTACAAGCAAGATGACTCTTTGCAGATGACACTACACCTTCTGGCATGGTAGACAGTATGGAAGGGGCTCAGGAGCTGCAGAAAGTCCTGCAAAAATTAAAGAAGTGGTCGAGAGTTTAATGCTATGTGCCTGTTCACTTTCTTCTTGTAACTGACACGGAACCTACAAATGAGAATCCACTCACAGGTGTTCTCCAAGATATCATTAAATTAAAAAATTAAAAGAGTTTGGCAGATGAAATTCATTATAAAGTGTGGGGGAGATACAATTGCGGTCACACCCAATGCTTATTAGGTTATTCATGTCTACCAAGCTAGAGATCCAGGAACATTAGCATCCAAAACAGCAGACAGTAGCTCTGTCAACCAGTAACCACACTTTAGGCTTAGAATCAATGGCCCCCTGCCAGCTTTTTCAAGGGGAGTGGTCCAACTCAGTTTTGCAGTTTAACATTTTTTATCTTGACCCAGCAGCTCACACAGTGCGTAACAGTTCAGGCACTACAGTGAAGATCTACACTACCCCTTGGAAAAGCTTCCAGGGGACCAGAGAAATGTTGGGGGCAAGTAATTTTGGTGGTTAGCATAACAGTAAAGATGATTTGTAAAAAAAAAAAAAAAAAAAAAAGCATGGTTAAATGGTTGCTAGAGCTACTTTCTGCAATTTTAGATGACATACTATGCCAAAAAGTGCAAGTTGATGTACAAAGCGAAGCAGAATTGCAGGACGGAATATTGAATGGGAGGGGAAAAGCTGGACATTACCACAGAGGAAAGGGATTTGGGAGTCATCATAAGCAACTCCCTAAAGCAATCGGGTGAATGTAACAAGGCCTACAAGGCAACTGGTATGTTGCGATATATTGGGAGGGGGTTTGACAGCAGGGGGAAGGAGGTGATACTGCCTCTCTGTAGATCACTGGTGAGGTTTCATCTCGAGTACTGTACCCAGTTCTGTAGCTCCAACTTAAGAAAAGACAAAGAAAGGCTAGAGATGATACAGTATGAGGTAACCAAAGTGATTAGTACCAACATGGCAAATTCTGAGAACCAGCTTAAAGCAGCAGTACTACCGAATCAGGAAGTTATCTATCAAAATTCTGCTTTTTGGCTGTAAGCATGAGGCCAAAGTTCCAGTTTCCATACCTGTAAATGTTTTTTTTTTTAGTCATCTTTAGTTTTGTAGATATTTGCAATTTATTTGAATTGTTGTAGCGCTACAACAAATATGGCGCCTATCTAATTTTCAGCTGTGCTTTTTCTACAGGTCACATCATGTCTTTTGACAACAGCAGAGGGACTCTCTGCTGACCATTCCCGATGTCTCTGCAAGTCATACACATGTGCAGTTGGCAGCATATGGGCTTCCAGTGCAAACTTGATAAGCAGATCTAGGACTATTGAGGTAACAGTAGCAAATAAACCAGCCAGTAAATTATGCAACTACCTTGTCTCCTCCTTATCCACTCCCTAAACCTTGAATTTCTCCACCGTGCCTTCTTCTCCCTTACCCTTTCCCCTCTTCCTCCTTCCCCACCTCATTCAAGGGGGCAGAACTCCCACTCCATTCTCCTTTTCCTCCTTTTTCTCCTCCATCTTGCTGGCAACATTAAACCCAATCCTGGCCCCCTTCTCCCTTCTCTCCACCATGCTCCCTAAAAACCTTATCACTGTCCACCTTAATGCTAGGAGCCTCCTTCCATAAACTTGACCTCCTTAATATCTGTATCTCTCAGTACTCTCCTGGCCTCTTGTTTATTTCTGAATCCTTGCTCTCTGCCTAAATACCTGACTCCAGCCTGGTTTTCTCAGACTATGACCACAGAACCTTGGTATGCATAGTGGTGGTGTTGTCATGTATGTCCAGCAGAACCAATCCTGTTCCGTCACCTTCAGAGAGCTAGTCCCGTCATCTCATGAGCTTCTTCTAGCCAAGATATCCTTCCCTTCCACTCTTTCTACCTTTGTTGGTGTTTTCTATGCCTCTTATAAAATCTGTTTCTCCTCCATGGTTAAATCCCTTTGGTCTCTCGTTTCTCATGCTGCTTCTGGTGAGCTGATCCTCTAGGGGACTTCAATACAAATTGGCTCTCCCCTGCCTCTGGGCACACCCTCCACTGGATTGAGTCCCTAAATCTCTCACAACTAATCACAGAACCCACTTGGCATAATCTTCACTTTTATAATCACTCCCTCCTGGACTGGGTGCTCTCCTTCCACTCCCACCATATCATTGAAGCAGGCATTCTGCTGGATGCCTTCAGTGACCACTGCATCATCTACTCTATCAGGAAAGTGAATCCATTCATCCTGCCCACAAGTATATTTGGTGCAGACCACTCAGATCTCTTGACACTAATGCTGTTCTAAATGATCTTTCTGCATCTGACTGGTACCATGTCTATTCTGCCCTCTTCCTCTTCCTTGTCATTTATCTACACTTGGAACATTCACATCCTTCTTAAAATGTCCAGGTCCCATGTTTATTCTACCCTAGAAATTGACACTGCCCTCTCCCTCTTCCATGTCATATTTATCTACACTTTTTAACATTCACATCCTTCTTAAAATGTCCTGGCTTAAACACTTGGACCACTCTTGGGTTACAGCTGAACTTATCAAGTCACAGGACCTGGTTTGGGCATGTTGCAAATCCTTTCAGTCCCTGTCTGACCTCCTGTCTTACAGGTCACTCAGGGACTACTGTATGAAGGCTGTCAGTACTGCGAAGGCTCACTATTTCAAATCAAACCTCCAGTCTAACTTTTAACTCCCTCTCAAAATTCTAGCAGGCTAACCATTCCCTCTTTGATTCCCCTGTCCAGTCAACTACCCCACCCTCCTGGTTGATGGCTCACTGGTCTCTGATCCTCCCTCCATGGTTACTCACTTTAATAAATTCTTCACCACTTATGCGCTACCCTGTCCTCCATCTCCTGGTCACCTCCCTCCCCCAACCCCTGCTCCTGCTGTCTCTTCCACATCTCAATCTCCTAAAAGCTTCCAGTTCCTTCCATTTTCTCCCCATGAAGTCTTCCTTTTCCTTACTTCATATAACCCTTCTAAGTCCAGCACTGATGGGTTGGACCCCAGATGTCTACATGTCTTTGCTATGGCCTTTACATCTCCACTTGCTCACCTTCTGAACCTCTCCTTCCTCAGTGCTGTCCCTCAGGCCCGTAAGGTTGCAAACATTCTGCTTGTGCACAAAGGGGGTGACCCCTCCTCCCATGGAAACTTTCCTGCCAATCTCACTTCTTCCCTCTCTTGCAAAGCTGCAGGAGACTGTTGTCTATTGTCAGCTAGCTGATTTCCTATACTCCTCTAAATTCCTCTTCCCCTTCCGGTCTGGCTTTAGAAAGCACCACTCCACCATATCCTCCCTGCTGTGAGTAATTGACTCTATCCTCATTGGGATGGAGAAGGGACATATCACAGCAGCAATTTTGATCGATCTGGCCAAAACCTTTGACTCAGTGTCCCACCCTCTCCTCCTAATCAAGAAGCTGACCTTGGCTGGCCTTTCTTATTGCCCACTGTTGACTGGTTCCTGTCATAACTCACGGGCCATCAACAGTTGGTACAATTAGGAGACATTCTGTCCCTTTCCCTCATCATCCTAGCAGCGGTCCCACAGGGCTCAATCCTTGGCCCTATCCTGCTTTCAATTTTCCTAAATAACCTCCCCTCTGTGTGTGTCTCCTTACAAATCAACATACATGTGGATAACACAGTCATTTACACCTCTGGACCTTCAGCTTCAACTGTGGAAAGTCTGCTCCTGCATAACTTCCATAACATACTGTGCTGATTCCACACCAAACAACTCAGGGTCAGCACCAAGAAGACTATGTCTATGAACTCTGGCACCAGCCAGAAACTGGTCATGCTCTCACCCTCCCCTGATTTCTCCATGCTGGGTGATGCCCTTCTGGATGTTGTCCCTGCCTTCAAGAATCTTGGTGCATGGCTAGATATCAGGATTGACTTCTCTGCCCCTACTGACACCATCCATGCCAAGCTTCACCCTAAATGTGGTGCCCTGTACTACAATAAGGACTGCCTGTCCCTCCAAGTCTGCCAGGAGCTGGTAACCAAAATGGTTCTCCTGGGTTCAACTGTGTGGGTGTGGTCTATGTCACCACTCCTTCTCCCTCCCTTTCTAGACTGGATACCCTCTGCAATGCCTTCAGTCATTTTGCTACCAACTCTCACCTCTGCACTCATCACTGCTCCCTCTATTACTCCCTGTTCGTTCTCTCACTACTATCTTGTCTCCAGTCCCACTCTGTCCCCCTTATTGATAAACATTGATTTGGATCCCTTCTCTCCTACCATTTCTCACTCATTTCTCCTGCCCCATACTCTTCCTACTGTTTCTGCTCCAGAGATTCCCATACCATCTCCTCTCCCAACCCTGACTCATCTGCTGGGCAAGCTGCTTTCTTCTACCATCTCCCCTCCTTCTGGAACCAGCATCCCTCTCCACCTCTTACACTCACTTTCTGCCTTTAGATGCCAGATAAGGCATCGTCCTGCTCCCCCCGTTTCTGCCTATCCACCTTAACTTTTAGTCCTCTTTCTTTTTAACCCCTCTAGCTTGGATCCCCATTACTGTTGCAAATTGTGATTCCACCCTTGGTCTGTCCTTGGACCCCTCTAGCACTGTTGCCTACCCAATCAGGCATTAAGCACTTTCACTATTTCTTATACAGGTGTCAATTTCTTATTGTGTTACATCATGCTGGTCTTTTTGCACTTGATATCCATGTGCTCCTATGTCTGTAATGTTGCCTGTGTAACCACAATCTCATCATGTACTATAATCTTTATTCTCTCCTTATTCACCGCCACCCCTTCCCCCAGATCACACCTGGAAATGAACTTTGGCTCAGTGTTCCTTTCCTGGTGACCCATTTTTAAATAAATAAAAGGTATATTGTGAGGAAATGTTTAGTAGGAATGACAAATGAAGAACTTGGGGAGAGGAGTGGAAGATGGCAGGGACAGAATCAATGGGGATGTTATAAAGTTTTATTTTTCAAAGAGAGTGTTCAATCCTTGGAACAGTCTAGCAGTAGAGGTGGAGGGTATATGAACAATTAATGGTTTTAAACAGAGCTGTGACCAAGTAAAAGGTTTAATAATTACACAGCGCGTAAGCAGTAGGGCAGGATGCAAGGAGGATGGTGAGGGCGATTATTTTGAGTAGACAATAGGTCCCAGGGTTGGACAGGGTAAAACATGGAAGACTGAATGAGGTAAAAGTCTTTGCCTGCTCATATTTCTTATGTTTCTAAGAGTCTGGCCCAAGCATGACTCTTAATAATGTTACTTTTTTTTAAAAAGGTCTCATTTTTGAGCTATTAAAAAAATTGTTTTAGTTTTTGTGCATGTGCAGTCACAAAAATGAACATTCAAAGGATAATGAATATTTGCAAAACTATTTTTTGAGGTGTCATCATTTGAAAATGTTTTTGTGAGATAAAGCTTTAGGATTTGTAAGAGAAAGCAGTCATGAAACAAAAACAAATACTTGCTTACTGTGCTAAAAACAGGGACCTGCAGTGGAAGAGAGTTTTCAGACTTGTGTGATTGTGAGTTTACAGTGAAATGTAGATTTCTGGTTAGTTGTGGTCATTAAATATTATAATTTTTGGTGGAAACAGTTAAAGATTTATGGGTGACAAAACCAGAAATATATATTTTTTTGTTTTGTGTATTAGCATTAGTGAGGTGTGTGTATGATTTCAAAATATTTTTCTTTCGTGATTGTTTGAAACACCAGCAGTTAAGTGCACTTTAAGAATTTGCAAATGAGGTGAATTTCACAACAGAAACTTGTGTGTTCACCAGTTTAGGGTGTGAGTGATTTCCCTTTTATGTTGTTATGTGGTAAAATGTCAAATGTTTGACAAAAAAATTATAATTCTTTGAGATACAAGTGACAAAACCAAAAATATTTATTTTCTTTAGTGAAATAGATTTTATGAATTGATGAAATGGTTTTGTGATTTTGTTTTTGTGCGTGAGTCAGAAAGGAGTTTTGGGAAACATTTTGCTTTGCTTAGGAATATGTTATTGGTGATGGTGGTGGCGGGGGGAAGGGGGATGAGCCAGTGGCTGAATCAAGAAGATGCAGAGGAACCGAGCTCTTTATAGACTTTACATACAAAACCCTCTTTAGATATTAAAGACCTACTTTTATAACAAAACCTTAATGCATTCAACTAGAAGAAACTGTGCTGAACATTTTAATACCAGATGAGGATCTTTTAGCAGCATGGGTTGCAGTAATCAAAGTGTGACAGAAGAAGAGGGAGCCTGTGCAAAAGCAGACACGCTGGGGCCCACTGCTATAACAGAGACACCACCTCCAAATGAGGAAGGGCTGCAACCATTCAGTTCCACCCTCCTCAAAGCTATGCAAGCAGTTGATAAACAAATGGCAGACTTTGCCATAAACATCAAGTGCTGGAACTCAAAGCAAATGTTGGCAAGTGATTACAAAAGCAGATAAGGCAGTACATGTAACCTCAGGGCTTGTGAATGAAAATACCTTGCTCTAGCAGAGGCTGAAACATTTCAGGAACCTATCCTGGGCTCTGAATTTCATATTGATTGGATTACCAGAGGGAGTAGATGTGGATAACCTGAGAAATGTTGCTGGATGCTGGCTATGAGTCATTGCAGTTTGACAAAGTGCCAAGGCATTTGAAGGAGTATAAGATAATGCCTTAGCAAGCCAAGGGATCAGATTAGAATAACCATACCATTCTTTCAGTGCTGTGAAGTTTGGAAGAGTGAGAAGTGGTGTTAGAAGCCACCAAACATCATGAACAACTGAACTAGGAGGAAGTGCTGGTGCACCTGTACATGGAGCTCAATTTTGCTACGAGAACTAGTCACAACTGGAGTACTGCATGCAGTTCTTGTTCCCCTATTAAAGAAATATGTTAAATTAAACCATCATTCAAGTCAGGATCAAGGAATGAAGTAGGGAATTACCAACCTATTTCCTTCCTTGCTTCCCTCTCCAAAATCATTGAAAAAGTTGTTCATATACAGCTCACCACCTTCTTGACCATCATAACTTGCTCTCTGTTGCTCAGCATGATTGGAGATCTGGACATAGCACCGAAATTGTCCTAGTCAGGTTCACCAGTGATATCCTCAAAGCAAGCGATAAGGGCACAGGCTCTGTCTTCTGGGACCTGACCTAGGCATTCGACCTGGTACACCATTGCCTTTTCCTGGACACCCTTAAGGGCTTTCACATATCAGAAAACCTCATCAAATGAGTCAGAAGCTACCTCTCTGGCAGATCACAGAAAACTAATATCAATGGTCATTTTTCTGCTGAATGTCAGATTAAATACGGGGTATCCCAAAGCTCCATTCTAGTCCCGCTCTTGTTCTTGCCCTTCATCAGTAATCTCCCTTCCATTTGACAAACCACCCAACTAGTTCCTTACGCTGACATAAGGGCCAGTACACAGGCTCTGTCTTTTGGGACCTGACCAAGGCGTTCAACCTGGTCGACCATTACCTTCTCCTGGACACCTCCATAGGCTTGCACATATCTGAAAACCTTATCAGATGGGTCAGAAGCTACCTCTCTGGCAGATCACAGAAAACTAATATCAATGGTCATTTTTCTGCTAAATGGCTAATTAAATATGGGGTATCCCTGGGCTCCATCCTAGGCCCGTCCCTGTTCTCGTTCTTCATCAATAACCACCCTTCCATCTGCCAAACCACATAACTAGTCCTTTACACTGACAATGCAGCCCTCTACTGCAGAGAAACTAACCTTGATACAATCTCCAGTGTCTTGCAGGCTGACTTCAGCAAGCTACACACTTGGTTCTCTGCCAAAGGCATGATTCTGAACTCCAGGAAGACGAGGTTTATGATCTCAAGAAAATCCCCAGTCATGGGCCGATCCTGCTCAGTCAATCCTGGTAACACCATAGAACAATTCTATAAATTCAAATACCTTGGACTGTATTTAGACCCTTGCCTGACCTACAATATCCATATTACCAACCGCATTCAGAAAATCCATATGAGGCTAGGTCTCTTATACTGAATCAGAAAGTTCCTTATCCCCATCCCTAGGCTATGCCTAGCCAGCTCCCTTCTCCTGCCCCTCCTTGATTATTGCTCTACTGTCTAGCCCCCCACAGCACATTCCCCTTTTCTCCAAACTCAGGACTACATACAATAAAATTGTATGCTTCGGGACTGGCATCCCCTGGATGACCCATCACTGTACCCTCTATGCCTCCTTCAACTGGCTCACCCTTGAAGGCAGGTTCCAACTTAAAATGCTTTCTTTCCTACACAAAGTTCACCATAACCTACTGCCAATCAGTGTTAACTCCCTTTCCCCTTATCTGTTCCCAAGCACAGTACTAGAGGGGCCACCTGTCATATCTTCAACACCCCTTTTTATGACACTAAGCATGCACAGAACTCCTTCACATACAAGGGCCCTAGGTTTTACAATAAACTGCCCCTGAACTTCAGGCCTGCAGTTCAACTGGCTCATTCACCTCCTGTCTCAAAGACCACCACCTTCAATCCACCACCTGTGCCTGACCCTGTAAGTAACCCCCCTGAATTCCACCAACCCTTGAGTTACTTTAGAGCTTATAAGTATCTGTATATTGGCTCTGTTGTCACATGCTCTGTATTTTTTCCTTTTTTTTTTCAAACTTAACTTTATTGAATTTTATCAGTGTAACCCATCCCCACTGGCCTCCCTTGTTTAACTAGCAGGGCTGCTCCTCTCACCACATGGCACCAAAGAGAGGGATGGGGGTTGTCACTACAGTTCAGTTTACTAGTACATTTCCTTCTGAACCTGCCATGCACAGACAGGCCAACCAAGTGTGGCAGCTACCTGAGACACACATGGGTGGTACCATTTACCATGGCCATCAACCTGGGTCCCTGGGAGAAAACGTTTGCTCACAATTATGCTAGTCTTATACTTCTGGTCAGGGGCACCCAAGTAAATCCAGACACAGTGGAAGCAATAACAGAACTGTCTAAACCAGGTTAGGATTCTAGAGTGTGATGTTTATTCACATACACAGAGAATAATCACACAGCAAAGATAGACCCCCTCAGGGCTACTCCTACTGGTAATGAAATTACTGAGGTACAGAGAACACACACACAGCAAACCCTCGGGTTCTGACTTGAACAGCGAACACTCTGGTTCTGAATAAGGAGATTGGCACACACAGCCAGTACTAGGAGACTTTCCCATATTTCATGAGGAATTACTGGTGGCACCCTCGACCACCAAAGAGCACATACAGGCTCACAGAGAATCCAATCCACGTCTGGTAAACTATTTTCTTCAGGCACTTGCCAAATGCACTGAGAAAACACAGGTGCCTAAACTGAACCAAGAGAGGTAACTATGGTTACTCCAGGTGGGGGTGTCTCCCACCTTTTGCTTCCAAATTCATAGTCGGCCATTCATCTGGTTAATAACACCCTCACAGAAAACTTGTAGGTACTATCTTGAAATGTCTTTCACATTTAACATACTACATTACACACCTCTGAGGTGTCAGAAAGTTAAAAGTTCTGTAATTGGCAAAGTCTGTTCACTAGATCCCAACTTTAGCAGACACTTTTAAACAGAAAACAGTCTAGGTGACAGGATTCCTTTGTCAGAGAAAATTCACCACAAGGAATGCAGGTGCCCCGGGGCTTCTCCAAACAAATGTTACAGGTACTCAAAGAGCAGTTGAATCTCAGGCAGCTTCAACACAGTCCAGACTGTACCAGGGGATTGCTACTGAATCCTGGAATCCACCCCATCCCTCCTGGGATGGGGCACTGTGAAAACCACTTGGCTTGGTTTCCAGCATTTCACCACTAGGTTGTACTGGCTCACACTAGGGTGAGAAACAAACAAAAACACTACTGGTAGCTCTCTGACAGAGCTAAAGAGAGAGGCTGCATTACCAGCAACCTCCTCCACTGACTCCAACTGCAGACTAACTACACTCTAACTGAACATTCTAAAGCTGTTTCCCTTAGCTAGCATTCCAGTGGCTTATGCTGCTGTGACAGTTCCAAGTGACATCATCACTCCAGCTCAGCTGAGACTGAAAAACAGAGTGTGACACTGTGAAATCCATTTACTTGGCATTTCACAAGCTGCCTGTCCCTGCCTGCCACTGATTCTATTGGGATTCTAGTAACCCTTGGGGACAAGGGGGTTACATCAGTACAGGTTTACATAGGAATGGGAATCATACACTGCTGAGACAAAAAAACAGCATAACCAGAGTGAGCACTATAACATCTTGAAAGGAATATATAGGACATTCAAACTGGAATGTTTACATATTTGTTTTTCTACTCTAGATGGTTCTGTCATATACACTGTTCCTATTGTAAATACAGTAAAATTTTGCAAATATTTGGTGTGATATTCAAGGCAGTTGCACAGTGCGCAACTGAGATGCACCTGTGCAAGTGCAGAAGTGCGCCAATGAGTGATATTCAGTGGAAGCAGATACGTGGCTCAAATCGCAGTGCACCAATGCTCAACCCTAATGAATGCATCTGCAAGTGTGGGGGGCATAGCCATGAATAAGCGGTGCAGTGCGATATTCAACAGGAAGCCGATGGCGCAAGAGTGGAGCGAGAAGGGCATGTGTGGGGCAAACTTGAGCCCATAAAAAGAGGGAGCAAGAAAGGGATGGAGGTTTGCGCCACAGGGGAGTGGGACAGAGAGAGAGAGAGACACACTGGCCAGGCAGGACAGCAGGAGGGGTGCAAGACAGAGACAGGAAGTGCCACAGAGTGCGGGACAGGGTGTGTGACCCTGAAGGTGCCCGTGTGTGTGTATGTGTGTGTGAGACAGCAGTGGGGGCAGCAACTGCAGCATGAGCCTATGAGCCCAGTCATAGCAGTGGCAGTGAAAGCACCCGGATGGGCGGGAGGTGAAGGCCACAGCCAACAGGCCACCAGCAGGGACCCCAACACAGTTGCATGTCCAGTGCAGAGTCACATGCAGCAGCACTCAGCCGGGGGTGCCAGGGGAGACAGCCGCACAGAAGGGGCAGGACATCCCAGGCCATGGCCAGTGCCATCTTCCAGATGGAGGCAGTAATGAGGGGTGTGAGGAGGCAGGAGGCAGAACGAGAGCAGCATGGCTATGGAAGGGCCCGTCGGTGGTATGCCTGGAACAGGTGGTACCATGTTCTCATCACCTATGAACAGTACAGTGACACCAAGATTGTGGGCCAGTAGCACCTGAACTGGGCAATTCTGAGGCAGCTCTGTGAGCTATGCAGTGATGAGATACAGGCACCCACAAGATGGAGCCATGCCCTGTCAGTGGAGATCCAAGATGACAGCTGTCACGTGCCTGCTCACCATGGGTACCTTCCAGAGACCAACAGAGAACACCACAGGCATAACCCAGTCAGCCACATCATGGTTCCTCACACAATTCCTCAACTCTCTGCTGCCACATGCTGCAGAATACATCAAATTCACCAGCACACAGGCAGAGTGTACAGTGAAAATTCAGGAGTTCCACAGGGTGGTACGTATGCCTGGCATGCTAGAGGCCATTGACTGCACCCACGTAGGCTTCCACACACCACCAGGGCTGGAGGGGTAGCGTACATCAACAAAAAGGGCTACTCCAGTGTCAACCGCCAGGTTGTGTGCGATGCCAGGGGGCACAAAATCAATGTCTGTGCCACACACTCTGGTGAAGCACACGATGCCTTCATCTGGCACCAGTCAGCACTGTGCCACAGGTTTGAGAGTGGGGTCATCCCCACTGGCCACCTGATAGGTGAGTACGCAGCTAGAATGGGTAGCCTAGCACAACAGGGTGGGGCATGGGGAGATGCTAGGCCTGGGGCATCAGAGGGTGTGGTGGGGAAGGCAGGGGGAAGCTACACAGACCACCATGCTAACCACACATGTCAACACACAGGTGACAGCGGATACCCACTCTGGCCCTGGCTGCTCACCCCATATCAGCACCCATCGACCCCAGCACAGGAGCAATACAATGAGGCACATGCCAGCACATGGAACATCATCGAGTGTGTGTTTGGGCTGCTGAAGGCATGGTTCTGTTGCCTTTCCTGGTCTGGTGGTGCCCTACAGTACAGCCCCTCAAAGGCCTGTGGCCTATTCCTGGCCTGCTGTATGCTACACAACATGGCCACCAACTGTGGGATAGCTGTCGAGGTCGAAGAGAGGAACAGCAGTGGGGACGATGTGGCCACCGGTCCATGTGGTGGTGGTGGGAAGCCCCCCAGGTGACTGGAACCCCAGCCGAACAGGATGGCCCAGCAACACTATGACACTATTGCAGAGGAGCACTATGGTGTATGCAGGTAGGTGTACATGACCACATGCAAGTCCCAGGGACCATGGCACAGTACACAGGTATGGAAGGCCAGGCCCCATGACAGACACATCCGGAGGGTAGTGTGGATGGATATGGAACTGGACTCCATGGAAGAACCCTGTACAGCACTGTAGATGTCACCCCCACACCCCCACAGACACCCGCACATACACGCACGTGGGCACCCACACATACACCCAGAGACCGCCAACAGACACATGTCAGATGCTGCACACCAGTTCACAGTAGCAGCTGGTGTTGTCTTGGCATCATCATGCACATGCCACAATAGCCAGTGGCTGGGTTGGTGTGCACAAGATGGGTGTGTGGCATGGTCCATGGACAACATGTCCCTGGAATGCACATGCACATGCCACACCAATATACACACAGAGCAGTGGCAGACAGGGGATGGGGAGGGATGCGAATCAGGAACACCAGGCAGTTGCACTGCCGCCGCGGACACATGGATGGTCCTGCCGGGACCGCTCAGCAGATGCAGCCTGAGTGATGGCCACAGGGGGTGTCCCAGACATTCCCCCAAGTGTGTCACTGAGGGAATGCAACCCGTCCCTCGCAGGAGTCTGCAGGCTTCTGAACATGCCCACTTGAGGCATGCCCAGAATGCCCACAGTGGATCCCAGTGTCAACACTGAGGGGGTTGGACGATGCTGTGACCGAGGGGTAGAGATGGCACTCCATGGGGTCCGTGGTGGATAGCCATGCACCAGGGTGGCCAGTGGTGCTAGGCCAGCCATGACCACAGCGGTAAGCCAATCCAGGGCTGTGGTTGTGTCCTCCCGCATGCGTGTGGTCTTGGCCAGGAGCTGCTCATAGTTCTGGTCATGCCTCCCTGAAACTGGTGCAGCTCTGTGCAGAGTGCACGCACCCCTGCCACAACCAGCACCTGTTGCTCCACGGAGGCCCATAGCAGACAGGTGTGCTTTGTCAAGGGGTCAGCGCCCTGGGGTGCATGGGCATTGCACCGACCTATGGGTGTTGCATGATCCCGCAGCACAGCCCCCCTCGCTGGTAGGGGCTGCACAGTGGGAATCCCTTGGGGATGATCAGTCAGCAGTGCAATGGCAGCTGCCACTGCACCCGGCCTCCCCTCAACTACATCCTGCTGCCGCTGCTGCCCCTCCAGCCACTGTGCATGAGTACGATGCTGGGCGGCTGTCCACCTGCCACCCCTTCAGACTGCACTACACCATTGTCACCCACAGCCCCACCAGCGTGGTAATGTGGTGGACAACTGCCACCAGGGCACCATCTACGCTGCCATGGTAGGTGTGTGGTATGGGTGCCTCCCCCTGACTGGCAACACCACTTTCCATGATAACTGTCATGGCATCATCATTGGTCCCGGACCCCGTCCCTATCTGTGTCTCTGCATACTGGATGCCATGGCTCGTCCACAACCATGCCACAGGCCTCTAGTCAGACTGTGATGTAGGGCTGCCTGTGGTCTGGACTCTGGACACCAGTGGAGGTGGATGGATGATCCTCCAGGTCCAGGACCTCCCCATGTGGTCACCCCCACCCCTGCCACTGCATGCATGCACTCTGGAGCAGGAAAGAAACACAGTCGCATTAGTGCCACTGGAACACACCCCTACACCCCTGCCCCTTCCCCCCTGCCCCAGGTCCTGCTGTACCCACCATGCAGCGATGGGCTGCCCCCCATCTGGAATCCTCCACCTGGCACACCCCCGATGGTGCTGTGCCACATGGATGCCACCACCAACTCCTCCTGTGGTGTCATCTGTGGCACATCAGGCTGTCCACTGCCTGTGGCTGCACGTGTGGCCCGGATGGCGGACACCTTCTCTTTGATCCTCCTCCAGTCTGTACCTACCTTCTTTTTGCACTCCTGTGCTGTCCTTTGATGGATGCCCTGCTGGTTCACAGCCCTGGCCACACCCTCCCATGCTGTCACCTGGACCTGTGGGGAGCCTGCTGAGCCACTCAGGGGTGGTTCCTGGTCCAGGTAGGCATCAAACATGGCTTTTCTCTCTGTCCTTGTGAAGTTGGGCCTGCACCTCCATGCAGGCCCATGCTCTTCAACCTCCTCGTGATCCATCATGCTTATTCCTGTGGGTAAGAACATGTGGTCACTGATGGCTGCAACACACAATTCCCTCCCAATCCATTGTCCTGATGTGCCCACAGCCTGGTGAATTACCTCTGAAGGCTGCAATACCCGTCTGGTGCCTGCAGTCCCATGGCGCATTTATAGTGCATCACATGCAAATGAGAGGATGCACAACTGTAATGGGATGCAAATGCCTCTGCTGCACCACTGATATGCTGATCAGCCCATCTGCATATTCTATCTGAATATCGCAAAGTTGCACATGGCGCATTGGTGATGTGCATGCACAAGCCATGGCACAAATGTTTGCTGTGTGCAGTAGGCCTGGCAGTGCACATGCGTGCACTGATGTTATGTACATTGATGGTGCATCCTACACACAGTGTGCCATATGTAGTAGAGTGCTGTGCCGTTATTGGGCATGTGGCACCCATGCGCTGTATGCCCTATGGCACCCGTATGCGATTGGCACATGGATAGTGGGCCACACATGCCCCTATTGTGCACCATGCATGGTGTGCCCTATTGCACTGTCACGCACAGTGCACGTGCTGACATATGACCCCACAAGTGTCCTTTGACCCTCCGGGTGCCTGCGGCATGTGCCAGTGCTGCCCCAGCTGTATCACATATCACCGAGAAATGCGTGATTGGGGATGGCAATGCATCACCAAGTGAGTTGTGCATCCACAGCATGTGTAGCTCATGTGCCACCAGGTGCCATTTTGATTTCCAATACAGAACTGTGCATGATACACCAGAGCACTGCGTGAGCACCAAACTGGAGCCAGGTTGAACCTGTGAACCTGGTGACACTGGTGGAGCCGCATGTGGGTTGCCTGTATGGTATGGGGCCCCTGGACTGGCCTCACACAGAGGTGTTGCAGGAGGTGGCTGAGGGGTTGGAGGAGGCCACTGGGTCTCAGTGAAGTGGGGAGCAGTGCTGCCACTGATATGGTGACCTGTGGAGGAGGGACCGTGACAGGCTGAGGTCACTGCTGACATGCATCCGGAGGGGCACCGTGCCATGTCCAGGTGAGTGCACTATGTCCATGTCTGTGCCATTCCAGTGTTCTGTGAGGGCCAGCAGGGTGTCACACCATGCGGCGCAGGGGGTCTGTGGCTGTGCACTCTGCTGGCCATGGCAGTGCACCATAGGTGTGCTGTGCCACCACACCACCACTGCATAGGGCCAGGGGGTATGCTGTCTTGGAGGGGGTGGGGCATGTGGGGTGTTGCCAGGTACTGATGTGTCCTTCTCACTGTCTCCCTACTAGGCCCCGAGGATGGGCGACAAGCCAGAATGGTGGGTGCTGCAGGTGGACATGGGCAGGCCAACTCTGGGGCACAGGCATGGAATGCAGGCAGTATGGGTGGTGCCACCAGACAAGCACCGGTTGCACTGCAGCAAGCAGGTAGGCACTCTCTCAGGGTTTGTTGTTGTGCAGGGTGGAGGTTGGCCACGGCCCCCTGTGCACATGGTCATTACAGCTGTGCAGTGCTGGCAGGGTCCATTGCACCATGCCGTGGCTATCGCACATCTGTGTGGCTGCTGTAGGTGGGTTGTGTGTGCACCCAGGTTCCAGCCATGCCACTGCCATCCCATCACTTAGCCCTGTTGCCTGGCCACCATGGTTGTGGTGTGCCACACATGGGTGGTGTTGATGTGCAGTGCTATGCATGGCTGTGGATGGTCGGGACGGTGGCTCATGTGGGCACACATGCTGTGGGTGGCTGTGTGCCGTCTCAAGGGCACATGTCACCACTGTCCGCTGTGCACAGTGAGTGGGCTACAGTCATATGGACATGCACTCATACCATGTCCCCTCCTTTGTCTTAGGTGTCCAATGGGAGGATGTGACGTGGGGTCCCAAAAAAGGTATGTTGAAAATTTGGGGCAAAAAATATAAAAAAATGGCCAAGTTATGCCACTAATTTGAAAACCCCATTGAAATACACTGAAGTGCTTACCTCAGTTCGTGGTTGGGCTTTGAAGAGTGAAGACATGTCTGCGGTCCAAGAAAGAGTACGGGGACAGACCTTCAGTAGGTAAATATGTGGTGGTGGGTGTGGGGTGGTGGGTTCTGAGTGGGATGGTCGGGTGGGGGATGGGTAACAGTGCAGTAGACAATGATGGATGATTTCTTTTTTTCTGGGAAAAAAACCAATGAAAACATTTTCTTTATTTCAGGGAGAGGACACTGGGGGATTGGGCACCCCCAGTGTCTCTAGGGGACAGTATTGCAACAGATGAGAACACTGGGAGATTGGGCACCCCCAGTGCTGAATTATGTTTGGGGGGGTGCAACAAATGTCAATGGATGGTTTTCTTCTTTTCAGGGGAAAAAACAAAGAGGGACAGTTTTAGACACTGGGGGTTAAGCTCCCCCAGTGTTACTGCTGTGTGTGGGGGGGGGGAATGGTGCTGACAGGGAGGGTCAGATTGGGGGACAATTAGGGACACCAGCAATAGATATGGATGGATGGTTTTCTCTGTTGCAGGCACACATTCCAAGCTGACCATAACAGATCAGTCTGGCTTGCTGGATGGCGAGGATCAAAGGGAAAGCAACTTCTTTTGAAGTTGGTGCCATCCCTGCCCAGTAAGCCAGAAACTCTGGCATTGTCAGTCTGGGGGCTGATTGGTCTGGCACTGTCTTGTCCCTGCAACACTGCTCTATATTGGGTGGACAGGGTCACATCCCTCAAAGGGCACTCACATACCAGCATGTTCACTTGAGCTTACACAGACAGTGAACACAAAAATGGGAAGGAGAACATTTACAATGTAAATATCTAAGAATTCAAATCTTCTATTTGATCTCAAAAGTGCACAAGGACCCCAATAATCCAACAGGGAGACCCTTAGTTTTGGGTATAGGGAGCTCATTTGAACCAATATCAAATTACATTAACTTTTCTTTACAACCACTAGTAGAATATTTGCCCTCATTGTTGAAGGATCCTACCCATTTGTTAAATTGTAACAAATTTTAAAGGATTTGAACCTACAGCAATACAACCAGAGAGAACTGTTCTTGATCACATTAAATGTTACTGATTTATATACATTTGTCCCTCATAGTGAGGGGGTAGATGCTATGGGGTCCCTGCAAGATACTCGGGAAGGCATTTCACACCCACCCACCCACCTGGGTTTTAAAACATCTGCAGAATGTATTCTCACCAAAAACTGTTGTAGGTTTGAGAACAATTTTTTTGAACATTGAACAATCTTGTGGGACAGCGATGGGTTCAACAATGGCTCTGGCCTATGCAAATACCTACATGCTTGTGTTTGAAAGTGAATTTATCATTAATTCTAATGTTAACCCTTTTTATGAACACATTGTAATTCACAAACGATACATAGATGATTTATTTATAGTATGAAGAGGCACTTCAGAATGATTACAACAGTTTTATCAATAATAGAATACATGTAAAGCCAATCTGAAATTCTCAATACACAGTAGCCCTAATAATATACCTCATTTGGATGTAGTGATAAGACTGTCAGAGCAAGGAATTACAACTTCCTTATATAGAAAAGAAACAGCAAGGAATACCATATTACATGCTTCCAGTTATCACTCATATAGTTTGATAGAGAGTATACCATACTCACAGTGTTTAAGGATAAAAAGAAACTGCTCCAGTGAGCAGGATTTTCAGCAGGGGATGAAGAAATGCTGTGAACCATATACAAAATGTGTCACAAGAACAGACCTTTAGGGTAAAAGCCACTAGAAATGAGAATATAAACAAAATAGTATTTTCTACACAATTTAAAAACAAGATGGGTGCTATAAAGAAAATGCAAAAATCTAATTGACATATTCTTTTTTTTTAGCTATTCCTTTCTTCCTTGATGCCATGGCTCTCTTTGCTGCAGAAGGAGCCCCCAGATCTGTCTCCTGGCATCCACCATTCAGTGCTGGCCCATACCCCCAGGGCTTACCCCCCACAGCGGGGCTGGTGGGGTTCCCCAACATTCACCAGAGACCAGATCCAGTGTGGCCAGTGCTGTGGCTAGCTGGGTGTGATGCCTGTGAGGTGCCCTCCATCATTCATTGTGGCATCCTTTTCCTGATTTTCTCTCCAGGAGATGAGGCATGCAGTGACACTTGCGGAGAGAGGACACACACATCCTCATATGCTCCCCCTAGCATCTGCCCCATCTCCTCCCCCTTTCCACAGTGTCAGCACACTGTCCCCCCTGCTTCCTCTAGGGGAAGGTCAAACCCCTAACACTTTCAACCCGCCCATCCCCGGAGAAGGAGAGCAGTCCATCAGATGCTTGATCCTTCTCCTCCTCTGCTGACCCCCTTGTGGCCAGTGCTCATTCCAAAACATGGGTCACCAGCATGGCATGAGGTAAGGCATCCTACGCCTCAGTCTTCAGAGCCACCTAGCCAGCTAATTGACATATTATAAAAGATTTCCCTAGTAACAAAAATATTTTTCAGCAACCACCTTTAGTAGCAGTAAAGAAAGCTTCCATTATCAAAGACAAACAGACCTCCCTTGGGGGAAAAGGATGGTACAGAAACAAGTATTAGGACCCCCTAGCACCAGTAATGTTACCATGCGGACATTGCTCTGTTTGTGGACACATGAGTAAAAAAATCTATATGCAGTATAGACACCCTTGTACATCTAAAGAATATACCATAAAACAACATATAACCTGTGAAACAATAGGGTTGTATACTTGTTACAATGCCCATGTAATCATATTTATATAGGAAAACCAACAACACAACTAAAAACCAGCATACAAGAATATAAAAGAGCATTTCATTGCCGAAAATCACACAGAGGTCTCTTTACAGGCCTGGGGACTGTAAGTGATGCAATATTCTGATAGGGGTGGTGATCCCTATAAAGTATTAAAATATATTATATGGAGATGTGATGGATACACAAAATGCAGGCTTTGGACTCAAACAGTACCATGAATAGGGAGGCTAACTGGAATGTGAGCCGCTGATCTCCACTTCAGAAAATCTAATGGAATAAAACTAGTAAAAGAGAGCCTTAGTAACTAAGTTATTCTTTTTTTTAACTAAGATTCAATTTTATGTCTTTCACTAAAAAGGCAAGAACGGTTTGATTTGTACCCCAAATAAAATAACTTACTGAAGTCTGTTACAGGCTCTTGTAGCTGAATCTTCTGGATTAAAATGTTTCCCACTCTCCGCCCCAGTTTTTCTCTTGTTTACCTAGTTTTAAAATGATAGTTGTCAAAAATTCTTTTTACGTTCCAGAGACCAAAAACAAATAAATGGAATTAGGATAAAGCAGATGAGTATAGGAAGCTTACTTAAGCCTAGTTAAGTTGGCTGGCAGAAGGCTCAGTGGTGAGATTAAGAGATGTTACTTTACTAAGAGGCTAATAGCACCATGGAATGCACTGCCTGTGGAACTGGTGGCTGTTGATACAGTGGGGGGTTCAAGAGGGGTTGGGACAGATATAAGGGAAGGGTAAAGCTGAGGAATGCAAGAAATGGAGCAGTAATTCTGGTGAGGGATGAGGTTGGGGGATTACAGGGTGGGAGTAGTAACATCTTAACCATGTGATGCTATTCAAGCAGACTTGATAGACCTTTTGGCCTACTCTGCTGGCACCTTAGTATGTTAGTATGTTAGTACTTGCAATAGGGTCTCATCAAAAACTGCAATAAATCCTACGTTGTAAACAACAGTAGTGCAATGTTATGGAGAATGGTGGTGGTGCAAAGAGATCAAAGTTGGAAGAGTAGATTCCTTCTCAATCACCTTTCTGGCTGTTAACTGAAACCTTGTGGAGTACTGATTAAACATGAGAACAATACCAAATAGTGGTCGGTGAACTACAGTTAGCTTTACAAGCAGATATGCAGGTAGAAAATGTATTGTTCAATAATAAGTCATTACAATTTTAAAATGAGCAAAAATATAAATACATTCAATACTCATAAAAAAAATGTTCCCATCATTGCATAAATATCACATAAATTACACACATCCCTAGCTTTCTCAACATAGTCTTACTAATTCTGTGCAAGACAAACATAGGGTCCATTGTAACTGCTGCATGATAAGGTTAAGCAAATTTAACAACTTCATCTTTCTTCCATCTTATTTATCATAATTTAGATGACATTAAGAATCTGCTCAAACTTTTTAAAATTCTAATGTCTTTAAAATTAAAGAGAAATAAAAGTATCTGATCAAATGGAATACTGAGGGTCATGAAGAAAGGGCCCAGCCAATATTGTATCTGTTTATTATAAAGAAGACAATGTAACAGTGTACTTCAGGTCATCTTCAACATTATTGCTGTAATTACAATATGGTGTTTTAACATAATTTATCCTTTGTTTTAACATAATATAAGTGGCAGGATACAATTCCATTCTAAACCTTGATAGAACTCGTCATTCATCCCAGTCTGTCAATATTGTCAAATATTCTTCTAGTCCCCTAGAGGTTTTTAAATTTTTATACCATCAGTAGTTTACTAACCACACTATTTTACCATGATCCTCTGACCATTCCATGTCTGTTAACCTGGTTTTAATATAACGGATTGTGTATGGACAGTCATACAAAACAAGGATATTCTTGTATCTAGAGGTTTCCTTGGTAACAGATGACCTTGAGAGCGCAGCTCGAGAGGTGCTCTGTTACCAAGGGAACCTCAAGATACAAGAATATCCTTGTTTTTGTATGACTGCTCATATACAATCTTTTATAGTGTATGGGTAGTCATTCCATAGAACATCACACACTACCAGCTAGTGAAGACAAGGCAGAATATAAATTTAAATATTTTCTTTCTTTTTTTTTTAACTGACACAGTGTGCTGCAGATGTTTCTGCAAGTTCAAGTGTAAAAAAAAAACAGCTTCCAGCTTAACTGGATAGAGGAAAGCAACTATGTGGCAGCATTCCAAGTTGTTCTGCTGTACTAGTGACATCATTAATGTAGCAGACCAACATAATGATGTCACTACTGCAGCAGAACAAGTATATTCCAGGCATGGAATTCCATGCATTACAGCATTCCACCATACACTATTTGCAATATTATTTCTGCAAATAGTCTGATGTAGATCTCATATAACAACTGACCTAATCCTGAGGAAAACAGGTCCTTCTTAATCGTTAGGATGGTTGGGGATACAAAACCTCTTTGGTTATAATCTAGTTCCTCTTCCAAACGCATCCGTGGGAGGTGTTTTGAGGGGAGAAGAAATAGTTTTAGTATAAATAATAATCTCCTTTCCAAAGCCTAGTTTTTAAAGGATTTCTGCCAAAGTTCATGCCTTAAGATCACTGCTGGTACTGATTGTGGGATCCTCAATAAATATCTATACATCTGATTTATGGTAACTTCCAAAGATGTTGTATTCGCTATGGTCCATATTTCAGAAGCATATAATGCACTTGTTTTAACTTTAGCATTCAGGGTTCTCAATAAACCTTAAACTGATCCTTGGCCATAGTTAATATTAAACCTTTTAAAGGCCTTTGTTGTCACATTTATTTTTTATTTGCTTAACTATATGTTGATTCCACCATACATTCTGTGAAAATATGACACCTAAATACTCATAACTATTAATCATATCTTTTGTTTTCCCCTCTAGGAAAATAGAAGGTGATGATGTGTTTCTAGCACCAAAAATCAGCATATTCATTTTGTCTCTATTAATTTGAAGTTTATTAATCCTGGGAAAAATGTGATTGTTCGCCGATGACACCAAACTATGCTGGAAGGTGGACACTCAGGAAGGGATAGAGGAGATGAGGTAGGACATAGCCAAATTGGAGAGATGGGCAGGGATATGGTAGCTTGGATTCAATGCCAAAAAATGCAAAGTAACGCACACAGAGGTAAAGAACCCGAAAACAGAGTACTACATTGGAAAAGTCCAAGTTACACCATCGGAGGAGGAAAAAGATCTGGGGGTGGTAATATCTAGTGACCTGAAATACTCATTTCAATGCATGAAGGATGTAACTAAGGCTAATAGGATGTTGGGGTGTATTGCTAGGAGAATTAGCAGTAGGAGGAGGGAGGTCATTCTGCCACTGTACAGGTCATTGGTCAGACCTCACTTGGAGTACGGAGTGAGATACTGGCACCCACACCTTAAGAAAGACATAAACATGATGGAAAGGGTACAGAGGAGAGCGACTAAAGTGATAAAAGGACAGCAAGATAGATTATACGCAGAGAGGTTGGAGGACCTGTGGATGTACACTCTGGAGGAGAGGAGGCGGGGGATATGATTGAGACGTTCAGGTGCCTGAGGGGAATTAACAAAGTGGACTGTGGGAATCTATTCAATAGGAGGGACACCACCACCACCAGAGGGCACAGCCTTAAACTAGTGGGGGGGGTAGATTTAAGAGAGATATAAGGAGACACTTCTTTACAGAGAGAGTGGTGATGTCATGGAATGAGCTGCCACAGCAGCTGGTAGATTCAAAGTCAGTGGATGCCTTCTAAAGAGCCTGGGATGGACATAATGGAATATCAGGAGGCCCTGCAAGGGGAAAGACCAGAAATCCAGGAGGGGAGAGGGGGGGATGGGGGCACAGATGTAGACTGAAAGTCTGAAACAGCCATCATTAACGAGCAGACCCGATAGACTAAAAGGTTTTCTTCTGCTGGCCATTTTCTTATGTTCTTATGTTCTTAATTTTACAAAGTTCTGAAAAGTGCATTAGTTTACATTGTAACCCAAGTTTAGATATAGATATTAGTACGACATTGTCCGATAGGCCAGACAAGAAATGTTTTCATTTAAGATTGCTGGAGAGTGAAACTCAGGGTTATCCAAGGCTAATAATATTGAATTAATATAAAGGTTAAACAATAAAGGGGCAAGTAGACAACCTTGGCTTACTCCTAAATTGGTTTTTATTTCTGAAGTTAAATTCCCTGTATGGACATACCTCACCTTTAACCATGTGTTTTGATGTAACATAATAATAATGTTCAGTAAAATTTGATCTATATTATATAACTGTAATTTTTCCCACAAAAGAACTCTGCTTATTGAATCGAATGCTGTTCTTAGAGCTACAAAGCAGCAATATAATACTGCCTTTTTAATGGTGACATATTTCCATAAGAGGTGGTTCAGAACATAGCAGTGTTGGACTGTAGAGTGCCCTGATCTAAATCCATTTAGTGTTTCTGCCAAAAGGTTACTAACCTCTGCCCATTCCTGTAAACACTTTAAAATTATTCTTGTGAATATTTTCTGCAATGAATCTAGTAGACTTATCGGTCGATACATTGCTGACTCATTTACATCACCCTTCTTAAAAATCAGACAGATTATGCTTCCAGACCAGGAGTCTGGAAAAGTATCATATTGACAACCAAAATTATATAAATGGTGCAATATTTGTACCCACAAATCATTAAATGTTTTATATATTTCTGATAGAACTTTATCTGGACCTGGCGCCTTATTTGAAGAGGTTTTCTCAATGGCTTTGATGATGTCATCTTTAGTTATAAAATAAGGGTGAGGTAGAATCATCGACTGATGGTAAACTGATCTTTCATTATTTTGCTCCTCTGCAGAGAAATACAATTTGCTGAAATGTTCTTCCCATCTACTCAGTGTTATTGTAGCTATAACGTTATTGGCATAGTGTCCAAAGCCTTGGCTTACCACTAGCCAAAATTGTTTGACATCTTTCTTGATTATGGTTTCTCTTAGGTTTTCCCACATCACCTGATGATGTTTTCTCTTTTCCTTTCCCAGTATTAGTTTATAATTAGTCCTTCCCTTAATTAAAGCCTTTTTATTACCTACACTGGGTATGTTCCTATAAATATATACCAGGCCATTTAATGTTTTCCTTGCTTTCCTACAAGTATTATTAAACCATGTCATGTTAACCCTTTTCTCTTTAGAGGCACTAGTAAAAATGGGGGCCAAATAAAATACAATATCCTTCCATATATCCAGTATACCCATATTATCTACAGAGTCTATTATATTTAATCTCAATTCAGTCAAATAATCTGACCCAAGTATTTTTTCAAATGAATCAATCATTGGGCCATTCCACTTAACACGATGAGAATTCACAGTTATTGTTTGTGGTTGTTCTACATTATTTGATAATTCATTTATGAAATTCTCCATGTGCCATAGTGAATAAATCGGTAAATGTGATGACTCTGGATGGGGGCTTTACAAGCAGAATATCAATACAATATTTACTTTCAGATCATCTCCATGGCATCAAGCCTCTTAAGCATTTGGTGAGGCTATGTGTATAGGTTGCTCAGCAACTTCAGTGCTGTAATCAGCATGACACAGGTTGAGTGATGATTGGTATGGTGACATCAACAATTGAGTACCATGGAGTTGGGCTATAAAAAGGTAAAGCAGTGAAGCAGTTTTTCAAACAGCTCCTTGATTTCTAAATAACAGCATGCATGGTAAGCAGCTCAGAAGGGAGATTCAGAGGATAGTTTGTAACAGATAAGAAACACTTTTAAAAAAAGTGTTTTGTTTGTAATAAAATGATTAAGCAGTGTAACAGCTGTATAAACAATTTTAAAAAGCAACTAGGTGTTATACAAAATTAAAAATTAAGATATACTGAAAGCTAAATATACTGAATAGAGAATGTTTCTTATGTGGTATGAAACTAATGCTTTAAATGAATGAAATGAAAATAAAATATTGGTTTAAACAGGTCCAGACAATATGAAAGTACCTTGAATGTGTTGCCTAACAGTTGAAAAAATTGAAGCACTAAGGTAAAAAATAGATAACTTGTTATAATCACATTTTTGTGGTGAAAAGATGAGAAATAGTACCAAAGGGAATTAAATAATATTATTCTATTTTCAAAGAAATTGGCTGATTCATGTGAGAGTTATGAGTATGATTTGTACAAGTTCTTAAAGCAACAGTACATTTGTAAGTGAAAAGCACAAAGTTTTGAGAATTTAATCTGAATCAATTATCAGAAGCAGAAAATCATTGCGTTATTATTTTTATCAGTTTCAGGCAATTTGTCTGAAGAAGCCTATTTAAAATAGGTGAAACCTAGAATTCATTTGCTAGGAAAAAAAGTTTGAGAAAATAAAAGAAGTCAAGTACTGAAAAATACATAAGTGCTTCTGTGTTTTATTGCAAGAATGCACCCCCACCCCCAACTAGTAATTCGGGGCTGAACTTAGCATCAGGAGGCTGCAACTACATAATCTGTTCAGGTCCTGTAGAATTCCTGCAGTTAACAGGAACCTGGTAGTAACCTGTTTAAAGCAAGCAAGAACCTTGCACATGACATGCACAGGGCCCAAATGGCCCTGTACAAAACAAGTTATGACTTATATCCTGTTTTGTAGAATTGTGCAGAGCCCAAAGGGCACTGTGCAGAACAGGTCAGGACATACTTGCTAATTCACATGCAACACAAAGAGCCTTGCTCTAAAGAAGTTTCAATGTTTTTTTTTTTTTAAAGTAAGGAAATTTAGTTTCAAAAAACAATGTTAATACATATATATTGTAGGGTTAGAAAAAACAAAGCAGAAAACTTACTTTCTCAAAAAGTAAGGAAATTCACTGCAAAAATCTACATTAAAGCATACCTTAGGATTGCAAAACTACAAGGGCCAGGATATTATATTGGCAATGGTATATCAGGCAAGAACACGGGCCAAGCCCCACGGGATATGGACATCAATAATTCCAGCAGTGACAACCCCATCATCATTGCCAATGCTTTTAATTCTATTTTATCAAATCCTCCTAGCATTAAAACTCTCAAGTCTAGCCCAGTCTCTTCTTCCCTAACTTATCTCTCCCATGAATAAATCATCCTCTAGTTCTAGTCCCAGTCTTGCACCATCACATTTTGCACCTTCTCTTGGTCATCTCCCCCTATGGCAGCACAGGTCTTGATAAGCTTAAACCCAAAATACTCAAGTTGGCTTCCCCTATCCTATCAACTCCAGTTATGAGATTGTTCAACCTCTCCGTAAGCATCTCTGCTGTGCCCCAACTATAGAAAAATGCTAGAATCATCATGGTGCATAAGAAAGGGGATCCCAAATCAATTTCTATCACACTATCATGTTGCTACCCATACTCAGCAAACTTCCCCAAAAAACTCGTTCACCATCTGTTCTCTGACTTTCTAAACAAGTATAACTTTCAAACCTCAGTCCATCATGAATTTATCATCTCACACAGCACCACCACTGCCCTTGTTCAATTCACAAGTGAAGTTAAAGCAAACATGGATCGTGGCTTGCTTATTGGGGCTGTCTTTATAGACCTAACAAAAGCATTTGGCGTGGTTGATCATTTCTTCCTCCCACACAAGCTACAAATCCTTGGGGTGTCCCACTCAGGCCTATCTTGGTTCACAAGCTACTTCCTCAACCATTTCCAGCTGGTCTTTTTTCATAAGGTCCTCTCCTCCTCTGCCTCTATTTCTGTGGGTGTCCTCCAAGGTTCCATACTTGGGCCCTTGCTGTTCTCTCTATTTTTTAACAACATACCTTCCTTTCCTTCCCACTGCCTTACCATCCTGTATGCAGATGACCTTGTATTTTAGACTGCCTCTAAGACCATGGATGATATAAACTCATAACTCATCTCTGACCTCCACAGTATCCAGTCCTGCCTAACCTCAAATCATTTGGTCCTCAATGTCGGAAAGACCCAAGCTATGCTTTTTGGATCCCTCAAAAAGTTCTGCATCTCATCCCATGAATTGTGCATCAAATGCCTCGATGGTTCCCCTGTCTCTGTTACCTGCTCCTTCAGGTATCTTGGAGTTATGCTTGACCCAACCCTGGACTTCTCTCTCCACATAAACAATATATGCAAATCTGTGAACTCCAAAATTTGAATGGCTTCCCATGTCCACCATTCCCTCACCCCAACTCCTAGGGTTACAATTGCACAGGGAGTACTACTACCAAGAATTTGTTATGCTCTCCCAGTCTTTTCTCAGGCCAAAGCCAGTTTCATTCATAAATGGGACATTGCATACAATACATACATACAACATACAAATTTGCCAGCATAAATAGGCTACCTAGTCTATCAAGTCTGCTCAAGTGTGCAGCTAGCACCCTCAAATTGCAGTTGCCCCACCCCACTTCCCTTCCCAATTACCCCCCACCTTGTCCAAAACCCTTTTGAAACTATCCACTGTCTTACAGGCTACCACCTCCTCTGGTACAGCATTCTCTTCTGCCAAAACCATCCCCGTGAAAAAGTGTCTCCTCATTTCCATCCTAAATCTTCCCCCCTCCAATCTAAGGACATGCCCTCTCATGTCCCTCCCCCTCCTTGACCTGAGTATCCCTTTAGTGCCTGCCTTGTTTATCTCCTTTACATACTAAAAAGGTCTCAATCATATCCCCCTGGTCCCGTCTGTCCTCCAAGGAGTACATGTTCAGCTCTCCATGCCTCTTCTCATATGATCTGTCCTCCAATCCCTGGATCATCCTTGTTGCCCTTCGTTGTATCTCTTACAGTAATTTCACATGCTTCTTCAGATATGGGCAACAAAATTGCACACAGTGCTCCAGGTGTGGCCTGACCAGTGCCCTGTAGAGAGGCAGGATCCCCTTCCTGCTCCTGGAGGAGCTCCCTCTCATGATACAACTCAGCATCCTGTGGGCTTTTCCTGCCACCATCCTACACTGCTCTGTATCATTCATCTTACCCATTACAACCACTCCTAGATCCTTCTACTCCTCAGTGGAACCTAGCTGCACCCCTCCCAGCTGGTAATCCCGGCCTGGTTCTTTGCTCCGAAGTGCAGGACTTTACACTTTTTTGCATTGAACCCAAACTGCCATGTTTCCTACCACTCCACCAATTTGGTCAAGTCATCCTGCAGCCCCTGCCAACCCACTTAATCATCCACCACTGCCCCCAGATTGGTATCATCAGTGAATATACTGATCTTATTCCTGATTCCATATGAGATATCCACTATGAATGTTCCAAACAGCACTGGCCAGTACCTATCCCTGTGGCACCATACTCATCACAGTCCTTGGAGATGAGATTTCCCCCCCCCACCACCACTACCCTCTGCTGTCTCCCCTGCAGCCAATTCTCAATCCATTTAACCTTCTTAGTCCCCACCTCCACATACCTCAACTTCCCTCCCAACCTCCCATGTGGCACCGTATCGAAGGTCTTACTGAAGTCCAAGTATATAACATCCACCACATGACCCTTGTCCAATTTCCTTGTGATCCATTCATAATACTCAACTAGGTTTGTCTGGCAGGATTTTCTGGTGACAAACCCATTCTGGTGACTGTCCTGGAGCCTATTGTCTTCCATAAAGGTCAACAGCCTCTCCTTAAGTATTGTCTCCATCAGCTCCATCAGCAAGAATGCATAGGACAGACATAAGGCAATTCTAGTGGGGGGGGTAGGAGGAAGTAGGCTGTTGGAAACTAAGATCTGCAACTTATCCATTAGGTAGGGAAATGGACAGACTAGGTGGGCCAATCGATCCTTATCTGCCATCAAATTCTATGTTTCTGTTTCTTCCCCATGATGGAAGTTAAGCTTACCAGCCTGTAATTACCTGGCTAATCCTTTGGTCCACTTTTATGGATGGGTACCACGTAGGCCATCCTCCAGTCATGCGGTATGCACCCTGTGTCCAGGGAGGTATTGAATAGTTCCACCAGTGGTCCAGACAGGATCTCGGTCATTTCCTTCAACAAGCTGGGGTGTATGCCATCTGGTCCTGGTGCCTTACCCACCCTCAGAGCCCTTAACTCCTCTGATACCCTATCACCCCATGCTTTACCCCTCTCCACCTCTGCCCACCCCCTGTGGTAGCTGCCCTCCTTTCTTCCCCATGAATACAGAACAGAAGTACTCATTCATGTTACACAATAGCATGTGCAGGTTTGCCCTATCAGCCCCTCATCTCATCCATCACTGCAAACTGTACTCTGCCCTCCAATGGCTATCTCCCTCTTCCCAATGACTTCACATCTGCAGTTGCCTAACTGACAATATTGTCAGGTCCTCACAACCTGCCTCACTGTCCTCTATGATTGTCCCAGTTGAATATTCTCACTGACTTTGGTCCTCTGCCCAGGCCCTCCTGGTGGCTCTTCATTGTGCAACCAAAATGGGAGAGCAAGCATTTGTCCACTTTACCCCCAAAAATGAAACTCCCTGCCCTATCACCTTAAAGTCTCTAAATCACACAACATTTTCAAAAAAGAGCAGCTCTCGTATCTCAAAACCATAGACACATGCTCTTGCTTCAGATCGCTACCTTTCTAGCTCACCCTGCTCCCTCCTTGCTGCTAAATATTGCCTCTTTCTCTTTTTCGGTTCCAGTTTTCCATGGCACTTCCTCCCTTCCTTTTCCTCCCTTATCAATCTCACTTCCTGTAGGTTTCCCTTACTTTCATCCCCTAGACATCCTAAATCTCTTATGCTTCACTAGTATTTTAATTAGGGCACTCCTGTTTTTCATTACCACAGCCCTGAGCGTGTTCCTCTAAACCAATGCACTTTTTCAATCCTCCTCCTTTTCTTGCCTCCACTGCTCTGAGAATGCCCTGGGCTATCTATACAGAATCAAAGTCTTAATTATATATTAGATTAAACTGCTTAATTGTATCATACTACCTGTCTAATTTTCAGCTTTGGCTGATAGCATTCTGATTTTATTTTTTTACTGAAAATGTATTTGCACCAAATCTTTGTATCCACTGCACTTTAATCCCATACCCATGTAACCCCCTGGAATTTCATAACAATCCAGATTATAACATGTTTGTTTTACTTCTGTTTTGCTGTAAAGCTTTTGCTCTCTGTATCTGTAAATGTTTTATGCTCTCTGTAACTGTGCTATCCTGGGTTCTGCCTGAAAATAGACAGCTGATTGTCTAGAGCACTTACCCAGTTAACAAAAGAAACAAAATAACTAAATAAATAAGTAAATTCTAAGATTCTTAGTAATCGATAAACAGGTTAGTGACTTGCTAACACCACTTTGTGGTCCCAAAGCAGGGAAGGACCACAAAATGCCATATTGGATGTCATGGATAGTGAGTCACTACTCTGTTAATGGTCAGCCCTAAAGTATGCCAGTGCACCTATGCAAAGCAGTGAGCACCTTGAATATAGGCACACTAGCATATTTGTAGGTTGGGAAAGGCAGTAAGTAGCCATCAGTGCTGTGCTATTTACTACCTTCCTCAACCAGGTCTTAACAACTGCACCACCAAAATGCTGCCCCGGTCCCCAAACACCCTGCAAGTATTATGTCAGAAATGCCTTGCTGGCTAGTGATCCCCCAACCCCAAACACCCCACCATACATATTCTTTATAAACAAACATAATTAATGCACCAGTTAGGGTAGCTTAATTCCACAAAAGTAGGGAAATGTTGTGTTAGGGTTTCCAATCCTAACTCCTCACCCCCACCCCCAAGCAGCAAAAGGAAAACAAATAGGGTTTTGGGTCTCTGGAGTCTTGTCAAATCAGTGGTGGAGTCTTCCTGGAGGTTGTCGACAATAATGTTCACTCCCCAGCCCATTTCCATCAGTTCAAAGCACAAGGTAGACTCCAAGCCAGTGCCTCATAGTGATACACTCTTCAAAGGTAGAAAAGTATGTTTTGCTATATGTTGCCAGTACAATTTGTTGTAGCTGCAGGACCCTGCTTGAAGAAAGGAGATCATGTGAGATGTTGTTTGCTCAGGGAACAGGGTGAACATTAGAGCTGACAACCCCAAGGAAGACCCCACCACTGATTCACCAGCATTCTGGATACCCCAAACTCTTAAGTTTTTTCCTATTGCTGCTTGGAGGGTGGGGGTGGGGAGTTAGAGTTGAAAACCCTAATGTGACATTTCCCTTTTTTTGTGGCATTAAGTTAGCCTAACTGATACATTAAAGAAGTTTTTTGCAAAGAAATTCCTTTCTTTTTGAGATAGTGGAATTGTATCCTCATTCATGCAGGTTCCTTCGGGATCTAAGCCATGGGAAGACTCTGTCTGCTTACAGAAGCACAGGGCCTGGCATATTTACTCTTGACACATTCATTCTTCATACATTCACTCTTCACATATTCACTCTTTATTATTTTTTATTTAATTTTTACCCCAAATGTTCAAGATAATAATTTTATGACTGCCCTTATAAACTTGACATGTAGCATTTATAGTATATTGGCTGAAATTGCTGGGCAGTCTTCCTGGAAGGGAGAAAAAACAGTACCAAGGGTGGGTATCCCCAGTCCACTTGAAGGAAAACTATTTTGATTTCAGTGGAGCTACGTGGCTATAGCTAAGAAGAATCGTATCTGTGGCTACTACTAAAAATACCAAACATTCTAACTTCCTTTCTTTAGTTTAGAATGATGGACAAAGTGTACTTGCAATGTTCATTTCATCTTTACACCAGGTAAAGACACACATCTTGACCTGCTCTGAAATACTGTACATTAATTAAGAAGTGCAATAAGCTATTAATGCTGATCCAGTCATAATTTTTAAAAGCATGAAACACAGTTTAATATTTAATTATGTGAATGTCTGAGTGTTATTCATACAAGTACAATCTCTTATTCTGAGTTGTGAGCAGCACAGTAAGCACTGTAAAGAAGTAAATGTTAAACAGTAAGTTATCTTTTTGATTTCTCCAAATTGGAATCAGCCACAGTAATGTTATATTTTATACTTATACTATTTTGATAATGTTTGTTTTCATTTGTAGTATATTGATGCTGATTCATCAGTTTCAATTTTAGTGACAGTCAGGGTGGCTATGCATTTGAGAGTCATATAATTATCTCACAAAGTGTGTTCTATTTCAGAAGAATAATGCCAGAATGGATCCTTTTTTGTAGCAATACTCTCATTTCACTTTGTATGGTCTTCTGCAATAATGTTACCCTGATGGATTGTTCTGTGCTTGAAACTTACCATTTATGATGACTGCTGGTGTGCAACAATGTGTGTATTGTAGAGGTGCACATTTCTTGTTACTGTATTATGATATTGACTACCTCTGTTACACAGATTGTGCATACTCAATATTTGCAGCCTGTTATGATATGTCAAACACCATAAGATAATAAGCAAAATGAAGATTTATTTATGTTTTACCATCCTTATACTAGTAGCCGCTGACCACCTTTCAGATTAATTTTGGTTAAATTGAATTAATTTAATTTCAGTTATGAGCATGTTCAGTAGGGGGCAGTTCTATTAAGGTGCAAAGTTAGGATTTTAACATTTAACAGCTTACTCAACCCTAACTATAGTGGCACTACCATACCACAATAATACTGTATGTAGATATATAGACTGTATATAAATATATCAATAGCTTCACACCCGTTCAATGGAATTGCACAAAATGTTAAATGCTCAGTCTGGGGGGCAAGGTGTCTTGATTGCCAAGTTTCATTCCAGTCAGATGCATAGATTTCAAGATACAGTGCATTTTAAAGAAAAATGTGGGTTGTGTGCTGTTTTTATGGCTGCAGTGGGCTTAGCCCTGCAGACATTTTGCTTTGAGAAAAGGACTCCCTGCATAAATTACCTACTAAACAACATGATAGAGTGTTAAAAATAGTGTCCTCCACTGAAGCCACATTACTACGCTGCTTGTGTGTGTATGGCAGCTGGAGAGCGCTATTTTTCCTCTGGCTTGAAAAGTTAATTGAGCCCTCCCCAGTACTACCTTTTTTTGCAAGTTGAAACCTCCTTCATAGTTTTTAATTGGCCTTTTCTTTGTTTGTCAAGTTTCAGTGCTTAAGTTGAGCCATCCCCAGTACTGTATTTTTTTGCAAGTTGAAACCTCCTCCATAGATTTTAATGGGCCTTTTCTTTATTAAGTTTCAGTGCTTAATTTACTACCATTTGCAAACTGAGAAACTTGCTGTGTTGGTATCCCCTTCCCCAGTCATCCAGAGGTGTGAATTCCTTTGTTTCCTAACCATGCTGGTTGATTTTACTTGCTTCCCTCATAGTAAGAATGTGAAACTAAACTTGTGTTATTTTAAATGATTGATAAATTGACATGTCCACTTTGCATCTCTTGGGGATGTAGCTGTATCCCTTTACCTGTATGGAGTAATTCACTTACCACCAACTCTTAAGACCTCAGCTGTAAGATACATCATGCGTGTAAGGTGATATTTGAAATCAAATTGCATTCCCTGAAAAACAATTAGGTTCATTTCTCTTCCCTACCTCTGCAGCCACACAAAGCCAACCCCTTACCTCTCTCTCTCTCTCTCTCTCTTTCTACGATACCTACTGCTGGACAACACAGCTGTCTAAACAAAAAAATCTGTTTTTTTTTTCTTTAAAAAGTAGGAGGATTTTTTTTTCTTGCTTGTTTTAAATGCCTGGGTAAGCCACAGGAAGACATTCCTGCTGCCAGGGAAGTATAAAAAGTCACAAGATATCAACAGAGAGAAGGGAATGCAACACTTTAATGGTTACAACTGCATTAGACTACAAATGCAGACCACAATGCAAAGTTCTCATGAACTGATTCAATGTTAAATTAATTGAGTTCCTATCCTTTATGCTTCTCTTTTCTTGATGTTACTATGATCCCTATTTGCTGTTGCTGTTGCAAACCTTTGTTCTTGAGGTCACAGTCATCTAAGAAAATATATGGATTGGGTAAAGGCAGTACTAAGAAGGGCAACCAATATGGTGCATGGCCTGCACCAGAACAACTATGGGGAATGACTCAGGGAGTTAAATATGTACTCTCTAGAGGAAAGGAGGGAAAGGGGAGACATGACAGAAGCATTCAAATAATTTAAAGATATCAATAAAGTACAGGAAGGTTCAGTTCTGCTGAGAAAGAGATATCTAAGGACAAGGAAGCATGATATGTAGCTGGAAGGGGGGAGACTTAGAGGGGATGAGAGGACATACTTCTTTACAGAGATGGTGGTGGACACCTGAACAGCCTGCCAACAGAGGTAATGGGTACCAAAATGGTAACAGGTTTCAAACATCATGGGATACAAATAAGGGGACCTTGGTAACAGGGCTGGTGCATCCGGGGGGGTGTTAAGGCTGGAGATCAATTATGGTCCATGGCAGCACAGTAGGTAGGGACCTTAAGGCAGACTAGTTGGGCCTGGAGGTCCTTTTCTGTCAACAGCTTCTATGTTCAATGTTAAACCAATTGACTTTATATTCTTTATGCTTCTCTTTTCTTGATGTTACTATGATCCGTATTTGCTGTTGTTGTTGCAAACATTTGTTCTGCAGGTCACCACCATCTCAGAAAAGATATAGATTGGCTGAAGACAGTACAGAGAAGGGCAACCAAAAGGGTGCATGGCCTGCACCAGAAGCATTATGAGGAAATACTCTGTGAGAAAAATATGTACTCTCTAGAGGAAAGGAGGGAAGGGGAGACATGACAGAAGCATTCAAATACCTCAAAGATATCAATAAAGTACAGGAAGGTTGAATTCTGCTGAAAAAGAGATGTTCAAGGGCAAGGGGGAATGATATGCAGCTGGAAGGGGGAGACTTAGAGGGGATTCAAGAAAATATCTCTTTACAGAGAGAGCAGTAGACACCGGGAATAAGCCTGCCAGCAGAGATTATGGTACTGAAATGGTAACAGGTTTCAGACATGCATGGGATGCACATAACAGGACCTTGGTAACAGGGCTGGTGCATGGAGAGGGGGTTTAAAGCTGGAGATCACTTATGATCCATGGCAGCACAGTAGGTAGGAGCCTTAGGGCAGACTAGGTGGGCCAAGAGGTCCTTTTCTGCCAACAGCTTCTATGTTCTATGTTAAACTAATTTACTTTATATTCTTTATGCTTCTCTTTTCTTGATGTTACTATGATCCCTATTTGCTGTTGCTGTTGAAAACATTTGTTCTGGAGGTCCCAGCCATCTCAGAAAAGATATAAATTGGGTGAAGGCAGTACAGAGAAGGACAATCAAAATGGTACATGGCCTGCACCATAAGCACTATGGGGAAAGACTAAGGGAGTTAAATATGTACTCTTTAGAGGAAGGGCGGGATAGGGGAGGCAAGAAAGAAGCATTCAGATACCTCAAAGGTATCAATAAGGTACAGCAAGGTTGAATTCTGCTGAGAAAAAGATGTTCACGGACAAGGGGGCATGATATATAGCTGGAAGGGGGGAGATATAGAGGGAATGTGATTAAATACTTCTTTACAAAGAGAGCAGTGGACACCAGGAAGAGCCTGCTAGCACAAGTAATGGGTACCAAAACAGTATCATGTTTCAAACATGCATGAGATACACATAAGGAGACCTTGATAACAGGGCAGTTGCATGGGGTTGGTGCATACCTCTCAACCTTTTGTCCCCCAAATGTGGAACATTGCCTGTCACAATGTGGAACAAATGGGCAAAATTAATGTGGTACAGTTGAGAGGTATGGGTTGGTGGTAAGGCTGGAGATCAGTTATGGTCCTTGGCTGCACAGTAGGTAGGGGCTTTAGAGCAGACTAGGTGGGCCAGGTGGGCCTTTTCTGCTAACAGCTTCTATGTACTATGTTAAACTAATTGACTTTATATTCTTTATGCTTCTCTTTTTCTTGATGTTACTGTGATCCTTATTTGCTGTTGCTGTTGAAAACGTTTGTTCTGGAGGTCCCAGCAATCTCAGAAAAGCTATATATTGGGTGAAGGCAGTACAAAGAAGGGCAACCAAAATGGTGCATGGCCTGCACCAGAAGCACTATGTGGAAAGATTCAGGGATAAAAATATGTACTCTCTAAAGGAGGGAAGTGGGAGACATGATAGAATCATTCAAATACCTCAAAGGTATCAATAAGGTACAGGAAGGTTGAATTCTGCTGAGAAAGAGATGTTCAAGGACAAGGGGGAATGAAATGTAGCTGGAAGGTGGTAGACTTAGAGGGGATTTGAGGAAATACTTCTTTACAGAAAGAGTGGTGGACACCTGGAATAAGCCTGCCAGCAGAGGTAATGGGTATTGAAATGGTAACAGGTTTCAAACATGCATGGGATACACATAAGGGCACCTTGGTATCAGGGCTGGTGCACGGGGGGGTTAAGGCTGGAGATCAGTTATGGTCCATGGCAGCACAGTAGGTAGTGACCTTAGGGAAGACTAGGTGGGCCAGGAGGTCCTTTTCTGCCAACAGCTTCTATGTTCTATGTTAAACTAATTGACTTTATATTCTTTATGCTTCTCTTTTCTTGATGTTACTATGATCCCTATTTACTGTTGCTGTTGAAAACATTTGTTCTGGAGGTCCCAGCAATCTCAGAAAAGCTATATATTGCATGAAGGCAGTACAAAGAAGGGCAACCAAAATGGTGCATGGCCTGCACCAGAAGCACTATGTGGAAAGACTCAGGGAGGAAAATATGTACTCTCTAAAGGAGGGAAGTGGGAGACATGATAGAAGCATTCAAATACCTCAAAGGTATCAATAAGGTACAGGAAGGTTGAATTCTGCTGAGAAAGAGATGTTCAAGGACAAGGGAGCATGGGAGGTCACGTGATGGCAGCCTGAGCAGAAGCAGCTTGTCCCTAGAGCTCCGTCTCCCGACTGCTATTTCGTCGGTTTGCATAAGATTTCCAACTCAAGTTTGCTCTGTTGTGTACTCATTGACTGGGGAAACGCATTTAGCACCTGTTAGCTCAGGATTGAATGGAATTCTACATGAAAAAATAGCCACCACGGCACTATCCTCCTCACACGCCCGAGAAAGACAAGGCCGCGAAGAGGCCTAAATCACAAGCCGCTAACCTACAAAAGATGCCCGCAGCAGCATCAGTGCTCTCGGAAGAGAGTTTTAGAAATTATGCAACCGCTACAGGCTGCAGTCGCCACGATATCGGAGGACTTGCAAACAATCAAGAGCTCGGTTGCCTCACTTTCTACGAGAGTGGGAGACTCAGAAGTGAGGATTTCATACTTAGAGAAAAAACAAGAAAAAGCTGGAAGGAAAACGACGAACTTTGTCCGCAGACTTAAAAAACTAGAAGATAAACTTGAGGACCTGGAAGGGCGTAGTAGGCGAAACAACTTAGTTAGTGTTGGTTTGCCAGAGAAAGAAGAGGGGAATGCTCCAATTGCTTTTTTACAAAAGTTATGTGCTAAAATTGCAGGGCCATCCCCGACTGGTGGAGACTATATAATTGAGAGGGCTCACCGAGTGTTACGCCTTATGCCAGCAGCTGGACAGCCACCCAGACCAGTTATCTTTAAATTATTAAATTATCAAGATAAGCAGCATGTGCTATCCAGAGTGAAAGAGATCAAGGAAGTTATGTGGGAAGATCGGAAAATCCATATTACTCAGAATCTCCCGCATTCAGTGTGTCTGAGGAGGCAAGAGCTTTATCCGGTAGCCTCCAAGCTGTTGGCAGCAGGTAAAGCCCTTCAGGTGAAATACCCAGCAATCCTGTTGGTCAAGCTGGAAGATAGTTGGCACTCATTCGATTCCTCTGCGAAAGCTCTGAAAGAATTAAAAGGACTTCTCCCTGATCTATTCAAGAGAGGGAAGGCATAAGCCCCAAGTCACTGTCAACAGTGTTTTTGTTTAACTTCGTTTCTCTGCTTCGTTTTACTGAGATGGCAAAAATGAGAGAGCAGCAGGAATTCAGCTGAAAACTCGGTAGCCCATATTTCTGTTGCGATGAATGATATCGCATAATTGCTTTGTACTTAATGGCAGTTGGAGGGAGACGCTTTGAAGTTTGGCATTTATTGCAGGGGAAGTAGCACATCGGAGCCGAGAAACACGCCTGGTTTGATCCCTGATTGCCTTGGGTATCGGATGAGGGAAATTGGCAATTAAAGGTGCTTGGTTTTTCCGGTTGCGGTTTTGGGATATTGCTAGCCTCCACTGGTATGGACCTAGTTGAGGAAAGAGAGCTCTTAAAGTCTTTTAAGTTCCTGAGCCTTACGCATGACTGCTAGCACGTTTCCTGCATTTCAGCGACCCAGGAGGTTGTGAACTGAATAGGGACCTAGTACCTCCTTGTTAAAAGACTGATCGCCTGTTTTTTTTTTTTTTTTAAAAGACTACAGGCTTATATACCAATTCGAAGTAAAGAGACATTTAGTACTCATGGTTCCCTCTGGCAGATTCAGGGAGGGACAATAGAGAGGACTCCCCTGGGTGGGGGTTGTTTTTTCCCTTTTTCCTTTTTGGTTTTTGTTGCTTTAGGGCAAACTAAATGGGGCATAAGGAAACTGTAAGTTATGTTAAGGTACTTTACATATCTTTGTTTATATAAGCGGTTGCTGGGCGGGAGGGGAGCCTTGGGGGATGAGAAGCCATGCCAGGTTGCTTGTATTTAACATCATGTGGCATGCAGATGATTGGAGTGCAGTTATATTGAACTGGGGTTTGTTTGCTGAGGGGGGTTTTGGAGGTTTCTGGATAGATAATGTTGGTGATGTTATTGGGGAGGTGGGTAGGGGGAGGGGCTGGGGGAATGGGATATGACCACGCACTATTACTTTTTTGGGTCTAGGAATGCTTTAAGGGGCATCATGCCCTTCTCAGAAAATCCACAGGCTGATTCTGCTTCAGGGGTGATTGGCAGGCAAGCACAGCCTGATTTTTCAGACTCTTCCACTCTTTGCTTCACAGCGTTCCCGGAACATGAGTAATCAATATCAGTTTGTAAGCTGGAATATTAGAGGGGCCAAAGATAGAGCTAAGAGGCAAATAATTCTGAAACATTTAGCGCAATTGAGAGCTAGAATAGCGTTTCTCCAAGAAACTCATTTGAGGAGGGAGGACATCACTCTTTTCAGAAGGCTATGGGTAGGGCAAGCTTTTGGAGCAGGGAGAGCAACAAATAAAGGGGGAGTGGTGATATTGTTAGCTAAGGGAGTCCCTTTCAAGTTAACTCATGAAATTTGGGACCCAGAGGGCCGTTATGTCCTGATTCATGGTATGTTAGAATCCCATCCTGTATTGCTTGGGTCGATTTATGGACCTAACATTGATTCTCCCTCTTTCTTTGTTCACCTGTTAAACTTAGTGGCGACTAATCCTCCAAAGCTGACAGTAATGGGTGGGGATTGGAATCTGATGCTCCAGGCTGAGCTTGATAGATCAGACAGTAGTAAAAGGGGTCTTTCTCCAGCCCAGCGTGCCATGAAAGAGTTGCTTAATGGGGCAGCTTTGCTGGATGTGTGAAGAATCCTTAATCCAACAGAGAGGCAATACACCTTCTATTCTTCAGCACAAGGAACTTATTCCAGAACTGATTATCTGCTATTAAGTGCTGTTGCAATATCAGTGGTCTCTCGGGTGGAGATAACAACCTGAGTTCTGTCTAACCATGCTCCTGTCAGCATGAGCTACTGGTTAGAGGCAGGATGTAAACGGTCGCCTCTGTGGCAATTGAACACTCAGTTACTGCGAGACCATGCTTCCCAGGAACGCATTAGAGATTTTATTACTTCATTCCTTGCTACCAATCAGGGGTCATTCATCAAATTCGATCTGGTCTGGGTGGCACTAAAATGTTCATTGAGGGGTGAGTTTATAAGAATGGTGGCAAAAAGAGCCCACTCTCAGAAGACTCAAATCGATGCTCTCCTGGTTTCTATTAAAAGTCTCGAGCATAGTTTTTCCCAAAACTCCTCGGCAGACAGTTGGGCCAGATTACACCAGATGCAGGCTCAGTATATAGGACTCATTTCTCAGAGAGCCGAATTGGCCCTCCGGAGAACCAAATTCAGATATTTGGAGTTGGGGGAGAGGCCAGGGAAGCTTCTTGCTCTGCGTATCCGACAGCTAGAGTCCTCACAATTCACTGCAGGGATTAGAGAAAGTCAGGAATGTCCGGTGTGTACTGACCCGAAAGAAATTGCAATAGGGTTTGGTAAATATTTTCAGGATCTTTATGCTGCAGATCCATCATCACGCCCCAGTAATGCAGATGTTGGATGTTATCGCAACTCTGTGAGTTTGCCTAAGATTACTCCTGCAGAGGTTGCCTTCTTGGGCGAGCCAATATCTTTAGTGGAAATCCAACAGACTATCCGCCAGTTACTGATTGATAAGTCTCCTGGGCCTGATGAACTTCCAAATAATCTTTATAAGATTTATCTACCTATATTAAGTCCAATTTTATGGAATGTATTTAGTTATTGGTATGATAATGGTATATCAGATACCAGCTTTCAAGAAGCAGTAATATCATTAATTTTGAAGTCGGGGAAAGACCCACTTAAATGCAGTAGTTACCGACCTATTTCCCTATTAAACTCGGATATCAAAATACTGGCGAAACTCTTGGCTGCCAGACTTTCAAGAGTAATGGTCAATCTCATAGGTTGTGAACAGGTGGGGTTTATGGCTGGAAGATCATCTGGAGATCAGATGAGGAAATTGTTACATCTTATTTCCACTGCCAGGGATTCCGACATACCCTTGGTCCTGGTTTCTCTGGACGCGGAAAAGGCATTCGATAGGGTCTCCTGGGACTTTCTTTTTGCCACCCTATCCCGATTTGGCATGCCTGATGAGTTTCTGAGATGGATAAGACTTCTCTACTCCGCCCCTTTAGCTAAAGTTAAGTTCAACGGTGTGCTGTCTCCCTCTTTTCAGCTGTTTAGGGTTACAAGACAAGGGTGCCCCTTGTCTCCATTACTTTTTAATCTATACCTAGATCCTTTGCTCCGTAGACTACTAAATAATACTAGCATTAGAGGGATCCCGGTGGGAGCTGTGAGATATGCCTTGTCAGCTTATGCAGATGATATTTTATTTCATGTGGAAAAGCCTAGTATATCAATCCCAGCTATACTGGATGAAGCTGAAGAATTCACTAAGGTATCATTTTATAAGCTGAACCGAGACAAATCCAAGATCTTTCCCTTAAATAGTAGAGTGAATAGAGCGGAACTGGCTCCTTATGGTCTTTCCTGGGAAGCAAAGTCCTTGCTATATCTGGGTATTAAAGTTTCTAGAGACATTGGAACTATGATTAAAGACAATCTCAGTGTTGTAATTAAAACGATAGCTGGAGATATGGAGAGATGGGGCCTGCTCCCCTTCTCCTTGTGGGGTAGATTGAGCGTGGTAAAAATGAATATCCTGCCGAGAATTTTATATCCAATGGGAATGCTAGGGAGCTCTTTACCCAAAACTTGGTTCTCCAAACTCCAAAGGTTATTGAACAGGTTTCTTTGGAGGGGGAAGAGTATTCGCAGGTCCTACTTTAAATTGACAGCTCCAAAGTCCAGGGGGGCCTAGCTGCCCCCTCTTTCTTCCTATACTACATAGCGTTCCACATGAGTAAACTGGCCTTTTGGCATAAAGAACTTGAGCCGTCAGAATACACCCCTTTATGGCTTAATATAGAGAAACATTTGGTGAACAGAGTTAAATGCTCATTAGGGCCCTTTATATACCTCCTCCCACTTGCCTAAACCCCTGAGGAACAACCCATAGGGTGGTCATTAAAGGCCTCTCTGCAGATTCAAAAATATTTTGGAGTAAGGTGGTGCCAATTGGTGGACCAACCTGTAATCGGTAACCCGCATTTTAAGATTAGAGGGGCACCGATATCCTTCTCCTTTTGGCCTCAATTGAATGGTTATAAGGTCTCTGACCTCTGGGTGAAAGGGAGGTCGCTTCCCTTTGCCCGTTTTCAGAGCACCACTGGGATGTCTGATAAAAATGCCTTTAAGTACGCGCAGGTATGCAAAGCCCTTAGTACCTTTGATGCCCTTCTTCCATTGAAAGACTCACTGGGTTTAGAGGCAGCCTCATTGCTTCAAGTAGCCTACCAACCCCACCCGGTTTCCATTTGTTATAAAACCTTACAAGTCTTAGATCCCAGGTTACCAACCGGGGTTTGTTACTACTGGGTGAAGGAACTGAGTATACTGGAAGATCCTGTCCCATGGGGAAGTCTCTGGCAAGCAATATACAGATATGTTAAACAGGATAGATTGTGGTTAATTCATTTTAATATTATGCATAATACTTACCTAACCCCAATGAAATTGTTTAGAATGGGGAGGTTGACCACACCACTTTGTGGCAAGTATAAGGAGGATAGGGGCTCTCTTTACCACATGCTCTGGACTTGCCACAAAGTGCAAACATTCTGGCAATCTATTAGAGAAACACTCGATCCTATTTTGGGATTGGAATCTTTGTTTACCCCGGAGGTGTATCTGTTAAGTTATCTATCCAGTGATACCCCTAGAGTTAAGAAAGCACATATCTTACTAATCTCGGCGGTGGCTAAGCTGGTTATTGCGAGGCATTGGGTTGATGACAATCCCCACGCCATACTGGAATGGTATAGGGAGACTATGCTTGCCTAGCAACTGGAAAGGCATATCGCCTCTATGCAGGATAGATTAAGAACCTATTTGGCGATTTGGGGCAATCTAGAGGCCCTTCTGGCGGCCTGGAAACCCTGATGTCCCGGCTGAACCCTGGCTCTGTTTTAAAGTCATAATGGTGTGTGGTCTGGGAGGGGAGGAGGGGTGGGGGGGATACTTGACACCAGGTATCATAACTGTCTTGTAACACTGTCTGTTTTTGTCTGGTGTACTGACACTTAATAAAGTTTATTAAATTGCAAAAAAAAAAGGACAAGGGGGCATGATATGTAGCTGGAAGGTGGTAGACTTAGAGGGGATTTGTGGAAATACTTCTTTACAGAAAGAGCAGTGGACACCTGGAATAAGCCTGCCAGCAGAGGTAATGGGTATTGAAATGGTAACAGGTTTCAAACATGCATGGATACATAAGGGCACCATTGGTATCAGGGCTGGTGCACGGGGGGGGAGGGGTTAAGGCTGGAGATCAGTTATGGTCCATGGCAGCACAGTAGGTAGTGACCTTAGGGAAGACTAGGTGGGCCGGGAGGTCCTTTTCTGCCAACAGCTTCTATGTTCTACATTAAACTAATTGACTATATTCTTTATGCTTCTCTTTTCTTGATGTTACTATGATCCCTATTTGCTGTTGCTGTTGAAAACATTTGTTCTGGAGGTCCCAGCCATCTCAGAAAATATATAGATTGGGTGAATGTAGTACAGAGAACGGCAATCAAAATGGTGCATGGCCTGCACCGTAAGCACTATGGGGAAAGACTCAGGGAGTCTCTCTAGAGGAAAGAAGGGATAGGGGAGACATGATTGAAGCATTCAAATACCTCAAAGATATCAATAAGGTACAGGAGCATTCAATTCTGCTGAGAAAGTGATGTTCAAGGACAAGGGGGCATGATATGTAGCTGGAAGGGGGGAGACTTCGAGGGGATGTGAAGAAATACTTCTTTGCAGAGAGGGCAGTGGACACCTGGAACAGCCTCTCAGAAGAAGTAATGAGTACCAGAATGGTAATAGGTTTCAAACATGCATGGGATACCAATAAGGGGACCTTGGTAACAGAGATTGGGCAGGGGGGTTAAGGCTGGAGATCAATTATGGTCCATGGCAACACAGTAGGTGAGGACCTTAGGGCAGACTATGGGGGCCAGGAGGTCCTTTTCTGCCAACTGCTTCTATGTTACTATGGTAGTAAATAGCTGGTACATGAGCATTATACATTCATGTTGACATCAATTTTAAGATGTTAAATATAAAGCCTATGGTATCAGTAACACAATGCCATTAACAAGTACTGCTCAAATATTCAAAATCCACAGAATCAAGCTATTGTCAATTTAAATCAAAATTGTGTATCTCTATAGAAGTCAGGACCATAAAGGAAAAGAAAGAAAAAGGAAACAAACACAGAAGAAAAAGTGTGCATAAAATAAGCCAAAGCAAGGCGGGGGGTATGTACAGTATAAAGCAAGTGCACAGTACAGAAATGCATTTTCATTGTACTTATGAAAGGATGAAAGCGCAAGTAAAATATAGGTCCTAAATATAGAAAACAGATGATATGGATAGAAAGGAAGGGAAAGGGTCCTAGATGCAGTAGAAAAGAACAAAACAACCAAAAACATCAAGGAAACTGACTGGCATAACATTTAAAACAACAAAACAGTGAATGACATTTGCCAGATTATAAAGGGCAACATATTACCATTTGCAATAGTTACATTAAAAGGATCAAGGGAATATAACAACAAATGATGACAAGCAAGATGGCTAAATGAGGATATGAAGAAAGTTACTCAACAAAAAAAAAAGCTAAACATGCAATACAATATCTGAAAACAAAAGCCATGACATAACTACATGGTCACAATATTAAAATCCAGCAATGCGCAGTTGCACACTGGGGGGAGGTAGGACTGTGGGCAGGTGGTGGGTATTAATGAATACCAGCCAGTGCACACCTGTCCATGGGTGTGGAGCTACATGAGCAGGGTATGCGCCTATCACTCGTACATTCTGCTCCTTCAGTGCATAGAACTGCTTAGGATCAAATTATTTTGTGGAAGGGGGACTGTCTGATAGGAGCAGGTATTGTGTTCCAGAGGGAGGCAGAACTGTAGCTAAAAGACTTCTAACTGATTCCTGTTCACTAAAGCAGGGTTAGAAAGTGATTTATTGGCTGTGGAACAAGAGTGAAAGAGGTTGACAGGTGTGAAACACTCTTTTAGGAAGTGTCTCATGTTGTTACTGTATTTAGTCTTGTATACAAAGTTGGCCAGCATGAGTTGGGCCCGATGCTCTAGCTGCCACCAGCCAGGTTAACATAGAAACATAGAAACATAGAATTTGATGGCAAATAAGGACCGCTCGTCATACCCAGTCTGCCCATTTCCCTACCTAATGGATAAGCTGCAGATCCTAGTTAACCAGCAGCCTACTTCTTTCTACTCCCACCCCCTAGAATTGCCTTATGGCTGTCCCATGCATGCTTGAATTCAACCACTGTTTTTGACTCCACAACCTCCTCCAGAAGGCCATTCCATGCATCCACAACCCTCTCTGTGAAAAAATACTTTCTTATATTACCTCTGAGCCGCCCCCCCATCTTCAAATTGTGCCCCCTTGTTCTTGCACACCTCTTTTTTTGAAAGATGCTACCCTTTTGGTGACTTTGTTGATTCCCTTGAGGTACTTGAATGTTTATATCATGTCCCCTCTCTCCCTCCTTTCCTTGAGGCTATACATATTAAGCTCCTTTAGCATCTCTTTATATGTCTTCCCGTGCAGACCCTGCACCATTTTATTTGCCCTCCTCTGGACAGCTTCCATCTTGTCTATGTCCTTGCGGAGATTGGGTCTCAAGAACTGCATGCAGTACTCCAGATGGGGTCTCACCAGCTGTCTGTACAGAGGGATAACAACTTCCTGTTTTCTACTGGTGATGCCTCTTCCTATGCATCCCAGTATCCCCCCAGCCCTTCTTACTGCCCTCTCACATTGCTTGCCCACCTTTAAGTAATCTGATATGACTACCCCCCAGTCTCTTTCCATTTTTGTTGTTGTTAGTATCTCACCCCCCATTGTGTACTCTTCCCCTGAGTTTTTGTTTCCCAGGTGCATTACCCTGCACTTCTTAGCATTAAATCTAAGCTGCCATACATTTGACCATTCCTCTAACCTTGCCAAGTCCCTTCTCATCCTTTCCACCCCACCTTGTGCATCAACTCTGTTGCAGATCTTTGTGTCATCTGCAAAGAGACATACTTTTCCTTCCAGTCCCTCTGCAATGTTGCTTACAAAGACATTAAAGAGGACCGGTCCTAATACTGAACCCTGTGGCACCCCACTAGTAACCCTCCTTTCTTCAGAGTGGACTCCATTTACTATTACCCTCTGTGTCCTATTCTCCAGCCAATTCTTTACCCAGGCTATCATCTTGGGACCCACTCCCGGGCTGGCTAACTTGTGTATTAATCTTTTGTGTGGGACTGAGTCAAATGCCTTGCTAAAGTCTAGGTAGGCCATGTCCACAGCCCCTCCCTGATCTGCTACTTTGGTCACCCAGTCAAAGAAATCTATTAGATTCGTCTGGCATGACCTTCCCACTGTGAATCCATGCTGCCTTGGGTCCTGTGCCTCTCTGGCCTCTAGGTACTCAACAATTCTTTCCTTCAGAAGTGATTCCATCATTTTCCCTATCACTGAGGTTAAACTAACAGGTCTGTAGTTTCGGACTGGCACAATGGTTGGACCTCGGGCCATGGGAGGTGGTAAATCTGCCATCTTGTGATAGAGTGCTTTTATCTTTGACCATACTGATTTTGGGGCAGAATCTGTTACAAAGGCCTCATAATATAACAGTGGAAGAAGGTTGCTTTCTGTGATCCTTACTTTGGCGTCTGCCACGAGTAGCCTTTTGTTGCTGTAGAGTTGCCCAATTTTTGATGAGCAACCTTGACAGTGTTGCTCAGTTAATGTCAAATGAGAGGCAAGGATTAACATTATGCCCAGATACTTGAAGTCTGCTACTGACTCGAGCTGGGTACCATCCAGGGTAGAGATACTGAGGTCTTGTGAGTGTCATTTAATATTGCGGACACAGCTAAAGAGTATGGTGTTAGTCTTGGGTAGGTTAAGAATCAGCTTTTTTATTATGGAACCAGCATTGGAGAGCATGGAACTTTTTGTTCATGGGGTATGTCGATATCAGATGTATTTCTCCCCATGTACATAGACAATGGCATCATATGCATACAGCAGTGACTTGGCAATTGAGCAGGTCCTAGGCAGATTGTTAATGAAACCTGTGAAAAGGAAGGGGCCCAGTATACAGCCCTATGGAACACTGCAAGTGATAATGTGTGCATCTGAGGTTACCTTGCCCAACTTAACTGTCTGGGACTTTTTTTGCAGATAGTGTGATAACCACACTGCATTGCTGCTGGACTCACCCAAAGGGTGCCAAGTCTCTGCCGAAGCAGACACTTGTCTACCAGGTCAAAAGCTTGGTCATGTCAATGAACACTGTTCCCGTCATAAGCCCTTTGTACATAGCTTGGTGCAGACAGTTTGTCAAGTCAACCAAGGTGATACAGATACCATGGACCTTTCTGAAGCCATGCTGCTCCTCAGAGAGGAGATTGTGCTGGTCTAGGTAAGTGGTTAGTTTTTTATGCACTATCTTCTCATGCATCTTGGCTAGTACCAAGAGTATGGATATGAGCCTATAGTTGTCCAAGGCAGTGGCTTTGCTCTTTTTGAAGAGAGGTACTACCATGACCTGCTTCCAGATTCCTGGGACTGTTTTTGTCTTGAATGAGATGTTACAAATTTTGGCAATTGGTTTGGCTTTTAGTGGCACAGTAAACTTAGAAACCTGGGAGGCAAGCCATCACTGCTAGCAGATTTATCAGTATTAAAGCAGGCCAGCAGTTTCTGGTCTTCCTTCCCTGTGACCTTTTCTAAGTAGAAATATGGACAGGACATTTCCAAGCCTGCCTCACGTGTAACATTTCAGGACTCTCCCCATTAGAATACGGGTTATTAAGATTTTCCAGGCTGTAGAAATGCTTATTAAACAAATCTGCCACTGTCTTGGTGGTGTTTAGTGCCATCAATCTCAACAATCATAATGGACTCAGCAGTTCAGGGGTTTCAAATGCTGTTTATACAGCTCCAGCATTTTTGGAGTCCCTCAGGATGGCTTCTTGCTGCATTTTAAAATATAAACTCATCGCTACATTGAGTTAACACTAGCATTTCTTCTTTGTTTTCTGTATGCATCCCAGTTGGCTGTGGAGTGTGCATGTTCTTTTTGGACAACCCATGCCAAATCTCTAAACTTCAATGATTTGAAAAGCTCAGTGTTAAACTAATTAGAACATTTGTTTTTTCACTCTGTGCCTGGTCAGGAGAGTATGTTTCTCAAGCATTTTAGTGAACTCAGTGATGAAGATATCTAGTACACAATTTACATCAGGGATTTCACTCATGAAGGACCAATCTACTAGTGCAATTTCAGCTTGGAATGCTTGTGGGTTAAAACGTTTGCAGCTGCAGCAGGAAACTTCCTTTGGGGTTGTTTTACATGCCACACTATAGTACCAAAGGCAGCAGATGGCAGAATGGTCATTTATTGAGCCAGACAGATAGCCAGTCTAACCCTGGTTGGGTTACTTACAAGGACCCAATCAATGAGGGAGTGATTCCCCATTTTATTGTTCAATCTAGTGGGTGCAGTGAGGACCTGATTGAGACATGCTCCATTAATAGCATGATGGCAGCACCAATTCGATCATTCTGTCTGAGTTTGTCTGTGTCTGAGCTTTAATTTTCACGTATTATATTTATTATTATTTTTTTTTGTTATTATGTTTGTCCACGGTCGGACTGGGCATGCAAGGACCCCCAAGGAAGGCATACCCAAAGGGCCCCCTCACAATGGCAGATGCAAAAAATGCTATGCATGTGTTGCGGAAAAGTTTGAATGTTAATACACATTTTGTTACCTATTTTTGTATTTTTTTTATGTAACTTTTAATCACCAAATGCAATTTCTTATTGTAACACTATAACTTCTAAAGATATAGTCAAAAAATTTCAAAAGAAACAATCTACAGAATAATGAAATGTCCGATCCCCCTGCAGTTTTGTGCCAAACAGCTAAAATGACGGTAAAAATGCCTTACACCTCAGAGATGTCCACAACCTCATTATTTACGGATGCAACATGTATGTAAGAAACCAAAAGGCATTACGAAACAGCACATATAGTAAGAATTAGGTAGCAGACGGGCTGCTGTTTCACAGATAGACAAGCTTGCTGATGCTGTCAGTAAAGGCGTCAGCATGGCTGTTTGTAGTACATCCACCTTTGGTGCTCATACTACAACAATATAAAAACATATACTGTATAACACATCAGTGGTGAATACATTTGGTAAAATAAATCATGTTATAATGGGATAAATATTTTCACTTAGAACACAATTTATTTAACTTAGAACCTGTTATTTTCACTGAGAATCTGGAAATGGAACACAGAGAACAGTGGGCCATATAAAGTATTTACAATGGAATGAAAGGCACTTTTAAGCTAAAACAAAGTAAAATACCAGTAAAAACATCACAAATGGTGTGGTACTGTATGTATCAAATACATAATGGGTAGCAGTAGAATAACATATTTGTCTCCACACAAGTGGTAAGACCTTTATAACTAAGTGTGGCTTCACTGCTGGTGAATTATGGGTCTTACCACTCACTAGTGGAGATAAATGTGTTATTCCACTGCAATCCATTATGTATTCCCCATCTATTTTATTACCAAATTACAGAATGCAACTATTGTAACACTACAACTTTTAACAGTATGCAACTATTTCAAGAATATAAATTAACAGTAACATGTCTAAGTGATGAATGAAATATATGAGCCTACAATTTACATGACATAAATCATAACTCTCAATTGAACATGAATAAAAAAACTTCTATGGATTGATTACCTGTATCCACTAGCAGAGTAACATTGATCCATGATGAGCCTTTGATAAAGGATTTACTTTGAATCAGAAATGTGGTAGTTGTGTATAAAATAATGTGAAGTTGTGTCTGAAGAAATATCTTTTAATTCTTCAAGCTATGGATTCCTCCTTGTGTGTTTTCGCTGATGTGTGTCCAATTTTGATGTCTGATTAGCAGAGAATACTTTGTTTGTATACCCTGCTGGAATAGGCCAGTCGATCTATAACTGTAGATTGGTCAACTCACTGGAACCATTAGCAGACTAACACTGATCCTTAAGCCTTTGATAAAGGATTTATGATGAATCCGTAACATGTTATGCCTGTAAAGAGAAATATGAGTGTGAAGTCTATACCTTAAGAAAGCTCTTCTAATTCTTTAAGCTATGTAGTCCTGGAAATTTTGGCTGGTAAGTCACATTTTTAAGCTTGATTAGCAGAGTCCCATTTGCTTGTATACACTGCTGGAATTGGCAAGTCTATATACGACAGTAGGGTGGTCAACTCATTGGACCATTAGCAGAGTAACACTGATCCATAAAGGCCAAATGTATTATTTTCATATTTTTAATAAAAGCACAAATTCATGTCCCTGTGTCATGAGGATCAGTGTTTCCTGAAAATTTCATACTGTTTGGTTTCGTGGTTTTCCTTAAAACTACATTTATTATGTGCTGTGCAGTAACTGATAACAGTGAAGTTGTTTCTGTCCCTTTCAGTGAGTGATAATCATGACATCATTTCTGTCTAGTTTGCTGCTTCAGCAATTAAGTCCTTGATTGCTTGAGAAATCACAGTTGCCAGTTCTTTCTAATTAACTGCATTTTTTTCTGGTTATGTATAACACAGGGTTGTTTAATGAATAGGGAAACAATCTAGACTACTTAAGTAGTTTGTCTTTCATGTTGCCTCAATAAATAGGTTCAAGTGGGGCAATATTTTTTTTGTTAGATTGACAAACAGGTGTCTGCCACACTCTGCTGTTTCAGGAACATGTACTGTATGAACTCCCATCAGTTCTTTGTGTGTTTCTGTGTAAAAATACATCACATATGTGTAAACTAGAAATACTGTATGGCATCCTGTTTCCCCTGTCTCCTGCCCAACAGCTGAGGCAGCAGCATCTGTTGTCCCTTTCCCTGCCCCACAAGCCCCCCATCTCCTGCCCCAATTTGCAGCTGCTTCTCCACCCTGCTCACTGTTTTGTACACACAGATGGGGATGCTGTACCCTACTGCATCCTGCTTCAGTCTGTCGACACCCCACCCCAACAGTCAGGGCCAATGCACCTGTTGCTCCCTGTTCCTGTCTCCACAGTCAGGGCTGCTGTGCTCTGCAGAGCCCTACATTCCCAGGTCCTCTGTCTTCACAGCTGGGGCTGCTGCACCATGCTGCCCCAGGCCACATTAGGTGGGGTGTGTACTGCACCTGCTACCCACTTCCATTGCCCCAACTGGGCAAGGCAGCTGCACCACATGCACTCTGTCCCCAACAAGGGCTGCCATACCTTGATGACTCCATGTCCTACCACACAGTTGAGGCTTCTGCACCATGCTATCCTCTGTCTCTGCCACATCTATGGATGCTGCACCCTACACATGTCTACACAGTCAAGGCTGCTGTGCACTAGAGCTCCATACCTCCACAGTTAGGGCTGCTGCACCATGCTGCCACTTACCATAAGAGGAGGTAGGGCATGTGCTGTACCCTATCCACTGCCTCCACATTTTGGGTAGTTGCTTCCTGTAGTCTCCTGCTATCAATGTCAGATCCTTTGCTACACCCTGCTGCTAATGTCCCTTGTTCCAAACAGGTGTGTCTGCTGCTCTGTGTTCCACAGTTTGAGCTGCTGTGCCCTGATTTCTCCCTTGTCTCTGCCCAAACAGTTAGGGCTGCTGCACCCTGCTACCCTCTGCCCCCCAACCATAACACAAGATGAAAGTATTTTTTGTTTTTTTCTTTCAAGCAGTTTGTGCAGTGCAGCAAAAGATCTGACTCTGGTGTCAACTCAACTGTCGATGCAGGATATATGGTGCAGCAAATGCCCTGACTCTTGAGGCAAGCAGCAGTGTGGTGCAGCAGCCCAACCTGCAGAGGTATGGGGCTCTAAGACATACAGGTACATGGCCACAGCAATACCAACTGTGTAAACAGAAGCAGGGTGCAACAGCCCTTGCTGGGATAACATGGGACAGAGGACAGCATGGTGCAAAAGCCATCAATGTGAAGTATGAGATAGTGGGTCATAAGGACATAGCAACCCCGTCTGTGATACAGGGTAATGGAATTGGGTAGCAGTGTACAGCAAAAGCCCCACCTTCGGTGTCCTGGGGCATCATGGTGCAGCAGCTCCAACTGTGTTGGCATGGGACCTGTGGCTCTAGGGTTTAGTTGAGCACAGAAGCCATGACAGTGGAGATAGGAACAGGGGGCAACAGAAACTGGAACTGTGGGCACGAGGGACTGAGATAAGCAGGGTGCAGTTTCCTCAACTGTTTATGCAGGAGGCATCAGGGTACAACATCCCTGACTGTGTGTATAAGACAGTGGGGTACATCAGCCTCAAATGGGGCAGAAGATAGGGTGCAGTAAATTGCTGCTGCCCCAAATGTTGGGCAGGAGGCAGGAGAATCAGAATGCCATATAGTATTCATAGTTATACACTTGCATGATGTATTTTTGTACAGAAATTCTCAAAGACGTGACATTTGGAAGCTGATACAGTGCATGTTCCTGAAATAGCAGAGTGTAGCAGACACCCATTGGCAAATAGCAGAGTTCTTTTATTTTATTTTTTTATTTTATTAAACTCTTGGATTACAAATACCTTTGAGCAAGAACTGCTCATTTACAAAGGTTCCAAGTCAGAGGATGGAGGGTAACATACATACAAAGGTAGACAATGGTTTACAGTCTTAACACGTTTTACAGTTACGTCATAAGTGTAGCAAGAATTCAGAGGGCAGCTTAAAAGGAGTCTCAGAGTAATACAACAAAAAAAAATGAAGCAGGAAGGACAGTTGGGGAGAGCAAGGTAGGAAGGGGAAATGGAAGAGGTAAGCAGGCTGAGGGGCCTCTGTCGGAGTGATGAGTTAGAAGTAGTGTAAGCAGAGTTAAGGAAGAAGGGGCAGATGTCTGAAAGGTCCAGTAGAGGAGGGAGGTGGTGTGAAAGATGGGGGGAGAGCAGGAGTGATGTGGTGGGGGGAGGGCATGGGTAGAGCAGGAAAGCAGGTGCCAAGAGGTGGTTAGCTGTTAATGGTTACAGGTCACAGGTCATAAACGACCAGGTGGATGGAGAGTCAGTCCCTTAGGAGAAGCAGTCACATTGCGTTGTTGTGGTGAGGTAGAGTCACAGATTCCTTTTGAAGGGTCCAAGCAAAGCAGAAGAAAGTGCTTCTTTGTTGACGGTGTTCTACCACTGAGAAACCCTGTGCATAAATGCCCACTGGCCCATTGTAGTCCTGCACCTGGGAACCTGGAAGGTTAGATGTTGGGTACTACATGTATGCTGGGTACTGTTATGGGTAGTAAGGAGCTTTTCAACCCCTGGAGGCATGAGCCCAAGGAATACCTTTTTTGTTCACAGGCAGGTCTGGTATTGTATTTGACTGTGTAGAGGAAGCCAACCCACCTGTGTATACAAGTCACAGGTGTGTGTTAGGTGGGCAGCACCTGTTAGTAGCCTGCAAGCTTTGTTGAGCGACACTGGTATCCTGTGGAGGGCAGTTGTAGAGGCAAACCCATAGATGGCAAGACTGTAGTCAATGACGCAAGTGACAGAGCTATAGATAGCCAATCTAAGGGCATCTGCAGTCATACAGTGCTTTTGCTTGTGGAGCATACCAATTCATATGTTTGTAGCCTTAGCTACATTGTCTCTGTGCTGTGCATAGGAGAGGGTGCTGTCCAGAGTGATGCCAGGGTACTTGAACTCAGAGACATGTTCGAGTGAAGTCCCCCAAGTGGTTCTTGATGGAAAGGGGCAGTGATTTAAACTTGCTCCGTGCATGACAGAATGTCATGACTTTAGTTTTGCTGTGGTTCAGGACAAGTTTGCGCGTACTCAGCCAATCTTCAACATGCTTAAAGTCTAGCTGCAGCTGGTGTTCCAGGAGCTTGGAGTCATGATGGCTTGTGAACATGACTGCATCATCTGTGTAGAGTAGTATTATTTGTTGGTAGATGCTAAGGAGGCTGTTCAGAAATAGGGAAAGGAGTAGGGGTCCCAGTATTGACCCCTGAGGGACTCCAAAGAGGACTGTTTTTTCATCTGAAGTGACACCGGCAATCATACCGCATTGGATCCTGCCTCCGAGGTAGCTAGCAAACCACTGCAGTGCATCATTGGACAGCCCAATAGTAGACAGCTGCCTGAGTAGGAGTGGATGATTTACAGTGTCAAATGCCTTCGTTAGGTCAATAAACACTGCCTTTACACAGTTCCCTTGGTCAAGCGTAGCATGGATGAAACTTGTAAATTCCAGCAGAGCTGTGGTGGTACTATGCCCTTTTCTGAAGCCATGCTGCTCTGGGCATTGAACTTCATACTTATCTAGGAATTCAACTAATTGGTCTAAGACAATTCATTCCTGGGCTTTAGATAAGGGGGGAGGAATGAGATGGGCCTTTAGTTGGTGTGTAGGGCCCTATCTCCACTTTTATGTACAGGTGTGATAGTGGTCAGTTTCCAAAGTGAAGGGAATTGCCCAAGTCTTAGGGAGAGGTTGAAGATCTTTGTCAGGGGTTCAAGGATTTCTTCTAGAAAAAGCGAGATCAGCTTCAGGTCCAGAGAGTCACCACTGTACCCAGTATTTCGGATGGCCTTGCTGATATAGGTTCTGGCTACCTACGTAGGTATCTCTTTAAAGAAGAATTGCGGAGTTGTGTGCAACTGCGGTGTGGTATTTTTCAGTGTAGTGGATGAAGGGGCATCAAAGAAGTTTGGTGGAAGGACACTGTCCAGGTTGGAAAGTGTTGGAAATAGTGCCAAGGTCAAGCGTTGGTATTCCATTGATGTTGAGCATAGTGGGTGGTGCCTTTGGATCCTTGCCTGTGAGTTCTTTCAGGTTATTCCAGAAGTTTTTACCATTACCCCAAGAGCTAGTTAGTGACCGCTTGAAATATTTACTTTTTAGCATTCTGTATCACTCGAGCACAGTCGTTTCTGGCAGCTTTATATTGTTGTACATTCCCTTGCATAGGTGTTGCTCGAGCACAGTACCAGAGGTGGTCCCTGTGTTTCAACCATGCCACTAGCTCAGCGGTTATCCATGAGTAAGCCCTACATTTGACCTTAATCTTTTTCAGGAGCGCATAGATATTACAGGCTGCAGTGAAGCAGTTGATGAACAAGTCCAAAGCTTTGTTAGTATCGTTGATTGTTTCAATTGATGTCCAGTCCAGGTTGCATAGATGGGATTTTAGCAGCTGGAGATGCCCCTGTTTAAGCACCCTGGTGTGTATTAGCTTAGGAGGGGGCATGTTGAGTTTGTTAGCCCAGGAGCAGAAGACAGGTGAGTGGTCACTTATTGAGTCAGGGAGTACTGAAACCTAAGAGATTCATTCAGGGCGGTTTGACAGAATCCAGTCAAGAAAGGCAAATGTCCCAGTCCTATAGTTACACCTGGTGGCAGCGGGGACAAGCTGTGTAAGGTGCTGTGCCTAGATAGCATCCTTATAAATACAGGCCTCAGGTGAAAGCCTGACTGTATCTGCCAATGTTTGGCAGACACCTGCTTGCAAATAGAGTGTGGCAGACACCTGCTTACAAATAGCAGAGTGTGACAGACACCTGCTTGCAAATAGCAGAGTGTGGCATACACCTATTTGCAAATAGTAGAGGTTGGCAGACACCTGTCTGTCAATGTGACATAACAACAGAAACAACATTACTGATTTCAGTAACTGCAGAAACTGCAGAGTACTTTAACAAATGCTGATTTAAAGAAACCTACAAAACCCACATAATATTTTCAGGAAACAGTAATCATGATACAGGGACATGAATTCAGGCTTTTATTAAGATTATGACAAACCAATGCATTTGATCTTTAAGTCTTTGATAAAGGATTTAAACTGAATCCATAACATGTTTAGCCTGTACAGTTAAACGTGAACGTGAAGTATGTGTCTTAAGAAAGATCTTCTAATTCTTTAACCTATGGAGTCCTTGAAATTTTGGCTGGTATGTTCCACATTTTGATGCTTGATTAGCAGAGCAACGTTTGCTTGTCTACATTGCTGGAATTGGCAAGTTGATCTATAACCGTGTGATGATCAATTCGTTGAAGTATGTCTTTCTTCACATTCATTAGGAGAAGTTACTCTAGCAGTTCCTGTCTCAACATAGACCTTAGCTTTGTTTTTACTGTCTTGAGTTTTGAAAAAGCATGCTGACATGTGACCTGAGTACATGACAATGTTAGTAAGGACTTGCATGCTAAATAAAAATTACTGTATACTGCAGAATGTAGATTATATGAATGCAGAAGCTTAAAGCAACAAAGGATACAGCTTTTGCATTTTTTTTCACTTGTCCCAGATTCCGGACTTTGGTACATTTCTTCATCAACGTCATTACCATCATCAACATCTGTGCATACAGCATTTGTGGCTGTGGCGTATTTGTAAGAAACATCAACGAATTCTAGGACCATGCTTCTTTTCAATCTGTCAAAGTTTTGTGCAAAACTGAGCAGCTCTGACTTAAGAACAGACACATCCACTTTTGCCATTTCAGACACAGTTTTCAGAGTTGAATCAGGTATACCTTCTCGGAGGAGACTTGGGAATCTCTGAGGATCCAAACAGCTTAAATCTTTGAATAGGTTTTCATTTTTCGAAAACCTATTTGCCATACTTTGCACTCCTTGATTGATGATGAATTTCTATGTTTCCACCTCAAATCTCTTGATGGGTTCGTCAACCCTTTCATCCCTACAGATCTCTCCTAGCATGATCTTCTTTCTGGCTACTCTTTTGCTAGGGAGTGCTGTCTCCACATCTTCATCAGTGGACTGCTTCTGTGTGTCTGCTATGTGCCAAAGGTATTTTGTTATCTTTTCTTGGATTTCATTGAAATGGTTCTTGCACTTTCCACCTGCACTCTTGCATTGCTCACAAATCTCCATGCTTGTATGAAATCCAACCCCTCAGTTTGGAGATAGTTTGAAACCAGTGTAAGTGTATCAAACATACAGCGGAACATGAATGAAATCAATACAGTCTCAAATTTTATCCATGAGTGCAACAAAGACTTGGCATCACAGCAGGTGATAGCCTCAGAATCTTCACAGGTACAAATTGTGTCCAGAACCATTAGCAGTGCTGGATACAAGTCTCTTGACTGATCTTCATATGTTATGAACATGATGTTTACAGATCTGGCTTTGCTCCACCAGTGAGTGTCAGCAATCTTCTGGAGTCTCCTGAGTTTGTCCGAACTGACATTTGTTTGTATGATTCTGAAAGGAAGCATGCTGTCTTCCCCAACAATCCAAAGTAACTTTTAGACCAAATTGCGCAGTGTGTGGTGTCAACAACAACAAGGTTAGGTGCATGTGCAAAACACCATGTGTATACAGAAAAAGGAGATTTTTCTTTTATGTGTGCTTGTAGGCCATTGCACTGTCCCAACATGTTTGCAGCACCATCAAATGCACAACCAATTATGTCTTCTACTTATAAATCTACTTTTTGGAGCTCTTTAGTAAGCGTTTCACTCAGTGCTGCTCCAGTTATCTTCTTTACATCAATCAGACTTAATAGGCGCTCATTGACAGTTGACTCTGTTACATAATGATCAACAATAGAGCATTGCTCTATCACACCAACATCTTGTGTCAAGTCCACTTGAACACTGAATTGTCCTGCCTCATGAGCGTCCTGAGATATTGTTTCCTTTATTAGACAACCAATTATGAGAATTAATTTGTTAACTGTTGTTTTACTAAGCAACGTTACAAGTCCCCCTCTACCCTGGCTTATAGTGGTATGCTTTCTCTTTTTGCTGTGAGCAATGACTTCATCAAGGTGCTGTTTCATGACACTATCATATCTGGAGGGAAGAGACACTAGCTGTAAGAAAACTCCATGATTTGCTTCTTCAGTACCCAACATATAAGCCCCTTCATCCTTTCCTCTGTATGCCAGACTTTGTTTACAAATAACATTTATAATGTCAACTAAACTGCTCACTAATTATCTGTTCCTGAGAATTTGCTGCTTATGTGCATTAACCAATGTTGTGTTCTCCAATGCTTCCATGTACAAATTATTCCTTGCTAAAAAATAAGCATCAACAGCATGTTTGTGGGAAGCTGAATTTTTGTGATCTTCAACACGAGCATACACATGACTCCAGTCTTTGAAACCATTTGCCACAAAATTGCTGCTTCTATTTGTCAAGAAAGCCATGCATACAGAGCAGTAACGTTTCTGTAATGCAATGGAATATGAAACCCACTTTCTTGGCATATATTTACCATTTGGTAAAACACGATGATACAGTCTGTTTTCCTGGAATGGCAGTTTATGATCACATGAGGTAGGGTGAATAGGGTGCTTCTGCAGGAAGTTTAGCTTTATGTTGGTGCTTGAAGACAGTGATGGAGCAGCAAAGGAGCACAAATCTTCAGTATCCAATATATTTTCCTCAGGTAATGTGTCCTTCTCATCCTGAAATGAGGCTAGGTGTCATTGACATGGCGTAGGTTGGGATACAGAATTGTTATATTCATCTACGTCACAAACATAAATTTCAGATGAGGTGTCACTTGTCTGGTCACCTATTAGAAGTTGTTTTTCACTTGATGTGGTGTCACACAGCAGGGACAGGGACTCTATGTCTTTTGACGGTGGTGGTGGTGGTAGTGGTGTGTCAGGTTTGCTGGTGCTAGAATATGGTGCTGAAGCAATAAAGGATCACAAATCTTCATTGTCCAATCCATTTTCCTCAAGTACTGTTACAACATCTCATTCTCACATGAATTTGGGTGACATGGGGGAAGCTGGGATGCAGAATCATTATATTCATCTACGTCACAAACATAGGCTTCAGGTGAGGTGTCATTTTTTTGGTCCCTTATCAGAGGTTGTGTCTCATTTGATGTGGCATCTCATATCAGGGACTGGGACTCAAATGCTTTTGGTTCCTTTGGCGGTGGTGGGTCAGGGTCACATATCTGAGGTAAAGGTGGAGATTCTTCCCTTGAAGGAAACTGAGGGACAGGAACTTCAATGCTCTTCATTTCATTCATGGGGTCTGACCTATGCCTTCTGATTATAACTGCAAGAGTCTTCTGGTCAGGGGCTGCTGCAGCTTCATGTAATAGATTTACGGTGAGTTTGCTTCTTTTGGAGGCACCAGACTAATATTTTCTCTTTAGTTTGATGTTACACATCCTACAGGGGGTCAGGAAACAAAAATTGTTTAGTATTCATAAAGAATTAAATGGGCAGGCCATTAACAATCGAAATGGACCTCGGATGACCAAAAGTGAAGAGTTTGGCATTAGTAAAATTTTTATAGTAAGACTATTCGGCACCAAAGGCATATGTGCTACAAAGCTATGTTGACTCCTTTAGTGACATAAAGTTGTTAGCAAGCTTGTCTATCAGTGAATCAGCAACCCCTCTGCTAATTCTTCCTATATGTGCTGTTTCATCACCATTAAAATTACTTTTCAGATGGTTTCTCCAATACATGTTGCATCAGGAAATAATGGGACTGGGGCCATCTCTGAGGAGAAAGGCATTCTATAATGAAAGTCTGGTGCAGCAGTGCTGTGAACACCAGACCGGGTACCAAGAGTCTCACTTCAATACTTTGTCGCAGTTCTCCTAGTGGTTGACCAGTTGTGCTGCACGACACTGACACAGTTAACGAGTTACAAATTGATCTTGCCACCTGTCAGATCTGTCCGATGCCCCATGGCTACCTACATACCTTATTGTGATGCTTGGGGTCAATGCTAAAGACCAACATCCTCTGTACATTTAATTTGGCTTCATGGAAATCACTGAAGTCTTGAATCTTGAAATTCATCAGCTAGGAGAAAGTTGATCTGTCCCCTTCAAATAGCACAGCACAACTGGAAAGTTGTCATTTGTGCATGGAATCCTCAGGTGCCCAGTATTCAAAATCTTGGGTTGTGCAATTCCCCTGGTAGGGGTACATTATAACCAGTTGTAATGATTACCCATTGACAATGTGGAGCACTACAGAAAACAAAATATATATCACAATATAACCACCACATTCAGTAAACAGTCATATATTCAAACAATTATATAAACATTGTCAAATATTACAAGTGGTGTGTTCAGCAACACAGCACAGCAAAGTGAGTGCACAGCTCAGGCTGTGTGTGATCTGAATAAAAACAGTAGCTGTCACTTAAGAACTGTCAAATTTTTAATTGTCTAGTATTGTAGTAACCCTACATGTAATAGCAGCCTTTCTTAAATACAGTCATATGACTTACAGTGCTGTTTATTGGTCAGCAGGTAAGCAATAAGACATGTCTGGTAGACACTTGGTGTTGGTAGTACTGAGATACCTGCACACCCACGGGATGATGGCACTCGGCCTATTACTGTGTGCCTATTTACACCCCTTGGAGTTTATGCATTCAGGTGGGTATTGTCACACGTGGACTGCTGGTTCTGATCCCTGTATCATTTTTTGCAAATATAAAAAAATGTGTGATGAACTGTGTCAAGAAAAACCACTGTCTTGCTGAAGTTGAGACAAAAACCCCCAGGGATAAGTTCAAAGGACAGGAGGTATTTTAACTGCAGATTTCTAAAATGCAATTACCTTGCCAATTTGCTTTGATCCCAGGAAATAAAATTAGCCATTCATGATGTCCTCAGGTTTAGTTTAGTGACTGAAGGGGACCTGTCCCATGCCTTGGGACTGTGTGAGGGGTTTGCAGCTGCTCAGAGGAGTGACCCTAGTTTAGAGAAGCTTAGGGCTTAGGCAGACTTGGAGGGCACACAGGGAGGTTTATTGGGAAAATGGACTTGTGTATACACAGGCAGTACAGACAGAGGAAGAGATGTTAGGCAGGCAGCTTGTCATTCCCCAGGGATATCGTGAGCAGTTGCTCAAGGTTGCCCATGATATTCCCTTGTCTGGTCATCTTGGAATCACTATGCACTATGCAGTGGTTGGCCCAGAATTTCTACTGGCCTAACTTCACCCAGCAGGTGAAGGAGTATTGCAGGTCTTCTCACCGGTGCCAAGAAATAGGAAAGGTGGGCAAGAAAACCCAAGCAGCCCTGGTCCCCTTACCCATAGTGGAGGAGCCATTCCAGAGAATGGAAATGGATATTATGGGGCCTTTAAATACCCCCAGATCCTCAGGGAATAGATTCATCCTGACTGTGGTGGATTATGCCACCCTGTACCCAGAGGCAGTTGCCCTATCCTCTCTGAGGACAGACAAAGTGGAAGATGCCTTACTTGGGATTTTCTCCTGTGTTGGGTTTCTGCAGGAGGTAATCACCGATCGAGGGGGTTCCTTCATGTTGGACCTGATGAAATGTTTATGGAAGAAGTGTGGGATGGTGCAGAGATGCATGACACCATATCACCCACAAGCCAACAGACTTGTGGAACAATTCAATGGTACCCTAAAGTCAATGCTCCAGGTGTTTGCTGAACAGCATGGGAGGGACTGGAAGAAATACATTCCTTACCTGTTGTTTGCATACAGGGAGGTGCCCCAAGAGTTGACAGGCTTTTCCCCCTTCAAACTCTTCTATGGACACCAGGTACATGGGCCCCTAGACTTTATCCGATAGGACTGGGAAGGCAAGCATGCCACCCAGGGAACTCCCATTGTGGATTACGTCCTAAGGTTTAGGGAAAGGCTGAAGGAGCTTATGGGGAGAGCCCAGAGCAACCTGGCAGCTGCCCAACTGAAACAAAAAGTATGGTATGACCGCAGAGCCAGAGCTTGCTCGTACATGGTGGGTCAGGAAGTCATGGTCCTTATTCCGATCCAGAAAGACAAGCTGCAAGCTTAGTGGGCAGGACCGTACAAAGTGATTAGGAAGGTGAATGACGTGAACTACATTGTGGAGTTACCTGACCGTAGACAGACAGAAAGGATGTACCATGTCAACATGATGAAGTCATATGCAAATAGGGCTGACATGGTGTTTGAAGTATGTAGTCCTGAAGAGGGGACAGATGAAGGAGACCCCCTTCTGGACTTGCTGGAAGAGAGTAAGTGGGAGTCCTCTGTGGAGGCTGTAAAATTGTCTCCCCAGTTGACCCCGGGCCAGATCCAGAAAGTAAGGGAGGTTTTAGCAGACTTTGCCCCCTTGTTTAGCACCAAGCCTGGACTAACCCCCTTAGTGACACACAGTGTGGAGACAGGAACATAGACGCCCATACAGCAGACAGCATATTGGTGTCAGAGGCTGTCCAAGAGGACATTAGGAGGGAAGAGGAGGAGATGCTGGATTTAGGGGTAATCCAGAAATCCCACAGTCCCTGGGCCTTACCCATAGTCCTTGTACCCTAGCCAGATGGCTCGACTTGTTTCTGTGTAGACTATCATGGACTGAATGCAGTCACAAAGTCGGACGCCCACCCAATGCCCCAGACGGATGAGCTCCTGGACATGTTGGGAGGGGCGACCTACCTTACGACCATTGACCTGATGAAGGGGTATTGGCGGGCAGAGTTGAAGGACAGAGCTAGGGAGAGGTCAGCCTTCATCACTCCGATAGGTTTATTTGAGTTCAAAGTAATGCCTTTCGGAATTAAGAAAGCCCCAGCCACTTTCCAAAGGTTGGTGAACCTGGTGTCAAATGGTGCTGAGGAGTACACCGTGACGTACCTGGATGACATTGCCATCTTTAGTACCATCTGGGAGGAACACCTATCCCACCTTAGGGAAGTGCTATACAGGATACAGAGGGCCGGGCTCACTGTCAAAGCTGAGAAGTGCTAGGTGGCCATGGGAGAGGTGGCATACCTCGGGCATGTGGTAGGCCAGAGACAGCTCCGTCCTAACCAAATAAAGATAGATGTAATCCAGGCATGACCCAGACCAGAAACTCAGAAGCAGGTCAGGAGTTTTCTCAGGACAGCAGGGTACTATAGAAAATTTGAACCCAATTACAGTGCCCTGGCTGCTCCCCTATCTGACCTGACAAAGAAAAGGATGCCCAAGAAAATTACCTGGGGCCCAGCCTGTGAGGAAGCCTTTACCAGACTGAAGGAGGCACTGTGTAGTGCTCCTGTTTTGACAAGTCCTGACTATAGTAAAACCCTTATAGTTCAGACTGATGCCTCAGACGTGGGTATTGGGGCAGCACTGAGCCAGACATCCAGCGAAGGGAGAGACCACTCAATAGCCTACCTGAGTAAAAAGTTACTTCCCAGGGAGCAGTCATACTCCACAGTGAAAAGGAGTGTCTTGCCATAGTGTGGGCCCTAAAGAAATTGGAACCATACTTGTATGGGCAGTATTTTGTGGTGCAGACTGACCACAACCCTTCAGTTTGGCTGACGCAGATGGGGAAAAACAATGGTTGATTACTAAGATGGAGTCTTGCTTTGCAAGAATGTGACCATTCTACATAGGGCTGGAAAACAAAATCAGAGCTCAGATGGGTTGTCCAGGGTGTATGATGAATGAACTGATTTGGGAACCTCATCCCATACAGGGGGATAGAGCCCCCAAATTCAGCCTACTTTGGGAGGAATTGTCACACTTGGGCAGCTGGCTCTGGTCCCTGTATCATGTTTTGCAAATATAAAAAATGTGTGATGGACTGTGTCAAGAGAAACCACTGTCTTGCTGAAGTTGACACAAAAAATCCCAGGGATAAGTTCAAAGGATAGGAGATGTTTTAAACTGCAGATTTCTAAAATGTAATTGTCAATTTACTTTGATCCCAGGAAATAAAATTAGCCATTCATGACGTCCTCAGTGAAATCCTTTGATTTTGCACTAGGTGTCATAATGGAAAGAGCATGCATGTGTTTTGGGTGTCTCCCAGGAAGCCAGCTCACTTCATCAAAGAGACCTTTGATGTACAGGTCCCAGACTGCATTGTAGTCCAATATGCATGTGTGGTGGGGGGGGGAGGTTGTCGTCAGAGGGAAGCCAGCATTACATCAAAGAGCCTTTGATGTCTGTAGATCACAGATCAGTTTGAAAGGTTACAGGAAAAGAGGATATTCATTGATGCCACCTATTATTTTGTCAAATATCTTGTTTGGACATCATGTGTTATGGAATATAAAGTTTAATACTCCAAGGCGGAGTTAGGTGACCTCAGAGAGTAGGCCAGCTCAAGACTGTTTTTAAACCTACTGAGCAAACCTTAGAAGACACTCTTTTTCATTTGCTGACTGAGAAGGAAGAACATCATAGCACTGAAAGATTAAGTAAGCATACATTAGATGAGTCCAATCTGAGTGTTATTATTTGTAGGAATCTGCACTTTTAAACCTGTTTGTTTTAAGGCTGTATGAGTTGGGATATTTTGTTCTATAATTTTACTGTTTTCCTATTTTATCTATTTTAACGTAAAGATATATATTTTAAAAACAGAAACTGCCTGGTGTGCCTTGAAATTTCTTTTCATAAGTGAAGCTTTGAAGGTTATAGTTGACAGTGTATGAGCTTATTTTGATATCAAACTGGGAAATGGATAGCGTTCTCTAAGGTCTTGCATAGAGTTCTAAGGGTTCATTTTACAATACCTGGTTAGGTGCCCATAGGCAAAGATATCTGGCCCCCTGAAGACAGAATTATCTGAGCCTGATAATTGGGTATGCTAACAATAGGTTATCAGTCTGAATCCCTCCAGAACTTGAGACTAAGGTGACTCGAACCCACAAAACAGACAAGAGGGTTATCTTGTACTGTTCACTGTCCACAGATCCTACACTCAGAGGTTGGCACTTTGGGAGTAGAGGGCTGACCTACTGAGAGAATTTGTGACAGGTATCTCTATTTTAGCAACACCCAGCCATGTGTTATTGTTTATATAAAATGTACTCATAGACATTCCTTTAAATGCGCCCTATAAAGTATCTATGCAGCCCTCTCCTGTCCCCACATACCTTATAATGCTACATTGGGAGTTGGGTGCTGCATAAATTATCATTTTTAATCCAGCGGTGACATTTTTATAAACTGCTGAAACTTTCGACTGAACACAGAAGAGCCGCACAAGAACCAATTGAGCAGGTGAAATTGCTCATGAGTATTCCACCCATTTAGTGATGGCACTCTCACCACTGCTCTTATTATAGTAGCAGTGGCAGTACTTTATTATACTTATTTTATGGCTTCCACTGAGGTATTGAAACCTGTAATGTTACCTACAGCAACAGCCTGTCCAGGTATTGTTTTAGGTAACATTACAAGTATCAATACCTCAGTTAAGGCCATAAAATAAGTATAATAAAGTACCACCACTACTACTATAATAAGAGCAGTGGTGGGAAAGATGTCACTAAATGGGTGGAATACCCATGAGCAACTGCACCCACTCAATCGGGACTCACGTGGTGCTTCCGTGTTTGGACGAACGTTTCAGCAGTTTATAAAAATGTCACCGCTGGATTAAAAATGATCATTTATGCAGCCCTGACTCCCAAAACAGCATTATAAGGTATGTGGGAATGGAAGCGAGCTGCATAGATACTTTACAGGTCACCTTTAAAAAAATGAAGACTGAAAGTTTTCAAATAAGGCCACAAACAATATAATAAAATATTTCTAAATGATGTGCAATACTATAGTCCCTCCAAAGATGTTTATCACATAATGGTTATCTGTCTTTCTTCACTTCTAATAGATTGTGTGATTGTTTACCATGGAGTAAAAGAATTCAGAGCTCTGCTTTTTTCCACCAGGTGAATGCCCCCCCCCCCACACACACACAGAATGCTAGTAAGTGGAGCCATAACCTCAATCAGTAAACAGCAGGGATTTCTCAGGCAAAGTGGTAGGGATAGGAGGGGGATCTTTTATGCTCAAAGTAACACCATAAATGGAAAATTAACAGTACAAGCACACAAGGTAAAACAAAAAGACAGCTGTCTCAAGCCTCCACACAAATAGGCTGGGGGGATAAAACATAGCAAGCTACCACCTAGCACCAGCCTCAGCCTATACAGTACATGCCTAGGCAACCTGTAGCACAGCATCTTAAAAGAAGATACTAATGCTGTTGTCACCCAACATTCAGTACCTCCCGACTGGAGGGAAAAGGGCAAGAAGGGGTTGCTGGCAAAGCCCAGTCAAAGTCCACCAAAGACAGTTACTTATGCTTTCAGGCTATAGGACAAAATGATAACATCAGAAAAGCCCCAAAACTGCAGAAGGGATTATGGTATCGTGGGGTCAACATCAGGGATAGCATCAACATGCACCGTAATGACAAAAGTTACATCCTACACAAAATTTACCCCTCCTTCCTTTACCAGTGGGCCCAAATTGATGCACCAACTCTATAATAATTCCTGAAGGGAGGGAACATGATCACAAAGTGTTCAAAATTGCTGCCAATTGTGTTTTGACACAGTAGATTCCTCTTGGACCCTCATTTTTTACACCAGTGTGTCAAACTTGTCCCATATTTTAGACACATGGCTGTAGCCCACAACACAAAATATTCAGCACATTTTGATGGCAAGTTTACATCAGTCACCAAGCTGGGAGTGAGATTTGTTGCCAACAAAACTAGTGTACAAACCAGTAACCAGCTATTTTTCTTTTTCCTTTGTTTGCTCCTGCTGTTTAGTCTCAAGAATACAACTTACTCTGTCTCATTGTGGGGCTTCCATGTAGCCGCTTGGGTCCTGTAGGTTGCCGTGCGTGTGTGTGTGGGGGGTGTGGATAGGGGTAGCAATAGAACTGCCACTGCATAAAGTATATATATGACCCATCCAAAAATCCAATGCCAATCCTGCCCTGGTGGCACTGAGGGTGAAGGTACTGTACGTTTTAAATCACGCTGCCATGGCAACATGACTTCTGGAGCCTACTCATGTCATCGGTGGTCAGCAGGAGAGGAGATGTGGATCCCCAGTGTTCAGTGACTCCCAGTGGAGACTGGGGTTGCTATATTCTGGGAATACCAGGGAATGAGTAGAGGCAATGGCCAGTGGACATCCTGTGGGTGGGTGCTGGAGTGTGCCTATCATGCACAGGATATCATTGTATATCTGTGCCTCCGGGATACAAGGAAAAAAACACATCATGTAGGCACAATGAAGTCCCTTGATGGACTTCCTCTCCTCAACAAAGCCAAGCCCAGTCAGTTAGGGTAGTGGGGGTTCAATGGTGATCTTCCCCCCATCTCTTACCAGGGGCCCCTCCGTGTGAGGTAAAAAATGGTCCTCCCCATCCCTGCAGCTGCATATGGGGAGAAAGTGTTGAGGATCTACGAACAGGGTGAATAAGGGATAAGACGCCATCCCCACCACCTGGAGGAGCTTGAAATAGAATTGAGAAAAAAAAATTTCCCAGGCCTTGTGGTGAGATTTTTTTTAAATGTCTTTCCTAATTTAATTTGTTGTCACTGAAGTATGTTCTATTGTGCATATCAGAAACCAGAACCACACAATGTTGATCAGGTTCACAGTGACTCAGTATTTAAGCCCCAACCATGCAGTCATCTCAGGTTGCAATAAACTGATGTCCAAATGGTTCTCTCCAAAGTGTACAGTTTATTTATAAACAAGATAGAAGCTCCTTACAGATGGTGGTGAAAAAAAATGTATTGACGTGTCACTATGACGGGATTTGTCACTGGTGAAACATCACTCCATTTTATTCCACAGCCACTGTAAGCAGCTTCTATGCTGCTGATGAATAAACTGCACAATTTGGAAAGAAAACCCCATTTGAACTTCAGTTTTTTGCAACCTGGGGGTGAGTTCTGTGTCTGCAGGGTTAGTACTGTGCATATGCAGTTGTACCACAGCATGCTAGTCATACATAATAATGTGCAAGATAAGTTCTTTTCAAAACTACCAGTGGAGACTACAGCCCAAAGATCTTGACAACTGCCTTAACAGGTCAACTATAACAATTAAGAAACTGGATAACTATATTCACACAACTTTCTGCTTGCTTTGAATACTGCTGTTTGGCAACCGTCACATTACCCTCTCAAGTCCCAACCATAGTCACAACCATGATGAGTATGCTTATTTTTCCTATTACCCATTCTGAATGATGCTAAAAATATGACAATTTTGCCTAGCTCACCCTAGCCCTCCATTCCACCCCAGTCAAACAATGAAAACAAGCAAGAGTAAATGAATCCATTTACACAGGATGGCTCATCTCTGCTGAGCTCAGATGAAACATCTTCTCAGATTACTGGGATTCCAATCACTCCTCCTTGTGTGCAGTCCTGAACAGCAGAAATTAGCAGCTTGATATAAAACAAGGGCATTATGGGTTTAAAAGCACCTGCGCCCATCGACCAGTTTTTAAGTACTCGATAGTGCTCATAGAGCAGCAATGAGCACACCAAGGCAATCCACTTTTCTGGCTCAAAGCCACAGTGAATATAGTTTTAATTAATGGGTCACATTTTTTCCCATAAAAAAGAGCCGTGTATTAAATGCTGTAATAAACAAGTGTTAATTATGGCATTTAATACACAGCTCTTTCTGTGAGAGAAAGCGGCAAAAAAGTATGACCCCTAAATTAATATAAAACAAGGTGTGAAGTGCAGTGTGTAATGAGAATTTTAGACACAACCTCGTTGTTGGATGGCTTCACCCTCAGGATTTATGTGCCATCCAACAACTAGTTTGTAAATTTACTGTTATTTTCTTATTCTTGTTTACAGTCTCTATATCTTGGACATCAGTCCGAGTACTACAGATTGCGAGGAAAACAGATTTCAATGTACTAGGCAAGTGTGAGGGTCAGAAAATCAGACCTAAATCACTCTGTGGAAATTAGGTGTAACTATCTATTGCCAGCCCTCTGGTATAGGGGCAGGGTGCAGACCTGCAACGCCGGCGACCCGGGTTCAGGAACAGACCTGGGAAATTGAAGGGAGGACGGAGGGAGAAGGATCGAGCATCCAATGACTGCTCTCCTTCTCTAGGGGAGGGTGGTAGAGTGTTCAGCATGATACGAACACCTAGCGGAGGCTGGGTGTACTGAATATGCTGACACCAATACATTTGGGGCAGGGTGGATGCTGGCCATCATTGCATGTCCCCGACCCATGCACTGGGGAGGAAATTGCTGCCAGGCCACCTTGATGAAGCCCGTCCTCAGCTTCAATTAGCTCCCAGGCTGGCTCCCTGACCTATCCCATTGATTGCAGTACTATGGGCTGGTGCCACAACCCCGCCCTGGGGGGTAAGACAGGGGTGATCAGGGAGCCGTGGCCAATGTGGGAGTGGGAGCAGAAGGGTCGGTGACTGGGCTGAGAAACCGACAGCAGGGTGGCAAATAAAGTATAATAAATGCAAAAAAAAAGGTGTAACTAGATATGGTATATGGAGATGGCACAATGGGGGTGGGGGGATGACAAAAAATAAAGGTAGGGAAAATATCCTGCATAACATAACCCATTTTTAAACAGTTTGAACAGTATTTACGATCCCCCACTAGCAGGAGAGCACATCAGACTTCCGAAAAGCATTTCTAAAGACAGCTGATGGATTATTTTGTTTATATCTTACTTTTGATTTAAACAAGCAATAACAGAAACACTTAACACAGTTTTTTTGTTTGTTTTTTTCATTTTGATACTACTAATTAAGTACGACCAGGGGTCATGTTAATGTTCTTGTTAATCGCCCCTATGGGGCAAGTGGCACTCGACTGTGCCTCATGCCAATTTACACTAACAGGGGGTGAGTAATTAGAACATTAACATAACTCCTAATCATACCTTCTTTCTTAAGTAGCCACACCGGGACCTGACTGTGGAAGCAGTACTGTTTGTGGGGTATTCAAATTGAGGGGAACCTACATTAGCACCCCACCAGGCTGCCATAATACAGTAGCTTCGGAATTTGAGTGATATGGTAGGCCCTTAAAGCACCTTCTTAAAGACAGCAATCATCTTACTGGACAGCAGATGAATGCATGTGGACCAGTGACACACTCTCTCACTAGGAGTGACCTATAGTCAGTTCTAAAATATAACTAGCACTGCTTCACCAAACCAGAGTTCCCACTAGAGGCAACTTCCAAAAACCAAAACAGAAAACAGGCCTCACATGGTTAGATGTTATCTTTGCAGACACATTCTCCCATGCAGCACTAGATAGTGAGGAGGATGGAGTGGACTCGGTACTAAGCAGCTGTAGCTGAACACACACACCATGCATACTAACATACCCAATTTACCCTGCCTTTCTTAACAGACAACTGCAGATAACACTTGAGGAGAACACCAAGAGCATGCATTCCAGCCAGCAACACAACCAGCATGAAGGCACTCAGGCACAGGTGCCAGAGATGGACAGCACACTACCACACAACTTAAGAGACAAATGTGGGCAACAATTGTGCAGATCTCTGGCCCGTTGCTGTGTTTTTTTTTCATTAATTGGTGTTTTACAGAGCCAACATGGTGACATAGCTGCACCTGGAAAAATCAATAAATCATTACTGAGCCTAATAACTAATCCCCCAAAAAAGATTCTGAGGAAATATTACAAGATAATACAGTAGCAATTCAGAAAATCTATAACAGCAATTCAAAAATGGGAGCTCTGGGGGGTCAGCAACTAAAGCAGCAATACAAAAAGCAACGTGTTTGAGATATTCTTTCTGTGCCCCGGTGCTCAGATGAAGTTGTGTAATATTGAGTTTTAGTTACAGCCCCTAGCGGACCCTAGCTATAATAAAAAAAAATTCTAGCAGGGTAGTCTCAAGGGCTTCCAAGCTTACCTTAATTCATCTAGTAGGTGCGACACAGCCAGGGGTCTACACAATCTCCCAAGTGTGCTTGAGGTGCACTCAAGGCACAGTGTTTGGAATCAGTGCTGCTGCTGCTGTCAAGAGTAACCTAAACCATCACAGCATCAGGTTCTGCACTTGATAAGACATCCACCACCACTGGATGGTTTAGACACTCATGAACAGGAAGGAGCAAAGAAGGTAAGAGTTGAGAGATGAAGGTGTGCCAGACCATCAAAGTCATACACAGACACACAGCAACATCAATATGGAGAAACACCTCTTGATTGAAGCCACACCATACAGCAGCAACACCAGTGATAATGATAACAGGGAAAGACACACACACAGCCACAATACTGCCATGCCAGCCAGCCCAGTAACCCCACACTGACTAAAAAATTATTGTTTGTGAACAACCTGTCCACTCCTGACCTCAGACAGGCACCGGCACCAAATAAACAACAATAGGATCCCAGGGCTGGGGGGGGGGGTTATCAAAACTGACCCTCCTCCAACAGTAGAAGACACACAGGTCCACCACAAACAACTACTTCTCTGGACTGGAGTGGCATTCTCAGCTGTAATTGGGATGGGATGGCTGCAGAACTGATCCTCAGTAGGCTGACTTGTGACTTTCAATGACTCTCTCTCACTGCCCTAGTAGTCTATAGCACTGTGACAGGTGGCAGCTGTTACTGATATGGTCAGGATGGTACTGGCTGGGTTAGTACCCCCAGTACGTTGACTGGCTACTCCTGGAGTCAAGTTAATCAGAAGAACATCCCCAGTGGCCTCACTTGCTCTGGCTCCTACTGACTATACCAAAATGGCCTGGTAGCAGTGGTGGGCCAGCCTCCTCTTTCAGTCCTGGGCTGGGTAGGTCTATGACTAAATAGGTCGGCTGGTCGGGTGATGGGATGGAACTTGGATGAGGGGTCAAGGGGTGGGAGGGTCACAGACTTGCAGAGCCAAGCAAAAGGCAAGACAAAAGCTAATGAAAAAAAACAACCAAAAGCCTGCCTGTAGGTACAAGGTCTGACCAGATCAGTCAGCAGTGGTAGTCCTCACTCCTCTTCTCAGTTGTTCAGTCAATCTCAGCCATACCCACCTTGCCTTAGTTAAGTTACCACCTCAAGTGCTCTGACAACCCCTCCTTCCCTTTTCTCCATTCTCCTGAACCCCCAGGGCCCCACCAGTCTGTCCAACTCCTGGAGATTTTGACTGACTGGATCTGGCTCAGCTTCTACTGACTGATCTACTCGGGCTCCCTCTGCGACTGCAAGCCGGGCCGCAACTAAGCTCCCCTGGCAGCATGCGTGTCCGAAATCAACGACAGGATGAGACTGAGACTGAGATAAGTAGTTAGTCAGAACTTGGAGTTGGAATGGGTGTAAAAATAAAATTCCTCAATCGATCCGAACTTGCTGCATATAGAACAGAACTCTATGGTCTCGTCGCCGACACACCTTCAGTCAGCCAGGTCTCATAGGAGAGAGTGTGGCGGCACACAAGCTGAGTGTGGAATGGTGATGGCGGCAACAGTCATGGATGCAGGCACCAAAAACTAACCATCTGTCCTTTTATGTGCACGTACATATGTATGGTGACTGCTGCCACCTCTGCGGCATGGGATTGGCTGGGGGGATATATCGGGAGTGATGATAAAATCATTGAAGTGTACTGAGCAGGGCAGGTGGTGCCAAACGACACACGATCACAGACAGAAGAAGTTAGTGACCACTGACTCAAGACCTGACCCCCCCCCAGTCCGATTCCAGAAACAGTCATGATGGTTCACTCAAGGAAAGAAAATAATAAAAAAAAAATGTTCTCCAAATAAAAATGTTAACAGACCATAGGGGCCCCCTAGGGACCTGTGGCCCCCCCGGGAAATTTCCCAATAGCCCTGTGGGCCAGTCCAACTCTGTGTTTGTCTGTTTTCATTTTGTTGGTTATTTTAAGCCTCATTCAGTATCAGTCTACTGAGTTACGGAGTTTGAATCAGTGGACATTGTGGCAGTATTTGCAATACGACGGACTGAAAGACGACTTACTGAGCCTTTGCTATTATAATGTACTGATGGGTAGTTACTGTTATTTGTTTCTTCATCTCACATTTTGGCTGATAAGTGTTTGACTTTCTACCTGGGCATTTATAGCATTGCTACTTTCCAAGGCAGTTTGAAATTGAACTGCATATCAGTTTTCTGTTTGGAGTTGCATCTATTTGGGTAGGATTAGCTGTTACTCATTTCTATTGAGGTGCTTTGCAGTTTCGGTCTGACCCGAATTGGTTGATGGATTGATCCTGATCCCGGCTTACCCTCTTCCAACAGTGTTTCTGTGGTAGCTTAACTGCTTTGCAGGAACTCCTGCTTGTAGAGCATCTCCGGAGTTTCACTACTGTCAAAATCTTCTGTTGAGCTTGATATTTGGACACTATATGAAGAGTGAGTACAGCAAGTTCTGACAATTTCACTTGATGGTAAGAAGTGATGATGAGAACACCCCTTTCCTCCCTAGCTATAACTAACTGTGTAGGTTGCTCAGATGCAGTGAGTATCCTGTGGGACTGTTTCCAAATATTTTGTCAGTATTTTGGGGGTTCACTATGAGAAAGTGGTCTCCTTTCTTAATGTTGAATGCTGTTCATCTTGGGAACTCATCAGATTGCCTTTAACAAGCTCCTCTGTTTATGGACTGGTATCTGATTCAAAAAGAACTCCTTCAAGAAACTTTGGCTGTGGTTAGTGACTGCTTTAATTATTTTGCTTTTCATTCTTGAACTTTACACAATCCTCAGGCTTGGATCTTTTTGCTGATGTTTAATCAGTTGGACTGTTACTGTTCTCATACTGTAGCTGCTGTGAGAAGGCTGTCTATGAGGCACTTTTGAGCCTGTTGGACTGTGATTTCTCTCTGGTGGGAGTAGAGACATTACTTGTCACTATCTTTTATCTTGTCTTGTACTTAAATAACTATTAGCTGGTAGCTTTGTCTCTCATTCAACTATTGGTTTGATTTTAGTTAGTTTCATACTGGAATATATCGGGGTGTGAATGTTTTAGGTATTATTTTTCAAATGTTTAAATGCAGTTTGAATGCTGGGTTATTTTAGTAGTTTAAGAGTTGCTAAATCGGATGTGGGGTGGGTAAGGTGGGTTGTTTTCTTTTACTGTATTTATTTTATGTTATTGCCGAGGTGTTCTCTTCATATGTTTAGCCAAATCTGTTTTTTGTCTACTCAGCGGAGCAGCTACAAGAGTGCTCAACCGCTGCAGAAGGTTGAGTATCCTCCAGGGGTGTTGTTCACAATGTAGATGTGCTCTGCAGGTGGACTTTGAGGGTGGAATCAGGAGTGTGGTATCCATGAGGTGCCTGGGGAGTAGACGGTACTTGGAAAGTAGTCTTCCCTGCATTATCCCTATTCTTCCTGCTCCTGAATGTTTGTCTCAGCAGGTGGCCAATGGACCAGCCCACTCGGCTTTTCCCCTTAGGTTAGTTCTTTATAATGCCAGGTCTCTCAGGAATAAAACAGCTGTAATTTAGGCCTTTATTTCAGATTCCTTTGCAGACCTTGTAAGTATCACAGAGATCTGGATGAGGGATGACTCAGGTTCTGTGTTCGAGTCATCTATTCCACCAGGATTTTCTGGGGTGTACTGCCCTTGGTGGGAGTGAAGGGAGGGCAGGGTAGCCATCTGTTTTTGATCTTCGCTGCAGCAGACAACATAACCCTTGGGACAGACTAGATCATTTGAATGTGTGGCCATAAAAAGTGGACTGGGCACAAGCTGCAGGATTGTGCTCATTTACCATACTCCCAGTTGTGGGCATGAATTCCTGCAGGAACTGGAGACTTTCATGGCTGACTTGGTGTTGGAGCCACCCAAGCTGATGGTTTTAGGTGATTTCAATGCCTGGGTCGATTATGATACATCTCTTTTCGGTCTGCAGTTCCTATGGGTGATGTTATTCATGGATGGCAACATGGGTGCAGTCTGTGGCACCAAATATGGCCAGTAGGTGCATTACTCAATAGAATTACAGCATGGCTGCTGTTTGCTCCACTGGTGTGGTGGGAAATACAATGAAGTCCCCTGCATGGGCCAGCAGGGATCTAGAAATTTGCCCAAAAGATACAAGGTGGCAGACTATTTGATAACGGTGGTGCCACCCACCAGTATCTGGAATGCTCTGCTGACCAGGAAACACAGTGCTGCGGTCACAAAAATTTTAGGATCCAGGGGTCCTGACACCAACTTCAATCCAACCAAACTTTAGACTAATCGGATGAATGGGGACCAAGTTATTAAGGTGCAAAAATTGGGGTTTAACATTAAAGTGCCTACTCAGTCCTAGTATTCAGGCAATACTGTGCCTGTATAATATATACATATACAGTATATATCTATAGTATAGTAGTGTGATCGCACCACTATTTTTAGAGTTAAGTAGGCAGTTTACTGTTAAATCCCAATTTTGCACTTTAATAACAACGCTCCATTCAACAGATTTGCACTAAATGTTGCATGCACGGTCTCATGAGGGCAGATCTTTGGATGTGTCAAGTTTCGCTCCAGTCAGATGCGCAGATTCCAAGATCTGGACAGTGCAGAAAGTAGATTTTCACCATTTTTTCCCATTGGTAATAATGTTTATTTCATCTGACAGCTGTAGCCCCCAGACAATTTGGAATTTTGATTTGACATTTTCAGTGTAGAAAGGGACTGATCCACAGATGTGTATTTTGCTGGTTTGATGAAAAAATAGTATTCTGTTCCAAAGTTATTTAATTTTAAATTTTTTATAAATTAGTTCTGAGCATGCTCAGTGGACGCTTCAAGATAGCTATATGAAATGAAAAAAGAACCTTCTTTGATTTCTGACATCATCCTTTTTTGTGAGAGAAATATCCTTTTTTATTTGGCTGCCATGTTGTTTTCTGTTTTTAACTACACATTCAAATTTTGAAACACAGAAAAATTACTTTCTCCATAGCTATCAAAACATGTACCATGTTTATCAGGACCCCCTTAGCTGTATTCTGCACTTACCTGTTCCAAAAATGCCCTTCAAGAGTTTTTTTTTAACATTACACATCTTTTTTTGTGACTCATGATACAAAAAAGGATTATTTTTGTATCACAAATCATGAAAAACATCCTTTTTCACGAGGAGAAAATGCTTTCTCTGGTGCCTAGTGGTACCCCCCCACCCTGCAATTGCTGTCCTCATAATTATTTCTGTTTTTCCTGATGTCTAGTGGCACCCCCCTCCAATCCCCATCTCCCTTGTTAGTTTCCCTGGTGTCTAGTTGCAACCCCACCCTCCAATGGCTGTCCCTGTTATTCTTTCTGTAGTCCCAGGTGTCTAGTAGCACCCCCAATCCCATCCTCATTGTTTTTGTTACTTTCCCTGGTGTCTAGTGGCACCCTCTGCCCTCTGATCACCATCCCCATGGTGAACTAATTTTTCCCTTGTGACTAGTGGCACCCCCTTCCACTTTCCATTTGTCATCCCCTTTGATGGAGATTCTTTCCCTGATGTCTAGTAGCACTCCCACCCTCCCTTAGCTGTCCTCCCTGAAATAAAGAAAATGGTCCCTCTATGTCTTTTTTTATACCTGCTAGAAATAAAATGTTTTCTTGGTAATCTGACCCTCCCCAACCCACCTCCCACTCAGCACCCACCACCCTACAACCCCACACACCCTCACTCACCACAGGACCCAGGATCAAGATCCACTCTCCAATCAAAGACAAGTCTTGCTGCTGGAACCACTGACTTCAATATGAAAAATTAAAATTAAGGTAAATGTGGTTCAATGCATTTCAAATGGGGTTTCAACTTTATTGCCTAACTTTGTCATTTTTAAATATTTTGACACTAAATTTTCAACATTCCCTTTTTGAAACCCCTCCTCATGAATAATGCTGGTGGCATTTCACAAATCCTGACAAAAAGGTGATTTTACAGCTGGTTGGCGAAACCACCTTTCAAGACAGATTTCAAACTTTTTGCTATACTTGTTCATGAGGAGGGTTCATAAGAAGGGCATTTGGGGTCAAAATATGTTAAAATGGCAAAGTTGTGCACATCAATTGATATTTCATTATGCTCACTCTTAAGATTCAAAATTTTCAATATTTTATCCCCAAATATTCAACATAGCCATTTCTTTATACCACATCATGAATGTGATGACTGTAATTTTTCATATCTTGTCCAAAATGTCTTTTCACACTTGTGGCACTGAATGATGGTGTGGTGGGGTGGAAAAATGTATTGGCAGGGATTTGACAATTTTTAGTACTGAATTCATGCGGTGGTGTAACAAGAAGGCTATTAGACAATTTGGTTTGGTGGTGGTCTACAAATTGAAGTATAGAGTCCAGAAGGGCCCTGCACTTTCACATAAACATACATATATGCATCTATGGATGAATGGGAGCTTTGGGGCACAGGGCCCAGAGGGCCATGTGCTTCCACAGGCAAATAAGGATACCATCATATTATCTCAAAAAGTAGGGAAATTCTTTGCAAAAAAAAATGATGCATTAATGCAACATTTAGGGTTCAGACTAAAGTGACAAAACTAGAGAAATGTGGCTTTAGGGTTTCCAACCCTAAAACCACAATGCCACCCCTAAAGCAGGTCGGGGCAGATCCTTCCTAGGGGATGGCAACCCTAAAGCTCACCCCATTCTATACACTACAGAAACACACACACCTAATGGGTCAGCTTTAGAGTTGACAACCCCTAGGAAGACTTCACCGCAGATTTGTTTTAGGAGTGGTGTTGGGGTTTTAGGGTTGGAAATTCTAAAGCAACATTTCCCGACTTTTGTAATAACCTTTCAACCATTTAAGTGATATGCATGAAATTTGCTTGCACCATCAGGAACTAAAGATCTCTTGATGTGGCAAGTTTTGTTCCAGTCAGATATGTGAGTGCAGAGATACAGAGTGTCAAAAAAGTGTAAATTACCATTTTTTGTAAAATTATTTGTCATGCCACTGGGCCAAAATGGTGTGGAATATTGGTCTGGAATTTTCAGGGTGGAAAGGTCTTGGGTCACAGATGTGCATTTTGGACAGTTGTGAAAAATATATTAATCCTTTCAAATGTTATTGAATTTTAACAGTTTCCATTATTTTCAATAGGAGCAGTTAAATGTTCACCTTGAAAAAGGATTCTGTGTCACAAATCGAGAATCCTTTGTCGCAAATGGGAAATCCTTTTTTGTGCTTTTTGCAGTTTAATTACTTTGCATGAGATTTGCATGTGCCATCAGGAACTGAAGATTTCTTAACATGCCAAGTTAATTTCGGTCGGATGTGTGGTTGTGGAGATACAGAGGGTCAAAAAATGTAAAAATGACCATTTTTTGTAATTCTTTGTCATGCCACTGCACAAAAATGACTTGGAATTTTGGTCTGACATTTTTAGCATATGAAGGTCATGGGTCACAAATATGCATTTTAAAGATTTGGTGAAAAAATATGAATCTGTTCAAAAGTAATTAAATTGTAAAATGTCACATTATTTTCAATGGAAAAAGTTAGATGTGAGCTTTGAAACAGCATTCTGTGTTGCAAATGGGCAATCCTGTGTCATACATGAGTAATCCTTTGTCGCAAATGGGGAACTTTTTTTCATGCTGCTGTCATCTTATTTTTTTCTTAGCCAGGCAAACAAAGTTAAAGAACAGTAACATTTATGTTTTTTGAAGTAACCAACACGTGCTCTGTTAATTGGGATCTGTTCTGTTGGATTCTACTGTTAATTTTTTTTATAAATCACCAGGAAATGTGTTTTTTTAACATGCCAAAAACATTGTTTTGCAAATTTGTGAAAAAAGAATCAAGAAACAGGATCCTGTTTTGCAATTTGCAAAAACAATTTTTTTCCTTTGTCGCAAATTGCAAAAAAAACATGAAACAGGATTCTGTTTTGCAATTTGCGAAAAAGAATTTTTCTTTTTTGCAAATTGTGACAAAAGAAAGCTCAAAACAGGATCCTGACTTGCAATTAAAAAAAAAAGAAATTTTATACAGTTGTTTTTTGTCACTTCACAGTGAAAAAATGCTCTAGAATTTTGGTCTGAAATTTTCAAGGTACAAAAGGCTTGGCTCCATGGATGTGCCTTTTGCTGGTTTGGTGAATGCAGATTACTTTGCTCTGGTGTTCTGGAGGTTTACATTTTCCTTTGTTTCCCCATAGGATAACATTGTAATGTGAGGTGTGTACAGTTGTTTCTTTGTCAGTCTGCTATGAAGACATGTCTTCTGATTTATTTTGTGAAATTTTCAGGGTATGAAGGGCTTGCCCTACAGATGTGCCTTTTGCTAGTTTGGAGAAAATATATTCATGTGGTGTGGAGTTATACAGGTTTCAAATGTTCCTCTGATTTCTATAGCATAGCATTGCAATGTGATGTCATTCTTTGGTACTTCATGGCACAGGATGGGAGATGACTACAGTATCTTTAAAATTATGGATGGATGGCAGTGCAGGGCACAGAGGGCCCTGCACTCCCACACACAAATATGGATATTATTGTGGACTGATTCCACAGAGAAATAAGGATACAATTATAATATCTGAAAAATTATGGATGGATACTAGCACTGGGACTAGAGGGCACTGCACACCCACACTCAAATATGGATACCATTATGGTCAGATGAAAGTGCAGGGACCTCCAGACCCTGCACTCCCACAGGGAAATAAGGATATGATTACAATATCTCAAAAACTATGCATGGATGGGAGTTCAGGGTCATCTGGGCCCTGCGCTCCATAGGCATATAAGGATACAATTATACTAGCTCAAAAAGCAAGAAAATTCTTTACAAAATACTTCTTTAATGCACTAGTTAGGATTTCAGCATCAAAAGCAGGGAAATGATGTGTTAAGGATTACAACTATTACAGTCCACCCCCAACTTACAGGCAGCAACAGGTGTGGGGTGTGCCTTGGAGTTATCAGTCCTAATGGTCAACCTATTATCATATGCTGTACCCATCTCAGTGTATTTACTCATGGAATGGGGTGAATGTTAGAGATGACAATCCCAAGGCTCACCCCACACCTGTTGCTGCCTGCAGGGTGGGGGTAGGGTGTTAGGGTTGGAAACCCTAACACAACATTTTCCTACTTTTGACACTGGAACCCTAACAAGTGAATTAACAAAGTTTTTTGCAAAGAATATATATGTATATGTAGTTATTTATTTTTGGTTCTCCTTTTTCACAATGGTTCTGCCTCTTTTTCCTAACTTTTATCACATCCTTCTGTCTGTCTCCTGCTCCACAAAGTTTCATTTTTTGTGAATATGAGGTCTGCCAACCCTGCCTTGTTCAGATGGATCTGTATCTGGTTGTTCTTATTGCAATCCTTGTATATTTTTGAAATTACTTGGTTTGGTACTTTAACCATGTTAGTTTGGCTGTACTGTTATGTCTTCCATTTGTTTTTGTTGTTTTTTTACCTACCACCTGCTCTTGTAACCCCCTCCAACCCTGAATCACACCTGGAAATGGATCTTGATGCATGTTGCCTTTCCCAGTTACCAAATTTTAAATATGGTAATATGTCTACAAATACCTATTAATTAAAGAAAAACTGCATTTTCTGTAAGCAACAATTAGGTTTACTGCATTAAGAAAAAAGGTGTAAGGTGATAGAGTAAAAAAATCTTCAGATTCTTGTGTGCATGGGCACCAGTGCCATGCTGGGTTCCTGGTGCCATAATTTGATTTGAGGTAGATGGAAGTACTGGTAGGAGCTCCCAGTACCCACATTTGGATTTGGAGTTGAGAATATTTAGCAGCAAATAGAATGGGCTTCTTCTGCCAGGATGATGCACTTCATGTTTGGGGGCAACTGGTAGCTTCAAAGCTGTTTTCACCTTTAGGAATATAGTGAATTTAATTTTGTCTGAGAATTTTATAAGATGTGAGGTGCTTTGCTGTTTGCAGAGATTTTTTTGGGGGAGGCAAAAATTCACACTTCATGAATAGTGTTTTTTTTTCTTTCACAAAGTGTGTAATTTGTATCTTTTTCTTGAGTTGTTTGTGTTGCAGAGTTAAAAAAAGAAATTCTTAAACGTTCACACAATTCACAAACAAATGTCATAAAATGAAGCAGAACTACTTATATCACTTCTTCTGCAACCGGATTCAAATTCCAAGGTGTTTAGGAAGAGCGGGAGGAGCAAAGTAAGAGTTGCAGATGCAGAGGGAAGTGATTATTTCCATTACTGGTGGAGGGCTGAGAACAGATGAGGTAGCAAGATGGGAGATAGGGACCACAACATGATGTGGAAGGGTTGAATTTACTTTACGTGTTGCATTAACCAGAGACAGGGGCAGGAGCAAGAACATGGCATTTTTTTAAACTTGTTTATTGCATTTATAGAGACAGCTCATACAATTGATAAAAGCAACTCATATACTTCAAATCAAAATGGTAAATGTTTATCGTACTGGATTACATCTATCAATAGGTATACCCTAGTTAAAATAGGTGGCCGCTACTGTTTGACATTTTTTGCCATGAATTAATTAACCTATAGTCTCTATATTAGATTGACAGATTGGGCCTGATTCTCAAACGCTGCACCAAGATGCAAGGTGCGTGTGCCAAGTAGCAGGACGCAAGCAGCATGCTGCGCCAAGACACAAGCAAGACGGGATTCACAAATGCACCATGCATGAATGCAAAAAACAGCTGCATCAAGCACCCCATGCACCAGCACAGTGCCAAAAGGCAGCAGCCATCTACCTCAAATCAAATTATGGCACCAGGAACCCAGCATGGCACTGGTGCCCATGCACACAAGAATCTGAAGACTTTTTTACTCTATCACCTTACACCTTTTTTCTTAATGCAGTGAACCTAATTGTTGCTTACAGAAAATGCAGTTTTTCTTTAATTAATATGTATTTGTAGACATATTACCATATTTAAAATTTGGTAACTGGGAAGGGCAACATGCATCAAGATCCATTTCCAGGTGTGATTCAGGGAGGGAGAGGGTTACAAGAGCAGGTGATAGGTATAAAAACAACAAAAACAAATGGAAGACATAACAGTACAGCAAAACTAACATGGTTAAAGTGCCAAACCAAGTAATTTCAAAAATATACAAGGATTGCAATAAGAACAACCAGATACAGATCCATCTGAATTTTGCTAGCCATGATGCATGGTGCGTTGTGACAGGGGTAAGTCATGCAGGACGCAGGAGTGCAATTCACAAAGGTGCACCAAACAGCAGACTTCAAACACCTGCTACACCACACAAAGCTGATCCAAGGGGACTTAGAAAAAGGAAGGGAAGAGGCAGGGTAGTGATGCAGGACTGAGACACAGGACTGCAGCAGGACAGAGACAGATGACTGCCAGGAGGATATTAGCACCACAGGCCCTACTGGACATACAGCTGGCCATGCAATGCCATAGGTAATGTGCCCACCAGGATGTACAACAGGGCGGCACTGCACAGCAGGTGCACAGACAACAACAACCCAGACACTGGAGGCATGCCATGCATGTGTACTGGCCATGCACCACCCACACAGACCTGATCGAGGAGCAGTGCATTGCACAATATCGACTCAGCAAGGCAGCCATAGCAGAGCTATGCCAGGAACTTGATGCTGACCTGAGAAGCAGGATCCAGAGAGGCCATGCCATACCAATAGATATGAAGGAATATGCAGCCCTACGGGTAATGACCACTGGCGGATTCCAGACACTGAGTGGTGACACCATGGGCATCTCACAGCCCTCCATATCATGGTGCCTGAGGGCAGTCTTGGATGCCCTTGTACACAGGTCATACAGATATATTCACCTACCCACAGACACCCAGGAGCAACTGGCAAACAAGCAGGGATTCTATAGCCCAGCAGGATTTCCACGTGTGCCTGGTGCAGTAGACTGCACACACATTGCCATAAGGGCACCACTGGATGAACCAGAGACCTATGTGAAATGGAAGGGCTTCCATTCCATGAATATATAGGTCATCTGTGACAGCAGGTGCAGGATACTCGACGTTGTGGCACAGTGTCCAGGGTCCACACACGATGTATATAGAGATGCAGTGAATTTAAAATCCAGCGGTGAAGTGAACACAAAGTGGCCACTTTACGTTGGCACTTCACTACGTGGAGTGCCCCATAGGAAAGGCTCACTTTGCCTTGTTATTATTACTTTACATTGTCATTCTGCCTTAAACGCAAAGTAAGGCAGAGTGACAACAATATTGGCAGCATCCCACCCACAGTCACCAGAATGAATGTGCATCCCCAAAGTGCTACTGTCTTGTGTCCAGAAAACTCCCCAGTGCTCATAAAGTGAAATGAGAGTGTAACAAGAAATGCAAAGTCTCCCAGAATTAATGGCGCACTCAGTCATGCACGCAGTGGTCAAGTCACACACAGAGTCACCAGAATTAATGTGCATCCCCAAAATGCTGTTGTCTTGTGTTCAGAAAATTCCCCAGTGCTGACAAAGTGAAATGAGAGTGTAACAAGAAATGCAGTCTCCCAGAATTAATGGTGCCATGCAAATGCACAGACAGATTAAGATTGTGCTGCACACTCAAGGGATGCATACGAAAAGGCACAACAACACCTAACCAGTGCTCACAAGTTAAAAATCCAAATATGGAAAGGAATACATTTTGCTAGTTGGGGGATTAGTGCATGGCAGTAACAATCCACTACAAGTAAAGATACCACAAAACAGTATAAAAAAGTCATGCAGGTGCAGTGGATAGCAGGTTCACACTGCTGCAATTACTCTGTAACACAATAAAAGGTGCCTGATTTAATGGCACGCATTGCACACACACTCACACGCACACTCAAGTAATGTGTAGCAAATTGAAAACCTTTAGTAATATAACCAAATGATTTAAACAGACAAATTGTACACTGCTGCACCACAACAATCAGCAAAAAAATTTCAAGAATTACTGAAAATATTAGTGTTAACACAGTTATACAACAAAAATATAACCAAAACAGAAAAACTGCCTTTTTCTCCCAGTTGGTCTACCTACACCACAAATATGCCCCTCCCCCAAAGCACACTTTACAGTACACTGACTGACTGTTCTAAATTAACATTCAAAATCCACACACAAAAATAAACACTCAATGATATGAGCACAGGAGGGTTTCCTACAATCGATGTACTAAATTTTTTGTGGTTAATAAGTTTTATTGATTTGACTTATTAAGACGATCCAAACATTAAAACAGTCAGATACATTGCAAAGATCTTCCAGACTGTTACATATGTCTGTAGAAGCAGAGAACGGAACATGCTGGTCAAATAGTAATGAACTGAATATACTAGCCAGGTAAGCAGTAGGATAATACTCTGTGCCTGGATGTACAACATCTATCCAGCTGGAGATTAACTTTGAAAGTATTAGCAGTTGGTGCATTGCATTATGGTTAACTCATACAAACATATCTTACCTGGCCCCATCCTGCTAGTTTCTGCAGTATTTGACAACGCATCAGAAATTATGAGAGGTCCAGGATCGCTGTCCTCTACTTTACGCCTACAAAATACAAGAGATCACACACACAAAGCAAACAGGTCTTCATTGTCAGAGAAGATACTATCCTTTACTGATATTGTACCATGTCATCTGTAGAGCAGGGTTCCCTATAACTCAGTAACAATCTCTCCAGCACTTGCCCCTAAATGCACCGTAGGAGGAGACCATTATAGTAGCATGGTTGTGTCTGTTCAGCTGATTGGCTCCCCAGGTTTCAAAAACATAAGGAAGGGAGTCCAGAGGGCAGTATATTTAAAGAGGGTATTGTTCACAGTATGTGATATTCTTGCCCAGTTGGCAACTTGAGCCATGGAGGTAAGTACCTCCCCCAGGGAGGGGATTATCTGGGACTGCCATTTACACAGTAGGAGTCTTTTAACCTGCATACTGAGTGTCAGAAGTAGTTTCAACTCGGAGAGACGAAGGTGAGGGGTCGGGGTCCGGAGTCCTAATAACAGCAACTCAGGGGACTGAGGCACAGGCTTCCTAAGTATTTTGGACCCCATCTCACAGGTAGACTGCCAAAGGGGCTGGATCAGCCTGCAGGACCAAAGTATATGGAACAGGTCACCTGGGAGTTCCTGATACCTCCGACACAGGTCAGACTGAGCCAGCTTTGCCTTGGCGAGGACTACAGGAGTCCTATTCGAGGAGTGAATTATCTTGTTCTGCATTAATTGATTACTGGTGTCAGGATATGCCCTGATAGCTAGTTTTAGGCAAGACTTCCACTCCAGGTTCATAACAGGGGCATGCAGTGCTTTCTCCCATTTATGCTTGGATTCCTCTGCTTGAGACGGGATGGTGCTCTGAATGGCCGCATATACCTGGCTTGACTGTCCTCTTTCTAGGGCCAGCCATGACTCTGCCTGGGAGATTTGTTGCTCTTGGTGCTGCTTATGCCTGTACGTAAGGATGGCGCTTCTTATTTGAAGGAATTGCCAGAAGTCTTTGGGAGAGATCCCATAAGAGCTCCGGAGGCCCTCAAAGGAATTAAGGGTATCTGTACCAGGAATGAGCATACCTCGAAGCAATGAGATACCACCACATTCCCATGATGGCCATGCAATTGGTTGTTTATTGATGGTAATCTCATTATTGCCCCATAGTGGGGTTAGTCTTAGGGGAGATGCGGAGGCGCCCAACTCCTTATGCATCTTGGCCCAATATTCCAGAGAGGGACCTATAGTAGGATGAGAGCGAGTGCCCTTAGGGGGATGGTTAAATAACAATAGCACCAAGTGAGTACACTGACATACCTCTTTTTCCATATCCAGCCACTGGGGAGCATTGTGTTCAGGGAAAAGGAACCATTTTAAAGTCTGAGCCAGCTGAAAGGCCCATTTATGCCCTTCTAACTATGGAAGACCCCAGTCTCCTTCAGACCAATGAGCTCTGATCTTATTTCTACTGTACCTAGGTTTCTTACCCACCCACAAAAAAGATCCCAGCAGGGGAGTCTAACTTAGTAAACCAATAACAAGGTATTTTCAAAGGAATGTGGGAGAGAAGCTACATCGTTTTTGTTGCTGTGACTATTTTAATTGCGGATATTTTACCTACAAGCGACAGTCGAAGAGATTTCCATCTGTCCAGTTCTGTACGAATGGACGCAAAAAGTGGTTTCATATTCAGGTACCAGATTTTAAGCAGATTAGGAGAGATAGTAGTGCCCAAGTAGGTAATCCCATCTGGGGCCCATCAGCCGCCCATGCTGAGTAACCATCTGAGAGGTACACTTAGAGTTTAAAGGTAGGACCTCCGTATTGGCCTGGTTAATCTTGAGCTCTGAAAATGTAGAGAAATCTGACAAGGTAGACAGTAGGGGAGGAAGGGAGGTGATGATATTGGCTATAGGGAGCAACAGGTCATCCGCATACATAAGAGTAGGGTATGCCCTTGTTCCCATCTGGACCCCGGAAATTAGAGGATTTTGCCTAATAGCAGCCGACAGGGGTTCTACTGCCAATACAAAAAGTAGTGGGGAAAGTGGGCAGCCCTGATGGGTACCCCTACCCAGTATGAATTGGGAAGACAGCATTGTATTGGTGAGTATCCATGCAGCTGGGGCTGAATATATTGCCCCAATCCAGGCCCGAAACCCCGCCCCCAATCCCATAGTGCAAAGTACTTGTTGGACATAGTCCCACTCCAGAGAATCAAAGGCCTTTTTGAAATCTATTGCAATGGCAGCAGTGGGGGAAGATAATGTTTGGGCCTTATGGATTAAATTTACCAACGATCTAATATGGTCCGCATTAAAGCGGCCCTTAACAAAGCCTGCTTGGGATGGGTAGATCAAACTGGGAAGGAGAGGATTAAGTCTATTAGCTAGTATCTTAGCTAGCACCTTGCTTCAGCATTCAATAATGAAATAGGGCGGTAGCTGGACGCTTTAAGAGGGTCTTTACCTTTTTTTGGTAGGATAGTAATAGTCGCCTCCCTAAGGGATGAAGGGAGAGACCCTGTTTGCAATGAGTCAGTAAATACTTATTGCAATACCGGAAAGATTATGGGATGCAACAGCTGCCACACTTCAATAGGGAAACCTTCCCCTGCTGGGGCCTTTTCCTTTTAAGAGAGAGGATGGTGTCTGCCATCTCCTGGGTTGAGATTGGGGCATCTAGGGCATTAGCTTGGGCTTCAGAGATTTTGGGGAGATGTAGGGACTCCAGAAATAGGCGGACCCCCTTGGGGTCTGGGGTTCTGGAGGACTTATATAATGAGGAGTAAAAATCCATCATTATTTGATTAATACCTTGCACCAAGGTCCGGGTCCTACCCCCTGCATCCTCTAAAGCTGCTATATGCCTTTCGGCTTGCTGCTTTTTGAGACGGTATGCCAGCAGCTTATCCCTCTTTTCTCCCCCTTCCCAATATTTATGCTTGAGTCTAATGATTGAAATCTTTGCCTTTCTAGAGACCAGCTCGTTCACTTGCATCTTCAGAGAGGTGACATTATGACCTGCCTCTGACCTAAAGGAAGGGACACGAAGGGCCTTAAAAGCAAGCTCCACTTCTCAGAGTTGTTGTTCAAGCCCCCTCAAATGTTCTTCCCTCTTCTTTCGGTGCTGGCTCGCATACCCTATTATTGCCCCTCTTAGAGTAGCTTTGAATGCCTCCCATGTGGTACCCACAGAGGTATCTGCTATGAGGTTATGCCAAAAAAATTCTATTGCTTCCTTTTGAAGCAAATGGGGAAAGTCTGAGTCACAAAGTAGCAATGGGTCCAGCCTCCATGAAGGAGACTTAGGGAGAGGGGGGCCCCATGTGAAGGCAAGATGCACAGGGGCATGATCCAAGATAACTAAGGGATGAATAAGGGTATTAACAGTGTTACTAGTAATAGTAGGAGAGGTGAGCCAGAAGTCTATTTTACTAAGAGAACTATGTACTGGGGAATGAAAGGTGCAGTCCCACTGGGAGGGGTGAAATATTCTCCAGATGTCCATAAGGACTAAATCTTGTTGTAATTGAGCCACTGCCATTACAGCTCTGGAGTGGGACTCAGTATTGGAAGGGGATCTATTCAGGAAAGGGTCCAGAGTAAGATTGAAATCACCCCCTAATAAAATGGGGGTGTCTTCCGGAGCTATGAATCCCAGCACCTGGGCCAACTTGTGAAAGAAGGAGGGTGAGTCCTTATTTGGAACGTATACATTACCCAGGATCAGAGAGCCCTTCCCAGTATCCATGAGTACCACCACCCATCTACCCTCAGGGTCTCTCATTTGTCTCTGCAATTTCCATTGTAGTTGCTTGTGAAGCAGAATCACTACCCCTCTCTTTCTAGAGGAGGCCAAGGCATGAATGATCTGACCTACCCACTCCCTCTTCAGCCTCTCAGTATCCCCCCCCAGTAAGTTTGATCTCCTGCAGGAAGGTGACCCTCGCTCCCAGTCTCTTAAGGTGGCCCAAAGCTTGCTTCCTCTTGTTTGGGGTGTTAAGCCCTCTGACGTTCCATGTCAGACAAGTGATATCACCTGTTAGTAATAGGGAGCAAATATTTAATTAAGAGATATATCAAGAACAACCAGCAGATAGGGGGCGAGGGCAGCCCAACCAGAAGAGGCAAATTTCTATACAGCGCCACCAGCTATGGAGAGAGTGGGTAAAGCCCATATACCCTGCCCCTACCAGATGACCTTATACTAACAAATAATGAAACAACTGTGTGTTTGTCTTGTGAAACAAACATACCTAAACACATTAACAAACTATATACATTGTGCACAGTGTACCATGCAGTTTGGGGATATAGAGGCATTTCTTCAGCTGCAGAGCCCTGCTGTAGATCAGCCCCTATTCCCAGGCTGTTATCAAGTGGTATCCATCCTTCCTTAGTACTACAGTGAGTGCAGGGGGGGAGGACCCCCCCGAGAGAATCGAGCAACACAATAAGAAGGTTGGACCACGTGGCTCATTGCAACCCCAGAGGGTTGAGAGAGCTGCTCCAGCGGTATAGCTCAGAAGCTGGGGTAGTCAAAGTGGGACTACACAACGCTTCTAATGAGGTGGGGGTTTTCAGGAAAGAAAGTGGCGGGGGAACTGCCCACTATTTCGGCAAATCTAGGGTGATTGCTGATGGGTGCCAACATGTTCTCACAACAAAAATCTTGGTGAGGTCAGGCTCGTCACACCTATGAAGAGTGTACTGTCAGCCACCCAATGCGGGGGCTGGGAGATCTCCCCTTGATAGAAAATAATAATGATAAAAAAACACACCAGAGGGGCACAGGCCTGTGCCATTCACCACTTAGGGCCTCACGTAAAACACATCCTGGCTATCCATTCAGCACAACAGTTTACGCATGCCGACAAATACTTTCATATTATATGACACAACTTCCCAGCGGACCTCACCCCCCCATACAAGTAAGTGAGGTAGAACCCACAAAAGTTCTGCTGTTTAATCAGATGGTACAAAAAAGGCATTCTTTGCCATCTAGGCGTGTCTGGGCCTTTGATCAGGATGTCCACTGAAAGCTTGTTGGTAGGCCTCGGTTAATCCCTCCTGGTATAGGAGTGAGGCATCTTCTCTGCCATATGGCAGCGCAAGTCGGGGTCAAGGTTGGGGTGAAAAGGGGCTTGAAAGTTCCCTTACATAGGTAACATGGAGAAAGGGTAGCAGATGGGTCAGCCAAGGAGATTGTCCACTGAAGGTCAATTTAGACACCCCAAACTTGCCCCATACCTACAACTCCCCAGGGGATTAAAAGAACAGGAATAGAAAATAAAAAGATGACTACTTATCTGACCACGCCATTGGGTTTTCTCTAATTGATTGCCCTGGAGATGTAAAGCACTCAGGATGGTCCACACTGAAGATGAGATCTCCACTGGTAAAGGAGGCCTCCCTCATAGCCTTTGGTGGACACTGCCCTCTGCTATCTGTAGCTCTGTTCTGCGGCTGGTGAGGAGTTGCTGACGGGGACAGGTACCTGGGCTGCAACATAGGAGTAGGCCTGCCTTCCACAGTCAAATCCACAATGCCTGAGTGATGATCCGGAGAGCTGTGGTGTAAAGCTTCATATCTATTAGTGGAGTGGTAGACCTGTAATGGATCTGGAGCAACAGTGTCCATGCCTGCGGCCTCCTCTGTGTCGTCTTGCCCTCTCTCAGAAGGATGTTCCCAGCGGCCGTGTTTCTTTGAGGATTGCTTCTTTCAGTGTACTTTTTGGGGGAGTTCCCAGTGTTTCTCCCTTAGGTCTTGCCAAACTGCAGGCCTGCTCACTGATGGAGAGGAGCAGCAATCCAACCTGTCAGTAGCAGTTTTTGCTGAAGGGGCCCCCAGGGTAGTGGTGGTGAATTCTTGTGGCCAGTTGTGCCGTAAAAAATCCAAGAATGCATCAGGAGATTCTAAACTGTTCTGGACCCCATTATGCATAACCCGCATTGTGGCTGGGTAACGCAAGGAAAAGGACAGTCCAATACTGTGCATTTTATGCCTTGCCTCAGAGTATGCTCGGCGTTTGTCCAACAGATCCTTAGAGAAGTCCTGAAAGATGTGGATCCTATTCGATCTCCACACTACATGCTGTAACTCACGAGCTCTAGTTAGGACCTTCTCTTTGTCCATAAAATCAATAAGTCTGGCTATGATAGGTTGTGGTCTGTCCTGGGCCTGAGACATGGGGGCTAATGTATGGTGTGCGTGTTCCACCTGGAGTGGTATCAATGGGTCCATCTGCAGCATTTCAGCGATGGCTAATTGTAGAAATCCCTTTGTATCTTTGCCTTCTACATGCTCAGGGAAGCCCAGGAAGCGAAGATTATTATGGTGACCTTGATTCTCGAGGTCTTCCATCTTACTGTGCAGCATCTGTATGGTCCCTTGTTGATCTCTTAATTCTGTTCTTAAGCCCTCAACATACCCCTCCGTCGCCGAGACCCACTGTTCGGTATGCAGCATCCTGGCTTCTAAATTTTGAACCACTTGGGTGTTTCGATTAGTTGCCACAGTGACTTGTGCCATCTGGGCCATAAGTTGGCCGAACATCACCTCAACTGACAGTTGCTTCCAGGTTTGTGGCAAGCACCTTCAGCCATATTTTCAGGCCTACCTCGTCCAGGAGGCTCTTCGGTAAAATAGCAGTTTCCACACAGCAAATGAAGGCTTTTTGTATCAATGGAGCTAAATTAGTGTTGCATGAGTATTACCCCACAAGTTACAGTAGAGTGGGGATATAATACCAGATGGTAGAAAAAGGATTTTAAAGGATATTTCCCTCTGGGTTGTGGAGCTGATCTTTAAGCTGCCATCCTATTTAGCGCCCCTAGTGACCAGTGATGTACTAAATTTTGAGCACAAAATATTACTCAAAAAGGCATTTTAAACAGCTTTTAGAGGTTTTGAATTGAAGAGCTCTGAGAGCAAACTGTCTCCAGCTACCATTGCACCACACTACCCAGGCCAGAACTGAGGCTGTGCCAAATAATCTAGAGCCCATGTGACCTGCAATCCCATGAAAAACTGCAGAATTTCATTTGGAGCTCAATTACAGGGTGAAGTGAGGTGAATTACATTGATTTCAATGTACTTCATCTTAAAATTGGTGGAGAAGTGGTTTGAGGAAGGCAGAATAATGCAAAGTCATTGGTTTCAATCGACTTCATGTTCCTCATTATGAAGCGTAGTACTCCGCTTCAAATTGTGGAGTTCTCCGTGGATTCCGCATTACTCATTGAATCACTTCACGGAGCAAATTGGGGCCACTTTGCCCACCACTAGGTCCAGTACTGTAACGGGAAGGAACGCAAATGCTTATGGCTGTACTTCCCCGATGAGCTGTAGCACAAAACTCTCTGACTTTAAAATATTTATTAATGAGTACAATGATGGAACGGTGAAGCTTGGAGAGATACTATAAAACATGCTTACAATACATCCAAGTAACTAGTAAAAAAATTAGTGTAATTTGTGATGTGATCATGAATCATGATTTGTGACTGCATTTGTGACTGTGATGTTGAAGAACGTCATTTGGTGTTGACAGTGTGAGATAACCAATATGGAACTGTATTGGGCATGTGGATGCCTATGGCTGTACTTCCCTGATGAGCTGTAGCACAAACTCCCTGACTTAAAAACGCTCATTAATGAGTACAATGGCGGGGTGGTGAAGCCTGGAGAGATACTACAAAACATGCTTACAATACATCCAAGTAACTAGTCAAAAAATTAGTGTTGTGATTTGTGACATGATCATGAATCGTGATTTGTGACTGCATTTGTGACGGTGATGATGAAGAACGTGATTTGTATCATGAGTGACTCATGATGATGATCCTGACTTAAAAACGCATATTAATGAGTGCAATGTTCATGAAGAATTATGCACCACACCTGTCCAGTACTCGAAGGGAAGCCAAAGAAACAACTGTGACTTAAGTTACAGATGGAGATTGGGCCCTAAAGAGATGCAAATGCACAGACAGATTAAGATTGGCGCTGCACACTGAAGAGATGTAGATGCAAAGGCATAACACCTAACCAGTGCTCACCATCAGAAATTCAAATCTAAAAGAATACCTTTGCCTGTTGGGCGAGCTGGGGTAGTGTACTGCACTGCTGCAGTAACAGTCAATAGTACTAGTACCAGTAAAGATACCATAAAGAAGTATGTGGAAAGGGCACAGCTGCAGTGGATAGCAGGTCTACATTGTTGAAATTATAGGCAATGTACAGGTTTGATTTGATGACACACGCCACACATACACACACACACACACACTAAGTAATGCGTAACAAATTGAGAACTTCAGGAATATAACCACATATTTTAAACAAACTAAAATTATGCACTGCTGCACTCCAACAATCAGCGTAAAAATGGCAAGAATTATTGAAAATATTACTGTGTATACATTAACACAGTTATACAAGAAAAATATCACCAAAACAGAAAGCACTGTCTTTTTCTCCAAGTTAATCTACTTACACCACAGATACACCCCTCTCCCAAAGCACACTTCCACTGTCTCTCAGTACCCAGACTGAATGTTGTACATTAACATTCAAAAATCCCCACACAAACAATAAATGCTCGAGGATATGAGCACAGAGGGTTTCCTATAATCAATGAACTAAAGTTTCTGCAAAAATTACTCAAAAGGCTTTTTAACAGATTTTAGAAGGTAATCACATATCTCTAAAGTCTGCAATTTCCCCAGAACCAATATATATCTACCTGCTTTATCCTGTAGTATCTGAAGGGGAGTGAAGGGCACAGCCCTGTGAACTAAGACCATAACCCCTCTACTCTGGGAGCTACCCTGTGAAGCGAAACTTGTCCAACCTGGAGACGCCTCATAGTATTACTCTCGGCATCTAATAGATGTGGCTCTTGCAAAAAACTGTATCTGCTCCTAAAGCATTTAAATGTTTCAAAATTTTGTATTGTTTGGATTTTGTCTTGCCCCTTAACATTCCAACTTAAACACTTAAAAACTTTTATGAGATACCATAGACCCAAACCAATAAACCAGAACTCAACCATAACATGCTTCAAACTCATTCCCCATCTATTACCTCAGAGCCTTGTATAAACCACCCCACCCTCCCACCAAACAACCCGTGATCAAAAAGCTAAACCCCTGTACCCCCAAAAACCTATTAAACCCTCCTACAGCATCACGGCCCATGATGACAGCTCACTCCGCTGCCTCATCCACTGCCCTGCCATCCCCAAGCCCAATATCAAACTGACCTACTTCCATAAACCAACCCCAGCAACATTCCAAACTCGACTCACCTGGGTGAGCCCAACCTACACCTAACCACATTATACCCCATTATAAATCATCCAGCCTTACACATCATGCCATCATAACCAGCCCTCGCTCCTAAAACTAACCCAAACCATTACATTGACTCACCCACAACACTCAAAAGGGAAACTTGCAAAATTTCACGTAGCCACACTATCCCGGTATTTCCCCTCCCCCTTCCCATAGCCCTGTTTAATTAATTCAAATGCAGGTAGAGGAGAGAAAAAAAAAAGGGGGGAGGAAAACACCTCAAGGTCCCCTCTCAACTAAAAAAGCTTTGAAAAAGCCACTTCATATTGGCCACTGAATACTGTGCTGGCCCATTTCAGTTCCCGGAAGCATAAGTCCCACGAGCAGACCGTTCTCAAAAATGTCCAGCATCTCCCGAGAGCATCTCCCTTCATGTCCTCGGACACCTTCAAATTCCATATAGGGAATTGCAGCTTCCTTCGGGCCCTTGAACAATCTGCAGCCTGCCTCTGGCCTCGTAAGCATCCAGTAAGTCCTTAGGCATGGAATCTCCCGGGATACAACATCAACCAGCAAAACGAATGGCAAACGATCCGGTATTCCAATCAAGCGAAACTCCACAAAATTAAATAGGCGATATCGAGGGTTCCAACTCCTTAGATAAAAGACATGCTGGCTTTCCTACAAACTCTCAACCGGTAGCTCCTTACTCCTGGGGAGCCAAATATCCCAGTCATTTAGCTTTAAACAGATTAGAAGGAGCTTCTGAAGCATCCAAAGCTGACTCACATCCTCAAAGACCTTCCAAACATCATCCACCAGGACATGTAGCCTTGCAGGATAAGTCACCTTAAACTTAATACCCGCCGAATTAACTTTGAGACCAGCGGGTTAAAGGTCGCTCCTCTGTCAACAGATAATGGCAAATCTTGTGTCACCCTAAGATTCACACCTCCCATTGCAGCGACTTGACTTCTTTAACCTTCTGTACGAACAGTTCCCTCTCTTGATAGCTCAGGAACTTGGCCAAAAAAATACGGTGGGGTGCGCCTGGAGGCGGAACAGGTCGCAACGCGAGATGTGCCCTCTCAATGTTGTAACAGGCACCGAAGGGCGAGGGGCCTGCCACCTTCTCCACAAACCGCTGGAAAAATTTGACTGGGTCCCCTCCTTCCTCTCTCTCAGGTAGGCCCATTAGTATGATGTTATTGCGCCAGCTTCGACTCTCTAAGTCCTCTGTCTTCCTATCCAGCTTGGTAATGCAGCTGATTAATATGTGTAAAGCGCCCCGACCTTGTCTGCTTTGCTTTCCAGCGACTTTACCGGGCCTCATTATCCGCTGCTTATTGTAAGATCGTTTAAGGCACTGGCAATACTTTTGAGTTTGAAGCCAATTCCATATTTCTGCTCTAAATGGACAGAATTCATCGAGAAATCGGAGACTCATCAGCTGTTCATCCTCCATCGCCTGGGCTGCAGGACTGGGAAGGTTGTAAAGGCAGGGCCTGTGACTTCTTCGCGGCCTTCTCGGGTGTTGCGGGTGGTGTGCGCTTCGGCCAAGCCTTCGGCATCTCCTCCTCTATCAGTGACCCAGTAGCTGCTTCCTGATATCCACAACCTCAGCAAATGGACCAGATACCGGTTTACGGAAAAAAAAAACGAATAATTTTTAAATTAGGCAGGGGTTAGGCAGAGCGTACAGCGAGTGCAGCTAGCAAGGAAACAGCATCACGTGACTCCCATTTCCTATTTCTAGCATGACCCACAGTTTTCCTGACTCCTTATGTGTGGTCTAAGGCTCTGAGCTGCAAATCTGGTGACATCCAGCAGACCAGACCTGGGTTTGAATCCCACAGCTTCCACTTGCATACTGTGTGACCCTGAGCAAGTCACTTAACCTCCTTGTGCTCCCAGGTCGCTCCTGTAAAAAAGCTTCCAGCTTAGTGTGCTATACCTGGTTAAACAACTAAAAAAAAAACAAATAAAAAACAGTACATAGCCAGGCACTGAAGCCTTCCAAGTGTGGTTACTGGTGAACCATGTCTCACTAATGGCTACTATGTCCAGTTTAGCCTCTGTCATTGTTGCCTGCAGCTCTGGGATCTTGCTTCCCAGACAGTAAGCATTTGTGTATATGATTTTAGATTAGCCAGATTTCAGTGTGTTAGTTGTTGGGCGAGGCCCAACATTTCCCTTGTGCATTGTGTGGGGAGCTGGACCTTTTTCCTTACCTGTTGATGTAAATGAACTACAAACATGCTGAACTCCTGTTTGGGCACTAGCTGAGGGGAGAGGGGTGTTCTTCCCATGACGATGTATTGGGTGCTGCACCTCTTTCCCCATCTGCTAGTTTAAATATTTTGCAAAGATGTCAAACTTCTGCCGCAATGCACTGACTCCGTCCTTAGTCAGATGCAGGCTATCGAATTTAAAGAACATGATTTTGGGGGACATGCTGCTGACAGGTGGATTGGGCACACCCGTTGGCAACTCTAAAAGAAAGCCATTATGTTTTGGCACACTGGGGAAGACTCACAATGTACCACATGAGTTTGGGGGGACATACTGCTGACAGGGAGATTGAGCACCCTCGTTAGCAAGTGGTTTTAAAAAAAAATATTTGGGGCACACTGGGTGCTCTGCAGTTCCACAACTACTTATCTGACCATAACACAACTTGCCAGATCCAGAAAGCTATTGAACAAGACCAAGCATGTACATTTTGAGGCAAATCCATCATATGGTGCAAAAGTTATTAAAAAGCAAAATTTGTGGTTTAACATGGAAGTAGCAGGGCAACCCTAACTATATATATATATATATATATATATAGATATATATATATATATATGTGTGTGTATATTAAAGGGAAAAAACTCCATTTAATGCATTAGTTAAGGTTGTTCCACACTAACAAAAGTGAGGAAATTTGGTGTTAGGTTGCAAGCCCTTGGCCCCTGCTCACACCCCAACCGGCATTGGGTGCGATTAGGGTTGTCGGCCAAGGGCTTTCCAACTAACTAATGCATTAAACAGAGTTTTTGCCTCTAATTTCCATCTTTTGAGGATGATAATGAGAAATAGTGAATGTAATGCAGCGGCAGAAGTGCGGACCCTTCTGGCCCCAGCTTCCTCAACACATGATGTCTTGTCACATAGCAACATTGTGCCTGCAACCAATTAGTAATGTGCATGGTGACGCAAAGCAAAACAGAAAGAGAAACAGTAGTGTAGACAGAAATGTTAAAAACAATGCAAAAGCAAGTGCAAATGAAAACTCAAATGGTAACGCACATGGTGGCGTAGATGTGAACGGTAAGTGAAACGGGAATGGAACCACAAGCGAAAATGGTAATGGTAACAGTAATGTAAGTGCACAGGCTGGTTTTCCCCAAAACCTGCATAAAGAAAGACAGTGAGTACAAAGAATGTATGCATAATAATGGTTCTCGGAGCAGAAAATGTCTGTATCTCCCACTGTTTCCGAGATACAGGTTCTGAAATGCGCGGCGAATGCCATAATGTTATCCTATTGGAAAAAAAGAGAAGTTCAGAGCACCATAACTTTGGCTCCCTGTAATATTTTTTCACCAAACCACAAAAAGACACATCTGTGGGATGCTGGCTGCGTTCCCTCCAAATGTCAGCCTAAAGGACCAAACCGTTATTTTGTAGCAGGGCACCAAAGGATTCCTGTAATGCATCAGATGCCATAATGTTATCCTATGGGAAAAAGTGTCAATTTTGGAGTGCCATAACTTTGCCGACATATAATATTTTTTCAACGAAACACTGAAAAGCACATCTGTGAGAAGTCGGCTGCGTTCCCTCCAAATTACAGGCCAAAACACCAAACTGTTCTTTTGCAGCAGGGTGCCAAAGAATTGCTGTCATCTTCCCACAGCCTGGAAAAGTACTGTCAAACTTTGCGAAAGCTTTCGCAAATTTATTCAACATTGTCACAAGTGAGACAGTACTTTGTGAAAGTACTTTTTCCAGAAATTTGAAAAACATATTTCTGGGGTGTTTTACCTCAAAATAAAAACATGGCTAGCATCCACAGGGTCCGACTATGTGAATACAAAAAGAATTAGGTTGCTAGAGGGTCCCATTTTAAATGCCAAGCATTTTTCGATTGCTAACTGAAACAAATGGCAGATTTGCAACAGTAGGCTATTTGCGAGTGAAACTGCATTTGCGACACTGTTAAACTTTTGTTATTTTTCACTGATTTATAATGGAACTGTTTTTGAATAACTTTTGAACCATTTTATTTTTTTCACAAAATCTTCAAAGAAGAGACTGGCTGGTCGTATGTTCCTTTATTTTGGATTGGTTAAATTCGCTCATTCGTGTGCGACAGTAAAATTCCGCAGTGAATGTGCGGCAGATTTTTTTTGTTAACCCGCAGCTGTATATGTGATGGTACGAAACTTGGCAAATCCTAAGGTGTATGAGTCTTGATCATGAATTCCAAATTTCAGCCAAATCTGATAAAAGTTGTGAAGTTATTAAGGTGTAAAATTTTGATTTAATAAATGCCTCAACTCTAACTATAGTGGCACTACTCTTGCCACTATAATATACACACACACACATATATATATATATCTATATATATATATATATATATATATATATATATATATATTATGGTAGCATGGTAGTGCCACCAGTTAGGTTGAGGAGCCATTTCTATGTTAAACCCTAAACTTTGCACTTAATAACTTTGCAACCGATTGACAGATTTTATTTGGCTGAAATTTGGAATACATGATCAAGAACTATAGGTCTTGGCATCTGCCAAGTTTTGTATCGGTCGGATACATAGCCGCGGAGTTATTAAGGGTGATTTGCCGCTGCCACGCTTTTCTGGAATTCCACGGTCACAGGATACAGGTCGCACGCGTTTGTGCTGACCAGCCCAAAATCTTCAGGAAACATGCGGCCAGGGTCCCCAATGTGTCTTTCAAAGATTTGGTGGAAAAATATTAAACAGTTCAAAAGTTATTCAAAAAACAATTTCCCATTATAAGTCAATTGGAAAAGTTAACGAAAAGTTCGACAGTGTCACAAATGCATTTTTACTTTCGCAAATGGGCCTGTTACTTTCGCAAATCAGCCATTTTGTTTTCAGTTGGTGATCATAAAAATGGTTGGCATTTAAATTTGTAACCCTTTAGCAACCTAATTCTTTTTGTATTCACCTAGTCGGACCCTGAGGATGCTTGCCATGTCTTTATTTTGTGGTAAAACACCCCAGAAATATGTTTTTCAAATTTCTGGAAAAAGTACTTTCGCAAATTACTCTCGTGCTCACAAAAGTGTCAAACTTTTTTGTGAAAGCTTTCGCAAATTGCGACAGTAGTTTTCTACCTGTGGGAAAGTGACAGCGATTCTTTGGCACTGTGCTGCAAAAGAACGGTTGGGAGTTTTGGGCTGAAATTTGGAGGGAACGCAGCAGACATCTCACAGATGTGCCCTCTTTCAGTGTTGTATTGAAAAAATATTACACAGTGGCAAAGTTACGGCACTCCAAAGTTGATGCTTTTTCCCATAGGATAACATTACGGCGCCGACGATTACAGGAATCTTTTGCCCTGCTGCAAAATAACGGTTTGGTCTTTTTTCTGAAATTTGAGGGAAGATAGCCAACAGCCCACAGATGGCCTTTTGGTGGTTTGGTGAAAAATATTACAGGGAGGCAAAGTTATGGTGCTCCAACTTCTCTTTTTCCCCATAGGATAACATTATGGCTGCTCGCAGCGCTTTTCAGGACCCGGTCTCGAAACGGTAGTAGATACAGACTTTTCATAGAAAAATGCTTAGCCCCTGAGTACAAAATTAGCTAGGACAGTTGTAAATAATATGAGTTTTACATTTTTTTTCTATGTCATACGGTTCCTGAGATATAACCTATTTAGTATTCCAAGTCCTCATTTTCTACTCTGATATCCATTATTATGCATATATTCTTTGTACTCACTGTCTTTCTCTATGCAGCTTTTGGGGAACACCAGCCTGTGTGCTTACATTACTGTTACTGTTGCCCTTTCTGCTTGCGGTCCCATACCCGTTTCACTTACTGTTAACGTCTGTGCCACCAGGTGCGTTATCCTTGGCATTTTCATTTTCGGTTGCGTTTCTGTTATTTTTTGCCATTTGTGTCTACAGTACTGTTTCTCTTTCTGTTTTAGTTGCGTCACCATGCCCATTGAAATTTCCATTTGCAGGCACCATGTTACTATGTGACAACACATCACATGGCAGACCGTTCCCGTCTACGCCACCGTGTGTGTTACCCTTTCTGTTCTCATTCACGCTTGCATTACCATGTGTGCCACTGTTAGTGCTTCTGTTTGCATTGCTGTTCCTGTTACTATGCCTCAAGACATCACGTATGGGAGCACAGGGCCCTTTCGTTATCATTCTCAAAAGAAGGAATAGAGGTAAAATTCCATTTAATGCATTGTTGTTGTTGTTCACAAGCGATAAAAGTGAGACTTGCTGTTAGGCTGAAACCCCTGATCATTTCGTTTATTTCACCGGCATTGGGGTGTTCATTGTCGTTGCCTTAACTCTCACCCCATTCTCCTACACTTGCTGCTTTTTACACATGTGATGGGGTGAGAGTTAAGGCTGATTATCCCAATGCACACCCCAATGCCGGGTTGGGGGTGGGCAGGGGTCTAAGGGGGTTTCAACCCTAACAGTGAATTTCTCACTTTTGTCACTGTGGAACAACCCTAACTAATGCATTAAATGGAGTTTTTGGCCTCTAATATATATATATATATATACACACACACACACACACACACACACACACATTGAAGCACACCAGGATGAAGTGCAACACTGCAAAATTCTGCAGTACAGTTACTTCAGCATACAATGTAACTTCAATGGGAGTTAATCCTTTGTCATGCAGAAAACCTGTGACACTGTGCTTCATCCTGGTGGACTTCTTTTATATACATATATATATATATATATATATATATATTATGGTAGCACAGTAGTGCTACCATAGTTAGGTTGAGGAGCCATTTCTATGTTAAACCCCAAAACTTTGCACCTTAGTAACTTTGCAACCGCTTGATGGATTTGCCTGAAATTTGAAGACACGATCAAGAACCATAGGCCTTGGGATTTGTTAAGTTTTGTACTGGTCGGATATACAGCTGCGGAGTTATTAAGTGTGATCTGCGTGCACGGTTACGCTTTTTCTGGAATTCTACGGTCGTGCCTACAGGTCGTACGGTTTGCGCGACCAGCCCAAAATCTGCAGGGAACGTGCAGCCAGGGTCCCCAATGTGCCTTTCAAAGATTTTGTGAAAACATATTAAACGGTTCAAAAGTTATTCAAAAAACAATTTCCCATTATAAGTCAATGGGAAAAGTTAACAAAAAGTTCGACAGTGTCGCAAATGCACTTTTTACTGTCACAAATGGCCCTGTTACTGTAGCAAATCCACCATCTTGTTTTCAGTTAGTGATCAGAAAAATGCTTGGCATTTAAAATTGAGACCCTCTAGCAACCTAATTCTTTTGTATTCACCTAGTCGGGCCCTGAGGATGCTAGCCATGTCTTTATTTTGGGGTGAAACACCCCAGAAATATGTTTTTCAGATTTCTGGAAAAGTACTTTTGCAAAGTAATGTCACGTCATGAAAGTGTCGAAATTTTTGCTAAAGCTTTTCAAATTGTGACACTACTTTGTGACACTATGCCTAAAATAACAGTAATTCTTTGGCACTCCACTGCAAAAAGAACGGTTGGGAGTTTTGGGCTGAAATTTGAGGAACGCAGATGACATCTCACAGATGTGCCTTTCAGTGATGTATTGAAAACTATTACACAGCAGCAAAGTTATGGCACTCCAAATTTGATGGTTTTTCCCATAGGATAACATCATAGCGCCGACGATTACAGGAATCTTTGGCACCCTGCTGCAAAATAACAGTTTAGTCTTTTTTCCTGAAATTTGGAAGGAAGACAGCCAACAGCCCACAGATGTGCCTTTCAGTGGTTTGGTAAAAAAATATTAAAGGGATTCAAAGTTATGGCACTCCGAACTTCTCTTTTTTTCCCATAGGATAACATCACGGCATTCGCTGTGCCTTTCAGGGTCCGTACCTCGGAAACGGTGCGAGATACAGACTTTTCATCGGAAAAACACTTAGCCCCCTGATGGGGGCTAAGTAGAAAATTAGCCAGTACAGTTGTAAATCATAAGACTTTTAAATTTTTTTTCACGCCATACAGTTCCTGAGATATAACCTATTTAGTATTCCAAGTTCTCATTTTCTGCCCTCGATACTCATTCTTATGCATACATTATTTGTACTCACTGTCTTTTCTATGCAGGATTTGGGAAAAACAGCCTGTATGCTTACATTACTGTTACTGTTGCCCTTTCTGCTTGCGGTTCCGTACTCATTTCACTTACCGTTGATGTCTGCGCCACCATGTGCGTTATCCTTTGCATTTTCATTTGCGCTTGCGTTTCTGTTATTTTTTGCCATTTGTGTCTACAGTACTGTTTCTCTTTCTGTTTTACTTAGCGTCACCATGCCCATTGAAATTTCCGTTTGCAGACATCATGTTACTTTGTGACAACACATCACGTGGCAGACCATTCCCATCTACGCCACTGTGTACCCTTTCTGTTCTAATTCGCGCATGCGTTACCATGTGCGCCACTGTTAGTGCTTCTGTTTGCATTGCTGTTCCTGTTACTATGCCACAAGACACCATGTGGTGGGAGCGTGGGGCCCTATGTGCGTTATCCTTTTCACTTTCATTTGCGCTTGCGTTTCTGTTATTTTTTGCCATTTGTGTCTACAGTACTGTTTCTCTTTCTGTTTCACTTTGCGTCACCATGCCCATTGACATTTCCATTTGCAGGCACCATGTTACTATGTGACAACACATCACGTGACAGACCATTCCCGCTTCACGCCACCATGTGTGTGTTACCCATTCTGTTCTCAATTATGCTTATGCTACTATGTGCGCCACTGTTAGTGCTTCTGTTTGCATTGCTATTCCTGTTACTATGCCACAAGACATCATGTGGTTGGGCCCACATGCTCCCGCCCCTCACATTATGTGGTGTGGTCGAGGATCTATGTCGTTATCCTTATGCTTTTCATTTGTGCTTATGCTTCTGTTATTTTTGCCATTTGTGTTCATAGTACTGTTTCTCTTCCGTTTCACTTTGCGCCAGCATGCCCATTGACATTTCCATTTGCAGGCACCACGTTACTATGTGACAACACATCACATGGCAGACCATTCCCGTCTACGCCACCGTGTGCGTTACCCTTTCTGTTCTCATTCGCGCTTGTGTTACCATGTGCGCCACTGTTAGCGCTTCTGTTTGCATTGCTGTTCCTGTTACTATGCCACAAGACATTATGTGGCAGGAGGGCCCCACACTCCTACCACTGCATTACATTCACTATTTCTCATTATCATTCTCAAAAAGAAGGGAAATTAGAGGCAAAAAACTCTGTTTAATGCATTAGTTAGGGTTGTTCCACAGCGACAAAAGTGAGGAAATTTGCTGTTAGGGTTGAAAACCCTAACTCCATATTCACCCTCCCCAGCACCACACACACACAGACACACACACACACACACACACACACAGATGCAAGTATGGGGGAGGACCAAGTCAACACAACCAATGACAGACATCCAGCAGCAGGTGACAGAAATAAAAACAATTGTCTAAATGTACTATGAGACATCCCCACCCACCTGACCAGGTACTGCATGCTCAGTGGAGATCAACAGTAAAACTGAGGCCATGTACACCAAACGACACATCCCTGATTGCAGCTGCTGCACACACGTACCACACTTAGTAGTTGCATGGCCTTACCTAACGATGCCCCACACCACACCACAACTGGTACTGTGCCGTTAGTCAATATAAATGCTAAAGGTGCATGATCACAGTTGTAGAAAGGTTTTAACACTAGTGAGTATACATTAATTAAGAGAAGTACATAAATTAACTACAAGACACTAGCATGCTCAAGATAAAAGTAGTGTTACATTTAGTATGTGATTTTCATAGCAGTACATTTACTGCAGCTGTTTACTGAAGATAGAGAGGCTGATGTAAATGTATGGAAAAGCATTGCCTGTTCAATGCTGTGAAATTCGTACTGTCAGTATCAGATGCATTCTTACTGATGAAGCTGTACTGCTAATGTACATACATAGACCTTCAGTGTGTTTCAATACTAAAGATGCAGTAAGTATTCTTTGTAAGAAACAGTGTAATTGCATGGATCAGGCCAAGCAACTTCTAAATATCATAGGACTACAGAGCCAACAATGACGTACCTGTATCGGAGATGTCTATAGGATAGATTTTCCTGTAGGCACTTACTCAGTATGTTGTACCTGATAAAGACAATCTCATTGCATCTGTGATGACTAACTTTATTCAAATAGTGATGCATTTACTATTGCTGCAATGAGTGATCTATGCTACTTATGGACACAGCGTAATTTGTTTTAACAGTTGTTTCATACTCAGGCTGTATACGTAGTGTTTGGATTTGCCACACTTCTGTCACTGATGCTATCAAAGTGATAACTATGTCAATTGTGGTACAACAGCAATCAAGAAGGTATAGTGTAGATATAAACAGAATGTCTTTTAGTATTGATTTAACTTACAATGGGATAAGTGTACTAGGACGGCAAGGGTTATTCTCCATCACTGACTCTGTCAGTTACAATCACATTAAGGTTTCGATGACTGTAATGATCAAGTTACACTGTTCATCTTCATGAGTTCATATTCACAGCCATTCTCCAGTAAGTAGACAGAGTATGGTGTAACTGGGTGTGACACTGTGTTGCAAAACTCCTGCAGTGCCTAGCAGAGGGAGAGTATCTAGTCATAAAGACAATTAAGCAGTAAGGCATGACCAATGGTTATGTTAAATGGTCTGTTAATCACCATGTAAGGGTTTAATGTTGAATGAGGCATAGCCGAGTGCAACATGTCACTAGACAGTGATAAACTGACCATTAACATAATACCTGGGAGTGGCTTATTGCTATCATAATAAAACTGTTTTTTTAAACAACATTAAACCATGTTCATCATATGGTTAGGCTCTATATGTATCTTAATAAAAACTAAACATAAGGCTGTTACAATGTTCACAGTCAATTAGAAAGCTGCATTTCTCAAACCCTTGTTATAATCAGAGATATTATACCTGTACAATTCCTTGGTTTTGCTCAACTCTTTAGCTCAGGTGGCCCATCACATGTGGTGTCGTCTGGTGTGGAGCATCGGTAGGTAAGGCCATGCAACTACTAAGTGTGGTATGTTGTGTGCAGCTGCAATCAGGGATGTGTATATTTGGTGTACATGGCCTCAGTTTTGCTGTTGATCTCCACTGAGCATGCAGTACCTGGTCAGGTGGGTGGGGATGTCTCGTAGTACATTTAAACAATTGTTTGTTATTTCTGTCACCTGCTGCTGGATGTCTGTCATTGGTTGTGTTGACTTGGTCCTCCCCCATACTTGCATGTGTGTGTGTGTGTCTGTGTGTGTGTGGTGCTGGGGGGGTGAATTCGGAGTTAGACCCTAACAGCGAATTTCCTCACTTTTATCGCTGAGAACAACCCTAACTAATGCATTAAACTGAGTTTTTGCCTCTAATATGTATATATATATATATATATATATATATATATATATATATAAATATATATATATTTTTATTATTGCAAAAAAGCTTCTTTAATGTATCAGTTAGGGTTAATTTCTCACCAGCAATTCTGGAAATTTGATGTTAGAATTTCCCTTCTTTTTGAGAAAGTGTACCATTAGTCATATCCATACTGTATGTGGGAGCACTGGCTCCCTGGGACCTGTGCTCCCACATACCCATAAGCATTGAAACATAGTGCAGGAGGGCCCTGTACTGCTAGTTTTGCAAAATGATATCCATAGGTGGTAGCGCAGGCCCTCTGGGCCTTGTGCTTCCACCTACCCATAAGCCTAGAGAAATAGCACAGTAGGGTCTGTGCTCCCAGTTTTGCTTAATGGTATCCATATGTAAGAGCATGGGCCCTCTGGGCCCTGCTTTCCCACACACCCATAAGTATAGAGATATAGCACAGGAGGACCTGTGCTCCCAGGTTTCCATAATGGTATCTGTAGGTTGGAGAATAGGCCCTCCAAGCTCTGCACTCCCACCCACCCATAAGTGTAGAGGCATGGCACAGGAGGGTCCTGTTCTCCCAGTTTTGCAAAATGGCATCCATAGGTGGGAGCACAGGCCCCCTGGTCTCTGTGATCCCACCCACCCATAACTATAGAGACAGCACAGGAGGGCTCTCTGCTCCCAGTTTTCCAAAATCAGATTCATAAGTGATAGCACCCCTAAGTGTAGAGGCATAGCACAGGAGAGCCCTGTGCTCACAGTTTAGCATAATCGATATGCATTGGTGGGAGTGTGGGTTCTTTGGGCCCTGCACTTCCACCTACCCTTAAGCCTAGAGAATTAGCACAGTAAGACCCTGTGCTCCCAGTTTTGCTTAATGGTATCCATATGTGGGAGCACGGTCCCTCTGGGCCCTGCTTTCTCACACACCCATAAGTATAGAGACATAGCACAGGAGGGTCTGTGCTCCCAGGTTTCCAGAATGGTATCCATAAGTGGGAGAATAGGCCCTCTGGTCTCTGTACTCCCACCCACCCATAACTATAGAGACATAGTGCTGGAGGGCCCTCTGCTCCCAGTTTTCCATAACCGGATTCATAGGTGGGAGCACAGGTTCTCTGGGCCCTGTGCTCCAACCCACCCAAAACTATAGAGACATAGCACAGGAAGGCCCTCTGCTCCCAGTTCTGCAAAGTGGCATCCATAAGTGGGAGCATGGGCCCTCTGGTCTCTGTACTCCCACCCACCCATAACTATAGAGACATAGTGCTGGAGGGCCCTCTGCTCCCAGTTTTCCATAACTGGATTCATAGGTGGGAGCACAGGTTCTCTGGGCCCTGTGCTCCAACCCACCCATAAATGTAGAGGCATAGAGCAGAAGAGCCCTGTGCTCACAGTTTAGCATAAATGATATGCATCGGTGGGAGTGTGGGCCCTCTGGGCCCTGTGCTCCCACCTACCCATAAGTACAAACACATAGACCAGGCCTAGAGACATTCCAAGTAATCCTTGTACTGCAAATGCAGCAATATCTCAGCAATCATATCAACTTTGGAAAATATTCCACTGCACTTGTATTCATGACCTAGCCACCTCCATAAGTGCTTAAGCTGCGCTTAGCGAAAAATCCATATCTTGAACAGTTTTCGAGATATAGGTGCCGAAAGGTACTGAGGTCATCACAGTGTTATCCTATTGGAAACTTCACAACTTCAGAGTGCTGTAACTCTAGAACCAGTGTAAATATTTTCACTAAACCAGCAAAGGCACATTTGTGGTACAAGCACTTGATACCCATAAATTTCATCCCAAAGTCCTAACCATTTTTTTGCTATGAAGTGGCAAAGAAACTGTTTTTTAAGGGGCTATTTACCCATGGAACATTTACAAAAGTACAGTGGACTTTTGTGAAAGTACCATAGAACTTATGTCAAAGTCAGAGAGGTCACGTGATGTAGGTGCAGATTGCAGACTTCTCTCGTTTGCTCCAGCCACCCGATCGCTATTTATATTTATTTTTATGTTAAAAGCAAAGTAAATTGTTGGAAAAGGGGGAGGAAAGACGGTTAAAAGGCCTGTCACGCTTTGAGTTACCATCTCAATCCGAATGAAAGTTAAAATGAAGAAAAGCCTGCCTAAAAGAACGCCACCCACCACCCCCGAGAAAGGCCCCAAGAAGCCTAGGCCCGCAAGTGCAGCTGACCCTGGAGAGGTAACTGTTAATGCAGCTGAGCAAGAGCTGCTAACCCTGGCTAGGTTTCTAGCTGAATTCAGGCCCTTCAAGGAGGAGCTCCCATCTTTGATGGCTGAAATTAAATCCTTATCGACTACTATGGACAAAGTATCACAATGAACTTCGGATTCTGAAGCTAAAATCCACTCCTTGGAAAAAAGAGTTGGTTAAAATAGAGCCGGAGTTGGTAGCTACGAGACAGAAGATCACTAGGATGGAAGCTAAGCTAAAGGACCTTGAGGGTCAAAGTAGAAGAAATAATGCAGTCCTGATAGGATTGCCTGAAGCCCAGGAGGGGCACGATATGGTTACTTTCATTTAGAAATTTGTAGAGCATGTTGTGGGCCCCTCGCCTTTCGGAGCTAAGTATGCTATAGAGAGGGCACACAGGGCCCTTAGACCTCCTCCACCATCTGGATTGCCACCGAGGCCCCTGATTTTCAGGTTCCTCAATTACCTCGAACACCAGCATTTCTTGAAGAAAGCCAAAGGAACGCAAAGTATTACCTGGGAGGGAAAAAAAGTAAGAGTGGCCCAGGTTTCCCGGCCTCAGTCAGGCAGTGACGTTCTGCTTTTCATCCCTATGTAACAAAGCTAATAGTAGCTGGAATTTGATTTGAGATGCTGTATCCGGCTTGTCTACAAGTCCTTATTTCGGGGGTTTGGCACAGTTTTAATGATCCAGAGGAGGCTCATACTGGCCTGAAAGAGTTGCTCCCTGAATTGCTCTGTGAAGTCTGAGTTACATCTACTGCTAAGGCTGAATCTGAAAGCATCTTATAGAGCTGTGGCTGGAAAATCAGCTGTAGAAATTTATTACCTCTTGTTTAGAAAGGAAAAAGTTTGCTGAACTAATGTCTGCTGATATCCCACACTCACCACCTCTTTCCTCAGTAAAGCGAAAGCAAGAGAAGCGTGCCAACATTATCTGAGATTAAGAGGGTTTGAACTGGACTAAGAAACTGTATAAATCCTCTAAACAAAGCATTTATTTAGTGTTTACTTTCCAATGTAGGAAAGGGATATAATTTATTTTCTTTATGCTGATTTCTTGAGGGGAACAGCAGACCAGTTGATAATCATTTGTACTCTGTTATAATTGACTATATGGGGCACCAAACAAATTTTTCTCCCGAAGTTTTAGTCTTTAAGGGTCTGCAATTATATTAAGCCAGTTTGCAGTACAGATAGCCTTGTCTCTTAATCAATCTTTTTAAATTAGAGATAACATCACAATAGTCTGATTGGGAAGGTAGCTTCGGAGCCTTGCGTATTTCTCTTTAGAAACAAAAGCGGGGGCTGAACAAGTTGGCTTTCGGGTTTTCAGACAGATCACAATAAGGCAATCAGAGTAACTTCAGCCGAGGCTAAAAAAGGCTGAGTTGGAAGAAAATTTAGGTTAAGCTTCAAAGTAAAAATTATATTTTCTCTTAACCTCCAAGGTAAGGAGCATTGTTGGTATCGCCACATGCATCACTAGAAGGAGTCAACAGATTATATTAGGCATCTATATAACAGGAAGATACTACGTATGTGGAGCGATAAGGATTTAATTTGAAATTTAATTTTCAAGGGTTTTAGTGCATTAATCCAGTGGGTTTTATTTTGCTGGTGATCTTTAAACTATAAAGGGTGCTCCAGCATTAAAACTCTTTCTTAGTTTATAGTTATCCGTACTGTGTCAAAATTAGCTGTATTGGGTGCCAAATAGGCTTTTCTCCTGAAGTCAATTTTTAAGGGACTGCAATTATACTAATTCTGTTAGCAGTATAAGTTGCTCCGATTGTTATTTTTGCTTTTAAAATTTAAGATCACATCACAATATACTGGTTGGTAAGGTACATTTAGAGTTTTGCACTTTTCTCTTTAGTAACAGAAGCGAGTGCTGAAGAGTGGCCAGTGCATTCCCCAAGTGAGCTTCTGTTTTCGGACAGAACACATTAAAGCAGATAGGATAATGCCAATAGAGATTAAAAGGGGTTGGTTAGAAAGAAAAAAATAGATTAAGTTTCAAACTAAAAATCATATTTCCTTTTAGCTCCTGAGGTAAGGGAGCATTGTTGGATTTACTCCTGCGATCGCTAGAGGGAGTTAGCAGTTCAGGTTATACCTCTATATGGCAGGCTGGCATTACGTATCTAGGGCACAAAATTGATTTAATTTGAGATTAAATTTTCAAGGAGCTTTAGGCAGGTTAATTCAATATGTCTTATTTTGTTGAAGATTTTTAAACTATGAAAGGAATTGCAGTACTGTAACTCAATTTTGAGGGGATATACTCATTAGGGATTGGTTTGAAACAAGTTTATACAGACTGTCTTCAGATTGCATTAGTTCTAGTACTTATTCTGAAGGATGTTTAGAATCTATATGCCTTCCCCATCACTACTACATTCAAGTTGAAGGTTACCTAAGGGTGGCTGTGGGGGGAAGGAGCAAAGGTATTGGTATGCTGCAGAGCGAAACTGTGATAGATTGGGCGGGGGTGGTAGTTTAATGTTGGTTTCTCAATTTGGTTGGAGGGAGGGGGAGGGGCTAAGTGGGATTTGGGGGTGGGAATCAGCACAGCTCTGGTGGGTTTATTAGGTCTGAGTAATCTGGGGAGCTCATTACCTGTCCAGCTTATTTTATAAGCAATGTGTAATAATGGCTAATGTTATAAAAATTGCAACGTGGAATGTTAAAGGATTGAGACAGCGTGTGAAACAATAAAAGGTTCTTAAGCACCTTGCCTTATTGTCTATAGACATTGCTTTAATATAAGAATCACACTTATTAGACTCAGAGGCAAATTGCATGAGAAGGCAGCAGATTAGTTATGTATTTTCTGCAGGTGGTGCTACTAATAGGGCTGGCGTATTAATCCTAATTAATAGAAAAATCCCTTTTGTTCCTAAGCAGGTGCTCAAGGACCCGCAGGGCCGGTTTTTGTTTATTCATTGTATTTTGTATGCCACCGAGATTCTCCTGGGAACTCTTTATGGGCCTAATGTAGATTCCCCGACTTTTTCATGCAGTTAATTGAATTTATATATCCATTCTTCTCTTTACCAATTATCATTGGGGGGGATATAAACACCATTATTGATCCATTAATGGATCATTCTTCTCCTCTGAGGAGAGGTCGCTCTCCTGCTCAAAGGGCCCTCCAAGAACTCATAGAACATTATGCTCTGTGTGATGTTTGGAGAGTATTACACCCCTCGGAGAAGGAATTTACTTTTTTCTTGCCAGTACATAAAACAGCTACGCTATTGATTATATTTTTCTTTCCCAAACTCTTCTGCTGGGAGTGATAGAAGCCTCTATACATTCGGGACCACCCTCCGACCATGCGCTGATAACATGTCAACTTGCTCTTTCATCCTTTCCTAAGAAATCCTCCCGGTGAAAGATCAATAATCAAATGTTAAAGGATGCCAATATAGTTAAAATTATTAGTAAACACATAAAGCATTTTATTGAAACTAACCTTCAGTCCATTTCCAGACCAGACTTAATATGAGGCACTTTTAAAGCCTTCATTAGGGGCGTATTAATTAGTATTGCTACACACAGAAAGAAAGAAAAAGATAGGGAACTAATTTCTCTTCTTGAACAAATCCGTTCAAAGGAATCACTGCTTTCCCAAAATTATTTGGAGTTAACACAACAGGAACTGGTGAAAGTAAATGAGGATTATTTGGAAATTCTGAAAGCTAAGGCAAATTATTCAGATCAGGGAGAGAAAGAGGGTAGATTGTTGGCACTCTGGATTAAACAACTGGAAGCGAATAGATACATTCTGTCAACAACTGGAACTGGTAAAATTAAATGAGGATTATTTGGAAATTCTAAGGGATAAATCTGAATTTGCTATTCTGAAAGCTAAGGCAAATTATTCAGATCAGGGAGAGAAAGCGGGTAGATTGTTGGCACTCCAGATTAAACAACTGGAAGTGAATAGATACATTCCGCAATCCATTCCCACTTAGATGGTGTCTAAAAACATCTCCGGAGGATATAGTCCTGGAATTCCAGTGATATTATACAAACCTATACAACCCAAAGGTAAAGCCAATATCTGAAGATTGCCTAGACAGCTACTTAGGGGCATCCGGTTTGTCCTCGCTTTCAGATCCTCAGCAGGAATGGCTAATGTCCTCAATTTCATCTGAAGAAATCTTCAGGGTTATTAAAATTTACCCTCAGATAAATCACCTGGCCCAGATGGTTTCTCAGCTAACTTTTATAAAGTTTTTCAAGAGCAGTTATTACCTTTGTTACTTCCTTTATTTCAATATATTTTATCAGGTGCTCATGTGGATCCTACCTTATGGGAGGCTTTGATAGTTCTAATATTGAAACCGAGGAAGAACCCAGAATTACCCACGAGTTATCGCTCAATATCCCTGATGAATCAGGACGTCAAGATATTAGCTAAATTGTTAGCGGATCGGGTGACATCAGTCTTGCCCAATCTTATAGGTCCTGAACAAGTGGGATTTATGAAAGGGCGTTCCTCAGTGGACCACCTCCGAACCCTGTCGCATGTCCTTTTGGCATCCAGGGATGCTTCATTTCCAGCTGTTTTGGTTTCTCTGGATGCTGGGAAGGTGTTTGAAAGGGTAGACTGGAATCTTTATTTAGGTTCCTTAATGCTTATAAATTTCGGAGCTGTTTCAAATTGGGTACACCCTTGGCTCGAGTAATGGCTAATGGGGTTATATCAGAAAGATTTATGTTGCACTCAGGAACCAGGCAAGGTTGCCCACTATCATCTTTACTTTTTAATTTATATTTAGAGCCCCTTATTACGCTTAAAGTTGTCACCAATGATTCATGGAATTGCTATTCAGGGATAGAGGTTAAAGTATCGGCTCATGCTGACGACCTACTATTACAGTTGTCGCATCGGATCAGTCAATACCTGCTATGTTATCCATTATAGAAGAATTTGCCAGTTTTCAAATTATAAATTAAATATTGACAAGTCCCTTGTTTTTCCATTTAATCATAAAGTGAATAAATCAAGTATTGCAGAGACAGGTATGTCCTGGGCACCTAACTCTTTAAGATACTTGGGCATTCAAGTCACCAGAAACCCAGCCTCACTTCAAAAGCTGAACTTAGATGTCCTAGTAAATATTTTAAGTGCAGATCTAAACAGGTGGGCCAAATTATCTATTTCGCTCTGGGGCCGAGTGAATTTAATTAAAATGAATGTTTTTCCTAGGATTTTTTATCCTTTGTATTTGCTTAATAACTGGATGCCTATTACCTGGTTCCATAAGGTCAATGGCCTGATATCCAAATTTATTTGGTCTAATAGACAGCCTAGGATTGCATTTTATAAGCTGGTGGCTCCCAAGGATAAAGGAGGTCCCCATCTTCCGCACTTGATCTTTTATTACTGTGCGAGACACATGGCAAAGTACATGAGATGGGTGGAACAGATGCGTGAAACGAATTCCAGTTTTTGTACTCTATGTGGCTCAAAATTGAGCTATCTTTAATTAAACAAAGTGGTCTCTCACCAGCTCCCTGCTTCATGTTAGGCCGAGCGCCTCCTTCTGATTTTTGAAGTCAACTCCCATTATGACATCAGTTAGAGTGCATTCCAGATAAGTTTATTTATGGAATATAATCATACTTTAGATTTAGCTCAACCTATTGGGGTAATCCTAATTTAAAATAGGTAATAAGCCAATCTTGTCTAAGTGGCTTCCTCAATTGGAAGATGCTAAGCTCTTTCAGTGTGTTACTCTGGACTATTCTTGGCTTTCAATTCTTGATATACTAAATAATTTCAACATTCCTAGTAAACTCATTTTTAAAGTTTTTCAGTAAAAACATTTAATAATAAAGGTGTTTGGGTTGAGCCCGGCCCAAAGAAATATGAGAACTCTCTTGGACGAATTTTCACTTATATTTGGTAGGCCTCATTCTGTTTCTGTTATCTATAAAATTTTATACAATTATAAATATCCGTCTGTCTTTGCGCCGGAGAGATATTGGGCTTTATGTTTCCCTGATCTGGAGATGGACTAGACGGCACTATGGTCGATTTGCCATAAATACATTACTCAGGATAGATTACGGCTTACACAGTTTCACATTCTATATAACATATATTATACTCCCGAAAAATTAGTACGGTCTTATCGATTCGACCACTTGCTCTCGTTGTAAACAGGAAGAGGGATCGCTCTACCACATATCTTGGGCATGTCCTAAGGCCTCTACCCTCTGGAAGGATATTCAACAGAGGATGGATCCCTTACTGGGTCTCTCAGATATCTTCACTCCGGAGGTTTGCCTTTTAGGTGATTATACCCTTATTCCAGTAATCTCAAGACTATATTATATGGCACTGATTTCCCTATCGGTAAAGAAGGTTATTCTCCATTATTGGAAAGATGATGGAGATATTTTGTATTCGGAATAGCTCAAATAATTATTGGCCAATCTCAGGACAGAAACAATGGTGGCAAGTCTAAGTAACAGGATGAATAGATATATGAAAATTTGGGAACCTTTCCACGCGCTGCTTACCAGTTAGTCTATTTTATGCTGCTATCAAAGTTACTGTTTGATTATCCATCTGATAAGTTTGAGCTATGCTGATTGGGGAGGGGGGTTTTGGTGTGGGGTGGGGAGTGGGTTTGGGGGGAGAACAGCTCCAGTATATGCAGTGAAAGCTGTTCCTAGTTTCATTTACAATCCAAATTATCATGATTGGATCTGTTCTTTTCATGTATAAAATAATAAACTGTGATTTGAAAGAAAAAAAGGAAAAAAATAACTTTTGTCAAAGTCTGCGGAACTTTTGTGACAGTTCCATGGCTAAAACAGAGGAACATTTTTAGAAATCATAATTCCTGGCATCCTATCAAAAAACTAATGGCTGGGTTGTGTTCCTAGGGCAACGATTAGATAAACCCAAATGATGGTGTTTACTAAGGGGCAGTATTTTTTAGCTACATCATTTTTTCTACATCACTAACTGAAAACAAGATGGTGGTAGCATGAAAGTAAAAACCCAAGCACTACAATAAAAGGAGCATTCACAAAAGTTTTCATGCTGCATATATATTTTCCCCTAGGTTATTTTTAATTTTATTTATTTATTTAGCTTTTGTTGACCGGGTACGTGCATTAGACAAATCCTGCCTATTTTCAGGCACGACCCAGGGGAGGGGATACAGATGAATGCCAACTAACCTTGAACCAGGTTAAGCTGTTGTTATAATGGGAAACTAACAGTTTAATAACTTCTGAACAGATTAATATATTTTCACCAAATCCTCAAAGGGCACATCGGTGACCCAGTCCCCAAATACCCTGAAAATTTCAAACCAGAACCACAAATATTTGGGCTGTAGAGATGAGCATAGAATGCAAAAAAGTGATTTTTTTTCATCCTTTTTGACAATCCACTGCTCTACAACTGCACATGCGACTGAATGAAACTTGCCAGATCCAGAGATCTATGGTTCCAGACGTGTGTGGAACTTTTCAGGCAACTTGGTCAAATAGTTAAAAGTTACTAAAGTGCAAATGTTTGGATTTAACATTAAAGTGCCTCCTCAACCCTAACTATAGTGGCACTACTCGCTACTATAATATATATATACATATATGTATATATATATATATATATATATATATATACACACACACATATATAAACTTGTGTGTGTATGTATGTGTATATGTTATATGTATATGTATATATATATATATATATATATATATATATACACATACATACAGTATAGCTCTTTGCAAAAATTTGTTAAGCATCAGTTGTTGAAGTGACAGAGAATAGGGAAATGAGGCCCTTGGGGATGAGTTCCTAACATCCCCACCTACCATCTCATCCCCACCCTCCACAGACCAACAGGCATCGGGGTTTGCCTTGGGGTCATTGGACCTAACTCTCACCACATTCCATGTGTATAAAAGCTGACATGGTACAGTGTAGGTGAATGGGATGAGAGTTAGATCCAACAACCACTAGGCACATCCCAATGGCTATTGGTCTGTGGGGTGGTGGGGTGGTATGGTGCGGTGGTGTTAGGGTCTCAACCCTAATAACTCATTTCCTTACTTTTGTCACTTCAGTCCTATCTGATCCATTAACAATGTTTTTTGCAATGAATTTCATTACTTTTTGAGAAAGTGTAATCTTATTCTTATATAGAGGGCCCTGTGCTCCAATGGTATCAATGTTTAGGAGTGCAGGGCCCTACAGGCCCTGCACTACCATCTATCCATAAGTGCGCAGATATTTTAATGAGTTGTCATCTCCATGTGAGGGGCCCTGCACTCCCATTATTTCATAATATCATGGCCCAGCAGCAGAGATGTGCAAAACTGGCAGATTTCATTACACACAATATTTCGCAAAATTCACCCATTTTGCTAAATTTTTCACAGAAGCAAAATTCAGAATCTTGCCTGTGTAATGCAAAATTTCACTTGTGGAATGCAAATTTCACCTGTGGAAGGCAAAATTTCACCTGCAGAAGGCAAAATTTGCCTTTCGCCGGTAAAATTTCACGTTTCACACCTAGCAAAATATTTTTTATAATGGGCAAATTTCGCAAAATATTTTGCATGGTGAAATTGCAGATTATGCCAGAATTTCTCCGGTGAAATAAAATTTTGCAACATCTCTACTCAGCAGTCCAATTACTGCATAATGTTATCGATATGTGGGAGTGCAGGGCCCTGCACTCCTTACCTATAATGATAGAGACACAGCGCAGGCCTAGACACATTCAGAATAACCCCTGTGCTGCAAATGGTGCAATATCTCAGTAATCATAGCAACCTTGGAAAAAATTCCACTGCAGTTGTAATCATGGACTGATAACCTGCACGCGTGCTTAAGGTGCGTTTAGCAAAAAATCCATATCTTGAAGCAAGATAAGGCACTGAAAGGCACCATGTTAACCCAATGTTGTCCCAGAGTACATTTCGCAACTTCAGAATGGCATAACTACGGAACCGGTTAAGAAATTTTTACACCAAACCAACATAAGTCACATCTGTGGGATACCCCCTTTGTATCTTGAAAATTTCAAGCCAGAAGTCCTAACTGGTTCCTAGCAGTGAATTGGCAAAGTTTTTAAAATCCTTGTTCGTGAATTGTCAAAATCCCCATTTGCGAGTAAAATCCCCATTCATGAGGTGTCAAAATACCCATTCATAAGTCGATCCCTGTTTATGAGATAGGGCCATCTGTTCGTGAGGTGTCAGAAATTCCCTGTTCATGAGAAATCCTTTTTGTTGAGATTTGGCCATCTGGTCATCATCTCATGAACAAGGATTTTGACAGCTTCTAAACAAGGCTTTCTCATGAATAAAGATTTTGACACCTCAGAATGGCGATTGACAGCTCATGAACAAGGATTTTTTTATAACCTTGTTCATGAGCTGTCAATATCCTCATTTGTGAGCCGAATCCTCTACACGTGAGGCATCAAAATCCTCATACGTGAGGCGATCCTTGCTCATGAGATTTGGCCATCTGGTCCTCATCTCATGAATGAGGATTTTGACAGCTCATGAACAGGGACCAGAAGCAAGCCACGAACAAGGATTTTCAAAATTTAAAAATTGCCATTTTTTGACTAAGCTAAATAGAACCAAAGCCATGGATTGTAGATGGTATTACCTGAACAGAACCCATACTTCAATCTCTACAGAAGACATCCCTGTGGCAAGTTCCAAAGTTTCATTTTTGAAGAATAAGGATAAGTCAGGGTGCCTGGACGATGACAGCATGGATTCATCCGGAGAAATCATGTCAGACAAACCTTGTGAGTTCTATGACTGGGTGTCGAGTGCCTTGGACCTGGGTAGACCAGTGGACGCCCTCTTTTCTAGACTTCAGCAAGGCATTTGACTCTGTTCCTCACATGGGCCTGTTGGATAAGCTGGGAGAAATGGGGTGGGGAACCAGATGATCAGATGGATAGGCAATTGGCTCCAGGACCGGACCCAGAGGGTCGAGTTGGTGAGGATAGTCTCATCCTCAAGGAGGGTCATTAGTGGGGTCCCACAGAGATCAGTCCTTGGGCCCCTTCTGTTCAATGCCTACGTCTCTGACATAAGGACAGGAATCAGGAGTGAGATGAGTCTCTTTGTGGATGACTGAAACTGGGGCAGTGGTGGATGGGAGGAGGGAGGGTGGCCCTACAGGGGACCTGGAGGCTCTGGAAGATGGTCTAGAAAGTGGAAGCTGAGGTTCAAGGCAGGGAAATGCAAGGTACTCCACCTGGGGGCCAGAAACCCGGGCCAAGTGTACACCCTGGGGGGGAAAATGCTACAAGTCTCGATGGCTGAGAGGGACCTGGGGGTGGTGGTGGATGTCAAGATGAACAACTCTGAGACTTGTAGGAGGGCAGCAGCTAAGGCCAACAGGATGCTGGTATGCATCACTAGGGGGATCACCTCCAGAAGGAGGGAAGTGATACTCCCTCTGTATAACTGCTTAGTGAGGCCGCACCTTGAGTACTGCGTGCAGTTTTGGAGGCCACACTAAAGAGGACATTAACCTCCTGGAGAGGGTCCAGAGGAGGGCAACCAAAATGATTTGGGGCTTGGGGAGGGACCTATGAGGAGAGGCTCGAAGAGCTAAATATGTACACATTGGAAGAGAGAAGGGACCGGGGGGACATGATAGAGGTCTTCAGGTACATGAAGAGGGTAAATAGGGGAGGAACAGTCAGGGTGCTTCGAAGGAAGGAGGAGGGGGCCACTAGAGGGCATGGGTGGAAGCTGGAGGGGGGAAGATTCAGGGGAGAAAGGAGGAGGTGCTACTTCACTGAGAGGGTGGTGGAGCCATGGAATGTGCTGCCTAGGGGGCTGGTGGAGGCAGAGACAGTGGAGTGGTTTAAGAGGACAGGTACAGGGAAAGGGTTCTGGAAGCAAAATCCAATGCAGCAAGAATATCCGGAACTGGGAAGGGAGAAGCCAGAGAAGGCGAGGGGGGCAGCAAGGTCAGCACCCAGGGTGGGGGCTGACCAAACGAGCAGACACGAAGACCGTTAGGCCCTATTCTGCTGGCATTTTAGTATGTTAGTATGTTAGTAAGAAAATTGAAAAACAAATCGTGACTCACGAACAGGGATTTTTCATATGAGCAGGGATCCCTGTTTGTGAGCTGTCAAAATCCACATTTGTGAGAGCAAATACTTGTTTGCAACTGTGCAGCAATCCAAAAGACTGAACTGATCATGTTTAGAACCCAAAATTTCAAAATAGAATAACTTTGCAATGGATTAATATTTTTCACCACTTCAATGCTGACTTGTGCCTTGGGACATGCTTTTCCACCCTACAAATATGAGGCCAACATTCCAAATGGTGTTAATGCAGCACGATCAGGAAAATGGGTGAAAAAGTGAAAATGCACTTTTTCAATATGCGCAATGTGAAATTCTCACATCCAATTGAAACAAAACTTGGCACATCAAGAAATATACCCCATGGGACAGAGCTTATCAAATTTTGTTCACATCCATTGAACATTTGTAAAGTTATTCAGGTGCAACATTTGGGGTTTAACATTAAACTGCCTCCTCAACTCTAACTATTGCAGCATTTCTGTGCCACTATTATATATATATATATATAATAAATAACCTCAGCACACAAGCATTGACACAATGGTTACCCCAAAAGGCAGTGGCCGGGAAGCAAAGTTTCAAAGAAATACAAAATCACACATGTGTATGTTGCAAAAACTTCATTAATGCATTAGTTATGGTTGCTGCAACAAAAGTATGGAAATGAGGTGTTAGGGTGCCCTACAGAGACCAGGAGGTGTCGGGGGAGGGGGTGGCACTGGCATTGCTAACCCTAACACTCGCCCCATTCCATTGTAAATTAAGCTGGGCGGCAACCGTATAGGAGAATGGGATGAGTGTTAGGGTTGGTGACCCCAGTGCCACCCCCTCCCTGACACCTGTTGGACTCTGCAGGGCAGAGGCAGGGTGTTAGGTGAAACTCTAATGCCCAGTTTCCCTACTTTTCTTGCAGCAGCCCTAACTAATGCATTAACAAAGTTTTTGCAACTAATTTCCTTACTTTTTCAGGTAGCATAATGGTATCATCATTTTACCCATCCCACCATCCAGATAATATATCAGTATCCATATGTTACACTGGGAGCACAGGGTCCAAAGGACCCCGCACTCTCATCCCTCCATTGAGGTAGTATAACAGTATCCATATGTTATGGTGGGAGTGCAGGGTCCTTCACACCCTGAACTCCCAGTCCTCTATCAACATAGCATAACAGTATCCACATGTTATGGTGGGAGCACAGGGTTCTTCAGACCCTGCACTCCCATATCTCCATTAAGGCAGTATAACAGTATCCTTATTTAAGCCCAGATTTTCAACATTGCCTTTTTATGATCTCACCACATGTACCCAGCACAGGAAATGTTCAAATCCCTGCCAAAATGTAATTCTGCACAACTGCAATGCCATTCTACACCGCAGGTGCAAAATCAAGTCTTGGACAGGATTTGAGAAATAACAGCTGTGACACACAGCAGGTGGGGTGATAAGAAGAGTATGTTGAATATATTGAAAATGTACTAAATTACAAACATGCATAGTGAGATTGTGCTAAATGCCCATAACACAACCATTTTTCAAAGTTTTGACCCCAAATTTTCAACCTAGCCTTCTTATGACCCCTCTGGTGAACAATGTGACAGTCATTATGCAAACCAAACATGAAAAGTTATTTTGCCAAGTGACTGGGAAATCACTTTTCTCATGAGATTTGTCTAATGACAATTATATTGTTCAGGAGGTGGGATCCCCAGGACTTCATGTTTACAATCTGGGGCCAAAGTCTTGAAAAATGGTTGAGTCATGGCCGAACGTTGAACCCCCCCCCACCACTGAAATGCAAAGAACCGCATTTACCTTAGTTCAGATTACAGTCAGTGGTTCCAGCAGCAAGACGTGTCTTCATTGTGGGAGTGGGTGTCAAACCAGGGACCTCCTCAGCTGAGTAGCAGTCTATGAGGATGTCAAGGGGGTGTGGGGAGGTAGATGCACAGTGGGGGTTTGGGTGGGAGTACTGGCACAATAAGCGATGGATGGTTTTTCTTTACAGCACAAATGGCCACAGAAGACAACAAGGGATGGTTTTCTGCATTTCAGGGATAAAGAAGGAACAGAAATGGATGGAACCCACTGACACCAATGATAACTGGGGCAATGGAGGGTGGGTGGTACCACTGGAGACCAGGGAGGCATGGCAAGTAAAAACAAAAATAAAATTATATATATATATATATATATATATATATATATATATATATATATATATATATAATGGTAGCACAGTAGTGCTGCCATAGTTAGGATTGAGTAGCACTTTTAAGGTTATAGGGTGAAATTTGCACCTTGCTAACTTTGCTACTATTCAACGGATTTGCCTGAAATTTGGCAGGCATGGTTGGGCATAATAGATCTTGGGATCTGATAACTTTTGTACCAGTTGGATATATGGCTGCAGAGTTATTAAGCGACAACCAAATGTGCAATTACATTTTTTTGCAAATTCTTTGCTCTCACCTACAGGTCGCACAGTTTGTGCGACCAGTCCAAAAACTTCAGGGAATGTGTGGTCGGAGTCCCCAATGTGCCTTTTGAAGATTTCATGAAAACATATTGAACGGTTCAAACGTTATTCAAAAAACAAGTTTCCATTAAAAGTCAATGGGAAACGTTAACACAAAGTTCGAAAGTGTCGCAAATGCACTTTTTAGTGTTGCAAATGGCCATAGCAGTGTCGCAAATCTGCCATTTTGTTTTCAGTTACTGATCAGAAAAATGCTTGGCATTTAAAATTGGGACCCTCTAGGGACTCCATTCTTTCTGTGTTCACCTAGTCAGACCCTGAGCATGCTAGCCATGTCTTTATTTTGGGGTTAAACACCCTAGAAATGTGTTTTTCAAATTTCTGGAAACAATAGTGTTGTACATTCAACACTTTCACAAATGTTTGCTAAAGCTTTTGCAAATTTATAAACTGCTAATCCAGAGTGTGGCCAAGATGACAGGAATTCTTTGCCACCCAGCTGTGAAAGAACGGTTTGGTCTTTTGGGCTGTAATTTGGAAGGAAAACAGCCAATATCTCACAGATGTGTCTTTTGGTGGTTTGGTGACAAAATATTGCACGGATGTCAAGTTACGGTACTCTGAAGTTGGTGTTTTTTTCCCATAGACTAACATGGTGGCATATGCAGCTCCTTCCGGGGCTTGCATCTCGAAAACAGTTCGATGTACGGAATTTTCGTTGTGACAATGTGTAGCCCTATGGGCTTAGCAAAAACGTAGCCAGGAAAATCATGAATCATATGAATTTTTTTTTCTACGTCGTACGGTTACTGAGATATAAGCAATTTAGTATTCCAACAGCTCATTTTCTGCTCTGAGGCCCATTATTATGCATACATTCTTTGTACACACTGTGTTTCTCTATGCAGCTTTTGGGGAAAAACAGGGTATGCACTTCTGTTAATGTTACAGTTACTGTTTTCATTTGAGTTTAAGTACCTATTAGCGTTACCGTTCCCGTGTACGCCACCGTGTGCAGTACCCTTTGCATTCTTGTTTGCGCTTGCATTTGCGTTACTGTTACCATTTGCATTTCCACTACTGTTTGTGTTTGCCTTTCGGTTTGCATCACTGTGTGCATTGCCATTTTGCGTTTTTGGCAGCCCTTTTGTTTGCGTTTGCATTTGTCTTTCGTTTTGCATCTTCATTTCTGTTACTGTTACCATTTGCATTTCCTATTGCTTTACTGTGTCTGTGCACATTACGTTTTGTGTTTCCATATGCGCTTTCATTTCCTTTTGTGTTTCTGTTTCCTTTGGTGTTATTGTTCCTGTTACCGTTACCATTTGCGTTTACAATTGTGGTAACGTGACCGTGCACATTACGGTTTGCATTTACGTAAGCATTTGCATTCATGTTTATGTTTCTGTTTCCTTTGGTGTTATTGTTCATGTTAACTTTACCATTTGCATTTATAATTGTGGTACCCGTGCCCGTGCGCATTACAGGTCGCATTTACGTGCACGCTTCCCTTCGCATTTTAATTTCTGTTCCCCTTTGGCATTCTTGTTGCTGTAACACTTAACATTTGCATTTACAATACTGGTGCCATCACTGTGTGCATTAACAGTTGTGTTTTTGTCCGCGCATACATGTCCATTTGTGTCACTGTTCGCTTCGGCATCACTTTACGCTTGCGTTTCTATTAACATTTGCTTTACCATTTATGTTTGCTTTACCATATGCATAACCTTTGCTGCTTGCATTTGCGTTGCATTTCCTGTTACTATATAATAAGACATTGCATTCCATTCACTATTTATTGTCCTCATTGTCAAAAAGAAGGGAAATTAAAGGCAAAAATCTCTGTTTAATGCATCAGTTAGGGTTGTTCCACAGTGACAAAAGCAAGAAAATTTGGTGTTAGGGTTGAAAGGCCCTCTTGGCCCCTACAGTCTACCCCCCAACCGGCTTCAGGGTGCATGTTGGGTTCGTTGGTCCTAACTCTCACCCCATTCTCCTATACCTCTGCTTCTTTACACATGTGGTGTGGTGAGAGTTAGGGCTGACGAGGAGGGCAGACTTTGCCAAAATGGGTGAGTGCCTAAGGAATGCACTAGCAAATGGGCAGGAAGGAGGGGTGAAAGAACAATGGGAATATTCAAACTGCCATCACAGAGGCAACAAGCCTATGTGTGAAGCAAATAAACAAAACAAAACGATGTAAGAAACCACTATGGTTCTCAAAGGAGGTGGCAGGAAATGTTAGGGAGAAAAGAGAGCATCCAGGAAGTACAAGGAATCACAGAAGAGCAGGACAGAGAATTGTATCAGTTAAAGCAAAAGGAAGCAGGGAAGACAGTAAGAACAGCAAAGGCCCAAACTGAGGAAAAGACAGCAAACTCAGTTAAGAAGGGGGATAAAACCTTTTATAGGTACATCAGGGAGCGAAGGAAGACCATGGGAGGGACAGTGTGGCTTAATAAGGGGGAGGTGGTGGGCAGAAGGTGACTGTGAAAAGGCAGAGATACTAAACAAATACTTTTGTTCAGTATTCACAAATGAAGAGAGGAGGTACCTAAACCAAACAATAGAAACGCGCTGGATATGGGGTTGATACCAGCCCTTTCACAGAAGAAAGGGTTCTGAAAGAACTCTTAAAACTGAAGGTGGACAAAGCAATGGGGCCTGATGGGATTCATCCCAGAATTCTAAAAGAACTAAGGGTATAACTAGTGACACCACTGACTACCATCCTTAATAAATCATGGGAGGATGGGGTGGTACCTGAAGAATGGAGGAGGGCAGATGTGATTCTGCTACATAAAAGTGGGAGCAGAGCAGAAGCAGGAAACTACAGACCTGTTAGTTTAACTTCAGTGATAGGGAAAATGATGGAATCACTTCTGAAGGAAAGAATTGATGAGTATCTAGAAGCCAGAGGAGTGCAGGACCCAAGACAGCATGGATTCCCAGCAGGAAGGTCATGTCATATGAATCTCATAGATTTCTTTGACTGGGTGACCAATGTAGTAGATCAGGGAGGGGCTGTGGACATGGCCTACCTAGACTTTAGCAAGGCATTTGACACAGTCCCACACAAAAGATTAATATACAAGTTGGCCAGCCTGGGAGTGGGTTCCAAGATGGTAGCCTGGGTAAAAAATTGACTGGAGAATAGGACACACAAGCTAATAGTAAATGGAGTCCACTCTGAAGAAAGGGGGGTTACTAGTGGGGTACCGCAGGGTTCAGAACTAGGACCGGTCCTCTTTAATGTCTTTATAAGCGACATTGTAGAGGGACTGGAAGGAAAAGTATGTCTCTTTGCAGATGACACAAAGTTCTGCAATAGAGTTGAAACACAAGATAGGGTGGAAAGGATGAGAAGAGACTTGGCAAAGTTGGAGGAATGGTCAAATGTATGGCAGCTTAGATTCAATGCTAAGAAGTGCAAAGTAATGCACCTGGGAAACAAAAACCCAGGGGAAGAGTACACAATGGGGGGTGAGATACTAACAACAACAAACATGGAAAGGGATCTGGGGTAGTCATATCAGATGACCTAAAGGTGAGCAAGCAATGTGAGAGGGCAGTAAGCAGGGCTAGTGGGATACTGGGATGCGTAGGGAGAGCATCACCAGTAGAAAACAAGCAGTTGTTATCCTTCTGTACAGACAGTTGGTGAGACCCCATTTGGAGTACTGCATGCAGTTCTGGAGACCCAGTCTCCTCAAAGACATAGACAGGATAAAGGCAGTCCAGAGGAGGGCAACTAAAATGGTGCAGGGTCTGCACCAGAAGACATATTAAGAGATACTTAAGGATCTTAATATGTATAGCCTCAAGGAGAGGAGGGAGAGGAGGGACATGATTGAAACTTTCCAATACCTCAAGGGAATCAACAAAGTCCAAGAGGGTAGCATCTTTCAGAAAAAGAGATGTACAAGAACAAGGGTGCACAATCTGAAGCTAGAGGGGGGAGGTAATGTGAGGAAGTATTTTTTTCATGGAGAAGGTTGTGGATGTATGGAACAGCCTTCCTGAGGAGGTTGTGGAGTCAAAAACTGTGATGGAATTCAAGAATGCATGGGACAGACATAAGGCAATTCTCAGAGGTGGAGGGTGGAAGAAGTAGGCTGTTGGTTAGCTAAGATCTGCAGCTTATCCATTAGGTAGGGAAATGGGCAGACTGGGTTGGCCAAGTGATCCTTATCTGCTGTCAAATTCTATGTTTCTATGATGACCCCAATGCGCACCCTGAAGCCGGCTGTGGGGGAGACTGGGGGGGCTTTCAACCCTAACACCATATTTTCTCACTTTGTCGGTATGGAATAACCCTAACTGAGGCATTAAATGGAGTTTTGCCTCTAATATATATATATATATATATATATATATATATAAGTGAAAAACAAGGGTGGGTTTTGCTTAGCAGAATGTTCTATGCCTCCTCAAGCCTTTGGTTTTGCATAGTTATTTAAAAAATGGCAGTTTTAAAAAATAAAAATTCCTCTTTGAGATCCCTCTTCACCAGCTGCTTGAGAAAGCTGAAAGCACAAGTTGTAAAGATCTTGCTCTGGAGTTCTGTGTAGACATCTCCTGTGTTGGGCGCATTATACAGATTCATGAAGTAGTTCTGAGTGTCTGGTCAAGTGGCTGCCTGAAAGACAGGAAGCATAAACAGGATGGAAAGTATGCCTGAGTGGAGGATGTCCTGCTACAATGGTTTTCTGTAGCTCAGAACCACGGAATACCACTGTCAGGGCATATCCTCCTTGAAAAGGCAAAGAGCCTTTCTGTGAGCAAAGATTACAGACTTTATGAAAATGACTTTATGAAATGAGCTGCTGTAGTTCACTGTTGCACTTTAACTCTAACTTTAAAAATTAGATTCCAGTATTTATTCTTTTATTTTTTTATTACATTAAAAGTCAGAACAGTGCATTAAATACTTTTTAAATGTTAACAATAAATACTTTTGCATGTCATTTTAGCCTGTAGGCTCTTTATTCACCAGTAACAGCAAAGCTTGTATTGGCTTTAATGAACTTTCATTCATCTCGGATAAGTACATTTTCATTTGTGTGCCCGTGAATTGTGATCCCCAACCATGTACACACAACTGAATATATGGCAGTATAGCCTAGAGGTTAGAGTAATGAGCTGTGAATGAGCTTGCTATATCCAGCAAACCAGACCTTGGTTTGATTCTCACAACCACCACTTGCATACTGTGTGGCTCAGAGCAAGTCATTTAATCACCCAGTGTTCCCAGGTTGCCCCTGAAAACAGGCACTTGTGCTTAGTGGGCCTCACCCAGTTTCTAAAGACTAAATATATATATATATATATATATATATGTGTGTGTGTGTACAGAGAGAGAGAGAGAGTGTGTGTGTGTGTGTGTGTGTGTGTGTGTCTGTGTATGACATAGCCTGGATAAGGATATCATATGAGAGGCTAATGATATTATAATATCTCTTGAGTGTTGAAGCCACAAGTGAAATATCTTAATATCATTGGTCTTGAATGAAGATAAATATATCTGCAGTCAATGTCATGTTCTTCTTATACATACATATGTTTTTGCATAAACATGATTGGTTGTGTCACTTATGTGCACTTATATATATGTGTGTTCTTACATATTGGTAGTATAGTGCTGTGAGCAGTATGCTTTGAGATAATCAGGTTTAGGTGTGATGTGGTTGTTTGACTGCTTGAAATTACAGCCACAAAAGTGATCTGTCCTTAGTGCAAACTGGGGAGTATAAACATTTCTTTATTTTAACCATGGTCATACAAGTCACATCACCATCACCACCAAACTTAAGAAACACAAGCTTTACATTATGGTCTGCACATAATGAAAAAGTCTGATGTACAATTCTTTTGTTTTTGCTTTTGGGGACAACTAGCTGACCCCCCTTGTATATTGCTCTAGCATCATTCATTTCTCTTTCCTACTTAGCACTTAGCCCCTGCATGCCCTCTCCCCCGCTTGCACTTGCCCTGTTTGTCTTGACAATGCCCTTGGCTGCTCTGACTCCCCTTTGTTCCCCTCCCACTATCTCCCCTTTACTCTCTTTCCTTCCTGTGTTCCCCTCTCCTCCTTCTCTTTCCCTCTGTGCCTCTAACCTCTTCACACATATTTCACTATCCCCCTGTTACTATCCTCTAAATTCACTTGTTTTTTATATTCTTTGTAACTACATGTTTTCAGATTATTGTTCCTGTTTTGATCATACTGTTGTCATTGTGTCTTACTGTAGTCAAAATGTTAACTGACATGGAACCATTGTAAAAGAGCCCTTGCTCAAAGGTATTTGTAATCCTAGACATAAATAAAAAAAAAAATGTCGAAAAAGTGAAAAAAGTGAACTTTCTGCCTTTTCTGCTGATGGTAAACAAATCTAAAAAAAATCTATAAATGAAACACCACTCATTTTGTGGATATTTTTAAGTCTCAAGTACAATTCTTTTGTTTTTGATTTTGGGGGACATGTAGCTGCCCCCCCTTGAATATTGCTCTAGCATCATTCAGTTCTCTTTCCTACTTAGCACTTGGCCCCCCTACATGCCCTCTCCCCCCTGCTTGCACTTCCCCTGTTTGTGTTGACAATGTCCTTGGTTGTTCTGACACCCCTTTGTTCCCCTTCCCCACTCTCTCCCCTTTACTCTCTTTCCTCCCTGTGTTCCCCTTCCCCTCTCCTCCTACTCTTTCCCTCAGTGCCCCAACATCTTACACATCTTTCACTATCTCCTTCACTCTCCTCTAAATTCACTTGTTTTTTATATTCTTTGTAACTACATGTTTTCAGATTATTGTTCCTGTTTTGTTTATACTGTTGTCAGTGTGTCTTACTGTATTCAAAATGTTAACTGACATGGAACCATTGTAAAGAGCCCTTGCTCAAAGGTATTTGTAATCCTAGACATAAATAAAAAATTATTGAAAAAGTGAAAAAAAATGAACTTTCTGCCTTTTCTGCTGATGATAAAAAAATCTAAAAGAAATCTATAAATGAAACACCACTCATTTTGTAGATATTTTTGTGCTGAAACACGTTCATGCTCACAATACCATGCTACCATTTTTTGTTTTAAAGTTATTCATATTTAAATATGATTAGTCCTACTACTGCAGCAGAACATTTTAAACCTTGGGAGACAAGCCTATTTTGTTGTGGATTTGAGCTTTCTAGATGGAATGCTCACAACTGGGCTGCACTATGGCATAGTGCTACAAGGAGAACTATCACTATGACATGATGCATCAAGAAAAGATATTGACATCTTTTTATGTTCAGAAAAATTTACATTTTTATCTGGCTGGTTATCTCAGAATGCATCAGGTGGACACTTAATTTGCTTTTTTGGTTTTATGTCATGCAAATAAACACTGCTGATTTTTGGATTACAAGTGATGTCCTTGTAGTTTTTAGAGTTGGTGAGTGCCCAGTTTTTTCCTGTTTGTTTAACCTTTTACTACATTGAGAGCATCTCTGTCCCAGTGCAAATTTCCTTTTGGTTTGTGCTGCTACCATTTTGTTAGTGTTTTTTAGTGTTGCAAGGGTTACGGGAATAGAGAGTTGCAAAATAAACTTTTGTCTATGAAATTGTCACAAAATAGGCAATTTCACAGCACAAAATATTTTGCGTGGTATGAACTTACAACATTTCACTCAAAATGGTGACATTTGCCATTTCGGCAAAATTTCACATTTCGCACTCATAAAATATTTTACTAAAATGCATTAATTTCACAAAATATTTCATGTAATGAAATTTCTCAATTTCACATAACTCTATACAGTAATGATTTACTAGCCATGTAAAACCTCTTGGAACACCAATCCATACAAATTATCAGTGGCCCATTTAAAGTTTAAAAAAAGTCTATAGAAGTTACACCGACTTTAAGCTTTTCTGCATCCACTGAAAACCCTTTGGCATATGTTGATCAATTACTAGCAGTGGTCAGTGCTTACAATCCATTTTGAATGAGTAAACATACTATAGCTGCTTATGAACTGCTTGAAGCAACCTCGCTGATTGAAACATTTAAAGGTTTGGAAAAAATTACTGCTCAAATGAGGTGGATTTACTGGAGCATAACTAACCTGCAGATATGCATTCAGGTTCAGAGAATCCCAAAAGATTTGACACATTCAATGAATCCCAGATATGGACTAGAGAATCCTGAATTTATGAGTCAATGGGAAATCATTTTATTGGAGGCCAGCTTTAAATTGATATAGCTCATTATCAAATTTAGCAGGGAAAGTGAAGCACAATTGAGGAAAGAGATGAAAACTAAAGAAAGGCAGTTTCTCCAGTTCAGGACACATACAAATTCTGATTTCAATAATGAGAAAATTAAAGGACTCTTTTAAAAACTGGATCATGAACTCAAAACACACACACTCACAGGTCAAGTTTACGTGTGATAAGGGAGACTATGAGAGGGATCAAGTATATTCCTGGAAACTCAACAAAAGGAGAGGGACTTTAAAGGGAGACAGGCATGTGTCTTTCAGTTTTAGCTCAGATGTGAATGAGTGTGAAACAGAGTATAGTCCACAGCCTTTTATACCAGAGCCAACTGGAGATGGAAACTTGCATCAACCCAAGATGCAGTTCCAGACTCAGCAGATTCTGAGGAGAACTGACCAACAACAGGGCAAAGGTGGATGAAGAAGGGCAGAGGAAACAGTGTGGATATCAACAGAGGTCAGCACAACAGTTACCAACAGAACAGGAGATTCCAGAGAAGCAACAGAGGACAATGGAGATAGATGCCACCTGTCCTTCACAATCCGGGTAATTAACCTCTTTTGACTGATCCCGAACTTGACTTAGTATGGAAGGGTTGAAATTTTACACCTACTAAACAGACAGATCCAGTAAAATGCAGATTGATTTAGAATTAGAATGCAGAAACCTTAGTATTAAATCTTTCTTTTATAAGAGACCTAACACTACGGAGGAGGAGTGATGGATGGGAGCTTTGATGTATTTCACCCTGTGTCCATCATTTGCCCACCTACAAATTATACAGTCAGGATTTTTAAAGACCAAGTTGAGAAAGAGATAATATCGCTCTTTGAAAACCTCCAGCACCAACTTTTAATATATATATATATATATATTTTTTTTCTCTTTCTCCTGCCACCTGACCAGACACTCCTAGAGCCGACTATGTTCCCTCTTCCAGCAAGGTCTGTCCCCCCTCCTGTTATCTGCTGCCACCTGATTCCATGCCCTGGACAACCCGATCATATCCCTTCACTGGAAAGGCCCCCATCCCAGGGAGGATGCAGGGAGGAGAGACAGGAATTAAACTCTTTCTGGGGCACAGTTCTACAGGTGCAGCTCAAGAAGCATTCTGCCAGGGCTTTGTGACAGAGTGGGACCTGGAAACCATCATCCAGTCAATTGGTCAGCCAGTTTTCTATTTTCTGGTCCCCGTCCCACCCCTCTCCATATCTGAAGGCATGACACTGCCCAACACACGGTGCGGTGCATGGTCACCAGTGCTTCATCGTGCGATGCCACAATCTGGCCACCAAGAAGTGCCTGACACTGATGCAGGGATGACATCCATGACCCCAGGAGGAGAGCATCCATTGGATACTCCTAGCCCTCCTTACTGGTCTCTGCTCCTCTCGTTCTGGGCTTCAGCGTGAACCTGGGGCGGCCAACATGCCAGGCTATCCCCTATTGTCTGGGGCCACAAAACTGGCCTTTTAATAATTTAAGTACACAAAAGAGAAAGGCCATAGAAATGCTTCAGAACAACTGGGACATTATAATCAAAGAAGTCAAGAAGGGGGGGAAGTGTAATTATTATGCATCATAGTGATTACATCTCCAAAGTTGAGAGATAATTGAATAATAACACTCTCTATGCACATTTTAACACTGACCTGACTAAAGATTTTAAATATGCAATTGATAAAATAGTAAACCAAGCATTTGAGTCAGCTTTTATCTCTGCTAAAATAAAGGAATTCTTGATTACAGAGGCACCTATCCAAGCCACTTTTTTTCTGTTTTATCTAAAGTGCACAAGATCCATAATAATCCACCAGAACATCTGTTTGTTAGTGGAATTGGATAATTAACAGAATCGTTCTTGAAGTACATTAATTCTTTTTTACTTCCTTGGGTCCAAAGGTTGCTTTCAAATTTACACAATAGATGTGATGTCATGAAATTATTTGAAGATACTGCTATCGAATATGACTCATTTTTAGTGACTATGGACATCGAGGCTATGTATATCAATGTCCCCCATGAGGAGGCATTGGCTGCAGCCACATGGGTACTGGATCAGAGAGACACTAATGTGTATCCAACTATGGAATTCCTGCTTAAACTCTTAGAATATGTACTAAAATGCAATGTATTCACATTTAACAAACATTTTTTTTGCAGGTAAAAGGATGGCAATGGGGGAGACTTGTGCATACTCGATAGCCAACCTATATGTTGGGCAATGGGAAAAGAATGTTATTTTCAGTTCTACAGTTAATCCCTTCTTTGGGAAAAATTGCCCTTTTTTGTCACATTATTGACAATGTGATCATGGTTTGGACAGGCAGCATAGCTGAATTAGAATCATTTGTCACATTTTACATAGTACAAATGAGAATGTGAGATTTACTTACACTGCAGATAAAGGTAAAGTGAACCTTTTAGGTCTCAGACTTCACAAACAGTCTGATGGTAAAATCTACACAGAGTTTTACAGGAAGGAGGTTGATGACAATACTTTGCTTTTGGCCTCAAGCTACCACCCTAGCAATACCATTAAAAACATTCTCAAAGGACAGTTTTTGAGAACTAGATGAAACTGAGCACAGAGGAATATTTTCTCAGAAGAAGTAGAATTATTTATCAACAGATTTAGAGAGGGACTACAGTAGCCATTTGATTATGCAGACTAGAGATTTTGCAATGAATCAAGATTATACATCGATACTACAGGACAGAGCACCAAGGAGAGGGACTCTGATAGATTTAATTTTGCAACTGATTTTTCTGCACACTCTGGCTTGGATATTCAGAGCAGTTAGCATGGCAACACAGTTCATCAGCGCAAGTGTGAACTTGCCCCAAAGATCCATATTCAGTGTGCACCACTGTACAGCACAAAATCCATTGTGCCAATGCACAACTATAATGAATGCAGGTGCAAGTGCAGGGGGCGTTCCCATGAATATCCAACACAGTGGCATATTCAACCATCAAACCATGGTGCAAGTGTGGAGCAAATCGAAGTTGCTCCAAGCAGACTTGTTCCTATAAATACATGGTGCAAACACACAGACAGAACTTGTGCCAGGGGTGACGGTGAAAGGGAGTGAGAGAGAGAGATACAAACAGACAGAGTGAGAGAAAGACACACATCAGACAGACAGACCAAGGCAGACACAGAGGGAGAGGAACAGAGGTAGCACTGGAGAGGGAAAAAAGGGTCAGAGAGAGTGAGTGTGAGAGAGAGCGAGAGACAGAGACACAGACACACACACACACACACACACACACACACACACTGACAGGCAGTGCACTAGGGTGGCATACAGCCAGCAGCAGCCAACTGCCCAGGGGAACATTGGACAGCAAGGGCCATGGACAGTGTGCCCTTCATGATGAAGACCATAATGAGGGGTGTGAGGGGCAGGAGGAACAGCAACATGGCTGAGGAAGGGCCCGTCGGCAGTATGCCTGACACAGATGGTACCGTGCCCACATCACCTTTGAGAATTACAGTGTCACAGAGATTGTGGACTGGTACCACCTCAACAGGGCCATTCTGAAGCAGCTCTGTGAGCTGTGCAGTGAGGAGATGCAGACACTCACCAGGTGGAGCCACACCATGTCCATAGGGATGAAGGTGACAGCAATCATGTATCTGCTCACCACGGGCACCTTCCAGAGTCCAACAGGGGGATACCACAGGCATAACCCCAGTTGACCACATCCTGCCTCCTCACACAGTTCCTCAATACTCTGCTGCCATGTGCTTCAGAATTTATCTGTTTCCCCAGCACACAGGTGGAGCATACAGCAGCCATGCAGGACTTCCACAGGGTTGCATGTATGCCTGGCATGACTGGGGCCATTGACTACACCCACATTGCCATCCGCATGCCACCAGGCCTAGAGGGTGTTGTATACATAAACCGGAAAGGGAGCACCAGCATAAACTGCCACGTGGTGTGCAATGCAATGGGGCATCACTAATGTCTGCCACACACCCTGGGAGTACATATGATGATTCATCTGGCACAGCTCTGTGCTGTGCCACAGGTTTGAACATGGGGTCATACCCACAGGCCACCTAGTGGGTGAGTATGGCATGGGCAAGGGGCGATGGGCAGATCAGACCATGGGATGGGGGGGCAAGATGTACATGTTGGCATGGGTGCCAGGGACAGGCAAGGGGTGCAGCATAGAACAGCAGAGGGCTAACCATGTCATTATCCACACAGGAGACAGCACATATCCACTGAGGCCCTGGCTGCTCACCCACTACCGGTACCCATCGTTCCCAGCAGAGGAATACCACAATGAGGCATACTCCAGCATGCGCAACTTCATCAAACGTGTCTTTGGCATGCTGAAAACACATTTCTGTTGCCTAGATAGGTCAGGCGGTGCCCTACAGTACATCCCTTTGAAAGCCTGTGGCCTATTCCTGGCCTGCTGCATACTGCACACATGGCTATTGACCATGGGATAGCTGTCGAGGTTGATGAGGGTGACAGTAGTGGGGACAATGGAGGCAATGGGCTGGAGGGTAGTGGACAGCCACCCCCTGGGTGGAGGGATCCCCAGCTGCCCCAGCAGGTGTGACACCACCAGGACACCATTGCACAGGAGCACTATGGAGCACACAGGTAGATGGTGCGGTGCACATGCATGGGCCACACAAACAGGTACAGCACACATGCAGGGGTGTGCGTGGCAATGGACATGCACACACAAAGGTGGGAGGCAGGGGTAGGGGGGTCAGTGGCACACAACCACACACAGCCACACATAGCCACACACACACACACACACACACACATCCCCACACACTCAGGCATTGGTATGTGGCATGGATCAGATGCATTGCACAGGTGCACAGGTGCAACCAGTGCTAGCCTGCCCTCATCAGGCCCACACCACATGGTCCAGTGGCCAGGCAAGCATGCACACAGGCAGCGTGTGGTGTGACACAAAGGCGTGACACCAGTGGAAGGCATACATACACATACACACCACCCATGTGCGCACAGGGCACCAGCGGCAGACAGTGGTCAGGGCGGCTCATACATCAGGACTGCTGCATTGAACCATGGCCACATGGCCAAAGGCAGCCACTGGGGCCATTCAGCAGCCAGAGGCTGCACAACAGCCATGGGGGGTTGAAACAGCCCCAGGTGTGGAACCATGGGACCACGACTGTGTCTGCGTGGGGGTGTGCAGGTGCCCAAACAGGCCAGCCGAGGTGTTCCTGGGATGCCTACATCAGAACCCAGTGTTGATTGTGATGGGGTCACCTGGTGCCGGTATTGGTGGGGTGGACAGCATACTGTGGGGTCACCTGTGCATGGCCATGCCCTGTGGCAGCCAGCAACGTAAAGCAATCTGTGATCGCAGTGGCAATGTGATCCAAGGATGCAGTCATGGCCTCCTGCATGTGCTGCATCTCTGCCAGGATCTCACAGTGCCCCTCTTCTGCTGCTCAGCTAACTAGTGCACCTCTGCACAAAGTGCACGCACCCTAGTGGCAAGCAGCACCTGTTGCTGTACAGATGCCCACAACAGACGGGTGGGCTCAGCCAGCCAGTCAGCATCCTGGGGATCCCAGGCTGGATGCTGATCCTCATGTGGTGACCAGCCATGCTGCACAGCCCCCACCTCTCCAGTGGATGCTGCACAGTGGGATCTGCTTGGGGGAATGGGCACAGCAGGTGCATCGACAGTGGACCACAAGTCCAGCTGCCCAGTGGCACCCGTAGCCTGCTGCTGTCACCCGTCTGGCCACTGTACACCACTCAGCACCTGCACAGCCTCACCACCACCATCACAGCAGGGCACAGCCAGGGCAGCGCACACCACTGCACCCACAGTGGTGGTGGGCAGCTGTTCCACTGCTGGCAGAGTGCTGGGCATGCTGTCTATGTCAGAGGCCATCAGAAGCATCTCGCCAACAACCTTGCCCATGCTGTCCAGGATAAGTGTGATGCTGTCATCGGAGTCAGACCGCACCTTGATCTGTGTCTCTGCACAGAGGACACCAAGTCTGGCATCCTGCAGGAACATATCCAGGTTCTCATCTGACCCTAGATCCAGGACATCCGCCTGCATTGTGGTGGTAGTGAGCTGCAGCCTGTTGGGCCCCCGGATGCTGGTGGAGGTGGACAGCTGGTCCTCTGAGGCAGTTCCAGTGTCCACGGCTGCTGCCACTGCTGGCGCCCATCATCTACATGGAGGCATGCTGGTGTTGCAAGAGAAAGAAAGGTGTGTCAGTGATGTAATGCCCACATGCCCCCACACTGCTGCTGCATGTGTCCTGCAGCATGGTATGTGTGTGGGTGTGTGCACATGCTCATGACTTGCATGCCACCTGCATGCACGCCAGCATGTCCATGTATGTACCCTCCTTGCCACCAGCTGTGCGTGGCTGAAATACTTACCATGCAGTGATGAGCTGTCACCCTTCTGGAATCCACCACCAGGCACACCCTCCACTGTGGTGCAGTGCATGGTGGCTGCCACCAACTCCTCCTGCAGAGTTAGCATTGGTGTATCCACCAGCCCCCCTCTGGTGGCAGTTCGGGCTTCATGGATGGCTGCCACCTTCTCTTTAATGCACCTCTTTTCCATCCCCACCTTCTTCCTGTACTCCTGCGATGACCACTGGTTGCTGTCGTGCTGGTGGACATATACTGCCACCTCCTTCCATCCACCAGCCCTGGCCTGTGGTGTGCCCATGAAACTACTCAACAGGATCTCCCTGTCAAGGTAGGCCTTGAACAGGGCATCTGTCTCAGCCTTTGTGAAATTCAGATTGCACTTCCATGCAGGCCCATGCCCCTCACCATCCTCATGATCTGACATGTCGCTGCCTGTGGACAAGGACAGCACAGTGTGACAGTGGCAGCATCTCCCCAGTCCCTCCTACTATGCAGTGCTGTTAGCCCCCAGTGATCTGCAGCAGCATGCTGAGATTACCTATCAAGGTTGCAATACCAGTCCATGGCATGAGCTGTTCCATGGTGCTTTTATAGTGCAATGCATGCAGATGAGGTTGGGCACAACAGTAATGACCTGCTAATGCACCCACTGTGCCATGCATTGGCTGATGAGCTCATTTTCATGTGGTGTCTGAATATCGCAATATTGCACTGTGCGCAATGGGATTGCAATGGAGCAAGTTGTGATGGCGCAATGCATACACATGCAAGGTGTGCAGGCCCACAGTGCACAGGTGTGTCACAGCATCATGGTAGCAATTGCACACCATGTGTGGACAGCATGATGCAGTGGCATTGTGCATGTTGTGCATGGGCCAGCTACGCGCATGGCCATGCATGGGGTGCCATGCCCTATCACACATGTGCGCAGTGCCAGTTGACCACTGGCCCCAGGGTCAGACCTCTGACCCCATGACCCCACATAGCCACACCCATTCTGCACATCTCTAGCACTGCATGATGTGCGTGCACTGTACATGCTCCTGCACATCGCACGACAGGCGAATGATGTGGACACATGCACTCCAGCCACCATTTTTGCCACCAAATGCAGTTCACTGAACATGGCACAGGCACAAAGAAGGAGGGCCTAGAACTGGTCACCTATCAAGATGGCCAACCTAATGGCTTGTGTGGAGCCCCAAGCCCTCCAGCTCTTTGGGCAGGTGTCCCTGCAGTGGGCCAGGGGCACCATGTGGCAGGACATTGTCACAAGCCTGAAGCACAGGACAGGGGTGCCAGAACTGGGAGCAGTGTCTCCACCATTATGGGGGACCTCATGAGGGGGACCCTGAGCACCTGAGGAGGCTACAGGCACATGCCAGGCAGGGGCTGTGCCACAACCAGGTAAGTCATCCCATGTTGCATGTCTGCCCTGGTGCTGTACTGTAGGGTAGGCTTGGCTGCCTGCCATGCCCTGTAGGGGGGTACACTGTTGTTGTGCACATTGTAGGGTGGCATTGACCGCTTCTGCTTGTGTTGTGATGCAGCTGTGCAGCCGTGTGGGACGTGTCAGGCAGGGGCACACACTGTGCACAGGGTTGGGTGTGGGGGGAGCAGCTGCTGTGGTCAGTTCCTGATGTAAACCTGTCTTCTTTCCATTCCCAGGACCTAAGGACCATCAGAGTGCCCAGGCTGCTGCAGCAGTGCAGCAGACAACAGTGGGACAATCTCTAGTGGGACCAACACCTGCAGAGTCGCAGAGGGCAGGTAGGCACTGTCATTCTCCATCGCACTGTGCATGGGAGGTGGCAGGGGGAGTGGGTGTAGGCATGGCCACCTGTGCCATGTGCCATGACAGCTCTGTGTGTGTCATACTGTGCATGGTGCATGCCACTGTGGTGCATCCATTGGGCATGTGTGCCGGCTGTCGGTCGGGTCGGCATGCGCCTGGCTGCTACTGTTGTTGCTGTGGTACTGCTGGTGCACTGTACCATGTGACTGTCATTGTGCAGTCATGTGGCCATTGTGTGGCATGGACCACCTCTGTGCAATGTCGTGGTGCACTGAGTTGCTGGCTGGTGTCAGCCCACCCCTCTGCAGGTGGACATTACCGGCCCTCTAGGGTGTGTGTTCCCACTGCCCAATTCCACACAGTTGGTGGGCATGTTTTCTTGGGACATTGCACTAATCACCTGTCCTGTCCCTTATTATAGGTGTCCAGTGGTGAAGACCACTTCGCTCGATGCTATCAAGACTGCTGTGCCAAATGCTGCTGGTGGCCTCCATGACACTGGAGGCAGTCGTCCAGGTCTGGCAGCTGCTGATGGTGGCGCAGAGGCAGTGGCAGCATGCCAGGGTGGCCAGATGGGGCCACTGTTAGTTCAGCCTCTGTTTACCCCGTTTCCCCTGCTGTATCTCCCCCTTCAGTCCCCCCACTGTACAGTCCCTGTTCCCTGTCCCTTCCTTCGCCTTACCTACCCTTTCCCAGCCCCTGATTGTTGTAAATAGTTCCTTGAAATATATATTTTCTGATGTACCTGCCTATATATGTGTCTGCTTTGCAGGTGGCATGAGGAGCCATGCTGCAGTGGCCCAGTGTCTGTCTGTGTGGTGTGCATGTGCAGGGGTGCGTGTTGTATTTCTGTGGTTCACCGTTGTGTGCTGTGGTGTGTCCCACTATGGTGGTATCCAACCCCTGGGTTGGTGGCTGTGCCTTGGGGTGCCCTTGGGCTGGCTGTTGGGGTGTGTGGCAGTTGCATGTGTGGTGGTGACACACAGCCATGGTCCTTGGTCAGGTGCCATCTGCACACTGTGTTGGGGCCCTGCTTGGCATTGTGCAGCCTGTCCCATGTGGTATGCCATGCTACCTGCCACCCAGCATGGTCCATGCCTAATATGTGGGCTTCCTATGTGCCTGTGTGGCATGTGTGTGCTTGGCTGCATGGTCCTGGGTGTGGCCTGCTATGGTCTGGGGGTGCATGGTCAGTGGCCTGCAGGAGGAACTCCCTTGTTGGCCCTCCATTGGCCATTGGCACCTCCTGTTGCCTTCTTACTCTGACACTGTTGTGTTCTGGGGTCAGGCATCTGGGTGTCTGTGGGTGCCCTGCTGTGCCCTGCTGGTGGTGGCCTCCTGTAACCTATCACTGTGCTTTTCTGGCTCTGTCCCTGGGTCTGTACTCTGTGCTGTGCCCTCCTCTGTTGCTCTGCTGCTCTGCTCCCATCGTTGTGCTGGTGCATCTCTTTTTGTGCCATGGTGCAATGCTGTTTGCGCCATGGCGCAACTCTGCCATATTCAGCCGGGTTGCACTGGCACAGTTCAGCCTGTGCAATCTCTGAATATCGCTCCTGTTGCACCATGGCACATTGGATTTGCACTGTGCCAGACTTGTGCCGGGCTTTGGGGCATTTATGAATATCTGGGCCTCTGTGTTTTGCAAAATATTGTAAGTTAACACTGGCACATCTTAATGGGTGATCCAGGGCTGTTTGATTTAGCATCACTTCCACCACTTATGGCATACCACAAGGCAAGTACCATCAAAAATAAATTGGTACAAAGTCATTATATGGAACCAAAGAAATACAATCTGGGTAGAGAATGAAGGTATGGGGTGCCACACATGTAAGAGATGTGCATATTGTAAGGACATTAGGACAACTAGGGAATTTATCAGCCCCAATTTTTCTAAGAGTTTTGAAATCAGACAATATGTACTGTGTGATACTAGTGGAGTAATATATTACACAAGGTGTGGTTGCAAAGCATTCTATATAAGCAAAACAACAAGGGTTTTCAAAGTGAGGGTGGGGGAACATATTTATTTAATTATTTATTTATCTATCTATTTATCTATTTATTTAAAATTTGGTAACCAGAAAGGCACACTGAGCAGAGGCTCATTTGCAGGTGCGACCTCGGGGAGAGAGTAGGTGGTTTACAATGGTTGGAGCAATACATCAGTTTGGACAAACATGGATACAGTTGAGCAAAATATTTGCAAAACACATCCAGATTACAATTTACAATGGTCAGAGTAATATAACAGTTTGGACAATCATGGGTATAGCTGAGCAACATGTAGACATTTGCAAGTAGGTAAACATACATTTAAGTTGCATTGTTGGGGTAGCATTTTTCAAAGTGCAGGTATATGTGAGTCTATGTAATAGTGATTGAGTTTTTCATAGTTCATTTTATAGGTTTAGGTACATTTTTATATGTGAATAAGAGACAAATTTACCATAAGCAGTTTGAGCTTAAACAACATGCCCGGTAAAATATTGCAAGGAATAAGGACTGGTATAAGAGAAAGAAGGTTAGAAATAGGAGAAATGGAATTAGAGTACAGGGCCTTAAGAGAGGATGCAGGGGAAGGACATGCAGAGGAGCACGGAGATCATAGGGGGGGAGACAGGGAGGGAGGAGAAGGAGTGAGAGGGATTGGGGGAACAGGTGGGGAGCAGTTGCAGGGGTGGGAAGAGGAGATTTAGTTAATACTTTGGTGTGGAGCAGTGGGTGCAAAATGTATAGAGTGGTGGAGACAATTCCATAAATCAGGAATCTATAGGAGAAAGCGGACTTGCCATATTCCATATTAGTACAATAGAGAGCTGTGATGAAACATATGTGACAGCAGCACATATTCTTCAGGCCACAAATAGGGATGCACATAATTTAACATTTTTAACTATTGATAAAGTTTGTCCTAAACCAAGAGGAGGAAACTGTAATGATCTCATTTTGAAATGAGAAGTGTTTTGGATTTTAAAATTGAAAGCAAACCAACATCCAGGACTGAACTCTAGTTTTGATCTAAAACCTTTCTTAATACTGATTGATTTTTTTTTTTATTCACATTGTGGGATTATATTCTGCTTCTGCTCATAGTTAGAATTTTTGTTGTTATGTGTCTTGTTATAAATTGGTTGTGTTTACCCATTATGTGCTCTGATATTAGTAACTTTCATACCATTGGTTCTATTTATTAACAACATCTCTCCTCAAACACCTCCCCAGTTTTATTAACATATAGTTTTATTACACTGCCTCTTTACTCTATTTATTCTATGTCCTTCTGATCTGTTTGCATCAGTGGCCAATACAATGGCATGCATTTCAGATACATAGTGCTCAGCCAATCAATGTAAAGTTAATGGCATATGTAATAGTGACATCATCTGTATGTGTGTATTTAAGTATGCAGTGTTCATTGTTGCCTTAGCCTTTGATAAAGGACCCTGTCTGAAATGTGTCAGGTGGGCACTTTATGTGCTTTTTTGTTTTTATGCCATGTAAATAAACGCTGCTAATTTTTGCATTACAAGTGATGTCCTTATAGTATTTTGAGGTGGTGAGTGCCAGCTTTTTCCTGTCTGTGTTATTTCAAAACACATGCATTATAAGGTGCATACTAAGGTGTAAGGAACAGGGAAGGCAATGTGCCCCTAACTGTATGTTGCATACAATGTGTATGTATATATATATATATATTTTACAGGCAAAAAAACTCAGTTTAATGCATTAGTTAGGGTTGATCCACAGTGACAAAAGTGAGGAAATTTGGTATTAGGGTTGAAAACCCCCCTTGGACCCTCTGCCCACACCCCCAACCGGCATCGGGGTGCAATTGGGGTTGTCTGTCCTAACTCTCACCCCATTCTCCTATACCTCTGCTTCTTCACACATCTGATGGGGCAAGAGTTAAGGCTGGCAACCCCAGCGCGCACTCTGATGCTGGTTGGGGGTGTGGGCTGGGGGTCCAAGGTGGACTTTCAATCCTAACTTCAAATTTCCTCACTTTTGTCGCTGTGGAACAACCCTAACTAATGCATTAAATGGAGTTTTTTGCTCTTATATATCTAGCTATCTATCTATATATATATATAGATAAATAAATATTCAGTATATATATATATATATATATATATATATATATATATATATATATATATACACACACACACACATATATATTATAGTGGCACAGTTAGTGTTGAGTACCCCATTTAAGGTTAAAACTGAAATGTGGCAGTTTAATAACATTGCAACTGTATGACAGGTTTTCCTGAAAACTGGAATGCCTGGTCTGGAACCATAGCTCTCTGGACCTGCCAAGTTTTGTTGAAAGCGGATGTATTGTTGCAGAGCTACAGAGTGCCAAAAAATTGCATAAATTATGGGGTTTTGCGTGTTTCTTTGCTCTCACCTACAAGTCACACAATTTGTGTGATCAGTCCAAAACTTTCAGGGAACATGCAGCCGGGGTCCCTGGTGTGCCTTTCTAAGATTTCGTGAAAAAATATTAAACAGTTCAAAAGTTATTAAAAAAAAACTGTTCCCCATTATAGTCTATGGGAAAAGTTAACAAAATATTCAAAAGTGTCGCAAATGCAGTTTTTACTCTTACAAATGACGTTTTTACTTTCACAAATCGTCCATCTTGTTTTCAGTTGGTGGTCAGAGAAATGCTTGGCATCTAAATTTGGGACCCTCTGGGGAAACAATTATTGTTGTGTTCACCTAGTCGAGCCATCAGGATGCTAGCCATGTCTTTTTTTGGGGGGTGGGGGCGGGTAAAACACCCCAGAAATATGTTTTTAAATTTTTATAAACAGTAGTGTCACAAAGTACTTTCAAATATGCAACACTTTTGTGATTTTATTTGCAAAAGTGTTGTGATTTGCGAAAGTACTTTGAGACACTATGGCCAAAACAGCAGGAAATGTTTGCCACCCTGCAGCAAAACAACAGTTTGGCCTTTTGGGCTGAAATTGGTAGGGAAGAAAGCCAACATCCCACAGCTGTGCCTTTTGGTGGTTTGGTGACAAAATAGTACAGGTCTGCAAAGTTATAGCACTCCAAAGTTGACTATTTTCCCCATAGGATAACATTACGGCATCCAATGAGCCTTTTGGGTCCTGTATCTCAAAAATGCTTCTAGATGCAGGCTTTTGATTGCAAAATTTATTAGCCCCCTTGTTGGGGATAAGTAGAAAACTAGCCTGGAAAGTCATAAATAATACGAGATTTAAATTTTTTTATATGTAGTACGGTTCCTGCGATATAAGCAATTTAGTATTCCAAGTGTTCTTTTTCTGCTCCGAGGGTCATTATTATTGCCACTTTCTTTGCATTCATTGTGCTTCTGAATGCACCTTTTTGGGAAAAAAGTGTGTGCATTTAAGATACTATGACCATTAGCGTTTCCACTTGCGTTTCCATTACCGTTTGCATTTGGGTTTCTGTTTTCGTCACCATGTACATTACCCTTTGCATTTGTGTTTGCGCTTGTGTTTGCATTGCTGTTACCATTTGCATTTCCATTACCATTTTTGTTAGCATTTACTTTTGTGTTACCGTGTGCATTACCATTTACATTTGTGTGCAGCAAATAAACAAAACAAAATGATGTAAGAAACCACTATGGTTCTCAAAGGAGGTGGCAGTGAAGGTTCAAGAGAAAAAGGAAGCATTCAGAAAGTACAAGGAATCACAGAAGCAGCAGGACAGAGAATTGTATCAGTTAAAGCAAAAGGAAGCTGGGAAGGCAGTCAGAACAACAAAGGCTCGAACTGAGGAAAAGATAGCCAACTCAGTTAAGAAGGGGGATAAAACCTTTTTTAGGTACATCAAGGAGCGAAGGAAGACTAAGGGAGGGATAGTGAGGCTTAATAAAGGGGAGGGGTGGGCAGAGGGTGACTGTGAAAAAGTAGAGATACTAAACAAATATTTTTGCTCAGTATTTACAAATGAAGAGGGGGAGGTACCTAAAACAAACAATAGAAACACTCTGGATACAGAAGTTGATACCAGCCCATTTACAGAAGAAAGGGTTCTGAAAGAACTCTTAAAACTGAAGGTGGACAAAGCAATGGGGCCTGATGGGAGTCATCCCAGAATTCTAAAAGAACTAAGGGTAGAACTAGTGACACCACTGACTACCCTCTTTAACAAATCATGGGAGGATGGGGTGGTACCTGAGGACTGGAGGAGGGCAGATGTGATTCCCCTTTACAGAAGTGGGAGCAGGGCAGAAGCAGGAAACTACAGACCTGTTAGTTTAACTTCAGTGATAGGGAAAATGATGGAATCACTTCTGAAGAAAAGAATTGTTGAGTACCTAGAGGCTAGAGGGGCACAGGACCCAAGACAGCATGGATTCCCAGCAGGAAGGTCATGCCAGACGAATCTAATAGATTTCTTTGACTGGGTGACCAAGGTAATAGATCAGAGAGGGACTGTGGACATGGCCTACCTAGACTTCAGCAAGGCATTTGACTCAGTCCCACACAAAAGATTAATATACAAGTTAGCCAGCCTGGGTGTGGGTCCCAAGATGATAGCCTGGGTAAAGAATTGGCTGGAGAATAGGACACAGAGAGTAATAGTAAATGGAGTCCACACTGAAGAAAGGGGGGTTATTAGTGGGGTGCTGCAGGGTTCAGTATTAGGACCGGTCCTCTTCAATGTCTTTGTAAGCGACATTGTAGAGGGACTGGAAGGAAAAGTATGTCTCTTTGCAGACGACACAAAGATCTGCAACAGAGTTGATGCACATGGTGGGGTGGAAAGGATGAGAAGGACTTGGCAAGGTTAGAGGAATGGTCAAATGTATGGCAGCTTAGATTTAATGCTAAGAAGTGCAAGGTAATGCACCTGGGAAACAAAAACCCAGGAAGAATACACAATGGGGGTGAGATACTAACAACAAAAATGGAAAGGGACCTGGGGGTAGTTATATCAGATGACTTAAAGGTGGGCAAGCAATGTGAGAGGGCAGTAAGGAGGGTTGGGGGATACTGGGATGCATAGGGAGAGGCATCACCAGTAGAAAACAGGAAGTTGTTATCCCTCTGTACGGACAGCTGGTGAGACTCCATCTGGAGTACTGTGTCCAGTTCTGGAGACCCAATCTCTGCAAGGACATAGACAAGATGGAAGCTGTCCAGAGGAGGGCAACTAAAATGGTGCAGGGTCTGCACTGGAAGACATATGAAGAGAGACTAAAGGAGCTTAATATGTATAGCCTCGAGGAAAGCAGGGAGGGGGGGACATGATAGAAACTTTGAAGTACCTCAAGTGAATCAACAAAGTCCAAGAGGGTAGCATCTTTCAAAAAAAGAGGCATGCAAGAACAAGGGGGCACAATTTGAAGATGGGAGGTGGCTCAGAGGAAATGTAAGGAAGTATTTTTTCACATAGAGGGTTGTGGATGCATGGAACTGCCTTCCAGAGGAGGTTGTGGAGTCAAAAACAGTGGTTGAATTCAAGCATGCATGGGACAGCCATGAGGCAATTCTAGGGGGGTGGGGGTAGAAAGAAGTAGGCTGCTGGTTAACTAGGACCTACAGCTTATCCATTAGGTAGGGAAATGGGTGAACTGGATGGGCCAAGCAGTCCTTTATCTGCTGTCAAATTCTATGTTTCTATGTTTCTATTTGCATTTGCATTTGCATTTCCATTTGTGTAACTGTTTCCTTTACCATCATCGTTGGTGTTACCATTACTGTTTGAATTTCAATTGCATTACTGTTACCGTTTGCGTGTTCATTACTGTTTGCATTTGTGTTTCCATTGCATTAGCATTTGTGTTTTTAGTAGTGTTTCCACTGGCGATTGCATTACTGTTTCCTTTTGTGTCACCGTTACTGTTACTGTTTGTGTTTCTGTTACCGTTTGCATTTTCGTAACCGTTTGCATTTGCGTTTCCATTGCTGTTGGCATTTCCATTACCGTTTGTGTTACCATTTGTGTTTCCATTTACATTTGTGCTTCCATTTGTCTTGCCATTAGCATTATCGTTTCCATTTGCGGCACCGTGTATGTTACTGTTTGCGCTGCATTTGCATTACCGTTAACATTACTATTTTCTTTTACCTCACTGTTGCCATTACCATTTGCGTTTATGTTACCATTTATGTTTTTGTGTTTTCATTACTGTTTGATTAACCATTTCTGTTAGCATTAACGTTTGCACTTATGTTTACGTTACTGACTGCGGAACTGTTTTTGTTTCCATTAACACTTGTGTTTCTGTGCATATCTGTTACATTTGTAATATTTGCTCTTCTATAGTACTTCTGTGCATTTACTAATTTTCATTTGACATCTGCGTATGTTTTTTGCAGAATGAAGTGCCCGAAAATGTATTTTTCGCTACGCGTGCAGAATCTTTATGCTCATGCTGCTCTGTAACTGTTGAAGAGATTTGGATAAGATTTTGTATACATGGAGTTGAATGGTGCGTCTATTTATTTACCAATTTGTATTTCACTGTTACATAAATTTTTTTGTGTCGTGCAGTGCAAAACATTTTGTTTTTGCTATTTTTCCACACTGTCTTGCACGATGCATAACACAGCCATTGTGTGATTGATTGATCTGACACTTGGCACGTAGAAAGCTCTTTTTACAAGTAACATGCCAGTTTTGTTTGGTGGAAAAATGTTGTTTTGTTACAGAGTTATAAGCATTTGAAGTTGATCCTTTGCAGTCAGACATATTCTGGCCACAATTTCTGCCATTGTACCATATTTTGGCTGTGATTTCCGTCATTTTGTGGTGGAAGACTTCTTAAAGGTGCAGAAAATTAAAAATGAAATATCTCTGGAACAGTTTGGTCTTTTCACATGAAATTTGGAGGGTGTTGAGTGGATGTCCTGGAGATGTGAATTATGCTGTTTATATGTTGGGAAACTAAGTCACTGCAGAGATACTGCATGACGTACTTATCATTTTGCACATAGCATTATGCATGGTGCTAGTGGCTTGAAATTTGTAGCGCAGGTAGCCCTAGTGGTATGGAGGTGCCTTTCAGTGGTTTGGTTCACATTAGCCTTTGTGCTGTTAACTCAGAAACAAAGCAAGATACAGACTTTTCACTACCATTGGCTGACATTGCCTTTGTGCCGTTATCTCAGAAATGAAGTGAGATAGAGACTTTTCTCTACTGTTGCCTTACATCAGCTTGCTGTTACCATTTCCGTTTGTTTTACCGTTTGTTTTTACCTTTGTGTTTCCCTCACCTTTTGCTTTATGGTTTGCATTTCTGCTTCCATTTTCTTTACCATTTCTGTTTCTGTTTATGTTTGCATCACTTTTACTATAACTGATAGCATTTGCAGTTAAAGCATTTGCAGTTACATTTACTGTTACCATAACTGTTGCCTTTCACATTTTCATTTATGTCACCATTACCATTACCGTTTGAATTGCCACTCGCATTTGCATTTCTGTTTGCATTACCATAACAGTTAGAGATAGATTTTGCATTCATGTTTCTGTTGCAGTCGCACTTACCATTAGCGTCTGCTTTTCACTCACGTTACCATTACTGTTAGCATTAGTGTCACTGTTATGGTTATTATGCAACATAGGCAGCATGGTGAGTTGGACCCCACACTTGCGCCACCACATTCCATTCACTAGTTATATTGCACATTCTCAAAGAAGGAAATTCATGGCAAAACCTCTGTTGTAATGCATCGATTAGGGTTGTTCCACAGCTACAAAAAGTGAGGAAATTCAGTGTTAATGTTACCTTGCCCCATGCCCATGCCACCCCACCAACAGGCATCTGGGTGTGCATTGGGGTTGTCGGTCCTAACTCTCTCCCATTCTCCTGTACTGCATCATCTCAGCTTATTTACACATGGAATGGGGTGATAGTTAGGTGGATGACCCTAATGCACACCCTGATGCCTGTTGGTGGGGCACGGCAGCCATGAGTGCAAGGGTGGCAACCGTAACACCAAACTTCCTCAATTTTGTCACTGTGGAACCACCCTAACTGATGCATTAAAATAATTTTTGCCATGAATATATATATATATATATATATATATATATATATGAGAGATAACTCTGTTTAATGCATAGTTAAGTTGTTCCACAGTGACAAAAGTGAAATTCAGTGTTAGGTTTGAAAACCCCTTGGACCCCCAGCCACCCCCACCGGCATTGGGTGCACAGGAGGTCGCCGGGTCCCAATTCTCACCCCATCACATGTGTAAAGAAGCAGAGGTATAGGAGATCAGTGGAGAGTTAGACCAAGACCCCAATGTGCACCCCAATATTGGTTGGGGAGGTGGGCTGGGGGGTCCAAGGGGAGTTTTCTACCCTAACACCGAATTTCCTCACTTTTGTTGCTGTGGAACAACCCTAACTGATGCATTAAACAGAGTTTTTTGCCTCTAATTTCCCTTCTTTTTGTGAAAGATAACGAGAAATAGTGAATGTAATGTGGTGGCAGGAGCACGGGGCCCAACCACCATGTGATGTCTTGTGACATATTAACAGGAACAGAAACATAAACAGAAGTGCTAACAGTGGCACATATGGTAACGCAAGCATGAATGAGAACAGAAAGGGTAACACACACGGTGGCATAGATGGGAACGATCTGCCACGTGATGTCTTGTCACATAGTAACATGGTGCCCGCAAACGCAAATGGTAATGGGCATGGTGACGCAAAGCGAAACATAAAGAGAAACAGTACTGTAGACACAAATTGTAAAAAATAATGGAAATGCAAGCACAAATGAAAACACAAAGGATAACGCACATGGTGGCGTAGACGTGAACGGTAAGTGAAAATGGTACGGAACCGCAAGTGGAACGGGCAACTGTAACACTAATGTAAGCACACAGGCTGGTTTTCCCCAAAAGCTTCATAGAGAAAGACAGTGAGTACAAAGAATGTATGCATAATAATGGGTCTCGGAGCAGGAAATGAGGAGTTGGAAAACTAAATTGCTTATATCTCAGGAACCGTACGACATAGAAAAAAAATGTTAAAATCACATGAGTTATGACTCTCCTAGCTAGTTTTGTACTTAGCCCCTGCTAGGGGGCTAAGCATCTTTCCGACGAAAAGTCTGTATCTCCCACCGTTTCCGAGATACGGGCCCTGAAAGGCATGGTGAACGCTGTAATGTTATCGTATGGGAAAAAAAGAGAAGTTCAGAGTGCTATAACTTTGGCTCCCTGTAATATTTTTGCACCAAACCACTAAAAGGCACACCTGTGGGATGTTGGCTGTCTTCTCTCCAAATTTCAGCCCAAAAGACCAAACCGTTATTTTGCAGCATGGCGCCAATGGATTGCTGCAATGCGTCGGACGCTGTAATGTTATCCTATGGGAAAAAGCATCAACTTTGGAGTGCTGTAACTTTGCCACCATGTAATACTTTTTCAAGAAACCACTGAAAGGCACATCTGTAAGATGTTGGCTGCTTTCCCTCCAAATTTTAGCCCAAAACACCAAACCGTTCTTTTGCAGCGGGGTGCAAAAGAATTGCTGTCATTTTCCCACAGCCTAGAAAAGTACTGTCGCAATTTGTGAAAGCTTAAGAAATTCATTCGGACAGTGTCGCAAGTGTGAGTACTTTGCAAATCTACTTTTTCCAGAAATGTGAAAAACATATTTCTGAGGTGTTTTGCCCCAAAATAAAGACATGGCTAGCATCCTCAGGGTTCGACTAGGTGAATACAAAAATAATTAGGTTGCTAGAGGGTCCCAAATTTAAATGCCAAGCATTTTTCTGATCACCAACTGAAAACAAAATGGCAGATTTGCAACAGTAAAAGTGCCATTTGTGAAAGTAAAAACTGCATTTGCGACACTGTTGAACTTTTTGTTAACTTTTCCCATTGACCTATAATGGGAACTTGTTTTTTGAATAACTTTTGAACCGTTTAATATTTTTTCACAAAGTCTTCAAAAGGCATATCGGGGACCCCGGCCACATGTTTTCTGAAGATTTCAAACCAGTTGCACAAACCGTGCGACCTCTAGGCGCGACTGTAGAATTAAAAAAAAAAAACGTAAAAGCACGCGCAGATCATGCTTAATAACTCCGCAACCATATATCCGACCGGTACGAAACTTGGCAGATGCCAAGGTGTATGGGTCTTGATTGTGTATTACAAATGTCCAGCAAATCTGTTGAATGGTTGCAAAGTTATTAAGGTGCAAAATTTTAGGTTTAACATGTAAATGGCTCCTCAATCCTAACTATGGTAGCACTACCATGCTACCAAAATTATACTTGCACTGTAGTGCCAGTATAGTTAGGGTGAAAGGTAACTTCTATGTTAAACCTGAATTTTTAACCTTAATCCTTAATAACTTTGGAACCATCTGATGGATTTGCATGAAATGTGTCATATAATCTCTGGATGTAGGTCCCCTGACATGCTAAATTGCCTACAAATACTTTATGTGATTTCTGAGATACAGAGTGTTGAAAAAAACTGAAAAACCTGTGTTTTGCCATTTCTTTGTCCATCTGGATCTCAAAAATGGCTTTAGGTTGTGATTTGCAGTTTTCAGGATAGAAAGCCTTTGCCTCACAGATGTGTGTTTTGAGGGTTTGGTCAAAAAAGATTAATCTGTTCAAAAGTTAATACATTTTTTATTTACCCATTATTGCCTAGGGAAAAATTTATGCCAGGCAGGAAAGAAGGTGTTTTTCACAATAGTACTTTCTTTGTGTACAAATCAGTGTGTTTTTGCACAAAGTTAATCTTTTCTACAAAGTATATGGCTTTGCAATGGCAGACATCTTTGTGGCCAAGGCACTGGATGCCATTGCACCAGCCCATATAAAACTCAGATCCTCTCACTTGAGATCCCCCTGGTTTGATGAGGATCTCAAGGTGATGAAGATCAAAGGTCGGAAGTTGGAGCATAACTGGCAGAAGACCTGGCTGGAGGCCAACAGACTGGTCCTTTGTGCTCACTATGGTGAGTACCAGGAAGCAATCTCCAATAAGAAGGCAGAATTCCTGTCCAGGAGATTAAGTCAGGGAGGAACATGCCATCTCAGCTTTTCAGACTGTGGATAGGCTTTCTATCCTGCCTTTCTACAGCCAAAAATACTTTTCCATCCATCTTGTGTGAAGAGTTTGCTCTGTTCTTCTTTGACAGAGTGTTGCCTATCCAGTCAAGAATTCCGTTAAGGAGGCCTGTGCCTCGCAGTGGTCAGACTAATAGGAGCAGAGGCACTCTGCCTATCTAAGAGGAGTTTAGGCCGGTGGAGATGGCTGAGGTGACTGAGGTGATCTTTGAGCTGAAGCACACATTTTGTGAACTGGACCCAGCCATGACTCATTTCTTAATGGGATGTGCCGAGGCACTTGGCCCAGTGTCTTCCAGGATTGCCAGGTGCTCGATGGTGGAGGGGGTATTCCAAGTGGCTTTGAAAGAAGTGCTGGTAGGACCCCTTCTTAAGAAGTCTTCACTTGATCCAGATGTTCTGGCAAATTACCATCCAATCTCCAACCTGCCTTTTTTGAGCAAGGTGGTAGCCTGGGTAGCAAACTGGCTGCACAACAGGACGCAGAAGGTAATAGTGAATGGAACACATTCCGAAGAAAGGGGTGTTACTAGTGGAGTACCTCAGGGCTCAGTACTGGGTCCAGTCCTCTTTAACATCTTTATAGGTGACATTGCAGAGGGTCTGGAGAGAAAGGTATGCCTCTTTGCAGATGACACAAAGATCTGTAACAGAGTTGATACACAAGAGGGAGTAGAAAAGATGAGAAGGGACATGGCAAGATTGGAGGAATGGTCAGATATATGGCAACCTTTCACATGGTGTAAAACTTTAATAAAGTTTGAATGGAAAAAAAGACATATGGCAACTTAGATTCAATGCAAAGAAGTGCAAAGTAATGCACCTGGGGAAAAAAACCCAGGAGAAGAATACACAATAGCAGGGGAGGTACTAGCAACAACAAAAATAGAAAGGGATCTAGGGTAGTCATATCAGATGACCTAAAGGTGGGTAAGCAATGTGAGAAGTCAGTAAGGAGAGCCAGGGGATACTGGGATGCATAGGAAGGGGCATCACAAGTAGAAAAAGGAAGTGGTTATCCTTCTATACAGACAGTTGGTGAGACCCCATCTGAGTACTGTGTGCAGTTTTGAGACCTAATCTGCACAAGGACATAGACAGGATGGAAGCAGTCCAGAGGAGGGCAACTAAAATGGTGCAGGGTCTGCAGCAGAAACCACATGAAGAGAGACTGAGAGAGCTTAATATGTATACCCTTGATGAAAGGAGGGATGTGGGGACATGATAGAAACGTTCAGGTACCTCAAGGGAATCAACAAAGTCCAGGAAGGTAGCATCTTTCAGAAAAAAGAGATGTGCAAGAACAAGGGGGCACAATTTAAAGATAGAGGGGGGACGGCTCAGGGGTAATGTGAGGAAATGTTTTTTTTCACGGACAGAGTGGTGGATACATGGAACCGCCTTCCTGGGGAGGTCGTTGGGTCTAAAACAATGGGGGAATTCAAACATGCATGGGACAGACATAAGACAATTATAGTAGGGGGTTGCAGGAAGTAGGCTGTTGGTTAACTAGAATCTGCAGCTTATCCAGTAGGTAGGGAAATGGGCAGACTGGGTGGGCCAAGTGGTCCTTATCTGCCATCAAAGTCTATGTTTCTATATTTTTATGTTAAGGTTGTGGGAGAAATTAGTGGCACAACAGCTTGATGATTGCCTCATGACCTTCGACATCTATGAACCATTTCAGTTGGGGTTTTCTGGCCAGACACAGTACAGAAACAGCTCTAGTTAGAGTGCATAATGATCTGCTCAGAGCTAGAGATAGAGGAGACAGGTCAGTTCTTGTGTTCCACGATCTCTCATCAGTATTTGACACAGTGGACCATGTCATGCTTCTTGATCGGCTCTGTGAGTTTTGTGGACTCGCTGGGGTTGTCATCAGATGTTTGAGTCTATCTCTCTAGTAGGGTGCAGCAGGTGGTGATGGTGAATTTCTCCTCCTCCCAATGCCCTGTGGAGTTCCACAAGGCTCGATCTTGTCACCATGTTATTCATGGTGTACATGCTGCTCTTGGGTGAGATCATGCAACAATACAGCATGGCATTTCATTGCTACAAAAATGACACCCAGCTGTATTTGTCATTTGCACCCGAACATCTGATGCTGTCAACATGCTTAAAATCTGTCTGGCTAAAATCAATGACTGGATGGCTCCCAGCTGGCTGAGACTAAACCTGGGTAAGACAGAGGTACTAGTGATTGAGTCAGGCTGCTGGCATGACGGGTTGCAACCTGGAGGGACACAGGTCTTTCCCTGTGGTCTTCTCCATTGGTTACTTCCCCGAGGGTGCAAAATCTAGATGTGATACTGTATAGCAGGCTGATCTTTGAAGATCAGGTGTCTGTGATTAAGAATGGCTTTTACCACTTGCAGAACATTGCCAGGATCAAGCCCCTCATTCCGCCTGAGGATCTGCCAACCCTGGTACATGCCTTTGTTACCGTAAGACTTTACTATTGTAATGCTCTTTACTTCAGGGTCACAGGAGAGACCATCCACAGGCTGCAGCTGGTGCAGAATGAAGTGGCCCTGTTGCTGATGGGTCTGTCTAGGTCCTGTCATGTGACCCCAGTACTGCATGCTCTGCACTGGCTGCTGGTCAAGTGGCGGGTCCTTTTCAAGGTGGTCTCGCTCTCCTATAAGGCCCTATATGGGCAGGGTGCTGGCTACCTGTCAGAGTTCCTGACACCTGAGACTTCTGCTCGCTCCCTCTGCTCCTCTTTGAGGGGCATCCTGGATGTTCCTAAGGTTTGACTCAAGACATCTGGTGATCAAGCTTTCACTATCTCTGGGCGATCCTGTGGAACACATTTCCAGCTGTAGTTCGAAGACCCTTCAATCGGTGTTTTTCAAGCAGATGTTAAAGGCTTATCTCTTCAGTCTGGCCTTCACAGAGTAATCAGTACTGTTAAAGAATGTTATTATTTGAACTCTGATTTTATTTATCTGCTATTTATGGATTTTAATCCGATGTTTTATATGTAATACTTTGTTATGCACCCAGAGCCTCTGGGATTGGGTGCCATCAAAATAAAATTACCTTGCCTTGCCTTGTTTTGCCATTAGCAGGCATAAGACATTGAAGAAAACATGTAAATGAGTGTAATAAAAAAAAACATCAAAAGTTAGCTAAAGGGGACCCATTTAGCTACATTCCGATATTTTTAATGTGGCCCAAAACACATTTTAAGAGCACCCAAAATCTCGGGTGTTGAGTGTAGTGAGATGACCTCTTCTCTTACATTCTCTGTATGAGAACAGTGGTATGACTTCTGCAGGCAGTGCTGGAACTCGTGCTGCTGGCTGCAGAGTCAGTGTTGAGCTGCCCCTTTTCTCTTGTGTGTTGTGGCACCCCCATTTATGTTGCCCTGGTGTCTAGTGGCTCCCACCACCCTCCCATTTGCATTTTAGCTTCCAGACACTCCCCCAGCAGTGCAGAACACTTGGGAGCCCACTTCCCAGTATCCTGGGTCATGTTCCTCCCACTCTCAACAGTGTGGGACACTGGGATACCCACTCCCAATGTCCCAAGACATTAAGCACCCCCCAGCAGTGTGTGACACTGGAGAGCTCACTCCCAGTGTCCCAGTATATCTAGTAGCACCCTCCCTTGCTGTATGGGACACAGGGGAGCCCACTTCCAATATCCAAAAATAACCCTGGTCCATAAACCTATAAGGAAAGAAAACAGTCCCTTGATGTCTTTGTAAGTTTTAAACCTGAAGAAAAGAAAATAGTCAGTCATTATCTCTGTCATGTCCCCCCAACCCCTACTGTATACTTATCTCCACAGGTCATGCATTGTCATCTTCTGTGCATTGGGAGTGGATCGCTCTTCTGACTGAACTGGTAATAATTGTAGTATATGTGAAAAAGCTATAGATTTTTTTCACATACTACAGTTAGATTTATCGTCTGTCAAGTAAAGAAAAAGCACTGCTATAGCTGTGCTTCTCAGATGCTGCAGAGGGCATGGTGCTAAGCTGTAGAACTGGGGTCCTGGGTTTTCTACACATAGAATGAAGGAAAAAGAATGTGAAGACACTAGTTTTGAACCCAGGGCCTCGGATCCACAGTCTTCTGGCCATCCTTTATGCTATTGGAGAAGCATGATTTGAGGTTTGCTTCTTCTGCACTTAACAATGGTGTGAATGTTTGTCCACAAGCATGGTAATGTTCGAGAATATGGTATGTGTGAAACATACCACCCTTTGAATATTTACCATCCACTTATGACTAAACATTGACATCATTGACAGCCCCAGAGGCTGCAACTGGATGTTACTCTTCCTCCAAGAGTGAGGGATACTGGGGAGCCCATTCTCAGTGTCCCAAAACATATATCATCACTCCCAGTGTTCCCAAAACATATATCCCCCCAAGAGTATAGGACACTGAGAGCCCAGTCCCAGTGTCCCAAAACATATATCATCACTCCCAGTGTTCCCAAAATGTATATCACCCCCAGAGTATAGGACACTGAGGGCCCACCCCAGTGTCCCAAAACATATATCACCCCACATAGTGTGGCACACTGGGGAGCCCACTCCCAGTGTCCCAAAACATACGTCATCCCCCATAATGTGGGATACTGGGGAGCCCAGTCCCAGTGTTCCCAGTCCCCAGTCATGTCCACATCCCCTCACCAGCAGTGTGAACACTGGTGAGCCCACTCCCAGTGTCCCACAACCTTCATTAGTGACTCCCTTGCTCTGTGGGACAGTGGGGAGCTGACTCCCAGTGCTCCAAAATGTGTTTGTTTTACATCTGTTAATTTGAAAACAGTCCCCTGATGACTTTTTCATTTTTGCATCCTGCAAAAAAGAAGACAGTCTCTCGTTGTATCCTGTCTCCGTCCCCATTCCCACCCTCCCACTGAACAACCAACCACCCCACATCCCTCTTGTCCTTTACTTACCACTGGAGACCATCAGCTGTCATCTTATGTGGATTGAGACATGTCTTCACTCTTCAAAGCTGAACCGCAAACTGAAAAATCAAGGTAAGTGCCATATAATGGCTGTCAAGGTGTTTTCAACCTATGTTGTATCTCAGCCATTTTTTGGTATTTCTGCACCAAATTTTCAACACGGGATTTTTGGGACCCCAACTCATGAACACTATCACTGTTGTTTCATTAATGAGACCTGTATGGTGATTTTGTGGTCACCAGACAAAATCACCTTTTGGGACTGAGAAACGAAATGACAGTGCCAGTGTTCATGAGGTGGGGTCCCAAAAAGCCCATGTTGAAAATCTGGTGCTAAAATACCCCAAAACACTTGAGTTAAGCATGGTCATTTAAATTTTTCTACGCATGCTCATAACTGTGGCAATTTTTTTTTATATTTTCACTTTAAATTTGCACAGGATAGCCATTTTTTTACACCACTTCATGAACAGTACAGCTGTCATTTTTAACATACTGCCCAAAATGTGTTTTCACACCTGTGGTGTGGAATGGCACAGTTGCTGCATGAAATTACATTTTGGGACTAAGTAACCAAATTACAGTAGCAATGATTATGAGGTGGGGCCCCAAAAAGGCAATGTTGAAAATTTGGTGCAGAAATACCACAAAATGGCTGAGATACAGCATACATTGAAAACACTATTGACAGCCATTATATGGCACTTGCTTTGATTTTTCAGTTTGTGATTTGGCTTTGAAGAGTGCAGATGTGTCTCAGTCCACAGAAAATGACAGCTGAAGGTCTTCAGTGGTAAGTATAGGGCAAGGGGGGTGATGGGTGATGGGTTGCATTAGGGTCAACAACCCCAAGGCATACCCCAACACCTGTTGGTGTGTGGAGGGTGGGGCTGGGGTGTGCTGGTAGGGTCAGGTGGGGTTGGGGTGGGGTGTTAAGGTTGGAAACCCTAATGCCACATTTCTCTACTTTTGTGGCTTTAACCCTAACTGATGAATTTACAAATTTTTGCAATATATATATATATATATATATATATATATCTATATATATATATATATATATATATATATATATATATATATGGTGTATATTAAAGTTAGCAACTGAATTATCTGCACTAACATTGGTAGCAAATACCAGGAACTGAATTTATCAAAATGTAATTTTTTTAGATGTTTTACTGTGACCTGTGAATTGAATGTCTAAAATACTTTTGAAGTGCAGTACAGCAAGAGGTATAATATTTGGAGTTTAAAGAGATTCACCAGCTGTTTTTAAAAGTGGATTTTCACCACATATTATGGTGCTTTAGCTTTGTAAAATGGCTTCTGCGCATATCTTACAAAATGTTTCCTATTATTTTAGATGTGGAAGGGATCGTAACTTTGCTCCACCCAGATCCCTTCCACTCCCCAGTCTCTGGAGCTGCCTATGATCCGCCCTTACTCTCATGCATATAATGACGTGTACCCAGGGAGAGCATGGGGTCATGCCCAATTAAAATTAATGAGGGTCACTTTTATATCTGTTTTTTCATATGTTTGCCACTTTGTAATTAATGAAGGGCACCACTGACTATTATTGTGGGGAGAATCCTAGCAACTGGGGTTAGAGGGAATTGTAGTCCTGTAAGACTCAAGCAGGACCACATAGTGATATAGAGCTACAAGGTAGCGGGCACCTTGGGAGTCACATGACCATGACCAGACTTTGAGAGGATCAGGGATTAATAGGATGCCCTGAATGAGTTATAGGTTCTTGGTGGCACACCTTATGCTGCGTGACTGCCCAATGTGGTGAAGAGGCAGACCTGGCTGCATTCTACTACTGCTGACATTATTTGGATCCTTACTTATTATTGTGTATATATATTGTGGGGGGAATCCTAGTGACAGGGGTTAGAGGCAACTGTAGTCCTGTAAGACTCCAAACAGGACTACATAGTGACATCAGTTCCTGTGGAGTGAGGAAGTTGTAAATGGGGGAATCAGAATACAAAACCCTTAGGGCGATTCAGCACATAGGTACTTCCTAAATAGCCCTGTTAGGATCCACAAGTGCAGAAAAGTCTTTTTTAGTGCTTTTAAATCATTCAATAGTGCTAACAGGTAGTGGGCACCTTGGGGGAGTCATTTGACCATGATCTGACTTCTGGGTGGACCAGAGATAAATAGGACACCCCAAGAGAGCAGAGTGAGCTCAAGTGGGGCAGGCGTGCATTTGCCACATGCTAAAAGATGCACAAAGACATGTGCAGCACATTTGCACATGTCTGCAGGTGTCCGTGAGGGGACCAGGCACCATGGAGTAGGGACACCAATCAAGAGATGAGGACATATAACCATGGACACAAACATTGTAAAACTTGAAGGGGGTGTAACTGGCTTGAGATATACAGCCTGCAGAAAATTTAGCACTGAGGTGGCAAATGAGATGCTGATATATAGTTGTAATGAGTGTAATGAGATTAAGAAATTCAAACAAAAATTGTTGGAAGCAGAAATGAATATAGTAACATTAAAGCAAAACAGAATTTTGCATGAATCAGAGTTAGTTACAGCCCAGGAGAATGACAGTGGGGAAGGAACATCACAGGAAAGCAGGAAAAGGGGTAGAGGGCAAGAACACGAGGACACAGAATGGGAGAAAGAACTTAGAAGATATAAAAAGGGGAGGAGAAGAAGAGCTATAGGTCTCAATCTAAAACTCCAGAACCAGTCTGAACCACTACTTTTATGTCTTAGGGGACAGGGTGGAAAACAATAATTTACTTTTAAATGAAGGAGAGGGTTTTAGGGAGGAGGATTTAGGCATCCAAAGGGGCAGTAACAGTAATGCTGGAAGGACAGATAGAGCAAACTCTGACATGGGTAGTAGTGAACTAAATGCTGAAGCAACATTAATGGAGGTTAATGAGGTGGAACCAAGTACTACTGGAGAAAGAGTGAAGAAAATGCTATATATCCTAGGTGACTCTATTATAAAATTCACAGACAGATATACAACAGGTCAAAATAAGGAATGTGTTACATCAAGTTATTTCTCAGGAGCAAGAATTAGAGATATAAAAAATATGTTAAAGGATATTATTAAAGAAAGGAACAGTTCAGCATCACTAATATTACACATGGGGTAAACAATTTGGGCAGTCAAGGAATGGCAAATATTAAAAGGGAATTCAAAAACATCTGGGAGGAAGTGATGAAACTTAATTGTAAAGTCTACTTCTCAGAGATTCTACCAGTACCAAGAGAGGGTACTTTTATAATATGAAACTTAAAGATATAATAATAACTTGCTAAGACAGTGGACTTGCCATGAGAATATAGGATGTATAACCCATTGGAAAGAGTTTTGGATAAACAAGAGTATTACTGCTTTGATGGGCTGGATCTGAGCAAATGGGGAGTAGGAAACTGGGTCTAACATCAAGGAAAACTGTAAACAAAGTTTTAAATTGATCAGCCAGGAGAGAGGGGTTGGGGGAAATGGGAATATCTCTACTGCTAATGACACCCACAACAAACAATGCAGACCAAGCAGGAAAAAGAATATTGAGATCAAAATATGGACTTTAAATGCTAGGAGCTTGAACATCAGTAAAAAATTAGAATTAGAAATATTATTATTAACAGAGGAAGTGGATATCTGTATGATGATAGAAACTTGGTGGAAGCAAGATGTGGAATGGAATAGGGAAATAAATGGATATCAACTTTTTTCTAGGGAAAGGAGGAACAAGAGAGGTGGCGGTGTGGCCATTTATGTAAAGAACAATTTGAAGGCTACCCTATGTAATAAATTTAACCAGTAAGAGATGGCATCCCTAAGGCTGACCTTGCATGGGTTATCAGATAAAAATTTATATTTGGGTCTATATTAAAGAGCACCAGGTACTGGCAGGGATGTGAACAATATCCTGGAAGCAGAGATAGATGAAATGGCACAGGAAAAGAATATAATAGTAACTGGCGATTTCAATCACTCTCACATTAACTGGGGAGAGTCCAAAGCTATGAAAAATATTAACAGCAGTTTCTTAGACATGTTAAACACATCAGGGCTAAACCAGGTAATATATAAGCCAACATGTGAAGAAAACATCCTACACCTTGTGACCACTAACAGGGAAGACATCATAAGTAAAATAAAGATAAGGGAGCATCTAAGTAACCATTATCATAACATTATAGAGTTTGTCATTAAAAGAAAATGATCACCAAAGTTAGGGTAAAACCTTAGTCAAAAATTATAAAAAGTCGACTTCATCAAGATTTGTTACAGTATAGTAACTTCTTGTTGTTTTACATTGTTTCTTGTGGATTTTACTTGGTAGAAGGTTATTTCTTTTCTTTTATACTACTTCTAAGGGGCTAGCAGGGTATTGTTTTGGGGCTGTTGGAATTCTGAAAACTGTGTTGGTGGCTATAAGTGGGCTCATTTGTTTGATGTTTCACTGTGTAGCAGGCTGCATTTGTAGAGACCTATTTCTTTGCATTTAAAACCTATTGGGTGTAATTTAACTGGGGCTGTTTCTTTGAATCAGAGACCTATATCTTCTAATTTCAAGCCTATTTTGATGTGTTTTTGGTGACACTGTTTGAATTGGAGACCTGTTTCTTTTGGTAGCAAACCTATTTTGGGGGCTTTGAGTAGAATTGTGATTCATTTTTGCTGGCTTCACAAGCTGCATAGGTTAGTGCATGGGGGGGGGTGCTAATGGTCTGACCAGGGGCCTCAGCTACCTGATTGTTTCTGGAAGACTTGAGTTGGTCCCACCCCCCTAAATCCTCACTCCACCTGCCCCGGTCCATGATTTCCTTTATACCAGGGGTTCTGACATCACTTCTCAAACGGGCAAAGGATATGCACCTGTCATAGCAGAAGCAGTCATCCAGGAAAGGAACAGCAGCAAGTAAAGAGGTGACTGCTATCTCAGTGGAAGGGAAGTAAATGCAAATCTAGGAGCTTTCATTATTACTTCTTTGCATTGCTATTGCATTGTGGAAAGGAGGAGTAGGAGTTTGAAGAAGGTTGTGCAATAGCTACTTAAAGTCTCTTTTGAGTTTGATAGGAAGGTTAGGAATATAAAAGCAGTTGCTCAATATATTTAAACATGTACAACAATAGGGGTAAGGAATTAAGAAAATAATGTTTTGCACTGATAGAGGGGGGAGAGGGGAGACTTGGGGGAGTGTTTGGTATCCTGCATTTGGAAGGGTGGGGGGTCGCTGGTGGTCAATGACAGCAATGGGTAGGGTGGTAGGCTGCAACAACTGCAGTGCACCAATCTTTCTAAAAATTGCCTGGAGTGTGGGAGGATGTTTAGTGTGCAACCACATAGAGAAACTCAGAAAGGAGATTGAGGGTCTGATGGAGGAACTAAGACAGGCAAGGCAGACTGCAGGTGGGATTAGCCCAATACTGGAGGGAGGAAGAATGGAAGATGAGGGAGGGTGATTTAAGCCAACAGTGGTGAGGAGAGGGTCAGAAGAAGGAAGCAGGGACAAGGGGCCCAGGCCAGGAAGAACGATTGCCGGGAAACCAGGTCAGGAGACAAAAGACAAATGGAAGGAGGAGATAGGGACTTGTGAGGGAGGCAAAAAGTGGGCAAAGGTCATGGAGTGGAAAGGACAGAACAGGTTACTATGAAGAGAGAGGAGCTGGCATTTGTGAAAGGTCTTCAGAAAATAGTCTTGCACTAGAGAGGAAGAAGATGGAGGAGGAAATGATGAAATTATTGGAGTAATTGATAAATGCCTGGACCATACCAGAGTGGGGGAGGTCTGCTGGGAGAATTGCAACAGGGGCAAAAGGGGGAAATAATGAGCAGGAGGAAGAAGGGGAGCCAGAAATGAGAGAGGGAGATGAATGGAAGCAAGCAGGGAGTAAGAGTGGTGAAATCTTAGTGCTGGGGGACTCAATACTAAGAGGAGTCAGGTAGGGTAGCAAGGGAGAGAGGCATAGTCACATTTGGGTGGAGGCCATGCCAGGAATGACAGCAGAAAGGGTGGAACAATCCATTCTGAAATATGCTAGAAGGGGTAGGGACAAGTCTCATTTAATTATACATCTTGGGATGAACGACCTGACTGACAAGACAGTAGATATAGTCCTGAGGAGGTTTGAGGAACTAGGACAAGTATGTGAGGGGGCAGGAAGATCAGTAACTTTCTCGGAGATACTTCCAGTGCCCAAGGCAAGCACAACAAGAAAGTTAAGAATAGAGGAATTTAATTGATGGCTAAGAACCTGGTGTTGTGCTAAAGGGTATGGGCTGTTGGGGGGTGGGAGGGACCTGGGAGGACAGTAGTCTCTATGCCAAAGACAGACTACACTTAAGTGAGGAGGGAAAGAAAGTGTTGAAAGAGAGGATGGAGGAGTACATAGAGGAAGTAGGTAATTAAAACTAGGAGTGGGGTGGCAATTGGGCAAGAGACATGCAGAGACCACAAGTTGGGAAACCATATGAGCTTACCTCCCATAACAGTGACAAAGGACAAATGGCAAGTACTATTGGTGATGCTAGTAAAGGATGGCAGGATGGGAGGGGAAAGGGTGGAAGGTGGTTACCCTTAATGCTAGGAGCCTTGGAAGGAAAATTGCAGAGTTACAGGTGCTAATGGCAGAGGGAGAGGTGGACATTGCAGCCATCACAGAAACATGGGCCACCCAAAACAATGACTGGGACTTGTCTGTGCCAGGGTACAGGTTATTTCGTAGGGACAGGGTGATTGGGAATGGAGGGGGTGTGGCACTATATGTAAAGGAAGGACTGAAGTGTATAAGGGAAGAAGGGGAGGAGGGTAGTACAGAGTCAATTTGGATTCAAATCCAGGATTCCAAGAACAGGATTCTTAGAATGGGAGTGGTGTACAGGCTGCCATCTCAGACGGAGGAGTTGGACAGGGAACTAGCGGGACAGATCAGGAGGACCTGTGAGAAGGGTAGTGTGGTGATTGTGGGGGACTTCAATATGCCAGGAGTGGACTGGAGTACCCCAACAACCAGGAACAGAAGGGAGCAGGTACTGCTGGATGCCTTCCAGGACAGCTTCCTGATACAAATGGTCAGTGAACCAACCAGGCTAGGGAATACCCTTGACCTTGTGATGGCAAATGGGGACTTTGTGAGAGAACTTACAGTGGAGGAACCACTTTCAGAGAGTGACCACCACTCAGTATGGCTCACATTGGATATGGGCAAGGAAGGAGTGGAATCTGGCACAAGAGTGCTGGACTTCAGGAGGGCTGACTTTGGGAGGATGAGAGAAGTGGTAAAAAGGTACCTGGCCAGAGTTCAAGTCTAGTATGGACACTAACCAGAGGTGGGAGCTCATAAAGCTGGGGAGAATGGAGGCAACCAAAACCTGCTGCAAGGCCCGGATCAAGAAGACTAGGGCTAAGAAACTGAGCTGGTTGAGCAAGGTGGTCATGGAGAAGGTAAGGAGGAAAAGAGCTGCCTCTAGGAAGTACAAGAAAACAGGGAGAGGGGAGGACAGGGAGGAGTACTTGACGGAATCGAAGGAGGTGACAAGGGCAGTAAGGGGGAGCAAAAGCATCTACGGAACTCAGGCTGGCACAAGGCATTATGAAGGGGCAGAAGGACTTCTTAAGGGAGAAAAGTTGCTGTAAGGACCACATAGTAAGGATTAGAAAGGAGGGGGGCTGGGTGGAAACAGGGTACGATAAGGCAGAAGCACTAAATGAGTACTTCTGCTCAGTATTTACTAAAGAGAAGAGGGGTGACACCCAAGGGGTAGAAATTGTAGAAATGGGGGAGGGGACAGATGGGAAATCATGGAGGGCAGAGTTTGGGAGGGTTTGAAGGCACTGAGGGTGGATAAGGCACCAGGCCCAGATGACATCCACCCAGGGTACAGAAGGAGTTGGCAGAGGTCCTTGCAGGACCTATTTAATGCCTCACTACATTCAGGTGTGTACCTCAGGACTAGAGGAAGGCTCATGTGGTGCTCTCCACAAGAGTGGCCCCAAGGATGAACCGGAAACTACAGACCAGTGAGCCTCACATCCATCATGGGTAAGCTAATGGAGACTATCATGAAGGAAAGGCTGGTGGCCCTCCTAGAGGCCAAAGGACTACAGAACAGCAGACAGCATGGCTTCATACGAAGCAGATCCTGCCAAACCAACCTGGTGGAGTTCTATGACTGGGTAACTAGGCAACTGGACAGGGGCCATGCAGTGGATGTCCTGTATCTGGACTTCAGTAAGGCATTTGACTTGGTGCCACATGGAAGGCTGGGAAGTAAGTTAGTAGGCACAGGGGCTGGTGCAAAGCTGGTGAGATGGGTAGGGAACTGGCTTCAGGGAAGGCAACAGAGGGTGGCGGTGGGTGGGGAGTTCTCACACCCAAGGGTAGTGATGAGCGGTGTCCCACAGGGCTCGGTGTTGGGACCAGTGTTGTTTGGGATATTCATTGCAGACATATCATTGGACATCAAGAGCAAGATCATTCTGTTTGCTGATGATACCGAGATAGGAGCATTGGTGGATGACCTAGGGGGATGGCAGGGGTTGCAAGGAGTATATCCTAAAGGAGGGAGGAGGTGATTCTGCCACTGTATAGGTCATTAGTTAGACCACACCTGGAGTACTGCGTGCAGTACCTGCATCCACATCTGAAGAGGGACATTAGGTTACTGGAGGTGGTGCACCGCAGGGTGACAAAGATGATCAAGGGGCTGGGGACTTATCATATGAGAGGAGGCTGAGGGAGTTGAACATGTGCTCACTGGAGGAGAGGAGGAAGAGGCGGGGACATGATTGAAACCTTTAAGTACATGAAAGGAATAAACAAGACAGGTACAGAGGGGCTGTTCAAAGTAAGGGAGGGGAGGGACACCAGGGGCCATGATATGAGACTGAAGGGAGGAAGGTTCGGGAGGGAGATGAGGAGACACTTTTTTACAGAGAGGGTGGTGGCTGGGTGGAATGTGTTACCTGCAGAAGTGGTATCCAGTAGAACAGTGGACTGCTTCAAAAGGGGATGGGACAGGACAAAAGGGAGGGTCAATGAAGGGGAAGGGTGGAAGGGAATGGCAGTTGCAGAATAAGGGGTGCTAGCTGCACATTTGAGCAGACTTGATAGACATCTAGGCCTTTATCTGCTGGCAAATTTCGTATGTTAGTATGTTCGTAAGATAGACGAGACCAAGCTGCTTGGGATTGGAAAAGAGAATTCATGGAAAAAAGTGTCAAAACAATGTGGACATTGCTGAAAAACAAACTCATAGGACTATAGAAACCACATGTTCTGAACAAAAGGATGTATAATAAAAATGGCAAAAGACCTGCCTGGTGCACAAATAAAGTGCTCTGACTTAGTGCTCAAAAGAAGAGGGCATTTGATAAAATGAAAATAGACAGCACACCGGCTAACAGGGAACAGTATAAAACTATACAAAAAGTATTGCAAAGAACAATACAGGGGGAAAGGAGTAAAGTGGAATTCAATCTGGTGCATAAAAAGTACAATGGAAAAGGCCTTTTTTGCCTATATAAATGCGCAGAACAAACGTAGCAACCAAATGGGTCCTATTAAAGAAGAAGGCAAGGAGATAGAGCACCCCAGTAAAATGGCTGAGGTTTTCAATAAGTTCTTTAGTACAGTTTATGAAACTAGGGATGTAAATGGTACTAATATAACGAAACTATCTATGAGCACAAGGACTTACAGGTCCAGTGGGTCTGAAATAGTAAACATAATAAATAAAAATAACAAATCAGCTGGTCCTGACCAGCTGAGTTCAAAATTATAATCAGACAGTGGAATATATCAAATATCCACTAGCTATGATAATTAATAAGTCATTCAGAACTGGTAGGTACTGGATGACTGGAAACAGGCTACAGTAATCACATTGTATGAAAAGAGAGATAAATACGAAACATCTAATTATAGACCAGTTAGCCTAACTTCTATTTTAGGAAAAGTGGCACAAACTTTATTAAAAAACAAAATTGAGGAAAACCTAAGGATCTGAGGTTGGAAAGATACTAAACAACATGGTTTTAAAAAGAACACAGGGTGTAACACAAATCTTATATGCTTCTATGAATACATAAATAAGCTATTTTGTAACAACACTTATGGATGTAATTTATCTTGCTTTTCAGAAGGCATTGGACAAGATGCCACATAATTGTTTATTAACAAAAAGGGGGATATTGACATAGATAGCAGAAAAGTAAGATGGATTGAAAACTGGCTACACTGCAGAAAACAGAGAGTGAGAGTTCTGTTGAAATACTCAAAATCTGTTGAGGTAACCAGTGTTGTACCTCAGGGTTCAGTATTGGGATCAGTTCTGTTTTCATTATACATAAGTGATCTACATCTGAATATTAAGAACTAAGTGATTAAGTTTGTAGATGGCATCAAGGAAGGGGGACTGGTAGCCAATGAAAAACAACTAGCTGAGATGATTATTGATTTGAAGGAAACTGAAAGATGGTCTCATAACAACAAAATGCCACTGAGTATAAACAAATGTGCAGTGATGCATCTGGACAAACACAATAAACAACAATCATACAATTATGAATGGTAACAAATAAAAAGTAAGTTCAGTTGAAAGGGACTGTGGAATACTGGTGGATGGTTAAATTAAATTTTAGAGAGCATAGGACTAACGTAGTAAGGAAAACAAATCTCCTGATAAAAAATATTAAAAGAGGCTATATAAACAAAAGCATAGGATGTTTGTTACAACTGTATAAAGTCTATATAAGTCGCCACTTTGATTATGGATCACAACTTTGGAGCCCGTGGGCTGGATATTCAAAAGGGTTGTGCCATGCGCAATAGGGTTGCGCCTGCGCAAGTCCAAAATTGCGCCATTCTGCCATATTCAGCAGGAGGCAGTTGCGCCCCCCAAGTCAGGCTGAGCAACAGCGAATGCTAATGACAGCATGCTGAACTGGAGGGGAGGAACCATGGGAAACTGCACAGCCCGACATTCAGCGGGCTGTGCAGAGTTGAGCAGGCAACCCCAACCTCGCGCCTGCACAACTTTGAGCCAAAAAAGAGCAAGTCGAGGGCCACCCAGGTGAGCTGCTGCATTGCAGAGTGCAACACAGCAGCTGCCACCTGTGGGTCGCCTCAACCTACTCCCTGTGCCCCCTGCAGCCCAATCGCGGGCATGTAACCCCACCCCGACTGGTCCAATGCTGGGCATAGGTTTAACATCCTCCACCCCCGACTGGCCCAATTGGGCATAAGTGAAATAAAACCACCCCACCAGCCCAATCGCGGGCAGAAAACAGTTCAGCCCCCAAGAACATGTCCCTGGTGGTCCAGTGGACCTCAAGCCTGATCGCGGACAGAAATGCATTTCAAACCCCCCAAGGACCACCACCCTGGTGATCTAGTGGCCCCACCCACCCACCATGGAGCCCCACCACCCCGCCTCCCATCAACTGGCTGGGCGGCAGCATCCCACCAGCCTCGCCACCCTCTGCCCGCCAACTGATTGCTGCGGCTGCACGCTCATTGGTTCAGAGCAAGAGCCAATGGGCATGCAGTTTCATATTGTATAGCAGGAATCCAGACATGAATGAATTCATTCACATGTCTGACTGCCTTGCACGGGGAGGCTGCACGCCCATTGGCTCTTGCTCTGAACCACGGGCGGTAGCTCCTACCGGGCAGTCAGTCGGCGGGCGGCAGGGCGGCAGGCTGGTGGATGCTGCCGCCCGCCGCTGACAGGGGGAGCGGGGTGGTGGGGCTCCGTGGGGGTGGGGGCCACTAGATCACCAGGGTAGGTGGTCCTTGGGGGAGTTGAACCATTTCGCCGCGATGGGCTTGAGGTCCACTGACCACCAGGGATATGTACTTGGGGAGGGGTTGAATGCATTTCTGCCCATGATTGGGCTTGAGGTCCACTGGACCACCAGGGATATGTACTTGGGGGTTGAATGCATTTCTGCCCGCGATCGGGCTTGAGGTCCATTGGACCACCAGGGATATGTGACTTGGGGTGTTGAACGATTCTGCCCGATTGGGCTTGAGGTCCACTGGACCACCAGAGATATGTTCTTGGGGAGGTTGAACTGTTTTCGCCCACGATTGGGCTGTTGGGGGTGTTTTATTTCACTTATGCCCGCGATCGGGCCAGTCGGGGGTGGGAGGATGTTTAAACTTATGCCACGATCGGTTGCAGCGGCTGCTGGTCCCCGACGGCTGCCGCTCGCAGGGCCCAGGCGCAAGTCCTCGATCGGCGCACCTGCATGCTATGGCATGCAAATGGGGCTATAAATAGATGCAAATGGCCCACCTGCGCCTTTTGTATGAATTACGGCCCCATTTGCATGTCACCTTTTGAACATCGAAATTTGGCGATGGCGCAATGGTACTTGCGCCATCACGGCCTTTGAATGTTCCACTCTGACCATTTGCGTGTGGCTAGTTCCACTGCGCCATGCACAGTGGTTGGGGAGCCTGGGGTGATATTCAGCGAGTTGCTCATCAGCGCAACTCCATTGAATATCACCGGCTACACCCCTGCACAACTATTTTGTGCAGTGCAGGCTTGGCGCCACAGAATAGCGTGCAGTTTGAATATCCAGCCCCATATACATGGTGAAATTGACAGAGTGGAGAGGGTACAGAGAAGGTTTAGAAAATTAATTGGGTCCCTAAAGGTCACAAGTTATGATGATAGGTTAAAGAAGACTGGGATGTTTACATTGCAACAAAGAATTAGAGAAGACTTGATGGCTTTTTATAAAATTATAAAAAATCCAGGATTAAGGAGTGAGAAGAACATTACGCTACAAGGCAAACCTAAGGGTTTGAGGGGGCATAAAAAGTAAGTCAAAATAGACATAGCCAGAAATAACAATAGGCATTTTTCATTTTTGAATAAGACAGGAAGATTATGGAGCAAATTGCCTAACAGTATAGTGAATGTTAGTTCCATAGCAGTTTTTAAAAAACTGGTGGACAATTGGATAGTTGAAAACCATGCCAATCAGGCTCACTGATGTGGGTAACGGTATATATGGACTAAATGGCCTTCTTCCATTCTATATCCTAGTATAAGAACCTAGTATAATAAGGTCTGTCTTACTCCAGCACTGCCCTTCATTAATCGCAAGCTGGCCATGTTTATGTGAAGAAATGGCCTTAAAATGACCCCCATTGACTTTAATGGGGTGTGTCCCCGCGCTCTCCCTTTGTTAGCATTTCCTTTGGTTGTTAGAGACTGTAGTAGCAGAGCTGTTTAGAAGAAGTTTTATGCTGTGTTCTTGCTGTGGCACCAGTCCTATGCCATTTGGTGGCCACCTTCCTTGCTGATTGATCATTGAGTTTAAGTGGCAGTGCAGTGCCCAATATATTTTGTTGCAGTACCAACAGTTGCCAGAGTCAAAAGTCATAAAGCATCAATTTCCAGAGTCGGTTCGTGATATCTGATTACTGCAAAGTGGCAGTGTAGTGTGACAAAGCAACGTGAAGGGTTAATGTGATGCTGGGGTGCATAAGGAGGGTATCTCCAGCAGCAAGAGGAAGTGGTTTTGCCTCTGTATTGCTTGTAGGTAAGACCCCACCTGGAATACTCTGTCCAGTTTTGGAGGACAAGCCTCAGGAATGACATAGACAAGGTGGAGGCAGTTTAGAGGACTGCAACTAAAATGGTGCAGGGATAACATGTGAAGCCATAAAATGAGAAACTGAGGAACTCCAAGATGCACATCCTAGAAGAGAGGAAGGTGAGAGGTGACATAATAAAGGCCTACAAGTACTTCACAGGTGTAAATGGTGCAGAAGGGGAGTTTCATTCAAATGAGAAGAAATACCAGGATGAGGGGGCTTACTATTAAGCTGGAGGGGTGGGGAGTTTAAGAGAGATGTAAGGAAATAGTTCTTCCTAGAAAGGGTGGTAGAAACCTGGAACAGACTGCCAGCAGAAGTGGTAGGGGTGAAAACAGTTGGAGGCCTCAAAACATTGTGGGATAGACCTAGAGGTATATTAAAAATTCAGGAGGGTCACTGAACCAGTTATAGTCTGCGACTGAACAGAGAGGGAACATCTGGGCAGACTGGGTGGTTCAAGTAGTCCTTTTCAGCTGACAAATTTATTTTCTGTTTCTATACTCACACCTGTACAACCCGTATTTTAAATGTTAAAGTATACAAAAGATACATTGATGATCTCCTAATCCTTGATTGATTCTACTTCCTTTGGATTGTGTGTTTGCCTTTTTTTAGCCCCTGATCTGAACTATAGTGAATAAGAATATAAAAGGGTGGGTAAGCAGCAGCATTTTCTGATTGTAGCACATGTACACACACACACACACACACACACACACACACACACAGCTGAAAATGGAAGAAATTCACTTGGGGAACCCATCACCTTTACTCTATGATTGAACCTACCTGGCAGGTCCAGGGAAATGTTTCCTCACTATTCTGTTATGTCTCATTTTTACACTTAATTTAGTCAGTCTTAGGCCTTCTGAGGGGTGCATGTTACACAGCAGGAGCAGTGTTTACCATTTTTCTCCTAGAATGGAGTCAGACTTTTAAATTCACTTTTGGAACTGGGTTACCTGGGGGATCCCCCCCCCCCCATTTCCACTACTACACAGACACACACGCGCACACACACACACACACTAAAATATACATTGGCAATCACACTAATGACAGTACATAGATTAACACACACTGCTACATGAATATTGGCGCACATTAATGCATACACGCTCATACACACTTACAGACACTAGTGTGCACTCTGCACCACACATTATTTATTTATTTATTTATACTTACTTATTTATTTTGTTTAGTGTTTTGCACAGTAAAGCACACCAAACTATTATCAGCTGATTTCCAGGTGTGTTCTGTTGGGGTGGGGGAACATGGTAGATTATTATTTTTTTTTTTTTATTATTTAGTTGTTTAACCAGGAGTAGCACACTAAGCTGAAAGCTTTTTTACAGGAGCGACCTGGGAGCACAGGGAAGTTAAGTGACTTACTGAGGGTCACACAGTATGCAAGTGGAAGCTGTGGGATTCAAACCCCGGTCTGGTCTTCTGGATATCACCAGATTTGAAGCTCAGAGCCTTAAACCACTGCACTACACTGCCTCCCTTTATTATGACAATAAATAACAATCAAGAAATATAAAAACATAATCAGTAGTAAAACAGCAGCCACAGAAACATGGTACACACAGAACCAGGACTGGGATGTAAACATACAAGGGTACACTATCTACAGGAGGGACAGGGAGGGTAAAAGAGGAGGTGGAGTCAATCTCCACATAAGGGAAGGAATCAAAGCAACAGAACAAAGGGGTAAACAGGTAGGAGAGGAAGCACTGTAGGTCAACTTGGAGACAGGCAATGGCACCACAGTCCACACAGGGGTTGTATACAGATCCCCATCTCAGGGGGATCAAATGGATAAGAAAATGATTGAAGGTATCATTAGAATGGTAGAAAAAGGGAAGATGTTGATGGGGGATCTGAATATGCCAGATGTTAACTGGAGTGCATTTGCTGAAGCCTCATCCAAGAGCGGGGTCATTCTAGATGTCCTGCAGGGGTCATGCCTTAGACAACTAGTATTGGAACCCACTTGGGAGGGAGCAATCTTACATCTGTACTCTCAAATGGAGATGGAGAGAGGATCACAGATGTAGAAGTGGGTACCGCCTGAGAACTAGCAACCATAGAACAGTATGGTTCATGATAAACTCAGCAGTAGCAAGCTTGCCACAAAGGCAAAGGTCCTGGACTTTAGGAGGGCTGACTTTGCCAAATGGGTGCGTGTCTCATGGAATGCACTAGCAAATGGGCAGGAAGAAGGGTGGAAAAACAATGGGAATAATCAAAACTGCCATCACTAGGTTGTTCTTTCTGTGAAGCAGATAAACAAAACAATGTAAACAAACACTATTGTTCTCAAAGGAGGTGGCAGGGAACGTTAGGGGAAAAAGATGGCATTCAGGAAGTACAAGGAATCACAGAAGGAGTAGGACAGAGAACTGTATCAGTTAAAGCAGAAGGAAGCAGGAAGGCAGTCAGAACAGCAAAAGCCTAAAAGAGGAAGAGATAGTCAACTCAATTAAGAAGGGGGATAAACCTTTATAGGTAGATCAGGGAGAAAAGGAAGACCAAAGGAGGGATAGTGAGGCTAAATAAAGGGAGGTGGGTGGGCAGAGGTGACTTTGAAAAGGCAGAGATACTAAGCAAATATGTTTGTTCAGTATTCACAAATGAAGACGGGGGGGGTACCTAAACCAAACAACAGAAACACTCTGGATAGGGAGGTTGATACCAGCCCATTCACAGAAGAAAGAGTTCTGAAAGAACTCTTAAAACTGAAGGTGGACAAAGCAATGGGGCCTGATGGGATTCATCCCAGAATTCTAAAAGAACTAAGGGTAGAACTAGTGACACCATTGTCTACCCTGTTTAACAAATCATGGGAGGATGGGGTGATACCTGAGGACTGGAGGAGGGCAGATGTTATTCCACTTCACAAACGTGGGAGCAGGGCAGAGGCAGGAAACTACAGACCTGTTAGTTTGACCTCAGTGATAGGAAAAATGATGGAATCACTTCTGAAGGAAAGAAATGTTGAGTACCTAGAGGCCAGAGGGGCAAAGGACCCGAGGCAGCATGGATTCACAGCGGGAAGGTCATGTCAGGCATATCTAATAGATTTCTTTGACTGGGTGACCAAAGCAGTAGATTAGGGAGGGGCTGTGGACATGGCCTGCCTAGACTTTAGCAAGGCATTTGACAGTCCCATGCAAAAGATTAATATACAAGTTAGCCAGCCTGGGAGTGGATTCCAAGATGGTAGCCTTGGTAAACAATTGGCTGGAGAACAGGACACAGAAGGTAATAGTAAACGGAGCCCACTCTGAAGAAAGTGGGGTTACTAGTGGGGTACCACAGGGTTCTCTTCTAGGACCGGCCCTCTTCAATGTCTTAATAAGTGGCATCGCAGAGGGACTGGAAGGAAAAGGATGTCTCTTTGCAGATGACACAAAGATCTGCAATAGGGTTGATGCACAAGGTGGAGTGGAAAGGATGAGAACGGACTTTGCGAGGTTGGAAGAATGGTCAAATGTATGGCAGTTTAGATTCAGTGCTAAGAAGTGCAAGGTAATGCACCTGGGAAACAAAACCCAGGGAAGAGTCACAATGGGGGATGAGATACTAACAACAACAAAATGGAAAGGAACTTGGGGGTAGTCATATCAGATGACCTAAATGTGGGCAAGCTATATAAGAGGGCAGTACGGAGGGCTGGGGGGATACTGGGATGTATAGGGAGAGGCATCACCAGTAGAAAACAGGAAGTTCAATGTGCTTACACAACTAGATGAGATGAGATGATGCTTGTGTAACTTGAATTGCCTTGTGGCTTTCCACCTCTCTATCCATGGGATACACCACTCTGTAGGGGTATGACACAAGGAACCCTAGAGGAGGGTTCCCCCCTTACAGGTGCCACAGGAATGATTGTGTCAGCTAAAAGTAGGTTAGGAAGAAGCCCATGGGTAAGAGAGATGAGCCACTGGAGGAGGAGGGTGAATGGTAGGCAACAGAAAATGAATCTTGAAGGGCCCAGGATGAGTGGCCTTTAAGCTCGATGAGGGAGTGACGTTGTTGCTCTGCCCATTGAACCTTGGGCTTAAGGTCTTTACATTCAATGTACTTATGCAACTAGATGAGATGAGATGATGCTTGTATAACTTGATTTGCTTTGTGGCTTTCCGCCTCTTTATCCCTGGGATATACCACCCTGTAGGGGTACAATGCAAGGAACCCTAAAGGAGGGTCCCCCCCACCACAGGTGCTGTGGGAATAATTGCATCAGCTAAAGGTAGGTTAGGAAAAAAGCCCAAAAAGAATACCCAAAGGTGTCGAGCATCAAAGTGGTGAGGATGATGAATAAATGAATTCTAAGAAGAAGATAAGGGCTGACTTCCTAAGGAGAGAGGGGAAAACTGGGGGCCACCATCTGCCTCCATAAGCAGAACCTAACTAATTAACTGAAGAAAGCATTAACTAACTAATATTATGACCACTGGCATGGAGGAGAGGAAAAAAAACCCTTTGAGTAGGAAAACTCTGGGGATCCAAGGCCTAGGTCACCTTTCCTCCAGGCTGACAACGTTTGATTTGAGAATGTATGTCATTAAAGAGAAGGATTCATTAATGATAGGGATATAAGTAGGGAAGATGACGGGATAGGGAAAAAATCCCAAAAGAAAACAAGAACCCCCAAAATAGTATAGATCAAAGAAGGAACATGAGGCAGCAGGGAACCGAGATGGGGTATGCTGAAGTAGTCGATGGGAAGGAATAGATCCATGGAGAAGTCAGAGGAGCAAGAGGTATCCAGATATGCTCACGATGAGACTGAGGATAATGAAGACTGGCTTGACTGAGCGATGCGAGTGAGTAGACACTGAGGCCAATGAGGCATGCTTGATTATGCGATGTGAACAATTAGACCCTGAGGTTGTAGTCGATGAGGTATCATAGGATTCAATGATAGGAAGGTTTTAGTAAATGATGTAAATATAGAAACCTTAAGATAAGGATGAATGAATGATGACTGGCGTTATGAACCCAATACATGCAGCAGGATGGCCACGGATAGATAGGGTGGCATAGGAGTCATTATAGGTACACCCAAAAAGAAATATCAGTTGCAGGCCTCGATTGGAGTGAATCTGTGATGGATGGTATGGAATGGGAAGAGAAGGAGACAGGAATAAACTTGAAAATGAACTTGAACTTGAAAATGAACATGTACGAAGGTAGGATGCTCGATAGAGCAATGCGAGTAAGGAGGCTCCTCAAAAGGAGGGAGACTAGAGGTCAAGAAGGCAAGTCTGGAACCAGAGAGTAGGCAAACCAGAGGGTACGCTCAGGATGAGCAATCGAGAAGAGCAATATTGGATGATGTACAATGAGGAGAGAAGCCATGAGTGGAGAGAATCCATGATGGCTGGGATGAGAATAGGTGCTAGGCCGAGGAAGGCAAAAGGAACCGATGAAGTACGATGATGGATTGAAGCCATAGAGGCTGGTATGGGAAAGTGAGGTATGAAAGGACGAAGTGCGGTAGGGAGGTCAATGGGGTAGTGTAAAACCCACCTGGATGAGTACTGCAGTAGGGCGAGTCAGATGAGGCTGGACAAAGTCAGCCACAACATATGATTAAGGATAGGTATGACCATGATTGGAGGCTCGATTATATTAAAAATGGTTACGTTTGACCAGAGACAGGAACTTGAGACATGTGGCAGGAGGGCTGAGGATTGATGAGGTGGCATATGATTAATGATAGGTGTGCCCAAAAGAAATATCAATTGGAGGCCATGAGTGGAGAGAATTCTGGATGTCTTGTACAGAGCTAGAGAACAGGTCATCAGCATAGAAACAGCATTCTCATGGCATTCTCATGAAACAGCAACTCAGAACTAGGTCACATAGTAATGCAGAGTCATTGACACACTACTGCAGGCCATAACAGGTCACACCGAATGCAGAGATAGGTAAGGCAGAGCAGGACTAGTGCGCCCGCAATGCACAGCAATTAGAATACGGGCAGGAGTAGTGTACACGGCAAGATGCAGGAAATCACTTGAAAGTCAGTGCTGCACAGTGCTACTCTAAAGCAAATGAACACACAGGTACAAATAGTCCCTTTACACTAAGGCAGCCAGGTGAGCCGTGCCATGAGGATGCAGCAATGCCCAGGCCGGTCTGCCCCATTCACAACCCAGCTCCCAAGAAGCAGCAGTACTATCCAGAGGATAGCACCAGTGGATCTGTCGGCTCAGTACAAAGGGGAAAAACACTATCCAGAAACATTCAATATCAGAAGCACCTCACTGTTCTGAGCGTACCTGCCCGACATCTTTGGTAGTTGACCTGTCAGACAAATGTAGAGCTGCAGTAAATGAAAAGGTCCATAAAACAAGGCAGCAAACCCCAGCAAGTAAATGAAAGAAATTGAAACAGGTCCTCTGAGACAAACTACGGAAGGCAAGAAAAGCTGACGGCCAGCAGATGGGAAAATGCAAGCACTCAATAGGCAGAGAACTAAGAGACAGGTGGACTGGAGCAGAAAAAGGAGACAGGCTGGTTGGGCAGGAGAGGAACAGATCCCAGAGAAAGCAAGTGGAAGAGGGAGTAATGAAGGAGGTATGGGGAACAGCAGATGAGGAAAAGCAAGGCAGGAGACACAGAGCAGGGAATGAGGAGGGCAAAGAAAAGAATCACCCGGAGGAAGAGCAGATGAAGGAAAGGTTCTTTGGACTGACCGGAGAGACAAACACAGAATCACTAAGCAGAGATAGTGATGCAAGCAGCAGGAGGCTGAGCACAGCTGGAACAGAACACCTGGAAGCGCCAGCAGCAAGATGGAGTGGTGTCTGGCGGGGAGAGCCTAAAAGGACCAAAGAAGACAAACAAATGAGGTACAGAGCCAGCTGATGTAGCCTCCAGCTGCAAAGAGAAGCAAAGAAAAATTATTCCTGGAAGGGCCCAGGATGAGTGGCCTTTTAAGCCCATTGGGGGAGTGACGTTGTTGCTCTGCCCATTGAACCTCAGGCTTAAAGCCCTCCCATTGTTATCCCTCTGTACAGACAGCTGGTGAGACCTCATCTGGAGTACTGCATGCATTTCTGGAGACCAAATCTCCTCAAGGACATAGACAGGATGGAGGCACTCCAAAGGAGGGCAGCTAAAATGGTGCTGGATCTGCACCAGAAGACATATGGAGAGAGAGACTTAAGGAGGTTAATATGTATACCCTCGAGGAAAGGAAGGACAGGGGGGACATGATAGAAACTTTCAAGTACCTCAAGGGAATCAACAAAGACCAAGAGGGTAGCATCTTTCAGAAAAAGAGGTGTGCAAGAACAAGGGGGCACAATTTGAAGATAGAAGGTGGACGGCTCAGAGGTAATGTGAGGAAGTATTTTTTTATGGAGAGGGTTGTGGATTCATGGAATGGCCTTCCTGAGGAGGTTGTGGAGTCAAAAACAGTGGGGTAATTAAAGAATGCATGGGACAGGCATAAGGCAATTCTTAGAAGTGGGGGTAGGAGGAAGTAGGCTGTTGGTTATCTAGGATCTGCAGCTTATCCATTAGGTAAGGAAATGGGTAGACTGGGTGAGCCAAGCGGTCCTTATTTGCCATCAAATTCTATGTTTCTATGTTTCTAGCCAGTATGCAGAAATCTGTAAAACACAAGTGAAAAACAGCAGCATGCAATAAACAATATTGGTAGTAAACTAACATGATCAGGTCAGATGATAGGGACAAGGCAGCATAAAAGAGGAAATCTTAGGCAAAATAGAAGGAAGGGACCCAAATAGTAAATAGGAGTAGTTGGGCAAGACGGCAGACAGATTATTTAGAATAACACTGCAGACACAAGTTGTAATGGTTGATGCAGGGCTTGCCTCAATAGGGACCAGCATAACATGTACACACATACTGTATATTAAAATATACACAAACAACACACACACACACACACACACACACACACACACACACACACACAGATACACACATATACACACTCATGCACACGCACGTGTTAGGGCACTGGTGCACATATATACAATAACATGCTCAGAGACACACTTGTTTGATGCCTTTGGTGATTTTAGACCTACTAATATGAAAGCTGGCCTGGGCTGTTTGGCTGGAAAATGAACCTGCCTTCGGCTGGTGAGGCCATTAAATCAACTTTTTCTGGATAGATTGTCTCTTCTTATGATAACCATGTGCCTGTTGGTTTGTGATGGACCCGGGGACAGCTTCCCTTTATCCAAGCAGGGATTGCTAAACTAGGATGGGTTGGCCAGAGGTCAGATGAGTAGTTGTATACATTATACACCTGAGCATGAGTTTATTCTATGGAGCAACTCTGGAAGCTAAGACCCTGGGATCTGGAACACTTTGCTCCCACTAGAGGGTCCTGTAACATTGCAGGCCTTTTAATATCATTTACCCTAATAAAAGGAGTAGGAATGGTAGGTGTTATACTCTATGGGTCAAGGTGGGATAGTTAGGAGTTATTTGCTGATTGGTAGGGGAAGCAGCAGAGATATGTCTTGCATCATCCCAACACCAAAGCAATGTGGGATGCAGGAGGTAGTTGATGGGTGAACCCCCAGGGTTCCCCAGCCTGGATATTGCTTTGCAATGCCAGATCAGTGGTGAATAAGGCTGCCATCATACATGATGTCAGTTCTGATTCAGATTCTCACCTGGTATGTATAACAGAGATGTTATTTATTTCTTTCTTTTTATTTATTTAATTAGTATTTCAGAAAGACCTTTGAGCGTGGCGTCTTTTACAAAGGTTCCACGTCAGGGTGAACAATAAGACAATACACATATTCAGTGGTTACAGAGGCCTGATCATTAGGCATTAAAGAGTGATTACATGAGAATTAGACAAATAGGAGAAAAACAGAGCAGTTGTAATAGAATACTAAGCTATTTCTAACTGGTTGCCCTAGGTAGCACACCCCGGGAAACCTCCAAATCCATTGCTAGACTATGGCAGAGTAACTGCATAGTGTTTAATGCAATCCCGGATGGCGAGAGGCTGGGTGACAGTGAAACAAGGGGGATTGGGTTTGAACCTACTGCAGAGAGCGAGAGGTTGGGGGATAGTGAAAGGAGGGGCTGTGATGGGAGGGAGCAGCTCCACAGAACTTTATCAAGTAGGGTGTGTGTGGGGGGGTTAGGGAGAGGTAGTACCAAGAGTGTTTAAAGAGGACTGATAGCTTACTTAAGCTCTTGACTAGGCTGGAATGGAGGCATAGTTCTCTAACTAGTCCTGCTGGGTGCTACCTTGGGGGTAGGCCTGTCTATCAAGTGGGGCGTGAGAAGCAGGTGATTTTTGAGCTAGACATTAGGTGCTGTTTGAAGCCTGCTTTGAACTGAGATAGGCTGTTTGTTTGTAATTTCATCGGGAGTTCATTTATCCAGAGGGGAGCCCAATAGGAGAAAGTGCGCTGCCCTAGTGAAGTTTGACAGAATGTTATGGACCATGCTCCATTCTTCCTCCCTCTGGTGATGTGTGATGAGAGAGCAGCATTGAGCAGCTTTCCTATACAGGGTGGGTATTTTTCCAAGGAGTGCCTTCTTTCCCAGGAGGCACATTTGGTATTTGATCCTGTCTTTTAGGTTAAGACAGTTTGTATGCTCAAACAGGGTGCAAGTATGAGTGTAGTGATCTGCACACAGGGTGAGGCAGCATGCCTTTTTGAGAGCAGTTTGGACCCTTTTGAGCACTGTATCAGTAGCAGCTCCATAGACCACCAGCCCGTAGTCTATCGTGGAGAGTATGGGGCTGGAGACTGAGATTCAGAGTGCTTCCGGGGTGAGGGATTACTTATGCCTATAGAGGGATAGCTGGATGTAGCTGGACGAACCCACTTGCCTTGTCTAGGTGAATTTATCCCTCCAGGTTTCTCCATGGTACACCACTTGAGGCAGGGGCACAGGGGTGGTGGCATGGCCATCTGTATTAGAGCCAACTTAAACTGTGTGGTGTCTCCCATCATGAATGTGGGGTCTGTTGAGTGTGTGTGTTGTTTCTCTGGTCTGAAATGCAGAGTGGTCCTCATGTACTGCCCTCCAGGAGGGGACAGGGACTTCCTACAGGAGTGTGTTGAGAGGTTATCAGACTGGGTTTTGGAGTCCCTGAGGAGTCTTGTCTTGGGGTACTTTCATATCAGGGTTGATGACCCCTCAAATGTATTTGCAAACAAGCTCCCCCAGCTCACAAGTGATCTGGGTTTCAGACAGGAGGTTACCACAGCCATGCACTCAGCAGGTCACACACTCGACTTCATTTTCTCAACTAGACTGGAGATAAATAATATCTCAGTGGATCCTGTTGCTTGTTCAGACCACTGCATCATACTGATTAATGCTGTGGCCTTAAGAAAGCATCTCCTACTGCAGAATTGATCTAATATTCTAACTGGGATTTGAATCCCATGTGGTTACTAGGTCTTTTGGACACTTTGGGCCTGGCGGAGGACTCTACTAGGGGTTTTAGTGCTACAGGGGAGCCTACAATCAGGATCTCTCAGTGGTGCTAGATACCCTGGCACCAGTCCATTCATGCCTCCAGATCTTTTACTGTCAGGCTGCCATTTTATCTATTAATATTGTGACATGAATTGAATTTGTTTATGCTCTGTAATGTAGTGTGTTTATCTATGTTAAAATGAATACTTTTATTTATGTTAGATTGTATATATTGTGCAGTGCTTTGAGCCCCTGGGAAGGAGCTTTATAAATAAACTTTATCTATATATCTGTCTAAGTGATACTTGGTTTACATCTGAGCTTCAGCAGATGAAGGTTGCAGGTTGTAAGTTAGAGCGCATGTGGAGGAGGTCTCAGCTGAGTGCTGACAGACTTATCTTGGAGAAGCATTTGAAGCTGAACAGACAGACTATTGCAGTGGTTAAGAAGTATTTCTTCTAGGCTGTGATATCCACTAAGAAGACCTGTCCCACCCCACTTTTCTGTGCTATAGACAATTTATCAGATCCTGATGGTTTGTGCTATAAGAACTTGTTTCCAGTGAGAAGACTGAGTGGTTAAATTAGTTCTTCATACCCAAGGTTGTGGACATTCATGACCGGATTTCCTCCACTACCCATTTTGTTGTCAGCAGGGATAGAGAGGGGAGTATAGGTGGTTCAGTGAATAGTTGTGGGGGACAGTAATGGGTTTGTGGTGCACCACATGTGCTGTGGATTATGCACCCACATCAGCTGCATAAGGCTGGGTGGAGGCAGTTGATTCAAGTATTGACATGTATTGCCAGTGCTTCTCTTTGGGAGGGGTTGCTGCTGGCACCTTTATAAAGAGTGGTAGTGAAGCCTCTCCTTAAGAAGGCATTGTTAGATCATGACACACTTGCCAATTTTCGTCCATTAGTTAACCTTCACTTTTGGCTAGGTTGTGGACAAAGCATTTGTGGCCCAGCTCATGAGCCATCTTGAGAGGAATGACCTATTTGAGCCATTCAGTGTTGTTGGCCAGGCTTGTGGAGTATGAAGGGTTGTTTGGGACTGTGCTACAATAGCTCCTGTAATTCCTTAGAGGAAGGGAGCAGTCAGTAGTGCTTAGTTCTGGACATTTGTGGCTGGTTCCTATGGACTGCAGTGTTCATCAAGGCTCTGCTTTCACTTCTTTAGTTCTTGCTATATGTGCTTCCACTGGGAGACAGCATAAGACACTATAGTGTGTAATTCCACTGCTATGCAGATGACACCCAGTTGCATGAGTCCTTTGCTCCTGATGAGATATCATGTGAGATTAGAACAGTGCTTGGAGGAAATCAGGGTTTGGATGGCCTCCAATTGGCTTGTTTTGAACCCTAACCAAGACTGAGTTGCAAGTGGTGGGCTCAGGGTTCAGATTTCAGCCATTCGCAGTGGCCTGATTCTCCCTCTCTTGGTGGGGCATCTTCAGGTGGCAGAGAAGGTTTGCAGTCCAGGAGTTGTTCTTGACAGATAGCTGAGATGGGTTTTGCAAGTGTCTTCTGTAGACAAGACCTGCTTCTACCTACCACCTTACAAATATATTACCAGACTGTGACCACTGCTTGATTCTGCTGCTCTACCTACACTAGTTAATGCCCTCATTTTCTCCTGCCTCGACTACTACTATGCACAACATAAAGGCTTAGCTGTGGTTCAGTTGCATTGCCTGTAGTTAGGTCAGAAATCAGCACTGAGATTCCTGACCTCCACATGGAGGTAAGAGCATATTGCTCCCCCCCCCCACCACTGCGGATTCTGATCTGGCTGCCTGTTACATGGCGCAGTGATTTCTGGGTGTTGTTTGTGACATTTAAAGCTTTGAATGGACTAAGCCCTCAATACCTCACTGATCTTCTGACTCCCCATGTCTCACTTGAGGGATTTAAGATCCAGTGGATGGGTTCTGTAGCTGTTCCTTCTTCCTGACTGTTGTCCACTTGTGACTGAGCTTTTTCAGTGACAGCTCCTACTGTATGAAACATGCTCCCTGAAGGGATATGCACCACCATTTCTGTATTTTTATTCGTAAAGCACCTAAAAAGCTACCTACTCCTAAGAGCTTTTCAGTAACTAAAGCTGCTAAATGAAGTTTTTGTCATTATGTTCTTGTATGTGTAGTAATGTTTAAATAGATATCTTTTCTATGAATGGATAAAGTTTGTATAGCAGTTTTGTGTTACTTATGGTAGATTTATTTATGATATTTATTGTACAGGTGCTCCATGCCCTAGAAAGGGTGCATTATAAAAATCTAATAAAGAAAAAAAAACTTTGCAGACATAAGCAGATAAAGAGATGCACTCACAGACACAGTAATGCGTATACAGTAAACAACAATGTGCAAATAGATACATACACACAACATTGATTACATAGATACTAATACACAACAAAGTGACACACACTTGAATATGCACACACACACACGCACACACTGACATTAAGACACACACACACACACACACACACACACAAACACACACTCTCACACTAATGGGCACACAGACACACTGATGTCCATACACAGCAGTGTGCACAAAGACACAAACACAAAGCAATGATGACAGAGACACTAATATACACAAATGGTGATACGTGCACCAATGAGCACACATCAACATGTACACACAACACACTAACATATATAAACACACACACAGACACACAAACATATACACACACACACACACGTGCATGCATACACTGCCACAAACATACTACTATAGAGCCATATAAAGGGAGAGTGCATTGAGCTCAATGTCAGTATCATTGACAATCTGACAACTTTCAACCAAGGTAACAGTATTTAGGGCATAGTGTAAATGGAGGTGCTAGTACAGTATTGCAAAACAAACTGTCACAAATCTCAGAAACAAGTATTCCACAGAGTTAGTCACAGAGTCTTAATTACCTCTGGAGTGTTTTATCGCACTTCTGAAAATGTCAACAGATATCCCAAACTGTGTAAATGGAGAACACATTCCTATAGGTAAACATCTACACATAAACTACTCCATCTCTTCATGGTCTCCTGAAATCATGAGTAGATGCAGGGAGGAATGCAGACAGAGAAAAAGAAGGTGAAAAGATTCTGTGACTAATTACATGGAATACTTTTTCTGAGACCTGTGACAGTCCATGTAAATATACTGGTACCTAGCATCACACACTTGCACCACTTCCATATAAAAACTCACATTCACACACAAACATACACCACCCATGCTGCATATAGAAAAATACAGTAAACCTGTATTTGTTTATGTATTTAAAATTTGATGTCTGGGTGAGCCCACTGAGACACTTAAGCCCCTTTTTAGGGGCGACCCAGGAACCAACATTCCGTACAAATGAAAAGCAAACAATTGCAGATATTATTTACAGTTAGAAAATGGGACTATAGAAAGCTTCATTTTGATTGGCTAAAAGTGCCAATCAGCCGGTCCAGTATGAGACAACAGAGACCGGGAAATATCTGGTCCCAGTCTCTGCTGCCTCATATAGTTCTAATAATATTGGGCCAGTAGAACGTTGAAAATGGCAACTGCAGCCATGTTGTTTCTCACTTACAAAGAATAAAGCAGTTAGCTGATCTCCTCCTGTCGCGTCTGCCATGTTGCTGAACTTGCCTCAGTCACGAGCGAGTAAATGACTGCAACATCTCTTTTTTTTATCCTGTACCCCATTACCAAATGAAGGGCACAAAGAAAACGTTTAAAAAAAAAACAGCCCTGTCACGCCACTTCCCAATCACTAACTGCCATCCCATGATCACCGTCACACTCTCCGACTCTATTTTTTTGAAATTTAAGTGTCACAGCTCACATTTGTAAAAAACTCTGTCTGTTAAAGCAGAAATTGGCATTTAATTTTCCCGCTGCTCTCTCTCTCTCTCTCTCTCTCTCCGTCGACTAGATCGTTGTTTAAATTGCTCTGCTCGGTTTTCGGCTCCCTGCCCACGCCATGCCAGCAAGGTTTAACTTGTAAAAAAAAACAAAAAGTGCAACTGAGTTGTTTTCCCTTCCTTTACCTCCATAAACATTGTTGTTGCCTCTAAAGGGCAAAGAGGTACCACGGCGGCACCCGCCCAGAGCAGGCTAATGTAGTAGCGAAATCAAACCGCAATGGCAACCGCCTGCATCTCGCGTAGTAGCGTAATCAAACCAGCAACAGCAACCGCCTGCATCTCCATGGTGCTGAAGTCAACAATGTGCCACAATCACTCCTGGGTCTGATTGTCCCCGCCCAAGTATTAAAATATTAGCCCTGAAATTCCCCACCCATTCAATAAATAAGTAAAGGGAGCTCCATCTCCAAGGGGAAAACAGCACAAGGTGTGTGTGTGTGGGGGTGGGGAGGTCGACAAGAAACTGCAGGAAAACAAATTAAATTGAGTCTCTGTGCCTATGTGTTTCTGTTGGGGTCAGGGCAGGTAAGGACAAGATACTGCAGAAAAACAAAATTAGGCAGTTTTTAAGTACAATCTTCAGACAGGACAAAAGTCAAATGCAGGCGGATGAACTATTTTATTTCAAAATGACTTTAAACTTATTTTTCATTAACGCTTTCAATTATTTTGTGTTTTTTACAGTGCCCATTTCTAAGCGCACATACCTTCAGGGTGGATGCATTGTGCTATACGGACCCTTCCAGGGTTAAGGCCTCTCGCCTGCGGGCGTTGGGCCTCATTACTCTAGGTGGTCCGCATAGCACAATACCGCCCACCCTGTCAGGTATTATTGCTTACATGTTCTAGTCATGTACATACATTCATGGAGTACTATGTAGCCTAGATAAATATACATAAGGTTATTTACAGATGTCTTTGATAGGTGCATACATTCATGGAAAAACTAAGTATCAACTTACATTTGGGAGACAATTCATTACAGATGTCAACAGAAACAAAGGTGACCATGATTATTCATGGTAGCGCCATTGACACATATATGCTGAGTATAGTCAATCAGTAGAAAAAGAAACAATGTAATAACTTGTTGGTGAACTAATAAGGGAGCCTACTGCACCAGTCAGGGTAAGAGGATGACTTACACATATAACCTATTATATTACTTGAAGGTTTGTGAGAAACCTAAAAGGAGGAAAGCAGATATGGTGAAACAAGCCCAAGAAAGAGAGAGAGTACAGTAACAACAAGGGGATAGTAGGAGAAGAGGTGGCCAGGAGAAGTTTAGGTACAGTTGCCATTGCAGATGGAAGGTGAGTAGAAGATTTCCCTGTACAATCTTTTGAAGAGGGGAGGAGTCTTACTGGAGAGCAATGACTGTAGAAGGTCATTCCATTTTTGCGGTACTGCAAAGGAGAAAGATCTTCTGCCAACCACTAGGTGAGTCTTGGGTAGACTTAACAATGGGAGGTATGAGGACCTGAGTGCTCGAGGGAAGGGTTTCAGGGTAATTAGGCTAGATATACTCGTGGGGGGGAGGTGGATTAGTTTGAAGGTGGTGCAGTACACTTGGAAAACAAGTTTGGCTTTAAAGGATGGCCAGCCCAACAGTATACTATATACAGTACAGTTATACTCTGTACTAACTTTGTATTTAGTTATTTACTGTGATTGATTAGTTTTTGGTTACCAGGCTAGCACATTAGACAAAGATTTACCTATTTTCAGGCATGACCCAGCTGGTTACACTCAAACAAATTATTTCAATACAGTGAAGTAACAATCTGTTTCACATGAGAACAAAGTATAAGCTGGTATCAACAGCATGATACAAGGTACAAAGTACACATTTATAGGAAGTAAATGGAAATACATTGGGTAACCATACTGCATGAACAATAGTCATTGACAAGAGTCTGAAATACAAAGTACAAAGCAAAGTGGACACTGTTACAGAGAATACCCGATGATACAAAGCAATGTACCTACATCATAACAAGATTAACAAAAATTAACTAGTGCAGAAGGCTTATGGTGACAAGAAGCTAATATCAGCCACAATACAATGAAGTCCAAAATCCAATTGGATACCAGCTAGGGACAGGAACACATCAACAATTTTAGCAGGTGGGAGTGATAGTCACTATGGAAGGCCTAGCTAGAATGACACTGCAGAATTGAAGCTGGAATGGAGTTCCAGAATCTAGGAACAGTATAGAGGAAGGCAATTTCACCTAATTTAGTTTGTGTTTTAGGTATGGACAGAAAATTAAGATTAGAGGACCTAAGGGGGTATGAGGTTCTACTAGGCAAGAGAAGCAGGCAAGGGGCAAGGGGCAAGGGCGACTGAGCACAATATTGTAAATGATACCCCCAAAGGTAAGGTACCATAGGGCAAGGGGAGGAGCCATTCAAATTTTGAGTACTAGGCACGGTGATGGGTGTGCTAGTTAGAGGCCAGGGCAAAACGGCAGATATTATTATATACCATTCCATATTTTGAACAGTAGTTTTGATCCAGAAAGATAGACTGATAATCCATATAAAAGTTTTAGTAGGACACGCCGGACTATTGTTATATGGACTTTTGAATGAGACTGTGATTACCTTTGAAAGATAGACACCAAGGTACAACTGACAGCTTAACAGGCAGAGGCCAAATGAAGGCAGAAGTCCAAAAATTAGTCAAGTATGGGGATGAGCCAAAAAGCATAACCTTTCACTTAGTGGTGTTTAATAGAAGCTTCTTATGGATAAGGCATTTTTTGACAGCCTGGAGATTAGCCAACAGATGTCTATTGATGTCAGCAATGTTGTGGGAGCTCATGAGGAAGACCAAGTCATCTGTGAAGAGAATGGGCATACTGTGGAGGAGACATGGGTGGATGGAATTGATTTGAAAGGAAAAAAGGAGTGGCCCAAGAATAGATCCTTGAAGGACCATTTTGGTAAGGGCTGGTACAGACAGAGAGGTACAAAACCTAACACACTGGTTCCCGTTAGTCAGATAACTTTAAAGAGCAACTGATGCCTTTGACAAAACTTTGGAAAAAATATTTAGACACAATTTTGCTTGTATTTCATGTATTTTCTATAGATTTCTCCTCTCCATTACTTATTACTAAAGAAATCCTCTCAAAAAACAAGATTTTTATCCCTTAGAGTTCATCTGCCTCTATGATGTGTTGTGACATTATAGTTTGTTGCCATAGGAATAACTTTGATATCCCAATCAGAGCATTATGATATCAGGTTGGGAAGAAGCAATAGGAGCTGATGAACCCCTCAAGGAGCAACTATCCTGTTTTCATCCATATGACTACAGCAGTAATTAATGATGATAAGAACTACAGAGTTAATGAGAAATATAAGCTGTGTTGTGTCCAAATATTATGTTTTTCAAAGTTCTTCTTGAGACATCGGTGGATCTTTAAAACAAAGGAAGCACTCCAGGTGAAATGCCCAAATTACTAAGTTTTTCACAGAGCAGGGAGTTTTCAACCAAATCAAAAGCTGTAGTGGGATCTATGTGATAACAAAGAAAGCCTAAAGGTGATCGCTGTTATCCAGAAGTCAGGAGTGCCTAAAATTTATTTCGGCACTCTGACACCCTGGCGTACAGCAAAACTGTACTGGGGACTTAGGTTTTAAATGTTTTCTGCAGGGGGCTGCTCTCCCTCTGCATTCCCCTACTTAAGGATTCTCAACTCCAGGAGTGCATGTTGGGAGGGTAAAACATTAAAAAAGAGTTCGGCCGGCACAACAAAACACAACAGCGCCCGGACCTGAACCCTACTCCTGCCAACCAATGCCTCCAACCCATCCACCACACCACGGAATCAACTCAGCAACCCACCATGGTGCCACCCTCACATTCCCTCCCTCCCTCCCATTGCTGTGTGCTTGCTCTCCCCGCACACATATATATAAGTGACATCCCGTTGCTATATTCCGCTGTCCCCCATCTGACCATCCCACCCTACGTTAGCCCTCAACATAATGCACTGGGGATTGGGTCACCATTATTGTAGATGTCCAACCTCAGTGCTATTAAATCGCAGCCACCCTGTAGTGAGGTCAGTGAAGACAGCACCTATTAACCTACCCCTATCCATTGCAGTAGCAATGTTCCAGGTGACCAAAAAGAGTGCAATCATAATGCTATGATTTTTATGGTAGCCATGCTGTGCAGTGGAGAGGAGATTATTGGAGGCATGATATTCAGTAAGTTGTGAAGCCACCAGCATTTCAGGAATGTTGTTGAGCACAACAAGGATTACAATGGTTCTGTAGTTGCAGATGTCTTTAATATTACCCTTCTTAAATGGAGGTACACTATGCAATAACTTCCAGGGGTCTGGCACCATTTTGGAGGTTACTGACAAGTTAAAGATTTGTTTGATCATTGCTGCAAGATCGTTGGCAGCAACCCTGAGTAATTCAGGCTCAATCCCATCAGAGTCAGCAGGTTTGGTTATAAGAAATTGCATGAGATGTTTACATAAATCACAAATCTTAATGACTTTTAAGTAGAAAGCAGGGGATAAGAAGTTGACTGTTGTTGGGGGGGGGGGTAAGTCCTGGGGAGGAGAAAAATCCAATGCAGGCAGAGAGATCAGTGAAACACTGATTAAGGATGTTCACTAATGTTGCAGGATTATTACAATTGACTCCATTGGTATTTAGGTCCAAGTGTGTGAGGCTATCAGATTGACCCAGGTTATGTTTTATACATTTCCTCAGCTAGTGGAAGTTACCAGTTAAGAAATAGAAAAGCAATTTGACATGCTGGCTTTTGTTGTACCAAACTGTCTTTTTGCATTTATGTCTGAGTGCTCTATATTTTGCCCAATGAGAGGCCACCTTTGAAGCTTTAAACAACATTCTTCCCTCACTTTGATCAAGGATAACAGGGGATGGTCCAAGTCATTTAGTGACTGGGCCATGCACATGCCAAGTGGTACAGGGGGCATGTTTATCCTGAAGAATTGTAAACATTAGGTTGAATAGGGAGAGGGCCTTATTTACATCATAAGTGGTTCACATAAATAACCAGTCTGAACATGCAACCTCCTGTTTAAATGTACAGACTCAAAATTCAAGAAGTCCCAGAAATGAATGATTCTAGGAGGGGCCTTTGGAGGCTTAGCCCTCCAAACACAATAGACTGGAGAGTGATCACTGATGGCATTAGATAGTACTCCAGAGCAGATAACTCTGCCAAATCTGGTTATAGAATCAAGCCAATAAGGGTAGCACACTGACCATTATTAGACCTTCTAGCATGTTCTGAGATGATCTGTTTAAGTTGGAGTCTGTTTAGGGTAAGCTCAACGTTTTTGATTTTGCAGCTAAGTCAATATTGAAGTTTCCGACAAGAAATATATATGATTTGAACCAGAAGATCCAAAGCATTAATAACAGTAGGGAGGACCTGTTGGCTGCCAGTGGGGGGAATATACACACATAGGAGATGATTTTTTTTGAGTTCCCAGTTTTAGGACAGCATGACATAGTTTCAGCTGAGATCTGAGTGTGGGTGAACAACTAGGAGAAGAAACCTAAAGATGGTCTTTATAATAAATCATTGTGCCACTCACCACCTTTTTAGTGGATGAATGATCATATTGTATAACATTATATCCAGATAAGGCACAAAGATTATCTGGCTTACTTCAGTTAAGCCAGGTCAAGGGATATCCAGAACATCAGTGCTATAATATCTGACCCACGCTGTAATCTCTCTGATATTGAGGATCAGACTTCTAATATTTAAATGAGTAGTTTCAAGTCCCTATTCACTCTGCCAGGGTGGAATGGAGAATTTGGGTAGTTAGAATAACATGGGTCCAGGGTTAGGTTCAACATCCCCAGCAACCAAGAGAAGACATAGTGATAGTAGAACTAGAGAACAGGCCTTTGGGGTATACCTGCTTGACAGGCCTTTACTGGAACTTAAAGAGAGATAAGACAGAGTGATTCCATACTGAAGTAAAAGGAGATAGTTACTATCCTAGTTTTTGCAATTGCTTTTAGGTAATAGACATAATGAAGTCAGTATCATCATAGGAGACACCGCCACCATAGTGGTTAAGGGACAAGGTATTGACAACAAGGAGCAGACTAGTAAGGGCATAGACAAAATCTCAAACCCAGCTTAGTGAACCCATTGCACCAACTAATGGAAAAGGCAGATTGACAACAAGTTCATGCTAATAAAGAAGAAACTACACCATCTTGAATGACATGCATAAACAATGCAAATATAATATCAGTGTACTCAAGTACACTTTGGCACTGTAGAACCAGAGTTCAATTAACATTAATAGTAGGCCCACTGATACAGGGGACCACGTAGTCTGTGGGACATAACACAAGTGCAGGTACACATAAAAGTAAACACATAAATGCTTAAGTAACTGCAGAGAAAAGACCCCAATTAGCAACATATGGTCCACCCACAACAGTGTTTGCCAGTAACCACATGTGGGAGACTCTCAGTACATGGCTATGTACTTTTCAGAAGAGACCAAGGTGCAAAAGGGGGGGGTGGAGTGGCCTATATGTCAATGAAAATATCAAAGCTACAGAAATTCAGAATACACATAAGGAGCCAGAAGAACTGTGGGTCACTCTGGAAACAGGAAATGGGACAGCCATAAGAACTGGGGTTCTCTACAGACCCCCAGACCAGGGAGGATATAGACTAATTACTGTTAGAAGATATATAAAACATGACAGCTAAAGAGGAGCTTGATAATGGAGAATTCAACATGCCAGATACAGAGTGCTCAATACCAGCAGGAACAACTGACAGAACTAGACACATGGTGGATTCCTTGCAGGAGGGCCTCAAACAACTGGTACAACAACCCACAAGAGACAGGGCTATCCTAGATCTAGTACTGACAAACAGGGAAAGGATCACAAGATCTCCAGGTTGAAGGTCACCTAGGGGCCTGTGACCATCACATGGTATGGTTCAATTTGGCCACTACAACTAAATCATCCTATTCTAAGGCAAACATATGGGACTTCAGAGGAGCTGACTTTGATAAGATGGCCAACAGAGTTAAGCTAGCCCTGGCAAAAAGAAATACAGGTGAGGGGGTACAGGCAAAGTGGGCAAGCATAAAGGATGCAATACCTGAAGAAACATCCCATTGTGTTAAAGAGAAAAGGAAGTGTAAAAGAAGAAGGAAATCACTTTGGAGCTCAAAAACAGTAGCAGAAAAGGTCAGAGCCAAAAGGCTGGCCTTCAGGAAATATAAGGGAACACAGCGAGATGAAGATAGGAAGGCATACCAAACTTCCCTAAGGGGAGCAGAGAATGCAGTAAGGCAGACAAAGGCCCAAACTGATGAAACACTAGCACAAACAGTAAAATAAGGTGACAAGACTTTCTATAGATACATTAGTGAAAGGAGAAAGTCCAGAGAGGGAATTGCTAAGATCAAAGGAGATAAGGGGACGTATGAGGAGGAGGACCATGTAAAAAGCATCTACCTTAAATAGATACTTCTGCTCAGTATTTACTGAAGAGAAGGTAGGGCAGGGCCCACAGCTTAGCACCATGGACACAGGGGGGAAGGAGGTGAGCACTAGTCCCTTCACTAAAAGAAAGTGTCCTACAAGAGCTTGATAAGCTCATGGGTGGACAAGGCAATGGGACCCGATGGCATACATCCCAGAGTACTAAAGGAGCTAGGGTGGAACTAGCAGAGCCATTATCAGAATTGTTTAGTGAGTCTCTGAGCACAGGAGAGGTCCCAGAAGACTGGAGAAGGGCTCATGTTATCCTGCTCCACAACAGTAGTAAAAGGGAGGAGGCAGGGAACTACAGACCAGTCAGTCTTACCTCAGTAGTGGGCAAGATTATGGAGGCACTCCTTAAGGAAAGGATAGTGCAACACCCGGAATCTATAGGAGCACAGGATCCAAGACAGCATGGGTTTACAAAAGGAAGGTCCTGTCAAACTAATCTCATAGATTTCTTTGACTGGATAACCAGAGTGGTGGACCAAGGGGGAGCAGTTGATGTTGCCTACCTTGACTTCAGCAAAGCTTTCGACACTGTCCACATTGAAGATTGATTAATCAGCTGGGTAGGCTCAGGGTGCATCAGAAGTTGGTCAACTTGGTGGCAAACTGGTTGGCAGGCAGAAAACAGAGAGTGGTAGTAAACGGTATACAGTCAGAAGAGATGCAAGTCACAAGTGGGGTACCTCAGGATCAGTATCAGCCAGTTCTCTTCAATATCTTCATCAGTGACATTGTAGAGGACTGAGGTAAAGTTTGTCTGTTTGCAGATGACACCAAGATCTGCAACAGAGTAGAGGATCCAGATGGGTGGGCAGAATGAGAAGAGATCTGGATAAACTAGCAAAATGGTCAGAAGAGTGGCAACTGGGGTTTAATGCAAAGAAGTGCAAGATCATGCACATAGGGAAAAGAAACCCTGAAGCAAACTGTAGGCTGGAGGGAGTTGCTGGCAATCACAAGGGAAGAAAGAGACTTGGGCATCATCATCGCCGATGACCTGAAATCATCCAGGCAGACAACTAAAGTAGTAGGTAAGGCTAGGGGATGTTAGGTATATTAGTAGGGGTATCACAAGTCAGAAGAGGGAGGTAATAATCCTCTTACAAGATACTGGTTAGGCCCTCATCTGAAGTACTGCATGCAGTACTGGAGGCCACCTTCACAAGACATTAACCAAATTGAGGCAGTCCAGAGAAGGGCAACCAAAATGGTGAAGGTACTGCATCAGAAAACATATGAGGACAAATTAACAGAGCTCAATATGTATACCCTAGAGCAAAGGAGGGAGAGAGGTGATATGATTGAAACATTCAAACACCTTAAGGGCATTAACAAGGTGAAAGAGTCTAACATGTTTCAACATAAGAAAAATAGCAGGACAAGAGGACACAGCATGAGATTAGAGGGAGGCCGATTAAGGGGTAATGTGAGGAAGTTCTTTTTCACAAAAAGGGTGGTGGATGCATGGAATGGCCTACCTTAGTAAGTGGTGGATAAGTATATAGTGCAGGGCTTCAAACAGGCATGGGATCAGCATAAGGGAGCAATACGGATGAGTATGAATAGATAGGCCATTGACAGAGCAAAGGCCGATGGCACATTTATAAGGTAGAAAAAGAAATTGGCAGGCTGGATGAGCCTTGTGGTCCTTATCTGCCATAAACTTCTATGTTTCTATGTTTCTATGTTTCTATGTTTGTGGGGATCACAGAGTAGCACACAGTGAAGTCATAACACAGTATATAGAGTAGCAGTCCAGTGGCTGAACATTACAGAAACCATAGGTATATTTGACTGAAGGAGAATTGTATATCTGCAGTTCAGATAGTCAAACGAGGGTGGGAGGATGCGCAATTGAGGGACAAAGTGACTGGCTGATGGCTGGCTCACAGCAGAGACCAACTGTCTGACTCCCTTTGTGCTGTGGCCCTAAGCGTGCCATGACACTTAGATAGTGAGTCTATAACTAGTACCCACACACCAGTTCCAGCTGCATGATTGGCCAAGACACTGAGCTGAGTGACAGTTTGGCTGAGATGGCTGTCAAGAGATTTGCCCCAGAGAACTCCAGTTCCAGCAGCAATCATTGGGGGGAGGACAGGACAATTTCTAGCAGATCCTTATGACCCTGAACTCAGCACCAGCTTGAAAAGGGCTGAAAGTACCGCACTGAATCTGAAGTTTTAATTTTTGGCAGGCTTCTGAGCCCTGCTCATGCATCAGTTTCATCCACCCAATTGGTAAAACACCAAGCTGAATGGAGATGGCTTGGCAGATATGATAGTCGAGAGATGTGGCCCAGGGAAGTCCAGTCCTAGTGGTGATCATTGAAGGAGGGGAAAAAGGAGTGGCAGCAGACACTCACAACCCTGCACTCAGCTTCTGATTGAAGAGAACTAAAATGACCATACCAGGTCTGAGTTTTAAAATTTCTTTGGGCTCCCAAGCCTCACCCATGCATCAATTTTAACTATGCAATTGATGGAAATGCTGAGCTAAGTAGAGATGGCTTAGCAGAGATGGCCATTGTGAGATTTGGCCTAGAGAAGTCTGGTTGCAGAGGTGATCTTCAGGGGGCAGGAGGAGTGGCAGTAGACCATTGACATTTAAGTACAGTCATATCCACTGCCATCAGTAACAATAACTAGCCATATCCAGCTATGTCTTTTAATCTGTGTCATTGAACTAAATGACTCGTGTCTAGCAATGGCTAGTTATAATTTATGATGGTACTTCTAAGCTCAAAGGGTACTGTATAATACTGAGTGTGATTCTAGTTGAGAATTTTCACTTGGCCTTCTCAAGTCTGGTGATGTCATTCAGTGGGTAGGATTTGCTCTAGACACCCAAAATAATTAGCCTTTTGGCTAACCCCCTATTTCTTTTGGCCACTGCCTCTTTTGCTTAACCATTCATTTCCTGAATTTAATTCTAGTACACATTCATTTTCTAAGCTTGAATCTGCAATTTGCTGTTACATTTTATTTCATGTTCTTATATAGTACATAATTCTTTTACAGCTGCACATTCTGTTCATTTTCTAAACTTGAAACTGCTGTTGGCTGTAACATTTTGTTTCCTTTTCTTACACTTAATTTCATGCCTTTCTGCTTCTGTTCCAGCCAAAACACATTCCCTTTTACATCTGCATTTCAATTCCCTTCTGACCTTTAACTTTGGTTTTCTGTGGACTTTAGTTTTATGGTTGTACCCTATTTTTCTTGTCCATATATCATGATTGCAAGACCTTGATAGCTTGCTGTTCATTTTGCTTTTCAGTGCATGTTTGACAACATACCACAGGCTTCACATTTCACTACTTTATACTCACTGAATTACATCTCTGTCTCTGCACTTTGGCAGCTGGTCATGCACTGTACAGAAATATACTTAAGTAGTTATTGTCTAATGATACTGTGCTTGAGGCCATCCAGTCTTATTGTATTACTTATATTGTATCATTCCTGTTGGCTAAGATTTCTGACAGCTGTAAATCCTTATCTGCATCTCATTAATTTGCCTTCTCTACTGAATACAGCTGCTCTTCTTAAAGGATGACTGATCTTGGGAAAAAAGAGGGCATAGTAACATTAACATGGAGAAATGCAATATCAAGCACATTGGAAAGAAGAATTTAAAAGCAAATTAAAGCAAAGATGGTTTAGAGATCACAAAATGTCAACAGGAAAAGAATTGGGAGTAGAAATGAACAACACTTTCAAACTGGACCAGTAATACAGGGTGTCAAATAGCAAGGAAAATAAAATCATGGCATGCATTAAGAGAGATTTCATAAGCAGATAAAGAGATTTGGTATTATAATTTCCTTTTCCCAATCACTGGTCAGGCCTATTAGCAATGCTGGTCCCAATATCTGAGAAGGAATACTGACATGGCTGAAACAGTCAAAAGTGGAGTAACAAAGTGGGCCAGGAAACAGAGAACATACCTATGTGAACCAAATGGCAGAACTGGGACTCTTCTTATTGAAAAGAGAATACTGGGGGCAGTGAAGGTGAGCAATATATTTAACTAAAAGGATAATACGATCAGCTCAAACATATCTCTATGGAATATTCAAGTACAACAGAACAAGAGGGCAAACAATGTCACAAAGAGAAGGAAAATTCAATGGAGATATCAGAAAGAATGATTTCTTGGAATAAGTGGTGAATGCATGGAAGAGATACCCAGGGCAAGTGGCATCAACTGATATTGTATCTACCTTTAAATTCCAACTGCTCAGTCTAACTTTGTAACCTCCCGGGTCGTGCCTGAAAATAGTCAATTTCTGGCTATCGCATCCACCCAGTTCACAAAAACTAAATAAATAAATGGGTCAGTGAGAGGTTAGATCATATGTGTTGGAGTTTCATGTCATGTTTCATGCCTAAATTTCATACTCGGTGGAGGCCTTTAAAAGGGTCTTGAAAACTTGTTTATTTAAGCAGGAGTTTGGAGGGAATTTATAATATCTTGAAATCCCTTTTAGTAATATGAATTAATTAATGCATTTATTAATTTATTTATTTATTGATATAATTTCTTTAGCTTGTGATGAAGCTGTATGTGCTGAATATAGTTATTTTGCCCTATGTTATAGTAATAGCACCATAAGCCTCCAAAGAAGGGCACCGCAAATAAATAAAGACTACTACTACTACTACTACTACTGCAGTGCAAAAAGGCTCACATCTCATGTTGGATTCTCAAAGTCCACTGAAATCCTGTAGCTGTGGGAAAAACTCAGTGCAGGTGGGATGCCTCTTGTGGAACCACAGTTTTTCCTGCTGCTACAGTATTCTCAAAAGTGAAGCAGGTTTGCAACTGGCTCCACAATTTACAGCAGCATGCAGGTGTTTTCCCTCAGCTGTGGAAAATGTCATGGCTGGTGGGACCAGGCATAACATCTTCTGCAGCTGCAGCAGATGAGAATACCAAAATCCACAGCAGTGGTGATTTTGGTCTGCAACTGGTGTTGAGAGTAGGACTTTGTCCCATGAAGGTTTGAGAATCTGGCCCTCATCTTTCTTTCTTTCTGCCATAAAAAGTAAGTCTATCACATCTTTTTCTGACCTTTCTATACAAGTGTGGTCTAATCTATGCTGAAGAGACAAGTGCTTTGCTACTCTGCTAGTTTTAAAATTCTGACTCCAGAGATGCATTGTTGTTAGAGCTCTTTAGTTTTGTTTTCAGCAAAATGATGATTAGTAAGACCCGTATGTCTCTAAATACTATGTCAACCATTTTATTAATCTTCCACAATGAAACTCTTCTGAAACAAGTACCATCAAGCAGGCTTGTTGTGAAATCATGTGTGGTAGAACACTGAGAATAGAAACTGTTTAAAAATGATCAAGACACTTTTGTTTTATTAAGTGTTAACAGTTAACCTAAAGAAGTGGTATGCCCTTGTATTGTCAGACTGTATGAAAGATATTGTACTGCAATATACTTTTTATGTGTATTGGTAATGTCTATTCATTCATTCATTTATTTTAGCTATTCATTGATTTAAATAATTTTATTTTGTTTACTGGGTTGGCTGACTTTGATCAAATTCTTTTTAATTGGAGTGACCTAGACAGATTATTGCAAATACAAATACAAAGATAAGACAGAAATAATGATGCATGATTTATGTAGTATGTATGTAAGTTATGCAATTAAGATGAAAAACATAATAACATCCAACTTTTTTGTCAAGTATTCTTTGAGTCTGATCTTAAAATCAGTTTGGGATTTAATAGACCTGATGTGCACAGGCATAGCATTTCACATTCTAGTTAAACTAGATCCAAATGTCAGATTGGGATTTAAAAGACCTGATGTGCACAGGCATGATGTTTCATATTCTAGTTAAAATAGATCCAAATGTCATTGGTCCCATGAAGGTCTTTTGGAAACATAAGATTAAAATTAGGTCCTAGGGTTAGATAGGGAACTATGGCAGACTGGATGGACCATTGGTCTTTTCTGCTGTCATTGTCTATGTTTCTATGTTTCTATCACTCAGAGCTGCTGCTTTCATCATCGTATAAATATCTCTGTGAACAGTTAAGTCATCATCTACTAAATGTTTAAACTGTCATTTGAACTGGGTATGTGCTAAGATATTTTCTATCATCCATCGGCTGTAAATGTCAGTTTACAAAACTTTGCAACTTCATGCCATCCTAAATTGATGTGTAATCTGTCTACATAAATGCAACATGCAAGTAAAATCAGAGCCAACTATAGCAATGGAAAAACAGGAGACTAAAAAAACATGTTCTCCAATCAAATATATGCTCAAACAGTAAGAATTTGTTTCTTCAGCTGTACTATAAGATGTAATTCTTCATGGACGTATACTTCCTCTTCATCAGAGGAGTTGTCCTGTTACAAATAAATATAATGAAAGATAAATAAAAGTTTGATTGTCTATCATGATTGCATAATTCAGATAATGTTCCCAGTGAAAATAAACAAAACATAATATACTGTACCATATTGTCCAATACTGGTAAATCTGTCAGGATTACTTCTAATATACTGTAAATTGGGTGTCTCATGAGAGTTGTATATGGGACACACACATCAAAGTGGAAACATCGTGGCCAAACATCAAGATCATGAAAGCAAAAGGTCAGCAGCACTCAGGCTGAGCAACAAGAACTTCAGAAACCACCCACATGAAAAATCCACACATAGCAGGACAAGATGCATGATGCAAGGGACTGCATCCCTGTACAACCCCTCATGGGGGGCTGTGCTCCCCTGCACCCCACAAATTAATATATAATCAACTCTGGTCATCATCAACAGTAGAGGAGGTCAGAAATCCTGTGGTGTGCATGTACGGGAGTCAAAGCACACAATCTGAAGTCTGTACTGCACACACTCAATTTGCCCTCCTTCCTCCACTCACATCCCCCACCCTAAATCCTCTGCTCTATTGACGGGACACTATATATATATATATATATATATATATATATATATATATATATATATATATATCATGTCAACCAAAGCAGAATCATTAACTTACATTGGTGCCCAGCATCAGATTCTGTCGTGTCTAGTTAGGGCCACATTTACCTCATCACATGGAAACATAGAATTTGATGGCAGATAAGGACCACTTGGCCCACCTAGTCTGCCCATGAAAGCCATATGCACAGCAGTAAAAATGAGCCTCCCTCCAGCCCACATCACTCCACCCTCAAAAGTTTCAGTGCAGTGGTGTTTTAAACAGGAACATAAAACAAAATACTTCTACAGAGGTGAAAACACAGTGGCATAATTCATGTTTACAAATATGGAATCCCCTTAGTCTACCATGAATTGTACATTTGAGTTAGTTCCCAATTGAAAAACAGTTATCAGTAAAAATGTTGATGGTTTAGTTGGGGTTGGGTATGCAGTACAGGTTAATAGCTCAGAAGGTGCCATCAACAGCTGTAAAGCAGTGAGGTGCAACCACCAAATTCAAGATACTACTTGTAGTTAAAATGCTCACACAGAGAAGAGCTGTCAACTCAGACTTTAAAACAGCACTTTATAGTATTCTAAGATGCAGAATCAAAATCAAGTTTTATACACATAAAACAGCATTTGTTTCCATAACTTTGTATCTCCATGTTTGCTGATGTGTCACACGTTAGTCCACAGAGTGTTTTATTGTGTCCTTCACATTTCAGTAGTAAAAAGCTCGAGAGATTTAAGTTTTTCAAAACACTAGTTACAAGTTCACTGCACATCAAAAGACAGATTATAGTTTATGCTGCAGGATCATACATACCTCAAACCCAAAGAAACAATTAAATGCTGAAATAGAAGGAGGGATCATCTTTTAATAAAAAAATAAAATGAATATAATTCAAAATTCCTTTCTCCATTAATACGTACTTTGGTTTTGCTTGTTCCCTAATACCACAGTGCTCATTGCTGCAGTCCATGCCCACCCGACTCTGCAGAGATCAATCATCTAAGCGCCTATTTTTGGCCTCTGATGAGTCCCTTCTGACTAGCAGACAATAGATGAGACTGGAAATCCATGGGAATGCCAGCTGCCCAAGACTCGCCAACAGTCTATGATGCAGCGTCACTGACTGAATGCTGCCATGTCTCACTCACCAGCTGAATGTCACCCTCCACCGCACCAATGAACACTGTCTCCAGGCCCACATCACAGAATCCCCTAGTGCACTGCTGCTGAGCTGGATGGCAAGACAGAGATCTCCTTTCGCCATCATCAGATTTGTTGCAGATGACCTGACCTGCTTCTTCCTTCAAGCAGCAGTTGTTTTCCAGCATCAGATCACTGGTGCTTGACCTCAAGTGCTCTGAGTCCCAGCTCCTGTTTTGATCTCTAATTGAGATAACTCAAGCAACCTCCTTCTCCTTGACACAGACAGCCACCAGCCATGGAAGTGCTATCATGAAACTAAGCACTTGGCAAATGGCACTGAAATTTGGGGAAGCATACACACAAAACAAATGCCTGAGAGCACTAGAGGTGATTGGTTGGATTAACAGCTGGTGTCAACATGACATTAGTGGCTCAGGTCAACCCTTCTCCCTCTTGTATTTGGAGACAGAGGAATCACAGCAAACTAATAGGTCGGAAAAAAGTTAAGGACAGAAAAAAGGTAGCGCTGCACAAAAAGAAAACAGCTCCTATAAAGAGCGCCTCCAAAACAAGTGCCTGACGCACACACATAGTTTGCATAACAGTAAACCTGGCCCTGTGTCTAGTTGTATCAATTAATAAATAGAGTAAAGAACCATTGAGAATAGTTAAGGCCATCACTTTTCTCTTGTCTGTCTCCTTGCAGTTTACCAGGGACTACTAAAGTTTTCAGGCTGAAGGGCTTGTGAAGGCACACACATGTGCAGCACTTTTCTGTATTATGCCAGCTGCCAACTCCTTTACAGCAAAGCAGAAGATGATGTAGATATATGTATAAAATTAAAAATAGTGTCAGATCTCGGGTTTAGGAGAAGATTACCACATGGTTGGGAACTGGCTAAGGGTAAAACCCAGAAGGTGGTAGGGGTGGAGAGTTATCTAGCACCAGGAGGTCACCAGTGGGTCCAACAGGGTTCAGTGCTGGGACGGTGTTGTTCAATGTCTTCATCAATGACATTGGGGATGACATTAAGAGGAAAATGTGCCTATTCACGGATGACACCAAGCTCTGTAGGAGGCTGGGCACAGCCGAAGGAGTACAGGACCTCAGGACAGATCTGAAAAAGCTTGACAGGTGGTACAGGATCTGGCAGCTTGGCTTCAATGCTAAGAAATGCAAAGTTATGCACATTGGAGTTAAGAATCTCAGGACAGAGTACTACCTGGGAGGGGTCTGGGTATCTGCAACAGAGGAGAAGGACATGGGAGTGATATTCACTATTACCTGAGGCACTCCATGAAGTGCACAAAAGCAGCAGCAAGAGCAGGCAAGATTTTCAGATGTATAGCTAGAGAATCGTGCAGTAGGGAAGAGAGGAGGTTATACTGCCTTTGTACAGACTGGTGAGGCCACATCTAGAGTATGGAGTTTGATATTGGTGCCACACCCAAGAGAAAGGCATACATGGAGAGGCTGGGGCACTGAACATGTACTCTCTTGAGGACAGGAGGAGAAGGGGGACAAGACTGAGACCTTCAAGTACTTGAAAGAGATAAATAAGGTGGATAAGGAAGGTCACTTCATGCTATTTGATGGCCATAACATAGCGGGCACAGTCTCAAGCTGGAAGGGTAGGAGGTTTAGGAGGGAGGTCAGGCACTTCTTCATGTAGAGGTGGTAGCCAGTTGAAATACGCTGCCTGAAGAGGTGGTCTTGTTGAAGATGGTGGGCAGCTTCAAGAGAGGCTGATAGACACAGGAAGGTAAGAGACAGGTATGGAGGATGGAAAAGATTGGAAGAGTGGGGGGCAGGGTTAGTAGCTCAAGCTGTGGACCCTGCAGTACGAAACAGACAGATAGACCAAATGACCTTCCTCTGCTGGCTTCTTCATATGTTCATATATTCCTATTACAATTAAATGCAACTGAGAATATTGTGATAGTAATATCGGGATATCTTTAGTCATGAAGGATGTGATGCTGGGAACCACTGTAAAGTGGTAAACAGATATAAAGTAAGTCCCACTATATTTTTAACTTGTTATATATTACAAGAAACCTCACTGAAATTAATGGAGATTTCCAGTGATATAGGTAGGCACACTGGAACATCTCTGGCTACCAGTGTCAATTAGAGGGAAAATGCAGAAAGGTTAAGCAAGGGATGTTAATTAACTTGCTCAGGGTCACACAGTGAGAAAGTTGTGGTTGTGGTATATAATATCAGGTTTCCAGGGCCACAGATTTGTTCTCTAACCACAAGGCACAATTGCTTCATGCACATGGACAAATGTGTCCTTTTTCAGACTGCCTTCAGGCACCAGACTCCCAGAAAGAGACTGCATATTGGTATCTGGTCAAAACGTGTGGTTAAAATAGTGTCAGGAAAAATATTGAATGGGATAAAACAGCATTGGTATGTTATTGCGCCCCCCCCCAACTGTCACCCTCCCAGGTTAGGAATAGTAAATCCCACCCTCCAACTGACTTTCTCCCCCAACCCTGAGTTTCTCCCTCCCCGGAGTTTGTAATAGTAAATCCCTCCGCTCACCAACTTTCTCCTCCCGAGTTTCGCCCCCCAGACATGCAGTCATCGATCAGTGCTCTAGTGCTGACACATGGTTTTTCCTCTCACTGTCTGGTCCATATGATTATTGACAGCATGTTTTGCTCCCATTGTATTGACCTAGACCCCTTTGGGCACCACAATTAGGGTGCCGCAATTAGGGCAACAGGAAAAGGTTGTGAGTGACAGGGGTATTCTAGGTTTCACAGTGACCTACACTCAAGGTCAGACATATGGCAACTTAGATTCAATGCAAAGAAGTGCAAATTAATGCACCTGGGAAATAAAAATCAAGGAGAAGAGTACACAATAGCAGAGGAGGTACTAACGACAACAATCATGGAAAGGGATCTGGGTGTAGTCATATCAGATGACCTAAAGGTGGGTAAGCAATGTGAGAAGCATAGGTGCCGGAACCGGGGGGGGCAGAAGGGGAGGGAGCCCCTCCACTTTTTATTTCTGTATGGCAAAAACTAGTAGAAAAAGTGCCCTTTGTTCCATTATAAGTACCCTTTTGATTCTCAGCCCCCTCAGCTTTTACCATCTTCCGGCACCCTTGGTGAGAAGTCAGTAAGGAGAGCTAGGGGGATACTGGGATGCATAGGGAGGGGCATCACAAGTAGAAAAAGGGAAGTGGTTATCCCTCTATACAGACAGTTGGTGAGACCCCATCTGGAGTACTGCGTGCAGTTTTGGAGACCTCATCTATGCAAGGACATAGACAGGATGGAAGCAGTCCAGAGGAGGGCAACTAAAATGGTGCAGGGTCTACATCAGAAACCATATGAAGAGAGACTGAGAGAGCTTAATATGTATACCCTTGATGAAAGGAGGGACAGGGGGGACATGATAGAAACTTTTAAGTACCTCAAGGGAATCAACAAAGTCCAGGAGGGTAGCATCTTTCAGAAAAAGATGTGTAAGAACGAGGGGGCACAATTTAAAGTTAAAGGGGGGACGGCTCAGGGGTAATGTGAGGAAATTCTTTTCCACGGAGAGAGTGGTGGACACATGGAACCACCTTCCTGGAGAGGTTGTGGGGTCTAAAACAGTGGGGGAATTCAAATATGCATGGGACAGACATAAGGCAATTATAGTGGGGGGTTGCAGGAAGTAGGCTGTTGGTTAACTAGAATCTGCAGCTTATCCAATAGGTAAGGAAATGGGCAAACTGGGTGGGCCAAGTGGTCCTTATCTGCCGTCAAAGTCTATGTTTCTATGTTTCTCACAGTGTTTTTGCCATTCACACTGTTCTCCTCCTTTCCAATCATGCCCAGACCCAGAGGTGATTATAATTAATCTGGGGTGTGTGGGGGGCTTTGCCTCTTGCATCGGGGGTGGTGGGCAAAGCCCCCGAAAAACTAACTCTTCACTACTGTCCGCTACAGCTTAGATGTGTTGTGTGGAATATGGGGCCACAGTCATTGTGGGTGGCTTTTTCTGGCACTCTAATTTACAGTGACCAGATTCATGTCACACTGCCATGGGTGAACCCTTATATTTACATGCAAAATAGCCAGCAGAAGGCCTTATGGTCTGCTGAGTCTGCTCGATTGCAGAGCCCCTGATCTGAAGATTACAGTGGGACATACCCTCCTTCCCTCCCCTCTAAAACTGACCCACCCCTCCACACTCTCCCACCCTTCTCTTTAGCACCCCCACCATCTTTTAGGTGGTGACCTCAGCTAGAAGTTCATTCCATCATGACACCACTTCTTCTGTAAAGAAGTGTCTCCTGACCTACTTCCTGAACTTTCCCACTGCCTGCTTGTAGCAGTGCCTTCTGTTGGTCTTGGCTTCATTGAGAAAAAAGGTCTCCAATAGCCACCATGTTTATACCTTTCAGATATTGCAGGTTTTAATCATGTCCCTCTCTCCCTCCTCTCTCCTCTGAGTACACTTTAAGTTTTCTCAGCCTCCTCATATGCCCACTCCTACTATCCCTGCATCATCTTTGTTTCCCTCCTTGAACTGCCTTGAGCTTGTTGACACCCTTTTCAGGTAGGGGTTCCAGTACTGCATGCCATACTCTGGCTGGGCCACACCAAGATTCTGTGCAACAGCAATAAAACTTTCTCCTTCTCTTCATGAACCCTCTAGCAATACATGCCAGCATTCTGTTTGCCCTGACTGCTGCCTTTCTACATTGCATAGCTTGCTTATGGCTCCTGATGATGACTATCTCTAAGTTCTTTTCCTTCTCTGATACAGTGACCTTGTCCCCCCAAAAGAAGAACTGTACTCTGTCCTCTGACTTTTTTCCTTTGTGCATGACCTTGCAATTCTTCAGACTGAACCTGAGTTGCATTTGCAGACCACCTTTCCAGCTTTGTTAAGTCTTTCTTTTGGTCCAGCACCGCTTCATCTTTGTCCAGCCTCCCACAGAGCTTGGTGTCATTCTCAGAAAGACAGTGTTTGCCATTAGTACCTTCCCCAATGTCATTAATGAATAAATTAAACAACACTGGTCCATGCACTGACCCCCTGCAGAACCCTATGGGTTACTTCCATCATACCTGAGAGTTCTTCCCTACTAATACCCATTGTGCCCTACTACTGAGCAGTATGACCTCACTATTGTGACAATTTTACCATGACCGACAGTACAGTGACAACAGCGACGAGTCACTGTAGTGTCAGCGTGGAACCCTGCACTGCTTTCTAGGGATCTTGCACCCCCTCCATGAATCAAGTTTGTCTCGAAGTTGATTATTTTAGTTATGGGGGGTGCAGGGTACAAAGTTCCCTGTAAGGGGTTCAGGAGCAAAGCACCACAGAGAAAACACAATCTCAACTTTTTGCCTTTATGCTGACCGCAACTGTGGTGGACATAAAGGTGCTGCTGTAATGTTGATCAACAACGAATTTGTTGAACGATTGTCATGGATCTCCACTGAGCCAGTTAGCACCCTCCTTGTTAATTTGCTTCCTGCCTCTTCGTCCTCCAGTTTCCCGAGCAACCTCTTTTGGGGTACTGACTCGAATGCCTTACTGAAATCTAAGCATAGATTATCAACAACCTGGCCCCCATCTGCTACCTTAATTATCCAGTCAAAGAAGCTGATCAGGTTGGTTTGACAGGATCTCACTGATATGAACCCATGTTGTCTGTCTTCCTAAAGCCTGTTTGCTTCAGTGAACACAACTAGTCTTTCTTTCAGAATGGCCTCTATCAGCTTACAGGCAATGAAGGTCAGACTGACTGGCCTGTAGTTCCCTGAGTTGTCCCTAGGCTTACTCTTCAGCAGTGGTACCACATGTGTAGTTCTCCACTCCTGCAGTTACACCCCAGTATCTAATGAGTTGTTTAACAGATCTTCCAGTGAATCCTTTGGTTCGACCACCAGCAACCTTGGGCATATTCTACCGGGTCCTGGGGACTTATTTACCTTCAGAGACAAGATTCCTTTCCTAACCCCTGTCTTCTGTTATCCTGTCCTCATCCTTGTCTCCTATCACCCTTTCCCTTCTCCAATCCTCTCTTATGGCACTGGCCCATTGTTTTCCTTAGAGCAGAAGTATTTGCTCAACATTTTCACTTTCTCTTTACTGCTTTCTACTTACTCCTCCTCCCTTTTAGCTTTATTATGCCTACCTTCCTCTCCCTCTTGTGACTGATATACAAGAAGAATGCTTTATCTCATTCCGTAGTCCCCTCTGATATCTGTAGCTCCTTCTAAGCCTTGATCCACCTGGCCACCCTACTAACCTCCCTAGCTTTTCCAAGATAGACTCCCTCATCCTCATCCCTTTGGGACTTCCAAAACTTCCTGTATGTGGTCCTCTTTCCCTCACTGGCTGTCCCACCTCCCTATCAAGCCAGATTGGACTCCTGAGCTTTGAGTTTTTCCCTCTGCTAAGGCAGGTGTCAGTGGCAGCCATTGTTCCTTCCTAATCACAGTCCACTTTGATCCACCCCATATCATTCTTAAGGTTAGCAAGCTTGGCCCTCAGTTTCTCTCCTCAATTCCTATAGTTGACCTTCCTGAAGTCCAGCACTTCCATTTTAGTGATCATTGTTTCCTTCCCTATATCAATACAGAACCACACTATTTAGTGGTTGCTGGTTCCCAATGGCTTTTACCTTGATGTCCCTGACATGGTTACCATTTGCTAATACTAGATCTAGGGTGGTTCACTCTCATGTAGGTTCAGTCACTCCCTAGACCAGGATCAAACAGCTCCTGGCCTACTGAAGATGGTGGATGGGACAATCCAAGCCACCTTAATCAAATTGAATTCCCAATTACCACTACCTCACCCCTGTCCTCTGTCATCCTGATCATGGTACTTAACATCCTGTTCTTGTTCTTGTGTTGATTTGGTGGCACATTGACTATTCCTGTTGCTGATTGGATCTGTACCCAGAGAGCCTCTACTTTTCCTTCCCCAGTCTCCTCCCTGGAGGCACTGATGCCCTCCTTGAGGTAAAGTGCCACTCCACACCCCTTATCTTTCTCCCTCTACCAACTATAGCATACACAGTGGTATGTTGAGGACCCAGTCATAGTTTGAAGTAGTTCAGCTCTCTGTGACTGCCACCAGATCAACTGTCCCCTCTGCCACCATGGCCTGCAGGTCATGCATTTTGTTCCCAGACTTCAAGCATTTAGGAACACTACAGTACCCTCTACCACTCCTGCTTTCCCATTTTCTTTTCAACCCAGAGTCACACCTCTCTTCTGCCTGTCTGCCCCCCTTCTCCCATCATCCCTTGATCCTTCCGACTTCTTTCACACACACCAAGCCCTCTTCTGTTCCTCCCACTCACACTCTTTTTTGACCCCTGAATGCTTTCTACCTGACCACACCAATCTTCTGAAATCCCTGTTCTGCACCCTCTTCCACTCACCCCTCTTCCTCCACTTACTACCCCTTTTGTATTTTCAGCACTGGGGGGCCTGTCTGCCCCCTCTTCTGGCAAACTGTGGGTGCTTCAACACTTTTTGTCCCCCCTTTCAGCTTAAATTCAAGGTCCTGCTAATATATTCTATAATCCATTCCCCTGAGTTGCCTGGATCCTCTCTGACTTAGGTGCAACCTATTAGGTGCACAGAGGGCTTTATCATTCCAGAATTCTTCTGTTATCTACATGCCTAACTCACTACTACCTGCACCATTCCTTCAATAAGCCATTAACCTTGTTTATCCTATGTTTCTTAGCTGTGTTGGTTCTAGGCAACAGCAGCACTTTATGAGACAGCTACCGAACTAGTCTCCCTCATACAAGCCTGCCTCACCACTTAAACCACTCCTGTACTGTCTGCACCTCACTTTCAGCAAGCTCATTGGTATGAAATAATTAAAACCTTTAGCAGAAACAACATATTTTGGGTTCATGCATTTGTCCTTTAAGAGACACCAAAGGCAGCCTGAACCAAAGCTCCTTAGCTAGAGTGAGGAGGTCACATTAATAGAGGTAGCCAAAAAAGGACATTTGAAGATCCATGAAAAGGATATCCCAAATCCAATAGCTAACTGAATGCCACAGTTGGAGTCTTACAGAGGTTTAGAGTTGCAGCAATAGACAAGGTTAGGTATTTACAGAAATATCATGATATTTCTAAAGAGATTCTCTGTGGTGGTTCTACGGTGGTACTGCAGGTAGGCAAGAAACTTCACAAGAGATGTCGAAGAAATTTCAGGAAATATCTGACAATGTGAATTCCTGTAACTAAAATTAGGGAATAGAAGCCTCGGGAACAGAGGGTTTATTTGTGAGAAGTCCTATCTTGAAGAAGTATCTGATAATCTTTATAGAAACATAAAAGTTGACAGCAGATAATGACCGCAAGGCCCATCCACTCTGTCCATTTTTTCTACCTTATGAATGTGCCATGGACCTTTACTCTGTCAATGGCCTATCTATTCATACTGATCTGTATTGCTCCTTTTGCCTATCCCACGCCTGTTTAAAGCCCTGCACTGAATTCATATCCACCACTTCCTGAGGTAGGCCATTTCATGCATCCACCACCCTTTCTGTGAAAAAGAACTTCTTCGCATTACCCCTTAATTGGCCTTCCTCTAATCTCATGCTGTGTCCTCTTGTCCTGCTATTTTTTGGTTGTTTTTTTTAAGGTTTCTCTTCCCTATGTGCATGATCTTGCACTTCTTTGCATTAAACCCCAGTTGCCACTCTTCTGACCATTTTGCCAGTTTATTCAGATTGCTTCTCATTCTGCCAGCCCCATCAGGATCATCTACTCTGTTGCAGATCTTGGTGTCATCTGCAAACAGACAAACCTTACCCTTCAGTCCATTTGCAATGTCACTGATGAAGATATTGAATATGGCTGGCCCCAAGACTGATCCCTGAGGTACCCCACTTGTGACTTGCATCTCTTCTGACTGTGTACTGTTTACCACCACTCTCTGTTTCCTGCCTATCAAACCAGTTTGCCACCCAGTTGACCAACTTCTGACCCACCCCAAAGCCTACCAGCTCATTAATAAATCTTCTGTGTGGAACAGTATTGAAAGCTTTGTTGAAGTCAAGGCAGGCGACATCAACTGTACTCCCTTGGTCCACCAATCTGGTTACCCAGTCAATGAAATCTATGGGATTAGTTTGACAGGACCTTCCTGTTGTAAACCCATGCTGTCTTGGATCCTGTGCTCCTATGGAATACAGGTGTTGCACTATCCTTTCCTTAAGGAGTGCCTCCATAATCTTGCCCACTACTGAGGTAAGACTGACTGGTCTGTAGTTCCCTGCCTCCTCCCTGCTATCAACGCTTGTAGAGTAGGCTCACATGAGCCCTTCTTCAGTCTTCTGGGACCTCTTCTATGCTCAGAGACTCACTAAACAGTTTTGCTAATGGCTCTTCTAGTTCCATCCTTAGCTCCTTTAGTACCTTGGAATGTATGCCATCAGATACCATTGCCTTGTCCACCCTGAGCTTAATGAGCTCTTATAGGACCCTTTCTTTTGTGAAGGGACTTGTGCACACCTTCCTCTCCCCTGTGTCCATGGTTCTGAGCTGTGGACCCTGCCCTACATTCTCTTCAGTAAATACTGAGCAGAAATATCTATTTAGGACAGATGCTTTTCCTTGGTCCTCCTCCACACACTCCCCCTTATCCCCTTTGATCTTAGCAATACGCCGCTGGGCTTCTCCTTTCACTAATGTATCTATAGAAAGTCTTGTCCCTTCTTTTACTGTCCATGCTGGTGTTTCCTCAGTTTGGGCCTTTGTTTGTCTTACTGCCTTCCCTGCTTCCCTTAGGGAAGTTTGGTATCCTCCTATCTTCATCCGCTCGTTCCCTTATATTTCCTGAAGGCCAACCTTTTGGCTCTGACCTTTTCTGCCACTATTTTTGAGAACCAAAGTGGTATCTTCCTTCTTTGCTCTTGCTTTTCTCCTAACACATTGGGATAATGCTTCATGTATTGCATCCTTAATGCTTCCACTTTGCCTGTACCTCCTTACTTGTATTTCTTCTTGCCAGGGCTAGTTTAACTCTGTTGGCCATCTTATCAAAGTCAGCTCCTCTGAAGTCCCATATGTTTGCCTTGGAATAGGATGATTTAGTTCTTCTGGCCAAATTGAACCATACCATGTGATGGTCATTGGCCCCCAGGTGACCTTCTACCTGGAGATCTGTGATCCTTTCCCAGTTAGCCAGTACTAGATCTAAGATAGCCCTGTCTTTTGTGGGTTGTTCTACCAGTTGTTTGAGGCCCTCCCCCTGCAGGGAATCCACTATGTGTCTAGTTCTGGCCGATGTTCCTGCTGGTATTAACTAATCTGTATCTGGCATGTTGAAGTCTCCCTGCTAGAACCTCCCCTTTAGCTGTCATATTTTGCATATCTTCTAACAGTAATGTGTCTATATCTTCACCCTGGTCTGGAGGTCTGTGGACAATCCCAGTTTGTGTGACTGTCCCTTTTCCTGTTACCAGGATGACCCACAGTTCTTCTGGCTCCTTATGTGTATTTTGAATTTCCCTTGCTTTGATATTTTCATTGACATAAAAGGCCACCCCCCCCTTTTTGCACCTCAGTCTCTTCTGAACAAAACATAGCCAGGTACTGAAGTCTCCCAAGTGTGGTTACTGGTGAACCATGTCTAGCTAATGGCTACTATGTCCAGTTTAGTCTCTGTCATTGTTGCCTACAGGTCTGAGATCTTGTTTTCATTGGCTAGATTTTGGTGTGTTAGTTGTTGGGCAAGGTCCAGCGTTTCCCCTGTGCGTCATATGGGGAGCAAGACCTTTTTCCTTACCTGGTGATGCAAATGAACTACAAATATGCTGAACTCCTGTTTGAGCACTAGCTTAGGGGGTAGGGGTGTTCTTCCCATTTGATGTATCAGATGCTGCACTCCTCTCCCCATTTGCTAGTTTAAATATTCTACAAAGACGTCAAACTTCTGCCCCAATGCACTGACTCCATCCTTAGTCAGATGCAGGCCATCAAATTTAAAGAACTTTTGCTCCCAAAACTGCTGCCAGTTCCCTACAACTTTGTGTCCTTTTTCCTGGCACCAGCCCTTGAGCCACATGTTTAGCTCCCCTATCGCCCCTTCTCTGACCTTCCGTCCATTTGCCACCCTCTCCCAGACAGGCAGGATCTCAGAGAAGGAGATCCTGGACAAAATGGATAACAGCTTGTCTCCCAGCCTGGTTAGGTGTTCCTTGGTCTCCACAACTGACCAGCTGGCGAGATTGTTAGTCCCTGTCTGTACCAGGACATCAATGCATTCTCCTGCTTCCTGCATGATTTTATAATAGAAATAATAATAATAATAATAATACATTTTATTTTTATAGCGTCTTTCAATTTCCAAGGTGCTGTACAGATTAAAACATTACAAATCAGACATTAAAATCAGATATCAAACACAAATAAAACCAATAAGAAATCATCAGTTATAAAACAATCAGTTTTCCAAGAAGGCCATTTGCCATAGATGGGTTTTCAGACCCTGCTTAATTTCTTCCACAGAGATGCACTCCCATAACTGGCAAGGTAGAGAATTCCAAAGAGTGAGTACAGCATAAGAAAAACCCTACATTCAGATGATTTATGATTCAGTTCTGGAATCTCCAGTAACCCTTCATTGGCCAAGCGGATCGATTGGCCAGGGCGTAAGGAACCAGAAATTCTTTCCAGATAGGCTGGACCCTGATTGTGGAGGGCTTTGAAGTCAATAAATTGACTTTAAAGGTGATCCCACCATATAGGCAGCCAGTGCAGTTTGTGTAGTACCGGGTAATATGACAGGACCTACTGGAATCAGTCAAACCTGAGCTGCTGCATTCTGCACTAGCTGTAGGAGGTGGATTTCAACCCTGAAAGCCCAAAGTAAAGGAGTTGTGGTAGTAGTCAAACGCAAGGACACGAGGCGTGGACCAATGTTGGTAGGTCATCAGATGGAACTAGGTGCCTAAGATGGTAAAGGAAGTCTTGACAACTTCTGACACTTTTGACTGCAGTGACAGCCTGTCATCCAAGACAACCCAGGTTACGCACCCATTCAGAGGTTGCGAGAGAGATGCCGCCAAGGAAAATTCCTGAGGGTGTCCTAACAGACGACCCCTCTATCCGGTGACCTGGGTCCACAACCAATACCTCTGTCTTTTCTGAGTTCAGCTTCAGCCAGCTAGAGTCCATCCTCTCCTGGATTTCTTTCAGACAATTGTTAAACACCGAGATAGCTCCATCCTGGTCTGGTGCAAAAGACAGGTATAGCTGGGTATCATCAGCATAGCAGTGAAACCTCAGCACACACCATCTTACAATGTCTCCGAAGGGCAGCATATACACCACAAATAACATGGGAGACAGCACTGAACCCTGAGGCACCCCACACAACAAAGATGTTGGGCCCGAGGAAAAAACTTCGGACACAACTCTTTGTGGTCTCCCAGTGAAGAAGGAGGTGAACCATTGGATAACACTTCCTGATATTCCACAAATGTGCTTCAGGCGTGCTATCAACACCACATGATCCACGGTGTCAAAAGCCGAAGAGAGATCATGAAGAACCAGAATGGAACATTTCTTCTGATCTCTCACCCTCAGAAGATCATTGAGCACCTGAACCAGTGCTGTCTCAGTGCTATGTCTTTTACAAAAAACAGACTGGAGGGGTTCGTAGATGGTCAAATGGTCCTCCAATTGGGCTGCCACTACCTTCTCAATCACCTTCCCAATAAAGGGTAGATTAGAGATAGGTCTGTAGTTTGTGAAACAGTCTGGGTCTAAGGTAGCTTTCTTCAAGAGTGGTGTCACCAACGCCTCTTTCAGGGAGCTAGGAAACTCACCCAACTCCAAGGAGCACCAGACTATTTGCACAAGGACTGGACCGATGATATCACTACAACCCAAAATTAGTGAGGTGGGTCCAGGATCCAAACTACAGCATGTAGGGTGCACACTATGGATAATCCTCATGACATTGACAAAATCAGGTCGACTGAAGGAACTCCAAGAAAGTTGAGATACCATGAACTTGCATTGTTCCACAGCATCCTCACTAGAGGGCTCTGGTTGCAGAGCCACCCTGATATTAGCCACCTTAGCTGCAAAAGAATTGAGCAAGCTCCTTGCACTCTAATTGTGAAAAGGTTTTCTGAACTTGTAGACAGGCTGGGTTGCATAGTCTGTCCACAGTTCAATAAATCTTAGCTGGTCGACTCTGTGCAACCGCAAACTCCCTGGACAGGAATTCTGCCTACTTACAGGTGATTGCAGATTGATAGACTGAATAATGGTCCATCAATCTAAGGTGGTCAGTCTCAAGTGCGGACCTGTGCCAGCACCGTTATAACCTTTTCCCCTGTCTCCGCATCTCCCTCAAAGTCATATCAAACCAAGGGGACTTGGGATGAAGGGATAGGGGGAACACATGAACAGGAGCAATAGAATCCAGAGCCACCATAACAGTCATATTATAAGCTGACACAAGGGCCTCTGGACTACTGCTTGCCAACGCGGAGGACGAGAGGTCAAGGACCATTGCTAGGTCTTGGGGAGTAATATCCTGTAAAGGGTGGTACCTAACCATCTCCACAGGATTAGGCCTTCTCAGGGGGTGCAAAACTGAACCTCATGATGTAGTGATCTGATCAAGTGACTGATTCCACCCCAGATCGGATGTTTTGATCCTAGTAGGAAGACTAAGTACAAAAATATCCAGATTTATGAGTAGCAGTGGAAACAACAACCTGTAAGGCCAAAATCATTAATTGGAGGAAGTGATTACCAAATTGTGAGAATTCATCATCGACCCAGGCATTAAAGTCGCCTGGAACTATCAATCTGGGCAACTCAAATGCCATGTCGACGATGAAGTCCGCTACTTCCTGTAACAATCACTTCCCATCTCCGGGTGAATGGTAGATGAGAATTATATGAACACCTACACCTGCTATTACTGTACATTGAAGGACTCAGTCTACCCAACTACTACATTCGTGAGCGAATTCAGTCTTGAAACAGACTGCATCCCACCCACCTGCAAACCAATCTCGGGCGGTGTATCACGAATACCCAGCCAGAGTCATAGCCTCAAAATGGGGCCTGGATTTTCATCCAGCCAGGTCTTGGTGATGCAAGCCAAGTCCACCAATCCAACAAGATCAGCAATAATGCCAGTCTTATTCCTGATGGACCTGGCATTGCACAACTTTCACCAGTTGAACGAACCTCGGCTGCTGTCGGGAGCCCATCTGCCTACTACACTCAGTAGTGCCTTGGGTATGGGCACCAGGCATGGCAAACCACAATCAGGATTCCATTTCACCCCAGGGCGCCTTCTGGATCTGACTACCCCAATACAGTGGCCCCCCTCGTCCATCCTCCTCTGTTCGCAGTCCCCTGCCCTCCTCCCTCTCCTACCAGTAATCACCAGTGCTCTACAGCACTGATACATCTCATATTGGAGAGGGAGAGAATAAAAAGGGTGGAGGGCATGAAGAGAGGAGGATGAATAGCACACCACCGTGGGGATTGAAGGCCAATACATGCCAATACATACCAATTAAAATCAGATCATAAGCCAACTTAGGAAACTAAATAAATAAAAACAAAAAATAAAATCTGGGTCAAGCTAGAGGGCCACTAAAATTTTCCTTAAATCAAAAATAAAAATAAAGAGTTCTCTCACCACCCCACTTTAAACAAACATAAATAAATAAATACAAAATAAAATTGTCTACCGTCCATAGCTCACTCACAACCAGAGGAGGAGAAAACAATATAAATTGGAAACAAAAAATAAAACATTCCCCCCAGTCCTCTCATACCCAGGGAGTAGGAGAAAAACAGACAAAAACTTCAAAGAAATAATAAATGGACACAAGGTTCTCTCACCACCTCATAGTCCAAATAAAACAAATAAACTTAAAACAAGTCAAGGAAAGAAATAAGAGGTTCTCAATCCACAGGGTGCAGAATTGATTATATTCACAGGTTATATAGGTCCAAATCCATGTAAGCCATGAAAAAGAACAATCAATTTACTCATCCACATAAGATTATTTAGGAGGATAACTACGGAGAACATCCAGAAAACATCCAAGATCAAGGCCAGTCAAATCCACAGGGTTACCACAATAGGTTAGGACTCCCCCACTCCCCACTGGAGAACACCACAAAAAATAATGTCGCCCAATAAAATTCCCAGGTCAGGCCACATTAGTAGCCCAGCCTGGGAGTCTAGGGGGCATGAAACTTCAGCCAAATCCTTGGCTAAAAAATCCCAATACCTCCTTCAGACCACAAAATATGTGGAAATTCTCAGTGGGAGTCAGGTCCTAAACCAGTCTTGGGGCAGAACTCAGGATGGCCTCGTGCACATCAAACATGTCCTGGAATTGGCTTATCAAGCCCCCCTCCATCCTTCTTTCATGCTCAACAGAAAATATCCAGAATCCCAGTCCCCGTTCCAGTCTTGGAAACCACTCAATAAAATAGAGAATCAGGTGACCCTCCACTCCACCTTCAGTCGCCACCTCAAATGAAGGGCAAAAACAGGCCCTCACAACAATAGATGGAGGAGAGACAGTCTGAGCACTGGAGAAGGTCCTATATGCTCTATGGACTCACAGATCCAATGGAGCACGGTCCCAGATACAGCCCTGATTGGCCAGAAAAATTGGGATAGTCACATCAAGCACCCATACTAATGGCTCCCAAGAAACCACGTCCATTTAGTGTTCCAGGCACAGAGTCAATCATCACCTAGAATGAAGGCAAAGCAAGCCCTCGCTACAACAAACCAGGAGAAAACAGTCTGGGCATTGAAGTAAAATCCTACTTGCTCTGTGGGCTCACAAATCCAGTTGAACACAAGACTCTGGCGCTGATAACTCACATAGAACAGCATCCTTTAGCGTTTCCAGCAAAGCCAATTTGTCCATATTCACCTCTGCGCTCATTTGAATTCAAAGTTGGGCTTAATAATGGTAAGTACAAAATTCCAAGAACAGAGACACGTAATGAGTCAATTTGTTCAGATTCACCTGCGCTATTTGAAGTCAAAGTCAGACGACAATGAGCAGCTAAAACGCTAAGAGCAAAAACAAATAAAACCAAGCAAAACTAAATAAAATATATAGTGTATAGACCCCCGCCTGGCGAGAGGAGCTGGAGGACAGTCTGGTGGCAGATGTTGGGAGACACTTCAGACTGGGCAGAGGAACAGTGGTGGTGTTGGGGGACTTAAACATGCCAGGAACAGACTGGGAGACTATTACATCCTCTGTGACCAGGGAACAGAGGTTGTTGGATGTCTTTCAAGACACGTTCCTAACTCAGCAGGTGAGGGAACCGACCAGGGAGGCGTGGGTACTGGATGTGGTCCTGGCAGACAGTGACCAGATTGGAGGCCTGGAGGTAAGGGACCCATTGGCGGGGAGTGACCATGCCATGGTCTGGTTCCGCCTGGACCTAGGAGGGGTAGAAGGCTGCACAAAGACGGAAGTAACAAACTTCAGGGGGGTGGATTTTAAGGAAATGGAAAGGATCCTTAAGGAGCATTTGGATGGGATTGGGTCAGACATGGACACAGATAGTAGGTGGAAAATCATCAGGAGAGGGGTGCAGGATGCTACCAGCACCTGTGCAAGAGTAAGACGAAAATGCGGTAGGGCCCAAAAACCCTGCTGGTGGACCAGGGAGGTCCAGGAGGTGGTGCAGAGAAAGAAGGCAGCCTATAAGCAATTCAAGTGCTCAAGAAGCGAAAGGGATCGAGGGGAGTATGAGCTGATGGCTAGAAGGGCCACTAGGGTGGCGAGGTGGCTAAGGCAAGGAAGGAGCAGAACCTGGCCAGGGAAGTTAGGAGAGGAACAAGGGTTCTTTAGATACATTGGGGAAAAGCGAAGGGTGAAGGGCAGATTAGCAGGATTAAATCAAGGAGATATGGGCACAAGACCCGGGGAGCAGGCTGAGGTACTAAATGGTACTTCACCTCCAGTTTCACCAAGGAAAATGGGGTGCTGCATCGACATGGGAGGAACAGAGATACTGAGGAAGAGGAGACCCTTACCGATCGGCAGGTCTGGGGAGGGGGGGAGGCATCACTGGCAGGAGGGGGGAGGGCTAAGCAGGGAGAAGAGGTACCGGAAGTGGAAATCACAGCAGAGAGAGAGAGAGTGAGGGAAGCCCTCAGCTCCCTCAAGATGGAAGAAGCACCAGAGCCGGATAAATTACATCCCAGAGTGCTGAAGGAACTTGCAGATGTCCAGGTGAAACCCCTGGCAGAGCTTTTCACCATCTCTCTGAGGACAGGGTGGGTGCCCAGGACTGGAAGGTGGTGCATATAGTGCCTATCCACAAGGGGGGATCAAGGGAGGTGGCAGGGAACTACAGGCCTGTCAGCCTGACATCAGTGGTGGGCAAGGTGATGGAGGGCATTGTCAAGGAGAGGCTGGGGGGGACCTGGATAAGTCAGGGTGCCTGGACAATAGACAGCATGGATTCATCCTGGGGAAATCATGTCAGACAAACCTGGTGGAGTTCTATGACTGGGTGACCAGTGCCTTGGACCTGGGAAGACCAGTGGACGTCCTCTTTCTAGACTTCAGCAAGGCATTTGACTCTGTTCCTCATGCAGGCCTGTTGGATAAGCTGGGAGAAATGGGGGTGGGGAACCAGATGATCAGATGGATAGGCAGTTGGCTCCAGGACCGGACCCAGAGGGTCGTAGTTGGCTGGATAGTCTCATCCCCAAGAAGGGTCATTAGTGGGGTCCCACAGGGATCAGTCCTTGGGCCCCTTCTGTTCAACGCCTACGTCTCTGACATAAGGACAGGAATCAGGAGTGAGATGAGTCTCTTTGCGGATGACTCGAAACTGGGGGCGGTGGTGGATGGGAGGAGGGAGGTGGCCTACAGAGGGGACCTGGAGGCTCTGGAAAGATGGTCTAGAAAGTGGAAGCTGAGGTTCAATGCAGGAAATGCAAGGTACTCCACCTGGGGCAGAAACCCGGGCCAAGTGTACACCCTGGGGAGGCTACAAGTCTCGATGGCTGAGAGGGACCTGGGGTGGTGGTGGATGTCAAAATGAACAACTCTGAGACTTGTAGGAGGCAGCAGCCAAGGCCAACAGGATGCTGGTATGCATCGCTGGGGATCACCTCCAGAAGGAGGAAGTGATACTCCTCTGTATAACTGTAGTGAGGCGCACCTTGAGTACTGCGTGCAGTTTTGGAGGCCACACTTAAAGAGGGACATTAACCTCCTGGAGAGGGTCCAGAGGAGGGCAACCAAAATGATTTGGGGCTTGGGGGACAGGACCTATGAGGAGAGGCTTGAAAAGCTAAATATGTGCACACATTGGAAGAGAGAGAAGGGACTGGGGGACATGATGGGGTCAGCTGAGTCACATGAAGAGGTAAATAGGGAGGAACAATCAGGGTGCTCGAAGGAAGGAGGAGGGCCACTGGAGGGCATGGGTGGAAGCTGGAGGGGAAGATTCGGGAGAAAGGAGGAGGTGCTACTTCACTGAGAGGGTGGTGGAGCCATGGAATGCGCTGCCTAGGGGGCTGGTGGAGGCAGAGACAGTGGAGGGGTTCAAGAGGGGTGGGACAGGTACAGGGAAGGTTCTGGAAGCAAAATCCAATGCAGCAAGTATATCCGGAACTGGGAAGGAGAAGCCAGAGAGGCGGGGGCAGCAAGGTCAGCACCAGGGTGGGGCTGACCAAACGGCAGACACGGAAGACCGTTAGGCCTATTCTGCTGGCATTTTAATATGTTAGTAACATAAAAATTACTTAAAATAACATATAACAACAGCATAAACACATGTAGCAGCAGCACACTCAGCCTAGCAGCCATCTTGATCAATGCAGTCAGTGTCTGTCCATGCTGATGTACCTGGGAGACATCTGAATATTACCCCTGGCTGGAGGCAGGTATCAACTCCCCGAATCATGGAGTCTCCTATGATCAGAAGTGTTTTGGATTTCCTTTTTGCTTTTTTTGTTTTGGTCCCTGTTTTGGGTGAGTTTTGTAATGCTAGCTCCTGTGCCATAAGCTCAGTGCTATTGCCAGGCTCAGTGTTGGAATAAATCTAATTTTATTTTGTGTTGTTTGTTTTATTAACTGGAAAATGAAGTCTAGGAAATATTTTCCTGTTTTAGCATCATCCCATAGGCAACACTGGGAGTACATGAAGTACTGACTGATACTGAACCAGATTCAGCTGCTGGTGGCTTTTAGTGAAAGGGGGAAATCTGGCCAGGACACTAGGAATTCCCCTAATTATTTTGAGAAGTGCAATAGTATTTTTTAAGTCCATCTGAACAACCACCAATGTGGACAAATGTGACCTATTTTAACATTTCATCTAAAAGGCAACACCTCATGACAGCACAACATTCCCTCTTTACCAATATCAGAAAGTATTAGATAGGAGTAGAAATATTTTCATTTAATTACTTATTGTGTACATACTGTATCTTCATTGGTTTAATGTGCTCTATTCTATACTGAAAGCTGTCACATTCACTGTCCAACTGATCACTTTTTCTGCAGAGGAGGAACAAATTTTGTGAACAACTTGTCATAGTATTTGCAGCTATGCCCATTAGTCCCTTAACTAGTCCAACTATTTATATAAAAACTAAAGTTTCAAGAGTGAATAATATGTTGTATTATATATTAACTCTTGCACATATTAAGGACTAATAGTTTGAGATCTGGAAAGGGGCCAAATGAAGGAAAAACTGACGCATTCAGTGCGCATATATGTTTAAATACAAAAATGTGTGCAGCATACAAACTATTTTTCAAAGTCCCTTTTTATGTTGCTTGCACGCATGTGCAAGAAACATAGTGCCATCATCGGAGATTTCGGAGGTGTGTCACCTCCTCCTCCAATTCAGGCAGTGTCCTGGCAGGCGAAGCCCCTGTAAGCCAATGCATTTTGGAGCTGTCTATGACACGCTCCAAAATGCAGTGGCATACAGTTGAAAGGGGGAGCTACGCTGAGTGAGCAGCTTATAAGAAGCTGCCACGTGCAGCCTCCTCACTCAAGAGGCGGCGCGCCTTGCACGAGCTGTATAGCCGGACGGGTGCCCAATCCCGCCGGCTGAGCTGCATCGTCTCCCAGAAGTTGGTGCCACGCTGGGCCACCCAAGCGTGGCAATCAATCACTTTGCGACTGGGTGCCCAATCCCCGTCAGCTGAACCCAAAGGTCACATGCCGCTGAGGCCCACCCAGGCGTGGCAATCCCATAGCGTCTTTTTTTTTTACCTGTAAGACCAAAAGCGGTCCCGCGAGTGCGTCTCCCCCTCCACAACCCGCACCACCCACTGCGCACCAGCCTCCCACCCCCCACCCTACCTCCGGACTCCGCCACGATCTTTGGTGGACCGGGAACACGCCTGCACTCTTCAAAGCCGACCGCAAAACTGAGGAAATGCCGGTAAGCTGTATAATGGGCTAGATGGGGAGGGGTTCAACTGTGCATATCTCAGCCATTTTGGGAATTTTTACAAAATTTTCAACATGGGGTTTTGGGACCTTCTCATGAATGATTTACTGTCATGGCGTTATTCGGGCCCGAAGGGTGATTTCGCGCAGTGACTGTGAAATCACCTCGAACCCAAATACTGCCATGACAGTGACACATCATTCATGAGAAGGGGGCCCAAAACCCCATGTTGGAAAATTTGTGCCAAAATTCCAAAAGTACTGTTTACTTAGCGCAGCATTGCGCAGTTCCCACGTGAGGCTCATAAGTTCGCGAAATTTCAATATTTTCACTCCAGATTTTCAACATTGCCATTTTACCACACCTTCTTATGAGCAGTATAGCTGTCATTTTTCACATTTCACCCAAAATGTGTTTCCACCCATGTAGAGCAGAATGGCGCAGTTGGTGTGCGAAATCAATGTACAGGACAAATTAAGAGAATCACAGTGACACTGTTCATGAGTAGAGGTCTTAAAATGGCTATGTTGAAAATTTGATGAAAAAATTCCTAAAAATGACTGTTTTACGAGCGTGCATTGCGCAGTTCCTACGCACACGCGTAGGTTTGCGAATTTTCAATATTTCCACTCCAGATTTTCAACATTGCCATTTTTCCACACCTTCTTATGAGTAGTACAGCTGTCATTTTCACATCTCACCCAAAATGTGTTTCTGCCCATGTAGCTCACAATGGCGCAGTTGTTGTGCGAACTCACTATATGGGACACATTAAGAAAATCACAGTGTCACTGTTCATGAGCAGAGATCTTGAAATGGCAATGTTGAAAATTTGGTGAAAGAATTCCTAAAAATGACTGTTTTACAAGTGTGCGTTGCACAGTTCCCACGCACGCTCGTAGGTTTGCGAATTTTCAATATTTCCACTCCAGATTTTCAACATTGCCACTTTACCACACCTCCTTATGAGCAATACAGCTGTCATTTTTCACATCCTGCCCAAAACGTGTTTCCGCCCATGTAACGCACAATGGCGCAGTCGGTGTGCAAACTCAATGTATGGGACACATTAACAAAATCACAGTGACACTGTTCATGACCAGAGGTCTTAAAATGGCTATGTTGAAAATTTGGTGAAAAAATTCCTAAAAATGACTGTTTTATGAGCGTGCGTTGCGCAGTTCCTACGCACGCTCGTAAGTTCGCAAATTTTAAATATTTACACTCCAATGACTTCCAAATACCTAAACAGCACATAGAAGCAAGCAACATTCAGCATTTACAAATGCTTGTTTCTACCAGAGGGCATGTCAGCAATTTGGCTATAGTGCCTTGGAAACTGTAAACTAATCATTTGTCTCACTCTGCATGATGTCACAGATTAGAGAAGGATGAAGACTAGATAAAGCGCCCTGTTATTCAAAAATGTTTTTCAGCAGTTAGAGGTTGGTGTCCTCTTGGCAAACATACACTTCAGGTAATGGCTTCATAGTATTTTGCTTTATCAATCATTTTGGGCTATGGTTAAAAGAAATAAATATTCACAACAGAATGCCATATCACAGTGTTTTTTGTTTTAAGTAATGTCTTTAGTTGTTGCCCACAAGCCATTTACAAACATTATAACATTATAGAAGACTAGACAACACCTTGGAAATACTAATATGGTTGTTTAAAAGTTTATTGTCAGCTAAGAAGTTTAGAAATGCTTGTGAGAAAATAAGGAAATAAACATAGTACCGGGAGCATTTTTGTCACTGCAGGACAGTATTTTTAGTTAAAGCATCTCTCACAGGTGTTGTTAATAGTTGCACTAACATCACAGTGTTTTAGAAGCCCAGTGTTGAATCCATTGGAAAATTAGTGCAAATACTTTTAATGTTTTAAATTTCGGTTTGTGCAAATCAAGGTTTTGGAGTGGTACTTCACTTGTTGCAGTTTTTTGAAATACCTTTACTTCATTTTTAGGTTGCAACCTAAATAAGGGGAAAGATTGTTAGTAAATGTCATAAGCTGCACACTTGCCACAGAGCGTCACTGACCTATGGTAATGGTTTTCATTAAAGAATTATCATAGAAATTTAATTTTTGCAATTAATTTTGAGATGTATACACATCAATTTTTTTTTATTAAAATAGCTTTAACATACTTGTGATAACTCAGAAATCTAGGTTTTCCCACTAAAGAAAAATAGTAGAAAGAAACGGATTTATTTTATTGATTTAATTGAATTATTATTTGTATAAATGTTATGGATTTAGTAAGGTTAGATAGAGATTTAAATGAATGCTTGATTGAATAGATTCTAGCAAGTAATGAAATTCAAGTGCATAGATTAAGGTGTATTCAACATGTGATTAATTTAAAGTAATTGATTGTTCTTTTCCTTGAAATACCTATTTAGGAACAATTATAATTAAAATACTGTAGTACTGGGTATACAGTGAATGCACTTGCAGGCAACTGAGAGAGTGAGTTCATTAACTTGTTGCTTTATTTATTATTATTCGATTTAGGCAAGGATGGATGATTGAAATATATTTTATGTGTTATTATTGTAGGATATAAAGCAGTCTCCTGAGGAATCATATGAAATATATGCAAAACATAGAGACTGTGGCCTAGTTATACAACAAAAAATTAAAATAAAAGCACCAGTGAAGGAACTTCTCATCTGTCCTTTTTTTGAGTGCCCCCATCCTTTTTGGTTGAACTAATTTATTATGTACAGTAATACTGTATACATATTATCACACGGCCTGAAAATACACACTTGGATTTATTGATAACAAGTTCATATTGCATGGTACATTCCTGAAGAGTAAAAAATACTGGTTCAACTAACATTATGGCAGAAATCTACCTCCCAGTATCCAAAGGGCTAGTAAAAGCAGTTATGTCTGACAACATTTTTTGATAGCATACAATATGTTATTATGCTCAACATTTTTTTTAGAACTCTATAATCACCTAAGGTTCATACAGCTTTCCAAGATTCTCAAAGAAAAAGTTGAAGGGTGACCAGCTGGCTTGCACCCAGTTGTGAACTAGTGTCCCACTTTCACAATAATGATATTTGGCAGCTGGTCTGGACCATGCCTTAATAATATCAGACTTTGAAAATAAAAAACAAAAGAGAGCATTACTTAGACAAGAGGTGGAATTTCAAGTCTCTCATTTAGACATGGCTCAACAAAAGCTTGCAGTTTGAATATCAAAAATGACTCTCATTTAGAGAATAATGCTTCCTGATCACCCTCCGTTCAGACTGAGAACCACTTTTTCTGCATCAGTGAAAGACCAAAAATGTCTGGTATCAGGCTGTGGCTGAGTCACATGGATGGATGGCAAGAGTCGAATCCTGGTTTCTTTGTTCTATGGCCTGCACATGTTCACCAATGCATTTTTTTTTTTAATTTTCATTCAGTGTGCCGAACATAATACACACCACAAGTACAGGAAGCAAGGTAAACAATGTGTGTGGTATCACAGTTAATTATTTATTGATGGAAAGTACTTCACTGGTACTGAGATTCTTGAAAGTGTTACTGGGGTGACACCATCAAAATATTGGCATTTCCCACATATGTGGATACCTGGTGAAGAGTGGCTAGCCACATCTTTTTGGTTTCACAAGGTTGAAGGCTATGAGTGGCAAAATCCTCTATATTCTGCAGTCTTTCTATACCATGCAAGGGTGTATGCCACAAACTCAGCATGTTAGAGTTCTGTTTGTAGAATGCTCCAATGCATCCTAAGAATTGCCTCTGCTTGTGATACCCTGGTGCTAAATGTGGTCACAAAGTTCTTTCTAATGCCTGATGGTTAACTCAACCTCTGTTGTGGTACCACTTGACTATCCCTATCTGCATCCTATGCTCTTTGATATGCCCTTTCTATGACATGAGCATTAAACCCTGTTCACTGAATCTACCATGTAGCTCGTTAGCTGTCTGTTCAAATGCAGTGTCCGTACTACACGAATGTCTAACTCTCAGACATTGACTGGTTAGTGTATTCCTGATGGTATGGTCCCCCAGTATACATATCACACAAGTTATCACAATTAACTTTAGCTCTGGAAACCTACCAAAGTCTGATTTTGTGAATATTGAACTTAAAATAGACACAGGTTGCCATATGAATTGATTCACAGTTCACAAAGACACACTACAAGAACATTTAAAAGGTGGCCAAGGGTGCTTCCTTCCCACCCCCACTGAAACCCCAAACATTGTTCACCCTCCACCTCTCCCCCATCTTTCTATATATACTCCATATTGAAAAAAAAAGGTTAATGGCTCCTGCCACTGTACCATGGTCCAACATTCTCTTTTTATCCAATTCTTCTCACTTCCTGGCCACTCCAATGCCCCAAAACATACTTATTGAATAGTTGTGCCACCAACACCATTAAAGGCACTGATCCACAACTGAGGTCTGCAATGTCATTCAAAGACCAAGTTGTCTGGCCCTAACCCTATATCCAGTCCTCCGATACACTATTTATGGCAACAATTGCAGGCTCCTGACTATGCCAGAGCTGGCACCAGCTTTTTACAATCCATCCCTACCTAAACAGTCAGGCTAGTGTTGTCAGTGAAGCAGACTGCAGATTGCTCTGCTTTGCTCCTCCGTCCCTCCTGGACACATGTTTATTGGATGAATGAATGGGAGTAGTGCACATGCCATAGGTTAAGCAAGAAGACAACTGAGCAAGTGTGGTACTCGCTCTTCAGCTATTTCCTTCTGTCAAACTGTGGATCAGGGTCAGAAAGGGAGCCCCAACTAATAAATAAAGGTATTATAGGGCCTTGGAGGTTGGATAAGTGAGGGGGAACTGGATGAAAAGGCAATGCAAACACCTGGAATACAGTAATGCTGAGATACAGCAATTTGTTTTTTTTTAACTAGTGTATGGGAGTATGCTGGGGGGGGCAGTTAACCTGGTCTGTGACTACCCTTGCTCCCCTCTCCACTAAAATAATGGTTTGGTGGTCACAAGTGGGCTAGATACTAAAGAAGTATATTTTGGGGCCTTTGTTGGGTGGTCTAGAAAGGGAAAATGAATTCAAAATAAGATGTTTACTCTTGGGATAGTTCCAAGACCCAGCATTGTTTTATCCTTTTCATAGAGGCATAGGTCAGGAACCATAGGCAAATGAGGAAATGTTATAAAATTCACAAGTATTTTATTATCAATAAAGTAAACAAAAATAAAGATGTACAGGATAGCTGTTCAGGCAGTACAAACAAAAAAATCCATCCTCTGAGACTATCCCTAAAATCTCAGTCTCTCTCTCCTGCTCCCTCTCTCTCTCTCTCTCTCTCTCTCTAGACAAAACCTTGCTTTCCTTATATGAGTTGCTTTTTCCTGGCAATTAAATTCTGCATACTGTTCTTGTAAATTACACCATATGCATTCCACAAAATGTAATAAGGCTGTGTCAATTTATTTCCTGTGAGTAGCCTGAAGGGTGCATTAGTCTTCTTAACTGGTACAATCAATTAAGATATTCAGTCCCAGGGCTGACTTCCTGTTGATAGTTCTGCAAACAAGCTTGTGGAAGTCAAATTGCAGCTGAAGGTTAAACCCAGTGCTCCTGATAAACCCAAATGGCTGTTTGTAATCATTTCAACAATATAATTGTATATATTTGCAAACCAAGGGATCTCAGTTTCACATAAAGATTCACATATTTTGTAACCACATAGAAGCAAGGGAAGAAAGAATGAATAGAAAGAACAAGTGAAGGAAGGAGAAAGTGGGAAATTATAGGACCATCAGAGTGATCAATTCATTTATGCCACAATGCAAATTTGATTGCACAATCAGACAGGCAAGAAATAGACAAGTGACAGAATAGGAGATAACAGAATAGATTCTTGCTTTTAACTCCCACTGCATAACAAATGGGACATGGCCTTACCCAGCCCTGTCACATAACCCCCACAAGAGGTAACATGTTTTTCTTCTTAAAAAAAACAAAGGTTTCAAAAACTCTTTATTTCTCTTTAGCATTACCTTATAATATTTATAGTTCTTTGCATATGCAGTATCCCTTTTTAATGACACCTTCACAGCAAACATTTCAGTTAAGCACATGTTTTTAAACTTTCTGAATTCTCATTTCCTGAACAATATCTTAACAGAAAATCAGCACTGACATTCTCTTTTCTGGATTTGTGCATCACTTTGAATTTAAATGACTGTAGTGCAAGGCACCACCTTGTGATTATGGAATTTTTCACCTTTATTTGGTTAAGCCAATATGGAGGGTTATGATCTGTTATAACCTTGGACCCTGGCTATCCCTCACAGGCAATGTCTGCTTGTCAGTTTGCTTAGTAGGTAGAGCACTCGCCTCTGAGGCCGGGAGATCAGAGGGATGTGGGTTCAGTTCCCACATCTGACACTTGTGTTAATATCCCAATACTGACACTGTAGTGCAGCATGAGAGGGGTGCTGCACTTCTGAGCTGCCATCTTTCAGATGAGACGTTAAACCGAGGTCCTATCTGCCTGGATTTGTGGTAATTCAGGTGGATGTTAAAGATCCCATGGCACTTATCGAAAAGAGTAGGGGATTTTATATTAAAACTTAAAAGTAAAACAAATACATAATAGTGTTACATCACACAAAATCATAATGCAGAAATGAAAGTAAACATAAATAAGTATTACATCATACATTAGATACAAAAAATGCATATTCATTGTCCCAAAACATATTAATAAATGCTAACTCCCCCCCCAAAAGAGTAGGGGGTTTTCTCATATGGACTACAGAAAAAAAAACATAAAATGCGAACAGTATAATGATAACTATATAAATATACATAGGTATCAAAAAAATGTATATATTACATTCAGATATACCAAGAACAACCTATCCCATGACCGAAAACATAGCCACTGATATAAAATGATTTCCCCCTCACTAAAGCAGAGGGGGAAGTACACATTAGATATAGAATATCCAATAAACAGCAACAGATCCTAAAAAAACACATTAGTTCATACTGTCACAATACCAAAGAAGGATTTCATAAATAATAGAATCAATGTATCTCCCCCCCCAACGCAGAATCCTCAATAAGGTCTTCTCCATACAAAAACCACTAGTCATAAATTGCAAACATATGCCCACTTTAATACCCCCTCTTACCAATACTTTAAGGCACTCATACCCAAATGACATCTTTCTTGAAGTAATCTCTTCCCTCAACCCGTATCTAACCACGACATCTTTCTCCACCATACCCAATAAAGATCCTGATGCACCCTTTCCCTTTCTAGCAACTGCCACTTCAAGATATCTTTTTTAATACTCTGCACAATCTGATCTTCTGTCTTCATCTGCTTCCAAAGTGTTAAACAGCAAAGTGCCAGCCAAAGCTGATACCCTATAAACCCCATTAAGAGCTTTATAGTGATATTATCATAAATTGCCCATGCTCCGGGCAACACTCCTTCAGTCCAAATATCAACTGACTGCACCTTAAAAGGATTCAATGGCCAGACCTTATGAAAGACAGACCAAAAGGACTTTACAAAGGGACAGTCATAGAAAAAATGAGATAAAGATTCTACCATACCCAAACAGGTTTCTTCCCTAGGACAATATCTCCCAGCCAGTTCTTTACGTTTCAAGCTCCCCTTTACACCCAGTTTTTTATGCAGACAAAGCCACAGAAAATCCCATATATATTTAGGGATCATTTTACTTGATAATAATTTTAATTTTACGTGTTGAACAGCCATGGGCAGATCTAAAAACCAGGGATCAGCATAAAAAACATCTTGAATAACCCCAAAATATAATTGTTTTCTAGATTTCATACATATGGCCTGTTTTGTAAGCCTCCGAGACTTCAATTTCCCAAACAACCCTTTAAAATGTCCAGGGAGCTGGGACACCCAAGTCTGACGAGGCAAGACCTCTGAAATAACCCACTTATCAGTTAGGAAACCAATCACATCATCTACCCATGGGGACCATACCTTAGGCTCCCCTTTCAACAGGGGGGTCACATTATAAGAAAGAAATGTGACATAAAAAAACCTACTGGGTTCAGCATTACCACTCCACCTTCCTCAATCGGCAAATAAGTAATACCCCTCTTTACTGGGTTCAGTCTACTCCCCCACAAGCACGAAAAAAACACAGATATAAAGAGGTTTCCAAAAGTGAGTGGGGGGGGGGGTAGACTGCTGCCAGGAACAAAAAATAAGGCACCAAAAATGTTTTTATAAGATAAATCTGCTTTGCTTTGGTCATTTGCCACCAATTCCACTGAGTCACCCTATCCTTAGCTACCCCCAACTGTGTTTCCCAAGTATATCTAGGAGCATCCTGCCCACCAAAATATATCCCTAAAATCTGTCTATAACCAGTTTCAATGGGGATCTGCCAAATTAAGGCAACATCAACCGCATCATATACCACCGGCAATATTCCACTCCTTAATGGATTAATAGAGGAACCAGAAATTCTCGAAAAAGTATCTAATACCAACAGGGCTGCAGTCGCCGAAGATCTGTCAGCCAAAACCAATACCAAATCATCCATATATACTACTGTTACAATAGGGACATCCTCACAACCTACAGATAAGCCAGTAATCCATGGGCCCCATTAAGTGCGTATAGTAAGGGTTTAATGACAACACATACAACAATGGGCTAAGAGGACAGTCCTGATGTACCCCCCTATGCACCATTATCCTACTCCCTATCCAACCATTAATACTTGGAACTAAACTTATATTCTTATAACATGTTTGTAACCATGCTATGTACTGTGAAGGGAACCCATAGCCCTGCATCACTTCCCAAAGATATGTATATTCTATATGATCAAAAGCTTTGTGCTGATCTAAACAAATTAGATGACCAAACACCTCTTGTGAGGCACCCTTCAGCATGATTTCTCTTAGAAGGATGAGAGCATCCTGTACCCGCCACTGTATTGGGAAGGATGAATCAAGGCATCCAAAACCCCACGTAATCTATTTCCCAAGACTTTCATTAATATTTTATAATCTGTATTTTATAATGTCAGAGGTCTCTAATTATCCAAATCACCTCCCTCCCCTTTTTTATAAATTAATAACAATAGGCCTGTCAGCATGCTCTCAGGAAGTTTCCCTGACTGCAACCTTCCATTAAGTACTTCCCTCAATTCTATTCTCAAAACTTCCCAAATTACTTTATATACTTCATGGGGTAACCCATCTGAACCTGGTGCAGTCCCTGCCTTCAAGGCCCATATAACTGACTTAAGTTCCTCCAAGGATAATGGCACAGTCAGTAGATTTCCCAAACCCGGAGACAACTGAGGTAGTTTATAATCCTTTAACCAAGACTGTATTGAAATGAGTGGCAAGGGTGTACTACTAAAAGCTTTAGAAGCATAAGTATGAATTTCTGACAAAATACATGCACTTGAAATAACTCTACCCCCTGAGCAGTATTTAAATATATCATAACACGAGACTCAGTAATGGAACTGGCAGTTTCAAATGGCAAAGTCTCCCCCTTTGTCCCAGAAATCCCGTACTTATGATTTTTCTCTATTTCACTTAAAATGGTCCGTTGTAGACAGGCCAACTCAGCCTTTAAACCCTTAATCCTATCTTGACATCCCACTCCCTTGTCGGAAATTGGACAAGATAACTATCGTTCCTCAAATACCTCATTTTATGATGCTTCAGTTTACCATTTATATGACCTATTTTTTAAAATACACCCTAATCTCACCTTTAGTATCCTCCCACCACTCATTCAAATTGTCATATAAGAAAAAAACTGACTGACGGGCAAGCAAAACAGCATGCAACCCCTCTTTTATGCCTGGAATATTCAATAAGGTAACATTTAATTTCCAGACCCCTGGTCCTCTTTGATCCTCCAGCATATCCCCTACCCTAAGTTTCAACAATAAGTGATCAGAAGTAGCCACATCCTGCAGTTTCTTAGATTGAACCAATAATCCAGGGAAAGAAAAAATAATCAATCCTGGATGCCCTAGGCCCACGAAGTAAGTATTCTGATTACCATTTGGTGAAGACCCAAAACATCCACAAACCAGCCTCCCGTACACCCTGTGCCAAACATAATGCATCACAATAAACTTTCTTCCCCTTATCAGCCAATGGCCCCGAGGGTAAGGTACAATTAAAATCACCCCCTAAAATAAGGGGAAAGGAGATATACAAAAAAGGAAAAATAGACTTAAATAAAGCCACCTTATCGCATTTATTCTGGGGAGCATAAATGTTAAGTAACCAAATAAGGGTATCCCCCCACTTTATATCCAAAAGCAGGACCCTACCTTCCACTATCTCTATATAATGCATCACTTTAACATGAGATATAAAAAAAAAAATCCCAACCCCACTACATAAATCCTACCCCTTGGACCAAAAACAGTCCCCCCACACCCAACCTTTTGTAGCGGCATCTAATTCCTCCAGAGAATGCAAACGTACATCTTGAAAGAACACACAATCCAAATTTTCATGCAAAAACTGAAAAAATGTGTTTCGCCTCTTCTCTGGGGATTTAATGCTATTAGCATTAAGAATGCCACCGAAATTGTAAAGGCACCATCATTTAACCCAGACATCTCACTTTACCTTACTCGAGGCTCTTGTCACCCTACCACTTATACCATCCTGAGGCCTTGATTCAGTTTGTCCCACCGACATAATCTGTGAGAGAGATTGTGAGAGAGATACTGCCTGTTCCTCCCTGTAAGTCCTCCATCAGCACATAAATGGATTAGGGTCTGCCAGGGAGGGATAGAGGTAATGGAAGTGGTTTTCTTTACTCCCTTAGTTTTCCATTTTACCTGTTTACCCTTTTCCCAACCACAATAGTGAAATCCTCTACCCTGTACTGTAAGATGGGAGGGAGGGAGGAGTCCTTTACTAGCTTCTGCTGGATCACCTGTTTCAATAAGGTTAGAGGACTGAGATGTGGGACCTGGGGTCACATGAGAGGCAAGGGCTATTGCAGCCTCAAAGGCCTGATTTCACCACTTTTCTCACCACAGGGCCTCCATTTCCTAGTTTTCCCCTGAATCCTGTCCCTGTTTTACTGCTACTCTAATAAAATGATCATGTACCCCAAAATCTGCTTTCTCTGTGTTTTGGGCCGACACAGGGCATGATGCAAAATCATGGCCTATTTTCTCACAAAGATTACACTTCACCTGCTGGAAACAGTGAGCACTTGGGTGCCCCATCTCCCCACAGTGAACACATTTTAAAACGTCACAGTTAGTACTGATGTGCATCTTAGAACCACACTTAAAGCATACCCTGGGCTGACCTGGCTAAAACAGAAACACCTTATCTTTTCCCAAAAAAAATCAATTAGGCAGAAGGATAAGATGTGTATCCGTAGTGTATAACTTAACCCTAAATTTCCAGCCCCCATTCCAAAACCCTTCATTATCTAGAATAGGGACTGGATTACCCTGAATATCACATTTTTTCCCCAACCAATGCATAATATCAACAACATTAACCCCTTCATTTTGAAACAGAATAGTAATGACCCAGAAAGGTTGCTTCCTAAGGGGAAATACAATAATGTCAGACCAGAGAGGATTAGTTTTCAAATTTAAATATCGACACCAAAATGTCTCTAATAAAGCAGGCATCTGAAAACGTATATCAAAAGAATATCCCCCTTGAACATGTATCAGGGCATAAACCTCTGCTGGAGTAAACCCCATGCTTTGTTTAAGCAGTATTTTCCCCATGTAGAAACGATCCGGGGGATTTTCCCTAGGTCTCACATATCGCAACTTTATGGCATTGTACCTTTTAGCCTGTTCCACAGTCTGATGGAAATGGCTAGCGTACGTGGGCCTAGCCTGGGCCTCTGAAGCCGGGGGCTGCTCTACTCCACTCTCCCCAACCTGCGCCCCATCCCCCAGGATGTCACAGGGGGAGCTTTAAGGGGGAGGACTCTAGGGGGGGTAAACCATCACGGACTTCTGCCATTCCTGCAGCAAAGTAGAAGACATAGTACTTATCTCCACCTCTGGGTTATCTGACACACCAGCAGTCCCTTCAGCCAGTTTCCATTGACCTCCAGACACAGGGACCCAACCTGCCTCGTGCAGGGCCCTCTCTGGTGACCAGGAAGCATCCCACTCTGTCCCCCAAGGACTCGCCTACCATCATGCCATCCACCTTAGCCTTCTCCGTGGGTGCATACAATTTTATTGAGCCTTCCAATAAGGCTGCACTCGGGGAAGTGGCATCCCGCTTCCACTTCCAATCCTCCTCATTCTTTTGCTTCCTTCCTTCATTCGCTAAGAGCTCACTCACATGCAATAATTCCTCTTCCAGGCAGCACCGTTTCTCCACCAAACTTAAAGGCTGCTCCGGATGCTCTACAGGGGGACCGCTGTCTCGGGCGATGTGCTGGCCACCCATTGGGTGCATCCCAGCCGCCTCCACAGTGGATCTCTCCTCCTGGGGAACTTCCATAATTTTCAACTCCTGGGCCATCGTAGTCTTGTCCAGCAAACCTTACTCCTCCAAAGCTCATCTCAGAATGACCACCAGATGCGGTGTCAGGGGCCCCCTACTGAAACAGTAAGGGGAATTTCCATGGTGTCCTGGCCAAATTTCCCTTATTCACTAAAAATACCATCAACAGCTTAATCTGGTCCAAGGTCAGTTGGCATTCATCTGTTTCCCTCTTCCCCAGATTGTGCCTGAAAATAGGCAGGATTTGTCTAGTGCACTTACCCAGGCAAGAAAAACTAAATAAATAAAAATAAAATAAAATGTAGCCTTTCGCTCTGGCCAGAGTTTGATTCTATTACTGCTTGGCAAGTCTGGATCCCATTTTGAAATTATTTGATGTATTTTCTTGTTATGCATTATATATTGTCATTTGAAAATCTATAAAACAAAGTTAAAATAAATAATCACATTTGCAGCATAAAACAACATCACTCATCACTTTCTAACTGCACTGAAATGAATAGGACCCATTCATTGCAGTGAGCCATTCATTCAATGATGGTGTTATCTTTAATCAAAACTTCTTTGTTTTTAGTAGTTTTACTTTTTCTGCAAGGTCTTTTTAGCCACACCATCATGAAATCTTACGGGTATTGGTTTCAAATCCCCAATAATTGGTGTTTGCAGTGTTTTAGTCCCACCTACCAAACCCTATGGTTGTCAACTTTTAAGTGCCTCTGGAAATGGCAGTTTGAGGAGTATACCAGCTTCCACCACCAATATCCATTTCTGGAGGAATTTTAAAGTTGACTCCTTAGGGTCTGTGAGGGTGCAGCTAAAAAAGACCTAGACAGAAAAAAGTATGAAAAAAATATTTAAAAATCAAAGTATTGAATTAAAGACAGAACCCTCATTGAAATGAATGGCCCATTATTAGAAATGTGCATGATTCATTTCAATAGGATCAGCAGTTGGAGGAGCAGAGTACTGAGGGACATTTAGGAGTCAGTACTGAGGGACAGAGGAGCTGTGATGTGGGACAGAGATGGATGCCAGTGCACAGCCAGCTGCTGGCCACTGTGGCGGGCCATTCCAGTCTCCCATTGGAGTGGCAAGCACCCAACCAGCTGCTTGCCACCAAGATGGGCCATCCTGGTCCCCTCACAGGAGTAGGAATAGGAGTCAGACTAAGCAGTGATTTGGCCCACCTCCCAGAGGGGGCATCCTTAGAGGAGCTGCACTCAGTAGAGATCATGCCTGCCCCCTGAGTGAGAAGAGGGGCATTTGTATAGGAGCCATGCTCAGCAGCAATGCAGCCTGCTCCCCTCAAGAGAGGTGGTATCTCTACAGGAGACACATGGACAGCAATCCAGTCCATCAAGTCTCGAAAAGAATGGCATTGCTGTACAGGCAAGGATAGCAGCAGTAGAAAGAGGGAGGTGGTGTTGCCTTTGTATAGATCACTGGTAAACCCCACCTAAAGTACTGTGTCCAGTTCTGGAGAGCACATCCCTGGAAGGACATGGTGAGGCAGGCCAGAGAAAGCTAACTAAAATGGTGTAGAGTCTGCATCAAAAGCCCTTTGAGATGAGAGTAAGGGACCTCAATATGTACACCCTGTAACAGATGAGGGAAAGGGAGATATAATAGAGACCTTTAAATACCTCACAGGGTAAATAAGGTGAGAATATTTTTCAAATGAAAAGGTGCTTAAGAACAAGGGGCGTGCTATGAAGCTGGAGGAGTAGATTCAGGAGATGTGAGGAAGTACTTTTCACAAAAGAGTGGTGGATTCCGGAAACAGCCTTCCAACAAAGGTGGTGGGGGTAAAAACAGTGGTGGGGTTCAAGAATGCATAGGATAATCCAGCCCAGTGGTACAGAGGACTGAGGCAATATGAGCCTTACCTCTTCCCACACCAGTGACCCAAGTTCAGAAATGAGCTTGAGTTACTGAAGTCGTGACCAGGCGGGAAGGCTTGGGGAGGATGATGTGGCCACATGGCAGCTCTTCACTCCCAGAGTGGGAGGTGAAGTCTTCCTGGGGCTTGCCTGCCACTGAGTAGAAGCTTGGCAGCACATCACACAGATGGGGGTTGACACTAGGCCAGGGAGGCAGAATGGGGTCACTGGTTGCAGAGCATATGTAAGCCTCCACATCTATGCTCTACTGTGTCACAGGCCCAGGTAGTAAGGGAGAAAATGGGAGGAGAAATGTTGTAACCAGGGCACAATGAAGCACTGCCTGGGGTGCCAAGACCCGGCCCGCCTGAATACCAATTAGAGGATGGAGAGTTGGCTGAGGTATGCAGCCAGCCATCGAGTGCATGAGGACAGGGCTGGTAGCCACCTAGTTCCAGCCAGGAGGATAAAAACCTTTATAGAAAAAAATAATGCATGGGATAAGTACAAGGGAATCAAAGTGGAATGTAAGGAGGAGGAGAAAGAACTGTAGATCAGTCATGGTTTGCAGTAATAGTGTATGTAGGGAGAAGTGGGCAGACTGGATTGGTCAAGCGGTCCTTCTCAGACATTAAATTCAGTGTTTCTATGGTCAATTAGATTCATCTCAGCTGAAGTTTGTCAAGGTTTGAATGCAATCTGAATCACTTGTTTTGCAGGTTGTGACATGACCTGTCCACCATAAGAAGTGCAACTCACTTACTTGTAGCTCAGTGGCACACTGAATGTACATTTTTTTAGCAGACAAAGAATCAATGGCTCAAATCCTGACAGGGATTCAAACATTTTTTTTTGTAAAATGGAAACCCATTTAAGTGGCACTTCATGGTGGTGTGCAGTTAGAATAGTAGATTATATGAGAAGCAAATTTAGCTAAAAACAATTTGTGAAGGTAAATTACCTCCTGGGATTAGACTCCCAGTCAATTTGTGAAGGTAAATTATCTCCCGGGATTAGACCCCAAGTCACAAGTTTTTCAGGTTGTGACTTCCCTTCTGCAAGATGGTCCAGGGATGTGACCAGAAAAGTGGCGAAGTCAAGGCCCAGAGGGAGCTGAGATGGTGCAGGAATTGTGGGGGGTGGGGGTGGGGAGAAAGACTGTTTCATATACATCAGGGAGAAAAGGAAGTGCAAGGAGACAATAGTGAAGATAAAAAGGGTGGGAGTGGACAAAAGGAGGAGGAACAGGTAGAAGCACTGAATGAATACTTTTGCTCAGTGTTCACAGAAGAAAGGGGACTGCTGCCACCATGGGCTGGGGGGACAGGGGAGAGGAGGCACAGATGGAAGAATTGAGAGAGGTAGAGTCCTAGAGGGACTGAGGGCACTGAAGGTAGACAAGGCACCAGGGCAGGATGGGATCCACACCAGGGTGCTGAGAGAGATGGTGGAGGTGTTGGCAGAGCCACTGGTAGATCTGTACACACCTCACTGGAGTTGGGATATGTGCCACTGAACTGGAAGATGGCCCATGTAGTGCTGTTACACAAAAGCAGACCAAGGGACAAACTGGGTAATTATCATCTAGTAAGTCTCACCCATATGTGTGCAAACTCATGGAAATTATACTAAAGGAAAGACTGGTGTCAATCCTGGAGGACAACAGCTTCCAGGATGTGAGGCAGCATGGGTTCATTTCAGGGAAGTCTTTTCAAACTAACCTGATACAATATTATGACGGAGTGACAGGTGAGCTGGATAAGGGTCATGCGGTGGATGTTCTTTACTTGGACTTCAGCAAGGCCTTTGATTCAGTGCCTCCTGGGTGGCTTTGGGGAAAGCTAACTGGTGTAGCAGTAGGGGCAAAAATGACAAATTGGATTACAAGCTGGCTAAGTGGGAGAGGATGCAACAGGTGGTGGTGGGAGGGGAGCTCTCAACTCCGGAGCTGGTGATTAGTGGGGTGCCACAGGGTTCTGTGCTGGGACCAGTATTATTGGGCTCTTCTTATCAGACATTGCACACGGGTGGTGAGCAAGGTAAGTCTGTTCACAGACGACACCAAAATGGGAGCAGTGGTGGATGGATTGGGGGGATGGCAGCAGCTGCAGAGGGACCTAAGCAAGCTAGAAGAGTGATCAGAGAGGTTGTAGCTGGGGTTCAGTGCAAAGAAATGTAAGGTTATGCACTTCAGGGCAAAGAACCCAATAAGAGAATATTGGCTGGGGGGGTTAAGCTGGGGATCACTGAGGAAAAGAAAGACCTGGGAAAGTGGTAAGTGGGACCATGAGCAACACTGCCCAGTGCAGGAAAGTGGCTACAAAAGCAAACAAAATGCTGGGGTGCATAGCAAGGGTTTTTTTGTCCAGGTGAAGAGAGGTGATCTTGCCCTCTACAGGTCACTGGTAAGGCCACACTTGGAGTATTGTGTGCAGTTTTGGATGCCACACCTGAAGCATGATATCAGGCTACTGGAGGGGGTGCAGAGGAGGGCAACAAAGATGATATATGGAATGGAAGGGAGAAACTATGAGAGCAGGCTGGGAGACCTGAATTTGTACACTCTGGAGGACAGAAGGGACAGGGGGGACATGATAGAGACATTCAAGTATCTGAGGGGAATCAATAAGGATAGGGCAGATGGGATCTTTAAGCTATGGAGAGGAGGGACACCAGGGGTACGCACGCTAAGAATAGTAGGGTGAAGATTTCAGAGGAAATGAAGAGACACTATTTCATGGAGAGGGTGGTAGCAAAATGGGCGCACTATCAGAATGGGTGGTATCATGTAAATCTGTGAACATCTTTAAAAGGGCATGGGACAGGAAACAAGGGAGAGTGAGGGTGGGGGAGGTGGGGCGGCAGTAGGATGGCAATGGAGAGGGGGTGGGACAACTGCAAACTAGGGGTGCTAGCTGCACCCTCGAACAGACTTAGATAGACCGGGTTGTCTATTTCTGCAGGCACATTCATATTTTCTTCTGCAATATAAGAAATGCAACTCAGTTATCTGCAACTCAGTGACACATTGATTGTGTGTTTGCTTAGAAGGCAAATGGCCAAGATTCAAATTCAGGTAGACATATTTTGAATCCTGGAAGGACCTTAAACCTTTTTCAACTTTTTGTAAGATGGAAACCCACATGAGTAGTGATTTATGGTGTTGTGGAGAGGAATAATAATTATATGAGAGTAAATTTATCTAGGAACTGCAATCTGTGATGGTAACTCACCTGCAGGAATTAGATGCCCCGTCTCCTGTTTTGCAGGTGTACATAACCTCTACATCATAGGAACTGCAACTCACTAATCTGCAGTTCAGTGGCACACTGAACATGTGTTTGCTTAGCAAGCAAAGGATCAGTGTCTGACATCTGAGGAAGGACTTATACAGATATGCCCTACAGAATGAAGTGCAGTGTCACATGTTTACTGCATCAGAAAAGGGATTAACACTCATTGAAATTGCATTGTTTACTCTAGTAACTTTACTGCAGAATGCTGCAGTGCTGCGCTTCATCCTGGAGGGCTTCACTGTACATTTTTTTCAAATTGTTTTTGTTAAATGGAAACTCACTTTGTGGCAATTCATGGTAGTGTGAAGTTGGAATATCGTTTTATATGAACATACATACGAACATATGTGAAGCCAGCAGAAGAAAGCCATTTGTTCTATCTAGTCTGCTCATATTGCAGGGTCCACAGCTGAGCTACTGACCCTGCCCTTCTCTCCACCTTCTAACCTTTGCATCCTCCTTCCATGATCCTTACCTTCCCCATGCCTATTCCAGACCCTCTTGAAGCTGTTACCATCCTCAATGAGACCACATCTTCTGGCAGTGCATTCCAAGTGTCCACCACCCTTTACGTGAAGAAATGCTTCCTAGCCTGCCTCCTAAACCCCCCTCCAGCTTAAGACTGTGATCCCTCATGTTTTGGTTGCCACTTAGCTTAAAGAGACACTCCTTATCCACCTTATGTATCCCTTTCAAGTACTTGAAGGTCTCAATCATGTCCCCCCTCTCTCTCTCTCTCCTGTCTTCCATGGAGTACATGTTCAGTACCCTCAATCTCTCCTCATATGCCTTACCCTGCTGGCCCACCATCATCTTTGTAGCCCTCTTCTGGACCTTCTCCAGCAGGTTAATGTCCCTTGTGAGGTGTGGGCACCAGTACTGAACTCCATACTCTAGATGTGTCCTTACCAGTCACCTGTACAAGGGCAGTATAACCTCCTCTCTCCTACAGCTGATCCTCCTAGCTATGCATCCAAGCATCTTGTTTCCCCTTGCTGCTGCTTTCTTGCACTGTGTGTAGTGCTTCAGGTCACTAATGAACATCACTCCCAGATTCTTCTCCTCCTCTAATGCAGATACCTGGACTCCATCCGGTTAGTGCTCTGTCCTGGGATTCTTGGCTCCAGTGTGCATAACTTTGTATTTCTTGACATTGAAGTCAAGCTGCCAGATCCTGGACCATCTCCCCAGCTTTTCCAGATCATCCTGTAAGTCTTGTATTCCTATAGCTGTGTCCACTCTCCTACAGAGCTTAGCACTGTCCATGAATAGGCACATTTTGCCCTTAATGCAATCCCCAAAGTCATTGATGAAGACATTGAACAACACCGGCCTGATCACCTAGCCCTGCGGGACCCCACTTTTCACCTCACTGGTGCCAGATAACTCTCCTCCCACAACCACCATCTGAGTTCTGTCCCTAAGCCAGTTTTCAAACCCATTGGGCCATCTTTTCCCCAACCCTAAGATCCGCCAACTTCCTGACCAAGCTTTTGTGGGGCACAGAGTCAAAGGCCTTGCTGGAATCCAGATAGAGGATGTAAGTATACAAGTAAATTCAGCTAAGAAAACAATCTGAGGAGGCAAATCACATGGAAACATACAAGTTGTCAGCAGAGAATGACCTCTTGGCCCACCTAGTATGCCCAGTTTTCCCTGCCTACTGTACCACCACAGACCCTACTCAATCTCCCGGTCATCTCCTCCCCTTGCCTTACTACAAAGGTTCCCTTCTGTCAGTCCCATGCATGCTTGAATCCCATCACCTGTTTGGCACCCACAACCACTGCTGGAAAGCTGTTCCAGGCATCCACCACCCTTTCTGTGAAGAAGTATTTCCTCTGAGCCTTCCCCCCCCTTTAGCTTCATAGCATGACCCCTTGTCCTCAAGCTTCTTTTTCCATGGAAATGCTACCTTCCTGTACCTTTTAAATACCTGTTAGGTATTTGAATGTTTCTATCATATCCCACCTTTCCCTCCTGTCCTCCAGAGAGTATGTATTCAGTTACTTGAGTCTTTCCTGATAGGGCTTTTCATACAGGCCCTACACCATTTTGGTAGCCCTCTTGTGTACCTCCTCCACCTTATCAATGTCCTTGCAAAGGTGGTGCCTTAAGAACTAGACACAGTACTGGAGGTGAAGTCTCACAAGTGATCTGTACTGGGGTAATATTACCTCCTTCTTCCTACTGGTGATATCCCTCCCTATGAACCAAAGCATCCTGCTAGCCTTCCCCACTATCTTATCGCAATGCTTGACTGCCTTCAGGTCATCAGAAATGATTACCCCAGGTCCATTTCCTGTTTGGTGGTTGCCCATACTTTCCCTCCAATTTGGTACATAGCCCCCAGGCTTCTGTGCCCCAAGTGCATGATTTTGCACTTTTCTGCATTGAAACCCAGCTGTCAAACCCCTGATGATTCTGACAACTTTTTCAAATCATCCCTCACCCCGCCATGTGTCTACTCTAGTGCAGATTGTTGTGTCATCCACAAACAGGCATACTTTCCTTTTAGCCCTTCAGTAATATCGCAAATAAAGCCATTGAAGAGTACCAAGCCAATTACTGAGCTTAGAGGCACCCTGCTGGTCACCTTGCCTTCTCCAGAATAGATACCATTTACCACCACCCTCTGACGTCTGTAGCTTAACCAACTCTTTTGCCCAGCCAATTACTTTTGACCACTCCCAATAGGCCAGCTTGTTCACCAGTCTTCTATGTGAAACAGTGTTGAGAGTCTTACAGAAATCCAGGTAGGCCATATCTACCACTCCTTCCTGATCCATTACCTGGTCACCCAGTAAAAGAGCTCGATCAGGTTTGTCTGGCAAGACCTCCCTCTGTGAAACCATGTTGTCTTGGATCCTGTAATCCACTGGTTATAAGGTATTCAACTATCCTTTCCTTCAGTAGTGTTTCCATTACTTTGTCCACTACCAGAGTTAGACTGACAAGTCTATAATTTCCTACCTCCCTCTGTTCCCACTTCTGTGAAGTGGGACTACATCTGCCCTTCTCCACCTGTTTCTAATGATAAGTTGAACAGAGTTGTCAGAGGTGCAGCCAGCAACTATTTGAGCCCTCAGTATCTTTGGGTGCACCCCATCAGGTCCCATTGTCTTTTCTACTTTTAATTGTGCTAGTACCTTGAGGACTTTCTCCTCTGTAAATGGACTGGTGTCCATCTCCCTACCATTATGACCTTATCCCTTACCTTTGGCTCATCACCTACTCCTTCTTCTGTAAATACAGAACAAAAGTATTTGTTCAATATGTCTGCCTTCTTTTGGTCTTCCTCCTTGCAAACCCTTCTTCCCCTTTTATCCTTACTATTCCCCCTTTTGTCTTCCACTTATATATCTAAAGAAGCTTTAACCCTTCTTTTACTGCTCTAGCAATATTCTCCTCTGTTTGTGCCTTTTCATGTCTAACTGCCTTCCTTGTCTCCTTTGTTTCTCCTGGTAGTTTCACTATCTTCCTCATTCTTTTGTACTTTTTAAATGCTAGTTTTTTTTTACTCTTACTTTTTTTCTCTGTCTTTAGAGAACAATAGCTGTCTCTTTTTCTCTTGCCCTTGTTAACCTGCCTGAAACAATGATTTGTTGCTTTTCAATGCTCCCCTATATTTTTGCCCATAGTTCCTCAATTCCCCAGATCCTCACTCCCAGCCAGGACATCCCTAAGACATTCTCCCATTTTCCTGAAATCTGCTCTCCTGAAGTCCTGGACCTCATCTTTGTGCAGCTTGGCTCTAATCGGTTCCACCAACTGTGAGTAGAGCTCCAGATGCCTGTTTTGAAAGTTGTGACATAACCTCTACATCATACAGTAGGAACTGCCTCTGACTTACCAGCAGCTCAATGGCATACTGAATGTGTGTTTACTTAGTAGGCAAGAGATCACTGGTTCAAACCCTGGCAGGAATATAAACTTTTTTTTTTGTAAAATGGAAACTCACTTGAGTGGAGATTCATGATGGTGTGGAGTTGGAATAGTAAATTATGTGAGAATTAAATTTAGTTAAAAATAATTTGTGAAGGTGTACCAACTGCTGGATTAGATCCCCAGTTGTCTGTTTTGCAGGCTGTGACAAAATCTCTACGTCATAGGATTGCAACTCTCTAAGATGCAGGTTCAGTGGCACACTGAATGTGTGTTTGCTTAGCAGACAAAGGATCAGTGTGGCACATCTAAGCAGGATTTAAGCATTTTTTGTAAAATGGAAACTCTGGTGCTTCATGGTGGTGTGGAGTTGGAATAGTAAATTTACATTATATACCCCCCATCTTCTTACAGATAGCCACCATCCCAGTTCTTAAGGACAATCCTTTTGGGTGCTTAATAAAATTATGACTGTCAAGCCAAATTCTGCTGAGTTGCCAGGTGAAGGGATTACTTTTCTGTGGTTGAGGTATGTCAGCTAGCCCCGGGAGCAGGTAGCCCCCTCAGCAAACCAACACATAAATTTCTCCCTCCAGTGTTAGCCAGTCAGGGATGGAGTTCTGGTCTACCTCAGAGTGGAGGGCAAGTTGCACAACCCAGTAATAGAATTTCAAATTAGGAAGTGATAGGCCACCTTTAGTCATAGGCATCTGCAATATAGCTCTTGAGATCCTGGCTTTTTTCTCTACCCAGATGAATCTAGTAAGGATTACATTGAGGGATTGAAAGAACTTTTATGGCACTCGTATGGGTAAGTTTTGGATGAGGAAGAGACACTTAGGAAGTACATTCATTTTAATGGTATTGATACATCCAATTAAGCTGTAGGGGAGGCCCATCCATCTTTCACAATCATGATGGATCGAATTCAGAAATTTGCCATAGTTTTCTAGAAATAATGCTGACCCAGGCTTAGAAATGTGAATACATAGATATTTCAACATTCCTATCACTTTCATATCCAGTGCGTTATTATCTAAATGAGTATGAGGCCCAGGACCCACTGGTAGTATCTCACTTAGGCCAGTTAATCTTGTGACTGGAAATTTTACTGTACTTTCTTAGTGGGTGGTGCTCCCTAGGGTGGCCCTGCTCTGAGTTGTCAAGAAATGTTATACAATGGCAAGAAAGAATCTTGGACTGTGATTGGTCAGTTTGGGGCTGGACCCATGGCGTTATCCAGCATGATACCACAGGTCTAGTCTCAACACTGTGAACAAATATAGATGACCTTATAGAGCGTTTTTCCATCTCCTCTTAAGAAACAAAAATATTTATTCACACTAATAAAAACATTCTTTAAAATTATTTTTTTTATTTTATTTATAACAACAATCCATTGTATAATAGGAATAATGCATTCCAGGGTGTGTATCATTTGGGATAATGCCATGCCTGGGGCATTGGATGCACTTGGCCTGCGGCCTTGTGCCCAACCCCCCAGGCTTGGTGTTACCCCTGCACGACACACACCCTGTCATACATTATTCCTTTATTAGGAGATCGTCAGCTAATAAGGGTAATTTAAAACTACTATTGCCTGATTGAAAGGCAGTAATGAGATTGTCTGAGCATATTGCCACTGCTAAAGGTTCAAGGTACAGTACATATAGCAGTGGAGACAGGAAAACGTAACCCAAACTGAATATTTTAAGCACAGCAAACATGTACTCCCAGTTCACATGGTCAATTGCTATTTCAGCACCAAGGGCTAAAACTGGTGCCCGACCCAGTCGGTACATCCCCAACTCAAATGACATTTAATGCTTTACACACAATATGTTCACCCTGATGCCTCTGTATGAATCCTGCCTGATCAGGGTGTACTATGGTAGGTAGAATCTTTTCTAGTCTGTAAGCAAGTACCTTCACTATAATCTTATAATCAGCCATGATTAGCGAAATGGGCCTGTATGATCTACGTTGCTTTGGGTCTTCCAGGCTTAGGCAAAACAGTTATTACAGTAGACCACATGAGGGGTAGAATTCAATTAATTAAACTTTCATCAATCATATCAAATAAAGGTTCCTTTAGATCTGTGCTAAATGTCTTGTAAAAAATCAACAGGAAATCCATCAAGGCCAGGAGCTTTCTCACCTTTAAGATGTTGTGTTGCACCATGACCTCCTCCCAAGTCATGTCAGCTTCAACAGTGGCATTCTGCTGTGTGGTGATGCCCTGTAGAGGGGTATTGTCCATGAAATGTTGTCTATTTGAGTCAGATGGATGAACCTCTGAGGTATAAAGTTTAAAATAAAATTTTTGGAAACATTCCTCAATGCCATCATCAACTTTGCAACTGTGAGGTGGATCGCTGGGGCCATATCAATGGCCATCACCTGAGCTCCACAAGGAATCTTCTCCCAATCCCATGGTTCTCCTACCTGGATCCCTACCTTAGGGACCCATGCCTGAAGCAGTGCTCTGCATCCGTGAAGTGGATCGCTGGGCCATATCAATGGCCGCTGCCCGACCTCCACAAGGAATCTTACCTGCTCCCATGGTTCTTCTACCTGGATCCCTACCTCAGGGACCTGCACTTGAAGCAGTGCTTTGCATCCGTGAGGTGGATCGCTGGGGCCATATCAACAGCTGCTGCCCGACGTCTACAAAGAATCTTCACCCACTCCCATGGTTCTCCTACCTGGATCCCTACCTCAGGAATTGCTGCTATCGGGACTTGCGAAGCAGAGACCTCTGATTGGTGCAGTGTCTTCATGGGCAGTTCCTGATTGGTCTGTCTGCTTTCTTAGCTACAACTGATTGGTGTGCCTTTTGCATTAGACTAACATTGCATTTTCATCTAGGTGCCGTTTCTGTATCAGCCTGAATAAATCTGTATATTTTTGGTACCTATGTTCAAATGTTTCTGGCTGTGCTTCTGTACCTATTAATGATTGCTGAAGCTGTTGCCATATTACTTACTTGTGCTGCACTATTACAGTCCTGCTTTGAGATAACCTGATTGTTGCATGAATAACCCTAGATTTTAAATTTATTTCCATTACTGTGCTACTACCTACTGCCAGCAGTTTGTTTTTCCTGCTGGTTCCTCAGCTAAATCCTTAACTCCTGTGCATTCCTGACTCTGCCCGTCCCCTGCTCTTTCCTACTTTCATTCCTCAGTCCTGTACTCTCATTCTCCAAGTCTGTAACCCTACCCCTTGGCTACCTCTCTCCCTCTTGGCTCGCACCCTCCCTCTGTCCACCATTCCTGCAACCCCTCATGTCTTTTCTTTTCCTGATCTGCCTTTGTTAATCTTGTAATCACCCCTCACCCCCACTGACTGTCTGCTGCCAGATGCCCCTCCCCTTGTGTCTGGGCTCCTATAATTAACGTCTTTCTCCTTCCTCCACCTCAGGGACCCATGTCTGAAGCAGCACTTTTCATCCATGAGGCAGATCGCAGGAGCCATATCACGGCCACCGCCCAACCTCCACAAGGATTCTTTCCCACTCCCACGGTTCTCCTACCTGGATCCCTACCTCCAGTTACTGCCGCTATCAGGACTTGTGAAGCAGAGGCCTCTGATTAGTGCAGCATCTTTGCAGGCAGATCCTGATTGGTCTGCCTGCTTTCTTAGCTACATCTGATTGGTGCACCTTTTGCATTAAACTAACATTGCATTTTCATCTAGGTGCCATTTCTGTACCAGCCTGAATAACTCTGTATATTTTCTCCCACCTTCCCCACCCTGGCCTTTTTTAAACACAGCTTTGCACCTCCTCCCTCTGTGCTCTCACTCCCCACTGGTTCTTTGCATCTCTGCCCACCTCACACTGTCTGCCTAAGACAGACTAGGTTCCTCACATCAGCTCTGTGCCTATACTGTTCTTCCAGTCTCTCTTCCTGCTCATGATTAACTGAGCAGTCCCCTTTTTCCTTGCTCTGAGCAATCTATTTTTTCTCTATCTCCTGATTTCTTCTCACCCACCTCTACTCCTCCCCCTAGGCATTTTTTCTGATTTTACCTGCTTATGAGCCACTACCTCGGTCTGCCAAAAATGAAACCATTCTTACTGCTGTTTTCAGTTGTGCCCTCATTTGTCTTAATTCACCTATCCCTACCTATTGGTCCTCGAGCCTTTTCAGTCATCCCGAATTACATGCCTTATGACTATCTCTACTCAAACCTTCTTTTGCTTCCCACTCTCACATGGGACCCCACCCCTCAACTACTAAGTAGAACCTGGAACAACATGGTTGCCTATGCCCTCACCTTCAACAATATCTGTTGCTATGCTATCTCTTCACACGGATGAAACACCACTGCCTCCTCTACTCTGAACTGCATTGGCTTTCTCTGTTGGCCTCTAGAGCCTATGCATATAGTTCAATTATAGACAGCATAATCAGAACACATACACCCAAGCCCCTGGCAGGACTATTTCTAAACCAAACATCCAGCTATGGTCTACACTCGGCGGTCAATGCCCCTGTCGTTCTTCCAAGGCACAACTCTTCCAAAGGTGCTAGCACTTTCTCCTGTCATACCCCACTACACTGGGACTCCCTTCCTCTAACCATATGCCAAGCTCCATCCCATACCTCATTCAAAAAACTGCTGCGTGACCATCTCGCAGAATCCAGCACCTGTGCTTGTTTTAAACCTCCCTAGCCCTTATGTCTCTCTCCTACCTCCTGCAACCACCAATCACCTACACCAGAATCTTGCCCCAAAATTATGCTCAGCGCTTTTCCCTTGTCAGCCTTCTGACCTATCTTTCCATTTCTGCTGGTCCTCTTCTACTATCTTACTTTAACTTCCCAAGCCATCTAACCCATCCCTTTATGGTCTTCCCAACTCCTATCTACTTCCCTATCCTCAAATATCCTTCCTACTTTGACTATTTACAGTATTACAGTCATCATTGTATTATCCTACTAGATTTGTCATTCTATGCTGCCTCTCTGCCCTGTTTTATTGTATTGCTTTAGTATATCTTCTTTAGACATTGCTATCGCACTCAATTAGTAGCTGTTGTTTTTTCCCCTGTCTACACTGTATTCCTATTGTGCAAGTATGGATTGTTTTATTGTCTACACTGCTATTCTTATTTCTCTAAAGTATTGTTTCTGTAACCTCCCGGGTCGTGCCTGAAAATAGTCATAGCCATGGCTAGTGCACCCTACCCGATCAACAAAAACTAAATAAATAAATATATTTGGCTGCTCCATCTGGGCCCATTATATAGTTCACACATTTAGCAGTTTCCTTATGCTTAAGTTGCCAGGTCAACAACCTCCCATAGGTGACCCCTCTCAAAATAAATGGTAGCCTGGTTCAGTATTAACATACATTTAATTTTGGAATTTCTGAGCCTATTGAGTTGAGATTTAAATTGTTGTAAGTGGAAATAAACAGTGGATGTAGGATTCCCCATATGTTGTTTTTAAATTTTAGCCATCTGCTGCTCCAAATCATATAGCTGTAGGTTTTCAGCGTTCCTGCTATGACTGGAGTAGGAGATAATGACCCCACTCAAGAAGGCCTTTAAAGATTCCCATCTTGTGATCATTGAGGTTTCTCCCCTCTGGTTGCTCTGGAGGTACATGGAGATCTATTCTTTTACATAAGAGATGAAGTCAGGCTTTTTAAGTATTATGGCATCCAGCTTCCAGGATCTTGGAGCTACCAATACACCCATATCCTTGAGATTTACCAGCACTGGATCATGATCTGTCAAAATTATAGATTCATGTTTTGCTGCTTGTATGGCTGGGATGAGCCTTTAAGAAGCATGATAGCATCAAGCCAGGCATAGTGAGAAGACTGAGTGAGAATAATGAGTGTATTCTCTACCAGTGGGAGAAAAATAACTCAAGCATCTAGTAAGGAGTGGTCTTCTATTAAATTCAGAAGTGCCTTATCATTATTAGATAAAGGAACTACAGTGGGGAGGATCTGTCCAGGAAAGTATCTTTAATACAATTATAGTCCCCACCTAGTAACCATGGGCCCTCAGAGTCAGACATCTGCACTGAAAGTTAGTTTATGAAAGAGGTTCAGACAATTCATATTTGATCCATAAACAGACCTGTTATCAAATTTTAATCCAGTGTTTAATTGCACCTCTATTAAAACATACCTGCCCTTTTGATCAGGGTAGAATTTGGTAACTACCCTAGGAATTATGGATAGAGCCAAATTAGTGCCCTCCTGGCCTTTAAGATAAAATAGGAACCATTCTATTCCCTCCCCAGTTCTTGGCCATGTGAACTCCCTCCATCTCTGTCATATGGGTTTCCTGCATGCAAATGATGTATGTTTCTATGGCCCTCACCTTTGCTTATACCTTTTTAAGTTTACTTTGTGATTTCACACCATTAGCATTCAATGACCTAATATGAAAAGTCTTGTCATCCATTTCCTTTCTTAATATACTGTAGATCTTCTGAAACAGCCACTTCTTAAAATTATGTATCCAAGACAGTGTTTGTCTGCCACTACCCTTTATAACTTATTGCAAAACAAATTGAAAAACTTGTAATGTATGAGCAAATACCCCCCGACCAGTCTTCCCCAAACTCCGGTAACTGTTATATCAGCTCAACAGTAAACATAAAAAAACTGAAATTACATCTCAAAGACCCTGACAGTTACCCTCACCCTCCCTTCCCGCTGTCTGACCCTCAACTATGAACAATAGTAACACAACAAATAATAGACATTTCCAACTAAGGGAGTTTCCCTCCCCATCTCTTGACTAACACCCCTTTGGTGCAGCATCTCACCTGTTATGTGATGGAGAACTAGGACTGGGCTATGCACATATGTTAACAGCAATTTATATTTATGAAAGCTGTGTTTGCAGCTACATAATCGGACAGATGGAGTGTGGATCCCCCCACCACCACAGAGGAAGGAGGAAACAAACCAACACCCCCCCAACATGCAGTGAGCAGGCTTCAAGTTTCAATTCAATTCAAGTTTATTGCAGGAAAACTCCATTGAGCAAGCTCATTCACAAGGAGGTCCTGAGACATATACAAACAAATGAACATTACAAGGTTCAGCAAACAATATTTACAAATATGTGTAGAATGCACACATAATTCATGAACAGCAATACCCAAAGAAAAAGCAAAGACATAGGGTGTATAGAAACAGAACATTTGGTTCATAGTATGCCATCCCCTACAAGGTAGGGTATATAAGCTTAATATTGATAGCTGCATTAAATAAACATCATATACAAATCATTGGCAGGAGAGACAGGATATGGGGTGGGTAGGGTTGGGAAGGATGAGGATATCTAGCATAAGTAACAAGCAGTTGGCGTGTAGAATAGTGGTTACGGGGGAGAAAGAAAAGGAGCAGGTGCAGAAAACAGCGGTAGACACGGAATGCGATATGCAGGTTCAAGGTTTGGGTACAGAAAGGACTAGTGTCAGGGAAGGTGAAAGGTACATATCTAATGAAGTATGGCTTAAAAGCAGTTACAAATATCTTTTATTTTATTTGCACTTAGTGCTTTAAAGAAATTAACTGGGATAATGCTAGTTAGCTTAAGAGTGGATTGAAGGTGGTTCCATATACTAGGCAGAGTGTGTGAGATAGCTCTTTTGCCAAAGGAAGTACAAGTTCTGGGAACATCAAGCAGGATGAAGTCTGATTCCCTGAGAGAATACATGCTATGTGAAATGCAGATAATCGATGTAAGGTAACTCGGTAGTTTATGCAAAAGCAGTCTGAGAGTCCATACCCCGGTGTGAAGCAGGCATCTGGTGGTGAGGGAAATCCAGCCAACAGCTGCATACAAATCACAATGGTGCCTATGGTAGGGTGAGTTGGTAATAAATCACAATGCACAATGGTAGAGAAGTCCAACCTGCATAGGCTTGATGCTGTGGTGGAGGAATAGATTAAATCACCGTAGTCAAGTAAAGGAAGGACTGTGGCCTGGACAAGTCTGTTTCGCATCTCTAGGGGGAAAAGAGACCTATTTCTAAAGAAGAAATCTAATCTGATTTTGAGCCTCTTGGCTAGGTCCTCAATGTGTTCATGAAAAGAGAGTTTGTTATCTATCCAAATCCCCAGGTATTTAAATTTAGTAACCACTTCCAATGGCTTGTTTAGGGAGGTAACAATAAAGTCATTGGGGGGGTCCAAGGATATGAGACTTATGGGCAACCACTGAGTCCAGTTGAAAAGTCAACTAGAGACCACCACATGGGATCCAAAAGGTGAAAATGAAGGAGAATATGCAGTAACCAGTATAAGTAAATGCCATAGAGCATCCGCTCAGAATCTCCACCTGTGCACAAGTAACTTCACCCTGAGCTATAAGTATCCCATGATAGCAATCAGAATACACCACAATAGGAAATATAGAAGGAAAACCATAGAACAACAAAATGACCCTTTCTGGGATTTTTGATATTTTGGCAAGCTTGGCAAGATCTAGTATGGCAATATTTGTGCTGTCAATTGTACTACAGTTCCATTTCCACAACGTGTCCCAAGTAAAAAGTGACTGAAATTTGGGTCAGATGCAGCTATATGAGCAGAGAGACTACAGAGACCACAGAGACCAGCCATAGTCTTGTGTCTTAGATTTGTATAAATCCAGGAGCCATGAGTCAGCTAAGTGCCTCTAGAAATGCCCATGATCAGAAATCAGTGGCCTGATATAACTTAGGTCTGTGGTATGAAAGAATAAAACAAGGAGGAGTCCCCCTCAGCTGGTACCTGCTGCCCATGCAGTAGTCAGAAGGGAAAACACAGTGGAACTCGGACCTACAAACAACCCTGCTGTTTTGGTAGTTCAGGTGCACTCCCATCAGAGTGCAACAACATTGTCATCTCCCTTAAATATTTTCCATATATTCCAAAAATGTTTTAGCATTTAGTTCCAAATAGGTATGGAGCTTTGTTCATCAGTTTCATGAATCAACTATATCTGCAAGTGGGAAGACAAGCTCACAGCTGTATCCATGCACCATCGAGAAGGATGTCCTGAGGAGAGTCACAATGGGTGCTGCGGGTTGTCCCACCAGGAACAGCAAGGGCCATCTGCTTCAATATGCCACTGATTACCATGTTCTGTCCTGGATAAAAGAAACCCAAATTCAAGTACAATGCATGGGAACATAAATCTGGTATCCAACAGGAGAGTCCCTTGTGAAACTGTAAAGGCAGAGGAGCCAGAAATGTCAAAGCTGTCACTATGAGAATGTCAGGGGCTGCTTGACAGCGCTGCTCATACATCAGATCCTGGTATATTGCCAAGCATGGTTGATTTTGTCACCGTTCATTTTCCACAAAACAGTTCTGAACACATAATCTTCAAAGTTATGCCACAGCACTTTTTGTTGAAGACTGTGCATTTAGAGGCATACTCGGTGCAGCTGAGCCCAGGCTTGTGCCATCGCTCCAAGGGGACAGATGCCTCTTGGGAGTGGGAGCTCCCAGAGGTTTTGCAAGGATCTTCTTCTCTATAGACATGTGCCTGAGCAGACTGATAATTAAAACACAAAACAAAAAGAGAAATAAAGGCAATCAGTTTAAAACTTTGATCTGAGGAGGACAAATCAATGAACAGTCCTTGTAGGAAGGTGGCGTGAGCACATGGGGATTGTCTCATAAAGCCCCATGACCCCTCAAAAGTGTCACACAGAAATTCACAATTTACAACAAACTCCCAGTAACAAAGATGGATGCTGGCATGCCACATGGTCATCAGCAGTAGTTGGAACAAAACCACAAGAACAGACACTCACACTAGCAGGTCCATTTTCCCTCTCTATTCTTTAATTAACAGAATAGGCTCATAAGTACCTCATCTGGAAGGTTGGTTATCCCTGGTTATTGATCGACCCTCCTGGGCAGCCTCCACAGTGTGAACGAAATGCTTGGCATTTCGGGACTTGTTAAAGAATTTAGGAGCTTGTTTGGGCCACATCATCTTCAGCTTAGCAGAACAGAATAAGGAGTACTCCCATCCAAGGGTGCATAAAGTGTACTTGACCCCAAAGAATTTCTGTATCTGAGCTTGCAGTTCACTGCCAAAGACTTGGAAGACAAATACTTTACTTTTATTTGTTTATTTATTTATCAAGTCTAGGATTACAAATACTTTTGAGCCAAGGCTATTTTACAAAGTCAGAGAAATACAAATTATGGGGAACATCAAAACAGACTTTTCAACAATGTGGACATTGCAACCAGATAACAGATTAATACAATTCAAGGGTAACATTGTAAGTAAGGCAGCCAGTGGCATTTGTCAGAGAAAACAGACAAGATAAGAAGTGCCAGAGTCATAGGAAGAGGGAAGAGGGGGGGGTGGGAAGAAGGAATGTAGGTAGGGTGGGGAGAGGGTGAAAAGTGCAGCATTGGGAATACCAAGATGTGAGGGTAGAATCCAGTGAGGAGGGAGGGGGCCACTAGAGCAGGCAGGGAAGTGGAGAAACAAGGTTAAGTTGGGCAGTCACAGGAGCTGTTGGTAGTGAGATAGTCCCAGAGCCTAGTTTTAAACATACTAATTGTCGGGGCAGAGGAGATGGTGAGGCTGAGGCCATTAAACCAGAGTGGCACTCAATAAGCATAAGAGCATTGACCCTGTGAAGTGTGACAGTGGGGACTTTCAGTAGCTGTAGCATGGATCTCCGAAGGCACAGTTTGTTGGTTTGGTGTTGTAACAGCATTGAGACCCCAGAAGGTGCAAGGCCAAGGTAGATTTTTCACCATGGAGCAAGTGAGAAACTTTATGTGGTTTGATAGTTGAGCCAGCGGTCTGGGTGTACAGGTCACATGTGTGGGTGAGACGGTGAGCACCAGTGATGAGCCGACATGCCTTATTTAAGGCAATTGAGAGGCGTTTAAGGGTGTAGTTGTGACCAAACCATAAATAATGAGACCACAGTCAATTACATAGATCACAGAGCTCAGGACTGCAACCTTCAAAGCTTCTGGCATGAGGTGTTGTCTGTGTTTGTAGAGGAGACCAAGCCATGTATTAGCAGCTCTAGCTACATTATCTACGTGAGGTCCATAGGAGAGATTAGGGTCAAGCTGTATCCCTAAGTATTTGAAGGACCCCACCTGATGTAGAGTGTTCCCCTGGGTGGTGGAGATAGCAAAGTGGTGCAGCTTGTGTGGGTTATGAGAGCTGCAGAAGAGCATAGATTTGGTTTTCTTGTCATTGAGGACCAGTTTATGATTAAGAAACCAAGTCTCTACAGAACTGAAACCAAGTTGAAGGTTCTGTTGAAGAGTTGCAGGATCTTTGTGAATGGAGAATACAACAGCATCATCAGCATATAGTATGATCTGCTCAGAGCAGTGGTAAGAGAGGGAGTTTAAGAAAAGGCTAAAGGAGGGGCCCAGTATGGATCCTGTGGGACACCCGAGCGAACAGGCACAGTGTCAGAAAAGGTCAGCAATTTTACTCTCTGCGACCGGTTTTCTAAGTAGCTTTTAAACCAGAGAGAAGAGTCATGTGATAGCCCGGAATTCAGTAGTTGGTCAATTAGTAGTCCATGGTGTACTGTATCGAAGGTCTTGGAGAGGTCAACGAAAACAGCCTCTGTGAGAAGGCCATTGTCAAGGTTTTTGTGCAAAACTCCAGTGAACTCATGAAGGGCTGTGGTGGTGCTGTGACTTTTCCAGAAACCATCTTGTTGTGGACAAGGTATATTGTATTTATCCAAGTGGTCGGTAAGTTGATCAGCCACGATGCGCTCAAGTGCCTTAGAGAGTGGGGGCAGTATGGAGATAGGGAGATCATTTGAATGATTCATCTTATCCCCACTTTTATGGACAGGTGTCACGGTGGCTGTTTTCCATAAGTCTGGGAATTTTCCACAGCTGAGAGAGAGGTTTAGGATTTTTGTTAATGGATGAATTACTTCATCGAGGGTGAGCAACAGAAGCGTAAGGTCCAGGGCGTTGCTACTAGATCTAGATTTAGAGATAGCTGCAGTAATATAGCGGTGAGCTTCATTCAGCCTTACTTCCCTGAAGTAGAAGAGGGGATGGTTAGACTGTGGGGCTGAGGTATTTGGGGAGTAGGCCTTGTTTTTGAAAAAGTCATGGGGTAGGACAGCACTAAGGTCTGAAAAAGCCGTGTTAAAGATGTTTGCGATCACCTTGGGGTCGAGGGTTGAGGATCCATCAACCATTAACATGGCCAGAGAGGTTTCTGGCTGCTTCCCCTTGACATCCTTGATATTGTCACAGAAAGCTCAACCATTTCCCCATGTATTGGTGAGATCATCTTTGTAATAGGTGGATTTCATGAGCTGGATGGCTTTTGTGCAGGCATTTCATGCTTGTTTGTAATTTTAGATGTCCAGTTGTTTGCCAGTGGCCCTGGCAACTGCCCAGAGGTAGTCCCTTAGTTTCAGCGTGAGAGAAGAGCTGTGGTGAGCCATGGGTTAGAGAGAGATTTTGTTTTGCACCTTTTAGCAGGGGCAAAGAGGTCGCAGACTTTGTTGAAAAGTGAGATGAAGTGATCAAGAGCCAAGTTAACATCTGTTGCTTCGTAGATGGGTAGCCAGTCTTGTAGAAGCAGGTATTATTTGAGATGTGGAAGTTTTCCACAAGGAAGGACTCTGCTAGCAATAATTTTGGGAGGGGGCTTGAGGAATTTGTTAGACCATGCACATATGACTGGGGAGTGGTCACTGAGAGAGTCTGGGAGAACGGTCATACAAGAAATCCTTGTGGGGTGAGAGGTGAGGACCCAATCCAGGAGGGTACTGGTGCCAGTCTTGTAATTCATTCTAGTAGGGGAGTTTACCATTTGCATGAGGTTAGCAGCTGAGATGGAGTCTTTATAGGCACTGGCGCCCAATGCTAACCAGTTTATGTTGAAATCCCCTAGTAGAATAAGTTCAGCTTCAGGATGATGAGAGTTGATAAAGTTTAGGACATCATTGAAGCCATGTTTAGGGTCCCTGGGCGGGATGTATATGGAGACAATAGTCAGGGCTTTATGGTTGGGACCTAGGACGATTTTTATTGGCAGAATCTAGGCCGAGGCAGAAAGTGATGGAGTTGCCACAGGGTGCCATGACAGGGAGTCTTTGATATATATTGTGCAACCACCACCTTTTTTGGATATCCAGTCCAGCCTGTGGACATTGCAGCCCTGTATTGTTACTACCGAGTCAGGAACTTTACGCGTCAGCCAAGTTTCCATCACTGCAAGGATGTCAGGGTTGTTTTTGCATATGAAGGCTTGGAGTGCATCCAGCTTTGGTAGTAGGCTGCAGATATTAATGGTTGCAAGGATAAGGACACCTGGAGTTTGTGTCTGGCCTGAGCTTCTAGGACCAGGATTGGGATGGACGCTGCCTGAGATGAGAAGGTGGAGGAGGAGGAGGGAGGAGTTTTAAGGAGCAGAATCGCAGCTCTTTGAGAGATAGTTTTGATCATTGTTTCCAGAGTACAGGTTGCAAGATTCCAGGCGGCATCCCATATGGACTGCAAGGTGGTACAGTGTGAGAGGTGGCCACACTTGTCAAGAGTAGTGGTCAGGGTAAGTAACCAGGGAATATCCAAACGGTGGACCAAGCACAAGTCTGGAGTGGAAGTGGAGGGTTCCTTGGGTAGCAGTGGAAACCAGAGTAGAGGGTGGGCGGGGCATGGGGTGGGTTGGGGTGGCTAGGACCAGGGAGAGAGAAGGGGGGCAGGGTCAGGAGGGGAGAAGAGGCAAGAGAAAGCCAGAGGGAACCCCATGGCTTGCGTACTAGCACAGTAGGGGTGGGGAAGAGAGTTGAACAGGAGGGAGTAACTTGGCTAGCAAGAGGCAGATAGAAAGAGAGATTGAGAAAGATAGCACCTCAATCAGTAAGCACTACGTGGCATGAGAGAAGGTGGATGGGAGGCATAGGCAGAACAGAGGAAGCTACAAGTGTTGGCCAATAGGCAGTGGGAGGTGGGGTATGTAAGATGGAGGGCGGGGTTAGAGGTCTATTTAAGTAAGGTAGAAGGGGGTGGGGGCAGGTGAAATTTTGCGGCAAAATTAATGCAAAGTCAATGGGTGCAGTGCCAGGAAAGCAAAGCAAGGCAGTGAAGACAGGGCTGGCCAATCAGCTGCTGCTCGAGAGGTGTGTTTACAGATGGTGGGAGAGCATCTGTGTTTAACCCTTGTAGGTAGACAGGAGCTAGAAGCACAAGTGAGGAGGGATCATTGTGATGATAAAAGAACAGAGTGTGTGATGTGTCAGATAGGATAGGAGCTACTACCAGAGATATAGCCCTCCAGTGGTGAGAGGATATAATCTGCTATTGGAAAAATCAACAAAAAGAAAAGCACAAAATTCACTTCTAATATCAACTTAGAACTTAAAATGACTGTAAGGATTAAACAAATTATTAAACCCTGGCACATAAATTGAACTAGAGACACAGAGGGAGATACAGTAGTTAGAGATGTGTTCAGCAGGAGACAGTGTGGGCCACTTGGAAATCAGCTTCCACTGGTACCAAATCCAAAAGTCCAGGCTAGTACTTTGCAGAATCAGCTGAGCTGTAGCTCATGGAGGATTTCTGAACCACTGTTTAGGTTCAAGAAATTGAGGGGTCCCTGACCTTGTCAAGGCTCGCTGAAGCCTTCCATATCTAAAGTACCATGAGACTGAGCCACATGGAGAATTTTATTTTTGTCTGGATAATGAAGGATTTTAATTAATGTCTAGGCCAGCCCATCGGTGCAGTGGTTGGATTTCCGCTTGCGACGCCAGCAACCCGGGTTCGGGAATGCGCTCGGGTCGCTGGAGGGCTGGCCAGGGGGGAGGCAGCTTGAGTGTCCCATGACTGCTTGCTGTCTCCAGGGAGGGAAGGGACTGTGACCCAGTGTTGAAGTGACCACTGGTGGAGGCCGGTGGTAGAGCAGCACTTCGGGTCATTAGGGGTGGTGCGTGACAGACGTGGGCTCTCATCTTGACGTCCGGACGTCAAGCACCCTAAGAAAGCCAAGAAACTCACTCACTGGCCTCCGGATGATGGTACTCTGTTCCTGAGGGCCTCCAGTGCCTCCTGTTCCCCAGCAGCATCCCCAGGCCCTAGAAGTGTGTGCTGGGGCTATCCCCCCGGTGTCTTCCCCCTCAGAGGAGGGGGACCCACCTGGTGAAGGGATACTCTGGGATATCCCGGGGGTTGGCTATGATCTGGGGATCAAAGGAGGGCTGGGCAGGGACAGAAAGAGGTCAGTGGGAACTTGACAGAGCCCAAAGGAGTGGAGGACCAGCGAGCACTGGGGTGGAAAAAAAAATAATGTCTAGGCTTGTCCCCTGGTAGCGACTTCAGTCCTGTCTGATGAGCCCTTTGTATTTTGTACTCTGCTGCCTCCAGTCTGGGACCCAACTTTTTGGCTAGCCATCTCTTTCTCCCTCCTTCTTTACCTTCAAAATTCTCAGGCAAGCTGATCAGTTGAATATTTGTATGCCTTCATATATTTTCCTGGTCATCAGCTCGGTCTTTTAGGTTGTTCATCTGTTCCATGAGAGATCTGTGATCCCATGATAGATCTGCTACTCGGTCTTCTAGCTCTCCAATGTGTGTTTCCACTTCACCAATCCTGTTGGCATGGGATGCAAAGGTTTCAGCCAATTCAGTAACCACAGTTTGTATATGTGTAAATTTTGCTGTCAGGTTTGCAAAGCTCGCTTTGACCTCTTCTTGAGATTGAGTATTAAAGAAAGGCTGATTGCTTTTGAGTGTCCCTTTCCTTTCTTTTTCTTTTCCTGCCCTCATGCCATGCTGTGAGATCTAGTGTGAGTTTCTCCATTAGGTAAAATAGCCTTGTTTATTGGTTCAAAGTCAATGATAGACTGTCTTTTTATGGATTTTCCAGTTGTCATCAGTTGCATAAGTAGATATCCAAATATATAAAACAATGGCCACGATTTGAAGATTATATTGATCTGTTTTTAATTCAGTGTTAGCAGCAGCTCAGTTAATGCCCATTGACCATTTTTGACCTCCAAGCCATGCCCCCGTTCAAACTGCGTTTAGCCTGTTGTGAATTTGTTTTTTCAGTTGTATGTCATTTTTACCTTTATTCTCCAACAAGGATTAGTCATTAGAGTTCTCAAATTCCTTAATTTCTTGTAACAATGGATGTCCCCAAATTAATGATAATGATCTGTGTTGCCTTATTGGTGAAGATGCACTCATAGGGATCAATGTACCCATAATTCTCACTATACAATCTGGCTTTACTAAATCAAGTTGTGTAACAGATATTACAAAACAATTTGTAATTTTCTGATTTTTACCAACTGAGGTTGTCTCCTTTTGTTTATTTTTTTGTTTTTTTCCCTATATACTTTAAGAACCCACATTATGACCAGTCCACATTCTTCTACTTTTCTTTTCTTTCCACTTGGTTTCTGCCAGAAGAGCGTTGATAAGGCAGAAAAAGAAAAAAAATCAAAATACTTGCTGGAGATGATTCTTAATCAGACTACTGAACAAGCCTTTTCTGTTGGAATCATGTGAAATACCCGAAGATCAAAGGAGCATGACCAATAACATGTGGTCAAAAGTGCAAAAGTCGGATGAGTGATGCATGCAACTTAGTGCATGTGTAAAACTGCGTATAGAGGAGATGCCTTAACTGCATGGTATGAGAGTGATGTTACGGTAGGCAGAGAGGCTTGTAATTAGAGGTGTTTGGCTGATTTTATCCATAGCAGCTTATTTATTTATTTTATTTTATTTATTTATTTAGTTTTCGTTGACCGGGTAAGTGCACTAGACAAATTCTGCCTATTTTCAGGCACGACCCAGGGGAGGGGGATACAGATGAATGCCAACTGACCTTGAACCAGATTAAGCTGTTGGTGGTATTTTTAGTGAATGAGGGAAATTTGGCCAGGACACCGGGGAAATTCCCCTACTCTTGTCAGTAGGGGGAACTCTGGTCACAATGATAGAGTGTTCAGTTGATGTTCAGCCCTGCAACAGTGAGGATCTATCTTCTAGCGCTATGCTACTGACTGAGGCAGCCCCTGCTTCTCTCTCACTCAGAGAAACATCTTGCTCTACCGGAGCTGCATCGGACTCTTCTTTCCATTTGGCAAAGCTTTCTGCGTCAGCTAAAACAGAGTCTCTGGAGCCTTTCGGTGATTTTTTGCCAAGTTTGCTGGTTTCTACTGCGGAACGCAGTGTCATGACTTCCCAGAGTGTAACGCATGATGCTCCCCCTGATCCTTCCGGTATTGACCTACGGAGAGTCTGCGCGACTACAGAGCCACATTCGGGGGACTCGGACTTGCTTCTTTTGGATCCGCTTCACCCATTGGGACCTTCTACGGACACTCGGCCTCTTTATACTACCGCTGATGTAATTCATTGCCGGTTTGGCTTGTAGACTGCCCCAAACATCTCAGACCCTGCATGGACTGCTACAGATGCTTTACACTGCACGGGTTGGATAAAAACAGTGTCGGGATCCTGGACTCTGGATCCCTCTTGGGATGCCGACAACTAGGCCTGCACCTCTCGCTCATTTCAGGATCTGTTCCACCAGCCCCACCACTCTTGGATGATCCTGGGGAAGGCACCTCAACCATGACCCATACTTTGAAACCCCCCATAGACCCCCCTCCAGCTTCTGGCAGAGGGCCTATCCTTTAAGATTTGTTCAAAAATAAACTAGAACAGGCACCGAGATGTAATGCAGTTTGTCTGCACTATAAGGGTGGCCTTCCAAATTCCCTGATCGTTATTATGTGGCTCGGACCCTATTGAAAGGTGCCATGCATTTTCAGGCTTCGGACATATATGCCTTAATTCATATCTCAGGGGAGGAAACCTTTGATGTCAGTTTCAAGAACAATAGTGGTTTGGATAGATTTTGGCATAAATATGCCACATTGAAGAATATCCCTCTATGGACTCCTTTTTATGTTATTTCTCTCACTAAGCCAGCAGTTCGCACTGTCACCATTATGTTTAGGAATGAGAGTGTCAGCATCAGTGACATATACCATTGGTTACAGAACTGGTGTACTGTTTTATCCCCCGAAAGCCATTTTAGATGAGGAGGGGCTCTGGACGGGAGGCTGGAAGTTTCGTGTGAAGCTTTTCCAGGTAAATTCAGAAGTAGTACACCTACCTAACAGTTTTTTCTTAGGTAAAGATAGGGGTGTCTGCTTTTACGTGGGACAGCCTAGAGCCTGCTACAAATGTGGTGTTCACACACATTTAAGCAGCACTTGTGATTTACTAAACTGTAGTTTATGTGGGGGGTATGGGCACCCTAGAGTTTCCTGCGATAATGTTTTCCAGCGTAATTTATGCGACGAAAAAGGACATGCGTACCGTCAATGTCCCTGGGCTAGCAAGAACCGTACTGAGGGGTGGAATCCTGATGTTCTAGTTCAAAAAGCACAGGATAAAGCCCAAGAACGGTCTACTATTCAGGTCACTGTGTCCAATACCACAGAAGTCTCCTCCCCCCAAACCTCTCCAGCGATGATAGAGCCTCAGCCAGTATTAGAACGACCTACTGACATGGAGACTGCTCCCATCACTATGACTAGTGTAGATTCTATCCCACACCCTGCTTCCCTTAATACTATTGACATTTCCCTTCTGGATTCAGAAGGTTTTCAACTTGGCAGACGGGTCACCAGGGCAACTGCTCGCAAAACCTTAAAAGCCCCTGAAACCTTAGAAACCCCTGAAATTCCTCTCTCCAATCCTTTTGAATGTTTAAAGGGCAGAAGAGAGAATCTGATGGTGATTCAGATGCCTCTATATTACCATCAGACATGGACCTCACTGTTCCTAGGCCTCCTGATGTTTCCCATAAAAAGCTTACTAGAACAAAAAAGGGGAGTAAGAAACGCAAAAATATGACTATTACAGATGGGAGTGGTTGAGTAATTGTTTGTTCTGGCTACTATCAGAATAGCCTCTTTCAATGTTCGTAGCTTGAAACACTACAAGAGACGGATGTTTTTTTTTCATCTTGCTACTTCTCTCCCCATAGATGTCATCTTATTACAAGAAACTCGCCTAACTACCCTTTTTGAAGTTCAGCAGCTTAAATGAGGGTGGATTAAGGGCCCCTCCTATTGGACTTTGGGGGAGGATGTAGCTGATGGCGTGGCTATCCTGTTTTTTTCCCCAACATTTTCCATTTCACGCATTATAGATGTTTGTCCTGGCAGGGCACTGATCCTTGACTGTACCTTTCAAGACCATTCTTTCTGTATAATCAATATTTATGGCCCACAAACGAAAGCTGCTCATATTCATTTATTTGACCTTATTAAACCGTATTTGTGTACCAGGAAACATGTTATTTGGGGAGGGGACTTTAACTGTTCTATTGATGTCTCCTGCAGGACGGCAGCGGGAAAAAAAAATTATTGTGATTCCCCTTGCTTTGTTCACTCTGATAAAGGATGCAGGTTTCATTGATGCATATCGCTCCTTGCATTCTGCTGCTGGATACGCATATTACAGATCAATGTATCACACTCATATTGATTATTTTTTTGCCTCTTGATATTGTATCCCTCGTCAGGTTTCACTTTGTCCCACAGAGCTTTCTGATCACCATTTACTGACTAGTGTATTTCTCTTAGATACAGCCCCAACGTCTCTTTCCTCGACATTTACTCAGTGGAAACTGAACAATTCTTTGTTCTCTCCTCTTTCTATCCAAGCACAAGTTCACACCCTCTTTCAAGCCTGGATTTCAGTTCTTTGCTGTTATGACTCTATCTGGGCATGGTGGAAAGATACGAAATTAGATATACGTCATTTTTTTCAGACTGTGGGGGAAACGGGTGGTTCGAGATAAGTACCTTACATACTTAACTTATAGGAATCAGCTATATAGATTGATGTCTCTTTCTGTTTCCTCTCCTATTGATTATTCCTCTCAAATTACCAATATCAAACGTCGCATGTTTGCACATCAATACGACAGTGCCCGTACTTTAGATTTTTTTATGCGGGTGGGTACTTCGGCTTCCCTCTCTGTGAACCCATTTTCAGCCTACAAAGACAGAATTCAGACTACAGTTATGCATGGTCTTTTCGGATCAACAGGGTAATATTGTTTATAATATTCCTGGTATGCTCTCCATTGTTAGTTCTCATTTACAACAACAGTTTTGTACATTGCCGTCCAAACCACTTGACCTGTCCCCAGTTTTTTCGTCTCCGGTCCCACAGCTTTCTGTGCACCATATTTTGGAACTAGTCACCCTACTTACTCGGGAAGAAGTGGCTTGTGCCATTTCCCACCTTAAGTTGAAGGTAGCCCCAGGTCCTGATGGCCTTACTCATGAGTTCTACAAAATATTTCAGGATGATTTACTAGAAGTACTGACTCAAGTTTTCAATTATATTCTACAAACCTCGGATAAGATTCCTGATTTTGGCATGTCTTTTCTAAAATTTATCTATAAAAAAGGAGATGCCTGCTTTTTACAAAATTGGAGACCTCTTCATCTTCTCAACACGGACTTTAAAATCCTGACTAGAATACTTAGCACATGCTTATGCCGTGTTGCTCCTGATCTTATTGACCCAGCCCAATCGTGCATATTCTGGGACGCTCTATTCACAATTATCTATTTCTCCTAAGAGAGATTTTTGAGGCTAAACAACATAATATTATTTCAGGTTTTGTCTTCTCGTTGGACCAAGCAAAAGCATTTGATTCAGTACAACAGTCCTATTTATTTCAGGTCATGGAAACATATGGTATCCCAACAATCTTTCTCCGCTGACTCACCGGTATATTTTCCCTAGCCTATTTTGCTCCTGTGATTAATGGTTTTGTGGGTAATACTCTTCTCCAGACGGTTGGGATCCGTCAAGGCTGTCCGTTCAGTCCGTTATTATATACTTTTGCATTGGACCCAATTGTTCGACAAATTAGATGGGACTCTCAAATTACAGGTTTAGCACATCATCCTGATTTACTCCCAGTGAAGATTACTGCATATGCTGATGACGTAGTGTTATTTGCCCATAATAAAGACTCTGGAGACCGGTCGGTTCAAATATTTCAGGCTTTTTCTTTGATTTCAGGGGGCACCCTTAATCTTCAAAGAGTGTTTCCATTCCTTTAGGTTCTGAGTCTGCAGTAGTGTCTGAAGTGGTTGGTATTAGGGCTTGTACTTCTCCAACGAATCTTAGGGATATGGTTCAATGTCATGGACGTAGCAACCTATAACTGGGAAAAATGCCTTTGTATTGGGGAGTATAAGGTCAGACTATGGAAATCATGGAAATTGGGAAAGAGAAAGAGTATTGGTTGTTAAAAAATTTATACTTCTATCTTTTTATTTCTTAGCTATGTATATACCCCTCCCAGACACTTAGAAACAAGACTTTTTAGTGTATTCTTCCAGATGGTCTGGGGCAGCTGCCTCAATCCAGTTAAGCATGACATAACCTACTTACCAGTACATCAGGGAGGACTTGGTATGATTCACCAGATAGCCTTTTTTCTTTCTTTTTTCTTTTTCACCTTTTCATAGTGTTCATACACGCACTCATGTTTGTGATACCTGGATCAGCAATGCCATGCTCTATAATGGATAATTGGGACACACTCCCACCTACACATTCCGGTTTGTTGTTTCCCATCTTATGCTGTGGATAGTTTCCATAAGCTATGGTTTTGGAAACTTACTAAAGCATCCATTTTTAACGCTATCTAGAAAACAACTATATACTACTTTTGTAAATATTACAAGACCAGTGTTACAGTTTCCAGGTTGTCCTTCATCCCGAATGGATTGTTTTTTGGGTATACTTTGAGATAAAAGAACCCCACTGCACATGTGGGATGTTACCTGGCTGTGTTGCCATGGAAGGTTACCAGTCCGGGGAAATCTAAAACACAAATCCTCTCAGGAATGATATTGCCCTAAAACTTCCTGCATTCAAATAGAGGAAACTATGGCTCATTTCTTTTTTTGACTGCAAGGATGCTCTTTTATTTTGGAAAACACTAGCCAATAGGTGGAAGTGGCCATTTCTTAGTAGAATCATGTATCAGATCTTGATTTTGGGTGACTTCTCTGCTCCTTGGATGAGATTTTATCCTAGTACTCTTAGAGTGATTTTTGCTATCTGTAAATACTATATGTGGCAGGCCTGCTGTCAATATGTCTTACAGCAAATTCCAACCTTTCCGCTTACTATTATACAACAAATCGAAACTGCTTTATTGAATATTATAGAGCTGGAGCATAAACAGCTTCCGTTACAACGCTTTACTTCATTTTGGAAACATGCAGATTTTTTACACTAGTTGCCAATGCTAGCTATTTGAGATGCACCGACTGTATTTTCATTTTTGTATATTCTTTTTTTTTATAATTGATGTATAATGTATATATGACTGTTGTATACTGTCTGGCCTTTTGTTTTGCTTTGTTTGATGCCTTTCTATGCCTGATGTTATGTTTATTTTGCTTAATAAAATGCCACTACTCTTTTTTGATAAGTGCCATGGGATCTTTAATATCCACCTGGACTATCACCAATCCAGGCAGATGGGACCTCGGTTTAATGTCTCATCTGAAAGACGGCACCTCAGAAGTGCAGCACCCTCTCATGCTGCACTACAGTGTCAGTATTGGGATATTAACCAAGTGCCAGATGGGAACTGAACCCACAGCCTCTGATCTCCCAGCCTCAGAGGCATAAAAGTACCTACTGAGCCACTGACACTGACAGCTTAGTATTAGTATTATTATAGTAAATGTAAACTGAAGGAAAAAAATGTCACTGAAGTGGTGATCCATGGAAGCATGGTGTTGTAATAGTAACTACAATGAAGAAAAAAATGTCACTTAAGTGGAGATCCATGGCATCGTGGTGTTGTAATACTACATCTACACCTTTGGTTACACACTGTGCAATGTTTTTGCTTTATCTTGTTTTGAGAGGAGCAATTTTGCTTTGTGGTGTTTTGCCAACTCCATTTTTATGTTGGCTTGCACTTGCGCAGCCAACATATTGCGTTAGTAGCAGAGTTGGAGGCGCGGTCACTGTTGGGCGAATGCAGGGCATGCATCAGAAGGTGCGTCCCTCATTCCCCAATTAGGCAGCAGGAGGCACTGATCTCATGCATGCCTAATGTGGCCATAACAACAAAGAAAAGGTCTGCTGCAATGAGAGCAAAGCTCTCATGTAGTGTGACCATTACACACCTCCCTCAGTGCAGGCAACATGGTAGCAGTGACTGCCACCACTGCTGCCTGTCACAATGCCGAAGAGGGAGCCCACTCCCCATCAGCATAATGTTCCGCCCCTTTTGTTGATTGCCAAGGGGGGTGCCCAATCCCCCATCAGCTAAAGCACCCCCCTACCCACCAACTATCCCAAATGTCTTTTTTTAAAAACCCTGTAAACCAAAAACAGTCTCTCGCAGTCTCCTGACCCCCCACAACCCACACCCACCCATTGTGCACTCTGCCTCCCACACCCCACCGTCACCCCATACTTACCTCCGAGTCTGACGCAATGATCTTCGTGGACCGGGAACACTATCGCTCTGCTTCAAAGCCGACTAACTTAACTGAGGAAATGCCAGTAAGCTGTATAATGGAATGAATCGGTTTGGTCAACTTTGATGCATATCTCAGGCATTTTTGAATTTTGGCACCAAATTTTCACATGGGTTTTTGAGACCCTCCTCATAAATTCTGTCACTGTCATGGTGTTATTTGGCCCCGAAGGTGATTTCATGGTCACTGCGCAGAATCACCTTTGGCACCAATTAATGAAATGACGTGCCAGTGTTCATGAGGTGGGCTCTCAAAAAGCCTCTGTTGCTAATTGTGGGAAAAATCCCTAAAATGACTGTTTTACAAGCTGCATTGCACAGTTGCTATGCATGCTCGTAACTTCATGAATTTGCAATATTTTCATGCCAGATTTTTAACACTGGCATTTTTACACACCTCCTTGTGAACAGTAAAGCTGTCATTTTTCACATCCTGGCCAAAATGTGTTTTCGCGCTTCCGGCGCAGAATAGCGCAGGTGCTGTGGGAAATCATTGTTTGGGACAGATTACAAAAATGACAGTGAAACTGTTCATGAGCAGAGGTCCTGAAATGCCTATGTTAAAAATTTGGTGACAATACTCCATAAAGTGACTGTGTTACGAGCGTACATTGCGCAGTTTGCACGTATGCTTGTAAGTTTTCCAATTTATAATATTTTCACTCCAGATTTTCAACATTGCCATTGTTCTGCACCTTCTTATGAACAGTATAGCTGTCATTTTTCACATCCTGGCTGAAATGTATTTTCGCTGTTCCAGCACAGAACAGCGTGGTCGCTGTGGGAAATCCGTGTTCAAGACACATTATGAAAATGAAAGTGACACTGTTCATTAGCAGAGGTCCTAAAATGCCTATGTTGAAAATTTGATGATGAAAGTCCATAAAATAGTGTTTTCTGAGTGTGCGTTGCGCAGTTTGCATGCACGTTCGTAAACACCCCAATGCCTGTCGCTCGCTCCTGGGTGAGGGTGGGGTTGGCATCACTTTAACACTTCACTGCCATTCCTATTATGCATCTCTACCTCTGCTGCTACCAAAGCCAATGCCAGCGAGACAACATTCAGCATTGATAAATGCTTGATTTACTGCGTTATATTATGTTTTGCTCAGTTTACATGGAACCTTTTCTATTTACTGTCATGAATAAGTTGATTTTTATCCTTTGCTAATTCTGCTCCCCAAATGGACAGCTATCTAGCGTCATGAGTCAGGTATCTCCCCTTATCTTTAAAACAGTATTCCTGTTATGGAGATGAGTCCAAAGCATGAGCTCACCAGTCACCACCAACAGGTACCTTCTGAAAGATTGTTTTGTGACGGCAGAAAGAACAATACTTCATTCTGCTTATGCTGTCCATTCCTCTTTCTGACAAGGATGTTTTAGATCCATAAGGAAGTTATATTGTTCAAGTCTTGGCACCCCAGTGCAATTAAGAACATATCTGTACATGCTGTATTTTTTGTACTTTTCTAATCTAATTATCTGTATTATGAATAACTCAATAGTTAATAGTTTGCACTTTTGCACCATTTGGTGCTTCACACAGTCCTCTTTGTACTCACACTGTAAGAGTCCAATGAAATAACAGTTTGTTGAGGTTGTAGGCTACATAATGATGTGTGATACTGGATGACTCTGCCCCCTGAAGAAGCCTTGGTTTGAGATGTGATATGTAGGTGTGACAGCCCAGGCTCTGGTTATGTTTTGTATTCAATAATAAAATTGTTTTATTGTAACAACTGGATCTAGGGTGTGCATAGCCCTCTTTTTGTAGTTCCATGTGGGAGTGGTCATTGAAGCCACCCAGAGTGAAAGATAGGGGGATAAAGAGCAGTTGCAACCTTTGACTGCCCCTTTTTCTCTTTTCCTCCCATGGATGAAAATCCCACCTCCCATCCTCATGAAAGCAGTGCATGACTTGGGGCCATGTAGTGCAGACCCTCTTTATCACACTAGGAGCAACCACATTAGGGTCAGGGAGGAATTTACATTGTTTTCCCCAGACTTGGAACTCAGTGGGGTTTTTTTCACATTTTGTTTATCTCCACCAAATGATGGTGGGCATGAATGTCTGCTGTTCAACATTTCACAGCTAAAAACATTAGGAGAAACTCTGATCATGTTGTATACCAGAACAGAGTGGGACCTGCACTGAGAGTGGGCAGGTCCCTAACCAGGAAGGCAGTTGCTACTGGACTTACATCCTTTATGGATGGGTTCTGGTGACCCTCTTTGAACAGTCCACGAGGAAAAGATCTTGCATTGCACAGTAGGTGTACCCAGCCTCTACCAGTTGAGGCCCAAACCCCTTTTGGTGAACCACAATCCTGAGTTTCTGTAGATATCTTTAATTAACATATGCCTACACCCACTTGCCTCTAAATTTGAACATGGACAGTTATTGAAGGAAAAGAGTGAGGTTTTTGATAGAGAATTGACCCAACACAATTTAAATGCAATGCTACAATACGACTGACTTATGAGTATACACAAGTGAAAATAAGTTATTTGAGAAGGAATTTCTTTAAGAATTTTTTTGTCTCAGGGTTCTAAAATCAATAACTTGGAGACAACAGCTGGATAAGTTAACAGACTGTTTGAGAGAGTGCTAATGGAGTGAAACTGCCAATTTTATCAGAACAGAGAAGGAGACACTGCAGAGCAGAAGTGATAGCATGCCCTGCTTTGTTTACAGTGCAAGAAGTCATCTGTACATAGGATAAGCGATAGGTATGCAGTGGAAGTTCTTTATTTCTGATCAGTTATAGGAGATGTCATGATTTATAAAACTTAGTCTTATTCCATATACAACAGTTTTACAACAAAACACTATGATGTACAGTACATCCATCATAGTATAGATCTGTAAGCAGAAAACTGAAAAACACCACACAATGGGCAACCACTGTTATTATTATTAAAGGTATTTATAGAGAGGTATCCTTTAAATATGGGGACTAGCATACCAAGTGCATGCAGGCATAGAGACCCAAGGGAAGTTAACTGAAGTTTCCAGGGATGGGGTAGGTTAAGTAGCACACAGAGATCCCTCCCCTCCAGTTTAACAAGTACAGTGAGATCTCTGATTTGCTCAGACTGGCAGGATATTCCAATTATGACTCACGTGGATCTATCTTCTGGTAGCACAGTAATACCTAAAGAACAAACTGGGATATTCCATAAATTTTGTTGTTAATTTATAACACTTCTTTACCAGGAAAACCGCACACAGATAAAGTCACTTGTTTTCAAATGACAGTGGGTCACTTAATATTAAGCTCATTATTTAGATTTAAATACAGTAATAAGAAGTCTGTTCAAAGAAAATTGCATACCAAAGTTATCCCATGTGTTTATGAGTTGGTGTTATCACTGGTCCACAAGCACCATAAATCTTTTTGAAAGCTGTATAAAATATTTATGGAGATATGAAAATATTAAATGTTTATCAGAACAATGAGCGATGATACTGTAACTCATTCAGGGTCAGCTATTTTTTCCCAATTGTTTAACCAGGTGAGAAACATACTAAGCAGAAAGCTTGTTTACAGGTGCAACCTGGAGCACAGGGAAGTTAACTGACTTGCTCAGGGCCACACAGTATGCAAGTGGGGGCTGTGGGATTCAAACCCCGGTCTCCAGATTTACAGCTCAGAACCTTAAACCACTGCACTATACTGCCTCCTATTTATGTACAAGAAGTACAAATCCATGCAGTTCCTAATAACTGTTGTTTCCACTTCTATGCGCAGATACCAGAGTAGAAAAAAATCAAAATGTCACTATTTGTTATTTCTGCAGTTGACTCAGTAACTGTTAGTTTATATTTCAGTAAACAGAATTTTACATGTTGCTGTACATTAAATATACTGCAACTTCCAAAATCCTTACCAAGGTGCTGTTAGCCAGAATATACAGTGTTAATATCAACTACATTCAATAGCATTTCTCCTGCCAGATATTTATACTAATTTACTGACTGACACCTGCTGCTGGTAAATCCTACACAGAGCAAATTGAACTTGTATGTCCCTAAGCAGAAAACCAACACATTGACATGGTTCTGAGGATACTTGATAGCTTACCTCAACAGATTTGTTTCTGCCTCCCAACCCATTTTCAGAATAGAACTTTGGCATCATAATGTGATTCTTGACAGGACTAAGGTAAATTCATCATGCTGAAATGAAATGTTTCTGGCATATGTCTACTCAGCAATGATCAATCCACATGTACCATATTTTGAAAACTGTTAATAGTTCCAGCTGAGAAACAATGTTTTTATTAATACATGCTTATTATGTTTCATTAAATCAGAATGGAATTACCCATCTGCAGTAAGTGTAGCATGTGACCCAGTCTGCCAAATAAGACAGGAAGAGTTGTGTTTTTAAGCTTATTAAAAGTGTATGGCATAGATTTCATTTTGTTCACATCAGCTACATAGGAAGTTGAGGCAAAGGGTGCAGTACTATGCATACATTTAAAATAATACTTCGACATGTGGCTATATATAACAGGATTCTTGCTTTAAATCCTTTGACACAGTTTTAAACTTACTACTGCCAGATAACTTATCTGTCTTAAATAATTGGCTTCTAGAAACCAATTTTGGATTTCAGAAGAGTAGAACAGAGGACCGATTATAAAACATCTGGCAATGGGCATGGAACTAAATGGTGTGCACAACTTGCCAGTGCACTATTAAATAACATACCCACAACCTATGAGGAGAAACAACTACAGTATATTTAACAGTTTCTCTGCAAGGGTGCCACTGTCCCTTGGCTGTGCACATGCTACTATTGTAGTGGTGGGCCATTATTTTCTACAGCACCTTTCCAAACCTCAAAGTACTTTACATATGTGCAACCAGAGCAATGTAAAAACAATAAAAATAATACAAAACTTATTTAACAAAAGATAACTATAGATACACAAAGTTCAAGCATTGAATGGTGCAGTAAAGTATGTGTTACCTGCAAATGAATCAGAAAAATTATAGTCATACATGGTCTAGCACTTTGCACACAAAAACAGTGGAAAGCTGTCATAAACTGGGAAAAGGGTCACAAACTGGGTCCCAGGTATACAGGCTATGCATCTTCTAGAAATAATACATATAGACAGATAGATTATACAGGAGCAGTACCACCTGTATATTATGGGTCAGAAGACAGTTTAGTGTTAATCCCTAATGCGTACAACATGGCTTTTGTGGGTTCAATTTACTTGAAATATGGTATTTGTGGAGTAAGCACCAGGATGTTGGGATTTTGTACATTTTGTAGCAATCGGTTTAATGGTTAAAAGTTATAGAAACACACAAAATCCCCACAGTAAGATATTTTTTTAATAACATAAAAAGTATTGTGATTTGAAATGTGAAACAGGTTTGGTAGAGTGAGGATTGGGGAGCATCTGGGATCCAGTGACCACAGCACCATATGATTTGAGAAGAGTGGACGAAAACAAGGATGTGGAGAACAGGTGAGGAGTAACTGAAGAGGCCATTCTAGGGTCAACTAAGTTATTCCTGAGAATGGTTACCAAGAGTCAGGCAAAAGAAACCAAGCAGATTCTCAAAGAAAGTCAGGGAGGCAGTGAGGGCTAAAAAAAGGGCCTTCATTAGACACAAAGAGTGTCAGGGAGATGAGGGATGGAGTGAATATCAGTTAAGGATGAGGGAGGCCAAGAAGGCAGTCAGGGATGCAAAAACAATATGAAACCACAGTACAATATTGTGGAAGAGCTCAAAGCAGGAACGGTCCTTTACATTCATTAGGTGAAAAGGAAGACAAAAGGGGATGTTATTGGGCTTATGGGGGCAGGGTAATAGAAAAAGATGAGCAGAAGACAGCCATTCTGAATGGCTACTGTATTCACAGAGGGGGATAGTGGGACCTTGCCTGAAAGTGGCATGAAGGCTGCTACAAGAGGGATCCCAGAAATTGGGAAGGTGCTGCTTATGGGAAAAAGGGTCAAAAAAAGGCTAGCAGCTCTAGAAATAATAAAATACGCAAAAGCTGGACAGGATGCACCCAAGGGAGTTCCAGAAATTGGCATTGGAACTGGCTGTACCTTTGGCAGGGTTATTCAATAGCTCCCTACAGTCAGGAGTGGCTCCAAAACATTGGTGGGTAGCCCTGGTCCACAAGCTAGGAGTTTTACCTCCATAGCAGATAAACAAAATGGAGACACTAGTCAAAGGGGAGCTAGTGGTCTACCTGGAGAGAAATGGGTTTCAGGATAATAAGCAGCACAGGTTCATTGCAGGGAGGTTTTGTCAGACTAAAGTGTTAGTCTTCTTTGATTGGGTAACTAGTGCAGTGGACAAGGGAATAACAGTAGATCTGCTCTACTTCGAATTCAGAAAGCATTCAGCTCAGTGCCACACAGAAAGTTGCTGAAGAAGTTAGAGCATCTGGGAACAGTGAAAGATTTAGTTAGATGGGTGGGACTGGGAAGCTGGCAAGTGGGAGACAGCAGAGGATAGTGGTAAGTAGGGTGAAGTTAGGGGAAAGGCAGGTTACACAAAGGTGCTACAGGTTTCATTCCTGGGGCTGGTACTCTTCAGTATATTCATTACTGACACATGAGAAGGAGTACAAGCAAGATGACTCTTTGCAGATGACACTACACCTTCTGGCATGGTAGACAGTATGGAAGGGGCTCAGGAGCTGCAGAAAGTCCTGCAAAAATTAAAGAAGTGGTCGAGAGTTTAATGCTATGTGCCTGTTCACTTTCTTCTTGTAACTGACACGGAACCTACAAATGAGAATCCACTCACAGGTGTTCTCCAAGATATCATTAAATTAAAAAATTAAAAGAGTTTGGCAGATGAAATTCATTATAAAGTGTGGGGGAGATACAATTGCGGTCACACCCAATGCTTATTAGGTTATTCATGTCTACCAAGCTAGAGATCCAGGAACATTAGCATCCAAAACAGCAGACAGTAGCTCTGTCAACCAGTAACCACACTTTAGGCTTAGAATCAATGGCCCCCTGCCAGCTTTTTCAAGGGGAGTGGTCCAACTCAGTTTTGCAGTTTAACATTTTTTATCTTGACCCAGCAGCTCACACAGTGCGTAACAGTTCAGGCACTACAGTGAAGATCTACACTACCCCTTGGAAAAGCTTCCAGGGGACCAGAGAAATGTTGGGGGCAAGTAATTTTGGTGGTTAGCATAACAGTAAAGATGATTTGTAAAAAAAAAAAAAAAAAAAAAAGCATGGTTAAATGGTTGCTAGAGCTACTTTCTGCAATTTTAGATGACATACTATGCCAAAAAGTGCAAGTTGATGTACAAAGCGAAGCAGAATTGCAGGACGGAATATTGAATGGGAGGGGAAAAGCTGGACATTACCACAGAGGAAAGGGATTTGGGAGTCATCATAAGCAACTCCCTAAAGCAATCGGGTGAATGTAACAAGGCCTACAAGGCAACTGGTATGTTGCGATATATTGGGAGGGGGTTTGACAGCAGGGGGAAGGAGGTGATACTGCCTCTCTGTAGATCACTGGTGAGGTTTCATCTCGAGTACTGTACCCAGTTCTGTAGCTCCAACTTAAGAAAAGACAAAGAAAGGCTAGAGATGATACAGTATGAGGTAACCAAAGTGATTAGTACCAACATGGCAAATTCTGAGAACCAGCTTAAAGCAGCAGTACTACCGAATCAGGAAGTTATCTATCAAAATTCTGCTTTTTGGCTGTAAGCATGAGGCCAAAGTTCCAGTTTCCATACCTGTAAATGTTTTTTTTTTTAGTCATCTTTAGTTTTGTAGATATTTGCAATTTATTTGAATTGTTGTAGCGCTACAACAAATATGGCGCCTATCTAATTTTCAGCTGTGCTTTTTCTACAGGTCACATCATGTCTTTTGACAACAGCAGAGGGACTCTCTGCTGACCATTCCCGATGTCTCTGCAAGTCATACACATGTGCAGTTGGCAGCATATGGGCTTCCAGTGCAAACTTGATAAGCAGATCTAGGACTATTGAGGTAACAGTAGCAAATAAACCAGCCAGTAAATTATGCAACTACCTTGTCTCCTCCTTATCCACTCCCTAAACCTTGAATTTCTCCACCGTGCCTTCTTCTCCCTTACCCTTTCCCCTCTTCCTCCTTCCCCACCTCATTCAAGGGGGCAGAACTCCCACTCCATTCTCCTTTTCCTCCTTTTTCTCCTCCATCTTGCTGGCAACATTAAACCCAATCCTGGCCCCCTTCTCCCTTCTCTCCACCATGCTCCCTAAAAACCTTATCACTGTCCACCTTAATGCTAGGAGCCTCCTTCCATAAACTTGACCTCCTTAATATCTGTATCTCTCAGTACTCTCCTGGCCTCTTGTTTATTTCTGAATCCTTGCTCTCTGCCTAAATACCTGACTCCAGCCTGGTTTTCTCAGACTATGACCACAGAACCTTGGTATGCATAGTGGTGGTGTTGTCATGTATGTCCAGCAGAACCAATCCTGTTCCGTCACCTTCAGAGAGCTAGTCCCGTCATCTCATGAGCTTCTTCTAGCCAAGATATCCTTCCCTTCCACTCTTTCTACCTTTGTTGGTGTTTTCTATGCCTCTTATAAAATCTGTTTCTCCTCCATGGTTAAATCCCTTTGGTCTCTCGTTTCTCATGCTGCTTCTGGTGAGCTGATCCTCTAGGGGACTTCAATACAAATTGGCTCTCCCCTGCCTCTGGGCACACCCTCCACTGGATTGAGTCCCTAAATCTCTCACAACTAATCACAGAACCCACTTGGCATAATCTTCACTTTTATAATCACTCCCTCCTGGACTGGGTGCTCTCCTTCCACTCCCACCATATCATTGAAGCAGGCATTCTGCTGGATGCCTTCAGTGACCACTGCATCATCTACTCTATCAGGAAAGTGAATCCATTCATCCTGCCCACAAGTATATTTGGTGCAGACCACTCAGATCTCTTGACACTAATGCTGTTCTAAATGATCTTTCTGCATCTGACTGGTACCATGTCTATTCTGCCCTCTTCCTCTTCCTTGTCATTTATCTACACTTGGAACATTCACATCCTTCTTAAAATGTCCAGGTCCCATGTTTATTCTACCCTAGAAATTGACACTGCCCTCTCCCTCTTCCATGTCATATTTATCTACACTTTTTAACATTCACATCCTTCTTAAAATGTCCTGGCTTAAACACTTGGACCACTCTTGGGTTACAGCTGAACTTATCAAGTCACAGGACCTGGTTTGGGCATGTTGCAAATCCTTTCAGTCCCTGTCTGACCTCCTGTCTTACAGGTCACTCAGGGACTACTGTATGAAGGCTGTCAGTACTGCGAAGGCTCACTATTTCAAATCAAACCTCCAGTCTAACTTTTAACTCCCTCTCAAAATTCTAGCAGGCTAACCATTCCCTCTTTGATTCCCCTGTCCAGTCAACTACCCCACCCTCCTGGTTGATGGCTCACTGGTCTCTGATCCTCCCTCCATGGTTACTCACTTTAATAAATTCTTCACCACTTATGCGCTACCCTGTCCTCCATCTCCTGGTCACCTCCCTCCCCCAACCCCTGCTCCTGCTGTCTCTTCCACATCTCAATCTCCTAAAAGCTTCCAGTTCCTTCCATTTTCTCCCCATGAAGTCTTCCTTTTCCTTACTTCATATAACCCTTCTAAGTCCAGCACTGATGGGTTGGACCCCAGATGTCTACATGTCTTTGCTATGGCCTTTACATCTCCACTTGCTCACCTTCTGAACCTCTCCTTCCTCAGTGCTGTCCCTCAGGCCCGTAAGGTTGCAAACATTCTGCTTGTGCACAAAGGGGGTGACCCCTCCTCCCATGGAAACTTTCCTGCCAATCTCACTTCTTCCCTCTCTTGCAAAGCTGCAGGAGACTGTTGTCTATTGTCAGCTAGCTGATTTCCTATACTCCTCTAAATTCCTCTTCCCCTTCCGGTCTGGCTTTAGAAAGCACCACTCCACCATATCCTCCCTGCTGTGAGTAATTGACTCTATCCTCATTGGGATGGAGAAGGGACATATCACAGCAGCAATTTTGATCGATCTGGCCAAAACCTTTGACTCAGTGTCCCACCCTCTCCTCCTAATCAAGAAGCTGACCTTGGCTGGCCTTTCTTATTGCCCACTGTTGACTGGTTCCTGTCATAACTCACGGGCCATCAACAGTTGGTACAATTAGGAGACATTCTGTCCCTTTCCCTCATCATCCTAGCAGCGGTCCCACAGGGCTCAATCCTTGGCCCTATCCTGCTTTCAATTTTCCTAAATAACCTCCCCTCTGTGTGTGTCTCCTTACAAATCAACATACATGTGGATAACACAGTCATTTACACCTCTGGACCTTCAGCTTCAACTGTGGAAAGTCTGCTCCTGCATAACTTCCATAACATACTGTGCTGATTCCACACCAAACAACTCAGGGTCAGCACCAAGAAGACTATGTCTATGAACTCTGGCACCAGCCAGAAACTGGTCATGCTCTCACCCTCCCCTGATTTCTCCATGCTGGGTGATGCCCTTCTGGATGTTGTCCCTGCCTTCAAGAATCTTGGTGCATGGCTAGATATCAGGATTGACTTCTCTGCCCCTACTGACACCATCCATGCCAAGCTTCACCCTAAATGTGGTGCCCTGTACTACAATAAGGACTGCCTGTCCCTCCAAGTCTGCCAGGAGCTGGTAACCAAAATGGTTCTCCTGGGTTCAACTGTGTGGGTGTGGTCTATGTCACCACTCCTTCTCCCTCCCTTTCTAGACTGGATACCCTCTGCAATGCCTTCAGTCATTTTGCTACCAACTCTCACCTCTGCACTCATCACTGCTCCCTCTATTACTCCCTGTTCGTTCTCTCACTACTATCTTGTCTCCAGTCCCACTCTGTCCCCCTTATTGATAAACATTGATTTGGATCCCTTCTCTCCTACCATTTCTCACTCATTTCTCCTGCCCCATACTCTTCCTACTGTTTCTGCTCCAGAGATTCCCATACCATCTCCTCTCCCAACCCTGACTCATCTGCTGGGCAAGCTGCTTTCTTCTACCATCTCCCCTCCTTCTGGAACCAGCATCCCTCTCCACCTCTTACACTCACTTTCTGCCTTTAGATGCCAGATAAGGCATCGTCCTGCTCCCCCCGTTTCTGCCTATCCACCTTAACTTTTAGTCCTCTTTCTTTTTAACCCCTCTAGCTTGGATCCCCATTACTGTTGCAAATTGTGATTCCACCCTTGGTCTGTCCTTGGACCCCTCTAGCACTGTTGCCTACCCAATCAGGCATTAAGCACTTTCACTATTTCTTATACAGGTGTCAATTTCTTATTGTGTTACATCATGCTGGTCTTTTTGCACTTGATATCCATGTGCTCCTATGTCTGTAATGTTGCCTGTGTAACCACAATCTCATCATGTACTATAATCTTTATTCTCTCCTTATTCACCGCCACCCCTTCCCCCAGATCACACCTGGAAATGAACTTTGGCTCAGTGTTCCTTTCCTGGTGACCCATTTTTAAATAAATAAAAGGTATATTGTGAGGAAATGTTTAGTAGGAATGACAAATGAAGAACTTGGGGAGAGGAGTGGAAGATGGCAGGGACAGAATCAATGGGGATGTTATAAAGTTTTATTTTTCAAAGAGAGTGTTCAATCCTTGGAACAGTCTAGCAGTAGAGGTGGAGGGTATATGAACAATTAATGGTTTTAAACAGAGCTGTGACCAAGTAAAAGGTTTAATAATTACACAGCGCGTAAGCAGTAGGGCAGGATGCAAGGAGGATGGTGAGGGCGATTATTTTGAGTAGACAATAGGTCCCAGGGTTGGACAGGGTAAAACATGGAAGACTGAATGAGGTAAAAGTCTTTGCCTGCTCATATTTCTTATGTTTCTAAGAGTCTGGCCCAAGCATGACTCTTAATAATGTTACTTTTTTTTAAAAAGGTCTCATTTTTGAGCTATTAAAAAAATTGTTTTAGTTTTTGTGCATGTGCAGTCACAAAAATGAACATTCAAAGGATAATGAATATTTGCAAAACTATTTTTTGAGGTGTCATCATTTGAAAATGTTTTTGTGAGATAAAGCTTTAGGATTTGTAAGAGAAAGCAGTCATGAAACAAAAACAAATACTTGCTTACTGTGCTAAAAACAGGGACCTGCAGTGGAAGAGAGTTTTCAGACTTGTGTGATTGTGAGTTTACAGTGAAATGTAGATTTCTGGTTAGTTGTGGTCATTAAATATTATAATTTTTGGTGGAAACAGTTAAAGATTTATGGGTGACAAAACCAGAAATATATATTTTTTTGTTTTGTGTATTAGCATTAGTGAGGTGTGTGTATGATTTCAAAATATTTTTCTTTCGTGATTGTTTGAAACACCAGCAGTTAAGTGCACTTTAAGAATTTGCAAATGAGGTGAATTTCACAACAGAAACTTGTGTGTTCACCAGTTTAGGGTGTGAGTGATTTCCCTTTTATGTTGTTATGTGGTAAAATGTCAAATGTTTGACAAAAAAAATTATAATTCTTTGAGATACAAGTGACAAAACCAAAAATATTTATTTTTCTTTAGTGAAATAGATTTTATGAATTGATGAAATGGTTTTGTGATTTTGTTTTTGTGCGTGAGTCAGAAAGGAGTTTTGGGAAACATTTTGCTTTGCTTAGGAATATGTTATTGGTGATGGTGGTGGCGGGGGGAAGGGGGATGAGCCAGTGGCTGAATCAAGAAGATGCAGAGGAACCGAGCTCTTTATAGACTTTACATACAAAACCCTCTTTAGATATTAAAGACCTACTTTTATAACAAAACCTTAATGCATTCAACTAGAAGAAACTGTGCTGAACATTTTAATACCAGATGAGGATCTTTTAGCAGCATGGGTTGCAGTAATCAAAGTGTGACAGAAGAAGAGGGAGCCTGTGCAAAAGCAGACACGCTGGGGCCCACTGCTATAACAGAGACACCACCTCCAAATGAGGAAGGGCTGCAACCATTCAGTTCCACCCTCCTCAAAGCTATGCAAGCAGTTGATAAACAAATGGCAGACTTTGCCATAAACATCAAGTGCTGGAACTCAAAGCAAATGTTGGCAAGTGATTACAAAAGCAGATAAGGCAGTACATGTAACCTCAGGGCTTGTGAATGAAAATACCTTGCTCTAGCAGAGGCTGAAACATTTCAGGAACCTATCCTGGGCTCTGAATTTCATATTGATTGGATTACCAGAGGGAGTAGATGTGGATAACCTGAGAAATGTTGCTGGATGCTGGCTATGAGTCATTGCAGTTTGACAAAGTGCCAAGGCATTTGAAGGAGTATAAGATAATGCCTTAGCAAGCCAAGGGATCAGATTAGAATAACCATACCATTCTTTCAGTGCTGTGAAGTTTGGAAGAGTGAGAAGTGGTGTTAGAAGCCACCAAACATCATGAACAACTGAACTAGGAGGAAGTGCTGGTGCACCTGTACATGGAGCTCAATTTTGCTACGAGAACTAGTCACAACTGGAGTACTGCATGCAGTTCTTGTTCCCCTATTAAAGAAATATGTTAAATTAAACCATCATTCAAGTCAGGATCAAGGAATGAAGTAGGGAATTACCAACCTATTTCCTTCCTTGCTTCCCTCTCCAAAATCATTGAAAAAGTTGTTCATATACAGCTCACCACCTTCTTGACCATCATAACTTGCTCTCTGTTGCTCAGCATGATTGGAGATCTGGACATAGCACCGAAATTGTCCTAGTCAGGTTCACCAGTGATATCCTCAAAGCAAGCGATAAGGGCACAGGCTCTGTCTTCTGGGACCTGACCTAGGCATTCGACCTGGTACACCATTGCCTTTTCCTGGACACCCTTAAGGGCTTTCACATATCAGAAAACCTCATCAAATGAGTCAGAAGCTACCTCTCTGGCAGATCACAGAAAACTAATATCAATGGTCATTTTTCTGCTGAATGTCAGATTAAATACGGGGTATCCCAAAGCTCCATTCTAGTCCCGCTCTTGTTCTTGCCCTTCATCAGTAATCTCCCTTCCATTTGACAAACCACCCAACTAGTTCCTTACGCTGACATAAGGGCCAGTACACAGGCTCTGTCTTTTGGGACCTGACCAAGGCGTTCAACCTGGTCGACCATTACCTTCTCCTGGACACCTCCATAGGCTTGCACATATCTGAAAACCTTATCAGATGGGTCAGAAGCTACCTCTCTGGCAGATCACAGAAAACTAATATCAATGGTCATTTTTCTGCTAAATGGCTAATTAAATATGGGGTATCCCTGGGCTCCATCCTAGGCCCGTCCCTGTTCTCGTTCTTCATCAATAACCACCCTTCCATCTGCCAAACCACATAACTAGTCCTTTACACTGACAATGCAGCCCTCTACTGCAGAGAAACTAACCTTGATACAATCTCCAGTGTCTTGCAGGCTGACTTCAGCAAGCTACACACTTGGTTCTCTGCCAAAGGCATGATTCTGAACTCCAGGAAGACGAGGTTTATGATCTCAAGAAAATCCCCAGTCATGGGCCGATCCTGCTCAGTCAATCCTGGTAACACCATAGAACAATTCTATAAATTCAAATACCTTGGACTGTATTTAGACCCTTGCCTGACCTACAATATCCATATTACCAACCGCATTCAGAAAATCCATATGAGGCTAGGTCTCTTATACTGAATCAGAAAGTTCCTTATCCCCATCCCTAGGCTATGCCTAGCCAGCTCCCTTCTCCTGCCCCTCCTTGATTATTGCTCTACTGTCTAGCCCCCCACAGCACATTCCCCTTTTCTCCAAACTCAGGACTACATACAATAAAATTGTATGCTTCGGGACTGGCATCCCCTGGATGACCCATCACTGTACCCTCTATGCCTCCTTCAACTGGCTCACCCTTGAAGGCAGGTTCCAACTTAAAATGCTTTCTTTCCTACACAAAGTTCACCATAACCTACTGCCAATCAGTGTTAACTCCCTTTCCCCTTATCTGTTCCCAAGCACAGTACTAGAGGGGCCACCTGTCATATCTTCAACACCCCTTTTTATGACACTAAGCATGCACAGAACTCCTTCACATACAAGGGCCCTAGGTTTTACAATAAACTGCCCCTGAACTTCAGGCCTGCAGTTCAACTGGCTCATTCACCTCCTGTCTCAAAGACCACCACCTTCAATCCACCACCTGTGCCTGACCCTGTAAGTAACCCCCCTGAATTCCACCAACCCTTGAGTTACTTTAGAGCTTATAAGTATCTGTATATTGGCTCTGTTGTCACATGCTCTGTATTTTTTCCTTTTTTTTTTCAAACTTAACTTTATTGAATTTTATCAGTGTAACCCATCCCCACTGGCCTCCCTTGTTTAACTAGCAGGGCTGCTCCTCTCACCACATGGCACCAAAGAGAGGGATGGGGGTTGTCACTACAGTTCAGTTTACTAGTACATTTCCTTCTGAACCTGCCATGCACAGACAGGCCAACCAAGTGTGGCAGCTACCTGAGACACACATGGGTGGTACCATTTACCATGGCCATCAACCTGGGTCCCTGGGAGAAAACGTTTGCTCACAATTATGCTAGTCTTATACTTCTGGTCAGGGGCACCCAAGTAAATCCAGACACAGTGGAAGCAATAACAGAACTGTCTAAACCAGGTTAGGATTCTAGAGTGTGATGTTTATTCACATACACAGAGAATAATCACACAGCAAAGATAGACCCCCTCAGGGCTACTCCTACTGGTAATGAAATTACTGAGGTACAGAGAACACACACACAGCAAACCCTCGGGTTCTGACTTGAACAGCGAACACTCTGGTTCTGAATAAGGAGATTGGCACACACAGCCAGTACTAGGAGACTTTCCCATATTTCATGAGGAATTACTGGTGGCACCCTCGACCACCAAAGAGCACATACAGGCTCACAGAGAATCCAATCCACGTCTGGGTAAACTATTTTCTTCAGGCACTTGCCAAATGCACTGAGAGAAAACACAGGTGCCCAAACTGAACCAAGAGAGGTAACCATGGTTACTCCAGGTGGGGGTGTCTCCCACCTTTTGCTTCCAAATTCATAGTCGGCCATTCATCTGGTTAATAACACCCTCACAGAAAACTTGTAGGTACTATCTTGAAATGTCTTTCACATTTAACATACTACATTACACACCTCTGAGGTGTCAGAAAGTTAAAAGTTCTGTAATTGGCAAAGTCTGTTCACTAGATCCCAACTTTAGCAGACACTTTTAAACAGAAAACAGTCTAGGTGACAGGATTCCTTTGTCAGAGAAAATTCACCACAAGGAATGCAGGTGCCCCGGGGCTTCTCCAAACAAATGTTACAGGTACTCAAAGAGCAGTTGAATCTCAGGCAGCTTCAACACAGTCCAGACTGTACCAGGGGATTGCTACTGAATCCTGGAATCCACCCCATCCCTCCTGGGATGGGGCACTGTGAAAACCACTTGGCTTGGTTTCCAGCATTTCACCACTAGGTTGTACTGGCTCACACTAGGGTGAGAAACAAACAAAAACACTACTGGTAGCTCTCTGACAGAGCTAAAGAGAGAGGCTGCATTACCAGCAACCTCCTCCACTGACTCCAACTGCAGACTAACTACACTCTAACTGAACATTCTAAAGCTGTTTCCCTTAGCTAGCATTCCAGTGGCTTATGCTGCTGTGACAGTTCCAAGTGACATCATCACTCCAGCTCAGCTGAGACTGAAAAACAGAGTGTGACACTGTGAAATCCATTTACTTGGCATTTCACAAGCTGCCTGTCCCTGCCTGCCACTGATTCTATTGGGATTCTAGTAACCCTTGGGGACAAGGGGGTTACATCAGTACAGGTTTACATAGGAATGGGAATCATACACTGCTGAGACAAAAAAACAGCATAACCAGAGTGAGCACTATAACATCTTGAAAGGAATATATAGGACATTCAAACTGGAATGTTTACATATTTGTTTTTCTACTCTAGATGGTTCTGTCATATACACTGTTCCTATTGTAAATACAGTAAAATTTTGCAAATATTTGGTGTGATATTCAAGGCAGTTGCACAGTGCGCAACTGAGATGCACCTGTGCAAGTGCAGAAGTGCGCCAATGAGTGATATTCAGTGGAAGCAGATACGTGGCTCAAATCGCAGTGCACCAATGCTCAACCCTAATGAATGCATCTGCAAGTGTGGGGGGCATAGCCATGAATAAGCGGTGCAGTGCGATATTCAACAGGAAGCCGATGGCGCAAGAGTGGAGCGAGAAGGGCATGTGTGGGGCAAACTTGAGCCCATAAAAAGAGGGAGCAAGAAAGGGATGGAGGTTTGCGCCACAGGGGAGTGGGACAGAGAGAGAGAGAGACACACTGGCCAGGCAGGACAGCAGGAGGGGTGCAAGACAGAGACAGGAAGTGCCACAGAGTGCGGGACAGGGTGTGTGACCCTGAAGGTGCCCGTGTGTGTGTATGTGTGTGTGAGACAGCAGTGGGGGCAGCAACTGCAGCATGAGCCTATGAGCCCAGTCATAGCAGTGGCAGTGAAAGCACCCGGATGGGCGGGAGGTGAAGGCCACAGCCAACAGGCCACCAGCAGGGACCCCAACACAGTTGCATGTCCAGTGCAGAGTCACATGCAGCAGCACTCAGCCGGGGGTGCCAGGGGAGACAGCCGCACAGAAGGGGCAGGACATCCCAGGCCATGGCCAGTGCCATCTTCCAGATGGAGGCAGTAATGAGGGGTGTGAGGAGGCAGGAGGCAGAACGAGAGCAGCATGGCTATGGAAGGGCCCGTCGGTGGTATGCCTGGAACAGGTGGTACCATGTTCTCATCACCTATGAACAGTACAGTGACACCAAGATTGTGGGCCAGTAGCACCTGAACTGGGCAATTCTGAGGCAGCTCTGTGAGCTATGCAGTGATGAGATACAGGCACCCACAAGATGGAGCCATGCCCTGTCAGTGGAGATCCAAGATGACAGCTGTCACGTGCCTGCTCACCATGGGTACCTTCCAGAGACCAACAGAGAACACCACAGGCATAACCCAGTCAGCCACATCATGGTTCCTCACACAATTCCTCAACTCTCTGCTGCCACATGCTGCAGAATACATCAAATTCACCAGCACACAGGCAGAGTGTACAGTGAAAATTCAGGAGTTCCACAGGGTGGTACGTATGCCTGGCATGCTAGAGGCCATTGACTGCACCCACGTAGGCTTCCACACACCACCAGGGCTGGAGGGGTAGCGTACATCAACAAAAAGGGCTACTCCAGTGTCAACCGCCAGGTTGTGTGCGATGCCAGGGGGCACAAAATCAATGTCTGTGCCACACACTCTGGTGAAGCACACGATGCCTTCATCTGGCACCAGTCAGCACTGTGCCACAGGTTTGAGAGTGGGGTCATCCCCACTGGCCACCTGATAGGTGAGTACGCAGCTAGAATGGGTAGCCTAGCACAACAGGGTGGGGCATGGGGAGATGCTAGGCCTGGGGCATCAGAGGGTGTGGTGGGGAAGGCAGGGGGAAGCTACACAGACCACCATGCTAACCACACATGTCAACACACAGGTGACAGCGGATACCCACTCTGGCCCTGGCTGCTCACCCCATATCAGCACCCATCGACCCCAGCACAGGAGCAATACAATGAGGCACATGCCAGCACATGGAACATCATCGAGTGTGTGTTTGGGCTGCTGAAGGCATGGTTCTGTTGCCTTTCCTGGTCTGGTGGTGCCCTACAGTACAGCCCCTCAAAGGCCTGTGGCCTATTCCTGGCCTGCTGTATGCTACACAACATGGCCACCAACTGTGGGATAGCTGTCGAGGTCGAAGAGAGGAACAGCAGTGGGGACGATGTGGCCACCGGTCCATGTGGTGGTGGTGGGAAGCCCCCCAGGTGACTGGAACCCCAGCCGAACAGGATGGCCCAGCAACACTATGACACTATTGCAGAGGAGCACTATGGTGTATGCAGGTAGGTGTACATGACCACATGCAAGTCCCAGGGACCATGGCACAGTACACAGGTATGGAAGGCCAGGCCCCATGACAGACACATCCGGAGGGTAGTGTGGATGGATATGGAACTGGACTCCATGGAAGAACCCTGTACAGCACTGTAGATGTCACCCCCACACCCCCACAGACACCCGCACATACACGCACGTGGGCACCCACACATGCATACCCAGAGACCGCCAACAGACACATGTCAGATGCTGCACACCAGTTCACAGTAGCAGCTGGTGTTGTCTTGGCATCATCATGCACATGCCACAATAGCCAGTGGCTGGGTTGGTGTGCACAAGATGGGTGTGTGGCATGGTCCATGGACAACATGTCCCTGGAATGCACATGCACATGCCACACCAATATACACACAGAGCAGTGGCAGACAGGGGATGGGGAGGGATGCGAATCAGGAACACCAGGCAGTTGCACTGCCGCCGCGGACACATGGATGGTCCTGCCGGGACCGCTCAGCAGATGCAGCCTGAGTGATGGCCACAGGGGGTGTCCCAGACATTCCCCCAAGTGTGTCACTGAGGGAATGCAACCCGTCCCTCGCAGGAGTCTGCAGGCTTCTGAACATGCCCACTTGAGGCATGCCCAGAATGCCCACAGTGGATCCCAGTGTCAACACTGAGGGGGTTGGACGATGCTGTGACCGAGGGGTAGAGATGGCACTCCATGGGGTCCGTGGTGGATAGCCATGCACCAGGGTGGCCAGTGGTGCTAGGCCAGCCATGACCACAGCGGTAAGCCAATCCAGGGCTGTGGTTGTGTCCTCCCGCATGCGTGTGGTCTTGGCCAGGAGCTGCTCATAGTTCTGGTCATGCCTCCCTGAAACTGGTGCAGCTCTGTGCAGAGTGCACGCACCCCTGCCACAACCAGCACCTGTTGCTCCACGGAGGCCCATAGCAGACAGGTGTGCTTTGTCAAGGGGTCAGCGCCCTGGGGTGCATGGGCATTGCACCGACCTATGGGTGTTGCATGATCCCGCAGCACAGCCCCCCTCGCTGGTAGGGGCTGCACAGTGGGAATCCCTTGGGGATGATCAGTCAGCAGTGCAATGGCAGCTGCCACTGCACCCGGCCTCCCTCAACTACATCCTGCTGCCGCTGCTGCCCCTCCAGCCACTGTGCATGAGTACGATGCTGGGCGGCTGTCCACCTGCCACCCCTTCAGACTGCACTACACCATTGTCACCCACAGCCCCACCAGCGTGGTAATGTGGTGGACAACTGCCACCAGGGCACCATCTACGCTGCCATGGTAGGTGTGTGGTATGGGTGCCTCCCCCTGACTGGCAACACCACTTTCCATGATAACTGTCATGGCATCATCATTGGTCCCGGACCCCGTCCCTATCTGTGTCTCTGCATACTGGATGCCATGGCTCGTCCACAACCATGCCACAGGCCTCTAGTCAGACTGTGATGTAGGGCTGCCTGTGGTCTGGACTCTGGACACCAGTGGAGGTGGATGGATGATCCTCCAGGTCCAGGACCTCCCCATGTGGTCACCCCACCCCTGCCACTGCATGCATGCACTCTGGAGCAGGAAAGAAACACAGTCGCATTAGTGCCACTGGAACACACCCCTACACCCCTGCCCCTTCCCCCCTGCCCCAGGTCCTGCTGTACCCACCATGCAGCGATGGGCTGCCCCCCATCTGGAATCCTCCACCTGGCACACCCCCGATGGTGCTGTGCCACATGGATGCCACCACCAACTCCTCCTGTGGTGTCATCTGTGGCACATCAGGCTGTCCACTGCCTGTGGCTGCACGTGTGGCCCGGATGGCGGACACCTTCTCTTTGATCCTCCTCCAGTCTGTACCTACCTTCTTTTTGCACTCCTGTGCTGTCCTTTGATGGATGCCCTGCTGGTTCACAGCCCTGGCCACACCCTCCCATGCTGTCACCTGGACCTGTGGGGAGCCTGCTGAGCCACTCAGGGGTGGTTCCTGGTCCAGGTAGGCATCAAACATGGCTTTTCTCTCTGTCCTTGTGAAGTTGGGCCTGCACCTCCATGCAGGCCCATGCTCTTCAACCTCCTCGTGATCCATCATGCTTATTCCTGTGGGTAAGAACATGTGGTCACTGATGGCTGCAACACACAATTCCCTCCCAATCCATTGTCCTGATGTGCCCACAGCCTGGTGAATTACCTCTGAAGGCTGCAATACCCGTCTGGTGCCTGCAGTCCCATGGCGCATTTATAGTGCATCACATGCAAATGAGAGGATGCACAACTGTAATGGGATGCAAATGCCTCTGCTGCACCACTGATATGCTGATCAGCCCATCTGCATATTCTATCTGAATATCGCAAAGTTGCACATGGCGCATTGGTGATGTGCATGCACAAGCCATGGCACAAATGTTTGCTGTGTGCAGTAGGCCTGGCAGTGCACATGCGTGCACTGATGTTATGTACATTGATGGTGCATCCTACACACAGTGTGCCATATGTAGTAGAGTGCTGTGCCGTTATTGGGCATGTGGCACCCATGCGCTGTATGCCCTATGGCACCCGTATGCGATTGGCACATGGATAGTGGGCCACACATGCCCCTATTGTGCACCATGCATGGTGTGCCCTATTGCACTGTCACGCACAGTGCACGTGCTGACATATGACCCCACAAGTGTCCTTTGACCCTCCGGGTGCCTGCGGCATGTGCCAGTGCTGCCCCAGCTGTATCACATATCACCGAGAAATGCGTGATTGGGGATGGCAATGCATCACCAAGTGAGTTGTGCATCCACAGCATGTGTAGCTCATGTGCCACCAGGTGCCATTTTGATTTCCAATACAGAACTGTGCATGATACACCAGAGCACTGCGTGAGCACCAAACTGGAGCCAGGTTGAACCTGTGAACCTGGTGACACTGGTGGAGCCGCATGTGGGTTGCCTGTATGGTATGGGGCCCCTGGACTGGCCTCACACAGAGGTGTTGCAGGAGGTGGCTGAGGGGTTGGAGGAGGCCACTGGGTCTCAGTGAAGTGGGGAGCAGTGCTGCCACTGATATGGTGACCTGTGGAGGAGGGACCGTGACAGGCTGAGGTCACTGCTGACATGCATCCGGAGGGGCACCGTGCCATGTCCAGGTGAGTGCACTATGTCCATGTCTGTGCCATTCCAGTGTTCTGTGAGGGCCAGCAGGGTGTCACACCATGCGGCGCAGGGGGTCTGTGGCTGTGCACTCTGCTGGCCATGGCAGTGCACCATAGGTGTGCTGTGCCACCACACCACCACTGCATAGGGCCAGGGGGTATGCTGTCTTGGAGGGGGTGGGGCATGTGGGGTGTTGCCAGGTACTGATGTGTCCTTCTCACTGTCTCCCTACTAGGCCCCAAGGATGGGCGACAAGCCAGAATGGTGGGTGCTGCAGGTGGACATGGGCAGGCCAACTCTGGGGCACAGGCATGGAATGCAGGCAGTATGGGTGGTGCCACCAGACAAGCACCGGTTGCACTGCAGCAAGCAGGTAGGCACTCTCTCAGGGTTTGTTGTTGTGCAGGGTGGAGGTTGGCCACGGCCCCCTGTGCACATGGTCATTACAGCTGTGCAGTGCTGGCAGGGTCCATTGCACCATGCCGTGGCTATCGCACATCTGTGTGGCTGCTGTAGGTGGGTTGTGTGTGCACCCAGGTTCCAGCCATGCCACTGCCATCCCATCACTTAGCCCTGTTGCCTGGCCACCATGGTTGTGGTGTGCCACACATGGGTGGTGTTGATGTGCAGTGCTATGCATGGCTGTGGATGGTCGGGACGGTGGCTCATGTGGGCACACATGCTGTGGGTGGCTGTGTGCCGTCTCAAGGGCACATGTCACCACTGTCCGCTGTGCACAGTGAGTGGGCTACAGTCATATGGACATGCACTCATACCATGTCCCCTCCTTTGTCTTAGGTGTCCAATGGGAGGATGTGACGTGGGGTCCCAAAAAAGGTATGTTGAAAATTTGGGGCAAAAAATATAAAAAAATGGCCAAGTTATGCCACTAATTTGAAAACCCCATTGAAATACACTGAAGTGCTTACCTCAGTTCGTGGTTGGGCTTTGAAGAGTGAAGACATGTCTGCGGTCCAAGAAAGAGTACGGGGACAGACCTTCAGTAGGTAAATATGTGGTGGTGGGTGTGGGGTGGTGGGTTCTGAGTGGGATGGTCGGGTGGGGGATGGGTAACAGTGCAGTAGACAATGATGGATGATTTCTTTTTTTCTGGGAAAAAAACCAATGAAAACATTTTCTTTATTTCAGGGAGAGGACACTGGGGGATTGGGCACCCCCAGTGTCTCTAGGGGACAGTATTGCAACAGATGAGAACACTGGGAGATTGGGCACCCCCAGTGCTGAATTATGTTTGGGGGGGTGCAACAAATGTCAATGGATGGTTTTCTTCTTTTCAGGGGAAAAAACAAAGAGGGACAGTTTTAGACACTGGGGTTAAGCTCCCCAGTGTTACTGCTGTGTGGGGGGAATGGTGCTGACAGGGAGGGTCAGATTGGGGGACAATTAGGGACACCAGCAATAGATATGGATGGATGGTTTTCTCTGTTGCAGGCACACATTCCAAGCTGACCATAACAGATCAGTCTGGCTTGCTGGATGGCGAGGATCAAAGGGAAAGCAACTTCTTTTGAAGTTGGTGCCATCCCTGCCCAGTAAGCCAGAAACTCTGGCATTGTCAGTCTGGGGGCTGATTGGTCTGGCACTGTCTTGTCCCTGCAACACTGCTCTATATTGGGTGGACAGGGTCACATCCCTCAAAGGGCACTCACATACCAGCATGTTCACTTGAGCTTACACAGACAGTGAACACAAAAATGGGAAGGAGAACATTTACAATGTAAATATCTAAGAATTCAAATCTTCTATTTGATCTCAAAAGTGCACAAGGACCCCAATAATCCAACAGGGAGACCCTTAGTTTTGGGTATAGGGAGCTCATTTGAACCAATATCAAATTACATTAACTTTTCTTTACAACCACTAGTAGAATATTTGCCCTCATTGTTGAAGGATCCTACCCATTTGTTAAATTGTAACAAATTTTAAAGGATTTGAACCTACAGCAATACAACCAGAGAGAACTGTTCTTGATCACATTAAATGTTACTGATTTATATACATTTGTCCCTCATAGTGAGGGGGTAGATGCTATGGGGTCCCTGCAAGATACTCGGGAAGGCATTTCACACCCACCCACCCACCTGGGTTTTAAAACATCTGCAGAATGTATTCTCACCAAAAACTGTTGTAGGTTTGAGAACAATTTTTTTGAACATTGAACAATCTTGTGGGACAGCGATGGGTTCAACAATGGCTCTGGCCTATGCAAATACCTACATGCTTGTGTTTGAAAGTGAATTTATCATTAATTCTAATGTTAACCCTTTTTATGAACACATTGTAATTCACAAACGATACATAGATGATTTATTTATAGTATGAAGAGGCACTTCAGAATGATTACAACAGTTTTATCAATAATAGAATACATGTAAAGCCAATCTGAAATTCTCAATACACAGTAGCCCTAATAATATACCTCATTTGGATGTAGTGATAAGACTGTCAGAGCAAGGAATTACAACTTCCTTATATAGAAAAGAAACAGCAAGGAATACCATATTACATGCTTCCAGTTATCACTCATATAGTTTGATAGAGAGTATACCATACTCACAGTGTTTAAGGATAAAAAGAAACTGCTCCAGTGAGCAGGATTTTCAGCAGGGGATGAAGAAATGCTGTGAACCATATACAAAATGTGTCACAAGAACAGACCTTTAGGGTAAAAGCCACTAGAAATGAGAATATAAACAAAATAGTATTTTCTACACAATTTAAAAACAAGATGGGTGCTATAAAGAAAATGCAAAAATCTAATTGACATATTCTTTTTTTTTAGCTATTCCTTTCTTCCTTGATGCCATGGCTCTCTTTGCTGCAGAAGGAGCCCCCAGATCTGTCTCCTGGCATCCACCATTCAGTGCTGGCCCATACCCCCAGGGCTTACCCCCCACAGCGGGGCTGGTGGGGTTCCCCAACATTCACCAGAGACCAGATCCAGTGTGGCCAGTGCTGTGGCTAGCTGGGTGTGATGCCTGTGAGGTGCCCTCCATCATTCATTGTGGCATCCTTTTCCTGATTTTCTCTCCAGGAGATGAGGCATGCAGTGACACTTGCGGAGAGAGGACACACACATCCTCATATGCTCCCCCTAGCATCTGCCCCATCTCCTCCCCCTTTCCACAGTGTCAGCACACTGTCCCCCCTGCTTCCTCTAGGGGAAGGTCAAACCCCTAACACTTTCAACCCGCCCATCCCCGGAGAAGGAGAGCAGTCCATCAGATGCTTGATCCTTCTCCTCCTCTGCTGACCCCCTTGTGGCCAGTGCTCATTCCAAAACATGGGTCACCAGCATGGCATGAGGTAAGGCATCCTACGCCTCAGTCTTCAGAGCCACCTAGCCAGCTAATTGACATATTATAAAAGATTTCCCTAGTAACAAAAATATTTTTCAGCAACCACCTTTAGTAGCAGTAAAGAAAGCTTCCATTATCAAAGACAAACAGACCTCCCTTGGGGGAAAAGGATGGTACAGAAACAAGTATTAGGACCCCCTAGCACCAGTAATGTTACCATGCGGACATTGCTCTGTTTGTGGACACATGAGTAAAAAAATCTATATGCAGTATAGACACCCTTGTACATCTAAAGAATATACCATAAAACAACATATAACCTGTGAAACAATAGGGTTGTATACTTGTTACAATGCCCATGTAATCATATTTATATAGGAAAACCAACAACACAACTAAAAACCAGCATACAAGAATATAAAAGAGCATTTCATTGCGAAAATCACACAGAGGTCTCTTTACAGGCCTGGGACTGTAAGTGATGCAATATTCTGATAGGGGTGGTGATCCCTATAAAGTATTAAAATATATTATATGGAGATGTGATGGATACACAAATGCAGGTTTTGAAATCTATTGCAATTGCAGCAGTGGGGAAGATAATGTTTGGGTTTTGTGGATTAAATTTACCAACGATCTAATATGGTCCGGATTAAAGCTGCCCCAATAAAGCCTGCTTGGGATGTAGATCAAACTGGAAGGAGAGGATTGTCTATTAGCTGTATCTTAGCTAGCACCTGCTTCAGCATCTAATAATGAATAGGGCGTAGCTGACGCTAGGGTCTTTACCTTTTGGTAGATAGTAATAGTCGCCTCCTAAGGATGAAGGAGAGACCCTGTTTGCAATGAGTCAGTAATACTCTGCAATACCGAAAGATTTTGGGATGCACATGCTAGACTTCAATAGAAACCGTTGGGGCTTTTTCCTTTAAGAGAGGATGGTGTCTGCCATCCCTGCTGAGATTGGCATCTAGGCATTATTTGGGCTTCAGAGATTTTGAGATGACTCCAGAATAGGCGACTCTGGGGTCTGGGTTCTGAGGACTTATATACTGAGGAGTAAACCATCATTATTTGATTAATACTCTGCACCAAGGTCCGGTCCTACCCCTGTATCCCTAAAGTTGCTATATGCCTTTGGCTTGTTGCTTTTGAGACTGTATGCCAGCAGCTTATCCCCTTTTCCCCTTCCCATATTTATGTTTGAGTCAATGATTGAAATCTTGCTTAGAGACCAGCCTGCTCACTGCATTTCAGAGGTGACATATGATCTGCCTCTGACCTAAAGAAGTGACACTTAGGCCTTAACAAGCAGTTTCCTCAGAGTTGTTCGCCCCCAAATGTTCTTCCCTCTTTCGGTGTTGGCTCTATTCCCATATTGCTCTCTTAGAGTAGCTGAATGCCTCCGTGTTTCACAGAGTATTCATGAGGTTATGCCAAAATTCTATTGCCTTTAGCAAATGGGAAAGTCTGAGTCAGTGTAGAAGGGTCCAGCCCCTGAAGGAGACTTAGATAGGGGGTCCCTGTGTAGGCAAGATGCACAGGGCATGATCCAAGATAACTAAGGGATGAATAAGGGTATTAACAGTGTTACTAGTAATAGTAGGAGAGGTGAGCCAGAAGTCTATTTTATTAAGAGAACATGTGTACTGGGATGAAAGGTGCAGTCCCACTGGGGGGTGGAATATTCTCCAGATGTCCATAATGACTAAATCTGTTGTACTTGAGCCACTGCCATTACAGCTCTGAGGACTCAGTATTGAAGGATCTATTCAGAAAGGGTCCAGGAGAGATTGAACACCCCTAATAAAATGGGGTGTCTTCCTGAGCTATGAATCCCAGCACCTGGGCCAATTGTGAAAGCATGAGGGTGAGTCCTTATTTGGAACGATACATTACCCAGGATCAGAGAGCCTCCCCATCTCCATGAGTACCACCACCCATCTACCTCAGGGTCTCTCATTTGTCTCTGCATTTCCATTGTAGGCTTGAAGCAGAATCACTACCCTCTTTTCTAGAGGAGGCCAAGGCTAATGGTCTGACCTACCCACCTCCTTCAGCCTCTCAGTATCCCCAGTAAGTTTGATCCCTGCAGGAAGGTGACCGCCCCAGTCTCTTGGGCCCAGCTGCTTCCTCTGTTTGGGTGTTGCCCTGACGCTCCATGTCAGACCCGGGATATCACCTGTTAGTAGTAGGGAGCAAATATTTAATTAAGAGATATATCAAGAACAACCAGCAGATGGGGGGCGAGGGCAGCCCAACCAGAAGAGGTACCTATTAGCCACCAGCTATGGAGAGTGGGTGAAGTCTACATTCTTGCCCCTCTCAGATGACCTTATACAACAAATAATGAATCATGTGTTTTTTCCAGAAGCAACATACCTAAACACACACAACCATATACATTGCACAGTGTACCATGCAGTTTGGGATTGAGTATTTCTTCAGCTGTAGAGCCTGCTGTGATCAGCCCTGTTCCCAGGTTGTTATCAAGGGTATCCATCCTTCCTTGTACTAGGTGAGGCAGGGGAGGACCTGAGAATCGAGCAACACAATAAGAAGGACGGCTCATTGCAACCTCAGAGGGTTGAGAGCTGCCCAGCGGATAGCTCAGCTGGGGGTAGTTCAAGTGGGACTACACAACTTTCTAATGAGGTGGGGGTTTTGTGCGAAAGTGGGGGAACTGCCTATTTGCTGCAATCTAGGTGATTGCTGATGGGTGCCACCCGTTCTCACAACAAAATCTTGGTGAGGTCAGGCTCCCACTTATGAAGAGGTACTGTCAGCCACCCACGCGGGGCTGGGATCTCCCTGATAGAAAATAATAATATAAAACACACTAGAGGGGCACAGGCCTGTGCCATTCACCACTTAGGGCCTCATGTGAAACACATCCTGTATCCATTCAGCACAAATAGTTTACGATGCCGACAGATACTTATTATATGACACAATCCTAGCGACCACCCCCATACAAGTAAGTGGTAGAACCCACAAAGTCTTGGTGTTTAATCAGATGGTACAAAAGGCATTCTTGCCATCTAGGCTGTCGGGCCTTGATCAGGATGTCCACTGAAAGCTTGTTGGTGGTTCCTTGCTAATCCTCTCCTGTATAGGTGAGGCATCTCTGCCATATGGCAGCGCAGTCGGGTCAAGGTTGGTGAAAAGGGGCTTGAAAGTTCCTTTCCATAGTAACATGGAGAAAGGGTAGCAGAGTGGTCACAAGGAGATTGTTCACTGAAGGTCAATTTAGACACCCCAACTCTTCCTATACCTACAACTCCTAGGATTAAAAAATTGAGCTGAAAATAAAAGATGACTACTTATCTGACCACTATTGGGTTTCTAATTGATGTTCTGAGATAAAGCACTCAGGATGTTTCCACTGAAGATGAGATTCCACTGGTAAGGAGGCCTCCATAGCCTTTGGTGACACTGCCTCTGCTATCTGTAGCCTGTTCATGGCTGGTGAGTTGCTGACGGGGACAGGTACCTGGGCTGTGAGGAAGCCTGTCTACAGTCAAACCACAATGCCTGAGTGATGATCCGAGACTGGTGAAAGCTTCATATTACTGAGGGACCTGTAATGGATCTGAGCAACAGTGTCCATGCTCGTGCCTCCTCTGTGTCGTCTTGCCCTCTGTGAAGGGATGTTCCCAGGCCATGTTTCTTTGAGGATGTTTTCAGGTACTTTGGGAGTTCCAGTGTTTCTCCTTAGGTCTGCCAAACTGCATGCCTGCTCACTGATGGAGAGAGCAGAATCCAACCTGTCAGTAGCAGTTTGCTGAAGGCCCCAGGTAGTGGTGGGAATCTTGTCCAGTTGTGTCAAAAATCCAAGAATGCATCAGAGATTTAAACTGTTCTGACCCCATTGCATAACCCCATTGTGCTGGGTAACGCAAGGAAAAGGACATCCAATACTGTGCATTTTATGCCTGCCTCAGAGTATGCTCCGTGCTTTGTCCAACAGATCTTAGAGAAGTCCGAAAGATGTGGATCCTATTCGATCCCACATTACTTGCAAAATCACGAGCTCTAGTTAGACCTTCTGTTTGTCAAAATCATAGTTGGCATGATAGGTTGTGGTCTGTCCTGGGCCTGAGACATGGGGCTACTGTATGGTGCGGTTCCACCTGGTGGTATCAATGGGTCCATCTAGCATTTCAGCGATGGCTACTTGTGGTAGTCCTTTGTATCTTTGTTTCTACATGCCTGCAGGAAGCCCCGGTAGCTAAGATTATTATGGTGACCTGATTCTGAGGTCTTCCATCTACTGTGCAGCATCTGTATGGTCCCTTGTTGATCTCTTAATTGTTCTAGTTCTAACATATTCTTCCGTCCCGAGACCCACTGTTCGGTGTCTGCATCCTGTTTTAAATTTGAACCACGGTGTTTTGATTGTTGCTACAGGCTATCTGCTGTTGTTGGTTTAACATCACCAACTGACAGTTGTTCTAGGTTTGCAGGCACTTTCAGCCATATTTCAGGCCTCCCTGGTCCAGGAGGCTCTTCGTAAAATAGCAGTTTCCACAGCAAATGAAGGCTTTTGTATCAATGGACAAATTAGTGTTGTATGAGTACACCCCACGTGTTACAGTAGAGGGATATAATACCAGATGGAGAAAAGGATTTTAAAGGATATTTCCTCTGGGTGTGAGTTGATCTTTAAGTGCTATCCTATTTACTCCTTGTGCCAGTGATGTCAAATTTTGAGCACAAAATATTCTAAAAGGCATTTAAACAGCTTTAGAGGTTTTGAATTGAAGAGCCTGAGAGCAAACTGTCTCCAGCTACCATTGCACCATACCCAGGCTAGAACTGAGGCTGTGCCATAATCTAGAGCTCATGTGACCTGCAATCCCCTTAGAAAACCGTAGAATTTCATTTGAGCTCAATTATTGGGTGTAGGCGGAGGTGAATATTGATTTACTGTATCTATCTTAAATTGGTGGAGAAGTGGTTTGAGGAAGGTGAATAATGCAAATCTGGTGGTTTTAACGGCTTTATTGTTCTCATTATGAAGCTGGTATCTTTCCAATTGTGGAGTTCTCCGTGATTCCGATACTATTGATCATCACGAGCAAATTGGGGCCACTTTGCCCACCACTAGGTCCATAGTTGAACGGGAAGGAACGAATGCTATGGCTGTACTCGAGCCAGTACAAACTCTTGACTAAATATTTATTATGAGTACAATGATGGAACGGGTAGCTGGGAGATACTATAAAACATGCTATAATATATCCAAGTAACTAGTAAAAATTATGTACTTGTGATGTGACTGGCTCATCATGATTTGTGATCGTATTTGTGACTGTGATGTTGAAGAACGTCATTGTGTTGACAGAGATAACCAATATGAACTGTGTTGGCATGTGATTATGGCTGTATTTCCCGATGAGCTGTAGCATGTCCCCTGACTTAAAAAACGCCATTAATGAGTACAATGGCGGTGGTAGCTGGAGAGATACTACAAAACATGCTACAATACATCCAAGTAACTAGTCAAAATTAGTGTTGTGATTTGGACATGATCATGAATTTGATTTGTGATCGTATTTGGACGGGTGATGCTAAGAACGGATTTGTATCATGAGTGACCATGATGATGATCCTGACTTTAAAACGATATTAATGAGCAATGTCTGTGAAGAATTATGCAATCACACCTGTCCAGTACTGAAGGAAGCTAAAGAAACAATGTGACTTCCGACAGATGGATTGGCCCTAAAGAGATGGCAAATGCACAGATGATTAAGATTGCTCGCACACTGAAGAGATGATGTAAAGGCATAACACCTAACCAGTGCTCACCATCAGAAATTCAAATCTGGAAAATGGTTCTTGTCGTTAGCAGCCCGTGTACTGTACCGCAGTAATAGTCAATAGTACTAGTATCAGCAAAGATACCACAAAGAAGTATGAAAGTCTCAGTGCTGCAGTGGATAGGAGGCACATTGTTGAAATTATTATGTCGGCCAATAAAAGGTGTCTGATTTGATGACACGCCACAATACACACATACACAATACTTAATGTGAATAAATTGAGAACTTCAGGAATATAACCACATATTTTAAACAAACTAAAATTATGCACTGCTGCATTCTTACAATCAGCCAAAATGAAGAATTGAAAATATTACTGTGTATACATTAACACAGTTATACAAGAAAATATCACCAAACAGAGCACCGTCTTTTCCCGTTAATTTACTACACCACAGATAACCCTCCCAAAGCACTTCCACTGTGTCTCAGTACCAGACTGAATGTTGTACACAATATTCAAAATCCTCACACAACAATAAATGCTCGATGATATGAGCACAGAGGGTTTCCTATAATCAATGAACTAAAGTTTCTGCAAAAATTACTCAAAAGGTTTTTAACAGATTTTAGCTGTTTGAATCACAGAAAGCTCAAAGCAGATTCTCTCCATCTTCCTACACACACTACCCCAAACTGGAGGCTGAAGAACACCTAGATTCATGTGACCGAAATCCCATAAATCACCGCAATCACCCTTGAGCTAAAACAAGGTAATGAGGAGAAGTACATTGTTTCGTGTACTGCCTAAGAATTGGTATAGTAGTGTTTTGGGAAGGTGAGTAATGCAAAGTCATTGTTTTCAGCAACTTCTACCCGTTATAACGCTGGGTATCTGTCTCAAGGCGGAGCACCTGCGGCCACCTTAACTCCAGAATCACTGCGGGAGCTAATTGGGCCATCTCTTTCCATGTCAGATGCGCCATCTAGAGGAACTGTGGAGGTGAGGCCTTCCAGAGCGACACTCACAGATGGCTGGTTGATTGGTAAGGCACACATAGACACATGCAGCATGAGTGGGCAAGGGACATATGTGGGCACAACACTAACCAACACCTCCCTTCCCACAGGTGACAGCAGATACCCACAATAGCCCTGGCTGATGACACTGGTGAAGTGTCCACAGAGTGTGGCAGAGCAGCGGTACAATGATGCCCACACAGCAACACTCAGTGTGATAGAGTGCACATTTGGCATCCTCAAGATGAGGGTCTGGTGCCTTGACAGATCGGGGGTGCACTGCAGCATACACCAGTAATGGCATGCAAACTGTTCATAGCATGTTGCGTGCTGCACAACATAGCACTGGAACATGGCACACCACTGGCAGAGGATGAGAGGATGAGGAGGCACCCAGTGAGGATGGTGACACTGCAGGGGAGAAGGAGGAGGCAGTGGGGTCTGCTTATGACTGGTGACAGCAAAGCCTGGCACAACACACATTAGCTGGACAACGAATGCAAGTGCAGCTCATTGCATCACACCTTGGATGAGCACACAACAGCTTTATCGCGGTGTGCTTACGCGACCACAAATGCGTAACACCGCCATGCTGTATGCTGGCTGGACCATAGCCTCCGAGACCATCAGGACCACACACATGCAGCAATGGCACACAACAGGCACTGGGCAGCAGTGCCATGGCATTGCAGGGAACAACAAAGCAGGCAGGAAACCCAGGAACCACCATGGAGAAAGCTACCACACCGCAGGTAAAAACAGAACAGCTGTGGTGATATGGATAGAAACACCTCCTGGGCACTACACAGGCAGTGGCAGCACAGTTGATACAGATGCTTGCCCATTGCCTGTGTGCTGCCCCAGATGGTGCAATGCAAAAGGAACATGCAAGAGCAGCATGCGGCCGGCTGTCCTGTGCTAGCAGGGGGCAACATGCACAAAGCAGCGGGCGTAGGAATGGAGGGATGTAGAGTCCCATACACAGCAGCTACAGTGCTAGACAGCATAGACTGCATGTGATGGAACGGCACCATGGTCATGTGGCATGCAGCACACCGGTGCTAGTGCCAACATGCAATGCCAGTGCAGAGGGCACCAGAGGTAGGCACAATGGGGATATGGAGGACAGTGTGGGTAGGGGGCTGCACACACCATGCTTGTGCAGGTGTTGCACACATGGGTGGGTACAGTGCACCTGAGGTTGCAGATTTTGTGGGTGTGTTTGTTGGCACACATAGCACACACCATGAGAATTCCGGGCACAAAGCCGCCTGAGGCATGCACCCCAAGCACAGCCATGGCACCTGCACAAGCACAGTGACTTGGAGACAGGAGGATGGCAACCAATGCACTTTCAGGTTGCACTGTGCATCAACAATGGAGGATGCATGTCACACTGTGTGGCAGCCACCGCAACACTACTTTGGTACAGAGTTATCCCATTACATGCAATGTCCGAGTGTGTTGTGCTGCATGCCAACTCATGCTGCATAGGTGTAGCCATGTGGCTGGGACTGGTGGGGAAAGCAGGGAACACATGGAGCTGAGCCACCAGCACATGCAGGGATTCAGTAGCACATGCAAGGCTGCACAGTACAGTGCAGCAGAGGACATAGCTCCATATACACTGCAGAGGGTGGCAAGGGAGCAAAGGAGTCACAAGGGCAAACAGCAGGTGGCAGTCCCAGTTGTAATGGCATGCTGGAGCAGGACACCTAACTTCACAGATGATGAGACAGTGCTCCTCATCAGCCTGGCTGAGCAGTGAAGCAGAGTGCGGTTCCCACAGGGAGCACAGCAGTCCAGCCCAGCTGACAGGGAGAGTGTGGTCCACCATAGGCAGCAGGCTCCAGGCAGTGTCTGGAATCAGGAGGACCATGTGGCAGGTCAGACACAGATGGAATGACATGGCCTGAAGGGAGGGATGGCTCCTTGCCCACCTGAGGAGGATGGCATGAGATGCAGATGTCCAGATACGTGGAGGATGGCCACGCCTGTCAGGTATGTGTGACCAGTAACATGTCTGACACAGAGCACACTACACTGACCTTGACTGCACAGATGGGTACTGATGATGTCACATGCCATTATGTCCCCGCGGGAGAGGGCAGTGACACTGAAGGCCAGGGTAGGCCCAGGAAACCCAGACTGGATAGACATGGCAGAGGACTCCACAGAGAGCAACATTGCCAAGGTAGGTGTGCAGCAGTCATGGCATGTATGCAGTTGTGTAGGCTACTGTGTAGGAACCAGCAGGCAGGGGGATACACACACACACACATATCAGAAGGGCCAGCACAGGTGGCTGGGGCTGGTGGTTGCTGGTGGGGCATATGCCATGGACACAGAAATGGGGTGTGCCCCACATGGTCGGTGCATGCACTGCAACACGTGGCATGGATGGTGACGCCACCAGAGGCTTGCATTGACGGTTTTTGGGCAACATGTAGTAAGGCAGTGCATGGGCACATGGTGCACTCACAGACTGTCAGATTGTTTTCCAGGTGCCGATGGTGGTGTGAGGAGTGAGCAGCAGGGCCAGGATGCATGGTGGCATTCCCTGGAGTGGGCGATGTGACACCTGAAGCGGAGAGATGCACGGGTGTACACAGTCAGGACCCAGATAATGGCATCACACTTTGAGTACGGAGGACGCAACAGATGAGGAGGATGTGGAGAAGGTGGAGAAGGACGTCCCGGGTGATCGACAGTTGCATCGCCAGCATGCAGGGCCAGGTGACAGTGCTGTGGGACTGCTTACGGCAGGTGACATGGCCAACATGGCAACAGGCAGGGACACCAGTGGCACAGCTGGCCCAGTGGGTGCAGACCAGACTGGGGATGGGGATACCCCCATGCATGTCAGTGGTGATGCAACCCCTGAACATGGTCCAGGGAAGCCTGGGATTGAAAGGGACACATTGCCAGACAGGGACAAGAGGATTTATGATGACATGCAGCCCCAGCCGCACACCCTCCGTGACTTTGCCCAGGGACGCAGCTGACACATCAGGCCCATGGCAAGGCTGCTGACTGACCTACATGATGCAGTGCAAGACCTGATGGACTACCTGGACCAGATTGCTGGACATTGAGTGGCGGGCATGGGAGTGCAACATTGTCCTGGCCCCACTCCTGCAGTCGCGGACATGCCATGAACAGAGCTCATTGGGTGGTATGGACACAGGTCAATGGGACACCAGGGATATAGTAACTGTGCATGCAATGCACTTAATTGCATCAGTGTTGTAAGACTATTGCTGTGTGTGGAGATGTGCCCACTGCATTGCATACCTCTTGGATCACCTTAACTGTTGATGTTGTGTGTTGCTTATGTGTTCCTAATACATTGTTGTTCCATGTGCAAGCTGTGTCTGTGTGTCATTCTGTACTGTGCATGCTCATCACCTGTCTACCTGTGTACTGGTCGGTACCAGTCAATCTGTGGGTACCAGCCCACAGGGCCTGTGCAGGGCACCATGTGGACACCAGGGACCATTGTCCAGCAACATGTGGAATGCACTGCATTGTGCCACAGGTATTGTTAATGCAACACGCTGGGCACAGTGGCAGGACACTCAACTGTGGGCCTGTGCCACCCAGTGTTGGGGTCCTCTTAGTTCCACAGTTGCATGCCACAGTAGTTAAGCCAAACCAACAGTCGACAAGGTGGGACCCCGCGATTTGGGCCAGCATGTGTCATGCATGTGTCAGTACCAGATGTGTGGGGCCAGGTGGAGTGTCATGGTATGTGGCATACCACAGGGCCCACCCAGTGGACTGCAGTTCACAGCTCTGTATGGCTGCTGTAGTGGTGTACCCCATGGTGGGTACTGTATGTGAGTGTTGGTGCTGGGTGGTGTGTGGGGCCCCTTGTGTGGTGGGGAGGCAACAGTCCTGCAGAGGCCATGCACCTGGGTGTGGGGTCATGCATGGCAACATGGACAGGTATGGTGCCGTGTGTGCCAGGGGCCACACCTGTGCTGGTGCTCCACACCATGGTGTGTGCACCCATGGGTCACATGGGGGGGCTTGTCTGGTTGGCGGTGGTTGGTGGTGCATGGGTGTGCGTGTGCAGTGTGAGTGGTCTGTGGCATGCCATGGTGTAACCACCCGGGCGCATGCAACTGATCACAGGACTGGAATTGGGGGGGTGCAGGTGTCCAGTATGTGCCATCTGGGATGGCGGTGTGCCTATCGCTAGCATTGGGGGGTGCCACTGTCTGGGGATGCAGGCTTGTGTGCATGTCCCATGCCGCAGTGCCATGGTGGGGTGTGCCATGGCCAAGGGCACTGTACAGAGGCTATGGGGTACATGTGTATGCAGCAAAGGTATGCATGGCACATGCACCTGCACATCCATGTGTGGTGTGTAGTGTGTGTTGTGTTAGGGTCCCTGCCCATGGACTGGTGTGCACACTGGACCATTGCATTGTGGTGGCCAGCATCATTGGTCACCCCCCCTCCGATGCACATGCCTGGCATGCTGCATTCATCCTACCGGTGTGTGTGTGCTGACCTCCCCCTCCAGCCTACAGTGTCCGGTGGCTGTACCACCATAATGGTGCCCTGTGTAGCATCCTGCAGTGTGGCACGCACTGTCTGCACCCCTGCCACAGCCGCACTGTGTGCACTCTGTGCCTCTGTGAACGATGTCGTGTCACCGGGGGTATCTGTAGTGCTTCAGTGGTCCCTGACATACTGCAGCTATTATCCCACCTACCTCCGGTCCTGCTGCCAGCTGCTGCTATCTGTGCAACAGGTGCTGCTGCTGGTGCCTCAGGTTGGGCCCTCTTGCGGCCTTGGTATTGGGCTAACATGTGTTGTCCCAGCCTCCATGCTGCAGTGTGTGTTTGCATGGCCAAGATGTTGTCTATCACTGTACTTTTCTGTGTCTGTCCAAGCCGCTCCATGTCACTGACAGGTGGATGAATGTCCATCCCCCTGTGCCCAGCATGTTCTAATACCACTATGTGCCTGTGCACATCCTCAACTGTGCTACTGGGTGTTCCCCTGCGGTTGTCTTCTGTGCCCTGTATGGCAGTAGCCCACTGCGCCATGGCCATTTTCCACACCAGCATCACTGCGTGGTTCCAGCCCATCCCTGATGTCTGTTGGGCCCATGTGTCTGTCTTCGAGGCAATGGCATCCAGCTGCTGTTCCCCATTGTCAATGTGTTTGCCAGCTGTGTCACCCACAGCCCTGTCCTCGGGCACGGCTATGCAGTCATGTGCTGTGTCAGCACTGTATCTAGCTGTTGTCCCGTAGGCAGCAACAGCTGCCCTATGCCTTGTGCACCCTCATGGCCCTGTCCCTCATCCTGTATGCTGGCTGTGTTCCCCATGCTGTGGTGGTCATCTACTGCCCCTCTGTTGTGCCACCACACAATTCAGCCCTGACATACCTGTGGGACCGGTGCCACACTGGCTGCCTGTTGTTACATGCATCTTGCAATCTCCTGCAGTGCTGTTGCCATTGCCGTTGTTGCCTCTGTTTGGGTGATATGCTGCCCCATGCTGCATTCCATGATCATGGTCTGCCATTCTATGGCATCCGCTTGACGTGTGACACACAGCCATATGTCCTGGAGTAGCCGTGTTGTCTGTGTTGTTTGGCATGCCCCTTCCTGGATCCCATGTATGATGGCAGCATGGATATCTGCCACTGTCAGCTGCAGCTGTCCCATGTGTTCAACCGTGGTGGTGGTGGTGTGTTCCCATATGCTGTCTTGTATCCCTGCCAGCTCACACTGTGCTGCCTCCTGGGTGAGCAGGATGTCCTGACAGTAACATGACAGGTTTTCCTCAAGGTCATCCTCCAGTGGCAGTGGTGTTGCACCATGTTCATCTGTCCCACCTGCACCTCTATGGTCCAGTGTGGTGGTGCTGTGTGCCTGGCCATCGCGGCCTACAGTGGTGGGTGCATTGTTCACCTGTCCTGCCACGGGGCCATCCCCTCTGTTCTCCTGCTGCTGTGTGTCCACTGTGGTCTGGTGCTGGTCTGCAGTTCTGGCCTCGGGTGTGCTATGCCCAATGGTGCAGCTGCTGTTGGATGGCATGGCATTGCTGTTGGTGTCACTTCTCTGCTGGTCACCTGCCTCACTATCTGTCACCCTCCTGTGGGTCTGGCTCACTGTGCTGTCACTGGTGGATGCCTGCTGTTGTTCTTCATCACTGCTGCTGTGACTGCTGTGCACTGACACTTCCCTGTCACTGTGGGTCACAGCATGGCATTGTGGTGGTGTTGTCTGCCTGGCTGTGGCATGTTGTCTGGTCGCTGTGGTCTGGGCACCTGCAGGGTATACAGACAGATGTGCACAGTGCATTACCTCAGGTGCCCACATGCCGGTATGTGTCCAGTGCCATGGTGCATGTCCAGCCTGTGGCAACCAGTGGAGGGGTCCCCTCCTGCATCTCATGCTTCTGCAGGGTGGCCCAGGTCACACTGTGTCCCTCTGCACCTAACCCCTGGGTCCCTGTCCATTGTGGATCCCAGATGCCCCTGCAGTGTGTCAGTCTCCACTGGTGATGCCACATCAGCTGTTTGCACGGTGGTGCCACCCACCACATGCATGCCCAGTGCTTACCTTGTGCATGTTGTTGCTGATACAGGTCTAGCTCAGTGTCACCATGCTGATCTATGCCACTACACGTTCCTCATGTCTGCTGAGGGGCCATGGTTGTGTGGGTCCTCCTCTGTTGCCATTGTGCAGTACCTGCTGTGGGCTGCCTTCTCCTTGACATGGCGCTTGATGCCACAGTGCCGCTTCTGCAGCTCCCTCACACTGTGCTTGCTGGGTGCCACTGTATTCACCAGTCTGTCTACCTCATCCCATGCCTCCGGCCGCTGTGTTCGTACCTTCTGGTCCCCTCCCAGTACAATAGCAGGTCTGCCTGTTGAGTGTCACACACAGGTCAGGGCCTTGCACCATTGTCCATCATGCTCCCGTACTCCTGACACTTGTCACACCTACCTGGGCCTCTATTGCAACCAGAAGGATGTCTGTCTCCTGGTCTGAGAAGTTCTTTTTCCTGGAGTGCCCAGTCTTCTTCCTCCGTGTCCCTGGGATTGGCTGCCACCTCTCTTTTTGCTGCATTCTCCATGGTTCGGCCATTCCTCCGCCCCTTGTGTTTGGACGCTGCCTGCACCTTGCGGTTCATCTATGCTATTTATTTGACACAGTGTGCATTCATATGCCAGGAGCACTGCATCCGGCGCATGGTGCATTCCTTACAGAATAGGGTGCATTGCCAGTGATGCAGGGGGCTTTGGCCCGTGGTGCATCTGACGCACCTTTCACCATTCTAAGGTCATCTTTGTGAATCGGGCCCATTAACTTTGCACTCCAGTAGGTCATAAAACTGACCAGAGTCTAAAGGAAGATAAAACAAATTAACATCCAAATGGAATCAAGGAAAAAAGATATCATGTATTATATTCCATAGTTAAACAATTTATCTGTAAATTAAACATAAAGTAGTTGTTCCAAAATCAGTGTCCCTTCAATGTCTTCTATCACATCCACAAAGGGGAGCCATCTAGTGTTAAAGCGGTTCACTTTGAGATTCAGTCTAGTTGTAATTTCTTCCATTACTTTAATCCTGTTACAGTTGTGTATCCACTTTTGCCGAGATGGAGGAGTAGCAGTCAGCCACCTCTGGGTAATGTTTTTTAGCAATGCAGATATTAATATGCTACATAAATATTTGGTTAGTGTTCCCACCAAAACCATCTGGGAAAAAAAGCCATAGATCATATCAGAACCATTTAGCTCTTGGGCAAGTTCCAGTATTTTAAGTCCAAGTTCATAATTCCTCACAAATCCCCTTTTGAAGCTTGCAGAACCAGTATACATGTAGAGAAGTCCCCCTTTCCTCACAACCTCTCCAACACAAATCTGTTCTACTTGGGCGTCAAGAAATATCTATAACCAATTTCCATTTAAACTCTCTCCAACTCCCTGATGAAGTTATTTTATGAATTACTTGTCAGATCTTTGCCCAGTTTTCCTGTGTTAAGAGATGTTCAGTTCCTCCTCCCAATGCCGCTATATCTGTTCTATGTTCATACTTCCAAAGCTCTGAATATAGTTCAGAAAATACATGCTTGGCATTACCTTGATGAAAGAATATCATAATTTTCTCATCTAAAGGATGTTGATCTACCCAGATTTACAGTAACATTTCAGACGTGTTGGTAAAGAATCTAACCATAAAAAAATCTATATTGATCCTTAATGGGTAGGTGAAATTCTAATTGAAGTTGTTGAAAAGACATAAATGTTTTGCCTGAAAAAAACTGTAATATATTGTAATCCCTGTCTAGCATATCTTTTAAAAGTGATATCAACCTGTGCTGTAACAAAATTATTGTTCTTCCATGAAGGTACCCACTGAGATTATGTGTTTGGAAGACATAGCATTTTCTTGGTTTGTAGCCATTGCTTAAACATGAGTTTGGTCCATCTATTCACCACTAACTACCCTTCAAAAAAAAATCATGGGAGGATGATGTTGTACCTGAGGACTGGAAGAGGGCAGATGTGATTCCCCTTCAAAAAAGCGGGAGTAAGACAGAGGCAGGAAACTACAGACCTGTCAGTTTGACCTCAGTGGTAGGGAAAATGATGAAATCACTTCTGAAGGAAATTATTTATTTATTTATGTATTCATTACAAGTCAGATTTACAACCTTTGAGTCAGAGACTCATTTACAAAGGCACCTCATTGCAGGGAATTGCTGAGTACCTAGAGGCCAGTGGGGCACAAGACCTAAGGAAGCATGGATTCATAGTGGGGAGGTCATGTCAGATAAATCTAATCAATTTTTTGACTGGGTGATCAAAGTAGTAGACCAGGGAGGGGCTGTGGATATGGCCTACCAAGACTTCAGCAAGGCATTTGACACAGTCCCAGACAAAAGATTAATAAACAAATTAGGCAGCCTGGGAGTGGCTCCTAGGGTGGTAGCCTGGGTAAAACATTGACTGGAAAACAGGACACTGAAGTTAATAGTAAACGGAGTTCACTCTGAAGAAAGGCGGGTTACTAGTGGGCTACCGCAGGGTTCAGTACTGGGGCTGGTCATTTTTAATGTCTTTATAAGTGACATTGCAGAGGAACTGGAAGGAAAAGTATGCCTTTTTGCAGATGACACAAAGATCTGCAACAGGGTTGATACACAAAGTGGGGTTGAGAGGATGAGAAGGGATTTGGAAAGTTGTAGGAATGGTCAGAAGTATGGCAGCTTGGATATAATGCAAAGAAGTGCAAAGTAATGCACCTGGGAAAGAAAAACCCAGGGGAAGAGTACACAATGGTGGGGGGAGGTAGTAACAACAAAAATGGAATGGGACCTGGGGTAATCATATAACATGACCTTATGTTTAGTAAGCAAAGTGAGAAGGCAGTAGGGAGGGCTGGGGGGAATACTGGGATGTATAGGGAGAGGCATCACCAGCAGAAAACAGGAAGTTGTTATCCCTCTGTACAGACAGTTGGTGAGACCCCATTTGGAGTACTTTGTGCAGTTCTGGAGACTCCATCTCAGCAAGGACATAGACAGGATGGAGGCAGTCCAGACGAGGGCCACTAAAATGGTGCAGGGTCTGCAACAGAAGCCATATGAGGAGAGACTAAAGGAAATTAATATGTATACCCTTGAGGAAAGGGGGGGGCATGATAGAAACTTTTAAGTACCTCAACGGAATCAACGAAGTCCAAGAGGGTAGCATCTTTCAGAATAACAGATGTGCAAGAACAAGGGGAAACAATTTGAAGACAGGGGGGATGTCTCGGGGCAATGTGAGGAAGTATTTTTCACGGAGAGGGTGGTGGATGCATGGAACCACCTTCCTGAGGAGGTTGTGTGGTCTAAAACTGGAAGAATTCAAGAATGCATGGGACAAACATAAGGCATTTCTTGTGGGGGGTAGGAAGAAATAGGCTGTTGATTAACTTGGATATGCATCTTATCCAGTAGGTAGGGAAATGGGAAGACTAGGTGGGCCAAGCGGTCCTTATCAGCCATCAAAGTCTATGTTTCTATGTTTCTATGCTGCAGTACCCTTAAGTCTAGTGAGGATTTAATTTCCCAGGCAAGACATTCCAAGTGCCCAACTCTATCGGTGCCCTCCTTCAATCATTTTCCATACAATTTATTTGCTACTGTCCAAGATGTCAATTAGAGGGACCAGTTGGGCAGCAGCATAGTATTCCCTAAAGTTAGGTAGACCATAACCCCGACTCATTTATTTATTTATTCATTCCACACAAAACACATTAGGCTATGCCTATTCTCAAATGGCCTAGGGTCAGATACAATGGAGGACTACTACTAGCAGTTATATAATACATACATTCATAACGCAGACTATGAGTTGCCTAGTTACACAGGTTTGGCTGAGTATGGTAGTGCCATTACTAGACAGTAAATTCAACTAATACAAGTGTCCATGCATGTGTGGTAGACAGGAGGAGGCAGGGTCAGATATCAGCAGTAGCACATACAAGGGTTGGGGGGTGTGAGTGAGCAGAGAAGTTGTGACTTAAACATATTGATAGTGCCAGAAGGCTTTTTTTTTGGGGGGGGGGGGAGGTTAGGCCATTCCATAGTTTAGGGATCTGAAGGAGAAGTTTTCTTACAAGGTAGCACCAGGGAATTATTTTCAATGTCCCTTGTGGCATATTTGTGGTCAACTGGATGAAGCATGGTCTACACAATAGGGATCAGCAAGCTAAGAAGGGCTTTCTTACCAGTAACCAAGGTGCTGTAGTGTAGTCCTGAGTCCAGGTTTAGCCATGCAAGGTTACTATAAAGTATACAGGTGTGGGAGTCCTTCCTTCAGTAAAGCACAAAATGGCATGCTCTGTTCAATAGACACCTGACCCTAGCCAGCACACTGTCACTAGCAGCACTATAGACTAGAAGATTCTTCATCTCCAGTAGGAAGTTATGCCTGTGTCTATAAGGTAGCCCTAGTCTGCAACTGGCAATCTTGACTATGGTGTCAGCATGTGCTGCATAAAATAACCCAGAGTCATGGGTGATCCCCAGGTACTTGAAGGTATATAACTGATCAACAGGGATACCCAAGGAAGAGGTAATGGTTAAAGATAGAGAGGAAGGAGCCTTACTGTGGGTGGTGAAGAGCATAGATTTGGTTTTCTTAGTGTTCATAACAAGTAGATTGGAAAAGAACCAATCCTGGACGGCAGAAAAGTCAGTCTGTAGCCACTGCTGGATTTTCCCCAGGCACCTGTCAGTGGAGGTGATTACTGAATTGTCGGCATATAGGAAGATTTTTGTGAACTTACAAGCTGAGGGAAGATCATTTACAAATAGAAAAGAAGGGGGCCCAGGACTGACCCTTGGGAGACATCAGTCTAGATTCAGAGGTCAAAGGCTTCTGGAAGCAGGAAAGGCAGTCAGAACAGCAAAGGCCCAAATCAAGGAAAAGATTGCCAACTCAGTTAAGAAGGGGAATAAAGCCTTTTATAGGTACATCAGGGAGCGAAGGAAGATCAAGGGAGGGATACTGAGGCTTAATAAAGGGGAGGGGGTGGGCAGAGGGTAACTGTGAAAAGGCAGAGATACTAAACAAATACATTTGCTCAGTATTCACAAATGAAGAGAGGGAGGTACCTAAACCAAACAAGAGAAGCACGCTGGATATGGGGGTTGATACTAGCCCTTTCACAGAAGAAAGGTTTCTGAATGAACTCTTAAAACTGAAGGTGGACAAAGCAATGGGGCCTGATGGGATTCATCCCAGAATTCTAATAGAACTAAGGGTAGAACTAGTGACACCACTGACTACTCTCTTTAATAAATCATGGGAGGATGGGGTAGTGCCTGAAGACTGGAGGAGGGTAGATGTGATTCCACTTCACAAAATTGGGAGCAGGGCAGAAGCAGGAAACTACAGACCTGTTAGTTTAACCTCAGTGATTGGTAAAATGATGGAATCACTTCTGAAGGAAAGAATTGCTGAGTACCTAGAAGCCAGAGGAGCGCAGGATCCAAGGCAGCATGGATTCATAGCGGGAAGGTCATGTCAGATGACTCTAATAGATTTCTTTGACTGGGTGACCAAAGTAGTAGATCAGGAAGGGGCTGCAGACATGGCCTACCTAGACTTTAGCAAGGCATCTGACACAGTCCCACAAGAAAGATTAATATACAAGTTGGCCAGTCTGGGAGTGGGTCCCAAGATGGTAGACTGGGTAAAAAATTGGCTGGAGAACAGGACACAAAGGGTAACAGTAAACGGAGTCCACTCTGAAGAAAGGGGGGTTACTAGTGGGGTACCACAGGGTTCAGTACTAGGACCGGTCCTCTTTAATGTCTTTATAAGTGACATTGCCTAGGGACTGGAAGGAAAAGTATGTCTCTTTGCAGATGACACAAAGATCTGCAACAGAGTTGATACACAAGGTGGGGTGGAAAGGATGAAAAGGGACTTTGCAAGGTTTGAGGAATGGTCAAATGTATGGCAGCTTAGATTCAATGCTAAGAAGTGCAAAGTAATGCACCTGGGAAACAGAAACCCAGGGGAAGAATACACAATGGGGAGGTGAGAAACTAACAAAAAAAAATGGAAAGGTACCTGGTGGTAGTCATATCAGATGACCTAAAGGTGAGCAAGCAATGTGAGAGGGCAGTGAGTAGGGCTGGGGGGACACTGGGATGCACAGGGAAAGGCATCACCAGTAGAAAACAGGAAGTTGTTATCCCTCTGTACAGACAGCTGGTGAGACCCCATCTGGAGTACTGCATGCAGTTATGGAGACCCAATCTCTGCAAAGACTAGACAAGATGGAGGCAGTCCAGAGGAGGGCAACTAAAATGGTGCAGGGTCTGCACCAGCAGACATATCAAGAGAGACTTAAGGATCTTAATATGTATAGCCTCGAGGAAAGGAGGGAGAGGGGTGACATAATAGAAACTTTCAAATACCTCAAGGGAACCAACAAAGTCCAAGAGGGTAGCATCTTTCAGAAAAAGAGGAGTGCAAGAAAAAGGTGGCACAATTTGAAGCTAGAGGGGGGACGGCTCAGAGGTAATGTGAGGAAGTATTTTTTTCATGGAGAGGGTTGTGCTTGCATGGAACAGCCTTCCTGAGGAGGTTGTGGAGTCAAAAACAGTGGTGGAATTAAAGAATGCATGGGACAGACATAAGGCAATTCTAGGGGGTGGAGGTTGGAAGAAGCAGGCTGTTGGTTAGCTAGGATCTGCAGCTTATCCATTAGGTAGGAAAATGGGCAGACTGGGGGTGCCAAGCAGTCCTTATCTGCTGTCAAATTCTATGTTTCTATGTTTCTGGCAGTGTAGTACATGGTTGACAAGGTCAAAGGCCTTGTTAAGATCAATGCATATGGAGCCTGCAAAGTCACCTCTGTCCAGTGCGCCATGTAGTAGATCTGTAGATTTCAAAAGAACTGTCTTGGTGCTGTGTTTTTTTCTGAAACCATGCTGCTCTTTGGAAAGGAGATCATGCTGGCTCAGATATTGAATGGGCTGGTCATTTATCACCTTTTTAAGTGTTTTTGAGAGGGGAGTAGGATTGAGATAGGGTGGTAAATTGAGGGTAGACTGTTGTCACCTCCCTTGACAACAGGAGTTACATGTGCAGTTTTCCAGAACCTAGGCACTTGCCCAGTAGTGAGTGATAGGTTAAAGATGATTTGGAGTGGGTGAGTAACCTCCCTTAGTACTAATTTAAGGAGCTTAATGCCTATGTTGTTGTGACCCCCTCCCAACTGTGAAGTGGTTGGATAAAGTATTGTTCATTTTAACACTGGCTTTTTGTTCTTTGTACAACATAGCTGTGGCTTTTAAAAATTCCTCTATGAAACCCCATTCTTTGCAAAGGTATTTGTAAAAATAAACTATTCAGTCTGTTAAAGGCTTTTCCACATTGATTAGTACAGCAGTTTGAGGGTCCCTAGCTTTCTTCCCAACCCGAAGGATATTAAGCATTCTTCTGATATTTTCTGCTAAATGCCTACCTGGTATGAAACCTGTTTGATACATATAAATAAGTATGTGGATTACTCAATGTAGGTGGGTGGCTAGGATTTTTGTGAATATTTTTATGTCTTGGTTTAACAGCAGTATTGGTCTGTATGATTCACATACTTTGTCTTTTCCCAGTTTGGCCAAAACAGATATCGTCGCTTCATTCCAAGAGCCTGGAGCAATTACCTTTCTTTCTCTCTCTCACAGTGCCTAAAAGTTTTCAGAGCAATGAACAACTTGATTGCAGAATGTTTTGTAAAAGTCTCCTGTGGGCCACCGCTACCACTGCTAGGCACTTGGTAAAGATCCTTGGTGCCAAGGACAGGCTGAAAAGGTAGCATCCTGACCTGGTAGTGCCCTCTTTGGAAGGTGAAGTAGAGGTATTTCCTGTGGGATGGCAGGATCTTGATGTGCATGTAGGCATCCTGCATGCCTAGTGAATTAAGCCAGTCTCCTTGGTGGAGCATTGGTAACACGCTTGCCAGAGTCACCATTCTGAAACATTTGCATTTAATAAAGGTGTTCAGGTGACTCAGGTCCAGAATGGGATGGAGGTCTCCCGTCTTTTTCAGGACAAGGAAGAAATGGGAATAAAATCTCTCCTTTTTGAGCAAAAGGAACCTCCTATATGACTCTTTTGTCCAGCAAGGCCTGCATCTCTGCCCTCAGGAGGAGTTCACGGGATGATGAGCAGTGGGAGGGGACTGGAGTGTTGTCCAGTGAAAGCTGGGTGAACCCTAGGTAGTACCCCCTTTCTACTATTTGGAGGATCCGTTGGTCCAATGTTATACTGGACCATCTGGATAGGTAGAGGGAGAATCTCCTTCCTACTGCCTCCCCCATGCCATCTGTGGTGTCGGGGGGTCGGTAGGGAGTGATGCAGTGTTGGAGGGTGTGGGCAGGGGAGGTCTTTGTGCCTTAGGGTTTTTGGGGCCCTGGGTGCCTGAAGGGACAGGGTTGCCTTTTCTTTTGAAGCCTCCCTTGTTAGGTGTCAGGTGCCTTCCTTACTGTCCCTGATTTTTTCAAAAGGGATGTTGGCGTGTGGATTGTGGCTCCGACTGGTACATTCAGTGGACTTTGGACACAGCTTTACCTGAGTCCTGAAGCCCAGTGATCAGTTTCTCAGTGTCCTGACTGAACATGACTGGTCCTTGGAAAGGAGCATCCAGGATAGCATCCCGAAGATCCTGTCGGAAGCCTGAAACCCTAAGCCAAGCATTCCTCCCGCATACAAATGCTGGTGGATGCTGCTCTTGCTGGTGTATCCTCGGAGTCATAAGAACTCCTGAGGACATGATTATCCACATCCATGCCAGACTGAATCACAGCAAGGAGTTCCACCTTACCCTCTAAATCTGGCTGTGCCTTGGCCACGTCCATCACTTTTGCCCACAGGGATTTCTGTTAGGTCACCATGTGGGCCAGGAAATTGAGTCATCTCATGGTGCAAGTTGCTGAGGAGTACACCTTGTACCCCATCTGGTCTAGTTTTTTTAGATTCTGGGTCCAGTGGCTAGGCACTCATGTGGCATGGTTGTTGTGCCTTGCCATGGGCAGCTGTCAGGACCATCGAGTCTGCCCTTGGGTATTTTCCAAGGAAAGGCGTCAATTCTGGGTTCTTGTAGAGCCTATTGACCTTATGAGGAACTGCAGTCACAGTGGCCGGATGTCTCCAGGTGGATTTGGTCACATCCTGGAATGGCTCCACTGAAGGAGGGATGACCATAGCACCTTGGTAAAGTGCCTGAATATGGAGCATAATGTTAAAAAGGACAGGTCATCTGGGGGTGACCTTGGCAAGTCCTTGGATATGGAGACTAAATGGGGAGCTTGTCTTCTGAAGAGTAGTCTGAGGATGTGTCCCCTGCATCATCTCCTGATGTTGATGGCGGTCATCTACTGGATGAGGAAATGGACAAAGGATGCCTCTTGCGCCGTCCGACCCTGGCATCCACTTGTCCTCTTTGTCCTTCAGCGGTAAAGGCCACTTAGGAGTGAGGTCTCTGGGTGGTGTGCACACTGGGGATGGATCCCTGGGCCGATGGAGAAAATCCCCCTTTACAGCATTCCACCATGTTTGGAAAAGTGCCCCCTACCTTCATTAATGGAATGATCAGCGGTGGGGGCTTCTGATTTGAGGTGACAGAGGGACCTGGCATCTTGTCCAAAGGAGGAGTTACCTGGTTCTTGGGCTCTTAATCCATAGGTACATTGGGCGTCAGGCCTTCGGTATCTGGTGGTCTGACGTCTGGTTCTTTTGATGAAGACTGTTGGGCATCCGGTACTCCCACATCAGGGGAATTGGTCACCAGGGCCAACAGCTGATCCTTCAGGGCTGACGGATGGTCCTTAGGGGCCGATGGCCTTTCTTTTGCTGGAGGCACCTCCTTGTCTGACGTCGAGTCAGAATACCCTGTCTTCTGGGAGGCTGAAAATGCCCGGAGTTCAGGAGGGGGAGGCGTCCGGTACTTGATGACCTCCTGGCATTTCTCTGGTTCATCCTTTATCTTATGCTTGTTGGATGAGTCAGAAGGTTTACGGGTGGTAGACATCAATAATTTGCCCAAAGCCAACTCCTTTCCCTCATGGATCAACCCATGTTTATGGGGTCAGTGGGCCAAGGGGATCTGAATGGATGGCTGTCCTGAAGTGGAAGACTCCTTACCTTTTGCCTAAGTGGAGGCAGTAGACTCCCTCCGAGTGTCCCCTGAAACTGCTTTGGTACCTGGGGGGACAAATTCCAACCTCCCGCCAGAGGTGGAAGTGGCCGATGCCCTGTGAGGTGACTTCATGTGGGACTCTGATCTGGCCCGCTCCTGCTCCCAGTGGTGGTGTTTCCCTCCTGATCGCTTCTCCTTGGGAGAAGACTTTCTGGTGGAAGAGGATGAACTGTGTCCTGATGGGGCCTTCTGCATGGCGGCTACTTGCTGCTCAAGAAGATAGGCCTTCAAGACATTAGTGTGGTGAATCCTGGTCTTATTGTTAAACTAAGTGCAGTGCAGGCAACCATCAGGCCAGTGGTCTGGGCCTAGGCAGTTGAGGTAGGCAGAATGGCCATCTTTCGCAGTGATCTTTTATTTATTTATTTATTTATTGCAATGTTTCACCAGGAGGGCACACTGAACAGCAAGTTGCTCATCTCACAGTGCGATCTGGGGGGAGGGGGTTACATAGGGTTGTGAAGGATGATCAGTTACAATAGTATGTGTGTAGTACAAACAATACAACATTGTAAGTATGCAACAGTTGTAACACAAGATATTGTACAATAAACAGTAGTGGAACATTGGGTAAATTACAATACATGCCCAAAATCGTACAAAAGAACATATAAACATAAAAAACAGTAATAATGCAACAGAACCATAATAGTGCATGAGTGTACCATGAGCAGGCTTTAGGTAGTAAGCAAGTGCTGTTGGAATAAAAAGGATGGGGTAGGTTGTGCATATGAGTGACCCAGAAGGGCAGGTGGAGAAAACAGGGGGAGAGGCAAGAACTGAATATGAGGAGAAGGGGTAGCCATTTCCTGATTTCCCCTTGAGGATGTTGAGAACCCTGCTGGGGGGGTCAGGGTAGTAAGTCAGAAACTGGAGCTAGGTATTAAGGATGGTTAAAGCAGAACAGCTGAGGGAGAGGTAATTATGTAGGGCAGAGGTAAGGGAGTAGTTGGAGGAGTGTAGTATTTCAGTGGGAAGGGAATTCCAGATTCTAGGGAAGCGATGGGCAAAACCAATCTGACCAATGAGGGTCGAGCGGTGAGGGACCGTCAAGGTGTGGATGTCATTAGATCTGAGAGAGTGGGTGGAGGGAGGTGGAGTGCAGAGAGAGGATGAGAGATAGGAGGGGAGCAATCTGAACCAGAATCTGGAGGATAGTTTGGCACAGTGTGAGATGAGTCTGTGAGATAGTGGAAGAAAGGTTAGAGAGTGAGAGTTCACAGTGGTGGGAGCAAGAAGGGGACACAGGAGCAAAGCAGCAGAAGGAGTTAAAGAGAGTGTAAAACTTGGTCAGGGAAGATTTGGGAGCAGCACTGTAGACTACATCACAGTAGTCAAAGATGGGGAGTATCATCTTCTAGACAATTTCATGCCTCGCAGTCAGCGGAATGCAACTACAATTCCTGTACAGAGCACCAAGCTTGGGGTGCAGTTTCTTCAGGATAGCATCGATATGCACAGAAAAGCTGAAGTGCTGCTCCAGTCAAACTACCAGATATCTAAATGAGGAGGTGTTAGCCAGCCCAGTGACACTGAGGTTTGAGGCTCTGGATGCCACACCTCACGAAATGCCAGCAACCCGAGTTTGGGAGTAAGCTCAGGTGCTGGGGGTCGGCAGGGTAGCGACTGGATTTAGGGCTCACTGGGCTACTCTCCTGTCCCAGGGGGAGGGCACTGGGGAGCTCAGTGCTCCGGCAGCCCCTGGTGGAGACTGGGGGGTGCTGAAGTAGTTCGGGGCTGCACGTAATAGCGTGCCTGATGCTGGCAGGGTTGCTGTGTGCCATAGCGTCTGGGGTGCACATGCAGGGATGGGGCGGGTGAAACAGAACATAGGAAAACCCCGGTTCCAGGGGTAGGCGATGGCACCAATCCCCATGTCCATAACCAGGTCCAACTCGGCAGGCCTTTACAGACCCTCCGCCCAGAGGCCCACGTCTGCAGCTGGAGTCTTCAAATTGAAGAGCGCCCAAGGTAGGAGGGGTTGCCCCACCCCGGAGGGGTTAAGTTGGGGTGCCAGCTGTGAGGCGGGGGCGGAGGACAGGAAGGTTCAGTCAGGGGAACTTCAGGCAGGACAGGACAAAGGTTGGATGCCTGAGAGAGGCTCCTGGATCTGTGACCGGAGGGAAAAAGAAACAAAAACAAATAAATAAATGAGGTGGTGTCCTCCAGGATGGTCCCGTCAAGGGTGTAGAAGGTGGGTAGGGCCGGGAGCCTAGAAAGTCTCTGCCTGGTGCCAAAGGTCATTGAGACTATCTTCTTAGTGTTTAGAAAAAGCTGAAGAGAAGCAAATCAGAGCTGAGCTTAGTTAAAGTCATGCTGTAATCTAGTTTCCACAGCAGCGGGGATTTTGGTGGAACTGTATAAAACAGTACCATCAGCGTACATGTGAATAGACGAGGATGAGCAGGCTGTGGGAAGATCAATAAGGAAAATAGAGAAGAGTAGGGGACCAAGCACTGAGCCCTGAAGGACACCAGTGATGATGGGGAGTGGAAGGAAGACGAAATCAAGGATTCTCACTGACTGGGCCCTGCCAATGAGGTAGGATTTAAACCAGTTGGTGGCTGACAGAGCAAGGCCAGCTGAGGAGAGGGAATCAAGAAGCAGGGGATGGGAAAAAGTGTCGAAAGCTTTGGCTAGGTTGACAAAGATGGCCGAGGTGATCAGGCCATCATCCATCCCTGAAAGGATGGAGTCAGTAAGCCCGAGGAGGGAGGTGGTTGTTGAGTGGTCTTCCAAAAACCAGATTGGAAGGGGGTGAAGAAGAAGGAATCGGAGAGGAAGGGTGATAGTTGAGAGAAAACTAAATGTTCTTGATGTTTGGCGAGGGTAGGAAGAATGGAAATGGGGTGATAGTTGCCAGGACTGGATGTGTCACCACCCTTGGGGAGAGGAAGGACTACAGCATTTTTCCAGGGTGAGGGTACTTGGGCAGAAATAAAGGAGAGGTTAAGGATTAGGGAGATAGGATAAGCCATTTCAGGAGCAGAAAGGTAAAGAAGTTTAAGACCGAGCTCATCTGGTGAGGATCCTTTAGAGGGGTTGAGGGATAGGAGGGCACTAAGAGCTTCATCAGAGGAGATAGTAGAAAAGGAAAAAGGGAGAGGGGTAAGCTGGCTGAGGTGAAGGGCTGAAGTTAGTAGGTGGCAAGGGAAGAGGGAATTTAGAAGAGACGTGGCACATGAGGTGTAGTAGGCATTAAATTCATTGGCCAGGGAGCCAGGGTCGGAAACTAGGGAGTTATTTATTTTGAGAACTGGAGGGTGAGGGTGAGAGGGGAGGAGAATAGGGCATGAACTACCCTCCAGAATTTAGATGGAGAGTTAATGTTAGTCAGGAATGAGGAGTTTAAATAATCAGACTTAGCCAGTCTAGTAGCTTTAGTACATGAATTGCATAGCATTCTGTACTTGGTGTAGTCATTTGGATGTTTAGTAGAGTTGTGTTTTCTCCAGGCCTGGTCATGCTCCCTGAGGCAGGCCAGTAGTTCGAGAGTGATACAGGGGAGGTGAAGCCCATGGACTCTGGTCCTTCTGAAAGGAGCAAAGGCATTCCAGGTGGCAATGAATTTATCCTTAAAATAGTCAAGGGCTTGGTCGACAGAAATGGCAGAGGAGAGAGGGCCCAGTCGATGGAAGCAAGTGCAGAGCTGAGTGGGGTAAGGTTTAAGGATTTAAAGGACCAGAGCTGTATGATTTTAGGGGGAGATTTGGGGTGATGGACCTTATGTACAATGAAAATGGGGTTGTGATCACTAAGGGCATCAGGGAGGAGACCAGATTTAATGACGCAGTGTGGGTGGGTTGTGAGTGCCCAGTCAAGCAGCGTGTGATTTTGTGTTTTGGGATTAGGGTGTGTGAGCTCAAGTATAAGTTGGGTGAAGCTTACAGCAGTGATGTTATTGCATAGCTTGTTTAACTTGGAGACAACCAATTTAGATTCATTTCACCCATTATGAACAGTTCACCAGATTGTGAGAGGGAGGAGACATTGGCTAAGAGTTCAGTCGTGACCGAGGGTTGAATGCTTGGGTGGCAATAGATGCCAGCCACAAAGACTGGGGTTGAGAAAGGAAGGATAATGTGGATGACAAGGGCTTCATAGGTAGCTGGGATGGAGATAGATAGGGTGGTAGTAAACTGCTGTGAGGACAAGATATACATGGCCACTCCCCATCCACGACCCGATCGATCTTGTCTTGAGAGGGAATACCCAGGGATAGAAATGGCATTGTCAGGGGTGCTTTTTTTGAGCCATGTCTCGGTAATAATTAGGATGTCAGGGATGTGTGAAATCATAAAAGTTTGTAGGAGGTCAACATTGGATAGTAATCATTTGTATGATTATAGTACTATCACCTTATCCCATTACTGTGACTCTCTTACTGTGCCATGGAACCTATATTCCCCTGATGACTGGCTACCCCTTTTTGCACTCCTCCCTGGAATCTTCAACTTACAAGCCAACTGTAAAGCGCGCTCAACTAAGAGGAAGCATCACAAACTCAGCAACAAGCAGTTAAAAGAATATCTGTGTAGACTGGCCTTACTGTTGCTGCTGCTTTCTGGCAATATTCACCCCAACCCTGGCCCTCCACAACTTACGGCATACCCACAGTCATCTACTGTGTTACTTAAAATTGCTCCTCTCAATATATGCAGCCTCCTACCCAAAATGGATGTACTGAATGCATGGATCTTACAACATAACCCAGACATCCTCTCAGTTGTAGAAACATGGCTTTCTCCAAAAGTAGCAGATGCTTCAATTTCCATCCCAGGGTACACAGTCTTTAGATAGGATCATCTCCCCAAGCATGGGGGCGGTTGTGCAATCTACTTCCAAAACAACCTTCAAGGTCTCATCCTAACTCTGCCCAAAACTGATGACCACATGCAAGCCCTTACCATAAAAGTGCTTCCAGGTGCACACAATAAAACCCTTACTGTGTTTTCGGTCTATATTCCTGCCAGACAGATTGCCTCCTGCTTTGATTCATTCATGGAGTGTTTTGGCTCTGAGTCTTAATTCAGAAATGATCATGTTAGGAGATTTCAATATCAATTGGTTCTCTCCTGACACAAGCCCATTCAAAGATGCAGTTTCAGCAGTTCACCTCACCCAGCTAGTCGAGTCCCCCAGCTGGAATCAACTATAAAACTGGGACTGGTACCTTACTGGACTGGGTGCTCTCTAACCACCCTGATCATATATCGGACACAACCGTACTCCCAGATGCCTTCAGTGACCACTCCCTAGTCTTGTTTCATTGGGCGAACAAATTCTCTAAACCACCCACTAGAACAATTACCACCAGGGTACTTATACATGGGCATCTTGAATCACTAAAAGCTGACCTGCATAATCAGGACTGGTCAATGGTATACACAACTAACAATGTTAACATTGCCCTCGACCAATTCATTATTCAGTTCAACGCTATATGTGATAGGCATGCCCCCCATAAAAAAGTGTAAAATCAAAGGCCGCTGTAATCCCTGGTTTTCTCCGGACCTCCTTGAGCTTCTGAATGCCAGAGACAATCTATGGCACAGGTCTAGGTCCCTGTGTAACCAGGCCGATATCCAGAGGTACAAAGCTGCTAGAAACAACTGCACAAGGGCTATTCATGCAGCTAAAAATCAATATTGTAAGGAAGTGCTCTCTCAGACCTGGAATGATGGCAGAAAATTTTGGACTAACCTTAAAGTGGTCACTGGGAGAGACCTCAGATCTGCCCCTACCATGCTTAACATTGATGGTGTACCCTCACTCAACCCCAAACTTATTGCTAATACTTTTAATAATGCCTTCATGGACCTGAGTGGTGTCCTGCCACTTGGCTACTTCTCTCACCCCCTCACAAGTGACTACTCTGGGAAAGAGACTCTGCACCCTTCTCATCCTCCTTTCTACTTCAAAACCCTCTCAGCCCATGAAGCCAGGAATTAACTACTCAAGGTATTAGGGAACTCAAGATTTAGTGGTGACACCCTGGATCTTAAGTTTGTAGCCCTTATGCTGAATGAAAATTCTTTCACCTCTAACACATATTATTATCATGTCACTTAGATACTCTCAATTTCTTCAGAAATGGAAATCTGCCACTGTGACACCTATTCATAAGTCTGGGGATTGCACAATTACTGGGAACTACAGGCCTATCTCTATCCTGCCCCCACTCTCAAAAGCTCTTGAGCGTATAGTGACTGACAAACTAGCTGAATACTTAGAAAAATATCAGCTACAATGCCCTCAAAAACAAGGGTTCAGAAATGGTCATAGTACCGCTACCGCCCTTCTGGAGTTCACAAGCTTTATTCACCACTCCTTAGACCAAGGACACCTGGTCGGTGCTGCTTTCATTGATTCAACCTAAGCTTTCGACACAGTGAATCATGCCCTCCTGGTCAAACAGCTTATCACCATTGGCCTAGCTCATGACAGAGTAGGCTGGTTTGAAAGTTACCTGCACAGCCATAAACAGCAGGTGAAGACTAGTAACACCCTCTCGGATAGCAGACCTGTCCTATCTGGAATTCCTCAAGGGTCCACCTTGGGCCCTCTTTTATTTAGCATTTTCCTCAACAACCTTCCTTACTCTTGTCAGGGACACATCCTTTCATATTCTGAAGATGCTGTCCTGTTTACCAGTGATCCAGACCCTAAGGTTCTTGAATCTAGAATACAGAGTAATTTCGTAGTTGTAGAAAGATGGTTCCATAAGCACAAGTTAGTTATGAATTACAACAAGACTAAAACTATGCTGTTCTTCAGCTCCCAAAATAGGCACAGAATTTACCCTCTTTCTACCACCAATGAAGAGGGCTCTCCCCTGGAACTAGTTCAGCTCTTTAAATATCTAGGGATTACTATTGACAGTATGATGACCTATGCCTATCGCACTGACAACATTGCTAAGGTTTTTAACACCTGCATTGGGCTACTTTATAGGCATAAGCAATGTTTGACCCAAGAGACTCTTATCCTGGCCATTCAAAGCTCTCTTGTCATGATTATTGATTTTGGCTTGCTAATCAATGGATCAGCAACTGAAACAACTCTTTGCCGCATCATAGTTGCACTCAACAAAGCATGCCGGCTCCTTCCCGGCTCAGCCCGTCTGTCCCATACTCTCGATATGTACATTCAGGCTAACTGGCACCAATTCATGGAATTGTTTACTGTCCAAAAAAGTAAGCTTAGGCAAAATGCCCCCAGGAGTGCAAAGCTTATTACCCCCACTATCAACCGGCATTGCACCAGAAGCTCTACTAGCCAGATTTTTAATATACCCCGCTGCCGCACTTCTCTGAGACAAAGGTTCTTTGCCTACCATGCCCACTATGGGTGAACTCACTGCACCATGACATCACTTCAGCATTCACCTTGGGCTCCTTCAAGGTTAAACTTAAGCAACAGCTAGTTGCTGATGTCAATTGTGACTGCTTCCAATAGCCTTCCTTCTTGTGACCAGCACTTATTCTAACCTTATGCTATCCTAACCTTATGCATTACTGTTCTCAGCATGTAAATAACTGTTCTAAGTTGCTAATCATTCTCCACATTTCCTCTTGATCCATTCCACTCTTTCCCCTCACCCCTCTATGGCTTTCCCCAGTCCCCCCTCCCTCTGTTATATCTCCTGAGCTCCCTTGCTCACTTTAAAATGATTTGTCCCATACCTTCTCACCTCTGATGAGGCCCCTGGGCTGATGCCATCCCTTACCTTGTTGATTATTAGATAATAGGATGAGTCTGTTCTCATTTTCCTGTAAAAGGTCATTTCATAAGACCCCACCTCCTCTAATATGACCCTTTGAATTCCAGGTTTTAATCAAATATGCATCATGGCATACATTGTACAATGCCACATGTATTGGAACTTCTCTAGTTATACACTCTTGTAATGTCTTGCATAATTCCTTGCTTTGTTTGTTCTCCGTCTCATACTTTTCCAATATGTATTGTTCGTCTGATGTGGAACCTATGAAATGAACTTGTTCTCAAAGGTGTTATCCGAAATCTCAATAAATAAATAAAATAAATAAAATTTTAAGTAGCAGGCTGCAGATGTTCAGGTGGAGGAGCTTCAACCTGTTAGGAAGGGTTGTAGTGGAAGTGGGGTTTGGGAGACATGTTGTTTGGGTCAGGAGTCAGGGTAGGAGAAGAAATAGGACCAGGGCTGAGGTGGATGCTCCCTGATGAAAAAAGGAGGAGGGCAAGGATGAATTAGTGAAGTTTAGGACTTTTGTAATTAGAGTAGGAAATACAGGAGGTAGGGAAAGAGGGAGGGGTGGAGAGAAGGAGGTAAGGAAATGAAGAAAGGCAAAGTGACTAGGAAGGGGAAAAAAGAGAGGCTGGAGGGTAGTAGGAAAAGTGGGGTCTGTTTACAAGAGGAGCTGTGGTGGTGATTGACAGGATGAAAGAGATATCTTTAAGGGAAGTGGAAAGAGAAGTGGCAATAGGTCTAGAGGGGGAGACTGGGATAAGGGTAAGAACCAGGAAGGATGTGAGTAGGAGGGAGATGGAAACCATTCTAGGTAGGGTAGTAGAGGTTTTGTACAGACTTGCAGATTCAGATCACACCACTGAAGGTTAGGAAGTAGATAATTTGCTTAAGGTATGAATGACCCAGGACTAGAAGTGATAGAGGAGAACAGTGCGAAGAGGATTGCAACCCACACGTCTTGTTGCCCTCTAGTGGCTTTACAATATAATATGCAAATAGAAAGTAGACAAAAAAAAAAGTATAGGTAAAATTACATTTTAAACTGAAGAAATTCAGCACTGAGTTTTAAAACAGTCCAGAAATCAGAGGCAATATTGGATTAGGGGCCAAAAAGGTTAAACTGGCCGATGGTAGTGACATAGTCCAGTCAGAAGGAATTTGAAAATGCCTGGCAAGATGAGGAACCAAACAAGGAGCTCATGGTCTATGGGTGATCAATAAGAGCTGTCCTGAGAGATGCAATTGTCCTTAGAAAATTTACAGAGACAGACATGCAGCATTGAGTTCCCTGAACACTGTCCAGGCTGTACCAACAAGCAAGGGCTCAGGGAGTGTGGCAGCAGGCTCTTCTCACCGTGGAAATATGTAGACCCTCGTCGGAGGCGCTGTTAGCCCAAAGAGCTATGAGAGAACACCTGAAGGAGAATGGACAAGCTGGGGTTAGATATAGCTCCGAAAACAATGGGAGGCTTCCTGCTTTACAATTCACAAAAAAGATTTTTCACAAATAATGGGAGTTTAAATTGTGGGGCAGGACTCAGACAGTGAGCTAGGTGCCAGCTGGGTCTGCAAAGGGGAGAAACAAAAGATGCTGAAATCAGGAGGTGGACAGGAGAAATTAACTGAAAGTGACTTTTCACAGAAAAACCCATTGAGGTAGCAGAGGCTCAGAAATGTTCAAGATCTATCACAGAATTAGGAATACATTTTAGCCCTCTAAAATTCCAGGTTCAAACACATACAAGTACAGGTAAATTTACACTTTAAACTGAAGAAATTCAGCACGGAGTATTAAAATAGTCCAAAAATCATAGGCAATATTGGATTAGGGAGAAAATGGTTTAACTGGCTGACATTAGTGACATAATCCAGTCAGGAGGAATTTGAAAATGCCTGGCAGGATGAGGAACCAAACAAGGAGCTCGTGGTCTATGGGTGATCAATAAGAGCTGTACCAAGAGAAAGGCAATTGTCCTAAGAAAATTTACAGACACAGCCACGCAGCCTTGAGTTCTTGGAACACTGTCCAGGCCATAGCTGCAAGCAAGGGCTGGGGGAGTGTGGCAGCAGGATCTTCTCCACGTCCTTCTCTACATCTAGCAGACCTCCACTTGCACACCGTGTAACTCTGAGCAAGTCACTTAATCTTCCCACTGCTCCCAGGTCTCCCCTGAAAATGGGCACTAGTGTTTAGAAGGGCTTACTTGGTTATCAAAGAATAAAAAAAAAAAACCTTTCTTGCTCCCTCCCAATATGTGTTTAAGTGCCCTGGATATATCAGTAATGTGTGTCTGAGAAGGAGACTAGGCAGGAAGTTTTCAAGCTTATAAAAGGGAGATTGGTGTCTTTTTATTTAATAGTTGACTAATATCTACTGCATATTTACTTTCTTTTAAATTCATGTTGATGAATTAAATGTAGTTTATACTCTGTTGAAATGCTATCTAGTCTACTTAGGTGAAATTATTTTGGGAGAAGGTACTTCTGTGCCTAGGTTTCAGTATTAATAATGTTCTGACAACTGTTTTCACCTGCTACAAGCAATGTTTCTGCATGGGCAGTCTGTGGGTCCATTGGGGCTGTGGATAGGGGAGATGGATGGATTTACTTGAGTGGGGTAGGGGCTTGCAGTGTTGGTGCTGAGGCTGGCTGTGTTTGGGTGGGGGACTGACTGTGTTGGTGCCAAGGGCATCAGCACTTGCTTGGGTAGTGTAAGGGGGCTGGCAGTGTTGGTATGAGGTGGGATATTTGCTTGGGTGGGGTGGGATGATTGGCCATGTAAGTGCGGGTCCATCAGTGTTCACTTGGATTTGGTGGGGGTGCTGGTAGTGTTGGTTCCAAGTCTGACTGTGTTTATCTGGGTCGAGTGGGGCTGGCAGTTTTGGTGCTAGGGCTGTATTCATTTGTGTGGGGGGTGGCTGAGGGGGCAGACTGGCCATGTTGTGGTTCAGGGGCTGTTTATATTGCTGCAGTGGCTGAGGGGCCTGGCAGTGGTCATTTTGGGGGAGCAGGATGCTTGGATGGAGGGGAACTCACTGGGGAATGAGGATTCATTAGCCATATTCTTACAGAGAGAGAGAGAGAGAGAGAGAGAGAGAGATAGTGCATGTGTGTATGTGTATGTGTGTGCATATTTATGCAGAATGGTGGAGCAGACTGTGTGTGGGTTTGGGGAGCAGGCTGTGTGTCTTGATGGGGGATGTTGGCCATTGTAGGAGAAGCCAGGTGTATGTGTGGGGAACTGGCCATATTGGCAGTGGAAGGAACCAGGCATATGAGTGGGGAACTGACCATGTTGGTAGGGGCAGGCATGCCACAGGAGTTGTCCATGGCATTCGGGGGTGAGGGTGCCAGACATGGGAAACTGACTATGTTGGTGCCTTAAACTGATGGTGAAAGGTTATTTCTGGCTTACAAAATGTTACCAAAGCATGCCACACTTGGCTGTACTTCAGTAAGTATGTGGGGTGAGCAACAGGCTGAAAGGCTGCAAGATGGCTAGTGTGTCCAGGGGGGCCCTTATGATCTTACGCAGCTCCAAATACTGTGCTGTATTGCACAGGGTATGGGTGTGTGTGTGTGGTACAAGGACCTGACTGTTTAGGTGAGTTGACTATTAGGAATGAGAGAGCAGACTGTGTTTATTGGGGGCCACACTTGTGTGGTGCTTGCCATGTTGGTGAGGTGGTAAAGCTGACTGGTTATTTGGTGTTATGGTGTTGGTTTGTCCATTTCTGTGCATTTGGGAGATTTGCAGTGGAATAGTCATGTTGTTGCAGTGGCTGGGGAGCCATCAGTATTCCCTTGGGTGTAGTGTAGGGACTGTACATGTTGGTGAAGGGGCAGGCTGTTTTGGTGCAAGGGGCGGAGGAGCTAGCTATGTTTGCTTGGGTTTTGTGGGTTAAATAGCTGTGTTGGAGTGTGGGTGGGTCTGGCTGTGTTTGCAGGTGTGGGTAGTCATGCATGCAGATGGGATGGTTGGGAGGGACTGGTCATGCTGGCATGGTGGGAGAGCCATCTGTTTTTGGCTGGGCTGGCAGTATTGGTTCAAGGGTTGACTAAGTTCACTTGGATAGGGTAGAGAGCTGGCAATGTTAGGAAAAGATGGTCTGTCTGTGCTGTGTGTGGGAGACTGTGTGAGAGTTGACTCAGAACACAAGAAAACAGTCCACTTTAATTTAAAGATTCGTTTATTAGTTTACAGGACAAGCATGTGTATGTGTGTGTGTGTGTGTAAGACAGAGACAAATGAGATATTTGTTGTGTTTTTATTTAATTACTACAAATACTTTAACAAATTACTTGCTTACTGTAAAGATTTCATCATTCATATTCATCCAAATTTAGCTTTACTCACCTCACTTTGAAAATGAGAAATATATGCACACTCTGTCTGTATTGTACTTTGTGCATATATGTGGAGCTGGCTATGTTTTTTTTGGGGGGGTGACCAAACCTGTGCATTGAATGTTGTCATGCTGATGTCTTAAACTGGGGGTGAAAAGTCATGCCCTCTGGTGACTGCATCCATATTCCTTACAAACAGGTCCTCACTACTCATCTTGTTTCTACCCTCTAGGTTTCAATCATGTGTGTGTCCCGTCCTGTCCCATCCACTCCCACCTAGACTCTAGCATGTGCATATTCAGCGAGTACAACCAACCCTCATCATAGGATCTGCCCTGCTGGCCCTGAATTATCTTTTTGACCCTTTGCTTCACTGATGCTAGCCTGTCCATGTCTTTCCTTGGATAGGGATAGGGATAGGGAGCTGGGCATGTGACAGAGGGAGCTGACTGGGTGGGTCTGGTAGCGGGATGGATTTCCTTGGGTAGGATGGTGGGACTGTGGTGTTTCCAGATGGCCTGTGTGTTTGGGCCACTTGTCAAGGAGGTTTGTTTGCTTGGGTGGGTGGACTTGCAGAGGTGAATTGTATTTGTGTCTCAGCTTCAACATGAAAATTAAGAGACTCCCTTTTCATGAAATAAACACGTACTGTAAGTAATTGATTTACTGTGCATGTTTTACTTTCCTAGACTCATTCAGAAATGTATTTCTGTGCATGTGCCATGGATGGGGTTACATTGAGGTATTCAGAAATTTTATGACTTCAAAAACTATAGCACTTTGAGTATTTTAACTTTCAAAATTTGTGGACTGGAATTATTTTGACTTCCAGAAATTGACAGCTTGAAGTATTTTGACTCCAGTAAAGTTGAAATGACTTCCAAATTTCAACCCATGGAAGTATTTGACTTCCACCAAAAAAAATGATGTGAAGCCCTGCACACACCATGTATGACATTTAATCTGTCGCTGTTCTCTCACTTGCCTGCTCCTCTCCCTATACACTGTCCTTCTTGGGGGGCCCACCAAGCTGCAGTACAGGAATATTTTCATTTATTGTTACGGTCCAACTTTATACAATATGACAAACGAACACTATGATTGTACTTTACTGTGAAGTTTATTTCTGAGCAGTTTGCACATACACTTTTAATAAAAAAACATATTTACAAAATAGAAATCGCCGCCTGCCTAATGCCCCTTTACAGCATGCGTGTTGTTGGGATCTACAGTAACCTCTCACACTACTCTTCTGCACAGCCCCTTCTGAGTGGTGGGTAAGGTATTTCCCCTTCATGCCCACAAACAGCAATCTTGCTTTGGTTTTCTTGCACACTGCCCCTTCCCTGCAGAGCAAGCAAAATGCGTGGGCAGTCCACCCCACTTCCAAGTGTGGTGGCTTACCAGAGATGAACAGTTAAACTCAAACCACCCTTCATATTCCCTTTCTTAGTGGAATGAGTGTCCAGGCAAGAAAATAATTTTCTGTTCATTTTTGGCCTCTATCCCTGTCCATTCTGAGCAATCAAGGGATAGCATATCACAAGCTGAGACTACTTATTTTCCACCTCTTATAAGTGGTGGGTAGCAGTGGAGGTACAGAAAAGAAATATTTGTTTTGCAATTATGGTCCTGGCTTCTAACACTGGCGTTCTTCTGGGCAACCTCTACTTCAGTTGATGCTACTATGATGCTGGCTCTTGGGGGTGGCTGGCAGCCATCTTTTTTTTTTTAGGTGTGACTAGCTGGATGCCATAGTCATAGTTCAGCAGTCCCACCTCACTCCTCTTCTGAGCCTTCTTCCAAGAAGTGTTTGTGTGCATGTTCAATGCCTTACTACCCATTTGGACGTCACTGCACAAAAGTGTGCTCGTATATGCACATAAGGTGGACAGCCATATTATGCAGCATGTAGGTGTAGTACATCTAGCACCATTTTGTATTACTGCTCTCATGGTGGTCTCCAGTTTGTCTGCCCCTAGTCATACATCATTTGCTGCTACACACTTGTATGGAGGAACTCATATTGTAGTACTCCACACTAAACCCCTTTTCATCTACCAACCAGCATGGGGTTTTCTTTAGTCAGTGAACATTGTGGCAGGATGTGTCAAAGACCATTCAAGGCCACTGCACCAGGCAAGATTATGGACACAGACTGGATCCCAAGCACAGAAAGCAGAGGTACTGCAGGGTCACAAAGGACAATTATGGTAATTTCAGCCACCTAAAGAGCCATGCAATGGGGCAAGGTTGTCCATTTAGGCACAAAAGAAAGATTCTTCCATGGCAAGGATCCTGTACTTACCTAGTCCCCTATATACTCTTCTACAGGCTTTGACAAGGGAAAGACAAGAAGGCGTGGATCATGTGGCATCACATTTCTTTCTGGCCAAGATGGTCCACACTGCCCAGCCTGTTTCACAGAGGGATGTTCCAACCCCGAACTCCAGGAAGACACAAACATTGATACATCAGAGGAACAAGAGATTCTGGACAACTGGAGGCAGGAACAGATGAAAGCAGGAGGAAGCCAGCAAAGGAAGTCTGCACACTGTATGAAAGTACTATGACATTCATGTAGAACCAACACAACTTAATTCTAAGGATAGCATAGCAAACTGAGGTGCTCACTAACCAAGTCGCACCTTCTACCAACAAAGTGACAGTGCAACCTCCACCTAATCCTCAAACACTTCCATGTCTGACATGTTGCAGCCTGCCCAATCCAAGCAAGGACCAACAGCTACCTACATACTCAGCTGATCCACCAAAAATACCATCCTAGACAATAATAAACCCATCCCTAGATGAGAATGACCACTCATCTGATGACAGCAGCAACAGTGGAGTTCAGTGAGAGCTGGAAGAATCATTCCTGACCAGGAAATTATGCCCCATAGAGGACATTACAGAGGTGATCCAAGTAGTTATGTCTACAGTAGGTTTCAATGCAGCCCTTCCCCTGCCAGAGGATAAATTAAGCCCCATGCTGCACAGAAGCACAAAGAATTACAAGTCATCACAGTGTTCCCCTCGGTTCTAGACATCATAACCAAAAGGTGGAAAGTTAAGGAGTCCAGTCACATTGTTGAAAAGAAATCTCTCAAGACATCTTATCTTCTGCTGGAAGATATAGAGAAGATCTGGTGCAGCTCCCTCACCGTGGATCTACAAATAGCATCCCTAAGCAAGCAACCTTACTCCCAGGAGAAGGCTCAGCTTCTTTAAAAGACCCAGTCGACAAGAAACTGAACCAGATGATGAAGTAAAGTTTCAAGTTGGTGGTCAGAATAACCGAGCAGCAACAGTGGCTATCTGTACTATTAGGGCCCAAGTTTTATAATTGGAAGACCTGGCCAAGACCTTAGCCTCTAAGTCAGACCAACTAAAGCTAGTGTACAACCTTCTCCAGCTGACAAAATACATAGGTGCTATAGCTGTGGGCACTATAAAGCTTAACACCAGGGCAGCAGTCACAGAACTACAAGGGGGACAGAGTAAAGCAGAGGTATTGTGGGTCATCCTGGAGACAGGAAGGGGGCTACTATTAGGATAGGGGGTGATCTACAGACTTCCAGCACTGGGAGAGGAAAGATATGATAGATGAAATACAAGGGATGGCTAACAAGGGCAAGGTACTACTAGCGGGGGACTTCAGTCTACCAGATGTGGATTAAAGTCTACCTGCTGCAGCATCAGTTAGAAGGAGGGAAGTCATAGACTCCCTGTTGGGGGGGGGTTCCTCATGCAGCTAGTTAAAGAACCCACTCATGAAGGAGCTTTACTGGACCTAGAACTGTTAAACAGGGGCAGTGTCACTGACGTCACAATGGAAAGCCACCTGGGGACCAGTGATCATCATACAGTGTGATTCAGCCTAAGGATAGGGCCAGAACTGAGCTACATGAAAATAAGGGTCTTGGACTTCAGGAGGGCCAATTTCCAGAAAATGGAAGAGTGCCTCAGGGAAGCCCTAGCAGGAATAGGGAATAAGGGTGGGGTAGAGGAAAAGTGGGCAATAAAGCAGGCCACTGAGAAGTCAACAAACCTGTGTCAAGCAGGTTATGAAGAGCAAGTGAAGAAAGAAACCACTGTAGTTCTCCAAGGGAGTAGAAGAGAAGATAAAGGAAAAAGGCATTCAAAAGGTACAAGATGACACAAAAGAAAGAGGCTAGGGACAGTGATCGGGGAAACAAAGATAGGCAGGGAAGTCAGTAAGGAGAGCTAAAGCACAAATGGAGGAAAACATTGTCAAATCAGCAAAAAGGGGGATAAAACTTTCTTCAGGTACATAAGCGAAAAGAAGAAGAAAAGCAAGGCAGGGATAGTAAGACAAATTGGGGAGGGGAAGTGTAGAAAAGGACCAGATGAAAGCTGACATACTGAATAAGTACTTTTGTTCAGTATTCACAAAGGAATGGGTAGGTGACAGGCCACAGATAGTGGAGAATGGCATTAAGGGAAGGGAGGTGGACACTAGCCCTCTTATGGAGGAGAGATAGTCCTTAGGAAACTAGCAAAACTTAAAGTAAAAAATGTTATGATGCCAGATGGGTTCATCCTAGTGTACAAAGGAACTAAAGGAGGAACTGTCTGCACCTCTGACAGCCCTGTTCAATCTATCACTGGATACAGTGGAAGTTCCGGGAGACTGAAGGAGGGTGGATGTGGCCACAGTACACAAATGTGGGAATAGGAAGGAGGTGGAAAGTACCATCTTGTAAGACTGACCTTGGTGGTGGGCATGGTTGTGGAACCTCTACTTAAAGAAAGTACTGGAAAATACCTTAACACCAGTGGATTGCAGAATCCGAGGCAGCATGGGTTAATGGGGGTAGATCTTGCCAAACAAACCTGAGAGACTTTTTTGACTGTGTTACTATCAAGGTGGATCAGGGAGGAGCAGTGGATGTGGCCTACCCAGATTTCAGTAAGGCCTTTGACACCGTTCCACACAGAAGACTGGCAAACAAGCTAGGCAGCATGGGAGTGGGTCCAAAGATAGTAAAATGGTTACAAAGTTGGCTAAGTAGCAGAACTCTGAGGATGTTGGTAAATGGAATTTATTCAGAGGAAGGTAAGTTAACCAGCAGGGTGCCGCAGGGGTCAGTATTGGGACCGGTCCTCTTCAATGTCTTTATTAGTGACATAACAGAGGTTCTGGAAGGAAAAGTATGCTTGTTCGCGGAGGACACAGAAATCTGCAACAGAGTGAATGCAGCAGAGGGTAGAAAATGAAGGAAGATCTAAAAAAAACTAGAAGACTGGTCAAGGGTTTGTCAACTTGCCTTCATTGTCAAAAATGCGAAATTATGCACATGGGGCACAAATACCCAAGGGCAACATATAATTTGGGGGGGTATTAACAGCAATAATACAGGAAAGGGAGTTTGAGGTAATCATATCTGATGACCTGAAGGTAGCAAAGCAGTGTGATAAGGCAGTAGGAAAGGCTAGTAGGATGCTTGGGTTTATAGGGAGGGGTATCACCAGCACAAAAAGGGAGGTATTGTTACCTTTATATAGACTAATGGTGAGGCCACACCTAGAGTACTGTGTCCAGTTCTGGAGGCCCCATCTCACGAAGGACACAGACTAGGTGGAGGCAGCACAGAGAAGGGCAACCAAAATGGTGCATGGCCTGCATCAGAAGCCCTACGAGGAAAGACTCAGGGAACTAAATATGTACTCACTGGAGGAAAGGGAAGACATGATAAAAACATTCAAATACCTGAAGATATTAATAATGTACAGTTGGGTGGCATACTGCAGAGAAAGAGATGCTCTAGGACAAGGGGGCAAGATATGAAGGTGGAAGGGGAGATACTTAGAGGGTTAGTGAGGAAATGTTTATTCATGTAAAAGGTGGTAGGTGCCTGGAACTGCCTCCCAGCAGAGGTGGTGGGAACTGAAATGGTAACAGGTTTCAAACATGAATGGGATAGACACAGGGAGATCTTAGTAAAAGGGCTGGGGGGGGCTAAGGCTGGAGATCAATTAGGGCCTATGGTAGCACAGTAGGTAGGGACTTTAGGGCAGACTAGGTGGGCCATGATGTCCTTTTCTGCTGACAGCTTCTATGTTTCTATAGCCACCAGAGCTAGGAGAAAACTGTGGCTTGAAATTTGAAATACTGCTACAGAGTCAAAAGCCCTGCTGCGAGGCTGGCCTGTCGGCGCAGCGGTGGGATTTCCACTTGCAGCGCCCGGCAACCCGGGTTAGAGAATGGATCTCGGTCATCGGGCGATCGGCCGGGGGAGTAGGATTGCGTCCACTGGGCAGCCTTCTCCGGGAGGGGTGGGTAGCGCTGGAGTGTTGGGGACTTGGCGGAGGCCGGGAGTTCTCACGCAGCCGACGCTTGACGGGGGAGGAGGGGCGGCACACTGGCGCTATTGCGACGCCCCCGCCTCCTCTAGGGGAGCAAATCGAAAGAAGGCGGGCGGGACCACCGTTGGATGAAACCCTCCCTGGAGATCCCATCACCACTGCCGCCATGGGACCCCAACCAGTCAGTGCCCCGGTCGGCAGGGCCTGCGTCCACCACCTCCGGGGTAAGCCAGGGGTGACCGAGGGTCCCCTGCAGCTATAGGCGGTGGTAGAGGTCTCCGGACCAGGGCAGAGGAAGTAGATGGTGGTCCAGCCAGGATAAAGAGGTAAAATGAAAAAAAAAAGCCCTGCTGCAAAAGTTACATTTCAAAGGGGCTAAATTGTTGGGAGACGGACTACTGGAATTCATTAAACAGAAGGAGGATGGCAAGGATCTAGACAAAAACAAATCATCCTGGCTATTCTACTGTACTTTCATCCTTTTGAAACAAATTTTGTTCAACCAGGGCCAGATGAGACAGATGATACAATCAGAATGGTTACTATAAAGTCCAACACTACAAGCAACAGTTGCCCCAGAACAACAGGTTTATGAACAAGAACTTCAATAACAACAAGTTCAAGTCAGATGTCTTCAAGTGCAATCTTCCCAGTGACTATCACCATGGAGAAGATCGAATAATGCCAGTAGTAGCCAGACTTATACAGTTCAGTGTCAAATGGGCAAAAATGACCATGGACAGATGGGCACAAGAATTCTCAGAAAAACAGCCACAAACAGAGTCAAATTATCTCCAGCCTCAAAGAAAATATAAACTCTAACAAATGCAAGGGCAATAGTCGGCAATCTACAACAATCCAGATTAATTTGCACAGATTCCTCCAGATCAAGAAGGACAAGGCCTCTGCTCCATCTTTTTCCTAGTACCCAAGAGTACCAGAGACCTAAGACCAGTACCGGATCTAAAGTATGTGCACCAATTCATCCAATACAAGGTGTTCAAGATGGAGACCATCAGGTCCACACTGAAGTTCATCAGGAAAGATGACTACCGAACATCCATAGATCTCAAAGATTTGTATCTGCAAATCACAGTCAGACATAGTCACTTCAAATATCATCAGTTTCATGTACTAGGCCAGCACTACCAATATAAAGCCATGCCCTTTGGGCTGTCATCCATCCAAAGGATTTTTACGAAAGTTTCAGTAGTACTGGATGTCCACCTGTGTCAGAATGGCATACATGTGGTGCCTTATCTGAACAACTGGTTAATTTAGGCACAGTCAAAACAGCAAGCAGAAAGGGATACAGTGTAAGTCATTTACACCCTTTCATTTCACAGATGAATCATCAACAGAGTCAAGAACTGCCTAGCCCCAAGCCAGTCAATATAACACCTCTGGGTGCAGATTGACATGGTCAGTGCAAAGGTTTGACCATCCCATTCCAGAACAGACAAGGTGATTTCCCATGCCAAGGGGCTTCTTTGGATGCAAAAGACAAAGTTGTGGGGCCTGTTGCAGTGGTGGGCATGACGGCCTAATGCATACTTAGTTCCATGGGCCGGGTGGAACATGAGACCATTTTAGATACTGACCATCCAATGTGCAATGCTCCTAGATCATGAAATGCACAGAAAGACCCGCTAAACATAACAGTAAGAGCCTCACAAGTATTGTGGACCTTTCCCAACATCACCAAAGGGGCTCAGATGGATGTGGTACACCATCATGTCACAGACATGGATGCCAGCCTAACAGGATGGTGAGCCTCCATGCCCAAGAATAGCTCAGGGAAAATGGGCACATTTAGAATCCAGAAATCCCATAAAATTATTGGAACTGAAAACAATCTACCAGGCCCTAATTCAATGGAAGAAGGTAGTCCAGGGAAAATAAATAGTTATCACATCAGACAGTCAAGCAGCAGTGGCATACAGAGTAAACCGGGGGACAGAAATGCAAAACTACTGCACAAGGCAGGAAAATATTCTGGTGGGCAGACTCCAACCTGAAAGAACATCTCTGCAGTTCACTTGGTGGGCAAGTTGAATGTCACAGTAGACAAACTCAGTTGCAAGCAAATAAATCCAGGAGAATGGCAATTCCATCCACAAATATTCAGTCTAATCTACAAAACATGGAGTCCAATTCAAGTGGATCTGATGGCAACTAAGGGAAATGCCCAACTAAAGAACTTCATGTGTCGGTTCAAGGAACAGGGCTCTAAGGCAATAGACTGTCTATCAGTAGAACAGATATTCTAATGGGGGTATATATTTCCACCTATCTCAATGATACCACGAGTGACAAGGAAAAAATAAATTACTCAGACACCAGTAGAACTGATAGCCCCATTCTGATCCAGGATAAGATGATTTGTTCCCGGATCCCTTCCCAATAACTCACCAAAACCATGATGTGTGGGTGCTCAGTTTGCAATAAATTTATTCACATTATTCAGTGTTTATATATTAAACATTATTGATTTTTCACCTTCTCTTTCCATTCTTCGATACATATTTTATTGTTTCATTTTTGTTTATTATATCCAATATTAACATTTATCTTCTCCACCAGATGTACATCGGGGTCATTATCTTTCTTTTCCTTCTCTCCTGTTAGGTATCTATGTACACCCGTAATCTTCATCTGTTCTGCTTTGCTCTGAGGCCTTCTGGGTGTACACCCAGAGCCGCCTGTTCCCCCACCCTTGTCCCACCCCCTTCCAATTTTACTTTTCCTTCCAACTCTTCTACATAATAACTTGTCATCCACCTTCAGCATATCCTAGGGGTCCTTATGCCTTTGTGTATTCCCTGGACAGATCTTTCGTCCACCTTCAGCATTCTATTCTTTAATCTATCATGTTCTCCCTCTTAACCATATAAAAAAACAGGTTGAGTGGGTGGGAAAATTTCTAGCAAGCAAAAATTGTGAGGGAGCCTGCTTCCAGCAGACCCTTTTCAATCCCTGCCCCCACCTCTCTCTCTCTCTCTCTCTCTCTCTCTCTTTCTTTTGCCCAATCAAATTCCTTGTCCTTTCTCAATCTCTACCCCTTCTGAGATGTCATTTTGACCCCACATCATTGTTATTCTTCCTCCTTTCTTAGCAGCCCTGCCCCTACCCCACCCCACCTCCCCCAGCTCAGTCACTGAGTCACCTTTTAATGGTAATGGGCCTGGAACAAATGGGCCTGCCTTGAAAATAGGCAAACCCCCTTGTTCCCGGATCCCCTCCCAATAACACACCAAAACCATGCTGTGTGGGTGCTCAGTTGGCAATTAATTTATTCTCATTATTGATCTCTTCTTTCCATTTTTCGATACATATTATATTCTTTCATTGTATTTATTATATCCAACATTAACATTCATCTTCTGCCCCAGATGTACATCTGGGGTAATTTTCCATCTTTCTTTTTCTTCTCTCCTGTTAGGTACGTGTACAACCTTCTTTTGTTCTGTGTTGTTCTGAGGTACTCTGGGTATACACCCAGAGCCACCTGTCCCCCCCCCACCACCCTTGTCACTCCCTTTACATTTTTTCCACTAGCCCACCTCCAGCTTGCGCTAGAAGGTGCCCCCCCATTTGTAACATGGTGAGAATCAGAGGACAAGAAAGAAGGAATGGCAGAATTGCGTCAGGTGCCACAAGAACAGCACGGCATTAATCCATGATAGATGATGTCTTGCCATCGGATGCGCGCAGAGAGAATGATTCGAGCACCCTTTTCGCTGTGGACGCGTGGGAGAAATGTGGAGCGGGTTTGTCGACAGAACTCGCAAAGGGATGGGTACCGAAGGCGAGATAGCAGTGTGAGCAGAAACAACCTAATAAAATCCCAGCAAAGTAAGTAGGACACCCCCGGAGAGTAACTGTGGCACCCGGAGTGTGAGCTGTAGCAATGGTGATGATGGGGAACCTCAAAGAATGAGAGCACTGTGGGAGGATAAGCAATATTTGCGTATCGCGGCATGTGCAATCACAACTCTGAGATATGTACATATTGTTGCTGTTGCTACAATGGTGTATTGAACAAGAAAGGTGAAGTGAAGATATGGCTTGAAACAGCCGTGCACATCCGAATTAAAGGTACTCTGCGACACTACATGTGGTGCCATGCTCCTGTTAAACACAAGTTATAAATAGTCAAGAAATAGCAGTAGTAATATAAAGAGATACTGGGTTGTGAATGTGCATGGGCCCCAACGAGATGAACCTAGAGTGTAAAAAAGTAACAGAATTCAACAGCAGAAAATATTGCAGTGCAATAAATGAGAAGTTGCATTTCATCAGTGTAGCATATATTCGTGAGGTATTAACACTACTAAATTTATGCTAGCTTATAAATATACATTAAGCTACTTCATAGGTGGCATCTAATGGTGGATTAATGCATGGTTGGGCTGTTGTAGGCACTCGGCATGCATGACTCCACCATTAGATGCCACCTTTGTCGTGGCTTAATGCTTACTTAAACCCTCCCTTTTTTTTTTAGACTGGTGATTGTTTCTCTTCTATTGTGTTTGATATCTCTGCATTAAAGAGATCTATTCCTAAACCAGATCAATGAACCCCATCTGATCTATAGACCTCATCAGATTTTTTTTCCCTCTATCCCATGTTTTATCTAGCACCCTCCTCCTGCCGTGAATAATGCAACAACCCTCTAATGTATTCACTTTCTGGCTTTTTCTATTGCCCTATGGCTGTTGGCATGATGCCATACCCTCCTTGGAACTATCTTAGACCAAACCAGTGTGACCTGTGGCCACCATTTCTTTGTTTTTTTTGAATGTCCTCCTTAATGTGGTAAAATATGTCCAACCAGGGTCTGGTCTCCTGGTCATTGCCTCCCAGGTGTATTATTAACAACTGTGGTTCCGGCTCCACTGCTCTCATGTCTTGCAGGGTTGGTAGCAATTGGGCCAAGTGCATCCCCCAAATTCCCTTCCACTGCAACCTCATCTGCCTCCAGTCTTGATATAGTTGCCAGCCCTCAGCTTTCACTGATGCTCTGCATGCTGCCCAATGGATAAATGAATGCTCACATATCCACACCTCTAATTTCTTTTTTTGGCCTGTGGATAAAGCATAAAGATGTGAGATATTTTACATATTTATACCCTCACCCCCTCCCAGCTGTAATACCCCCGCTTTATATATATATATATATATATATTTATTTATTGAATTTTGATGACCGGTAAGCCCGCCGGGCCCTGAAGGTCCCTTTTTCAGGGGTGACCCAGTAATAACACTACAGACATTATGAACTTAATGCAATTACATAAACTAGGAAGTCATGGGTATACAGTATTCGGCTGTTTACACGTAGCAGTAGTTATTAGGGTATTGTATATCGTATTGGTAAGTTGTAGTTTATTGCATTCAAACATTTGTCCTGCAGGTAGGTGTGACAACATTAAGGATTCCTTAGGTAAGATCCTTCGAGAGCATTAGGGTGGTTCATTGAGGAGAAAGAAGGAGAAAAAAGGAGAAAAGTTAGTACTACCTTGTTGGGGGGGGGTTGGATTTATAGTTCGTAGTGGTAGTTAGGTAGTGTCAGGTGTAGTGGCACTGGCATACACTTTTTGATAAAAGATGGGTTTTGAGTATGGTGTGGAAGCACTGCACTGAAGGGGTTTCTCTCACCTCCAGCGGGAGGTGGTTCCATAAGGACGGGGCAGCAAACGAGAAGGATTTCTGGCCTGCCTTAGTCCTAGCCTTGGGAACCTCTAGCAACGTTTGGCCCGAAGACCTAAGGCTGCGCTGGTTACACTTTACTGTGAGGAGTCCTCCGAGGCTAGGAAGAGGGGAAGGGCTAATTATCTTTTTGGCCAGGCAGAGCACGGGGTAGCTGAAGCGTGCTTTGAAGGATGGCCAGTTAAGCTTTACTAGCGCCTCACAGTGGTGGCTCCTTGAATGGGATAGAGTGGCAAAGCAGGTCACTTTGTTGTATAGAACCTGTAGTTTACCATACTCCCACTTTGAGATACTCTGGATGACCGGGGCAGCAAATTTCAGTGTAGGAAGTAGGACACTCGCTGCTATAGCAGTCCTAGCTTTAAGGGTTAACAGATCCTTAAGCCGATATAGTAACCCGAGTTTGGAATGGATTACTTTAGTGACTTGGTCCACGTGTTGTTTGAACATGAGGCTCTGGTCGAGGGTGAGGCCGAGGTATTTTGTGGAGGGAACAACTTCTAGCTTGTTGCCCTCCAGAGATGAGAGTTGGAGGAGTTGCGATCTATCTTGTCCTAAGGCTCTTGGTCCGAACAGCATAACTTTGGTCTTATTGGTGTTAAGGACCATTTTGTTGTTGTGTGTATATATATATATATATATATATACACACACACACACACATATATAGATAGATAGATAGATAGATATATATATATAAATATATATACATACATACATGCAACACGCACTTACTCCTGGCCCGGTACTTTTCCTGAAAATGAGAACAGAAACATGGTTAGTGATTCAGTGGTTTGTTATACATCAGTTTTATAACTATTCGAGGCCCATCTTCCCACTTTCTTCACTTCTTTGTTTGAACCTCCCTGTGCTGCTACCTCTGATGCCACACCTATTCTAAATGAATGAGAGGAGTACGCCCCTGGATCTTCACCAAGGAACTCTAGGCCTTTTTTTCAGTACTGCCACTAACTGCATACTTGTTACCTGCTTGCCATCCCCATGGATGAATAGATGATCTACCCCAGCTGTCCGGACTGCAGCATACACTGATAGTGCACAGACTGGGCATATAGCCATTTTTGCCTGCCTTTTTAAGGTAATGGTCACCCCTTTTCCTACTTGATCAGTCTTAGATTTTTTAAGTCTCAGGCCGATTTCATCCCTCTGCCATATTGTATCCTCCCATGTAAGCCCACCCTGGTCCACCCTTTTCTGTGACCTACTACTTCACTAACCTGAAAGTCCTCATGGTACATTACAGCACATATTTCCCCAAAGAGGCATGCCTCATTACATGAGCAGCATATCCTCTGGAGGGCTCCTAGGAGGCATTCCAGTACGGTTTCCGATGCCTGCTATCTGGTACTTTCCCTTTTACCTGTAGCCACCCTTGCATCATCCTCCTAACTAAATTACTCTCTCCTGGGTCTCCCCAACCCCTGAGATTACTGATGAAGCTTATAGCCGACAGGTGTACCTCAATGGTGCCGTGGGCTGTCCCCTTTTTCCAATTATGTATCACAAATTAAGCTACCTGATCTTATGTAACAGCAACACTTACCTCCATGCCTTGGCTCTGTCGAAAGATTTGGAATACCCTGCAAGAACCATTATACATCCTCAGGCTCTGAGGTGACCAGGAGTTACAGAATAACAACTCAGCTCCCTCCAACCAAACTCCCAAGTGCATGCTGGTACTGGTGTCTTTCTGTTTTCTGCCCTTGGGGCGATGGCCCAGAATCTGTCCAACTTCAGATGAGAGAAGCGTTCAGCTGTTGTGTTTTTCACCCCATCTATATGTTTTGCCCTAAAGGACATGTTCAGGTTTAGTCCCTAGAGCACTAACTGCCTCAGCACTCTCATCACTGTGTCTGACATGGCTCTCCTTTTATTCAGAATATCTAACACTGCCCTGTTGTCACACCAGAAGGTTACTTTTTGATTCTGTAAATCCTCGCCCCATACTAGGTTGACTACCCATATTGGAAAAATCTCAAGGAAGGTGATGTCCTCCATCAGGCCCAATCGTACCCACTCCTTTGACCATTCCTCCGAGCACCATCTTCCTTTGAAATAAGACCCCATCCTTAAACCTCTGGCCACGTCTGTATATACAGTAAATCCAGATCTGTATTAAAAACCCAGTCATCCTGCCAAAAGGTCATTACATTATAATCCTTGAGAAACTCTTCCCAAATCTCCAGGTCTTCCCTGACCCCTTTTGAAATATCCACCCAGTGGTGGGGCCTAGTGGCACCTTTTGTTGCTCTGGCTAGATGACGTGTAAATGTATGCCCAGGGGCTACTGCCCTGCATGTGAAATTGAGGCACCCCATGAGCTGCTGGACCAGTTGTAGTTGCACCCACCTGTGCCCTTTAACTGTGCCTACTAGTTCTTTCAGTTTTTCTACCTTCACTTTTGGCAAATAAAATAGCCCATCCTCTGTGTCTATCTCACTTCCCAGGAATTCAATTTGTTGGCTTGGGCCTTCCGTCTTATCCAACACTCATGGTTTCCCTAATATCTTGCACATGTCCCCAAATTGGCTCAGCATAAGTTAAGTCTGTGCCCTCCCTTCTCCAATTAATAAAAAGTCATCCAGGTAATGGATGACAGCCCTGTGCCCATACTGGTTCTGAAATACCAACTGTAACCATGTGCTAAACATTTCAAATGTGGAACATGCAATGGAGTAGCCCATAGGCATCACTTTGTCAAAATAAGATTGATCCCCCACCTGGAAACCTAATAAATCCCAGTCCTTGGGCCTTTCTGGGAGGAGACAAAAAGCTGCCTTGATGTCTGTCCTGGCTAACCAGACTCCCTTGGTAGCCTGTATCAGCCATACAACCCCTACCAGTGTCACATACGTGACTCTGCTATCCTTAAAAAAATTCAAATTCAGTTGACTCCCACTTGGACCAAAGTAGGAAACTCTGCAAGTAGCAGCACACAGCACCAGCTTGAATCTGTTTGGAGGCCCCATAGAGTGTGGCACAGAAGGAAAGAGTATGAATCTACTGCAAGGGCAGACACAAAGAGATGTTTCCACACCTATGTCCCAGATGGACAGTGCGACGGAAGGATCCATGGACCCATGGAAGGAGGGTCCTAGTCCTAGCCTACTAGGGAGGATGAACTGCAAGAGGCACTGGACTGGGAGGTGTCTACCTCCATGCCCAGTGAAGAGTGGACTGTCTTGGGAGTGAGGACATCTGCTCACTCCTGGGTTCAGATCCTGAGTGAGCAAGAGGAGGATAAAGAGATGTGTCTTCATGTTGAGGGTCCCAGTGAGTGGCCTCAAGCTCTTGCCTCGGAGGACACAGAGTGAGAAGAAGAAGAAGACTCCAGTACCCTGCCTACAGAGATGGTCGCAGGCAAATTCTTTCATTCGTTAAGTATGTGGCACTGGCTTCACCAGGACTGGCCACCCCCAAGCCGAGCCATAAGCCATACACTTGTGAAGAGTAGCAAAGAGGAGACACTGATATGTAGGAGGGCTGATGCCATATATGGGTCCTTTCCTACCTTTTCTCGTAGATTCTGGGAGGAAATTGAACAGAACAGGCAATCCTGCTTATTGGAAGAGGCAAGCAAGAATTTGCATCCTGGCACAGCAGCATGTGTCAGAGACAGAGTCATCAGTGATAGACTGAAATTCTGGAAATTGGGCAGAACTTTGTTTATGGACACCGTGTGAATTGTGGACAAGGCAGGGAATAAGACATTCCACAACATCAACTTTGAATGCCCAGATGGTGTCACAGTTCTTGCAGCTCACCCCGAGTGGTATTACCCTTAATGGTGCCACTCCCTGTGAATATGTCCAGCATGCCTAGAGGGAAGAAAGCAGTGGCAGTGCAGTGTCTGTCATACAGCAGCAGCAGCAGTATCCAAGGAGGAAGATGCAGCTCTACTGGTGTTCCATGAATTCTTCAGGTGTGTCCAGATTTGTCATCCCAGCAGTGTTTTCCCTTTTACATTGCCTAGCCTTCCAGATGACATCAACCAGCTGTTTCCTGTTCCATCCTTTGATTTCCAAGATAACATCAGCCCAGCTGTTTTCCTGTTTCATCACCTGGTTTTCCAGAAGACATCATCCTAGCTGTATCCAAAGATACCGCCTAGAGGGCAGAGTCCTCAGCTCGGAGAAGTAAGGTGATACTTTTGTTTCGGTCTTCAAGGACCGGGTGAAACCGATTTTTCTACATTTTACTGACTTTGCACAACACACCTTACATTGACAGACTACCACAAACTGTTTGAACTATCTTCAAGGACTCTCCCCATGGATTGCAGTGCTTTTCAGGCCCTGCCCTGTTCCAGGACTGTTCTTCAGTGAGGTCCGGCCCAGGAGAGACTCCTTTGTGGACCTTGCCCTTGGGCAACAACATTCTGTCACTAGTATGTGTCGTTTAGGGCATTCCATCGCCCAAAATGTGTTGTATAATGTCTGTTTCTCTATTTTTCTACTTTTGTACTTTTCTAAAAAATATTTTAAGGGATTCTTTAGTGTTTAGGTGGAGGGTTATACACTGTGTAGAATGCAGAATGTGTTTTTTTGTGTTTTTCTTCTCTTACAGGTGTTCCTGAAGAAGAAAAGAAGAGAAGAAAAGAAGAGGATGTGGAATCTCAGCAGAGTTCCTCTTTTTTCCTAGAGTTTGGGATTGTTTGTGGTTAACAGGGTGTTAATACGTTGTTTTCCTTCACAGGTGTAAGTGTGGGGAAAGTTGTGGGAAATGTAATGCATTGTAATTTATTGTTTCCTCTGAGCTTTTGTTTGCAGGTACCCTGGGTTTGGGGGGAGGTTCCCCTGTAGGCAGCTTGGTCAGATAGATTTTCCATAGAGGGCTAGGAGGATAGACAGACTGTGGTCCTGACCTGCAGTAAGGGTATCGGTTCTGGTCTATTAGGGCATGCTTCAGGCAGTTTTCTTGGAGTGACTGGTTTTCCATAGATAGATCATAGGATAGGGGCTGAAGTTTCATCAGTCGGCCTCTGCACCTGTGGTGTTGCCTGCCTGTGTCTGGCACATGGTAGGGAAGAAGTAGCGCTACCTCCCCATAGGTAATACAGAGGGTAGGATGGCCTAGTGTTGTGCAGAGAAATGACTGTGGACAGTCATTTACCTGGCTTGGGGTGAGTGTAACACCCCAGTTCCCTGGGGTTACTAGAATCCCATCAGTGTTATTGTTAGGTAGGAAAGGCAGTTGGTGAATATCTAGTTAAATGGATTTTCACTTGCTCCCTCTCTGCTTGCTTGGTCTCAGCTGAGAGCAGAGAGGTGATGTAATTTAGAACTATCACAGCAACATAAGCCACACAGCTTGCTGTGAGTGTGGGGAGTTTAGAATTTTTAGTTAAGTTTGGTGCCAGCAGCCAAGAGTCTTAGTGCTGTGCTCGGATAGTGAGCAGTGAGGAGAGCAAGTTTTTCTCATCCTAGTTCTGAGAACATCTTTTGCCTGACTTGTGAAGTGGTGGAAACAGTCTCCTGGATTTTCTGATGCCCTGATCCTTAGTGGGATGAGGGAGACTGCAGAGGATTGAGGGACAATCCCTTGATCCAACTTAGAACATTTTAAAGCTGCCTTTGGTGTACAAACTGAGACGATTCTGAGAGTTACCTAGGATATGTACCTGCCTTGTTTTCTGTGGTGTGACACTCTGATAAAGGGACCCATTCATCCATTTCTGTTTTGAGACTGTTCTCAAGAAGTTTGTTTTAAAGTTTACTGACAACAGTGGCTGTCCCAGGTGTGACTAGGCACTTTGTTCAGAATTTTAATGTTACTCTCCCTTGTAGCATGTCTGATGCTAAAATGTGCTAAACATTTGAAGAAAGCATAATTTCTACTGTTTCTTATCTGTTGAGGTGTAACTCTGAAAGAATGGCTAGGTATGGACAAGGAAGCAAAAGGTGGGCAACCCCCCATCTGGAGTGACTAATTTAGCACTTCTGGTTCTGTAAGGGCGCTTGTTCTTTCAGCGTATATGGCTAATGCCTGAAGAGTAAAGTTTACCCATGTATGTGGATTTTGCTAGTCTTGAGCCCTACTGTGCTCCATCGTAGCCAGTGTGCCACATTTCCTTCTGTAAATCCTATGCCATATGGGAACTATTCTAAGTCATGGCATAGTGCTACTTCCAGGAGAATTTTGTGTGTTTTGTCATGGCTAGTACAACATTTCCAGATGTCTAATCCTATTCTATATGGTAAGTTTGAGTTTCTGTTTTCTACAGATGTGTTCTGCATTGCCCTGTGCCACAAAGTGTAAACCCTTGGGTGTCCATCTTCGCTTTTGTGTACCAACTGTTTTGGAATAAAACCACACTCTAGAATCCCAGCCTGGTATGGACAATGTAGTTACTACTTCCTGTGTGGATGTACTGGGTTCCCCTGTCAGAAGTGCAAAACTAGCATAGCCCTCAGCAAAGTTTCTCTCCTCAGGACCTGGATTTTGGTAACGGTCTGTTTGTGTCTTGTACACACTTTATGTTTCTCTTTTTATTGCTTTGGACCCCCACCCCTCTCTTTTCTGCTAGACAGAAAAAGTTACACTCCCTTGTAGTGTATCCAATTCTAAAATGTGCTAAACATTTGAAGAAAGCATAATTTCTACTGTTCATTATCTGTTGAGGTGTAAATCTGAAAGAATGGCTGGGTATGGATGAGGAATCAAAAGGTGGGCAACCCCCACATCTGGAGTGACCAGTTCAGCACTTCGGGTTCTGTAAGGGCACCTGTTCTTTCAGCGCATATGGCTAATGCCTGAAAAGTAAAGTTTACCCTTGTATGTGGATTTTGCTAGTCTTGAGCCCTAGTGTGCTCTGTCGTGGCCAGTGTGCCACATTTCCTTCTGTAAATCCTATGCCATATGGAAACTGTTCTAAGTTATGGCCTAGTGTCACTTTCCAGGAGAATTTTGTGTGTTTCATCATGGCTAGTACAACATTTCCAGATGTCTAATCCTATGCTATACGGGAAGTTTGAGTTTCTGTTCTCTACAGATGTGTTCAGCATTGCCTTGTGCCATGAAGTGTAAACCCTTGGGTGTCCATTTTTTGCTTTTGTGTACCAATTGTTTTGGAATAAAGCCACACACTAGAATACCAACCTAGTATGGCCAATCTAGTTTCTGCTTCCTGTGTGGATTTACTGGGTTCCCTCGTCAGAAGTGCAAGCCTAGCATAGCTCTCAGCAAAGTTTCTCTCCTCTGGACATGGATTTTGGTAAAGGTCTGCTTGTGTCTTGTACATACATTATGTTTCTCTGTTGTTTATTCCTTTGTACTCTCACCCCTCTCTTTTCCCCTAGACAGAAAAAAGTATGGGAGGTGTGCTTAATAGTTAAACAAGTGGCTGGTGTTTATATATATATATATATATATATATATATATATATATATATATATATATATACAGAGTATATATTTGTTTTTGGACAATCTTTTAAAATCACCCTGTCATAATGTACTTGCCATCACAAAAAAACCTCTGGCACCTTAGTGCCTACCCATCTCCTTTATTATTATTATATATTTTTTTGCCTGTTATTGATGTGTATGTTTAGCTTCATCTGCTTGACTCCCAGTTCTGGCCCTTATCATAATAAACTTTAAAATCCACAATATCACTGTGAGTCCACACCATATTTGATCCATAATCCCCAAGCCTACTTTAACAACTTGGCTGCCTATATCACTAGTTCAAACACAAAAATCCCTTTCCTTTCCTTTTATTTTCCCAAAGTCTTTTTCTATATATATATATATATATATGTGTGTGTGTGTGTGTTTGTCTATATATATATATATATATATATATATATATATATAGTGAAGCCCCCCAGGATCAAGCGCAGTGTCACAGGTTTCTTGCATGACAAAAGGGATTAACTTCCATTGAAACTGCATTGTTTGCTGCAGTAATTCTACTGCATAATTCTGCAGAGTTGGTCTTGATCCTGGTGGGCTTCACTGTATACAGTGGCATCCCCCAGGATGAAACCCACATTCAAAGAACTGTGCAGTATGCTGCAGCAGATCTACTGAACAAAGCAATGTAATTTCAATGGCAATTAGTCTCCTTTGTCATGCAGGAAACTGTGGTATTCACTTCATCCTGGCAGTGTCACATTTTCCTGCATGACAAATGGGATTAATTGACATTGAAATTACATCTTTATTCAGTAGGTCTGCAGCAGCATTCTGCAGAGTGTTACAAAATGCTGCAGAACTGGGTTTCATCCTGGGGATGCCATTGTATATCTTGACCTAAAATGGCTGCAATGACGGAGCCTGCCAGAAACTAAAACCAAATAGCAGCCACTCCATGTGGTACACCAGCGTCCTATCCAGCAAGGCCATCATGTGGTCCCCAGTACCCAACTTCTGTCAGACGTCCTTATATCCACACTTGCAGTAGTCATTTTTAAACTCCCATAGACTTGGCCCCCGCTCCTTTCATTGTTCTGGTGCATTGTGCATTTGGAAAATCTATGGTACATGCTTTTCTTCCCATTAGTTCTGCCTGAACCCATTTCTCCAGCAGAAAGACAACACCCCACCACCAATCGTGAGCTGATAACAAGCGCTCCTCTTCCTGGCCACAACCCAGCCGTGTGCTCACTCACTCCTGTTGATTCTTTTGAGGCCCTCAATCTCAAGTCGGGCATTTTCTTAATTAAAATCTATTTTTTTTTTAATTTTTTGTAAACTGCTATCCCCAAGCAACTTATGGCTGCTGACCTACTTGGCTTTCCAATGTTAACAAATAACTCTACCCTGGAGCAGGTCTTGCAAATGTAGCCCAAAAATGTAACTACCCAAATTAAGCAGCACATGGCTGTTGACTCGCTCAGCTTTCAACTTTGAAAACAAACCTACCCTGGAGCGGGTTTTTAAAATGGGCCACAAAATGAACTACCAAACAAAAACAGCAGGTGGCTGCTGACTCGCACAGTTTAGTGCTCCCAAATTATACTGAAATGGGTACTTTTTACATATGTATCAAAACAAAAACTCCCTCTTGTGTACTAGCAAGACAGGTGATTTTTTTTTAATAAAACAGGTGATTAATCTTCTATGATTCTTGCTGTTTCTGTTACTGCCACCTCTTTCAAATGGATGAGAGCCTCTAATCATCTTCTTTCTTACATTTTCTGATTGCCTGGCTCCCACCATTCAGTTCTATCTGGTACCAATCCTAGTAACATTTTCTTTTTATTCTAAACCATCTGCATTGTTAAACCCTTTTTTTTAACATGCTATTATTTTTAATCTACTGAAACTGTCCCAAATGGAGCTCGAATCCCATCTTTTCAGACAATGTTCCTACTTACCAAAATAAGAATCAATTATCTCACCGGAGAACTGGAAAGACTGGAAACTAGCTGGAACAAAAGCTGTAATCAATTGGATACCAAAAAACAGGAACAAAATAAAACAATTTGATTCGCCAACTGATGTGTTAACTATAGCAACATTTTTAGCAAGCAAAAATTGTGGTGGGGTCTCAGATGGATGTGGTACATCATCATGTCACAGACATGGATGTCAGCCTGACAGGATGGGGAGCCTCCTAGCCCAAGAATAGCCCAGGGAAAATGGGCACAGATGGAATCCAGAAACCCGGTATCTTGTGAAGTCAGCTAGCTGCAAGTGGGCGCTTACCAAAATGGTGACCCACTTACAGCACACATAGGACAGGGCAGGGGTGTGAGGAAGGTGACAGGATGAGGTTTTCTCTCGCATAATGGCAGGACATTGCTATATGTATATGCATGGGGGGAGCGAGCATGATGCAAGGGAAGGAGGGTTGGCCTGGCGTGGTTGGCATGGGGCTGCCAAGCCAGCCCCATAGTATGGTGGGTGGGTGGCAGTCTAAAGCTGTGAGGGTTCCGAGTTCGGGTCCAGATGCACCTACATTTTTGTGCGCCCGGCCCAAATTTTACATTTTTTCCAGAATTTGCACCCCCCCGGAGTTAAGAATCCTTTAGTGGGGGTGCAGGGAGGCATAGCCCCCTCAGATTAATATTTAAATTCTAAGTCCCCAGCACCATTTTCCTGTGCGCTGGGGGTGTACATCACCAAAATTCAATTTCGGCGATGTACCCTCACCATAATGATAGTCGCCTTTTGGAACTCGCCATTATGATCTTAAACACAAAAATCCCATAAACATATTGGACTTGAGAGCAATCTACCAGGCCCTAATTAAATACAAAAAGTTAATCCAGGAAAAAAATATAGTTATCAGATCAGACAATCAAGCAGCAGTGGTATACATAGTAAACTGGGGGGAGGGGGACAGAAATACAAAATTACTACACAAGGCAGGGAAAATATGCTGGTGGGCACAGTCTAACTTAAAGAACATATCAGAAGTTCACCTGGTAGGCAAAGTTGAATGTCACAGTAGACCAACTCAGTCGCAAACAGATAAATCCAGGAAATCCAGGGACCAGGTTACTTGCAAGATCTCCTTCGACCTTACTGCCCCCTCTGCCCTCTCTGCTCCACCAAAAAGGGATTGCTAGAGGTTCCCATGGTCCGTTTACAGACATCAGGTGCTACGGCTTTTGCTTTGGTAGCCCCGACCCTGTGGAACTCTCTACATCGTTGGATTAGAGATTGCCTGTCCACGGAGATGTTTAAATCCTCCTTAAAAACATATTTATTTGGCCTAGCATTTGGGGAGGATATTTAGTCATATGTATGCTGTCTTTTAATTATTTGTGTTTTAACTGTTTATTGGTTGTTTTAATTTGTATACGCGTTTTGATTCAAGAAAAGCGATTTAGAAATAAAATGTGATTTGATTCGATTTGAGAATGGCAACTCCAGCCATGAATATTCAGCTTAATCTACAAAACCTAGGGGCCACTAAGAGAAATGCCCAACCAGAGAACTTCACACGTCGGTTCAAGGAACAGGGCTGTAAGGCAATGGACTGTCTATCAGTAGAAAAGATATTCAAATGGGGGTACATATTTCCACCTATCCCAAGGATATCACAAGTGTTCAGGAAAAAACAAATGACTCGGACACCAGCAGTACTGATAGCCCCATACTGAACCAGGATAAGATGATTTGACTCCATGTCAGCAGTGATAGTGGAACAACTGTGGCACATCCCATACAGACAAAACAGGTTAACACAAGGCCCGTTTTGTCATCACAGTCCCTGAATACTTCTGAATAAGGCCTGCAGGTTAATTACTGGAGCACCTAGGATGACACACACCTGTCTACTGTATGCTAAAGCGCTGGTACTTGATCTCGATGAGCGCCTCAAATATCTTACCTGTACCCTTACAAAAAAGACCCTCCTTGGGCTTTCCCCACCAGGATTGACCACCACCATACGCCGCTCTGTCCCACTAGTTCATACTCGGACCTCTGGGAAAACCTCTCTTGTTATCCCTAGAGCTAGGACCTCTCACGGCCAAAGAGCCTTCAGCTTTAGGGCCCCCTTCTGGTTCAACACACTGCCCCCTCCATCTCGAGCTCAACTATATCGCTTCCAAAACTTCCTTATGTAACCACCTTATTAACACTCGATGCTATAACTGCCGCTAGTCAAAGCCGTACTAATACTTATGACAAAGCTATTACTAGCAGCTAAGGACAACATAACTCTGGTATTGTTTGCATCCATTCTACCTGTACCAGCTTGTTTGTATCTATGTCTTAATTTACTGTTATACCTATGTGTTGTACTGCTATACTGTGTATTTTGGTTTGTCTTACTGTGACAAGGTACATTTGTAAATGAGCCTATGGCTCAAAGGTTTTCCAAACTGCTGTTTAAATAAAATAAAATAAAAAAGAATACTGAGTCTCACAGCCTGGCTCCAGAGAGGTTGATACTGCTAAGTGCAGGGTATCACCAGAAGTAGTAGACACCTTACTTCAGTGCAGATAGTCCTCCATGACTTATGTCTGTTCAAGACAATGAAGACTTAAGCTCATGGTGTAAAAGGCATAACACCAATCCTTCCAAGGTATTTATGTATCCCTGTTCCTTCTACACAGTCTAGACAAGGACTCCTCAGTGTTATCACTAAGGGTCCAGCTAGTGGTCACTGAGGCAGCTAAACATAATGTTGGGAACTCCTCTTAAGAGCTAATCTGAATGTTCTATGATTTCACAAGGCGGTGACTCAGCTCCATCCAAAACAAAAATAAGTCACAGCTCCCTGGACCCTCGATGTAGTTTTAACAACCATGACCTCAGTATCATTTGAAACAGTGCAAATGGTGGACTTCCAATGGTTGATATTCAAAGAGTCTTTCTGTGCACCATATATTCAGCTAGAAGAATGAACGAGCTACAAGCACTGTCATCTATATGACCATATCAGACAATGCATCCAGTAGGAGTCACAAACAGGAAAGTACCATTATTCACACCAAAGGCCTCTACACACTGCCATGAACTGCAGACCATTTAGAGTCTAGTGTTCTTCACAAACTCAAGCAATGACAGAGAAAGAATGACATCTCTTTATTTAGACTGAGCGACATCAATTAGAAAAACAGAGAGAATATTTGTAATCTTGAAAGGACTGAAAGCAGGTAAAGTAGCTTCCTAGGTCATAGAAATATAGACTTTGATGGCAGATAAGGACAGCTTGGACATCCCAGTCTGCCCATGTCCCTATCTATTGGATAAGTTGCAGATCCTAGTTAACCAACAGCCTACTTCTTCCTACCCCCACCAGAATTGCCTTATGTCTGTCCCATGCAATCTTAAATTCTTCCACTGTTTTTGACCCCACAACCTCCTCAGGAAGGCTATTCCATGCATCCACCACCCTCCCCATAAAAAAATACTTCCACACATTGCTCCTGAGCTATCCCTCTCTATCTTCAAATTGTGCCCCCTTGTTTTTGCACATCTCTTTTTCTGAAAGATGCTTCCCTCTTGTACTTTGTTGATTCCCTTGAGGTACTTGAAAGTTCCCCCTCTCCCTCCTTTCCTCCAGGGTATACATATTAAGATATTTTAGTCTCTCTTTTTATGGCTTCTGGTGCACACCCTGCACCATTTCAGTTGCCCTCCTCTGGACTGCCTCTATACTGTCTATGTCGTTGTGGAGATGGGGTCTCCAGAACTGCACACAGTACTCCAGATGGGGTCTCACCAAATGTCTGTACAGAGGCATAACAACTTCCAGTTTTCTGATGCCTCTCCCAATACATCCCAGTATCCACCCAGCCTTCCTTATTGTCTTTTCACATTGCTTGCTTACCTTTAGGTCATCTGATAGGACTACCCCCGGTCCCTTTCCATTTTTGTTGTTAGCACCCCCCCTCCAATGTGTACTATTCCTCTGGGTTTTTGTTTCCAGGTGCATTAATTTGCACTTCTTTGCATTGAATCTAAGCTGCCATACTTTTGACCATTCCTCCAACCTTACCAAGTCCCTTTTCATCCTTTCCATCCCCCCTTGTGCATCAGTCCTGTTGCAGATCTTTGTGTCATCTGCAAAGAGGCATGCCTTTCCCTCCAGTCCCTCTGCAATGTCACTTATAAAGACGTTAAAAAGGACTAGTCCCAGTACTGAACCCTGCTGTACCCCACTAGTAACCCTCTTCTCTTCAGAGTAGGACTCTGTTTACTATTTCTCTCTGCGTCCTGTTGTCCAATCAATTTTTTACCCAGGCTACCACCCCGGGACCAACTCCCAGGCTGGCTAATTTGTTTATTAATGTTTTTTGTGGGACTTTGTCAAATGCCTTGCTAAAGTCTAGGTAGGCCATGTCCATGGCCCCTCCCTGGTCTACTACTTTGGTCACCCAGTTAAAGAAATCTATTAGATTCATCTGACATGACCTTCCTGCTATGAATCCATGCTGCCTTGGGTCCTGTGCCCCACTGGCTTCTAGGTACTCAACAATTCTTTCTTTCAGAAGAGATTCCATCATTTTCCCTACCACTGAGGTCAAACTAACAGGTCTGTAGTTTCCTGCCTCTGCTTTGCTCCCACTTTTGTGAAGGGGAAACACAGAAACATAGAAACATAGACTTTGATGGCAGATAAGGACCACTTGGCCCACCCAGTCTGCCCATTTCCCTACCTATTGGATAAGCTGCAGATTCAAGTTAACCAACAGCCTACTTCCTGCAACTCCCCACTATAATTGCCTTATGTCTGTCCCATGCATGTTTGAATCCCCCCACTGTTTTAGACCCCACAACCTCTCCAGGAAGGCTGTTCTTTGCGTCCACCACTCTCTCCGTGAAAAAGAATTTCCTCACATTACCCCTGAGCCATACCCCCTCTAACTTTAAATTGTGTCCCCTTGTTCTTACACATCTCTTTTTCTGAAAGATGCTACCCTCCTGGACTTTGTTATACATAGATACTTAGATACATAGACAGTGTTGGCAGATAAGGGCCTATGGCCCACCCAGTCTGCCCATTTGAGCTTGCAAGTTCAGTTTATGTTTTCCTAGAAGTCTGTTGCCCCTTACCCCTGACCTCCAGAATTCCTTTATGTCTATCTCATGCATTCTTAAATCCTGTGATTGTTTCAGCCCCCACCACTTCCTCTTGCAGGGTGTTCCACTTGTCCATCACCTGTTCTGTGAAGTAATTCTTCCTCACGTTTCCTCTGAATCATCCTCCCTCCAACTTCATCCCATGCCCTCTAGTCCTGGAACATCATTTTCGCTTAAAAATAGTGTATTCCTGCACCCAGTTCCTCCCTGTAAGATACTTGTATGTCTCTATCATATCCCCTGTCTCCCTCCTCTCCTCCAGGGAGTACATGTTCAGTTCCTTAAACCTGTCCTCATAGGACTTGTGATGCAATCCATGCACCATCTTTGTTGCCTTCCTCTGAACCTTCTCTACCCTGTCTATGTCCTTACATGGGTAAGGTCTCCCAAACCTTACACTGCACCAGGTGGGGCTCACCAGTGTCTTGTATAGTGGAATTATGACCTCCCTTTTCCTGCTGGTGATGCCCCTGCCTATGCATCTCAGCATCCTATTTGCTTTACCTGCTGCCTTGTCACACTGTTTCCCTAACTTGAGGTCATCAGAGATGAAAACCCCAAGATCCCTTTCCTGTTTGGTGCATGCTATATCCTCACCCCCCAACTGATATATTGTGCCATGGCTTTTGTGCCCCATATGCATTATCTTGCACTTCTTTGCATTGAATTTCAACTGCCAAATCCCTGACCAGTCTTCAAATTTCTGCAGGTCCCTTCTCATTCTGTCTACACCCTCTGGTGTGTCTACTCTGTTACAGAGCTTTGTGTCATCAGCGAACAGTGAAATTCTGCCTTCTAGGTCCTGTGCAATGTCACTGATGAAGATGTTGAATACCCCTTTGTTGATTCCCTTGAGGTACTTAAAAGTTTCTATCATGTCCCCCCTTCCCTCCTTTCATCAAGGGTATACATATTAAGCTCTCTCAGTCTCTCTTCATATGGTTTCTGATGTAGACCTGCACCATTTTAGCTGCCCTCCTCTGGACTGCTTCCATCCTGTCTATGTCCTTATGAGATGAGGTTCCAAATCTGCCGCAGTACCTAGATGGGGTCTCACCAACTGTCTGTACAGAAGGATAACCACTTCCCTTTTTCTACTTGTGATGCCTCTCCTATGCATCCCAGTAGCCCCCTGGCTGTCCTTACTGACTTCTCACATTGCTTACCTACCTTTAGGTCATCTGATATGACTACACCCAGATCCCTTTCCATTATTGTTGTTATTAGTAGCTCCCCTGCTATTGTGTACTCTTCTCCTGGATTTTTATTTCCACATCACATCTGCCCTCCTCCAGTCCTCAGGTACCACACCAACCTCCCATGATTTGTTAAAAAGGGTAGTCAGTGGTTTCTCTAGTTTTCCCCTTAATTCTTTTAGAATTCTGGGGTGACTTCCATCAGGCCCCTTTGCTTTGTCCACCCTCAGTTTTAGGAGTTCTTTTAGAACCCTTTCTTCTGTGAAAGGACTGGGATTGACCCCCCTATCAAAAGTGCTTCTGTTAATTGGATTAGGCACCTCCCCTTCCTCCTCTTTTTTGAATACTGAGCAGAAATATTCATTCAGTATCCCTGCTTTTTCACTGTCCCTCTCTGCCCACCCACCATCAATTTTAGTGAGCCTCACTATCCCTTTCTTTGTCTTTCTACGATCCCTGATGTACCTATAAAAGGTTTTATCCCCTTTCTTAACTGAGTTGGCTATCTTTTCCTCAGTTTGGGCCTTTGCTATTCTGACTTCCCTTCCTGCTTCCTTCTGCTTTAACTGGTACAGGTCTCTGTCCTGCTCCTTCTGTGTTTCCTTATACTTCCTGAATGCTATCTTTTTCTCCCTGACTTTCCCCCGCCACTTCTTTTGAGAACCATAGTGGCTTTTTCTTTCATTTTGATTTGTTTATTTGCTTCATACAAAGACGTGTTGCCTCTGTGATGGCAGTTCTGATGCTTCCCCATTGTTGATCCACCCCTCCTTCTAGCCTGTTTGCTAGTGCTTTTTTAAGGCACTTTCCCATCTTGCCAAAGTCAGCCATTCTGAAGTCCAGTACCCTCACTTTTGTATGGCTTGACTCTGTAGCTGAGGTGCATAAGGCCTGTAATCAGGAAGAGGATAAGAACTTTAAGACACATTGTACATGAGCATTTACATAATGGGCAAAGAGAAATAGCACCTCAGTTGCAGAGATATGTGCACTAGTCACTTGTTCCCTCTCTGGACACATTTACAAGACACTACAGACTGGACATACAGTATTACACAAGAGCAGTGCCAGCTTTGACACCAAAGTCCTTGATACAGTCTTGACTAAGTAAATAGGCACATTGACTCCTCCACCACAAGCTCTCTCAATACTGCATTTTGTAGCCCTGTCTGTAAGGAGTTAGGAGGTGCCATAAAAACATGTTAAGAGCAGTGGTAATATGCTCACTTGGTAAAGGTGATTGCATTTGTATCACTTTATGGTGCCCTAGGCTCTCCCAGAAGGGACCCATATGCCCAAACCACTAGGATAACACAATCTTGATGTGGAATTGACAATATGAGGATATACATAATTTGTGTATTATGGTATGCATAAAACCAAGTCGTTTAGATACTAATGTATGTGAGGTGCTTTTTCCATTAATGCTCGAACCATAGCATGTTTGATATTAATGCTATTCCTTCCTCAGAATACTTTTACTAGATTTTGCAGCTGTGGAAGAGTCAAACAAAGATCCTGATTGAAGAGCTGGAGCATAGAGGGATTGGATTTTGAACCGTCAGTCACATTTGCATGCTTAGGTTATGAGGTGACCACAACCCTGTCTGTAAGGAACTGTGAATGTTGTAAAGAGATATGAATGCAATTACCTTTATCAGGTGGGTAAATTACCATTACAACAACAACAAAAAGAATCAAGGTGTACATTTATACTGTTGCTTTAATAACATAAATTGTGATTTCATCTATTGGCATGTCACTGTTGTTTTAACAGTTATTAAATGTGAGGCCACCATTGCTACAGCTAGCGTCTACTGCATAAAATCTGTGTATATCTGTTTAAAGATGCTGCTAGTTCATCCAAAAGTCCATCTGTAATCTTCTCACAAAATCCACTGAAATCCTAGTTAAAACCTGAAACATATGCCTAAGCATATGCTAATGCTCATTAAAGTATACTTAAAAGCTAAACTGTCAAGGTCTGAGAAACTGAAATAATATTGGTGAGTTAAAAAAAATAGAAAAAAGATGTATATCACCAAAGGGAACAAGAACATCATGTGATCTATATCATGTCCAGGGATTAGTTTGGGATAGCTTCCATTTGCCCCAGGTTGCAAGCATTTTATGAATGCAGTCCCTTTACAGGTGTTGCAGCAGAAACTGATAAACAATAGGGAAATGCCTTAATCTGCAACATCTAAAGTATGACCCCTTAATTGTGGAATTTATACAAGTAAAGGGTATCTTTCAATTTGTTGCTTGACATAACAAAGTCATATGAGCCTTATACATGGCATTCTAATTGATAGTCCAAAATGTGTGCTAGGAAGTAAGTTTTGAGAGGAACACTTCTAGTCCCAGTGTCATACTCAATTAAATTCTCCAGGTACTGACCCCATTTGCATAGTGAGTTGAACCCACAAGTGGGAATTTTAATGGGCACAGCACCTGAGTACATTAATTGAGAGTGACACTACTTGAACTAGTTTTGTGCTTACCCCACTGAAAATCTATTCATATTATTTTTAATGTCATGCTAAAAGTCAGATTTCAAAATGATGGATTTGTTCTTTTTAAACTTTGAATCTGAATAAAGAGATGGTTCACATTTTGTTTTGCATTATTTATGTATCAGTGCTTATACTAAACCCACGTTGATACTCATCACAATACAGGACTGTTTGTGCTTGCTAGGATTTAATATTCTCCATTAATCTGAAAATAATTAGGTGTAAAATGACAACATTAGCAGTTAAAGTGCTTTTGGTTTCATGTTTGAATGTGTAGTTTTTCAGATATAATATTACAGTAGTTCCATCAGGTCGACATAATGGTTTGCTTTACTTTAATGCATTCAGAAGCATGCTAGTGTATTCTGATGGTTTGAGAATGACTTTCATGAGATTCTATAATGAAGACAATGATATACGTTGCACATGCAGCATCAATGTAAGTTTTTAAAAAGATGGAATTTCATAGTCTGTCTACAGTAAAATAATATTGTAGGCATGGCTTCAGCCATATATTTAATACTTGCTATGCATCCAGTGAAATTATTTTACTGCTTCCTTAGGTCTGCAATCTCAAGAGATACTTTTATCCTATAGCTGCATTCATTTATACTGCCATCTCTGTATTTCTCTGCTTCATTAGCTATCTAGTGTTAGAAGCATATGTGGCTTTTAAGAAAATGCAACACAGTACTATGAACTATAACTCAGACATAAGCATATCCTCCTGCCTCTGTTGGCATACGTTTGATACACAGATGAAATCTGAAGTGCTGTTGAGCTTCAACCTTCTTTTCTAGGATCAGTATTTGCAGCTCTGTATGAGTCATTGCATAAAGATACAACTAGGATATTCAAAGTCAAGGGTGTTACAGGAAGTCAAGCACAATGAATGGTCTATGTTCATAACTTTCATGATCACACAATATGCATGTGTGCCAAATAATACATTTCAAAAGGCCAACACACAATAAAATGCAGAGCTTTAAAAAAATTCACTTCTTTATTTCACAATAGTTTTAGGTTTAGAAACTAAAAAAATCCAGTTTATATAAAATACAAACAGCAAGTAATCAGAATATAAATCATTAAAACTGGGCTTGGATTTTCATTGCTTGCAGAACAAAGTATAAACTAGGTAACAGTATACAAAAAACATAAGCACTATTAATGTTCACTAGATTTTTAGTGAAGATAAATACTGCATTACCACTTATAATATACTATAGATTCACATTGTCTACGTCAGGCTTTGTTATTTCTGCTATGCAAGGTGCTTGCAAGACTCTAGGCCCATTTTCAAAAGATTGTTACCATAGGCAGAGAAAGGGAGAAATGGTTTTGCAACCAGGACTCTCTGCCTATAGAAGACTTATCACAATCAGAAGAGGATTTAAAATTTATATACAAAAAATTAGTATTCAAAGTACATAGTAACTTTCTCTGCTACCAAGATGAATATTACAAATGTGTTAATATTTCTATGGAGAGTAGTATGATATTTTTAAATGTCAGAAAAATATTACAGTCAACATACAGTATGCACGCAGGTTTTTAACTGTTTCTTGGGAGAAGATTTTTCCTCAGGCCCAGCTGGTTAAGGGCTTACATACCTTTACAGATGAAAAGCATATGTTCATTTGAGTGTATTTTCTTTATATCTAAACTTGATGAGAATGTGTATTCATACTGCATATATAAACCTTTTTTTATTTAACTGTGAGAGTCATTGTGGTTTAATGGTTAGATCACTGGTTTGGGAACCAGGAGTACAGTAGAAGGTATAAACCCCACTAGAGCCAAATACAGTACTCGGTGCATGACCATGGGAAGTCACTAAGCTTTCTGTGGTCTAGTCCATTCAGCTGCAGAAATGGTTAAAACAGGACCCCGCTGGAAACTCACTTTCAAAGCTACCTTACGGTGTGCTCAGAGCAGGAAGGATATAAAATTACAAGGGTGCCAATCCTTTAAAAGTCCACATAGATACAAGACATAGCTGCACTCTGAATAAATGCATGAGAGCAGCCAGTTGATGCCAACTGTAAAGATTTACTTCACACTAAAGTAGTGCTAAACAGTACAATGGTCTCAAGATATATAAAAGAAAATACTTAATATGCAAAATACAAGGTGCACAGTTGCAAAGAGTTGGTGCTGGTATATAGCTTGGGCTTCTTGCAAATACCACAGAACTTAGGTTGTCATATGCAGACATTGTCAGAACAGCGACTCTCTTAAAGTATGTCCTAACAAATTTAAAGTGACAGTTACATATTTAAAAAATAATATACTCTCTTAGAACAGTCATGAACCAGCAAAGACAGAAAATGTAGAACCCACACTAGTACAGTCCTTGTTTCGAGTATGTGATCATATAGATTATAACTATTTATTAGTTATTCATTGTTGATAATGAAAATGGATTGAATGTCCAATCCAGTTTACAGACAAATAAATTAGTTAGCAAGTCTCAGATGAAATCAAGCTTGTGAAGATAAATATATATATATTTATATAGCCCTCATTGTGAATCTATTCCTACTGTGCTTACTGTAGAGGGGTTATAATTTAAAGAGCAGCAATCTATTATAGTTATAAAAGCTTAAAATACTAGATTATTTTTTATTCTTTTGTAACCCAGTATGGCCCACAAGGCACAGGTGCCTGTTTTCAGGGATGACTCATGAGCACTAGGGACATTAAGTGACTTACTCAGTCACACAATATGCAAGTGGAAGTTGTGGGAATCAAAACCAGGCCTGTCTGCTGGATGTGCCAAGCGCATTCACAGCTCACTGCTCTAACCTCTAGGCTATACTGCCAGCCCCAACCTCTAGACTTATACCAAGTATGTTTTAACTTTCTTGTTTTCCAGTTATTTTTTTGTTTGTTTGTTACTTCTCCTGTTGTTGGACTACTAAATATTGTAGATAATGCAGCAATTATTACATTGAGTCTTTCTGAGCATATCTGACTCTCCCATGATAACTAAACAATTACTGTTTGTGACACCACAGTCTGTTGTCATGATGTGCCCTGTGATGTTACAAACAAAGGCACTTTGAAAATAACAGGGGAAAGGCAAATGTTTTCAAATGTTTGCTAAAGAAACTTTTTAGATGGACTAGCAAGATGTGCAGTAAATATTGGAAAGAAACATTGAAAATGAAAAAAAATGTATTCTCTAGTAAATCATAACACCTGAAACATAGTGGTGTATGGAATTTTTGAATTCTGACACAATGGAATATTACAGAATTTTTGAAATTCTGAAGAATTTTAGCAGAAGCAGAATGGCTCAATTCCACATCTGAATAATGCAGAATGAGTTTTCCATGTCCTTTCCTATTTTCTGTGGAAATAGTTGCAGAATTATTTTCTGTGGGAAAAAAATTACAATCTACAGAGTATAATTCTGTAGATTACAGCAGGCAGAATTCTGCAGAAGGATTAATGAATTTTTGGTGAAAATTACACTAACAGAATGGTCATGTTGTGCTAATTCCACTGGCAGAACTCAGCATTCCACACATCACAACTGAAGCATCGTATTTATGAAAGTGCATGCTGACGGGTAGAGTTGCTCTTTAAATTAACTCACAACTGCTTTGTTTTTAACCAGGACTGCTGTTTATAACTCTCTGACACAGCCATGGGTGCATGTATTGTACCTTTGTTTGCCATCTTGTTCCTTGGCCTGAGGATACTGGAATGGATTTTCAGTCCTGGGGCCAACTCATGCATCGGTGACATCATCAAATGGTATAGGTACATTGATATTGTCATCTGCGTATTGGTAGCCCCATGGAACAAGCAGAATAATTTGCTGAGTGGATGAGTCAAAATGAGTTTAATTTAAAATGTACTCATACACTCAGCAATGAAACATTGATTTTCATTGATCTCAAACTTTCAAAGGATCAAGTTCAAAAGGTTAGGACTGTAATGTTATGAAAAAAGTACTGCAACAAATAAGCTACTTTTAGCAGATAGTGTTCATCCCAAACAACTGAAACATTATACAGTATATCCTACAGCCAATTCTTCTGAAAACTGCACTGACTTTGAAGATTTCAAACACAGGCCAGGAAACTAAAAGGAAGATTTTTGGAGAAAGGCTATGATCCCAAAGAGTTGTATTGTGCTGCCCTGTGGATAAGGGACAGGGATTGGAAGGACTTACTAGTAATTAAAATAAGACAGAAAGTTAATGACAAACTTATAACATTTAGCACAGAGTACAGTCACCTAGTAGATTATACTGAAGGTGTAATTTGAAAAAAATAAAACTTCCTATTTCTAAAAGGTGATCCTGAATTAGCTAGAGAAATTAATAAAGAACCAAGAATCACTTTTAGAAAATACACTAGCCTCAAAGATCAACTAGTACATACAGTACCCACTTCCAAAAGCCACAGGAGAAGTCACTCAATCGGCTACCTTAATTACCTGATTTTTTTGTTCATGGAAGATGCAGCGTATGCAAGTTTGCATCACAATGCAGTGTGCTTACTGACTCAGATAAGAAAGGGAGGTCATTCAATATACTACACACTTCTGATTATGTCATCATGTGTCCTCATAATAAAATCTACATAGACAGAATCAACTGCCAAGTATAAGTCAGTATTCAGGACATATTTGAGAGACATTATAAGCAAGAATCTGGATAGCCTATTTTTTTAATTATAGTTAAAATGTGTTAACCAGGTAAGAACCCAAGCACATAAAGGCCCATTTTCAAGGATGATGACATCACTTTCGAAAGATGCAGAATATATGCATAAAGGTCATCACCTTTACTGGCCTTAAATAGGTGGCACCACTTAGGAGGAGTGGATACAGGAAGAATTAACTCCTACAAAAAGAAAGTATATGGATGCTTTAATGAGAGCTTTGAAATCAAATAGCTTAACTCAAGAATCAGACTTCAAATAATTTCTGTCTCCCCTCCCCCCCCCCCACACATTTTTATCTCTCAACATCCTTTTCATGTTTAGGAATTTATAGAAGGAATATTTAAAAAATCTTGGTTTCTGTATGTTTCCAGTAGAAATTAATTCTTCGTTGACCTGTTTTGCTATCAGTTTGTATGTTCCCATGGTTATGATTAACTTGCCTTTGGCTTTTTCCTATAGCTGGGTAGTGGTGTGCGAAGTTGTAACAATTCATTCTGTGAAACAAAATTTGTAAATTTTGACAAATTCACTTCACCAATGATTGCAATCCAGATATTAATTGATCCAGCAAATTGCCTAAATTCACATGGCAGAACTACAAAAATTGTCAATTTGAGGGCGAATTAGCAATTCACATAGTTCTATTGTACAAATTTCCACAATTCACCAGTGATACAAATACAAATTGCAATTGCTATATTACATAAATTACCTTCCCCACTCACAATGGTGTAATTCCACCCCTACTACCTCCCAAACACTCATAATAACCCCCTACCATCATCCCGATTGCATCCTGCTCCTGCCCTCCAGTGAATATATATCTATGCACACACACACACACACTCACACACACAAAATAATGAAGTTCTCCAGCTATCCAGAAGGACATTTATATATCCTTCCCCCCAACCTATTCACCAAACTCACAAGTCCCACCTCCATAAATCTGACCACACCCTATTACACAAAAATATTCCCCAGTCAACAATGCCTGGGCCCCACCACCCTCCTTTTCCCACCAGCACGCTGAAAAAATGTGCTTCTCTGTGACCCTGTTATAAAGAAAACAGTCCCCTGGAGCAGAGCATCTACGCTGTTCATTGCCCTTGGTAACTAATGATATTGGTGCATGAAGAATGGCAAATGGTGATGTGTTTACTTGTAGTAAAACCTAAGTGGCTGAAAATGCAGCCAATCAGGTTTTACAAGGAGAAAGAGATCACCCTTCCTTCGTGTTCCAGTGCCATTATTAAGATGGACACTGAACAGAGCAGATAGTGTGCACCAGAGGATTGTTTTCTTTATTACAGCAGATTTTTTCTAAAAAAACTGAAAAACGAAAGTTGGGTGATCATATGCATTGAATAAAGGGGTGCATTAGTGTAGACTCATTGTGTGTAAATTAAGATGATATATATAATGTGTATATGCAGTATACATATGTATATATGTATCTCTTTCTATACATATATGTACATATATATATATATATATATATGTACTATAACTGACAATTTAAATATGTTTGGATATAAGGGAGCTACAGTCCTCACAAAGTTTTCTCCCTGCTGAAGGATCAACATGAACAGAAACAATGGGAGTTTTCTAAAATGCCTAGGTGCATTATCAGTGGAAAACACAAAAAGGAGCACTCCAAACATGTAGAAGCAAGTGCAAATGTATTAAAGTTGCTGGAAATATGAAAAAAACAAACCCAGACCTACCCCGATACTTCATGGGTAAATTACCAGCACCCAATTATTTCAGCTTTGTACCTTGTATTTTGTACATTATTTTCTTTTGCATACAATATCTGGAGACCATTATACTGTTTGTCATTGTATTTTAGTGTGGAGTACATCTTTACATTTTGGCAGTAATTGCCTAGTCACATGAATTTATTCAGAATGTAGCTACATCTTGTGTTTGTATTCCTGCTGGATATAAGATGTTGTGTTTTCAGCTGGGCTATCTTGGGTAAATAAGTTTCAATAAAAATTGTTTTCAATGACTTTGAAAAAACTAAAAGGAAATATATAAACCTCAGATGGCAATAACCCCAAAGAAGAAATGTTAAAGTTAAACTGTTGAAATATCAGCATCAGTGGATGTGTCCTACAATTGATCAAAGATAAATTTAAGAAGCATCCTTGCAGTATCGGTTTTCTTTTGTAAAATCTATGTTGGTCCAATGAACAGTATCCAATCATCTTTTTTTTCTGGATCTTGCAGTACATGACATGGGACTGCAGTACAAAAAGCCATACTGTACATTTGTGTTGGTATGTAGTAGTAGTAGTAGTAGTAGTAGTAGTAGCAGTGATACTGTAGTAGTTAGATCAGTTAATATTTCTTAGGCATAGTTATACAAACTAATCACCCTTCATCCAGCATAACCAGCTATAAAAAACTCTATGCTACCTTCATAAATTTTAAGATGGAGTCAATATCATAATGTGTATCATGCAGAAAAATATCTTCAGTAAAAAAGAGGTAATGTTTTGGTAGTCTGTCACATATAACTCATAATAGTATGTGTATGTTGCCAGGCACCTCATATAATGCATTTCTCTATCTACACTGTGTCAAGGGAATAATTTTAACTTTTTCTTACTTGTATGCAGATTTTAATCATGCTGGTGTTCTCAGATGATTTACAGTCATAGCAACATAATTTTCATAAGTTAAGGTTAGTAAAATGTATACACGTGTAATCTACTAAAAAGGAATGTTTAACAATATATTAAATACTTTAATAACTACTATAATGAATACATACATATATATATATATATATAAATTGTCTGTCTAAGGAGATTGCAAATCAAATCTATGTGTGATCTAGTGCATTCAAGTTATCCATTTTTGAGAGAACACATTGGGCAAGATTTCATTAATGAGATACTATCAACCTTTTTTAAGACTTAAAAACAAGGTGAGAATCAAACTACACATTACACATAAGATAGTTTAAAAATATTTGTTTTTAAAAATGTTCTTTTTACATTAATAAACATGGTGGCCCCATATAGTTTACATGTCTGCAGTGAGTAGTTTACCTTTTCATGGACTACATAAACCTGTTTGGTTGCTGGGATAGAGGGTGTTAAACATTATACTTGCAGCAAGATAGTTCTAGAAATCTGATGAATCTGAACTGAAATCCCAGTTTTGCCTTAAGCAGATCTTCGCAGGGCAGGAATGAGGTTAACAGCATATTTTCGTTAATTGTGAAGGCCACATACCAGAAAGCTTTCTAACAATCCCCTTTTTTTGCATACAATACATCCAGTATGTTCAATGTGACTCTATACGGACCATGCAAACAGATTACCTTGGCACATCTTAAAGCATTATATTCACTAAATATCTATGTCACAGAAAACACTATCAGTTGGGGGAATCTGAGATGTCATATTTCCGAAGTACAGTGCTGATGCAAGCATTATCCAGACAGCACTTCATAAACAACAGTTGGATTTAAAACAGAAAGCATGGTAAAACAATCTGACAATAATTTTGCATTACACACCAGTTCTGTAAGTAAATAGTCCCCTGTAGCCCCTTAAAGAGCATGGCATGGTTCCCTCTCCACCTCACCTTTACACTTTTTCCTTACACTCTTTGGAAACATATATTTTTGTTCTGGTTAACATTTATTGCACTGCATGGTGTACCCATTTTTCAGAACACTGGTGGTTTAAAAAAAGTTTAAAAGTTAACATACCTTCAAAGAGCATATGCTTTAGTGGACATAAATAATCTGATTCCCTGATCACTCACCTCTGTTGGTCATCTGTTAAGCTGAGGGCTGAACATGCATTAGTATTTTACAGTGGTGAGGGTATAGAGCTCTGTCATGTCTCAGTCATTCTTCTCAGTGTTAGGGTGAGCAGTAGTCATTTCATTTAGAACAGAGTGCCCATGAGTGAAAGCTTTTCACTACCTAATAACTTTGCTCACCAGCCCCAAATTACAGATTTCAGAGTCTGTTCAAGGACAAATAGGTGTCAACTAGATGAGGCTGGGGACTCAAGTATAAAAGAATGGTCAGCAAATATTAATATCCTTTCTGTTGACTTTTATATTATTACAGATGGTGTAGGTTCTAAGAATGCTGTCTTCCAATGTTTAAGGAATATGAACAGATTATATGTCATTTGTTGATAGATTTTTAAATGGCATCAGTAGCCTCCTGATACAAAATTCAGTGTGTAAGACTGAACTGTTGAGTATGTAAATTAGTTGGTTAATACTGCCACATATAGTATCTTGTTTGAGTTCATTCAGTGACAATGCTTGTCTGTAGCACACATTTGTGACTTACTGTCTCTAGGATTAAACTGACAACTTTTTGTTATCATGTTTGGTCCTCTATTCCCCATGGCTATGAAGTCCATTCCTCCCTCAGAAACAGCTATGTCTGCCATTTGAATACATCAGACATTTATCTAAAGCCTACCTTTTAGCATTGCTTATTTTAAAAGTTTTCTAGACAATGCTATTTTAGCACTGCACAGTACACGTTCCATAAGGAAGGCATTGTATAGTATATGTTCATATTAGTTGCTCTTCAGGCATATTCCACCTGCTGTGATATGAAATTCAGAAGCACAACACTTTAATGAAATGATGTCATCAGCAAAATCTGTTCTCTTCCTGTATGAAAACAAGCTGTTAGAAGCTACAAACATTTTATCTCACACAAGAGCTGCTCTTATTGGAACAGCAATCATTTGCAAAACATGTCAACCACAACCTGTCCAATTTCACACACTTTGTCAATTTTAGAAATCACACCACATACAAAAATGGTTACATAAGCCACAGTTATTAAAGGTGTAAATATTGTGTGTTTCTTTACATGTTTGGCTTTATGTTCTTTGTATTTTACCACAATTTCAATTAACATAACTAACAAACTCCAGTTTACTGAACAAGATAATAGTTATAATGTTTCATGAAGGAAAACAGATTCCACAGCACTCCATACAGATTTCCAGGCAGTCTGATGACTCACAACAGGCATCCATTATGCCACAGTCCATGTCACAAGGGCAGTTACAATCATCACCCATGTCTTCCCCACAGCAGCAACAGCAGGCCTCCGATGTACAGATGCCACATGATGCTTGTCCCACTACTATGTTACAGAGGGTAAGGAACTCACAGAACAAGCATGCCAGGACGCAGTGTACACAGCAGTCTTCATGAAGTCCCATAATGTAGAATGATACCATCAAAAAGGAAAAAAAATATACATAAATTAGAGCAGATTAAGGTAACATTATGCACAACTAAAAGAAAATGAGAAAATGTATACATAAGTTTTACCATGTCATTTTTGTATCAGAAATATCAGATTCTGTTTCAGCTTATACTCTGGTTTATTATCACTCTTTTTATTTTTTAGTTTAGTAATGCTTTAGATGGAGGAGAGATATTAATATTTTATTCTTAACTCATTCTCGCTAGTGTACTCCGGTTTTATCCCAGTTTATTTTCAAAGAGTACATTTCTAGGCAAGTCCTGCATGCACAGTAGGATAGTAGCCTCCATACCTAAAAGTAACCCATCATCAACATAATTAAAAACATGAACAGTTTCCTGCTATCCTAACGTTGATCTCTAAATACAGATCTTAAACAAGTACAGTACTTGTGCTACTATGTGCTTAAGTTTTGATGGTTATGTAAGAGAAACAGACAGCACAAACATGTGCCCTGGACTTCTTTTGTGCAGGCTAAATAATGTACTGAAAGAGCACACAAGTGTCTCAGAAATAGAATATTTAGCATAGCACTGTTTTAAGCTAAAAAAAATCAGTTTAGCTATGTCCTTATCAAATATGTACAAAATGAAGCAAATTTCATGATGACTGTGTGTGTGAACAAGTCATACATGACAGAGGTCTCAGTGCCGCTGAAATGGTAACTAATCTCACTTACAGGATGTTGACCTTGGCCATTGCTCTGCTTTGGCTAGCTATACTCGCAGAGTTCAGAGCACTCAAAGCAAATCTCCAGGCACTCAACCGTCTCACAGCAAGAATCAAAGAGGGCATAATCACAGTCGAAGTGGCAGTTGAGGTCCTCAGCAGGGGCTTCCTCGAGGCCCACACAGCAAGAGCAACAGCAGTCACAGCAGGTGTTACAGGCATCATGCAGACAGGAGCAGAAGACCTGGAGAAGGCCAAGGCTGAACTCAGCACATTGACAGAAGAGACAGGCCAGAACCAAAGAGGCACAGCAGTCTGACACAAACAAGAGACAAGAACAAGCTTAACATTGCTTCACATAAAAAGCAGACAGAAAAGTAAATGAGAAAGAGGGGGTAAAAAAAACATGACAAGGATTAAGTGTGCTAGGTGAAAAAAAAACACTATTTGAATGCAAAGAAAAGAAGACACAATTTGTAATGCACATAATAAAACAATATTATAGTTCTAAGTGTATTTTAATTTTCTTAAGCACTAGTGAATCCACAGGTTTACAAAATAGGTGTCTCATGTTGGACCATTTAATAATTTAACTGCATACAGTATAAAACAGTAAATGAAAAAGTCATTTTTTTCTGACCCATTTCATTACAAATGCAAAACCACAGGTGTGATTTCTAAGAGATGTGCTGCATTTGCACATAAACTTTAAGGGTTAAAAGAAACATTTTCCAAATTAGCCTACCATACCTATATAACGAAAAGAAAAAAAATTCCAAGTAAGCATACTGCATATATCAAAAATACACTTAAGATGCAATACAAATTAATGAAAGCTTTCAAGGGGGATTTGTGTATGGACCCCTTGAGGGCTGCAAGTCCATTAAAAGGTCTTTCTAACAAAATATTGGGCACTCCTGTGTCAGCAGTCAAGATATTTTCACATCTAATTCAGCCCTTTATTAAAATAGGGGAAGCAGCCATATCATGGAATCTTGAGACAGGAGGTTATGTCACAGTTGAACAAGCTATGTTTAATGAGCAGGGGCCAAATTGTCAAAAGTGGAAAAATTGTACACATGTGGAAATAACTTTATGCAAGCTAGGGTTTCTTTTTGCAACCACAATTTTTTCCACATGTGCTCAATTTGTAAAATGGCTGCCATTTTGCATCCTGTGCAGCTGCAGAAAAATACTATGCCAGGCATTCCCAGGTGTAGCATTTTTGTGCAGCTATAAAAAGGAAAAAAGGACAATACCACCCATGTACAAATATACTGAAAATAGCATTTTTCCATGTACAGGGATTTTCCCTGCACCAGGAACATGTGTACAGGGACTTAGTCTCTGGACACTGTCATGCTCTTCGAAAATTTGGCCCCAGGTGTTCACTTCTATTAAATAAGTTATTTTATTGTATTTTTAATGTGCTAGTAAAAGCCATTCTACTTGTTTAATGCTTGCTTTGTTTTTGCAGTGAAAGTAGTTACCCCTTACTGTTACATTCAAGCTGCTTTTACATAGAATTAATTAGAAATCTGGTATATTGTTGTCAGAATATCCTTTTTACTAAGGAGCTCAAAGCCAAGTGGAGGACGTCATGCATTGGCATAGCTGATTTGGTCCAATTTTTCATAGCTGACCTTCATCCTTATTAGTTCCATTGCCCTCCCCACAGGCCTCTGCTCCTGCCATCTTAGGCTTGAGGAGCAAACCTTGATCTCCAGTGTGGCAGAGTGGTCCCTCCACCAAACCCAACTACTGCCTTGGCTTCCGCAATCACTGTTACCTACTTCATCACTTGAGGACATAGCCTGGCTGATCCAAATTGTGCTGTAGTGAATGTTTTCCTGCAAAGTCAGGATCTGTTCTCATTTTTCTGGTCTGTGCTCTTTCCTTATTAGCTTGCACATGCTGTGGTGTTTTAGGGTGGTGCACAGTAGCACAAGGTCACCCATTCCACTTACTACATCACCACAATGCAGCCATCAGGTACAGCTGCACAAAGGAGTGAAACTCAACACTCCCATTGTAGGGGGTTGTACATAAAGACCCTCAGGTACCACCTTTCATGGCCTCTGCTTCTACTGTTCTGGACTTGGGTGTGAATGGGGATTGCCAGCATGCCAGACAGTCCCCCAAAACGTAGTAGTATATAGCCAGCTCCTGAAACATGTAATTTTTGATAAAATGTGAGATTCTGCTATGATTTAGTTGGTATTTTGTTCTTCCTATCCATAGATGTATTGGAAAGAAAACAGAAAATTATTATTTATTAATTGCCAAACTATACAGATGGATAACTTTATTGATTATTGATAGGGGTCATGGTGGATGCATGTATGAATAACTCTGAGCAGTGCAGGAGACTGGCTAGCAAAGCAAACAGGATGTTGGGATGCATCGTAAGGGTGATCACCACTAGGAGTGGGGAAGTGATTCTGCTGCTGTACAATGAACTGGTTAGACCACACCTTGAGTACTGTGTATAGTACTGGAGACCACACTTGAAGAGGGAAATACAGCTCCTGGAGTGGGTACAGAGGAAGGCTACCAAGATGATACGAGGACTAGGGGATTTGATGTATGAGGACAGACTTGAGGAGCTCTGCCTGTTTTCATTGGAGGAGAGGAGAGACAGGGGAGACATGATTGAGGTCTTCAAGTACCTCAAGGGATAAATAGGGTAAACACAAAGGGGATCATTAGACTAAAGGAGGGAGGTATCACCAGAGGGCATGGTTTGAAATTGGAAGGTGGAAGGATGAGGGGGGAAAGAGGAGGAGGAGGTTTTTCACTGAGAGGGTGGTGGATCCTTGGAACGTGCTGCCTGGCAAGCTGGTTCAGAGATCCACAGTGGAGGGCTTCAAGAGAGGGTGGGACAGATACAAAAAGTGGATGTATCAGATGATGGCCTGGCCTAGGGGGGTGGGGATGGATGATGGGGTTTCTGGAACACAAGGGGGGGAGGGCCTTGGTACCCAACTAGGGATCTGAGGTTTGAGTAGACTCAATAGACCATAATGCCTAATCTGCTGGCAATTAGTATGTTAGAATGTTAGTATGATTCTTCCTCTAAAGATGATATAGATTAACTAGACTGGTGGTGCAGAAGGCTGAGGTGCTGTCAAGCACCTTATCTCTCACCATGACAGTGACCCGAGTTTGGGAGTGAGCTCAAGTCACCTGGGGATGGTAGGGGGAGGGACAAGAGAGGAGCAAGCAGCCACCTGGCAGCTCTCTTGTCTCAGATTGGAGTGGCGGGCCTTCCCAGCTCTTGCCTGCCACCAGGGTGTGGCCTCATGGCAGTGTTTACATATGGGAGGCAGACATAGGTCAGGGGAGGGTAGAGGGAGCCATGGTTCTGTAAAGTATGAATACCTCCACATGCATGCATGCATCCTCCATGCTGCCGTGGCTCTGGGAACTAGTGGAAGACAAATGGTGAAGAAACTGAGCAGACCAGGTTCCCTAAATCCTTACCCAGACACCTTGACCTGCCCTTCTGCTCTGACTAGAAAGACCTTCTAAATTATGTTCTCTGAGGGGAGGACAACCTTCCCTTCCCTGGTCCTCCTGCAGGGGGAGGAACCACAGGGGTACTAGCCCCCAGTCTGGAGAGAGAATAGGGATGGTCTGAGATGTCTGCGGATGAGGCTGAGTTGCCACCTGGTTTGGCTCAGGAAGATAGAAACCTTTATAAAAAAAAAATAGGATAAAATGAATCTACAACTTTGCTTTAATTACTTTGGCCTCCTCAGAACAGTAGTTGGGATTTTCTGACATCAAAATGCCAGCATGCTATTTCAACACAAAAACATAGAATTTGATTGCAGATAAGGACTGCTTGGCCCACCTAGTCTGCCCATTTTTTTCCCTGCCTATGGTGTCACTGCTGAGCCTACTTGATCTCCGGTTTCCTCCTCCACCTTTGTTTCCACTAGGATACCCTTATTCCTATCCCACGTATTCTTGAATCCCACCACTGATTCACCCTAACACCTCTGCTGGAGGACTGTTCCAGGCATCCACTACTCTTTCAGTAATGAAGTACTTCCTCACATCTCTCTTGTACTTACCCCCTTTCAATTTCATTGCATGTCCCCTTGTTCTCATGTATCTTTTCCTCTGAAAAGCACTCCACTCCTGTACCTTGTTTATCCCAGTGAAGTATTTATAGGTCTCTATCATATCCCTCCTCTCCCTCTTTTCTTCCAGGGTGTACATTTATTTATTTAAAAGTTTCTCCAGGAAAAAGCATACTTAACAGTGTTGCTCCTTTCCAGATGAGTCCGGGGAGAAGGGGTTACAGGGGGGTGGAACAGAGCAAGAAAAAGAAAACAAGGAAACAACAAAATACAACAGTCAACAGTAATCATGGTTATGATATACAAGGTACAACAATACTGAACAATTCAAGCAAAGTAAGCAAGCAAATAACAGTAAATAACAGTACAAGTGCTAAGCGATGGGGACTTTAGTGCATGTCTGAAGGTAGAGCATGGGCCAGTGGAGTGGGAACAGATGAAAGAGGGGGAGGTGAAGCTATGAAGAAAAGAGGAGATGGTACAGTGGGAGGTGGTATATTAGATTGGAGGGGGGAAAGGAGTTCCAGATTTTTGGGAAATGATGAGAAAAGGCAGCTTGACCAACAGAGGTGGACCAAGGGGGGGATGGGAAGAATGCAGTGGTCAAGGTTATGAAGGGAGTAAGCTGAGAGGGGAGAAGAGAGATGGAGGAGGAGAGATAAGGAGGGAGAGAACTGAACCAGTATTTAGCTATGAAATTGGTGCACTATGGGAAAGGCATCAGTCCTCAAGGGATGGGAAAGAGAGAGAGAGTGGTAGAGGTTGTAGTAGTGAGAGCGAGGAGAACAGTGAGGAGCAAAACAGCAAAAAGTGTGGAAAAGGGTGTCCAGTCTGGCTACGGAGGTTTTGGGAGCAATACATATTGAGGTCCTTCGGTCTCTCTTCATAGGGCTTCTGATGCATCCCCTGCTCCATTTTAGTTACCCTTCTCTGGACAGTTATAGGTCTCTGTCATATCCCCCTCTCCCTTCTTTCTTCCAGAGTGTACATATCGAGGTCCTTAAGTCTCTTCTCATATCACATGGCTTCTGATGCAGACCCTGACACATTTTAGTTACCCTCCTTTGGACAGCTTCTTCCCCATCTATGTACTTCCTGAGATGTGGTCTTCAGAACTGGACACAGTAGTCCAGGTGGGGTCTCACGAGCGATCTATACAGTGGCAAAACCACCTCCCTCCTTGTGCTGGTGATAACCCTACATATGCACCCCACGATCCCAGCAGCTTACCAATTAACTTACTTGTCGCACTGCTTCCCCACCTTGACATCATCAGAAACAATTACTCCCATGTCCCTTTTCTGTTTGTTGACAGTCAATGCTTCTTTTCCCATTCTGTACTCTTCCTCAGTGTTTCTGTGCCCTAAGTGCCGGATTTTGCTCTCTCTTTACATTGAACTCTTTTTACTAATATTTTGAAACATGAAGTTAAAAGCTCACTAGTTTCATTACATAAACAAACCAACTATTGGAAATAGATTTTTTTTTTTAGTATGACATACCGTAAAACACAACTTGTAAAATAGCTACTGTAGTTGCCAATTAAATAGAAGTGAACACTTATTTAAGCACAGCTTTTCCAACCATATCACTTCCTGTCTTGAGTTTTCTGATCAGGTTGCTGCTCCAGTTTAATATATGTCTGATTTAGATATTAATATATCTGGATTGCTGACACCAGCAACAAGCAAATCCAATGCCTTATTTGAAGGAGCTTTACATGGACTTTAAACAATTTTTACACTACTATATTTACGATGACTGTTTTAACTTCAGTGCTTTCTATTTTTGTTTTTACATTCTCCTGATGTTGGTTTGCTAAATATTTCATATAGCACATTACACAGATTTTACTGACTTTTTTCAAAATGCATCTGATGGTCCCCAACTGAGCTGTGGAGTCAGTGTTTCGTCAAGGTGAACACAATGATGTCGTAAACAAAGGTGCTATGTCAGTTGGAGAAAGACAAATGTTTTTTTGTAGAGATACTTCTGGCTAGGGTACCAAGATGTTTCAAAAACTTTGGAATGGAAAATTTTAAAGTTAAAAATACGTACTCTCTAGTAAATTGTAACAGTTGAAACAATATGTTTATGTAAGTATCTGCTGAAGTGCACAACTGATCTTTAAGAGACCCTGCACACTTACTGTGCCTTCCCCTTTTAAAAAAAGTTATTATGAGGAAGCATGTTTTATGAAATGTGGGCTTGTACATTCTTCTGAATGGTGTCTGATGGACCATCTTTCAATGGCAAGTCATGAGTAACACTGCCTCCAATAATATTCCATAAACAGTGCTTTTGCCATTAGCATTTTCCCATAAGATGCATTGCAGGAAATGAATAGTATTAGCAGCAAGTCCTGCTCTTCATTGCTTACAGTAACAAAGACAATATTAGATAGGTATAAGTTTGTGAAGGTGGAGCTTGAGAATGTAAAATGCATTTTGAAATCCTCAGTGAATTATTAATAAAATCATTGGAACTGGTTATAATCCAAAGAAATCACGATCCCACTCCTAGGCCACAGAATATGACACTGGAAGCGTCAGTTATACCATGGTGATGATAAATAAAGTACTGCATAGCTAGCCGAAGATCAATAATTCTGCTCAGATCCTACTGCAGTTAACTGTAAAATTCAATGGTTAGGTCTCTGTTTTCGACTACTGCAAATACTGGCCTCTGCAGACGAATCTGAAGGTACAATATTTATCTGCAAGCAGGGTCAATCCTACACAGCAGAGGCTTAACTGAATTGGAGAGATCTTACTTCGAGAGGGTTCTTACAATAGATGTCTTCACATAGAGTATTGCGCCCCCTGGAGTCAGAACCACATGGCAAACTTCTAGCTAGCAATCTACAGTGGGGCAACACCCCCAGCATCACATGACGGGATGTTGGTGTGACTGTATGTAGGGGTGGTCCTCGCACCGGCCCTCCAGTTCTTTCCCACCGTTGACCTGAATTCGTTGGACCTCGTGGTAAACTCTGCTTCAGTTGACTGCCATTTTATATAAGTATATCTAAGTTTTCTATCCATTTTCTTAAATTTTGTTGCATGTCTTAGCACAAAATTAAAAAGAAGTGCCTACAGTGCGGTGCTCAGATCCCACACGGGAATGATCCCTCCCACTGCATCCTCTGCCTGGGCCCCAAACACGGGGTGGCTGATTCTGAGATCTGCCCGTTCTTTAACCAGGCCACATGCTCCCGGTGCCTGAAGGTCCTCAATGCCTATCTCCTAAAACAATGTCTTGCATCGATGGAAAAGGAGCTTCAGGAGCTGTGGGAACATTCCTCTTCATCCACATCAGAGAAAAAGAAAAAGGAGAAGCACCAGGAACGGGAATGATCTCCCTCTACTCAGTGTCACCAGACAGCTGATGCCACTTCAGGTGGGACCTCTGCATTGGTGAGTACTCCTCCTCCTCCTCCTCCTAGGTCTCCATTGGCCCTGGCGGATCGGATGCCTTCCCCCCTCCTGCCTCAGTCAGTGGGCAGCAAGGGGATTCCTCCCTGGAGGACTTGCTTTTGGAGCCTGTCAACAGCTCGGCTGATAAGTTTCCCTCCAGCTCCATCACGGGGTGCATGGCCTCAGTTGATAAGCCGGACTCCAGCTCCTTAGCTGCTGTCCGCTTGACCATGACTGATAAGTCGGATGTTGGCTCCTCTATCGCTTGCCCAGTCGAAGTCGATCAGTCAGTCACCGCCTTCTTCGATGACCGCTCAGCTGAAGCTCTCCCATCGGATCCTTCCTTGATTCCCAATGTCATGCAGAGCCAGCTTCTAGGCTCTCCAGCGTCCCGCAAGGGTTTTCCCTCTAGGGCTTCACTGACCCAGCCTGACCTTTCATTTTCCCCGGACCTCCAGGACTCGAGTTTTGCTTTCAAGGAGACCTCTCTTGCATCAGGCCTTCAAACCAAGATTTCTGCTTCCCCAGCAGACCTGTTGATGGGGATATCAATTCCCTTACCCCCTCACCCTTCTCAGATCAGATGTTGGGCATCATTCAACCCCCGATGCAGGGCCAATCTCCCATTCAAGTACCCACTGATGTGGGGATGGACTCTGGTTTTTATGCTCTGATGCCAGAGCCCCCCTAGCCCATTAGGGATCCCTATAGAGACCCCAGGCCTGCCGATGGACCTGCATGCTCCCAGTGGTTCCTCAGCACTGCCACCTTCTGGGCCTTCAGCCTCTCTGCTGTCGGGCCCCTCTGGCAACTACCCTGGCTACCCACCACCTCAGTTCCCATACTACACAAGACCTGTAAAGCCACTGCTGGGCTACCCATTGTAGGTGCTGATGCTAGGTTACCCAACACCTGGCCAAATGTACCAGGGGTACTATCCTTACCCCTAGTGGTATCAGACTCCTGGCTACCCCTCTTACTCTACCACAGGGTACCCAGGCTACCAGCCTCCACCACCTCCACCATCTCCTCCACCTCCTCCTCTTCAGCCGGAACTGCAAGGGATGATTCTGGCCTGGTGGAAGGATGCCAAATCCCAACTCCTGCAAGAGTTGGAACAACCCCATCTGGTCGTGGCTGCCACCCCGACGCACAGGGCAGTGATGAGGAGCCCATCCCAAATCGACCACCAGTCATTGGACAGAGACTCGGGCAGATGCCCAATTGGGTTTTTTTCTCGAGCTAAGGCTGCAGAGGTGGTACCAGATGTGACCTCCCTACTAAGCAGACCAGTGTCTTCTGACTCGGACTCTGATTCCAACTCTGTTGGTCATTTGGAGCCTCATTCCCCAGAAGAGTCACAACCAAAGGAGTCTCCCAAATCTCTGTCACAGGACCAGTCCTTTGCGGAGCTCCTCAGATCCATCCAGCAGGCCTGTGGTTGGGCATCTTAGAAGATGGACCCCAAAAGGAAGTGGCTCGCAGAACATCTTGACCTAACTAATGTGGACCCCTTCCCCATCCCACCATGGATGGGGCCACATGAGGACTTAACATCAACAATATGGCACAACTGTCCTCCATTCCTGTAGTTTCAAAGAAAGCCAACAGGGCTTATCACCCCCCCTCCCCGAAGGGGCATGCCATTTAACAATTCAACCTAAGGTCGACTCCATAGTTATCACTGCGGCCCATGATAGGTCGGCTCAGCCAAAGCACCCGAGTGCCTCCCCACCAGACAAAGAGTCCACACAGATGGACTAGTATGGCAGCAAGGTATACTCTTCTTCCACCTGCACCATTCAGTCTCTACATTATGTGGCCCACATGGTGTCCTTCCAGAAGCCAGCTTTATCCGACTTGGAAACGGAACTACAAGTTATTCTGTACGAAGACCTCAGAAATAAGCTTCTGGATAAAGTAAGACTTAACAAGTTTTCCTGCCACCTTGCTTTGTGGGCCACCTATGATTCAGTTGATTCAGTGGCCCAATGCATTGTTATGGGCATTTGTTTGAGTCGTCTGGCTTGGCTCTGGCAAGCGGGACTGGCACAAGACATCCTAAACTCTCTTCTGGATGCCCCCTTCAGGGGTTCCATCCTTTTTGGAGGCAACGCTAAGGACATTATAACAGAGCTACAGGAGAATGGTAGGTCACTTAAGGACATCCGCTTCATGTATCACTTGAGCCAAAAACCCAAGCAGCCTTTTCATCGCCCCAGAAGAGATGGAATAGGCAGAACCAGGGCAAAAGACAGGGCAAGCACCCTTCCCCTGGTTCTGGTGCCCAGACTCCCCAGACAAAAGCCCAAAAGGCCACTGGAGGCAGCAAAGCAACACGTCCCTCTGCATCCTGACTCCAGGTGATCCCCTCCACCTCCTCCTGTTTTCCAAGAGGAACCCATGGGGGGGAAGGTTCGCCCTCCACCTGGAAGGGTGGAAGGCGATAACCACAGACACTTGGGTACTCCAGCTCATTGCAAGAGGACACTCAATCGAATTCCTGGATAGACCCTCAGACAATCCACCGGGCAAGTCTCACTATCCATCAGGCCACCTAGGCCTCATTCATCAGGAAATCCAAGCTCTATGTGAAAAGTCAGCTATAGAGCTGGTTCCTCTAGGGCAGATAGGAAGGGGATATTACTCCCACTTGTTTCTAGTGCCCAAAAAGATGGGAAATCTGAGACACATTCTAGATCTCAGCCTGCGGAACCTCTTTGTGGAATACAAGAGGTTCCACATGCTAACCCTCCAGGGACTCTTACCCCTGCTCCAACAGAACCAATGGCTGTGCTCGCTGGACATGCAGGATGCTTACCTGCACATCCCTATTCTCCAGGCCCACCACCATTTCCTGAGATTCTCCTTTCAGGAGAACCATTATCAGTTCAAGACCCTCATTTTTGGCCTCTCCTTGGCACCTCAGATGTTTACCAAATGCCTGGTGATGGTAGCTGCGGCATTGCACCACAAGATGATTTATGTGTTCCCTTACCTGGACGACAGGCTGTTGTCAGCTCTGTCTCAGGACAGTCTGATAGATTTTCTTTACATTACCCTGGACCTCTTTGCCAGACTTAGCATCACTATGAATTATTCCAAGTCTCAACTCTCACCCTCTCAGCACCTCCAATTCATTGGAGTGGTGCTGAATACGGTCCAGGGAAGGGTCTTTCTACCTACAGACAGGGTGAAAACTCTAATTTAACAGGCTGCGTTGGTGTCCAACTCTTGTTGAACCACAGCGCAATCTGTCCTCTGACTGTTGGGTCTCATGCTGGCTACCATCCCCACAGTTCCTTTGGCCAGACTGCACATGAAGGTGACCCAGTGGACCCTCAGGATCCAATGGGGCCAGCGACTGGATGACATGGACCTCAGAGTCTTAGTCTCCAGCAGCTAGAAGAGGGATCTCCTCTGGTGGCAAGATCTATCCAACCTCTCCTTGGGGATCCCCTTTCATCCCCAGTCCTCTTCCATGACCCTCACGATGGATGCCTCGGGTCAAGGTTGGGGAGCCCACCTGGGAAGCCATCGAACTCATTGGAGATTGTCTCCACAAAAGGAGCATCTGCATATAAACATTCTAGAGATGAGAGCTGTGCTCTATGCTTTCCAAGCTTTCTAGTCCTGCTTGCTTCGGGGAACACTTCTAATCCAGACCGACAACACAGCCACAGTCTGGAACACCAACAAACAGCGAGGCACCCAATCGTACCACCTCTACATGGAGGTGATGTGGGTGTGGTACTGGGCAGTCCAGCATGGCCTGGCTCTGATAGCAGTCCATGTTCCAGAAGTTCACAGTGTCCTAGCAGACAGTCTCAACTGCACTGTTGCACAGGCTCATGAGTGGGAGCTAAGGCAGGAAGAAGTGGAATATCTTTTTGATCAGTGGGGTCGGCCAGAGATGGACCTCTTTGCCTCCCCATCCAATGCAAAACTGCCCAGCTTTTGCTCTCTTGTTCCTGGGCATGGTGTGTTTTGGTGAGATGCACTGACTCTATCCTGGACAGGGAGGTTTCTGTAAACTTTCCCTCCCATTCCAATTCTTCAGAAGGTTATGCTGAAGCTTCAGGCAGAGGGGGCTCACATGATTCTTACAGACCCTTTTTGGCCTCGGCAGATTTGGTTCCTTGTGCTGCAGCAGCTGACATTGGAACCCCCGATAGCACTTTCTCTCTCTCTCATGACCTTCTGTCTCAGGAGCAGAGAATACTGGTGCATTTGAGCCTCAAGTCTCTCCACCTGTGTGCGTGGCACCTTTGGACATAGCAGTCTCACATTTTGGCATCTCTTCTCGAGTTGCCCAAGTTCTAGTGGAGGCGAGGAAATCCTCAACTAGATCCACATATGCTATGAGGTGGAAGACGTTCTCTTTGTGGACCACGGCCAAGGGACTCAACCATTCTCTTGCTTGGCCCCACAGGTCCTTGAGTACCTCTTGCACTGTCTGATTTGGGCCTCAGTTATTCCTCTCTGAAGGTCCACCTTTCTGCGGCTTCTGCCTACCACCTACCAGTGGGGTTGGGGGCAAACCCTTGCTCAGTTGCAGGTCTCCAAAACCTTTCTTAAGGGGATCCTCCACCTTAAGCCTCTGGTCCATAATCTTCCCCCCCCCCACCAAGGGATTTAACTTTTATTTCAGAGAAACTTACTTTGCCCCCTTTTAAGCCAGCAGCAAGTTGCAACATGCACTATTTGTCTTGGAAAGTGCTCTTTTTCATTGCTATCATGTCAGATCATAGGATTTCAGAGCTTCAGGCCCACATTTATAAGGAGCCATATTTGATTTTCCACAGAGACCGAGTGGCTCTGCTGACTAACCCTTTCTTTCTTCTGAATGTAGTTTCAGAATTTACTTTGAACCTAGATGTTCAATTGTCAGTTTATTACTCAGAGTATTCCAATAGGGGGAATACCTCTTGCACACATTGGATGTGCACAGGATTCTGAGATACTATGTCTCGATGACTAAGGAGGAGTGTAAATTTGACCAGTTGTTTGTGGCTTTCGCACCCAGACATCAGGCTACGACCATTACTAAATAGCGTTTGTCTAAATGGTTGGCTAATTGCATCTTGTACATCTGTCAGAAGTATGAGAAGCCCCTTCTGGGGGAAATGAAAGGCCACTCGATGCGTGGTATGGCTGCCTCAATGACCTTCTTGCAGAATGTGTCCACTGCGGATATTTGTGCTGCAGCCCTTGGTCTTCCATCCATAATTTTCCCAAGCATTACAGTCTGGACATCGCCTCTAGGCATAGGTCGCACCTGAAAACAGGCACTTGGCTGTCTAGTGTGCTTACCCGGTTAACAAAAGCAAATAAATAAATAGGGCTGGTTTTGTCCTCACTGTCTTGCAAGGCCTCCTGTCATAATCAGCCTTCTAGTTGGCAGGCATTTCCTCCTCTTGGAAATTAGTTTTCGACTTCTTTTTCTCGACTGCTTGGTATTCAGTCCTATATGTGGAGACCTACTGCAGGAATCCTCTTGAACTAAGATATTACAGTTACAAAAGAACTTACCGTAAAAGTAGGTCTTCGAGAGAGGTTCACCAGCAGTAGGTCTCATTTTCCCTCTCACCTTCCCCAGCTCCTGTTTTTTTCCTCTCTTTTCCTTTCCCAGGGCCTTGTATTTCAGTAGAGCCAGGCTCCAGGAATTGTACTCCTTTCTCCGATTTCCCCCTTTCGTGGTCTTCCAGTGGGAGAACTGGAGGGCAGGTGTGGGGACCACCCCCTATATAAGGTCATGCTGACATCCCATCATGTGATGCCGGGGGTGGTCCCCTGCTATAGATTGCTAGCTAGAAGTTTTCTGTGCGGTCCTGACACCAGTGGGCACAGTCCTATATGTGAAGACCTACTGCAGGAACCTCTCTCGAAGATCTACTGCTATGGTAACTTCTTACATAACTGTAATTTTCAACAGTTAGAATGTAATTTTTCTCCTAATGTTTTGTATTTAGAAAAAAAAATCTTTTGACTTTTGTATTTATTGATATGCTTTTAAGAACTCTTAACTCCCTCAGAGCAGTGTTCACAGAATGGATAAATATTCTGCTTTGCTGCTTTAGGAGCAGTCCCTTTTGTGCAATAGGGACCGGTGACCATACAAATTTTCTTTCTAACAGATTGCCTCATACCCTAGTAAAACTGGATACCCTCTCCAACTCTCTCACTTTGCTCTAGATGCTCACCCTCTCGCTCATCACTGTGACCTCTATTGCTTGCCTGATCTCCCTTCTCTGGGCAACTGACATCTCTCTCACAGCACTAAATTCATCTCTAAATTCTGGTTCCACTCTCTCCCTTCTCACCTTTCTTCCTCCTTAACACTACAACCAACATACCACCACTCACTCAGATCCACTGATGCTCACACCTTATTGATCCCTTGCCAATCAACAACCATAGGTCAATCAGGGTTCTAGCACCACCTCCCTAAAATCTGGAATGGGCTTCTCTCCAAATTCACCATTCCACATCCCCTGCATCCATTTCATCTGTCCTGTTTAACTTCTACTCCACAAACTGCACCTGTACGTAACTCCTCCATCCCTACTCTCTATCCCGCTACCACCCAGTCAACAACCCCAAAGCATTTAACAGCTCCTTATGTATTAGCTCTTAGGATAGACTGATTGTACAGTCCGTTGCTTTCTTTGACTGTATTTGTGACAAATCTGTTGTATCGAATTACTGTACCCTAATTGTAACTGTATTATGTATGTGTGATTAACTGTTGCATTGGCTGTGTAACCTATTTTATCAAAATTATGTATCCAGCATTCATATATATATTTTGTACCTGTTATGGCAATTATGTATGCATCCTTTCCCACATGTACCCCCTTCCCCCAGGACATAGCGTGAGGAGAGCAATTTCGATTGCTCAGTGTACTTTTCTGGTGAAACTTTTCAATAAATAAAATCATTTTTTAAACAAAAAAAGAGGGATTTAAAAATAAATTCAATGTTATGCTCTTAACAAGAAAAAAGACTGAAAGATAAGGTACATGTACCCCAACTGCAACATCATTCACCCAACAGCACCTAAAGCTCCAAAGCATTTCTTTTCTTTTACATCTGTTGTCTAAAAATATGTTGTGCCACATGGGAGGAGAGCTATTAAATAAAAGCTAAGGCGTTAGTGCTGATTTCACAAAGTTCATTTAGATATGCACCAAAGGCAAGTATCCAGGCACAGAACCTCTGCCACACAAGTGGTAGCATTCATGACACAAAGCTTCACCATTTCATGGCTGAAGAATATGGAGGGGCCAGGAGTGTGTTGTGTTGCAGAGTGGGGCCAAACACTGGTACTCTAATGGGATGGCCCAGTCACTGCTCAAGTAATCCTCTGCTCTGCAGAGAGCAAGTGGCTGTGGGATATGGCAGTCTTCTAAGAATTGCCATATCCCATCTTTAGAATCTTTTTTTTTAATTTGCACGTTACAGCCCACCATGCCAGCCTGTGGGGCTGAGGGCATATAATGCTGGGGCAGACCAGGTGTTGTGAAGGGCAGGGGAAACTTTCACCAGGGATGCACCAATGTTACTGCTGCCTCCTCGATCACATGATTCTGCTGCCCTCTGTGCCCCTTCCCTAGCATATGAAACCTTTTGTGTTTTGTGTAGGCATGTGTCCATGCCTTGAAGCCAGCCCTGACTCAGCCACCTATGTAGTGCAGAGATCCGGTCAGGGCAGACCTCTGCGGGGAGAGGATTATGTATTGTGGATGCACGGATGTATCCACCTCTGTGCACCCACATCCTCCCTATACATCACTACTGTATGTGGGTGCCAAATGCCTCGTCATTCCTTGGTGGATCTGGTCCTTAGGATTTTCTTTGACCTTGTTATCTGTCTTTTTTAGTCAATGTTTTCTTTTTTGAAATCTGCAGAGTGCCACTGTTTTCTTTTCACTCGGTTTCCAATATGTAAAATAGCAGCACTTTTACACAGCTGCACTCCTGATTCCCATCATAATTACTTCAAGATGCAGAGATAAAGCAGTATGTTAACCATGGTATTTAGTTTAGAAATACAGTAAACCTCTCAATATTGAACAGAACTCCAGTGAAAGTGATAGGTTTACAAAAAGTCACGATTAAGTCTGCAGCGTTGGCAAGTGTTAACTGCTAACATTCTTTGAACTTCCAGTGTCCAAGACCTAGAGCTGCCTATACAAGCTTAAATATCCCCCAGCAAAAAAAAGCATTTGTCAATACCAAATGTTGTCTTGCTGGCATTGGCATTGGTAGTGCAGGAATTAGAGAGATGCATAATAGGAATGGCAGTGAAGTATGGAACTGATGCCAACCCCACCCCACCCTGCAGAGACTGACAGGCATTGAGGTGTGCCTTTGGGTCATCGGCCATAAAGCTCATGCCATTTCACCTCACCCTACCATACAGAGTCTGACAAGTGTTGCGTTGTGCCTTGGGGTCATTGGGCCTTACACTCACCCCAGTCCACAAGGAAATACGTTGAGATTGGTGAGGTATAGGACAATGGGGTGAACTTTGGGGTCGAAGATTCCAAAGCACACATTGATGCCTGTCACTGGCTGCAGTGTGGGGAGGGGGTGGAATGGCATGAACATTACAGCTGACAATCCAAGGTCACACCCCTGACACCTGTCAGTTTCTACAGGGTGGAATGTTACGGTTAGAAACCCTAACTTCCCAGGCATTTGTTGGTATTTGCACTCCAAATTTTCAACAAGGGGGTTTTGTGACCCCATCTCATGAAAGCATTTTGGACCTCTGCTCATGCACAGTGGCACTGTGATTTTGTTAATCTGTCCCGAACAGTGATTTCCCACAGCGATCATGCCATTCTGCACCATATGTGCGAAAACACATTTTGGGCAGGATGTGAAAAATGACAGCTGTATCATTCATAATGAGGTGTAAAGAAATGACAATATTGAAAATCTGGAGTGAAAATATAAAAAATTCTCGAAGTTACGAGCATGCGTGGAAATTGCACAACGCACACTCGTAACACAGTCATTTCATGAAATTTTTTTTACCACATCTTCAACATAGACATTTTGAGACCTCTGCTCATGAACAGTGGCACTGTAATTTTCTTAATCTGTCCCAAACATTAATTTCTCAGAGCAACTGCGCTATTGTGCGCCAGATGTGTGAAAACACATTTCTGGCAGGATGTGAAGAATGACAGCTGTACTGTTCATAAGGAGGTGTGAAAAATGGCAATGCTGAAAATCTGGAGTGAAAATATTAAAAATTTTCGAACTTACAAGCGTGCATGGAAACTGTGGAATGCACACTCATAACACAGTCATTTTTTGGAATTTTTGCGCCAAATTTTCAACATAGGCTTTTTGGGAGCTCTCCTCATGAACCATGGTACTGTTGTTTTGTTAATCAGTCCTGAAAGGCGATTCCGTGCAGTGATCACAAAATCAACTTTTGGGGATGAATAACAAAATGACAGTGACTGAGTTCATGAGGTGGGGTCTCAAGAACCACATGTTGAAAATCTGGAGCCAAAAGTTGCAAAAATGGCCGAGATATCCCCCTAAGTTGAACCCCCACTGATGCCATTATACAGCTTATTGTGATTTTGTTCAGTTTGCGGGCGGGTTTGAAGAGTGCAGACATGTTCCTGCTCGCCATGAAGATCATCGCACTGGGTTCCAGAGGTAAGTATGAGTGAGGGTGTGGGAGGTGGGGGTGCAGAGGGTGGGTGAGGGTTGGGGAGGGTGCTCCCAACATAACGAAAGACCATTTTCTTTTTTTAGGAAGGACATCGCGGGAAGGTTTTCTTTATTTATAGGTGTAAAACAAATTGTTGGGCACACTGGGGTGGGCTCCCAGTGTGCCACCTCTGTGTTTTGGGGACAGAGGACTGAAGCCAACAGGGAATGGGTCCCCCGTCAGCAAAAGAAGCATGTCTGTGGGGGGCATGATGCCGAGGGGGATTGGGCACCCCCCCCTTGGCACATAAAACAAGGGGGAACATTATGCTGATGGGAAATGGGCTCCCCCATCAGCAAATGAACTGGGATGGGCATGCCGACAGGGGGATTGGGCACCCCCAATGTCGGCTTTCTACAGACTGGGAGAGGTGGACAGCGGCAGCTGCTGCCATGTTTCTTGAAATGTTTCAGCAGGTAAGGCATGCCCTGCAATGATGGGTTGCTCCCTCATTGCAGAGGTGAACTTCTTTCAGGTTGGTGGCACGCTTCTGAACTGATGTCATAGACAATGCGCTCATTCATTGCTGGCACAGAGACCAGCCTGAAAAAGCAGTGGCGCCATTGGCCACAACATGGCCACACCTCCACAACCTGCTACTCCACCAAGCTGCCACAACATGTTGCTTGCACTGCATGCGTAAGACAACATAAAAAATAAAAATTACTATCTCTGAATCACAAACATGGGAATATCACCTATTGAGATAGACTCTTTTCTGTACTTTATGGGCTTAATTTTCAATGCCCTGAAAATGACATGTGGTGCTTGCATCAAACAGAAGTGACTCAAGGGGGCACCGTGCGTCATAACTTGCATCAGTCCCAATTTTCAGACACTGGCTGCAGTGAAATTGGGTCCCCATGCACCAAACTGTCCCTGCTCCAGTCCTGCATCAGAAACAAGGGTGTGCTACAGCAGAAGGGGGCTTATGGCAGGATCTGCATGCAGCATTCCCTACGCTGGGATTTTGGAAGCCCCACCAAAGCTGCAGATGGCTCCGGTGCTAAAACTAGCCAGAGTAAGTCTAACAGCCCGTGCGCTGCCACTGGTGGCAGCACACACATGGGATAAGGTGTCCTGCAGAATGCAGCTGGCACAGGGGACATATGTAACAGCTGTGGAGGGTATGCTTGCAGGGGCAGTGCAGAGGTACATGATGGCAGCAGCCTCGTGTTCTGAGCTACACATGGGGTACAACTCACTGTGCACCAGTATTGCTAGCCAGACTACAACACTCACATGCATTACATTGTAGTATGTGTTCCATGTTGCCTCCATGGCACAGGTATGTAGATATGTTACTATATGAACAGCACTCTGACATATATGACTGGCATAAACAGAGTTCAGTAGAGGGAGTGTTGTCATAATGGAAATCTTGACAGCCATATATGCACTTTTGGGGGCAGACTACCCCTTCAATTTGTGTGGCTGTCTGTGTGCACTGTCTCACAGTGTGTGCCACCTGTATGACAACATCAGTGGCAGTGCACATGGCACTGCATGCCTCTTGTTTTGGAGAGGTAAGCACCCAGTTCATTGCATGCCTCTAGCACACTAAGCCACTTGGCTGTTTCCTAGTAGACACCAACTGCAATACTGCAGATGCAGAAAGCCATGCCTATGGCAATTGGACAACTGACAGATGGCCCAAATGGTAAATGTGGTCAGTAGGGCATGGAGCTATGTAGTAAGAGACCCCTGTTTGACACCCACCACCAACTTAGTGCACACCCTGGTGTCAATTGTGTCTACCTTATCCTCAAAGGCTCCCCCTGGCAACAGTCATAATGCTACGTGTCCCTCATAGGCCTGTCATTGTCCCTGTCATGCATCACTCTCTGTCCTTCCATGGGTCTGTGCACACCACAACCTTCCAGCCCATCCTGTCTTCTCCATCTCAGCCTCTGCTTACCACCAGGGCACACAGCCTCAGGGTCTCTGGCAGTGGTTGCATTTTCATATGACCATCATGCAGCTTGTGGCGATCCCCTCCCATGTGCCATTTGTTTGATGCATGGGCATGGTTGCAGCAGCTTTGGGGAGTTTGGTGTTGGGACCCCTCCGGTACCAAATCTGGCTCAGGGTCCCTGGCACACTGGGCTTTGATACAATCTGTCATTTGCTGCTTCTTGTGCCAGTCTAATAGCTCTTTAAAAATTGATCGCAATGTCTTTGTCACAAAGATCTATTAGTACCTGGTCAAAGTTTTCATCCTTATAGAGTCATGCTCAGCAGGATCTCAAACTCATCCTGGGCACCCACAAAATTATTTGCAGGAACTCAGGAAAAGAGGCATTGTCTTCTTCTATAAGAAGCCTTCCACTGTCTCTGTCATTAGTCTCAGTTGTTCTTTCTCCAGCAAAAAATCTTGCACTTTGTCCTGTCACCAGTCTTTGTTGTTCATTATCCAGTAAGAAACCTTCCATTAGGCCTGTTAACCATGCCTAGATGTTTGTTTTCCTGCTAGAAGCCTTAAGCCATATTCCCTTAATATTTCTCCAGCAAGAAACCTTGTCACAGTCCGAGTGCTGGTGATTGGAGTAACTGTGGTTGCAGCCTTCAGTGATGGCAAAGATCATGAATTAGGTGCTGCTAATGTCTGAGGTAGTAAGATGTATGAATCCACAAGTTCTTCCTACAAAATCTAGTTCTGAAAATAAGCAGACATATATATATATATATATATATATATATATATATATATATATATATACAGTCCTAACTTATGGTAGCACTACTGTACCATATATATATATATATATATATACATTACTGATGTAGAGCAGAACACTGAGTCAAGCCTCCAGTGCTGGACTAGATGGTAACTGATGTAATGTTCCCACTGTCACAATGTTCATACCAGATCTGTTCAAGTAGAACACTGTGTCTTCCTAGCAAAGAAAAGATTTCCAGTTAGGAGAATGGACTCTTTACTTTAGTGTTTTGGAGGAGACTGTGATTGGAATGCATGTAGGAAATAAGTAATGTCAGTCCAACAACTTCTTAACTTGGTTTCTCCCCTCTACGTCATTGTAGGTATGTATCACATGGGTGGCAGATTCTGTAGTTGAATAGTTCCAGGCTAAATCAGGATGATGAATATGTGACTGATATGTTAAGGAATGATGGATGATGGGAGAAGTCACTAATATGGTTAACACTACCTCCCAATCAGAGTTGTGAAATAGACCGAAATCCAGACAGGCACTATGTAACCTGATAGAACACATAGACATAAGGCCTGAGGACATGACCTGATCCAGATGATGATGATCATTAAGTAGCATGCTGTGTCTGCCTCAGAATGTTAAGTTGTCATATCGACAGCATGGGATTATTACTATAGGGATAGGAGACAGGAGAGGTATACATGTGGGGGATTGGTTAAAGTCTGTCAAACAGCTTCTTATTTTCTCTCCTCTCCATCATTGTAGGTATATATCATATGAGAGTTAGATCTTGTTACCACATTATTCTGGCCAGATAAGGAAGATAAGTGATGATGCAGATATTATGTTGAAGAGAAATGGATTATGCAATGTGGAATTAATGAGGATAACAGCAACTCACAATCAGAGTAACCAAATAGACTTAATCCAAACATGCACTATGTGACCCTACAGACAACATTAAAGACATGTGGTTCTAGTGCACTGACCAGTTCTTGATCATGATGATTAAGCAATAAGGCATGACAGGGGGTGTATTATGGTGCAATAACAGCCTGCTTTGGGTGGGTTGAAGCATGAGACAGTATTACACATCATGCATACTTTGTGGCACTTTTTTCAGCAAACAATGAACACCTTCAAAAACAATCTAGATGTATTTATGAATAACAAAAAATTCCTTTTCCACCAATGAAAAATGGTGGTGAGCTTATAACAGGCATAACTGCCTACCTAGCTTGTATTTACCTACGAACCTATGAATTTATCCTTTTGTTATGGAACCACTTTTATGTAGCTCACCATTTGCATATCTGATTTTTCACCTTTTAATGACATGAGAGCTCTGTCTTGGTGCTTGCATGTATTGCATTAAATTGCTTCCTCAATACTCTCCCCTTTGTTAAACAATTTGGAATCCACAAACTGTTGTAGATGTTCTGAAATGCTGGTTGTTTTATCTGCACCCAATAAAGGGAACTGGGAGGTCTCGAATGCTTGTGTAAAATACTTCCATTAGTCTAATAAAAGGTATTACCACAAAAAAGCATACTAAATTTTCTTTTTCTTTAATAGATTTGTTGTCTGCAGTTGTGGTGCCATGGTGCTAAATGTGGCTAAGCAGCATGCCCTGGCTTTTCAATGGACAGCATGCAGCTTGAGAGAGACAACAGACAGGAATGAGTTGGTAGGCATAATTGTTTTATTAGGGCTGGGTGAGGGGAACTCCATCAGCAAACTCTGGAAAAAGTACCACATAGCACCTGTGTTCAAAAAAAGTTAATAAAAAAGTCAGTAAATACAGATCTACTGCCCTCCTTCCAACTCTTAGCAAGATCTTGAAAAAAAAAATTGTTGACTCCCAACTTTCTGAATACATTTCCTATGATCTCCTCTCCCTGCTCAACACAGGTTCTGCAGGAATCATAGTACCTCCTCAGCTCTGCTTACTCTTACAAATAACATCTCAAATGCATTTGATAAAGGGGAGCTTACTGGCACCATTTTCATCGATCTCACTGAAACCTTCGACTTCACAGAATCACAGAAATCTGATGGCAGAAAATGCCCCTCCCCACCACTCATCTCCTTTTCCACGGGCCCTCCCTCCCTCCCTTCCCCCCACTTACCAACCCCATATGTCTGTCTCATGCCCTCTTGAATCCCTCCACCATTTCAGCCCCCATCACCTCCTCTGGTAGTTTGTTCCAGGCCTTCAGCACCGTTTTGGTGAAGAATCACCCCTTTACATTGCCTCTGTCTTCTGCCCTCCAATCATAGGCTATGCCCACTAGTTTTAGTCCCCTCCTTTCTTTTAAATAAGCTCCCCTCCTTCACCTTATTGATCCCCTTCATGTACTTAAATGTTTCAATCATGTCCTTCCTCTCCCTTCTGGTCTCCAATGCATACAGATTCAGTTCCCTACACCTCTGCTTATATGGCTTCCCCTGCATACCGTGCACCATCTTAGTTGCCCTTCTCTGAACCTTGTTTATCCCATCTATGTCCTTGAGTAGGTGCGATCTCCAGAACTGGACCCTGTACTCCAGGCATGGCCTCACCATGGTTTTCTAAAGAGGCATCAGTACTTCCCTCCTTCTGCTAGTTATGCCCCTCCCAATGCATGCCAACATTCCATTTGCCTTCCCCACAGTATTGCTGCATTGGTTACCTACTTTAAGGTTGCTTGATATTATAGTCCCCAGATCCCTCTCCTGTTCTGTTTTTTTGATTCCCCCCCAGAGTGTAAGCTGTTCATGAGTTTTTACACCCCAAGTGCATCGTAGCACACTTTTTGGCACTGACTTTCAGTTGCCAAGTTACTGACCACCTCTCCAGACTCTTCAGGTCCTGTCTCATGGCCTCCTCCCCCCCGAGCTGTCCACCCTATTGCAGATTTTTGTTTCATCTGCAAATAGGCACAACTTTCCCTCCAGCCTGTCGGCTATATCACTGATGTAGATATTAAAAAGGAGGGGGCACAGTACTGACCCCTGGGGCACCCCACTCGTCACCCCCCTCACCCTGGAGTTCACCCCATTTACCACCACTCTCTGACTTCTGCCTGTCAACCAGTTTTCCACCCACCTAGTTATTTTCCATCCCACCCTTAAGGATTACAGCTTATTTTCTAGCCTTCTGTGAGGGACGGTGTCAAGGCCTTACTGAAGTCCAGATAGGCTATGTCCACTGCCCCACCCTGGTCAACCACCTGCGTCACCCAATTGAAGAACTCTATCAGGTTTGTCTGGCATTACTTCCTATTTGTGAAGCCTTGCTGCCTATCGTTCTGCAGGCCGCTATCCACCAGGCAGTCCACCACACTCTCCTTTATTAGTGCCTCCATCATCTTACCACCACCGAGGTGAGGCTGATGGGGTGATAATTCTCTGCCACCTCCTTACTGCCCCCATTGTGTAGTGGCACCACTTGGTAGATTGACTTGGTAGATTGTACTTTGCTCTTTAACTAGTTATCATCCCTGGGAATATCTGACACTTCCCTACCATGGTTCAAAAGCTATTTGTCTAATAGGCTACAACGGGTCAGGTTTGGATCCTCCCTATCTGACCCCACCACTGTCACAACTGGCATCCCATAAAGCTCTATAGTTGGACCCCTGCTTTTCTCTCTAGACATAAATTCTGTTCACTACTCTACTTTTAATAGTATACCTATTTTGTACGTTGATGACCAGGTGTTCTCCAGAAATGCCCAAAACTAGGATGTGATCAACAGCAAGTTATTATTTGACCTTCACTCTGTACAACAGTGGCTCGATAATAATAGACTCGTAATGAATGCTTTCAAATTACAGGCCATGCTATTTGGATCTGCCTCCCATATAATGAACTTTAACTCTCCTCTTATGGTTGTCAGTAATAATTGTAACCCCTCCTCCCCTTTGGGAGGTCACTTAGTTATATTCCCTGCTTTTCCTCCTGTGGCCTACTTCGGCCTGGTCAGGAAATGGTTAAGCCCCTTGTCACTTGGTCAGGACATCCTCTGGGTTAGGAGGTTACTGTGGATGCAGAGGGAGATTTAAAGCCAGATTTCACAGGTGTAATGGGTCCTGCCTGGGAGCATTGGTGGGAGTGGGAGTAGGAGTAGGAGTGTTCTTGGGGCTGGGCAAGGGTGATTGCCAGCTCCAGCCCCCAGCCGGCTAAGCCTGTTCTTTGTGGCTATCAGTGTGGTGATGAGACAGTAAAATCAGCTTTGTGCTGCAATTTGTGAGAGCAACTCCTGGGTATTTGTCCTTTTCACCAGGGAAGAATGCAGCTGTGGCAGGAAGGAGTTGGGCGGCCTGAGTCTCAAACCTTGGTCTCTTTGGTTGAAGCAGGTCCACAAAGAGCCAGAGAAGGGCAAGGGAAGGAAGGTGGTGGTAGCCCTTTCATGCAGGTGACCTGTTGGGATGTGTTTCTCTGCAGTTATGGGGGACAGTCACCAGCTTGAGTGCTCTGCTGATTATGGGGGTCTGCAGCTGAAAAGTACGTCAGCCCCAATCTGTTTCGACTACATGTGCTAATGGGACCTCAGAATCAGGGAACCAATAGAGGAGAGAAGAGTGCCAGGAAAATAGTGTGGAGCCTGGAGGGAGATGTTTTGGGCTTCCAGGCTTGGGGACAATGAGTGTAGCTGTTACCACTTGCAACTCTATGATTTCCATGGGCCTAGAATGCAGCCAAGTCTGTGAGACCTCCGGGGTCCAGCATAAACTTATGCTGCTAAGGCCATCTTGGCCACGTGTAATAGCTGCTACCTCCCATATTAAAAAGTGCGCTCCCTGGAGCCATCAGTTCTGTGGTTAAATAAATTTTGGGATCCCCACCGGTTTTAAGAAATTTGTGTGGACATGTGTTTCTTTTAATGAATGTTGGAGAAATGTTAACCTGTATATTTCTTTCAGCTTCAGCACAGCTGTTGGCACCCCTCTGTATATCTGGGCCTAAGGAAAATAAGGACAGTTCTGAAAGTGTTTCTTCGCTTTATGTGCCCCCCTCCCCATGGACATTCCACCATCATACCCCTAGACATGGGGAGGGGGACTACAACATGGAGGCTTATCTGGGATGTTATTTTGGGGTGCCACTGAAGCTGTGTGGACTGTGGGTGCTGCCCTTTTGTTTCTACTATACCAGGACCTTGTTTGAAAGTGCAAAATCATAATGGCACTTTGGACTGGGCAGTTCATGCTTTTGGAGTTGGCTATGGCATCAGAGAGTCTGTTGTGTTGGGGTACCAGTGTTAGCAACATGTGAGAAGAATGCAAATGGGCCCGTGGACCTGCTGTGGATTGGATTGTTTGGTTCTGGCAGGAGGAGTTCAGCTTCCTGTGTGGTGGCTGCTGCCCTAAACTTCATGGAACAGGGAGATTAACCCTGTGATCTGTGGACTGTGCTACTGGTTTTCAAGCAGAGACACCTGGTGTTGTAATAATGACAGGAGCATCTAACCTGATGGGAGTGATCATCCTACCAGAGGTGTTCACCTGGATGTGGGCCCAGCTGGGCAGAGCTGCATCGATTTTGTTGAGTACGTTCTGTCATTCAAGGGGCCCAGGACACAACTAATGCCTGTGTGCACTGTTTGCGGAGGACTCAGCGAGGGTTTCACAGGTTCCAGCATATCATCTACCTCCGTGGCCTCCGATGATGTCATCTTAGAAGATCTGGGAGAGTGTGTCTGCTGCTTCTAGCACATCTGCAATTGCCCCCACCGTAGCATGGCCAAGGTGTCAGGGTATAGGACGTGGGCTGGTGTCTGCAGCTCCATGCTTTATGATTCCTGATTACTTTGCACAAGTTGGCCTCTGTAAAGAGACCCCTGGTCCAGCATCTGAGTGCAAAAGTTCCTCACTGCAATCTGCCCAGAAAGATAAACCCAGTGATGTAACTGTCCAGAAGGTGCCCCCACCCCCAAAGCTTCTATCTAGTCCACCGGCAGAGCAGACAGTCCCCAGCCCACAAGTAAAGTCACCCAGTGAGAGTCCATCTTCAGTAGAGGTCAAGGAAGAGGAAGAGGAGGATGTGAGCAGGAATGTACACCAGGAGGGGGCCCCTCTGTTTTCAGCCTAAATGTTCCAGCCACCTAAGGAGTCCAAGGGAGAGGATGTAGCTTCAGCCTCACCTGCTGATAAAAAGGAGCAAGCCAAAGAAGCTCATTGGTAGAAGTGGGAATATGAAAGCAGAGTGTAGCTCCCGCAGATTCAAGCACCTAGGACCACCTTGAGAAGCATTCCTGAGTGGTCCCAAGCTGAGTGAATCTTCGTTAAAATTGTCAGGATGGACTTCCCACAATATGACTACCCATACCTCCCAGGAACGGTTTGGGACCATATAGAGAACAAGTGGTCCAACTGGGTCTACCATGGACTGTTGGGGAAAGTTTACAAGTACCACAGTCTCTCAGCACAGAATGAAACCTATCAACTGGAGCATGCACATAGCATTTCCCAAGGGATCTATGCCCAGAGCGGATTTAAAGGTTTAACCATGTACAAGAACTACTGTATGCGATAATACAGGACATTATAGGAGAGAGAACAAAGTTTAGTGTGCCAGCTGTGCATTCTTATGGTCAGCCCTGTACAAAGATGGACCCAAAGTATTATTTTAGCCAATGGGAAGGCTGCCCTCAGAAGGAGACCCATGGCAACTGTTTGCTCCTCAGAGGTGTAGCTACATTTGTGATGCTGGGACTATCTACCTCAGAAATGGGTGAGGTCAACCCTTTGTTTTTGATTCAGCAGGTTTTAGTGACTGTTAATTGTGCCTGTGGGACTTGGTTTTCTGTATGTGATGAACTGCACCATGATGCGAGTGGTCTATTACTATAAAATCTGTTGCACTGTGTGTTTTGAAATGGCCATTTAAAACAACAATTCTGTTTAAAGCTGGATAAATCAGTGTTTCGCCCTGCTAGTTTAAGTGTTAAATGTAGGAGTAGCCAAGTGTATCTACAATAATGTTATGCATGCTACTCCTTTAGCTATGGCTAATTTTGTTAAGTTTTATTGTGATTGGCTGCACTATGGTAATTAATTTTGAGCAAAGTGGGAGGTAATGTAAGCAGCTTGGCAGCCCCTGGGTATACCCTACAGTATACCAGTGATTCTGGGAATTTGAGGGTTTGGGAGTGGGACACCACCCCTGTACAGAGGCAATCCATCTGTGGGTGTGGGTGGTTGGGTCACCACAGTCCCTGCTTAAGAGATTGAAAGGCTGGGTTTTGTCTTGAGCTGAGTTGTTAGGGGAGAAAGTTTCACCATCTCAGCAGTGTTCCCAGTGGAAAGCACCTAGCCAGGTGTGGGGTGGGAGGGTGCATACCTCCTCGCATGTGGTGGGGTGGATAGCTGTGGCTAAAATATTCACTGGGGTCAGTGAGTGTTTTAAGTTGGGGAGGAATGTAACCCCCCTTTGGGAGGTTACTTAGTTCCATGCCCTGCTTTTTCTCCTGTGGCCTAATTCGGCCTAGTCAGGAAATGGTTAAGCTCCTTGTCACTTGGTCGGGACGTCCCACGAGTCAGGAGGTCACCATGGGTGTGCGGAGGAATTTAAAGCCAAATTTTAAGGGGATATAGGGTTTTGCCTGGGAGCTTTGGTGGGAGTAGGAGTGATCTAGGGCCGGGTGGGGGCAACTTTCCAATCAGGCCCCCGGCCGGCTAGGCCTGTTCTTTGCAGCTATCAGTGCAGTGGTGAGACATTAAAGCCAGCATTGTGCCACAATTTGTGAGAGCAACACCCGGAGTTTGCATCCTGTTCACCAGGGAAGAAAGCAACTGCAGCAGGAAAGAGTTGTGTTGCCCTAGCCTCAAACCTTGGTCTGTCCCATAGAAGCAGGTCCGCATAGAGCTGGGGGAAGTGCAGGGGAAGGAAAGTGGTGGTAGCTCCCTGGAGCAGGTGACCTCTCGTAAAGGTGTCTCTCTGCAGTTATGGGGACCTGTCTCCAGCTTGAGTGATCCACTGATTATGGGGGTCTGCAGCTAAAAAGTATGTCAGCCCCAATCTGTTTCAGCTGCATGTGCTAATGGGATCTTGGGATCAGGGAACCAATAGAGGAGAGAAGAGTGCCAGGAAAATAGTGCGGAGTCTGTGGGGAGATGTTTGGGGCTGCCAGGCTTGGAAACAATGTGTGCAGCTGCTACTGCATGCAGTACTGTGACTTCTATGGTCCTAGAGGGCAGCCAAGATCATGAGACCTCCATGGTCCAGGATAAACTTATGCTGCTAAGGCCATCTTGGACAAGAATATTAGCTGCTACAGTACCTCCCATATTGAAAAGTGTGCTCCCCAGAGCCATCAGTTCTGTGGTTAAATACATTTTGGGATCCCCACCAGTTTTAAGAAATTTGTGTGGAGATTTGTTTCTTTTAATGACTGTTGGAGAAGGGTTAATCTGCATATTACTTAGCCCCCTTAGCTTCAGCACAGCTGTGGGCATCCCTCTGTACATCTGGGCCTAGGTAAAATTAGGCCAGTTCTGGAAGTGTTTCTGCTGCTGTATAGTATGAGTCCCCCCTCCCACGGACATTTCACCATCCTACCCCTAGACATGGGGAGGGAGGCCACATAATGGTACCCCCTTGGTAACCATCCAGTCTTTTTTCTGTCTCTTTTTTTTTTGCTTGACTCCTCCCTTGATTTTTCACTCCATGTAATGTCAATCTGTAAGGCTGTCAACGCTAGACTTGGCTAGCTGACAGAGCCAGATGTAACCGCTCTCCCACTGCCCATCTCGCCATAGTGAAGGGTATCCTGCTCCCTAAGCAATTCTATGGTCTGCCTTTCTTCTTTGAAGCCTCTTGCTCTGTATTACATAAATGGGACATGGCTTATAACAATGTTTGTCTCATTGTCCTTGCTAGTAACAGAATTGTCCATCATTGTCTCCTTATAACCAGGTTTCTCCATCGCTCACTTCCTTCCTTCCTGGTGCTCTACTTTAAAGCTGACCCACTCAGATCTTCTGATCTTGACCCGCTAGTCATACCTAGGACCAAGACTAAATTAGGTGAGATAGCTTTCTCAGTCTCAGCCCCTGCACTATTGAATACCATACCTGCTTGAATCAGACTATGTCCTGTTACCAGGGCTTTCAAATCCCAGTACTGTACACATCTTCAGCAGATGGCTGTTTGTACTTGTTTCAAGTCCTTCAACAATGTCTATCTATTTTGCCTATTGTGAACTTATTCTCTTGCACTTCTCATTTTGTTCATTTGCTGTTGTTGAATGCAGATATAATAGCACCTTGTACTCTACTGTACCTCATTGTAAAATTTTTTCACAGTGGTCACTGTCAAACATTGAATTGTCTTACTGGTTGTACTCTCCTAGATCATGCCTGAAAATTGGCAAATGCTTGTCTAGCAGAGGTAGAGAATATGGGGAAGTGGAGGAGCAGTGAACAACTATCAAAGAGGGAATTGAAGCAACGCATCTCTGTGTCAAACAAGTCAGTAAGGGAATGAGGAAAATGAGACTGCTGTGGTTCTCTTAGGAAGTGGCAGAAAAGGTAAGAGCAAAGAAGATAGCATTTAGGTAACACAAATGGACACAGGAGGAGGGAGACAGAGAGTTACCAAGAAAAACAAAGGGAGGCAGGGAAAGCAGTTAGGAGCGCAAAGGCTGAAACAGAGGAAAGCATTGAGAATTCAATAAAAAGAGGGGATAATACTTTTTTTAGGTACATAAGTGAAAAAAGAAAGGCAAGGGAAGGGAGAGTTAAGTTGAAAACTAAGGAGGGGGGTTTTGTGGAAGAAGACCACCATAAGGCAGACATATTGAGGAATTACTTTTGCTCAGTATTTACAGAGGAGGGGCAAGTACCGGGCCAACAATAAAGGACAAAGGCATAAAAGGGCAGGAGGCAGACACATGTCCTTTTTCTGAGGAAAGTGTCCTTATGGAACTAACAGCAATACAAGCTGATAAGGGACCAGATGGAGTGCACCCCAAGATACTGTGGGAACTAAAGGAGGTGTTGGTTACACCCCTGACAGCCATGTTTAGCCTGTCATTAGAAACAGGGGAGGTAGACTTCCCCATATTGGTCTGTATTACTGGGCCAGTCATGTTAACAAATACCTTAGGTGGTTAACACTGATTGATTGTCATGAAATTAGCAATTATGTCCCCTTATGGTTAAAGTTGGAGACATCTCATATAATAGAGTCAGGGCTCACACCCAGGGCCTTGTTGTATTGTACTCCAAACTCTCTACCCACATCTCTTCGCAACTTCCCTATTGAGATATCCATTAAAACCCATCTAACTATGTACCTTTTAAAATATTGCCACAAGAAGGATCCATCTCAGCCATTAATTGGCAACCCCAACCTCCTAATAGATGGCAAACCCATCAGGGGCAATTGGCTACCACTGTTAGGGGAGGTTCTGATCAAAGACTTACTATCGGTAGAGGGAAAATGGTTAACCTCAACTGATATTTTGAATAAATTGCAAATCCCACAGGCTAATGTATTTAAAGTCTTTCAACTTCGACATCTGCTGGTTAATAAACTGGGCACAATCCCCTTCACAATTGCAACCCCTGATTTCTGTGGTACACTGGAGCCACTGGCTGGAAAATCCCACGCAGTTTCTGCCATCTATAGTATACTTCTTAGTTGGATACATTCCCTAAATCTTGCTCTGACGCATTACTGGTCTCTGCTCCTTCCAGAGCATAAATTCGATTGGGCATGTATCTGGAAATCATGCCATAAATTTATGTTGCAAGACAGGCTTAGACTAATGCAATTTAAATTATTGCACAACATTTATTACTCCCCTTCAAAATTAACTAGTTTAGGTATTGTGTCCTCCTCTACCTGTTACAGATGCCAACAGGATACTGGGGACCTACTTCACATTTTTTGGTACTGTCCCAAAATAGTTCCACTCTGGGACAGAATTAAGCAAAATCTGGATCCTCTTTTGGGACTTGACAACCTATTTATGGTGGAGATATGTGTCTTAGGGACGCATATTATTAGTGTCCCAAACAGGAAGTATCATATTTGTCTGATATCTGCTTCTGTTAAAAAAGTGGTGTTAAGGCACTGGAAGGACACATTAGATATTACATATGGCGAATGGTTACAAGAACTCCTTGCCAACCTCAGAACAGAAAAGACTATTGCTAGTCTTCAGAATAATCTGCACAAGTTCAACCGGATTTGGGGTCCCCTATATTCACTCTATTCCTTACCAGACAAAGTATGACAACTGTAATACTATGTCATAGGATTTGTACTATGTGTGCTGTGCTGGGGGGAGGTGGGATTGGGGGAGGAAGGAATGGGGGGAGGAGGGGGGGATGTGGGGGGTGGAATGCATCCGGAACAAGTTATTTTCAATGTCTGATGTAGTTTCTTTTCCATTTACTATGTTGATGGATGTATTCCTGTAACCTAAAATTTTCAATAAAAAATATGAATGGAAAAAAGAAACAGGGGAGGTAACAGAAGACTGGAGGAGAGCTGATGTGGTCCCGCTATACAAAAGTGGAAACAAGGAGGTGGCAGATAACTACAGGATGGTCAGCCTGACTTCAGTGGTATGCATGGTAATGAAAAAACTATTGAAGGGAAGGATAGTGAATTACCTGGCAACCAGTGGTCTGCAAGATCCAAGACAGCATGGTTTCATGGAGGGAAAGTCATGCCAGAAAAACCTCATAGAGTTCTTCGACTAGGTGGGCAGGGAAGTGGATCAGAGGGGAGCAATGGATGTGACATATCTAGATTTTAGCAAGGTCTCCAACACGATTCCACATAGACAGCTGATAAATAAACTTGGGAACCTAGGAGTAGGTTCTAAAGTACTGAGATGGGTGGAGAATTGGCTGTAAAATAGGACCCAGAAGGTGGTGATAAATGGCACATGCTCTGGAGTGAGCAGAGTGACCAGTGTGGTACCCAGGTATCAGTGCAAGGCCAGTCCTCTTCAATGTCTTTATCAGTGACATTGCAAAGAGTTTGGAAGGGAAGGTATGCCTGTTCACAGACGACACAAAGCTCTGCAACAGTGTGGACACTCCGGGGGGGGGTGTAGAATAAAGAGAGACCTAAAAAGGCTGGAGGACTGATTGAGGGATTGGCAGCTGGGTTTCAGTGCTAAAAATTGTAAAATAATGCACATGGGGTGCAGAAACCCAGGGGCAATTTACCACCTGGGAGGGGAGGCAATAGAAGGCTCAAAACAGTAAAAGGACCTTGGGGTAGTAATCTCTGATGACCTGAAGATGTCAAAGCACTGTGACAAGGCAGTAGGGAAGGCTAGCAGGATGCTGAGATGCATGGGTAGGGGAATCAACAGCAGAAGGACTCACGTAATAATCCCACTGTATAGATCATTGGTGAGGCCTCCCCTCAAATACTTTGTCCAGTTCTGGAGACCCCATCTTCAAAAGGACATAAACAGGTTAAAGGCGGTATAGAGGAGGGCAGCAAAACTGGTGAGGGGCCTGCATCATAAACCCTATGAGGAAAGGCCGAGGGAATTAAATATGTACTCCCTGGAGGATAGATGGGAAAGGGGAGGGACATAATTGAAATATTCAAATACCTCACAGAAAGAGGTGCTCAAAGACGAGGGCGCACAACAGCAAGTTGGGTGGGAGGTTCGTGGTAGCGTGAGGGAATGCTTTTGACAAAAGGTGGTGGACAAATGGAACAGCCTGCCAGTGGAAGTGGTAGGGGCAAATAATTGTTACAGGATTCAAGAACGCTTGGGACAGACACAAATGGATCTTGAAAAGTTAAAGGGGGGCTGTAGGCTGATTAGGGTCTGCTGATTCGCTAAAGGTAGCAAGGCAGACAAGGTGGGCCTGGAGGCCCTTATCTGCTGTCAACATCTATATTTGTAGTGTACCCTACCTGGTTAACAAAAACTAAATAGATGAATAAAATAAATACGGAGGACATTTTGAGACCATTCGGCTGATCAAACCAATTAATTAAAAAAAAACCTAAGCCTGGCTGGTTGTTATGATTAAAAAATAAATGGGCTAAATGGATGCAAAGTTCTGCAGTGGGAGTCATTGCTGCTGGCTTGGATGAGTCACACAATGGATATATTTGTATGTTATTTGTTTTACCAGAAGAAAGCGCCTTTGAACAATGCTTATTTAAAGGAAAGTACTGGATAGGACTAACAATACAGAAATAAACTTAATTCAGATTTAGAACAGAGATAGCATATCTAGCTGCATGTCACTTTTGCAAAAAATATCAAGGCAGTTAAAAGGCAATTCAAATTCAGCCTTGCACCTCACAGGTGACCTGGGCACTTGGGCTGACATGCAACTTAGTATTCTTTGTTGCTGCTACAGTAGACTAAGCCCATTGTCAAAATATAGATAAGTTAGCAGCTGAAATCATGGCAGCACAAGGACAGGGGTACAGAATGAACAGAATGGGAGACCACCGGACAGGGCACATGACCAAATCCAAGAATGGACTACTACAACTGCTGAGAGCAAGCAGCAGCCCTTAGCACCTGCCAGCCTTCACCATGCAAAACAGCTAGTGTGATCTGTCTCCCTCTCTCTGATTCATTACCTTACTTCCAGTTTTACCATAGTAAGTCAGGCCTTTGGAGGATGCTGTGTCAGATATACTCAGCACAAGATTACATATGAGAAGATCCAGCTGAGACATCTGAGAAGGACACATGGTTGACATTTTGCAGTGCATACGAACATACGAATTTGCCAGCAGAAGCCCATACGGTCTATCTAGTCTTCTCTATGAGGGCCCCCAGTTCCATTGTTTACAGTGGGTCCTACCCCCCCCTCCAATTGAATTCTGACCCTCCCGTTGATCTTATGCAACTCCCTCTTGAATGTATCAACCATCTTCTGGTTAATAACCTCTGCTGGTAGTTCATTCCACCCTGACACCTCCCACTGTGTAAAGAAGTGTCTCCTGATCTTCTTTTTGAGCCTCCTCCTCACCTCCACCAGTCTGTGGCTGTGCCCCCTTGTGTTCCTTTAATCACTCAAGATAAAGAGGTTCCTGATATCCACTTTGTTTATACATTTGAGGTACTTGAAGGTTTCAATCCAATCCCTCTCTTCCATCTTTCAACAAGTACATATTTGGCTCTTCTGCCTGTCCTTGTGTGGTCTGCCCTGATGACACTGAATTATGTTCATTGTCCTTCTATGTACTGCCTCAGGATGACTAACATCTTTCTTCAGTTAAGAATTCCAATACTGCACACAGTACTCCAGGTGTGGTTGTACCATGAATCTATACAGCAGCAGGATCACCTCCTTCCTTCTGTTTGTGAACCCCCTAGGTATGCATGTCAGCATCCTATTTGCCATGGCTGCTGCCTTCTTACATTACACAGACTGCTTCAGGTTACTTGTTATAGCTAACCCCAGATCATTTTCTTCCTCTGACACCATGATCTTTACTCCCCCCAGCCTGTATTCAGCTCTTGGGTTCTTGTCCCCTAATGTGCATGACTCTGCACTTTTGTGCAATGAACCACAGTTGCCAGATATCGGACCACCCTTCAAGCTTTGTAAGGTCATCTCTAAGTTCTCTGACCCCCTCTTTGGTGTCCACCTTCCCACAGAGTTTGGTGCCATCTGCAACAAGACAAATTTTGCCTCTAATGCCTTCCCCTAGGATGTTAATGAACACATTAAACAACACAGGCCTGAGCACTGACCCATGCGGCACCCTTCTGGTAACTTCCCTCAATTCTGATAGCTCCATTCCCACCACCACCCTCTGGGTCCTCTCCTGGTCAATTTGCTATCCAGCCCCATAACCTCCAACATTTTGGTCAGCTTCTTGTGGGGAATCAAATTGAAGGCTTTACTGAAATGTAAGTACAGCATGTCCATTCACTGGGGGTGAGGGAGGGTCAAGGACCACAGATGGGTAGCAGAGGCAATGGGGGGGGAGTGGACACCAGTCCATTCACAGTGGAGAGTGTTCTGAAAGAACTTACAAAGCTGAAGGTGAATAACGCCATGAGGCCAGATGGCATCCACCTGAGGATATTAAGGCAGCAGCGAAGCAAACTAGCAGCACCTCGGGCAGCCCTGTTCATGGAGTCAGTCAACACAGGTGTAGTTACAGTGGACTGGAGGAGAGCATATGTAGTCCCACTGCACAAAAATGGTGGTAGGGAGGAGGCAGGGAACTACAGGCCAGTCAGCCTCACCTCAGTGGTAGGAAAGATCATGGAGACACTGTTGAAAGAAAGGACAGCGGCACACCTAGAATCCAGGAGTGTCCAGGATCTGAGGCAACATGGATTGACAGCAGGAAGGTCATGTCAAATGAATCTGATAGATTTTTTTGATTGGGTGACTAAGGAAGTAAATCAGGAAGGGGCAGTAAATATCACCTACCTAGATTTCAGCAAAGCCTTTGACACCATCCCACATAGAAGGCTGGTTAGTAAATGGGGTTCAATCTAGGGAGGGGGGGTGACCAGTGGGATACCACAGGGATCAGTACTGGGACCAGTCCTGTTCAATGTCTTCATCAGTGACATTGCAGAGGGGCTGGAAGGAAAGGTCTGCTTGTTTGCAGAAGACACCAAGGTTTGCAACAGGGTAGATACTCTAGAAGTGGTGCAGAAAATGAAGAGGGACCTGGAGAAGTTTGAAAGATGGTTGGAGATGTGGCAACTGAGGCTCAATGTAAAAAAGTACAAAAAAGTGCACCTGGGTAGAGGGAACCCTGGGGAGAGCTACAGGTTGGGGGGGGGGCTGAATGTCACCAAGGAGGAGAGAAACCCATGGTGATCATCTCTGATGACCTTAAGATATAAAAGCAGTGTGCAAAGGTGGTGGGAAGGGGGTACAGTGACATGCTGAGGTGCATAGGCAGGGGTATCACTAGTAGGAGGCAGAAGGTGGTGATGTCATTGTATAGAACATTGTTAAGGCCTCACCTGGAGTATTGCATGCAGTTCTGCAGGCCACACCTGCGCAAGGACATAAACAAGGTGGAGACTATCCAGAGAAGGGCAACAAAGATGTTGCAGGGCTTGCTCCACAAAACATTTGAGGCACGACTAAGGGACCTCAATATGTACTCATTGGAGGAGAAGAAAGAGCAGGGGGACATGATTGAAATGTTGAAGTACTTCAAGGGCATAAACAAGATGCAGGTGGGGGACCTTTTCCAATGTAGATAAAGTACTAGAACAAGGGGGCATGATATGAAATTGCAGGGGGGTAGATTAAGAGGCAATATGAGGAGATTTTTCTACACAGAAAGGGTAGCTGATGCTTGGAATAATCTGCCACAGGAGGTAGTGGGGGCAAGCACAGTGGAGGGGTTTAAGCATGCCTGGGACAGGCACAAGGGAACCTTGAGAGGGAAGAGAGTGATAAAAAGCCATTGATTACATATGGTCAGTTACCACATACAATTTATAGGGCCTACAGGCAGACTGGATGGGCCTGGCTGTCCTTATCTGCCAACAATTTCTATGTTTCTATGTTTCCATTGCCTGCACCCTGATAGCAGCCTTCGTTACTAAGTCAGAGACGTCAATTGAGTTGGCCTGGCATGACCTCCCTGCCATGGACCCATGCTGTTTAACATCACATAGCCCATTAACTTCTAGGAATTCAGTAAACCATTCTTTCAGGATGGTCTCCATCAGCTTGTCCACTATAGATGTCAAACTGACAGGCCTGTAGTTACCCAGGTTGTCCCTAACCCCACTTCTGTGCATCAGACCACGTGTGCTGCTGTCCATTCCTGTGGCATCACTCCAGTATCTAGCAAGTTGTTAAACAGATCCATCAGTGATTCCACCACTTTGCTCAATACTCTGGGGTGTATGCAGTCAGGTTCCAGAGACTTCTCCACCTTTAGAGTTCTGTGTCCCTAAGTTGCAAGGTCTACCATGATCGTTTCCTGTACCATACTTACCCTCTTCCCTTCTGGCACTGGACCATCTTTCTCTTTATTAAAGACAGAGCAAAAGTATTTAATACATCTGCCTTATCCTTCCTTCCACCCACCCATTTCCCACTTTAACCATGCCCTCTTTCAAAGCCCCCTTTTCTCTAATATGTCAGAAGAAGAAGAAAGAAACAAAGGATACTGCACTCAGGTAATAGGAGGCAGTGTGGGGCAGGGTGGCCAGCCTGCTTGGACACAGAAGACAAATCTCCGTACTCGCAGGATCACTGCATAAGTTGAAACAATAACAAACAGCATGAAGCATTAAATACATTTATTTGTATGCACAGTGAGTAATACTGACCATGCCCGTGACCCCATATCTGAAGAAGGCTTTGTCTCCATCTTGGAGTCCCTCCACAATTTGCAGTTCCTTCCCTGCCTTTGCTTGCCTGCCCACCTTCTCAGTCTCCCTTGCCTTCTCTACATAGGTTTCCCTATCTCTTCCTTCTAGGACCTCTTGTACCTCCTATATGAGGTCATCAGTTCCTAAATAGCTCTGTCCACCTCCATCTTAAACCACAATGGCCTTTTGCATTTAGCTTTTATCCCCTCTGCTTAAGAAAAGTTTCTGTGGATGCCATGATCCTACTCTTTGCCATGGTTCACTTCAAGTCCATGCCCAGGTCCTTCCTGAGGCTAGCTAGTCTCTTCTTTAGTATCTTTCCCATCCTGCTGAAGTCAGCCTTCCTAAAATCCAGGACACATGTTTATCATGTTTAGGATTTCCTTCCCCATAGCTATACAGAACCATACTGACTTGAGCTCACTGTCTTCCATTGGTTACCTTACTGTAATATCCCTGACATTACCCCCATTTGTTAACACCAGGTCCAGGATAACTCCTTCACTAGTGGGTTCATTAACCCCTTGGTCAGGACCAATTGGCTGCTATCACAGGAGGCAATCAGAACATCAGTTTATCTTGGGCAAGTTGAAGTCTCCTACTGTTTTCACCTCACCCTCCCAAGCTGCTTGCCTGATCGTATCACCCATCTCACTGTCCTTACTTTCATCCTGCTGCTGCAGACTGTAGACAACTCCCAAACTCAGATTTCTTCCTGCCACTGTATGCAACTGTACCCAGAATGTGTCAAGACTCTCCTCCCCCTTGGTCTGTGTAGAGACTGTTATGCCTTCTCTGACACATACTATAGTTTCACCTCCCTTCCCTTCTCCATGTCATTACTACAGAGGGTGCACCCTGGAATAGCGAGATCCCAGTCATTGTGTCTCAGTGGCTGTTGCCAGCTCAACATTATCCTTAGCCATCATGGCTTGGAGGCCATTTTTTTTCTGAGACTTCTGTCACTGAAGGACATAACCCTCTACCCATCCTGTTTAAAAGTCTCATTCCCTGGGTCCGAGTATTCCTCCTTTCCTGAATGACTCACTTCTCTCCCCATCCTGCCCAACTTCCAAGTTGACACTGAGGAAGGTGTGTGGTCCATTTTCAATCTGCTGTGCATTTTAATAATGAAAGAGTTTATCCTGGACACAAGTCGAGTGTTTTGTATTCAAAAAAGTGGAGACTTTCAGAGACATGCTCTTCTGTGACTGTAAGTGCTTTGTCTTTTGCATGGCTCAAGTCCTGGTCATTTGCTGAGCAATGCCTGCTTGGAACTGTTTGAGACTACTTCAAATGTAGTTCCCAATACAGTCACAGAGCAGCATTGTTCCCTCCCTGTTTTAATGTAACCTACTGTATCTAGAGAGTTGGTAGTCTAATCTTCCCAGTTTCTTCCCCCAATTACCATTAACCCACAAACCCTCCTCCCGGCACTATTACTGCAGCCAGTTATTGAACTACTCTCCTACCCTTTCTTGCTGAACTGGCTCTAGAAACCTGTAGCACATCTGAGAAAGCTACCAATTTGACTTTTCCCCGACAAATCTTTCCTAGTTCCCTAAATCTCTCCTGCACCACCACCACTTGTTATCCAGCTAGGTCATTTGTTCCTCGATGGATAACTGCATGTGTCTTTCCTCCCACACCCTGCATGAGTCAGTGCACCAGCAGGTGAATCCCATCTGCCATCAAACTTGAGACGCACACGACTCTCCTTCCATGAGGTTCTCTCCCACCCGCTCAATCAACTCCCCTCACTGTCAAATTCCCCTATGTCTATGACTTTACCATTACTCTGTCTTCTTTCCATCTCTTCTGTATCTGCCATCTGATGTTGTTTCCCCAGCCTGACTTGCCCCCTAACTCCTATGTTCAATCCTCCTGCCTGTCCCACCTTCTCTCTGAGGTGATTTCTCCCCTTTCCTCTTGTCCTCCCCTCCATTCTCTACATCCTTTAGTTTCTGATCTGTCTGGGTTCCAAGCCCACCCTGCCCCCCTTCACTTGGGTGCCCCAAACTATGCATATTGTCACTTCCTTTCACCTGGGCTCCCCCTTTTCCTACCACAACCACTCCCGAGCCCTTACTAGGATTCTGACTGTTTGCCTCCCCCTACTGGCTAGCCTAGGTACCTCTGTCTCGCACCATATTCTTTCTCTTGAAGCAATTTATAAGTGGTACCACCACACATGAACCCATCCTCACCTCTCCTGCTGAGCCCTTCCCCCTTCCCTAGCAGTCCTCCATCCTGCTTCCCAAAGCCATCTCATCCTTTAGGGTAGAAGGACCCAAGGTATCCCATCCCACACATCTTCTCCCCCCCCACCCAGTTCCCCTGCTGCCTGTTCAGATGGGGCTCCTCTACCACCTGCTATCTGCCTCCTGGCTACCACAGTTTAACATAAGAGCAGACTTTTGCCGTGATCTGACCCCATTTGCTCTGCTATTATCAGGTTATGCCCATCCTCATGTATTATAATATACATAGCCATTGTTAGTGCTTGGGTGGATGGGGGGTGCAGAAAAGAGAAAAGTCATTGCAAATGAGCACTGCCTTGCCATCCCTGTGCTGTATCTTTAATGATTTATTTTTTACTTACTATTTATGATCAAGGCCATTGATTTATGGTGATTAAAACACTGAAATTCCATTTTCAATACTTCAGATTCCAGAATTGCACCGGTGATTGTTGTTCCAATTTCTAGCTTTTACTGGGATTCTGCTGTTATTCTTTTAGTGTGTGTATAAATAATCAGAATAAAAGAAGGCTTAATATACAGAGCATTAAATAAAGCAAGTTGAAAATAGTTCAGGAAGCAATTATGAGAAAAATACAAGTTTTGTAGAATTACTGATCTAGTACAAAATGGCAGATTCCATGAAATCTTTGTTTTTACTGGTGTTCAAGCAGCCCTAATTCTGGAATTTTACTGGGTTTTCCGGTAAAAAACGAAAAACAGTGGCCTTGTTTATGATCTCTAGCTTTTCATGCCTTATAGCTGTGTTAAATGGATCCTTCATAACATCAGTATCACAAAACTCCTACCAATTATAGATCTTTCTACCCAGTTAGTAGTATCTATACAGCTTTAAAAATGACACTAGCTCTTGCTTTGTTACAGTACAGTAGTTAAAAATCTTAGCTCCTTACATTTTCTCAGGCTTAGGGGCATGCCTGAGGTTCAAGCAGCAAAGCTGCCTATGTGTATGTATGTGTTTGAATTAGTCTCAGAGTAGAAAAAGTAAAACACAGGGCAAGGTGAGTTGCAGTGAGGTGAGGGTGAGCTGGTAACAGGCTTACAATTTACTGCAGAAACAGCCTAAATGCCAGTCATTTTGTGTGGGACTGGGTTTCAGGGCAATCAAAAGGAAAGAGGGAATTCTGGGCAGGTGAGGGTAAGTTCTGCTAGAGACAAATCAGTTCTAGCAGACCACTGAAACTCTCATAGGCCCAAGTGACCCCATGCCTGTGTAATACCAAGAAAGAGGACAATAAGAAGGAGGTGTCTGCAGCTGCTTCTGTAGGGAGTCTGCAGTTCAGCAGGTTACTCTGCCCAAAGTAGATAAGGGTCACAGGTAAGACATATGATCCTCCCACCAAGGGAGCATTGCTACACAGCACTCATTTTGTGAACATGCTGTAATATAGGAAGGGTCTGATAAACAGAATTTTCTGAGTGTTGGTGTCAGCAAATAAATAATCATGAGGCAAAATGGAATTGAGAGCTGGTAGTGAGATACACAGAGGAGTAGTTTGGGAGGATTGAGAGAGAAGTTTAAGATTTGGGGTGTATAAAGGGCTCCTAGAAAAATCCTATGTGGTATTCTCACATAAAAAGGTATTCTGACCCAAGAGCAGCTTCAGTGGCACTAGTGAATTAGTAGGCCCTACATCAGTTGGTAAAGCAGGGGTATAAGGGAGTTATTACAGGAGGATGTGGAGCGCTGAGATGGGACATGGTAGGAGGAGGGTTGAGGCATGATAAGATACCACACCTGTGGTGCAATCATCTAGAGGGAAGTCCTCTGGAGGCAGCATTTTTGCCAAGTGTGTATCAGGTTTGTAGCACCTACTGTGGAGCTAGCTGTAGTACAGGCTGTACTTAGCCTTCTCCAGTGTGGTGGTGCATCCAGCCAGTACATCTCTTCCCCAACAGACACCTAAGGACCAGACGGGGTGATGGACAGTAGTAAACAGGAGGAGTGAAGAAGGGTTGATGTTGGTAGGGACTCTGAGGAGGTAACAACAAACACATTTACCCAACTGTGCGAACTGGTTCCCAGTGAGAAGACCAGTATCTGTAGCCACCAAGGAGACCAGGTCAGGTCTGTACCCAAGCGGATACCTAATATGAGATCAAAGACCAAGGGGAAGGAGAGGGCTAGGAACGTTCTTGAGATAGGGTACTCCATCATAGGTGACTGAAGCAGTATCTGGGGCAGGGGAGCTGGGGTACAGGATGGTAAGGTGCCTCCTGGAGGGTTTTGTTGGGAGGAATGAAATTGAAACAGAAAGAAACAGAAAGGCTAGAAAGAATCATCAAGGGAGTGGGATGGGCATGATATCATTGTCGATCTCGGGACTAATGAGCTCTCTTGCAGATCCCTAGGGGAGATGAAGGACAGTTTTAGAAAGCTAGGGGAGGCTCAAGCTGGCTGTGGTCTCACTGACTTTTTCTGAGGTCCTACCAGTCTGGTACAGATGAGGAAAGGATTTGTCTGACTGCTTGCTTCAACGCATGGCTGAAGGAGTAGTGGAGGAAAAGGGGTACCATGGAAATTGTGACCAGTCTTGGAGTGACAGAAGGCTATTTAAGAATTTTGCCAATTTGAGCAAGGTACCAGGATATTGGGCACAAATTTAAAGAGTACAATGAGGTGCCTTTGAACTAGGGGTGGGCAAACTGGTTCGTCAGAAATATGTACTGACCTGAACAAGCCAAAATGTTTGAAAGCAAACTTCTGAACAGTTTTGGCTGCTTGGATCAGTTCAGATGCTGGCTGTATTGCAGGAATGATGGGCGCGAGAAGTGTGAGAACACAGGAGGGACCAGAGACAAGACTCTGGTTTCTCAATGGATGGGAGAGCTGTCCATCTTCCTAAGGTGGCACCTGATTGAGTTTGCTGTAGAAACCCATGTGGTCCATTGTAGGAACTGGCTGCAGAGGAATAGAGACATGGAGAAGGAGCAGCAGCATCTGCACTGCTCCGTGTTGCTTTATAGATGTGCCTTGCCTTGCACTTAACTCTGAAGAGAGCAGTTAATTTTTTGAAAAGAGAAAACTTGGGGGTGGCCGGTGGGGACTGGGGACTGGTTCTGGGAGTCAGGGAGTGGAGAGTTAAGGATTCGGGAAATAGGGAGGCGAAGAGTGGGGGTAAGTGAGTGCCAGTTTTTTGGGTTTTTTTGCAGCAGACTGAAGAGAAAGGGGGTGAACTGTGTCAAGTTCAACCCGGCCATCCAGTGCCATTTCTTATTTCTTCTCATACTGTCAGTGTGCCCCCCCCCCCAACAAGTCAGTCAGTCAGCTCTAGTCTCTCCTTGTGCTCTGTGGGGTAAATAAACCTATGAGCTTTGGCTCAGTGCATTCCGTCACATGTAACAATCCTTGAAGGAAAAGTAAAGTTGTGTCATAGAGGGTTAGGCCAGGTCCCTGAATCTCTTTGGGTAACAGCGCCTACAACATCAGCCTCTATAGCCCAGGTCCAATGTGTGAACTAGTGTGTGTGTATGTGTGTGTGTGTATGTATGTGAAATAAAATCTGCCAGTCAGCCACCAGTGACACATCTTGCATACTGTTGGTGTGACCCCCCCCCCACTCACCCCGAACAAGTCAGTGAGCTCTCATTTCTTGCTGCATGTGCTCTGTGGGGTAATTCTGCAAACTCTGGCTCAGTGGGCATTCTATCACATGGAATAATCCTTGAAGGAAAAAGTAAATTTCTGTGTTTTGGATGATTAAGCCAGGTTCCTGAATCTCTGTGGGTAGCACAGCATGCAGCCTCAGCCCTTATATCTGAGGTCAAGTGTATGAACTACTGTGTGTGTAAAATAAAATCTGACAGCCAGCCACCAGTGCCACTCCTTGCAAACTGTCTGTGTGACATCCCCGCCCAAACAAGTCAGTTAGCTCTCCTCCACTCCCTGTGCTCTGTGGTGTAAATCTACAAGCTTTGACTCAGTGAGCAGGGCATTTTGTCATATGGAATAAAAAAAAATCTTTTAAGGAAAAGTAAATTACTGTGTCACAGAGGGTTAAGACAGGTCCCTGAATCTCTTTGGATACCAGCAGCAGCACCAGCCCTTAAGTCTAGGTCCAGTGGGTGAACTACTGTGTGTGCGAAATAAAATCTGACAGCTAGCCACAAGTGCCACTTTTTGCATTCCATCTGTGAGACCCCCCCCCCCAAACAAGTCAGTCAGCTTTCATCTCTTCCTCAATGTGCTCCATGGGGTAAATCTTCAAACTTTTGCTCAGTGGGCATTCCATCAGGTGGAATAATCCCTGAAGGAAAAAGTACTGTGTCATAGCGGGGTAGGCCAGTTCCGTGAATCTCTGTGTGTAGCAGTCCCTGCAGCATCAGGCCTTATAGCCTAGATGCAGTTTGTGAACTACTGTGTGTGTGAAATAAAATCTGACAGTTATCCACCAGAGCCACATCTTGCATACTGTCGGTGTGACATCCCCCTTCCCAGAATAAGTTAGTCAGCTCTTATCTCCTCCCTGTGCTCCATGGGGTAAATCTACAAGCTTTGGCTCAGTGGGCATTACGTCATGTGGAATAGGTGATAAAAATAAATAATCCCTGATGGAAAAGTAAACTACTGTGCCATAGAGGGATAGGCCAGGTCCCTGAATCTCTGTGGGTAGCAGCAACTGCAGCATCAGTCCTTATAGCCGAGGTCCAGTGTGTGAACTACTGTGTTTGTGAAATAAAATCTGACAGCCATCCACCAGTGCCACTTCTTGCATACTGTCTGCATGACCCCCACCACCACCGAACAAGTCAGTCTGCTCTCATCTCCCCCCTGTTCTCCGTGGGGTAAATCTACAAGCTTTAGCTCAGTGGGCATTACATCATGTGAAATAAATGATACAAATAAATAATCTTTGATGGAAAAGTAAATTACTTTGTCAGAGAGGGTTAGGCTAGGTTGCCTGCATTTTGTCAAAATCCCACAGACAGTATTTGGTGGGTGACTGTCAGATTTTCATGGTTCACAATGGTGCTGTAATTACTAAGCTATAAGGGCTGGTCAGAGTTCTGGGACTTGCCTGTCTTTGGAAAAAATCATCATCTTGGAGGTGGGTGCTGATTGTGAGGTTCAGCGTGTACATATTACAACATTAGCACTTCCAGTAGGCACATCCACAGTCACATCATTCACTCCTTCTCATCTCATTTAACTAATCATGCTCTTTATTATTGCTAAACAGTGGTTTAATTGTTTTTTTTCTACAGATATGTGGATTAAAAGCTGTTTAAAATGATTTTTTAACATACAATTACCATAAAACAATAAAGGTTATAAAAGGTTTGGATACGGTTTGGATAAGCATCCAACCCTTTTTTTGCTTTATCAGAACCTTTTAGAACCTCAGAACCTTTTGAGGTTTTATTTATTTATTTATTTATTTAAGCTGTTTACCAGGAAGCCATACTGAGCAGAGTACCGCTCAATTTCAGATGCGCCCTGGGGGCGGTGGCGATAGGGAAAAAATTAGAGTTACAAAACAGAATCTCATCGCAAAAAATACAGAGATACAAAACAGAATCGCATCGCAGAATAGCAGAAACAGGTTCTCCCATCCCTACTTTAAATTAAGTGGGAAAGCAAATCAGATTTGGATAGGTGTACCTATTCCATTGTGGGAGGCCTAACTCCAGCCCATTGACACAACATAAGAGCTACCGCTCATGATGCTTATGACAGAAGTTTAAGAATGAGGTTGAGCCATTGGGTCTGGTGGGAGGAGGGGGAAGAGAAAAACTGAGCAGCAAAGGATGCTTTCTTTCTCTGAGAAGAGAGGGTCATCACAGCCACTGCAACACTGCCACCCGGGTGACCACAGGTGGTAGTGCAGTAGACAGTGAAAGTGGGAGGGGGGATTTTGGCCAAGGCCTTATGTAGCATGCTTTGCTGCTCCTAAGTCGGGGAAGAGAAAAACTGAGCCTCCTAAAATGCTGATGTCCCAAAAGGTTGGGAGCAGAAAACAGAGAAAATGTCCTACATCATGCAAGATGAACATACCACGAGTGGACCTGGACCTTGGCTACTGCCTACCATTGAAGAACCTTGGGAACCTATACTTTCCTGATCTGTAGATGGTGGGGGGTTGGATCCAGTCAGGCTTGTTCCTGCCAAATAGGGGCACAACCATGGGGTTGAATCTTGTGACAGGGATGCTGAGGGGAGGCACTGGGCCCAACTCTGGGATTAAGGCCAAGGTATGAGAAACAATACATTAAAAAGAACTGAAGGAGGCCTGGGTGGCCTTCCACTCAGTGCTATAAAACATGGAAAGAACAATAAGAGTATAATGAGTGTGGAAACAGGGGAAAGCTGGGGATTGCAGGAGACCAAGAAAGGCGGTGAGAGGCAAGGGCAAGGCTGAGGAAGAGGTCAGGAAGATGGGGTCAGGGCCAAAAGGGGGGAAGCAGGCAATCTGGAGGGTTATGTGTCATGAATGCCATAGCCTAAGGAACAAGATTAGTGATCTTGAGGCAGTAATGGCTGAAGACAACTTGGAACTGGTGGTGATCACAGATACATGGACAACCAAGTACCACGACTGGGACATGACCACACCAGTGTTCGCAGTATTCAGGAGGGATAGAGAGGGAAAGCAGTGAGAATGAGAGGAGTCAGAATAGCATAGTGGTTAAGTTGAGCTACAAACATGAAGAATGAGGTTTGAATCTCTCAGCCACCACTTGCATATGTTTGACCATGAGCAAGTCACTTAACTTCCCTGTACTCCCAGGATGCATCTAGAAACAAGCTTTGGCTAAGAGTGTCTTTCGTGGCCAAAAAACTGTAAAATAGGTAAATAAATAAAAAAAAAAATGTAAACGAGACAATAAAGGATAAAGAGCGCAAGGATATGGGGAAAGGTGAGCACAGAGATAACATGGTAGCATCACACTACACAGACAGGGTGGTGGTTTTGGGAAATACTGGACCACCCAGGGGTGTAATGAGGCCCAACGCTGCAGGTGGATGGCCTTGTAGCCCCTGGAAGGTCCGGTATTTCCCAATACCGCTCACCCTGGAGGGTATTATTGCACTTAGAAAATGGGCAATTTGTGGCATTCCGATGTGAGAAATAAAAAGTGGCAAGAAAATAGAAAAAAAATAATGTAAATGATTTTCAGAGGTTTCTTGAAGTAAAATAGTCAGTGTATTGACATTTGCCAATAGATGGTAATACAATTGTTCAGTCTTGGTTGTGTGCAGTTCCCAACCCCCTTTACACAGTGAAGGTCAGGATTCTAATGCTGTATTTCTCCTAATGTTAGGACTCAGTTTCTCTTTTATTTTAAAGTCTTGAAGTGTGCTGTGGTAAATGGGACAGTAGCACTATACTAGTGCCGAGATGAATGGGTGACCGTGTCTGTGCTGGAAGTTTTCAGGAAAGACAATTAACTGATGTCTGCCTGCATTTTTTTGCACTTTTAATGTGCTTCTTTTGTTTCTGTGGCAGTTACAGTCACATTTCACCATTAGGTGACTGGGATGGACATGGGGAGCTATTCACTCTGTAGGCACGAGCTGCCCTCTTAAATACCATGCTGACCAGCGGCGGTTGTGAAGCCAATTGGACTGACAGCTTTCTTTACCTTTCCTGCATGTTTTTAATGTGTTGGCTTGTAAGGTACAGTATCTTGATGCCTGTACTTTTAATGTGCCTCTTTTGTTCTTGTGCCAGTTTGCAGTCGCGCTTCACCATTAGGTGACTGGGATGACTAGGAGGGAGCCATTTGCGCCCAAGGCACGCACTGCCCTTTTAAATACTGCACTGCATACACAGTGGAAGTTGTGAAGCTGATCAGACTGATGGATTTTTTTACCTTTACCGCTTGTTTTTCAGTGCATTGGCTTGTATTTAATTAATTTCTTTTATGGAAAATAAGACAGACTAAGGAGGGGAAGGGGGTTGGCCAGCCGCCAACTCAGCTGGTAAGCAAGAGAAAAAAATGGCAGCAGGTCAGTTTGAACAGTTGGAGTGCTTAATGATACCTTAAGTAATGAGGCACCCCGAACTGGCACTTATTTTTAACAGGGCTCTATTGAAAAATAAATGCCAGTCAACATACAGTATTTTTCAAGCCCATTTTCTAAGCAGTGATAAATGTGGGGTGATACATTGTCCACCCTCTTAAACAGAGAAAGTGGATTGACAGCAGGGAGATGAGATTAAAAGGGTAGCAAGGCAAGGGTAGGTGCTGCTACTGTTGCAAGACGTCAATAACTGCTATAGGTTTTCCAGGAAACATTCCTAATACAGAGGGAGGAGGTACCTACAAAGCAGGTAGCCCTCCTTAACTTAGTCCTTACAAACAAGGATAGTACTGGGGAGGTTAAAGTGCTGGACCTACTGGGAACCTGCAACAACCAAATAGTTTGGTTTGAAATTAGACTTTAATCTGAAAGAAGTCAGTCTCAGACAAAAGTCTTGGATTTTAAAAGGGCTTATTTTGATCAGATAAGAGAGCTGTTTGGGGGAAATAAGGGATAACAGAGGAAAATGGGGTAGAAGCAAAGTGGTAAGTGATAAAACAAGAGATATCAGAAGTCACAAATCTTTGTGTAAGGGTAATAGGGAAGAAAAAGAGGGATAAAACCCATTGCGGTTCACATGTGAGAGTGCAGCTGTGAGGGCAAAGAAAAAGGCATTCAAAAAATGCAAAACCAACCAAGTGGACGAGATATGGTAGAGTTTCAAGTCAAGATGAAAGAGGCCAGCAGTACCATGAAGAATGCTAATGTTGATTCTGAGTTGAAGTGAGCGAAGATGATAAAGCCAGGCAAGACCTTCTTTTGCCACATATGGGAAAAGTGAGAAACTGTGAAAGGAGTTTTCAAGCTGAAGAAGGGAGATGAGTGGGAAGAAGAGGAAAAAAATAGCAGACATTTTGAAGAAATACTGTATGTCTGAGAAGTGTTCTCAGTAGAGAACAAGATCTGCCCAGAGCCAACACAGTGGCAGTCATGCTCCCTGAGCTCACGGCCTAACAGTCCACCATACCCAAGAAGGCTGCTGGAGCTCAGTATGCAAGCACAAGCAGTTGTGCATGTGCGACTTTACTTATGTAGTTGCAGTGAAGTTGTACATGTGCACTGAGTTCTGGTGGCCATCTTGGCCATGGTGGATTGTTCCACCGTGAGAGCAGTGCTCATGCACAAGTTCACTGCAACTGCAGAAGTGAAATTGTGCATGCTCAACTGCTCATGCATGCACACTGAGCTTTGGTGGCCATCTTGAGCACAGCAAGTGATGGCAACAATAGTAGTGGGCCCGCCGGGGGTGTGTGTGATAGGAGTGAAGTTGTGGAATGATCGTGCTGCAATTCCAAAATTGGTTCTTCAGATGGATCCAGTGGGTAGTTTTTAAGGTTCTCACAAGATGGCTGCAGCCTCCTCCCACTGCAGCCGTAAAAAGGGGATCTTGCCTGACTGTATCATCGGGACAAGTGGGGGCATGTAAATGAGGATCCAGTTTCAGTGAAAAGAGTATTAGAAAGCATAAATACATTGAAGGGAGCTATATCCAAGGGCCCAGGCAGGCTGCATCTGTATGCGTTAAAGAAGATGTTGCAGGTCTAAGATGATACACTGACTGAGCTCTGTAACAGCTCACTAGAGACAGACATAGTTCCCAATGACTGGAAGACAGTGTATGTACTGCAGTTCTCTGCAGAAGAGTGTGAGCAAAGAAGAATCAGGGAACTACAGACCTGTCAGTCTAATACATACAGTGTGTAAACTGCTGGGGATGATAATAACAGAGCAGATGCTAAGTCTCCTGGAGTCAAACAAATTTTAGGATAAAAGACAACACATGTTCATGGAATTGTGGCATGACAAGAAACCTGAACAATTTATTGGACTGAGTGACAAAGGTAGCGGACAACAGACAGGAGACAGACACACTGTACCCTGACTTCAATAAAGTCTTTTATTCCATTGCACATGGGTAATTAAAGAAGATACATAACCTGGGGTTGGGGAACAAAGTCATAAGATGGGTGGAAAATTAGTTGAGGGGCAAAACACAGAGGGTGGTAATTAATGGGGAACTATCTGGGGTCATGGGAATCACTAGAAGTGTGCCACAGTGATCAGTCCTTGGACCAGTCCTCAATAATGTCTTCATCTAACATTGGCATAGGAATGCAGAGCAAAATTTGACCATTTTTTCAGATGATCCTAAGATCTGTGGCTGGGTGGATAGTGAGGATTGAGTCTGAATTATGAAGATGACCTGGGTAGGTTACAGAAGTAGTCAAATGTTACAATTTTAATCCAAGACATGTGAGGTGATGCACATAGGAGTAAAAAAGTCTGAAAAACAAATGCAGAACAGGAAACATAGAAGGGGAAAGCACAACAGAGGAGAAGGACTTGGGGACAATAATATTGGATAGTCTGAAGACAACAGAGCCATGTAACAGGGCCATGAGAAAGACAAAGTGAATGTTGGGGTGCATAGGGAGGGGGACCAGTAGCTGGAAAAGAGAGGTGATTCTACCAGTGTATAGGTCATTGGCTTGTCTTCAACTGAAATGCTGTGTGCAGTTTTGAAAACCACATTTGAAAACAGACAAGAACAGAGTGGAGGCAGTACAGAGGAGGGGAACAGGAAAGGACTTCTGGGGAGAGGTTGAAAGACTTAAACATATATGCTGGAGGTGAGAAATGAGAGAGAGGACAGGATTTAAATATGTGCAATGATATTCATGGGACAAACATGGCTGATAGCAGATAACTGTTCATAGGAGGCAGTATAGCACAGTGGTTTAAGGCTCTGAGCTGCAAACCTGGAGACCTGGGTTTGAATCCCACAGGCAACACTTGCATACTGTGTGACCCTGAGCAAGTCACTTAACTTCCTTGTGCTCCCAGGTCGTACCTGTAAACAAGCTTCAGGTTAGTGTATCTCTCCTGGTTAAAAAAAATGCCCCAGTGGTAGCTCCATGAAGTTGGGGAGGGCAAATTTAAGAAGAACATCAAAAAGAAGTTTTACACATAAAGGGTGATGGAGGGGGAGAATAAGCTATAAAAATGTGTGGTTTGTGTGAAAACATCAGCACAATTTAAACATGGCTGATACAGATTTATGGGCTTGGAAAAGATGATCTCAAAAGAGGAGGAATTAGAGAAGGAGTGAGGAGACACTAGGGTTCTCACTTTCCTCATTAGATAGGTAGGATTTGGCAATAATGCTATGCCAATGGGTCTTTTTCTGCCAGCAATTTCTGTGATCCTATGTTTCATCTGGTCTAACCTGAATACATATTAACACAGGCTCTCTCAGCAGATAAGGACCACTTGGCCAGCCGAGTCTACCCATTTTTCCCAACCTACAGTATCACTGTATACTCTACTTGATTGCCAGCTCTTTTTTTCCCTTCCCCAATTTCACTAAGATTCCATTATGCATATCCCATGCATTCTTGAATCCCATCGCTGTTTTTGCCCCCACCACCTTAGCTGGTAGACTATTCCACAAATCCCCTGCCCTTTCTGTGAAGCAGTACATCCTCACATCTCTCCTGAGTACACCCCCCCTCCAGCTTCACAGCATGTCTTCTTGTTGTTGCACATATTTTTGCAGAAGTTTTTTTTTCTGAAAACAAACTTCATTCCTGAATATTATTTACCCCCCAATGAAGAATGTATAGGTTCCTATCATATCCACCCTCTCCCTTCTCTCTTCCAGTGCGTACATATCGAGTTCCTTCAGTCTCCCCTGGTTGTGCTTCTGACTCAGACCCCATAGCATTTTAGTTGCTCTCCTATGGACCACCTCCACTCTGTTTACATCCTTCCTGAGATGTGGTTTCCAGAACTGTACACAGAGTATAAGTGAAGTCTTATCAGTGATCTATACAAAGGTAGCATCACCTCCTTCCTTCTGCTGTGATACCTATCCCTACATGCCCCAGCATCCAACTAGCCCTCCCAAGTGCTTTTTTACATAGCCTGGCCGCCTTCAGATCATCAGAGATTATTACCCCCAGGCCTCTCTCCTGAGTCATGGTTTTCAATAACACTCCACACAATTTGTACTCCATCCCTGGGTTTCTGTGCCCCAAGTGCATTATTTTTTGATTTTTCTCATTAAAACCCTGCTGCCATACTTGTGACAACTCCTCAAGTTTTCTCTGGCTTCTGCTTATCCTTTCTAACCCCCCCAGTTTAATCCACCCTATTGCAGATTTTGGTGTAGTATGCAAATAGGCAGACATTCTGCTCCAGATCCTCTGCATTGTCTCTTATAAAGACATTAAGGAGGATCAGTCCCAGTATTGGTCCCTGTGGCACCCCACTGGTCAACCTCCCAACTTTGAAGTGAACTCCATTTACAACCACCCTCTGTAGCCTATCCCCTAACCAATTTCTTACCGATTGTACCACATTTTGACCTACTCCTAGGTTACTCAGCTTGCTTAATAGTCTTCTGTGTGAAACTGAGTTCAATGCCTTATTGAAGTCTAGGTAGGCCATATCCACCGCTCCACCCATATCTAATCCCTTGATTATCCAAGAAAATAAATATGTTACATTCATTAGACATGGCCTCCAACCCATGAATCCATGCTGCTTCAGGTTTTGTAACTCCTATGATTCAAGATATTTCACTCTCCTCTCCTTCAGCAGTGATTCCATTAACTTTCCTGCCACTGATGTGAGGGTGACTCATCTATAATTTACAACCTCCTCCCTGCTACCTCTTTTATGAAGTAGAACTACATCTGCCCTCCTCCAGCTCTCAGGAATCCCACCTATTTTGCGTGAGCTGTTGAATAGTACTGTCAGAAATGTAGCCAGTACATATCTCAGCTCCCTCAGTACCCTAGGATGTACCCCATCTGGTCCCATTGCTTTGTCCACCTTCAGGTTAGCGACTCCCTATGGGACTTTCTCCTCTGAAAAAGGACTACTGTCTACCACTCTTCCTTCAGAGACCCTGTTACTTTTCTATGGCCCATCCCATTCTCCCTTCACTGTGAACACTGAATAAAAGTATTTGTTGAGGATGTTTGCCTTTTTCTGATTCCCCTCTGTACTATCCCCCTCAACCCATTTTGACCTTACTATCCCCCCCAATCTTTCTCTTTTACTTACATACCAAAAAACATCTTGTCCCCTTTCATTACCACTGCAGCTATATTCTTTTCAGTTGTGACTTTGTTCTCCTTACTACTTTTCCTGCCTCTCTCAGTTTTTTCATATATACCTCCTTATCCTCCTCCCTCTGCATTCCCATATATCTTCTGAATGCCACCCTTTTAGTCTTAATCTTATCTGCTACTTCTTTTGAGAACCACTGCAGTTTCTTTTTACTATTACTCTTACTCACTTTTTTGACGCATAGGTTTGTTGCCTTTACTATGCCATCTTTTAGTTTTCTCTACTGTTCTTCCACCCCAACTTGGTCATTCCCCTTGAAAGTTCAACCATTAGGTGAACTCTCTTCACTTCATCTGGTCCTATGTTGCAGAAGCAGTAGTAACAGCAGCAGCTTATGCCTATCTGACATTTTACTTGGCTCTTGCCACTTTTGGAAGGAGATCAAACTGGTGTGCCAGTTTCTGCCACTGCTTCTGATTCTAAAATGAACATTAAGGTGTGCTCTGTATGACTGTGATTGTTCAGGAAGAACACAGCTGAATATAGTTGACTAAGCTGGTCCTGTGGTTATCTTTTTGAAAACTAAGCGAGCTGTTTGTTTCATCTAAGCTGCACTTGTTTTTATTGGTACCAGAGGATTGAGAAGCATGACTCAGCCCTTTTTTTTCCATTTAGTGTTGCAATTTATAAACAAAGCACTGTTACAAGCCTCTGTACCTCTGGATGTAACTGACCAGAATAAGGGCTACTCCAAAAGTTGCATTTTGAAGGTTTTTAATACTACCGAAAGTCAAAATTTGAATGTGAATCAACCAGGACACACCAGGATACATTACAATGATTTACGGCTATTGTTATTCTTTTTTTAGTGTATTTGTAGAATGGCCCTAAGTACTTCTTTTTGTGCTGTTCATTTGGTTGTAACTAGCAAAGTGATAACAGGAGTTTAAAAGAAAGAAGTTTGTCATATTGTAATACACCTGACCACCCTTGTTTAATTTAATTAAATAACCAAGGAAGCTCCAACCAGTACCTTAGACAATATCTATAGATTTTATTTTTTGGGCTAACCCTTTTAGAGATCACAATGGTCAGCACTAGAAGTGGAAAATACAGTTCTATACCTTTAATAATTAGTTTTCCTCAAAGTAGTAAAACTCAAAGGGATAAAAAGCTAAAAAGTTTTAAAACTTTAAGTGCTGATAAGGGGCTGGGTAAGGGAGATTCAACTAGTACTGTGCAGAATGCAGAATTCCACTGGTGGAATTAGTGTGGAGGGCCATTCCATCAGCAAAAATTCTGCCAAAATTTCCCTGGTTCTTCAGTGGAATGCCACCTACTGTGATCAGTGGAAAAATATTCAGTGGAAAAGCAATTCTTCCATGGAAAATTATTATGCAACAATTTCCATGGAAAATATTGAGATTTGAGGAATAATATTCTGGAAACAGCATTTTTTTCTGTAGAAAATCATTCCACAGCTATCTTCTACCACAGAATTTCACCATTCAATTTTTGGCTAAATTCGGCAGCATTTCAGCAGAATTTTAAAAAATGCTGCAGAATTGCATTCCACTGGAATTTGAAAATTCCACACAGCACTAGATTCAACTCAACCCAGGATAATGGATTTCCTGGGGGTCTGATTCCAATTCCAGCTGCCCTCTAAAGACCTATTGTTAATTCACATGAGTCATTTAATATATCTAAGCATCTGGAGAAAGTTAGGTCCCAAATGAACCTCCCTAGCTCCCCTGAATATTTAAACTACCTTCAGATTTAGGACTGTCTATGGAGCCCCTTGATTATAACTCTTCAGTACTGGCTGAAAATTCAAACTCAATCTTAATTACTTTTTCTCCTCAGGAATCTTCACCAGATGATTCACGGTCTTACCTTTCCATGAAACAGGTAGATTTTTCCCCACCCCTAGGATCTAGGGTGAAGGGGGAAATTAGTTACTTTTTAAATGATCTTCATCTCAAGATAATTTAAATTCAGTAATATAAGAGCTTAGTAGCACTACTGAGGGACTTAAGAAATTGATGCCAGCCAACTTGCTTGATGTAAGAGAATCTGGTTTTGGAAGCAGAAACAATCTGGCACTAACTCAAGAGCTAGCACCAGCAAGATCAATCCTTACTTCACCTAAAAATTTAATGGAATATGATAAGGAGCATTTCACTGATGAGGGAGATTTTGTAACATCCTCTTCTTTGTCTAAGCAAATTATAAAAAATCAATATTTTGCTAATGTAGTAATATTGGAGAATAGGTGGGCTTTGAAAGAGGAAATAGTGAACCTCAGAGCAGATGTATTTCATAATCAAGCCCTGTTAATACCATTTAGGAATGAGTTTCAGGCACAAACTGAGAGATTTACTGAAGATTGCCAGGTAGCTCCAACTGTCTCTAGAGAAAATAAAGGTATTCAGTTTAAACTTCCTTTTTCAGTTTCAAAGAAAAATTCCATTAACATTTTAGATTAAAAATCAAGACAGAATGGGAAAGAAAATAAAAAAAATCTACTCTTAGGAAAATTAAAAAGAAATATATAACACAAAAACAGGGCACTAAATCCAGGGACAAATTCTCTGGGCCTGACAAATTTGATTTGGAAGGGAGTTGTAATACAGAATCAGTACAACCTCACATGAATTTATCAGCTAATTCAATTATGGTAGAAATAATAAAAGAATAATGTCCTCTTTTTTTCTCTGAGGCTAATATGCCAGAAATGATCTGAGGGGAGACAGAGGAGCAATCTTCTCATAATAGAGATGTTTCTAATAAGCCTGGGAATTACGCTCTTACTTTCTGGCTTTGATAACAATCAGCCTGAGATAGAGCTAGATTTGCTAATTGAAGTGTATGGCATAAACAAATTAGATGCAAAACTCCTGAGAAATTGACAAAATGGATTTGTCATCTAATACATATCCATTCTATGGCTGTTGATATTTTTATTGCTTGTCCACCTAATGTACATTTTACTGATTGTGTTTTGCTTTACTGTAGATCCTTTAGTACAGCATCTTGTATTTGGTTCCAAGAAGCACTGCTTAAATTAAATTGCATCAATATTTCACTCCCTCAGAAAGTTCCAGTTAAATCTGAGAATCAGTCATGTATGATATACAGCAGGGACTGTGAGGAGGATATTAAAAGAGCAAGAAGGGTCTCTGAGGCCATATCTAAATTTATTGGGGCTCAATCAAAACTTGAGAAAGTAAAACTGTTTCATTTTTTGGTTGGACAGTCTCTAAAAATGAGTCAGTTGGTGTAATCTAATGTGATATTGCTTCCATTTTGTCCCATACCCTTAGAATAGACTTAAAATGAAGCAGAATTGAGCGGATCACAATACATACAGTAGCTGGATTATGGAAAGTCCACAAATTGTTATTACTTTAAGAAACTGTACATTGGCAGCATCAGTGTTAGATGCCTCCTCGGTATTGGATGGACTTGGGGTCCCTGTAACTGAAATAAATGCTGTGGGGTTTAATAAACAAGCTGAATCCAGAAAAAGCTTGCAGAAGAGTTCACCAGAGAAGACTACAAATAGACATACATTAGTAAATAAGGACCATTCAGAAATAGTGGTTAGCAGTCATTTTTAAGTACTTCAAAATTTTAACTATTAATGACAAGAATCTAGATTAAGTATATATAGTTCAAATGCCTGATAAATCATTGGGAATGCTAACTAGTCTATCCTGGAACATAAAGGGCTTAGAATATAAACTGACTGATGATGAAATTAAAGAGTTTCTAATTAACTTTGTTTTGTATCTACAGGAAACATGATGGCAGGATGTCACATACAATACCTTTGCAATTCCAGCCATAAAAAACAAGAAACATGGTAGACATCAGGCTGGTATAACTACATATCCTAAGACTTCCCTAAATTACAAGATCATTGTTCTGGATTGTCAATTATAATTAATACTTCCTCTGAAATTGGACAGCAGTAATAATAAAATAATTATTCTTAATGTTTATTTTCCGCCTTCAACTAATTTCATTTCTTCACCTACTGTTTGGCTAAAATTTCCTGAATTATTAGATGATTTAATATCTCAATATGAAATGTATGCTTCCCTTGTTATTGATGACTTTAATGCCAGAATCCATGTCAATAATCAAATGAAAAGTCCTTATAGTGAGTTTTTCAGGGCCTAAACATGATTAACCCTAAAGCAAGTAATGATAGAAATTCTATTATTGCTCTAGCCTGGGTTAATCAAGATTCCTTTAAATTTCTGTTGAATTAAAGGTCCGGGATTGTCCTGATTCTGCTAATTCACCATTAAATACCTTTTCAAACATCAAGAATGGGCAGTAACATGATTAACCCTAAAGCAAATAATGTTAGAAATTGTATTATTGCTCTAGCCTGGGTTAATGAAAGATGCTACCCTCTAGGACTTTGTTGATTCCACTGAGGTACTTAAAAGTTTCTATCATGCCCCACCTCTCCCTCCTTTCCTCAAGGGTATACATATTAAGCTCCTTTAGTCTCTCCTCATATGGCTTCTCCTGCAGACCCTGCATCATTTTAGTTGCCCTCATCTGGACTGCCTCTATTCTGCCTATGCCCTTGCAGAGATAGGGTCTCCAGAACTGGATGTAGTACTCCAGATGGGGTCTCACCAACTGTCTGTACAGAGGGATAACAACTTCCTGTTTTCTGCTGGTGATCCCTCGCCCTATACATCCCAGTATCCCCCCAGCCCTCCCTACTGCCTTCTCACATTGCTTGCTAACCTTAAGGTCATCTGATATGATTACCCAAAGGTCCCATTCCATTTCTGTTGTTGTTACTACCTCCACCCCATTGTGTAATCTTCCTCTGGGTTTTTGTTTCCCAGGTGCATTATTTTGCACTTCTTTGTATTGAATCCAAGCTGCCATACTTTTGACTATTCCTCCAACCTTGCCAAGTCCTGTCTCATCCTTTCCATGCCTTCTTGTGTATCAAGCCTGTTGCAGATCTTTGTGTCATCTGCAAAGAGGCATACTTTTCATTCCAGTCCCTCTGCAATGTCACTTATAAAGACATTAAAAAGGACTGGACCTAGTACTGAACCCTGTGGTACCCCACTAGTAACCCCTCTTTCTTCAGAGTGGACTCCATTTACAATTGCCTTCTGTGTCATGTTGTCCAGCCAATGTTTTACCTAGGCTACCACCCTGGGACCCACTTCCAGGCTGGTTAATTTGACTATTAATCTTTTGTGTGGGACTGTGTCAAATGCCTTGCTAAAGTCTAGGTAGGCCATGTCCACAGCCCTTCCCTGGTCTACTACTTTTGTCACCCAGTCAAAGAAATCAATTATATTCATCTGACATGACCTTCCCACTGTGAACCCATGCTGCCTTGGGTCCTGTGCCCCACTGGCCTCTAGGTACTCAGCAGTTCTTTCCTTCAGAAGGGATTCCATCACTTTCCCTACCACAGAGGTCAAACTGACAGGTCTGTAGTTTTCTGCCTCTGTCCTTCTCCCACTTTTGTGAGGGGGAATCACATCCACCTTCCTCCAGTCCTCAGGTACCACACCATCCTCCCATGATTTGTTAAAAAGGGTAGTCAGTGGTTTCACTAGTTCTCCTCTTAGTTCTTTTAGAATTCTTGGTCGAATTCCGTCAGGCCCCATTGCTTTGTCCACGTTCAGTTTTAGGAGTTCTTTCAGAACCCATTCTTCTGTGAAAGGACTGGAATCGACCCCCCTATACAGTGCCTCTTGTTAATTGGATTAGGCTCATCCCCTCTTCCTCTTTTGTGAATATTGAGCAGAAATATTCAATCAGTATCCCTGCTTTTTCACTGTCCCTCTCTGCCTACCCACTGTCCATTCTAGTCAGCCTCACTATCCCTCCCTTTGTCATTCTATGCTCCCTGATGTACCTATAAAATGTTTTATTCCCCTTCTTATCTGAGTTGGCTACCTTTTCCTGAGTTTGGGCCTTTACTATTCTGACTTCCTTCACTGCTTCCTTCTGCCTTAACTGGTACAGCTCTCTGTCCTGCTCCTTCTGTGTTTCCTTATACTTCCTGAATACTATATTTTTCTCCCTAACCTCCCCTACCACCTCTTTTGAGAACAATAGTGGCTTTTTCTTTTGTTTTGATTTGTTTATTTGCTTCACACAAAGGCTTGGTGCCTCTGTGATGGCAGTGTTGATGTTTCCCCATTGTTGCTCCACCCCTCCTTCTAGCCTATTTGCTAGTGCTTTTCTAAGGCACTCTCCCATCTTGCCAAAGTCAGCCTTCCTGAAGTCCAGTACCCTCACTTTTGTATGGCTTGACTCTGTAGCTGAGTTTATCATGAACCACACTGTTTGGTGCTCACTTGTTCCCAAATGGCTACCCATTTTTAGATCTGAGATCCTCTCACTGTCCCCATTTGAGGGTATGAGGTCTAAGATTGCTCCCTCATGAGTGGGTTCCAAAACTAGCTGTCTGAGGCATGACACCTGTAGGGCATCAAGAATGGCCCTACTCTTGGATGTGACTGCAGCAAATGTTCTCCAGTTATCATCTGACATATTCAGTTCTCCCAACAAAAGTATCTCCTCTTTCTCTGCCTTCTATCATATCCTTGTCCATTCCCTCCCCCTGACATGGGGGTCTATATACAACCCCTGTGTGGATTGTGGTGCCATTTCCAGTCTCTAAGGTGACCCACAGTGCCTCCTCTCCTCCCTGTTTACTCTTTTGTTCAGTTGTTTTTATCCCTTCCCTTACATAGAGAGCTACTCCTCCCCTCTTCTCCCCTCCCTGTCTCTCCTGTAGGTTGTATACCCTGGTATGTTAACATCCCAGTCATGGTTCTCTGTGTACCATATTTCTGTGACTGCTACAATATCCAGGCATCCCTTTTCCATCAAGGCCACCAGTTAAGGGAGCTTGTTGCCCAGACTACGGGCATTGGTACTCATTACCTTCCATTTTCTGATGGCCTTACCCCTTTTTGCCCCACCCCTGTCCATATTACCTTTGTCACTTTCTCAATTTACCCCTGCCCTTCTCCCTATCAACATCTCTAATTTGGTGTTTACCTCACTTACTACCTTTACTATTTTTTGGGGGGTAAGGATTTCCCTGCTCCTTTCCAGTGCCTCCCCCCTTGGGCTAGTTTAAATGCTTGCCAATGAAGCATTTAAACCTATCACCTAGGATCCTGGTTCCCTTCCTGGACAGATGCAAACCATCACTCCAGTATAGGTCTGCATCACTCCAGGTTTATATTGATTTCTTCATATCTTTACACAACAAAATAGTTTCCACTTCAGATAATAACCAAATTATCAGTATATGACTGGAAATTAATAATTACATTAAAGCCTTATTTAGAACCAATAGGATAAGGGATCATTTTTGTCCAACAAGACCTGCTAGATAGCTAAACATTAATGAAATAGACAGGTTAGATGCTGTAAGAACATACATTTAGTAAAAATCTTAGTTCTTTTAATAAAGCACAGAGGGTGAGTGTAAAATCTGTAGTTAAACACAGTACTCCATGTTTTATTTTATATAATTGTTGGAGAGTGTTTTTTTCACCATGGCAATTATATAAACTAAACACACATCCCTGCGAAGCGCAGTCTGGCCAGATTTCAACATGGTCCATATGGTCTAAAGTGGATTGCAAAAGGAACGGTTTCCCTTTATTTATTTACTTTTTCAGTGCTTCAGGGTAATAACAGACAGAGCCAGTTAGTGTTTCAGGTCAGCCAGGTAATGTTTTTAAAATGAGCCTATTGCTGAGAGTGACTGTGAGAGTGGCGATCTAGTGTCAGGCAGTAAGGAATGACACAGAAGTATGGGGAAAGCAGCAACTGGTGCATGTGTGATCCTAGGGAATCCTGGCACATGTTTGCCATTATAATCCACAGGTTATAATGGCAAATTATAACCAGGTTTGCTTGAGAGAAAAAATGCTCACCAATTATTATATAGAGAATAATATATGGGGTTGTGTGCTTAACAAGAATTTTACACCCCCCCCAGGTGTTGAATGCTACATAAACCTGGACAGTGAAGCTCGAGGGGTTTATTAAAGCATCCAACACCAAGTTAGTGTGTAAAATTCGAGTTTTACACAGAACCCCATGTTTTATTTTATGTAATTGCTAGGTATCCTTTTTTCACCACAACAATTATATAAAATAAAAGCAGTTCCTGTGTGACCATGGACCAGTTGGGTTTCAGCATGGTCCACAGTCGCAAGCACAAACAGAAAAAATGTTAACTTTTTGGTTTTTGTTTCTTCTATTTAAAAATTAGTTGCCTTGGCCATTAACCTAGTGAATGTGTTTTAAAAAACTTACTTCTGAGTCTGAGTGGTGATGAAGTCTCTCTTGGTGGCTGGCACTGAAGCAGTGAAGAGCAGATGACACAGAGAAAAAGAAGATCATAGTTCAGGCATGTGCGAGTTAGGGAAATCAGGCACATGTTCGCCGTTATAACCAGCTGGTTATAATGGCACAATTATAACCTGGTTTCCCAATGGGAAAAAAGGAGACCAAGTAATTATACCACAATTTTGGGAGGAGCATTCTCAATCTCTTTACTTCTCCCATACAGAAGACACTGGACATTTTAATTCAATGAAATGAGATCTTAAACTTATTTACATTTCTCACCAAGGCCTTTCTGTATATATTGGGAGGAAGTTAAGCAAGCTTTGTCCTCAATTACTGTACATCAAGTAAAACTCCTGGTCCAGACCAAATTCTTTCTGATGTTTACAAAACGTGTCCTGATTGGTGGCTTCCTATCTTTTTGGTAGTATTTAATAGATTTGTCCAAAGAAAAATTTTTCCAGATAGCTGGAAGCGAAGTTTCATCTTGCCTATATATAGAAAGGATCAAGCTTCTGATCCTAGTATGTATAGACTCATTAGTCTATTGATACATCTCAGAAGGTATTTTGTAAAATAATATTGCAGAAGTTACAGCACTGGATTCACAAAAGCCAGCTACTGAATGAGACACAGAATGGTTTTAGGAGTGGATGATCTAGTATTCAACACAGCTACATTTTGTTATATCTTATTTATAAATATACATGTATTAAGAAATCAAAGCTTTATTGTTATTTTGTGGACCTCAGGTTTCTCTTTGACAGTATTAGCCATAAATTATTATGGCAGAAATTGCAAGCTTATAATATAGACCCATTTCTTTTGGATATTATAATAAGGCTACATCGAAACACCTGGGTAAGAGTACAGTACAACCAGTCTGGAGGATTAACACTATTAATTTATTTATTTATTTCATTTGTGTTGACCAGGTAAGTGCACTAGACAATGTCTTGCCTATTTTCAAGCATGACCCGTGGGGGTGGGGGGTACAGATGAATGCCAACTGACCTTGAACTAGATTAAGCTGTTGGTGGTATTTTAGTGAATGGGGGGAAATTTGGCCAGGGCACTGGGGAAATTCCCTTACTCACCACATGGGGAATTTCTGGCCATCCAAGATGGTGGATGAGAGTCCAGAGAGAGAGGTGGATACTGTGGAGGTGAGAGAGGTAGCCTCCTCTCAAACCTCAGCTTTGTCAGAGGCTAATGATAAAATAATGTCTGGTACCAGAAAAGTGATTCCAGAGGAGGCAAGAATGGAAATAGATGGAAAGAACCAAGGAAATAGCTCAGAGGGTGATTCTGCACAAGAAGAAGGTATGACGTCTGAGTCAGGCCCAGAATCAGCAGAAGAACAAACAGTGGAAACAGAAGAAGTGATTGAGTCAATGGAGACACAAAAGTTGCGGAAAATGCTGGAAATGGAGGAGTGGAAGTTTTTTGCGAAGAAAGCGAGCTTCATGCAGAAGATATAGTGGCTGAAACCTGACAATGCGGGTGATGCTGTCAAGCCACAACAGCTGATGAAAGCAGTGGTAACATCAATCAAAGGGCACGTTGTCTGCAAAGGACAGCAATCCTCCCGCGATTGCCTCTGAAACAAGGATTGCAATTCCAGGGTCTGTGAGTATGAGCAAAAGTTCTGCTGATAATCATATGCCTTCCAATAATCTTCAGGGGACTGATGTGCCGGGGACTGGACCTTGGTCTATTGAAAAAGCACTTTGTGGTGCTGGCTGGGAGCAGAAAGCTGACTCAGCACAATGGGTCCCAGGCACCTCCCCAATTAGAATGCCAGTACCAGAAGACTTTAACCCAGGCACTTCCAATGCACAACAAAGTGATGGTTTGGGACAAAATGTAACAAATTACCCCCTTATTATTCCTGATGAGCTAGCACTAACACAAAACCCAGTGCTAAATATTCCTGGTATTGAACGGTCGGGGGGGTGAGACTACCACACAAACACGAATATAAGCCTCTTTAAATAAAAGACCAGACAAGCAAAAAAATACCTTCTTATCTCTATTTAGACTTCCAGTATTACCAGCAAAATGGAACAACTCCTTAAGACTCTTGTATGTGGGGGTGGCTGCCAGAACCCCTGGATCATGTCTATATTGCACTAAATCTGCTCAAAGACTCCATGAAATTCTTTGCGCACGAACTATATGCCTTGATCCATATCTCCAGTGAAACTGTGTTTGACATCAGTTTCAAAACTAACAAAGACTTAGAAAGGTTCTGGTCAAAATATCATTCGTTAAAGAAAACTGCACTTTGGACTCCATTCCAGGCCAAACCACTAAATAAGCCAGCATGCAAGACAATATCCATCTTGTTTAGGAATGAGGGGGTAGACTTCCAGATGTTTTGTACTGGTTAAAAATGAAATGCATTTTGATTGGGGATCCAGATGTGATTCTGGATACTGAGAACATTTGGACAGGGGGATAGAAAGTAAAAGTTCTACTGAAATCAGATGACAAGGGTATTATGCACCTGCCTAACTCCTTTTTTTTAGGTTAGGATAGGGGATACTGTTTTACCCCGGCCAGCCAAAGGCCTGCTATAGGTGTGGGTATCCTACACATTTAAGTAGTGTATGTGACACGTCAAGTGTAACCTGTGTGGGGAGCTAGGCCATATCAGTACTACTTGTCTTAATGAGTGTAAATGTAATCTCTGTAATGAAATAGGACACACATTCCAAAAATGTTCATGGGGCTGCCCATAATCAGGAACACCTTGATGGGGGGGCAGACTAGCAGTTCATTATTTTTCAAGCCCAAAAAGCCAGATTTAGAGCAAGAACAAAAATGATACAGATTGACCCTGGCCTGGCTGAACCTTCTACCTCCAGCTCTGTACCCCATGAGACAACTAGGACCCCAGATGAGGGTGTCCAAGGGGGCCTTCCTCCTACTATAATGATTCCCACAGAGGACAGACAAATAGCTCCTGAGTCCTGCTTACAGACAAATGAAGGAATGTCCCCATCCCAGAACCGAGGCAGATGGGCTATAGACGCTCTACACGATCAAAACTAAAAGTGTGCCTCCCACACAAAGGCAGTCATGACTTCCCCAATACCAACTTCAAACCCATACAAAATATTACAAGACTCATCAGGGGGATCTGGAGACAAATACAATTCCTCCTAGATCCCTTCCTCCCATCCAGAAGGCACAACAGACACAGAAGTCTGTTCTAAGGGAAGAGGGGCACAAAAGTGGAAAGCTGGAACTAAAACTAAGGGAGCCAGAGGAACAGGGAAGAAAAAATGATATCTGCAGAGAAAAGGAACTAGTCTGTCCACACAAACAAATAAATGGTACACCCCTTCCTTGATTGCCGCACTATAAATGTGAACAATGTAAAAAGGATTGAGAAGAGGAATCTAGTGTTTACCTTTCTCACAACTCTAAATGCAGGAATTATCTTCTTACAAGATATAAGACTCCATACCGGATTAGAAATTAAACAAGCCCAGAGACAATGGCTTTGTGGACCCTCATTCTGATCCATAGGCCTGATCCCTGTTCGGGGGTTGGTATTTTAGTGCACGGAATTGATTTTAAGCTCTTAAAATTATATGATATAGTTCCGGGACATGCACTCATACTAGATGCATTAATATTTCAAAAAACCCACCATTTTATAAATATATATGGACCCCAAACTAAGACAGGAAGAAACAAGAACCTATCCTTAATCCAACCATATCTATATACTTTGAAACTGCTCATATTTGTGGGGGACTTTAACTGTGGGCTGAGCCTTAAGGACAAGAGCTTTTATGCAACAATAAAGAAAATGTACTGTGATTCTCGATCTCTGAACAGAATCATAAGCATGGCACAACTATGGGATGCATATTTTGAAATAAAGAAAAAACACTCCCTGCCATTTCAAAAAGGAGTATTGGCAACTTGTATTGACTATGTTTTTGTATCAAAGAATATGCAAATTGCAAATGTGGCAGTTAGCTCCATGGTGTTCACAGATCACAGAAGGGTCTCCATCTCCATAGAGAATAACCCCCTGCTTTTCAATGGTCCAGGGTTATTGGAAATTTAACACCTCTTTGATTGCAGATCAGGAACTACAAAATGTATTAAGCCATTTCCTAACTGCTTGGAAATAAGTTTTTATTTATTATGAAAATAAGATAAATTGGTGGGAAGAAACTAAAGCAGATCTAATACAAGTATTAAAACGATATAGCAAAAATAAGAGTAATTTGGTATATCTGACATACTTACAACAACGACACCATTTGCAAAACCTGCTCTCAATAATATAGACAACAGGACAAGACTTGATTCATCAGGTCCAGTTAATCCAAAATGAAATGAAATGAAAAACTATTTAAAACAAAAATCTACCCAAATGTATAACCACCACAAATTTCAAACACAAGGGTCTACCAAGGAAATGTGTCCATTCAGTTATAGTTCTAACCAAAGGGAGAAAAAACTGATGTCTGAATTAATTGATAAATCTGGAATAGCACAAAATTCTACTGGGAAGATGTTACACATTGCAACTGATTATTCCTGTGAGCTATTTTTGGAAATTTTCTCAGACACCCAGGAGATTCAAAAGTACCTACAAGATATACAAATCCCCACAGACCCCCACCCCAGATACTGAATGAAGTGGGACTGCCAATCACAAAGGAAGAAGTAATGGAAGGTATTCAGCACCTTAAAAATAACATTTCCCCAGATCCAGATGGACTCCCTAATGAAGTATACAAGGTATTGGGGGAACACCTAAGTACAGAACTAATGGAAGTATATAATACAATGCTTGATTCAGGGACTATCCCACTGAACTTTAACAAAGGGACTTTGATTTATCTACACAAACAGGATGAGAAACAGGACCTGATCAATTGGAGGCCCATCTGCAAGTTAAATGCAGACTTTAAAATATTAACTAGAATATTGACAAAATGATTAACTAAAATGGCAGAGTGTGTTATTGCCTTAAATCAGTCATGTGCCATACCACAAAGATATATCCGGGATCATTTAACTCTATTAAGAGAGACTTTTGTGCAGGGTGAATCAAACATGGTGTCGGGTTATGTGGTTTCGCTGGATCAAAGGAAGGACTTTGACTCAATTTGTCATAAATATTAGTGGGAAGTGCTTAAACATTATAAAGTTCCAATGGGGTGGTAAATTGGGTTAAGGCCATATATAGAACTGCTACAGTGATGCCAGTAATACATGGGAAAGTTGGTCCTATGGTGCCAATTAAAAGGGGAGTGAGACATGTGTTTTTTATTGACCCTGTGTTGCAGAAAATAAGCAGTACACAAGCTATCAAGCCCATAGTTGGTCCAAATATTCAGAATAGTGTAAAAGTATTAGCTTATGCAGATGATTTATGCATACTAGTTGTAGATAGACAATCAGTCTGTACAGCTGTCCTAGAATACTCCTTTTTTGGGACGGTCTCAGGCGCCTCCCTAAACCTCAAGAAATGTTGTGGGAAAAGGTTAGGAACCCACACCAAAGAAGGAAATACCATAGGAGCTATACAATTAACTACAAACCTAATTTCAATTTTAGGGGTTAAATTTGGGGCCCCGGATATTGACCCAGTGAACTGAGAAGAGAAGTTAGAAATTGGGAAGAAAAAAGTTGAGCAGTGGAATGGGGTAAAATGGGGAAAAAGAAAAGGGTACATTTAGGAAAAATGTTCCTAATCCCAGTATTTCTATACTTAAGTTGAGTATTTCCACCCCTTAAAAAAGTGGAAACTCCCCTATTGATCATTTTTTTCCAAGCAATATGGGGAAGTAGGCTCAACCCAATAAAAAAGAACATCTTATACCTACCAATTAGAGAAGGGGGGGCTGGACATTGTTAACCCCATAATATTTTTCAATTCTATATTTATAATGGCAAATCTGAAACTGCTACTAGCTAATGTTGGGAAGGGGTGGGAACCATGGTTATATGGGAATTGTAAAAGTTGGTTCCACAGTTGGGAACAATGCTTACCCCGGGTCATGAAATGATCAAGACACCTACAATATCTGGGAGAAACCTTTCTATGACTTAAACAGTGGCAGATAACACCCTCACAAATCATGTTAGCTTCCATGCACAAAAGCCTGTATAAAGTTTGTTAACCACAGTGTATGGTGTGGCAAAGCCTTTGGAGAAATGCCTAGATATATTTTTGCCATCACTAAAAAGACTATTAAATAAAAGCAGGATCTCAGCCCACATATGGGATTTTCACTGGTTATCCTGTCATGGAAGGATAAATGTAAAAAGCAATCAAAAACACAAGCAAATGGGTAAGCGTATATGTAGCAGGTTAAAATGTATTAATAAAGAGGAAACAGTTACACATCTCCTTGTTCAATATTCCTTTATTAAAGGGTTTTGAGTACATGTAGCAAACCTATGGGGAGAACCCATGCTGGGCAGAATAAAATATGAGAATATTATGTATGGACATGTCTCAACAGGTTGGAGAAAATGGAACCAAAGTACCCTTGACTTACTGTTTATGATTGTCAAATGGAACATATGGATGGCCAGATGCTTTTTTACACTCCAGCAGAAAGACTGTTCCTATACTGAACTATGTAACAAAATTACAAAAGATCTACAAGCTGTATATAGTAAAGCTAGTGTTCAGCTTCCTCAGGAAAAGATATGAGAATTGTGGAAAAATATGCCTTGGATTACTAATATAGATACTGTGGAAGTGGGTTAAATGAACTCAATAGTAGATAAAGGGGAATAAAATGATATTGCAAAGTATAGACAAGTTTGGAATAAGAAGGGGAAGTAAGGTGTTGGTGGTGGTAAAATTGTAAATAATGTTGTTTGTATGTTTCACGATATTTGTTCTTAATAAAATTTTCCCCTAATCTTTCGAGAAGTGCCATGGGATCTTTAACATCAACCTGAACTACCACCAGAACAGGCAGATGGGACCTCGGCTTAACGTCTTATCCAAAAGACGGCACCTCAGGAGTGCAGCACCCCCCCTCATGCTACACTGCAATATTAGTATTGGGATATTAACCCAAGTGCCTGGTGTGGGGATAGAACCCACAGCCCTCTGATCTCCTGGCCTCAGAGGTTAGTGTGCTGCCTGCTGCACCACTGACACTGATATCTGTTGTTAGAACTAATCTTGGAGTCCAACAGGGATGTATTCTTGCCCCCACATTATTAAATTTGTATATCAATACTATAATAGAATGGTTGGGTCTTCCTGAATTTCCTTTTTGAAGTGTATCAAATAGGAAGGTAAGATGCTTAACTTACGCAGATGATATAGTACTGATTTCTATATCATCACTTGGCCTACAAAGGACAATTAATCATTTTGTTGTGTTATGGAAGGATAGCAGATTGATTTATAATACAGATAAAACCAAGTTAATAGTTTTTGGCAGTAAAAATAGATGGACTCCAAGGCTATTTATGGAAAATTCAAAGATTGAAACTTAAAATTATTATGATTATCTGGGAGTAAAATTCTAGGACAAGTTTTGCTGGAATAGGCATCTTTCACTGATTGAAGCCAAGTTAAAAATGGTATTTAATGAATTTAAAAAATGTAATTTTAGGTTGGAAAAAGGTACAGTTCAGGGTATACTCAGAGTTATTAATGCCACAATGAAAACTAGTGCGTTATGTGCAGTTGAAATCTGGGCCTTCTCTAATATAAAATCTCTGGAGATTGTATTAAATAAGATAATCCACTATGTATTGAATGTTCCTCAGTCAGTTTCTGCAGAGGTTTTAAGACTGGAAATCTGTCAATTCTCAATCTCTACCCTTGTCACAGAGAGGAGTCTGATTTTTCTTCCTAATCTTTTCCAACTGCCTGAGGATAGGCTCCCTAGGCAATGTTTGGAAGAAGAAACACAAATATGTGAGGAAAGGTTTCACTTGTCCAATGGTTAAAACTATTAAAGCGAACTTATTTCTGCTGGGTTTGGGACAATTAGTATATGAAATTTATTAAAGACCAAATGTTGAAGTTATTTCTCAAATAAAGAAAAGGGTTAGAGATACAGTTATTTCCAGGGACTTTCTTCGGGTTATTTCTCTTCAAAATTTCAAAGGGTATAAGCAGCTTAAAACTGCACACTACATTGAATCTTACTTAACCTGTCTATCCAATCCCTTTACATTGGAAACTTCTTACTAGGTTCAGAATGGAACTTTATGATGCAAATTACATACATTTCAAATAGAGATGAACTAGTATTAAAACTCCCCACTGTAAATGTGGGATGAAGGTTGAAGATGACCTTAAGCATATTAGGTTTATACACCACTTGTAGTCAAAGAAAAGGGCGATTGGTTAGCCCTATACTTGCTGACCTCAGTCTTCCCTTTGATCAGTCAATCGCTGTGTTGTACAATACTCAAGATGTGTCAATTGTATGGAGGTTATCTGGCTTTTTGTCATCTTTGAAACTGTAAATAATAATACTTTAGATAATTATGTTCTGTAGGAGACATAGGAGGCTTACTTCTTTTTTTGCCACAAATTGGCTTTTTTCCCAGTATTTTATAGGTTTTTGATTTTGGAATTTTGGGATTATGGGCATGATACTTGTATGGGGGTGTAGGTAACCAGGCCTGAACCCATCCAAGGTTGGTTTACTCCTGTTTCGGGATTGCTAAAAAATGCTGCTTACTCTGTCCCCTTATTTCCTTCTTTTTTCTAATTATCATATTGGTATACTTAGATCATTTGTGGCATTTATGGATACATGCTTACATTTTCAGATGTTGTTGTATATGACTGAGATTTGCCTTTTTCTGTGAATTTTATGTCTAGTTGATTAGTCACACATTATGGCAGACTTTCGTGTTTCTCTTATCTTTATGCCATTATCATATATACCTTTAAAAAAAATGATCTAAAATTACATTATACAATGGCAAGAAAGAATCTTGGTCTCTGATTGGTCAGTCTGGGACTGGACCCAAGATGTTATCCCAGCACAACATCATGGGTCTAGTCTCAGCCTCACTGTGAACCTGTAGATGACCATTATGATATACTCTTTTTTTGCATCTTCTCTTAAGAAACAAAAATATTCTTCCACACTAACAAAAACATTCTTTAAAATGCTTTTTTTTAGTCTGTATTACAACAAGCCATTGTATAATAGCAATAATGCCCTCCAGGGTGTGTATTGTGCTGGGATAACTTCACGCCTCAGGTATTGGATTCACTTGGCCTACGGCCTCATGCTCAACCACCTGAGGTGTGACGTTATCCCAGCACAACACAAAACCTTTTGGGCATTATTGCTTAATTTACCTATACCCTGATTGTAGTTTTGCTGATCTTTCTGCATAGTCAGATTATTTGAGGTTATATTCTAATTAGTACTGGACTTGAGAGTTTGCGTATTTGAGTGGTCCTTAGAGATAATTTGTTATATAAACAGGACCTATTGCTCATTCTATAATGTCTTGTGATGAGATATTACATGTATTTTACAACTTTTAATGTAACTGTACAAGTTCATGCTATTTATGAAACTTGTATTTTAAATGTTAATTTTCTTGTAAACCCCAAAAGCTGAATAATAAACTTGAAAATTGAACTTGAACTCATCCATGAGGCATTCAACCATCTTTATAAAATCTGCCCTCCTGAAATGTAGGACTCTCTCCTTTGCGTGATTTGAGTCTGCAACTGTCCTTATATGGAACCATACCATACAGTGATAATTGGTCCCTAGGTGGTCTCAAACCTTGATGTACCCAACACTGTCCATGTTAATAAGTACTTGGTCCAGTATTTCCCCATCACATGTGGGTTCACTGACTAGCTGTCTAAAGACTGCCCGTTGCAATGAGTCCAGGATATTCCTGCTTCTATTTGAAGCCAACTCTGGGATACTCCAGTCTACATCCAGAATACTGGAATCCCCCACCAGTAGCACCTCTCCCCTTTTCTGCCATCTTGCCAGTGGCTTCAACCAATACCTTATCAAACTCCTCCCCCTGTGCTGGAAGTCTGTAGATCACAACGGTGAAAACAGTGGCTCCATTCACTTTTTAATAGGTGACCCACACTACCACAGCCTCCACCTGTATTCCATGTACCTCTGTTGGGTTTATGCTTTGCTATACATACAGGGTTATATTATTTATTTATGTATGTATGTATGTATGTATGTATGTATGTATGTATCTATCTATCTATCTATCTATCTATCTGTCTATTTATTAGCATCATGCATTAATACCTTTGAGCTAACAGCTAATTTACAGAGGTTCCATAACACAGGAAAAAATATACACACAATACAAAGTTAAAATGATATGTTAATTGTTACATGAAAAACAGTAAGTTACAATCTATTATTCATATAATGCATACAAACTAACCAGCTTTCAACGACATGGGTTACAGGTAGGAGAAAGAAGAGTGGGGAGTAAAATGGATGGAGGAGAGCTGAATGTAACAGAGAGGTACAGTACTATGAGAGAACAGCAGGTAATGGGATAATTTAGAACTGAATACAGTGGAAAGGGAGTTAGGAGGTATGTAGAGGAGCAACCCAGAGGTCCTTGTCAGAGCATTTGGAGGATAAGGGAGTGGACCCAGGGAGGAGGTAGGGAAGGGGTAGATTGTGGAAAATGTTACATTAAGCACTGCTGGGGGGTGGTTAACAAAAACCAGGAGGGAGGTTGGGGAGCAGGGAGTGTGGTGTGAGTGGCAGACAGGGTGAGATTAGAGTGGTGGGGAATAACTAAGTGCTGCAGTCAAAATGGTTAAAGGCAGGACACCACTGCAAACATGCTACTGTATGTCATCTATTGACTGTAGTTTTTGTCTGCATACAGGTCATGCACTACTAGACTCTAAACTGATGCTATATAATGACTGCAGTGTCTGTCTGTCTGTCTGTCTAAAATATCTCCCTCTCTGTATTCAGGTCTCTGCTTCATGTTTGGTGACAAGCGGTGTGGCTGCCACTCTAATGTTTCCTTCATCCTGTCAATAGATGCTTATTTTCCCCATATGCAGCTCCTCCATGTGCTGGTCTCTCATTGATCTTCATTCCCCTTTGAATCTAACATGGCAAGGTGCAGCATTTCAACAATACTTGTGGATCCTGATCTAACTAAACTTGCTGTTCTGTGAATCATATCATGCCCACACTACACATACTGTGTTCTTCCACCTGTAAATGTACAGAAGCCTCCACACCAGGGATAAAAAAAAAAAAGTAAAGATTGCAGGCCCAACATATGTTTGTTACTGCTGCCTTGCCACTAAATTGTTCTACTTTTATTCAGTACTTACTGATTACACTTTGTATGTATGCATTTCTCTTTGGAGAAAATGTTGTATTCAAACATGCTTTATAATTCAGCAGAGAGTGGGGACATAATATTGTGGCTATTATGTTGGGGGAAGGAAACAGGGATGGGGGACCCAAACTGTATAACAAAACACTCTACAATACAAATGCCTGAATTCACAAAATTAACAAATGTAATCCTTACTAAATATATATAATTACTGGTGACCCTCTTTATCAACCCAAATTCAAATACCTTTGAAACACTGTAATGACCCAAAAATGGATTATTACGGCATTCTGAAAACAATTAACTTTCATTGTCCTTGAGTGCCCTTTCACTTTCCTGGCAACATTGCGTGACTGAGTGGTGCTCGTTCAGGGAAAAAAAATTGCTGAAAATGTAGACAAACTGCAGTGCTTTGTTTAAAAATCCTGTCCGTTGTAGCAGTTCACCTAATTTTTCTTATTTTTTTGCATTAAAGCCACTGAGTATAGACTGAGGAGAGTGAGCGACTTTGTGGCTTCAGAAGACAAGATTCAAGCGTAAGTGAATGTTGCTATAGCTGAACGAATACCATTGGGTCACGCTTCACTAAGGGACCCTAGTTAATCGCTAATGGGCTACAGAAAGGAAACCAATTGTCTCGGGCAGTAAGTCTTTGCACTGATAATTATAAAAAATGAAGTCTAGGTAGATGTGTGTTCATTATGTTTTTTTACACACCCTCATTGAGTGATCAGCTCATAAACCTCTCAAGCTTCACTCTCAAGGTTTATGGCTTATCACTTACCTCGGGTGTGTAAAAACATATCATAACACACACCTTCCTAGCCATTATTCTCTGTATAAAACTGTTACTATCTTAAAACTAGCCTTGTTACAAGCCAAATCTTTTTCTTCGTAAGGCATGGGATTCCAGTGGGGACTATCTTCTCACATATTTGTAAATTGTATGTTTGCCTCCGTCTTTGCAGGTGTAGATATGTAGATTTACATATAGATAGAGACAGATAGATAGATAGATAGATAGATAGATAGATAGATAGATAGATAGATAGATAGACAGACAGATAGATAGATAGATAGATAGATAGATAGATAGATAGATAGATAGATAGACAGACAGACATACAGAGAAGCAGACAGCTAAACAGATATGGAAATATGCTGGATACAAAAGCACCCCTGAATAGGGGTAAATTGGTGATGTGCTGTTCCTTGGGGCTGCATGGTTCCTCAAGGTAGTTTTGGTGTACTCTACCTTGGCACCCTCCCACAAAGGTTGACATATAAGTAAATTTACATACCATAATACCATGCCAAACTTATGGTACACCTATGATACATTAAGCAATCATTCAAACCACACCACTCAATCAACAAGAATCTAAGGAGATTTTTATCCTAAATTTGATGTTCCTTGCTTATGAGGCTTTCTGCTTAAACCCTGTCTGATGCCTAAATGTAGTTTTTGAAAAGGATGTTTAATAGTAAATGCACATTTATTTGTATTGACAGTTACCTGCTGCCAACAGTTTTTCGGCCATGCAATTTCTGGTGTCCGTGGACCTGCTCCCATACCCTGTCATATGCCAGCAGTCAATGGCATCCAGTGGGACCTCCTCCCTCTGCCCACCCCATGCCATGTAGTCCCTGACACTCATTTATATCACCTCCCAAAATGTTTCCACATGCCACACAATCCCAGACATCAAGTGGCACAACATTCTTCAGACTTCCCAAACCCAAACAGTCCCTGGCAAACAAACACTACACTCCTCATTCTGTTCCATTCTAAGAAATCCCTGGCATTCAGTGACACCGTCTCCCTCAACATGCCCTAATCCAAAGGGCTATGGGCATCCAGAGGCACTACTGCCTCATTCTGTCCCAAGTCAAGCAATACTGGTGTCCAGGGGTACCACACTCTCACCCTGGCCCAATTCAAACAGTTCCTGGCATCCAGTGACACTCTATCCTTTAACCTGCTCCAAGTCAAACAATCCCATGACCTCCCACCCTGCCTCAATCCAAGACCTATCTGTCATCTAGTGGCACCCTCTCCTTCAATATTCCCCAATCCAAGCAATCCCTGGTGTCTGCCACCACACCCATAACATGGGCCAATCCAAATGACCCCAGGCATCCAGTGAGCTTCCTATCTTACCCTGCTCCAAGTAAAACAGTTCCTGTCTTCAACTGGAAAACTCTCCCTAGTCCTTACTCCCTGGCATCCCCAGTGGCACCCCCTCCCTCACCTTAGCACAATCCAAGTAGCCCCTGGCATCCAATGGCACCCTCACTCAATTCACCCCATTCCAGGCAGTCCTTGGATTCCAGTGGCACCCCATCCATTCTTGTGGCCCAATCCAAGCAATCCATACTGTTGACTGGCAAGGTCTTTCCTTCACCTTGTCTAAAGTTAAACAATCTCTAGTGCTCAGCTGCATCTCCTAACTCACTCTACTTCAAGTCAAAAAATACCTGGTATTCAGTGGCACCCCTTCCCTTACTCTGCCCCGACCACTTGAAACTTATTGCTCCCTGCCACATAGAACACATAATTGCAAACTGGGATTGATGAAGAATATGCACACTCCCTGTATTATCAGTTGTGGTTTGTAATAACATATTCCAGAGGCCAAGTTAAGGTTTTTTTTGCCAGCTGCCATCAGGGGAGCTTCTGCAGTAATGGAGAGCCACCAGGTGAAGGGTTCTTATGGCTCCAGTAATCTTCAAGGGTGCTGGCACAGAGAATGGGCTGCAAATGTTGGCAGTCATTTTTTGGGGGAGGGGTACTTTCTCCAACACCAACAAAGGATACTCCGGGTCAATGAATCAATAGGTGTGTTTGGAGGTATTTTTTCCAAACATTGGGAATGGGCTCCCAGTGTCAGCAGATAATTAGGAGAGCTTATATTATTTTTTTATGACAACCAGGAAGGATGTCTGGTGTTACCAGGTGTTTCTCAGTATGTGTGTGTGTGGGGGGGGTACTGTCATGTCTTCCAACACTGACAATTGGCTACCTGTGTCACCAGGTGTTTTACAGGGATGTTAATCTTTAAGACAGCTCCTTGTGTCAGCAGGTATTTTTTTTTTTTGCAGGTTTATGGAAACAATTCAGCATGTCTCACAGCTTATTAACTTCTTTTTGAATATCTCAATCATTTATATTTGCAGTATGTGCATACTGGTGATTGATCCAGTAGTACTATTCCACTGTTGCACAGATATTGCTCTTAACAGCAATGTTCATTAGATGTGCATTGAGGACTCTTCCATCATCATCATCGTCTGCATGCTATGACATGGCTAGGCTCTGCTAACATATCTTCCACATGTACAGATCATGAACACGTATTTATTTATTTGTTTTTTATTAACCGGCTAGGGTACACTGGGCAACTCAATGCCCATTTTCAGGTATGACCTGGGTCAAACCACAGGTTTACCCATTTGGAAGAAATATCTCAAGTATGAGCTATCAGTTGATACAGTAATGACCTTCAAGCTCACATCAGGCTCAACAAGTATTCTGAAGAAAAAAGAGTGATATGGTATTTACAATGTGCCTGTAGGAGGGAGAATCTCAATAGAACAAAGGTTTTATATCCACCCTAAGTCTTTCTTTAGGTATTTACAGCACAATATACACATCAACAGGCTGTTGCCTGGGACAATGACAGCTGAACTGAATTTATGGCATTATAGTCATGTGTGTACTTCCATAGTGGATACACAATGACAGAAGAAGTAGCAGTTGGGATTGGAGAAGCATAGAGGTGTGTACTCACACTTTCTTAGATTTCCAAGGGATAAAGAAGTTAAACAGTGTTTTCCACTGTTTAATTAAGAATCTTTCAATGGTTGAATAATGCATACTGAGTTCTTGGGAACCCCAAATGTTATCACTCACCAAGTCTTCATGAGAAAGCACTTGCAGAGTCCGATGGCTTACTGGGATGGATATTGAATGTTACTAGGGGGAAGATTCCATTGATAACTGGCAAAGACTGCATTGGCAAATAGGGAATATTGCATTGTTTGCTGAGGGGTTGCTTCAATGAATGAGCAATATGCATCAGGAGACAACTGCACATTCCAGTATCTGTACCTTGGAAAGTCAGATTAAGTGATGTTAATGGATGCTAGCTCGGTAAAAGGGTTGCTAGATTTGGTGACAGTGGGAGAGACTGAACTGGGAGCTACATAAAGAGTGCATCAGGTGAATTGTCAGGGAGGGAGCTAGCATGGAGACAGTAAAGGAGGAGTTAAGGAATTGGGTTGGCTACTTGGGGAGGTGGCAAACTCTAACATTTTCAGAGGTACTGTCCATTCTTGGATGGGGGAAGGTGAGAAACCAGTGCATCAGGGCTGTAATAATTGGTTGGAAGGTTACTGCAGAGAAAAGGGCTTTGGCTACATTTGAGACCGGGGGAACTACCTGGAGGGATAAACACCTGTACAAGCATGATGGCCTGCATTCTTTCAGTGAAGGAACTACAGTCCTCAATGAATGGTTTAAATGCTTCCTTAGTGAGCATTTAAACTAGCTGAGGTGGTAGGCACCAGGTGCTGGAAGACTCAGACAGCCTATCCCCACAGGTTACAAGAGACAGACCAGAGGACCAGGAATGAAGGTATTTGGCAGATGCACCTAATATAATGGCAATGGACACAGCAGGAATGGGAAATCAGCACATCAATGACACTAGAAATGATGGGAAGAGACCAGAGCACAAATACAGAAATGGGGAAGGGGGGGCAGCAATACATGGAAAATCATCCACACAAATGTCCACAGTCTAGAAAACAAAATCCCAGAACAATTGGTTGTAATAACAAAGGAGGACCTAGACATAGTGGCTGTGGCACATGGACAGCTGGTTCTGATTTCAATATGATATTTTTTCTATAATATAAAATAAGTAAGGTAGTGTCTGTCAGGAGAAAATGCTGTCTTGCTGAAATTGACACATCAAGCCCCCCCCCAAGGATAAGTTCAAAGGACAGGAGGCAGCTTAAACTGCAGATATCTGAAATGCAATTACTTTGTTAAGTTTTCTTTGAAGCCCAGGATATAAAATATCCATTCATGATGTCCTCAGGGAAATCCTTTGATTTACATTAGGTGTCATGAAGGAATAAAGGAAGGAGAATATGCATGTGTTGGGATGTCTCCCAAGATAGCCAGTGATTACATCAAATAGACTTTGATGTCTGTGTGAAGCAGGTCCCAGACTAAATGAGGAAGTCCAATATGCATTTGTTTGGACCGTCATCCCAGGAAGCCCGGAATTACATCAAAGTGCCTTTGATGTCTGTGTGAAGCAGATCACAGACCGATTTTGGCAAGTCACAGGAAGAGAGGAGATTAATTTATGTCACTTATTATTTTTTTTAAATATCTTAGTAGGACATCCTGTGTTATAAAAAATAAATGTTAATCTACCAAGGTGGAGTTAGGTGACCTCAGAGAGAAGGCCGGCTCAAGACTGCTTTTAAATATACTGAGCAGACCTTACACAGAGACATTCACTTCTGACTGAGAGAGAGAGGAACATCAAAGCACTGAAAGATTAAGAAAGTAAGAATACAATTAGCTAAGACCAGTCTGAGTGTATGGATTGTAGGAATTTGCACTTTTAAACCTGTTTTGTTTTTAAGACTGTATGCGAGGGGATATCTTGCTCTGTATTTTACTGTTTTCCTATTTTACCTATTTTATGGTAAAGATACATATTTTAAAAACAGAAACTGCCTGGTGTGCCTTGAAACTTCTTTTTGTATAAGTGAAGCTTAGATGGTTATAGTTGCCACTGTACATGAGCTTACTGTGGTGCCAAACTGGGAACAGATAAGTGTTCTCTAGGTCTTGCATAGAGTTCTATGGGTTCATTTTGTAATACCTGGTTAGGTGCCCATAGGCAAAGATATCTGGCCCTCCGAATATAGAATTGTCTAAGCCTGACAATTGGGTACACTAACAAGAGGTTATCAGTTTGAATCCCTTCAGAACTTGGGACTAAGGTGACTGGAACCCACAAAACAGACAAAAGGGTTACCTTGTTCTGTTAACTGTTCACAATTCTATGCTCAGAGGTTGGCAATTTGGGAGTAGAAGGCTGACCTGCTGAGTGGGGTTGTGACAGATTGGTGGCTGCAGTGGGATGGTCACCAGTATCCTGAATCTGGAAGTACTCAGGCTGCAAATTGAGTTGCAGAGGATGGAGCTGGAGCTCCAGGAGAAGACAGAGTGAGAGAAACAAGAGGCAGACCATGAGGCAGAGTGAGAATGCCGAGACGCAGAACTTGAGGAGCGTGAGTGCCAGTGAGTTGCAGAGAAGAAGAGGGAGTGAGAACACTGAGATGCAGACCGTGAGGAGTAGGAACGCCAGATGCAACATGAACTAGAGAAGATACGACTCTGACCAGTGGCACCAGAGCAGGTAAGTGGCTTGGGTTTAACTGGAACTGCAGGACTGGGTTACAATTTGAATTCCAAATTAATAGCTGAGTTTAAAGAAGGGGAGGATATGGATGCCTTTTTAAATTCTTTTGAAAAAGTTTGTATTCAGGCTAAAATTCCTAGAGAGTCCTGGAGCTTCCAGCTATCCCAGCTACTTACCAGGAAAGCTTGGGATGCATTAGGTCAAATGGACAATGAGAAGAGTAATAATTACAGCAAACTAAAAGCTGCACTGTTAAAAAAGTTTGAATTAACTGCTGAATCATACAGAGCTAAATTCTGTAAGCTCAGGAGAAGCCCTGATATGAGCTATGAGGAGCTAGCCATGAAACAATGTCAGTTTTTAAAATGTTGGTAGGAAGGAATTGAAGCAAACTCAGCTGATAAAATTGAAAATGTGATTTTATTAGAACAGTTTTATTGGGCATGCCCAGCAGAGCTAAAAACCTGGCTAGAGGACCGAGATCCCAAAACAGTGCAAGAGGCTGCAGAACTCTTGGACCACTATGCCAAGAGCAGACCTGCTCTGAGAGCAAATGGGGCAGGCGTGGCAGCACAGAAAGGGAAAAGCGCACCTTCAGGGCAGCTAAAACCTTCACTGCCTCCACCAAAACCAGTAAGCCCCAGGTTTCAGAGAAAAGATTTCTCTGAGAGAAGAAATGAATGCTGGTTGTATAAAGAAACTGGGCATATTGCCAGACAGTGTCCCAAAAAAGACGAGCAATGATACAGGACGGGGGATAGAAAAGAAGAAGGTTGTTTGTGTGTCCCTGGAAGCATGCCAGTGAACATGAGGGAACACATGCACCCAGTCATGGTGAATGGTATACAGACGCAGGTGTTAAGGGACACAGGAGAATCCCTGACATTGGTGGAAGGGAATCTGGTACAGCCTGGTCAGCTTATACCCAACAAATACATCATTGTACAGGACTTTGTGGGTGGGGAGAAAACATTGACCCTCGCTAGTGTTCTCCTAGACTGGGGTGAAACAGGGGGAACTATGCAACAGGTGGCTGTAGCCAAAACATTAGCAGTGGATGTGATCCTGGGTAACAATCTCCAGCAGGGGGATGATATGTGCAGTTACCCATAGCCAAACAGCAAGGGAAAATTTTAGTTCCCTGAACCCCACAGAAACCAGGGTGGAAACAACTGAGAGGCTGGCTCCCCAGCCTGTGTCTCTAGATGGGGAGACTGATAAAAAGGGGGTAGAAATTTCCCCAGTAACAAGTAACCACACAGCTACAGAGGGTTACTCCAAAAAGGGAGGGGGTGACCCCTTGTCAGAGGGTTGGGATTGACAGTGATCCTGAGGGCCTTGATGCTAGTGCTAGAGACCCTAGTTTAGTAACTGAAGTGGGCCTGTCCCATGCCTTGGGACTGTGTGAGGAGTTTGCAGCTGCTCAGAGGAGTGACCCTAGTTTAGAGAAGATGAGGGCTTGGGCAGACTATGACAGAGCACAGGGAAGTGACAGCAGACATAAGGTTTATTGGGAAAGTGGACTTATGTATACTCAGTCAGTACAGACAGAGGGAGGGATGCTAGGCAGGCAGCTTGTCATTCCCCAGGGGTATCATGAGCAGTTGCTCAAAGTTGCACACGATATTCCAATGTCTGGTCATCTGGGAATCATGCGCACTATGCAGTGGTTGGCCCAGAATGTCTACTAGCATAACTTCACCCAGTAGGTGAAGAAGTATTGCAGGTCTTGTCACCAGTACCAAAAAATAGGGAAGGCAGGCAAGAAAACCCAAAGTCGCCCTGATTCCATTGCCCATAGTGGAGGAGCCATTCCAGAGGGTGGGAATGGATATCGTGGGCCCTTTAAATACCCCCAGTTCCTCAGGGAAGAGATTCATCCTGACTGTAGTGGATTATGACACCTGGTACCCAGAGGCAGTAGCACTATCCTCTGTGAGGACAGACAAAGTGGCAGATGCCTTACTTGGGATTTTCTCCCATGTTGGGTTTCCAAAGGAGGTAATCACTGATCGAGGGGGTTCCTTCATGTCGGACCTGATGAAATATTTATGGGAGAAGTGTGGGGTGGTGTAGAGATGGACAACACCGTATCACCCTCAAGCCGATGGGCTTGTGGAACAATTCAATGATACCCTAAAATCAATGCTCCGGGGGGTTGCTGAACAGCATGGGAGGGACTGGAAGAAATACCTTCCCCATCTGTTGTTTGCATACAGAGAGGTGCCCCAAGAGTCGATAGGATTTTCCCCTTCGAACTCTTGTATGGGCACTGGGTACGTGAGCCCCTAGACTTAATCCGGGAGGACTTGGAAGGCAAGCAGACCACCCAGGGAACTCCCATTGTGGATTACATCCTTAGGTTTAGGGAAAGGCTGAAGGAACTTATGGGGACAGCCCACAGCAACCTGGCAGCTGCTCAACAGAAACAAAAAGTCTGGTATGACTGCAGAGCCAGAGCTCGCTCGTACATGGTGGGTCAGGAAGTCATGGTCCTCATTCTGGTCTGGAAAGACAAGCTGCAGGCTGAGTGAGCAGGACCATACAAAGTGGTTAGGAAGGTAAATGATGTGAACTACATTGTGGAGTTACCTGACCATAAACAGACAGAAAGGATGTACCATGTCAACATGATGAAGCCATATGCAAAGAGGGCTGCTATGGTGTTTGCAGTGTGTAGTCATGGGGAGGGGATGGGCAAAGGAGACCCCCTTCTGGAATTACTGGAAGAGAGTAAGCGGGAGTCCTCTGTGGAGGCAGTAAAATTGTCTTCCCAGCTGACCCTGGGTCAGATCCAGGAAGTAAGGGAGGTTTTAGAAGATTGTGCCCCCTTGTTTAGTGCCAAGCCTGGACTAACCTCCTTAGCAACACATGATGTGGAGACAGGAACACAGATGCCCATATGGCGGACAGCATATCAGGTGTCAGAGGCTGTCCAAAAGTACATTAGGAGGGAAGTGGAGGAGATGCTGGATTTAGGGGTAATCCAGTATCCCACAGTCCCTGGGCCTCACCTGTAGTTCTTGTACCCAAGCCAGAAGGCTCAACTCATTTCTGTGTAGACTATTGTGGACTGAATGCAGTCACAAAGTCAGATGCCCACCATTTGCCCCGAACTGACCAACTCCTGGACAAGTTGGGAGGGGCTACCTACCTTATGACCATTGACCTGACAAAAGGGTATTGGCAGGTAGAGTTGAAGGACAGAGCTAGGGAGAGGTTGGCCTTCATCACTCTGATAGGCTTATTTGATTTTAAAGTAATGCCTTTCGGAATGAAGAATGCTCCGGCCACTTTCCAAAGGTTGGTGAACCAGGTGATAAATGGTGCTGAGGAGTACGCCATAGCATACCTGGATGACATTGCCATCTTTAGTACCAGCTGGGAGGTACACCTATCCCACCTTAGGGAAGTGCTGGGCAGGATACAGAGGGCCAGGCTCACTCTCAAAGCTGAGAAGTGCCAGGTGGCCATGGAAGAAGTGGCATACCTCGGGCATGTGGTAGGCCAGGAACAGCTCTGTCCTAAGCAAATGAAGATAGAGGTAATCCAGGCATGGCCCAGATCAGAAACTCAGAAGTGGGTCAGGAGTTTTCTTGGGACAGCAGGGTACTATAGAAAATTTGTACCCAATTACAGTGCTCTGGCTGCTTCCCTATATGACCTGACAAAGAAAAGGATGCCCAAGAAAATTACCTGGGGCCCAGCCTGTGAGGAAGCCTTTTCCAAACTAAAGGAGGCACTGTGCAGTGCTCCTGTTTTGATAAGTCCTGACTATAGCAAACCTTTTATAGTTCAGACTGACGCCTCAGAGATGGGTATTGTGGCAGTATGGAGTCAAACATCCAGCCAAAGGAGGGATCACCCATTAGCCTATCTGAGTAAAAAGTTACTTCCTAGGGAGCAAGCGTACTCCACGGTGGAAAAGGAATGTCTTGCCATAGTGTGGGCCCTAAAGAAATTAGAGCCATACTTGTATGGGCAGCATTTTGTGGTACAGACTGACCACAACCCCCTGGTTTGGCTGACACAGATGGGGAAAAACAATGGTCAATTACTAAGATGGAGTCTTGCTTTGCAAGGATATGACAAGACCATTCTACATAGGGCTAGAGCGACCAATCAGAACTCAGATGGGCTGTATCATGTGTATGAGGAGTGAACTGATTTGGGAAGCTCATCCCACGAGGGATAGACGTCCCCAAATTCAGTCTAGGTGGGGAGGATTGTGGCACATGGACAGCTGGTTCTGATTTCAATATGATATTTTTTCTGCAATATAAAGTATGTAAGGGAGTGTCTGTCAGGAGAAAATGATGTCTTGCTAAATTGACACATCAAAACCCCCCAGGGATAAGTTCAAAGGACAGGAGGAAGCTTAAACTGCAGATATCTGAAATGCAATTACTTTGTTAAGTTTTCTTTGAAGCCCAGGAAATAAAATATCCATTCATGACGTCTTCAGGGAAATCCTTTGATTTGCACTAGGTGTCATGAAGGAAGGAGAATATGCATGTGTTGGGGTGTTTCCCAAGATAGCCAGTGATTACATCAAAGAGACTTTGATGTCTGTGTGAAGCAGGTCCCAGACTAAATGGGGGAAGTCCAATATGCATTTGTTTGGACCGTCATCCCAGGAAGCCAGGAATTACATCAAAGAGTCTTTAATGTCTGTGTGAAGCAGATCACAGACCGGTTTTGGCAAGTCACATGAAGAGAAGAGATTCATTTATGTCACTTACTATTTTTTTTAAATATCTTAGTAGGACATCCTGTGTTATAAAAAATAAATTTTAATACACCAAGGCGGAGTTAGGTAACCTCAGAGAGAAGGCCGGCTCAAGACTGCTTTTAAATATACTGAGCAGACCTTACACGGAGACATTCATTTTCTGACTGAGAGAGAGAGGAACATCGAAGCACTGAATGATTAAGAAAGTAAGAATACAATTGGCTAAGACCAGTCTGAGTGTATGGATTATAGGAATTTGCACTTTTAAACCTGTTTTGTTTTTAAGACTGTATGTGTGGGGATATCTTGTTCTGTATTTTACTGTTTTCCTATTTTACCTATTTTAAAGTAAAGACAAATATTTTAAAAACAGAAACTGCCTGGTGTGCCTTGAAACTTATTTTTATATAAGTGAAGCTTAGATGGTTATAGTTGACACTGTACATGAGCTTATTGTGGTACCAAACTGGGAAACAGATAAGAGATTTCTCTAGGTCTTGCATAGAGTTCTATGGGTTCATTTTGTAATACCTGGTTAGGTGCTTGTAGGCAAAGATATCTGGCCCCCCTGAAGACAGAATTATCTGAGCCTGACAATTGGGTACGCTAGCAAGAGGTCATCCATTTGAATCCCACCAGAACTTGGGGCGAAGGTGACTTGAACCCACAAAATAGACAAGTGGGTTACCTTGTTCTGTTAACTGTTCACAATTCTATGCTCAGAGGTTGGCACTTTGGGAGTAGAGGGCCGACCTGCTGAGTGGGGTTGTGACAGTGGCCATAACCAAGACATGGCTTACCAGTAACCACAGCTGAGAGATGAACATACAGAGTCATGCAATGTTCAGAAGGGACAGAACAGGGAGAAAGGGGGGTTGCCCTTTACATCAAAGAGAACATAAAAGCAACTGCAACCTGCAATACAGGGCAAATGTGAGGAAGTAGAGGAATTACAGGTTACCCTTGAGACAGGAAAGGGAACAGCAATTCAGGAAGAGGTGGTTTACAGACCCACAGTTCTGGGGGAGGAAGTAGATGAGATATTGCTACATAGTATACATGATATGACAGCAAAGGGGGGAGGTTCTGCTGATGGGAGACTTTAACATACGAGACATGAGCTGGTCCACCTCAACAGGGGACTTTAGCCAGGATCCGAGACATCATGGACTCACTACAAGGGGCTGACCGCAGACAACTGGTGAAGGAGCCAACCAGGGAAGGGACAATCCTGGATCTGGTGCTGACCAGTGGAGAAGGAATCACAGAGCTCCAGATGAAGGAGCACCTAGGGTCCAGCAACCACCATATGGTACAGTTCATACTCAACACAGTGATACAGGTAAGCCATACAAAGACAAAGATCTTAGATTTTAGAAGAGCTGACTTCTGCAGGATGGGAATAAATGTTAAACAAACCCTGAAACAGAGAAAGTCAGGAGGGGTAATTGAGGAGCAATGGGCACACATTAAAGAAACCATTAATGGGATCATGGAACAATTTATTAAGGTGAGAAGCAACGATAGGAGGAGGAGAAAACCACTTTGGCTCTCCAGGTTGGTGGCAGAAAAGGTGAGAGCCAAAAAGGTGGCCTTCAAAAAAGAATAAGGAGACACACAGGGATGAAGATTGGGAAGAGTGCCAGAATTGCCTGAGAGAGGCAGAAAAAGCAGTAAGGAGTGAAGAGGCACAATCCAAGGAAAGATTAGCTCAAATAGTGAAAAAAGGGGATAAGGCATTCTACAGGTATATTAGTGAGGGAAGAAAATGCAGGGGTGAAATTGCTAAAATCAGAGGGGATAAGGGAGGGAGCATAGAGGATTATCAGGATAAGGCATCAGTCCTAAATAAATATTTTTGCTCAGTCTTCACAGTGGAAGGGAAGGGGCAGGAACCACAGTTTGACATCTTAGACACTGAGGGGAGGGAGGTGGACACCAGTCTTTTTTTGAACTCTTTATTTAAAGTATTTTCAAACATTAAAAGACTAAGAACATCCAATCAATCCGACAAATTAATACATGACATAGAGTCAGATAAGTATTCTTCCGATACATTTAATTCAGATATAAAGAAGAAAAGCCAGATAATCACCATAAACATTAGCATATACTGTATGTTGAAAAGATAAATATGAAAATACATATGCAATTAGCTACCAAAATAGATATGCAGATAGTGCATTCACTAGACGAATGAATACAAAAGTAAACGGTGAAATTAAATAAATAAATAAATAAATAAAATTAATAAGTGAGGTGTTTCCAAAAGAAAGAGAAATGTAAGCTCAAAAGCTCAATTTTAACCTTATATATTCATCGATTATCCCTGGGGAAGCCTCGACAACTCATCCAGCACCATGTAGAAAGGGGGGAGGCAGAAAGGGACCACGTTCAGGCAATTCTCCCAAGGGGAGAAAGGGACAGCCAACAAAATTAGCTGTCATCCCAAAAGGATAACCTCCACTGTAAAAAGTATCATAACACCTACCTCATCCTCCTTCATATCGAAGTTGGGCCAATGACGTATCACATGCAAGACCCACCTGCTCCATAATAACTCAAACCTATCTCTAGTAGCTCGGGTCAAGGCTGTAATCCAGTCCATCTGATGAACTTCTATCATGGTATCCTATCAGTCTTGTACGGTTAGGGGCGAGGTCACTGACAGATATCGTCTGGTAATAGATTTTTTAGCTGTAAGTAAGCAGATATCTAATAGTCCCCTAGAGGTCGAGTTAAGTAACCCCTCCAGGAAATCTGAGAATAAGAAGAAAGTTTTGGAAAGCTGTACCGGACTCGAGAATATTTCCGTTAAGGCTGTCTCCAGTTCCCCAAAATAAGGTTGCAGAGCTGGGCAGCTCCAGAAAATGTAGCAATGCGTGGATGGAGATTACCCACACCCCCCCCCGAGCAAATTTCTCCACAAGCAGATATGTATTTTGTCTGGAGGTCAGGCATCCTAAACAAGTGGAATAATAACGTCTATGAAAATTCCTGACACTGATAGAAAGCCGTGGCTGAATGTGGCCTTTAACACAATGCTCCCAAATAGGTTCCAAGATCTTCACCCTCAGGTCTCTCTCTCTCTCTCTCTCTCTCTCTCTCAGCAGTATTTAAGCATGCCAAATTAGTCCTTTTCAGGGCCACCAGAGCCCTATACACATATGATATTGCATGAATCAGTGGAGCTTCTCCCTCTAGTGCTCTCCTCAAAACATCAGTCATTGGGTATGATAACCCTCAGATAGCTGGTGTTGGGGGAGAGTCTGTATGAAGTTAACCGCTTATAGATACTGAAACTTGTCACGTGGAAGGAGGCCATATAAGTTTATCAGGTCATCAAAGGGCCGGGGGGACCTATACTTCACTAGATGCCATAAAACTATAATTCCCTTTTGCTCCCAAGTAACAAAACCATCATCTATTCTGGCTAAGTAAAAAGCCCAGTGAGGGCTAATGAGAGGAAAAGGGGGTCCAATACTGCTAAATTGTTGGGAAGTCAGAAGGGAACCCCCCAACACTGTAATGTGTTTTACAGGTATATGAGTTGTCGGTGACCTCCTCACACTGGATGAAGGATGTGTTGCTTGGACAACTGGTTCTGATTAATCTATGTTTTTTGTAATATAAAAATGTGTTATTGAGTGTCTCTCATGAGACATGCTGAGACAGCCTGTAGGTTAACATCCCACCCCCAAGTTTTCAGCTAAAAGATAAAAAACAGGAGATAATTAAAGGATAGAAGAGACCTAAATTAAGGATCTCCTGTTCATCTAGCTTAATTGTAGCTGCCAGTTGCTAGGCTGGAAATCATAAACTTTTATGATGTTTAGAGGGAGAATACAGGTTATGTCACTTAGGTGCTATGTCATAAATGCTCTTTGAAAGAGCAGGATGCTGCTCATGGAGGAAAGAAAGAACTTGGAAAATTACAAACTTGATTGGGAAGCCATGTGGGGACATGAGTTTTTGCTGAGGTCACCTTTATTAATTTACCTCCTGCTTGATAAGACATCCTGATTGTATAATTTTTAATAAACAGAGGAGTAGCTGGGTGACATTATGGAGAAGGCAGGCTCAAGACAGCTGTTTTAATTATGCTGTTACTGTCCTTTAGACACACACATGTTTGGACTCTGAAGCTACAACATCTTTCAGCACTGTAAGATTAGAAGAATAGATTAGATAAGTCTACGTGTATGGTTGGTAGGAAATTGCACTTTTAAACCTTATTCTTTTAAAGTGAGTGTATGTTTTGTGATATATTGTTCTGTATTTACATTTTACATTTTTATCTATTTTTAAGTAAACATCTCATTTTAAAGAGACTACTTGGTGTGCCTTTGAATTTATTTATTTTTGACAGGTGAAGCATATATGGTTAAAGCTGATACTGTGCAAAGCTTACTGGTTTTACCAAACTGGGAAAAAGGTAAGAGTTTATCTGAGGTCTTTAACAGAATGCTTAAGGGTTCATTTTGTACACCTGGTTAGGTGCCAATAGGTGAAAGATATTTGGCCCCACTGAAGAGCAGAATGATTTGAGCCTGTACATTGGGTACGCTAGCAAGAGGTTCACAGTTTGAATCCCTCCAGAAACTTGAGACCAAAGGTTGATTCAAACCCACAAAATAGAGAGAAGGGTTAAACTGTTTCACTTTCCTGTTCACATGACTGGGCTCGGAGGTTGGCACTGTGGGAGCAGAGGGCCTGAACTGCTGAGTGGGGTTGTGACAGATTGATTGGCAGCGGTGTGCATAAGTTTGGTATTACAAGCTTTTATTGTTCAGTAAGTCAGGTTGATACTGTCAGCTCACCTGCAAAGAAAGAAAAAGGCAGTGATTTATTTTTTAAAAGGAAACAGAACAATATCACTTGGCTTACAGTTGAGGTCCTACCTGTTTTATTTTTTTTTCTAAAGTCAGAGTAGCTATATTTAGGGAAGAAGATGGCTTCCAACTACAGCGAGCACACTGTAGACTACTTAAAGCAGTTGTGCAGGGACAGAGAAGTCCCGTTTGAGGTGAAATCCACCAAGCAGAACCTCATGGATGCCCTGATGGTAGCAGATACCAACAGCATTGAGTCACAGACAGTGACTGTAAGGGACCGAACCTTGAATGTGAAAGGGCTAGCGGTCAGTGCGGTGTCCAGATCTGATGAGGAGGGCAGCAGAGCCACTGTCAGTGAAGGACCACAGCAGCAGGGGAATGTCACCAGTATCCTGGATCCAGAAGTACTCAGGCTGCAAATTGAGTTGCACATAATGGAGCTGGAGGTCCAGCGGGAGAGGAACCGTGAACACTGGGAGGCAGACCATGAGGAGTGTGAGCACCAGCGAGCTACAGAGGAGAAGAGGGAGCAAGAAGAGAGAGCGAGAACACCAAGAGGCAGAGCAGGAACAGCAGGAGGCTGACCGTGAGGAGTGTGGGTGCCAGAGGCAACATGAACTGGAGAAGCTACGACTCCAACCAGCAGCACCAGAGCAGGTAAGTGGCTTGGGTTTAACAGGGACTACAGGACTGGGTTACAAACTGAATTCCAAATTGATAGCTGAATTTAAAGAGGGGGAGGATATGAATGCCTTTTTAAATTCTTTTGAAAAAGTTTGTATTCAGGCTAAAATTTCTAGAGAGTCCTGGAGCTTCCAGCTATTCCCACTACTTACCAGGAAAGCTCGGGATACATTGGGTCAAATGGACAATGAGAACAGTGATGATTACAGCAAACTTAAAGCTGCACTGTTAAAGAAATTTGAATTAACTGTTGAATCATACAGAGCTAAATTCTATAAGCTCAGGAGAAGCCCTGACATGAGTTATGCGGAGCTAGCAACGAAACAACATCAGTTGTTAAAATGTTGGTAGGAAGGAATTGAAGCAAACTCTGTTGATAAAATTAAAAATGTGATTTTGTTAGAACAGTTTTTCTGGGCATGCCCAGCAGAGCTGAAAACCTGGCTTTAGGACCTAGATCCCAAAACAGTGCAAGAGGCTGCTGAACTCTCGGACCGCTACGCCAAGAGCAGACCCTCCCTGAAAGTGAATGAGGCAGGCATGGCAGTACAGAAAGGGAAAAGCGCACCATCAGGGCAGCTAAAACCTTCACTGCCTCCAATGAAACCAGTTAGCTCCAGGTTTCAGAGAAAAGAAATGAATGTTGGTTGTGTAAAGAAACTGGGCATATCGCCAGACAGTGTCCCAAAAAGGTGAGCAATACACAACAGGGGGCTAACAAAGAAGTGGGTTGTTTGTGTGTCCCTGGAAGCATGCCTGTGAACATGAGGGAGCACATGCACCCAGTCATGGTGAATAGTGTACAGATGCAATGGTTAAGGGACACAGGGGCATCCTTAACCTTGGTAAAGGGGGATCTAGTAGAGCCTGGCCAGCTTAAACCCAATAAATACATCACTGTACAAGAGTTCACTGGTGAAGAGGAAATATTGCCACTGGCCAGTGTTCTCCTGGACTAGGATGAAACAGGGGGAACTGTGCAACAGGTGGCTGTAGCCAAAACCTTAGCAGTGGATGTGATCCTGGGCAACAATCTCAAACAAGGGATTGTGTCTGCAGTTACCCATAGCCCAAGTGGCGAGAGAACACTGTAGTTCCCTGGACCCCACAGAAGACATTTTGGAAACCACTGAGATGCTAATTCCCCAGCCTGTATCTCCAGATGGGGAAACTAATGAAAAGGGGATAGAAATTTCCTCAGTAGCAGTTAACCACACAGCTACAGAGGGTTGCTCTGAGGAGGGAAAGGTGACCCAGTGTCAGAGGGTTGGGGTTGACAGTGATCCTGAGTGCCCTGATGCTAGTGCTAGGGACCCTAGTTTAGCGACTGATGGGATCCTGTTCCATGCCTTGGGAATGTGTGAGGGGTTTGCAGCTGCTCAGAGAAGTGACCCTAGTCTAGAGAAGCTGAGGGCTTGGGCAGACTCTGACAGGGCACAGGGAGGTGAAGGCAGACATAAGGTTTATTGCGAAGATGGACTGATGCATACTCAGGCTATGTAGACAGAGGGAGGGGTGCTAGGCAGGCAGCTTGTCATTCCCCAGGGGTATCGTGAGCAGTTGCTCAAGATTGCACATGATATTCCCTTGTCTGGTCATCTGGGAATCATGCACACTATGCAACAGTTGGCCCAGAATTTCTATTGACCTAACTTCACCCAGCAGGTGAAGGAGTATTGCAGATCTTGTCACCGGTGCCAAGAAATAGGGAAGGTGGGCAAGAAAACTCAAGTCGCCCCTGATTCCATTGCCCATAGCGGAGGAGACATTTCAGAGGGTGGGAATGGATATTGTGGGGCCTTTAAATACCCCCAGCTCCTTAGGGAACAGATTCATCCTGACTGTGGTGGATTATGCCACCCGGTACCCAGAGGTAGTCACCCTCTCCTCACTGAGGACAGACAAAGTGGCAGATGCCTTACTTGGGATTTTCTCCAGTATTGTGTTTCTGCAGGAGGTTATCACCGATCAAGGGGGTTCCTTCTTGTCGGACCTGATGAAATATTTATGGGAGAAGTGTGGGGTGGTGCAGAGATGCATGACACCGTATCATCCACAAGTCAATGGGCTTGTGGAAAGATTCAATGGTACCCTGAAGTCAATGCTCCTGGGGTTTGCTGAACAGCATGGGAGGGACTGGGAGAAATACCTTCCCCACCTGTTGTTTGCATAAAGGGAGGTGCCCAAGAGTCAACAGGATTTTCCCCCTTCAAACTCTTATATGGACGCCAGGTACATGGGCCCCTAGACTTGATCCAGAAGGACTGGGAAGGCAAGCACGCCACCCAGGGAACTCCCATAGTGGATTATGTCCTTAGGTTTAGGGAAAGGCTGAAGGAGCTTATCGGGACAGCCCAGAGCAACCTGGCAGCTGCCCAAAAGAAACAAAAAGTCTGGTACAATCACAGAGCCAGAGCTCACTCATACATGGTGGGTCAGGAAGTCATGGTCCTTATTCCAGTCCAGAAAGACAAGCTGCAGGCTGAGTGGGCAGGACCGTACAAAGTAGTTAGGAAGGTAAATGATGTGAACTGTATTATAGAGTTACCTGACCGAAGACAGACAGAAAGGATGTACCATGAGAACATGATGAAGCCATATGCCATTAGGGCTGACATGGTGTTCGCAGTGTGTAGTCCTGGGGAGGGGACAGACGAAGGAGACCCCCTTTTAGACTTGCTGGAAGAAAGTAAGTGAGAGTCCTCTGTGGAGGCAGTTAAATTGTCTCCCCAGCTGATCCTGGGCAAGATCCAGGAAGTAAGGGAGGTTTTAGTGGACTTTCCTCTGTTGTTTAGCACCAAGCCTGGACTAGCCCCCTTAGCGACTCACAATGTGGAGACAGGGACACAGACGCCCATACGGCGGACAGCATATCAGGTGTCAGAGGCTGTCCAAAAGGACATTAGAAGGGAAGTAGAGGAGATGCTAGATTTAGGGGTAATCCAGAGATGCCACAGCCCCTGGGCCACACCCATAGTCCTTGTGCCCAAGCCAGATGGCTCTACTAATTTCTGTGTGGACTATCGTGGACTGAATGCAGCCATGAACTCCGATGCCCACCCGATGTCCCAGACAGATGAACTCCTGGACAAGTTGGGGGGGTGACCTACCTTATGACCATTGACCTGACCAAGGGATATTGGCAGGTAGAGTTGATGGACAGAGCTAGGAAGAGGTCGGCCTTCATCACTCTGATAGGCTTATTTGAATTTAAAGTAATGCCTTTTGGAATGAAGAATGCCCCGGCCACTTTCCAAAGGTTGGTGAACCAGGTGTTAAATGGTGCTGAGGAGTACGCCGTAGCATACCTGGATGACACTGCCATCTTTAGTTCCAGTTGGGAGGAACACCTATCCCACCTTAGGGAAGTGATAGGCAGGATATAGAGGGCCGGGCTCACTGTCAAAGATGAGAAGTGCCAGGTGGCCATGGGAGAAGTGGCATACCTCAGGTATGTGGTAGGCCGAAGACAGCTCCATCCTAACCAAATAAAAATAGAGGTAATCCGGGCATGGCCTAGACCAGAAATGCAGAAGCAGGTCAGGAGTTTTCTCGGGACAGCAGGGTACTACAGAAAATTTGTACCCAATTACAGTGCCCTGGCTGCTCCACTATCTGACCTGGTAAAGAAAAGGATGCCAAAGAAAATTACCTAGGGGCCAGCCTGTGAAGAAGCCTTTACCAGACTGAAGGAGGTACTGTGCAGTGCTCCTGTTTTGATAAGTCCTGACTATAGCAGACCCTTTATAGTTCAGACTGATGCCTCAGATGTGGGTATTGGGGCAATACTAAGTCAGACATCCAGCCAAGGGAAAGATCACCCTGTAGCGTATCTGAGTGAAAAGTTACTTCCCAGGGAGCAGGCATACTCCAAAGTGGAAAAGGAGTGTCTTTCCATAGTGTGGGCCCTAAAGAAGTTGGAGCCATACTTGTATGGGCAGCATTTTGTGGTACAGACTGACCACAACCCCCTGGTTTGGCTGACACAGATGGGAAAAAAACAATGGTAGATTGCTAAGATGAAGTCTTGCTTTGCAAAAGTATGACATTACAATTCTACTTTGGGTGGGAGCGAAAAATCAGAAAACAGATGGGTTGTCTCGCGTCTATGAGGAGTGAACTGGTTTGGGAAGCTTATCCCATGCAGGGGATAGAGCCCCCAAATTCAGTCTAGGTAGGGAGGATTGTGACGCTTGGACAGCTGGTTCTGATTAATCTATGCTTTTTGTAATATAAAAATGTGTTATTGAGTGTCTCTCATGAGACATGCTGAGACAGCCTGTGGGTTAACATCCCCCCCCCAGGTTTCAGCTAAAAGATAAAAACAGGAGATAATTAAAGGCTAGAAGAAACCTAAATTAAGGATCTCCTGTTTATCTAGCTTAATTGTAGCTGCCAGGTCCTAGGCTGGAAATCATAAACTTTTATTATGTTTAGAGGGAGAATACAGGTTCTATCACTTAGATGCTACATCATAAATGCTCTTTGATGTCTGTGAAAGAGCAGGAAAGAAAGAACTTGGAAAATTACAGACTTGATTGGGAAGTCATGTGGGGAGATGCATTTTTGCTGAGGTCACCTTTATTAATTTAACTCCCACTTGATAAGACATCCTGATTGTATAATTTTTAATAAACAGAGGAGTAGCTGGGTGACATCATGGAGAAGGCAGGCTCAAGACAGCTGTTTTTATTATGCTGTTACTGTCCTTTAGACACACACATGTTTGGACTCTGAAGCTACAACATCTTTCAGCACTGTAAGATTAGAAGAATACATTAGATAAGTCTAAGTTTATGGTTGGTAGGAAATTGCACTTTAAACCTTATTCTTTCAAAGTGAGTGTGCATTTTGTGATATATTATTCTGTATTTGCATTTTACATTTTTCTCCATTTTTAAGTAAACATCTCATTTTAAAGAGACTACTTGGTGAAATACTTTGAAATTCTATTTTCTGGCAAGTGAAGCATATATGGTTAAAGCTGACACTGTGCAAAGCTTACTGGTTTTACCAAACTGGGAAAAAAGTTAGAGTTTATCTGAAGTTTTTAATAGAGTGCTTAAGGGTTCATTTTGTACACCTGGTTAGGTGCCTGTAGGCGAAATATATCTGGCCCTCCCTGAAGAGCAGAATGATCTGAGCCTGTACATTGGGCATGCTAGCAAGAGGCTCACAGTTTGAATCCCTCCAGAAACTTGAGACCAAAGGTTGATTCGAACCCACAAAACAGACAGGAGGGTTACCCTGTTTCTGTTTCCTGTTCACAAGACTGGACTCAGAGGTTGGCACTGTGGGAGCAGAGGGCCTGATCTGCTGAGTGGAGTTGTGACAAAGGACACCAGTCCTTTTACAGAGGAGAGGGTGCTAGAAGAGCTTACTAAGCTAAAAGTAGACAAAGCCATGGGTCCAGATGACATACACACCAGGATCCTGAAGGAACTAAGGAGGGAACTGGCAGCCCCACTGGCAGTCCTGTTCACTGACTCCCCTAAATATGGCTGTGGTCCCAGAGGACTGGAGAATGGTGCATGTGGTCCCTCTGCACAAGAGTGGCAGCAAAAAGGAAGCAGGGAACTACAGACCAGTAAGTCTCATGTCAGTAGTGGATAAGATCATAGAGACATTTCTTAAGGACTGGATTGCGGAACACCTGGAATCCATAGAATGCAGGATCCAAGGTAACATGGATTCACAGCAGGAAGGTCCTCTCAAATGAATCTGATCAGTTTCTTTGACTGGGTGGCAAACATGGTGGATCAAGGAAGAGCAGTAGATGTTGCCTACCTAGATTTCAGCAATGCCTTCAATATTGTTCCACATAGAAGGCTTGTCAACAAGATGGGTAGTCTGGGGTTGGGCTACAAAGTTGTGAACTGGGTTATTAACTGGTTGAGGGCAGAAGGCAAAGGGTAGTAGTAAATGGAACCCAGTCTGAGGAAATGGAGGTGACCAGCGGAGTACCTCAGGGATCAGTTCTGGGGCCAGTCCTCTTCAATGTCTTCATCAGAGACATTGCCGAGGGGGCTGGAGGGGAAGGTTTGCCTGTTTGCAGATGACACCAAGACTTGCAACAGAGTAGATACTCCAGAGGGAGTTTTAAGGATGAGAACAGACCTTGAAAGGTTGGAAAGATGGTCGGAGGTATGGCAACTGAGGTTTAAAGCAAAGAAGTGCAAAATCATGCATGTGGGGAGTAGGAACCCAAGAGAGAGCTACAGGATATGGGGGGATGGATGCTGCTGGCAGTCACCAAAGAGGAAGCGACCTGAGGGTCATTATCACAGGTGACCCGAACACCACAGAGCAGGCAGCAAAGGCAGGGGGAAGGACAGTGGGGTGTTGGGGTGTATAGGAAGGGGTATCACAAGCTGAAGAAGAGAGATACTGGTTCCACTATAAAAAACACTGGTGAGGCCTCATCTGGGGTATGGAGTGCAGCTCTGGAGGCTGCACCTTTTGTAAAGACATTAACAGGGTGGAGGCAGTGTAGAGGAGAGCAACTAAGATGGTGCAGGGTTTGAAGCATAAGTCATATGAGGAGAGGTTGAAAGAACTCAGTATGTATACACTGAAGGACAGGAGGGAACAGGGGGATATGACTGAGATGTTGAAGTACCTCAATGGCATAAATAAGGTGAGAGGGAAAACATCTTCCAGTATAAAAAGAGTACTAGAACATGGGGACATGACATGAGATTGGGGAGGGGTGAATAAGGGGAAATGTGAGGAAGTTCTATTTCACTGAGAGGGTAGTGGATGCATGGAATGGACTGCCCCAGGGAGTGGTGAGAGCGTGCACTGAGGCAGGATTCAAACATTCATGGGATAGGAATAAGGGAACCATAGACATGAGAAGGAATATCCAAGAGAAGGAATAGCTAAAACCAAAGGGCAACTTGGGTCACAGGCCGCTATTACAGGTAAGGCAAAGAAGAAGACTGGATGGGCCTGGCGGTCCTTTTCTGCTGATAATGTCTATGTTTCTATGTGTTTAATTGAGTGATGGCACTGGTAATGGGATCTGAATTGGGAGATAGGGACAGCATTTGATGCAGGGGACTGCATGAGGTGACTGGTTGAATTTCATTGTGGGATAGGGTGTTTGCCAGTAGATAGGAGGGAATGCTGGGAATATAATGGAGGTGGGTGATTGTTCTACTGGACAACAAGGAGTTCTTGGAACATGATGTGGTGGTAGGGATGCCACTGAACACCATGGAATGCTTAGAACATTATGAGGAGTTGGGGGCCTGGCACCACAGATGCAGCTCTACATGGTAGCACTGTAACATGTGCCAGGCACATGTCATAGTGCTAAATTATGCCATGCCTGCAAGCATTCACCAGAATGCTAGTTGGAACTTACACTAAAAGAGTCCACCAACATCATGATTGGGAGGGGGGATGCACTGATTGACACTTGCAGGAAGGGGACTCCCTCTTGCAGTTCACAATCACGTTTGTGTATAGCACAACAAAATTGAATGGCAGTATAAGACAGAAGACAATGTAAGCGATGAGTTTTGTAAATGTCCCCCTTTCTGGGACTGAAAATACTGCCCCTGGTTTCTATAAAGTGCTGATTGTTGATCATGTATCAAAACAGTGGCCTTTTCCTCTTCCTCACATACCTCATTCTTTGCCTGTGGTGAGATTATGTGGCTACTGGGTCACAGAAGAAACCTCAAGTTACAAAAATTATGACTCCTTCTGCCATTAATAAGCAGGATGTTTCTGCTAAATTATGTGCTGTTTAAGCAAGAACAAATACTAACTTCTGTATCTCGCCCCTAACCTGTTGTAGTCACATACAGACCATCTGCACACAGGTACAGCAAGCTCAAACTCATAATACAGCTCTACTATGATGGAGTAATTTCTTGGGTATATCAAGCTGAGGGGATGGCCACCTTTTTGATGAGATGAGCAGCTGTCCCTGTCTTGGGCATGGATAGTAGAAAACAGTGGATGCCTGTCAGTTTTTTTCATTTATCTTTTTGACTAACTACTGTTCCAATCAGTAGGCAGCACTAGTTGCCACTAGCTATAGTGTAACCTACAATTGCTAAGGCCTTAATTTGATCAGTTGATAAAGCAAACTGCCTCTCCCAGGAGATGAGGCATATAAAAAGGAGGATCATCTAAATAAAGTGTTTTATTCCTAATTAGATAGTTCCCTTGGTGGTACCAATTATCAAAGCATGGGTTGACTTTTATGATCCCAATATATCCAACCTAAACCTGCAACTACAAATCTATGTGACATCTACCAATATAAATGCTTTAAAAACAGTTAATTAAAGAGCATTTTCTGTTATTGAAAATGTGAATGTCATGCTATATTAATGTGGTGACAGGTGAACATTTGTTTTATTTGTCAGAAGCCAACATTAAATCTATATTTTACTAGATTATGATATGGTTGTCATTAAGGTAGCGCTAAACATTAGCAACATTGTTATTTTTACACTGAGACTATACTATGCAGTATTTCAATACTGGTGTTAACACAAAACAGGAACACAGAAAAATATCTGTTATAATAAGCACCGAGTTTATTTAACAACCTGATGTTACTACAGTTATACTGCTATAGAAACATAGAAACATAGAATTTAGCGGTAGATAAGGACAGATTGGCTACCTAGTCTGTCCATTTTTTCCTGCCTATTGTATCAATGCAGATCCTACTTGATGCACAGCCCAGTCACCCTCTCTTCCCTTTCCCTTGTCATGTATACCCTTGTATACAATTATAACCCAATTATTACATCCATATATTTAAAAAAAGTATATATTAATTTTCCAAGTATAAAAGAGAATTGTTCAAGGCTATAGTAGGATTCTGACCTAGATTTTCTGGTTAATGTGCTATGTTCTAAGTGCTGGATCTCTTGGTTCCCAGTTTTCAGTTCTTAGAAGGCTCTATTGTTTTTATCTGATGAAAATATAAATGGATATATAGAGGATATTCCAAAGGACATCCAAGATAGACTTTTTATTCACTCTGGAATGTTACCAATAATGCTGCCCACCAATGAGTTAAATAGTCATTAGTGCTAGGCTAGCACTATTGGCACCATTCCAGAGTGAATGAAAAGCTTAGCTTTGGATGCCCTATAGGAAGTGTTATTTATACCATTTGATTTATATGTTGTTGTTTTTTTTACTCTGGACATGAATAACAGATATGAATAACAACTTTCCTTCAACCCTGTTTTTCATCCCTCCGTGGTATAAAACTGGTAATCTATAACTAGTCATGGTTTAAAATTTTCCACTTGTGTTAATCTAAAGTTGTCACATTTTCAAATATATTTGTTGTCTCAAGGCTTTAAAATAGTTATCAACTACTGTAGTTAATGGACTACTTTTTTTCTTCTTGACTGCAAAGGTGATAACAGATAATGAGGCATAAAATGAAGCACCAGTAAATCTCTGGTTATGTCTCACCATTAGAGATGTTGCAAAGTTTTAGTTCTCTGGTGAAGTTGGTATGACTTTGCAGAAATTCGTGCTTTGTGAATTTTGAGGCTAAAAAGAACAAACTTAGCTGCATAATTTAAAAAGAAAAACTGAAACTTAAAGAAACTCCCCACTCCCACTGTGATGTGTTGCCACCCACTCCCACTTCCCAAAAATATTTTATTCATGACATAGTTCACTTGAATCATGGGTAGTAACACTGGACTGGAAAATGGCACATGTGGTACTGCTCCATAAAAGTGGATCAAGGGATGACCTAGGCAACTACAGACTGGTCAGCTTTACCTCAATCGTGTGTAAGCTCATGGAGGCCATCATTAATGATAGGCCGGTAGGTTACCTGAAAGAAAACAGTCTCCATGAAGAGTGACTGCACAGGTTCATGGCGGAGAGATCCTGCCAAAGAAACCTGATAGATTTCTTTGTCTGGGTCACAAAAACAGCTGACAAAGGGCAAGCATTTGAGATCATACACTTGGACATCCATAAGGCCTTTGTCACATAGGAGACTGATCAAAAAACTGGAGGATCTGGGGGTAGACAAGAGACTATCTGGATGGGTAGCCTGCTTGCTGAATGACAGGAACCAGAGAGTGGGGGAGCGGGCTCTCAAGCTGTAGGCAAGCCTCCATCAGTGTCCCACAGGGCTCGGTTCTTGGGCCGGTGTTGTTTAATGTCTTCATTAAAGACATTGGAGAAGGCATAAATAGTAAGATTTGCCTTTCCACAGATGACCACAAGCTCTGTGGAAGGCTGAATACTGCAGAAATGATACAGGACCTAAAAGAAGATATGACAAAGCTTGAGGGGTGGTCCTGAATATGGCCAACTTGGGTTCAATGTGAAGAAGTGCAGTGTTATGCACATTGGTGCCAAGAACCTGAGGCAGGAGTACAGCCTAGGATAGGTCCTGGTAACCCAATCCAAGGAGGAGAAACACATGGATGTGGTGTTCACTATTGACTGAAAGCACTCCTCACACTGTAGGAAGTTGGTGGCAAAAACTAACAAAATGCTGGCCTGCATTGCCAGGGGTATCAGTAACAGGTGGGAGGAAGTCCCATTACCATTACACAGATCGCTAGTGTGGCCACACCCAGAGTCTAGAGTACTGTACTGGTGTCATTACCTGAAGAAGAACATTAACACGCTAGAGGAGGGGCCAAAGGAGAGCAACGAAGATGGTTAAAGGACAGCAGGGCAGGACATATGAAGAGAGGCTATAGGATCTGAATAAGTACACCCTGGAGGGGGGACATGATTGAGATCTTTAAATGCATGAAGGACATTGGCAATGTGAATAAAGACAGCCTCTTCACTCTCAGTGGCAATAAAAATATAATGGGACATTGTCTTGAGCTGCAGGGGGAGGTTCAAGAAAGAGTTCAGGAGGCATTTCTTCATGGAGACAGTGGCTTCAAAAGGGGGTGTGACACAGTAAAAGCAAAGGTCAGAGCCTAAAAGGGAGTGAGTGGAAAAGGGGGACTAGCAGTTGCGGGCGGAATCATTAGTTGCCACTTGGGACTCTGCAATATGAGCAGACTTGATAGAACAACAGGCCTTCTTGTCCTGTTACTTTTTGTATGTTTGTATATACACCCTCTACCATCCCTCTCTGGCACCCTCCTCCCCCCTTCCTTGGCAAATTGCAGCAGCAAAGTAAAAGCTGGAGGGATAATTATTTACATCTATAAACACTGGTGGTTCACGTAGCCAAGAACAGTACTTGACTCTCAGTTGCAGAGTCCATGGATCCCCTGATACTGTGGACAGCCACTGCATGACAGGTCAGTCTCCCCTCTACAGCCGAAGATCACCCCTGTACTGGGTGCCACACTTTGCAGCTGTGCTATACTCCCAGATGATGTGATGGGTTCAGCATAGCAGCACATAATCCAGACTGCCCACTGACAGCAGATGGCCATCACCCCCGCCAATGGCAGCAGCTCTGGTACCCATCCCAGCTTGGAATCTGCTTCCATGAAGGTAGATCTCCTACCTTAGGCAGCAGTCTTATATCTCTCATCAGGTCCTTCTCCATCAGCAGCTCAGCAAGCAGCATAGTTTGGGCATAGGATTTTAAATGCTTCACAAAGGTGACACCATCTCTTCTGAGGAACCCCTCCTGTGTTGCAAGGCTATGAGGAACTCCCTTTGAGAACAAGACTGTCAGGGTTCCCACAGCCTCCCTGTGTGTCCTATCATACAGTATGTTCCCCAGATAAAAACATAGAAACATAGAATGTGTCGGCAGATAGGAACCGCTTGATTTATCTAGTCTGCCCATGGCTTCAAACCCCTCCCCCCATGTTGTTGAGTCTTGAGGATTCCCTCATTCCTGTCCCATGCTATTTTAAATTTATTTATTTATTTGTTGAATTTTGTTGACCCAGTAGTCCCACTGGGACTAGACATCCCTTTTTCAGGGGTGACCGGGGGAAGGGGTGATACAGATGGCAAGCTACTGAAATTGAACCAGATTAAGCTGTCCTTAACATTTTTGCTCCCACTACTTCCCTTGGCAGTTTGTTCCATGGTTCCACCACCCACTCTGTGAAGAAATACTTTCTCATACTGCCTCTGAATCTGCCACCCTCAAGTCTTATATCATGTCCCCTAGTCCTGTTACAATTGTTCACCTAAAAAAGTCCTGCGCCTGCACCTTGTTGATACCCTTTAGGCATTTAAATGTCTTGATCATATCTCAACCTAGCAGGCAGAATCATAAATGACCCTCACCAGGTTGCATCAGAGTTTAATGACCACTTCTCCACCACTACTGCCTCGCTTCTCTCCTCCAACCCCCATCCAACTCCACTCGATCTCCCTAAGGACCCCCCTACTCTCCCTAACACACCTCCCCAGGCCTCCTTCTTGCTCCGCCCGGTCACCCCTGACCAGGAGTTAAAAATCCTACACTCTCTAAACACAACCAAAGGAAAATGCCCATCTGGATTAGACTCAATAATGCTTCAACTCTCAGCCCCAGCCATAGCCTACCCCCTAGCCATGCTCTATAATCTGTCATTTAAACTTGGTTCAGTTCCAAAATGGAAACAGGCCACAGTCATTCCACTCCTAAGGGAGGACCCTCCTCCCCTTCAAACTATCGGCCTATATCTCTGCTCCCTAACTTTGCCAAAATTCAAGAGCGCCTCGTTCTATCCCAGCTTCACAACTATCTGGATACAATCTCCTTTTTCACCCCCTTTCAAGCTGGCTTCAGAAAAAATCACTCCATCACCACATCCCTCCATCGCCTCACCAACTCCATCCTTACAGGCATTGACAACGGGGACATTACCGCAGCTATTTTTATAGACCTAGCAAAAGCCTTTGACACAGTCTCCCACCCACTCTTGATATCTAAACTTGCCCAAACAGGTCTAACGTCGACAGCACTCAGTTGGTTCCATTCATACCTGTCAGGCAGGTCACAAACAGTCCACATCGGTACGGCCCTATCCTCCCCCCTCCCTGTCACCAGTGGCGTACCCCAAGGGTCTGTACTTGGCCCTCTGCTCTTCTCAATTTTCTTCAATGACCTGCCTGCTGTCTGCACACAATCTGGTATCCATATGTATGCAGACGATATGGTGATATTTGCCTCTGGCCCATCTGGAACCGCTGTAGCATCTCTCCTTCAGAAGGACTTCGACTCCATCCAACACTGGTTCATTAAGAACCAACTATTCCTAAACTCAAAAAAAACTGTCTCCCTCACCTTCGGATCCCGAGCCAAGCTAACCCAGCTAAACGATGCGCCCACCTTCTTTACCTTGGATAGGACCCCGCTTGAGGTCAGCTCCTCATATTGGTAACTTGGCGTCTGGCTGGATCAGCACCTTGATTTCTCAACACATTTAGAGGCCCTGCAAAAAAAATTACATCCCATGCTGGGAGCTCTGTATCGGAACAAGTTCTGCATCCCTACATAAACCAGGCAAGAAATGTTACAAAAAATGATCCTTCCAATTTTTGACTACGGCGATGTCATTTACGGAGCTGCCCCCCAAACATCCTTAGCCAGGCTCGACCCTATTTATAACTCTTTCTGCCGGTTCGCCTTGGACTGTCCGCCAAACACCCACCACTGCGACCTCTACAAATCACTTGACCTCCCATCACTCCAAAATTGGTGATTGCTGCACGCACTAGAATCACTGCTAAATTCTGTCGTTCACGCTGCCCTCCTACCCATCGACATCCCTAACCGCCCCCCCACCTACCCACGATCTCAGGAACTCTGACTCTAGACTTCTTCACATCCCTCACAGATCCACCCGATCAGGCCAGGTTGCTTTCAGCTTCAGTCTCCCCAAATTATGGAACTCCCTAGCAGCCGACATCAGACACACCACAAGCACCCCACACCGAAATGCCCTCCTTAAATCGCATTTCGGCACCAACTGCTTATGCCTTCCCTATCGCTAAACTCCCTGCTCGATCCTATCAGCTATCCTGGTCTCCATGACTAAATCAGTACCATATGTCATTTTTGTTTTGACCCTCCTCTGCTACTGTTTGTGATTCTCACCTACCCATTCGAGGAGGTATATCAAATCTCATTATGTAATTTGCTGTTATTGCTACTGTATCACTGCCTGCAAATACTGCTACTGTATTCACTGCCTGTAACTACTCCCAAATTTGTATAACTCTACATGCATCTCAGCAACTTCTCCCATCCCTTTTGGCTTTTGCTGGATATCTGCATCTTATGTATGTTTCTATTTTGTGCTGTATGTATTTATGTACTAAGCCCTTGTAACCCCTTACCCCAAGGGCGCATCTGGAATCGAGCGGTACTCTGCTCAGTATGCCTTTCCTGGTAAATCTCTTAAATAAATAAATAAATAAATAAATAAATATCTCCTCAATCTCTATGCTGCTCCAGGGAGTGTATACTGAGCTTGCTTAGCCTTGTCTCATATGATTCTCGATGCATACCCTGCACCATCTTCATTGCCCTTCTCTGTACTGTCTCCAAACAATCTATGTCTTTTCTGTCGTGTGGTCTCCACATCTGGATACAGTACTCAAGGTGAGGTCTCACCAGTGATCTAAACAGTGGCATGATCACCTCTTTTCTCCTACTTGTGATCCCCCTCCCTTGATGCCTTTTCACATTGTTTGTTTACTCTTAAGTTTTCAGAAATGAGAACTTCTAAATCATGCACATGTTGAATAGTCATTAGCTGTTCCCCTACCATTAAGTATACTGTGCCTCGGTTATGCTTTCCCAGGTGCATGACCTTACATTTCTTTTGCATTGAATTTCAACTGCCAGGTTCTCAACCAGTCCTCTAATTTCCTTAGATCATATTCCGGTGCTTGTATCTCATCAGGTGTATCCACCCTGTTGCCGATCATTGTGTCATCTGCAAACAGGCACACCTTTCCTTCTAGCTCATCTGCGATGTCACTGATAAATATATTGAATAGGATTGGTCCCAGCACCAACCCCTGTGGTACTCTGCTAGTCAACATATCCTCCCCTGACAGAGTACTGTTCACCATTACTCTCTGAGACCTCCCACTTAACCAATTTTCAATCCAGCATGTTATTTTATATCCGACTCTAGTGTGTTCTAGTTTATTGACCAACCTCCTGTGAGGAATGGAGTTGAATGCCTTGCTGAAGTCCAGGTAGACTACATCAACGGCCCCTCCCAGTCCATTGTCCTAGTGACCCAATTGATAACGTTAACCAGGTTAGTCTGGCACAACCTTCCTGCCAGATTTACCAGTAATCTACAGAAAATTACCCCAGATCCCTTTCCCTGGGTGTACACTGCAGTCATCTGTGGCCTTTCCTTGGGGCTACCAGGTGGCTAGGCATTGAGTGATCTTGGCTTTAAGGTCTGGATCCAATGACAAATGTAAGGTGTGAGGTCCTTGGCACCTCAGGGCGAAAGCTCCTCAATGGCACCCTGGCACCCTCCTTTCTTTTACTAAGCTCCTTTCATTAGGCTGTCTTGAGTCAGAGACTCTATAATAATTACCTGTAGGCTCTAGATCTGTCAATCTGGTAACCACCACCCCACCCCCTGGTGCTGGGAGGAGGTTGTCACAATAATCGTTACAACAGTAACCAGTGAATGAAAGGTAGAAGAATACTGCACACAAATACATTCAGTTTACTAACAAATTACTCCCAAAATACTGTATGCAGACTATAGGTGCAACTGTTTACAACACTAGGAAGCAGTCCCTTATAATTTATTACCTATGAGAGCCAGAATGGTTAAGTGGCTAGAGTGCCATCTTGGAAATCAGGTTTTTCAAATTCCCCCAGAATCTCTTATTTATTTATTTATTTATTTAGTTAGTTAGTTAGTTAGTTAGTTAGTTAAACATCAGTTTAGAAACCTTTGAGCCAGAGGCTCATTTACAAAGGTACCTCGTCACAAAGAGGACATCAGAACAGTAGTACAAGGGACACAGTACTTACAACAAAAAAGTTACAGTTCAATTACAATTTTGTTTCAATAGAATACAATCTCCAATGAAGCAAAAGATAACAAAAGGTGCAAAATTTATGGTCGGGGGAGAACTGGTGGGAGTAGAACGGAGGGAGATAGGGGAGGAGGAATTAGTAGGGAAAGGGGGGGGCCGTTCAGTGAGCATTGTCAAACAGAGTATATATATATATTTTTTTTTACACTAGGCTAGCGGCAGTTGCATTTGCGAGAGCTAAGCAGGAAGTTTCTGAGCCTGGGCTTAAAGCAAGCTAAGGTTAGTGAGTTTGAGACACTGGCAGGGAGGAGTTATACCAGTGGGGCTTATGGTAGGGAATGCCCTCTGACCTGAGATGTCCTGCCTCGAATAACTAGGGTAGCTCTTGACGAGCTGCGCAGACCAGGGTCGGTGCAGTATGGCTAATGGAGTGGATAGGCCTATGGGAATAGGCCACACAGGGCTTAAAGGTGAGCTGGCATGTCTGATACATGAGTCGCTTCCAGGTTGAGTAGGGTAGCTAGGGTGTACAGCTCACATGTGTGAGTGAGTCTGGGAGCACCAGTGATAAGTCTGCAGGCCTTATTAACTGTGAGGCGAACCTTGTTGAGGGCAGTCTGATCTGCTGAGCCATAGACCGGAAGGCCATAATCAATGAGAGACATGACAGAGGAGGTGACAGCCAGGCGGAGGGCATCAGGAGGGAGGCATTTCTTGTGCCGGTAAAGAATGCCTAGCCGTGAGTTGGCAACAGAATTTAGGGCAGATATATGTCCATGGAATGAAAGTGCAGGGTCAAAGGTTATACCAAGATATTTATAGGACTGCACCTAGTCAATGACGAGATTGAGTGTGGAGTGGACAGCTAAGGGAAACTTGCTGTGCTTATTTTGGGGGTGGGAGAAGAGCATCGTTTTTGTTTTCTTAAGGTTGATAACAAGTCGGTACTCAGTGAACCAGGTAGCTGCAGAGTCAAAGACTAGTTGGAGGGAGTTCTGTAGCAGCATGGGGTCATTGTGGGAGGCAACGAGAACAGCATCATCAGCATAGAGAAGCATCTTACCCGTACAACTGCTGGGTAGGGAGTTATATGATGTGTGACCTTGAGCAAGTCTCTTAACCTTGTAGTGATCCACCCCACCCAGCTGATAAAACTGGTAAAAGCAGGAAGCCCAATGAAAATGTGGTATTGTGTCTCATGTCTTAAGTAAACAATATATTTAAAAAAAAAAATAACACGTTGCATTAGTTTTTTTTCAGGTTTTACTTATTTAGTCTCCTTCTTTCTTGTTTTTTTTTTTTAAGATATGCTGTAGCAGTTCTAAAGAAGTGGGAAGCATTTTCAAGCAGAAGGAGCCTGTTGGGGTACTGTACATACCTTCTGGAGAGGAGCCAGGCTTTTGAGAATTGGTAGAGCTTCCTTTGCTCCTCTTGCTGCTGTCACTGCTCATCGAAAGACTTGACTGAAGTTTTCTGTGCATTTTTTCAGAAACTGTAGCAGAGTGTTTTCTATGGTCTGCATCAGCATGTGTGACCCCATTGTGCATTCCTTTCCCATTACTCAGACCTGCATGGCCATTTTGCAACTTGTCGGTTTCTTCTTCTGTCTTTTGTAGTGTTGACATGTTTGGCTTAGGTAGTGACTGAGGTTGAGCTGGGAAAAAATGTAAACCTTTTAAGACCCATATTTTAAAACAAATGCTTTAAAGAATCAAACACTATTCAGTAATAAAAAAATGTCATATCACAATGCTAAGCATGCTAAATCAGACTTCATAACAGCTGTATAATCATTTGGCAACTGAAAAGTTTCAGAAATGTATGTGCCAAAAATATTTTCCATGAAATGAATTTGAAATGTCCATGCCATTTAGCAGAAATCCTCTACTTACCAATCACTGTTGCATTGCTGGGTTATTCTGACTTATTATGAATAAAAGTGTGAAAAAGTACAAGTAGTTCTAATGACAGAAGCTTTCGAGACCTCTCAGGTCCTGTCATCGAGTGAATGGTTCCTGTGAGGTCTCAAATGCTTGTTTCAAACGTCTTCAGTTAGTCTGATAAAGGGTATTACAACAAAAAATGTGTGCTAGACTTTCCTGAGACTAACACAGCAACCCAAACCTGCAACATAGTTTTAATCAAGAACAGAACACAGTAGTACTAAAAAGTAAGAACAACTATTGCCCCTTTAAACTAAGAGTAGAATACAAACAGGTCATTCTTTATTTAGTCTTACAGTTTCATTCCTTTCCCTGTCTTCCTCTGAGGCATACAGTAGACGTGGGCCAGACCAGCACAGATCTGGCTGAAATTCAACTCCCCTCCCCCTACTGATCCTTTTAAATTGCTTCAGTGTTCTGTAGTACAGTTAGCAAATCTGGCCCTCAGATTAGATGTTTCAAAGGTTGGGGCACTTGGGAAATAGATGGAGTTAGATTCAAGGAATATCCTCTTTAATTTTCTTGCATGTATTAGTTTATATAATTTCCATAGCAAAACATGACGTATCATCTGAGGTCAATAAAATACTGTATGTCAGCCATACGATCTAACCCTTCAAGAGGTGAAGTGAAGGCTAGCTGAAGTGGTTTTTACTTAAATAATTTGGTCCTCAGTTTTGAAGGTCACTCTGTTTAGATGATGAGCACTGCAGTCTAGTAAGATTCCTCTCTAAAACTCTACAGCTTTTACTGAGAGTGCAACCAATAGGAAAACAGCACAAACTGCTCTTGTTCAAAGGCTGATTACCAACTGATCCAGTAGTGATTCCATGAATCAATCAGATGCCTGGGGTACTCGGTGTCAGGATCCATCATGACAAAAGATATCCTGATACTACTGTCACAATGTTCTCTGTTCGTAGCAATGCTTGATATCATGCTATAAATAATGAATATACTGTACATTATCATCTGCAGAGTTGTTAAAGAAATAGCAACTGGCATAGCAGAGAATGTGTACTGGGTATGTGCATGCCTCCAGAAAGTCCAAAGAACTTACACACACACTACAGTGATTAATGAACATACAAACATACGAAATTGCCAGCAGAAACAGGCCTCATGGTCTATCGAGTCTGTTCGAGTGTGCAGCTAGCCACTCATCTTGCAGCTGCCCCTGCCACCCCCCTTCTCAGTATCCCTTCCCCTTACCCTGCCCCAACCCCTCTTAAAACTACCCACCATCTTACAGGACACTATATTGTCTGGTAAGGTGTTCCATTTGTCCACCACTCTTTCCATGAGAAAATGACTCCTCATCTCCCTCATGAATCTTCCCCCCTCCAATCTCAGTCCATGCCCTCTCATGTCCCTCCCCCTTCTTATCTGAAAAATCCCTTCTGTGCTGGTCTTGTTTATCCCCTTCAGATACTTAAATGTCTCAATCATATACCCCCATCCCTCCTCTCCTCCAGTGAATACATATTCAGCTCTCCAAGCCTGTCCTTGTAAGGCTTGCTTTCCAATCCCTGGATCATCTTTGTGGCTCTTCGCTGCACCTGCTCCAACAATCTGTGTCCTTCTTCAGGAATGGGCACCGGTACTGTAGGCAGTACTCCAGGTGGAACCTGACCAATGACCTATGCAGAGGTAGGATAACCTCCCTCCTTCTGGAGGAGATCCCTCTCGCAATACACCTCAGCATTTTGTTGGCTTTTGCTGCCACCTTCCTGTGCTGAGCAGAGTTGTTCATGCTCCCCATAATGATTACTCCTAGGTCCTTCTCTTCTGTGGATCTCCTCAACTGTACCCCATTCAAGTGATAAACCCTCCCCTGATTACTGGCTCTGAAGTGCAGAACCTTGTACTTCTTGGCTTTGAACCACAACTGCCACATTTCCACACACTCCTGCAGCTTAGTCAAGTCCTCCTGCAACCCCTTCCACCCTCCCCATCATCAACCACAGCTACCATCTTGGTATCGTCTGCAAACAGACTGGTCTTGCTCCAGATCCCGTGTGAGATACCTGCAATAAAAAATCCCAGACAGCACTGATCCCAGTACCGATCCCTGTGGTACTCCACTCATCACCACTCTCGGTGATGAGAGGCCTCCTTCCCCACCACCACCATTTGTTGCTTTCCCTTTAGCCAGTTTGTGATCCATTTCACCATTTTTGGTCCCACCCCCACATATTCCTATTCCACCCAACCCCCCGATGCAGCACTGAATCAAAGGTCTTGCTGAAGTCCAAATACAGGATATCCACTGCATGGCCCTTATGCAGTTCCTGAATCACCCAGTTATAGTACTCTACAAGGTTTGTCTGGCAGGACCTGCCCACTATAAATCCATGCTGTTGACCATCCTGGAGACCGTTTTCCTCCAAGAAACTCATTAGCCTCTCTTTTAGTATGGTCTCCATGAGCTTTCCCTTGATCGATGTGAGGTTTACTGGCCTATAGTTTACTAGCTCATCCTTTGGGCAACCTTTGTGGATGGGCACCACATGGGTCATTCTCCAGTCCTGTGGTACACATCCCATGTCCATGAAGGTATTGAACAGGTCTGCCAGTGGCCCTGCCAGGATCTCTGCCAGCTCCCTTAGTACCCTAGGGTGAATGCCATCAGATCCAGGTGCTTTGTCTACCCTTAATGCCCTCAACCCATCTAGTACCCTGCTTTCTGTAATCTCTACATCTGTCATCCTCCCACCCACCCCTCTCACATGGGGTATCTGCCCCCCCCCCTTCTCCTGCTTGAATATAGAGCAGAAGTATTCATTCAGTGCCTCTGCTTGCTCCACCCCTTTCTCCACCAACCCCCTGTTCTTCTTAATCCTTATCAGCCAATCCTTGCTCTTTTTTCTCTATCTGATATAGCGGAAGAACTATTTTTCTCCATTTTTGATTCCCTGCACCATTCTCAGTTCCCTGGATGCCTTGGCCACCCTGACCACTCTGGTAATCTCCCTGGACTTCCCCATGTATGTATGCTTATCTTCACCCTGCCTTGATTTCCTGTACTTTTTAAACATTGCCCCTTTGGCCTGCACCCCTTCCAAAACCTCCTGTGTCAGCCAACTGGGTTTCTTTGCCCTTCCCTTCTTGCTCTTCTTCCTAGTGCAAGATTCTGTTCCCTTCACCAGCCCTTCCTTTATAATGTCCCATTTCTGATCTGCATCCATGTGTGGTTTCATTCCTGCCAGGTGCCTGCACCAATTTTACTCCATCTTCTTAAAGTCCACCCCCCTAAACTCTATCACCCTTTTGCCCGTTCACCCTGTTTCCCTCCCCATGTTGAGCATGAACCACACCGACTAGTGATCACTCCCAGTCAGTGGTTCCTCTACTTCCAGATTCCATACAGCTTCCCAGTTACCCATTACAGGATCCAGAGTCCTTTCTAACCGAGTCAGCCCCTGGACCAGCTATGTCAGAAAGCTGTCTTGAAATGCTTCTAGCAGAACCCACTCCCTTGCACTTGTGGTGGATGGGGTGCCCCACGCAACCACCGGTAGGTTAAGTCCACCACCACTACTGTGCTCCCCTTCCTGCAGACCCTCCTAATTTGTTCAGGTAATTCCCTGTCCAGGTAAATCTGTACAGCACACCCATCCTCCGTGTCCTTTTCTTTGCATTTTGGAACTGCATCCATAGTGCTTGCTAATGAAAATTAGCAAATTTATTTGTGCAAAATACAAATGCAATAAAGTGCTTAAACCTCTTCCATACAAAGGCAGATTCCCCCATGCCTTGCACTGACGTGTAAGTGGGTTAAGGTAGTTCAGTGCCTCAGAGAAAAAAAACAAACTGCTGTGCTTTAACTGTGTCACACGATGACATATACTGTAGCTGGCAATATACCATAGTCCAGATTAAAATTCTGCTTAAAGTTTGTGGCCAGTCACAATGCTTCTGTGTCCTGCATGTATACCAGTCATTCCTGGAGCCACCACTTGATACAAATTCAAGACTATAGTATGAATTCAAAGGATGCGTGTGTCTATTATTCCACCCCCATAACAAAAATTGAGTATGGTTTCCCTACTTTATACACAGAAAAAAACAGAGTTTTCACAAACAAGATGATTTTATTCTTTTTCTCCAGCCAGTAACTGCTGTATAGAAGAACACATCTCACAAGATGCTCAGTTCACTCCCCCCTGCATGACATTGGACAGAAGGCTGATTTTGCAGCGCATATTTGAGAAGTCATATCCACTTTCATAAGCAAAGTGCAGGCAACAGCCTGCAGATTGTAACATTAGCAATAGTACATTGTCCCCCAACAGAATAACCTTAACCACAAGCTGCTTTTATTTATTTAGTTATTTGAAAATTGGTGACTGGGAAAGGTACACTGAGATGAGGCTTGCTTCCAGATGCAACACAGAGGAATGGAAACGGGAGACAAATACATAGCATGGACACAGCACACAGTTAAATTAAATTACACAGTGTTGACACATTTCACAGTTAGAGTAAAGTGGAACAGAGTACATGATTAAAACAGGAGTAAGTGCAAAAAGTGTAAGCAGCAAGAATCAGGCAATTCGGCCACACCTACAATGGGGTAGGAGGCAAATCTAAGAGGATAGCCAGAGTAGGGGAAAACAAGAACAAGAGGGGAGGAAAGGAGTTTCAGTTGGTATCTGAGGAAAACAGGGGAAGTGGTGAAACAGAGGGTCAATGGGAGTAAGTTCCAGAGTGAAGGGAGACAATAGGAAAAGGTTTTTTGCCCAGCGTTGCTGTGGGGATGACGAATGGTGACACTGAGAGATCCCTGGAGAGGAGGGAGCAGGAGGCAGATGGACTAGAGGAGAGGAGTCAGGATAGGTATTTGGATATGCATGAGGAATAGTGGTCCCGGCAACGTGAAGGCAGAAGAAGAATGGATAAGGCAGAATAGCATGAGCAATGGTGAGTATGAGAAGGGAAGTTGCTATCAAAATGACAGAAGGTGTTGCAGAGGGTGTCCAGCCTGGCCAGGGAGGTGGAGGGAGCTGTGCCATGGACCATATTTGCATAGTCAAAGACCAGGAACAGCATTTTGGTTTCAAGTCCATAGCATACCTGTGGAGACAGACAGTCTTTAATGCGGTAGAAGGCACCAAGTTTAGGGCACGGCTTAACGTCAATGGCTTAAATGTGGGCAAAGAAGTCAAGTTTGCTGCCTAGCAACACACTGAAGTATTTGAATGAATTAACTACTTCAAGAGGTGGTACCATCCAAGGTGGAGAAGATAGGCAGAGTTGGGAACCTAGCCAATTTTTGGTTGGTGCTAAAGGAAACAAACACAGTTGTGTATGTGTGTGTGTGTGTGTGTGTTGATCCAGAGTTGGTTAGATTGAAACCAGTGCAGGACATTGTGGAGGTCTTGCTGGAGCAGACATTTCAGAGCAGTAATGGAGGGACTGATGTTGTAAATGACTGTATCATCTGCATACATGTGGATATGCAGGTTGGCACAAGCTGTGGGGAGGTGGTTAAGGAAGCCTGAGAATAGGATAGACCCCAAGATGGAGCCTGTGGGACCACAGAGTGGATGGGAAGTGGAGGTGGCAAGGCACTACCAACCTTAACTGACTGCAGGTGGCCAGAGAGGTAAGAATGGAACCAGGCTACAACAGGAGCTGAGATGCCAGCAGAATTCAGTTTATCTAGGAGGAGAGGGTGGGATACAGAGTCAAAGACTTTGACCACATTGATGAAAATGTCAGCTGTGATGTGCCCCTGATCCATCCCTGAGAAGACAGAATCAGTTACACACAGAAGGAAGGAGACAGTGGAGTGGTGCTTCTGGAAACCAGACTAGAATAAGGAGAGGAAATTTGTAGAGGGTAGAAAATCAGAGTCCAATGTAGACAAGCTTCTCTTGCAGAGTAGCAAGGGAAGGGAGAAGGGGAACTGGCCAGATGTTACCCAGGGAGGAAGGGTCCCTCCTTGTGGAGTGGAAGAACTCTGGTCAACTTCCAGGACTGAGTGAAAGAAATGAGGGGGGAGGGAGAGAGAGAGGTTTAGTAGATGAGTCAGTGGATTTGCTATGACAGGTGCAGAGATTTGGAGTTGTTTAGGATTCACTCTGCCAGGATTGGATTTGTACAGCTTTTCAATGTAAAGGGCAGTAAGAAACAGAAATGTGTAAGCAATTATACCAGACAGGATGGGTGGTACTGGAGAATACTGGACTGCTCAGGGGCATGATGAGGTCCAGCGCCACAGGTGGAGGGCCTTATAGACCCTGGATGGTCTAGTATTCTCCAATACCACCCACCCCGGAGGGTACTATTGCTCTTAGAAAATTGGAAACAAGTGTAATTTTTTAATAGGATTAAAAAAAAGTAAAATAATGCTATAAAAATGACTAAATTCAATTTTTGTTCCTTGATTGGTGAAGTAGTCCCTCTACTGCCGGCATTGGCATTAGCAGTAGAGGGCGCTGTTATGATTGGTTCTGTGCTGTTACCCCTCCCCCACTCCTTCCAGTCTGTTCCTTTTTATTTGTGTTGCCTTATCTTACTGCAGTTTGTTTTATTAGCCCTTTCTTATCAGTGGACTGGACAGGAGAGTGCAGGGCTAGGATAATTAATGAGGAAATGCAGTGGCAGCATAAAACAGAGTTTTAAAACTAAACATCTCCTGAATGCCTGATCATGGTAAGTACTGCACCATCATGTACTCCTGTCAGGAGAAACGTTTTTGTGGAGACAGTGCACCACAGAACTAGAAGGAGAAAGTCTTTCTTCTAGTTCTGTGCAGTACAGTATTGAAAGCAACATTTTTTTTTCCTGGAGGTAAACTATATGGCAGGCAGTGTTAGCAAGCAGTTGTGAATTTTGTTGCTATCGAGAGGCTCACTCTGTTTTGAAAGGCATGTTGTCATTTTATTTTAATTTTTTTATTAAAGACAAACAGGGCAAGGGGTTAGCCAGTCGCTAACTCACCCGGCAAGTCCCTTGCCAAGCATGAGGAAAAACAATGGTGGCTAGCTAGTTTGAACATTCAGGGGGCCCAAAGATACCAGAGGTAATGCGGCACCCCAAATGGGAACTTCTAAACGGGCTCTATTGAACAATTCCCACCCAGTGATGTTGGAGTCCTAGCCAATCAGAAGGCTAGGATTTTGTTTCCATTTTTAATTAGTTTTATTTCTCAAAGATACAGGCACTACAACATGTGGTGAGTAAAATGTTGTTTAATAGAAAAAGTAGCTACTACATAAATGTCTAAAATATATATGTCCAGCAGTTTGACTTCAGTGTGTTTCATTTCTTTTTTGTTTTCAAGTTATTGCTCTCTTAAATGCAAACATAGACAATGGTGGCAGAAAAAGACAAAAGGCCCATCTAGTCTGCCCAGAGTTCATTGTCCATATGGACCTATTGTCCATAATGGAATTTTATCCCTACCAGTCCACCTCCTGTTCCCCACCCTGCTACTACTGACCTGAGCAACCACCAAACCCTTCACTCTCTCCCAGCTATGCTTGAAACCATTCATAGTCTTGGTGCCCACCACCTCCGCTGGTGGACTGTTCCATGGTTCCAGCACCCTTTCTGTATAATAGTACTTCCACACATGCCTCTTAAACCTTCTCTCCCACCAGTTTCCTCTCATGACCTTGGGCGATTGACTCTGTACTCCTGTTAAATAGTTCCCTACAGTTCAAATTGTTAATTCCCTCCCAGAACGTGAATGTTTCTATCATATCCTCCTCACCTCATCTCTAGTGAGTACATATTTAGTGCCTTGAGATGATTTTCGTAAGATCTGCTTTGTTGGCCCTGAATCATCTTGGTCACCCTGCACTGCACTGTCTCAAGCTTGACCCTATCCTTTCTTAGGTGAGAACTCCAGAACTTGTATAGAGGTAGTATGCTTATTCATGCTTTCAATGTCCCTTTGCAGTACACACCAACATCCTGTTCGCATTACTATAAGCATTGTTACACTGGCAAGATTGCTTGAGGGAGTCACTAATGATAATTTGGAGGTCCATTTCCTCTACCGTAGTGCTCTGTTTGGTATACACCCCCCACAGCAACAAGTCGACAGTGACCGACACTACAGCGACAACAGCGCCAGGTCGCTGTAGTGTCAATGCAGGACCCTGGCACTTGTTTCTGGGGTCTTGCACCCCCTCCTCTAATCAGCTCTGACTCAGAGTTGATTAGTTTAATTGAGTAGGGTGTGGGGGGCACAGCCCCCCACTTGGGGGACTCAGGGGATGAAGCCTCCCGAAGAAAACATGGGAGGCAGTGACCACCTTTATGCTGACTGCAAATATGGTCAACATAAAGGTTTTGCTGTAACTTTGTTGACAAATTTTGCCACACTGGCATTGTAGATCCTCAGTTTAATCCTTCCATTCAGTACCCTGTCCTGTCCTCCCCGGTGCACATCCTTGCATTTTGTGGCATTGAATTTCAACTGCCAAACCTTACAGCACCTCTAGCCTTTACAGATCCCTCTACATTTTCCCAATCTCTTCATCGCTATCTATCCTACCACAGAGCTTCATGTCATCTACAAAGAGACACAGCTTGCCCCAGATACCCTCTCCAATGTCACTGATAAACTAACTGAAGAGGATAGGACCCAGAACAGATACTTGTAGCACCACACTCGTGACCTCCCTCTCTTCAATTTTTTTTTTAACCAGGAGAGACACACTAAGCTGAAAGCTTGTTTACATGTTTGACCTGAGAGCACAAGGAAGTTAAGTGACTTGCTCAAGGTCACACAGTATGCAAGTGGGGGCTGTGGGATTCAAACCCAGGTCTCCAGGATTCCAGCTCAGAGCCATACACCACTGCACTATACTGCCTCATTGATGATGATTGTTCCTGTTTACCACCACCCCTCTTTTGTCTCTCCTTCAACCAGTTTCCTACCCATTTAACTATGTCTGTAGCCATACCCAGGTCCTCCAGCTGCTTCCGCAATCTTCTGTATGGCACTGAGCCAAAAGCCATGCTGAGATCAAAGTAGAGTAAATCCAAAGTGTGAATTATCTACTACTTTTGTTACCTAGTCAAAAAGAAACTATCTGATTGGTCTGACAAGCCCACCCTGCCACAGGCCCATGCTGTTTACTATCCTGTAGACCACTGCTCTCTAGGTAGTTCACAAGGTCCTCTTTGATCTGTGACTCCATCTTTTTCCCACTACAGAGGTAACTCTGACAGGTCTGTAATTTCCCAGCTGCTCTTCGTCCCCTCTCATTACCATTCAGTCTATCAGAACTACACCTGTCAGAACTGAGCTCTTTAAAAGCCCTACTAGGGGTATCAGCCAGTTCCATAGTCAATTACTTGAGCACCCTTGGCTGCATCCCATCTAGCCCTGGGTCTTTATCTACCTTTAGGGATTCAAGCCCCTTCTTGTCCCTTTCTCTGCTAAATACTGAATGCCTCATTTCAGAAATGCCATGACAGCTGCCTGTATGCCATTTACAGGCAAAGGCCCACTGTCTTCCTGTGTGAAAACAGATCAAACGTTACTGTTAAGGATGGCTGTTTTTTGTTCATCTTCCTCTCGTATCCTCCACCCCTTGTAGCTTAACAATACCCTTCTCCCTGCTTCCATTTTCCCTAATATACTGTATCTGAAGAAAGAATAGTTACCTATCATAACAATAGATCTTTGAGAGGATCTCCTCCACTGAGCCACATCATGGAACTGCAAGCCATCAGAGTCAAGATCATCCAGAAACATTTTGCATGCTGGGGCTGCCCAGGTCGATGTGGCTCATCAGCACCTATATATTTCAGGCATAACACAGTTCCCTGCCAGAGACAAGCTCATAGGATAATTAGACTGGCAGATCAACTAGGGTCTGTGTGAATGCATTAGGTAGGGAAAAGGGGCAGACTAAGTGGGCCACACTGTCCTTATCTGCCATCACCTTCTGTGTATCTGTGTGGAGCTGTGTGACCAAAGTAACCAAGACCAAACTAGGCACACAGGAGAGGATGTGGAAACCTTAGTTCAGATGCTGTAAGGGCAGCAGAGGAGAAAAAAGCTTGCAACAGCAAGCAGTACAGCGAGCAATCACCTGATAAGGCGAGGACTGCAGGAGGGAGAGCTGTGGCTCAATTGAGGGGATTTCCTTAAGATCTACTGTTATGGTAGGTAGCTATTCTATCTTCTTCAGGGATATCTCCCTCCATGAGCCACATCATGGAACAACTCACAAGCAGTACTAAGCACTAATGAAGGATGGCAGGACCTAATGATCCTGCATAAGAAGGCCTTGTAGAATGAGGCCAAAGCTGGCAGGTCTATGAGAAACGATGTCTAGACTGTAGTATCTAGGAAATGTATGAACAATACTCAAAGTGGCAGCAGCACAGATGATGGCAGTAGACTCACTCTGAATACAAGCCACTGGGGTAGCCACCTCTTAGGTGGAATGAGCATGGACAGGACCAGAAAGCTGCTTACTGCGCTTCAGGTAACAAAATGTAAAGGAATTAGCCAGTCATTTTTACAGACCTTGTTAAGAAATCAGTGAGTCCACCATTCTGGGGGGAAAAGCAATCAACAGTCAAGAGGATTTTCCACAATACTTATTATGATCCAGGTACTAACGCAGCATCATTGGGACATCCAATGTTATGTAAACCATGCTCCAGACTATCTGTGGTAGAGGAAAAATAAACAGGAATGTCTGAGGTCTGATTTAGCTTTCTCTTAGACAAAACCTTTGGAAGAAAAGGAAAACTGGTATAAAATGTGACCCTGTCCTTATCAAAAATAATCAATGGAGGATCTGCAACCAGAGCCTGTAACTCTGAAATGCATCCAGCAGACATCATAACCACTTGAAACAGCATTTTCCAAGAGAAGAATCGCATCTCACAAATACCTGCAGGCTCAAAGGGAGGTGCAGTGTGGTCTCAAAGGCCAAATTAAAGTTCCACATTGGATCCAGATCTCATATCAGGGGGATGCAAAACGAGGACGCCCCTGTGGATTCTCTGGGAAACCTCAAACTGAGCCAATGTCTTACCCTCAGATAAGGCATGGAAGTCCCCCAAAGCTGTCATTTGGACCTTTACTGAGGAATACCCTAATCCTGAGTCCTTGTGGGAGAGTGCATAGTCCAGACTTTTAAGAACTGGACAGGTAAATGGATTCAACACATGCCCAGAACACAATGCTGTAAAAGATTTCCATTTTTGTAAACAAGTTACCTTGTAGACAGCTTTCTAGCTTCAAAGAGCTCATAAGCCACTGCTTGGGAAACTCTGAAGCGGGAGAGCTCTATGTCCTTAGAAGCTATGGGTGAAAGTGCAGGAACTGAATATCCAGGTGCACCGTAACACCCTGCTCCTGTGTCAGACATCCAGTTCACAAGGGGAGTGGGACATGAAGTTCCACTGCCAAATGGTAGAGAATTGGAAGCCAAATCTTTCTGGACCAATGAAAAGTCACTGGAATCAGGTGGCATACTTGGTCCACAGTTCCACCATAACCCTCTGTAAGAGAGGGAATGGGGAAAGCATACAGAATCTGTTTTTTTTAAGAGAGGGACAAAATGCACTGGCCTGGTAGAGCTGAGGGTTGAGGCAATGGACGCCACACCTCGTGCCACACCAACGACCTGGGTCATCAGGGGTTGGCAGGGTAAGGAAGGATGGAGCATCCAGAAGACAGATCTCCTTTCCTGGGAGGTATGGGGTTCAGTCCTCAGTGTTCAGAGACCCCTATTGGAGACTAGGGGCCATACAGCAGTCAGGGACCCAGCAGGGGAGTGGTCATGGTAGCGCTTCTGCAGGCATGGGCAGGAGCGTCCATGTGCCACGCTGGAGCGCACTGTACAGCTGGGCCAATGGGGGGGCAATAACAAGAAATACTCCCTTCCCATTGGTAGGTGAAGGTGGGTCCAGGGGCTCCAGCACTAAATCCAATTCCAGGCCTAGACATCCTCCCCGTCTCCTCTCATCAGTCCACACCAGATACTGTAGATAGAGTGATGGTTGTCTAGCACTCCTTGCTCACAGGGGACTCAGATCCGGGGGGGGGGTTGGGAGACATAGCAAGTAGGAACCACACACTGGGGGAGACGGAAGGCATCAGGAGGATGGAATAAGCCAGGTAAGCCGAGTGACCTATCTGGAGAAAGGATATTGGGATAGGGAGCAGAAAGAAAGTTGGGAAATAAAAAAAGAGAGAATGACAAAATGTCTCACAAAAAAACTCCAGGCCCTGGCGCAAGTGGGCAAAAACATGGCAGTTTTGTACTGTATAGAGACTCAGACAGGTCTATGTCCAGATGACACCCTTTGAGAATGCGTTGAATTGACTAAAGTGATCTGGAAGTGTGTTCATGGTCCTAGGCAGGAACACCGCTGACAGAAATATTTTGTGTTCTACTGCCCAGTGCTAAACTCTCATTGCTTCTCTGCAGTGTGCATATAAATGTACTCCACCTTGTTGATTGATGACATACTATCTATGCAAATCTGCTGATTCCCAGGAAAGAGGGCAGAAAAGGCCTGCAAGCCATGTAGAACAGCCCTCATCTCCAGAGTACTCCTGTGAAGCACCATATCTAGAGTGTTCCATAGGCCCTGGGTCTTGATGGGGACAGATTGGGTCTCAGATGCACCCCCAACCTATTCCTGAGGCATCTGTGGCCATAGCCAGTAGGGGGAATGGCCACAGAAATGGCACCTCTTTCTTCAAGTGGGATCTGCTAAGCTACCAGAATAGGGAATGACTAAGAGGAGCACTTGACTGTATATGATGCTCTAACTTGGTAGCGTGCTGAGTGCACCCTGAGAAATCATTCTAGAATGCTCATACTCTTACAGAAATATAGGTGTGCTGTGTATATGCAGAATGCATGCCACATGCTTAATTGTGGGATGTTTGCATGCGGTTCACATACACAAAGTGAACCTAAGCGAACCAGGTCTAAAAAGCAAATCTGGTCCACATGCTGCAAGCTTGACATGTGCAGAGCAGGTAAGCTGGTGTGAGCATCTTCTAAAAATTATATCAGGTTTGCATGCTGCATGCTTGACATGAGAGCAGCAGTTAAGCTGGTACAAATCTCATCTATAAAAAGCATATCCGTTTCTAGTTCTCATTCTCCTGCTAGCAATTACAGTCATTAAAATACATTTGTATTTGAATTTCCTTAAAAATTAGGTAAACTCATTAATTCTGATCCTTTTGCAAGTTGCTTAAGGGCTTTTGAGTTTTGTGATTAAATCGCCATTAATTTGTAAAGTATTGTTTGCTTACTGCATTAAATGCCTATGATATAGCCAGTCAACATCCCGCATTCCAGATGTATGAAGAGGGGTCTCTGTGTTGTGAAGCCTATCCTTATTGTTTTGGACCATGCAAATCCTTTATACATATTTAGTGTTACAAATGTGTTTCTCCGTGAATATTTCATCTCACTTACTTTCCCTTTGTCATTCTGTATTGAGCATATACATTATGGCCATGTTCATCACTCTTTGTGCTGAGTAGAGTCCTGGAAGTAGGCACCATACCTCACATTTTGTCACTGAAATGAGGGATATGGACACTCAAAATGAGGGACAATGAGGGACACTAGCCCACATAAAGATCAGTACACATCATGAAATGTGGAGATTCAGTACATCAGAACACAATGGAAACCATTGCATTAGCACCTGAGAATGAATTTCTACCATTAAGCAGTGGTGCCATTTAGGTAAGACAGAAGGGGGCAGTTGCCCCCCCCTCCCCCCAGTATTTGTGCCTAGGTTGTTCTCATGGTGTGGTAATAATGGCATTAAATTTGGACTTAATAATTTGCACAATAGGTGCCCACCTGACCTGTGTGTTCACGCTACAGGTACTCTCCAGACTCGACTGTGTCTGTATTGTGTTGTCCACTCTGTCCACCTATTAGCGGAGGCACAATCACATGTGATGTGGATGAGCTCCAGCCAAGAAAGAGCACATGAGCCTTGCAAGTGAGGCACTGTCTTTCCTGCCACAGAGTTGACAGACTGCACACTATAGCTTGGAGGAGTCAGTGAGCACTGAACTCTCAATAGCAGTGTTGTTGCAGCATATTTTTATTGTTCTACTCGTAGTGAGTCTCCGTCTCCCCTGGTGGCTGAAGGGGCAGAGGAAAAGCTAGAAGCTAACTCAAGACTAGGCTACCTATTTACTCTACTAGACTCGCCTTGCAGCAAAAAAAAACAGCACAGACTCCCATGGCAACAAGCTATGCTTAGCAGCAGTGGTGACAGTGGAGTGGGTAGCCTTCATAGGCCTTAATCATTGCAGCATGGCAGCAGCCACAGCAGCAACCAAGCAAGAAGCAAGCAATCCAGGTTGGGTGGGTTCAGTTAGTGCGGTGACTTGGTCACGGACCATGTTGGGGACCTGTGATGGTAGGTTCTAGCATCCAGTTTCTGGCAGAAAGAGAGAGGAGTTGAATGAAAACTGGGCTGGTGGCACAGTATTCCAGGCTGCAGGTTCTGGCCATATGGCCAGGTAATTAAAAGTAAATACATTTTTTTTTACAAGGGGATTGGGGAAGGAGGAAGGACTGAAATATTGATGTGTTTTTCATGTTTTTTCACCTTTGGGCAGCTTCATGACCAATAGGGGATGGGTATTGAATGGAATGGAGTCAGGGAGAAAAATCGGGACAAAGTTCTTTTTTTGGGGGGGGCAGAACTTCAGTCAGGAAAAAAATTGGTTAGTAACTGGGTAGGTTTAAGCCCAAATCTGATGCACTGCTCCATGGTATATACAGATGAATCTTATACATTTGAATTTTTTCATGATTTGCATATCATTTTTCAGTCAAACCAAATAAGTTGTGCCTTTTAGCGATGTTACAGACATTCTAGAGCTGTCCCTTACATTCTTGGACAGTTGAGTGGTATGGCATGCACAGACTTTTAGAGCCCACTATGGTTAAGATTATCCCCCCCCCATGAAGCTGACCTCCTCATCCTTATGCTCAGGCACACTATGACAAAGGGAAAAGGAGACTGCAGAGGTGTGCACCATTGAAATTAATAGTGGTATTTTGTATTACTATTTTACACATTATTGGTGGAGAGTTGGAGATGAATGAAGGCCACCGCTCATCTAACAAAGGCCTTGTTAGTAGAACACTTGACCTTCATTATTCTCCAGCTCACCATCATAACATATAAAATAGTAATAGAAAATAACTCCATTCATTTCAGGGGGTATGCCCCAGCACTCTGATCCATGGACATCCTCTCTTAAAGACTCCTGCCTCTGGCTCCCTGTACTCAAGTAAGAGACTTTTTACTTATACATATCTATCCTTGGTGGGTTGTTTGCAGCAGCATGGCCATATTTGCTACAGTGTGTTTGTATGGGGAGGGGGAGACTGGCGTGTGTGTGTGTGTGTGTGTGTGTGTGTGTGTGTGTGTGTGTGTGTGTGTGTGGAGTTATTAATACTTTTGTGTTTGCACCTTAAAGTCTGTTTGCGTGGAAGCATTCAAAACTATGGAGAGAAAATGGTAGGGGTACGGGCCAGACAGAAGTAATTAAGTGGTTTTGAGAGGAAATTTGTGTATTGGGGGTGGGAAAAAACACATGTGTTTCCACTGGTATGTGTGCTACAGTTCAACTGTGAAACTGAGATGAGAGAGAAGAAAACTGAAAAGCATAACAGTGGCTACAAGCATGCCGCATGCGTGCAGATGTATTCAGATACAGTATGTATTGAAGTACAAGCGAGCCATATGTGTACAGACAGTATGGCTTAGTGGTTAAAGGCACTGAATTGCAAGCCAGGAGACTTGGAGGCATGAAGGCCTGGGTTTCAATCTCATTAAACCCCACTTGTGTATGGTGTAAACAAGCAAGTCACCTAACTTTTACATGTGGTGTTATCAGTGACCACTTGCTTTTTTGCATGCATGCCACATGCATGCAGTCTTTCCCAATTTAACATAAAAATCATGGTTTCCACACTTGCTTGCTGCACGCATGCCATATGCATGCTATCGGTTCTAATTTAACATTTAAATGATGCTTGCAGCATGCATATCACTTGGGTAGTTTTATGTGTGCAGCATGAAAACATTTCATATAATTATTTCTGTAAGGGTATGGAGGCAGGCCAGCAGAACTGTCAGGACAGCAGTGGCCATCAGACTGAGCAGTCTTAAGAGATAGCAGGTCAACACATAATTGCTGAAGCTCACCAGTTATGTCTGTTCCACTAGTGCCATGGCACAGTTCAAGGGCAGAAATGCCCACCAAAACCTGTGTCTAGAATGGCTCCAATGTACTGAAGCCACTGGCAGCGTATTACTTGGTAGAGTGGGTTACAAGAAGGCAATGTGCCCATCGAGAGTATCCCCCACAATTTTGTGGATCATTATTTGTTAGCAGTTTCTAACCATAAATCTAGTTTGGTTTTAAATGTTTCAAAATCAGTGGTGTTAACAAGGTCATTGGGTAATTTGTTCCATGTTCTGGGAGCCCTAATTGTAAAATAGTGTAATCTTTCATTGGTGTTTGCTTTTGGGACAGTTAGTTGTTTAGTGTGTAATCTGGGAACTAGTTTCCTTGTTGTGTAATTTAGTCCACATTGTTGCATCAGGTTTGGTTGTTTTAAGATTTTATGAAGAAACATAAGATCTCCCCTCAACCGCCTAGTTTCTAGTGAGTGGAGTTTTAGTTTTTTTAACCTGTTTTCATACGGTAAGTGTGCTAAATATGGTATCATGCTTGTTGCTGTTCTTTGGATGCTCTCAATGGTAGCTACTGTATATCCTTTTTGAGATATGGGCTCCAAAATGGTGACCCATAGACAGAATATGGTCTGACATGTGTCCTGTACAGAGGAATAATACAATTTTTGAGTTTTGATACAAATGTACGATTTATTCTTCTGAGTAATCCATTTGAGTTTTTGGCTAATTTGTTACAATGATCACTAGAGGATAATTCGTTGTTAACAGTAATCCCAAGGTCTTTTTCACAATTTGTTGTTTTGAGTAGTATATTATTTAATTTATAGGATTGATGTGGATTGTTATTACTGAGGTGAAGTACAGTGCATTTATTGTTGTTAAACTCCATACCATTTAGCAATGCCCATTCCTCGATTTTGTGTAAGTCTGTGCACAGTAGGTTCATATTATCCGGTGTGTCAACTCTTCCTCCCAGTTTAGTATCATCAGCAAATTTCAATAAATAGGTGTTTGAACTAGTCTGCATGTCAGAAATAAATATGTTAAACAAGACAGGTCTGAGCACAGAACCCTGCGGTACCCCACTAGTCACCCCACCCATGTTAGACAGGATTCCACTAATCCTTACTCTTTGGGTCCTATTAGTTAACCAGTTATCCACCCAGTTAGTTAGGCATGGTGAGATTCCTAGTAATGTCAGTTTATTGATTAATTTTATGTGGGATACACGATCGAAAGCTTTACTGTAGTCTAAAAGAATAATGTCCATGGGGGTCCTTACGTCCAGTTCAAGAAGAATTTGATTGTAGAAAGCAATCAAATTTGCAGTTGTTGAATGTCCCTGTTTAAAACCGTACTGTGTGGTGTCTTGAAGGTTTAGATTCAAAATTTCTTCTTCCACTAAGGTTTTAATAATTTTTTCCATTACTTTACATGGCACAGAGGTTAGACTTATAGGTCAATAGTTTTCTGGATTCGATCTAGTCCCCTTTTTAAAAATGGGTGTCACATGTGTTGTCAACCAGTCAGTGGGAACTGTTGATTCGTTGAGAGATTTATTAAAAATAATAGTCAATGGAATAGATACTTTGTCAATGGTTTCTGTCAAAAATCTGGGATTAATCATGTCCGGCCCAGGGCTTCCTCTTTTATTTAATGTCTTCAGTGCCTGCTTTGTTTAATTAATAGTTATCTGATAGTTGTGATTGTTGAATTGTTTTAATGTTTGAAACTGATGTGTTTCCACGTGTGAAAAAACAGAACAAAAGTATTTATTTAAATGATCGGCTGTTACTTTATCTGATATTATTGGTGTATTGTTGATTGTTAATGGACCAACTTGTCTAATATTACCTTTACTCTTGTTTAAATAAGAGTACAGTGATTTTTGATCATTTTTTGTGTGCGCTATCCTAAATTCTAAGTTACGTTTAGATTTCACAATTGCCGATTTTAGTTTTGTTACAGAGGCCCTATAGGATAATAAAGTTTCATTATCATTTGAATTTTTTTTAATTTAGAGAAACGTCTTTCTTTTTGTTTAATTAATGTTCTGATATTGTTATTTAACCATTTGGGAATATAACCTTTTGGATTATATTTGTTTTTTGTTGGTATGTGTTTAGATTCCAAGTCCAGAATAAATACTTTAAATTTGATCCAAACATGCTCCACTGATAAAGAAGAAAGAATGTGTTCTCATTTTATGTCCTTTAGATAATTATTAATTAATTTAAAGTCAGCTCTGTCGTACTGTTTAAGTAGTATATTATTTCTTAAATATTGTTGGTGACGAGGTAAACTAAAAAATATAGATTTGTGGTCGTTATTCCCAAGAGGGTCTAGTAAAGATAGATTAGAAATTTGAATGTCAGTTGTTGTAAGTAGTAGGTCTAAAATATTGTTTCCTCTAGTGGATTCTGAGATAAGTTGTTTTAAACCCAAGTCGATTATCCCTGAGAGGAAAATCTTATTGGTGTCTGTTTTACCACTTAAATTATCCCAGATAATACTTGGCATATTGAAATCTCCCATTATTGTAACATTACCTTTCTTTGCTATGTTTTTTTATTTTGGCCACTAGTGAATTAGTTTAGTCAAGATTTTCATTAGGTGGTCTGTAACATGTCCCTAGAAGTATTTGTGGTTGTCCCTTAAACTGAATTGTAACCCATACACTTTCTGTGCTTGTTTGAATATTATTTTTGAAGGAAGGAATGTAGTCCCTAATATACATACATACTTCTCCTCCTTTTTTGTGAGTTCTGTCTTTATGATAAAGTTTGAAACCAGGTATATGTTTTGTCCATTCAGAATCGGTGTCCCACCATGATTCCGTTATTGAGATAATGTCAATGTTATGATTAATAATTTTAGCATCAAGTTCAGCCAATTTAGTGGTGTTTAGAGATCTTGCATTCAGTGAAAGAACATTACATAATGTGTAATTGTTATTTTTATTAATAAGAGACGTGGACATGAATCCATTCTCCCCCACTGTATTTAGTTTAAAGCTTTGTGAATGAATGTAGCAATTTTTTTCCCAAGAATTGTACTCCCTCTTCTACTTAGGTGTAGGCCGTCCCAACAGTAGAGGGTGGGTCTATCAAGAAAGTCTTCCCAGTGCGTTAGACATGTGATGTTCTGTTTAAGGCACCACTTCCTAAGCCACTTGTTTAGGGCTTTGATTTTATTTGTGATGCCTAAAGTAGCTCTGAGTAAAGGAAGTATTTCAGAGAAGCATACATCACACCCCTTGTCAATCAATGCACTATTCAGAGCTATAAAATCCTTTTTTAATTCAATTAGTGTATTTCTGTAAATATCATTTGTCCCTGCATGGACAACTACTAGTGTCCCTGTGGGTTGATTTTTTAATATGGAGTTGGCCATTAATGTAATGTCCAAAACACTTGCTCCCCTGAAACTGGAGAAGGTACGATTAGACTTGTTGGGGTTACATATTAGTTTGTCTGTGTGTTTGATAAGTGAGTCTCCCAAAACAAAAACTGGTTTGAGACAATGAACAATTGTGGGGGTTGTTGTATTGTCTTGAGCATGGATTAGTCTGGGTTGTAGTAAGGTTTGCTTTCTGGATACTGTTGTCAAGTGTGTTGGCAGTTTAGGATTTGCTATGGGAGGTGGTGCTGTTGGACTAGTTCTGTGTGTTTCTATTGAAGTGTTAGGGAGATTTAACTTTACAGTTTGAGGAAAGAAGTCGGCAACTTGTTGTAGTGAATCAAATCTTTTACTTAGCAATAGCTGTGGGGTACTAGAATAAACCTGACCACCTCTTCTATTTGTCTTTTTCTTGTTTAATGGTACAAAAGCCCATGTATCATTTGATCCAATTGACTTTAAACAGTTTGTCTGAACTTGAGTAGGACTGAGTGTGTTAGTTTCCAGGTCTGCCTTAAGTATGCTAGTTTCAAATTTTGTTACCATGGAATCAATATATTCTTCTATGTGATTTATGTCAGCTCTTACTGACATTCTGGTTAGCAAATGTGATATCTCATCATAAAGGGTGGATATTAATACATAGGGGTAAGGATGGACTTCCATTCATTGACCAATATGCTCAGTTGGTTGAACAGTTACCTGGTCTGAAACAATGTGTACATTGTCATGTCCTGCAATGGTACTTTTAACAACAAATCATCTATATAAGGGAAGACATACATACCTTCCATGTGGAGGACCACTGCAACCACTGCAAACACTGGTAAAGAAACATGGTGCAGAGCATAAGTCAAAGGGAAAAACACAGAACTGGTAGTGAGACTCCTGAAGCACGAATAGCAGATATTTTCTGTGAGAGTTCCTGATCTTGATGTGAAGGTAAGCATCCTTCATGTTCAGTGCAACCATTCAGTCCCCGTTTAACAGTAGGGGTGACAGGACTGGAGAGACACCATTCTGAACTTCCTGTATTCTATGTACACATTCAGGTACCTTAGGTCTGGTACATGTCTTAACTTGATACTTTGGAACCAGAATAAAGACATTGATTTATTTCAGCCACTGGGACTAATTCCATAGCCCTTCAACAGCCCTTTTGTGGAGAAGGGATTGAACCTCCCACAGCAGAAGGAAAATATGTCCTGGATGGTACCTGTTAAGGTAACGGGGGAGTAACTGAAGGAACAGTAAGGAGCTCTAGGGCATACCCTTGTTGAACCACCTCCAGAACCCAAACATTTGTAGTAAGTTCCCTCCATTTTTCTGGAAAGAGGGAGATATGGCCTCCCACCAAAACATCTTGAGGCAGTGAGCCTGGAGGCAAGACAAGGGAGTCAGAATGTTGGGGGGGGGTTGACAGGGGTGCTGGTAATGGTCAGACCTTTTGCAAGTCTGGAATGGGCACCAGGAGTCAAATTTATGGCTAGTGAGGTAGAGGGCTGAGGTCTGTGTGATCCAATGCTGCAGCCTCTGGAGTAACCTATGTCAGGATGGGCATATGGCCTGCGAAAAAGAAACACAACCCTTTCCTTTGGATTTGAGGTTCAAAGTGTGCAGGGACCTAAGAGTCATTCTTGAAGTCTGCAGATCCCTAAAAGTATTCTAAATGTCATTACCAAATAATTGCTTTCCTCTCCAAGGAGCTTTCATTTGAGATTATTGTACATCAGAGGAAAAAGAGGTGGCAACCATGGTGAGGGAAAAGACAAAAGCCTTCAGAAAGTACAAGAAGTCAGGAAAAGAGAATGACAAAACAGGATATAGAGAAAAGCTAAAAGAGACAGGGAAAGTCATAAGAAATGCCAAGGCACAGACAGAGGTGAGGATAGCTCAGGGAGTGAAGAAAATATTCTACAGGTACATATGAGAAAAAAGGAAGACACAAAGAGGCATTGTTTGAATCATGAAAAAGGATGGGCAGCCCACAGAACATGCCGGAGAGAAGGCAGAGGCACTCAGTGAATATTTCTACTCAGTCTTCACACAGGAAGCAGACGGTAGCAATTCAACAATAGGCAAAAAGAATATTTCACTTGGAGGCACAGACACGAGTCCCTTCACAGAGGAAAGGGTACTAGAGGAAATCAATAAGTTAAAGGTGAATAAATCTATGGGACCAGATGGGATACACCAAAGAATACTTAAGGAACTTAGGAGGGAACTAGTAGCCCCCTTAGCAGTATTATTCAACAAATCGTTGGAGAGCGGGGAGGTTCTGGAGGACTGGAAGAGGGCAACAGTGATGCCACTCCACAAGAGCAGAAGCAAGCAAGAGCCAGGAAACTACCATCCAGTTAGTCTAACTTCAGTGGTGGAAAAACTGATTGAGTCCTTTCTGAAGGAAAAAAATCATTGCTTTTTTGGAGGAAAGTGGTCAGCTTGATACTAAACAACACAGTTTCACAGCAGGGAGGTCCTGCCAGACAAATCTGGTAGATTTTTTTGACTGTTTAACCAGAACAGTGGATCAGGGTGGGGCAGTGGATGTGGTTTATCTGGACTTCAGTAAGGCATTTGACTCAGTTCCGCAAAGGAGACTAGTATATAAACGAGAGAAGATGGGAGTCAGGCATAAGGTAACAGCCTGGGTCAGGAACTGGTTAAATGGGAGAACACATAGAAACATAGAAGCTGATGGCAGTTAAGGACTGCAAGGCCCATCCAGTTTGCCCATTTTTTCTACCTTATGAATGTGCCATAGGCCTTTACTCTGTCACTGGCCTGTCTATTCATACTCATCTGTACTGCTCCCTTATGTCTGTCCCATGCCTTTTAGAAGCCCTGCACTGTGTTCATATCCACCACTTGCTGAGGTAGGCCGTTCCATGCATCCATCACCCTTTCTGTGAAAAAGAACTTACTCACATTACCCCTTAATCAGCCTCCCTCTAATCTCATGCTGTGTCCACTTGTCCTGCTATTTTTCTTATATTCAAACATCTTAGACTATTTCACTTTGTTAATGTGCTTAAGATGTTTGAATGTTTCGATCATATCACCTCTCTCCCTCCTTTGCTCTAGGGTATACATATTGAGCTCTGTTAATCTGTTCTCATTTGTTTTCTGATGCAGTCCCTGCACCATTTTGGTTGCACTTCTCTGGACTGCCTCCATTTAGTTAAAGTCTTTGTGAAGATGCAGCCTCCAGTACTACACGCAGTACTCCAGATGGGGCCTAATCAGTGTCTTGTAAAGAGGGATTATTATCTCCCTCTGACGACTTGTGATAACCCTACTAATATACCCCAGCATCCCTCTAGCCTCACCTACTGCTTTCATGGTCTGCTTGGATGATTTCAGGTCATCTGTGATCATGATGCCAAAGTTTTTTTCTTCCCTTGTGATTGCCAGCAACTCCCCTCCCAACCTATAGGTAGCTTCAGGATTTCTCTTCCCTATGTGCATGATCTTGCACTTCTTTGCATTAAACCCCAGTTGCCACTCCTCTGACCATTTTGCAGTTTATCCAGATCTCTTATCATTCTGCCCACCCCATCCCATCTAGATCATCTAGTCTGTTGCAGAGTAGCTCTCTCAACAATTCCCATTTCATGTCATTTTGTGCCTTTGGGTAATATGTGTCGAATAATCATATAACTGCAGACAGTCAGTTTTGGGCTTCCAGTCTCCCATGGTCTCACTACCTGGTGCTTTCTGCTGTATTCTGTTTTATTTCTGTATTATTTTGTATGACTAAGCATGATTTTATTTTTACCAATGTTTCCTGTTTTTGCTCTAAATTGATTTAAAACTGCTCCGATTATTTGTATACTAGCTTCCTGTTAAGTACGTACTGTATTACCCCTTGTTTTATTGCAAATTATTGATGTTTACTGCCTTATGTATGAATTGTTTCCCTATGAACATTCCCCCAGGATGCATCTGGAATCAAGCACTATGGCTCAGTGTGCCTTCCTGGTAAAACTTTTAAATAAATAAATAAGATCTTGATGTCCTCTACAAACAGACAAACCTTACCCTCCAGTCCATCTGCAATATCACTGATGAAGATATTGAAGAGGACTGGCCCTAGGACTCATCCCTGAGGTACCCCACTTGTGACTTGCATCTCTTCTGACTGTATACCATTTACCACCACTCTCTGTTTTCTGCCCGCCAACCAGTTTGCCACCCAGTTGACAAACCTCTGACCCACCCTGATCCTACCCAGCTTATTAATCAATCTTCTATGTAGAACAGTATCGAAAGTTTTACAGAAGTCAAGGTAGGCAACATCAACTGCACCCCCTTAGTCCACAACTCTGGTTACCCAGTCAAAGAACTCTATGAGATTAGTTTGACAGGACCTACCTGTTGTAAACCCATGCTGTCTTGGATCCTATGTTCCTATGGATTCCAGGTGTTGCACTATCCTTTCCTTAAAGAGTGCCTCCAAAATCTTGCCCATTGCTGAGGTAAGACTGACTGGTCTGTAGTTCTCTGCCTCTTCTGTGCTGCCACTCTTGTGGAGCAAGATCACAAGAGCCCTTCTCCAGTCTTCTGGGACCTCCCCTATGATCAGAAATACACTAAACAGTTTTGATACTGGCTCTGCTAGTTCCACCGTTATCTCCTTTAGTACCCTGGCATGTATGCCATCAGGTCCTATTGTCTTGTCCACCCTGAGCTTAGCAAGCTCTTGTAGGACCCTTTTCTTGTGAAGGGACTTGTGCACAATTCCTCATTAACTACTGAGCAGAAGTATCTATTTAGGATAGATGATTTTCCTTGGTCCTCCTCCACCAACTCTCAGTTATCCCCTTTGATCTTAGCAATACCCCCTCTGGACTTTCTCCTTTCACTAATATATCTATAGAAAGTCTTGACCCCTTCTTTTACTGTTCATGCTAGTGTTTCCTTGGTTTGAGCCATTGCCTGCCTTACTGCCTTCCTTGCTTCCCTTAGGGAAGTTTGGTATGCCTCCATATCTTCGTCCCTCTGCATTCCCTTATATTTCCTGAAGGCAGACCTTTTGGCTCTGATCTTTTCTGTTACTGTTTTTGAGAACCAAAGTGGTTTCCTCCTTCTTTTACTCTTGCTTTTCTCCCTAACACAATGGGATGTTGCTTCAAGTATTGCATCCTTAAAGCTTGCCCACTTTGCCTGTACCCCTTCACCTGTATTTCTTCTTATCAGGGCTAGCTTAGCTCTGTTGGCCATCTCATCAAAATCAGCTCTTCTGAAATCCCATATTTTTGCCTTGGAATGGGATTATTTAGTTCTAGTGGCTAAATTGAACCATACCATGTGATGGTCACTAGCCCCCAGGTGACCTTCTACCTGGAGATCTGTGATCCTTTCCCCATTAGTCAGTACTATATCCAGGATAGCCCTGTCTTATGTGGGTTGCTGTACTAGTTGTCTGAGGCCCTACCCCTGTAGGGAATCCATTATGTGTCTAGTTCTGGTGGATGTTCCTGCTGGTATTGACCAATCTGTAACTGGCATGTTGAAGTCTCCCATTACCAGAACCTCCCTTTTAGCTGTCATGTTTTGTATAGCTTCTAACAGTAATGAGTCTAAGTCCTCCCCCTGGTCTGGAGGCCTTTGTAGACAAACCCAGTTTGGATGGCTTTCCCATTTCCTATTTCCAGGGTGACCCACAGTTCTTCTGGCTCCTCATGTGTATGGGAGGCAGTATAGCACAGTAGTTTAAGGCTCTGAGCTGCAAATCTGGTGACATCCAGCAGACCAGACCTGGATTTGAATCCCACAGCTTCCACTTGCATACTGTGTGCCCCTGAGCAAGTCACTTAACTTCCCTGTGCTCCCAGGTTGCTCCTGTAAAAAAACTTTCAGCTTAGTGTGCTACTCCTGGTTAGACAACTAAATAAATCAATAAAAAAATTCTGAATTTCTGTAGCTTTGATATTTTCATTAACATAAAGGGCCACCCCCCACCCCTTTTTTTGAAACTCGGTATCTTCTGAACAGTACATAGCTGGGTACTGAAGTCTCCTAAGAGTGGTTACTGGTGAACATGTCTTGCTAATGGCTACAATTTTCAGTTTAGCCTCTGTCATTGATGAATCCAGGTCTGGGATCTCGTTTCCCAGACTGCGGGCATTTGTATACATGATTTTCCATCGGCCAGATTTATATGCATTAGTTGTTGGGCGAGGTCCAGCATTTATCCTGCATGTCATATGGGGAGCTGGACCTTTTTCCTTACCTGGTGATGCAAATGAGGGCTGTTCTTCCTGTTTGATGTATTGGGTGCTGCACCTCTCTCCTCATTTGCTAGTTTAAATATTCTGCAAAAATGCCAAACTTCTTCCCCAATGCACTGACTCCCTCCTTAGTCAGATGCAGTCCATTGAATTTAAAAAACTTTTGCTTCCAAAACTGTTGCCAGTTACCTTTAAATTTGTGTTCTTTTTCCTGGCACCAGCCCTTTAGCCACATGTTTAGCTTCCTATCTCCCCTTCTCTGAGCTTCTGTCCATCTGCCCCCCTCTCCCATACTGGCAGGATCTAAGAGAAGGAGATGCTGGCCAAAATGGATGCCAGCTTGCCTCCCAGCCTGTTTCTGGTGTTCCTTGGTCTCCACAACTGACTGGCTGGCAAGATCATCAGTCCCTATGTGTACCAGGACACTGATGTTTTCTCCTGCTTCCTGCTCAATTTTAGCAATGCGGTCAGTGTCTCTCACTCTGATGAACTTGAGAGACATCTGGCCATGACCCCTGGCCAGAGGTAGGTATAAATTCCCCAAATCATGGAGTCTCCTATGATCAGAAGTGCTTTGGAATTCTGTTTTACTTTTTTTGATTTGGTCCCTGTTTTGGGCGAGTTTTGTAGCACTAGTTCCTGTGCTGCAGTGTCCTGCTCTGACGTGTCCTCTTCCACTTTGTTTGATTTTGGAGATAGGGGCAGATGCCTGTTTGTAGTTTTTATATGGTTTGTGGAGGTGATATGTTGGTGAGCACTGAGTGATGGGGCACCCAATTTGCCCCATCCTAACCACCTGCCAACCTCCCAGACCAACTACCCTCTGTGGTTGAGATGCTTCAGTTGGATGTTGGGGAAATGGTGTGCAGTTCTTGTAATATATTTCCTCCTGAATATTTGATTTGAGGTGCACAATCTCTGCCCATGCTGCCCAGAGCTGAGCCTTAGATCTCCAAAGGTCCAGCATGTAGGGCAGCATCCTAAATACTGTATAACTGCCCTTTTGAAAAGTATCCCGCAGTTCCTGCAGTTAATGATATCCATTCCAGTGAGTTAATTAGAAGGAAAATTAAAGCAAAGGTTTTTTTTATATGTTTTTCATTTGTTTGTTTTGTTTGTTTTTGTATAACCTTTTATAACAAGTTAAATTAATTGTGCCCCTATAAGTGAGGTCACTGTGTGGCTACCCCTCTGATCCTCCCCTTCCTGTTTTGCTACAGGAAATGTCACAACTGTCCTACTCTATAAAAGGAGTGTAGCATAGGGTAGTTGGGGATGGAGGTGGGTGGTTGGGCCCTTCCTGTACTGAAAAAGAAGAACCACTGACGAAAGAAACAAGGAGGTAAGAGCAGAAACAATCAACCAACAACAAATGCAGTAGCCCTGACAGCTTAGCCTAATGATAGATAAAACTGTAAAACCTTTAGGCACCACCTGTAACACTTTCACAGAAGATATACCCTGCAAAAAACACTTTGCTACAGAGAAAAATAAATCAGTAACACGATATACCTGGCAAAAAACAATTTGAATCAGAGAAGATTACAGCAGTAATCTGTAAGCACAAAATGGTAACAAACCTGTTGGCACACCCCATAATAATGCAGCAGAAAGTATACCCTGCAACAGCAATTTGAATCAGAGAACAATAAAGCAGTAAAATGTAAGCAAAAAACTGTGAAATCTATGAAATCACAAAATCTGTGAGCACAAAAGAAAATAGTAACACACAGTAAATCTGCCTATCCAAAAGAAGCCTTAATCTTTTTCCTTGCTCTGATAATGTTGTTCCTTGTATTATCCTTACAAGCAAACCTAGAAGAAAAGAGCTCATGTGAATCTAGGTGCCTTTGCCAGCAAACCTAGTCTTCCACACAGAGGGTATTAGTAAATGGTACTCCGTAAGAGGAGGGTAGGGTGACTAGTGGGGTGCCACAGGGCTCAGTTCTGAGGCTGATCCTCTTCAACATATTCATCAGTGACATTGCTGATGGACTGAAGGGAAAAGTGTGCCTGTTTGACGATGACACCAAAATCGGCAACAGGGTTGACACACCAGAATGGCAACAAAGCAGGGAATATGATCTCTGAAAGCTGAAGGAATGGTCAGGGATCTGGCAATTGAAATTCAATGCTAAAAAAGTGTAAAGTCATGCACCTGGGAAAAAGTAACCAGGGAAACTGTTCATGAAGGGATGGGAGCAGCTGGTGGATACAAGGCTTGAGCGAGACCTGGGGGTGATCATATCGGATGACCTCAAGATCAACAAACAATGCAAGAAGGCAGCACTAAAAGCTAGTGACATCCTGGGATGCATAGGAAGGGGCATCACAAGCAGGAGGCATGATGTAATCATGCCTCTGTATTGACTGCCTGGTAAGACTCCACCTGGAATACTGCATCCAGTTCTGGGGGCCACACCTCAGGAGGGACACAGATAGGATGAAGACAGTGCAGAGAAGAGCAACAAAGATTGTGCAGGGCTTGCACCAGAAACCGTACAAAGCTAGACACAGTGAACTCAATCTATACTCCCTAGAGCAGTGCAGGAATTGGAGGGACATGATAGAGACATTTAAATACCGTAAAGACAACAACAAGGAACAGGTGCAGAACCTCTTTCCTGTAAAAGACTACAGCAGGACAAGAGGGCATGACCTTTGCCTCAAGGGAGATAAGTACAGGAGCAATATGAGGAAATTCTTCTTCATGGAGCACATTGTTGAACCGTGGAATAGCCTGCTGGGGGGGGGGGCAAAGACGGTGCGAGATTTCAAATGGACATGGGACAGGCACTGCAGGATACTCAAGCAGGCAGCTAAGTTGGGGGGGTAGGAAAATAAGGGCAGGATTTTATGGATCATAAGGTCCCTATCTGCTAACAACTTCTATGTTTCTATATTTCTTAACAGCCACTGTTAGCAAGCAGTGCTGTGTAATGCAAATGCCACAGGCAGCAGGGCTGCCTGGCTAGAGAGTTACCCTATGTAGCAGAGGCTGACACTTCTGTGGACTCACAGATTTCACTTAGAAGTGTCCTCTTCCTCAGCCTGGAACTCCAATTTGGCCTGTACCTATTTAAGAAAGGCCTGAAATGAGGTATCCTCAGGGTGAGATCTAGTGGTGTTCACCACACTCCCTTCAGAGCAGGTGGATAAAGGTGAACTTCATCCAACCACATTTATAATATTTTCTTCTTCCATAGCCTCCTTCTCTGCCTCCATACTGTATATTCATGATCATATTCCAGCTCATCATTAATATCCACCATTACCTGCATAGAGTGGACAGGATGAGGAGAAACAGAAAGAGGAGTTGATGACAGGCAACACATCGACTGTGGTCAGTCTGAGTCAACATTGAAGTAGGGCCAGAATGTGGAAATACTGGCAGAAAAACTGTTAATGGGACAGCTTAGGGCATTGACAGGGCAGGCATTAATATGCTCTGAAACAGCTCTAACACTGTTACAAGGTCTGTGTATTGACAGAGCCTGAAGGGTTCATTGATGGCTGAGAAAAGGATGGGACAGTGCCTGACATAGAAACAGAAAAAAAATGCCAAAAGGAGACCAAGGGTCCATCTAGTCTGCCCATGTGTTCCTTGGACCTTCTCAGATCCCAGTACCTAACCCCCTTCTGCCTAATTTCTCCTACTGCTCCTGTTGCTTTTGATCATGCTTTAGCCTTGTCCCACACCAGCTTGAATGAGGTCACAGACTTTGCTTCCACAACCTCAGCTGGCAGTTTATTCCATGGCTCCACAGCTCTTTCTGCAAAATAGTGTTTCCTAAGCTCCCTCTTGAAGCTCCCTCTTCAATTTCCACTTGTGCCATCTAGTGTTAGAGTCAGAGACTTGGTTGAACAGGTCAGAGGATGGCACCTTATTTATTTCTCTCAGGAAGTTGTATGTTTCAATCATGTCTCCCCTCTCCCTTCTTGTCTCCAGTGAGAACATATGTAATGCTTCCAGACACTCCTGGTATGAGTGCCATTGAAGGCCCTGGATCATTTTGGTCACTCTTCTTTGGACAGCCTCCAACCTGTTTATATCCTTTTACAGATGTGGACTCCAAACTGGACACAATACTCCAGATGGGGCCTTACCAGGAACCTGTAAAGTGGCAGTATTACTTCCTTCCTCCTGTTGTCGGATCCCCTCCCTATGTACCCCAGCATTTTGGTGACCTTGCTATAAGCTTTGTTGCATGGGCTTGTCTGTTTAAAGGTGCTGCTTATGATGACACCTAGGTCCTAGTCTTCCTGCATGGCACTGAGCTGGACTCCGTTGAGGTGGTACTCTGTCCTTGGGTTCCCTTTAACCCAAATGCATCACTTTACATTTTTTGGCATTGATCATCAGCTGCCAGATGTTGGACCATCTTTCCAGTCTCTGTAGGTCTTTTTGTAAGTTGATGCAGGACTGGGATGCGAGTCCCTGACTGGGGAGAATAAGCCAATGCCAGACCCACAGCTATGGCCGGGACCTGTCTTTTTCAGTTGACTTACCCTATCTAAGTGGTGAATGGCATGGACTGAAGCTTCTTTTTCCTTTCTGTGCTTCTATTTGTCTCCATGGTGGTGTTTATCTGCTGACTTCAATGATTAGTCTGTTTTTCTTTTATGAATCCTTACCTGCTACTGTTGACTAAGGAGATTGACAGGACAATGGCATTCTGGGAATGGGAATGGGTGACAATGGAGAAGTTGCCTTTGCCACAGCCTGTTTCTCCATTTCTTGGACTAGCAGAACATTTTCTAAAGCTTTCCTCCAAAGTCTCCTGGTTGCCTGGTTAAAGCCTAGGCAGACTGTGCATGCTTTAACATTGTGGTTTGTACCAAGGCAATGGATACAAATGGAGTGGTCATTACCTTTATAAATTTTAATGTCACAGCAACAGTAATAATGGAACAGTGGTTCTTTGTCCATTTGTGGCATAAAATATATTTAAAATAAGAAACAGGAGTAAGTAAACAGTGACAGTGAAATAGCTGCAAAAGTTTGACAGTGTTCTTTATCAGTGGTTGACAGCAGGAGAAAGAACTGAGGCATGCTGGGGATGTCAGCATTATACTGGTGCCAGTGAGGTACCTTGTTGTAGGTGGCCCCAACCTGCAAAAAGTTTCCAGGTGGTCCTGACGCCGATGGCTTACAGTTCTATGATTTCACTCAATAGAAGGGGATATCCTCAAAGATTTGTTTTTCCCCACCCCTGACCACTCCACAATACACAGCTCTGTGTCTGTCTTTGCCTCAATGACTGTCCTCTTCACTTCCCAAGTTTTTATTTGGTAGCAGCCCCATTCTTTCTGTCCATGCTTTTTCTTGTACTGGTGAAAGCCTTTTTCTTCAACCTCACTGCTTCTCTGACCCTGTCTGAGAACCATATTGGTCTCTTGTACCTGTTTTATAACAATTCTGCATAACGTTGTTGCCGCTAGGATGGTGCCTTTCATTGCCAATTTTTCCTCTACACCTCCGATGTTGTCAACTCTGGTTAATTTGTCTTGGAACAGATCCTGCATCCAGTTGGAGTCTGCTCTTCTGAAATCTAGGCCTTCACTTTTTGATGGGGGTATTCTGGCTTCGAGGGTCAACCTTAGCAATAGAAGTTATAGTCAATGGACCCCAATGGCTCCTTTGCCCTCACTGCACTCACCATCTTGGATATGGTGAACACTGAATCAAGAACTGCCATCTGTCTATGGGGTTTCATAACCAGCTTCACCAGGAGGCAGTCCTGCAATGCATGTAACAGGACCTGTCTAGTGCACCTGGCCACTCAAATGTGCCTGATGATATCCGGCAGGTTCAGATCACTCACCACCACTACTTCCTGCCTCTTCACTCCCTTTAGCATTACTTCCCAGAGTCCCTTGTCTCTCTATTTCTCTTGTCCTGGTGGTCCATAGATCACCCCACCGAAATGTTCTTGTCTGAGGGTGTGGTGAGGTGAGCCCACAGACTGTCTTATTCCCCTTTGCTTTCCCTGATGTGTTCATCCTCTCCAATGGCTATGCCCTCACTGACATATAGGGCTATACCCCCTTTGCCTTTTCCTTTGTCCTATCTAAACATTAGGTAACTTGGACAGACCACTCCCAGTCGTTATCCTTTAAGGCCCAAGTTTCTGCCACCAATGCCTGGAGCGCACTAATTTTATTACCCAGACTCCTGGCATTAAGTCAGACCCCCATCCAACTAGCTACAGATCCTCTTTTGCTATTTTGTGATCCTACACCTGCATTCCTTCCCATTCTCCTTACCTTTTTTTCCTATTGCTTGCAGACCCAGAGAGCCTTCCCCCTTTGCCTTTTCCACTGCTCCAATTTGAAACTCAACCTTATTTTTATCCACCTTATTGCTATCAGTCCCCAGGATGGGGATCACTAGCTAGATTCTCCTCCCTCACTTCTTTTACCATGGGTCCCCAAGCCTCAGTGCCCCCCAACTCAGTGCGACTGTCTAATGAAGACATCAAACTTCTGCCCCAGCGTGCAGGTCCCCTCTCTTGTCAGGTGAAGCCCGTTACCTGTAGGAGCCCCCTGTCCCAGAAGTCCTCCCACTCCACTACAACATGATATCCTTTCCCCTGTCACCATTCCTTTAACTACCCATTTAATTCCTTTATCTCTTCCTTCCTTACTCTGTCCCCCCCCCCAACACACACACTCCACAGGGAGGACCTCAGAAAATGTCAGGGAGGCTGAGTGTGCCTGTAGTCTCTTTCTCAGGTTCTGAAATTTAAACTTCACTTGCTCCATAGGCTGGTTCACTGGATCACTGGTACCAAAGTGTAAAACACCCTAACTCCCTGCTGTCCTCTATATTCTATGTCCTTTATGCCCCAGGAAGGCACCTACCCATCACCCACCCTCCTCCCCACCCTCCACCCTCTCTGCTCCCCTAATCATAGAATCCCTGACCTGTAAGACTCTTCTAACTGACTACTGCAGTTATTGAAGTATTTATTTCATGGTGCCATTTGAAAAGACTCTGACTGTCCTCAAATCTTCTCACAACTGCTGTGTTTGTGACACCACAGTCTTTTGTCATGGTAAGCACTACAATGCCAGAGAAAAAGGCAGAAGGAGATCAGTTGGGGGATGTTAAAGTGATTTTTATACACTTCACAAAGTGTGAAATTGTATTATACACCCTGAAAAGGAAAACTGTAATTGAAAAAAGCAATCACCTAGTGAACTGCAATAACTAAAGCATTATATTTGTTAAAATCAATACTGTAGTGTAGAGTGGCTCTTCAATGAAGACTGACATGTGTAGTGTGTTCCTCGTCATACTGTATATTATAACTCATCAGCATTGTGCCTTCATTGACTATGATGTCATGACTGACCTGTCAGCAGGATTACAGATTTGAATGTATCTCTCTAATCATTTTATTCTGTTTTATTTTGTTTTTGTTGACCAGGAAAGGAAGGCTGGGCAACTTTTTCCATTTTTAACCTGGTGCTGGATGGGAGATACCAAGGAGAACCAACCGAAGTTAAACCAGATTAAACTGTTGGGGGCCATTTGGCCAAGACAATGGGTAAATTTTACTACCATTTTTGAGAAATGTCATGGGATCTTGAATGTCCACAAGGATAAGTAGACAGGACCGTGGCTTAACATCTCATCTGAAAGAAGGTCCCTCAGAACTGCAAACAATCCCCTTCTGCTGCATTACAGAGTCAGAATTGAGTTTTCCACAAGTTACTGGTGTGGGGCAAGAACCCACAGCCTTCCAATCTTCCAGCATCAGAGGCAAGTATGCAGTCTGCTGAGTCACTGCCACTGCCACTGCCACTGTTTTAGTTAAGTTATTACAGTCAGTAAGGTACAAGTGCTAATGAGGTATGAAGATAACTGACACTGGTTATGCCAGTCTCACATTAAGGTGCTGTTGTTTGTATTATGTCCTGCACTCTGGATCCACAACAGGAGTCTGACAGAAATTCTGATGAATGTCCTGTCAGCGACACTAGCAGGTCGACCACATTCTGCAGTTGGCTGCCAGTTCGCTACTGATTTCTTAGTTTTCTTAGGGGGGCTTTGCCCCCTGAACACCACACGTGGGGGGCTGTGCCCCCCGCACCCTCCAACTTAAAGATTCTCAACTCCACTCGGAGCTGATTGGGGGGTGCAGGACCCCCGACAGGCAGTGCCAGGTTCCAGTGTGTCTTCCACCGTGGCTAGGTGCTGTAGTCACTGCGGGGGACCTCGCTGGGGAAATTTCGCTGTGAGGGGGGTAAACGCTGCACTCTCATGCAGATTATATTTTAACTATCTGATGAAAACAGTTAAAGTACTTTTGAAAATGTAACATGCAGCTTCTTTTAAAACATGTAATATCATTTTTATAATTAAATCAGCAGTGAATGTTATGGTGAAAAATTTGCCCTGTACTTTTCAAATTATTTTAAATTGCCCCTTATCTCCTGTCTTGCAAGACACCCTTATAGGCCCCATTTTGAGACTATATTAGCTCTTTTTTACATTTAAAATGAAGAGTTCTCCTTTCAATAAGGCTAGCCCCACCTTTGTATTATTATTCTTATGTGTTTTTGAAAACTCATTCTTCCTGTAAAATTGGGTAGCAGTGTTTGTTACATGCTAGTTCATTGTAATCCCAAGAAAACTGACTTTAAACAGTAGGGGCCAGATTTTCAGAGCCCTTAAAAATCCTACAGCTACAGGGAACAACCCACACAAGTGGGTTGACACTTGAGGAGCTGTAGATTTTCCCAGGGTTGCAGAATTTTCAAAGGTGGATCCAGTTTATGACTGGCTTCACAATTTACATCACCCTCTGGCTGTCTTTCCCCACAGCTGCAGGAAAATGTTACATGCAGTGAGACCAGGCATAAGATCTCCTGCAGCAGCAGTGGACAGAAAATACAAATCTCTGCAGCTGCAGAGATTTCAGACTGCAACTGCAGTTGTGGAGTGGGACTTAGTTCCACTTCGTTTTGAGAATCCAGCCCAAGTGTTAAGTAGGAAAGACTAATGAAAGCATGGGAAAGTCATATTAAAAAGATCTTTGTATTATTACAAATGTAAACAAAAAGTTATAAAAAAAATCCAAATGGCAAGAAGGGTATCTTACAAGATGGAGACATAGGGCAGTCTATAAAACAATTAAAAATATAGGTCAAAAATATCACTGTTAACATGTACTGCTGCTTTAAAGAAGATGCACTGTCTGTTAACAGTTACTGATGTCCCAAAGAGAACTGATTTCCCAGAAAGCTTTTTACTGTACATACAGACTATGAACAAGGCTTGGAAACAGAATAGGCTGGTGTGTGAAAATCTATACCCAATTTATCATCCTAGATAAAAGATGACAACAATTGTTTGCCTTAGTGATGACTAGCAAATATTATTATTATTAAAGATACAGCATAAAATTCCATAATTTACATACAGGACTAAAATAATAAAATACAGGACTCCACTAAGAAGTAACCCATCAGCGAGTTTTTTTCTATAACCTTGACAAATTGGACATACCACTAATAAATCACCACATGTTCAAGTTATGCTCATTTATAGTTTTTCAGAAATGTTACATTCACCCATTAACAACACATACGTATGTCACAGTAGTAAAATATCAGTCCGTTTCCTAAGTTTGTTGTATACACATATGGCAAAAATTAAGCTGCACATTAGAAGATTGCTATAAGTATAACCAACAGACATGGTGGCTCACCACACTAGTTTCCCTAATGGGAAGATCATCTGTCACTGCTGGCGGCAAGTTCTAATCTTAGTTCTTTCAGTTGCACCAGCACATAACCACATGGTGCTGCAGATTTGGTTTTTTATTCATCATTCTTAGCACGTTAAGCAAGTTACTTTCTGCAAAAAAACTTTAAAAATAAAGTGGGGAGGACATATAAATGGCAATTATAAATGGCCTTAGCTCTGTTAAGTTAGAGGGAGTGAGGTTTAGAAGGGAGGCCAAGAGGTATTTCTTCATGAAGAGGGTAGTGGCAGGAGTAAATGGGCTCCCTGAGGAAATGGTGTCAACTGAAACAATGGATGGCTTCAAAAGAGGTTGGGACTGGGTAAAGAGGAGAGTCAAGGTCAAGAAGGAGTAGACAGAAGGGGGGGCTATTGGGGGGGTGGCCAGAGTCCTTAGCTGACATTGGGGACTCTGCAATACAAGCAGACTCAATAGACCAAAATGCCTTATTCTGCTGGTATCTGTGAATGTTTTTATGATAATCTTTCACTTACAGTGCTAAGGCACAAGTTCCAAAGTGCCTGGCATGGCCAGAGATTATGTCACTTTGCCACCCATTGGTTTGGTGCTAAATCCTTGCACCAGGGAAAATGCTATTTGCAGCATTTTGTGTGCTCTGGCAGCATTTTCCATTTTTGTGAAGGTGTGCAAATAATGCTACACCAAGAAATACCAGTCATGATATGTTTGTGTATCTGGACAAAAAATCTGCTCAGACTGCTGTAAAATGTGGCCATGGTCACAAAAAAGGCAACCTTTGAGAAAAATTATATGCATGTAAAACAATTTGCTGTTCTGCAAGGGTACCTTCCCATTCTTAACTCTTTTGCTGCATGTAAGCAATTTTTCTATTTTTAAAAATACAGTGACTGGGATCTGATGAGAATCAGCTGGGCATTAAAGTGTATGCGCACACCCAGGCAACCCTGTGCAACAAAGACATAACACTGCAAATCGATGGGTGTTGAGGGCAGGGAATGTGTGTGAAATAATAGTCCAGTATATTTATTTCCTGTGATTCATGTAGAACAGCAAACTATTATTGGATTCAGTGCTTTGTTGAGTAAAACTAAATATAGACTGACTTTTATAAACAGTTTACTTTCCTGCTGCCAGTGAATAAACCTAAAACTGCAACCTCAAGTAAAGCTTGGTTTGTTTGGCTTTCCTAGAACTCAGATGAAAAGCTACTCCCTAATTCAAACCCTAAGTGACTTATTTAAATATTTCCTTCATATTCCATTAGGAAAGGCTGGGGTGCTTGATGCCCACAGATTGGAGGATTGTAGAGATGTGGGCCAAATTGACATTACATTTAAAAATGCAGAAGCTATGGACAGAATTTTGGAAAAATTGGGCTGGCAGTATAGCCTAGAGGTTAGAGGAATGAGGTGTGAACAAGCTTGGTACATCCAGCAGACCAGACCTGAGTTTGATTCTCACAACCTTCACTTGTATACTGTGTGACTCTGAGCAAGTCACTTAACCTCCCAGTGCTCCCAGGTCGCCCCTGAAAACAGGCATTTGTGCCTAGTGGGCCTTACCCGGTTACCAAAGACTAAAATGAAAATATAGTATTCTTACAAAACAGGTCTATATCTAATCATTAATGAGACATCAGAATCCAAAAGGGAGAAACAACAAGAAGCAGTTGTGGATCTTTGTTTATTCTGCATGGGAAGGTTCCCCAGCAAAAACAATGTCAAACTGATGCATACATTACATAAACTCTTTGGACAAATTTTGCAAATCAGATGGACAGTAATGGATTATGGAATGTAAATAGGTTCCAAGGTGGTTTAGAAAGGGGTCAAATCTCTTTTCAGATAAATCTAGGGAGACAGTGGACAGATTGTGTACTAAAATCAATATATTGGAAAAGCTGAGTTTACATATTGTGGAATAATGTAGTGATCCTTTATATCCCAGAGTTCAAATTAGAGAAATAAAAGAGAGTGATATCTCTGCTGTTAGGGCGAACACTGAAAGTATGGTACTTGCAATTTGAACAGAAAGAAAAATATTGAAGATAGTACAGTCAAAGGTCAGGTAGCACCCTCTAACTAATATTTAGCCTTAGCAGAATAAGACAATTGACATCAGGTTATGAACGACACGTCATACTAAAAAAGGTAGAGCAGACTGGTTATCATAAGGATGATATGCTTTCTATAATGTCCTGAAATACTGTTGGATTATTGTCTACATTTGCTGATAAGGAATGGCTTGAATTTATTCACACCTTAATATTATTTGTTTTCAAGAGATCTGACATGAGAACAACATGTATTTTGTACTGAATACTGCTGTTTCATATACCTGGCAGGCAAAGAGAAAGTAGGAAGGGCCTATGGTGACCTTGTGGCCAATTTCTAGAATGGATCTGTGGAGAGTGTTAAAACTCTCTAGAAAGAAAATTTCTATCAAATCTTTAGTGTTAAAACAATCTCTCTTACCTTCTGTAGTTATACAGTATATTCCTCCAGTGTCATCAAAATATTATTGCAATACAATATGGGATAACGTTAATTCACTTTTATATAAAATTAAAGTTCAGTATCATAGTCTGGGCATTTTAACAGCTGGCAACCTAAATGCAAAGACTGGTCAATTTGATGGTTATTCAGACATTACTATTATTAACTGGATTGCTACATAGGCACATCATTTTGTTTGAAAGTTTTCTGATTCAAACGTTAACACAGCATGATCAAAACTGATTGAATTAATGTCTATATATAATTGTGCTCCCTTAAACAGTAGATTGGCTGGGGACCTAGTGGGAAACCCACACTTTTTTGGCACACAAGGTGCTTGATTTCCACAGCCCCAAGAATGCCGCAGAGCCCCGACTGATTGGTGCATGGGCCTGTGGCATTCTTCCAGCAAGTGACTGGGATTTTTAATCCTGCTCACCAAATGCTGCAAGTTAGATCAGCTTGTCCCTGGTCTAACTTGTGCCATTTGGAGGACCATCTTTACAGGACTTATGGTGCAAGCTGTCACAAAATGAGGAAACTATTGCAACTGCACCTGATGTACTAAAATCGGGTGCAGTTGCATCAACGGAGTTTGGTGCACCTCTGCCAAAATATGGGTGTGATGCAGGACTTGATGCAAACTTTGTATCACCCTTTGAAAATTGAGCCCAAGAAGTTTCAGTGTTGGATCTTCTGTTGTGGTATGAATAATAGTTGTCTGGTATTACTGCATAGTTCTGATCTAAAGTGACATGACAATTTTCTTATTGTTCTTATGTGGAAGGCGAGAATGAGTCTTGTGGCAAACTTTTTTTAATCTGCCCTTTTAACTTTCACAAAAATTAGAAATTTAGAGTTAACTGGGATATTCATCTAGAGTAGATAATAAGGAAAATGACTTGGGGCATTGTGGAGCCATTGTTATTCAATTTTTGAGAATGGGGTTATTCTGTGTTTTTCAATAGTGAATAGAAATTTGTATATCATTAAGAGCTCACATATATAGAGATCTGGAATTTATAGAGGATAGACCTATGTTCATGTGGTATGATGAAAATTGTAAAAGAGAGAAAGCAGTACTGACAAAATGCATTAGAAAGCATAAGTTGTCAAGTGACAGAGGCAGGTATGGAAGGTTCACCCACTACATTGCAAAATGAATCTAGTCACTGTAAATTAGGGCACCAGAAACATGTTGCCCACAATGACCACGGCCACACATTCCACTGTGACCCAGCTACCATGATAAGGGACAGCAGGGGACAAGAGTTATTTTTTGAGGGGGCTTTTCCCCCCACACCCCCATCACTAAATATAATCTCCTCCAGGTATGGACATGAGTGGATTGGAGGAGAACAGTGATGATGGGGAAAACGTTGAGAATGCAGGGTGCCATGAAACCCAGCATGCCTGTCACTCAAGATCTTTTCCCATTGCCCTAATTGTTGTGCCCTAATTTTGTCATCCACCTAACGGTATACTGGTATGGAATGCTCATTACTGAAAGGAAAAATAAAATTATTCTTGGAAGGAAAAAAGAAACTGTTCCATATAAGAAAGTCAGTGTTTCAATTGCTGGGTCAGTGGCTCAGTAGATAGCATGCTCTCTTCTTGGGCTGTAAGATCAGAAGGTTGTGGATTCCACCCCTACACCAGGTACTTGAGGTAATAACCATAACTGACACTGTAGTGCAGAAGGGGGGTGTGTGCTGCACTATTGAGGTGCATTCCTTTGAATAAGATGTTAAACCAAGGCCCCTTCTGCCCATCTCTGGTCACTTTCAAGGTGGCAGTTAAAGATCCCATGGTGCTTAACAATGATGAATTGGGGAATGTTTTATTTAAAATAAAATAAATCATGCAACATGCTCATACAGAATACAGAAAATAATATAACATGAGAGAAAACAAAATAAACAAAAATAATCAAAAATCAATTTACAGTGCTAACACAAAAAGAATAAATAATAAAAAAAATGGCCAAAGAATACAAGAAAGTAAAGCAAGATGTGTATAACATCACATATCCCTACTTACAGAAGATCATTAATACTGTTTGGATTTATATATGTAACATGTTTTTATACCGAAATGAAACATAGGTTAATTTTTCATCCACATTATCCTGAATCAATGTTAATACACTGAAATGAAATAAAGGTTCATTTTTCATCCACTTGATCCTGAAAACAGATGAAGAGGTGGTTATACAACACTTGTAGCATCAGTTAAAGTAGTTTGCAAGATCCCCTGATAATGTGTCCAGTATTACCGTACTGTGGTACAATTCAAAGCTGTCCTCTTTTGAAGTAAATGCTTCTAAGGTGATCTGCTTAAGCAACAATACACAACAGGGTGTGTGTTGTTCTGGGGTAACATCACACCTGGGGTTATTGGGCAGGTGGCTGCAGGCCAAGGGTGTGCAATACCCCAGGTGTGACATTATCCCAGCACAACACACACCCTGAAGTGCATTATTGCTATTATACAATGGCTCATTTGTAAAACTAACAAAAAAAGAAGATGATGAAGTACATTTAAATATTTTTTTGTCATTTATAAAAGAAATAGTGCAGATTGTCTTAGCCAGTAGGTGGAGCTGCTGGGGTTTTTCCTGTGGCTCTGTTCTGTCCATAGGAACCTTTTTCAGGGCTTCCACTCTTATTACTTTGCTCTGTCCCATTGGGTGTTTACCTTGTCTTTTCTTATGGCTTTTATTTTCTTTCTCCCTGTCTTTGTGTCTCCTGACTCAGTGTTCATTTGGCATTGGAGATTGCAGCTCCATTGCCACCCTTTTACAACTGCTTGCCCACTGCCACAATCATGAGGATGGAGGTAGGAAGGTGATATGGAGAGTTTCATCTTTTTTTTGACGTTGTGGGGTTTAATAAGAAATTTAATTGAAGATGACCGAGCGAGCACTATGAACAGAGCTGTGTGGTGAAAGACACACTTGCTCATTCACTCACTCGGTCTGGTCATTCACTCACTCAGATCTCAAGTCTGAAGTGAGAGGGGTCATGGTGTTTTAACATTTTGAAAGAAAGGAAGGAAGGTGGGGTTTTAAAAAAAATACAATAAAAAATTGAAAGAAAGGTACTAGGACCAAGCGAGAGTGATGAAAGTGCTGTGTGGCGATTATTTAAAAGATGCACTTGCTTGCTTGGTCTGGTCTGAAAGGAGAAGGATCATAACGTAATGTTTCTTTTTGTCTTAAGATAACCTAGCAGCAGAATTTAACTCAGTCTTCACTGAAAGACGGTGTTGTCAGTGTCACAGTGTTGTTTTATTTTGTCCTTTGTTTAGGGTCAGACCAGGAAGTGAAGCTGATCATGGTGTCAGCGAGGAGGGTAGTGGCAGCCAATTGTGGTCGTGGAGTGATTCAGTTGTCTTTTTTTTTCTTTACATTTGATGTGGTCTTTTGTGTGCTGTGACTAGACAAGGGATGTTGTACTGGGATAACATCACGGGTCCAGTCCCAGACTGACCAACCAGAGTTCATCATTCTTTCTTGCCATTGTATAATATCATCTGCACTATGATATGTGGGGGAATTTGTTTCTGTTACATTGTTAATGCACTTCTTGCTTGCCATAAGTAATACATACATATGACAAAACACAGTTGTAGGGTGTTTTTATGGAATTTCATCCAAACTCCTGAGTATATGCCTAACATTATTTGATATGTGCTTTTATTAATGAAGGTTGTTGCCAAGTTTTACTAAAAAGATCCTGAAAATGTATCGCAGTAAAAGTGCTGTTGAGTCTCCAACTAGTCATCATAAGAGGACTGAGGGCATTTCCTCTACACCACACTTTTCTGTTTGTAAGTATTTCTCAACACCATTTTCCTGTGAATTCCTAACTATGTGATTTTCCACGTGCATTTTGGTATGCAGGGACTTGTCCATTGATTAATTGCTTCCACTTCATGCACCGCTGGGCACTGTTTGATTTCTACTGGAGAAGAATAATGTATTTCAATGATTATTTAATATTCGCCTTTCTTGGAGTTTGAACGTATCTCCTCAATCATTAAGTGCCAGTTTGTAATTTTCAGAAATTCTAGCCTGATGTGTTGGGGCACCATAAGTATGTATTCCTTTCGAAGACATGGGAATGAATCAAGGTTCCAATCTTGTACCATCGATATTACCCAATCTTTTAAAAAAAGGATTCCGGGGCAGTTTGAAGTCCTTAATGTTGAAGCAAAGTTACTATTTAAAACAAAAACTAAATAAAAAGGCTATCAGGTTTGCCATCTTGATAACACCCTTTGCTTTATCCTTATGCATTATTTCCCTTTTACTGGGTTTGTTCTGGGCTGCCAGATGCTATGAAAGAAAATACTATAAAGTCTGGTTTGTAGTTCTTGGGGTGGAGGGAAACAATTTAAAATATAAAACAGAGGAGTAATAATATTTTAACTGAGTATACTCTGTCTAACTTTGATAAATGCCTGTACTTCCTAGATGTCAGTTTTTTGTTTGCCGTCCGAATACATTGCTGCCAATTTTGTGCAGCATCATTGGTAGTGTTTAAAAGTACCCCTGGAATCCTGATCACTTCACATCAGATTGATGCCTGCTACCTGTTGTAACTGTGCCTCCTCTCGAGGGTTACATATCCTTATCACAGCGCTTTTTCCATAATTAATACAAGGGACTGAAGTAGACATATACAGTATAGTGAAGCTCACCAGGATGAAACACAACTCTGCAGCATTCTGCAGCAATGTTACTGCAGGAAACAATGCAGTTTCAATGGGAGTTAGTCCCTTTTGTTATGCAATTCTGCACCTTATTCACACTGCTCCAGTGCAGTCCACAGAGGATAGATGTGACATGGTCTGATCTTAAAGTGCCATTCAACAACCTGGTCATCACATTCTGCACCAGCTGCAGACAGTGGAGGTTATCTCCAGATAGCCCAAGGTTCAGAGCATTGCAGTAATCCTACCTAGATGGGAACAAGGCATGCACTAGAGTGGCAAGGTCATCAGCTGGTACCAGAGCTCCAATCAGAGCAATGTTTCTCAGATGATAAAAAAAACACTTTGGACGATGGCTGACACCCAGATATCAAGTGACAAACCATCAACAAGGAACATGCCCAGATCCCTAACCTGAGTAGAGGGAGTTAAGGGAATGCCTCCCAGTATTAAACCAGGGTCATTCCCCAACCATCTCCCATCCCGCCAATGGCCAGGATTCACTACCAGTACCTCCATCTTGTCTGGGTTGAGTCATAGCCACTTTTGAGCCATCCAGTTCTGGATCTCGTTCTGGCAGGTGATAAACACGTAGGCCACCATCTGGTTCCCAGGTGCACAGGACGGATACAGTTGGGCATCATCAGCATAGCAATGAAAACCCAGCCCATACTACCTGATAACATCCCCTAATGGAAGCATATACGCCTTGAACAACAGAGGTGAAAGGACCGACACCTGCAGAACTCCACAGTGTAGGGGCATCAGGCTAAATGAGGATAACCCCATCATCACCCTCTGCACTCTACCCATGAGGTAGAATCTAAACCAGCTGATGACACTGTCAGATAGTCTACACCAGCTCTGCAGTCGATCCAGTAACACCTCATGGTCCATGGTGTTAAATGCCACAGAAAGATCCAGGAGAACAAGGATTCACCCTTATCTCTCACTATTAGGAGATCATTTAGCACCGTTACAAGGGCAGTCTCTTTGCTATGCCCAGGTCTAAATCCATACTGGAAATGCTGAAAAATGGCAGAGGAGGTGAGTCAGGTCTCGGGCTGAACAACCACCACCTTTTCTAAAACCTTCCTTAAAAATTGGAAGTTTGAGGCCGGTCTGTAGTTGGTGAGACACTACAGGTCCAATAAGGGTTTCTTTAAAAGAGTTCTCACCAAGACCTCTTTCAAGGCCTAGAGAAGACCCCACTCCTCAGGGAATACCAGACAATCTCAGCAACCACAGATCCAATCAGGCCAACAAAATTAACCTAAAGTTGAGTTGGACCTGGGTCTAGGTCACAGTATGTTGGGCACAGCTTTGAGACTATTTTGACTACCTCATTCACTCAAACTGACTAAAACTCACCCCACACAAGAGAGGTGCCCTGGCATGTCACCAGTCAGATCCTGCTAGCTCTCTGAGTGGTGCTGAGATCTCAGTCCTGACAGAGGACACTTTGTTGCTAAACAACAGAGCAAACTCATCACACCTCGTGCTTGAACTCACTCATCCAGTATAGAGACAGACTGGATGTAAAAACTTATTCACTCTAGGGAAGAGATAAGCCAGTCTGTTCCTTGCCACAGCAATCTCCCTTGACAAAAAATCTGCTTTTTTTCAGGAGATTACTCATTGATAGTCACCATAAGATAAAGATAAAGGCCGCACACAGATGGGCACAATAGAGTCAAAGGCTGCAGTGACAGCCCTAATATAGGCTGCCACTGCCTGCTGCACACCCATCATGCATGCAGCCTCCATACTCCAGAGGTCCAGCACCGCCGGCAGTCCTATTGGGGACAGTCATCACAAAGGGAGGTACCGGACCATCTTCACAGAGGACAAACCCTTGGGGGGGCCCCAAACATGAACCTCATGGTGCTATGATCTGACCAAACAAACAGATCAATCCTGAGGTCATCGACCTCAAGACCCAGTGTGAACACTAGGTCCAGTGTGTAGCCATGTGAGTAGGTTGCTGTGGTGACAACCTGTGGCAGGCCCAGAGTTTCCATACTCTGCATGAGAAAGTGGTGACAAAAGAGACCATTAAATGTATAGACCTATTGGTCTAAAAGATATTACAGATTAGGGACTGGAAGTATAAACTAGAGGGTAGAGTAATAAGCTGTGAATGAGCTTGGTATATCCAGCAGACCTAGATTTGACTCCCACAACCTCCACTTGCATGCTGTGTGACTCTGAGCAAGTCGCTTAACCACGCCAGTGCTCCCAGGTCATTCCTGAAAACAGGCACTCATGCCTAATGGGCCTTACCTGGTTACGAATGACTAATATTAAAATAAATAAATAAAAATATAAATAAAAAGGTCTTTGCAAAAATTCTTCTGACAAGACTTTCGGATCAGATTAAGTGCCGGAAGGGGGACTCAGAATTTCAAGCTGGTTTTAGAACTGGATATAGTACATCTACTAACTGTTTTGTTATATCTCAAGTAACTGAAAAATATGTTTTTTTAAGGAAACAAAAATTGTATACTACATTTACTGACTTCAGTTCAGCATTGAATTTAAATCTCACTATAAAGCTACCTTAATGGCTGCTGCCTCATGTATATGCACCCGGATATCCTTGAAATCAGAGATTTCTTGAGTTTTTTGGGGTATCTCAGTCTAGCCACCATGACAATGCTCTATGTCTGTTGTCCCGGTAATGAAATGTACTGTACAATTATTCTGCCGTGTATTACACTTTACTGTATTTATGTCTGTTCCACTCCTGATGTACTTTACTGAACAATTATTTAATGTGGTTTACACTTTACTATACTTCCTACTCTGCTGCAATTGTTTCCCGTACTGTATATTGTACTTGTTTCTCCACGACTGTATTTGTACCTCTGTACCTATGTACTTGTATTTCTAACTGTATATATCTATGTGCCATCATCATGGCCCAGGTCACACCAAAAAAAATGTCCATTGGACCAGTGTGCGCTCCTGGTAAACAAATACATAAATAAATAAAATAAATAAATTTGATACTGTGGATAGAGGTATATTTGCCGTGTCAGTGGCTCAGTAGGTAGCACACTCGCCTCTGAGGCCAGGAGATCAGAGGGCTGTGGTTTCAGTTCCCACATCTGGCACTTGGGTTAATATCCCAGTACTGACACTGTAGTGCAGAACGAGAGGGGTGCTGCACTTCTGAGGTGCCGTCTTTCAGATGAGATGTTAAACCGAGGTCCCATCTGCCTGGATTGGTGGTAGTTCAGGTGGAAGTTAAAGATCCCATGGCACTTATCGAAAAGAGTAGGGGAATTTCCCCGGTGTCCTGGCCAAATTTCCCTCATTCACTAAAAATACCACCAACAGCTTAATCTGGTTCAAGGTCAGTTGGCATTCATCTGTATCCCCCTCCCCCAGGTCGTGCCTAAAAACAGGCAGGATTTGTCTAGTGCACTTACCCAGTCAACAAAAACTAAATAAATAAAACAATTAAATGAATATTATGGGATCTAATGTTAAAATTGGGGAATTGACTCAAATCTTGTTAGCACTATCTAGGATCTTTACTCACAAAATTGGGCTTGGATTAGGATAGGGGCCAGATGACAGCTCCCAATGACCTTCTCAACAAATAGCGGGCATAGACAGGGCTGTGTCTTAGCCCCTCACTCTTTTGTATTTATCTGAATCATCTGCTAATAACATTAAATGATACATCATTTGACTCTCCAGAAACTGGAAATGAATTTTGTCTGACCTTAGTTTATGTGGACAGTTTAATGTCGTTGGCAGTTTCTAAGTCTCGCCTGCACAGAAAGCTAGATTCTTAATCAACATGCTAATTTATTAAGACTAGTGGTAAATTCTACTAGAAGCCATATTGTAGCCTTTGATGCTAGAAGAACAGATATGCTATGGAAACATAGAAAGTTGCAGCTAAAATCTGTTAAAGAACTGGTGACACATTTAGGTGAACTTTAACAAAACAATGTTTAGACACAGTCCAGCCTGTATTTCCCATTAATTCTATATTTCTCCTCCCCATTATTTATTACTGATGTCATTTGTATGAAAACAGGATTTCTGCTCCTGAAGAGTTCATCTGTTTCTGCTGTGTTCTCCCTACTTGATGTCATAGAGCACTGCTTGTGACCTCACTGTTACTCCCATGGCAACAGACTGTGATGTCACAACAAAGGAATATGATTTGGAGTAGGGAGTAAGCTATAGAGGCAGATGAACTCAAAATAAACTCTAAGGGACAACGATCATACATTCATGCACATTTCCTTAGTAATAAATTATGGAGTGAAGAAATACATAAAATATAAATGGAATATAAGCAGAATTATACCTAATTATAATATTTTTCAAAGTTTTCTTTGAGGCATCAGTAGCTCTTTAAATCCTGTAAAAAGGTGCGGCACTTCTGCATCTAATGGTCTTTTGTCTGCCCATTCTAAAACTTCTTTAATCAAGTTAAAAGAAACTGCATATGCCCTAAATAGTTTAATATGAAGTTTGCTGGAATAGTGTTATACCAATGACTGAGGCAATAAAAGTTAAATAAACAGTATACAACAAGGTTTTTACTTACTAGAAATGTGGGGTACTAATTTTGTTGACAGTCCAATGAAATGACTGTAAAGAGTCTCTTTGGGAATTAACAAGTCAACATCATCAACCCAACACTGGGCAGAACTGAGGGTCCCTTGTCTTTCTACAGTGGCACATGCCTGTATAATAAATTATTGGATAAAGCTTACACATCTTTCAGAGCATAGACTTCCAAAAATGTGTGGTTATAGAAAAATATAATTGGATCCACTTGTGCTGTCAACCTTCCCTGTGGCTTAGCTATGTATTGAATAACTAAGAGTTATGATTTGGAAATTCTGAACCATTATGTCATTAAAAATATTGCAGCAAGTTTTAAATATAGATGATATATCAAAACAAGGATAGCTAATCATCATGTAGAAGCTGATCTGCAAAAAATAAGTAATTCTAGATTTTTGTCATGGTTAGCAGAATGTGACAACAGAAGTATATTAAGATATTACTTAGGCTTTGTATTAGACCAGGTCAAAAGAATGTTGTATACTTTTTACAGATTCAAATTATTTCACAACAATGCTTTACTTGCAAGGTGCTTTATAATGAAAAGTCTGATACCGGTTCAAAAGCTGTGTCTGTAACTAGCCAGAAATTGAAAACCTGTTGCATGTCATTGTTGCTTGTACCTGGTACAACAAAGCTGCTCCAATTTGGCTGCAGCCCATTTGGAATTCTTTGCAATCTCTGGAAAAAGATGAGTTGTTAATATTGTTATTTACAGTGGAAGATAATTTATTATCTCCATTGTCACTGTCTGGCTAGCATTATCATGTCCAGATTGGACTACTGCAATGTTCTGTACCTGGGACTATCTGGAGGCAACCTCCATTTTCTGCAGCTCATGCAGCAGCTAGATTGCTGACCAACGCGTCAAGATCTGATCATATTATTTCTGTCCTCCGTGAACTGCATTGGCTGCCAGTAAGGTGGAAGACTGCCTTCAAGATCAGATTACTGCCCTATAAGGCTCTGCATGGAAGGGGACCAGACTACCTGCAAGACCTCCTGGTTCCTCACTGCCCATGTTTCATGATCTGTTCCTCCGAGGGTTGCTTTCTGGTGGTTCTCAGGGCTAGGTTGTAGCATTCTGGGGATCATGCTTTCTCAGTTGCCACACCAGCCCTGTGGAACACACTGCAGAGACATTTAGGGGAGGCACCCTTGGTGGAGACCTTTAAAAAAGGGCAGAACAGGTTTCTATTTAATCAAGTGTATTACCAATATAATGTGTTTTAAATAGAAGGGCATACAATGCACTGGCTGTTGTTAAGTTATAGATAGAGTGACTGTTTATATTTTAAAATCTGCATTGTGTTACTGAACTTTGTATTGCCTGCTGTTTTTAAATGTTTAAGTGCTCCGAGCCTCCAGGAAGGGGTATTATATAAATAAAGTATCTATCTATCTATCTATCTGTCTGTCTGTCTGTCTGTCTGCCTGTCTATCTTCACAATTTGTGCTAAGAAAAAGCCATTGGACTCTTGATGTACCAAAGTATGAGTAAAGAGACAATTCACTTACTCAGCTTTAATTCTGACATGGATTATATGCATAGCTTAGTCATGTGAGCATGTCTTTTGTATTTTTGATTTTCTCATATATATATATATATATATATATATATATATATATATATATATATATATATATATAGATATAGTAAAGAAATGTTTATGATCAAACAATAACATATTTTGAACCAGCCCAGTGCTGCCAAATTGATTCACATTTCTCTTCCTATATCATACAATGCTGGCAATTCTATTTACATTTCAAAGTCCTCTCATTGAAAGTTTGTTGGCCTAGGTCAGCTCCCAAAGACCAACAAATAATATTTATTGATGTGAAATTAATCCAACTGGGACAACCCCATGAGATGCAGCATCTCATTTTTGTGGGGGTCAGAGGGATTACAGAAGCAGTCAAAAGGTTAGCATAGCTCAGTAGCAGTACTGTAATTGCATAAAGTATAAAATATACAAGGTAAAAAATAAACTACAAAAGGAAGTACTTCTAAACAGGAATAAAAAATGACCTAAAAAACTGGGTCACAGCAGATAAAAAGTATGAACATTGATATGTATCATGATCATGGGTCAGGGAGATAGGGATACAGAACTGAAACTTTTTCAGAAGGTTCTCAGGTAGCAGGAAACAGTGGACTTGAATACTTCCAAGCCAGTTACTGGAAAAATACAGAAACAGAAAATGATGGCAGATAAAGGCAATCAGCCTATCCAGTCTTTCCAAGCCTATCTAATCATGTGACTGCATCCCAGCTAGTCCTCACTACGTTCCCCATCTGCCCCCTCTTTTGCACTATTCCCATATCTGCCCCCTTTTGCACTATTCCCAAATGCCTGACCCATCTTTGATTAAATCCCTCAAATGTTTCAGCACTGATGACCTTCTCTGGAAGTTTATTTCTGTGCATCATCACTTTTACTGTAAAAAAGTACTACTTGACACCATTACGGATTCCCCCTGCCAGTTTCAGGGAGTTCCCCTAGTACCTGTGTTACCAATCATTGTGAACAACTCTTTGCAATCTACCTTGTTTATTCTGTAGGGGTACTTGAATGTCTCAGTCATGTCACCCATCCTTCTCCTGTCCTCCAGTGTGTACATGCTGAGGTCCTCCAAATGTTACTCACAGGAGCTACGCTATGCCCCTGTATCATTATGGTGGTTCATCTCTATAAAGCCTCCAACATGTCCCTGTCTTTCCCCAAGTGTAGGCTCCAACTTGCACAAAATACTCTAAAAGTGAGGGTGAACCAGGGATCTCTACAGGGGCTGTATAACTTCCCTCCTTCAGCCATTGATCTGTGACTGGGTTGCATAAAACCCTGTCCTATTTGTGCATAGAGTGATGAGTAAGGATACGTTCTGTCTTCTCTTTTTCTGCCACTTATGTGTCTTTGCCTGTCTGATTGTGCAGTCACATTTTTTTTCTTGGGCACTCAGAGGATCTGGCCATTTCAAAAGGTCCCAAAGTTCCCTTTGCTAGCTACCTTTCTCCACTTGCTGTTTCTGTGTTTTCTTTCTCTCCCTTGCTTCCGTGTGGTTATAGAAATATATGTTGATCTTTATGTGAAACTGAAATCCCTAGTTTTATAAATGTGTAAACTGCAGAAAACTATTTAAGCTTATTAGAAAAGCTGAAATCCTGGACAGTCACTCCTGCATACACTCCACTAGAGTACTGCTGCTTCTTCTTCACACACTGGGTATCCCCTGCCTCAGAAAAGCTATGTCCTGGAGCTGCTCTTGAAAATCTGAAGCAGCCTACTCAGAGCACACTTTACCCATTGACACTCCGTGTTGATTGCCAACCCACCCCACCTTATCTTATCTTTTATTGGTAACTTTCTGGCATGTGACCACCCCCTGTTTTGTTCTACGTCCCCACATTCCCATTAGTCCATAAAAACACTTGACCACCAGGGGTCAGTACTGAGTCCTCCTGGCCTGTCCTTTTCTCTGTGCTCTACCCTCCTCCTGTCTTAGGCTCTTTTCACTGCCTCAGCCCCTCTACTGCCCTCCACTGACACTCGCCCCACCCAGGATCTGAACCCTGTATCTTCAACACCGAAAGCAGTGACTCTATTGCTGCTCCATCCTGTTCTTCACTTTTCCCATGACTTTCAGAATCCTTATTTCCCTCTGCTCTGGGCATCCCATAGCCAATTTTGGCAGTGGAAAGTTTAAATATGCTATGCTATGTGTGTGGGGGGGTGCGTTGGTACTTTTGGATTGTTTGTTGTTTGCCACTATCCAGCAGAACCCCTTAGAAGATATGTGAATTCTAGTGTGTGAAGCAACTTAAAAGGTTTGAGCTTGCTATTTTGGATTTGTCCCACAGCTCTGCTTTAATCACTCAGCTAGTCATCCATACCTCATCTCACCTCCTCACTCCTCTGCTCCTGTTTCTTTGCCCACTTTGGTACCCCGTCATTAACTTCCTCCCTTCACAGTGATATATACTACCAGGTGACCTCTCATGTTGCCTCCCGTTTGGCACAGCTAGTGCAACCTTTTGTCACTTAGTCACCACCCATTTATCTCAATGTGTCTTTTTACTGTTCATTTTGGTTCTTGCTGCTCCTACCCCAACTAATCCTCTCTCTCTCTCTATATATACCTTCATCTTTCAGTGAGAATCTTAGTAGGCACTCTTTGCCCATCTCTGAACTGTTAAAACATGTACTTTTCCACTATGGCCTGTTGCTTCTTCTGCTATCTGGGAATATTCACCCCAAACCAGGGCCTGCCTCAACTCCCCATCTCTCCACTCAGTCATCTGCTGGCCTCAAGACTGCATTGGTAAACATCTGCAGCTTGCAGTTAAAGTTTGACTTGCTCCAAGCCTCGGTGGTTCAACATAAACCAGAAATCCTTGCCATTGTGGAAACCTGTCTAAGCCATGATATCCCCGACTCTGCTATTATGCTCCCAGGCTAATCAGTGTTCAAAGTTGATAGAATGGGCAAGCGGGGGGGGGGGGTTGTGCTCTATATCTCACTGACTCACTCCAGGGTCTTGTTCTTCACACATCTATATTTCCTGCTGTTACACAGGCACTGAGCATTAAAGTTGCTATCAGCAGTGCTGGTAAATCCATTACAGTACTATCCCCCTATACCCCCCCACCACCACCACCATACTACCAAGTCTGGATTTGATGCTGTTCTTGAATACTGCGCAACGCTACCAAATAACTCAGAGGTGATCCTCTTAGGGGACTTCAACATTTAACTGGTTGGCTCCTGCCTCGGCCCAGCATAGAGACACTGCACTCAACCTCACACAACTTGTCACCTTATGTATTAGGCTAACTATAAAATGGGTACTAGTACCCTAATCAACCTAATACTCATCAACTGCCCAGAGCAACTCTCAAACATCCCAGTCCTCCCTGACTCAATGAGTGACCATTCCCCCACTCTTTGCCATTCGTCCAACTGCTACAAAAAATCCACCCCAAAAGCCACATATAAATGTATACTTAAAAAGGCATGCTAGGAGAATTCTGTGATTTCCTTCTCACTAGTAACTGGTCTCCCTTAGATTAGATCAACATAGATTATGCCCTTAAGTTTTTCATCTCCACATTTAATACAGCCTGTGAGATCTTCTTCACCTACTCAAAGCGTACAATCAAGTACTGGAGTAGTCCCTTGATTACCACCTCTCTACTTAAACTAATGGCTGACAGGGATAACCTGTGGCATAAGGCCCTCACCTCTGGAAAATCTGCTGACAGCCAAAAATACCGGGTCATGCAAAATGCCTGCACCAGAGAAATCTGTTGTGCTAAGGCTGATCACTTTAAAGAGAACCTTGCCTCCTACTGGGGTAATGGTAAGCAATTCTGGGTTAACATAAAGGAACTCACAAGGAAATCGAACACTGCCCCCCACACCCTCCTTAACATTAATGGAGCCATCACCCATGACCCTCAGGTTATAGCTGATACCTTCAACCTGACCTTTACTGATCTGAGTGGGGTACTTCCTTCTGACTTCTTTAATAAGCCGACTTGTCCCTCTCCTTTAGCGCTCCAACTTACTCCCCCCCCCCTTCCATTTCAGGTTGCTCTCCACTACTGAAGCAAAAACTTACCTCCAGAGAGTACTGGGTAAGTTGAGGTTCAGCTGCGACTCATTAGACCTGAAATTACTACATCTGGCCCTTGATGCTGTACTTCTCCCCCTCACCAAGATCCTTAATCTCTCCCTTCACTGTAGTTAATTCTGAACCCTATGGAAATTGACTATTGTCACTCCTATCCACAAGAGTGTGACAAAACTACCCACAGCAACTACCACCATATTTCCATCCCAACCCCCATCTCCAAAGCATTGGAAAAAATTGTATCAGATCAGCTGTTTGACTACCTAGTGGAGCACAACCTCCTCTGTGCCCAACAGCATGGTTTCCATAAGGGACACAGTACCACAACTGCCCTCTTGGAATATACCAGCTTTGCCCACAAAGTCCTTGATCATGGAAAATTGGTAGGGTCCATGTACAATCACCTGATAATGGCATTTGACATGGTTAACCATGACCTCCTGGTCTCATCCCTCCATTCAATCAGTCTCTCCCCTGAAGCTACCTCCTGGTTTATGAATTATCTCAACGGTCGCTCCCAGCAAGTGAAAATCTATAACATCCTCTCCTCCTCATTACCTGTCCACTGTGGGGTCCCACAAGGGTCTATTCTTGGGCCGCTCCTCTTTAGTCTCTTTCTAAATACCCTCCCTCTAGCCTGCTCTGGTAACCTATTGCTCTATGCTAATAACGCCATTGTTTATACTTGTCACTCAGACCCGTCCATACTACAACGCTCTTTAAGCTAATTTTTATGAGATAGAGTCAGGGTTCACTAAACACAAGCTTATCATAAACTATAAAAGAACGAAATCGATGTTACTTGCAAATGCACAAAACAAGCACAAAAATGCCCCCCTCACAATTCTAAATGATCATCTCCAACTGTTAGAACAGGTTAGCACCTTTAAATACCTTGGAGTTGCCCTTGACTCCACTCTTTCCTTTCAAGGCTATGTTGACTTAGTCTGCAAAGCTGTTAATACTAGGATCAGCCTCTTGTATAGGCATAAAAAATGCTTAACTAATGATGACCTCCGTCTTGCTGTCACCAGCTCAGTACTCTCCATAGTAGACTACGGCATAGTAATCTATAGCTCCGCATCTGACACTGTCCTCAACAGGATTAAAGTCTCTTTCTTAACAAAGCTTGCCAACTTGTTCTTGGAGCCCATCAGCTTACCCACACCTGTGACCTTTACTAGCAAGCACACTGGTTGGACTTTAAAGGTCAACTAACATACCATACTTGCTCAATAGCCAAAAAAGTCTTGTTCTGCCAGTCCCCCCACTCAATCCTTCATTTCCTTACTCCCACCCCCTCTCTGTGCACTACCAGGAGCACCTTAAAAGGCTCGTGTCTTGTTCCTTTCTGTAAAATCACTCTTGGGCAACATGCCTTTCCATACCGGGCCCCCTACCTGTTGAACAGCCTACCCCATGATATGATGGCCACTTACAAACGTTGCCCTTTTAAAACTAAACTTCGCCAGCACCTCCTCTCACTAAACCGTTGCAACTGTCCATAATTCTCCCCCCCACACTGTCTTGACTCACCATTCTCTTACTTCTCACCTATCCCCTCTCCCCATCACCCACTCACCTTCCTACTTGCCTATTTCTGACTGCCTTTGTAGTCTTCTCTCTCCCCGACGCACTTTTCTGCCCACTGATGGCACTTGATTGTAAATATAATTTTTAAGTACTCGAACTGTATTTTTATACTGTCTGTTAGTGATTTAGCCTTTCCTGTGCACTGTATCTTGGCTTCTCAATCTATGTTTTGTAGTCATGTCATTTTGTATCACATTATTGTTGTAACTCAATGTTATTATCCCGTGTATACCTTTATAACATCCTGTATTCTACGTATGATGTGGAACCTCTGTAAAAGAGCATCTGCTCAGAGGTATATCTGATATTTCAAATAAAATAATAAAAAAAAAATAAAACTTTTGACCTTAAGCTTGTTAACAGGACTGTCCACAGGTCACACTTCCAGACATCCTGTTTTAGTCTGTTGCACCAGTGGGTCCTGACATTTGTTACATTTTATGATAAAACAGGATGCCAAGTTAGAAACTGCTAGAAAGACAGCGATGTGTTTGTTTTTTCAGTTTTGTTTTTAGTGTTAGATCTGGAGATGCACTAAGAAGGACTTTTGCTTGGTCTGTCTGTGTTTAAAAGCTATCCTGTTCAAATGTTATTTTTATTTCATAGTTTTTTTTTTATATAAATAATGTTCTACTTGGCTCCTGGTTTGCTTATACTTCCTGACCTCCACGACATGATCCCTCTCCCTATGCCCCCCCAGCATCTAATCTGCCTTGTTAACAGCCCTACTATATTGTGCAGATGCCTTCATACTCTCCATTTTTAGCACCCTTCGGTATCTTTCCCCTAATGTGCTCTCCCCTACTATCCCATCCATTCTATACTCCATTCTCAGGTTTTTGGGCTCTTCTGCATTACTTTACCTTGATTGTCTTTAGGTTACATTTCAGCTGGCACATCCTTAACTACCTCTCTAGATATTTTCAGATAATTTTTCTATGGCCCGTATCCCCTTCCTCAGTGTCTACTCTTGCACAGATTTTTGTATCCTCTGCAAAGAGGCATATGTTACCCTGTACCACCTCCCCCTATAGTACAATTAAATATGCTAAAGAGAACTGGTCTAAGAACTGATCCCCAGGGCAGCTCACTCATGACATCCCTTTCCTTTGAGGGATCTCCATTTAGGACAACCTCTAACTTCTCCCACTCAGCCAGTTTTTCACTAACCCTGTAATTCTGTGTTCCACCCAAAGTTGCCTAGCTGCTTCATTAATCTCTTTTGTGGGATGGGGTTGACAGCTTTGCTGAAGCCTGGATACATGGCATCAACTACTGCACCTGACCCTTCTCCATGGCCTTTGCCACTCAGCCAATGAGTTAATCAGGTTCTTATGGTATGACCTCTCACTGCTAAATCTATGCTGTTTGGAATCCTACAGGCTTTTGGTCTCCAGGGATTCCACTGTCTTTTCTTTAATTATAGACATCAGCTGGACTGGTCTGGTTTACCATGGCATTCACTGTCCTCCAATCTTCTGGCACAACCCCTGATTCCAGAAAACAGTTGAAGAGATCTGCCAGCAGTCCAACCAGGACCTGCCCCATCTCATTCAACAGTTCTGGGTGCATCCCATCTACGAACAGAGGTTTATTTACCTTCAGTGCCTGTAGGTCCTATAACACCTTTTCCTCTGTGATGGGCTCCGCATTGGCACCTGACAATGACCCTTATTCGTGCTGCAATCCAGCAATGAGTCCCCATCCTCTTCCATGAATACTGAACAGAAATACTCCTTCAACATTCACTTTATCTGTGTCATCCTCCACCCATCTCTCCACCTTCTTTAGCCTAACCACTCCATCTTTAGTTATGTGCAGTTCCCACATATAAGAGAAGAATGCCTTCCACCTTCCTTAACCCTCTCTGCAAGACTCAATGGTCAGCCTTTTCCTGTCTCACAGCCCTGTTTTCTGTACTCATCTTTTCTTGATTTGCACCACTATTTTTTCCACTTTGACTTGATTTGTATCTGTACAACACCTTCTTTTGTTCCATCACCACCTCTTTGCCCTCCCTATGAAAATGACAGTGGCTTCTTCCTCCCTTGCCCTTCCTCAACATTCTAGAGCAGAGACGTGTCACTTCCAATAGTCCCCTTTTTATCTTTTTACTGCTACCGTCACATTCCCAGGTCCTCGTCCAACAGCTCCCTTATTTTTCCCAAATTTGTCCTCCTGTAGCCCAGAACCTTTGTCCTGAAGATGACCCTATCCATTTGTAAATTAACCACCAACAACAATATTCTGTGGTCACTGGACTACAATGGCTCCCCTGCTCAGGCCTTGCCTAGACTGTCTCTATTACTCAGGGCCAGATCCAGAATGGTGCCCTCTCTAATTGGATAACCATCTGGATCATAAATGTCTCCTGCCTCCTTTCCACCAGTGACTGGTTCCTTGCAATTTCTGCTGTTGGGATACTCTAGTCCATGTTGAGCAAATTGAAATCCCCTAAAATCAGCACCTCCCCAGTTTTGCCATCCTTTTGTTCTCTTCCTCTAGTTCACTGTCAACATTTTTCCTTCTATGTTGGAGTCCTGAATACCTCTCCAACCCTAACCCTCCCCCACAATGACCTGAGCACATATGATATCTGTCTCCTTGTCTTCAGCTAATATCAGAATTTCAGAGGCTATGATTCCCTCCTTAACATGTAATTCCTCTGCTCCTCCATGCACCTTTCCCCATTCATTTAAAACACAGCAAGCCCCGGTACCTGTAGTTCACACTCATGGTTCTGTGTTGCCACATCTTAGTCTCAGCCATAATGTCTTTTAGTGTCTCATCCTTTATAGCCGGGAGGTCATAGTTCGTATTACCCAAGTTCTTGGCATTATCAAATATCAGTCCTTATACTGGCTGTTACCTCCTTTCTCCATGTCTGGACACACCATAGCTGCATGAATGTGACTTGTGATGCTACTGCACTACCTCTTACACATACTTGACTCCCCTTCATCCCTTCTGACTCTTCACCCTACTCCTGACCTGCTCCCTTTTTGTGTCTAAATTTACTTCTAGCCTGCTATGTTTAGTCTTTCCTCCCTCTCCATTGTTTTTGTGCCACTTGCCTGTACAAATGTTTGCAGAGGCCCACCTGCCCCCTCCACAGTTGTGTGGATGTACTTACTCCCAGCTATGCTTCTTGTCTACTTGCCTAGTTTAAATTTTTCTCTTGGTGCTGTGCTAACCTGTGTCACAGCACGCTGGTGCCCTTTTCATTCAGGTGGACTCCATCCCAGTTAAACAGCTACTACCCCCCCAAGAATGGCTGAAACCTCTCTGTAGCTGAAAGCCCTTCCCTTACACCAACTGTGCATTAATTTAACTGCTCTATTCTGAGTTGCTCTCTGTGGCTCAAGTACTGATGGGTCCTATCTAGGGTATAAAATGTGTCTTTCACCTCTTCAACATTCCTTAAGGCCATCTCATTCTTGCTTATATGAACTATAATATATGGTCTCGCCCCATCCTTTCAGGTGTGTTCTAACACTTTCCTTCTAAGATTATCAGCTGCTGCCATGGAAAACAGTAGAGTTCCCCTCTCAATTTCTTGTGTGAAACACACCATCCCTCCTGTGTCCTTGCCAATAGAGTCCACCAGTACCATGACCCTTTTTGTAAACCTTAAGTGGTTATCTTCCTTCTCTGGCTCTTGTCCACTGGACATAGCCCCCATACCACAAATGCTGACCATGCCTCTGCCTGGTGGGACTCTCAGCAGTATTCCTCCATGAAGGGTTGAAATATATTAGAGGTAGGTACATCTTTCACTTCTGGTGCCCCTTCTTGTCTCACCCTTTCCTCCCTCTCATCTATGGTCCATTTGGCCCTGTTAAGCTTCTGGTCCCTATGTGGCCATGGAGCCTGCAGTCCACATGAGTGATTACTGGCACTGGCTTTCATGAAATGGATTTGCATCCTTGCAGTAACTAGTTCAACTTTCCAACCTCTGCATCCACCAACAGTTGAGGCACTGACTATGGGTCCAGAAAACCATCTGTGTCATGACTGCCCCCAGCCTCTACACTCCACCCCATCCCTCAGTGGTGAGTAACCTGCTTGGCGATGTGGATTGTAATTTTATGGTGAATAAATATCACAGACCTCATACTTTCTTTGTACTAACCCTATTTAAGTTATAGAGGAGTTACCAGCTAGGTAAACCCTGTTTCTCAGTGCCCCAGTGCATCTTATGTAACCCTAACCCTGATAGGGAGTTAACTGTTAGCTAAGTAAACTCCGCATCATAGTGTCTCTAGTGCAGGTTATGAAACTGGACCCCAGATACAGAGTTAACTGTTAGCTAAGTTAACCAAGCCACATCAAACAATGTCCACAGTATCCATTTACATGTATATAACCCTATAACAGTTACAGTGCTCCCTCACTGTAACAAACCCCATTATAGCAGATTCCTGGTTATACCAAATGGGGTTCGTGGCTTCCGATGTCAAACATGAAACCACTGAAAGTACACACACACACAGACACACACACACACACACACACACTCCAATCACTCCAATAGCTGAACTTGCTAGTCTTTTAATAAAGGAGTTCTCTCATGTCCAAAGCTGGGTTGTTTTACTAGTCTCACCCTCCGGAAATTGTGGATCCACTTGGACTGAAACCCATGCCTGAAACCACTATTATTAATTAAGCACATACAGAAAAATAGTCACTGAGCATTGGTTGTAGAAAATCAAGTAATGATTTATTTCATATGCAGTAAAAAAAAACACTTACATTGTATTTCTTCATGAAGGCAGTGAAGTGCATTCACAGAAAGAGACAGCTAGTGTGAGCTGGCGGTGGCACTCACTTTCTACAAATGCACTGCACTGCCTTTTTGTCAAAAAATGCAATGTAAGTGTTTTTACTGCATATGAAATAAAGTGTTACATGACTGCTACACCCGATGCTCAGTGCCAGTTTTTCTGTCTCTGCTTAACTTTTAAATATTTTTTGCAGTTGATCTCTGTCACAGTTAAGGCATCTCACTTTCAGTGCTGCTCTCTTGACCATTATGTATGCCTGCTTAATAAAAAATGGCATCCTTTCCACTTCACAGTCCCCTTAACATTTTGAAAACTGACAGTAGGATTGAACAAAATAGTGGGGTGTACTACTTATAAGTACTGAATTATTCTGTACTCCCAACATTATTCTGCTGCCAGTTACTGCCTGTTTTGTGTCAGTTTACTGTTGATTGTGGTTACCTCAAGCATGCTCCCTTGATTTAATGAACACGCCAGTATAACGAGCATGTTACATAGCCCCCATTTTGTTTATTATAGCAAGGAAACGCTGTATGTGGTTGCTGTCTTGACAGACCCTGCAACTCCTTTCCTAATCCAGTTTGAACTATCTTGCCTGGTGTCGACATGGGCAGCATTACCTATGGAACTGCAGACTACCTGCAGATGCCCTCTAGACACTGCTGTCTTCCTTTGTGGCTTGCACGCTGCAGGGTCATAAACACTCTGGAGTCACTTAATTCAGTGGGATTTAAACATGATCTGAAAACACTTGAGTGACTAGAAGTCACATGATGTGGTTCAAGCAACGGCATCCCCCAGACCTGCTCTCGGCCTCCTGCCCTACTCCTGACACAAACCTGACCTTCCTCCTGACCTCTCTTACCCAGCACCCAACAACACAAACAGGCCATTTTGTACAGAATAAATATGTGACTGCACAAACTACAAAGCTTTCAGTCTTTTTTTGGTTCTCCAGCTGATCTGCTTCAGGAAACTGACAAAGTCCAAAGCTGGTGCTGAGTCATGCAGACTGCTAGATCCTAACTGATTAAAAGTCAAGTGATCTTGTCTACGCTATGGCATCTCCAAACCAGCTCACAGCCCCCAACTTTACTTCTACACACAAATCTTGTCCTTCTCCTGACCTCCATTACACAGATCCAAACAACCTAATCAGAACAATGTGTATGGAAAATATCTGTGACTCTGAACAAAGTTTGGGCTTTCAGTACTCATTTGGTATGAGTGAGAATTTTCCATAGACATGTACTGTACAGTACTTTACTTCTTTAAACACTATCAGCTTTAAATAAATCTATAACTTGATGATTCAACCCACTTTAAAGTATTTTCCTGTGAATATTTTCCTGCAGAATACCAAAAAGTGCTGTAAAATGAACACAAAATAGTCATCCACCATCTACTGTTTCTGAAAATGGGATTTCAGTAGAGACACCCCCACAGTTAATCCTTAGTCAGAAACGCCCAGCTGAAAGTCTATATACATGACTCCAAGTCTGGAATAGTTAGGTTCTGGTGAACTAATATGATGTGGCAGTTTGAAAGAGCAATTTCTTTTGTCTACAAAAACACTATACGAGTTTCTGAGGAAGATATGTATGGCTAGTTTTTGCTAAGAAAGAAATGCATGCTAAAAAAAAATAATAATACCCAGGCTATGACCCTCACTCCATTTAACGATGCACTCCGCTCATTCCACTGGCTTCTTTTTTTTTAAATCTTTACATATGTGACAGCTCTCAAAAGTAGACCACAGACCATCTGGCATTTTCAGAAGTGTAACTTGTGCAAATTCAGCTCTACTGGGAACACAATGCTATCTTCAGCCAGTGTTATTAAAGATACAATGGAACACAGAAGTTATGAGTTGTTTTGAATTATTCATTTTTTGCCTGTATATTCAAGAAATTTTACAAACTCTGCATTTTGTACTGCATAATCACATGCATTAAAGGTACAAAGAAACTTTTTGACACATCTTTTCTACAGAGAGGTGGCATTCTGTTTGATATGTGAACTTTCAGAGTATATCACTCTAAACAGCACTATGTGCTGCTACAAAAGACCCCATTTTACACTTTCTGTATAGGCAAAAATTCTATTCTTGGCATTTGCATGTAACTGGTGCAATATGCTGTAAAGATCACAAATATCAAGCATTGAATGGTGTGCCACTTATTTCATGAAAATAGTCTATATTAAAAGAATCATAATACAGCACTCACATCACATGATGGCAAGTTATTTCATTATTCCTCACAAAGATGCATTGCTCAGAAAATATTTCTAAAGAAGCATTTTATACTCATATTCCCCAAATAAAACCATTTAACAGCCCTGAGTAAAATTATTTAGCCAGAGACCAACTGATAGAAGCTAGAACTCAACTATTTAATGAAACAGGTAGATTGTAATGAGTGAGCTGAAATGGAGTGATACTTTCATACCTGGCAAAAACACATTTCATGGCAAAAGAACCACCATTCTCTAATCTGTTAACATCTTGCAGACATCTGCCTCTTAAATCACTGTAATCAAAAAAAGTGCAACCATAATTATTACTGAATGTTGCAGGTTTTTCCTGCCACTTCAACCTTGTAAACTTGGTTTCCTTGACGTCTTCAGTTTTATATACAATCACTATCAGATGCCTAGTCAAAATGGGGGACTGATCTATGCTGGAATTTTTACTGGGGAATAACACAAACATCTGCCAACTTGATCAGACCAATTAATTCTGTACTTGCTGCAGCGCTGCATTTGAAGGTTCTGAAAAATTGACCACTGGCAAATGAAGTCCAGCTTTGATTTGGACCCATTAATTTGGTTCAGCTTTAATAATTTGGCAAAACTCCTTTGATTCCCAAATGCAGTAATTGAAATGGGGTAAAGAAGAATACAGCTAAGAGTTAATGAAAGCCTTGAGGTAAGCAATGACTATTTATTACTATAGCTTCCTTGAGGCAGGTGGTGTTGGTGTGCCACAGCTGGGGGAAGTGATTGTGATGGTGTGAAAGAGTCTGCAACCATTAAGACCATAGTGACACAGTTAGCGGAATTGAATAAACATTCATTGCTGATCTCTAGCTTATACCCTCTGTAGTCCCTGCCTTATCTTATGCCAATTGCTATATCCTCCCTGCACTCACAAGTGATCAAATTCTAAGATAATACCCCACCCAACAATAACGCATCAAAAACAAATGAAAACAAATTGCATTTATAATAGACCATTATTTGACAGTAGACTCACTCACCAGATGTATACATTTTTATGTTTGCTTGCATGCGTGCGCAAGAAACATTTTGTGGCAGCTTGCTGGAGTAGCAGGTTGAGGAGGTGCGGCAGTGTTGTGGTCAATGCCAGCAGTGCATTTAGGGGCTGGTTTCTGTCATGTCAATGGAGGAGTACGCTGTCGATGACAGCAGTTTTGAAGCATGCCACCAACCTGAAAGAAATTCGCTACTACAATCAGGGAGCACCCCGTCATTGGAGAATCAGTTGTTTTTCCTGAACAGTTTGACGCTGGGGTGGTACCTGATTGCAGCAGCAAATAGCAGCTTGTCTTGTCTGGTGTCACATTTCAATTAACATGGTGGCAGCTGTCGCCATCCGCCTCTCACAGTCCCCATGAAAGCCGATGGGGGTGCCCAATCCCCTTGTCAGCATGCCCCCTCCTCAGTTCATTTGCAGACAGAGGATCCCAATCCCCATTTGCATAATGTCTCCCACATTCGTTGTGTGCCTAGGAGGGTGCCCAATCCCCCTTGGCTCATGCACCCCCCAAACACATTGTATGTGCTGACGGGGTGCCCAATCCCTATCAGCTCCAGCCCCCCCAACAAACACCCAGGTGGCATGCTGGGAGCCCACCCCAGCTTGTCAATTGTCCCTGTATGTAGAAAAACCATGCATTACATCTTTTTTTTTAAACCTGTGAAAACAGAAAAACTTCCCTTGTTGTGTCCGTAGCCTCCTCTCCCAACCTGCACCCACCCTCTGTGCACCCCACCTCCCCCCCATCCCATATTTACCTCCAGAGCCCCGTGCAGTGATCTTCGTTGGTGCGGGAACATGCTTGCACTCTTCGAAGTCGACTGCAAACTGAAGAAATGCCGGTAAGCTGTATAATGGCATAAATGTTTTTTTTTTTTCAACTTAGGTGGATATCTCAACCATTTTTGTGAATTTTGGCACAACATTTTCAACATGTGGTTCTTGGGAACCAACCTCATGAATTCAGTCACTGTCATCTGATTATTCAGTCCCAAATGGTGATTTTGTGGTTACTGCACAGAATCACCTTTTGGGACCAATTAATGAAACAACAGTGTCATGGTTCATGAGGTGGGCTCCCAAAAAATCTACGTTGCAAATTTGGTGAGCAAATTCCAAAAAATGACTGTTATGAGTGTGCATTGCGCAGTTTCCACGCACACTTGTAACTTCGAGAATTTGTAATATTTTCACTCTAGATTTTCAACATTGGCATTTTTTCACACCTCCTTATGAACAGCATAGTTGTCATTTTCACATCCTGGCCAAAATGTGTTTTCACGCATCTGGCGCACAATAGTGCGGTCGCTGTGGGAAATCAGTGTTTGGGACAGATTAAAAAAATTATAGTGACACTGTTCATGAGCAGATGTCATAAAATTCCTGTACTGAAAATTTTGTGAAATAATTCCACAAAATGACTGTTACGAACGTGCATTGCACAGTTTCCATGTACACTCGTAAGTTCGAGAATTTTTTATATTTTCACTCCAGATTTTCAACATTGCCATCTCTTCATATCTCTCTATGAATGGTACAGCTGTCATTTTTCACATCCTGCCCAAACTGTGTTTTTGCACATCTGGTACAGAATGGCATGGTCGCTGTTGGAAATCAACGTTCGGGACAGATTAACAAAATCACAGTGCCACTGTTCATGCGCAGAGGTCCCAAATGCTTTCATGAGGTGGGAGTCACAAAAAGGCCATGTTGAAAATTTGTAGTGCAAATACCAACAAACGCCTGGGGAATTAGGGTTTCTAACCATAACGTCCCACCCTGTACAGACTGACAGGCATCAGGGGTGTGCCTTTGGATTGCCGGCTGTAATGCTCACACCATTCTTCCCCCACCCCACCCTGCAGCCAGTGGCAGGCATCGAGGTGTGCCTTGGACTCTTTGGCCCCAGAGTTCACCCCATTCTCCTATACTGCACCCATTTCTGCATATCTCCTTAGGGAATGGGGTGACTGTAAAACCAAACACCCCAAGGCACACCTCAACACTTGTAAGTGTCTGCAGATTAGGGTGAGGTGAAATGGCATGAGCATTATGGGCACTGACCCAAAGGCACACCCCAATGCTTGTACATCTCTGCATGGTGGAGGTGGGGTTGGCATGAGTACAATACTTCACTACCATTCCTATTCTGAAGCTGTTTAACTCTTGCACTTCTAATGCTAATACCAGCAAGCACACATTTGGCATTGACAAATGCTTGTTATTTTTGTTTTTGATTATTTATTTTTTTTACTGGAGTATACACCATGGTAACAGTACTGCCGATACTGCCTACATTTTGAGGTAATATCTCATTCTCACGGCTGTAGTTACTGCTCTAATCCGTGATGGACTCACCCTGGTGATAATGCTCCCAAAAGTATTTTTCTTTATTAATTATTTTGTGAGAAGTAACTGTGCTTGCTTGGCTTCCCATGAGTTATATGGCACTGAAATCCAGCCTGACAAACACTCTATAAAGCATGGAGGCCACAGCATCCTACATGCAAAGTAGAATATAGAGACGCAGTTAAGGGGTGCAAAATGTCAAGATAAAGAAATATTATCTTGGCTAGTGACATCAGTAACTGGAACATATCAAAAATACATTAGTGTTACTGCTGTCACATTGGATATTTTAAAGGCTACTGTTATCACAGTGGATAGTAAAAGAATCTGAGAACAGCTTTCACAACACAGAGACATAGAAACTGACAGCAGATAATGGCTGCTTGGCCCATCCAGTCTGCCCTTTTTTGTTGTGATTGTTTTAGCTGCAGACTCTTCTAGGTCTATGGCACTTTCTCTTTCACCAGGCTTTTTTTAATCAATCCCACCACTTTTTTTGCCCTCACTACCTCCACTGGAAGGCTGTTCCAGGCATCGACCACTCTTTCTGTGAAGAATATTTCCTCAAATCTCTCCTGAACCTACCCCCCCAGCTTCATATTGTGACCCCTTGTTCTAGAGTACTCTTTCCTCCAAAAAATCACCAGCCTGTACATTATTCATCCCTCTGAGATATTTAAAGGTCTTGGCCATATCCTCCTCTCCCTCCTCTCCTCCAGGGAGTACAAGTTTAGTTCCGTTAGCCTCTCCTCATAGGACTTTTGATGCAGACCCTGTATCATCTTGGTAGCCCCCTTGTGTACATCACAATACTTAGTGCAGCACTGAAGCCAGCTGTTAAACAAAATCTTCAAAGAAACTGCAGATTTAAAAGCTATAGCTTGTAAAACTACTGTTGTATATATCACACATACAATAGACTGACTAAGAATAGGCAATTTATTATCAATTGTGAGTGGGCAGAACTTTTATAACTCACGTATGGCTCTGCCACTTATCAGTTATGGTTCTGCCCCCTCACACTTAAAGATAAATTGCATATTTATAGTCAGTCCATATTTTAGAAAGAGAGAGAGAGAGAAAGAGAGAGTGACAGAAAACAAAATGGCAATCTTTAACACATACTGCAAATAGAAAATGGTGTTAGAATCAATGTTTCAACTGTAGGTCTTCTTCAGGAATGAACTAAAAGACAAAAAAAAAAGTTCTTTCCTGAAGAAGGCCTACAGTAGAAACATTGATTCTAACTCTGTTTTCTATGATTCTAACTTTATTTCTATTTCAGCATGCATTTAATTTTGTCATTTTGTTTTATTTCAGACCACACACTGATGCGACATCTTGTTTTTTTGGATAATGTATCTATATATAGCTAAATATCTATATACAGTATGTAAGTACTGCAATAAGCCATGACAGGGTGTGCATTTTAGGATTTTAATGCACACCCAATGAGCACAGTAAGGCATAAGGCCAAATACCAAGTGTCCTCTGAACCCTATGAAGTGCATTAAAATCCTACTATACACACCCTGAAGGGGCCTATTACACTTGTAAAATGTCTCTGATTAGTTGTTTTTTTTGAGTGGGAGAAAATTGAGATTCCGCACCTGATCATGTGTTTATAGAGATTTAATGGACAGTCAGGTGATGCCACTCAGCCAATGAAATTTCCATACTTTTTTGCCATTTTATAAATATATTATAGAGTTTATACAGGCACAGTCATGCCTGTTTGTATATTGGGGCTGAACAAGCACTTTAATGTTAAACCCTGATATTTGCACTTCAGCCCTCATTCAATTGATTTATTTGACATTTGGTAGGCAAAGAGCTGGTGCCAAGATCTCTGGATCCTGAAAATTTCTTGACAATTGGTGCACAGAAAGCAAAGTTATTGAGTTGAAAAAAACATACAATTGGCCAAAATTAAGACCTTATATTTGCTCACCCAAACTAAAAGACTAGGAGGATTTCAAACCTGCAGCTTGCAGGTTTGATGGACTTTGCCCCTAGGTGTGTACTTTCATACTTTTTTATGTTCCTAACTTGCAGACCTTTTGAGATATTAAGGAAAAATTGCATGCATGCTTAGTTTGGAAATGGAACATTCTAAGGATAACTTTTTTTATGATCATATTTTTAAATGCTGTTGCTTGATGAAAATGCGTGCATGTCTGAGGGGGCAGGGCTATAGAAGTCATCACAAGGTGATACCTGACTGTAAACAATGTCTGTTTATAATGTAAATGTGCTCATTTAGAAGGGGTGGGGCTATGCTTCAGTTCATATCCCTGCCCCCACTTAATGAAGCAGTATGAAGTTGTATCATTAGCAGTCATTGCTACATTGTGCTAATCACAGAAAATGGGCCGTATCTGATTGGGGCTTAGAACCAGACACTTGTGTGCCCAAATCTCTGGTGCTGGCTGAAGAATTAGCAATGTCACCTCACCAACTCTTACCGTACTCCCACCCACCTGCCTGACACATGTATATATGACACATGGGTGCCCAGTCCTAAGTGCCAGCCCTCCCCCCCAATGCAACTGTATGCAACACTGGGGTGCTTGCACCCAGTGCCAAAAAACATCAATTGACACTGGGGTGCCCAATCCCCAGTGCCAGTTCCTGTAAAGGTAAAATTGTCCTTTGATGTCTTTTTTGTGTGACTGTAATAATGAAAACTGCACATCAATGTCTGGTGCACCACTGTCCTCCATTCCCCACCCAACCCCTCCCCACCTGATGCCCCTACTCAGCACTCACTTCCCTACACCCCCATATCCCTTACTTACCTACTGGGGTGCTATGCTGCAGTCCTCTGGACTGGATACATCTCCTCATCCTTCAAAGCTGGACCGCAAACTAAGAAATTAAGGTAAAGTTAGTGTAGTTAATTTATTAGAATGCATTTCAAACTTTCATTCAAAACTTGGTCATTTATTAATATTTTCCTCTAAATTTTCAACATGGCCTTTTCAGGAAGTCACCTCAAAAACAAGGTATGTGAAATTTTTCAATTCACAGTTGTGCTGCAAAATCACATTTCAGCAGAGATTTGACAATTGTTGCCTGCTGGGTTCATAAAATGGGTAATAAGAAGTTTATGTTGAAAATTTTGGATCAAAGTATTAAAAATCAACACATTTGTAAAAGTATGATGACATTTTTCAAAGGTCCCTCGATACTTTGGTAATTTTCAATATTTTAACCCCAAATTCTCAACATAGCCATTTTTTCACATCACCTCATAAATGTGATAGGTATAATTTTCCCAAGTCCTTGCCAAAACATGTTTTTACAGTTGTGGTGCAAACTGATATTTTGGCCATTATTTTATTAATGCCACCTTGTCATGTTTAGAAAGGGGATCATAAAAACACAATGTTTAACATTTGGGATCAAAATGTCCAAAAACAAAGTTACAAAAAATCACTGTGTGCAGGAAAAGCTGTTGGCCCGGTACGGACCATGTAACCTTTCTGTGTCAGTGATCTGAGTCTGGGTGTGAGTTCAGTGAGCCAGCTGAATGGACTGAGGCTGAGGGAAGGCACTGCAGCATGCAACACTGGTCCTAGCCTGGTGAGGGATACAGTAGTATTAGCATTAGCTGCGGAGTCTTCCCTCACAAAGAGGTTGATGTGGTTGTTGAATCCTGATGGGTGCACAGTGACAGGACAAGTGGGGTGGCAATAAAATGAGGAAAAGACTACCTGGCAGAATGGTGCTCAGGTTGCTGCAGGCCCCACACTACCAATGGGCTCCCTACTGCTGTCAACAGCCCAGTCCCATCACCCTCCATCTTAGGAACTTACCATGTATCTTTGGTACTCCCCTAAAGACTCCTCCCATGACAAGGATGGGAGAGGAAGGAACATCCACCCCTCTTGACTGTCAGCCAGTTTGACAGTCCATTGCCCTGTTGATGTTGCAGGGTGTGGGAAAGTTGGTGGTTTCATCCTTCCCTTGTGATAATCAATGAACAGAGCAACTTTTCCCCCAATAGAACAGTGGGCCCAGGAACACTGAATCCTGTCCATATCCCCTACACTGGCCTCCATGAATGACCCAAGTCCATTCCCAAACCCAGCATGCTACAGCTGTAGCAGTATCTACCCTCGTCACCAACCCATTTTAACCCATCTAAAAAGCTATGATCCCTTTCCACCTAACACTGCTGATCAGTATTTTTATGACTCATACTAACCCAGTTTCTTCTTTATGTCTACAGGTCTAGAGGAAGGATGAAGATGGTGCAACAGGACATTAGCCCAGCATTGGAGGACACTTATCACGTGCACCAGATAAGTATTGCTTTATGTTTTGTGCAACTTGCATGTCTCAGTTAGTTACTAAAGAGCTGCAGATCTTTTGTGACCCCATTGCTTTATTTTTAGTACTCTATCTAAGTTAGTATAATATGGTGTAATGGTACAACTACAAGTAATAAAACACTGTTGTCTTTCACTTATTGGTTGATTGGTGAAGCAGGGCTAGAAATTTTATTTCATTTCATGCAGGTCCTCTGCATGAAAGAGGATACAACTGTTTCATTACAAGAAGGGAAATTCATTGCAAAAAAAAAAAGAAAAACTACATTAATGCAGACATTTGAGTTGATGAATGTGGAAATGCAAATCATTATGATTCTGGGTCTCTGATGCCTTGCTGAATCTGTGGTGGAGTGCTCTTGGGGTTGTGAACCATAATGCCCACCCCCTCCCATGAGCAATCAGGGTCAGATGTGATCTCTCTTCTTCATGCAAGGTCCGCAGCTGTGACTGATTCTGTTGGCAACATGTGGTGAACCATACTTGTCTGCCTCTGAAGAGTATTTCACTATGAAGTGCCGGCTTAGAGCTTTACCTTGCGACAAAAGGCTGTGGACTGGGGGAGGAGGTGGTCATTAGGGTTGACAACTCCAAGAACACCCCACCACTGATTTGTCAAGACTCTGGAGACCCAAAGCCCCAATGTTATTTAATTTTCCTACTTTGTGTACTTTGCGTTCTTCAACCCTGTCTTCATTAATGTATTTTTTTAAATGATGGTGGATAGATAGATACAGTAGATAGAGAGATAGATAGATAGATAGATAGATAGATAGATAGATAGATAGATAGATAGATAATATATCTGTTGAACCCCATGCGACACCACACTACTGATTTGCAAGAGGCATGAGACTTTGAACCCTAGTTTTTCATTTCCTGAATGAAGTAGGATGCACAGGGCTATTCAGGCCTATGCATAAGTGCTAACTTTATTTAGGACTTACATTTTTCACAACCATTTTGCTGATTTAAACATTTTGATCATGTTCCATGTAGAAAATGTTTCTCAGTGATTGTTTTCTTTTTTGGACTCAGGTTTCTTCCTTGTTTTTTTTTTTTCCTCTTTACAGGTAGAGAAGCATGTTTAGGTATGTGTGGGAATCATATCAGGGATGCTGAAGACTTTCAAAGGGGGATTCTGCCCTAGGTGGCAGTGGAGGAAGGTTGGCATGTGGCTGGAGGGTCAGCAATGGTGGAGGATTAATTATTAATGGTCAGGCAGGATGGGGGAACTGGCAGTGGGGCTGAGCACCTGCCACCAGTAACAGCTGGACCTAGAGGATTATAAGGGATCATAAAACCCATGGGTACTGGTGGATTGAGGAGGGTGACATTGGTGCTAGACGGTGAGTGAGGAGGGCTTTACATGCAATGGGGCTGGATGAGGTACTAGTGCTGGGGTTGGGCATGCACTGCTGGTAATAATTAACACTTGGGTGCCACTGGGAGAGGAGGGTGGCATGGGTGCCAGAGGGCAAGTAAGGGTGGGGCGCTTTTTATTTAATGGGTGAGGCAGGAGAGAGGATATAGTTATTACTCAGTTTTTTTTTTAATTTTGTCTTTATTCAAAGATAGAGACACATGCCAGGGGACACTGATGAATTGCAGTGGTTGCCCTTGAGGATTTGCGATCATGAAGCAAGACATGGGTGCTGGTGGAGAGGAGGGAGATATTAGAAATGAGGCTGAGCACTGAGCACCAGTAATCATTTTAACAAGTGTGATTGGAGGTGGGGAAAAGCAGTGGAGTGGGAGGGTGTTCTAGAGGGCGAGCAAGGGAGGAGGGATGTCATATTCAATGAGTCTGATGAAAGGGGAGATGCTGCCAGTGGGATTGGGCACCAGCTGTCATTAATGAAAACAACTGATTTAGGAAGCTACTGGTGGGGGATGACATGGGCAAGAGGGTGGGTGAGGGTGAGGGTGGGGGGAGTTCTTTCAAATGGGTCCAGTGACAGGGGGATGCTGGTGGTGGGATTGGACACCAGCTGCTGGCATGCAATCAATCAGCAACACAAAAGTGGTTACAAAACCAGTAAAAGAGTAGCTTTCATGAAACTTTGCTTCTTCTAGAACAATCAGTTTTGACACAGCTAAAACTACACGGCTAGCCACTGCATTCTGCTTGTTTACTGACTGTTTGTTTGAGCTCTCTGAACGCTCTTTGGATACCTCCTAGCGCTTTTTATCAGTTTATTCGTTGTTAAATGTTTGTGTTATTTTATCGTTTTAGAGACCGAATTGGTTTGGCAATTTGGCATGGTTGTACTGCTCCTATGCTAACCCTGAATACATTGAGTGTCATGGGCTACGGTTGTGGATTGTGGATGAGTACTCATCGGCTGGATTGAGTCTTTAATTGGACTGCAGCTTCTGATGAAGTGAATCTTTTTGGACTGCTGCCAGAATGAACGGAGGATTGTGAATTGGAACTGACTGAAACGTGAGGCAGACTGATCGTACATATGTGGAGTTCTGGGGGAGAAGAATATGAACTCACTGATTTGGTGCAGTGAGATTTAGAAAACCTGAGATAGGAATCTGTATTTGTTTGCTTCTGCCGTGGAAACTGTTTGTCCTGGTGTTGGTCCTGGATTCTCTGAGACAGCAGGTTTTTGGGGAGCTGCCTGGGGTGGTTGCTGTCGGCTGGGTTCAGGCCGGGCGATGCCAGCCTTGGGCCAGCTGCAGGGCGGGTGCGAGTTGCCGGTATTTCCTAGACTCACCGGAGGGGTCTACCATCTGTCCAGGATGGGAACCAGGATCCTAGGTGATAGGTTTAAATGCTTCATTGGCAAGCATTTAAACTAGCCAAGGGGGGAGGCACTGGAAAGGAGCAGGGAAATCCTAGCCCCCAAAAAAAATCATGGTAGTAAGAGTGGTAAACACCAACATAGAGGTGGCAATAGGGAGAAGGGCAGGGGTAAATGGGGAAAGTGACAAAGGCAAGAAGGACAGGGATGGGGCAAAAAGGAGTAAGGTCATCAGGAAATGGAGGGTAATGAGTGCCAATGCCCATAGTCTGGGCAACAAGCTCCCTGAGCTGGTGGCCTTGATGGAAGAGGGATGCCTGGATATCATAGCAGTCACAGAAACATGGTACACAGAGAACCATGGCTGGCATGTTAACATACCAGGATACATAACCTACAGGAGAGACAGGCAGGGGAGAAGAGGGGGAGGAGTAGCTCTCTATGTAAAGGAAGGGATAAAAGCAACTGAACAAAACAGTAAACAGGAAGGATAGGAGGCACTATGGGTCACCTTGGAGACTGGAAAGGGCATCACAATCCGCATAGGGGTTGTGTACAGACCCCCATGTCAGGGGAAGGGCATGGAGAAGGATATGATAGAAGGCATTCTTAGGATGGCATAGAAAGGGGAGATACTGTTGATAGGAGACCTGAATACGCCAGATGTTAACTGGAGCACATTTGCTGCAGCCACATCCAAGAGCAGGGCCATTCTCGATGCCCTACAGGTGGCAGGCCTCAGACAGCTAGTTTTGGAACCCACTCATGAGGGAGCACTCTTAGACCTCATACTCCGAATGGGCAGTGAGAGGATCTCAGATCTAGAAGTGGGTTGCCATCTGGGAACAAGTGACCATCAAACAGGTGGTTCATGTTAAACTCAGCTACAGAGTCAAGCCACACAAAGTGAGGGTATTGACTTCAGGAGGGCTGACTTTGGCAATATGGGAGATTGCCTCAGAAAAGCACTAGCAAACAGGCTAGAAGGAGGTGAAGCAACAATGGGAATCACTAAACTGCCATCACAGAGGCAACTAGCCTTTGTGTGAAGCAAATAAACAAATCAAAATGAAAGAAAAAGCCACTATGGTTCTCAAAAGAAGTGGCTGGGAAAGTCAGGGAGAAAAAGATAGCATTCAGGAAGTATAAGGAAACACAGAAGGAGCAGGACAGAGAGCTGTACCAGTTAAGGCAGAAGGAAGCAGGGAGGGAAGTTAGAATAGCAAAGGGCAAAACTGAGGAAAAGATAGCCAACTCGGTTAAGAAGGAGGATAAAACCTTTTATAGGTACATCAGAGAGCGTAGAAAGACAAAGGGAGGGATAGTGAGGCTGAATAGAATGAATGATGGGTGGGCAGAGGAGGACAGTGAAAAAGCAGGGATACTGAACAAATATTTCTGCTCAGTATTCACAAAAGAGGAGGGGGAAGTACCTAATCCAATTAACAGAAGCACTCTTGATAGGGGGGTCAATCCCAGCCCTTTCACAGAAGAAAGGGTTCTGCAAGAACTCCTAAAACTGAAGGTGGACAAAGCAATGGGGCCTGATGAAATTCACCCCAGAATTCTAAAAGAATTAGGAGAAACTAGTGAAACCACTGACTACTCTTTTAATAAATCATGGGAGAATGGTGGTACCCGAGGACTGGAGGAAGGCGGATGTGATTCCCCTTCACAAAAGTGGGACCAAGACAGAGGCAGGAAACTACAGACCTGTCAGTTTGACCTCTGTGGCAGGGAAAGTGATGGAGTCACTTCTGAAGAAAAGAATTGTTGAGTACCTAGAGACCAGTGGGACACAGGACCCAAGGCAGCATGGATTCACAGCGGGAAGGTCATGACAGATGAATATAATAGATTTCATTGACTGTGACCAAAGTAATAGACCAGGGAGGGGCTGTGGACATGGCCTACCTAGACTTTAGCAAGGCATTTGACACAGTCCCACACAAAAGATTAATAGTCAAATTAACCAGCCTGGGAGTGGGTCCCAGGGTGGCAGCCTGGGTAAAACATTGGCTGGACAACAGGACACAGAAGGCAATTGTAAATGGAGTCCACTCTGAAGAAAGGGGTTACAAGTGGGGCACCGTGAGGGTCTCAGTACTGGGTCCAGTCCTTTTAATGTCTTTATAAGTGACATTGCAGAGGGACTGGAAGGAAAAGTATGCCTCTTTGCAGATGATACAAAGATCTGCAACAGGGCTGATACACAAGGAGGCATGGAAAGGATGAGAAGGGACTTGGCAAGGTTAGAGGAATGGTCAGAACTATAGCAGCTAGGATTCAGTGCAAAGAAGTGCAAAATAATGCATCTGGGAAACAGGAACCCAGGGGAAGATTACACAATGGGGGGAGGTAGTAACAACAACAAAAAAGGAAAAGGACCTGGGGGTAATCATATCAGATGACCTTACAGTTAGCAAGCAATGTGAGAAGGCAGATGGGAGGGCTGGGGGTATTCTGGGATGTATAAGGAGAGGCATCACCAGCAGAAAACGGGAAGTTGTTATCCCTCTGTACAGACAGTTGGTGAGACCCCATCTGGAGTACTGCATCCAGTTCTGGAAACCCCATCTCTGCAAGGACATAGACAGGATAGAGGCAGTCCAGAGGAGGGCAACAAAAATGGTGCAGGGTCTGCAAGAGAAGCCGTATGAGGAGAGACTAAAGGAGCTTAATATGTATACCCTTGAGGAAAGAAGGCAGAGGTGGGGGACATGATAGAAACTTTTAAGTACCTTAGTGGAATCAACAAAGTCCAAGAGGGTAGCATCTTTCAGAAAAAGAGATGTACAAGAACAAGGGGACACAATTTAAAGATAGAGGGAGGCGGTTCCGGGGCAATGTGAGGAATTATTTTTTCACAAAGAGGGTAGTGGATGCATGGAACAGCCTTCCTGAGGAGGTTGTGGGGTCTAAAACTGTGGGCAAATTCAAGAATACATGGGACAGGCATAAGTCAATTCTTGTGGGGAGTAGGAAGAAATAGGCTGTTGGTTAACTAGGATCTGCGGCCTATCCTGTAGGTAGGGAAATGGGCAGACTGGGTGGGCCAAGCGGTCCTTATCTGCTGTCAAAGTCTATGTTTCTATGTTTCTATGTTTACTGGTGGGTGGACACTGTTCTGGGGTTCGTTGCTCTGGATCCGGCTTGATTAGTGGCGGCCTTCAGGGTTTCTTCCCTTACGTTTTGATCTCTGAGCCCTCAGTGCCACTGGTTTCAGACCTGCTTTTTTTTTTTTTGACTTTTTGCCTATGGATTATGGTGGAAGACTTTAACTCTGTTTTCTTAGTGATTTACACTCCTTTGGTTTAAGACAGTTAGATTGCCTGTTTTCTCTCTGATCCTCCAGGTTGTGAGAGGGTCTGGGGATCTGAAGATTTAAAGACATTGGCTGCCTTAAGACTCATTATCATCTTATTTTATGTTTAGTCATCTGAATATGCCTTCTTTCTCTGGGTGGTGAGAGTGTCCGGGGACTGAAAGACTTTGGCTGCATTGCACTTACTATTGCTTTTAAGTGAGAGCCTGTGCTTGGAAATCATCTGCATTCATTGGTTTTATTTACAGCTTTGAAGACTTGTTATCCACTTTCCTGTGACTTATGTTCTTCAGATTTATTTGATTTGGACTCTGACATTAGATTTAATAATCTACATTTTTAGTGATTTTTAGTTTATTTATTTTGCATTGTTGGGGTGGGTTAGAGGAAGATATTATTTATTAATTTGTGTGTTTATTATTTCTTTTATAGTTTGTTATTATTATTTGTTTATGTGAGGGTTATTTATTTTGGGGTTGGGTTGAAGGTGAGATAGTTAGTTTGTTTGTTGGGTTTGTTGGGTTTTCATTGATTGTTTTTAAGATGTGTTGGGAGGGATTTATGATGGTCAGGCGCTATTCTCCCACTCTGCTCCGGAGCCTCCGCACTTTTCACTGACTCCATTTACCTGCCAATGTTTTTATTGAGTGTCGTGCATTGGGGATAGTGAGAAGGCATTCGAGGGGTGGATGGGCTGGTTTGAGTGGGAGAATGGAAAGGAGTGGGCAGATAGGGATAGTTGGGAATAGGAGACGCCCTGGGGTGAAATGGGATTGGGAGAGGGGCTCTCCCTGTCTGATTCCCATACCCAAGGGCTACGCAGATTGTGGGCAGGTACCGCGCTCCTCCCTGAAAACCCATCCAACCCGGGAGGCGTTATGTAATGCCAGGTCTGTTAGGAACAAGACTGCAATTATAAAAGATCTTGTTGCAACATCTGACCTGGCATGCATCACCGAGAACTGGCTTAATGAGAATGCAGGCCCTATACTAGCTTCTGCTGTTCCTGCTGGGTCCCTCGGTGATACACCACCTGAGACTGGATCGTAGAGGCAGGGGAGTAGCCATCTTTTTTAGAATGGAGCTGATTCTTGTGGATGTGCCAGTGAGTGGCACTCAATCCTTTGAGTGTATCTTGGGAGCAGGTGTAGGGTTCAGGATTCTCCTCATCTTCCACCCACCCAGTGATGGTGGAGAATTCCTGAAGGAGTTCGCGGACTTCATTGTCGACATGGCATTGGAGTCGCCCAGATGGTTAATACTCGGTGACTTCAATGCCTGGGTAGACGATGAACTCTCACACTTTGGAAAGAATCTCCTCCAACTTATGACTATGTTGGGCATCTCACAGGTAATTACCTCTGCTGCCCATATAGGGGGTCACTCATTGGATCTAGTGTTTCTACTGGACTTGGAGGTCACACATTTGGGGGTGGAACCAAATAGAAACATAGAAACATAGAATTTGATGGCAGATAAGGACCGCTTGGCCCACCCAGTCTACCCATTTCCCTACCTAATGGATAAGCTGCAGATCCTAGTTAACCAGCAGCCTATTTCTTCCTACCCCAACCCCCTAGAATTGCCTAATGACTGTCCCATGCATGCTTGAATTCCACCACTGTTTTGACTCCACAACCTTCCTCCCGAAGGCCGCTCCATGCATCCACAATCCTCTCTGTGAAAAAATACTTCCTTAAATTACCTCTGAGCCACCCACCCCATCTTCAAATTGTGCCCCCTTGTTCTTGCACACCTTTTTTTGAAAGATGCTACCCTCTTGGACTTTGTTGATTCCCTTGAGGCACTTGAAAGTTTCTATCATGTCCCCTCTCTCCCTCCTTTCCTCGAGGCTATACATATTAAGCTCCTTATGTATTTCTTCATATGTCTTCCGGTGCAGATCCTGCACCATTTTAGTTGCCCTCCTTTGGACAGCTTCCATCCTGTCTATGTCTTTGCAGAGATTGGGTCTCCAGAACTGCACACAGTACTCCAGATGGGGTCTCACCAGCTCTCTGTACAGAGGATAATAACTGCCTGTTTTCACTGGTGATGCCTCTCCCTATGCATCCCAGCATCCCCCCAGCCCTCCTTGCTGCCCTCTCACATTGCTTACCCACCTTTAGGTCATCTGATATGGCTACCCTCAGGTCCCTTTCAATTTTTGTTGTTGTTAGTATCTCACCCCCCCATTGTGTACTCTTCCCTTGGGTTTCTGTTTCCCAGGTGTATTACCTTGCACTTCTTAGCACTGAATCTTAAGCTGCCATACATTTGACCATTCCTCTAACCTTGCCAAGTCCCTTCTCATCCTTTCCACCCCACCTTGTGTATCAACTCTGTTGCAGATCTTTGTGTCATCTGCAAAGAGACATACTTTTCCTTCAAGTCCATCTGCAATGTCGCTTATAAAGACATTGAAGAGGACCGGTCCTAATACTGAACCCTGCGGTACCCTACTAGTAACTCATCTTTCTTCAGAGTGGACTCCATTTACTATTACTCTCTGTGTCCTATTCTCCAGCCAATTCTTTACCCAGGCTGTCATTTTGGGACCCACTCCTAGGCTGGCTAACTTGTATATTAATCTTTTGTGTGGGACTGTGTCAAATGCCTTGCTAAAGTCTAGGTAGGCCATGTCCACAGCCCCTCCCTGATCTACTACTTTGGTCACCCAGTCAAAGTAATCTATCAGATTAGCCTGGCGTGACCTTCCGCTATGAATCCATGCTGCCTAGGGTCCTGTGCCCTCTGGCCTCTAGCTACTCAACAATTATTTCCTTCAGAAGTGATTCCATCATTTTCCCTATCACTGAGGTTAAACTAACAGGTCTGTAGTTTCCTGCTTCTGCTTTGCTCCCACTTTTGTGAAGGGGAATCATATCTGCCCTCCTCCAGTCCTCGGGTACCACCCCATCCTCCCATGATTTGTTAAAGAGGGTAGTCAGTGATGTCACTAGTTCTACCCTTAGTTCTTTTAGAATTCTGGGATGAATCCCATCAGGCCTCATTGCTTTGTCCACCTTCAGTTTTAAGAGTTCTTTCAGAACCCTTTCTTCTGTAAATGGCTGGTATCAACTTCTGTATCCAGAGTGTTTCTATTGTTTGTTTTAGGTACCTCCCTCTTCATTTGTAAATACTGAGCAAAATATTTGTTTAGTATCTCTGCTTTTACACAGTCACCTCTGCCCACCCCTCCCCTTTATTAAGCCTCTACTATCCCTCCCTTGGTCTTCCTTTGCTCCCTGATGTACCTATAAAAGGTTTTATCCTTCTTAACTGAGTTGGCTATCTTTTCCTCAGTTTGGCCCTTTGCTGTTCTGACTGCCTTCCCAGCTTCCTTTTGCTTTAATTGATACAGTTCTCTGTCCCGCTCCTTCTGTGATTCCTTGTACTTCCTGAATGCTTTCTTTTTCTCTTGAACCTTCACTGCCACTTCCTTTGAGAAACATAGTGGTTTCTTACATCGTTTTGTTTTGTTTATTTGCTTCACACAAAGGCTTGTTATCTCTGTGATGGCAGTTTTTATTATTCCCCATTGTTCTTCCACCCCTTCTTCCTGCCCATTTGCTAGTGCATTCCTTAGGCACTCACCCATTTTGGCAAAGTCAGCCATCCTAAAGTCCAGTACTTTTACCTTTGTATGGCTTGACTCTATTGCTGTGTTTATTGTGAACCATACTGTTGGATGGACGCTAGTTCCCAGATGGCTACCCACTTCTACATCTGTGATCCACTTTCCATCTCCATTTGAGAGAACCAGGTCTAAGATTGCTCCCTCTCGAGTGGGTTCCAATACTAGTTGTCTAAGTCATGCCCCCTGTAGGGCATCTAGAATAACCCCACTCTTCAAAGTGGCTGCTGCAACTGCACTCCAGTTAACATCTGGCATATTCAGATCACCCATCAGCAATATCTCCCCTTTTTCTGCCATTCTAAGTATACTTTCTATCATTTCCTTGTCCATTTCCTCCCCCTGAGAGGGGGGTCTGTATACAACCTCTGTGCGGATTGTGGTGCCATTGCCTGTCTCCAAATTGACCCACAGTTCTTCTTCTCCTCCCTGTTTACCCTTTTGTTCTGTTGCTTTGATTCCTTCCCTTATGTAAAGAGCTACTCCTCCTCGTCTTTTACTCTCCCTGTCCCTCGTGTAGATAGTGTATCCTGGTATGTTTACGTTCCAGTCATGATTTTGTGTGTACCATGTTTATGTGACTGCCACGATATCCAGATGTTCCTCCTCCATCAAGGCCACTAATTCAGGAAGCTTGTTACCCAGACTATGGGCATTGGTACTCATTGCTCTCCATTTTTGATGGCTTTACCTTCTGTTGCAGCATCCCCACTGACCTTTCTACCTCAGTCTTTTTCTCATTTAGTACCCTGTTTTATAGGGAGAGGCTGGGATTTTCCTGCTGCTTATCAGTGCCTCCCCCCTTGACTAGTTTAAAAGCTTGCCAATGAAGCATTTAAACTGATTGCTCAAAAGACTTGTTCCTTTCCTGGACATATGCAGACCGTCCTGCCAGTATAGGCTGGTGTTCCTCCAGGTGGAACCCTAATCCCCAATGAAGCCAGACCCCTGTGCTCCACACCATTTTTTCAACCATTCATTAAACTGCATGGTGCAAAGTACCCTCACCTCACCCATGCCACTGACAGGCAGCACCTCTGAGAAGGATACTGTGTGTGCTACTTGTCTTTGGCCCCTCCCCAACTCTACAAAGTCCTCCTACACTGCTCTAATCTCATGATGAGCCAAGTCATTTGTCCCTAGGTGGACAATGACGTCCAGCTCAGACTCCTGTGCAGCTGTTCTCATGATCCTGAGGATGTGCTTCCTGTCCCTGCAAGCCATGGCATCAGGCAGGCACCTTACTTCAGTTTTCCGTGCTCCTCCCAGTTCTATCCCCCTAATAACTGAGTCCCCCACCAGGAGCTGCTTCCTTTCCCTGTGGTGTCCTCTGCCTCCTTCCTGTGGGCCTCCCTTGTGACAGTTGTCCTCAGCCTCCTTAGTCTCCTCTGCGGGTGCATCCATAGGGGAACTATGCTCCCCCAGAATGGGATTGGTGTATGGATTGTGCAGTGGAACAACTGACTGGGTGTGCCTCTGTTCCACCATCCTCACCCTCCCTGAGCCCACTGTGATCCAACTGCTGTGCTTTCTTCACAACCTCTGAGGTAGTGGTGGTGGCTCTGGTGCTCCCTGGATGGGGAGGATCCCTTCATACTTTCCAGTGTGGCCTGGGGGAAGGTTCCCTTACTACTGTCCAGTGTGGCCTGTGTGGATGGACCATCATATCATAAGATTCAGCTTTGGGGCACCCCCAAATAGGCCTGCCTCTACAGAGATGGTCCAGTATCGCCCTTTAAGGGGAGTTACCCCAGAGGGTCTACTGGTGGTACTGGATCTATCGGGTATTTCAGGTGAGTGCATGGGTCCAGGGGACCTTGTTCTTGCCTATAATAAGGTGGTGGGTGAGGCCTTGGACTTAGTTGCTCCTGTCCGTGTTCGCCCACTCACTCAGTGCCCAAAGACTCCATGGTTTGATGAGTCTTTAAAGGAACTGAGGAGAGTGGGGCAAAGGCTAGAGAGGGTTTGGTGGAAATCTGGCCTTGATGCGGGCAGACTTAGGTTGATGGACCATTACAGTTCCTATCAATCAGCAATCACCTGTAGGAAGGCAGAATTCCTGTCCAGGGTGATTGCTGCTGTGCGGAACCTACCGGCTCAACTCTTTCAGACTGTCGACAGACTGTGCAATCCACTCTTTCTGCAGTCTGGAAGAGATTGTTCACAAATAAAATGTGATAAGCTTGCTCAGTTCTTCACAGATAAGATTGCCAACATCAGGCCGGGTATCGGCCAAGCTCCCTCTTTAAGGGTTTGCAGTGATCGGCGAGAGGAAACAAACACCTCTGTTACCTGGTCTGACTTTGGTAACCCAGAGCTCATGGATATTGTGAGGATTGTCCAGATTGTAGGACCAACCAGCTGTAGTTTGGATCCGGGCCCCATGTCACTATTATTAGGTTACGAAGATACTATCTGTCTGATCCTTGCTGAAATTGTCTGGAAATCTTTGGAGCAGGGGGGTCTTTCCTGATCACCTAAAGGAGGTGGTCATTCAACCACTCCTAAAAAAGCCTTCATTAAATCCAGACTGCTTAGCTAACTACAGACCTATCTCTAACCTACCCTTTGTGGGTAAGGTTATTGAAAAGGTGGCTGCACTACAACTGGATGACCATCTTATAAATCACAATGTCTATGATACTTTTCAATCAGGATTTAGGAAAAGACATAGCACTGAGACTGCTCTTGTCCGGGTTTTAAATGATCTCCTGATTGCGAGAGATCAAAAGGCTCACACTATTCTAGTCCTTCTTGATCTCTCTGCAGCATTTGATACTGTGGACCATGGTGTGCTTTTGGAGCACCTGTGGCTTCACTGTGGACTGACTGGTACAGTTCTGCACTGGTTTCGATCTTTCCTCACGGGTCGGAGGCAGAGGGTTGTCACTGGAATTTATTCCTCTGACGTCATCTCCCTGTCTTGTGGGGTGCTGCAGGGCTCCATTTTGGCACCCATGTTGTTCGCGTATATATGCTGCCATTGGGAGACATTATTAGGTGATACAGTCTGGGTTTTCACTGCTATGCAGATGACACCCAGTTGTATCTGTCCTTCAATCCCGGACAGGAAGATGCGACCTCTATGCTTAACAGCTGTCTATCCGAAATCAAAGATTGGATGAGTACCAGCTGGCTGAGGTTAAACCCAGATAAGACTGAGGTGCTGGCTGTGGACCCTGGTCACCTTGAGGTGGGTTGCAGGGCTGGGGTTCCATCGGGCTTATGGCTTGATGGTATCCAACTCCCAGTCTCAGACCAGGTACATAATCTGGGCTTTATTATAGATGACGGCCTGACCCTAAAATCTCAGGTGTCAGCCGTTGTTAAATCCTTATTTTACCATCTTAGGAATATCGCTCGGGTGAAACACCTGGTTCGTCTGGCTGACCTTCCTACCTTGGTCCACGCCTTTGTGACCTCTCGCCTTGATTAATGCAATGTCCTGTACCTAGGGCTACCAGGGGTTGATATCCGCCACTTGCAGCTGGTGCAGAACACAGTGGCCAGGCTTTTGACTGGGACATCTAGAAATAGTCATATTACACCTGTGCTGCGTGGGCTGCACTGGCTGCCGGTTCAGTGGCGGATCACCTTTAAGGTTGGGTTACTAACCTATAAAGCCCTACATGAACAGGGACCCTGGTATCTGCAAGATCTCCTTACTCCCTACTGTCCCTCTTGCTCACTCCGATCTGCCGATGAGAGATTGCTAGAGATTCCCAGGGTTCATTTAAAGACATCTGGGGCACGTGCATTTTCTTACGCTGCCCCCACCCTGTGGAATTCTCTACCTCGCTGGATACGAGGCTGCCTGACCATCGAGAGTTTCAAATCTGAATTTAAACTGTTTTGTTTTTAAAAGCATTTGAAGAATGATTTTATTGTTAATATTATGTTTGTTATTTTAAATGTTGTTATTGTACAGCACTTAAGCGCTTAAAAATAAAATTTTATTTACTTACTTACTTTTACGATGCATGTGCAAAAATGAAATGGACTTTAATAACTTAAAACAAACCTTTTTTTTAATGAACTTCAAAAGTATCATCCCTGGATCAAACTCTAAAGAACCTGTATGTTTTAGCTTTCAGATCTGAACTTTTTTTTATAGATGAGCAAAAAAGATCTTAGTTTTCAAATTGTGATATGTTTGCAACCTTCTAGAACTTTTAAATTACTGAATTGATTGTTACTAAAGTTATTAATCCTGCCACTGACTCAGGCAATTCAACTGAATGACATCCAAGTTATTAATGTGCAAAAATTGTGGTTTACCATTAAAATGCCTACTCAACCAAATTTACAGTATATTATGTAGGCACGGTAGAACTTGTGTATTAGGGTTGCGTTGATGTTTGATTAAAAATGGCCATATTCAGAGGGATCATATATCGGCCATGTTGGAACCTAGGACTGTGAAATTTGGTATGCACCTTCTCAGTACTAGGGTCTCTTAAACCCCAATGTTAGCAGGATCTGTTTTGTACTTTTGAAAATATTAAGGGCTGGAAATGTACATTTTTGTCCAATTTGCTAGCTAAATTTTTCTGCTCAGATATCTAACAAACAGCTTTGAGTTGAGCTATGAAACATACAGGTTTTATAGATATCAAATGGGAATAAGTCTTTTGGTAGGGGGTGTTAAATAATTAATTTTTAAGTTAATTGTGATGAATTGGTTATGCCTCCATGCAAAAATATTAATGAGAAAAACAGCTAAAACTACACGGACACTTTTTTTCCATGTTAAAGTTCTACACGAACAAAAACTTTAAATTAATGTAATTTTTTAAAAACTTAGCAAAGGTTAAGAGTTAAGTGTTTATGAGGAATGGTACTATGAGGTACACGTTGTAGTTGTATGGAGTCCAGATAGAGTCTCCCATGTCACTACAGATAGGGAATTTAGGGCAGACTGGGTGAGCCAGGTGAGCCTTATCTGCTGACAACTTCTATGTTTCTGTGTAGATTGTTATTTAAATAAACCAAATAGTTACAATTAATAAATAATAAAAGTGTTTACAAAGTACCATATATCTTCTAATTGAAGTCACAGCTTCTCTTACATTATGTGTGTTCAGAGTCCTGGCTTCAATTAGAGGGCAGATTCAATTAGATGGCAGCCTCTATTCAAATAGCTGCTCTCCCACTGCACAAACTCTGTTTTGCTCTTTAAACAACCCCCTGGCTTCAGTGCCTCTCTATAGCCTGAATGAACTATTGAACACAATACCCACTGTACTCTTGCCTGATGTAGTCCAACACTACCAGAACAAGAGAGTTGGAGTGAATGGTGGGCAGTCAGGTGAAGAGAGCTTGACCAATAGCTTGTAGAGCCTTAGACACTTCTGCATTCTAATGACACCAATAAAGGTTTTTTAATTATGCTTTTTTTTCACTTTTCTCTATCAGTACCTTTGTGATTTGAAAGGTGAATGGAGAGTGAAAACAGACAGCGGAGCATGGTACGACACTCGGAAACAGCTGATCATTTGGGTACAGTGTAAAAACAACAGCAAGCGGAGAACACCAGTGTTAAAATCCTGTCCTGCTCAGGCTGGTTCTGCCCCTATAACTTTCTTACCGGCCAGCTAAGATTGAATGCTCACACTCAGGAAAGATTCATTACAATCCCAATGTAAACTGAATTTGTTGTCAGAGCAGAAATTGATAGTGCTGTTAACAGAGAGGGTCAGCTTTCATAGATAGTACCGAGTGGTCAGGCAGAAAGAAAGCAAGAGCAAGTGGAGAACAAACAACCAATATGGCAATACAACTAAACATAATATAGTTGTGAGTAATAACAGTGAATAGAGGAAATACATGTCTTGGCAGTGAGCAGCAAGATTTGCAGGTGACTGCACAATGTAGAACACCAGATGCCAGCACAGAATGCCATACCACCCAGTGATGCCTAAGCCACCCAGTAATACAAGTGTCAGAGGGCAGCTTCTATTACAAACTTATAGTTTTATATGCAGCTTCTATCAGAAGGCTGCTCATATTAGATGGCAGCTTCAATAAGATGTATGGTAAGAATTTACTTTTTTTTTCAAAACATACACAAAATATGAACATTTTTAAGATTTACAATGCAATGGGTTTTCTACTTTGCAGGCACTATGAGACATGTTCATAATTTTACAAAATGTACTGAAAAGACAAATATTTTTTAAGATTTGCATTAGGACAGTTTTCCTATTTTGTGTGCCCTTTGAAAACTGTTAGTAATTTTTTAAAATGAACTCATATTATGAATATTTTTAAGATACTCTGTAGGGTAGTTTTCCTGCTTTGCAAGGCAAGGCAAAAAGTTTATTTTTCAAAGTGCCCAATCCCAGAGGCTCTGGGCACTGTACAAAAATAATAGTTAATCCTAAAACCACATAGGTATACATATCTAAAATATTAATAATTAAGCCATATAATATAAAATGATTAAAATACAATATAAGAGGCAGTTCCAGAACTAAATACTACTAAACAGTGTCTGGGAAAGCTTTGTTTTTTTTTTAACTCTATTTTTTCTGCCTCCTACCTTGCCTGCATTGACCCCTCTCTTCAGGGTCTCATTGATGACCTGTCTCCCTGAGCTCCTCCAGTGCCGTAGGTGTATATGGATGCCCCACTACATGGAACCTAGATCTTCAGATTACCCCCTGGTGGGGTGGAGGAGCCGCACACCCCAACTCCTGCCAGCACTGATCAAAGTGTGCACCTTACTCCTCAGATAGGATTCCTTTGAGAGCCATTCCCCTGAGACCCATCTACCAGTGCCAGTGCGGGAGTATTTTCCACTCTTTCTCCCACCCCCTAGACATCAGTGTACAATGAGGGCCAATGAGCCAGCAGACGCTCTGAGACATGCCTCCTGCTCCAGCCCCCTACTGATGGCTGACTCCTCCAGTGCTGCTTCTCCCATACAGCACCTACCACCCAAGTTGCTATAAGTGGTGGTACTGTAGTGGGGGCTTGCAGATCCCCCTCCCAGAGAAGGACAGCAGCTGTTGAATTCTCAATCCTCCTCCTCCCCTGCCGATCCCCAGCGGCCCATGTTTATTCCCGAACACGGGTCACCAGCATGGTGTGAGGTAAGGCAACCAGTGCCTCAGCCCTCAGCACCACTGGGCCGGCTCATGTCCTGGAAAGCTTGAATAAACAAGAGGGTCTTGAGGCAGGCCTTAAATACCTCAACTGAGGGGGTCTCCCTTGCAGATGGGGGAAGCAAATTTCACAGGATGAGGCCAGTGACACTTAAAGCTCTGTAGCCAGCAGTCTTAAGCATTGTTCTGGGAATCACAAGGAGGCCCCCAAAGGAGGAATGAAGGGAGCGGGCTGAGACAGTGGGTATTAGAAGTTCAGACAATACCCAGGGGCCAGCCCATGTAGGGCCTTAAAGGTGAGCAAGTCCACCTTAAAGAGGATCCTCCACCTAACTGGCAGCCAGTGCAGTTCACACAGCACCGGGGAGATGTGGTAGTATCTAGACTGCCCCATCAACAATCTGGCAGCTGCATTCTGCACTAGCTGCAGCCTGCAGAGGATACCTCCCGATACCCTGAAGTAGAGCGCATTACAGTAATCCAGCCTAGATGTTACAAAGGCATGCACCAAAGTGGGGAGGTCCACAGGCAGAAGTAGGGGCTTGATCCTGGCAATATTTCTAAAATGGTAAAAGCTGGTCTGGACAACAGATAACACCTGAGCTTTATATGTCAATCCACTGTTAAAGGTTATGCCAAGATCGCACAGCCTAGTGGAGGCCTTCAATGACACAGACCACAGAAATAATCCAGTATCTGTGTCAGAGGCCATCCTATCATGCCTTCTGTTCAACTCCACCACTAGTACTGCCGTCTTATCGGGGTTCAGTTGCAACCATCTCAGCTAGGCACCTATTTAGCATTTCAACCATGTTGGATGTCCCAGGGGCAAAGGAAAGGTACAGTTGGGTGTCATCGGCATAGCAATGAAAAACAAAACTGTATTTCCTAATGAGCTCTCCCAGGGGCAGCATGTACATGGCAAACAACATCGGTGACAAAACCAACCCCTGAGGTACTCCACAAATCAGGAGGCTTGGGGAGGAGGAGAAATTCCCCATCACTGCTCATTGCCTTCTGTTCATGAGATAGAACTTAAACCAGCAGATGATAGTGCCAGTGAGTCCACAAAATTCCCTCAGGTGATCAAGCAACACACAATGGTCTACCATGTCAAATGCTGAAGAGAGATCGAGGAGAACAAGAATTGTCCCCTCTCCTCAATCTTGTGCCCTAAGGAGGTCATTAAGCCCCCAAACTAATGTGATTTCTGTGCTATGCCTTGCCTGAAACCCTGACTGGAAGGTGTCCATATAGGCCAAAGGTCAAAGGTCACAAGGTGCTCCTCTAGCTGTTGTGCCACAATTTTCTTAACAACCTTCCTCAAAAATGGGAGATTGAAAATTGGATGGTAATTCACCAAGACATCAGGGTCTAAAGATGGTTTCTTCAGAAGGGGCCTGACCAAAGCCTCCTTCAAGGCATCCAGGAATACCCCCTCTGAGATAGAACACCAGACAATCATGGTGAACAATGGGCCAACGGAGTTGGCACATCTCATCAGGAAACATGTCAGCACTGGGTCCAGTTCACAATATGTGTGTCTCAGCCCAAATGCAACCGCCATGACCTTAGCCACCTTCACTAGTTTAAACTCCCCCCAACCAGGCGGAGTGCTCTCTGAACACAATAGATGATCACTGTCAGGCACTATGTGGCACACTGGCGGAATGCCCTGCCGGATAGCAGACACCCTATCCGAGAAGAATTGAGCAAACTCTTTACATTAAGCATCAGAAAAAGCTTTTTTCAGCTGCAGACAGACTGGATTTAATAGCATGTCCACAGTCTGAAAGAGCACAGTTTGTTGATTACTCCCAGCAGCAATCTCCCTGGACAGGGAGTCTGCCTTCTTATGGGTGATTGCTGCCTGATACTCTACATAATGAGAGCACAGGGCCAGTCTGTCCACCTCTAGCCTGGACCTTTGCCAGCAGCTCTCTAACCTCTGACCCATTATCTTCATCAGCTTGAGCTCCCCATCAAACCACGGGGCCCTCAAGTGAGAAGATTTGGGTCATACACGGACCGGTGCAAGAGAGTCAAGCACAGCCGATGATAAGTAAGAATTTACAATGGCAAGAAAATTGCCTGGACTCTGATTGGTCAGCGTGTGCTTATTACAGTGAGGCCATCTGAACACAACCTCTAAGTGTCAAGTCTAAACACACACATGACTGCATGAGAGACTGAATAACAAGCCACAGCTTCTCTTACCAAGGGAGTTTAAAGCCTATCAGAACCCTAACTGGACATTTCCATATGTTGGGGGTATTGGGTTTGCAACACTAATAGTTTATTTCCAGTCTTTGTATGGTTTGCCTTTGTGCAGTACCAGTCCTAATAAGCATTAATGTAATCATGTGCTATATATTATACAGACATGGTACTGCCTGTATATTACGGCCATACCTCTCAACCTCCTGCCTCATAAATCAGGGACAAGGCTTAAAAAAATCAGGGACAAAGGATCAAAATCAGGGACACATCTTCAAAATTAGAGATATCCACCCAGAAAGCTGGTAGAATATGGGGCTTGGGGCAAAATGCATTTTCTAAAGAAGAACAAGTCTGTAACTTTAATGCTTGACATTGTTTTGTGCTTACAGTCCCCATTGTTTAGCCATAAAAACACAAATTTTAGGAGGGACAGAGTAAAATTTTGAGGCAAAATCAGGGACACTTGAGAGGTATGATTAGGGCTGAGTAAGCACTTTAATGTTAAATGCCTGTTTTGCACATAAATAACTTTGCCCATTCATACAATTTGCTTGAAATGTGGGAAACAGAAATTCTGCCAAGTTTTCTGTATCCTAAAAAATTCAGGGCAATTGGTTAACTGGTGGCAAAGTTACAGTGGGCCAAAAAAAATCACATCAATTAAAATCTTTTTTTTTTGTTGGTTATCTATAAATAAAAAACTAGGAGGATTTGAGACCTGAAACTTACAGGTTGGATAGAGTTTGGCTGACGGTGTGTGCTTTTGTGATTTTTTCCTCCCAAACTTAAAGACATTCCCTGGTGTTTCAGCAACCCCATGTGAAAGTCATATTTTGTTCCCAGTCATCTAAACATTTCAAATCCACAGCAAAAAACATAGACTGCCATATTTGTTTTTAGGTTGCATTGTGAGATTTAATCCCTTTTTATGGAAAAAATCACAAGGGGTCAGAATATTCTGTGTAGTTACAACATCAATGTTTTAGGTAACAACATGGGAGTTAAAGAAAAACTGAAATAAAGACACATCATTTGTCATGATGTTTGCTTCATTTTTTGACACCTGAAAAAAAGAGTAAAAACCAGTGCTATGACACCCTCTTGAACTAACATTCACCAAAATGAGGGGAATATTTGTATGTTGTTATGTATAAAACCTTTTCAATCCCATGTCATTTTCATTAAATGTTTTTTGACAGATGTAGAATATAGCTGTGAAAGGGTTGCCATGCTTCCTTTATTTATACATGCTTTTAAAGTTGCAGTTTCAGAGGTGCTTGGGTCAGGAAAACAATTGAAAAAAGAAAGCTACCCAAACAATTCAAAACTACATTCAGAATGACAAGGACTTCAATATAAAAGAATCAGGGTAACCAAAGGCAGAGAGACATGTACATAAAGCACCTTAAATGATAGTGACATATATAATTGTAGGCACTCAGTTCCTTGCTGTTATCCTACATAGATTGTCAGCTGGACATGATATAATAGGATAAATCATTATTCTAGCAATGCTTCCATATATTTAAGAATGCACTTGTGCCAGTAAATAGCCTTGAAAACTTTCTTGGGTGCATCAGAATAATGGGAATTTGAAACACCAGCAAACATCTTTAAGTAGTTTTTAAAACTATTTAAGAAAAGCAGTTCCATTTCTGAGCATGTGGAGTTTAAAAAATCAGCATTCCAAAGATAACTGAATGTTTATAACTGTGTGAAGTAATGTAATCATATTCAGAGAATGAATTCATGTGGCAGGGAGCAGGGCTGTTTCCATGTGTGCTTGTGATGTTTTTGTGTGGTTGTTAGCGGGGATGGGGCTATGTGTCAATTCGTAGCACAACACCCATTGAACATGTTGTGCACATCAGTGAGTTCACTTTTCAATGACCACTGCCATTAGCCACATAATCAGTCTAATTTATTTGGGCTAGACACCAGGGTGCCCAATCCCCGGTGCCAGCTAAAAATCAATTTTAATAATTCCAACAATGAAGTGCCCACCCCAAGTGATGGTCTCTCTACCAACTTCCATTTTGTTTCTGAGCAATCCCTTCCCACTAGATGAATCTACCAGCATTGGGGTGGCCAATCCCCAGTGTTGCATAGTCAACCCCCCCACCCTACCCAGTGGTCTGAGACACCAGGGTGCCCATCCCTTGTGCCCCAAAGTATGAAGCCAACATTGTGCTGCCAAATCTCCAGTGTCAGAGCCATGACATGAAGAAAAGCCATCTCTTGATGCCTTTTTATGTGGTGTTTTATCCTAAAATGAAGAAAACACCCCTCATTGTCTGTCTCTGTCCCCACCCTAACCCTGACCCCCCATTGAGCAACCACCACCCAATATCCCCCTGTTAGCCTATACTTTCCTACCAGAGGTCCAGCACCACAATTCTCTTTGGACTGGAGAAACATCTGCACTCCTGAGTGCCAGACCGGGAACTGAGGAAATCAGGTAGGTGCCATATAATTTATTTCAGTCCATTTTGAACTTTTACTCATAACTTTGTCATTTTTTAATATTTTGTTCCCAAATTTTCAACATGGCCTTTTTGGGTCCCCATCTCATTAACAAGGTAGGTGAAATTTTCAGATCCAGCCCAACAGGTGATTTCATAGACACTCTGCAAAATCACCTTTCGAGTGGGATTTTAAAATTGTCTCCTACTGGGTTCTTGAGGTGAGGTCTTAAGAAGGCTACTTTTATTCAAAATATGGAGTCAAAAAACAACAAAGCTATGGCCAGACATTGACATTTTGCAATGCTCACTCATAAGTTCAGTCATTTTCAATATTGTGACTGCAAAAATTTCAACATAGCAATTTTTTTGCAGCATCACATGAACATGACGGCTGTTGTTTTTCAAATCCTGTCCAAAATGTGTTTTTGTCCCTGTGATGCATAATGCTGTTTTAGCCAGGATTTGAACATTTTCACAGACCAGGTTCATGAGGTGGGATCATAAGAAGATCATGTTGGAAATTGGGGGTAAAAATATAAAAAAACAACAAAGTTAAGAAGGCACAGTACTTTGACATATTTCAATGCTCACTCATGACTTTGATAATTTTCAGTATTTTGGCCCCCAAATTTTTACAAAGCCCTTTTTTAACACGACCTCACGAATGTGACAAGTGTCATTTTTCAAATCCTGTCTCAAATGTGATTTCACACTTGTGGTGTAAAATTAAATTTTGCTCATTATTTTTGAAATGACACCTTGTCATGTTCAGAAGGGGTGGTCATAAAAAAGCTACTGTGGAAGTTTAGGGTCAAAATATCACAAATACATGTATGAAGTAATGTTGTTTACAGGGGAGGCCACTGGCCCAGTGAGGACCATGCTGCCTTCCCCTGCCAGTCACCTGAGTTCAGGGAGCTAGATGAATCATCCAAGGATGGAGGAAGGTGTTGCAGCATGCAGCACTGGCACCAGCCTGGAGAGGGGAAGAGCAGTGTTTTGGTGCACACACAATATCTTGTGGCCCACATTAAAATCCCAAAATAAAACTATAACTCCTTTCCACCCTACACAGCTAATCAATATTTTTATTCTTTATACAGTACTAATCCAATTCCCACTTTATGTTTGCAGGTTCAGTACATGTCAGCACCAGCTTTTTTATGTTTAGAGTACCCTGTTTATCCCAGTTAGTTACTAAAGATCTGCACATCCTTAGTGACACCACCGCTATCCTTATTTCACAGGTACAATTGGATGTTCCATCAAGCATCCCACAATGTGCAGTACCCAGGTAAGAATTATTTTTATTAGTAGTACAGTAGCTAAGCTAGTAGTTATATTAATTGTAGTACAGTGTAATGGTGCAACCACAAGCACTAAGATGCTGTTGTCTTTCACTTGTTAGTTGGTCGGTAAAGCATTGCCAGAAATAACTCCAGTATTCTGTTTATTTCATTTTGTGCTGGTTCCAGAAGGACTACATGAACAAGGATACAATTCCACTATCAGAAAAATAAACTTAATTGCAAAACACTACATTAATGCAGACATTAGGATTCGAGAATGCAAAGTGCATGAAGCTGGGAAATGAAAAACAGGGTTTTGGGTCTCCAGAGTATAGGCAAATCATTGGAGAGGTCTTTCATGTGGTTGTCAACCCTAATGCCCACCATCTCCCCTAAGTAAACAAAATCAGATATGATCTCTTTTGCATCAACAGGTTGTGTTGACAACATGTAGTGAGACATACTTCTCTACCTTTGAAGAATGTAACATTACCAGGCACTGACTTGGACCTGTACCTTGTGTTCAGATAGGAAGCCAGGGGTTGGGGGAGGAAGTAGGCATTACGATTGATAACCCCAAGTAAGACCCCACTACTGATCTGCCAATTCCCCAGAGACACAAAATCCTAATGTTTTAATTTCCCTACTTTGTGCACTTTGCATTCTTCAACTTCAATGTCTGCATTAATGGTTCTCATTGCAGCGGCACAATAACATGCCTCCTGACGTAAACATGGTGGCATTGACTGCTGCCACCTGACTTCAGGGGTGCCCAATACCCTGTCACATGCCCCGACCCACTTCATTTGCCGATGGGGGAGCCCACTCCCTGTTGGCATAATGACCCCCCAAGTGTGTGCTAAGGGGTGCCCAATCCACTTTGACATCATGCACTTCCCCCAACAGTTTTCTTTTGCTGATGGGGGTCCCAATCCCCATTGGCTACAGTCCCCCTTCCCTGTTTATTTTGCCAGTGGGGGAGCCCACTCCCCATCAGTATAATGTGTCCCCCCCATCTGTTGTGTGACAAGGGGGTGCCCAATCCTCCTCAGCTTTTGCCCCACCCCTTTTGTATGTGCCAATGGTGGTGCCCAATCCCCCATTAGCTACAGCCCCCCCAAAACAATCAGGTGGTACACTGGGAGCCCACCCCAGTGTGCCAAATGTCCCTGAAATAAAAATCCTACGATGTTCCCTTTTTTTTTTCCACCTGTAAAACAGAAAATGGTCCATCATGGTCTCAATGCCCCCTCCCCCAACCTGCACCCACCTTCTGTGCACCTTGCCTCCCCACACCCCCTTCACCCCATACTTACCTCTGGAGTCCAGCGAAACAATCTTCGGTAAACCGGGAACACATCTGCACTCTTCAAAGTCGACCGCAAACTGAAAAAATGGCGGTAAGCTGTATAATAGCATAAATAGTTTTTTTTTTTCAACTTTGGTGCTTATCTCAGCATTTTTGGGAATTTTGACACCAAATTTTCAACATGCAGTCATTGGCACCCCTCCTCATGAATTCTTACACTGTCATGGCATTATTCAGTCCCGAAAGGTGATTTCACTGTCACTGCGCAGAATTACCTTTTGGGACAAATTAACAAAATGACAGTGCCACTGTTCATGAGGGGGGCTCTCAAAAAGCCTATGTTGCAAATTTGCTGACAAAAATCAAAAAAATCTTTGTTTTACGAGCATGCGTAGTGCAGTTTCCATGCACACTTGTAACTTTGTAAATTTGTAATATTTTTACTCCAGATTTTCAGAATTGGCTTTTTTCCACACCTCTGTGTGAACTGTACAGCTGTCACTTTACATATCCTGGGCAAAATGTGTTTTTGCACGTCTGGCTCAAAATAGCATGGTCACTGTGTGAAATCAGTTTTCAGGGCAGTTTGAGGAAATGACGGTGCCACTGTTCATGAGCAGAGGTCCTAAAATACTTATGTTGAAAATTTGGTGACAGAAGTCTATAAAATGACTGTGTTACAAGCGTGCATTGTGCAGTTCCCAAGCACCCTTGTGACTTCACAAATTTGCAATATTTTCATGCCAGATTTTCAACACTGGCATTTTTCATACCTCCTTATAAACAGTACAGCTGTCATTTTTCACATCCTGCCCAAAATGTGTTTTCGCACCTGTGGCACACAATGGTGTAGTGTCTGTGGGAAATCAACTTTTGGGACAAATTAACAAAATCACACTGCCACTGTTCATGAGGGGAGGTCCCAGAATGCCTATTTTGAAAATGTGGTTAAAAAATCCCAAAAATAATTGACTTATGGACGTGTGTTGCACAGTTTCTACGCATGCTCATGACTTTGCCAATTTTTCATATTTTCACTCCAGATTTTCAACGTTGCCATTTTTTTACACCTCCTCATGAACAATACAGTTGTCCTTTTTTACATACTGCCCAAAATGTGTTTTTGGACCTGTGTTGCCAAATGGCATAGCCGCTGTGCAAAACCACCTTTCAGCTAACAAACTGATAGTGCCACCTTTCATGAGGTGGGGTCACAAAAAGCTCATGTTGAAAATCTGGAGTGAAAATACCAACACACACCTATGGTGTTAGGGTTTCCAACTGTAATACCCCACCCAGTGCAGACTAACAGGCATCAGGGGTGTGACTTGGGATCATCAGCTGTAATGCTCCTTATTCCACTCCCACCGCCACCATGCAGCCAGTGACAGACATTGTGGTGTGCCTTGGAGTGTTCGGCCACAAAGTTTACCTCATTCTCCTATACTGCACCCAGCTCAGTGTACTTCCTTATGGAATGGGGTAAGTATAATGCCCAAAGACCCCAAAGCACAACACGACACTTGTCAGTGTCTACAAGGCAGGGTGAGGTAAAATGCTATGAGTGTTATAGCTGATGATGCAAAGGCACACCACAATGCCTGTCAGTCTCTGCAAGGTGGGGGTGGGTTAGCATCACGTCAATACTTCACTGCCATTCCTATTATGAATCTCTAACTCCTGCACTACAAATGCCAATGCCAGCAAGACAACATCCAACATTGACAAATGCTTGTTTTTTGTAGGGGCTGTATTTGGAGAGGCTGTCAGGGCTGTAATGTGGATGGTTCATAGGTTGCTGTTACATGTGTTATTAAGTTAGTTGCGAGACATGTTAATAGTGTTGTGTAATGCATGTCCACCTTGTAAATGAGCCTGCTCAATGGTGTTCACCTGGATAAATAAAGACTTGATTGATTGATTAAACATGTATATTGTGTCTAGACCTGCAATAGTTAGTGAATTAGTTGTTTACTATATTCTAATAAGCTGTATAGTTTCATAAGTAGTGCTAATTATTATCACATATGGGGAACAACTGCAGCTGATTTTGTTTTGTTATAATGGTAAAAAGTCCCACCCATGTAATAGATGGATAGATAGATTATATATATTATGGTAGCATGATAGTGCTACCATAGTTAGGGTTGAGGAGCCATTTCTATGTTAAACCCCAAAACTTTGCACCTTAATAACTTTGCAACCGTTTGATGAATTTGCCTGAAATTTTGAATTTATGATCAAGAACCATAGGCCTTGGGATCTGTCAAGTTTTGTACTGGTCAGAAATACGGCTGTGGAGTTATTAAGTGTGATCTGTGCGCGCATTTACGCTTTTCTGGAATTCTGTGGTCACGCCTACAGGTCGTACGGTTTGCATGACCAGCCCAAAATCTTCAGAGAACGTGCAGCCAGGGTCCCCAATGTGCCTTTCAAAGATTTCATGAAAAAATATTAAATGGTTCAAAAGTTATTCAAAAAACAGTTTCCCATTATAAGTCAATAGGAAAAGTTAACAAAAACTTCAACACTTTCGCAAATGCATTTTTACTTTCGCAAATGGGCCTGTTACTTTCGCAAATTGGCCATTTTGTTTTCAGTTGGTGATCAGAAAAATGGTTGGCATTTAAATTTGGGACCCTCTAGCAACCTAATTTTTTTTGTATTCACCTAGTCGGGCCCTGAGGATGCTTGCCATGTCTTTATTTTGTGGTAAAACACACCAGAAATATGTTTTTCAAATTTCTGGAAAAAGTACTTTCGCAAATTACTTTTGTGCTCATGAAAGTGTCACAAATTTTTGCAAAAGCTTTCGCAAATTGCGACAGTAATTTTCTAGTCTGTGGGAAAATGACAGCAATTCTTTGGCACTGCACTGCAAAATAACCGTTGGGAGTTTTGGGCTGAAATTTGGAGGGAACGCAGCCGACATCTCACAGATGTGCCTTTCAGTGTTGTATTGAAAAAATATTACATGGCGGCAAAGTTATGGCACTCCAAAGTTGACAGTTTTTCCCATAGGATAACATTACGGCGCCCAAAGCATTACAGGAATCCTTTGGCACCCTGCTGCAAAATAATGGTTTGGTCTTTTTTCCTGAAATTTGAAGGGAAGACAGCCAACAGTACACAGATGTGCCTTTCAGTAGTTTGGTGAAAAAATATCACATGGAGGCAAAGTTACGACACTCCAAAATTGACGGGTTTTCCCATAGGATAACATTACGGCGCCCGACACTTAACAGAAATCATTTGGAGCCCTGCTGCAAAATAACGGTTTGGTCTTTTTTCCTGAAATTTGAGGAAGACAGCCAACAGCCCACAGATGTGCCTTTCAGTAGTTTGGTGAAAAAACATTACAGGAGGCAAGAGTTATAGTGCTCGAACTTTTCTTTTTCCCATAGGATAACATTACGGCGTTCGCCCGCTTGTTAATAGCCCGTATCTCGGAAACGGTGCGAGATACGGACTTTTCATTGGAAAAACTCTTAGCTCCTTAGTGGGGCTAAGATGCAAATTAGCCAGGACAGTTGTAAATAATATGACTTTTAAATTTTTTTCCTACGTCGTACGGTTCCTGAGATATAATGTATTTAGTATTCCAAGATCTCATTTTCTGCGCCGATACTCATTATTTTGCATACATTATTTGTACTCACTGTCTTTCTCAATGCAGGTTTTGGGAAAACCAGCCTGTTGCGCTTACATTACTGTTACTGTTGCCCTTTCCGCTTGGATCCGTACCCGTTCACTTACCATTGGCGTCCTGCGCTACCATGCGTTATCCTTGCGTTTTCATTTGCGCCTACGTTTCTGTTATTTTTGCCATTTCTGTCTACAGTACTGTTTATCTTACTGTTTCACTTTACATCACCATGCCCATTGACATTTCTGTTTGCAGGCACCATGTTACTATGTGACAACACATCACGTGGCAGACCATTCCGCTCACGCCACCATGTGCGTTACCCTTTCTGTTCTCATTCATGCTTGTGTTACCATGTGCACCACTGTTAGCATTTCTGTTTGCGTTGCTGTCCCTGTTAGTATGCCACAACACATCTGTGTGGCGGGAGCGTGGGCCGAGGACCCTGCACTCCCGCCAGCGCGATTATGCAGCGGAGCTGAGGCCTGATTCACTATTTCTCGTTATCATTCTCAAAAAGAAGGGAAATTAGAGGCAAAAACTCCATTTAATGCATTAGTTAGGGTTGTTCCACAGCGATAAAAAGTGAGGAAATTCGTTGTTAGGGTTGAAACCCCTGACCCCCTGCCCACCCCCAACCGGCATTGGGGTGCATTGGGATCGTGGGTCCAACTCTCACCCCATTCTCCTATACTTCTGCTGCTTTACACATGTCATGGGGTGAGTTAGGCTGACGATCCCAATGCGCACTCCAATGCTGGTTGGGGTGGGCAGGGGGTCCAAATGGAAGTTTTCAACCCTAACAGTGAATTTCACTTTTGTCGCTGTGGAACAACCCTAACTAATGCATTAAATGGAGTTTTTGCCTCTAATATATACATATATATATATATATATATATATATATATAATATAGATAGTTGAGTAGACCATTTGATGTTAAACCCCAATTTTTGCACCTTAACAACTTTTGCATCATTTGATGAAATAGTACAAAATCTGGCATGTGCAGTCAAGTTGTCAGAGTCACAAGATGTGAAAAATTTCATGACAGCATCTTGTTTGGTTTTTGAGACACAGAGTGCCAAAACAGAGAATAAAAAAAATGTTTGGTTTTCCCTATACTTAACATAGCGTTTTTGTTTTTTTGCTCTCACCTATGACCTAGATGGTGTAGAAATGTTGCATAAAATTTTCAGGGTTGAAGGACCTGTGCCGATGATGTGCCTTTTAAAGGTTTTTTGAAAAAAACTAGTTATACAGTTGCAGAGTTATAAGGTTTCTTGGGATAACCGACAAATGCAAATGGTAAAAACGAAACAAAACAAAACAAAACCAGGAAACAAATACCTTAATTATGGGGACAGTGATTGGAGGGTGGGGGTGCCACTAGACAACAGGGAAAAGTAAAATAATTATGGGGACAGTGCTCAGAGAGGGGGTACCACTAGACACCAGGAAAATAGCAAATAATTATGGGGACAGTGATCGGAGGGTGGGTGTGCTACTAGACACCATTGAAATATCTAATCAAGTGGGGGATGGCAACTGGAGGGAGGGAACCCCGCTAGACACCAGAGAAATAGTAAATAACTATGGGGACAGGAATCAGAGGGTGGGGGCACCACTTGACACCAGGTAAAACTTAATTATGAGGATGGCAATTGAAGGGTGTGGGGACCGCTAGTTACCATGGAAATAGTAAATAATTGTGGGGATGGTGATCAGAGGGTGGGAGTGTGGGGACGATGATCGGAGGGTGGGAGGTGCCACTAGACTCCAAGGTTAAAGTTATTAATTACCGGCATGGTGATCAGAGGGTGGGATCACCACTAGACACCAAGGTTAAATTTAATAATTACGGGGATGGTGATCAAAGCGTGCGGTCACCTCTACACAAAAGGGATAACTTAAATAATTATCTGGATGGCAATCAGAGGGTGTAGGGTGCCACTAGACACCAGGAATAAATGTAATAATTACCAGAACAGTGATCAGAGGGGGAGGCACCACTAGATACCAAGGATAAATTAAATAATTATGGGGATAGCAATCAGAGGGTTGGGGGGTGCCTCTAGACACCAGAGAAAAATAAAAAAAAAATATGTGGACAGCAATCAGAGGGTGGGGGGTGCCAATAGACACCAGGGATAAACTAAATTATTATAGCATAATTACTGGAACGCCATACAGAATCCTTTTTTCATTTGTAGGAATCCTGTTCCATATCAAATGAAAAAGGATTCCTTCAAACAAAAAAGAATTGAAAAAAAAACTAAGTCCAAAATCTTTTTCGATATGAAAGGATCATTTTCTATTTGAATGAAAAAGCCCATAAGGAAAAAGCAGAAGCGAGTCATGAAAAAGGATTAAAAAAAAAAAAAAGTTCACTCTCAGTTTTCCAACAGTAAACTGCAGAATCTACCTAATGGACCCCCAATGAGAAAGATACATGACTTGGTCCATTTACAGGATGTCATTTTTGTGGATACTGAATTTTTTTTTTTTTTAAGGAAAACAGAAAACAAGATGGCTGCAAATGAAAAAGGATTTTTCCTTCCCGAAAAAGAATTGGCCCCAAGTGAAAAAGGATCCTTTTTCATATGGGCCAGATTCTTTCTTTGTTCCAAGCAGCTATCCAAAAGACTACAATGAATTTTTATGTATTTTCACTATCCACTTCTCAGAACCCACACATCCAACCAGAATGAAACTTGCCATGTCATGAGATCTACCCCATGAGACGAGGTATGCAAAAGTTTTGTGCAAATCTGTTGAATGTTTGCAAAGACATTAAATTTCAAAATTTGAGATTTAACATAGAAAACCCCTGCTCAACCCTAAATATTGCAGCGCCACCACACCACTATTATACATATATTTATATATAGATATATATGTAAGGGGGGTCCTTTTTTCATGCAACCCTATTGTCCCCTCACATACCAACCTTCCTTGGGGTCAGCCTGGGTTCTATTGGGTGCAGTATGCAAATAGACTATGAGGAACATGTTTTGGTGCCTCGACCTGGGGCAGCGGTACATAAAAGTTATCCAATGTAGCCCTAACCTCCCCCCAGGAACAAGTATTAGTTTCCCTCCCACACACACAGTTAGATTGTTTCCACACAGTATAAATACACATCAAGTAATAACCAAGAGCAAGTATTATAACTTGAACCAACCTCAAATGTATTATAGGGAAGGGGTAAAAGAGGAAGCAAAAACAGAAGCAAACAACATTGTTTATACATAGAAACACAGAAAATGTTGGCAGATAAGGACTGCTAGGCCCATCCAGTCTGTCTATAGGCCCTATACTTGTATAGCAGTTGCCCCTCACACAGTTCCAGTGCTACCCCCAGAGGTGCTTCCATTTTTTCCCCATGACTGTAAGGATTGTCAAAGTCCGCTGTGGTGGGTACCTCACCAGGATGCTAGTGGCAAACCAGATGCTGTATGGTTGAAGACAATTCAGGATACAGAAGGAACAACAGTCTTTTGAACTTGAGCAGGAAAAAATTCATAAGGAGCCTCAAAATAATTGGTAGACAAGTGTAAACCCATTATATTTGGTAATCTTCTGCCTGGGCTTTTTCTGCAGATTAAACAAGACCTGCCCAGGACTTCACCTCTTCATATATAGACTCATAGATGAATACGAGTTCTACAGATATTTGGTCCTTTATTGAACTCGCCACCATTAATTACTATTGGTGGAAGAGATATTTTTTTCCAACCAGATACTGATCTAATCTGCGCTTAAATAGTTCTATACTTTTATTTTCCATTATACAGTTTGATAATGAGTTCCATAAACTTATAATCCTCTGTGTAATATATGTCTCCCTTTAGTCTATACCTGTGTGATCTTGTTTTTTTATTAGGTTCGTGAAAATGTTCTAAACCTATTGTTTCTAATAATCCAGGCTCCTGAAAAGCCTTAAAGGTAAGATATACAGTAGATCTTCCCTTATCTGTTTGTATTCAGTGGAGTAAAGTCCAAGACGTGTTAACCTATCTTTATAACTATATTGTTTTAGACCCTTAATTTTTTTATTTTCCTCTGTACACCTTCTTTTATTTTTTTACTTTTGACTATATTTACTACTGAAAATTGTGAACAGTATTCCAAATGTGAATGTACTAGACTGGTATATAGTGGCACAATGACATCTTCCTCTCTGCTTTTGATATTGCTTAAGATGCATCCCAAGATCTTGTGACTTCTTTAACCATCATTCTTGTATGATCATCAGTAGACAGTTTGTTCTTATTATTCCCAAATCTCTTTCTTCTGCTGTAGTTTGTAGGACTTTATTATACATTATGTATGAACAAAGCAGGTTTGTAGATTCAAAATGCGTGACTTTACATGCTGTTACGTTATACATAATTTTGTTCTGTTTTGCCCATTCACATAATTTGTCCAGCTTTTCCCTGGAGTTTTTTCCATTATCTTGGTTATGTACCAGACCCCCAGTTTACAGTCATCTGCACACTTACTTAACCAAGCATTTTCTGTGGTATTTAAAGATGTTACTAATATATTGAATAATGTTGGGACCAACACAGAACCTTGGGGGACCCCACTTGTCACATCTCCCCATTCTGGATGATACCCTTTTATTTATATACTTTGTTTTCTATTCTTCAACCATGCTGTTACCAATTCTACTATGTTTGGTTGCAATTTGATTTGATAAAGAAGTTCAAGTAGTATTTTATGTGATACCTTGTCAAACGTTTTTGCAAAGTCCAAGTATATGACATCCACTGCAATCCCTTTCTCCAGTGCTGCACTAACTGGCTCAAAGAATGAGATTAGATTTGTAAGACAAGATCTTCCTGGGATAAATCCATGCTGTGAGGTATCTATATTTTGCTCTTTAACTACATTGTCCATGATTTGATGTTGTACTACCCTTTCCAGTATTTTACATAACACCAAGGTCAGAACAATTGGTCTATAGCAGGGGTTCTCAAATGGTGATGCCAGCCTCCCTGGGGAGGCCCCAACCTGTTCCAGGAGAGGCTCAAGCAAGTCTGAAAAAGTACTCTATTTAAATTTTGAGTTTTATGTATTTTGTATGAAGAGATGAAGCAAGCTGAAAGAGGATAATAGTAAGTGAATTTTATGTATTTATGTACTAATAGGTGGCAAAGGAAGGTGAATGAGCCAAGGCTCATTTCAGGTGTACCCAGGGAAGGGTAGGGAGTGAATATATTTCAAAAGGTAACTGCAAAACAATCAAGAAATACACAATGAGCAATAGTGTAAACAAATATGAAAAATAAACTAATAATGAGTGGTTAATCAATTTGTAGACTGATGGCAGAAAACCCAAATACAGGGGTTGAGCATAGAAGTGCTAAGATCAATAGCAGGAAGGAGTAAAACAATCCCCGTGAAGTTGCTTAGGAGCAGGGACGGAGGGGGGGGGAGAAAGTATGTAGGAAGGTTATTTCATATATAGAGAGGAAACAGAGAAAGTAGTCTGACCCATGAAGGTACTGCAACAAGGGGTAACCATGGTTCAAGAATGAAAATAGTGGAGCAAGTAGACTGGCCGGGGAGGTGGTTACAATAAGCTGAATAATAATATATGTTTTATTTATTTGTTATTCAGATAACACCTTTGAGCACAGGAGCTCTTTTTCAAAGGTTCCACATCAGTATAAGATAAAGAACCAAATGTGAGCCAGGTACTCAAAGGGATTTCAATTTATTCATGGTGTACTGTGCAAAGTACAGTATGTTATTTTTCTTTGGGGATGCCCAAGATTATTTCAGTTTTTGGGGGAGGCTCAAAATCTTTTCCATGGATTTGGGGAGGCTCACTGTGATAACGTTTGAGAACTATTGGTCTATAGTTTTTAGTTTCTGATCTAGGGCCATCCTTATGTATTGGTGTTACTAAAGCCTGTTTCCATTCTTGTAATACTGTATCACTTTTTAGTGACTGAGGTTAGTGATCCAACTAGTTCAGTCCTTAATTCTTGAAGGAATTTGGGCGTTATTCCATTGGGACCCACAGAACTGTTTTTTTTAAAGTCTTTTATGATTTTGCTGATTTCACTTTCAGTTATTGGAACACAGTTATATATTGAATTTATGGTAAATTTATCTATGTCCTCTTTTGGTTCATAGACACTTAGAAAGTAGCTATTCAGTTATGTTGATCTCTCCTTTTCCTCTATTATAGTCTTATTCCTTCTAATAATAGACCCAACTCCCTTTTGGTTTCCTTTAAGTGTATCAATATAATTGAAAAAATGTTTCTTATTGTCTTTTACTTGGTTTACCATTTTTTTCAATGTTCTTTTTTGAATTTCTGATAACATATTTAAGTTTTTTAGTACAATTTTTGAGTTTTTCTTTACCCTCTAAAGGATTTTTTTTGTTTAGTAAATAACCTATTTTTCTTTCTAATAAGTTTCTTAATGTTGTTATTCCACCAGGGTGGACATCTCCTGTTGTCTATGTATATTTTAATCTCTGGTACTCATTTGTGTATGCAGAAGTCTAGACGCTTTTTTATATTTACCCATATTGTTTCAAGATCTTTGTCTTGAAGTTCTTCCTTCCAGTTCCAGTTCAATCGCTATTCCCTTATTGTTTTATAGTTTGCCTTATGATAGTGTTTAATGACAGTTACACCTTTTGTTATATATGTATTTGCCTTATGTGAGAATTCAGTAACTTGATGGTCACTGCCTCCTAGCTAACTAACTTTCTAACTTTGAAAAGAATTCCTAGGGCCCACAGCCCAGAGGTACTCACAGTTTGTTGACAGTCTTTGGAGGTGCTGCGGTAGGATAAGACTTTGTGGTACTGCTCTAATTACAGCAGGCAGTCTCTCAGAGAACAACAGCTTCAGGCTGGAGATTCTAAATAGGTGCTGGATTCTTCACCTGTGACATATCTTTCTCATCTTCACCCCTTGGGTCTTTTTACAGTATCTTCACCTGCCATGGGCCTTTCATCATCTTTGCCTTAAGGACCTTTCATCATCTTTGCCTCAAAAGCCTTTCATCATCTTCGCAAAGGGACCACCAAGGCTTGGGTCACCCAGGGCTACTCACAGGGCACACACAGCTTCCAACAGGAAATGAAGTGCAGTTGGGCTTCTTTACAGTCTCTGGCTAGCCCAACTAACTTTGCTTTTCAACTGAAAAAAATTTGAAGAGTTCACAGGCTTAACCATTTGGAAACAGCAGTGAAAGTAAATTCACTGGAGGAAACAGGTTAGCAGTCCAATTTCTTTCCTTCTGAAACAAAAAGGCTCTCTAAGCACTCTGCCTCAAGGGGTTGATGCTCAGAGGTGCCTAACAGCACACACTAGTTGTCCTTCTGGCTTGTCAAGCCCTCATTCAGCAGTCTCTCCTCTCTTGAAACTTGGCTGGACTCCACTCAGAACCCAGGGCTCAGTCTATTAAATAGCAGTACATAGCTCCCTCTCAGATTGGCTGTTGCATTGTCAGGTTTTATCTGGTTCTCTTCAATCCCTTTACAGCAGCCTTTATGGCTGGAAAGCTTATGGGGCCTGTCATTACTGTTTACATTTAGCTGTCCTTCAATTGCAGCCCACCATTTTAATTTTAAGCCATTTCAGGGGCTATTGTGTTTTTGCCCTGGCCCCGCTTGCTCTAATGGGGCCAGGAACCATTTTCAATTCAATTAGATTCAATTCAATTTTTATTGAACCAGGAATCCACCATTGAGACAAGCTCATTTACAAAGTGGTCATGGAGGGCACCTTCTGACCATTATGGCCCCTGAAATAATAGGCAATCATTTTGTGCCTCCCTTTTACAGAGATGGAGCCATGGCTCCTTTATGACTTTTAGGGCTGGGCATGCACAAATGGTGCATGGCAGCCATATTTTATGCTTTCATTCCTCAGTCCATTCCTTCATGGATTCTCCCTGAACCAATCCACTGTCCCAACAGCACCTGGAGGTGAAGCACTGCCAAAGGACCCTGATCCCCTTCTGCAATGGGGCCAAGGAAAAGAAGATTTCAGTGGCTGTGGCCACAGGGACTACAGAAGCCCTCCAGTCCCACTTTCAACTACACCTGGAACCTGAGGCAGAACCAGGACACAGCAAGGCCACAGCCCCATAAGGAAAGCCCCACATGGGGGTGCGGGCTTTACATATAGACAGATAGATAGATATGTGTATATATTAATGCAGACAGACAAGCTGAAAACTATGAGCTTGAAGAGTGAGTGGCTTTCATGAGCTTGTTCAACTCTGAGATGGTATTATCTTATGAGTATGCTGGACATATGGACACTGGTTGCTGTGCCCTATGTTTTTCCATAGTGTAGGTATTTTCCATAGTGTAGTATGCACTGTACTGTACTTTAGAAAGGGTTTTTCCATAGTACAGTGTCAGTCTAGTGTTAGTATTTTTACTTAGTGCAGTGTAATTTTCTAGAGGCTACCTGTTTTGTCCCTTTAGTGTTTCCATAGTAAAGGGGCTCCCTATAAAAAAAGGTGTGGCTCCTGACATCTTCCTTTAGTGTTAGGATGCCCAGTGTGTTCAGGAGCAGCATGTGGTGTGGTGGTCCAGAGTGACAGTTCGGGGCAGGAGTGGCATGAGGAGCAACATGCTGTGTTTGGGAGTGTCATGTGTGGGGAAATAGTTTGGAAGGAAGACCAGCAGCATCAGCAGCATGGAGTCCTTGCAAATTCAAGGGACTTAGTCACTTGGTTAGTTACGTTGAAAGGAGGGTGTTGGGTGGGGTTTTACTGTGCGTTAGAGTATCTCCCTTCACACAGAGACTGCAGAGGTTTTAGATTGGCTGTTATGGAACTTAAGAAGGTGGCTGTTACATGCATTTTTAAAGGGCATGTTACACGTGTTTTTAAGGGGATTGCTACATGTGTTATTAAAGAGCTAGTGTCCTGCCTAAAACTAATATTAGATTTTAAAAGGAGCCAACCATTACCTTTTATATCTGAGGTACTTTTTATTTTCCCTTTGTTTAATTAGAAGATTGTTTACCTGCTGTTAGTAGGTGTGATGTGCAGAACAGCACTCTGACTGACAACTGACATATCTAGCTCTATCGCCCCACACTGTATCATCAGCATTGTGACCTCACTGACTGTGACATCACTGCTGCTTAGTAACAGCCACCCAGTGGCTGTTTGGTCAGTCACCTGTGATGTCACTGTCAATAGCTTCACAATGCTGATGAAGTAGTTAGGGGATAGAGAGAATATGTCAGCTGCCAGGCTTAAAGTTGCTACACACATCCAACACAGTATTATGAATTATCACATAGAAGGCTTTCTAATGAACAAAAAGATAAACATACTTTAGAAATAAAAAGTTATAACTGACTACTTCTTAAAATTTGTATTATTTTCCTGTTTGCCTGTTTTTGATCAACTAGCTCTTTAAGGGGCTTGTTATATGTGTTTTTTCGGTGGTTAGTAGTTGTTGGGTATTAATGTGTTACTACTGTGTTAATGACAGGAATTTATGGTGATGTCATGGACAGGATGGTTGCCTTGTCCAAGAGCTCTGCAATCACCCACAAACAAAACTCTCCAAAATAACTTCAAAAAACAAGAATATCAGAATTCACCTGTCGAGAGAGACTCACTGAATAATGCCTAAAATTGAGAGAGTGGCCTGCAAAATTAGACCAGCCAGTGGAGGAGGATATGAGGAGTGTGGGTGTGGCAGATACAGGATGCAGACCTCCTCCACCTTATGGTTCTACAACCAGGCCCAAGAAACCACCTCTTAAGGAATACTACAAAAGCAACTTGACATGACTCTTAGGGAAATAAAAGACTTAAAAAAAATTACTGCTCCACAACTAAGGCTCTCCACACTGGTTTGGAAAAGTTGTATAAACAGCACAGTACTACCAAAGTCCAGGGAGCAGTGGTAGACCAGTGGGTGGATATCACAGAGCGAGCCTTTGTACAGCTACACTCCATGGGTCAAGAACTGCAAGCCAGCATGGAAGACATGGAGTGCAGAAACAGAAGAAACAATTTGTGTATAAATATCCCTGAAGGAGCTGAAGGAACTAATTTAGTGCAGTTCCTACTTGAGCTTTTACACACCACACTGGAGAGTCCCACTGAACAAAATATATGAAATGCAATGAGTACACAAGGCCTAGTGTCCACATCCCACAGAACCAGGTGTGTGGCCCTGATCCATTGTGGCAACACTACCCAGACCAACGAGAAATCTTGCATACTGCCAGGCAGAAAAAAAGAAGTACTCATTTAAAGGCTCACAGATTTTTTGTTACAATGATTATCTGCCTGTGGCAGAGCCAGTACTCCCCTCATAAAAGCCCTGAGGGAGAAACAGACCAAGTTCAAAACCCTTACCCTTCAAAGCTAGTGGTTCACTTTCCAGATAGCCCACAAACTTACCAGATAGCAGAGGAGGCAAGGTAGGAGTTGCAGTCTAATGAGATTGCAGTGCTGTGGCTCCCTGACAGACCTTCCAACACCACACTGGCAACAAAACTGGCCTCAAAAGTTTGGCACAAGAACACACAATCCACTGCCCAAAGAAAGAAAAAAAACACAAGCTGCAGGCACGTTAAGAAGCATTACTGAAGACCTGTGCTTCTTGCAGCAAGCTCCAGCCAAGAATGACTCAGCCCTGTCTCTAGCTTTTCCAAAGTGAAGACCTTAAAGATGCAGTTTACTCCTTGTTTTATTTTATCACAGGTGAGACTGTGCTTGGTTGTCTGTTTGCTCACCCTAATGTCTCCCTGTGCTCTCCTCCTAACATGATTTCCTCCCAGTACCCACTGCCACATCTGTGCAAGATGGCTACACCCCCATGCATCTACCAGAAGTTACATCACACCCACATTACTGACTCCTTCATTCCCTTACCTCCACCATGCCCAAGCTCAGGTATATCCTGAGAAACAGGATCTGTGGCTCTCAGTGATGCTGTATGGGGCAGGGATCAGTCCCCTCACAGCAACATTGATTTAGATGCCTGGGCTAGGAGTTGGTCTAACCTGCCACAGCCCACTGCACTCTCAACATCCAGGAATCAGGGAATCTACTCCTCCAGTACTAGGTGGAGTTAGTGGTCAAGTCAAGTCATGCAGCCTTGGTCAGGAGTAACAGTAATGGCTGCAACCTGACTCACACAGTTCAGAGACTGTGGCTGATAGTCACTATACTAGCCACACCCTGTGTGAAGAATCTAAAAGTGATCACAGGCCACAGAGAATAATAACACCAGGAGCATAGCAGATTATGGAATTCATTTCAATATTTGAGTCACACTGCATAATTGAGCTAAGCCATGAGAGATGATGTACTGTGCTTCTGCATCTCTTCAGGCAGATCCAGAAGTGACCTGCATGAATGAGGATATGACTCCACAATCACAAAATAAAAAGGAAATTCATTGCAAAAAAATACATTAATGCAGACATTACTATTGAAGAACACAAAGTGGACAAAATAAGGAAATGAAAAACATTAGCGTTGGAGTCTTTAGAGTCTTGGTGAATCAGTGTCATAGTGTTCCTTGGAGTCATCAACCATAATGCCCATCCCCTCACCCCAGCCTATAGCTTCCTATCCAAAGCACAAAGTACAGCTTCAAGCCAGTGCTTCATAAGCATATACTCTTTGGAGGTAGAGAAGTATGTCTCAAAACAAGTAACCAATAAAATCCATCATAGCTTTCTTCCTGCAGGGTCCTGATATACTGAAAATTTGGGGTTCTAATAATGAAAATTACCAAAGTTATGTATGAGCATTGAAGACTTTCAACATTTACTCATACTGTAATTTGGCCTTTTAAAAATAAAGTCACCAAATTTTGAAGAGTCTTCTTATTGGGGGGATCTGAGGCAGCAAGGGTTCACAAAATGGATTGTAGGATCAAAGGCATCATGTGTTCACAAGGCGGAGATCTTGCCAGACAGACCTGATAGATTTCTTCGACTGGGTGACCTGGGAAGTGGATCAGGGAGGTGCAGTGGATGTGGCCTACTTAGAATTCAGTAAGACCTTTGATACCATCCCACACAGATGACTGGTAAACAAGCTGGGCAGCCAGGGAGTGGGACTAAAAGTAGAAAAATTGGTACAAAGTTGGCTGAGTAACAGAAGCCAAAGGGTGTTGGTAAATGGGGTTCATTCAGAAGAAGGCATGGTGGTCAGTTCTGGGACCAGTCCTCTTCAATGTCTTCATTAGCAACATCACAGAAGGGCTGAAAGGGAAAGTATGCCTGTTTGCAGATGATACAGAAATCTGCAACAGAGTGGATACACCATGGGGGGAGGGTAGAAAACATGATGGAGTACCTGACAAAGCTGGAAGAATGGTCAAGGGTATGGCAACTAGGATTCAATGAAAAAAAATGAAAAATTATGCACAAGTGCCACAGAAACCTGGGGCAATGTACCAACTGGGAGGGGAGGAGGCATCAGCAATAAAGCAGGGAAGGGACCCTGGGGGTCATCATATCTGATGACCAGAAGATAGCAAAGCAGTGTGGTAAGGAAGTTGGAAAGGCTAGTAGAATGCTGGGGTGCATAGGGAGGGAGATACCAAGTAGAAAGAGAGAGGTGATTTTTCCCCTGTATAGATCAATGGTGAGTCCACATCTGGAAAACTGTGTCCAGTTCTGGAGGCCCCATCTCAGGAAAGACATAGATTGGGTGGAGGCAGTACAGCGAAGGACAAACAAATGGTTCAGAGACTGGATCAGAAACCCCACGAGGAAAGACTCAAGGATTTAAATACCATATGTACTCTCTAGAGGGAAGAAGGGGAAGGGGAGACATGATAGAAACATCCAAATACATCAAGGGTAATAATAAGGTACTGGAGGGTAGCATTTTACATAGAAACAGATGCTCAAGAACAAGGGGCCAAGATTTGAAGCTGGAATGGGGAGGCTCAGAGGAGATGTGAGGAAGTATTTTTTCATAGAATAGGTGGTGGACGTCTGGAACAAACACCCAACAGAGGTGGTGGATACCAAAACAGCAACAGGAGTCAAACATGCTTGGGATTAGAGGTGCAACAAAGTTTTACTACGTCAGTGAAAAAACAAGTGAAGTTGTTAGCTTCACATTCACGCGACATTTTGCAAAATTGATTTCCTATTGTCGAAATTCACCTTTTCAACTTTTCCTTTTAAACTTCATGTTGCAACTTTGGGTTACATTTGTAAGTCTAAGTTTGTCAAAACCTGGCCATATCACATGTCTGAGTTTCATCATGTCACATGATGGGCAGAAATAAAGGGAATCAGCCTGAAAGTGAGTGAGCTAGTGTTACTTTCACTGCAACATTGCTGGTATCAGTAGCATTAGTTGAGTGGGAGCATTTGATAGTATGAGAAAGGAGTACTACAGCTGCATTTATCTTTAGTCTTAGTTGTTTTAAGTGTTCCAACTTTATTTTCATCCACCTTCATCACCTAATTTAATTTTTAAGTACTTATTTTAAGTAGCAGTTTATTTTTAGTGTAGTCAGTCTTTTTCTCTATCGGTTTATTTTTTTGTTCCTTTTTTCTTCATATGTTACTTACTATATGGTTAAGCAACAGAATAAAGGAAAGAGGTGCTGTCAGTGGACATCGCAGCAGGTTGAGGATGTATGGTGGCCATGGGAGAGCCATTAGGCTTAATAGAAGTCATGTTTTTGGGTCAAGTCCCCCCCAAAAATGTTGAAGCAGCAGCAGCAGCAGCAGCAGCTCCAGACGTTAGTGGCACCACCCCTGTAGCTCAGGTGGTTATTATTGTTACTCAACACCCCCAGCAGCAGGAGCAGCCTGAGCAGAAGCAGCAACGGCTTCCCTTTTGAATAGTTTCCCTCCAGATATCTCCACTGAGAATAAACTTGATCTCTTTAAATGAAAATTACATCTCCCCCTCACCAATGTAAGCAGCTGTGACTGTACCCACTAGGACCTCCAGCACTTCTTCTCACTCCTCCCCTCAGTTACTTTCTGCTCTACCAGCCCCACCCTGCTCCCTACCACTTGCTCTCCTCCCCTTCATCCATCTCCCCCCCCGGCCCTCCTCCCTCTCATACCCTGCCTTTTGTGCCTTCTCTCACACTAGGTCCTTTCTCCTGCCCCATTCCCATCCTCTTACTTTGCTCCTCCTTCCCATACCCAAATCATCACCTCCACAGCCTCCCCTTTGCCCCTCCTTGCTTCCTTGATCTCCGCGAACTCACTGCCCCACCCTGCTCTTCCTGTTGTACCTCATGATTTTTATTGACAATGACACCTTCGACAACTGCCTCTTCTGTTTCATCTTCTCATCACCCTTAACTTTGTTTCCTCCTCCCTGTATTGCTTACCCTGCCTTATGCTCATTGTATCCCAGAAATTGTTGTTGTCCCTCCACAACTTTTGACTGCTTACTCATGTTTTGTATGTTTCCTCTATGTGTCTTACTCAATTGTCTGCACACAGATTGCATCTACTACTGCTGTGTGCTGTGCCTGGTGGCACCAGTGGACATAGAGGGGTCTGGCAGCAGTAGTCCCAGTGGGTGGGGAGCTATCCACCCTAACCGGGCGGTAACCCGATGTGTGTGCATGGTGCGTAGGGGGCTTATGGCAGTGTTCTTCCTGGCATATCCTGCATCCCCTCCAAACCCACGTAGCCAGCACTATGTGCCACTGTGCATGGCTTGTAGTGCTGGCATGCCCCCAGTCTGCCCCAAGTGCAGTGCCTTTCATGCACCAGGGGGATCCCATGTGTTGTTCCTGTGCACCCCCCTCTGTGCTTCCCACATGGGGGACACTGTGGAGTAGCTACACACCCCAGATATGTGTGCATAACCACTCCACCCCAATCATGCATAGGGCCCAATAGTAGTACAGTGACAATTTCAAAAGTCTGAAGAGAGAGACATAAAAGAAGCTTATACTTCTTCAGTTTTACATGGGTGGGAGGCCAAAAAACAACAATAGGGACTCTGAGACAGTAAAAATGACAACAAAGTCATACAGCATAGGCATAAGATGTTAACCACACTCTTCACACATCCAAAAGTGAAACAACAATACCTTCTTTTGGGTGGGGTGGTACTATTTACAGCAGTAGCTAGACAAAAGCAGGAAACAATAATATGGACATGCTCAGAAATTAACAGTACTGAATGTAAGGTGGTGCAATAAAATGCTTATGACTTGATGGCAGGCATATAGACTAACGGTAACGTGCAGGAAGTTTAACAGTTCAGTAAAATACTACACAGTCTTCTAAACAGACAGAAAAAATGCACAGCAAACAGCATCAAATTATCAAAAATTACTAGAAGTATTACTATGGTTAACTGTGTACACAACTGAACACACCAATACTAAACACTAGCCAACAACAGTTGGCAAGACTGCCTTTCACACTGTGGTCTGTGGATCTCCCTTCTACATCACATCAGCCCCTCCCCCGAAGCACACTTCTGCACTGTTTCTCAGTACAGACACTGAAAGTACTAATTTAAGATGCAACATTCACAAAGAATCAATAAATGATCGATGATGCAGAGACACAATGAAATAGTGCCCTCGATGTACTAAATATGGACTAAAAAGTCTAAAGGTAACTAGGTTTTTGGAAGGTTTAAAGCACACAGCTCTAAGCTCTAATTAACTCCAGTTTTCCACTACACACACTAAGCAGCACTGAGGCTGTGCAAGTCTATATAGAGCTCATGTGACCTGCCATCCCATGAATCATTGCAAAATTCACCTTTAGGAGCAAAAGAAAGGTGAAGTATCACAAAGTCCATAGGATTCAATAGCAACTTCACATTTTTCTCAATAATGAAAATGATTTGCTTTGCAATGCAAGGTATTTTACAAATTTTGAATTCTACACAAAATACTCAGCATAGTGAAGTTGAGGGACTTCACCCATCTCTACTTGGGATAGACACAAAGGAACATTAATAACAGGGCTTGAGGGGTAAAAGCCAAAAATCAGGTACGGTCTGCGGTAAAACAGGAGGTAGGGAATTTTTGGGTAGACTCGGTGGATAAAGGTATCCTTTTCTGCCAACAACTTCTATGTTTCTATATTCCTTATGATCTCACATCATAAACTTGGTAGGTGAATTTTTTCAAATCATGCCTGAAAGGTAATTTCATGAAGTGACTGCAAAACCAGTTTCTGGCATGGATTTGAGACATATCTCCAACATTACCCATGAGGTGAGATACCAAAAAGTTTATATTGGAAATTTGTACAAAAACATTAAAATGATAAAGTTATGAGCAAAAGTTCAAAATGGACTGGAAATACACTGACCACACTGTGTGGGGGTTTGGGGTGGGGATCAGACATTGATAAGGGACCATTTTCTTCTATTCAGATTTAACAACTGTAATCAAACAAAAAGATATTTGAGGAACCATTTCCCTTTTTAGAGGTGGACCTGGCAGACTGCTCTGTGGCACTGATGGTGGGTATCTCAGCGTTGCCAGCTATTTGAAGGGAATCAGACTGAACAGGAGTGGAGGATTTTAGCTGACACTGGGGGTGGGCATGCCAGTGTCGATATACAAAAAATGTTTAATGGTGGTGGGATTGGGCACCTGCCAGCCATTTTGTTTTAAAAGGTGAATTGGGAGGAGGGGATATCAGTGGTGTGATTGTACACCTGCTATCCAGTAATAGTGCAATGTGGGGAAGGAAGGGGGTTTGGTGGCAGGACTGGGCACCCAACATCAAGTTACAGTGAAAGGTGGGGTGGGGTTCTATGGATGTTGGGGAGTTGAGACTGATTTCTTTCACACTGCTTTCATCTGCCTAACTAATGCAGTGTGAAGGATATCACTTTTGATGAAACAATTTTCAATTTCCTTCAAACTGTTTTTGTCATCTGGCTGATGAAAACAGTTTGAAGGAAATGACTTTTAGTCAAACAGCTAATGCAAAAACAAAACAAAAAAAAAGATATTTTTACACCATTCCTTTGTTTTTAACTGAATATGCTCAGAAAATGGCACAGTTTTTAACTTATAATTTAAAAACAATGTAAGCTGAAAATAAAATTTGCCACATGCGAAAGTGTATAGCTTGGACCAGACTCTATCAAACTTGTAAGTTGCATGTTAAAAAAAAAACAACAGTTTTTAACCGACAGATAAGCAAAACAATGTCTAAATGTGTTGAATTTTTGAGTTTTGGCACCTCTAACTTTGCTCCCCCTGAACCGATTGACAAAAAATTTGTAGGATCCCAAGACCCTGGCCCAGACTGCACACCAACCAACATTTTGACAAATCAGTTACAGTAAATGGGGACAGAATTCTTAAGGTGCAAAAACTGAGGTTTAACATTAAAATGCTTACTCAACCCTAGTACACAGGCCTAACCATGCATGAATAGTTTAGATTTATTTATGAAATCTTAAGAAAAAATCCTGGTCTCTGATTAGTCCAGAGCCAGTTACACGACATTGAAAGTTTCTGAACTATTGAACAGTTTCAAGCCAAAACTGGTCAATAGTTCACTGGAGTGGCCAATAACAGTCTTTTGAACTACTGTCCACACAGCCTGTCAGTCACCCCTTGCCATGCCCCCTCTCACCAATATGGCACAGGTTAGCAACTGTCTCTGTTTTAACCCTGTATTTAAAAGATATTAAAATACCTGGTGCTAGTGGTCCCCTACCCACTTTTCTACCAGTAGCCCTCCTGCTCTAAATCTATTTTACTCTCCCACTCCCATGCCCATGGCCACAACAAATAGCATCAAGCCAATACACACCTGACAATGTTAAACTTTCTTGACTTTCTATTTCTTTTCACTTTCTGCTTCCTCTGCAAGGTCCCTGGGAGCAAGAGAGCACACACGCACTGTGGCTTCCTGGCCACAGCGAGTCTGTCAACATCAGATTATGTACCCCTGATTCTGTCTGAAACTTGTTAGGTTGTGAGAACAAGGTACTGTACCTGTATGGCCACAGCGCTGACAAAAGTGCATCTTAACTTGTAAAGTGAAAGGGAAAGTCAGACTTTGGTTCGACAGTTACTAAATGGTGATGCTTTTAAATAACAAAAAAAAAAACACCCTTCACAATTCCTATGCTCCCTGTCATGTTTACCAGTTTTTTGAGGGCTGGGAGGTGGGATCGGGAAGGGATGGAATCGGTGGCAGACTAAAGTGGTGGGAGCATGAACAAGCATGGTGGGGACACTAGCCATGAAATGTTAAAGAGGCAAGAACAAACTTACACAATCAAGGAGGCCAACAAAAAAAAAACAGCTTCAGAGACCTGGGACATAAACTAAATGAGAAGGGGTTCTGTGCTGTATTTTAAAAATAGAAATGTGTTTTTCAAACTTCCACCATTGGTGAGATCAGAATCTTCTGAATGAGTTTGCTGGATTTTTCAACGGGTTCCACAGAATTTTTTGGCTGGACTGCGGAATAAGCAAGTAATTAAGTAAATATTTATTTGTATTTGGCACCCAATCCCAGAGTCTCTGGGCACCATTACAGGTAAAGCAGGGTTGTTGACAGCTTAAATCTCAATACAATAAAATAATGCATAATACAATGATAGTTACAGTAACTTACTAAAATCAGTTAAAACTATCTAAAAAAGTTTTAATAAAAAGATAGGTCTTCAGGCTCCTTTTAAATGCCTCCATCAATGGGGCTTTCCTCAAAGATTTCATCATTGAGTTCCAGAGGGCTGGGCTGGCCACCTTAAAGGAGCAATCCCCAGAGGTTTTCAACCTGGCCTCAGAACTACCAGGAGGCCCTTGGTGGAGGAATGGAAGGAATGTACTGGCATGGCCAGAGTAAGAAGGTCAGACAGGTAACCATGACTCAGGCCATATAGGGCCTTATAGGTGAGCAAGTCCACCTTGAAGATGATCCTCCACCTGATAGGCAGCCAGTGCAGATCCCGCAGGACCGAGGTCACATGACAAGACCTGGGAAGGCCTGTCAGCAACCTGGCTGTGGTGTTCTGCACTAGCTGCAATCTGCAGGGGACCCCTCCACTGACCCTGAAGTACAGAGCATTATAGTAGTCTAACCTGGAAGTCACAAAGGCATATACTGGTGATGGCAAGTCTTCTGGTGGAATCAGGGATTTAATTCAGGTGACATTCCTCAAGTGGTAAAAACTTCTTCTGACAACAGACAACACCTGTGCCTCAAGAGTCAGCCTGTCATCAAGGATGATGCCCAGATTTTTCACCCTGGGGAAGCCATCAATGGAGTGAATCCCAGCACCGAGTCTGTCACCACTCCAGAGACATCCCTGTCACACCAGGGACCAAGATCAATCACCAGCACCTCCATCTTGTCAGGGTTCAAACTCAGCCAGTTAGAAAACATCCAATCCCTAATCTCAGTCAGACATTTATTTAGCACTTCAACCACACATTATGGAATGACAGTTCTGAGGAATTTTATTCTGCAGTTTAATGGATTATTCTGCAATACATGTAACTATTCAGCAGTTCAGTGATCAGTTGTGTGGAATGTCTTTCAGCAGTATAATTCATTAACAATTTATACATTCATTCCGCAGTTCAGTGACTCACTGCACTGCAGAATGCATGTATGAATTGCTGATTAATGTATTAAAAGTGAAATAATAAAAAGTGTTGTTGCAGATACATAAGCTGATGTATTCACTGAGCTGATGTCTAATTTACCATTCTCAGTGATAATTTAAAGATAATTTAATTTAAATGTGAAATAAAAAAGTGTTCTTGCAGATACATAAGCTGATGTATTCACTGAGCTGATATCTAATTTACCATTCTCAGTGATAATTTAAATGATTTACTTTACTCCTTTGATTATTTACTGATCTTTGCAATCTCATAACCTTTATTGATTGATTGATTGATTGATTAAAAGTTTATTTTTCACAGGAAATTCATTTGTTAGGACAAAGTCCCATTTACAACAAAGTCCTGCATGTAGATTCTAATACAATTACCAATTAACAATTGACATTTAACATAACTAATACAAACAAAATTTGATAGTTTTCACATTTCTCCCGTTGCTCACAATCAGTGTGCAGCAGTTGTTGTGTTTCTTCTCATATGACTAACTGCAATCAACTCAGAGTTGCATTGCATGAGTTGGGATTTCTGTATCTGAGCAACACATATCATTGAAAAAGGCATAGATTAATTATTTATAAGGTGTTTTGATTTTACATTGGCATTTTATCAGAACACGAAGTTACAAAGCACACTCAAGTATCTATTGTATGTACACTTTCATACTGCTTGAATTGATCTCTGGATTTTACTTTCATTTTCCCACCTTTCAGATTATGTGCTTACATTGCAAACAGTGTTGTATTCATATCATCAGAAAATATTAAATCTTAATGTTTGTAAATTTCCTTACTTTTTAAGATAGTATAATGGTATCCTTGTTTGCCTGTGGGAGCACCGGGCCCATCTCTCCATAGATAAGTATATGTATGCTGGGCCCTGAGATTCCATTTGTAGGACAACACCAACCAAATTGTCAGCACAGCCATCTTGTTACCCCACTTCATAAAGCCAGTACTAAAAATTGTCAAATTCTTGCTGAAACATAATTTCACGACACAGATGTGTCAATCCATGCTGCAGGCACGAAAAGACATTTTGGCCAAGATTTGAAAAATAACAGCTGTCACATTCACGAGGTGGTGTTAAGAAATGGCTATGTTGAAAATATGGGGTGAGAATATTTAAAATTACAAAAGATACAAGGGAACAAACATAAATTTCAATGTATGTGCATAACTTTGCAACTTTTGCATATTGTGATACAACATTTTTAAAATACCCTTCTTAGGACCCCACCTCATGAACAAGTGCAGTGAGAATTTCCAAATCCTCCTCAAAATGTGTTTTTGCCAAATGACTGTGAAATCACCTTTCGGATTTAACAAGTTCCCTGGCAAAGGCTTGTTATAAAAATAGCAGCAATATTTTTGCTGGAGAGATTGAGATTGGAAATTGAGAAGAAATACTCAGAAGAACTGAAACATGTTATTTTTTTTATGTTACTGTTATTGGAATAAATGTTGGTGAGCTGCCCTGTTGCCAGTCCTTAGTTGTAGATATTATTCTGCTGTATATATTTTTTGATGTAATTCTGTGTATATGTACATGCCAAGACATGCAAATGTCAGCCCGAAGGCACCTAGGGAAAATACTAGATTTTTAAAAAGGGTTTGACCTTCCTCTAACCCACAAGGCCAGCCTTGCTTGCAGGAATCTGACTTGTTCTTGTCAAAAAGCTTGTGGATACAGGATCAAAGAGTATTCCTCTAATGTTAACTAGCCAAGGGAAACAGAAGTAATAAAGTCAGCTTGCATAATCATATATCTTACAGGACCTTCCTTATAACTAATTAAATTAAGCCAGTTTAAAATTCCAGAATAAGAGAAGCTATTTCCACTATTGTAAACTTTTCCCAGGATAAGAAAAGCTATTTCCACTGTTGTAAACTCCTAAAAATCATCTGCAAAGGTTTTTGCATATTGTTACTAAAACTTGAATTCAAGTTCCTGTGTCATGATTAGTTTCCTGAAAGTGTCATGCTGTTTGGTTTTGGGGTTTTCTTTAAATCAGCATTTTTTAACTTGCTCAACAGTGGCTGAAAACAGTGGAATTATTTCTATTTCTCTCAGTCAGGCTTGGAGAGGGCTGACAGCATTGTTGAGTACTGTAGCTTGCTGCTTCAGTTTCCCAATCATAGCAGGCTGTAGCGTTAATGGTTTGCTCACCAGGTTTCTTATAAACTCAGTCTGTAGTTTGAGTTTAGATAGATTAGTTTAAAATCTATCATTCTCTGCTTATAAAAGTTGATAATTTGAGTTTCAGTGCTGAATTGAAGAAGTAGAAATCTGTATAAGAAACCTGGTGAGCAAACCATTAACTCTACAGCCTGCTGTGATGGGGAGACTGAAGCAGCAAGCTACAGTACTCAATAAGGAGGTCTTCGCTCTCCAAGCCTGACTGAGAGAGAGAGAGAGAGAGAGAGAGAGAGAGAAATAACTCCATTGTTTTCAGAAACTGTACAGCCGGTTAACAAATGCTGATTTAAAGAAAACCACAGAACCAAACAGCATGAAGTGTTCAGGAAACTGTAATCATGACACAGGGAAATGAATTCAAGGTTTATTAACAAATCGCAAAAATCTTTGCACATGATCTTTAAGATCAAAAGGGAAATGATCTTAGACAAGAGGTGACAGAAAAGGTTCACAGAGTATGCTAACATTTTTATAAGCGCCAGGAAACATCCTTCTAACAGGCCTGTGTGAGATTGTAAAACCTTGGTTAACTATAGGAATCTGACCCAGCAAAGGTTATCAGGAAAATAAAACTTTGGGGAAGTGCAAGAGTGACACCTGATGGCCTAAAAAGAGAAATACCAACCTCTATTCAATGACCTGGAAGGGCCAGTCTTTATTCACAGACTTGGGGTGGGTCTTCTATATAAACTCTCCAGCACAGACACTCATGGTCATTTGTTGCCATTCTATTTGGACTCTCTTCTCCTGACCACAGAGAACACCTGTCAGCACAGAGACTGCATAAGAACCAAAGGCTGCTACAGAAAGACTGCAATATTTGCAAACCAGAGATTCTCTGGACTTTGAAATCTTCATACCTCAGGTGGATTTGCTAACAGTCTTAATGGGTTTCATTGTACATTTTTCCATTTTCTTTTCCTGTATATTGTAACCCAAATTAATATTTTTTTTTGTTGTACTTGTAATTATTTATTTTAGTAAAACATTTGCTTTCCAAAAGAAATTCTTCCTGTGTGAGAGTACTTATATTGTATGTGTGACTGTTGAAGATTTATTAATAATTTGTGAAAATTGTTATTGCCAGAGGGGCCACCATAAGCAACCAAACTGAGAAAAGGATCTGTAAGGGATATGGAAGGATAGGGAGAATACCAGAGTCTACAAAGATTTTGAACCAGGCTGTTGCATGTTCTGTAGGAAGAAGGCCAAATCAGGTTAATGATGCTACCCTGAAGAGAGTGCAATACCTGAGTCTTATTCCAGAGTGCATGTTGAAGTGCTTGGAAAACACTATGTAAAAGGACCTGGTACTGGTGTCATCTGCAACCATGGGGATGCGTGCTACTATCCCACCACACAAGTGACACTGAATATTAATGGGGTGTTGCACTAAATGAAAGTGGGGGTAGTACCCAAGTTACCAGTACTTGTGATTACTAGAAATGACTGTTCAGGATTTACTGAGTTAATCTCAGAGGAGCTGAAACCTGCTGTTTCAGCAGCAGTGGTAACAAGAGCACAGGCAAAGAAAATCGCAGGTGGTGGAGACACTTTTCCTTCTGGTGACTTTGATGCAGACTTCTTTGAGCCCAGCTCCAAGATGCAGAAGTCCAGGAAAGAAAGAAGACACCTGAAACAACAGTGGCAACAAAAGAATGATGGACATAAGGGGTTAAAATATGAAAATGCTGAAACTAGACTGATAACTGATTGTGATTTCATTTCACAGCAAACTAATGATGCTTCTCTCCAAGGTTATTTTAAGCAGCTGGACTGAAGCAAAAACAGAGTGAATCAATGTTTAAAAAATGTAGTGGATTACTGTACCGAGTTTATGTTAAATCTCAGACTCAGGAACAGATAGAACAATTGGTTAAAATACCACAAAAGTATAGAATTCAGTTGTTACAGCTAGCACATGATAGTCCTATGGCTGTCGTTCAGGAAGGGATCACACCCTTGCCAAATTGCTGTACAGATTTTACTAGCCTGGAATTCATGAAGATGTTGTTACCTATTGCAGTTCTTGAGCTTAGTGTCAGAAAGTAGCCTCAGTGACTAAAAAAGACAACGTGCCCTGTTGCCCCTACCCTTGATAGAAGTGTCTTTTGAGAGAATTGCAATGGATATGGCTGGACCCTTAGACAAAAGTAAAAAGAGTAATCAATTCATTGTGGTAGTATGTGACTATGCTACTCGATACCCAGAGGCAGTTCCAATGTGTACTGTCATAGCCCCAAAAGTGGCAGCAGAGCTTGTCAAAATTTTCAGTAGGATGGGCATACCTAAAGAGATGATTACTGATTTTACTGATATTAGTAATTTTGGTGCTGCATTACTGAAGGAGCTGTACTGACCACTAGGTATCACTGCCATAAGAACCTCCCCTTATCACCTTATCGCCCTCTGACAGTTGTTGAGCATTTTAATCAAACCCTAAAATGCATGTTAAAAAGATTTTTAAAAGGGGAAGGGAAAGATTGGGATCAATATTTACCTTACCTGCTTTTTGCTTACAAAAAAGTGCCACAAGCCTCAACAGGTTTTTCACCATTTGAAATGCTGTATGGTAGACAACCTAGAGGGCCACTCGATATAATAAGAGAAACATGGGAAGATAACATCGATCAAAAACAATCCATTACAACTTTTAAGGTATGTATGCCCTGAGAATGAAACTAGCAAAATATGCTGAAATTTTCCATAGTAATCAGGAAGAGGCCCAAAACCAGCAGAAGGTGTATTATTACCATGGGGTAAAAGAAAACGTGTTTGAGACAGGTGAAAAGGTCTTGCTACTGTTACCCACTGCAGAACATGGGCGGACTAGGCGGGTCAAGCGGTCCTTATCTGCCGTCAAATTCTATGTTTCTATGTTTCTAACATAAACTGTTAATGAAGTGGCAAGGGCCTTATAACGTGCTTATGCATACTGGCACAGTTAACTATGAGACTGAGACCCCTGATAGGAAAATCCTACCAAGATGTATCATGCTAACCTCCTGAAGAAATGGGTTGAAAAAACACCAAAGACTGCTTTGCTAGTTTTAGCAGAAACTGATAAAGAAGATATTGATATAGTTTATGACAGACTAGAACAAACTGAAACTGCTGGTGCTGAAAAGGTGAATGTATCCTTAACCTCCAAGCAAACTGCAGAAATTCGTAACTTACTAAAGGCATTTAACAGTACTTTTACCACAGTGCCATGCCAAGGAAAAGAGGTCAAGCATGCAATAGTGACAGGGAATGCTTGTCCTATTAGACAAAAGACATACAGATTACCAGAGCGGTTACAAGCAGACGTGGTTAAGGAAATACAAAACATGAAAGAGTTGGGTATCATAAAAGAGTCAAGAAGTGCTTGGTCATCACCAATGGTGATTGTAAATAAAAAAGAGGGGCGTATAAGAATCTGTCTTGATTTTAGGAAACTTAATCAAGTATCCAAATTTGACAGTTATCCTGGACCAAGGATAGATGATTTGATGGACAAACTGGGAAGTGCCAAGTACATCAGTATCCTCAATCTCATCAAGGGTTACTGGCAGATTTCCTCTAGCTAAAGAATCCAGAGACAAAACTGCATTTGCCACTCCTGTTGGATTACAGCACCTTTGAGCCCAAAACAAAAATCTGTCGGCAAAAAATAGAATAGTAGCAAACAGTAATTTTGCTTAGCCTAATGATAGATAAAATAGAAAATAATGGCTAGGTAAGTGTGTGTTATGGATTTTCTTTACACACACAAGGTGTGTGATGACCCATAAACCTCGAGAGCAAACTGGAGAGGTTATGAGGTCATCATGCACCAAGGATGTGTAAAAAAAAATCCATACATTCACACTTACCTATTCTTTATTTTTTTATTATTACTGGCGCAGGGAGTCACAGTGCATGTTTAGGCAACATGGAAAAAAACATTGTTTTCAAGAATTGCATTTTATTTCACAAACATTTTTTCTTTTAGCATAACTATACAATATCTGTAAAGATAGGTAAACAACACTTCAACATTTAAAACTTTTGAGCTGCTCTGGTGGCACTGAGGGTTGTGGTGCTGGACGCTTCACCTTGCACCACACCAGTGACCTGGGTTTGGAAATGAGCTCGGGTCATTGGGGGTCAGCCAGGAGGGAGGAGGACTGAGCATCTTAGTTACTGCTGTCCTTTTCTGGGGAGGGTGGGAAATGGAACGGTGGCTCTGCTGGCTCCTTGCGGTGGCTGGGGGTCATTGCAAGGGGCAGTTTAATGTGGGGATGGCATGGGAAGTGTCTGACATGTGGTGCGTGGGACCACACACCACAGCGTCATTGACACCACTGCATGCCCATGCCGGGGGGTAAGGGACCTAATCTTTAAAAACCTCCTCGGCGTACTACTTGATGGATGGTCTGGCAGTGCCACCCTGCTCCAACTCTGGGCATTCCCCCTGGATCTTGACCCCCCGGCTTCCACAGTGGTGGTCATGTACCCGCCATGTTGCAGTCACTGTGTGGACCGGAGGAAGGGGTTGAGCTTAGAGCTTGGGGTGGAGCGGGTGACAAAAAAGGATGTGAATAAAAACAACTTTGGGAGTCATTTTTTCAAACAGTTAACTGCAAACCCACCTGAGGGGGTCCTCATGACCAAACATACATATGTTGGTCTCCCTCTACAATGTCATTTTTGTGCCTTTTCAATGTTTTTTTTAAAGAATATGAAAAACAAGATGGTGGCATACGCAAACATCTCATGAAAAGGATTCCCATATGAAAACTTCAAACAGCTATTTTTTTAGGTTGACTGAGCATGCTCAGAACATAACATTTTAACATTTTTATAACTTTGGAATGGATTAATGTTTTGACCAAACCAGCAAAGGAAATCCTTCTGACTTGATCCCTTTATACCTTGAACATCTCAGACCAAAATTCCAAACTATCTGGACGCTACGCAATGGCAAAAAAAAAAACCAGCAAAAAACTGTGATTTTTTTAAGTTGTTTCACTATCCACAGCTCAGAATCCACACATATCACTGAAATGAATCTTGCCGCATCAAGAGATCTACTTCCAGAAGACCTCACATGAAAACTTTCATGCAAATCCATTGAATGGTTAAGAAGTTATTAAAGTGCAAATATTTGTGGTTTAACATAGAAAGCCCTGCTCAACCCTAAATATAGTGGTACTACAGTGCCACTATAACATATACACAGACATACACACACAATATATATAAGGAATACACAACAGTGCCTGTGGTATAAATGATTTATTTTCACTAATGCTGTTTGACCTTAGGTAAACCTCAGTGGAGTAAAACATTACTGATGTGTCCATGGTCAAACAGCAGCAGTAAAAATAAATAATGTATTCCACAAAGTCCCTGTTGTGTATTTCATTTATGCAATAGACAGGTACCTTGTGATTTTTTTAATTTTTTTTAATAAGGTGATGTTGTTATTTTGTAATATTTAAACTTCTGATACATTATTTTGTGACAGTATTCTGCTCTACTTGTGAGCAGTACTGTTGCATGGTCATTGCCTGGGCACAGCATCATGATGTCACATAGATACTACGGCATTACCACTGATTATTTAGTGAGTGATTTTCAAGAAAAATGTAATCAAGAAATGGGTGTCTTTAGCAAGTGAGGGGACTGGTTCAAGTAATGGGATTTAGTGGTGGGAGGTAGTTGCAAATGCAGTTTTAAAAGTAAAAGCTTGGAATCATTGTTGTGCTTATGTGGAGTATTGGAGACCAAGACAGTGTGAAGAGAACATCAGCAGGAAGGTGGAAGCCAAGAGAGAGGACATGGAGTGAACATTATAGATTATCGGATGCAAGAGGTGAAAATGTACAGCGGCTTTTGCAGCAAGGCACTGAGTAGTGCAATAGTAGCAGTTTTATTATGGAGCAGAGCCTGGTGAGAAAGCTGCTGTGACACCATAAAAGAACTGAGAGAGAAACTCTGGACTGCAGTGTTTACAAACAGGTAAATTGTTATGTTTGCCTTGTGTGTATGCACGCAGTGAACATCTTGCTATGGTAATTGGCTTTTGAGAGGTGTGACACTATCCATCTAATGCAGGGTAGTATTTTAGGGTCATGGCAGTGCTATACCAATCATCCAGGCTGATCATGGCAGAGTTGTGGCTTGCTTGGTGAAGACATTGTGTACTTGAAAAGAAAAAGCCAACCAAATCATGGGTTGACTCTTTTCTTTGATCTACACCCCCCAGCAACAAGAGCTGATCTGTCATGACCAGCCTGGAATTTCAAACATCCAGGGGCTCATGGCAGCTGTAATAGAGAAAACCATCCATCAATGTCTGTTACTGGTGCCCCCATAACTCTTCCCTGCACCAGACCCTCCCTCTTAGCAACCCCCGCAAACATGACACTGACACTGGGGGTGCCCAGTCCCTCAGTATTGCCACCTTGTAAGTTGTTGCTCTGATTTTTGCCTTTCAGAGCTGATGACGTCATGTGCATAGCCCACCCTTTCAGGTGAGCTGTCTCGCTGGTCATCGTGAAATAATGAGAAGTGTATCCTGTTGTTTTTTAAAAAATGTTTTACCTCCTTAAAACAGAAAACTACTCATCAAAATCTGTTGCACCGTAAGTCTCCTGCACCCACCAGCTGTTGTAAAATAAAGAAAAGTGTCTGTCTTTTTTTGGTTTGTTTGTTTGAGCCCTGTAAAATAGAAAATGGTCCATCAATGTCTGTTGTGCCATTACAGTAGTCTCACCCACTTGTCCCTCCTGCTTAGCATCCACCCCCACACCCATCCCAAGCCCTTACTTTCCCACCTGGGGTCCAACGCCATAATCCTCTGTGGACCGGAGACATGTCTTCACTGTTTAAAGCCCTGGAATCCCAAGCTGTTAAATGATTAAAGGTGTTTGAAGAACCAGTGTTTTTCTGGGCTGGTAGGGAGCTGTGGACCTCCTCATCTTTCAAACTGATGTTTATGGGGCCTAAAATTGAATATTGATTATTGAGGTGTTGATGATTGGGTTGGTCATTGCTCCAGTAGGGTTGGTGGAGGGGATCATGACCTTGTTTTGGCTGGGGATAAAGAAAGACGCTCATGTGCTGATATTCAAATTGCTAACAGATCCAGCCTGGAAAGATTGCGTGAACCATTCTTCCACCCATGATTTTAGCTGGGATTTCAATTCCTCTAAAATTATCTAAAGTGGGTTTGCAGAAGACATGTGACTTGGTGATTAATGCTTCGGGCTGTTTACCTGGAGACCAAAGTTTGAATCCCACCATCCCCACGTACTCATTAACATAACCTTTAGCAAGTCCCCTAACATCACAATTATTAACCTACACTTTTCTTCTTCTGTATGTACCCTCCCTGACCTTTCTTTCCCCAGTCTCACATTGCCTCCCGGTGTGCGCCTAATGGTTTCCACTGCTGGTTAGCGGGGCACAGTGTTTATGAAAGGAGCTCTATAAAACCACATTTCAGATGAGGAACCAAGGACTGGGTGGTGTGTGGTGTGAGTTCATTTTGTAACAGAGAATGGCTTTGGTTTGGAATGGCTTTGCTCTGGATGGGTAAATGGAGCTATAACATCTAGTTTACCATGAGGTTCTGTAGGCACAGATCTGGAAATTTAAATCACAGGGAGGTTACCCAGTTTGTTCAGATTCACTGTGATGCAGCAGCACTTATAGTATTTGAACCGAAATCTCATGGTTCAGAATTTTGGTCTTAAGCAGTTCACCACATTGTCTCCTAGAACCAAACCATAATGTTGAACACTGAGTAGCTTGGTTGCTGGCTGACTTATCTTACCAGATGTATGTGGCCCCTAAGACTCCAGGTAAGGAGTTCTGTCTGGAGTACACCCAACTCAAGTTGCAGGCTTGGGTACCACACAGCCCTTTCTCTGCAGAGCAAAGCAGGGCCAGTTCCTCTGTGTGCCCCCCCCACCAGAAAGTGGAATGGGTCAAATTCTTCTATAGCGATGTATGCTAAAAACATCTGACATACAAAAAAATACATATTGGTATAAATAAGTCCTTGGACACTGTTCAGCAGGAGGGAGGCATCTGGCATTTTTGTGCTTGTTTGTTTAAACCCTCTAAAATAGAAAATGGTCCATCGATGTCTGTTGCACCATTAGTTCCCTCCCCACCTGACCCTCCCACTCAGCACCCACCACTCCAACCCCCTCCAAAGCCCTTACTTAGCCACTGGGTGTCCAATGTCAAAATCCTCTGTGAACCACAGAAACATCTTCACTGTTTAAAGCTAGACTGCGAACTGAGGAAATGAAGTATGAGATGCAATGTATTTCAATGGGGTTTTGAACTTGATGGCATAACTTTGCCATTTTTGCATATTTTTGCCCCAGATTTTCAACATGGCTTTTTTGGGACCCCAACTCATGAGCAATTGCAGTGAAATTAGGCTACCCTGTCCCAAAAGATGATTTCATAGTCATTGCATTAAATCACATTTTGGGCAGGGGCTGAACATTTTCTCTGCCCCAATTCATGAGGTGGGTCATAAGAAGGCTATGTTCAAAATTTAACACAAACATACTGTATTAAAAAAAAAACAAAGTTATGAGTCTACACTGAATTTTTGAATGCAGGCTCATAAGTTTGGTAATTTTCAATATTTTTATCCCACATTTTCAACATGGCCATTTCTTGACAGTGCCTCATAAATGTGACAGCTGTCATTTTTCAAATCCTGGCCAAACTGTACTGATGCATCTGGAAAGGTGATTCTGTAGTCGCTGCGTGAAATCACCTTTCAGGCAGGAGTTGAACATTTTCTCTGCACTTGTTCATGAGATGGGGTTACAAGAAGGCTTTTTCGACAATTTGCAGCAAAAATATTAAAAATCAAAGAAGTTAGAAGCCTGCATTGAAATTTACAAATGCAGGCTCCTAACTTTGGTAATACATAACTGACAAAGTGCACCAAAACACATCTAGTACCCCAAGGCTTCTATACCAATGGTGAACATCCAGCACTGACAAGTGCTTGTTTCAAGTAATTCTGCTATGTGAGAAAGCAGTGTGTGCAGAGACAGGTAGGCCGGAGACCAGGCAGGCATGAGCAGGTAGCACAAGTCAAAGTCTGGAGTGCAAGCAAAGATGTGGATGAGAATAAATTTGGAAGCATTATTGACAAGTTATTTTTTTGGCGAATATGAGAACAATGAATTATTTTTTGAATCCTGTGCATAGTTGTTCAGCAGTTTTGTGTGGTATGCTTGACCATAGAACTGCAAAAAGTAAAAGGGAATATTGAAACCATGGATGTAGTGTCAGTCGGGAGGGACTGATGTGTTTATTGTGCATGTAAATGCAAAGACGTGTCTACTAAATGCATAAAAACTGAGAACATGTCTACTATGTACACAAACAACATTTGTGCAACAGGTGTCAGTATAAAAAAAGAGTGTGATAAATCCATTTATCAAAGTCACTGTGTGTATAACTTTATTTATACACACAGTAACTATGTCACACTACTTTTATACATATAGTTACTATGTCATCACTCCCCCCCAGCTGTCTGCACTACTTCAATTATTTCACTTTCTCTCTGACATCTCTCCCTCTATCTGTACACATTACCACAGCACCACTACATTTCAATCAGTAGCTTTCCTCCACACTCCACTTTAAAAATAATTTTTTTTTTTAAGATGCTCTGCCTGTTGAAATTCCCATAAATACCACACATGTATCAGGAAAACTATTTTGGGGGCTCCAGTCGCATGCTACAATCCCTCTCCCCACACTTTCTCCAGTTACTGCTCTGGCCCCACTTTGCAGGTCCGTCATTCAGGCATATTATAAAGTTCCCCGTCTCATTCCCCCAAACAATTGAAAGTTTACCTTAACTTTCACCATTTTGTTTCTATCCAGGCCCACCAAACAGTCACTGTCACTCACTCTGTCCTTGGCGCTTTTCCCCAGCCTAACTTTCTTCCCAGGAGCAATGAACAGTGAACCTTGAAATGTATTTTATTGTAAAAAAAAAGTGACACTTTCCAATGCCAGCTCTCATAGAAATGGAGCTGACACCTCTACCAACACACCTGAACTCCCTCTCGCTAAAACCTGCTGCCATCCTCACTTCTATTCTTTTCAAGAACATCTCCAATAGCTCAACTAATCATCCCTAATATTGTACCAACAGTGTCAATGTAATGAGGGTGCATCCATGGCTATGCCCATGGCAACAACCACTCAAAAACACAGAGAGACACTCTTCTGGAAAAAGTCCCACAACATTTATTAATTAAAAAAGTATTAAAAACAAAACTATAAAAGAATCAGTCACACAAGGTCCTGGTTTGTTGAATAAATGAAGTATGCAGTGGGGACCTGTGTAATAAATGATTTATCCACACTCGTGCTGTTTGACCTCTGACATCTCACTCGTGGTTTACGCCACCTGTGAGGTCAAACAGCACTTGTGTATATGGCAAGGCAACTTTATTTTTAAGGTGCCCAATCCCAGAGGCTCTGGGCGCCATGCATAATAAAAACAGAATACAAAATACAGAGATAACATGTGCAGTAGCAACGTATTTAAAACAGCATTCTTAAAAGTATAAATATAAAATATAAAATATGCGATAGCTGAGGGTAGGGTAGAGGGAGATGGCTTAATCCCCAAAAGCCTGGCAGAAAAGATATGCCTTAAGCCTCTGCTTAAAGACACCAACAGAGGGGGGCCTCCCAGACTGCAACTGGAAGCGTGTTCCACAGGGTCGGCCCAGATACACTAACTGCTCGTTCACCAGAGGTCTTGAGCCAGACCCTGGGAATAACCAGAAGGCCCCTCGGAGTGGAGGGAATGTACAGAGGTTGCAGGTGACAGTAGCTCAGACAGGTAGCCAGGACCCAGCCCATATAGGGCCTGATAGGTGAGTGAGCCCACCTTGAAAAGGACCCACCACCTGACCAACAGCCAGTGCAGAGCATGCAGGACTGTGGTCATATGGCATGACAGAGATAGTTCTGCCAGTAACCAGGCTGCCACATTCTGCGCCAGCTGCAGCCTGCAGAGGATCCCTCCCATGACCCCAAAGCAAAGAGCATTACAGCTGTCGAGTCTGGAGGTCACAAAGGCATGTACTAGGGTCAGCAGATCTTTGGGCAGAATGAGGGACTTGATCCTGGCGATGTTCCATAAGTGGTAGAAATGCTCTTCACAACAGATGACACCTGATCTTTAATGGTCAGTCTGTTGTCCAGGATCACACCTAGATCTCAAACCCTTGGGGAAGTAACCAATAAAGCAGACCCTAGGAAAAGACCAGTGTCCACTCTAGGTAGCAACCCATCACACCCACGCCCGGCTCTACCACCAGCACCTCTGTCTTCATAGAACTTGACAGCAGATAAGGACCACTTGGCCCACCCAGTCTGCCCATTTCCCTACCTGATGGATAAGCTGCAGATTCTAGTTAATCAACAGCTTACTTCCTCCTACCCTCCACTAGAATTGCCTTATGTCTGTCCCATGCATTCTTGAATTCCCCACTGTTCCTGACGCCATTAAACTGTCTGCTGACTTTGTTTAAAATGTTAGAAGCTGTGTTGGAAGTCTCCTGGCCTGTACACTGTTGTGGTGGCTGAATAAACTGTGGAACTGGTTAAGTACTGGACTTTATGCCTTTTCATTACTATGTGCAGAAGTGCCACGACTTTAGTTTCACAAAGATACAGCTGGGTGTCATCTGCATAGCAGTGAAACTCCACACTGTACTGTCAAATGATCTCACCCAGGGGCAGCATACACACCGTAAACAGCATCAACGACAAGATTGAGCCCTGTGGAACTCCACAAGACAGAGGCATTTGAGAGGAGGAGAAATTCCCCATTACCACCCACTGCACCCTGTCCGAGAGATAGGACTCAAACCATCTGATGGCAACACTAGAGAGTCCACAAAATTCACAGAGCCGATCGAGAAGCACAATGTGGTCCACAGTGTCAAAAGCTGAAGAGAGATCGAGGAACATAAGAACTGACCTGTCTCCTCTATCTGTAGCTCTGAGTAAAGTCATTATGCACTCTGAAGAGTGCGGTTTCTGTGATATGCCTAGCCTGAAAACCTGACTGAAATAGCTTGTAGATGTCAAAAGACACGAGCCAATCCTTGAGCTGCTGTGCTACCACTTTCTCAACAACCTTGCTCAAAAAAAGGCAGGTTGGAGATAGAAGGTAATTCGCTACTATGTCTGGGATGAGGGAAGGTTTCTTCAGGAGGGATCTCACCAACACCTCTTTCAGAGGAGCTGGGAACACTCCCTCTGCCATCAAGCACCTGGCTATCCCAGCAAACAGGTGGCCAACAGCCTTGGTGCATCTCATCAAGAAACGTGTCGGGACTGGGTCCAGTTCACAAGATGTATGGTTCTACTCTAAGGTCACCCAAGTCACCACAGACTCCACTGGCCTAAACTCTTACCATGCAGGCAGAGTTCCTCTGCTCCCAACAGACCGGCAGCTGTGAGGTGTAAACCTACCTGATTGACTCCCCGACTGGATAGCCAACACCCTGTCAAAGGACAACAGAGCAAACTCCTCACACAAGGTGGATGAAAATACTTTTTTCAGCTGAAGACAGGCCGGATGAAGAAGCCTGTCTACAGTCCAAAAAAGCTGAACAGGTCTTTTCATCCCTGCCTCAATCTTCCTGGACAGGAACTCTGCCTTTTTACTGGAGATTGCCTCCTGATACTCATGATAGTGAGTGCGCAGGATCAGTTTGTCAGCATCTAGGTGGAACTTCCACCAGCAATGCTTCAACTTCTGACCTTTGTTCTTCATTGCCTTGAGATCCCCATCAAACCATGGGGATCTCAAGTCAGAAGATCTGGATCTTATATGAACTGGTGCTATGGCATCCAGAGCATCAGACACCACCTTATTATAGGTGGCCACTGCCTCTCCAGAGCCAATTGCACAAGCAGCCTCAATCCTAAATAGGTCAGATACTGCCCAAAGTTCTTCTGGGTCTAGCCCCCTTAAAGGGCAACAGCTAACCATCTTCACAGGGACAGGACTACTGGGGGGATCCCCAAATGTGAACTCCACAGTGCAGTGATCAGACCAAGAAACTGGATCAATCCTGAGGTTACCAACCCCAAGACCCAGCTGGAACACCAGATCAAGTCTGTGACCATGCTGCTGGGTCACAAAAGCAACTGCTTGTGACAGGCCCAGTGAAGACATTAACTGGAGGAGGTCAATAAATCATTTATCACACATTTCCCCTCTGCACATCCCTTATTTAAGTAGTAGCTCAAATATCAGCATTTATGTAATGGGTTTGTATATATATATATATATATATATATATATATACACACACACTATATATATATATATATATATATATATATATATATATATATATATATATATATATATATATATATATATATATATATATATATATATATATATATATATATGCAAAAACTCATTACTGTATCGGTTAGGGTTATTCTACAGTGACAAAGTGAGAAAAATCGACATTAGGGGTTCCCACTTCTTGCCCACCCACCCTCCCCCCACCAACAGGCATCGGGGTGTGTGTTGGGGTTATCGTCCATAACTCTTACCCCATCCCATGTGTAAACAAGCTGAGGTGGTACACTGTAGGGGAATGGGGTAAGAGTTAGGGCAGATTACCCTAATGCACACCCCAATGCTTGTTGATGGGGCAGGGTGGGAGTGGGGTGCAAGGGGTGGGAACCCTAATGTCTAATTTCCTTGTCTTTGTCACTGTAGAATAACCCTAAATGATGCATTAACAAAGTTTTTTGCATAGAATTTCCTTACTTTTTAAGAAAGAATAGAAAAGTACAAAATTGCACAAGTTGGTGGGAGCGCGGGGCCCTTAGTGCCCTGCGCTCCCACCAACTTGTAAGTGTCGGGCCACATTACACACCTAATGACTAAAAAGTACATTAAAAACACCAAGGCCAGCCACTAAACAAATGTTAATTTAGTAGAACAATAGGAAATGCTGTCGGCAAAATGTAAACTGCGCTACACAATATCTCAAAAAAAAAATATTGTCCGACATCTATACACCACAATTCACATCTACAGGACATGCCATCAACAACCTCCAAATTTCAAGTGAAAAGACCAAACCGTGTCTGAGATATAACATGTCAAAGTTTGAAATTTACATTCGTCAGAGTGGCACAGTTCCACACCTGTTCACATTTAACACACACAACGATTGGAAACTACATCCATGACACGAAGGTTAGGTATCCTATCGATTTCAAGCCACCACCCCAAGCCAAACGCTGTCTGCAGAATGTAAACTGCACCATGCCATATCTCCACAAAAAAATATATTTTCCGACAGGTAAACACTGTAATTTACATCCATAAGACATGCCGCCGTAAACACCCTCCACATTTCAAGTAAAAAGACCAAACCATTTCCAAGATATTCAATATCAAAGATTAGTAAAATGTCCCTATCTATTCCATTATAAAAAATCTGGCCATCTTGTCCCTATTTTGGGATCAAAGATCGCGATCAAACAATCTCATGATAAAAGAATTTGCAGGCTCATGAACAAAGAATAAAAAATACAATAAATCAAGAAATTGAAGGACTTGTGGTAAATCACTGCCATGGTTCGACAGAACGAAGCCCCCTGAGCAAAACCCACCCTCATTTGACTTCCTAGGGCACCCCTGGGCTGAGAAAATTGATTTTTAAATCCAGCCATCTCGTCCCTCGATCATACTAAAATACATGAAGAACTCCAATTTCCAAGTAGTCTAGCGGCCCCCCCCAATTATGATAAAATACATGAAGAACCCCAACGCCCTGGTAGTCTAGTGCCCCCTATCATAGTAATGCACATAACACTTGCCCCCATTTCCCTGGTAGTCTAGTGCCCCCCGATCATAATAAAATAAATGAAGAACTCCATTTCCCTGGGAGTCTAGCGGCCCCCCAATCATAATTAAATACATGGAGAACTCCATTTCCCTGGTAGTCTAGTGGCTCCCCTGATCATAATTAAATACATGAAGAACTCCAGTTCCCTGGTAGTCTAGTGGCCCCCACCAAGCTATGCCAGCCCACACAGCACCCCCACGGTCCCCACGGACAGACTGGCTGCAGCCACCTCTCACCTCCATGGCCAGCCACCAACTAAGTTCTGTAAAGTGCTCCTGTAAAGACGTGCTCAGATTAGCATGTCTTTATAGAAGCGCTGTACAGCACTCAGTCGGCAGCTGGTCTTGGAGGAGAGAGGTGGACTGTGCCAGTCACTGGCTAGGGACAGGTGGGAGGGGTGCTGGGTGGGCACAGCTGGGTGAGGGGGGCAGGGGGGCACTAGACTACCAGGGAACTGGAGTTCTTCATGTATTTTATTATGATCGGGGGGCCTCTAGACTACCAGGGAAATGTCGTTCTTCGTGTATTTAAGTATGATCGGGGAGCCGCTAGACTACCAGGGCATTGGAGTTCTTCATTCATTTTGTTATAATCGGGGGGGCACTAGACTACCAATGAAATGGGGGTGAGTATTATGTGCATTACTATTATGGCGGGTGCACTAGAATACCAGGGAATGGGGCGAGTATTATATTCTTTAGGATAAAAATGTCATAAATCAAAAAATTTAAGGAAGTGCGGTAAACCACCACCATGGTTCAACAGGACAAAGCCTCCTGAACAAGACCCATCCTCATTTGACTTCCTAGGGCACCCCTGGGCTGAGAAAATTTATTTTTTTAATCCAGCCATCTCGTCCCTTGCTCGCGATGCACGATTGTGATCAAAGAATCTCATGATCAAAGAATTTGCAGGCTCACGAACAAAGAATAAAAAATGCTATAAATCAAAACATTGAAGGAATTGTGGTAAACCAATGCCATGGTTCGACAGAACGAAGCATCTTGAGCAAAACCCACCCTCATTTGACTTCCTAGGACACCTCTGGGCTGAGAAAATTTATTTTTTAATCCAGCCATCTCGTCCCTCACTCGTGATGCACGATCACGATCAAAGAATCTTGCAATCAAAGAATTTGCAGGCTCATGATCAAAGAATAAAAAAAGCTCACATTTTAAAAATACAAAGAATTGTGGTAAACCACCACCATGATTCGACAGAACAAAGCCCCCTGAACAAAACCCACCCTCATTTGACTTCCTAGGACACCCCTGGGCTGACAAAATTAATTTTTTTAATCATAGAAACATAGACTTTGACGGCAGATAAGGACCACTTGGCCCACCTAGTCTGTCCATTTCCCTACCTAGAGGATAAGCTGCAGACCCTATTTAACCAATAGCATATTTCTTCCTACCCCCACAAAAATTGCCTTATGTCTGTCCCATGCATTCTTGAATTCTCCCACAGTTTTAGACCCCACAACCTCCTCAGGAAGGCTTTTCCATGCGTCCACCACCCTCTCTGTGAAAAAATACTTCCTCACATTGCCCCTGAGTCATCCCCCCTCTATCTTCAAATTGTGTCCCCTTGTTGTTGCACATCTCTTTTCTGAAAGATGTTACCTCTTGGACTTTGTTGATTCCACTGAGGTACTTAAATGTTTCTATCATGTCCCTCTCTCCTTTCCTCAAGGGTATACATTTTAAGCTCCTTTAGTCTCTCCTCAGAGGCTTCTCTTGCAGACCCTGCACCATTTTAATTGCCCTCCTCTGAACTGCCTCCATCCTGTCTATGTCCTTATGGAGATGGGGTCTCCAGAACTGGACACAGTACTCCAGATGGGGTCTCACCAACTGTCTGTACAGGGGATAACAACTTCCTGTTTTCTGCTGGTGATGCCTCTCCATACATCTCAGTATCCCCAGCCCTCCCTACCACCTTCTCGCATTGCTTGCCAACCTTAAGGTCATCTGATATGATTACCCTAGGTCTCTTTTCATTTTGTTGTTGTTACTACCTCCCTGCATTGTGTAATCTTCCCTGGTTTTGTTTCCCAGGTGCATTACTTTGCACTTCTTTGCATTGAATCCAAGCTGCCATACTTCTGACCATTCCTCCAACCTGGCCAAGTCCCTTCTCATCCTTTCCACACCTCCTTGTGTATCAGCCCTGTTGCAGATCTTTGTGTCATCTGCAAAGAGGAATACTTTTCCTTCCAGTCCCTCTGCAATGTCACTTATAAAGACATTAAAAAGGACTGGACCCAGTACTGAACCCTGTAGTACCCAACTAGTAACCCCTCTTTCTTCAGAGTGGACTCCATTTACAATTACCTTCTGTGTCCTGTTGTTCAGCCAATGTTTTACCCAGGCTACCACCTTGGGACCCACTCCCAGGCTGGTTAACGTGACTACTAATCTTTTTGTTTGGGACTGTGTCAAATGCCTTGCTAAAGTCTAGGTAGGCCATGTCCACAGCCCCTCCCTGGTCTACTACTTCGGTCACCCAGTCAAAGAAATCAATTAGATTCATCTGACATGACCTTCCCACTGTGAACCCAGGCTGCCTTGGGTCCTGTGCCCCCCTGGCCTCTAGGTACTCAACAATTCTTTCCTTCAGAAGTGATTCCATCACTTTCCCTACCACAGAGGTCAAACTGACAGGTCTGTAGTTTCCTGCCTCCGTCTTGGTCCCACTTTTGTGAAGGGGAATCACATCTGCCTCCTTCCAGTCCTCAGGTACCGCACCATCCTCCCATGATTTATAAAAAGCGTAGTCAGTTGTGTCACTAGTTCTCTGCTTAATTCTTTTAGAATTCTGGGGTGAATTCCATCTGGCCCCATTGCTTTGTCCACCTTCAGTTTTAGGAGTTCTTTCAGAACCCTTTCTTCTGTGAAAGGACTGGGATCAACCCCCCCCCTCTCCAGAGTGCTTCTGTTAATTGGATTAGGCACCTCCCCCACTTCTTCTTTTGTGAATACTGAACAGAAGTATTCATTCAGTATCCCTGCTTTATCACTGTCACTCTCTGCCCACCCACCATCCATTCTATTCAGCCTCACTATCCCTCCCTTTGTCTTTCTACACTCCCTGATATACCTATAAAAGGTTTTATCCCCCTTCTTAACCAAGTTAGCTATCTTTTCCTCAGTTTGTGCCTTTGCTATTCTGACTACCCTCCCTGCTTCCTTCTGCCTTAACTGGTACAGTTCTCTGTCCTGCTCCTTCTGTGTTTCCTTATACTTCCTAAATGCTATCTTTTTCTCCCTAACCTTCACCGCCACCTCTTTTGAGAACCATAGTGGCTTTTTCTTTCGCTTTGATTTGTTTATTTGCTTCACACAAAGGTTTGTTGCCTCTGTGATGGCAGTTTTGATATTGCCCATTGTTGCTCCACCCCTCCTTCTAGCCTGTTTGCTAATGCTTTCAAGGCACTCCCATCTTGCCAAAGTCAGCCCTCCTGAAGTCCAGAACCCTCACTTTGTATGGCTTGACTCTGTAGCAGAGTTTATCGTGAACCACACTGTTTGGTGGTCACTTGTTCCCAAATGGCTACCCACTTCTATATCTGAGATCCCTCACTGTCCCCATTTGAGAGTATGAGGTCTAAGATTGCTCCTCATGTGTGGGTTCCAAACTAGCTGTTTGAGGCATGCCACCTGAAGAGCATCAAGAATGGCCCTGCTTTTGGATGTGGCTGCCGCAGAGGTGCTCCAATTAACATCTGGCATGTTAAGGTCCCCCATCAACAGTATCTCCCCTTTCTCTGCCATCCTAAGTATGCCTTCTATCATATCCTTGTCCATTCCCTCCCCCTGACATGGGGGTCTATATACAACCCCTGTGCGGATTGTGGTGCCATTTCCAGTCTCTAAGGTGACCCACAGTGCCTCCTCTCCTTCCTGTTTACTCTTTTGTTCAGTTGCTTTCATCCCTTCCCTTATATAGAGAGCTACTCCCCCCTTCTGCCCTCCCTGTCTCTCCTGTAGGTTGTGTATCATGGTATGTTAACATCCCAGTCATGGTTCTCTGTGCACCATGTTTCTGTGACTGCTACAATATCCAGGCATCCCTCTTCCATCAAGGCTACCAGTTCAGGGAGCTTGTTGCCCAGACTATGGGCGTTGGTACTCATTACCCTCCATTTCTTGATGGCCTTACCCCTTTTTGCCCCATCCCTGTCTTTATTGCATTTGTCACTTTCTCCATTTACCCCTGCGCTTCTCCCTATTGATATCTCTATGTTGGTGTCTACCTCACTTAGTACCCTGATATTTTGGGGGGGCTAGGATTTCCCTGCTCCTTTCCAGTGCCTCCCCCCTTGGCTAGTTTAAATACTTGTCAATGAAGTATTTAAACCAATCACCTAGGATCCTGGTTCCCCTCCTGGACAGATGGAGACCATCATTCCAGTATAGGCCTGCATCCTTCCAGGTGGACCCCCAATCTCCAATGAAGCCAAATCCCTGTGCTCTGCACCAGTTTTTCAACCACTGATTGAATCCCATGGTGTGGAGCACCCTAGCCTCACCTGTGCCATAGACAGGCAGCACCTCCAAGAAGGTTACCGTGTGTGCTATTTGTCTAAGGCCCTTCCCCACCTCCACAAATGCTTCTTGTACTGCTCTGATCCCTTTCTTAGCCAGGTCATTTGTCCCTAGGTGGACAATGACATCCAGCTCCCTCCTCTGTGCAGCTGCTCCTGCGATCCTGAGGATTCACTCCCTGTCTCTCCAAGCCATGGCGCCAGGCAGGCACCTTACCTCCCTCTCCCCTTCCTCCCCCAGTTCTACCTTCCTAACAATGGAGTCCCCCACCAGGAGTTGTTTCCTTCCCCTGTGGGGTCCCATGCCACCCTCCTTGAGTCTCCTTTGTGGAGGTTCCCAGCATCCTCCTTGGTCTCCACTGTGGGTGCCTCCATAGAGGAACCACACTTTTTCAGAATGGCATAGAAATTGTGGAGAGGTACAACTGGAGGGATGAGCCTCTGTTCCACCACCCTCACCCTCCCTGAGCCCACTGTTGTCCAACCACTCCTCTTTCTTGGCAACCTCTGAGGCAACGGCAGTGACCCTGGTGGTCCATGGGTGGGAGAGGAGGTCCCACAAATTCTGGCCAACTCAGCCTGGAGATAAGCAACCTCCTCCCTCAGCCCAGAGAGGTGTCGCAATGCATGAGCACAATCAAAGAATCTCACGATCAAGGAATGTTCAGGTTCGCGATCATAGAAATTGCATGCTCATGATCAAAGAATAAAAAATGGTGAAATATGAGTTTTGTACTGATTTGAACAAAACCAATGCCATGCCTCAATAGAATGAAGCCACCTGAGCAAAACCTATCCTCATTTGTGTCCCTAGCCCACCCCGAGTTAAGATGTGTTTTTAGGTCACTATGTAAGATCATGATCAAAGAATCTCGCGATCAAATCATTTGCAGGCTTACAATCAAAGCTCGTTAGCAAGCCACGATCAAAGATTTTTAAAGCTTGTAACTCTATTTTTTGACCAATTTGGATGAAACCAAAGGCATGGCTCGATAGATTGGAGCCCCCTGAGTAAAACCCATCCAAATTTTACTTCAGGAGTGACCCCTGAGCCAAGATATTTGTGTTTTTCCAATCAGAAAACTAAAAACAAGATGGCAGACCTCACGATAAAAGAATTCTCGGGGACAAAGATTCTTAAACTGTGAGGCTGCAAATTCTTTGATCGCTGGTTGGAATGAGATAGCCAGAACCCCATTCTTTGTTCACAAAACATACATATAAATGTTCTCATTGACTTATAATGGGAAATTAAAAATGGCATAACTTTTGAATGCCTTAATATTTTTTCACCAAACAAAAAGTGGCCTGTTTGGCCATCTAAGCTCTTTCAAATGAGCCATCTCACAGAGCAGCATGCCACACGATGGCCACGCAGGGCCACATCCAAAATCCCAAAAGCTGCCTCCAAAAATGGATAATTTAGCGTTTTTCAGCATTTTTGTATGCAAAGACCGTAAGTCCGACCAAAAAGAAATTTGGCAAATCAAGAGATCTACCATGCCTCACTGCGCATACCTAATTTCATGCAAATCCATTGAATGGGTCTAAAGTTATTAATCTGCACACTTTTTACTTTAACATAGAAGTGACATCTGAACCCTAACTATAATGGCATGACTGCACCACTATTATATATATATATATATATATATATATGCACATGCCTATATATATATTGTATTCACAAGGGTGCAGTGTGCACATATATGGAAGAAACAGAAGATAGAAAGAAAGAAAGAAATGACTTAGCTGGCATTTGAAGCCAGGCCACCTGGAATATCAATTCACTTTGTGCAGCCAGCTGTGCCACCAAGGCAACTGGAAATCTGGGACTCTCAGAAGTACCTTACTCTTTCTGTAATGCCCAGCATAACCTAGTGCTGCACAGACGTTTACAATTTTATTCAGCATGGGTGCAATGTGCACATAGAATCATAGAACCATAGAAATATGTCATCAGAAAAGGACTCCACTGGCCCATCTAGTCTGCCTTTTTTCCCTCCCACTAGGTATCCTAAACTCTATTATCTTATACCGCCACTTCTAAGCCCTTCCCCTGTAGATTCCTGTCCCCTTTTTTCCCATCAAGGTATTTATCCTACCCTCTCTATTTTAAACCCATGTATTTATCCCATCAACTTTTGAATCCCCCCACTGCTGATAGCTCAACTACCCATTCTGGTAGCCCATTTCAGGGACTCACCACCCTCTCAGTGAAGTAATATCCTCTCCTGTTACCTCTGAATTGACTGCTCTCTATTTTCCATCAGTGCTCCCTAGTTCTTGGATTGTTCTTCATCTTGAATATATTCACTGTACATTTATGTATATATTTATTTTACAAGTTTTGTTCAGGAAAGACATGCCATGACAAAGCTTGTTTCCAGGTGCATCTTGGGAGCACAAGGAAATTATGTGACCTGCTTCTGGTCACACAATATGCAAGTGGTGGCTGTGGAGATTCAAAACCATTTCTCTAGCTTTGCAGATCAGAGATCTTAACCACTATTCTATACTGCCTTCCTGAATGTGAAACCCAAACGAGGAGGTGAAAGCACAATGGGAACAGTATTCCAGGTGGCCTGAGTTTAAATCCCAGTGAAGGCCCTCATTTTTTTCTCTCATATCTATATATCAATAGCTAGACAGACAGACAGAGATATATACAGTATAACACACACCGGGGTGTATGGTCACACTCTGATATATACATGCCTTTGTTGCATTGTGAGGTATGAGGCAGCATTGAGTGCATTCAACTACCCAAGAGGTGCATAGAACTGCACACCTTGCACATTCTGTGAAGATTCTTCCAGAGATGAAGTTGGCAAAGAGGCAGCTGTTTTTGTATCCCTGTCACACCTGGTTCATCTTGATGGCCTGACATGAACTGGTACTTGTATTTCCTGGGATCATAAATGTCTTACCAGGTGAAGAACTTAAACTGAGGAGTTACGACACTCCCAGCAAAACAGGACTAATTCAGAATCCCTGTCAAATTATCCTTCAATCTTCCCTTTTAGGGATGACTGTGCAAATGGCAGTTATGGTACGACTTAGAGTCTGTGCATGGTTATGTAACCAATAGGACATGATATGGTGTGGGATAGGCTGTGATAACTACTTACCCAGGTGTATAGTGTGGCACAACGTTGCAGACTAATGCACAACCTGGAGTGTCTTATTATGCTTATACAATATGTGAACTGAGAAACGGTTTAAATAGGGGTGGGCAAAAGTTGCAAATTCTACTTTCATGGAACTTCCACAACATTTTGGACATTTTGTGGAAATTTCTGAACTTTCACCATTGGCGAAACTAGGATTTTCTGTGGATTTTCGCCAAGTTCCACAGACTTTTTTTTTGTGAACTGCAGAAAAATTCATATAAACTAAGGAATTTACTCTATCCACAGTTTAATGAACTGTCAGTGAATGAGTGCATGCTTGTACAACCGTGCGGTCATTCACTGACAATTCAGTGGGCCACTTGTAGTGGAGGAGAGAGGAAGGATGTACTGGTGGCCCGCTCAGGGGCAGGGTGGGCAGGAGCAGGGTGGTGGTGGATGAACTGTCAGGGTGGGGGGGGAAGGCTCACTAGACACCAGGGAATTGGGATTATTTTTTTATAAGGGATTGGGTATGGGAAGGTCCACTAGACACCAGGAATACTGGCAATAGAAGGGGGATGAGTCAGTGGACTGCCAGGTGGTTTTCTGGGGATTAAGGAATCCAGCATAGGGATGGGGTCAGCTAGACGTCAGGGAAATAAAATGTTTTGGGGGGCCATGATCGGTGGGGGGGGGGCACTAGAAACCAGGAGGGTCTGAGGAAGGGATTGGAGGTATTTATTTATTTTCTGGGACCCCTGATCAGTGGGGGATGGATTAATTAATTCAATTGTGGTTAAAAAAAGCCTCAGAAATGACCACTGGCAGTGATCCTTTCTGTGGATTTTTTTCCTGCAGTTTAATAAATTAACCTGCAGTTTGTATATTCATTCTACAGTTTTAAGGTGGAATTTCCACAAAAGTTCTGAAAATAATTTCCAAACTTTCACAGAAATGAAATTCGCAGTTTTGCCGAAATTCCACCAGCGGAAATTTTTTTCGCACACCCCTAAGTTTAAATAAAAAATGAGCACATTGTTATGTAATAAAAACAGGTATTTTTTTTTAAAAGTAACTAGTGAAAAGTAGTCTCTCCCCACTTGTCAATCACTTGTCTTCCACACATTCAGAACATGAAGTGTTTATTTATTACGGAATATAAAAATTCCAAACTTTTGCAGAATTCCTCTGGTAGAATGTTTACCCCCCCACACACACACACACACTCACCTGAAGGCCTTATATGAAGCTAACTAGACTGTGATGTAGTTAACCAGAACCTATTGAGCTCCAGTCATACTACTCTTGGATTCTCCTCCTCTGCTGTTGCGTGGCTGGGAACTACTTCACCCACAGATGCCAGTTAATAAAGTTTAGAAAAAACGCACCTAATATGGCCCCTGTCAATGTTGGGGTTCCTTAGAGTTCTGTCCTTGTTCCTCTGATTTTCTCTATTGTTATTAAAGATGTTCCCTGGAGTTTCAGCAACCACATGTCAAAGTCATACTTTTTTGCCCAGTACATAATAGTCATCTAAACATTTAAAATCCACAACAAAAACATGGGTTGACATGCTTGTTTTAAAGTTACAATGGTAAGACTTACTCTCTCTTCATGAAAAAAATCCAGAAGGGGTCATACTGTTTTATATGGTTATAACATCAATGTTTTAGATGTGAACGAGTGTGAAAGAAAATGTAAAACAAGGACACATCATTTGTCATGATGTTTGTTTAATTTTTTCCACAAATGCAAAAATAAAGAGTAAATTACCAACACTATAACACCCTCTTGAACTTATATTACCCCAAAAAGGGGGACATATTTGTATGTTTTTATTCTGTATATAAAACCATTTCAAACCCATGTCATAGAAACATAGAAACATAGACTTTGATGGCAGATAAGGACCACTTGGCCCACCCAGTCTGCCCATTTCCCCACCTATTGGATAAGCTGCAGATTCTAGTTAACCAACAGCCTACTTTCTGCAACCCCCCACTATAATTGCCTTATGTCTGTCCCATGCATGTTTGAATTCCCCCATTGTTTTAGACCCCCACAACCTCTCCAGGAAGGCAGTTCCACGTGTCCACCACTCTCTCCGTGAAAAAGAATTTCCTCACATTACCCCTGAGCCGTCCCCCCTCAAACTTTAAATTGTGCCCCCTTGTTCTTACACATCTCTTTTTCTGAAAGATGCTACCCTCCTGGACTTTGTTGATTCCCTTGAGGTACTTAAAAGTTTCTATCATGTCCCCCCGTCCCTCCTTTCATCAAGGGTATACATATTAAGCTCTCTCAGTCTTTCTTCATATGGTTTCTGATGTAGACCCTGCACCATTTTAGTTGCCCTCCTCTGGACTGCTTCCATCCTGTCTATGTCCTTGTGTAGATGAGGTCTCCAAACCTGCATGCAGTACTCGAGATGGGGTCTCACCAACTGTCTGTACAGAGGGATAACCAGTTCCCTTTTTCTACTTGTGATGCCCCTCCCTAGGCATCCCAGTATCCCCCTAGCTCTCCTTACTGACTTCTCACATTGCTTACCCACCTTTAGGTCATCTGATAATACTACACCCAAATCCCTTTCCATTATTGTTGTTGTTAGTAGCTCCCCTGCTATTGTGTACTCTTCTCCTGGATTTTTATTTCCCAGGTGCATTATTTTGCACTTCTTTGCACTGAATCTAAGTTGCCATATGTCTGACCATTCCTCCAACCTTGCCAAGTCCCTTCTCATCCTTTCCACCCCCACTTGTGTATCACCTCTGTTACAGATCTTTGTGTCATCTGCAAAGAGGCATACCTTTCCTTCCAGACCCTCTGCAATGTCCCCTATAAAGACATTAAGAGGAATGGACCCAGTACTGAGCCCTGAGGTACTCCACTAGTAACCCCTTCTTCAGAATGTGCTCCATTCACTATTACCTTCTGTGTCCTGTTGTGCAGCCAGTTTGCTACCCAGGCTACCACCCTGGGACCCACTCCCAGGCTGGCTAACTTGATTATTAATCTTTTGTGTGGGACTGTGTCAAATGCCTTGCTAAAGTCTAGGTAGGCCATATCCACAGTCCTTCCCTGGTCTATTACTTTGGTCACCCACCCAGTCAAAGAAATCGATTAGATTCGTCTGACATGACCTTCCTGCTGTGAATCCATGCTGCTTTGGGTCCTGTGCCCCGCTGGCGTCTAGGTACTGAACAATTCTTTCTTTCAGAAGTGATTCCATCATTTTCATACAATATTTTTTATACTGTAGATGTAGAATATGGTTGTGAATATAGAAACAGAAGGAAATATAGGGGTTGCCATGCTTCTTTTGGTTATATCTGCTTTCAAAGTTGCAGTTTCAGAAGTGGTTGGCTGAGGACAAAAATAACTGAAACACCCCAATAAAAAAATAAAACTTGCAAGAATGCTAATCAAACAATGCAAAACTGCATGCAGAATGGGAAGTGCAACAAAGACTGACAGATATTTAGATAAAGTATCTTGAATGATACCTACTGCTACAATTGTGGGAGCTAATTTCCCTGCTGCCATCCTGTATATATTCTTACCTGAACATGACATAATAGGATAAATCACTATTCTAATAATGCTTCCATATATTTAAGAATGTACTTGTGCCTGAAAACAACCTTGAAAACTTTTTTGAGAGCATCAGAAAAATGGGAATTTGAAACACCAGGGAACGTTTTTAATGGTCTTCCCTCTGCATCTGTCTCCTGCTCCTCTATCATGGCATTGCCCTTTATGTTAGCTTCTCCTCTGTAGATCCCATTAATGCACACTTAAATCATAAATTCCATAACAATCTAAGCTGGATAATTAAGTGATAGCATTCAGTTAGCTGGAGTATACGAAGGAATAACTGGCTGAAGAAGATGATTACATGCCGAGGCTGAAGGCTGAGGCATTTAATCAACCACTGAAGCCAGTTATTTGGAGTAACTCTGGCTAACTGAATGTTATTACTACTGAATGACTAGAAATTTTGAACCCGAGATTTTAGAAGTGCTGTGGTAGTTTTTAAATGATTTCCTCATAGTCACACATTATGCAAATGTCAGCCCCTACTGTACTACACATTCCAGATATGTGAATGAATTCATTCACATATCTGAATGTGCACGTAGAATACACTTCCATTGGCTCATGCTGTGAACCATCACGGCAGGCCCTCATCGAGGTGCCTGGCTCAGTGGGCGTGGGGCAGCAGGCGGTGTGGTGCTGCCACCCGCCAGCTGACTGGGGAGCGGGTGGTGGGGCTCAGTGGGTGGGTGGACGGGTACCACTTGACCAGCAGGGATATTGGAATTAGTTTTTTTTTACAAATGCCCATGATCGGGCAGATAGCAGTCCACTGGATCACCAAGGTTATAGGATGAAATAGTTTTTGGTTTTTTACAGATGCCCACAATTGGGCAGATAGCTGGTCCACTGGACCACCAGGGATATTGGAAGGGGATCTTTTTTTTAAACAAATGCCCGTGATCAGGCAGATAGTGGTCCACTGGACCACCAGGGATATAGGACATTAATCTTTTTTTTCAGATGCCCATGATCGGGCATGGTGGAGCGCTGCCAGGTGCAGCCGGAACTCCGGTGGCCACCCACAGGTGGCAGCTGCCGTGTTGTGCCCTGCACTGCGGCAGCTCACCTGTGGGTGGCCATCAGTTGTTCCTTTTTTTTTGGTGAAACTTTGTGCTGACGCAGGTAGGGGTTGTGCATGCATGGCTCTGCACATCCCGGGCTGAATATCGGGCTGTGCAGGTTATGCATGGGCACACCCCCCCACCTGTGCCTGCATACATTACTGATGCACTCCGGTGCATCAGGATTTGTGCCGAGCATTTTTCCCTTTTGAATATCATGCTGGGGTGCATCAGTGTGTTGCACATGGCGCAACACTGTTGCGCCATGCGCAACCCTTTTGAATATCTGGGCCTGAATGTATTGTTTATACTGTTTGATATTAGTTAACCTATTTATCATGTGCTTAATCAGATTTGATCTGATTATCTTTATGGCATGTCATTTTCACTTGCTTATTGTTACTTGCTTGTTGTCACTTGAAATCTGTTTCTGCATTGTTTGTTACTGCTTGAGTTCTCTTGCTCGTTTGTATGTTTCATTGTCATACATAAAAAAAGGCATTCAGTTGTCTAGTGTGCCGGCCTGGTAAACTGAAAATTAAATAAATACATAAGGTCTCAGCTTTTTCAGTGACAGGTAAAGCAGCAGAGACTGCTCTGGTATGCTGGTAAAGATGGGGTGGGGGGATTGTCTCAATCACAAAAATAACACCAGGATTTACAACTGTGAATTGTGTTTCATTTTTTAAAATTTGTTTATGCATGTAAGGAGGCAATTATGAGGAAAAGAATGTTTATTTATGTTTTTTTAAATTCAAGTGAGTTTTATTTCCTATGGTCTTGCTGGAGGTTTTAAGTGAGTAAAATTGGCACCCATTTTTGTGATGACAATAAGGGATGAGTGAAGTTGATTGCTAATTCTGTATGTGGTTTGCCCAAATTCCAGTCCCACCGGCACTTTCCTTTTACTGGGCATTAGGCTGAGGTAAATGTATGAATGCCTGCCTACATCAGCCAATCAGAAGTTAGGATTTCTCCTACCAGCTTCATAAAGACATCCATGAGTAATTGCAGTTGAATGTCCATCCAAGCTACAGCACACAGACTGCCCTTGTCAGGGTAATACAAACACTACTCCTGGTAAGAGATAGATGAGAGGTTTGTATCCTAATCCCCCTCAGTCTTTTTGTAGCTTTTGACATGATAAATCATGCACTTTATTGGCCTATTTTGAGTGCTATGTTGACAGGAATCATTCTGTAATTGTTTCCAGTGTTCTAAAATTATCAGTAACAGGTAGCGGTGGTCAGGTATTCAATGGCCTCTCTGGTTACCATGAGAGATGGTGTTTAAAGGCTTCAGTGTTATCACCTGTCTACAACTGGTGAGACCATGTTCATTTGCTAAGTGCTGAGGGTTTGCTCCATTCTTCTTGGACAGAGTGTCCTCCAGTCATAGAATGTTATGGCAGACAAGGACTGCTTGGCCCACCTAGTCTGCCCATGTAGCTGGGATAGCCACAACTGGGTTGTCACAGCCCAGCAGTGTTAAGCAGATATTGAACGAGTGCACTCATCTCATCTGGGAAGAGGTTAGGTCAAATATGGTGGAAGAGGTTTGTGGAGCAATCTCTGAGCTGCTGCCCACCTTCTGAGAACTGAACCCAGGCCCAACACATCATCTAGTAAGTTGTGTGGAGCTTGATGATCCAGTGTTCACTGGGATTGTCTGGTTTGGCCTCTCAGAGAGGACCTTTCCAAGCTCATTGAAAGATGTGCTGGAGAGGACCTTCCTGAAGAAACCTACTTTGGAGCAGGACTGCTTGGAGAATTATAGATCTCCCTTTAACCTCCCGTTTCTGGGTAAGGTTACTGAAAAGATTGTTGTGCTGCAGGATGAGGCTCATTTCATGGCCTTCGGTAGCTTTATGCCTCTCCAGTCTGGGTTTAGGTCTAGACAGAATACTGAGTCCACGCTGGTCAGGATTGACTATGATCTTCTCAGGTCAAGAGATAAAGGACATGATCAGTTCTTAATTTGTCATCAGCTTTTGACACTGTGGACCAAGGATTGTTGTTGGTCTACATTAATGGGTACTGCACACTGACTGGCACAGTCATCAGCTGGTTTGGAGTCCTTCGTCAATAATACAATACAGAAGGTAATGCTAGGGAATTGCTCCTCAACCCCAAAGTTCCTGCTTGTGGTGTACCCCAGGGGTCTGTCCTCTATCCTATGCTATCCATAGTGTACCAGCTACCCCCTAGGAAGAATTAGATGATATATGATGGATGTCCACTGCTATGCAGACAATACCTAGCTGTAGCTGTCATTTCTGCCCGAGATGCCTGATGCATTTGAAGTATTAAATTTGTGTTTGGCCGAAATCCAGGACAAGATTTCATCTAGCTGGCTGAGACCTACAGTACCTTGGACAAGATGGAGGTATTGGTGATTGATCCTGGTCAGAGGAGAGATGTGGAGGCAGCTGAAGAGGAGATTGAGCAGATACTGGCTCCCTCTAGGCCTGCAAAGGTGAAAAATCTGTGGGTTATTCTGCAAGAGAGGCTGGCAATGGAAACACAAGTGTCAGCAGGAATGGCTTTTACCATCTCAGGTACATTGCCTGGATTAAACCTTTGATCCCCATCATAAGGCCTGCTATCACTAGTAGAGGCATTTGTGACTTTCAGGCTTGACTACTGTAATGCTCTGTACCTTGGGGCTAGTGGAGGTATCCCACTTAACCTGTAGCTGGTGCACAATGTAGCAGCCAGGTTACTGATATGCTTTCCCTGGTCTTGTCATGTGACTCTGCACCTGAGTAAACTGCACTGGCAGCCAATGAAGTGGTGTATTACCTTCCAGGTCAGTTTGCTGACATGCAAGTCCTTATAGGGACTAGACTCTTGTTACCTAAGAGAATTCTGAGTCCTTAATATCCCAGTCATCCCCACCTGCTCCTCAGAGGTTGATCTCCTGGTGGTTCCCAGGCCTATGCTCAAATTGTCAAGGAACTGAGCAGCTGAGGTGGCCAGTCTATCCCTGTGTAGCTTGTTACCTAGATCTTTGAAGAAGGCCCCCTTGGTGGAGGCTTTTAAGAGGGTCCTTCAGACAGTTTTATTTAATGAAGCATTCGGCTCTATTTAGCAGCCTCTGTTTGTTCTGATGTCATTTATTATTTTGTCAGTATTTATTTAGTTAATGTTGTCATAATATTAGGATTATTTTTTTTCTTTAAATTGCTTGTACAGTTTCATGTAATGCACACTGAGCCTCTGGAAAAGGGTGCTGTACAAAAATAATCTACCACTGCTACTGCTCATGTTATGTATTATGTACTGTACACAGTACGTTACCACTGCGGTAGCCCATCAGGACATATCAGATGGGATGTCACTACAATGCAGACCATACATGGTAGCATAGTAAGAGCAACTTATGCTTAAAAGGGATTTTATGTCCATTATATCTGTCTCTCTGGCTTCATCAGCATGGATGAATAAGTATGCTACACAAATGTGCTAATTTATAGAGATCCCTACACACTCTATTACCCAGAATATCCTGTAAATCTCTTTATAAGTACTTCATGAACACGGTCTTCACTGGTAGGCTGTTCACCACTTTGTAGTTCACCTGAATTCACCACCACTGAGGTTCAGGATGCATCCACACTTCCTGCTGTAGGACATCAGATCAAATATCCCCCATCTGTTCAACCTTGTTAATACTTTTGAATACGTGAATACATGAAAGACTGAGACTATATCTCCCATCAGCCTTTGTTGCTACAAGTTGAACATGTTAATGGTCTTCAGTTTTTTCTCACAGCTTTTATTTATTGTACCCCAACCAATTTGGTGACCATGTGTTGCACCATTTTTGGTTGCTTAATTTTGTTTCTGAAGTGAAGAGCCCAGAGTGGTTTGCAGTACTTCATATATGGCTTGACCAGGGCCTTGTAAGGTTGCAGGATTGCTTCTTCTGCCCTACTGGTCAAGCCCTTTTAAAGCATCAACAGCATTCTGCTATCCTTCTTGCCAGTGGCTGTGCACCATTTCTCAGGCCTTAGCCCCTTGTCTGCTAGGATAGACAGGTAATTGTCCTCTTAAACTACAGCATGGGTATTCCCATGCAGGGTGTAGTTCAAACCTCTGATCAGATCTCCAAATGTGTCCCTGTGCATTTATCATCACTAGTCCCCAGGTTTGGGAAGATTTTCAACAAGACCACCCTGGATGCCATTCCTTTCAGTAAGATATGTAGTTCCATGAATGACCACCTCATATGCTCATGACTTGCCTTCTTTTATAAAATGGGACAAGTAAATCCTAGGATTTTTTTACCTGTGCATCAAACCCGTTCAATGCAGAGGTAAAAACAAGCAGTACAGCATTTAAAAAAATATCATTGTGCAGTTGGAACACTCTATTTTTAAATGCCACCATTTTTTTTTCTTAGCGAGGAATACTGAACAGCACACAAACCTCCATAAGCATATTTTGGCAACTGTTTGTAGATTGAAAAAAAAATCACTGAACGGAATGAAGACCCACAAATAAATTCTGCAATCAAGCCACACATAATCCAAACTGTTTCTGATAAGGCTGCTGCTTCTCCGATCCCCTGTCTGCTCTTATCGGTTGAACAGGAAAGGTTTTCTCTGAGGGCATGCTACCACACTTTACTTTCCCTGTCTCCAGGCTGCTATGGCTCTTCCACAGTGTAACTAAGAAATCCACTCCATTTAGCATATGTATGACTGTCTTAATAGTGAACAGTAGCTTTACACATGTAACTGATAATTTATATATAAAACAAAAACCTCACTGGTCTTGATGAATTATACAGCAATCATAGTGCCGCTCCAACTCTTTGCGGTAAATCGCACTCCCGCCCCGCCACAGCTCATAATCTAAAATCCCAGTAAATTGCTTGTTTTTTGCCATTTTGATGTTGACAGGCTTACTTCAAGGCATGAGGTGGTCTGGGGAAGAGATGCAACAAAATAAAATTTCGCCTGAGAAATTGCCACAAAATCTACAGTTTTGTTGGGCAAAATGTTGAGAAATTGCAGCAAAATTTCACAGTTTCGCCCTCAATTTTGCCCATCGCCACTGGCCACCAAAAGTCCAATTGACCCCCCTAGGATCCACACACACACAAGTTACTCTGCACCCCCCGATTTGTTTTATTAAAAAAAAAATACCCTGCAATTCCTGGTGTCTAGTGGTCCCCCAGCCATCACTGGTAGTTATAATATTAAATAAGCACACACCCCAAGTTATCCTGCATCTCTTTCTGTTTTATAAAAAATAAAAAATCACCATCCACTCCTGGTGTCTAGTGGACCCCGCACCCCCACCCCATCAATAAATATCAGCACCACCCAGCCCCCAGTAACCCGATCGGGCACTGGCACAGCCCTCCACTCACCTCCACGGCCAGCAGCCTGACTCAGTGCCACTGAGTGCTTCAATGAATGAGAATGAATGAGCGCATATGTGGAGTGGAGGGTGATTTTTTTATTTTTTTAAATAAAACAAATTGGAGTGTGCAGGGTAACTTTGGGGGGAGAGTTCTTATTTAATATTGTTATGACCAGTGATGACCGGGGGGACCACTGGACACCTGGAAGAATTTCGGCCAGTGGCCACAACATTTCACCATGGGAGGCAAAATTACTCCCGCAGGTGGTGAAACTTCACCATGGGTGGCAAAATTTCACCCGCTGGTGCAAAATGTTGCCCACGAGTGAAATTTTGCTGACTTGGGGGTGAAATTTCATGTCCTACTGCAGGCAAAATTTCACATTTCACCCAGCGAAATATTTCGCGGAATGTGCAAATTACGTGAAATATTTCACTGGGTGAAATTTTCCAATTTCACACATACCTATCTGGGGGACCGAAATACTTCCCCTCCAGTGACCAACCTGTTTTGCTCAGTCAAAGGAAGAGGAGGGGCTGCTCTTTCCTTTATCTCTCTCCCCAGTAGCGGTTGAACGTTAATTTTTAAAAACTGCTTTTTTTTTAAACTCTTTCACAATGAACAGCTCCTCAACGTTGGACTGACAATAAATACTGGTGCTTCCTCCTTGTTTAGACTGGGATACAAGCTCTGTATTTCCCTACCAGTCCAATGTGCTGATGCTCCCCGAATGAACAGCTCCAGTGAAGAGAAGCTCACTCAAAAAATGATAAAATCAAACTTAAAAAAAAATTAAAACAGCTCCATACACTAAGTCAAACATGATCCTCCAAAGCCACGTCGGGGGGGGGGTAGGAAGGAAGAACTACTTGACTACAGCTACAGAGGCCTTGCTGGGACATATCTCCCATCTCAAAAAAAAAACACCTACACATCATGTAAGTGGAGGAACTTTTTTATGTAACATTTTGACAATAAATACACCTTTTAATTATTGTAACCAATGAATTTTAATTCCTGGATTAATTTGAAGTACACAGACCCATTTTATAAGTGCAGTAAGACACTCAGGGGGTGTGCACTGAAGAGATATTACTGCACTTACAGGGCTGAAGATACTCGGCCTGCAGACTCATGCTTCACTACACCCCTGGGCATACGTAATATCTGTTCAATGCACACCCTGTCATGTCTTATTGTTTACTTATAAAATAGGGCAAGTAAAATCCTGTGAATTGATTTTTTTTTACCTGTGCATCAAATTCATTCGATGCACAGGTAAAAAACAAGTGCTAAGAAGCAGTACCACATTTAAAAAAAAAAATCAGTGTGTTGTTAGAACCCTCCATTTTCAAATACCACAATTTTTTTTTCTTAGCGAGGAAAACTGAACAGCACACAAACCTCCATAAGCATATTTTGGCAACTGTTTGAACAGTAAAAAAAAATCACTAAACAGAATGAAGCCCCACAAATAAATTCCATAATCCACACATATGCCAAACTGTTTCTGATAAGGCTGTTGCTTCTCCAGTCCCCTACCTGCTCTTATCTGTTGAAAAGGGAAAGTTTTCTCTGAGGACGTGCTACTGCACTTTACTTTCTGTCTCCCAGTTGATGTGGCTCTTCCACAGTGAAATAAAGAACTCCACTCTTTTAAACATTTTTGAGACTGAGGCTGCCCAAGCAATAACGGAAAAGAGGCCGGCCTATAGAAATTTCAGGAACAACTAGAGAGAGTTGAATAGGTAAAATTACCTAAGGTTGGCTAGTGAATCAAGTAAGGAAGTCCAGACAGCAAATGCACAGAAGGAGCTTCAGATAGCTGAAGGAATTAAGAAGGGGAAGAAGGCTTTCTTTCAATATACAAGTGAGAAAAGGGACAAGAAAGAAGGGACTGTTAGGCTTAAGAAAGTGGTGGTGGAGTGGGTGGAAGATAATAAGGGAAAAACAGAGATACTAAATGAATACTTCTGTTCTGTATTCACCAGGGAGAATGACTGACTAGTGCATTCAGGAGGGAAAAGAGGAGCAGAGGGGGAGGGGAACACAGATGTAGTGATAGAGGAGGATAGAGTGAGGGAGGGGCTGCAGGCATTGAAGGTGGACAAATCACCAGGACCAGATAGAGCACATCGAAGTGTACTAAAGGAACTGGCTGAGCAGATGGCAGGGCCACTGGCAGACATATTTAATAGTTCAGTAGATTCAGGAGTGGTACCGCAGGACTGGAGAACAGTACATGTAGTGCCCCTCCACAAAAGCAGTCCCAAGGATGACCCAGGGAATTACAGACCAGTCAATCTGCCCACTATTGTGGGCAAGCTTATGGAGACCATACTAAAGGAAAGGTCAGTGGAATATTTAGAGGAGCATGGTCTTAAGGATGTGAGGCAGCATGGGTTCATGGGGAAGAGATTGGGTCAAACAAATCTGATTGACTTCTTTGACTGTGTCACTAAGACAGTAGACAGGGGCCAAGAGATAGACATCCTCTATCTTGATTTCAGTAAGGCCTTTGACTCTGTCCCCACAAAAGGTTCATCAGGAAGTTGGTCGATCTCAGGGTTTGGGAAAATATGGCCAGATGGGTGGAAAACTGGCTGAGGGACAGAACCCAGAGGGTAGTTGTGGGGGAAGAGTTAACTGGCACTAGAGAAGTAACCAGTGGGGTCCCACAGGGCTCAGTGCTGGGGCCGGGGTTGTTCAATGTCTTCATCAATGACATTGGAGATGGCATTAAGGGCAAAATGTGCCTATCTGTGGATGACACCAAGCTCTGTGGAAGAGTGAGCACAGCTGAAGGGATACAGGACCTACAGAAAGATCTGGAAAAGCTGGGGAAGTGGTCCAGGATCTGGCAGCTTGGCTTCAATGCAAAGTTATGCATATTAGAGCCAAGAATCCCAAGACAGAGTGCTACCTGGGCAGAGTCTGGGTATCTGCATTAGAAGAGGAGAAGAACCTGGGAGTGATGATCACTACTGACCTGAAGTACTCCATGCAGTGCAAAAAAGCAGCAGCAAAGGCAAACAAGATGCATATCTAGGGGGATCATTAGTAGGAGAAAGGAGGTTATACTGCCCTTGTACAGGTCACTGGTGAGGCCACATCTAGAGTATGGAGTTCAGTACTGGTGCCCACACCTCAAAAAGGATGTTAACCTGCTGGAGAAGGTCCAGAGGAGGGCTACAAAGATGATAGCAGGTCAGCAGGGTAAGGCATATGAGGAGAGATTGAGGGCACTAAACATGTACTCCCTGGAAGACAGGAGAGAGAGACAGGGGACATGATTGGGACCTTCAAGTAACTGAAAGGAATAAATAAGATTGATAAGGAGAGTCTCTTTAAGCTGAGTGGCAACCATAACACGAGGGGGAACAGTCTTAAGCTGGAGGGTGGGAGGTTTAGGAAGCACTTCTTCACAGAGAGGGTGGTGGACCCTTGGAATGCACTGCTGGAAGAGGTAATTTTGTTGAAGACAGTGGGAAACATTAAGAGAGGCTGGGATAGGAAAAGGGAGATGGTAAGCATCATGGGTAGAAAGGATGGGAAGAGTGGGGAGGGAGGGCAGGGGCATTAACTCAAGCTGTGAACCCTGCAATACGAACAGACTTGATAGACCAAATGGCCATCTTCTACTGGCTTCTTCATATGTTCATATGCATGTTCATATGTCTTAATAGTGAACAGCAACTCTACACATGTAACTGATAATTTAAAAAATCTGACTGGTCACAATGAATTATTCAGCAATCACAGTGCCACTCCAGCTCTCTGCTGTCAATCGCGCTCCCACCCCGCCACAGGGCATAATCTAAAATCCTGGTAAATTGCTTGTTTCTTGCCATTTTGATGTTGACAGAATTACATCAAGGCATGAGGTGGTCTGGGGGAAAGAAATACTTCCCACCCAGTAACTAACCCATTTTGCTCAGTAGAAGGAAGAGGAGAGGCTGCTGTTTCCTGTATCCCTCAGCAACAGTGGCTAAACATTCATTTTTAAAACCCCCAAGTTTGTTTTTTTTAAACTCTTTCACATTGAACAGCTCCTTACCTTCAGACTGACAATAAATACTGGTGCTTCCTCCTTGTTTAGACCAGGATACAAGCTCTGTATTTCCCTGCCTGTCCAATGTGCCAACGCTCCCCGAATGAACAGCTCTAGGAAATATAACAGCTCCACCCACCAGCTCAAGCATGGTCTTCCAAAGCCAAGGGGGGGGGGACAGGAAGAACTACATGGCAAGAGCTACAGAGGCCTTACTGGGACATATCTCCCTTCTCAAAAAGAAAAACACATTTACATCATGTAGGCGGAGGAATTATTTTATGTAACATTTTGACAATAAATACACCTTTTCATTATTGTAACCAATGAATCTTAATTCCAGCATTGATTTGAAGTACACTGTCCATTTTATAAGCACAATAAGACACCCCGGGGGTGTGAATTGATCAGTTATTAATGCACTTCTAGGGGCTGAAGACACTCGGCCTGTGGTCTGGTACCTCACTGTTCCCCTGGGCATGTGGTAATATCTATTCAGTGCATACCCCGTCATGACCAATTGCTCACTTAAAAAATGGGATGAGTAAATCCTGAGATTTGATTGGTTTTTACCTGTTTATCAAATCCATTCGATGTACAGGTAACAACAAGTGCTGACAAGCAGTACCGCATGTTAAAAAATAATCAGTGTACTGTTAGAATGCCCTGTTTTCAAATGCCGCCATTTTTTTGTCCTTAACGAGGAAAACTGAACAGCATACAGACTTCCGTAAGCATATGTTGGCAACTGTTTGTAAAAAAAAATTACTAAAAAGAATGAAGACCCAGAAATAAATTCTGCTATCAAGCCACACATAATCCAAACTGTTTCTGATAAGGCTGCTGCTTCTCCAATCCCCTGCCTGCTCTTATACGTTGAACAGGAAAAGTTTTCTCTGAGGGTGTGCTACCACACTTTACTTTCTCTGTGTCCAGGCTGCTGTGGCTCTTCCACAGTGTAACTAAGAACTCCACTCCATTTAACATATATAACACTTTTCCCCAGTGCTTAACATGTTTTGCTCTATCAAAGAAAGAGGAGAGGTTGTTCTTCCCTCTATGTCTCCCCAGCAGTGATTGTACATTCATTTTTAAAAAACCCAATTTTTTCCCCCAACTATTTAACAGTTCCTCACCTTTGGACTGACAAAAAATATGTGTGTTTTCTCCTTGTTTAGACTGGGATACAAGCTCTGTGTTTCCCTGCCAGTCAAATGTGCCAATGCTCCATGAATGAACAGTTCCAGTGAAGACACGTTTGCTCAAAAAATGGTAAAATCAAACTTAAAAAAAAAAAGATAAAAAAATAACAGCTCCATACACCAATTCAGACATGGTTTTCCAAAGCCACGAGGGGTGGCAAGAAGAACTACATGACTAGAGCCACAGAGGCCTTACTGGGACATATCTCCCATCTCAAAAGTAAAAACACCTACACATCACGTAGGCGGAGGAACTATTTTATGTAACATTTTGACAATAAATACACCTTTCAAATATTTTAGCCAATGAATTTTAATTTCTGCATTAATTTGAAGTACACAGCCCCATTTTATAAGCATAATAAAGACACTCAGGGGGTGTGAATTGAACAGATATTACTGCACTTCCAGGGGCTGAAGGCACTTAGCCTGCAGCCTCATGCCTCACTACGCCCCTGGGCATGAGGTAATATATGTTCAATGCACACCCCATTGTGCCTTATTGATTACTTATAAAACAGGATGAATCAATCCTGTGATTTGATTGTTTTTTACATGAGCATCAAATCTGTTCGATACACAGGTAAAAACAAGTGCTGATAAGCAGTACCACATTTAAAAAAAAAATCAGTGTGCCGCTAGAACACTCTTTTTTCAAATGCCACCATTTTCTTTCCTTAGCGAGGAAAACTGAACAGCACACAAACTTCCCTAAGCATATTTTGCCAACTGTTTGTGCAGTAAAAAAAAGTCAATTAAAAGAATGAAGCCCCACAAATAAATTCCATAATCAATCCACACACATTCCAAACTGTTTCTGATAAGGCTGCTGCTTCTCTGATTCTCTGCTTGCTCTTATCTGTTGAACAGGGAATGTTTTCTCTGAGAGTGTGCTACCGCACTTAACTTTCTCTGTCTTTAGGCTGCTGTGTTTCTTCCACAGTGTAACTAAGAACTCCACTCCACTGCGGAAATATCTATTCAGTGCACACCCTGTCGGGTCGTATTGCTTACATCTTAATCATTTCAAAATGGGTGTTGAGAGTCTGCTCTTTCTACCAGCTGCATTGTTTCGCCCTGGATGGAACCCATTTGACGAATACTCTTGGCAAGCAAAACCACCATTGCTACCATCCTGGACTGGTAATATCCTTCCCCACTTCACCCACTGCCCAGAGTTTGGAGTCGCTAATGACTACTTCTTTCTTGTCCCTCCTCGCAGCATCCTTTTCCTTCCTTCTCCATGGCAGTTTGAGAGTCCTAGTGGCTAAACTACCACCACCAGCCCAAATTACCTGTTGGCATCTCTCAATCCAACTAGCCTGACGTGGATACCTTTTGCTGGAGTTAAAAGGTAGTAGTGCTCCTTCTGGCAATGCCTGCTATCTCTCTTCTCTGTAAGATCTATCCCCATTCCTACATAAGAGATCATAGTTCCTACCACACTACCGTACCTTTTCCTGCCATGTGCCCCCAGCCTAGAGCCCAGGTACATACTTTCATCTATCCATCCTAATCAGAAGCCTGCTTCCCTCTTTGCAACCCTATGATTACCCCATCTGCCACTCAAGCCTGGTCAATTATCTTGTAAGAGCACTAAACACATCACAGTGGTCACAAATGCATCCCTTCTTCCCTATAATGTAAATAATATAAACAGGTCTGCAAAACCCTACAACTTGCTTGGCTTAGAAAGACAACCACCTTGACTAGTATCAGGCAACAGGGACTGGGAAATAATGAGTCCCAGTCTCTGTCTTCCTTTTTACACAAAATATTGCTGTGCCACAGAATTTTCACAATCTGTGTAGTGCCATTTTTTTCAGTCTCACTTGGACAGAGTGACCTATTTACTAACATCCCCCCATGTTCCCATTTACATGGCCCCCCTTGCATTTTTAAATAAATAAGACTTAACATCACTGTCTCTTGCTCATGCTTTCCCATTCAGCCATTGCTCTTCCACCCATGCTATCAAACTGCAACTCAGCACTAGGTCTCTCAAACATGAAATAACACACACACGCACACACACACACAAAGAAAAGTAAAGTTGTTTAACTCTTAGCCAGTCAACTGGTCTTTCTGACCAGCTCAGTCTTAATTTTAACATTGTCACTCAAGATTCCCAAGTCACCAACTGTGATCACTCTTCACTGTTCTGACACTGACTAAACTCAATTAATAACAGCCAAATTAAAAAAAAGGCAACACTAATCAGTGCCTGTGTTTATTTCAGGAGGAGTTACAACATACAATGAAACAATACTGGTACAGTGGTCATTGCATGCTGTGAATGATTACTAAAACAGCAGCGCCCACTTCTGGTAATTCTACCATTAGAGGGACTACTTTGCAAGATTCTAATTTATTTTTGTTTTTTTATACATCTTTCAAAAATGTCACCTATGACTATGACCCATTTTCTAACTGCAATAATACCCTTCAGGGTGGGCAGTATGGGCTATATCAGATATTCCAGGGGCTTTAAGGCCCTCCACTTCCATCATCGGGCTCATTACACCCCAGGGTGATCCAGAATAGCCAAATGTGTCCCACCCTGTCAGGTAATATTGCTTGCTTACATAGCCTTGGCAGAGCACCAAGTGTATTTAACTGCCAGTGCCCTGGAGGGAAGCCTCCCCGACCTGCTTGACCAACCACAGATTCAGATGACTTTTTACACTGCAGTGATATTTTCTTACTTTTGTGGCTTTGTGCTTCAAACCTAAGTGATCCTTAACTATGGTGTTTTGAAATTGATTAATCACTTCAGCTTTCCTGCCACAAATGATTCAAAACTTGGTTTCATATGACACCTTCTTTTAAGTGTCATGTGGAGCATTCTGCCAAAGTAATTCTGCAGAGGTTTGCAGCCCTGTATTTCACAATAAAAAAATACATATATTAAACTGCATTTAAAGGAAGATGATTAATATGTGGTGAGTGACTACTTTTTTCTTGTTACTTTTAACAGAAGAAAATACATATTTTTATCTTTTAAAGTTTTTTTGTTTTAAATTGTTTCTCAGTTTATCCATGTCATAACTACAGTAAGACACTGCATGGTGTGGGTTTACTAGATAATTGCCTTCCAGTGGCTATAAGACACTTTGCCTGTAACATCAGATTTCACTATACTGCTGGGCAGGTGCTTATTTCAATCTTTCTCAGACTGTCAGCCATCCAGGTGTTACTATAGATAAAGGCATCATCATTCATTCATTCATTCATTCTAAAGCAGGCCTCTCAAAAGTGAGCATGTTCACTCCACTACTTGATGGCTTTCATAGTCTACAGGTTTCCTTGTATCTTTTATACTACTTTGTGGGCTTGGGGAGGAGGGAGGTTAGGTGTGAAAGGATAGTATGTTGGGGGTTATTGTGTCTACTTTTTGACTTATGAGACAGGGAAATGGTGGTGGGAAATGGGTGGAGGGAGGTGGATATTACTGATGTGCCACTTGTGGTGGGAATATGCTGCAGGCTTTACCATTAATAATTTTAACTAATGACAGGTCTGTGGCAAGTGGCATTGTTCTTGACGTGGATGGGTGGGGGTACCTAAACTAAAGAGTCTGGGTAGTGGGAGGGGGTTTGCACACTATATCACAATGGGTAGGAGTGATTTATTAATTTCAATTTTTTTTAAAAGAACTTGTCCACATGACATTGTGGGTTGAGTTGAAAGATTTGCTCCAGTAGGCATAAAGTGAAGTTCCCAACTTTGCACCTACTTCCTCGGGGTAGTTAAAATTTACAACAATTCTAATCAAAAGGCTACATTTATCTCTACAATTTTATAATCTTTGGTAAATTCATTGTAAAATTGTTTTACATATTGTAATATCAGGATCTTCAAATGAGAAATGTGCTTTTTATTAAGAAATAAAGAAATTAAAAAGCTTATAACTTGATAAAAGCAACAGAACTGAAGCAAAACTACAACTCTAGAAGTTGTATAAGCTCTAGCCTACCATGTGATATAATGGACATACAGTAATTTCTTTTCAGTGATTAGACAATACTGTTCTTTAACCATTAACTTCTAAGAATCTAAGACGTTACTCTTATTTTCACAAATACTCTAAGTACAGTTCCTGGAAATTTCATCACTTAATTTCTTCTAAATAACATTAATTTTGCTAATGTGAAATTGCATATATGGTATGTCCAGGCCAAATGACTCCCTCATTAAACTAGAATTATAGCAGGACAGTATTTTCTTTTTGTAGCCATATTCCATGAGTAAATAAGCTGAGATGGGTACAGTGTATGAGAATGGAGTGATCATTAGGGTTGACAACCCAAAGGCACACCCCACACCTGTTGCTGCCTGCAGGGTGGGGGTGGGGAGTTAGGGTTGGAAACTCAATGCCACATTTCTCTACTTATGTTGCTTCAACCCTAACTAGTGCATTAACAAAGTTTTTGCAAAGAATTTCCTTACTTTTTGAGATACTATAATAGTATCCCCATTTGTCTGTGGGAGCACAGGGCCCTGCAGTCCAATCCCTCCTTAGATGCATACATGAAATTGTTAGCATAGACTTCTTATTACCTCACTTCATGAACCCAGTAATGAAAATTCTGAAATCCCTGCCAAAACATAATTCTGCACCATTGCACGGCATAGGTTCAAAAACACAGTTTGGCCAGGGCTTGAAAAATGACAGCTGTCATGTTCTTGAGGTGCTGCAAGAAGATGGTGATGTTGAAAATTTTTAGTAAAAATATTTACAACTACCAATGTTATGAGGGAGGACAGCACAATTTCAATGTAGGCACATAACATTGGCATTTGTACATATTTTGACCACAAAATTTCAGCATAGCCTTCTTATAACATCACCTGATGAACAAGGGTGGTGGAAATGTTTAAATCATGCCCAAAAGGTGATTTTGCCAAGTGATTACGAAATTGCATTTCAGGCCAGATTTGTGTAATTCCACCAGCATTGATCATGACATAGGGTTCCAAAAAGGCCATGTTGAAAATGTCAGCTCAAAATAAGCAACAATGGAAAAGTTATACCATACGGTTAAAAACCCCATTGAAATACATTGAATGGGAGGGCCAAAGCCCAAGGGTCAGTGTGTGGGGGAACAGTTCCTCCCAAATTTCAAATAAAAGGTCACTTACTCCCAGCAGCTCTGGCTTAGTGCATTGAGAAAACCTCACCATCCTCCCATGCCTCCTTCTCCTGCGGCACTCTGCTCACTCTTGGTGCTTGGCCTTCTATTCCCTACCGCTACCCAGTTTACTTACCAAGGGTGGGAATAAAGAAAGGCCAAAGTTTCAAACACTCAAAATATTTATACAAGCACTATGCTATGCAACAAACACTGAACCAACTTTCTCATACTGCAGTCGTCGGTTCCAGCAACAAGACATGTATTCCATCGTAGAGTATATCTTCATTCTATAACCTGTACAGGTGAGTGTGGGGCTGTGTAGGGGTGCAGGGTGAAGGGTGCTCAGTGGGAAGTCAGGAAGGGGGTGTCAGATCAGTGAGGGACAATTTTCTTTGTTACAGGTTAAATAAAAAGATGTCGAGGGACCATTTTCTTTTTTACAGGTTGGAAGTATCCTAGGGTGGGGGGGTGCCACTAGACACCAGGGAAATAATAAATTGAGACAGAGATAGAGATCAGAGGGTGGAGGTGCCAGTGTCACTAGACACCAAGGCAAATAACAATATTATGGGGACAGTGATGGGAGGGTGGGGGCTACCATTAGACACCAGGAAAATGATAAATAATTATGGGGACAGCAATCAGATGGTGGGGGGAACCACTAGACACCAGGGAAGGATTCACAATTATGGGGATGGCCAGCAGAGTACAAAAATGTTAATGTTATGCCATGAAGTGGAAAATCTCATTGAAATACACTGAACCACATTTATCTTAGTTTTTTACATTGCAGTCAGCAGTTCCAACAGCAAGATGTGTCTTCCATTGGAGAGTGTATCTTTCTCCAGTTACCTGTTCAGGTAAGTGTGGGTGTGTGGGGCGTGTGGGGGGTGCGAGTGATTGGTGCTCAGTGGTAGTGAGGGTGGGGGTGTCAGATCAGTGAGGGATGATTTTCTTAGTTACAGGTTAAAAAAAGGCATTGAGGGACTATTTTCTTTTTTGCAGGCTGGCAGTATCCAAGGATGGGGGGCTACTAGACACCATGGAAACAATAAATTGAGATGGGGATGGTGATCAGAAGGTGTGGGGAGCCACTAGACATAAGTGTGATTAACAATATTATGGGGACAGTGATGGGAGGGCGAGGGGCACTACTAGACACCAGGGGAATGAGAGGTAATTATGTGGGTGGTGATCAGAGGGTAGGGGGCACTACTAGACTCCAGGGAAGGATACACAAATATGGCAGATGTGATTCCCCTTCACAATAGTCTGAGCAAGGATGAGGCAGGAAACTACAGACCTGTTTGACCTCAATGGTAAGGAAAATGATGGAATCATTTCTGAAAGAAAGAACTATTGAGTACATAGAGGTCAGCGGGGCACAAGGACCCAAGGCAGCATGGATTCACAGCGGGAAGGTCATGTCAGATGAATCTAATAGATTTCTTTGACTGGGTGACCAAAGTAGTAGACCAGGGAGGGTCTGTGGATATGGCCTACCTAGACTTTAGCAAGGCATTTGACACAGTTCCACACAAAAGATTAATAAACAAGTTAGCCAGCCTGGGAGTGGGTCCAAGGGTGATAGCCTGGGTAAAAAAAAATGGCTGGACAACAGGATGCAGAGTGTAACAGTAAATGGAGTCCACTCCGAAGAAAGGGGGTTACTAGCAGAGTACCACAGGGTTCAGTACTGGGGCCGGTCCTCTTTAATGTCATTATAAGTGACATTTCAGATGGACTGGAAGGAAAAGTGTGCCTCTTTGAAGATGACACAAAGATCTGCAAAAGGGATTTTTTCCCCAATTGTTTAACCAGGTGAGACACACTAAGCTGAAAGCTTGTTTACAGGTGCAACCTGGGAGCACAGGGAAGTTAAGTGACTGGCTTAGAGTCACACAGTATGCAAGTGGGGGCTGTGGGATTCAAACCCAGATCTCCAGATTTGCAGCTCAAAGCCTTAAACTATTGCACTATACTGCCTCCTAATACACAAGGGGGGTGGAAAGGATAAGAAGGGACTTGGCAAGTTTGGAGGAATAGTCAAAAGTATGGCAGCTTAGATTCAATGTGAAGAAGTGCAAAGTAATGTACCTGGGGAACAAAATCTGAGGGGAAAAGTACACAATGGGTGGGGGGAGAGGTACTAACAGCAACAACAATGGAAAGTAACCTGGGGTGGTCATATCAGATAACTTAAAGGTAGGCAGGCAATGTGAGAAGGCACTAAGGAGGGCTGGGGGGATACGGGGATGCATAGGGAAAGGCATCACCAGCAGAAAACAGGAAGTTGTCATCCCTCTGTACAGACAGTTGATGATACCCCATCGGGAGTACTGCATGCAGTTCTGGAGACCCCATATCTAAAAGGACATAGACAGGATTGAGGCAGTCCAGAGGCGGGCAACTAAAATGGTGCAAAGTCTGCACCAGAAACCATATGAAGAGAGACTAAAGAAGCTTAATATGTATACCCTTGAGGAAAGGAGGATGAGGGGGGACATGATAGCAACTTTCAAGTACCTCAAGGGAATCAACAAAGTACAAGAGTGTAGCACCTTTCAGAAAAAGAGATGTGCAAGAACAAGTGGGCACAATTGGAAGATAGAGGGGGGACAACTCAGGGGCAATGCAAGGAAGTATTTTTTCACACAGAGGGAGGTGGACACATATAATGGCCTTTCTGAGGAGGCTGTGGGGTCAAAAAAAATAAGGGAATTCAAGAATGCATGGGATTTACATAAGGCAATATAATTGTGGGGTAGGAGGAAGTAGGCTGTTGGTTAACTAGGATCTGCAGCTTATTCAATAGGTAGGGAAATGCGCAGACTGGATGGGTCAAGAGGTCCTTATCTGCCATTAGAGTCTATGTTTCTATGTTTCTTTGAGGGCAGCCACAAGAGGGTGGGGGGGGGTGCCACTAGACACCAGGGAAAAGATTTTGTTAAAGAAAAGAGCAGGGTTTCCTCACAAAAAATAATCTTTTTTTGTCACTCATGATATGAAAAAAATAATCTTTTTTCATATCATGCGATATGAGAAAATATTTAGAATGCTAAAAAAACATATTTTAAGGGTATTTCTGGAAGAGATCAGTATGCAATCCAGATAAGGGGGTCTGATAAGTAAGCTACATGTGTTGTTCACTCTCAGGAATGTCATTTTTTTTTTCAAATTTGAACTTTAGGGGAAAACAGACAATAAGACAGCAGCAAATGAAACAATCACTTTCCTGTCATGAAAAAAGATGAAGTCAATATGACACAAGCATTCCTTTTTCATTTCATACAGCTATGCTAAGCCCTTACTTAGCATGCTCAGAACCCATTTTTAAAAATATCAAAATTAAATAGCTTTGGAACGGATTGACATTTTTTTACCAAACAAGCAAAAGGCACATCTGTGGAATGGTCCCCTTCTATCCTGAAAATTTCAGACCAAAATTCCAAACTGTTCGGGCTGTAGCTAAATTCAATGAAATCCCATTCAAACCAATGGGCAAAAACTGAAAAATTCACTTTTTTGTTTTACTATCCAGATCTCAAATACTGCATATCCAACCAGAATGAAATGTGGTACATCTAGAGATCTACCAGTTAAGACTGTGCATGCAAGCCTTCATGCAAATCCGTTCAATGGTTGAAAAGTTGCAAAGATATTAAAGTGCAAAATTTAGAGTTTAACCTAGTTCATCCTTAACCCATGCCACTATAATATATAGAAACTAGTGGGGATATCACTTATTTTTGTTGTTTCCTGCCCTGGGCCCTATTAACAATAGGGAATCACTTGCCAGTGCACTGGAAATAACACACAAAGGTCACTCTAGTTTATTTATTTATTTATTTTTATTTTATTTATTTAACAAATCAGAAAGACCTTTAAGCCAAGAGCTCTTTTGCAGAGGTTCTACGTCAAGTCACAAGAATAGCAAATTACAATGGTTTCAGTAAGTAGTACAAAATGAGGAAAGTAATTACATAAACAAAAGATTAATATGGCAAGATAAATATTGTGTCAGGAGCAGCCCAGTGGTCTTGTCTGAAGAGGGGTGAAAAGGCTTACAAGGAGAGAAAGTATAGTGAGTGAATTTGGGGGTAGAAGGAGCAAAAATAGAGCAAGGAGGGAGATTCCAAAACAAAGCTTGAGCAGGAAAGTGAAGAAACAGAGGAGGGGGGGAGTGGGAGTGGAAGGGTAAGTGAAGGGGGGATGAGGTAGGATGAAAAGAGGGAAGGAATGGGAAAGGGATAATGGAGGAAGTGATGTGAGTGGAATAGCGAAGCAGCAGCAGCAGCATAGGGCTATACAGGAGCAAATGGTAAAAGAGGGGAGGTCCCAGTGCATTTAGCTGTTAGCAGAGTTTAGGTATAGCAGTTACAAGATGCTCTGGAAACTAGGAATTGATGCAGCTTCCCCTTAAATGGTCCCAAGGTTGCAGTCGTTGCAATCTCAGGAGGAAGGGAATTAAATAAATTAGCAGCACTAACTGCAATGGATCGCTGTCGAAGTGAGGGACAGTAAAAGTTTGACTCTCAGAACTTGATGTGCTCCGATTGCCCCGGAAGGGACTAAAAAGCTGAAGGAAACCTGGTGATAGGAGACCAAGATCTGCCTTCTTAGCCAAAATGCAGACTTGCTATTCAATGCCAGGCTGGAGTTGAAGCCAGTTTGCTTGTTCCTAAAGGTCACAAGTGTGAGTACGATACACTGCACCAGTTAGTACACGGCATGCCTTATTCAAAGCTGTGGTTAACTGACATAGGGTTGTGTCTGTGTCGGAACCATAAGTGACCAAACTATAGTCAATAATAGATACAAATGAACTTTGGATAGCCAATCTAAGGGCTTCTGTAGTAAGACAGTGTTTATGCCTGTGTAGAAGGCCTAGGCGAATGTTGACTACCTTGGCAACATTCTCAACATGGTTGGAGTAGGACAGCGTACTATCCAGAGTAACTCCTAGGTATTTCAAATATTGAGTCTGATCAGGGATAACACCCACACTGTTTTTAATCACCAGTTGTTTGGTTTTGTGCTTGCTGTGGGTACCATGGAAGAGCATGACCTTAGTTTTTTTTGCAGTTAAGCACCAACTTATGAGAAATGAACCAGGACTCAGCTTCAGTAAAACTTTTCTGATGTTGGGCCTGAAGGAGGGTAGGGTCAGCAATTTTTGAGAAAAATGACCACATCATCCACATAGAGGAGTACTGGTTCTGAGCAGGATGCCAGAAGATTATTAAGGAAGGAGCTAAATAGAAGGGGTCCCAGTATTGATCCTTGAGGAACCCCAGAGCAGACAGGCAGTTTAGCAGAAAGAGCAGACCCTTCCCATTTCCAAGGACATTTCCCAGCTTATTCTTCCCAACCCGAATATTAAAATAGGTGGGCGGCCCATTAAGCAGGACTGGCTCCCTCAATTAATGCCTTTAGTGGTTAAAGATCTATTGGGTGAGGGTGTGTTAATGTCCTCGGAAGTGATAATTAATTACCTTGGTTTAGGACAGCAACATATATTTAAAGTGTTTCAGTTAAGGCATGCTTTAATTCAATGGTTTGGCTAGAGGTCTTGGACCAATGATTTCTCCTCCTTTTTATCTGTAACTCATTCCCAGGTCTCCCAAAAACATGCTGTGTCATCCTTGTATGGTGTGCTGTTTTCTCAGTATGCATCTGAGGTCGATGGCTCCTCCCCCAACTGGGACCAATTATTCACCCTTTCTCAGTAATGATGGGCGGGCATTTGTAAAGTGCATACTGTTATGTGGGGCAAGATAGACTGTGGCTTAGGCAGTATAATATTTTGAATAATTTGTACTATACCCCCACAGAAAATGGCATGTGTGGGGCTAAAACAGGCATCCACTTGTAATAGCGTGGCAACGAAGAAGGCTCCCTCCTGCACATCTTCTGATATTGTCCAAAAGTCGATCCACTCTGGACTGCAATAGAGAATAGAGCCGATCCTCTATTGAGATTACAGGATTTGTTCCATCTAGAGATTTGTGTATTGGGTGATATGTCCCTGATTTGGGTAGTAGAATGTAGATATTTTATGGCTATGGTTTCCCTCTCAATAAAAAAAGTGGTCCTCAGACACTGGCTAGACCAATCTATGATCTCTTATAATGAATGGCTGCAAGAGTTGCTTTCCCACTTAATGATGGAGCGTTTCATCACTTGTTGGTGACGTAACCCTAAGGGTTATGAAAAGAAGTGGGGTAAATGGCACATTTTGTATACTTCTTGAAGGGATAGGGGTAATACTGCAATATGTGTGTCATGCATTGGCCCATGTAGCAATACATCTTTTCTTTTTTCTTGTTTAAACATATCTGATGTTATATAGCCCCCACTTTTATGTTCTGTAGATAATAGTGTTGCTCCAGGGAGGGAGGAAAGGGTTGAGAGAGGCTTGTGCCTCAGGAAAGGATTCAGAACATTGTTGTTACTTTATTCTTCCATGTCATGATATATGTGGAAATACTTAATAAAGCTTCCTAAATTTAAAAAAAAAAGGGCAGACCCTGTTCTCACCTGCTGTGTGTGGTTTGCTAGATAGCTGATTAACCACTTTAGGGCTTCTGAAGATATACCAAGCCCAGCAAGTTGATGTATCAGCAAATGATGATTGACTGTGTCAAATGATTTAGACAGGTCAATAAAGGTTGCACCAACAAGTTGACCCTAATCAAGAGTATGGTGAATGAAACCTGTGAATTCCAGTAGGGCTGTAGATGTGCTGTGCCCTTTCCAAAAACCATGTTGTTGGACACATTGTAGGTTGTATTTTTCCAGGTACTCCATAAACTGGTCAGCAACAATCCTTTCAAGTGCTTTGGACAGTGGGGGAAGAATAGATATTGGCCTATAATTCCCAGGTAGTAATCTGTCCCCACTCTTAAAAACTGGTGTAACCAGAGCAGATTTCCAGATCTGGGGGAATTGTGAAAGTATGAGGGAGTGATTGAGAAGCTTAGTGAGGGGGATAGGACTTCATGTAGAGTTAGGGTAAGAAGTTTTAAGTCGAGGGAATCACTGCATGTCTTAGTTCTTCCTAGAACTTTACATAGGTAGGTCTTGGTTTTGCTTTCTGAGATAGCATTGAAGTACAAACATGGGTGGGTAGAGGCCTCTTCTGATTTGGTGGATGTAGGAGTTGTGCTGGGTAGTTCAAAGAAATTTGGAGGCAGAGTTTGGCTAAGGTCTGTGAAGGATGAATGAAATGCGTTGTCAATTAACATGGGGTCATGGGTGATACAGCCATCAACATTTAATATAGTTGGAGCCTGTTTGGATGCTTTCCCAGTGATTTCTGAGAGGTTTTCCCAGAATCTTTTCCCATCAGCCCAGGTCTTGGTAAAGATGTCCTTATAGTAATGGGCATTGTGCCCATGGATAGCCTTAGTACATGTGTTTCTGGCCATCTTATAGGCCTGTATGTCAGGTTGACTGCCAAAGGTCCTGGCCCTATGCCAGAGGTGGTCATGATCATGTTTTATATATGTTCAATCGCTATGGCTGGGGACAGACAGGTGCATTTTGAAAGATATAATAAACTTAAGTCAGACTTGCATTATCTGATGTAATTAGTAGACCAGTAAGATGAGAAAGTAAAAATACATTGAAAACGCTAAAGGTAAACACTGGAACTTGAAAACAACTTTACAGTATGTCCATTGCATCTACCCTCACTTCCCCACAACCAGTACTTTGTGTTTGGATTTCTTTTGCCAGTGTGCACAACTTTATACTTTCTGGCATTACATTTGAGTTGCCATATCGCGGGCAACTTTAATAGTCTGGTTGAGGTCTATTTTCATTCCATCTACTAAATCTACCCTGCTAAGAATTTTTGCAAAATGTCTATACTATGATCCCAAATATTAACAGTTATCCAATATAAAATAATTTCAAATAGCATATGTTGTTTTACTGTACATGCCCTATCACAGCCATGCCACTATAATCTTTATGTTGATTTAAATACCACTATGCCCAAAAATAAAATTACATTTGTTCCAGCTAATCAACTCACAGTATGCATGTGAATAACCCCTCCATATCCTTGACTAAAAAACTACTTAATAACCCAGACAAGGCAAGCATCTACAAAATGTTTTAAGGAAATCCAATGTAAAAAACAGTATATGGTCAGCACACTGGCCACTCTGTCTTAGATCTCTTACTATAATATATATCTCTGGGTATCGCCTTGCCTCTTTTAAAACAACATTCAGAATAAACTTACTGAATTGTGATCCACTTGCATAAACATTATTTGAGATTCTTTATAAACCACCATCACCATTTTTTTCTTAATCTTTCCAACTGCCTGAGGAGAGGCTTCCTAGGCTATGTCTGGAAGAAGAAATTGAATATTTGAGGAAAGGTTTCACTTGTCCAGTGGTTAAAACTATTAAAGATAACTTAGTTCTGCTGGGTTTGGGACATTAATTATATGAAACTTATTACAGACCAAATTTTGAAGTTATTTCTGAAATAAAGAAAAGGGTTAAAGATACAGCTATTTCCAGTGACTTTCTCCAATTTTCTTCTCTTCAAACTTTTAAATGGTATAAGCAACTAAAACTGTACACTATCTTGAACCGTACATGACATGTTCATCTAATCCTTTAGATTGGAAACTTCTTACTAGGTTCAGAATGGAACTTTATGATGCAAATTATATGCATTTCAAACAGAGTCGACCTGCTATTAAAACTCCCCACTGTAAATGTGGGATGAAGGTTGAGGATGACCTTCAGCATATTATGTTTATATACCCCTTTGTATACAATAAAAAGAGGTGAATGGTTAGGCACTATACTTGCTGACCTCAGTTTTTCCTTGGATCAATTACTCCCAGTGCTGTACAATACTCAAGATGTATCAATTTTATGCAGGTTATCTGGCTTGTTTTCATTTCTGAAACTGTAAATATTACTAATTTAGACAATTATATTCTATGGGAGACATAGGAGACTTATTTCTTTTTTGCCACGAATTGGCTTTTTCCCAATATATAGTTTTTTTGATTTTGGAATTTTGAGATTACGGGCATGCTACTTGGATGGGGGTGTAGGTAACTAGACCCAAACCCATCCAAGGCTTGTCTACTCCTGTTTCAGGATTGCTAAAGAATGTTGCTTCCTCTGTCCCTTAATTTCCAACTTCTTTTTTTCTAAATATTACTTTGGCATACTTAGATCATTTGTGGCATTATAGATAGATGCTTAAATCTTCAGATGTTGTTGTTTCCCTTTTTCTATGAATTTTATGTCTAGCTAACTAATTACACAGTATGGCAGACTGTTATGTTTCTCTTATCTTTATGTCATTATCATATATACCTTTAAAATAATAATCTAAAATTATATTTACCTGTACCCTGATTGTTATTTTGCCGACCTTTCAGTATATTAAAATTATTCAATATTATATTCTAATTGGTACTGGACTTGAGATTGTGAATATTTCAGAGTGGTCCTTGGAGATAATTTGTTATATAAACAAAATCTATTTCTGATGTTATCAGGTCTTGTAACGAGATATTACATGTACAGTATTCTAAAACTTATTATAACTGTCCCAGTTTGTGCAATTTATGAGCTTTGTATTTTAAATTATTTGAAATGTTCTTGTAAAGGCCAAAAGCTAAACAATAAACTTGACACTTTAACTTTAACTTGATAAACCACCCCATGAATGATATGTAAGGCACTCATTATGTAATCTAAGTTACTTATATGTCATTTGTTTTGTTTCACTACTAAAGTAACATGTCCCTGCATCTCTATCAGGCACTGCTAAACATGAGTTACTAATCCAGGCCACTTCCCAATACAACAAACAAACAAATAAATACATACAAATTAACAGAATTAGAGGAAATATACTAGTCTTAATCTTTAAAATTTAGTACAGTAGCTATCTGCTATTTAAAGAATACCAAAAACTATTTGAAACATCCTTAGATTCATGCTCAGTGTACTTTTAATTTTCTCTGATATTTCTAAAGCAGTTGTTATAACTAACTTTATAATTACCTACTCACATCACTAATGATGGCTGTCACTTGCACATTTTAAAAATCTATTTTGTTGAGGTTATTTATTTTTTTGAATACATATATTGTGATTCATAATGTTATCACATGTTTCTGGTGGTAAACATCATAGAACCACACACAGATATTTCATTTTGTCATGGTGAGCCTGGCAAGGTAGTGAAAAAAAAATCCTGCATCCCCACTTCAGGAATGAAAGAAAAGGAGAAGAAAAAAGTATATATTGATGTTTTTGCCAGAAGCACATTATTGCTGAAAATGTTGTTTAGTGACTAATACATATAGAATAATACGTAGGTGGGTGTGTGTAACCAGAATTTTACACATGCCCAAGCTATGGGATGATACATAAACCCTGAGAGTGAAGCTGGAGGAGTTTATACAAGCATCCCACACCAAGGGTGTGGGAAAAAAATTCTGGTTGCACACACTCAGCCATGTTTTATTTTTTATAATTACTAGTGATCATTTCTGAGTTCACATGTCTGAGATAGTGAAAGCAGTAGTTGTTTTGGTAGTGCTTGCGTCTGTGTGAGTGTGAGAGTGATTGACAGCTGATGATTACACCACCCAGTTGTAATGCAAAATAACAACCAGGTGGTTGTAATGCAATTTTAAGACATGGTTATCCAGATAGTAAAAATGATCATCAGTAATTATATATAAAATAATACATAGGGAGGAGTGCATAACGAGAATTTTATGCACACCAGGGGTGTGGATGCTAAATAAATCCCATACATGAAACCTGAGGGGTTTATCAAAGCATCCCACACTGAAAGTGTGCATACAATTTGAATTTGGCACTTCTACCCATGTGTTGTTTTATGTAATTAATTGCTGGAGGACTCATGTTACCAATGTAAATGTAAGTCTGCTACATAACGTATTGAAATCACTAAGAAAAATTGACCTTTCTAATAGTAAAACATTCCAAAAGTATAAAAACTAATTGTTAAAATTTTCATACACTTGTATTTAGGTCAAAGGTTTTTTTTTATTCAGCTCCAGTTCGAGGTTGTCACAGAAATATTCAAATAAGGTGAATAGTGGAAATGTCACAGTGGTTTATATGGAGAAGAGAGAGAGAGAGAGAGGTCATTTTAATTACAGTGTCAGGGACTGGGTGTAAGGCTGCCATGTTCCCTTTTCTGTCTCAATCCTTCACTCAGAGTTCAGTGTACAGTGATATTTCAGGTTAAGAAAACAAGCTGTGAGAAACAGTGCATATAGCACCACTGTTTATCTTAAATGCTGGTACTTGTGAAGAGAGCTGCCACTTCTGAATGAGTGCGAGTTGTGGAGCTGTGAAGCTGACACATGTTCGCTGTTATAACCCATGGGCTATAACAGTAGATTACAACCAGCTTTTGCCATGTAAAAAAAGGCTCCCAGTTATTACTGCTGCTTTAAGTACTTACTCCAGTTATGATATAGTTCCAGGTTTTCTGTTCTTTTAGATAAGTTAGTGTGTGTTTCTTACTCACATAGTGTTGGTAAGTACTACTTTAGCACTGTTTGATATACTTTAACCCCCTTTTAATCAAGAGTTCTATGTAAGTGCACTGATGCACTATGACAACAACTGACACCTCTAGGAATACTTTGGTAACACATATATTTAAACAAAATATAACTTGAAATGTATTATTTTTTTAGCATGCTTTATCAAGGAGAACAGTCAGCACTAAAAGACTCACACCCAAGTGTGGGTGGGTCTGATCCCAATGTACAACTTTATGTGCAAAAACATGTTTTTTTAAGCTTTGAACAAATTTACTATATTAAGGAAGGGAAGATAGATAAATTCGGAAAGATCTGGGCCCCCTTCTGACACAATATTTGTGTGGGTCTTTTATAAAATACTCTAAGGGTTAATTGGGTAATGATAAGTCGTGTCCCCCCTGACCTTTTTCCAGTAATGAGGATGCAATATGCCTGCTGTCTGAAGATTAACTTGATCTAAAATTTCTGACTTTGAACTATATCTGAATCGGAGGGGGGGAGCAAAAACATTTTTTTTGCTTATGATTTTCAATGGTGTAATAGATTGTATCAGAGTAATTCTGCTGAATTCCAAGCTGACATTTTCTGTAACTACAAATCTCAGAATCTGCTGCAGATGATGTCAAAAGACGGCTGTAGCAGTGAGATTCAATAGCCTGCAGTGCAAGTTAAGAGCTTTTATAACCTCAGATCACATGTTTGTCAGTGCTCTGTGACTGAACTTGGTCCTGGAAGGACAGTGGAACCAATAAACAAAAGATCAGAGTTTACAAAAATTCTAACATGCACAGCAGGTTGGTGAATCTCCCACTGCTACAGCCCTGCTCTGATGTCAGCTGCAGGGGAATCTGGGATTTGTAGTTACAGAAAATATCAGCTTAGAAGTCAGCAGATTCAACCTGATTGCAATCTACTACACTGTTAAGTAAACAATAAATCTACTACACTGCTAAGTAACAAAAAACAAAGAAAAAATGTTTTTGCACACACAGTGTAAACTGGGAAAAGCCCCACACTTTATTTATTTAATTAAAAGTTGGTGACCGGGAGAGGCCCGCTGAGCTGAGACTCATTTCCAGGTGCAACCCAGGGATAGGGGAAGTGAGGATTACAAAGTTCTTAGACGTTCAAAAACAGCACATTGAAATATGATCTACAGTACAGGAGAATAACAATCAGCAATGAGGACGTAGGGTAATATAATGTAGACAATAACAATTAATGGGATGCTCAGTTTAAGTATGTCAGACATTGGTGTGGTGCTCCTAATGCTGACAGTTCCCCTTTAAATACTGTCAGCATAAATCTCCCCTTTTGTTTAATATTAAGGGTACAGGCCTTAAAACTGTGTCTTTTCATTTCAGAGTTCATCTTCTCCTGCTGTTCATTCCATATTTGAAGTCATTTTCCTTTCTTTGTCATATCACAATCTGCTGCCAAGGAAATAGCTGTGATGTTATAAGCAAAGGATTATGAATTCAGTTGAGGAACAAGCAGCCTCAGCACATGAGGTTTATGGGACACACATCCTATTTTACATCCAAATATCCTTTGTAAGAAAGAAGGAGGGACAGAAGAATACCAAATATATATATATATATATATATATATATATATATATATAATTAACTAAAATTTGTCTAAATATTACGTTTTCAAAAGTTTTCCCAGTAGTGTCAGCTACTCTTTAAAAAGGACATAAATGTCATGATGGAAATTCTAAGATGGTCTTTCCCAACATCGTGCAAATGCAGTATAAAACACTTAGCAAATCAACTTAAACACCAGTAAAGACTGAACTATATCAGGATGCAAACCATAACTGGAAAAACAGTTTCTAAAGAAAATACTGACCTCCAGGTTAAAGGCAATTGTCCTGTAGTCAATAACCCCACAGTAGCATGGGATGTATGAGGGAACAAATGTCCCATACTCATAAATATGAGACCAAAAACTGAGGGCCTATGAATTAGGAGAGAATGTATTCCCAAATTAGGCCACAGCTACTGTACTTGTTGTAAATATGTTACAACTTATTTTCTTTGTAATGATGAATTACAGTATTTTGTATTAGTTTTGTATTTTTTTTTTTTGTTAGGGTTTCAGTGTGATTATAGTGCTGCCCTGGTAACCCGGTACCTCTGTCCCCACACAAGAACACCCAGTCTGCCGCTGTGGCCTCAAAGGATGCCAAGGACGTGGAGCAGCAGGACTATGGTGGGCTCAGGAAGGGTGAGGGTGGAGGGTCAGAGATACATCCTCCACATGGTACCACTACAAAATTCCTATGTCACTCTGGCAAGGTGGGACTGTCCCCCTGGAGGCACCCACAGTAGTGACCAAGGAGGATGTGGGAGTCCTGCCTAGTGGAGACCCCAAGGTGGGTGATAGAGGACCCCAGAGGAGGAGGAAGCAACTCCTGCTGGTGGACTCAGTTGTTAGGGATATAGATTTGGGGACAGGAAGGAAGGGGGAGAGGGAGTTTAGGTGCCTATCTAGTGACACTGCTTGGAGGGATGGGGAGAAGATCATGAGGATCACTAGGGAAGCAGGATGGGAGGGAGAACAGGATGTCATGGTCCACCTTGGGACCAATGACTTGGCTAGGGACAAAGATAGGATAGGATAGTACAGGAAGAGTTCAGAGAGTTGGGGAGTGGTCTTATGCAGGTAACACACTCAGTGACCTTTTCTGAGGTGCTACCTGTGTATGACAGGGGGAAGGCTAGGGTATTCCATACCAGGAACTTCAATACATGGTTGAATGAATGATGCAGGGGGGTGGCTACATTGGGGATTTGGGTCCTACCTGGAAGGAGAGAGGCTTATACAGGGGAGATGGCCTACATTCATCCGGGAGGGACCCACAGTCTTAAATGAATGGTTTAAAGGATACATTGACAGGCATTTAAACTAAATGAGGGGGGTGGCGGAAGAACATGGGGAGACATAAACTGCCCCCCCAAACTGAAGTAGGCAGTAGGGAGAAACCTAAGGGAAAGAAATCCTCAAGTGTACCCAACAAAAAAGGAAACAAAGTGGTAGAAGTGATGAAAGATGTGACTGAGAGCAGAGGAAGTAAGGAGAGATGGACAAAGGGGGACAAGGGATGATGACAACCAGGGTGATAGCACATTCTGGAAGGCCATGTGTGCAAATGCTTTAAGTCTAGGAAACATAATCCTGGACCTAGAGGCCACCATGGCAGAGGCTGACCTGGACATTGTTGCCATTACTGAGTCATGGTGCAATGAGAACCAGGACAGGGATATAGCTATGCCAGGCTACACTCTGTTCTGAAAGGACAGGGTGGAATAGAAAGGGGAGGATTAGTTTTTTGTGTGAGGGATAGCATAAAGGCTACTGAGATACAGGGAAATCAGGAAGAGGTGGAGGTACTGTGGGTTGCCCTAGAAAAAGCGAAGGGAGCCACTATTTGCACTGGCGTGATCTACAGACCTCCAACACAGTTGGCTGTGTTGGATAAGATTCTAGTGGAAGCCATCCAAAAGATGGCAAACAAGAGAAAAGTGCTGCTCATAGGGGAACTTCAGTCTGCCGGATGTAGATTGGAGTATCCCAGCTGCAGCTTCAGCTAGGAGGAGGGACATCCTGAACTCCCTGCAGGGGGCATTCCTCAGGCAACTAGTGAAAGAGTCCACTCATGAGGGGGCAGTACCGGACCTTGTACTCACCAACAGGGACAGTGTTGCAGACATCACAGTGGGTAGCTACCTGGGGCCAGTAATCACTGTACAGTGTGGTTCAATGTAAGTACTGTGGCAGGACCGAACCACACAAAGACGAGGGTCCTGGACTTCAAGAGACCCAATTTTAAGAAGAGGAGGGAATGCCTCAGGGATGCCCTGGTGAGGGGGATGACTTTTGGGGAGTTGAGGAACAGTAGGCATATCTAAAAGGAGAGATAGAGAAGGAACAAACCCTGTGGCTACCCGGTCAAGTAAGTGCTACGAGAATAGCGCCATACTATATGGCATTAGTCTGGTAAGTGCTGACATGGACAGCGAGTGGGGTTTTACAATGCTTGCTGTAAACGCTCCTCTGGTTGGTGTCCATGGTCCTATAAAATGGCAAGGGCTGCAAGGAACAGGAGGCTGGCTGAGCTGCTCCTGTGGCATGGAGGGCTGGGGCATGGAGCAGCTCAGCCAGTGGAAATGGAGACCAGGGTTCTAATCCTGGTCTCCCAACTTTTGCTGGCATTGGGACTTAGTTTTCCTTTTACCAGGGGCCATGGAAACAGTTTTCCATGGCCCCATGAATTGTAAATTTCCCCGGGATCTGCTCCCCCTCAGGTGAGAATTCTATAGATGGAGGGTGCGATGGGCAGAACTCCCCATGTGCTGGTGTCGTGGGGGTGGAGCCCCCAGCAAAAACAAAAAAAGCACTATTTGTACAGCATGCTCATTGCTGGTGCTATTGTTGTTAGCACTTTTTGGACCCAGTGCCACCTCTTTGTCAGACAAGTAAGCAAAAGCTGGAGGAAAAAGAGAATGCTATGATTCTCAAAAGAGGTGATTGGGAAGGTATGAGCAAATAAATTAGCATTCAGGAGGTACTGTATAAGGAGACTGAGAGAGAGGAAGAGAAGTGTATCAGGAGAAACAGAGGGAAGCAGGGAAAGAAATTAGGAGTGCAAAGACACAGACGGAGGAGGAGAAGAAGATAGCCCAGGCAGTGCGCAGTGGGTGAAAGGGGACAAGGTATTTTTCAGGTATATAAGAGAAAAGAGAAAGATGAGTGGAGGGATAGTAAATAAGTAAGTAAGTAAATAAGTAAAACTATATTTCTAATTTGGCTCCCAATCTTGGAGGCTCTGGGTGCCATTACAATCACAGGCAGGTGTGGACAATATAAACAGTGTTTCTTAATTACTATGCTAAATATATAAAATTAATTATTAGTTATAAAATGCTTTCTTAGAAAGATAGGTCTTCAGGCTCCCTTTAAATGCTTGCACCAGTGGGGGCTCCCTCAAAGATCTTGGCAGTGAATTCCAGAGGGCTGGGCCAGCCACCTCGAAGGAATGATCCCCCAAGGTTTTCAGCCTGGCCCTCAGAATCGCCAGGAGGCCATCAGTGGAGGGGCAGAGGGAACGTACTGGGACAGCTGGAGTTGAGTTCAGACACATAATCAGGGCCCAGGCTGTATAGGGCCTTGTAGGTGAGCAAGACCACCTTGAAGATGTTCCTCCACCTGACAGGCAGCCAGTGCAGATCCTGCAAGACCGAGGTCAAATGGGAGGATTTTGGTAGACCCACCAGCAGCAGTCGCAGAGGGACCGTCCATTGACCCTGAAGTACAGAGTGTTGCAGTAATCCAGCCTGGAGGTCACAAAGGTGTGTACCAGTGATTGCAAATCCTCAGGCAGAATCAGAAGTTTCATTCGGGCAATATTCCTCAAGTGGTAAAATCCACTTTTGATGACAGATGACACCTGGGCTTCCAGGGTCAATCTGTCATTAAGGATAATGCCCAACCTTTTCATCCTGGGGGAGGCCATTAGCAGGGTAGATCCCAAGACCAAGCTTGTTAACACCCTGGAAGCCTCCCCATCACACAGTTGATAAGGCTCAATCACTAGTGCTTCCATCTTATCGGGGTTCAACCTCAGTTAGTTAGAGGACATCCAGTTCTGATCTCAGCCAGGAATTTGTTTAGCACTTCAATGGCATTTCCAGTTTCAGGGGCAATGACAAATACAGCTGGGTATCATCTGCATAACAGTGAACCCACAGACTGTATCATCTAATGAGCTCTTGCAGGGGCAGCATGTACACAGCAAACAACAACAGTGAAAGGATTGAGCCTTGAGGTACTCCACATGACAGGAGCTTTGAGGAGGAGGAGAAATTCCCCATCACCATTCTTTGCCTCCTGCCGGAGAGATAGGACACAAACCATTTGATGACTATTCCGGTGAGTACACAATATACTCTAAGGCAATTCAATAGCAGAATGCGATCCATGGTGTCAAATGCTGAGGAGAGATCAAGGAGAACGAGAACTGACCATTCTCCTCTATCCCTCGCCCTGAGGAGGTCATTTTGCACCTAAACAAATGCAGTCTCAGTGCTATGCCTAGCTCTGAAACAGGAATGGAATGGATCATTGATGTCAAAGGCTGAGAGGTGTGCCTTGAGCTGCAGAGCCACTGCTTTCTCAATAACCTTCCCTACAAATGGGAAGTTGGAGATAGGTCTATAATTCACTAGGATGTTGGGGTCGAGCAATGGTTTCTTTAGAAGAGGCCTCACCAGTGCTTCCTTCAAGATGCCAGGGAAGCACCCCTCTGACAGCAAGCACCATACTATCCTAGCAAACACTGGACCAATGGCCTCAGCCCCTCCCACTAGGAGATGGGTCAGGCCAGGGTCCAGTTCACAGTATGTGGGCCGCAGCTTTGAAATCATCTCAACAACCTCAGCCACCTCAACCAGCCGAAACTCCCCCCAGATAATTGGAATGCTTCTGCTCAGACCAGGCCGATCACTGTGGATAAATCCTGTCCCACTGGATAGATCCCTGCCAAAATGGAGAACATCCTGTCTGAGAAGAATAGATCAAACTCTTCACACAATGTGATCAAAAATGCTTTTTTCGGCTGTAAACAGACTAGACGTAGCAGTCTGTCCACAGTTAGAAATAGCTGAGCTGATCTATTCTTCCCAGCAGCAATCTCCCTGGACAAGAATTCTACCTTGTTATGGTTGATTGCCCCCTGATAACCATTATAATTATTTCTCAGGGCCAGTCTGTCCTCCATGAACTGGATTCTCCGCCAGCAACACTCCAACTTCTGACCCTTGGTCTTCATCTCCTTGAGATCCCCATCACAGCATGGGGATCTCAAGTGAGAAGATCTGGGTCATATATGGACGAGTGCAATGGCATTGAGTGCCTTGGTGACAGCTATATTATAGGCTGCCACTGCCTCACCCATGCCAAGAGGCATGGGTGAGGTGGGTAAGGCATAGGAATGAGGAAGGGGAGTGTGTGGAAAGGGACTAGGAAAAAGCATACATCTTAAACAAGTGCTTTTGTTCAGTGTTCACAGAGGAAGGAGAAGAAGAGGGACCACAGATAAGGGCCAGGAGCATTAAAGGAAGGGAGGTAGACACTAGACCATTTATAGAAGAGAGTGTTCTGAGGGAATTTGCAAATCTGAAAGTGGACAAGGCAATGGGACCAGAAGGGGTGCATCCTAGGATTTTAAGGGTTTTAAGGGAGCTCAGGGAGGTGCTGACTGCTCTTCTGATAGCCCTGTTCAACCACTCACTGGAGATGGGCGTGGTTCCGGAGGACTGGAGGAGGGCAGATTTAGACGTACTTCACAAAAGTGGAAGCAAAGAGGAGGCTGACAACTACAAGCCAGTCAGCCTGACTTTGGTTGTGGGGAATGCAATGGAATCACTACTGAAGGAAAGGATTGTGGAATATTTAGAATCCAGTGGCCTTCAGGATCTGAGGCAGCATATATTCACTGGGGGGAGATCATGTCAAACACGTCTGATAGATTTTTTTGACTGGGTGAGCAGGGAATTGGATCTGGGTGGAGTGGTGGATGTGGCCTACCTAGATTTCAGTAAGACATTTGACACCATTCCACATAGGAGATTAGTAAACAAGCTAGGAAGCCTTGGAGTGGGTCCTAAGGTGGTAAACTGGGTGAGAAATTAGTTGGGGGACAGGAGACAGAGGGGGGTGGTAAATGGAGTTCACTCCAAGGAAGAGAGGGTGATGAGCAGGGTGCCACAGGGATCAGTACTGGGACCGGTCCTCTTTAATGTTAAAGCTACCAACAATCCCTATTTTCTCAGGACAGTCCCTATTTTAGACAGCATGTCCCAGTGTCCTCACAAGTTTTGCAAAATGTCACTTTTTTCCCAGTTTTTGTTTACTTGTCCCAGTTTGTCCCTTTTTTTTTGCTGACTGCTAATCTGTGAATGACTATTACTTCAGCACCACTTTGGCACTGTTCAGGCTAGACAGCAGTTTGCAACTTCAATCCCTACGCCTGTGTTGCACTGCAAGCAGGTCAATGGGAGCACAGTAGAACATGTTCCTTCCTGTTAGATTACTGGGTAGTAGTGCAAACAAGCACATGTTGATGTCTGTCTGACAGCAGCTGAGAGGGTCTCCAGACAGAAAAGAGACTGGCACCAGGGAACTAAGGTACCTGAACCTGATCAGCCATAGAGAAGTGTGTGAAAACAATCTGGTGTGGTGGTGGGAGTCACTGACGTGAAGTTTACTCAGCATATGAGCTGATTGTAAATGGGTTGGACGGGACTGTCAGGAGGAGCAACACATGCAGCTTAAATGTCTGATCACAATTTAATGGAAGTTTGCTTCTAATGAACTTTCTGTACATCACGATTTGGAACTTGCTGCAGCAGAACAATTTGTTTTCATTTTAATGTTTGCTACTGGTGTTACTGTGTGGTGGCATGGCCAGAGCAAGCAGCAAAATGTAACTGACTGCACACAGCGTTGTCTGCAGCAGTGCCCATAGGAGTGACATGGTGGGGGGGCATGGTCAGGATGGACCGTCCCAGTTTTCGGCCTCAGAAAGTTGGTAGCTTTATTTAATGTATTTATAAGCGACATTGCAGAGGAGCTAGAAGGGAAGGTATGCCTCTTTGCAGATGACAATAAAATCTTTGATAGGGTAAACACTCCAGTTTGGGTGGAAAAAAATAAATAATGATCTAGGAAAGTTAAAGGAATTGTCAAGGATGTGGCAGCTATGTTTCAATGCAAAGAAGTACAAAATCATGCACTTGGGGCACAGAAACCCAGAACTGGAGTACAAAATGGGGGGGGGGGGTAGTATTAATGATCACCAAACAGAAAAGGGACCTCAGAGTAATCATATCTGATGATATAAAGGTGGCCAGACTGTGTGACAAGACAGTGGGGAGAGCGAGTGTGATGTTAGGGTGCATAGGGAAGGGTATCACTAGCAGAAAGAGTGAGATGGTGTTACCACTGTATAGATCGCTGGCAAGATGTCACCTAGAGTACTGTGTCAAGTTCTGGAGACCACGTCTCTGAAAGGACATAGACAAGGTAGAGGCAATCCAGAAGAGGGCAGCCAAAATGGTGCAGGGTCTACATCACAATCCCTATAAGGAGAGACTGAAGGACCTCAATAAGTACACCCCTGGAGGAAAGGAGGAAGGGGAGATATTATAGAAACATTCAAATACTTCATGGGTATAAATAAAGTTCAAGAGGGAAGAAAAAAGATGCTCCTGAACAAGGGGGCATGATATGAAGCTGGGGGGGGGACTCATGGGAGACATGAGGAAATACTTCTTCAGAGAAAGAGTGGTGGAGGCCTGGAACAGCCTCCCTGTTGAGGTGGTGGGGCCAAAAATGGTAATGGGATTCAAGAATGCATGGGAAAGGCATAAGAAAACCTTACAGGTAGGGAAAGGGAGAGTAAAGCTGGAGATGAAGTAGGGTCTGCGGTGTTATAGTTGGTAAGGAAAATGGACAGACTAGGTGGATCAAGTGGTCCTTATCTGCTGTCAATATCTATGTTTCTATGGTGAATCAAACAGAATATAAGTAGAAACCTAATTGTGACACAGTGTATGTCTGTCACCCTCCTTTTATATGTAAACCACTTCACAACCCTGCAGCACTGGCAGCACAGGCTTCAACAGGGGAACTGTGGCAGAATTTGTACCAATCCCCCTATTGCTATAATGTCGGCCCTTTAAAACCTCACTGCCCTATTTGTTCTGGGTGTTGGATGCACCTCAGAAGAGAGGGGTGTTAACAAGCAACACCGGAGACTAATAAAGAGATACAGGGAATACAGGGAGGGATGGGTAGCAGTGTTGGTTGCCATAGAGATGGAAAAAGGAACCGCTATTCACACTGACATGATTTACAGACCTCCAGCACGGGGTGGGGGGGGATGGATATGGTTCTGGGGGAAGCCATCCAAAATATGGCAACTAAGGGAGAGGTGTTGCTAGTGGAGGACTTTAATCTGCTGGATATAGATTGGAGCATCCCAGCTACAGCTTCAGATAGGAGCAGGGACATCCTGGACTTCCTGCAGGGTGCATTCCTCAGGCAACCAGTAAGAGACAGAGAAGAAAGAAATGGCACCTGCTACTATATGGTGATTGTAGAAACACAGCATGTACGCACAAGAAAAGCACTGTGGTCTGATGCAGCACTCTGTATGAAGTTTTCTTCTTTATTAAATAATTCTTAAAAGCATCCAATCAATCCAAGTGCAAGGACAGCATATTCAACAGTCCAAACAAATCCAGATAATGCAAACAGTGCAAAATATAGCAAGCCCCACAAGCCACAAAGGACCACACTTGCCCCTAACATGTTTCGATCAAATGAGCTTTATTGTTGATCAACTATTAAGAGAGTACCCACTCAAGAGGTAGCAGTATTGGACCATGTACTCACCAACTAGGATAATGTTGCAGACATTACAGTGGGTGGCTATCGGGGGGACAGTGATCACTGTACGGTGTGGTTCAATATAATTACTGTTGCACAATCAAACCACACAAAGGCGAGGATCCTGGACTTCAGAAGAACCATCTTTACAAAGATGAAGAAATGCCTCAGGGATGCCCTGGCATAGGGGGAGGACTTGGGGAGAGTGTGGGAACAGTGGAAAAAACTAAAAGGGGCCATAGTGAAGGAAACAAACCTTTGCATCAGGCAAGTGAGCAAACGCAGAAGGAAAAAGAGACCACCCATGTGGGGAGTGGTGCAATGCACTGGCTATGGGGCAGCAGTTTTCCTGGAGACATTCTAGAAACTGTGTTGCTGTCCTATTTGCAGGCAACTCTCAGTTCTGAGGGAAAAGGTTGCCCACCTCCAGGCTGAATTGCAAGGACTAAGGAGGCCTCCCCCATCCAAAGAGCACCACTGCCACAACCACTGCCTCAGAGGCTGCCAAGTATGAAGAGCAGTTGGACCACAGTGGGTTCTGGGAGGGTGCGGGTGGTGGAACAGAGACGAAGCCTCCTAGTTGTACCTCTACACAAACCATACACCAGTCTGGCAAAGCAAGGTTCCTCTATGATTGCACCCTCAGTGGAGACCAAGAAGAATGCTGAGGACATCCACAAGGGAGACCCACAAAAGGGTGGCAAGGGACACCACAGGGGAAGGAAACAGCTTCTGATAGGGGACTCAATTGTTAGAGGGGTAGACCTGGGGAAGGGAGAGGAGAGGGAAGTAAGGTGCCTGCCTGTTGCCATGGCTTGGAGGGACAAGAAGCGAATCCTCAGGACTGCAGAAGCAGCATCACAGGAGAGTGAACTAGATATCATTGTCCACCTTGGGACAAATGACTTAGCTAGGCATGGGATCAGTGCAGTGCAGGATGAAATTGTGGAGTTGGGGGAGAGGCCTCAGACAGGTAGCAAGCACGGTTACCTTCTCAGAGGTGCTGCCAGTCCATGGCAGGGGTGAGGCTGGGGTACTTCACACCATGCAGTATTACTGAATGGTTGCAAAACTGGTGCAGAGCACAGGGCTTTGGCTTCATTGGCGACTGGGGGTACACCTGGAGAGATGAAGGTCTATACTGGCATGATGGTCTGCATCTGTCCACAAAGGGAACCAAGCTCCTAAGTGACAGGTTTAAATGCTTCCTTGGCAAGCTTTTAAACTAGCCATGGGGGGAGGTCCTGATAAGAGGCAGGAAATTTCAAGCCTCCCCCCACAAAACATGGCAGGTAGTAAGGTAAACACTGAGGTACAGTGCTCAACAGAGAGCAGGACAGGGGGTAAATGGAAAAATAGACAAGGGCAATAAGAGCAGGCATGGGGGGAAAAGGATAAAACCAACATTAAATGGAGGGCAATGAGTACCAATGCCCGTAGTCTGGGAAACAAGCTTCCTGAGCTAGTAGCCTTGATGGAAGATGAACAATTGGATATTGTGGCAGTCACCGAAACATGGTACATGGAGAACCATGACTGGGATGTCAACATACTGGGGTACACAGTCTACAGAAGGGACAGGGAGGGGGAAAAGAGGAGGTGGAGTAGCTCTATACATAAGGGAAGGGATCAAAGCTACAGAACTAAAAAGTAAAGGGGGAGGACAAGAGCCACTCTGGGTCACCTTGGAGACAAGGAATGGCATCACAGTATGCACAGGGGTTGTATACAGACCCCCATCTCAAGGGGGAGGAAATGAACACAGTTGTACATTTCACAGAACATGGCAGTCAGATAAGTGTTACTAGTCAACAGATACAGTTGCAGCTATATATCTGGAAACATCTGACCATGCCAATAGCTGCAAACATTGTACATCGTGTCACATGGTGACTAACATGACTCCTTTATATAAAGTCTGTAATGCCTACACAAGAAGCAACAGTCCTTCATATGCCCCTTATTGGCATCACCTTGACCACAACATCATCGGCCAATACACAGTGATTCGGACCCGATGGTATCTCCCCCTTATGTGGCCGCACTAGCACCATCACACAGTTCTGGACTTGCTATAGTTGAAGGCCCACTGGCTTGAATGTAGTTTCCCTCCTGATCTCCAACTCAATAGTGACCAGGACCTGCCCCCATCTGTTTCACTATGATGCTTCTGCAATGACAGGAGAAAGGGGGCATGAATCAGACATCATACACTGTATGCCACCGCACTGCAGAAACAAAATTTAGTTATAAAATATTTTCTTGTAATTTTATTATTTTGCATTATTGTATAGCTACTATTTTATATCCTTAATAAATGATTATGTATTAATTAGAATAATTGGGAGGTCATACTAAGACATCTGGTTATCATTCTTGTCTACATGAGCTCTACAAGCAAGAAAAAAAACTGCTTACATGAACTCTAAAAAAAGGGAAGATGCCTGCCTAAGTGAGACTTTGGAAAAAAAATGGTCTAGTCTTAAAACTCTCCATTTAAACTAAGGACTACCCTAAAAACTGTCCGCTGTAAGCTGTGACATTATCTTCTGGATATCTGCTTGCAGTAGGGTTATCAAAACAAGGACTAGAGAGGTTCCTATGGTAACCACGTGCCAAGATGTCACTTTTTATTGAAATTAATGAGGGTGTTACAGCTTGGTACAACAGTTATCTTTAAGAAAAAAACTAAAGTACATTTCCATTTGGTTTAAAATATCTAGAACTTTGTTTATTACTAAATAGAAATCTTAACATGCTACCAGCACAAAATTACATCAGCTGATAGAAGTTTTGTTGATCTATTAAGTGACTAAGTTTTATGACTGCAGCAACAAGCCTTGTTATTTACAAAAAAATAATTTTATGCAGAAACTATAAGAGTTAAATAAGGTTGTTGGATCTAAATTGAAACCGATTTCATGACAAATCCAGAAATATGATTTTTGGATGAGTACATGCTGACAGAAAAGTATCACACCATCTAAAAGAAGTACAAAAAACAAAGTTAACAGCTTAATTGATGCACTGTATTAAGCTTAATTGATGCACTGTATTAAGATAACAAAGACCCAGTTGCCTACAATTGAATTCCATGATTTTAAGAACTTGTCTAAAAGGTTTTCTGAACAAAAGTTACTTTATTCTTAAAGCCTAGGACATGGGAAACAGAAGCATTATTTTGTTTTTAAAAGACCTTACTCAGAATTAAAATTGTAGTCCTTATTATGTTGGCTTGTGCACATGCGCAAGCAACATCTTGCGACAGTGTTGGTCTTGAAGTAGCGGCTGCTGTTAGGCGAATGCAGAACGCGCATCGGTAGGTGCATCCCTCATTCCACAATCAGCCTGCGTGCGCCACGCCACACCATGCATTCATATCGGGAGGAGCACATCAAAGCAAAGGTCCGCTGCAATCCGAGCAAAGCTCATCATACATAGCGGTCCTTTGCTGCCGTGCTCTCATGCCATTATAGCCATGATCGACAGCGGGCAACCACCTCACGCTTCCCGACATCGGGGTGCCCAATCCCCTTCGGCAACCCCATGTTTGTGTGCCGACAGAGGGCCCACCCCGTCGGCATCCCCCACAAATGTGGAATGCCGGTGGGAGCCCAATCCCCTCTCGCACCCCACTTTGTTTGCCGCCGACGGGGATCCTCCCCTGTCAGCATCACCCCGACAGGGAGCCACTCCCGTCAGCATCACCCCCAACTGTTGAATGCCGGGGGTGCCCAATCCCCTCGGCTCGCTCCCTCTTTCTTTGTTTGCCGGTGGAGGTGTCCAACTGCACGGGCTACTGACACCCCCCACAAACCCACTTAGGTGGCATGCTGGGAGCCCACCCCAGCTTGCCAAGTGCCCTGTAATGTGAAAACTGTCCTGACGGGTTTTCCTTTTTTTTCACCTGGAAAGCGAAGACTGTCCCTCATAGTCTAGATGCCCCTCACCACTCCACCCACTGCGCGCACCCTGCCTTCCCTCACCCACCCTCACCCCATACTTACCTCCGGACTCTGGCGCGATGATCTTCTGTGCTCCGGGAACACATCTGCACTCTTCAAAGCCGACCGTGAACTGAGGAAATGCCGGTAAGCTGTATAATGCAATGAATAGGGTTTTTTCAACTTTGCTGTATATCTCAGGCATTTCTTGGAATTTTGGCACCACATTTTCAACATGGGGTTTTTGGGGCCCCTCCTCATGAATTCTGTCACTGTCATGGCGTTAATCAGCCTCGGAAGGTGATTTCTCAGTCACTGCGCGAAATCACCTTTCAGGACCCATTAAAGAAATGACAGTGCCAGTGTTCATGAGGTGGCCTCTCAAAAAGCCTGTGTTACAAATCTGGTGGAAAAAATCCAACAAATGCCTGTTTTATGAGCGTGCGTTGTGCAGTTGCTACGCAGGCTCGTAACTTCACGAATTCGCAATATTTTAACGCCGTATTTTCAGCATTGGCATTTTTGTGCACCTCCTTGTGAACAGTACAGCTGTCATTTTCCACATCCTTCCCGAAATGTGTTTCCGCATTTCCGGCGCACAATTGCGCAGTCGCTGTGGGAAATCAGTGTTTGGGCCAGATTATGAAAATGACAGTGATGCCTATGTTGAAAATTTGGAGCTGATATTCCATAAAATGACTGTGTTGAGAGCGTGCATTGGCAGATTGCACGCATGCTCCTACCGTCATGCATTTGTGATGTTTTCACTCTGGATTTTCACCATTGCCATTTTTACACACCTCTTGATGAACAGTACAGCTGTCACTTCACATATCCTGCCCAAAATGTGTTTCCACACTTCCGGCGCAGAATAGCGTGGTCGCTGTGAGAAATCACTTCTTGGGACACTTTGAGGAAATGACAGCGACACTGTACATGAGCAGAGGTGCTAAAATGCCTATGTTGAAAATTTTGTGCCGAACGCACACAAACTGGCAGTGCTGCAAGCGTGCCTTGCATATTTCCCACGCACCCTTGCAACTCCACAAATTCTGTATATTTGTATGCCACATTTTCAGCACTGGCATTTAATTACACCTCCTTATGAACTGTGCAGCTGTCATTTTTCACATCCTGCCCAGCATGTTTTCCCACACTGCACTAACAAGCACCCACAGGGACACCTAATGCCTCCTCTCTGCGGGGGTGGGTTGGCATCAGTTCAGTACTTGACTGCCACTCCTATGCTGCATCTCTCTAACTCCTGCACTGCCAATGGCAGCAAGACAACATTCAGCATTGACAAATGCTTGTTAACTTATGTCACAAAATGTTTGTCTCACAGACCTGGAAGATGTCTCAAAAGACTGCCTTTAATGAGCTGAATTTAAAAGTGTTTATATAAAAACTGTACGTTTATGCATCCATAAGTAAACTTTAGGCTTGAGACTGTACTTTCTAAGCAAGGAGCGGAAGCTCTGAAAGAAAAAAAAAACTAACCATTCTCCTCATTTGCAAAGACCAGTCAAAACTGGTGCAATGATGACCTAGCAAGGCGATGTCACTATGGACCAGAGATAATAAAAGACAGCTCCCAAGATGGGCAGGACAGTCTGTTTCCAACTAAGATCCTAGACGAATCTGTTGCTGGTGTTATGGAAATTTGTTGTTGTTGTCTTACTGTTTGAAGTTCCCAGCAAAACCAAAACAAAGAACTTGAGATGCCCATTGATGTCTAAACCAGGAGAAACAAGCTTCCACTGCTGCATTGATGCCACAGGAGTCTAGAATTCAGGGTTCAAGTGCATGAGCAGTTAAAAGAACAGAAGCTACAATAAGGTCCAGCCAATACAATACTTTTTATCATCCAAGATGAGAAGAACTCATCAAGATTTAAAAGTTAAAAGCAAAAGACCAAGCCTCTTCATAAAACCAGATGCCTAAGGTATTACTTTAATTAATTTTATAATATTCTAAATTGGCTTAGCTGGGGAGGTGGCATGGTAAACTTAACTTTTTAAATACAAAATCTCAAGTATATGGTTAAGATTATGCTTATTCTAAGGAGATATGAACATTTTTTGCATGCTATAAAGTATTAAAATAAGTTTTATACAAAATGTAATCCAAGACACTAATGTAAAGAGTTTTCAAGTTCTTATGCAGTTTTCTCCCAGTGTAGCACCGCTCCCTGAATCAACTCTGACTCAGGGTTGATAATCCTAAAGTCTGAGGGGTGTGGGGGACAGAGCCACCTGCATAGGTGGTTTGGTAGCAAAGCCCCCCCCAAAAAGACAGTTTATCTGACAGACTTATGCCAACCACAATTTGTGGTCAACATAAATACATCACTGTAACATCGGTCGACAACATTCTTCTTGAACCGGCGTCATAGACCCTGTTACATGTGGGTGTAACAGAAAAGTTTTTCAAAGTATCTAAAACATAAAAAGGGCCCTCCTGAGGCAGAGCACACAGAAGAGGGCTTAGTAATCTTTGTCCTTACCAAGGCACCACTGCCACATGCTCTGTGGACTGCCATCCCCATGCATTTATAGACACAGTTGCTTCCAGCAGCTGCACATATCCCAGTAGTGACACACCCTCCATGGCCATGAAAAGAGCATGGCAGGATGGGTGAGCCACTGAATGTGCTGGGGGTAGATGGCATGGTACCGAACCACAGGCCTGACTTGCACATTTTCCAGTGACACCATGACCCTGCCATGGAAATGTGTCCTGGGTATCTGAAGAATGTCCTCTTCTTTGAGGACAAGCTGCAGCTCAGCTACACAGGTAAGAGTGCATGTACAGACTCTGAGTTGACTCCATAACACTGATAGGCCTGATAGGCCTACAATGCATTGGCCACTTCAGGTTTAACATTACTACCATGGAGGAACTGTACCAGCTGTTGGGCCCCCACATGAGGATACACACAGTAAGGAGCCATGCCCTGGATATGCATATATGTCTACTAACTACAAAGGCATACTATGGTACAGGGGCATTCCAAAGGATCATTGGAAGTATGACTGGTATAAGCCAATCAACTCTAACCAGATGCACGAAATAAGCCACAGATGCCATCTTCCAGAACTGTAAGACTATCTGTGGTTACCAGGATAGAGGCTGCACAGAGGGAGACACAGAAGACCATCTACCATGTTGCATCTTCCCTAATGCCAGTGATGCCCTAGTAATCCATGTAGCCCTCATGGCACCATCACACAATGAGGAGATATACTGCAGTGGGAAGGTGTTCCCCAGCATGAATATATAGGTTCCTTGTGATGTAGGAGAGAAGATAATATATGTGTGCACCATGTTCCCAGGGTTGACCCATTACTCATACATCATGGAATGGTCCCACCTTGTCTCTCACTTGCATGCTGTAATGAAGGACCAAGGCTGGCTGATTGGTAGGTACATGTGGTGGTGGTGCACATATGACACAGGGTGTGTTGCACTAGTTACAAATAATGTTAAGATTGTTTCTACCCCCCCTCCACACACACACACACACACACACACACACACACACACGTACGTGATAGCAGGAACCCACAGAGGATCTAACTCATGATCTCATTCCTGAAAAAGCTAAATAAACTAAAAATAAATGAATATGTCTATGGATAGTTCTGGGTGCCATGAGCCCATTGTGCCCGGTGCATGTGTGGTGTTTGTATGTGTCCCCCTGTGAGCCCATATATTGTGTGCATTTGTGTAGGCTGTGAATGCTGTTACATTACTCTAACTTTGCTTGCACCATCTCTTGCTGAGGTGCTTATCTCCTAGTGTACACTCCCACCATTATGTTGTCACTGCCTCACTGTCCCAGTTGCCCCATACTGCTGCTATTCCACTTGTATTCCTCCACCTGCTCCTGGCTATGTGCAGCTGTGCTACCACTACACCCATCCACTCCGTGTGGGGACATAATGTTCATGCCCATGTCTGAGCAGTGAGGTGTCTGTCCAGCACCTGCATAAGGCACTCAAAGCACCAATCTATGGCCATTTTGTGTTTTGACACATTGGTGTATATTCTGACCACTGCAGCAGGCAGTATGTGAAATTCATGCAATATGTCCCTGGATGCTTGGAGCCACAGCCACTCCAACACCCACATCTCTGGATAGTACATGTGTAGGCTATGGCATCCAGTGGGTCTGTGCATAGGTTAATATCAAGAGTGCTCATCTAAGGGGTCAGTGTCATCATGGTGTGCCTGTGCATGTATGCTTTCTGAACCTGTAGACTTGTGGCTATTGTGGATGTGTGCCTTTCATAGTTGGGTAACAGTAGATAGGTTCAGGTTTGTTTTGGGTAGAATGCTCCTGTGCTAGTGGCTGCCATCAATGTGCGCACTGTGTTGGTGTTGTAACCTCCCATGCTGGACATCTCTACCAGCATGGTCCCATCGGTGGTGCCATCTGTAACTGTGGGCAAAATGACAGCCAGTCATGCTGCATAGGGCACATTAACATAGGGGGATGCATACCCTCTCTGCTGTGGTCCTCAAGTACCACTGAGGCATCCTCCACCAGCTAGAGGTGTGCGAAATCTGCGAAATTCACTCCATGATTTAATTTGTGCATTTCACAGAATTCGTAGCCATTAATTTCGCAGTATTGCTATGGAGCATGAAATTTTGCCCGCAAATTTTGCACTCTGCCTGTGAAATTCATGCTTCGTGTTAGAAAAGGGTGAATTTCACTGAAAATGTCATGCAAATCATGTGAATCACAGTTTTGAAGTGTTCCAAAAACTCTGCAAATTCTGCAAAGTGCAAATTTTTGGCAATTTGCGTGCACTTCACAGGCGAAATTTAACTTCGCAACACCTCTACCACCAGCACAGCTTTCCCTCGATCCCACCATTCTTGGCTGTTGTGCTTTCTTTTTCTTCTGCCACAGTTCTGTTATATGTGGGGGTTATGGCATGGCATTAGCATTCTGTCATCTATCACTGAAGTATCAATAGCTACATATATTTTATGCTCAACCTTGACTGTGTCAATGCCTCAATGGCCAAGTCAGTTAAGGTGAAGGATACGACAGGGAGGTAGCATAGTGTAGTGGATGAGAGCACTGAGCTGCAAACCTGGAGAACTGGGATGAATCCCACAGCCACCACTTGCATACTGTGTGACCATGAGCAAGTCATTTAACTTCCGTGTGTTCCCAGGATGCACCTGGAAATGAGCCTTGGCTTAGTGTGTCTTTCATATCAAAAAACTGTAAAATGAAAACATTAAAAAAAAATTCTCAGTGGAGGCCACCTTTGATGTATTGTCCAGTCTACCCCCATGGCCAGTTGTGAATGTTGATGGATGGCAGGCTTCTGTTTTGTGGCCAACTGGAGATTGTGCCACTTGTGTTTTATAGCTGCTACCATTTGGAGAGTGCTGCCAGTGGCACTGACAGCCTGCTATATCCCCTCCCAGCGTAGCTGTTTCTGTGCCAATTGTCCCCAAAGGGCACCAGCGTCAAACAGTACACTGTAGTGTTTCTGCACCTCCATGGCTACTATGCCACTTTCCTCTGCCATGAAGTTCGGTGTCCATGGCTTCCAGCATCCCTCTGTGCTATGTGTGCTCCTAGACTCTTCCTTTTCATTGTCCAGTGTACCAAGGGGGCTGTCTCCAGTCTGCCTTCTGGGACTGTCCTATATCCACTCTCTGCCACTGTTTACATTCTTCCAGTATCCACAATGCACAGGCTTACACACAGGGCTGTTGTGTATGACCCACATTGCATATGGTGGGGTCAAGGGGTGCTACCACGGCAGTTACTTGTGAGTGCAGGTACATCACCAACTCTATGTGCAGCAATGCACACACACTTATGCTTGGGGCACCACAGCACAGCACAGCAGTACTGTGGATGCCTACCAGTGCACTGAACATATACTGTATGCAGTTCTGCATAGCACTTACGAACCTTGCCTATGTTGGTGTTCTTTGTGGATCAGGCCCTTAAATATGATCAAGGGCTAGGTTACCTTCCATTAATCTAACTCTGGCGGGTGTCATGAGACATGATACATAGTATTTTATGTTCCCAAAGTTAGAATATTAAAGGAAAACCAATACTCGGAGTGCCTGAAAGCTATAGTAATATAAAACTAAAATGTTTTTGTTTTTAAACTGTTTTAATCACTAAAGTTCTCATTCTTTTATTGGTTATTAACGTTTTCAGTTATTAACATAGCACTCTTAGAATGCTGTCAGCCAATCAGAAGTCTCTATTTCCGATCACTGTTTCATTATATGGAAGAGAATGAAGAAGACATTAAATTGCATTCCTATCTGAGTAACATAGAAACAGAATTTGTTGGCAGATAAGGACGACTTTGCCCACCTAGTCTGCCCATTTTTCCCTGCCTACAGTATCTCTATAGACCCTGTCTGATCTCCAGTTCTCTCTCTTCCCCCATTTCTTTCCACTAAGACTTCCTTATACCTCTCCCATGCGTTCTTGAACCTCACCATTGTTTTCACCTCAGACACATTGGCTAGTAGGCTGTTGTAGAAATCCACCATTCTTGTTTTGAAGTACTTCCTCACATCTATCCTGAATCTAACCCCTACATCTTCATAGCATGATCCCTCCTTTTTGCGTACCTTTTTTTCTGAAAAATACTTTCCTCCTGCACCTTTCTTACCCCCCCTAAGGTATTTAGGTGTCTCTATCATGTTCCCCCTCCTCATTTCCAGGATGTACATACTGAGTTCCTTTAATCTCTTCTTGTATGGCTTTTGATGTAGACCCAACACTATTTTACTTGTCCTCCTCTGGACTGCCTCCACTCTGTCTATGTCCATCCAGATATGCAGTCTCCAGACCTGTATGCAGTATTCTAGGTGAGGTCCTACAGGCAATCTATGCAGAAGCAGAACCACCTCCCTCCTTCTGCTGATACTACCTCTCCCTATGCACCACAGTATCACACCAATTCTCCAACTACTTTGCCACACTGCTGGTCTTCTTTAGGTCATCAGAGAGAGTTACCCCCATGTCTCTCTCTCCTGCTTGTTGATCATTAATAACACCCCTCATTATGTACTCTGCCCCTGGGTTTCTGTGCCCAAAGTGCATTACTGTTCACTTTTTCACACTGAAATCCAAATGCCACAACCTTGCCCACTCCTCAGGTTTTCTCATGTTTCTGCTAATTCTTTCCACCTGCCTCGGAGTCTCTACCCTACAGCAGATTTTGGTGTCATCTGCAAAGAGGCAGACCTTCCCCTACAGCTCATCTACAATGTCATTTATAAAGACATAAAAGATAACCAGTCCCAGCACTGAAAAATGAGGCACATTGCTGGTCACTCTCCCCTCCTTGAAGTGAAATCTGTTTACCACCACCCTATGTCACCCATCCTCTAACCAATTTCTTATCCAGTTTACCACTTTTGGACCCACTACTAAGCTACCCAGCTTGCTTAATAGTTTCCTATGTGAAACAGTGTTGAATGTCTTACTGAAATATAGGTGGGCTACATCTATCGCTCCACGCTGATCTAATTCATTGGTCACCCCATCAAAGAAATCTATCAGATTTGTTTGACATGATCTCACACCCATCCATGCTGTCCTGGGTCTTGTAACCCATTAGATTCAATATAGTCCACAATACTCTCCTTTAGCAGCAATTCCATTAACTTCTCCGCCAATGATGTCAGGCTAACTGGCCTATAATTGATTCCAAACATAGTATCACTCCTAGAAAACAACAAAACAAAATGAAGGTTATCTCAAAATAAGTGAAAACATATTAATGCTTAAGAATGTAATAGCAAAAGTGACACAAACTTACACAGCTCGAGTAGCTGCCTAATAGACATAGAGTAAGTCACGTATGTGTATTATGCAGCTACTCGAGCAGTATAAATCTGTATCACTTTTGCTATTGCATTTTTAAGCATCAAGTATTGAAAAGTTGTTTACTTATTTCAAATGAGCCCTCATTTTGTTTTGTTGTTTTCCATGTGTACTGCTTTGTTTGGAGTAAGTTGTGTAGTTTGGGGCTGGCTGCCCATTTTGTAGCACAGGCTTGAATCAGTGGGTATAGCCCTGCAAACCTCTTGCTATGAGAAAATGACTCCTGCATTCCTTCTGACTGAACAACATGTTGGAGTTACAACACAGTCTCCCCATCTCTGAAGCACTCTGCTCACTGTGTCTATAGGCAGCTGCACTGCAATATTTTTATTTTCAGTGGTCACAGTGAAACACAGCATACTCTGCCATGTCAAAGATGGTCATCAAACTGTGTTGCGCAAGTGCGACTACTTGCGCATGCACAGTAGTGCTCGGCAGCCATCTTGGTCATGGTGGAGTGTACAGTGTTTCACAGTGACCACTGGAAAAACTGTTTAAATTATAATTATCCCCCCATCTGATGCTCTTTCTCAGCACCCCCGCCAAGAAGCATATGAGCAACACTGGGGGTGCCCAATCTCCCAGTGTCGGGAAACATACGAGTGACACTGTGGGTGCCCAGTCCCCCAGTGTCTCAATCAAGCATCCTCGTTTGTTTTAATTATTTATTTTTGTTAAAGATAGCCCCCCCACCTGACCTTCCCTCTCAGCACCCACCACCACACTACCCCCAAAGAAACATAATAGTTACTCTAGGGGTACCTAATCCCCAGTGCAGAATTCCCCCTTTTTTTTTTAAACTCTGAAAAGAAAATTGTCCATCAATGTCTTTTGTGGCTGTTAGACTCCCCCTACCTGACCCTTCCACTCAGCACCCACACCTCCCAAACCCTTACTTACCAACTGGGAGTCCAACGCCGTAATTCTCTCTGGACCGCAGACACATCTTCACTCTTCAAAGCTGGACAATGAACTGAAGAAACAGCTATGTGGTTCAATGTATTTCAATGGTGTTTTGAACTTAGCATAAAAACATAGAATTTGACGGCAGATAAGGACCGCTTGGCCCACCCAGTCTGCCCATTTCCCTACGTACTGGATAAGCTGCAGATCCTAGTTAACCAGCAGCCTACTTCTTCCTACCCCCAACCCCTAGAATGGCCTTATGACTGTCCCATGCATGCTTGAATTCCACCACTGATTTTGACTTCACAACCTCCTCCAGAAGCCCATTCCATGCATCCACAACCCTCTCTGTGAAAAAAATACTTCCTTAAATTACCTCTGAGCCGCTCCCCCTCTATCTTCAAATTGTGCCCTCTTGTTCTTGCACACCTCTTTTTTTGAAAGATGCTACCCTCTTGGACTTTGTTGATTCCCTTGAGGTACTTGAACATTTCTATTATGTCCTCCTCTCTCTCCTTTCCTCGTGGCTATACATATTAAGCTCCCTTCGTCTCTCTTCATATGTCTTCCGGTGCAGACCCTGCACCATTTTAGTTGCCCTCCTCTGGACAGCTTCCATCCTGCCAATGTCTTTGCGGAGATTGGTTCTCCAGAACTGCACACAGTACTCCAGATGGGGTCTCACTAGCTGTCTGTACAAAGGGATAATAACTTCCTGTTTTTTACCGGTGATGCCTCTCCCTATGCATCCCAGTATCCCCCCAGCCCTCCTTGCTGCCCTCTCACATTGCTTGCCCACCTTTAGGTCATCTGATATGACTACCCCCAGGTCCCTTTCCATTTTTGTTGTTGTTAGTATCTCACCCCCCATTGTGTACTCTTCCCCTGGGTTTTTGTTTCCCAGGTGCATTACCTTGCACTTCTTAGCATTGAATCTAAGCTGCCATACATTTGACCATTCCTCTAACCTTGCCAAGTCCCTTCTCATCCTTTCCACCCCACCCTGTGCATCAACTCTGTTGCAGATCTTTGTGTCATCTGCAAGAGACATATTTTCCTTCCAGTCCTTCTGCAATGTCACTTATAAAGACATTGAGACCAGTCCTAATACTGAAGCCTGCGGTACCCCACTAGTAACCCTCCTTTCTTCTGAGTGGACTCCATTTACTATTACTCTCTGTGTCCTATTCTTCAGCCAATTCTTTACCTAGGCTGTCATCTTGGGACCCACTCCCAGGCTGGCTAACTTGTATATTAATCTTTTGCATCGTTAGCAGCATAACTTAGGCATTTTTACATATTTTTGACCCAAATTTTCAACATGCCTTTTTTAGGACCCCACCTCATGAACAATTGCACTTAGGTTTGGCAAATCTGTCCCAAAAGGTGATTTTGCAGTCCCTCTGTGAAATCACCTTTCAGGCAGGAACTAAAAATTGTCTCTGCTCTTGTTCATGAGGTGGAGTCATAAAAAGGCTATGTTGAAAATGAGTTGTAAAAATATTAAAAATACAACAACGTTATGAGCCTATGTTAAATTTAGCAAATGCAGGCTAGTAACTTCAGTAATTTTCAATATTTTTACCCCAGATTTACAACATAGCCATATCTTTACAGCACCTCATGAATGTGACAGCTGTCATTTTTCAAATCCTGGCCAAAATGTTTTCTTTTCACATCCCAAAAGGTGATTTTGCAGCCCCTGTGAGAAATCACCTTTTGTGCATGAGTTGAAAAGTTTCTCTGCCCTTGTTCATGAGGTGGGGTCATGAGAAGGCTATGCTGAAAATCTGGTGTAAAAATATTAAAAAACAACAAAGTCATGGGCCTTCATTGAATTGTGTGAACGCAACCTCGTAACCTGGGTAATTTTCAATATTTTTATCACAAATTTAAAACATAGCCATTTCTTTACAGCACCTCATGAATGTGACAGTTGTCATTTTTCAACTATGGCCCAAAATGTGTTTCTTTGTCCTGAAAGTTGATTTTGCAGTCTCTGCATGAATTATCATTCATGCAGGAGTTGAACATTTGCTCTGCCCTTCTTCATGAGACAGGGTCATAACAAGGCTATGTTGAAAATTCGGTGTGCAGAAATTACAAAACAAAAAAATTATAAGCCTACGTTACATTTTGCTAATGCAGGCTTGTAAGTTTGCTAAGTTTCAATATTTTTACCCCAAATTCCTCACATACAGACCTATTGGCTCTGGCCAGAATTTGTTAAACCTTACAGTTCCTACCCTGGTCATCTTCTTTTCGCTTACATACCTAAATATAATGTCTTGTCCCTTTTTGTCACCTCTTGGGTGAGGCTGTCTTCAGTTTATACCTTCACACTCCTTACTGCTTTTCCTGCTTCTTTCTGTTTCTCCTTACTGCCTTCCCTGCTTTGCTCTGTTTCCCCTGCTAACACCTCCCTATCCCCCACCCTCTGCATCACCTTATATTTTCTGAATGCCACCCTTTTAGCCTTTACCTTTTCAGCCACACTTTTCAAGAACCATAGTGGTCTCCTTTTCCTCTTACTGTACCTTTACTCACTTGTTTGACACACAGGTTTGTTGCCTTCACTGTGCTCCCTTTTAGCTTTGCCCACTGTTCCTCCATACCACATGGATCATCCCTCCCTGCCAGATCATCCAGCAAGCATTCACCCACCTTTAGAAAATCTGTCCTCATGAAGTCCAGGACCCTCACCCTTGAGTCATTCAATTGCACAGCTATTCTTATATTGAATCACACTGTATGGTGACCACTGATTCCCAGGTGGCTTTTCACCTTTATGTCTGCCAGACTGTCCCTGTTAGGGAGTACCAGTTATAGTACTGCCCCATCATGAGTGGGTTATCTGACTAGTTGCTTGAGGAACACCCAACACCCCCTGAAGAGATTCCAGGATGTCCCTGCTTCTAGTTGAAGCCACAGCTGGGAGGCTCCAATCTATATCTGGCAGTCCCCCATTTGTTGCATCTTCCCTTTTTCTGCCATCTTTCCCATGGCTTTCATCAGTATCTTATCTAACACCTCTCCCCATGCTGGAGGACTGGAGATCACACCAGTATGAACACTGGCTCCATTTCCTTTCTAAAGGGTAATCTACAGTACCTCTGCCCGCCCCCCCATATTCACTGTACCTCTTTTGCTTTTATGCTTTCCATCATATAAAGCACAACACACCCTTCTTTTCTTCCCATCCTGTCCCTCCTGAACAGAATATAGCCAGGCATGGCCATGTCCCACTTATGGTTTTCAGTGCACCATGACTTCAGTAATGGTCACAGTATCCAGGTCAACCTCTGACATGATGGCCTCTGTCACCAGAATCTTATTTCCTAGACTTCTAGCATTTACACATATGGATTTCAGATTGTGTTACCTTACTGATTATTTCCCATCTTTCTTTTGGCCCCTTTCCTCTTCCGTTTTACTGCTCCTGTTTCCATTACCCTTCATTGCTACCACCCTGCTTTCTTTATTAATTTGCACCCAGAGGTACTTCTCTCCCCTCACGTTCTCTCTGCTTCCTACTTTAGCCTGTTGGAGGGAAGTTACTAACTCCTTGATTTCTTCCACTACCTCAACTAGTTTAAATGTTCATTGAAGTAACATTTAAACCATTCACTAAAGACTGTGGTTCCCTTCCCAGAATGAAGCAGGCCATCATCCATGGAAAGGCCCTTATCCCTCCAGGTTGAACCCCAATCCCCAATGTAGATTGTGTCCTCCTTTCTGCACCTTTCCTTCACCCATGAGTTGAAGGTCCTGTTGCAGTGATCCCTCTTCTACCTATGTCTTAGACAGGCAGCACCCCTGCAAAAGTTGCTGAACATGCTATCTGTCTAAGATCTCTTCCCCAGCCCCATGAACTCCCCCTGCACCATCCCAGCCCTTTTTTGTCTTTAGCCAGGGCATTAATCAGCAGGTGGACAATGACATCCATTCCTTCTAGCTGCTCTAGTGATCCTCAGAATCCACAACCCATCCCTCACAGCCATGGTGACTTGTAGGCACCTAATCTCCCTTTCACTTCATTTTTTTATTCCCAGATCTATCCACCTCATAGTTGAGTCACCCACTGGAAGTTGCTTCCCTGCATCTAAGTTCCTCTACCACCCTTCTTGGGGTCTCCACTATGGAGGACCCCCATATCCTCTCTTGTCCTGACCACAGATGCCTCTTTCCAACAATCGTGCTCCACCAGAGCAGTGCAGGAATTATGTAGTAGCACTGGTTGAGGAATGTGCCTCTGACCCTTCAAACGCACCCTTCCAGGGCCCACCATGGTCCAGCTGTTCCCCAATCTAGGCACTTTCTGAGGTAACAGTGTCAGACTTGGTGGCATGCAACAAAGAACACAGCACTCAGAACCCAGAAGTAGACAGCTAATTCCATATTCAATTTCCAATGAAATATGTTATTTTTTCACAAAATTAGCCAACAAACATGATATAGGTAGGTAGGTAAATTTTATTTTTATACAGGTAATACATGTCATTTGGACATAATCCAGTTTACAAGACAGACCTGTGAAAATTCCTATATAAGTACATACAAATAAGTTCCATCTTTAAGTACATACTGTATAAATACAAACAACACAGTATACCAATATAAATACAGACAACACAGTATACCTAGAACACCTTCAGATGACTAAATTATAAAAGAGATCTTATCTAATTCCCAGTAGTCTAGTGGGTCTGATCTGTATTATATTTGTTGGCTAAATGTTTGGAAAAATAAAGTATTTCATTTGAAATTGAATGAGGAGTTAGTCATCTACGTCTGGGTTCTGGGCGCTCTGTTCTTTGTTGTATATGTTCACTAAGAGACTGGGCAGGGTCATTTCAGTAGTGTTCCCATAAACATTTGCTGTGCACTGTGAATTCTTTGTAGACTTCAGGCTTGGTGGCCCTTTGGAGGGGTAAGAGGTTGGCTGCATCCTCAGCCTCGAGTCTAGCAACCTCCTCCCTCAACCCAGACAGGTGCATGCAGACGGAGCAACACCGCAGTCTGCAGAAGGCTCTCTAACAACTGCTGCCCCACAGCCATTCCACTGCATTAATTCCAGAATTCACAATCCCTACACTTCCCTGTGATGTTTAGAAATTCTTATGTACCTCTACTCCTGATAGGGTATGGCTCTACAATGCCGGTTAAACAAATACTTTGTTGACTGACATTACATCGATGGATTTATGTAGACTGCAATTGCGGTCGGAATAAATCCATCCAAGATCACTATGTTTTCTTAGGGGTACTTAAGATAATCAACTCTGAGTCAGAGTTGATTCAGGAAGGGGGTGCAAGACCCCAAGAAAGCAGTGATGGGGTTCCGCGGTGACAGTTCAGAGACCCATCACTGTGTTGCTGTACTGTCGTTCATGGCAGAGGTGTCGATGTTCAATCGGCATATGATAGGATATTACTAGTTCCCCCCTTTTGTTTTTCATTATCCCTCTGTACACCTACCCTAGATAGAGTGTTGCTCCTACTCCTGATTTTGGCCTACCCTTTATCTTCCACCTATCCCTTATGCACCTTTACCACTGATAGGGTGTTTCTAGTTTTTCCCTACTGTTGTCTGTTAGTCCTCTTGAACACCTACCCTAGAAAAGTTGCTTTAATCCCTAGATAGGAAGGAAAAAACACAATCTGAACTCCTACCCTTAGGAGGGTGTTGCTACTATTACCTGTTTAGGCCTACCTTTTAGCCATTACCTTTATGATTTCAATACACATAACACTTAAAGTAAGAATGCAGTGTGGGCAAGGGTGGCGTGCCAGGGGTGCAGCATCTCTTGCTTACTGTGGCCCCATGATGTTCCCAAAGTGTGTTGCCCTTAAGCTCGGCCCATCAGCTGAAGGACTGCAGTGGAGGACCATTAGGCTGAAACCCTGAAATATAGTAATCAAGCTCCACCCATGCAAGTCCAAAAATGATCATGACTGGAGCTCAAAGGAGGGGAGAGAGAGTAGAAAGCCCAAATCAGGAAGACTGCTGCAGTTAACCAAAGCAGACTCAGGACAGTGATATTTTTTATGCCCTGTTAGTCCAGCTCTGGATAGAGATCCCATGTCCCAACTCATACTGTTGCTCTGGTGATGCTGCTGATGTGTGGCTTTCAAATGCTGTTTGGTTCATTGTTAACCATACCCACACAAGTACAAAAATGCTCCTGACTGGAGCTCACAGGATGGGAGGAAGGAGAAAGCCCAGAGTCACGAAGCCTGCTGCAGTTTACAAGCACAGGCTCAGGACAATGATTGTATATGCCTGTTGCTAGTCCAGCTCTAGATAGAGCTCCTAAGTCCCAACTCACACTGTTGCTCCGGTGTTGCTACTAATGTGCGGCTTTCAAATGCCACTCAGTTCTTTGTTAACTCAATTCACACAAGTCCAAAAACACTCCTGATTGGAGCTCACAGTAGCCTGCTGCAGTTGTGCAGCACTGGATTGGGACAGTGAATTTATATGTCCTTGCTGTAAGTCCATTTCTGGATAGTAGAGATCCCAAGTCCTTACTCACACTGTTGCTCTAGTGATGGTGATGGTGCTAATGAATGGCTTTCAAATGTAACTCAGTTCTTTGTTAGTACCACCCACACAAGACTAAAAAACACTCCCAAATGGAACTTACAGGAAAGGAGGGAGGAGAAAGCCAAGAGTCAAGAAATCTGCTGCAGTTGACCAGCACTGGCTGGAGATTCTAAGCTAATATGCTCCTGTTGTTAGTTCCACTGTGGATAGAGCTCCCAATTCACACTGTTGCTTGTTTGAGTAAATAGACAAATGTATTGGGTTTGCCCATACGATGTCCAAAAACAAGAACTTTGTTTGCCTACAAAACTGACTTACCTGCATTCATGTGATTTTTTCCAGTTAGGGTGCACTGTGACATGTCACAAAAGTAATGCTTCAGGAGACAGGGCAAGAAGAGACTCAAATGACTAGAAAGTGTAAATGAAATCCTCAGTAAACTAACTGAGGAACTCAGCTAACTGAGGTTTAGACATTTTTGAACCCTCATAATGAAGGTCAGCATCCTTTTACTGATACAGTATAAAACAGAAACATAGAAACACAGAATTTGACAGCAGATAAGGACCATTTGGCCCACATAGTCTGCCCATTTCCCTACCTGATGAATAAGCTGCAGATTCTAGTTAATCAACAACTTACTTCCTCCTACCCCCCACTAGAATTGCCTTATGCCTGTCCCATGCATTCTTGAATTCTCCCACTGTTCCTGACTCCACAACCTCCTCAGGAAGGCTGTTCAATGCATCCACAACCCTCTCTTTGAAACAATACTTTCTAACATTACCTCTGAGCCGTCCCCCCTCTACTTTCAAATTGTGCCCCCTTGTTCTTGCACATCTCTTCGTCTGAATGATACTGCATCCTTGTACTTTATTAATTCCCTTGAGATACTTGAAAGTTTCTATCATTTCCTCTCTCTTCCTGCTTTCCTCAAGGGTATAGATATTAAGCTGCTTTAGTGTCTCCTTGTATGTCTTCTGGTGCAGACCCTGCACCATTTTGGTTGCTCTCCTCTGAACAGCCTCCACTCTGTCTATGTCTTTGTGGAGATGGGGTCTCCAGAATTGCACGCGATACTCCAGATGGGGTCTCACTAACTGTCTGTACAGAGGGATAACAACTTCCTGTTTTCTACTGTTAATGCCTCTCCCTATACACCCCAGTATCCCCCCAGCCCTCCTTACAGCATTCTCACATTGCTGGCCCACCTTTAGGTCATCTGATATAATTACTCATATGTGTCTTTCAATATTTGTTGTTTTTATTAACTCACCACCCATTGTGTACTCTTCCCCTGGGTTTTTGTTTCCCAGATGCATTACCTTGCACTTCTTTGCATTGAATCTGAGCTGCCACAAATTTCCACAGATTTGACCATTCCTCCAACCTTACCAAGTTCCTTTTTATTCTTTCCACCCCCACCTTGTGTATCAACCCTGTTTCAGATCTTTGTGTCATCTGCAAAGAGACATGCCTTTCCTTCCAGGTGTTCTCCAATGTCACTTATAAAGACATTAAAGAGGACTGGTCCCAGTACTGAACCCTGCGGTACCCCATTAGTTACCCTCCTTTCTTCACTGTGAACTCAGTTTACTATTGCCCTTTGCGTCTTGTTGTCCAGCCAGTTTTTTATCCAGGCTACCACCTTGGGACCCACTCCAAGGCTGGCTAACTTGTATATTAATCTTTTGTGTGAGACTCTGTCAAATGCCTTGTTAAAATCTAGGTAGGCCATATCCACAGCCCTTCCCTGGTCTACTACTTTGGTCACCCAGTCAAAAAAATCTATTAGGTTAGTCTGACATGACCTTCCTGCTGTGAAACCATGTTGTCTTGGGTCCTGTGCCCCACTGACCTCCAGGTACTCAAACATTCTTTCCTTCAGAAGTGATTCCATCATTTTCCCTACCACTGAAGTCAAACTAACTGTTCTGTAGTTTTCTGCTTCTGCCCTTCTCCCACGTTTGTGAAGTGGAATCACATTTGCCCTCCTCCAGTCCTCAGGTACCACCCTATCCTCCCATGATTTGTCAAAGAGAGTAGTTAGTGGTGTTACTAGTTCTACCCTTAGTTCTTTTAGAATTCTTGAGTGAATACCATCAGGCTCCATTGCTTTGTCCACCCTCAGTTTTAAGAGTTCCTTTAAAACCCTTTCTTCTATGAATGGACTGGTATCAACCCCCCTATTCAGAGTTCCTCCCTTGTTTGGTTTAGGTACCTCTCCCTCCTCTTCCGTTGTGAATACTAAGCAGAAATATGTGTTCAGTATCCCTGCTTTTTCACTGTCACCCTCTGCCCACATTCCCTTCCCTTTATTAAATCTCTGTATCCCTCCCTTGGTCTTTCTTCACTCCCTAATGTATCTATAAAAGGCATTACCCCCCTTCTTAACAGAGTTGGCTATCTTTTCCTCAGTTTGTGCCTTTGCTATTCTGACTTCATTCCCTGCCTCCTTCTGCTTTAACTGATAAAGTTCTCTGTCCTGCTCCTTCTGTGTTTCCTTATATTTCCTGAATGCTATCCTTTCCTCCTTAACCATCCCTGCCACCTCTTTTGAGAACCATAGTGTTTTTTTCCTTCATTTTGTTTTGTTGATTTGCTTCACACAAAGGCTTTTTGCCTCTGCGATGGCTTTTGATTATTCCCCATTGTTCCTCCACCCCTCCTTCTTGCCCGTTTGCTAGTGCTTTTCTGAGGCACTCTCATTTTCCAAAAGTCAGCCTTCCTAAAGTCCAATACTCTTATTTTTGTATGGCTTGACTCTATGGTTGTGTTTATTGTGAACCACACTGTTTGGTGGTCACTTGTTCCCAGATGGCTACCCAAATCTAAATCTGAGGTCCTTTCTCCTTCCCCATTTGAGAGTACCAGGTCTAAGATTGCTCCCTCCTGAGTGGGTTCCAACACTAGCTGTCTGAGGCATGCCCCCTGTAAGGCATCAAGAATGACCCTGCTCTTGGATGTGCCTGCAGCAAAGGTACTCCAGTTAACATCTGGCATATTCAGGTCCCCCATCAACAATATCTCCCCTTTTTCTGCCATTTTAAGAATGCCTTCTATCATTTCCTTGTCCATTTCCTCCCCCTGAGATGGGGGTCTGTACACAACCCCCATGCAGATTGTAGTGCCATTTTCTGTCTCCAGGGTGACCCATAGTGACTCATCAACTTCCTGTTTACTCTTTAGTTCTGTTGCTTTAATCCCTTCCCTTATATAGAGAGCAACTCCTCCTCCTCTTTTACCCAGTGCAAACAGATAATCCACAATAATGCAAGGGGATGCAGGGAAACAAACAAGGCCACCATCTGTGATCCAGACTTGATCATATCAGTGGCAGCTTACGGGCAGTGCTTAGTAGTATCAAGCCCAGTTCCACCACATGAAGTATTTTCCCTCTATCATGTTCATGTGTTTTTGCAGGCATAACCTGCAAAAACATAGTAATATTATGCTATTATGTGATGGGGAAATAAAGATTTTGTGTAATGTGATCATGTCTCTTCATAAGCACATTTTGATAAAAAACGAACCACTGTTATTTGTTTTGTTTCTTTATGAGCCAAAAAATCTGAACTGTTTAAAAAGTGTGTTTATTTTTTTCAGACCCTCATATATTTTTGCATATCAGTTTACAAAACATGTTCTCACTGATAAATGTATACAGAATACATAATGGGTTTTATTGGAATAACACATTTATCTCCCCTACTGAGTGTTAAAAACCACAACTGATGAGTGTTGAAGCCACTACTCATGTAAGAAGATAAATGGATTATTCCGCTGCAACCCATTATGTATCTGGTATACTGTTGTTTTTATTACTGTTTTACCTTGTTGTACAGTAGCTTAAAACTGCTTCTTTGTCCATTGTAAATTCTTCTAGCTGACCCATTGTTCTCTATGCTCCATTTCTAGATTCAAGTGGAAATAAAATATTCTAAGTGTAAAAAATGCTCTAAGTGAAAATAAATATTTATAACATAATATGAAAATGAAATGATTTAGTTACCTAATTGATTCACCACTGATGTGATATATATATTGATATGAAAAACATCTGTAGATACATCTACAGTGTATGTATAGACCTAATCTATGGTGGCCTGACCCTAAGCTCTCAATAAAAAAAAAAGTTCCTAGCCATAACTGCTTCAAAGTTAGCCCTTTCTAAGTATAATCTCCTTTGTAAATGGCTAACTTTGGAATCATAATTACTTGCAACTTGATTTTGTTTTTTTTTTAAAGAAAGGCTAGAGTCAGTTTCATATATCTGTTCAATGATACAGTTTTCTTGAGTCAATACATGTTGATGCATATCAATGTAATAAATTGGTATAGAACAGGTATGCATTCACAGTAAATCAGTACATTGCAAGGGTATCTAAAGGAGTACCAAAATATACCTGACTCTGAACTCTCCACTTTCCTAAAGAATTAAGTTTCTAGCCTTACAGTTCAAAATATGGGCCTTTCTGAAAATAATTTCCAAAAAGAGCTGATTTGAAACAATAAATGTCAAGAAATCTAATTGATATACTATAGGAAAAGTCAATTTACAATATAGCCATTCATTGAAATGTGTTGATAGGGACTAGCCATATCAACGTGACTCCAAACATTATTTAAAAAAAAGCTTCTAGCACTAACAGTTCCAATGACATGTCCTTCTAAATATAATTTCTTTGAAAGCTTACTTTGGAACCATAAGTGACAGAAAATTCAAGTTGGAGTCATGTTGACTGGGCTGTATCATGTCGATACAGTTTCCTTGTTCCTATACACATTGATAAACATTGATTAGCATAGTCACATTTTTTAATTTAAAATGAGTCAGACACACTATAAATGTATTAATAAAGCATATGTTTAACTGCTCTGTAGAAGTGGATAACACGTGACATAATATTGGTTGCTGTATTGAAGATATAAATGGTAATCCATCAAAGAAAACCACAGCCTTTTCTAGTTTTGGACTGGCACCAGCTTAACCAGAATTTTTCCAGCATCTCCAACCACTGGGGTACATATGTTCTAAATAAGGGAGAAAGAGGGAGCCAAGAGGGTGCTTTCTCCTTCCTAAGAGGAAGAAAACATTGTTTTCTGGTGAGACATGGAAATACTAAAGGGGAATACTCATCCAAGCAGCACCACCCCTACAGTGATATGTGAGGCAGCTCCCAAAGTGTACTATAACTACAATTAGAGCTCTCTCAATGCTTCACTGTAAATCTAGTGATCCTCCAACTTCTACCTGACATAATTTGATAAATAAAGGCAGCTCATACAGCATCCAAGAACCTGACCCCCTGCTGATTCACTAGTGGGATCAGTCACAGGAGATTCAACTCGCATACTGTATTAGCCAACCCAGAGATTATAATGCTCTAAAAAGCTGGTCATCAGTTCCATGGTCTTCCTGAGGCTAAGAGCAGGTAGAACTACAATATTTAGCCTCAGTAAGAACAATGAACTGGTTACCAGTATGTGAGAGCATTCTAAAGCTCCAGGAACCCGATTCTTCAACTAAATCTCCTGGTACTGGTCCCATCAGTGAAAAAAGTTGTTGGTGGTTCAGGGATGCCTTACAAGTAGTGTGTGTTTATATAATGTAAGGAAAGAGGTCACAAGATACAGAATGGAATCATTTTTAAATGAAGCAAACAGACATGCTCTAATGGCAGTTACAATAAACATCAGGAGCTGTCCAACCCTTGCATAATATGAGCACTGCCCTTTAAACTGGATCTCAAGGATTAAGTGTCACAACAGTCACAGAGTTAATATGTGCCCTTGATCAAGTCAGGTGTCCTCACTGTCCTACAGTATAATCCTCTTAGTGATGAAATGAGTAAACAGAGGACACTAACAAAAAAACAATCATTGTTGCCACTATGCCTTCAGACAAAGGATGCTCCTAGAAAATAAAGAAGCTCACTGAAGGAGTGGGGGCATCATTTAGCATAAAAGGCCAAACTGGAGTGGGAAATGGGTGCAATGGTAGGGCATGAGCAGTACGCTCTGAATATGATGTCCCTGCTAGCATTCATTCTGAATTTATTTCACTATTAAACCAGATTGTAATGCAATGAATGATCTATTAAATGAAATGATGATTTCAATGCTTTAGCAAGTAAAGAAGACAAAGATGGGAAATGGAAGATGCCTCCCTTTAAAACATACATTTCATGTGAATAAAGCAATGTGGCACACACATGATTCTTCTTACAGAGTGTGGTATTTTCCTGTGTTATGGAATATTTTCCAGCACAAATTGAAGATGCCTCCCTCCAAAACACATATTTCATGAGAATAGAATAGAATAAAGGGGAGCAAGTATGTTTCTTTTTATAGAGTGTGGTATTTTTCTGTGTGTTGGACTATTTTCCAGGTACACTACAACTGCCTTATACCTACTGGTTTTGTTTGCAATCAGTAGAGCAAGTAGAACTTGTGGATTACAAAAATAGCCTGCAAGGATAGAAATGTGATTTATATACAATTGTCACGAAGACATAAGCAGATTACAGCCTTATTCATACAGTACATGCTTTTATTCTTTACATTTATATGCAGTACATAGTCTGAATACTTCAGTAGTCAGAAATGAGACTCTGAATAAGTATTCTGAATAATCTGTTGACATGCATTTGCAATGTGATATTCCATTACTATTCTGTATGCATGTGGAAATCAGTGTGCTTTAGTGGTTAGAGCAGAGACCTGTGAGCCAGGAGCTACTGGGTTCAAATTTCACTGCAGCATTCGACTCAGTGTGTGACCTTGAGCATGTCATTTAACCTCCCAGTGCTTCATTCCTCTTGACTCTAACACTGGGTAGAAATAAAACCCTACTATAAATGAGATATTGCATATCACTTGGGCTGTCCTGGGAAAAGACATTGTATTAAAAACATATTGTTTTAGTATTCCGAATGTTTGCATTTCTAATGACATCTGAAGAAATACTTGAAGTTAATAATTAGCTCCAAGACGCACTCGTTCTATTTTTATCCTGCATTATTCTGCTCTGAATTTTTGTATTTATGACCTACCTTGAGATACCTAAACTGCAAGAGCTGACTGTGCTCCTGACATCTATTAATTGTGTTTCAGCGCTTTTGACTAGTGCTTTAATTGTTCCTCTGCCCATCCCCATTAATTTTTCAACAATGTGTTCAAAAGCATCCTTATTCCTCTGTTTGCCACCTCCAAAGTTTTAAAAGGTTTGAGCATTCTTGTGTACTCAAAGAAAAAAGTCCCTTTGCTAGGCAACAGTGAGTTTTCTCAACACTTAAAAGAGCTGTTTATGCCTAAAGGAGAATACTGAAATATGCAATATTTAGGCACAGTTCTGCTAGCATTTATATTATATGTGGCCTTTCTTGTTCTCTGTTATTAGGAACCTCAGCATGAAAACAGGATCATTGCCCCCAGATTATCCATGTCTGCAATGTGTCTAAAGCTGAAAGATAATAATATGCTGGAATTGGTTATGTCACAAGTAGATGATTATGACTTCAGATGTACACAAGCAGTAAGAGCAGATACATTCTAAGGAAGATTCTATTTGCATATACATCTCTTCAAAACAAAGAATGGGAGAAAGGCAGATGTGAGTAGCACCTCTGCTTGACAAATCCCTGGTGCAATAGGCACTATAAAGGACAGAGTACAGCAGATATGTCCTTTGAGCAAATAAACCACCCTGAGTTCAAGAATTATAAAAGTCCATCATTGGATTACTGCAGTGCCTCTACCTAAGGTGACTCACTTCTTGGTGTTATGCCCCACAGAAAGTGTACATGCATGGTGCAGTAGCCTTAGAGTGCCCTTAGCCTTCTTTTTCCCACAGTGGTCTCTGGTTTAAACTTTTTGACTGTAGATATAGTTGAGCACTCTCTTATTTACAATGTCTGGAATAACTAAATTAACAGCTTCCAATTTATCTTTCAAGATTCAGTGCATCTCTCAGCACTATCAAATCACTGCTCACTACATTAGTTTCAGTTTCAGTTTATTTTTTATACTGGAAAGGCAAGTGAGCAAAATTGCCTGTTTTCACAAGCGTACAGTTATACACAAACAGGTAAATTACAGGTTACACAAGACATGCATTACATGTTAAAGGTAATTGGAAACATTTTTTGCACCTCTAGATGCCCTCCAGTTGATCTTTTATTAGCCACCCAGTATTCTGACATGTTTTTTCTATTTTTTTGTTAAATTAAATAACTTACTGTAATTTTGTTGACTTTGTAACTATCCTGAATCCCTCTCTCCTCAGCAGTTGCTGCTCTATTTTCATGCTGCCTGAACATTCTATAACATCAGAAACACCCATTCCAGGCTATTCAGATGAACAGCATGGAATGGAAGTTTGTGATGTCATATAATGTCTTAGAGATATGAAAATCAAGAGCAGTAGCTGGTGAGGAAAGTAGAACGCAATGTAGATCTGAGGGCACCCCACAACTAGATAATTTATTTATCAAAAAATCGTCAAAGCAGGTAGCTGGTCCATTCCACTGGGGTGTCAAACAGACGAGGCATACTGATGAGTCCTGGTAGGATGAAACACGTGTCTATGTCTTCTGTTAGCACCCTTAGCAAACTGTGCGAGAGGCCTTTCGGCACCATGCAATTCTGCTTAAAGTTGGACCAGCATAACATTCTGTGGTGATTTGCAAATGCAGCCCATGATGCTTTGCATTGTGGGGTCATGTGTGATTTTGTATTTTCTTGAAACTTGGCTTCCCAGCCAAATGCCCTTTTGGGTAACCCTTGCCTCAGTGTTTGCGCACCGAGGTTCTTTGTCTTCAGAATACATAACTACATGGAAAGGAAGATGGAAGGGCAGTTACTATGTAAAAAATCATTTTCTGTCTCCTTTAAGGTAATAATGTAAAGGGTATACAAAGTGTAATCAAATAAATATACATATACAGTAAAGCCCACTTATAAGAACATCGGATATAAGAACATCCTGGCTATAATCACATTCTCTTCATGTACCGATCTCACTCCACTGTTTTCAATGAGGTGAAAGCCCGCCTATAAGAACAGCCAGATCGGTTATAAGAACATTTTTTTTGGTTAAAGACTAAGGACTCTTTGCTATCTTGTGACTGTGTTCAGTGAGTTAGTTGCTAATCAGACTTGTGGTCACACGTAATTAACGCTGGAGTCTGTAGTGCCATTCCACGGTTTCTACCAGCTTTGATCTTGTATCAGCCTATCCCAGTGTCTATGGCAACTGAATGACACATATTTGCAGCTGATTAGCGTTTAGTTTTCATCAGTGATTATGCTACCAGCACATTAACAAATCTCATTGACACACAGTCCTCAGAGGCTACCTGTCATTACATCAAGTTTTTTGTTACTCCAGCAAATTTAAGTGATTAACTGACACTAATCTAAAATTAAGGTTCCCATTAACATTCCTCCATTGCTAACAGTGGCTATCCGGAGATTAAAAGGGAGTACAGTAGTTAGTAAGCCACAGAAAACTGGCGGCCATGGAGAAAAATAAGTGACACTTGCTCAAAAAATCCAAATCATTGCGTGCCTTTCTGTTCCTGGCAGTAAATGATCCGATGTAGCAAAGGAGTTCAACATAAGTGTCTGCACCAGAATTTGTATGCTGATTACCAGCATGTTTTTTTTTTTATTTAGTTGTTTAACCAGGTATAGCACACTAAGCTGAAAGCTTTCTTACAAGAGCGACCTGGGAGCACAAGGAGGTTAAGTGACTTGCTCAGGGTCACACAGTATGCAAGTGGAAGCTGTGGGATTCAAACCCAGGTCTGGTCTGCTGGATGTCACCAAATTTGCAGCTCAGAGCCTTAGACCTCTGCGCTATACTGCCTCCAAGTGGTTTTAACACCAAAATTAGGGGAAAAACAAAACGCGGACTCCACTGGTGCCGGTAACTGGTCTGAAACTGTACTAGCATACACATCGAATGCCAGCATTTTAAATGTACTGTACACTACTACTTTTAACTAAAGTGTGCTGTATTTATTTAAGTTTTGCAAATACTGTACTGTAGTACACTAATTTTCTACTGGAACTTAATGTCTTAGCTTTTTTTTTTTAAAAAAGTAGAGGTTCGGCGCCACCTAGTGGTCATACCTATAATTGATTTAATGCAAGCCCGCTTATAGTAACAGCCCGCTTATAAGAACATTTTCTCTTGGCAAATAGGATGTTCTTATAAGCAGGCTTCCTAATATATATATATAATTTATATATATATATATATATATATATATATATATATATATATTATATATAGAATCACAGTACACAGTAGAGGGATGGTGTGAGAAGGGTGTGTCTAATACAATCAGGAATGGGAGCATTTACAGATTTGGTGAACTAGACTGGTGACTCTTTAGGTTGTACTTGAAGGAAGCCAGAAAGGGACATTGGACTACGGAGGGGGGCAGGCTATGGAACAGTTTCACACCCTTGTAGAAGATGGTGTGTTGACCTTGGGTGGTCTGACAAGAAGAGAGAGAGCAAAGGAGTAGGCAACAGACTGTCTGGTGGGTCTTTTGTTGGCCAAGCTAGGAAACTGGGAGACTATGCTGCTTGGCAAGAGTCAATGAGTGATTTTGTAGAAGAAGGTTTGTATTTTACCATCTAGCCTGTTCTCTAATGGGGGCTAATTGGAGGATTTGTAGAGATCACAGTGGTGGGCTGATCTAGTAAGGCTGGTGGTGAATAGGATAACATTCTGATAGGTGGTCCTTAGCCTTGAGAAGTTTCTTCGAGAGAGGGAGGGGTAGTAGGACAAGACCCCATAGTCAAAGATGGGGAGCAAGAAGATGTTGGCAAACAGGGTCCTGGATTAAGGGATAAGGTACTATTTGACTCTATAAAGCTTGCATAACCTTTGATGTGCTTTTTAATGAGATGATTAATGTGAAGTTAGAATGTTAGGTGACAGTTGAGATGGAGACCAAGGAACTGGAACTCTGTGACACTTTCAGTTACATTGCCATCATTATCCAGGAGGGTGAAATCGAAGGCAGCAGTTCTTCTAGACCCAGAAAAAAACACTGACTTTTTGGGGGGGTGTTTAGGACTAGTTCCATGGAGGAGAATCAGGAGTGGAGCCGGTGGAAATCATGCTGGAGTTTGACTAGGAGGATGGCTGGGTCCTTTTCTTTACAGAACAGAGCATCATTGTCTGCATAAAGCATTATTTCTGTGTGCTTGGATATCTAGGGAAGGGAGATGACCACGAGAGAGAAGAGTACTGGTCACAGAATGAAACCCTGGGGGACTCAATATTTGATGGGGCAGGTGTCTGAGAGAAACTTTTGATCACAGTTTTGTGAGATCTGTGGCTGAGGTAGTTTGAAAACCAGTTTACAACATACCCAGAGAAACTGAGGCTGGAGAGGGTGTTGAGTAGTACCATGTGGTCGATGAGATTGAAGGCTTTTGTGAGGTCCATAAACACCATGCCAGTGGAGAGGTCTTCATTACTAGCTTTGTTCATGAAGTAAGTAAATTTGATGAATGCTGTCTCAGTGTTATGGCTGGCCCTAAAGCCATGCTGTGAATCTGTTTGGAGGTTGTATTTCTCAAGGTATTCAGGGATTTGGCGAAGTATGATTTTCTCAATAATTTTGGACAGTTGTGCTTGGAAAGATATAGGCCTGCAATTAACTTCACTTCTGGAGACAGATTTGTGTAGGGGTTTTAAGGTGGAATATTTACATTTTAGGGGAGAGGAATCTGTGCTGAGGGAGTAGTTGAAGATGTTGGTTAGAGGGAGTATGATAGACTCACAAATCAGCTGGAGGATGTGGTAGTCAATGCTGTCAAGGCCTAGGGTAGGTCTGGGATTGTTCATTTTTTATAAGTCTGATCACCTCCTGAGGTGAGAAGTAGCAGAAGTGGAAGCTGGGGTGTAGGTTAGGCTTGGGGTGGGTGTGGGAGACCAGGGGTCAGGAGAAGTGTTGAGTTTGTATTTCTCTAGGTCACTGAAATAGGTGCAGAAGTGACTGGCAATGGCAAGGGGTTCTGTAATTGGTTGTCCTCTAATAGAGAGGCTGATTTGTTCATCGGATTTGCCTCTCACAGTGAGGTCATTAAGGCATCTCCAGGTAAGTTTCAGGTTACCCCTGGAGCTAAGTTGTTTTTTTGCTAAGGAAGTTCATTTAAGTAGAGCATACTGCTGATTTACAACTATTGTGAAGTGTTTTGTATTGTTGCAAGAGGTTGGGAATTTGAGCTTTCTTTATAGTGACCAAGCCCTGTCTCTCTTCCTCATCAGTTTGAGGAAACTGGAAGTGACCCATTCATTTCTGACTCTTAGTCTTTTTAGGGGGATGTGGGAGTCACAGATCCCTTGGAAGTTCTTGCTGAATATGTCAAGGGTGAAGTCTATGTCCTTGATACATTCAGTGAATGACCAGTTGGTGGCCCGAATGACTTTGGAGAATGCCATGGTGTTAGATTTTTAAGCTGTCTTGCGTATATATATTTATGTTCTGTTTTTGAGGTTTTAGCAGACCTGCAACAACAAAACTGCACTATGGTCACTCAGGGAGTCAGGGGAGAATGTCTAAGTCAGTAAAGTGTGAAGGGTTGGAGGCTAACATCAACCCAGACTTCTCTGGAACAAGTGGACTCCTTTAAATACCTGGGCATCACCTTGGATACAGGGTTTACCTATCACGAGCATATTCACCACCTATCTAAGGCCCTCAATGCTAGGCTTGGGCTTCTGCACCGCTTCAAACATTGCCTTACTCTTGGTGCACTTAGGCTTGCAGTGTCCTCCTCGGTCTCTCTGCTTGACTATGGCTTACTGATATATGGGGTGGCAAGCATCTCAGCCCTGGCTAGACTTCGACTTGCCCTAAACAAAGCTTGTTGTCTTGGATTGGGTTGTAATCATCTCACCCATACCTGTTCACTTTATAATGACACCAACTGGCTTAATCTCGACAACAGAATCAGATTCCACACCTGCATTCTTGCAAAAAAAAATTATTGTCTTAGGCCTCTTCCCGACTGGGCTCCCCCCATTATTACACCCTGACTTTAAGGTTAAGTACTGTACACCTGTAGCTCAGACAACCATCTGTTCTCGATTCCTTCCTGTCGTATCTCTCAATTCTAAAGATCCTTCAGTGACAGGGCCCACTTGTGGATGAACAGCCTACCATCCTCCTTGGTAAATGAACAAAGAATTGGACAATTTAAAACCCACCTTAGGGTCCCTCTCCTGTCCACAAGTACCTGTGATTGTAACTGAACCTGGCCCACTCCCTTCTCCTTATCAACTGACAATGGCCACTGGCCCGCCTCTTCCTCATTAGTGCTCAAACTGAGTCTCTCGGGGGTTGTTATGTACTCTGTAATTAACTGTGTAAAGCTACCCTAGCACTTGAATGTTAGCCTGACTGTTTCTTGTAGCAATCTGATCTTGATACTCTGTAACAATCATTGTAATGTTTGTCTGTACCTAATCTATGTGATGTGGAACCTTTGTAAATGAGTCTTTGACTCAAAGGTATCTTTCTGAAACTGAAATAAACAATAAACAATAACAACCAGTCCTAGACTGATTTATACCCTGTCTTATAGTTCATGCTGGTGGGAGTTGTGATTAACTGGTGCAGACCCAGACAGACAATGGTTTCTTTAGCAAAGTTGCCTGGATTGACAGCCTAAGTTGAAATCCACAATGATAATCCCCTCCCTGCCACAGGGTAGGGTGGTTTTAAGGTTGAGGAAAGCATCAAGCACACTGGCATCTGAGCTGTGAGGGAGATAAACACTGAGGGTGATTAATTTGCACCCCCCCCCCGAGAAGGAGATTTATAGTAAGTGACTAGAGAATGGGTGTTACTAACTTAGTGTCAAGTTCAGAGGCCAAGAGGTGATTTGTGATCCAGAAGAGACATCTTCCCCCTCTTTTACCTTGCCTGTCCCTTCTGAGTAGGGAGTACCCTTTAAGATTGATTTCTCAGGACAGGATCTTATGGGAAAGCCAAGTCTCTGTGAGGGTAATAATACAATGAAACAGTATTCTCAGACTTCCATTTGCAAAACAAGCTATTTTACAGTTTGTGTACCCAAGCCTTTGATGTGTTTATTTATTTATTTAAACAATTTGGATTTATACCTTTGAGCACAGTGGCTCTTTTGCAAAGGTTCCATGTCAAGTGGAGATACATAACAAACAAGGGTCAGAGTAGACCAGTAATGAACAACACATGAGTAAGACAGACTGGGTTCTAGCAACTAACAAGAAATACTATCAACTAACGCCATATCAATAAGACATCAGATAGTAATAAAACATTTTTAACATTATCAATGGGACATATGATTAGGTTACAGTTTATTCCTTATGCCGTGCACTTAGAAACATTTATAGAACTTATTGGCATGCGGCCTTTGAGAAGCAGAGGACTAGGGAAGTAGAAAAGAGTAGCTACCATGAACAGGTTTTGTCAGAGGAGGGCAAAGGGGAAATTGGAACAGCTTATTTCATCAGTAGCACTTAAAGTTTGAGCAGGGAAGAGACTGAGGTAGGGAGACATGGGTGGAGAGCTTAAGGATTATTTATGATTTGTGGTAGGAAGTGGCGTTATGAGTTCCAGAGGTAGCTGCCATATTGCAGGCATTGTCAAAGAAAGAGAGGGGAAAAAGAGGTCAAGGGAGTGAAGGGGGCAGGGGGTGCTGGCAGGTAATCTTTGTATGTTACCCATATATCTAGTGCTGTGCTTGACAGTCATAAGTGTTCGTTTGGGCCAATAGTCCACACAGGTTTTTCTTGAAGGTGCTAACTTTTTCACGCTGAATCAGCAATGTGGGAAGATCATTAAACCATCAAGGTCCTCTGAACGAGACAGCATGCTGGGCAAAGGTAGTGCACCTAAAGAGGACCTAAAGTACTCCTTTAACTGTTCTCCGGGTTGCCTTTTCAGATGTAGTCCATTTAAAGATGCAGGCTGTAGACGTAGGTGTAAGCCCTAGTAGGGATTTCTTTCCAAGTATGCAGGCCTGATAAGTGACTCTTTGTTGCAAGGGGAGCCATCCCGTTTCCCTGTAACGCTGACAGGTGTGGGTGTGGTGATCAGCTCCCAGGACAGATCTGCATGCTTTATTTAGTAGAGTTTTTATCCTATTTAATGCTGAGTTTGTGGCAGCACTGTAAATGGTAAGCCTGTAGTCTATCAATGAAAGTATAGAGCTCCTTGTTACCATGCCCAGTGCCTCTGTGGTCATTGAGTGCTTGTGTCTGTGTAGAATACCTAATTTGATATTTGTCAATTTGACAGCATGGTCTATATGCCCCGTGAAGGTAAGAGTATCATCAATATGGATTCACAGGTACTAAAAAGTGTGGACCTGCTCTAGTGCGTCACCCTTATCGCTAAGAATACACAGGAGGCCTGCTTTCCTTTTGTTTTGTGGGAGGGAGAAATGCATTATTTTTGTTTTTTTGTAGTTTAGAAGCAGTTTATTTTGGATGAATCACGCCTTCAAGTTTGTAAAATGCTGCTGAAAGGTGGTGTTGATGCCGACAGTCTGGACTCCAGTGTAGAGATGACAGCGTAATCCGCGTATAGGACCATATTAGCTGGACAGGTAGATGGTAATGAGTTTATTGAGGCTAGACAACAGTGGACCTAGTATGGACCCCTGCGGCACCCCCAGATCCATGCCCCTGAGGTCAGATAGTGCTCCAGATATTTTGACGCTTTGTGATCTTTGTGAAAGATAGCTCCCGAACCAATTCACTGTGTCGTATGAGAAGCCTGTTGTCACTAGGTTGTCCAGAAGCACCTGATGGTTTACAGTGTTTAAAGCTTTTGTGAGATCTATAAAGATAGACCACACCAACTTGCCACTGTCTAGGGCAAGATATAGTTGACTGGTGTACTCCACAAGTGTGGTGGTGGTGCTGTGATTTTTTCTGAAACCATGCTGTTGTTCACACAAGAGGTTGCATTTGTTAAGGTACTCGACTACTTGATCTGCTACAATTCTTTCCATTGCCTTTGAGAGTAGTGGTAGAATTGAGATAGGACAGTAGTTACTCAGTTGTGTCCTGTACCCATTTTTGAAAACTGCTGTGACATAAGCAACCTTCCACTTGTCTGGAAAGATTCCTGTCCTCAACGAGATATTAAACAACTTGATGGGGGGGCAGGGGCAATTTAGTTACATGTAAGAGCGATGATTTGCATGTCTACCATGTCACTAATGATTCTGGTTTTGCTGAGGGCTCTTTTAATGTACTTTAAGGATTTCATCATGGTTACTTCCTTGAGATAGAATAGTGATTTACCAGTATCTCTAGCTGGATGAGGGTCATAGTTGCTGTTATTTCCTAGTGTGTGGGCATGTTAGGTACTCCCGAGGCAGAACTGAGCTCATGTCTGTGAAGGCTAAATTGAAAGCATTTGCTGTATCTTTTGGGTCCTGTAATATACAGGATTCTGTGGAAATCAGTTCGGGTGGTGCACTGGGGATCTTGCCAGTCAGTGTTTTTAGGTTGTTCCAGAACAATTTTCCATTATCCCATGGCTACTCAACTGTTCCCTGTGGTAACTCACTTTGGCATTCTGGACAAGAGTTGTACACTTGTTTTTTACCTCTCTATAGGCATTAAAATCACCTGCTCTCCCAGTGGCATGTGCCTTGTGCTAGAGATTATCCCACTGCTTCGTGAGCGCTATGATGTGCCCAGTTAGCCATGGTTTGGTGGGTCCCTTTTGTTTGGATGATTTGTAGGGCATCCAGTCTGCATTTGTAGTAGGAATTTTAGGTTATTTAATTGTTCTTTTTATATTTGCTTGCATGCATGTACAAGAAACATAGTGCCACCATACTAGTTTTCGTAGGTGTGGCACCCCCACTTCCATTGACCTTATCATTTTTGCAGGCACGGCAGCAGAGCACCAATGAATGTCCGAGCTGTCTATGACAGCAGTTCAGATGCAGTGGCATACAGTTGAAAGAAGGGCACGCTACAATCAGCGGTGGTAATGTATAGGCAATTTGTATGCTGCCGTGCCATCAGCAGTATGCAGATTGCCTACATCTCCATCATCATAGAAGTCATTCTCTTTCAGCTGTATACTCACTACATCTCTAACTGTCTTCACACCCCCATTCGTTGTGTGCTGGGGACTTTAATCCCCTAAAGGAACATGCACACTCCCCCCAAGCACACTGTATGTATGAAGGTGTCCAATCCCACTGCTCCAGTGCCCCCTAAAATCAACTTCAAGATTCTACACTGAAGCCCACCCCAGCATGGCAAAAGTCTTGTGGTCGCCATGTGCTCCCCCGCACACTGTTCAAGTTCATTCACAAAGAGGTCCTGTGACATGTGTGCAGGCAATTACATATTGCATAATAACACACATCACAGTAATTAAGTACATAATAACAGACGTCACAGTAATTAAGTACAGTTTCAAGTCGTATGATACATATTGCTCAATTAGGGAATGAAAAGGTAGGTACAGAAAGCATAGAATGGTAAAAAGCATTGGGGTGGAGAGTTACCAGCCATCAAATAAGATAAATAAGACTATGTGGGGAACAAGAAAAGGGCTAAGGTGCCAGAGGGCTAGAGGGAGTGGGGGGAAATAGGATATAGTATAGGAAAGGGATGTAGTAGAGGAAGTGGGAAGATGAGAGAGCAAAGGGGGTATGATATAAAAAAAGAAGGGACAGAGGAGAGCAATGAGAAAGGATATAGATACAATTTGGTTTGGTCTCTGGAGACTTTTTTTGGAACAAAATGGGCTGGGGCAAGGACTGAGAGGATTCCGTCTAGGCTAGAGCTAGTGCCAGCTAGTTGAGAAGGCATTGGGTTAAGGAAAGGTGGAGAGGTGGCTTAGAAACAGCTTCAGTTATCTTTTATTTTAGATGTAGCCAGCCTTTTGAAGAAGTTGACAGAAACAGTACTAGATAGTTTCAGTGTGGACTGGAGCTGATTCCAAAGGGTTGGAAGGGCAGTTGATATGGCATTTTGGCCGAAGGAGGTGCGAGTCCTTGGTACGTCAAGGAGGATGAAGTCAGATTTCCTAAGGGAGCACAAACTGTGGGAAATGCTGATAAGAGATTTTACATAACTAGGGAGCTTGTTCAGGAATATCTTAAGAGTCCAGATACCAGCATGGAGTGTACATCTAGTAGAAAGTGATGTCCAACCAACGGCTGTGTACAGCTCACAGTAGTGGGTTCGGTAAGGTAAATTTGTGATATACCACAGAGCACGATGATAGAGGGTGTCACACTGTATGGCCAATGGGGGTGCCCAGTCTCCCATTGGCTCCACTGCCCCCCCAAATAAACTTCCAGGTGCCATGCTGGGAGCCCACCCCAGCGTGGCAAAAGTCCTGCATCGTCTTTTTTAAAAAAAACTGTAACAAAAGAAAACCGTCCCTCATTGACTCTCTTGCCCACCAACCCATGCCCACCCTCTGTGCAGTCCACCTCCCCACACACCCCCCCTCACCCCATACTTACGTCTGAAGCCTAGCACGACGATCTTCGGTGGACCGGGAACATGTCTGCACTCTTCAAAGCTGACCGCGAACTGAAGAAATGCTGGTAAGCTGTATAATGGCATAAATAGGGTTTTTTCAACTTTGGTTCATGTCTCAGTGATCTTTTTGAATTTTTGCACCAAACTTTCAACATGGGGTTCTTAGGACCCCATCTCATGAATTCAGTCACTGTGATCTGGTTATTCAGTCCTGAAAGGTGATTTTGCAGTCACTGCGTGGAACCACCTTTCGGGGCCTATTAACAAAAAGACAGTGTCACAGTTCATGAAGTATGCCCACAAAAACCCTATGTTGAAAATTTAGTGAAAAATTCCCAAAAATGACTGTTTTATGAGCGCGCATTGCGCAGTTCCTACACACACCTGTAACTTTGAGAATTTTTAATATTTTCACTCCAGATTTTCAACATTGCCATTTTATCACACTTCCTTATGAACAGTACAGCTGTCATTGTTCACATCTCACACAAAATGTGTTTTCACACATGTAGCGCACGACGGTGTGGTCGGTGTGCAAAATCAATGTTTGGGACAGATTAAGAAAATCACAGTGACACTGTTCATGAATAGAGGTCTTAAAATGGCTATGCTGAAAATTTGGTGATAAAATTCCATAAAATGACTGTAAACACCCTCGTGCCTTCACAAGTTTTTTTATATTTTCACTCCAGATTTTCAACATTGTCATTTTTTACACCTCCTCATGAACAATACAGCTATCATTTTCCACATCCTGTTTGAAATGTGTTTTCGCATCTGTGGCGCCAAATGGCGCAGTCGCTGTGCAAAATCACTTTTCGGCTAACAATCTGATAGTGTCACTGTTCATGCTGTGGGGTTACAAAAACCCCATGTTGAAAACTTGGAGTGAAAATACCAAGAAATGCCCAGGGCGTTAGGGTTTTTGACCATAACGCCCTATCCTGTAGGGACTGACAGGCAACAGGGGTGTGACTTGGGATTGTCGACAGTAATGTTCATGCCATTCCACCCTCACTCCCACCCTTCAGCCAGTGACAGGCATTGAGGTGCGCCTTGGACCCTTTGGCCCTAGAGTTTACCCCATTCTCCTATACTGCACCCATTTCAGCACGTTTCCTTATGAAATTAGGTGAATGTAAAGCTCAAACACTGCAAGGCACACCTCGACACCTGACACTGTCTTCAGGGTAGGGTGAGGTGAAATGTTGTGACCGTCACAGGTAATGACCCAAAGCCTCACCCCAGTGCTTGTCCATCTCTGCAGGGTGGGGGTGGAGTTGGCATCAGTTCAATACTTCACTGCCATTCCTATACTGCATCTGTCTAACTCCTGCACTTCCACTGCTAATGCCAGCAAACAAACATTCTGAATTGACAAATGCTTGTTTAAGTTAGTTTAAGGGTGATTTTTTGAAACTTATTTGACCACGTGAAAGTGACTGGTGAGTGGTCACTTAATAAGTCAGGGAGAACACATATATTAGCTATGTGCTCTGGGCATGAGGCGAGTAGCCAGTCAATTAGTGTAGAGGTGTCAGTTTGGTAATTTCTCCTGGTTGTTTGAGTCACTAGTTGTGAGAGGTACAAGCTAGCTACCTGGTCCCTGGTGTCCATGGTATCCTGTGCTAGCCAGTTCGTATTGAAATCTCCCATAATAGCGTACTGCCAATTTTGTTTGCATTGCCTAGAGAAGTTAACAAATTGCTCCATCCCTTTCTTTTGACTTCCAAGTGGTAGGTAGACCATTGATACAAGGAGGTTTTTTTCCTCTGCCTATCTATTGTAAATTTAAGGGACAATATCTGGGCTTCCTTGGTTGAGAGACTGCATGACATCAAGTGACCCTGGAGATCATTATGCAGGTACACCAGACATCCACTCCCCACCTTAGTTAGCCTGTCTAGGTGGAAAATGCTATAGCCATCAAGGAATACCGCTGAGTCCGATATCTTTGGGGACAGCCATGATTCTGTAATAGATATGATATTTGGGCATTGCTGCAGCATCCAGGCCTGGAATTGGGGGAATTTAGGCATCAGACTCCCTATGTTGATGGAGGCTATTTTGATGCTCCCAAGTGACCTATTGGTTGTATGGTTTGGCGGGCCAGGTTAGGGTGCACATTCTCAGACAGTAGGAGTAGTATGATTATTATTCTTTTTATGAGATGTTTCCAGTAAGATTTGGTTCTTATGGAGTTCAGGTGACAGTGATATCCAGGACATTTGACATTCGCAGTGAAAGAGAGTTGTTGCAGCAGTTTTGCAATGCTTGCAGTAGCTATTGTAGCTAGCTTAGGAAGCTTGCATGAATTGTGTATTGAAAGGTTGCTCAAAGTGAGATTCCACAGTGGACATGGTTCTGCCTTGTGGCTTTAATGTCATCTTTAATATAGTGGGCAGCTCAGGAAGAGGTGGTGATGGGTGCCGCTGCATCATTCACCAGGTCCTTGCTGGCTATTACCATTAGTAGGATTAGGCTGAGTAATCTGGTCTTTCCCTTTTGTAAATACATCATGTTGTCCCTGATAAGACTGCGTACAGATGACTCACTGATGACGCTCAGGGTACCTTCTCTTTGTAATGGAGTAACTGGAGAAAGTGGACATTGGTCATTTGTCACCACCTGTTATGGACGACTGGTAACCACAGGAAAGCATACACTGGGTTTGGTGGTGCCTGAAGTCAAAATAGCAATTGTTGAAACAAAAAGCCCAGCACAAACCACCTCAATAAAGATTCAATCCTTTATAATCGGGAGGATCTGAAATGCATTAGGTGGGCGAGTATTTTACTTGTTGTTTGATGGTTAATAAAATGGCAGACTAGATTTAAATAAAGTATTTAGAGCTAGATGTCTCTTTATTGAGGTGGTGTGTGCTGGACTTTAATGTTTCAACCACTGTTAGGGACTATGGCTTATAGCTTTAGTAACAAATGCTAGAAATCCATGTTTGGCTTCAGACATGAGATACCAGATATGTGCCTTACTACCCTGTTCCTGCACTGGGGATAACAAAAATTGTACTTTCAATTATCATGTAGGCATTAGATGATCCTGTCCTGCCTGGCACTGATCTTATACCCCCTGCACAATCATTTTGTCCTTCAGGTGGGAATTGAGCACAAGTTTCCTTTTCTTCAGAGGACTATATTGTGGTACCAATGGTACCTGATCACCCTATACAACTTCCCACACCACTGTTCCCTTTTCCTCGAGGGTGATTAACTCTGGAACATATTTATTTTTAACCTGGAAGTTTATCAAGCAGGCACAGCTGTAGGCTGGGCTAATTTCTCATATACAGTACATTCACTTCCAGTTCATTGCTTCAGCCTTGGCTAGCTAATTTATATCTGGAATCTGAATTTTTCTACTGAGGAAAAGCATTTGTACGCTAATCTTTGCCGTATCCCAACAACTAAACTGGAACTTCTGGCTTTTGATGTCCAAGAATCAAGAGCAGGGTACATGAAGTATGTCATCCAGATGTACCCCTTGAGGATGAATTTGCTATGGGCCCCAAACCATCCCTCTGGTATCATTCCTTCAAATGTGCATTTTGAATGTACTTTGACTAAACCCAACAGCAGACTTTTTCCAAACACTTATTTTACAACTGCCTGAATAGGGTTGCTACCTTTGGATGAGACAAGAACTGGATACTAAACCACACTATAACATCCACCCCTAACTCCATCCCTCTTCATGATTGATCATGCATTGCTCCTCCTCCAAAGTCAATTGCTATGTCCGTGAAGACTTTACTTTAGAAATTAAAGACAACTCATAAAGCAGTAGTTCGAGACAAATGTTAACATACTGTACCTGTTAACTTTGCTTTTCTATGTTCTTCCTAGTTGTTTTATCTATTTATTTATTGGAATTGTTTTACCAGGTAAACATGAAGAGATGAAGGAAATCTCATTTACAGATGTGCTCTTAGGGGCAAAAACCATACTTTAAGTTGGATACCAGGATATGTAATAAACACAGTGTTTGTTTCCTGTAATGTGTACTACAAATTTCTTTCTGCTTCTAATTCCTTTTCATGTCCATGATACTACTTTAAAGCCAAAACAAGTCAGCATACTCTTTTTTTCTTGAAGAAAACAAACAATTAAAAACATTTAAAAATGTTTAAATTCCGGTAGAGATGGAAAAGTTTTCCAGAACCTGAATGTGGAAGATGATCTGTTACTGTTACAAAAGGTTGGGTCAGACTTTTTGTCCTGCTTTTCTATTGTGCTCTTTCAAGATGCAGAGTGAAAAAGATCAGGTTAAGTATCTGCCAATGATCTTAATGGCCTTCCAGGTTGACTACTTTTACGAAGAAAGGCTGTGTCGACAACAAAACTTGTTTGTAACCTGAATGTGACAATGAAACAATAAATGATATGGCAAAATGTGCTTTAAGAGTATGTGAACACTTAAAATGTCTCAACAAACAGACTACCTCTGAGCAAAACTGGATTACCCCATAGAGACCCTGAAAACAAGATTAACAGGCAAAAAGCCTGACAGGTGGCAGCCTGAGCCTAGCAAGTCCCCCTGGCCAGTAACAAATACTAACATACTAAAATGCCAGCAGAATAGGCCTAATGGTTTCTTGTGTCTGCTCATTTGGTCAGCCCCTACCCTGGGAGCTGACCTTCTGCCCCACTCACCCTCACTGACTTCTCCCTTCCCAGTTCTGGATATTGTCGCTGCACTGGATTTGACTTCCTGAACCCTTACCCTGTACCTGTCCCACCCACTCTTGAACCCCTCCACCATCTCTGCCACCACCAGCCCCCTGGGCAGTCCATTCCATGGCTCCAACACCCTCTCAGTGAAGTAGCATCTCCTCCATTCTCCCCTGAATCGTCCCCTCTCCAGCTTCCACCCATGTCCTCTAGTTGCCCCCTCCTTCTTCCTTCAAAGCACCCTGACTGCTCCTCCCCTATTTACCCCTCTCATGTACCTGAAGACCTCTATCATGTCCCTCAGGTCCCTTCTCTCTTCCAATGTGTACAGCATCCCAGTACAGCAGAGTTCCCACTGAACTGAGTATAAATCCTGGAAAAATACATTGTAACAGCTGAACCCGATTGAAACATATATAATGGAGCTATAAACAGGGTCAACCCCCAAAGGGCTCTAAGAGGGTACTGAGGCTGTATTTACACAGAAAGATGCAATATCTTAATTTTTTATGTGACTCTGCTTTTTATCCATTTTCGTAATGTATTTACCCAGGATAGTCCAACTGAAAGGCAAGATACATGTTTTAGTGGGGTTCAGCTGTTACAGTGTATTTTTCCAGGATATGTACTCAGTTCAGTGGGGGCTCTGCTCTACTGGGGTCCTGCTTTTACAATTTTCTTTCTCAATATTTACCCAGGATAGACCAAATGAGATGCAAGATCTCATTTTCAGTGGTGTCCTGCTTTTACACATTTTTAGATTGTAATTACCCAGGCTAGAACACCTCATAGGCACTATCTAATTTTCAGTGGGCTCCCACATTTTCTTACCTGATGTTATGATCAAGACAGGTGGAATGTTTTAAATCCCATCTGAAAAGTGATCTTGCAGTATGACTGCAACAACATGTTTTGGAGGGGATTTGCAAAATGACACCTGTCCTGTTCTGGTGGTGGGGTAGCACAACGGATATACTGAACACTAGGAACCAATATCTGCAAAAGTGAAGTTATGAGTAAATGTTGCAGCACATCAATGTTTCTTTATAATTTAGGTTTTTTTTTGTTTATTTTTAACATTTGATTCACATTTTCAACATAGCCTTTGTATGACCCCTCTCTCTGAACATGACAGGTATCATTTATAAAATATTGTCTGAAACGTCATGTCATGCCACAATTGCAAGAACATATTTTGGCCAGGATTTGGAAAATTACCCCTGTCATGTTCATGAGTTGGTGTGAAAAAAAGGCTATGTTAAAAATGTGGGGTCAAACTATTGTTAATTTCCAAAGTTATGAATGATCATTAAACTTTCAAAGTGATTTTGTAACTTTGTTGATTTTTTATATTTTGACCCAACACTTTCAAAATGCTGTTTTTTAATACTTTGATCCCAAATTTTCAACACAGTTTTCTTATTTCCCCACCTCATGAACTCGATAGGTGAAAATTTTCAAATCCCACCTGAGAAGTGATTTCCAAAAGGTGATTTTGTGGAGTGACTTTAACATCATATTTTGGGCCAGATTTGAAGAATTTCTCCACTCATGTTCATGAGATGGGGACCCAGAAAGGCCATGTTGCAAATTTGGGGGAAACATATTAACAAATTACCAAATTACGAGTACAAAGTTGAAAATGCATTGAACTGTATCTCTGATTTCCTCAGTTTCCAGTCTGGCATTGAAAAGTGAAGATGTGTCTACAGTCCAGAGAGGATTACAGTGCTGGATATCCAGTAGATAAGTAAGGGGAGGTATGGGGTAGTGGGTGCTGAGTGTGTGGGGGGACAGCTAGTGGGAGGTTAATGGTGGCAAGGAGGCATCAATGGCAAAAGACATTGATGCACCATTTTTTTTCTTACACGGTGTATGAAAATAAAAAAAAACTATAGAAACATAGAAAAATGACAGCAGGAGGAGACCCAGGGTCCATTGAGTCTGCTCATGAGATGTTCAGGACCTAGCAATTGTTCTGGGGGCCACCCAACCCATATTTCCATATACTTGCTTTAATGTCTCGAAGATGTACTCTAACTCTGTCCCACCTATGCTGAAACTTTTCACAGTCTCTGCCCCCACCACTTCCATGGGAAGACTATTCCATGGCTCCACTTCTCTTTCTGTGAGGTAGTATTTCCTTAGATCTCCCCCCCAGCTTTCATTCATGCCCTCTTATTGTTGTGTTGGTGACCCTTTGGAACAGCTCCTCAGTATCTCGCACTCTGTTTATGCCTTTTAGGAACTTGAATGCTTCTATCATGTTGCCCCCTCTCCCTGCTGGTTTCTAAAGAGTACATATTCAATGCTGCTAGCTGTTCCTCACAGGGGAATCCCTGCAGACCCTCAATCATCTTTGTCACTCTCCTCTCCATTGGTTCCAACCTGTCCTTATCCTTCTTCAAGTGCGGCCTCCAAAAGTAAACACAGTACTCTAGGTGTGGTCTAACCAGGGTTCTGTAGAGGGGGATGATCACTGCCCTCTTCTTGCTATAAATCCCTCTGGCTATACACCTTAACATTTTGTTTGCCCTGCTGTATGCTTTATTACTTTGGCTAGTCTGCTTCATGGTGTCCATAATAATGATGGATAGTTATCTTTATTTCAGGTACCAATACTAGGGATTGGCATCCCAGTATCATTTTTAACCTCTACAGGCACAGGAAGTGACAAGGAGGTGAGAGGGATACTTGTTAGAGGGTTGGATTACAGGAAATAATTAAAAAAAAAGACTGTGAGGGATGTTTTTCTTTATTTCAGGTCCAAGCACTGGGGATTGGGAACCCCAGTGTCAATGTTATGTTTGGTGGCACAGTGGCTTGGCTCCTCAGTGATGCACTATGAAAATGGGTTGGGTGGGGAATACTAACCAGCACCAGGGATTTGGCACTCCAGTGTCAAAAAAGTAGTAAGGAAGGTGGAAGCAATGGGAGGTGGGAAGGATACTTGGAAATGGGTGGAAGGGATTGTTTTTATGTTGGAGAGAGGACCACATCAGGCTGATCATGATGCTGATAAGTTGTGCTTGCTGGGAGGCATTATGCAGGTCAAAGGAAAGAGACACCATATGATTCGAGCAACTCTTTTTTTTGAACATCACAAAGTTTCCAGCCAGCAATCACAGTAGAGTGTCATGATCAGCCTGGCTGATGATTGGCCTGACACTGTTGAGCCTCTTGCAGATGGCCTTGCATTGGATCAACAGTGACACACCTCTCAAAATCCACTATCATAGCAACATGTTTGCCTTGTGCAAGCACAAGCATTAATATAAAAGGAAAAACTAGAACCACACTACTAGGGATAAGGGTAAAGAAATATTTGCAAGTAACACAGAGAGAAAAGGGAAGCAGTTTTCAGAGAGACCTTCTGGAGACTGCAGTGCTGGACCATCTGCATGGACCTCTCCAGGTTGAGGAAGGAGGTCAGTAGACTCCAGGTCAAGCTGGCTAGAATTTGGGGGACCTCTTCTCCCACTCAGGGACCACCAGGTCTACCACTGTTATCTCAGAAGATGCCAGTGAGGAGGAATGGCTGGACTATGGAGGGCTCTGGAAGGGTGGGGGTGGTGGGTCACAGACATATTCCTCAACCAGTGCCACTATGAAATTCCTATGCCACTCTGGCAGGGTGGAACTTCTAAGAAAAGCCACCTCAGTAGTGACCAGGAAGGACGTGGGGGTCCTCTACAGTGGAGACTCAAAAAGGGTAGTAGAGGACCCCAGATGAGTAGGAAGAAACTTCTGGTGCTGGACTCAATTGTGAGGGGATAGATTTAAGAACAGGAAGGGGGTAGAAAGGGAGGTTATGTATTTATGTGGTGCCACAGTGAGGAGGGATGGAAAGCAGATTTTGGGGATCACTAGAGCAGCAGGACAGATGGGAGAGCTGGATGTCATTGTCCACCTTGGGTCTAAAGACCTAGCTAGGGATGGGGCTGGGATAGTGCATGGGGAGTTTAGGGAGCTGTGGAGGGGTCTTAGGTAATGCACTCAGAGGCTTCACTGAGGTGCTCCCTCTCTACAACAAAAGGGGGAGATGGCACAGCTAAAATGGGGCATAGTGAAGGCAACAAACTTCTGCATCAAGCAAGTGTGCAAAAGCAGCTGGAGGGAGAGACTGGTATGGTTCTCAAAAGAAGTGGTTGAAAAGGTAAAGGCTGAAAGTGTAGCATTCAGAAGATATAAGGAGACATAGAGCATCCAATGAGCAGGATAGGGAGGTGTTATCAGGGAAATAGAAGGAGGCAGGGAAAGCAGTAAGGAGTGTAAAGGTGCAAACTGAAGAGAGAATATCCCAGGTGGTAATGAAAAGGGACAAGACATGGTTTAGGTACATAAGTGAAAAGAGGAAGACCAGAAGAGGGATTGTAAGGTAAGAAAAGGAAGGTTGGAGTGTGCCAAGGGGGACCAGGAAAATGCAGACATTCTGAAAAATACTTTTGTTCAGTGTTCACAGAGGAAGGAGAAGGAAAGGGGCAACAAAAAGGTAACAGGAACTTTGGAGGGAGGTGAACACAAGTCCTTTTTTCAGAGGAGAGTCCTGAAAGGACTCAGTAATGTGAAAGAGGGCAAAGTAATGGGCTAGGCAGGGTGCATCCAGTATCACTGAGGGAGCTCAGAGAGGTACTAGCTGCAATTCTGACAGTAATATTTAACAGCTCACTGGGAAGAAGAGTGGTTCTGGAGGACTGGAGGAAGGCAGATGTAATTCCACTTTGCAAAAGTGGTAGCATGGAGGAGGCCGGCAATTATAGGCCAGTCAGCATGACATCACTGGTGGGAAAGTTAATGGAAATGCTGCTGCAGGAAAGGATTGTATAATATCTTGAATCCAATGGGTTACAAAACCCAAAGTGTTTAACCCTGTTCCACATAGGAAACTAGTAATCAAGGTCAGCTTAGTAGATGGTCCAAAGGTGGTAAACTGGATACAAAATTGTTTAGAAGATAGTCCACAGAGAGTACTGGTAAATGTAGTTCACTCAGAGGGTGGCGGGGTGATCTGCGAGTGGCCTGAGGGGTCAGTACTGGAACTGGTCCTTTTTAATGTCTTTATAAGGGACATTGCAGTAGAGCTGGAAGGAAAGGTTTTCCTATTTGTGAACTGCACCAAAATCTGCAATAGGATGGACACTCCAAGGGGGATGAAATGATGAGCAGCAGTGACCTGAGAAAACTCAAAGAGTGGTCATGGGTATGGCAGCTGGGTTTTAATGTAATAAAACAGCAAAATAATGCACTTAGGGCACAGAAACCCAGGGGCAGAGTACACAATTGGGGAGTGATATTGATGACCACCAAGCAGGAAAGAGACCTGGGGATAATAATATCTGATGACCTAAAGATGGCCAAGCAGTGTGAAAAGGCAGTTGGGAGGGCTAGTGTGATACTGGGGTGCACAGGGAGGCATATCACCAGCAGAAAGAGGGAGGTGCTTTTGCCTCTGAATAGATCACTGGTAAGACCCCACCTAGAGTATTGTGTCCAGTTCTGGACACCACATCTCCAGAAGGACATAGGCAGAGTGGAGGTGGTCCAGAGGAGGGCAATAAATGGTGCAGGGTCTTCATCAAAAACCCTATGAGGAGAGACTAAAAGATCTCAACATGTATACCCTGGAAGAGAGATGAGAGTGGGGTATGATAAAGACCTTTAAATACTTCATGAGGGTAAATAAGCTATAGAAGGGACGTATTTTTCAGAAAAAATAGTTGGTCAAGAACAAGGGGGACTTGGATTGAAGCTGGAGGGTGGCAGATTCAGGAGAGATATGAGGAAGTACTTCTTCATAGAAAGAGTGGAGCATTCCTAGAACAGCCTTCCAGAGGAGGTGGTGGGAGCAAAAGCAGTGGTGGTGTTCAAGAATACATGGGATACTCATAAGTGAATCTTAGTGGAAAGGAATGGGGAAGAAACAGCTGGAGATCAAGAAGGGTTGGCGGTGATACTGTAGGTAAATAAAAATGGGCAGACTGGGTGGTCCAAGCAGTCCTTATCTGCTATCAAATTTTATGTTTTCATGTACTTCCTTCCCTCGCTCTGTGAAATTCTAGAACACTATACCATTCCTGCAAATGGACTTTTTAAATCCCTGGACAGCACCATGTCAAGGCCAGGCCCTGTCAATGGGAGTCTACTGAATTCTACCAACAACCCCACCTTTAGGGGGCTCATATGGGAATACAAGCTGCATTGTGTCTTAGTGTCACAGTTTTAAAAGTTCCCCCAAAGGCATCAGGAGTTTTCGAACAAGATGGTAAAGACTCCACATATTGTATAATTAGGAAATCTGTGAGTCAGAATAGACCTCTGAGTAATGGTCAAGGCAACCACATATGGCATTAGCAGGGGACAGAGGATGTCTGCACTCACAAGAAATCATTGAAACCTGTGTGGTGAGGGTTTGGTTATGATTCAGAAGCAATGCTAGGCCATGCATAATGATGGTCAATTAATTTCTTCACTATGGAGTGCTGCATTGAAGAAGATAACTGATCACCACTAGGTAATCTTGTCTATTCAGTCATTGTAACTGAACTCTAATATTTCAGTTTTCCAAGAGTTTTGTGAGAGCAACACTCAGTATCTTTGTTCCTTCTTCACCAGCTTTGGTTGCCTTGTCTGACTGCAGTGTCTGCATCCAACTTATTAAGCATGCAGAACTATATATTTTTGTTTGTTTTTAAGTACTGAACCAGGAGCACTATGTATGGCACTTTATGATTATTCCAGACAATCAGTGTACATGACTTATGCAAATATTCTCAACACTTAGTATTCAAAGTAAAGATTTAATACTGAGCATGTTAAGTGCCTCCTTACACATACTGTACAGTTAAGTGCATACCTGAACTGCTAAAGAACCTGTACTGAAGACCACTGACTATTAGAAAAGGAGTCTTACTCAGGGAGTCAGTCTTATAAAGGTATTGTCTTTACTTAAATCATAATAGTTCTTGAAAATACAAAATGCATAAGAAGACGATAGAGTGGGGGTCTGCAGACCCCACTCAGTGGCTCATTTCAATGTGTGTCAGCTGTTGCATCCATACAACTGACTGACACCCGATCTCTAGTCTGTACAATTTGTAATTACTGGAACTGTCACTATCATATGAATGGAGGAAACACATTTTCAAGTCTGAATCTTGGTAGTCATGGTAACATAGTAAGTTAAGGTCAGAAGTAACTCTGGGTCCATCATGTCTACCCTCCTGCTTCATTGGCAGGGATAAAGTAAAGCATGCTGTGCAGCACATATCAGTTTATAGGGATTCCCTTTTCTACAGATCAGTGCTCTTGAGTGTGGGTTGGTCTGCCATTAAGGTATGTACCTATAACATTCACATGGTTTACTCTTTCCCAATATCTTTATATCAGAGGGATGGACTAGTAGCATGTAGTTTGTGTTTCTATTTTTCCTCTTTGCATATATTATAAGTAATCTAAATAGGTTACTAGCACAAGGAACTTTACCTAACCTGGTTGAAACTACCATCTGAACCTGAAAGGGTCTCCTTGAAGTCAAGCTCCCATCCCTGTAAGCACTTATTTTGTAAACTTATTTGTAATTTTCATTCCACATTACATAGCAAGTATTAAAACAAAAAAAATGAGAAGCATATGTTTGCCGACATTATTATGTGATATTTTATTAATATAATAAGAACAAAGAGATCAATCTTTAGAAGTTAACTTAAATGTTAGTCTTATACCTGATAATTCCTACAGTGAGATCCAAGGTTGAAAGGATTATTTACACACTAAGAACAAAAAGGGGTCTAATAAGCAATCCCACAATCTGTTATTATGTAATTATTTCAGAGCAGTCACCATCTAGGTATACAACAGACTTGAAAAATGTATTTGTTTTCTAATAAAATGGTCTATTTTTTCAGGTACAGAAGAGAAAACATATATCAGTAGTACTGTATGAGGTAGCCAAAAAAAATAGAAAAAGGGTGATGCAGAAAGGATTAGTGAGAAATCTAAGGGTAATCAGTATGCTCAAAAGATTAAACATTTTAAGGGGAGAAGTCAAATGTCAATGGACTTCATTAAGGAATTTTTAATGCCAACTCAAACAGTGCTGGGTTTGCAGATAAATCGGACTTGGAGACTCTATCACATTGAATAGAAGAAGTTGAGGATCTGAATAAATCAGAAGATGTGGCCTCCCCTTCTCTTGGAGGTCTCAAAATTGCAAAGGTGATCACAGTCAAAGAATACATAGTTGACATTTACTGTATGTAAAGGAGCTTACCTTTGCTTTGCATGGGAAATATAATGTCCCCACGTAATTAGGTATTGTACTGACCAGTGAATTTATTCTTACTGATAATGTCTATCCTCCGCCTGCTATCTTGATATCCCAGGATATATGTAAAACTGAATTTATCTTGTTACATTGCTTGTTGTCTGTAAATCTGTCCAAATTGTTGTACTGTACTCTCCCAGGTCATTCCTGAAATAGGTATATGTATGCTTAGTGTACCCTACCCGGTCAATGAAAGCTAAATAAAGAAATAATTTAGAGTAGCAGCCAATCTCTAGTTCATAACCTTTCTATGAAATAAACATTCTTCATCTATTTTGAGTAACTGGACAAATTTCTGGATAAATATTAATCCAGAGACCTTTGAATTTCAGACAATATTTTGCCTAAATCATTTTCAAGGTAAGCTGGAACAAAATAACAAAGCACACCTCTGGTGGGTTAGAGGGTAGCTTAGCTGCCCACAATCCAGTGCCTCAGATCTGAGATACACCTACCTGATTAGCTCCTGATATGATTTCCCTTTTTTCTTTAGTTTTTCTTACAATAATTATTTTCAGAGGTTCACAGGAATAAAACAGACTTTTGGATTGATGACATATCAGAGTTATAACCCAGCACTTCATCTATTACTAACACCAGCAACTCAATCAGATTGTTATATTTAGTCAATTAAATTGGAATGCCAAGATCATGAAAGTTCCTGCAGCACAAGAAATTTTCAAAATTCTTAACTCATCTTTGTGTAACTATGGAATCTCTGATCAGTGTTTGATGAACAGCTGACAGAGAATCAATTTTCATTTTAAGAGAAACTACTCCTTTCTTAATTACAGCATACTCCCTCACCATTTTTTTAAATAATTAACTAATTGACAGTGGATTTGAAGCAATAGTTTTAACTTTTTTAGCAAACATCTAAATAATATTCATAGGGACCTTATGAGAGGTATTGGCTTCTTGCACTAAGGAAATACTAGTATTTGTAGCAGAACTTACTTATAAAATGTTTCCTCTAGCTGATGTACTGATATTTGTAGCAGAAATTACTTATAAAATGTTTCCTCTATCTGACCCCATTGTTTGGGTTGGGCTGACCTCTGTCAATGTACTTGAAAGGGTTTCTGTCAGAGATACAGATAGGGTATCAGGTGGTTGAAGGTTGGAGAAGCGTTCTGATACGACACTTTCTCTTGCAGGGCCTGCCTTTTGTTCCCTTGATGCAGTGTGATTTGTCAAAAATTAGTCAATGGGCCCAGCTGTCAAGCTTTCAGAGCTTAAATATTTCTCCTTTATTCTTATGAATTCTGCTGTTTTTCGTTAGTAGAATCACACTTGGAACTTGTCTTTTGTTTGTTTTCTTGCCTTTTCCTATACTGGGTCATTTCAATCAGGAGCGCAAACTCTCAGCATTCATCTGATAGCACCCTCTTGGGTCTTTGTGAGTGTTCATATGTACAGTAAGCAAGATATGGCCAAATCATGTTATGATGTTTTCTCTGCAACTTACTGTCCGATAGCGAAAGCCAAGATCTATTTATGTAAAACTTTGCTAGGAGTATTGTAAACTAGCAGACTGAAAAAAAGATAAACTATTTTAGCAGCTCCACAGAGGGGATGCTATCAACCTACTGTCGGATTACTCACAAAATACTATGAGTTGAACAATATTGGTTCTACAAGAATTATGTCCTCATGGTTAGAGATGTCATGAAGTTTTACTTCACTAGCAAAGTTCCATGAAGTGGCAAAATCTGCCTTTGAAAATCATTCTGTGAAATTCCCTTTGACGTCACTGACAGTGAATGTTGCCATTTTTGCAAAGTTTTCCAAATGAAGAGGCACTTCTTCAGAGAAGTTTTCAAAAAGTGCAATTTTTTGACTAAATGTTGGTTCATTTGCATAGAAAAGGGGCCACTTCACCTGGAAAAAACATTGCAAAACTGGCACGTCACAAATTTTGACAACTTCACAAAGTAATCTGTGAAGCGTGAATTTCAGCCACTTCACCCATCTCTACTCATGGTACTCATCAGCTGAGTCCCCATTACACACTCTAGCAGAAACCTAATAAGCTTTAGACTGTTTCGGGCTCCTCATTGATACAAATTAGGGTTTTGCAGTTTTATTCTCCTTTTATGCTCAGACAACATTAGCTAGTTGGGGCAGTATTGAGGGAGACATACTCAACATTGTTAATTCTGATCAGCCATGCACCAGTAGCTCCCTAAAATATGCCAAACTGACTGAACTAGCCAGTCATGAGCAGGTTACATCTTGCATTTGTAAATTATTAGAGGCAGGCATAGCACTTCTTTAAAACCTGCACCCCAGCCACCACTTGGGAACATCTTTTCAGACTGCACTTTAAAAATGCAAGACAAGGAAGATGGAGTGTGGTCTGAGTATAAAGGGAGAATGAACTGCAGGACAGCAGTTGGTATCAGTGAGAAACAAAATAAATATGGAATAATGTAGGACACTAGGACCTGACCAAACAGGATTACTGTGAAGTGGTAGTCAAGTTTTTGCAAATCTCCACTACTTTTAACTAGAGTAAGTATTCATGTTTAAAGTATGAAAAGAAGAAGTAACAAGTTAGATAAATAAAAAGAAAAAACCTTGAATACAAGCCAGATGGTACAGTACAGGGGATGGGAGGGCCAATATGCTGTTTGTTGTTTTCAATAATAATGCTGTCTTTTCCCCACTCAATATGTATTTTTTAATTACAGAACATATCAGTTCCTGAACCTGGTGACTTCAGATGAGCAGAACTGAGTTCATTAGGTTCTAGAACTCCTAAGTAACTAAAAAATGAATATTGTGTGGTGACAAAGGAAGTATTAATAGGGTACCCTAAATAAGGAACAAAAAAATATGACTATTTCAATGCAAACACATGTAATACTAATATACTTGGCAATATTATATATGCTTTATGCATTAACACGTCTTGTTTATGTTACCTATAAAAGTATTTTTTCTTGAAGTAAATAAAGTACATTTTATTTGTTTATGATTATGAACCAAATCACTAATTTGCTACATTTATATGACTTTATTGACTGCAACTCTACTATACATTCCTTACATAAAGCTGTAATCAATAAATAATGAAAAGTATAGCAACCTTGCCACTGAATAACTTCCCTGGAACATAAATCTTTACCAAACTAAAATAGCAGTACTTAATAGCATAGCTTTCACAATATAATATGGTTCTAAAAGGTAAGTATTTTTATAAATTGGGGTACCTGAAGATCCCTTTTAAGATATGTCACTCTCCTCCTTGTTCATGGTTGCAGCAAAGCTCAAGTTGAAATAGTTGAGATATAATTACAAGCCCACGCTATGTTAGTTATTACAAATGAGATGAGTTCTATACAATTATATGCAATTATAGGTATAACACAGACAAAAGGATACTAATTCCAATAGTCCAAAAAAATCACCTGTCTCCTAGCAAATAAAAAAATCCATTTCCATTTCCATGTTATTTAATGAGAAAGGAGTACACCATGCCTGATCTCATAAATTGAATTAAATGAATAAACCTGTCCATAGACTTCAGCCTCAAGCATTCTTTAGTTATGTTTTCTTTGTGCATTAAATAAAGGTGTTTTAACTTGTTGGCACCTTAGCATTTCTACCATTAAGTGTTTTATTTGGCAGATTTGAGAATTGTTCACCTCAAATTATAAACCAACATTAAAGAGGAACCTTTCACCCTTCTGTTCTTAAGGCTTGGCAGATGTAGACTTGCTACACTGTTTGGCATCTTCCTTTATATTTGCAGCTGGCACTGCCACAAAAGAATTGTATGATGAAATTGCTCTGATAATTGAAAAGTACAGTACTTTATGAACCTCACTTAATGAAAGATTTAAGCCCAGTCAAGCCCGTACAAGTCATGCACTCCAGCACCCTACAACCTCCGTCTGAAGCTTCATGCTAACAATCAAAATTAAATTCTACTATGCTGAACACAGTTTCTTCCAACATGTAATCAAATAGTTTAAGTCTGTTTCATAGAACAGGATGGTAGTACAATTCAATTCAATTAATGGCAGGATTAGTGTCCTGGGGCCAGGCAACCAGACAGGTAAAGTCATATCAGGGTCTCATCAGAGTGCCACACACCATCAATTCATGGGGAACATTTTTCAGTGTTTGGCAATTATAGATGTGGTGTGTTCAAAGTGTTTTAATATAAGAACAGATGTATAAAATATGCACATAAATGTATTTATCTTCAACCAGATGCACTGAACTTGAAACTCAACAAATTATACTGAATACATAACATACTGTGACAATGTAATGAAGAATATACCAATTTACTGTAACAAGATGCAATTTTAGATCAAACTTTGCTTTCATTTACTGTAGCTTATTTCATACACACTACATCTCAAAGCCATTTAAGCAAGCAATAATACAAAACAGGGATGTGTTAAACTATATTACGAAATAAGTAGGAGGAATGCTGACTTCTGATTGGCCAAGAGGAACTTTCAGTCAAGTCGTTATCCCAGCACAACAGCATGACGGAAAGTAGTGCAACAAAAATGTTTTTTACAAAAAGAACACATCCAGTACTGGCCTGGTGCAGTGGAATGCTGAGGCACTAAGCCTCACCTGCCACCATGCTGGTGACTCAGGGTCAGGAGCAATCTCAGGGCATTAGGGGTCAGCAGGGGAGAGGAAGATCAAGTGTCCATGGGACTGTTGTCCTGATCTAGGGGGCTAAGATGGTAGAGCCCCCTGCTTGACTGTCCCCTGGTGGAAGCTGGTGTCAAGGCAGCCCAGGTCAGAAGATCAGGAAATATGGCAGATGTCGGTGCACATTGTATGGGAGTATGAGGCATGTGCCTAGATGTCCTTGTTGCACACCACACCTCCCAGGAGAAAAGAACAGTGAAAATGCCAGTGGCAAGATGCTAACAGGTGTCCACAGGTCCTGCACCCAACTAACTGGGCTCACTAGCCTGAACTGGATCCAGTCCTTAGTGAGGACTGGTGACCCCCACTGATCCTGCTGGGGGGTCAAGCCATGGGGAAGACAACTGACGGTAAGTCCCGGCGGAAGTCGGGATGATGGACTGGAGCACCTGCACAAAACAGGGTCAACCAGGCAATGGAGGGAAAAAAACACGCATCCAAATTACTAAAAATAACCCATTTCATAATCGCAATAAGGCCATCCAGGAGGTACATTATGGTGGGCTAATGGCCTTTCTCGCTTTGCGAAGCACTGCACTCGGCTTCACCTTGTGCCTCAGCCCACCCAAGCTGGCCCATTATCCCACCATAATGCACCCCCTATCATGCCTTATTGTTTAATTGCAGTGTGCCAAGTGCCTTGAACCACCTAGGAAGTGTATCATTAAGCACTAGCACTGGACACTCATGTGATGGGTGTTAGCCAATATCAGCTCTCTGTTTTACCTAACCATTTCATAAAATGCAACGAGTCAGCTATCAGTAAGGCAGTGACTGCATCTAGGCAAACAGAGCAGCCATCATATAATCAAAAACATCTGTCCACACCTGGCCCTCCAGCCCAGCAGTAGCACTACTGCTGAAAAAGCCAAGAAACTGGGTTTGGGAAAGAGCAGGGGTCTTTGAGGGCCAGCCTGGTGGAGGAGGAGGACTGAATGTCCCATAGGATGTTCTCTTCCTCCAGCGAGGGAGGAAGAGTGGGAGAGTTGCTGCCTCCACCACTCTACTGCTACCTGGTACCACAACAGAGTTGCATGGGTGCTCTGTGCAAGGCAGAATCCAAGAAGGTGGGGCAGAAAACCCAAGGAAAACACATTAATGCATGTAGCGGGATTCTGGTGCACCACCTCCAACCACTGGCCACTCCTCCCCCTGTGCTTCTCCTGCTTCCACACTCAGAAGGGGACATGTGTTGTTGCTTGGCGGTGTGGTAGGCCCAACTATGGGGGTAAGCCATGGGGTCCAGAAGGAGTAAAAGCCAGGGACACAGATGGACAGAGCGGGGAATGTGGGGTGATTGGAGAATCACCTTAAAGGTTCACATTTCAACAGAACCTCTTCCTGCTATTATTACCTTACAGCACATGGCTAGGGGTTTTTGTGCATGTAATTTAAGCAGCTGAAAAACCTTGTTGTGCACATTCTAAAGTTATTGTACTTGTTCCAAAGTTACTGTACATGTTCTAAAAACCTTATTGTGCACATTCTATCATTAACTGCAGCTGCAATTTTCTCACGCTGGCTCCCACTGCCTGCTTTCACTTTCTCTGCTCACTGTACCTCAGCATTATCATGTGGTAAAAGAAAAAAAGGAAATGCTAGCACATTTTTTTTAACCATACACTATAATAAATAAGATATTGGCACCCATGTAAAACTAGCCTTGTGTTTCCATCTCAGGGTTGAGATACCAGCATGAACCTCTCGAGCTTCGCTCTTGAGGTCCATAAGCTGTATCTCAACCCCTCAATGGAAGCACAGGCTCATTATGTATGGGCACCCATACATTATTCCTTGTATAGTACCTCCTTCCATATCTATTACTCTACTTATGATTTCTGGACTCCCAATACTCATCCATTTCTGCAAAAGAAAAATGACTGTCTCCAATGTTCAGATTTAGATTTCCAATATTTATCCAGTTTTTACCTTCTTTAACATATTGTGAGCAAGCAATAATACCAGACAGGGTGGGCGATATTGGGCTATACCCGCCCACCCAGGGGCGTAATGAGGCCTGATGCTGCAGGCAGGTCTTATACCCCCTGGAAGAGTAGGTATAGCCCATACTGCCCACCCTGGAGGGTATTATTGTGCTTAGAAAATGGGCTTGGTGTAACGTTTTAATATGGGAGTTAATAAAATTTTAAAACCATTAAGAAAAACAGAAGAAAAGTGGGATTTAAATCTTTTTTGTAAAGTAGTCCCTTTGTTATTGTGGTTTTCTATCTGTTGTTGCGCCCCCCCCCCGAGCTATTGTCTTCTTTGGTTCGTCCTCCACTCCACCACCTCCAGGGCTGTTTTTGTACTGTTTTTTTTGTGGGTTTTTTTTGGTAGTACAGTTTCAAGACATGGAGAAGGTGATGTCTGACTTTAAATTTGTTTTATTTTGGTGCTGGATGGCAAAATGGGTTTGCGAGAGGAGATGTGCATAAGAGTCTTACGTTGTACAAGGCAGCTGAAGATGCGTGACTGCGAGGAGAGACAGTAGCACTTTTATTATTTTCTTTTTTTAAACCATTCAGCACAGATATTATTTTTAATTTGGGGGTAGTAAGTTGTGAGGAGTCATCGCCTTTGCTGGTACATCGTTTCCTCATTTGGGATGTTGGATGACGGGCGGCAGAGGGGAATGCATGTGAGTCGCAGGAGACAGATGCTGTCTGGCAAATATAAATACAATTAAAATGAAGAAAAAAAGACAGAAAAAAGGTAGATTGATTTGTTTTTGGCATTTACTGAGTGGTGGTAGTGTTTGGGCTAATTACTAAATACCAGGTGAGTGTACTACAAGTAAACGAGGATTCAGAGTCAGTCTCTCGCTAAGCGACACAAGAAAATGGCTGAGATTTGAAATGAAAATGAGGAGGTTTTAATCAATTAGCAAGGAGGGTGGACAACATGATTTTTGTGATGGGGTTGGCTGGGCTGGTACTTTTAATAGCTGGACATATGTTGTCTGATAAATGCCCAGCTAGAGAAGTCCCTCAGCCAATCAGAAGGGTGAAATACTTTTACCTATTTTCTAAATTCCAAGTAATGTTTTACTTCTACTCCCTGCAGTTAGCCCCACCTACTGTATAAAGATTCAGTTTCCCCTTCCATTCTTTTAATAGCTTTCTTAACTGAACCTTGAATTTATGTTTAATTTAGAATGAACAGGAATATGCCGTTCCTATAAACCTTTTGGATTGTTTACTAAAATATGCTATATACCCTGGAAAGAAAAAAAAAACATGATTTAAAAATATATATTCACTAATAAAGGCCAACAGGATGCTGGGATGCATCGCTAGGGGGATCACCTCCAGAAGGAGGGAAGTGATACTCCCTCTGTATAACTGCTTGGTGAGGCCGCACCTGGAGTACTGCGTGCAGTTTTGGAGGCCGCACATAAAGAGGGACATTAACCTCCTGGAAAGGGTCCAGAGGAGGGCAACCAAAATGATTTGGGGCTTGGGGGACAGGACCTATGAGGAGAGGCTGAAGAGCTAAATATGTACACTTTGGAAGAGAGAGGGACCGAGGGACATGATGAGGTCTTCAAGTACATGAAGAGGTAAATAGGGGAGGAACAGTGAGGGTGCTTCGAAGGAAGGAGGAGGGGCCACTAGAGGGCATGGGTGGAAGCTGGAGGGGGGAAGATTCAGGGGAGAAAGGAGGAGGTGCTACTTCACTGAGAGGGTGGTAGAGCCATGGAATGCACTACCTAGGGGGCTGGTGGAGGCAGAGACAGTGGAGGGGTTCAAGAGGGGGTGGGACAGGTACAGGGGAAGGGTTCAGGAAGCAAAATCCAATGCAGCAAGAATATCTGGAACTGGGAAGGGAGAAGCCAGAGAAGGCGAGGGGGACAGCAAGGTCAGCACCCAGGGTGGGGGCTGACCAAACGAGCAGACACGAAAGACCATTAGGCCTATTCTGCTGGCATTTTGGTATGTTAGTATAAACTCGAGCAGAAACATCATGTTTGTGAAATTATAGGCTACAGTACACAGTTATTCCTTAACTTCTTGAAGATTCACCCTTACTCATGTTGTATAACCCTCAATGCTGTTCTCCCTCAGGAATTTGTGTACTCCTTCTTTGAATGCCTGCTCAGCACTTGCTTCTAGTCCAGTATAGTTCAAGGAACTCTATTCCACATACTAATTGCCATGTGTGTAAAGTAATATTTTCTGATATTTCACCTTGTTAAATGGCTTAAAGATTCTGCGCAGTGCTTCTTTTCAGAAGTAAAACAGACAGAGACGTTCAATAAATATTGTTATAAAAACTTTTTTATGAAAATTGGTCAATTCATACTGCACCTTTTTGGTATCTTTGTGGTGTGCTATTTTGCTCCCCATTTGCTATACAAAAAGGGACAATCTTATCCCTGTAGGGGTCAGCATGTCTCCAGCCTAGTGATGTAGTTTGTACCCCTTTTCTAGTTTGTCTATGATGCAAGGGATAGAGTGTCACATTGGTGGGGTCTGTAGACACTTGCCTTTCCTTCATGCATCACAGGTCACCTAAAATATGCCATAATACCAGCATACCCTTCATTTTGTGTTCATTGATTATCCCCTGTCAAATGCCATTCATCTTGCTGTGCACTGTGGATGGAAATAATGGACATGAAAAGTGACCTGGAGAAATTAGAGTAGTGGACCAGGATATGGCAGATCAGGTTTAATGCCAAGAAGTTCAAGTGATGTACACTGGCAGAAAAAAAACAAGCATTTGTCAATGTCGAATGTTGTCTTGCTGCAGTTGGCATTGGTAGTACAGGAGCTAGAAAGATGCATAATAGGAATGGCAGTGAAGTATGGAACCAACGTCAACCCTGCCCCACCCTGCAGAGAGTGACAGGCATTGAGGTGTGCCTTGGAGTCGTTGGGCCTTACGCTAACACCATTCCTTAAGGAAGTACGTTGAGATGGGTGCAGTATAGGAGAATGGGGTGAACTTTGGGGCCGAAGAGTTCAAGGCACACCTTGATGGTGCAATGGCATGAGTGTTACAGCTTACAATCCAAAGGCTCTCCCCTGACACCTGTTAGTCTGTACAGGGTGGGACGTTACAGTTAGAAATATTAACGCCACCGGTGTTTGTTGGTATTTGCACTCCAAATTTTCAACATGGCCTTTTTATGACCCCACCTCATGAAAGCATTTGGGACCTCTGTTCATAAACAGTGGTGCTATGATTTTGTTAATCTGTCTAGAATGTTGATTTCTCACAGCGACCATGCCATTCTACGCCACATGTGAAAACACTGTTTGGGCAGGATGTGAAAAATTACAGCTGCACCATTTATAAGGAGGTGTGAAGAGATGGCAATTTTGAATATATGGAGTATAAATATTAAAAATTCTTGAAGTTACGAGCATGTGTTAAAACTACGCGATGCACACTCGTAACACATTCATTTTTTGGAATTCTTTCACCAAATTTTTTACATAGGCATTTTGGGACCTCTGCTCATGAATAGTGTTATGGTGATTTTCTTACTTTGTACCGAACATTGTTTTCCTACAGCAACTGCACTATTCTGTGCCGGATGCACAAAAACACATTTCAGGCAGGATATGGAAAATGACAGCTATACTGTTCATAAGGAGGTGTGAAAAAATGGCCATGTTGAAAATCTGGAGTAAACATATTAAAAATTCTCAAAGTTACGAGCGTGCATGGAAACTGCACAATGCATGCTTGTAACACAGTCATTCTTTTGGAATTTTTTCATCAAATTTGCAACATAGGCTTTTTGGGAGCCCATCTCATGAACAGTGACACCGTTGTTTCGTTAAAGGGACACCGTCAACCCCTTTAGGTCTCAAAGTGTTCCTAGTTTAAAAAACACATTTTATGATTGCCAACATTCTATAAAAATGGCGGATGTGGCTGGTAGTTTGATTCTGACCCTTTTTTCCTTTTAAAAAAGTGAAAAACAGACTACCCATCATACTGGTGTTACCACACAAACACAGGTTTGTTTACATTCCTTGATCAGCTCCAACTGCATCTTTCCTGGACTTGGGAAAAAAATGTTTTTATGCCATTATACAGCTTACCAGCATTTCTTCAGTTCATGGTCAGTTTAAATAGTGCAGACGTGTTCCCGGTCCACTGAAGATCATCGTATCAGGCTCCGGAGGTAAGTATGGGGTGGAGGTTTGTGGAGAGGTGGGGTACACAGAGGGTGGGCGTGGGTTGTGGGAGGGGGTACCAGACATGTCGAGGGACCATTTTCTCATTTTTCAGGTAAAAAACAAAACAAAAAAACCCCATAAAGACAGCTTGGGTCAGTTTTCTTATTTTGCAGGTGTGTTATGGCACATTGGGGTGGGCTCTCAGTGTGCCACCTGTATTTTGGAGGAGGGGGACTGAAGCTGATGGGGATTGGGCCCCTCGTCGGCATAGAATTGTGTCTGGGGGTGCATGATGCTGAGGGGGATTGGGCACCCCCTCAGCACACAAATTAAATGATAAGGGGGCCATTATGCCAACAGAGACTGGGCTCCCTGTTGGCAAACTGAACTGGGAAGTGGGCATGCCGACAGGGGGATTGGGCACCCCTGACATCGGCTTGATTGGGACTGTGAGGTGGATGATGACAGCCGCTGCCATCTTTTATTGAAATGTTACACCAGGCAAGGCATGTCCTGCAATGAGGGTGAGCTTCCTCATTGCAGTGGCTAAATCACTTCAAGTTGGTGGCACGCTTTTGCACTGCTGTCATAGACAGAGTGCAATCTAATTTGTGCCACAGAGCTCAGCCCAAAAAAGCAGTGGCACCACTGGTCACAACACGACTGTGCCTCCAAAACCTGCTATTCCAAGCTACCCCAGTATGTTGCCTGCATGTGCACAAGACAACATAACAAGCCCTCTACTAGATTGTGGGAATAAGGTTGGTTCAGATAACAGAGCAGTGAGATCTTAGGGAGACATTAGTGATAGCCTCAAGTTTACTGCTCAGTGCAAGAAGATGCTAGAGTGTATAGGAAAAGAATTTGCCAGAAGAAAAAGGGATCAGATGATAATACTCTTATAATGGTCCCTGGTGACAGCACACCAGAAGTACTGTGCACAGTACTGGAGTCCACATCGTAAGGACAAGAACCACCAAGAGACCGTACAGAGGAGGGCCATTTGTATGGTTGCGGGGCAGCAGGGAAAGGTATTTGAAGGCAGTTTGAAAAGTCACAACATGCACATACTATCTGCTGAGGAATATGACTGAGATGTGCAAGTTTTTGTGAGGAATCAATAGGGTAGACAGTAAGGAACTGTTCATGAGGAATGAAGGCACAGTGGATAGAGGGCACAGGTGGACCTTCTTTATTGAATGGGTAATGGACAAACAGAATAGACTACCAAGAGAAGTGTTCAATTCCAAGACTGTGATGGGGTTTAAAATAGGTGGGACATAGTGTGACTGTGTGATCCACAGGCAGGGTGGAGGATGGGCTACCTAAAGAATGAGATGCCAGTCCACAACTAGTGCTATTGGCTCTTAAAATCCAGCCCAGTGTTAGGTTGGAGATAGAGTTAGGCAGGATTATGTGCAGACAAGATGCATCCATTCACATATCTGGAATGTGTAGTATGGTATGGGCTGCATGCCCACTGGCTCACGCTGTGGACCAATGGGCATACAGCCCTACCGACGGTGTCAGTCAGCAGGTGGCAGGGCAGCAGGTGGCTGGGGTGCTGCCACCCACCGGCTGACCAGGGGGGAGTGGGGCGGTGGGGCTCAGTGGGCGGGTGGGGAGGAGGGGTACCGCTAGACCACCAGGGATATTGGACGTATTTTTATTTTTTATTACAAATGCCCACGATCGGGCACACAGCAGTCCACTGGACCACCAGGGAGTTTGGAGATATATTTATTTATTTATTACAAATGTCTACGATCATGCACACAGCGGTCCACTGGACCACCAGGGATATTTGACAGAATTCTGCATTTTTTTACAAATGCCTGTGATCGGGCATGGGGGGGGTGCTGCCAGGTGCAGCCGGAGCTCAGGTGACCACCCACAGGTGGCAGCTGCTGTCTTGTGCCATGCAATGCGGCAGCTCACCTGTGGGTGGCCATCCATTGTTCCTTTTTTTTTGGATCAACTTTGTGCTGGCGCAGGTAGGGGTGGCGCATACATGGCTCTGTACATCCCGGGCTGAATATCGGGCTGTGCAGGGTATGCATGGGCATGCCCCCCCTACCTGTGCCTGCATACATTACTGTTGCACTCCAGCGCATTGGGATTTGTGCCGTACACTTTTCCCTTTTGAATATCACGCTGGGGCACATCAGTGGGTTGCTCATGGCGCAACACTGCGCAACCCTTTTGAATATCTGGGCCTCTATGTACAGTATCTTTGTATCATCATGATTTTCTTTCTGCTCACAAACCAGATGCCTCCATGGAGTTCCCACATCACTATATAAACTGTATTTTATTTTTACATTTTACTGAATTTTTCTGCCATAATGACCTAATTACTGGTTAATTAATGTAACTTTTAAACTAGTGAGGTAATGGTATGATTCTTTCTAAGTCAACTGTCCATTATTGGTCATTTTATCAAATTGAAAAACTGAATCCCACATAAAAGAAAACATTTCAGGACTCACAAAGATACATGTTGGCTTATTTAAAAGTGCCAAAACAAAGAACCTCTCTAAATTTGTACTGGTGTACTGCTCACAGACAGAGTCCCACCGCTGTGACCTGGGGTCAGTGACAGATCATAAAAATGAAAAGAAACTGTGAATAGTTTTATTTTTCTTAGCAGCACTTGTTGACAAACACCTTAAGTAACAGTTGTTTTCCTGCATGGATAGCATTCATCTGTGAGGAAAAGGGCATGATTTCATCTTTATTATCCAACATATGTTAGACTGATTTTGTTTATGGGAATTATTTGTCAAACTGCTGTACATGAAAGAAATGCCATCCTGTAGTATCTATCAGCTCTAGAAGTTGCTGTGAAAGCTTACAATCCAGTCAAACTATAGAGTTGACTATATAAAAGTGAAGAAGGATTTATCCAGACATGCACAGCTGCTTTAAGAAGAACTGTAAAATTATGTAGATGCAGTTAAAGACCGCTGATGGGCCAATGTTGACCCTTTTAAAAAAAAACAGGAGTGGTTACAGTCCCAGAGATTCGATTCTATAGCTACTTTTTGAAAATACATTACCAAAAAAAAAACCTTGTGCGATATTTGTGTGCTAACTAGTGCTGGGCAAAATTTAAATAATTAAATTGCCATTTTCACATTAGTGCAAATTTTGTGAAACTGCATGGAAATTGTGCAAATTCAACCAAAGCCAAATATGGCCAAACTGTGTATTTTATAAAACCCACCCTGTAAAAAATTTACAATCTGAAAATTATTTTGAGCAAGACAGATGAAACTGTATTGTTTACTTTTCTAAATTGCATTTTTAAAAAATCTTTTCAGGGAGTCAGCAACATTCGGCTTCATGTCTTGCCCATGAAAGATTCCTCCCCCTGACTGACATGTACACAGGTCTGCACTGACACACAAACAGTGCTTACAGCAGCAATGCCACCATGCTGATCCTTAATACCTTTCTTATGCCCTCCGTATGCTCTTGCTCTGCATTTTAGTAATGAAAAACAACCATTTAGACAGAGTTTTGGAGCCACATAGTGGCCTAAGACTAGAAGCACCCACAACAATTTTTAAAAAAAGGTATGCATACTTGCACAGTAGGGCTACTTAAATGGCTGGCCCATTTGTGCATTAGCAAGGTTCCTGCTTGTAAGATCAGTGACCCAGGTCATGCCCCAAGCCTGGATCATCAGAATGCCAGCGGGGGGACCAAGCTTCCCAGAGGATGCTATTCTCATCCAGGAAGCGTCAATGTTAGTCTCCACTGTAGTTCTGCCACCTGGGTAACCACAAGTACAAGTGCAGACTGGAGTGAACAGGAAGGAAAAGACTTTGACTTGCTTCCAATAGCCCCACACAACTGAATGAATGAAAGTGCTGCTGGAGCCCTCATTGTCAACATCCTGGGACTGGACAAAATTAGGGTAAAAATTCCCTGTCCTGTGAGGATGACACCCAGTACGCTCTGGCCCTGTACCCCTCTATTCTACTCAGGGAAAGCAATCTGTGCAAAAAACAGCAGTGGGATTTAAGTGCAGGTGGAATTTTATTTCTTAACTTGTTTTCGATTATCAGGTAAGATACACTACTGTAGATGTACAGATGCCTATTTACAGGCATGACCTGGGAGAGTTACAACAGTAGTCAGGAACAAAAACATCAACGGTAGTAACAATAAGGGACAGACAGCAAGAAATTAAATAGAAATAACACTAGCATGTAAGATTAAGTAGTGCAGTGAGAGTTTGCAGCAGGAATGTCATATAGTAATAATAAATAAGCATTTGTCAATGCCTAATGTTGATTGCGTTGGTCCGTTGAGCTCGCTCAGTGCGTCTCGGTCTCTCGCTCTTTCTGTATCTCACAGTGCTGCAGGCTGCTCTTTTGTACTGGGCTCCTGCCTGCATTGGCACCTTTTTTGTCCACAAAGAAATCTGCAGTTGTCCCGACGGAGCTCCGTTGAGGTGGCTCACTCACTCTCCCTCCCTCACTCGCTCATTCTGTGTCTCCCTCTGCTGCAGGCTGCCCTTTTGTACGGGGCTCCAGCCTGCATTGGTGGATTTTTCTGCCCACAAAGAAATCTGCAGCACTCCCGACACAGCTCTGTACAGCTCGCTCACTCACCCTCTCTCACGCGCTCATTCCATTTCTGCCGGCGCTGCAGACTGCCCTTTTGTACTGGGCACCTGCCTGCATTGCCGCCTTTTCCTGCCCACAAAGGAATCCGCAGCAGTCATGATAGACCTCTGTTGAGCTCACTCTTTCCCCCTCTCACACTCGCTCACTGTGTTTCTCCCAGTGCTGCAGGCTGCCCTTTTGTACTGGGCTCCTGCCTGCATTGGCACCTTTTTCTGCCTAAGAATGTGTGAAAAAATGCCAGTGTTGAAAATGTGACGTGAAAATATTACTAATTTGCGAACTTACAAGGGTACATGGAAACTACACAATGCACGCTCGTAACAAAGTCATTTTATGGAGTTTCATCACAAAATTTTCAACATAGGCATTTTAGGACCTCTGCTCATGAACAGTGTCAGTGTGATTTTCTTAATTTGTCCCGAACACTGATTTCCCACAGCGACCGTGCAATTGTACGCTGGAAGACGGAAAACACATTTCGGCCAGAATGTGAAAAATGACAGCTGCACTCTTCATAAGGAGGTGTGGAAAAATGGCAATGTCAAAAAACTGGAGTGAAAATATTGCAAAGTTGCAAAGGTATGAGCGTACATGGAAACTGCACAATGCACGAGTGTAACACACTCATTTTATGGATTTTCATGTCCAAATTTGCAACGTAGGCATTTTATAACCTCTGCTAATAAACAGTGTCAATGTCATTTTCATAATGCGTCCTGAACACGGATTTCCCACAGCAACTGTGCTATTCTGTGCCGGAACTGCGAGAATACATTTCAGCCAGGATGTGAAAAATCCAGCTGTACTGTTCATAAGGAGGTGCAGAAGAATAGCGATATTGAAAATCTGGCGTGAAAGTATTGCAAATTCACAAAGTTATAAGTGTGCATAGCATCTGCACAATGCACACACGTAAAACAGTAATTTTGGGAATTTTTTCCACCAAATTTGCAACTTAGGCTTTTTGAGAGCCTACCTCATGAACACTGGCACTGTCATTTCATTACTCGGTCCCAAAAGGGGATTATGCACAGTGCCCACAAAATCACCTTTCAGGGCTGAATAACACCATGACAGTGGCAGAATTGATGAGGAGGGGTCCCAAAAACCCCATGTTGAAAATTTGGTGCCAAAATTCCAAAAAATGCCTGAGATGTGCATCAAAGTTGGAAAAACACTATTTATTCCATTATACAGCTTACCAGCATTTTCTCAGTTCACGGTCGGCTTTGAAGAGTGCAGATGTGTTCCCCATCCACGGAAGATCGTTGTGCCAGACTCTGGAGGTAAGTATGGGGTTAGGGGGGTGTGGGGAGGCAGCGTGCACAGGGGGTGGGTGCGGGTTGTGGGAGTGGGGCAGGGAGACCATGAGGGACCATTTTCTTTTTCCACAGGTAAAGAAAAAAAAAAACATTGCAGGACTTTTTTTTTTCACAGGGGCATGTTGCACACTGGGGTGGGCTCCCAGCATGCCAATGGAGTATCTTTTGGGGGCAGCAATAACCAACAGGATTGGCACCCATCGCCAAAGAGGGGGGCCAAGAGCCAAGGATTGGGCACGCCCTCGGCACAAATCTACTGGGTGTTTGTGGGAGGGCATTATGCTGATGGGGAGTGGGCTCCTCCATCATTACATGAAACTGGGAGGGCAGGACATAATGCCAAAGGGGATTGGGCTCTCCCATTGGCAACATCAAAGTTCAGGGCAGTGACACTGAAGCCGATGGGAGTTGGGCCCCGTCGGCAAACACACTGTTGTGGGGCACATGCTGCTGGGAGATTGGGCGCCCGGCACTGAGATCCCATGTGTTTGTAACATGGCAAACTGCGCCATGTTCACAAACAATATTACACTTGCCAACATTCAGCCCAGCAATGATGGGTCGCTTCTTCATTACAGCAAATGGCTAATGCTTCAATGACGAGGTGGTCCCTGATTGCAGCAGCTGAAAAATTTCAAGGTGGTGGCATGCTGGCTGAACTATTGTCAGCAGCAGCATGCCACAGCACTGGGGAAAGTGGGCCAAGCCTTTAAAGGCTGTGGGGGACATTGGCCACAACAGTGCCGTGCCTTCACAACCTGCTTCTGGAAAGCTGCTGCAATATGTTTCTTGCGCATGCGCTCAATCAGCATAAAAACACAGTATAAATGACAAAAGCATAATACAGCATGCTTAAAATTGGCATCAATAAAATTAACCAAATGAGAAAGAAAGTGTCCAGTGCTAGGCCAGGCTAAGTTCTTCCTGTTCGTCGGTTGCATTTAGGGGTAACAGCAAGGATTGGAAAAGCATTGGAAGACCTTTTGAACCTTGCAGATTAGCAAGTGACTGCAGGGAGCAGTGTATATATTTGGAGGAAGGGTGTTGCAAAAACTGGAGGCCTAGACTGAAAAAGGCAGTTTGCCAATAACCCACTGAGCATCATTGCACAAGGAGATGTTGAGAACAAGTCAACCTTAGTGAGCAGGAAGAAGGGTGCTACAGGTAGCTGACAGGTGAAGATGGAAAGTATGTCCTCAGGAGTTTGTCAATGAAATGACCTAAGGCAAAAGAACATTGACCAGCAGGGGAGGGCAAGCCTAGACCAGTGTAGAGGTGGCAAGGTGTGTGAATCTAGAAGTGGCCAAGGCACAATCCCATATTTTGTTGTATGCTGCATCCCATTTTGAGATGATGGTTTTGCTTGCCCTAGGAAAGCCAGAAGGCTACATATGACCCTAGGAAGGAGCACCACCTGAGCTGTAGTAAGACAGACAGCAGGGGATAGGCTGTGTTTGACCCTAAAGGCCTACTAAGATTACTGGGTATTCTTGAAACTCATCACCTTCTCTAGTGAAAATATGGAGATAGTATAAGTGGGTGGGAAACACAGTACGAGGGATGGGGGTGTGAGTGACATCTTGGGTACACACAGCATACAGTAGGTATGATTGGGAAGACTGGATGGGTCATCAAGTCTTTTTCTGCCATAGCTGTCTATGTTTTTATGTAACTCTTCTTGACCAAATTGCTCCCTATGAGCATACGAACATACGAATGTGCCAGCAGAAACAGACCACCCGGTCTATCTAAGACTGCTTGAGTGTGCAGCCAACACCCCGAGTTTGCAGCTGCCTCAACCCCCCTCCCTTTTGTCATCCCTCTGCCACCCCCCCACCCTTGTTTCCCCTGTTCCCTGTCCCATGTCCTTTTAAAGCTGTTCACAGATTTACATGATACCACCCATTCTGGTAAGGCGTTCCATTTTGCAACCACCCTCTGTGAAATAGTGTCTCCTCATTTCTTTCCTAAATCTTCCCCTCCATTCTTAGCCCATGCCCCCTGGTTACCCTCCCCCTCCTTAACTTAAAGACCCCATATACCACATCCTTATTGATTCCCCTCAGATACTTGAATGTCTCTATCATGCCTCCCCGTCCCTTCTGGCTTTTTGGAGATGGAGAGAGGTTTACAGATGTAGAAGTGGGTAGCCATCTGGGAACTAGCGACCATCGAACAGTATGGTTCTCAATAAACACAGCAATAGAGTCAAGCCATACAAAGACAAAAGTAGTGGACTTTAGGAGGGCTGACTTTGCCAAAATGGGTGAGTGCCTAAGGAATGCATTAGCAAATGGGCAGGAAGGAGGGGTGGAAGAACAATGGGGAATAATAAAACTGCCATCACAGAGGTAACGAGCTTTTGTGTGAAGCAAATAAACAAAACAAGAGCGATGTAAGAAACCACTATGGTTCTCAAGGAAGTGGCAGTGAAGGTTCAAGAGAAAAAAGCATTCAGGAAGTACAAGGAATGCATGAAGGAGCAGGACAGAGAACTGCATCAGTTAAAACAAAAGGAGGCTGGGAAGGCAGTCAGAACAGCAAAGGCCCAAACCGAGAAAAAGATAGCCAATTCAGTTAAGAAGGGATAAAACCTTTTATAGGTACATCAGGGAGTGAAGGAAGACCAAGGAGGGATAGTGAGGCTTAATAAAGGGAGGGAGGTGGGCAGAGGAGACTGTGAAAAGGCAGAGATACTAAACAAATATTTTTGCTCAGTATTTACAAAGGAAGAGGGAGGTACATAAAACAAACAGTAGTAACACGCTGGATACAGAAGTTGATACCGCCCATTTACAGAAGAAAGGGTTCTGAAAGAACTCTTAAAACTGAAGGTGGACAAAGCAATGGGGCCTGATGAGTTCATCCCAGAATTCTAAAAGAACTAAGGTAGAACTAGTGACACCACTGACTACCCTTTTAACAAATCATGGGAGGATGGGGTGGTACCCAAGGACTGGAGGAGGGCAGATGTGATTCCCCTTCACAAAAGTGGGAGCAAGGCAGAAGCAGGAAACTATAGACCTGTTAGTTTAACCTCAGTGATAGGGAAAATGATGGAATCACTGCTAAAGGAAAGAATTGTCGAGTTTCTAGAGTCCAGAGGGCACAGGACCCTAGGCAGCATGGATTCACAGCGGGAAGGTCATACCAGATGAATCTGATAGATTTCTTTGACTGGGTGACCAAAGTAGTAGATCAGGGAGGGCTGTGGACATGGCCTACCTAGACTTTAGCAAGGCATTTGACACAGTCCCACACAAAAGATTAATATACAAGTTAGCCAGCCTGGGAGTGGGTCCCAAGATGACAGCCTGGGTAAAGAATTGGCTGGAGAATAGGACACAGAGGTAATAGTAAATGGAGTCCACTCAGAAGAAAGGAGGGTTACTAGTGGGGTACTGCAGGGTTCAGTATTGGACCGGTCCTCTTCAATGTCTTTATAAGTGACATTGCAGAATGACTGAAGGAAAAGTATGTCTCTTTGCAGATGACACTAAGATCTGCAACAGAGTTGATGCACAGGATGGGGTGGAAAGGATAAGAAGGGACTTGGCAAGGTTAGAGAAATGGTCAAATGTATGGCAGCTTAGATTCAATGCTAAGAAGTGCAAGGTAATGCACCTGGGAAACAAAAAACCCAGGGGAAGAGTACACAATGGGGGGTGAGATACTAACAACAACAAAAATGGAGAGGGACCTGGGGGTAGTCATATCAGATGACCTAAAGATGGGCAAGCAATGTGAGAGGGCAGCAAGGAGGGCTGGGGATACTGGGATGCACAGGGAGAGGCATCACCAGTAGAAACAGGAAGTTATTATCCTCTGTACAGACAGCTGGTGAGACCCCATCTGGAGTACTGTGTGCAGTTCTGGAGACCCAATCTCCATAAAGACATAGACAGGATGGAAGCTGTCCAGAGGAGGAGCAGCTAAAATGGTGCAGGTCTGCACTGGAAGACATATGAAGAGAGACTTAAGGAGCTTAATATGTATAGCCTCGAGGAAAGGAGGAGAGGGGACATGATAGAAACTTTCAAGTACCTCAAAGGAATCAAAAAAGTCGAAGAGGGTAGTATCTTTCAAAAAAGAGGTGTGCAAGAACAAGAGGCACAATTTGAAGATAGAGTGGCTCCAGAAGGTAATTTAAGGAAGCCTTTTTCACAGAGAGGTTGTGGATGCATGGAACAGCCTGCGGAGGAGGTTGTGAGTCAAAATCAGTGGTGGAATTCAAGCATGCATGGGATAGTCATAAGGCAGTTCTGGGGGTGGGGGTAGGAAGAAGTAGGCTGCTGGTTAACTAGATCTGCAGCTTATCCAGTAGGTAGAAATGGGCAGACTGGGTGGGCCAAGCGGTCCTTATCTGCAGTCAAATTCTATGTTTCTATGTTTCTATCCCCCAGGGTGTACATATTGAGGTCTCCCAGCCTGCTGTCATAGTTTCTCCCCTCCATTCCACATATCATCTTTGTTGCCCTCCTTTGCACCCCCTCCAGCAGCGGGATATCATGCTTTAGGTATAGCCTCCAAAACTGCACACAATACTCTAAGTGCAGCCTTACCAGCGATCTGTAGAGGGGCAAGATCACCTCACTTTGCCTGGACGAAAAAACCCTAGCTATACACTCCAGCATTTTGTTCGCTTTTGCAGCCACTCCCCTGCACTGGGCAGTGTTGTTCATGGTCCCTGTTATCATTACCCCATGGTCTTTCTCCTCCTCAGTGATCCCCAGCTCAACCCCCCTGAGCCACTATTTTCTCCTTGGGTTCTTCACACCAAAGTGCATAATCTTACACTTCTTTGCATTGAACCCCAGCTGCCACCTCTCTGACCACTCCTCTAGCTTGCTTAGGTCCCCCTGCAGCTGCTTCCACCCCTCCTCTCCATCCACCACTGCTCCAATTTTGGTGTCGTCAGCAAACAGACTTACCTTGCTCACCACCCCATGTCCAATGTCTGATATAAAGAGCCTAAACAATACTGACCCCAACAAAGAACTCTGTGGCACCCCACTTGTCACCGGCCTTGGAGCAGAGAGCTCCCCTCTCACCACCACCCATTGCAGCCTCCCACTCAGCCAACTTGTAATCCAGTTCATCATTTTTGCCCCTACTCCTACACCAGTTAGCTTCCCCCCAAGCCAACCATGAGGCACCGAATCAAAGGCCTTGCTGAAGTCCAAGTAAAGAACATCCACCGCATGACCCTTATCCAGTTCACCTGTCACCCAGTCATAATATTGTATCAGGTTGGTTTGACAAGACTTCCCTGAAACAAACCCATGCTGCCTCTCATCCAGAAGGCCACTGTCCTCCAGGTGTGACACCAGTCTTTCCTTTAGTATCATTTCCATGAGTTTGCACACTATGGATGTGAGACTTACCGGACGATAATTACCTGGTTCATCCCTTGGTCCGCTCTTGCATAATGGCACTACATGTGCCATCCTCCAGTCCAGTGACACACATCCCGACTCCAGTGAAGTGCTGTACAGATCCATCAGTGGCTCCAACAACACCTCAGCCATCTCCCTCAGCATCCTGGGGTGGATACCATCCGGCCCTGGTGCCTTGTCTACCTTCAGTGCCCTCAGTCCCTCTAGGACTCTACTCGCCTCAATTCTTCCATCTGTCACCTCCTCTCCTCCTGTCCCCACCTTGCCAGCCCATGCTGGTAGCATTCCCCCCTTTTCTTCTGTGAAAGGAGTTGTGAAGTATGCAAGCTTTGCATAGTGGACACTTTTTGATACCTTCACTATGGGTAGTGAGGCTGATACACTTCACCCACCTCTGCTGGTGAGGTATGTGGGGACTGAGAGAGGGAATAAATGTGGAGCCTCTGTTTAAAATGGAAACTAGATGTGAGCCAGGCAACTATAGGCCAGCAAGCCTAATCTGAACTGTGGAAAAAATTCTGGAGATGATTGTCATGGCTCAGAATATGGAACATCTGGACCAATTCCAGCTGTTAAAGAAGAGGCAACATGGACACTCTAATGGGAAATCATGCCAGAATATATTGCTTGTCTTTCTAGAAGACATCAAGTAGAGTGGTAGACAACCACTAGTTTATAGGACTCCTGGAGAAACCTTATCTGGGATACATGGATAAACAGGTCCTTGTAAGAGAATTTCTTATGCACCTGTGATAGGCAACTTGGTAAGTAGTTACTAAGGCAATAGGTGGCCAGGAATTTAGGAGAGCAGTACTGGAGGATGCAGGGGTAGTAGGCAGACTGATAGGAAGGGGGAAGGGGCCTTATAGGATACAAAACCTGCAGAGATGCCATCTTCAGGTAGGTCCTCTAGAGATGATAGTGGTGTTGTCCATTGTGCTGCAGTATTAAGGTCAGTGGCTCAGAAGGTGGCACACTCATCTCTGAGGCTGGGAGATCAGAGGGCTGTGGGTTCAGTTCCCACATCTGATACTTGGATTAATATCCCAGTACTGACACTGTAGTGCAGCTTGAGAGGGGTGCTGCACTTTTGAGGTGCTGACTTTCAGATCAGACATTAAACTGAGGTCCCATTTGCCTGGATTGGTGGTAGTTCAGGTGGTGTTAAAGATCCCATGGCACTTATCGAAAATAATAGGGCAAAGTCCCCGGTGTTCTGGCCATATTTCCCTCATTCACTAAAACAAATACCACCAACAGCTTAATCTGTTTCAATTTTAGTTGCTTACCATCTGTATCCCCCTTCCCACCCCACCCCAGTCGCCCCTGAAAAGGGACTTCTAGGCCCAGTGGGCTTACTGGGTTAACAAAATTCAACATAACATAACAACATAACTTACTGCAGAACTTGCCACTTTAAAGACAACACTTAGCCTTCATGGCAGCAAGTTCAAGTGAAGGATGGTGTAGGCAGCAACTACTCCTTTTTTCCAAAGACACCTAAGATCTAGGTGGGGCCATGACTGTAGTTGACAAGAGGGGAAAGGGTCTACTCAGACAGGGGTGGGAGCCATGTAGTGGTGACAGTGAACTGGTTCACCATTCTGTGCAACTAGGTAGGTGTGGTATACAAGGCAAAGCTCAGAACCTGTTACCTCTCAGGACACTTTATCTGTCCCTAAGGAGACACCTGAAAGGGGCTCAGTTTTCCAAGGAAAGGTAAGGACAAAACAAATATTAGTAATAGGGGATTCCATCATTAGAGGGATGCAGGGGAAAGTAGGTGTGGGAGACCATGGAGGTAGAATAGTTATGTGCTTTCTGGGGATGTCGGCTGGGAAGGATACACAGAGAGTAGAAAGAATGATCAGGAAATGGGGGAAGGGATGGACTTAATGTCATTGTCCACTGTGGAACTAATGATCTGGCTAGCTGGCCCCTGGGGGAGATTAAAGATAGTTCAGGAAGCTAGGAGGGAGGCCCAATCTGGCAGCAACTTCTGTATTAATCTATGTAGCCCTGGTATTTTGGACTAGGTGAGAAGGTAGGCTTGTCCTGATCACCAGCTTCAGTGTCTGGCTGAAGGAGTGGTGCATAAAGAAGAGCTTTGAGTACATGGAAGACATGGGGCACTTCTGGAGGGATAAAGGGCTATAAAAAGGTATGGCCTACCTCCCCCCAAACAGGGGACTAGAATGCTAGGGCAGAAGCTTATAGAGGCTATTGAGGCACTTTAAATTAGCAGAAGGAGGGGCAGATCAGTTACTTATATGTGCAGCTAGTTAAACAAGGGAGTCTGAAAAGTAGATGTCAGCATGAAAATGGAGAGGAAGCAGTAGAGAGACAAAGAGGTAACAGAAAAAGCTGCAGGGAGTCCATGGAGGAGCTAGAGGGACCAAGGAAAAGGTGCAGGGGAATGACTGGGACAAGGAATTTGGGGAGAGCAAGGGACATGAAGCCTTATGTGTGCTTATCTCAGGAACCTGGAGAACAAAACCAATGATCTGCAGGTACAGACGGATGAAGTTGCCAAGATCACTTCACTTTGAGAAGTCTGCAACTTCGCATAGTGCAATGTGACAATTTCGTGAAGCACTACGTAAAGTGACACTTTTCCCAGCAAAGTTTATACATAGTGGAAACTCCACCCACAAATCTGCCAGTGAACTTGCCACTTCATGTAAACTTTACTGGGAAAAGTGTCACTTGGACAGTAATAACTTTGTAAAGTGCAAAGTATGAAGTTTGTGCTGAAGATGGAAACCAGAAAGTTCAAGAAGGTGACGCTAACCCGTAAACTTGGCAGATAAAGTTTACATTCCTTACATCTCTACTTGCAGGTAGAGATGTTGCAAAGTTTACTTTGCCAGCAAAGTCCTGTCTGAATTGTGAAATGTGCCTTCCTCAGTAACTCTGTGAATTACCCACTCTGTCACTTTGCTATCAGTTTTCTTGGGAATGTGGCACTTTTTCAGGTGAAGTCAGCTGAAGTCATTGTGAAGTTACAACTTTGACAGTGAATTTCCATGACTTCCCTAAAAAAGTGACACTTTGCTTTCCAAAAACTTTGTGAAGTCAGCATCTTGCACTTTAAGAATTTGGCAGACTTTGCAAATTAATTCATGAAGCAAAGTTTGCCAACTTTTCTTTTGTTTTTCCAATTGTTTAACCAGGAGTAGTTAAACAATTGGAATTGCACATCTTTACCAGGCAGGGGTGACAGAACTATGTTTGGACATGGTTGCAATCAGAGAGACATGGGTCACACAGTACTGTGACAAAGATCTGACCATTCTAGTGTTTATAATGTTTAGCTGTCCATTGTATATCTGCCTGTATTTAAACCAACATTGTATTAGACAACTGTCTATATATATGCCTGTAATTAATTCCAGGTTGCCCTGGAAAAAGGACCTCTGGTTCCAGTGGGCCTACACAGTTACCAAAATCAATCAATCAATAGGAGAAATAGGGAAACGTGAAACAGGAATGGGGTGGTATAATACATAAAGGATGGTATAAAAGCCATGGAGGTCAGGGACAGTGGGGGAATGCAAATCCATAGAGACACTGTGGTTTCAGGCAGTTACAAACAGAGGAAGGAACATCACTTCAGGATAGGAGTGGTATATAGACCAACATCACAGAAAAAAGTAGCTGGCAGGGACATAGGGAATGATACTAGTAAGGCAGCCAAGCAGCGTGAAGTGCTGCTCATGGATGATGTCAGCATGCCATATGTGGACTGAAGGATCCCAGTAGCAGCAAGTAGTAGCTACAGGTATAGTTGTTCCAGTAGGCATTCCTGAGCTAAAGGTCAAGGAGTCTACTAGGGTGTTTGTAAGGGAGTGTACCATTCTTGACATAGTCATCACAAACAGGGATAATATAGGGAAGATCACAGTGCAGGACCTTTTAGAAACCAGTGACCCTCAATTCATGTAATTTACTTTCATATTAGAAGCAGCGAGGACAAAGTCACAGACAAATGTCCAGGATTTCATCAAAACAGACTCTGGCAGGACAAGGGAGTTATTGCAGGAGAAGCTTGAACAGGTAAAGGCAGTAGAGGGTGGCAGAAAACAAATGGGAATTGAGAAAGAATGCAGTATTGGAGGTGACAAGTTAATGTGTCAGGCTGGGAGGTGTGGCCTGGCTTGCAGGCAAGATGGAGGTGTTTTGAACCAGCTCTGTGGCTCATCTGACCATCCTCAATTTAGTCCTTAGCCATTGGTCCCTAATATGCGCTTTACTCCTCAATTTTTAACAGCTAAATTGCTACCAGGAACAAATTCAGCAAGAAGAAGCAGGCACAATTAACATTCCAGCCAGCAAAAAACATGGGAGGCAAAGATGGGCCTCATGAGGCCTCTCGCCATGCTAATACCAGATTGGCCACGAGCAAGGAGCAATCATCTGGTGCCAATGAGGATCATACTCCTGGATTGCCAACACACAACTCGCTCTTATCCCTGCTATTCAGCATGCAAAATGATATGGGGACAGGCTTTCAAAATCCATCAGTTCAGTTCATTCACTTACAAAGAACTGTGAATCAGCTGGGGGATGCTGTCAACTTGGATGGCAAAGGGCTCAATGAATTAGAACAGTGGCTGTCTGAACAAGATAAAAAGCTTGCGGAAAATAACATTAAACTGCAGGACACCCAGAAACTGATAGAGGAACTGAGGGACGTGGCTGACGACCATGAAAATTGTGAGTGTCAGAAAAACATCCTGGTAACAGACTGTCCAAGGAGATTAAGGGCAGAGACCCATGCAGTTCTTGAAGAAATGGTTTCTGGATACATTGGGACTAAAGAAAGTCACAAAGATTGAGGTACAGCATGCCCATCAGGTCCTGGGATGGAAACCAGACTCAAACCAGACACCAAGATACTTCCTAATAAAATTTTTATGGTATTCTGACTGTCAACAATGTGATAGGATTTTTCCTGACTACAGCCAAAGGCTCCAATCCAAAAGGCAGGAGTTTAATGATATAAAGAGGAGCCTTCAAAATAACCAGTGCAGTTCACACACGTGTACCCTTCCACCTCATCATCAGGAAGCAAGGAAGACCCCCTTGCACATTCACATCTCAGGTGGTGGCTGACACCTTCCTTGAGCAAAAACAAATGGTCCAGCAAGGCAGATCAGGGCCAAGAAGGACAGGGCCCAATGCATGAGGAAAGTTTATATTCCCTACATCTCTACTTGCAGGTAGAGATGTTGCAAAGTTTACTTTGCCAGCAAAGTCCTATCTGAATTGTGAAATTTGCCTTCCTGACACCTTCCTTGAGCAACAACAAATGGTCCAGCAAGGCAGATCAGGGCCAAGAAGAACAGGGCCCAGTGCATTAGGAAAGCATGCATGGCTACTGAATAATCCGTGAGTAGAGATGGGAGAGGAGTGGGGGAAAGGGATAATGCCTAGGATACCAGATCTTTACTTAACTCAGCCAGGGTCTTTAGCAAATTCTATGATACAGTATTGCAGCTGCCACAAAGAGGGTAAAGTCTAATTTTCCCTTACCAACAGAATAACACGACATTGGTACTTGCCTCAAGTGGCTTCCTGCACCTATATGGCCTTTGGGAAAAGAGCAAAAGAAAGGGCTATGGTGGTATCAGGGGAGGTAGGGAGGCTCCAACCTGTCCAAGTGTATGGGGAGGAAAATCTGACAAACATAGAAACATAGACTTTGACGGCAAATAAGGACCGCTTGGCCCATCTAGTCTGCCCATTTCCCTACCTACAGGATAGGCCACAGATCCTAGTTAATCAACAACCTATTTCTTCCTACCCCCCACAAGATTTGCCTTATGTCTGTCCCATGAATTCTTGAATTCTCCCACAGTTTTAGACCCCACAACCTCCTCAGGAAGGCTGTTCCATGCATCCACTACTCTCTCTGTGAAATAATATTTCCTCACATTGCCCCTGAACCACCCCCTTCTATCTTTAAATTGTGTCCCCTTGTTCTTGCACATCTCTTTTTCTGAAAGATGCTACCCTCTTGGACTTTGTTGATTCCACTGAGGTACTTAAAAGTTTCTATCATGTCATGTCAAAGGCACCTTCTGAGTAACACTAGGATCTTGAGTGACAATGATCAAGGCACCCCTCCCCTTAGGGCCCCCTAAGGTTATGCTGGCAGCATAAACTGAAGTTTTACAAGCACTGGCTCATCATAAGGCAGAGATTCAAACACCCATTAGTTCACTGCAAGTGGAAGATTGACATAGCTAACTGCTTTGAGCTGTATCTGGGCCAAAATGCCGGTGAGGTCATATGTGACTATATGGAACTATCCCACCCTGATGAGACGTATGACAAGGGCGTAGTGTTACATTGCATGCTGTTCTTTTCTCTTTTTCTTCTAAAGACATGCAGCACCACTGCTTTGTGATTTCACTTCGACCCCCAACACTACAGCCATTTGTAATGTCCTCTGTTGAGGTGGACAAGGGCTGCTAGTTTCACAAAGATGACCTAAGAATACATTAACTATGAAATATGATCACCCTAGCAGTAGGAATAATACAGACAGTTAAGCTTACAGTTGTTTTCACTGAATTTGGTCAGAGTGCCACTTGGCTCAACCATGGAACGAGCAGGCGAAACAATGGCCCTGGGGGCCCAGTGAGGTAGGGGGATTACAATTTGATAATGAAGTGAAAGTGTGGGTCTGCACCTAGGTCATCATGCCAGGCTGGATCAACAGGTAAAATGAAGGGAAAAATTCTGCCAGCACTGGCTACTCACAGATTCTTCGCCTCAGTTTCAGAAAGTAAAAATCCACGGTTAGTCCACAGCCAAGAAGTAGAAGTAGGAGCAAAGATGCTACAGGTGCCAAATGAACAGTGCTAATTTTTATTAATCCAAGTGCACATACACAGCACTCCAACAGCTTCTATCCAGCTAAACCCCCTTCTCACAATGAGCTTCCTAACGCATTTCTCATCCTCTGGCACTTAATCATAGGATAGCAATCTATTCCACACACCAACGTTAAATACAAAAAACCTTTAAAGTGAGTGCTTTTTTTAAAAAAAAATCTTTCAACGCAATTAATATAAAGCATTTAAACCTTTATGTAAACATCATATATATGCCATCTATCAATTTAAAGGATCATCTCAGTTCTATATGGTTTATGGCATTATTTCCTGTAATTGAAGTTATAACCTTTACTTTAAAAATGGTCATTTCCACATCATCATAATCAATATTACAAATTATTTAATTTCATCTTTTAGTTTTCTCTATTTTTACCAGTACTGGAACATGCATAGATTTATGTTCTCCTCATTTTTACATATGGTTTCCCTTGAGGGTCCACAATCAAACAATGCCAGATTCCAAAAAACCTAAAAGAAATGAAAAGGAAAAAGAAAATTGTTAAGATTCATTCAAATCTAAATCACTACAGTAATCCATTTTCTTTGACATTATAATACAACTTTAAATAAACAATACTGTTTTATCTGAGCCAAAATATTGGGGTCCAGGCTGGGATTCGGGGGGGTTGTTTTTCTCCCTCTGAAGGGGCAAAAAAAATCCAGCTCTTCAGAAGTGGTTTATTTCTTAAGGAAAGGCTTTAAGTCTAATCTTTCATTTAAACCTGTTTTTTTCCAAAACTCCTGTAGCAAAAATCCAGTATTGTTCTCTTTTTAAAAGGACATTCTTATAGTCACCACCTCTTGGGAGTTTTATTGTTTTTTCTATACCCAAAAATGACCAGCAATGTTCTTTTATCTTACTGACTCTTTCCATATGGGTTGACAATGCATTTCTTGGGTCTCAGTTATTTATGGCTCGTAGGTGTTCCCCTATATGTTCTTAACATTTTCTTTTGGTTTTACCAATATAGAAGCTCCCACAGGAACATGTTGCCATATATATCACCCCTTCCATAGCACAGGTGATGAACCCTCTTATTTTAATCACCCTCTTTGTTTTTGGATTATCATAATCCTTTGTTTCTTTCAATACTGGCAAAATTTACAGTTTCCACACTTATAACATCCCTCTTGTCTCCTTGGTAACCACGTCTTACACTGTTCTTGCTTAAGTTGTACTGAATGTACTAAGGTGTCTTTTAGACTTTTTCCTTTCCTGTGTACCAAACATGGCCTAGTGTCTGTAAGGTCCATCAAGCCTGGATCTAGACCCACCATATGCCAATGTTTTTGTACAATTGTCCCCATCTCTTTTGATTGTGCACTGTATGTATCTATAAAGTTGATCCTTAAATCTCCTTTCTCTCTCTTCCCTGCTTTTTTCATCATGATTTCAGATCTTTCCAGTTGGTCAACCTCTTCTTTTGCTTTGGCAATCACTTTCTTTGGATATTCTCCTTCTTGTAATCTGAATTTTAATTCCTCTGCTCTCTTTTCATATACTTCCTTATCATTGCAATTTCTTTTTATCCTGATGAATTGTCCTTTAGGAATTCAGGCAATGGTGTGATAGGGATGACTACTTCTAGTCTGTAACAATGTATTCCTATCCATGACTTTTCTGTACAAGTCTGTTTTTATTCCTCCCATACCATCCTTTCCTATTAAGAGCTCCAGGAAGCTAATCTGCTGTAAACTGAAGGAGAATGAGAACCAGAGGTTTTTGTTACTATTTTCAAAAAAATTAACAAAGTCAAATAGTTCTTCTTCTGTGCCTTACCCGATGACACAAAATATCATCAATAAAGTGCCTATATAGATCAATTTTGTCTAAAAATGGGTTTGTCTCTGCATGTCTAATAACCTCCTCTCCCTACTTTCCTAGATACATATTAGGAAAAATTGGGGCAAAGTAGACCCCATCACAATTCCTTTTTTTGTACATACTGTGCATTTTCAAAAAAGAAGGTGTTGCATTTTAATACAAATTCTGCTAATCTTATTAGCATTTCCACAGGTGGATCATTCACTTCTCTTTTGTTCAAAAAGTATTTCATGGCTTCCAACCCCTCTTCATGTGGTATGTTTGAATATAATGACTCCACATCTAGTGCCACAAACATGCTATTTTCCTCAATTTCAATCTTTTCTAATGTTGATAGAATTTCCCCTGTATCCCTTATATATGATGGAACCTCTTGTGTTAAAGGTTTTATGTAACAATCAACATATTGGGACAGGGGTTCAGTGAGGAAATTGTTTCCTGACACTATCGGGTGACCTGGAGGGTTTATTAGACACTTGTGTATTTTAGGTAGGCAGTAAAAGCAGGCTCTTGTAGGATTCTCAACTGTCATAAAGGAAAAGGTGTCTTTGTTTAGCCATCCATTTTCCTTTGATTCCAATAGAAATGTGTCAATTTGTGTTTTATAGGTAGGTGTCAGATCGGTAGGGACCTTCGTATAAAAATCTTGGTTCCCTAACTGTCTAAGGACTTCAGCAGTGTACTTCTCTGTATCCATAATTACAATGGATTCCGCTTTATCAGCAGGTTTTATTGTAACTGCCATGTTTGACCCCAGTTCATTAAGAGCTATTTTTTCTGCTTTACTTAAGTTAGAGTGTATCCCAAATCCATAATTGTCACATACCATCCTATCTAAGTCCAACAAATCATGTTCACAACTTTTCAAAAACATATGCAATATTGGTGTAAAGGGAGGGCAGACAGTAGAGGGGGGTTTAAACCTCTGTATGACTTCAGAATTATCATAATTTAAAGAAGTCTCACTTACCCCCCCATATTCATTTCTACTTCTTTTTCCTCCCTCTTATTGAAAAAAGAACATAAATTTAAAGTTCTTGCAAGTTTGTGACAGTCCACAATAATCTCAAACACGTCGAACCTTTGTTTGGGAATGAATGACAATCCTTTATTTAGAAGTCTTTCCTTTGAATCCAAAAGGGCATGAGTTGAGATATTAATAATGTAATTCATTGGTATCCTGTTCTCAAATTCCCTCATGTGTACCATCCTCATCTCCCTCTGCCTTAATTTCTGACACCTTCTCCTCTTCCTGCCCCCCCTCCATTGGTGTGTGGAATAGATTGCTATCCTATGATTAAGCGCCAGAGGGCGAGAAATGTGTTAGGAAGCTTATTGTGAGAAGGTGGTTTAGCTGGATAGAAGCTGTTGGAGTGCTGTGTATGTGCACTTGGATTAATAAAAATTAGCACTGTTCATTTGACATCTGTAGCATCTTTGCTCCTGCTTCTACTTCTTTGCTGTGGACTAACCGTGGATTTTTACTTGCTGCATCTGAAGTGAAGAAACTGTGAGTAGCCAGTGCTGGCAGAATTTTTCCCTACATTTTACCTGTTGATACAGAGGTTTAAACCCCCATCTGCTTTCTGCCCTCCCCTTATACTAATATTGCATACGTTTTTGAAAAGTTATGAACATGATTTGTTGGACTTAAATAGGAAGGTATGTGACAATGATGGATTTGGCATACACTCAACCTTAAGTAAAGCCGAAAAAATAGCTCTTAATGAACTGAGGTCAAACAGGACAATTATGATAAACTCTTTGCAAATAAACCATGCACTCGGAACCTGTGGTGCTTTCAGCCAAATATCAAACAATGTCTCTAGAAAGCTGAAGCACTCACATACCCAATAATAACCGGACACAGAGCTTTTTTTAGAATTATTCAATACATTATACGCCTAACGCTTTGACAAAGGTCCTTTAAAGGACCTTTTGTCCAAACGTGTTAGGTGTATTAGTTGGTGCAATAAATTTCCTAAAGAGAAGCTCTGTGTCCGGTTATTATTGGGTATGTGAGTGCTTCAGCTTTCTAGAGACACAATTATGATAAAACCTACTGATAAAAGGGGATCGATCCACTGTTATTATGGATACAGAGAAGCACACTGCCGAAGTCCTTAGACAGTTAGGGAACCAAGATTTTTATGCGAATGTCCCTACAGATCTGACACCTACATATGAAACACAAATTGACACATTTCTATCAGAATCAAGGGAAAAAGGATGGCTAAACAAAGACACCTTTTCCTTTTTGACAGTCGAGAATCCTACAAGAGCCTGCTTTTACTGCCTACCTAAAATACACAAGTGTCTAATAAACCCTGCAGGTCACCCGATAGTGTCAGGAAACAATTCCCTCACTGAACCCCTGTCCCAATATGTAGATTGTTACATAAAATCTTTAGCACAAGAGGTTCCATCGTATATAAGGGATACAGGGGATATTATATCAACATTAGAAAACATTGAAACTGAGGAGAATAGAATGTTTGTGACACTAGATGTGGAGTCATTATATTCAAACATACCACATGAAGAGGGGTTGGAAGCCACGAAATACTTTTTGAACAAAAGAGAAGTGAATGACCCACCTGTGGAATTGCTAATAACATTAGCAGAATTTGTATTAAATGTAACACCTTCTTTTGAAAATGCACAGTATGTGCAAAAAAAAGCAACTGCGATGGGGTCTACTTTTGCCCCGAATTTTGTTAATATGTATCTAGGAAAGTGGGAAGAGGAGGTTATTAGACATGAAGAGACAAACCCATTTTTAGACAAAATTGATCTATACAGGTGCCTTATTGATGATATTTTTATCATCTGGAAAGGCACAGAAGAAGAACTGTTTGATTTTGTTAAATTTTTGGAAAATAGTAACAAAAACCTCCAGTTCTCACTCTCTTTCACTTTAGAGCAGATTAGCTTCTTGGACCTTATAATAGGAAAGGATGGTATGGGAGGAATAAAAACAGACTTGTACAGTAAAGTCATGGATAGAAATACATTGTTACAGGCTAGAAGTAGTCATCCCTATCACACCATTGCCTGAATTCCTAAAGGACAATTCATCAGGATAAAAAGAAATTGCAATGATAAGGAAGTATATGAAAAGAGAGCAGAGGAATTAAAATGCAGATTACAAGAAAGAGAATATTGAGAAAAACTGATTGCCAATGCAAAAGAAGAGGTTAACCAACTGGAAAGATCCAAAATCATGAGGAAAAAAGAAGGGAAGAGAGAGAGAAAGGGGATTTAAGGATCAACTTTATAAATACATATAGTGCACAATCAAAAGCGATAGGGGCAATTGTACAAAAACATTGGCATATGGTAGGTCTAGCTCCAGGCTTGAGGGACCTTACAGACACTAGGCCATGTTTGGTACACAGAAAAGAGAAAATTCTAAAAGACACCTTAGTACGTTCAGTACAACCTAGACAAGAATAGTGTAAGACATGGTTACCAAGGAGACAAGAGGGATGTTATAAGTGTGGAAACTGTACATTTTGTCCAGTATTGAAACAAACAAAGGATTATAATAATCCAAAAACAAAGAGGGTGATTAAACTAAGAGGGTTCATCACCTGTGCTATGGAAGGGGTGATATAAATGGTGACATGTTCCTGTGGGAGTTTCCATATTGGTAAAACCAAAAAAAAATTTAAAGAACATATAGGGAAACACCTACGAGCCATAAATAACAGAGACCCAAGAAATGCATTGTCAACCCATGTGGAAAGAGTCACTAACATAAAGGAACATTGCTGGTCATTTTTGGTTATTGAAAAACCAATAAAACCCCCAAGAGGTGGTGACTATAAGAATGTCCTTTTAAAAAGAGAACAATACTGGATCTTTGCTACAGGGCCTTTTGAAAAAACAGGTTTAAATGAAAGAATAGACTTAAAGCCTTTCCTTCAGAAATAAGCCGCTTCTGAAGAGTTGGATTCCTCCCCAGAGGGCCCCGAACCCCAGCCTGGACCTCAATATTTTGGCTCAGATAAAACAGTATTGTTTATTTAAAGCTGTATTAGAATGTCAAAGAAAATGGATTACTGTAGTGATTTAGATTTGAATGAATCTTAACAAAAAAATGTTTTTCCTTTTTATTTCTTTTAGGTTTTTTGGAATCTGGCATTGTTTGATTGTGGACCCTCAAGGAAAACCATATGTAAAAATGAGGACAACATAAATCTGTGCATGTTCCAGTACTAGTAAAAATAAAGAAAACTATAAGATGAAATGAAATAATTTGTAATATTGAGTATGATGATGTGGAAATTACCATTTTTAAAGTAAATGTTATAACTTCAATTATAGGAAATAATGCCATAAACCATATCGAACTGAGATGATCCTTTAAATAGATAGATTGCATATATATGATGTTTACATAAAAGTTTAAATACTTTATATTAATTGCGTTGAAAGATTTTTTTTAAAAAAAAGCACTCACTTTAAAGGTTTTTTGTATTTAACGTCGGTGTGTGGAATAGATTGCTATCCTATGATTAAGTGCCAGAGGATGAGAAATGCGTTAGGAAGCTCATTGTGAGAAGGGGGTTTAGCTGGATAGAAGCTGTTGGAGTGCTGTGTATGTGCACTTGGATTAATAAAAATTAGCACTGTTCATTTGGCACCTGTAGCATCTTTGCTCCTGCTTCTACTTGACTGTAGACTAACCACGAATTTTTACTTTCTGAAACTGAAGCAAATAAACTGTGAGTAGCCAGTGCTGGCAGATTTTTTCCCTACAGATTACAATTTGAGCCTGTTGCTCACCATGTTGGTTTGAGATTTGGGGATAGGTAGGGATGGAGAGGTAGTGGGGAAAGGTTGGTGTTAGTTGTTATAATTAAACTCCCAAGTTATCTGGTTTACAAAATAAGTTTTCTGCATTACATTATAAGGATTGGACCTCAGGAGAGGGAGCTTGCAGGTGGTGGCAGAGAGGTCACAGAGGGTTTCACAACAGAAATATATTGCAACAGAAACAAAAATGATAGATGACAATCTCAAACTGATATCTTGGAATGTCAATGGATTGAAAGCTGTGGTGAAATGAAAGAAAGTGTGGTCCTTCATAAAAAAGCAGAAGGGGTGATGTCCTATTACTGCATGAAACCTACATGACCCGGGAGAAGGCATGCAAGCTAGAGGAGGGATGTGTGTGTATGCTGGTATCCTCAAGCTTTACCTGTAAGGCAAGGGGCACTGCCGTCTGGTTCAGACTACGTCTTGACATAGAAATACTGAATCATGCTCAGGACCCCCACGGTAGGTTAGTTATTCTTGATATAAGGCTAGTTGAGAACCATTACACATTTTCATCAGTGAATGGGGCTCAACTACAATGACTCTTTTACTAGTTGTCGGTGTCCTTGGTGGACTATCCAGTCCACTGATTGTGATGGGGGATATGAACACTGTTTGGGTGCATGTTTCGGATAACTCAGCCCCACTGATGTACCCCCACTAAAATGCAGTCACACTTAGACACATGGCTGAGGAGTGTGGTGTGGGGGATGTGTTGCACTTTCCGCACTCCACCCACAGGGAATATTATTTTTTTTTTCACAAGCTCACCAATCATACATGAGGATCAATATGGTGCTGTTCTATAACTCACTGCTCCATGCATTGGAGAGAGCGGAGTACAACCCAATTATGTTTGTTCACTCTAAATGTTTATTTGTACTCTGATCATATTTTGTAACAGCAGATGTGTCCCTGCTGAATTGCTTACTGTTCTATACCTACTCAATTATTGTGCCTCCACCTCCCCTTCCCCCCAGGATGTACCTGGAAATGAGCAAATTCTGCTCAGTGTACCTTTCTGGTAAAACTTTAAAATAAATAAATAAATGTTTTCTGATCATGCATGTCTGTTGGTGACACTGGGTGGGGGAGAGGCCACCAAGGTTTGCCTTGGATGGAGGATGGACCCCAGGCTCATAGTAGACCCAGGGTACAGGGTTCACGTGGGAGTAGCATTAAAAAATTGCCTTTTCCATAATAACAGCAAACACAGAACAGAGGAATGGGAAGGGGGACAAGACAGACTATGGGAGAAGGTGAGAGGTAGAGGAGACGGGAGAGCAGAGAGCAAGGAGAGAGGTGAAGCCAGCGATGAGGACCACGTAGAGCTCAGCAATTTCTAAAATGAGCTAAGTGCTACTGAGGTGTATAGGCAGGTTTAAGTAGGGGATGGTGGATGGAGTTATTTCCCTACATTGTATCATGGGCAAAGCCCTCCAAGTATTGTACAAAGATTGTTGCCAACGCCATACAATGACACAAATGCAAGTGTTGTAGTGTATTGCAAATGTTGAAGCATAATACAGTTGCCATAATGTAATTCTAGTTAGAGCTGTGTGCACATGTCCTGGCAACCTGCAACCTGACCTTCTCCAAGATCTCAGCCTACAGTGAGTGTGTTAACTTTTACAATTGCAAAAAGACAAAAATCCTACACACACTCACCCATGAAAATAATCACTGCTCATGGTCTCAAATGAAATATAAAGTCATAGTTTATTGTAATGGTGCCAGTGCCATGCATGTACTTCCTGACTAGAGATGCAGCAAATTTAAATTCTGTCGGCAAAGGGCCAGCGAAGTGGTCAAATTCGCCTGGTGGAGCAATTGACGAAATTTTGCTGCCTAAGGCTAAATTTCACCTTGGCAAAATTTCGCATTCCACAGGTGACATTACACCTTCCATGGTGAAATTACATCTTCGCACTGAAATTTCACCTACTTAGGGTGAAATTTCACCTCCTGCGGATGAAATTGTGCCAGTGAAGGCGGAGTTTCACCGTGGAAGGCAGAATTTTGCCGTTCCACTGGATGCAATTTCACCATTCCGCCAGGCGAATTTCCACATTTCACTCCAGAAAATGGGCTTGGTTTCACGGATAGCACCACGGAGTGAATTTTACTCACTTCACCCATCTCTACTCCTGACCTGTTTCAGAAAACAATTTTTTCTTTCTCAAAGGATCTGCGCACAAGATAAAAAAGTCACCATATATATATATACACACATACACACAAAACACATGATGACATCACAGCTAGTGTGACCAATCAACCATTGCAATAAAATATGCACTTTATATTTCATTCAAGACCATGAGCAGTGAATATTTTCATGGGTGGGTGTAGGATTTTTGTCTTTTAGCATTAGTACTTTTTTATCCTAGCACCACCAGTCCTCGTGCAGACTCCGTGTTCCTTTCTTAACTTTTACAATTCTGTACAATGTGTCTCCAACCATAAATAAAGATTACAACAAAATGTGTCAGTGTAGCAGGGAAATATAAGATGGGTAGGACTGAATTCTAATATATAATCATGAGATCATGGTAGATTTTGCTAAACAGCCAATGAGACAATCTCAGTAGACAACGTAGTCTACTTATGTGTCTACTACCTTAGCATGAACCTAAGAAAACCACTGTGGTTCACATGGTAGATGGAAGGGGCTGTGAGGGGGGAAGAAGGCCTGCAGAAAGTACAAAAATAGCCAAGAAGAGGAAGGGAGGTAAAATATATGCAAGATGAAGGAGGCCAGCAAGGACGTAAGGAGGGCAAATCCTGATGTGGAACTGAGAATAGAAGAATAGATGAAGAAGGGAATGAAACGTTCTTTCACTACACATGTGAGAAATGGAAAGCAAGAATGAATTATAAGACTGCAGAAGGGGGATGGATGGGAAGAGGAGGATGAAGAGAAGGCAGACATACTGAATCAGTTTTTCTGTTCTGTATTCACAATACTGGATAAAGGACTATTACTAGACCATTACTAAAATGTTTATTCATGGCAGGGGTGAAGGGGGAGGGGTGTTAGTAAGGATACAATCACAGAGGACAGTGTTGAAGGAACTGCATGCACTAAAGCCAGACAAGTCCGTGGGCTTGGGTTGGCTACATCCTCAGGTACTGAAAGAAATAGGGCAGACTCTAGCTTCATCACTGACTGAGCTCATTAGGAGCTCACTGTGGACAGAAGGACTGGAGGATGACAAGTGTAGTTCCCCTGTACAAAAGTGGAAGTAGGGAAACCTGGGAACTATAGACCAGTTAGTTTAACTTCCATGCTTGGAAAGATGTTAGAATCCTAATAAAGGAGAAGCTGGTGGATTTCCTGGAGGCAAATGGACATTAGGATGTCAAAAAGCATTGGTGTATAGGGGGACACCATGCAGTATAATAATCTGACTGACTTCTTTAATTGGATAACTAACAAGGTATACAAAAGACAGGTGGCTGACAAACTGCTCTTCAATTTCAGTAAAGCCTTCAACTCTGTTTCACATTGACAGCTGGCTTTTAAGCTGGGGATCAGGTTGGATGGGGACTAAAATCAGTAGATACTGTAGGTAAAAAATTGGTCCAGTGACAGAATCCAGAGGGTTATGTTCAATGGGAAATACTCAGACGTCAGAGGATCACCAGTGGCATACTGCCGGTATTAGTGTTGGGATCAGTCCTCTTCAGCATTTTTATTTGTGATACTGGAGTGGAGGTCCAGAGGATAATCTTTCTCTTTGTGGATGATATAATGGCCTGGGGAGGAGTAGACAGTGAGGAAGGGTAAGAAGTATAAAGGAGGACACATTTATAAGGTAGAAAAAGAAATGGGTAGACTGGATGGGCCTTGCGGTCCTTATCTGCTGTCAACTTCTATGTTTCTATGGACCTGGAAAGATTGGAGAAGTGGTCAAAGGTTTTTCTGTTGAAATCCAGGGTCAAAAAGGGTCTGCTGTGGAGACTACAACAGAAAAAAGCACAACAACAACACAGAACCATAAGCTCACAGTGTTGAACAGGTGCTGAGCCAAACAGTACATGGAACAGAGGACCACAGCAGCATTCAGCAAGAAAGTCAATGAAAATCAAAAAGCACTTACAAAAGTTATGTAAATGCAAGCCAAACAACTTTTATTTGTATCCCAAAGGAAAGTACAAGAAGAGTGCTGCTGGGGCGCTGTTTGTAGTCTGAATAAGATGGATACTTGATTCAGAAGCTATGCCTCAGTCAGTTTGTTTATTGTTGATTACCCCCCACAGCAATTTTTACAGTTTTATTTTAGTGTTAGTCTAGTGTTTTTTGATATTGATGCTGCCTCAGTTAGTTATTTTAGGTGGCTCGTTCGATACTTGGCCAAGATTGTTCTCTGCACAATTCATTCTCTAACTGTGGCCTACTCCATTACTAAGTATGGGAGACTCTGACTTACTTTTGGACCATGAGCCTCTGCAGTGCATCTCTGGTTAGGTTCCTTCTCCCTAATACATCGCAGTGCTGCTGGGGAATTTGGTAGCTGATATGGTAGCTATTAAAATTTCTATGGCCAGCACCACCACCTTGGACATTGTCACATTTAAGGACAAAATAAATGTTATGGAGCAGAGTTTAGTAGCCCAGGACAACACAAAATTTCTTATTCTGCAGAGATTAGAAGACCACGAGCAGCGGCTTGAGCAAATGTGAGGGAGGTCAGAGATTCTAGACAACCAAAGTCACTGCAACAACCTTTATGTATTTGGTATCCCAGAGGGGTCCAAAGGCTCAAGTCTTTTTGGATTTCTCTCTGATAAATCCTGGATCAGATTCTGTCCCCAAACTGGAGGGGCTCAGTAGAGAATGACAGGGCTTACCATATAGGGAACACAATAACTGCTCCGGTCCAGAAGCTACGACCAATACTGGTCTCGTTTTTGCATTTTACCACAAAACTGGCCCTATTATCTGCAGCTAGAGAGAAAGGAAATCTTACCTGGAGGGGTACCAGACTTTATATTTATCCAGACTTCTCTCTCAAAGTGGCCCAGAGGCACCAAGACTATATCCCTATTTGATTTTCTTTGAGGTAAGCTGTTGTTCAACATAATTTTATGGGTCTCTCCAGCCTTATAATACAAAAAAACAGCAAACCATATATCTGACACACCTCTCAGGATGCTTGATCAGTCATGCACCATTGTTCGCCTCATATTAAAATTAACTCTCCACCCACTAGGTGTCAGTGGCAGGATTCGGACCATGCAGCCCCTCATGAACCTTCTCCCTGTCAGAACCAAAATTCAGGGTTTGCATCAACACATGGCTCATCCGAGCCCTTGGAGGCATGCTGGAACCTAAGGAGAAGTGGCTCTGGAATTCCTGTTATTCTTGCCAGGGTAGTCAAGATCTGCAAGATATAATCAACAGGCAGCCTTGCATCATTCTGGGGACCATCCTCATCTTTGACCTCATCAATCCAGTTTAGGATTCTCTTTAGCCCTCTCCTCTCCTACTTCTCCACCTGCAGAAACTGCCCATGGAGATCTTCTGGCTCCATCGGAACCTGCCTCAGACTAGCCCTCCTTTGCACCATCTGCCTCTCTGTAATGTGCCCCCCAGGCTTTTAAGCACAGTACAGTACAGGGCACTGAACCATACCCGGACTTTGGCATTGAAGTCCCACTGTGTGTCCCTTCCTCGTGGGCTAGCTCATCGGATCTATGGGAGCAGGGGGAGGCCCCTCCATGAATGTTCTATATATTGTAATAGACATTATTTTTCTGGATGTACCTGCTCAGTGTTGTTGTTTAGTACCTTCACAGTATTTTGCTTAGTACCACTTTGCTATGCCCTTTCTGCATGGCACTTCACTTTAACAGATATGCTTCATGGTTTCCATGGTCATTTATCTAGCTCTTGATTAATGATATCATATTACTTTGTCTGATGTTTATCTGCACTGCATGGCAGCGTACTCTGTCTCTCTATCCAATACTTTTACTTCCTCCCCTCTTTGTGACTACCACCTTTTTATGCTCTGAACAGCTTTCCCCTTTTCACATCTTTAGTGTGTGTCTCTGTCTCTGTCTCTGTCTCTCTCTGTCTCTGTCTCTCTCTCTCTCTCTCTCAATTCTTCTTTGGCTCATCTGTTGTGTTGGGCACCCCAGTCTCAGTTGGTAGCATATTTCTATATATACGAAGGGTTTGGATCACTCTTGAAGTGGTGGACCGGCTCCCTCACACCCTTTCTTCTCTCTCTCTATATATCTCTCTCTCTCTCAGGTTGGGTTCTTGCTTTACTGAAATTAAAACATAAACCTGTCCGGGGTGGCTTAGGCAGCTAGTGAGTTACAGCACTACACCACCATTTGGTGCCCCTGTTAGCAGGGCATGGAGGTCATGATACCTCCTTCCAGTGGATAACAAGGGTAAACTACCTTCAAACTCTACAATCTACTATTAGATTGTTTATAACCTAGCTGCACATATTGTGCATCTGGTTATACTCGGTTCATTGTTGGACTTTTCCCTTTCTATATCTTAAATATTGACACTGTGATTAAGGTTTGTTATTCCTGTTTACTTTGGTATTTGAGTTAATTGTGTTTATTTTACTGATAGTACAAGGTTTATCTAGGCTTGTTTTCTTTAACTGTTGCAATGGGGATAATAATTTGTTTTTGTATATTTTATTTTTATTTGGGATATATTGCTTTGTATGCTAGGTAGCATTAACTGGTTATTGATCCAGTCTTATATTCTTCATTTTCGGTTCAGGCCATGGGACCCCTTATAGAATGTCCATAACCGGGATAAGTTCACAGGTGAGAATGTTCTCCTGGAACATGAAAGGGCTTAACCACCCTGTTAAATGTACTAAGGTTCTTCAATATTTAAAATTGTTATGGGTGGCTATTGTGTTTCTCAAGGAGACACACCTTACCAGTACAACTTCCTTTTGGATGCAAAAAGGTTGGGTGGGTCAGTTGGCCTACAGTTCTGCTTCCAGTAAATCTAGAGGCACTATAATTATGATTCATTGTGCCTTACTCTGGAAAATTGTCCAAATAGCAGCAGATGATGACATTAGGTTGATTATTGCAGAGGTTAGTCACCCAGGAGGGTATCTACTTTCATTTCAGTTTATGCTCCCACGATTGATGACCCAGAAGTTTTTCATCGAATATGTTAAGCTTTAATAGGTACAGTATGCAGGCTGAGTCCCATTTCCCTCTTTTGATAGGAGGAGACCTCAACTTTGCACTAGACACCTTTTTGGATAGGTCCAAAACCACTTCTGACTCCCATTCCAAATCCAGAGCAGCTTTTTTGGGACTTATGACCGACTGGTGTTTGATAGACATATAGTGGTTCACTCATACGATAGACTGAGACTTTTCCTTTTAGTCTAATGTGCATAACTCTGTTAGTCATTTAGACAACTGGCTAGTCAACAATTTGGTAACTCCTAAGATTATTTTTTTATTCTATGGTCATTTTATAATCTTAGACCATGCCCCAGTAGCCTTATGCTTTCAATCGTCCATCTTGGAACCCTCCTCAACTCGCTGGCGGTGTAATTCCACACTGCTGTGGGATCCTACTTCTTGTGATTGGGTTTGAGAAGAAGCCCAATTTTATTTTGAGGTTAATACCACTGAGGATGTAGGGTGGAGGGTTATTTGGGAGGCCTTTAAGGCTTTTTTGAGGGGCTGCATAATCACTTATTCTGCCTGTAAGCAGAAGGAGAGAGATGTGGAAAACTCCAAAGCTGACCCAGTCCTTGGCCCTGCTAGAACAACAATTTAAGCAAAGTTCCTTACCCAGCTCTTCCTTGCAGGCTGAAATCTTGGGACTTAAATATAAGCTTAATACCCGCAAGGCCGAATGGCAGCTTATTCGAATTGGTCACTCCTTTTGGGAGTCAGGGGAGAAGAGTGTCAGTCTACTGGTGTGTTGTCTATGTAAAAAGCAGGCTTATTCTTGGATTCCTGCTCTTAATAAACTGGACAGATCCGTTGTTGCATCCCCCCACAAGAGGTTATTGACACCATGAGATAGTTTTATCAACAGCTCTGCCACTCTAAAGAGCCTTCTCCATCTTACCTAACCTTCAATTCTTTCTGGGAATACCCCCACTCCACTACTCTTTCCTCAGCTGCAGGAAGAGCTAGATGCATCCCTAAATGAAGCTGAGCTCTGCTTGGCGTTGCAGACCCTATCCAAAAATAAAGCTCCCAGGCAAGATGATATCACTACCGACCTTAAACAACTTATGTCAGACATCATTATCCCCCCATTTTGGTTGCCTTACAAGAGACACGCTGAGATGGGCAGCTTCCCTCTACTATCTTTGAGGCAGTAATAACCCTCCTTCCTAATAAAATCAGATGACCCACTAGACTGCTAATTATCATCCAATATCTCTCATCTCTACTGATGTGAAAATATCAGCCAAAGCCCTTGCTACCTATCTAGAAAAAGTGCTCCCCCATCCAATCCTTTCATCCCAAGTGGGCTTTTGAAAAGGCAAATCCAGTGCAGATCATCTGTGCACACTCCTCAATCTGAAGAGCCTTGGTAAATCTTCCCCTGTTCCCATAGCAGCACTTGCTGTGAATTTTTAGAAGGCTTTTAATTCCATATTCTGGGGTTATATGCATGATGCCTTAGAACTTTTCGGCTTTGGCCCATATGTTCGCTCCTGGATTCATGAATATGGATGTATTCTGGATACATGAATATGATATGAACCCTATCATAGTCCATCTGTGGTCATATTGATGAATCATAACATCTCTTCCCTGTTTCTTCTGCAACGATGCACCCATCAGCGATGCCCTCTCTCTCCCCTCCTGTTCCTGCTGGTGTTAGATTCCCTTTCCTGTAAGCTATTGGTCACTCCAGTGATTAGTGGTATTCGTGTAGGCAATCTCACATATCTCATTCATTCTGATGCAGATGATTTGCTGCTTACCTTGGAATCCCCTTCAGAGTCTCTCCCTCTGGCCCTTGCCATCTCCCTGAAATTCATTGACATCTCTGGCCTGGCTGGTAATCTGTCTAAAACAATGTTAGCACCTTTAAACTCTCTTTGTTATAGCTCCTCCTGTTCAGGGCTTCAGTTCAAATGGTCTGGTGATGCATTCAAATATCTAGGTATTCAAATCACCCATCGGTGGGTGAATCTTATTTCTACAAGTTACACCCCTTTACTCTCAGCTTTGGAGTGAGATACACACTGGTGGAGTAAACTGAGGCTGTCTTTGGTAGGCAAAGTCACTGCTCTCCTGATATTCTCCCTCCCTAAGTTAGCTTATTTGTTCTGCAATCTGCTCACTACAGTACCCCTCTTGCTATCTTCCACACTACTGACTGCATCTTTAGTCGTTTCTTTGGGAAGGCAACCCCCCCATCTAAATGAATCAAAGGTTCATGACCACTGTACCAATGGAGGTCTTGGTCTTCCTTGGTTTGAGGGATATACGCTGGCATTTTGAATGTCTGAGGTCTTTTGATGGTTTAGGCCTCTGTCGTTAGATGTTCCAGAATGGGTTCATCTAGAGGTGTCGATGACACAGGTGCCCTGTCTCAGCTTAATTTTGGGGTATAAGAGATAGAAATTTTCAGCTCATCCCATATCATCATTATGAACCTTCATGCTTGGGATACATGTATGTCCCTAACTCCTTTATCCCCGATAGCTAGGCTTCCCTCCCAGGTCCTTGACATACCTTTTGGGCATTCCTTATATTCTTACTGGAGGCAAATCATTTTGCTGGTCTGCCTGGGACAACGATGACATTAACTTAATTGTGGACATCTCTATTCCCCACACTGACAACCTTCTGTCCTTTCAGCAACTACAGGATATGTGTGCATTACCCAGGTCGGACTTCTGACGCTACTTACAACTGCGAGCTGCTATTCATGACTATGATAAGAAAATCGCTCCTTGGAATTCCTGGGACTGGCTAACAAATTTCTGTGGGACTACTAGTACTAAAGGTTGGGTATGTAAAATGTATCACACTCTCTGTGAAGCCTTACCTCTGTCTATTACCCACTGTAAGGCCAAATGGGAAAGAGAGCTTAATGCCTCCTTTTCGGATGACGACTGGATGGTCGGCATTCGTTTATATCACAAGTCATGTTGCGATGCCAAAAAATCACCTGCTTCACTTAGAAATCTTGCATACTTGGTATAAAACATCTCAGGCCCTTCAATCTATGACTCTCACTGCAAATTCGTCCTGTTGGCTCTGCTTCCAACCTGCAGCTGGCCTTTTGGACATACTATGGAGCTACCCGCACCTCACCAAGTGGTGGGCTGCCATTCATTCAGATTGCATGCATCCATCCCTTCCCACTCAGAATTAATTATTCTAGGCCTTCACTCTCGGTTTCCCCCCTTTCCTCCTTTCGACAGCACTGGCGGACTACTGTGTTGCTGGAGGCCAGACGGTTGCTTCTCCAGTCATGTCAATCTCCCTCACCTCCTTTGATACTTCAGCGGCACTCAGCTTTTTCACATTTAGCCCTTCTTGACAGACTGATTGACTTTACTTCTAGACAACATGATGCCTTTTAGAGCAAATTGAACTCTTTCCTCCACTCACATCTTTGCTCTGTGCTTCTCTCCAACCCTAATAACCCTCCTAGTGTTTAGTCTTCAGTCTCTGTAGCAGATTGTATCACATTGTTAAAAGTGAATGGCTAATTTTCTGTTATCTCATGTTCTTATAGTACTCAGTGTTTGGGTTCAGAGCTTGTCCCTATTGTGAATGCCACAGATATATGTGTTCTTTATGGTATCATTAAGGTTGTATTTGTTTTTTTTATGTGTTGTCTCGGTTATTTATATGCTGTTTCAAATATGATTGATGCCTCTAATCATTGTTCATATGTTATTTCCCCAGTGCATATAGTCTTTAACGGTTTGTACAGTTGGTTTCTTGGAAGTTCTTTCTACGTACTTAGTTTTTTCATGCTGTTATATGTGTTTATTTGTTACAAATTTCAATACAATATTTCATGTTAAAAGAACAGTGCTTCAGTGCTCCTTTATTCCAAGAGAAAACAGGGTTTTATTTAACTCTAAAAATTGATTAGCGTTTTGCTCATAAAAGTGCTAAAACATTGTGAAAATGCATAGCACTTGCCTCACTGTGTTTAACAAACATAACACTTCTAGAAAACCTATATAAATACTTTCTGTACAGTTAGTATTGTCTCAAGAAAAAAAACTGCCAATCTCAAGAAAAAAAACTGCCAATCAATTATTTAAAACCCTGGAAAAGAGAGACTTGGGAGTAAAAATACTGAACAATTTGAAAACAACAGCACAGTGCAACAGTGCAGTGGGGAAGGAGAATAGAGAAACCTTGATGCTGAATGGGAACACAAGCACCATCAAGACCTCAATGAAGCTGCTGGGGGCGAAGAGGGGCAACTGACAAGGGACATAAGAAAATATTTCTTCAAGTGAAGGATGGTGGACAAGTTGAATAGGTTAAAAAAGGAGGTAGTCTGTGCAAAATGGGGATTCAAAGATGGGTTGGTAGGCATTTAGGCCTGGTGATGACAGAGTCAAAAGAGGTGGGAGGAAAATAGATTGAAGGGCCACCAGAACCTCTTACAAAATGAACATTAGGTAGGAAGGTCTGGGTAGACGATGTGCCACATGGCCTTTTGCTGCTAACAACGTCTATGTTTCTGCATGTATAGTAAGTAAAAAGGCACTAGACATGGGAAATTCAGTTGCTGTCATATATAGTATCTAACCAGGCTGTCCACCATTGCTAGTTGAGCCCGGTTACCAACAGGTCAAACAGTTAACAGGGACCCTGAGAACTGGAAGATTGCAAGGTTCTCCTCCCCCAGCTCAGCTTTGATAGACTGTTATATCACATGTATGCATGCACAAATTAGGTATATGCAAATGTCCTTCCCACTCTATAGAAGGGAAGAGCATGTGCACCACTCAGTTCTTGAGTTTTGCCTAAGCTGAGTATGAATCTCTGCTCAGAGGAGTGTAACTGATTGGACTGAGAAGAAAGAGAGTGGCAGAGTTTTCCAAATTAAATAAATAAATAAATAATAAAGATCGTGTGCAGGAAAGTCCAGTATCCCCAATTGGGTGAGGTACTTTCTGGCCAGAAGCAACAAGGAATCTGAATCAGACAAAAAGAAAGATCTGTAGAATGGAAAGGAAAGAAATTGTTGAGAACAGAAAGAGAGAGAGAGAGATACTGAGACCCAAGAAAAAAAAAAGTGTAGCGGGCAGGGGAAAATTCAGAAATCAGAGATGTGAGAAGTCAGTGTTTAGAGGCCTCACAGCCTCACAGAAGAAGGTAGCTAAAGGTGGAATGGTGGTAGGGTCTCATCAAGTGAGTAACCTGAGGCTCATGAGGACTACTTCCACATGTCATGGTGGTGGGGAAAGGCATCCTAGACCATAGGACAGAGCCATGGAAAGTCAAGGAGAAACCCTCTGTCCTACAACCATTTAGCCATTCTGACTGCATGTTACACTTCTTTGCAGAGTATGGCCCAAGAGGTATGCATCTATGCCCTTGAAGACTTGAGAAAGTAGGTATGTGTCTATGTCCTAGGATACTCAAGAATGTTCACCCGTCATTGAGCAGGAGTCAAGGGTAGGGTGTATGAAAACCTTGAAGGATATACCCAAATACTTAAAGCCTCTTAGGGAAATGTAACAGCAGCCCCCATGTAGCACCAGAAGAGTGGTAGTTGAAAGACTATAACAACATGAACCTCTCTGGGTACAGCCCCAAAAGTGTTGTAATGGGTGAAGGGGATGAGTAGTATGTAGACAGTATGCCCTAACATACTACTAACATACTAACATACTAAAATGCCAGCAGAACAGGCCTAACGGTCTTTCGTGTCTGCTCATTTGGTCAGTCCCCAGCCTGGGTGCTGACCTTGCTGTCCCTCTAGCCTTCTCTGGCTTCTCCCTTCCCAGTTCCGGATATTCTTGCTGCATTGGATTTTGCTTCCAGAACCCTTCCCCTGTACCTGTCCGACCCCCTCTTGAACCCCTCCACTGTCTCTGCCTCCACTAGCCCCCTAGGCAGTGCATTCCATGGCTCCACCACCCTCTCAGTGAAGTAGCACCTCCTCCTTTCTCCTCTGAATCTTCCCCCTTCCAGCTTCCACCCATGCCCTCTAGTGGCCCCTTCCTCCTTCCTTGAGCACCCGACTGTTCCTCCTATTTATCCTCTTCATGTACCTAAAGACCTCTATCATGTCCCCGGTCCCTTCTCTCTTCCAATGTGTACATATTTAGCTCTTGAGCCTCCTCATAGGTCCTGTCCCCAAGCCCCAAATCATTTTGGTTGCCCTCCTCTGGACCCTCTCCAGGAGGTTAATGTCCCGCTTTAAGTGTGGCCTCCAAAACTGCACGCAGTACTCAAGGTGCGGCCTCACCAAGCAGTTATACAGAGGAGTATCCTTCCCTCCTTCTGGAGTGATCCCCTAGCGATGCATCCCAGCATCCTGTTGGCCTTGGCTGCTGCCCTCCTACAAGTCTCAGAGTTGTTCATCTTGACATCCACCACCACCCCAGGTCCCTCTCAGCTATCGAGACTTAGCATCCCCAGGGTGTACACTTGGCCTGGGTTTCTGGCCCCAGGTGGAGTACCTTGCATTTCCCTGCATTGAACCTCAGCTTCCACTTTCTAGACCATCTTCCAGCCTCCAGGTCCCCTGTAGGGCCACCCTCCCCTCCTCCCCATCCACCACCGCCCCAGTTTGAGTCATCTGCAAAGAGACTCATCTCCTCCTGATTCCTGTCCTTATGTCAGATACGAGGCGTTGAACAGAAGGGCCCAGGACTGATCCTGTGGGACCCACTAATGACCCTCCTTGGGGATGAGACTATCCCACCAACTCGACCCTCTGGGTCGGTCCTGGAGCCAATTGCCTATCCATCTGATCATCTGGTTCCCCACCCCATTTCTCCCAGCTTATCCAACAGACCCCGTGAGGAACAGAGTCAAATGCCTTGCTGAAGTCTAGAAAGAGGACATCACTGGTCTACCCAGGTCCAAGGCACTTGTCACCCAGTCATAGAACTCCACCAGGTTTGTCTGACATGATTTCCTTGGGATGAATCCATGCTGTCTATCGTCCAGGCACACTGACTTATCCAGGTCCCCCCCTAGCCTCTCCTTGACAATGCCCTCCATCACCTTGCCCACCACCGATGTCAGGCTGACTGGCCTGTAGTTCCCTGCCACCTCCCTTGATCCCCCCTTGTGGATAGGCACTATATGTGTCACCTTCCAGTCTTGGGGCACCCACCCTGTCCTCAGAGAGATGGTGAAAAGCTCTGCCAGGGGTTTTGCCAGGACATCTGCAAGTTCCTTCAGCACTCTGGGATGTAATTTATCCGGCCCGGTGCTTTCTCATGTAAGGGAGCTGAGGCTTCCCTCACTCTCTCTGCTGTGATTTCCTTCTGGTACCCCTTCTCCTGCTTAGCCCTCCCCACCTGCCAGTGATGCCACCCCTCTCCCCAGACCTGCCCGATCGGTGGGGTCCCCCCTCCCTCAGTATCTCTCTCCTCCCATGTATGATGCAGCACCCCATTTTCCCTGGTGAAAACTGAGGTGAAGTACTCATTTAGTACCTCAGCCTGCTCCCCGGATCTTGTGCCCATCTCCCCTGATTTAATCCTGCTAATCTGCCCCTTCACCTTCGTTTTCCCCAATGTATCTAAGAACCCTTGTTCCCTCTCCTAATTTCCTGGCCAGGTTCTGCTCCTTCCTTGCCTTTGCGCCCTCACCACTCTAGTGGTCCTTCCTAGCCATCAGCTCATACTCCCTCGATCCCTTTCACTCCTTGAGCACTTGAATTGCTTATAGGCTGCTTTCTTTCCCACACCACCTCCTGGACCTCCCTGGTCCACCAACAGGGATTTTTGGGCCCCCGCATTTTCGTCTTACTCTTGCACAGGTGCTGGTAGCATCCTGCCCCCTCCTGATGATTTCCCACCTACTATCAGCGTCCATGTCTGACCCAATCCATCAAAATATCCTTAGGATCCTTCCCATTTCCTTAAAATCCGCCCCCCTGAAGTCAGTTACTTCCGTCTTTGTGCAGCCTTCTACCCCTCCGAGGTCCAGGCAGAACCAGACCATGGCATGGTCACTCCCCGCCAATGGGTCCCTTACCTCCAGGCCCCCGATCTGGTCGCTGTCTGCCAGGACCACATCCAGTACCCGTGCCTCCCTGGTCGGTTCCCTCACCTGCTGAGTTAGGAGCAGCGTCTTGAAAGACATCCAACAACCTCTGTTCCCTGGTCACAGAGGATGTCATAATCTCCCAGTCTGTTCCTGGCATGTTTAAGTCCCCAACACCACCACGCTCCTCTGCCCAGTCTGCAGTGTCTCCCAACATCTGCCACCAGACTGTCCTCCAGCTCCTCAGCCAGGGCAGGGGTCTATACACCACTCCTATTTTTACTCTCTTGTCCCCTTGTTATCAAGGTGACCCAAATTGCCTCCACGGTTCCTCCACCTCCTCTACTCCCCTATGCCAATGCAGTTTTTGACTATCATTGCTACCCCTCCTCCCTTCCCTCCCCGTCCTTCCTGAACATAGTGTATCCCTCCAGGTTCAGGTCCCAGTCATGTCTTGCAGTGGTCACGTCTCAGTGACCGCTGCCACATCCACTGCTCCCTCAGTTAGCATCGCCTGGAGCTCAGGCATTTTATTGCCCAAGCTCCTGGCATTTAGCAGGACTACCTTCCACCCTTTCCCTATAGTTCCATTTCCCTGCCGTGTCCCCATGGGGATTCTGTTTTCCCTGGTCTGCACTTTGCCAGTTGGCCTTTTCCTGCAATCCTCCTGGTCCCCAGGGTGGAGACAGAGTCCTCCTTATCGCACCCCCTTGACAGCCTTTTTCTCCCATCCCACCCCTTCACAAGTTTAAACCCCACTTTTCACCAATGAACCTCTATTTTCAACTAAGGATTCCCTCCTCCAAATTGAGATGTAGTCTATCTCTAGCATACAGCTCCTTATCCTCCCAGGTCTCCCCCAATCCCCCATCAACCCATACCCTCTGGCCTCACACCACTCCCTGAGCCACTGGTTTATCTCCTAATTTTCCTTTGTGTTCCCCACTAGCCCTTGGCACTGTGGAGATTTCTGAGAAGGAAACTGTGCATCCTATGTCATGACAGACCCTGGCGAGCTCCTGATCTTGCCTGTATCTCTGCTCTATTTCCCTCAATGTCATTTGTACCCAGGTGGACCAGTATGTCTGGGGACCCCACAATCCTTTGCCAGCTGATATACCTCGTGCTAGCCCAGTGCACGTTAGTCCAGGGAAGCATCTTGTTCTAACTGGCCAGACTTCTCCCTCCCTATCCCATTTGATACCCCTGATCATAGAATCCCCCAGCAGGAGCACTCTGACCACTCCTTTTCCTCCATTCCCTCCCCTTCCATGTCCCTCATCCTTTCTACAGGCCCCTCCACCCAGCTGGCTCCGTGTTCCTCCCCCTTTCTGGGTGCCACATGCCACCCCCTCCTTATTTACCATGGCCACCCCCCCTAGACAGAGGCCTCTAAGGAGGTACCTCCCAGAGTGAAGTGCCCCATACAAAGAGTAATATGGAGGGATCCCACATCCTTGGACCCTATATGTATATGTGCCCCATGTACAGTATATTGTATGTGGTGTAAGTAATGCCCCATGTGTATTCTATGAGGTCTAGGTTATACCCCTGTGTTGTGTGTGGAGAGTGAGTAATATATTTAATTATACAATGGCAAGAAAAAATGCTTGCCTCTGATTGTTCAGTCTGGGACTGGACCCATGATGTTATCCCAGTACAACATCATGGATCTAGTCCCAGCACACAGATGACCACATCAAATGGTAATGAGATCACTCCCCTCTCAGTAGCCCAAGTCACTGATTCTCCCTCGCAAACAGCTTTCAGTCTCCCCTTTAATGGTTTTCTCATTGCAGCCTTCCCAATACCTGCCCCCACCGTGACACAATCCTCTCTGTCCAAATGTCAGTTTATTGTCTTGTTTATTGTCAATTCCCTTAGGGAATTGTCCTGACTCACTCACACAACAGGACAATTCCCTAAAATGAAACCACAAACCTTGCATAAAAGCTCCCCCAGAACGTGCACCACTTACTGATCTCCCGCTTCAGTCATTACATGTTTGGCCTCGCCACATTCCCCAGTAGACTGGATACAGGATAGTAAAGGAAAAAACAGCCATACAGCTTCCCAAACCTGCGAGAGACTTCACGCTACGGCTGGTTTCACTTCCTCATTGAAACCGCAATCCTCAAAGCGTGAGTACAGTTCAATACGGTGCTCCCCTTGCCAGCTATACTACAGGCACTGTTTAAATTAATGCACTTTCTGTTAAAAACTAAATAAAACCTGAGAAGTCAGTGAGAGGATGTCACAAACAAAAAATGAAAGTTGTGAGGAGACCTACAATACGATGAGAAAAGTGTGTGTGTGTTCATCCATTTGAACAGACAAAGCCGCTCATTTACCAACAACATCACCTACTGGCCAAAATGAAACTATTCTTTTCCTTTATACTCCTCCACAGTCATAAATAAACTGAAAAACTGTCAAAAAAAATACACTTTTAATTTTTTTTTCCCAGATACAAACAAGCCATCGTATAATAGCAATAATGCACTCCAGGCTGTGTGTTTTGCTGGGATAACGTCACTTCTGGGGTGATTAGTCACACTCGGCCTGAGGTCTCGTACCTAATCACCCCAGGCGTGATGTTATCCCATCACAACACACACTCAGTCATGCATTATTGCTTAAGCAATACTTATCTACTGCCCACATGTGGACAATGATATTTGCAAATGTGTAAAATGTTATTGTAGCCACAAGGAGCTTTAAGAGGCCACTTGTTAGCTCCAGTACCTGGAGACTTATATGAACCCTGGCTGTTTTCTCACCTTGAGATGTGAGACCTGTATATATCTGGCATTTCGAGGATGGGTTACACACAGAGTTCAATAAAGCATTCCTTGCGAAAAACTGGTTACTAATTTGAAGATGTTCTGAATTAAAGAAAATACTGTACATGACAATAAATAGAGCTACTTATGCGATTAACACTCAATGGGTAGTGCCATATCAGACTACATCAGAATGGAAAAATGTGGGGTGCCCAGTGTTGGACCCCTACTATTCAAAATGTTTAGTAATGAAATGTCAATGGACTTCAGGGAGGTAATTACATTTTTAGATTAAACTAAATAAAGTGGTAAACGCCATTGAAGAGACAGACTATTGGCAAAGTGACCTAGGGGAAGTGGGCAAGCAAAGGACAAGTAAAAAATAGTGTGGACAAATGCAACGTCTTGCTCTTAAAGCAGCAGTGCAACAAAATTAGGCAAAAATTAGACCTTACCATTTTTCATTGTAAAAGATTCCAGGCAGCTTCCAGTTTCATTTGGTGGTAACATTTTCTAGTTCCACCAAAGTTTGAGTATTTTATAAATGTTTTAATTTAGTGTCTTTCTCAAGAGAAAAAGATTACCACCACATCATAGAAACATAGAAACATAGAAGTTGATGACAGATAAGGACCACAAGGCCCATCCAGTCTGCCCATTTCTTTTTCTACCTTATAAATGTGCCATCAGCCTTTGCTCTGTCAGTGGCCTATCTATTCATACTCATCTGTATTGCTCCCTTATATCTATCCCATGCCTGTTTGAAGCCCTGCACTGTATTCATAGCCACCACATCCTGAGGTAGGCCGTTCCATGCATCCACTACCCTTTCTGTCAAAAAGAATTTCCTCACATTGCCCCTTAATCGGCTTCCCTCTAATCTCATGCTGTGTCCGCTTGTCCTGCTATTTTTCTTATATTTAAACATGTTAGACTCTTTCACCTTGTTAATGCCCTTAAGGTGTTTGAATGCCTAGATCATATCACTTCTCTCCCTACTTTGCTCAAGGATATACATATTGAGCTCCGTTAATCTGTCCTCATATGTCTTCTGATGCAGTCCCTGCACCATTTTGGTTGCCCTTCTCTGGACTGCCTCAATTTGGTTAATGTCCTTGTGAAGGTGTGGCCTCCAGTACTGCATGCAGTACTCCAGATGGGACCTAACCAGTGTCTTGTAAAGAGGGATTATTACCTCCCTCTTACGACTTGTGATACCCCTACTAATACACCCTAACATCCCCCTAGCCTTACGTACTGTTTTACAGGTCTACTTGGATGATTTCAGGTCATCAGTGATGATGATGCCCAAGTTTCTTTCTTCCTTTGTGACTGCCAGCAACTCCCTTCCCAGCCTATAGGTGGCTTCAGGGTTTCTCTTCCCTATGTGCATGATCTTGCACTTCTTTGCATTAAATCCCAGTTGCCACTCTTCTGACCATTTTGCTAGTTTATCCAGATCTCTTCTCATTCTGCCCACCCCATCTGGATCTTCTACTCTGTTGCAGATCTTGGTGTCATCTGCAAACAGACAAGCCTTACCCTCTAGTCCATCTGCAAGGTCACTAATGAAGATATTGAAGAGGCCTGGCCCCAGGACTGATCCCTGAGGTACCCCACTTGTGACTTGCATCTCTTCTGACTGTATACCATTTACCACAACTCTCTGTTTTCTGCTTGTCAACCAGTTTGCCACCCAGTTGACCAACTTCCGACCCACCCTGAGCCTACCCAGCTTATTTATCAATCTTCTATGTGGAACAGTGTTGAAAGCTTTGCTGAAGTCAAAGTAGGTGACATGAACTGCTCCCCCTCGGTCCACCACTCTGGTTACCCAGTCAAAGAAATCTATGAGATTAGCTTGACAGGACCTTCCTTTTGTAAACCCATGCTGTCTTGGATCCTGTGCCCCTATGGATTCCAGGTGTTGCACTATCCTTTCCTTAAGGAGTGCCTCCATAATCTTGCCCACTATTGAGGTAAGACTGACTGGTCTGTAGTTCCCTGCCTTCTCCCTCCTACTACTCTTGTGGGGTGGGATCACATGAGCCTTCTCCAGTTTTCTGGGACCTCTCCTGTGCTCAGAGACTCACTAAACAGTTCTGCTAATTGCTCTGCTAGTTCACCTTAGCTCCTTAAGTACCCTGGGATGTATGCCATCAGATCCCATTGCCTTATCCACCCTGAGCTTAGCAAGCTCTTGTAGGACCCTTCATTTTGTGAAGGAGTAGTGCTCACCTCCCCATGTCCATGGTGCTGAGCTGTGGGCCCTGCCCTACTGTCTCTTCAGTAAATACTGAACAAAAGTATCTATTTAGGATAGATGCTTTTACATGGTCCTCCTCCTCACCTGCCCCCTTTTCTCCATTGAGCATAGCAATACCCCCTCTGGACTTTCTCCTTTCACTAATGTATCTATAGAAAGTCTTGTCACCTTCTTTTACTGTTCGTGCTAGTGTTTCCTCAGTTTGGGACTTTGCCTGCCTTACTGCCTTCCCTACTTCCCTTAGGGCAGTTTGGTATGCCTCCCTATCTTCATCCCATTGTGTTCCCTTATATTTCCTGAAGGCCAGCCTTTTGGCTCTGACCTTTTCTGCTACTGTATTTGAGAACCAAAGTGGTTTCTTTCTTCTTTTGCACTTCCTTTTCTGTCTAACACAATGGGATGTTGCTTCAAGTATTGCATCCTTAATGCTTGCCCACTTTGCCTTTACCCCCTCACCTGTGTTTCTTTTTGCCAGGGCTAGCTTAACTCTGTTGGCCATCTTATCAAAGTCAGCTCCTCTGAAGTCCCATATTTTTGCCTTGGAATGGGATGATTTAGATGTAGTGGCCAAATTGAACCATACCATGTGATGGTCACTGGCCCCCAGGTGACCTTCTACCTGGAGATCTGTGATCCCTTCCCTGTTAGCCAGTACTAGATCTCGGATAGCCCTGTCTCTTGTGGGTTGTTGTACCAGTTGTTTGAGGCCCACCCACTGCAGGGAATCCACCATATGTCTAGTTCTGGCAGATGTTCCTGCTGGTATTGACCAATCTGTATCCAGCATGTTGAAGTCTTCCATTATCAGAACCTCCCTTTAGCTGTCATGTTTGTATATCTTCTAACAGTAATGTGTCTATGTTCTCCCCTGGTCTGGGGCCTGTAGACAACCCTGGTTCTTATGGCTGTCCCATTTCCTGTTTCCAGGGTGTCCACAGTTCTTCTGGCTCCTTATGTGTATTCTGAATTTCTGTAGCTTTGATATTTTCATTGACATACAGGACACTCACCCCCCCTTTTGCCTACAGTCTCTTCTTATGAACAATACATAGCCAGGTACTGAAGTCTCCCAAGTGTGGTTACTGGTAAACCACATCTCACTAATTGCTACTATGTCCAGTTTAGCCTCTGACATTATTGCCTGCAGGTCTGGGATCTTATTTCCTAGGCTGTGAGCATTTGTGTACATGATTTTCCATTGGCCAGATTTCGGTGTGTTAGTTGTTGGGTGAGGTTTGGCATTTCTCCTGTGCATCGTATGGGGAGATGGACCTTTTTTCTTACCTGGTGATGCAAATGAACTGCAAACATGCTGAATCCCTGTTTGACCACTAGCTGAGGGGGGAGGGGTGTTCTTCCCATTCGACGTATGGGGTGCTGCACCCCTCTCCCCATTTGCTAGTTTAAATATTCTGCAAAGACGTCAAACTTCTGCCCCAATGCACTGACTCCCTCCTTAGTCAGATGCAGTCCATCATAGAAACAGCACTGTAGACCTGGCAAGGATTAGGAATGAAAAAAGACTCATGGTGCACAGCATAGGAGGTACCTAGACAAGTACATTTGACAAGTATGCTAATATTTTTCTTAACTGCAGCTGAAATTAGCTTTTTTTGGAAAAAACATTTTTCATTGTACTGCTGCCTTAATATGAACAATTCTAACTGGGGTACTTTTTAAAGAGTAAAAATTATTGCTGAAAGGGGCAATAAAATGGTGGGAAGCTGGAAGTCACAGCAATGTGACATGGCATGTGGTAATGCAAATTGAATGTTGATCTATGTTAACAAGTGTGTAACATGCAGTAAGAGTGATATCATACTACCCATTCATAAGGCACTAATACAGCAGCACTTGGAGACCTGTGTGTAATTCTGGTCACTGCAGTACAAAGAGGATATTGCAGTAATGTAGAGGATGCAGCTGAGAGCAAATACAATGATTAAGGGGATGGAGAGGTTATGCTATTAAGAAAAACTAGACAGGCTAGCTGTGTTTATCCTTAGGGAAAAGAAGGCAACTAGGAGGTATGAAATCAATTTGTAAACTTTTAAAGGTGTTGGTTAAGATAGACCAACAGGAATTTGTTCAGCATGTTTGGGGCAGTAGAATTAGATGGCATACTCTACACACAAGGGGGATTAAATATCACATTATATGAGGAAGCACGTTTGAACACAGAGGGCTTGATTATCAAAGCCACTGTGAATGCCGCAAGCCCCCGGTGCACAGGGCTTGCGGCATTATCCTGGCACTGATCGAGATTTTAACTCCCAAGCTCCAGGTGCCATAAGTTAGACAAGCTTCCTCGATTTAACTTGTTGCATACAGGGGACTAGTTTTATGGGGCTTGTGCCAAGTATTTGGTGCAAGCTTCTGCAAACTGAGGAAACTGTCACAGCTATGCCCAATATATTATAATTGGACACAGTTGTGGCACAACTGTTTTGCACAGCTGTGCCAAACAATGGGTTTAATGCAAGCCCTGGATCACTTTTTGAAAATCAAGCCCAGGGACCGGGCAAACCCATGGAAAATTATCCTAGAAGAAGTAGACCAGTGGTGAGTGTTGAAACATTTAACCTAATTAGATTTTTTCCTCATCATCCTTTGATGGCCCACTCCCCAAGAGCAGTTAGGTCCCTATGCAACAGTCTGCCTTTTCAATGGAGTTCACCAAATCATTAAGTTTGTGTCTTCTGAAAACTTAGTTACCTCAGTTCAGGCCCCTGACACATCATTACTTGGAGGAAGGGAGACTCACCCATGGGGTACTTCAGGGCTCAGTACTAGATTCAGTCCTCTTTAACGTCTTTATAAATTACATTGTAGAAGACCTGAATGGAAAGGTATGCCTCTTTGCAGATGACAAAAGAATCTGCAACAGGGTGAAAATCCCAGTGGGTGTGGAGAGAATGTGCAGAGATCAAAGAAAAATAGAGGTATATTCAAGGGTATGGCAGCTGAGTTTCAATGTGAAAAGTGTAAAATTATATATGTAGAACACAGAAACTCAAAGACAGAGAACAATATGGCAGAAAAGGTGTTGATGGTCATCAAACAGGAAAGAGGACTGGGCATAATCATATCTGATTACCTCAAAGTGACGAGACAGTGTGAAAAGGCAGTAGGTAGGGCCAGTGGGATGCTAGGGTGAATAGCAAGGGTATCACCAGCAGACGGAGGGAGGTGGCATTACCACACTATAGATCATTAGTGAGACCCCACCTGGAGTACTGTGTCTATTTCTGGAAACATCTCATTAAGGACATAGACAGGGTGGAGACTGCTCAAAGCAGGGCAACTAAAATGGTGCAGAGGCAAGATTAAGGGATCTCAATACATATACCCTGGCAGGCAGGAGGGAGGGAGGGAGGGGGATGTGATAGAGACCTAGAAATACCTCAGGGGGTTGAACAAGGTACAGGCGGGGAGTATTTCAATGAAGGTGGAGAGGAGGGATTTAGGAGGGATGTAAGGAAGTACTTCTTCACGAAAGAGTGGTGGATGCCTGCAACAGTCTTCCAAGGGAGGTGGTGGGGCCAAAAACAGTGGTAGGCTTCAAGCATGCAGGATAGGCACAGGTGGATCTTGGTTGGGAAGTGGGGGTGTATCCGGAGATCGAGTAGTGTCTACAGTAGCAGAATAGGCAGGGAAGAATGGACAGACTGGGTTGGCCAAGTGGTTCTTGTCTGCCAAGAAATTTTATATTTCATCGAGAACAATATTGCTGGATACATCATTTAAATTTATTGGTGATGGTAGGGTCACAAAGAACATGCCCCATAGAATCATTTGCATTCTTGTGAGGAAAGAGGAAAACACTTGACTATGTGCTCCCAGAGGCTTTCTCATAGAAACACAGAAAAATAGAAGTTGACGGCAGATAAGGACCGCAAGGCCCATCTAGTATGCCCATTTCTTTTTCTACCTTATAAATGTGCCATCGGCCTTTGCTCTGTCAGTGGCCTATCTATTCATACTCATCTGTATTGCTCCCTTATGCCTATACCATGCCTGTTTAAAGTCCTGCACTCTCAGCTGGTTAGTTTCCTCTCCATAGAGCCAAATGCAATAAAGTTTACAAGAACCAATTAACCATTTAACAATAAATACAAGTATTTCACATGATTCTGAATGCTACTGTACAGCTGCACGGATGGAAGGATACTAACATGATGAACGCATGAAATTCTGTCATCTACTGTAACATTTGTTATGTTCAAATGCAGTTATAACCTAAGGTTTTTTTCACAGATGCAGTACATGGACCAGAGGTGAAGCTGACTGTGTCATCTGCATACATGTGTATATGCGAGTTGGCACAGGCAGAGAGGAGATTGCTCAGGAGGAAGGAGATAGGATAGGAACCAGTATCGTCCCACAGGGCTCCATCTTAGGTAATATCCTTTTAACATAGAAACATAGACTTTGACAGCAGATAAAAACCACTTGGCCCACCCAGTCTGCCCATTTCCCTACCTACTGGATAAGCTGCAGTTCCTAGTTAACCAATAGCCTACTTCCTCCTACCCCCCCACCAGAATTGCTTTATGTCTGTCCCATACATTCTTGAATTCCCCCACTGTTTTTTACCCCACAACCTCCTCAGGAAGGCCATTTCATGCATCCACTACCATCTCTGTGAAAAAATCTTTACATTGCCCCTGAGCTGTCCCCCTTCTATCTTCAAATTGTGCCCGCTTGTTCTTGCACATCTCTTTTTTCTGAAAGATGCTACCCTCTTGGACTTTGCTGATTCCCTTGAGGTACTTAAATGTTTCTATCATGTCCCCCATCTCCCTCCTTTCCTTGAGGGAATACATATTAAGCTACTTTAGCCTCTTTTTGTATGGCTTCTGGTGCAGACCCTGCACCATTTTAGTTGTCTTCCTCTGGACTGCCTCCATCCTGTCTATATCCTTGCAGGGATGAGACCTCCAGAAAGACATGCAGTATTCCAGATGGTGTCTCACCAACTGTCAGTACAGAGGGATAACAACTTCCTGTTTTCTACTGGTGATGCCTCTCCCTATGCATCCCAGTATCCCCCCCAGCCCCCCTTACTGCCTTCTCACATTGCTTGCCTACCTTTAGGTCATCTGATATGACCACCTCCGGGTTCCTTTCCATTTTTGTTGTTGTTAGTACCTCCACCCACATTGTGTACTGTTCACATGGGTTTTGGTTTCCCAGGTGCATTACTTTGCACTTCTTTGCATTGAATCTAAGTAGCCATATTTTTGACCATTCCTCTAACCTTGCCAAGTCCCTTCTCATCCTTTCCACCCCTCTTGTGTATCAATCCTGTTGCAGATCTTTGTGTCGTCTGCAAAGAGGCATACTTTCCCTTCCAGTACTGAACCCTGCAGTACCCCACTAGTAACCCCCCTTTCTTCAGAGTGGACTGCATTTACTATTACTCTATGGGTCCTGTTGTCCAGCCAATGTTTTACCCAGGCTACAACCCTGGGACCCACTCCAAGGCTGGCTAACATGCTTATTAATCTTGTGTGTGGGACTGCATCAAATGCCTTGCTAAAGTCTAGGTAGGCCATGTCCACAGCCCCTCCCTGGTCTACTACTTTGGTCACCCAGTCAAAGAAATTGATTAGATTCACCTGACATGACCTTCCCACTGTGAATCCATGCTGCCTTGGGTCCTGTGTCCCACTGGCCTCTAGGAACTCAACAGTTCTTTCCTTCAGAAGTGATTCCATCATTTTCCCTATCACTGAGGTCAAATTAACAGGTCTGTAGTTTCTTGCCTCTGTCTTGCTACCACTTTTGTGAAGGGTAATCACATCTGTCCTCCTCCAGTACTCATGTACCATACCATCCTCCCATTATTTGTTAAAAAGGGTAGTCAGTGGTGTCACTAGGACTCCCCTTAGTTCTTTTAGAATTCTGGGGTGAATCCCATCAGGCCTCATTGCTTTGTCCACCATCAGTGTTAAGAGTTCTTTCAGGACCCTTTCTTCTGTGAATGGACTGGTATCGACCTACTTATCCAGAGTGCTTCTATTCTTTGGTTTAGGTGTCTCCCCCTCCTATTCTTTTGTGAATACTGAGCAGAAGTATTCATTCAGTATCCCTGCATTTTCACTGTCACCCTCTGCCCCCTTCCCTATATTAAGCCTCACTATCCTTCACTTGGTCTTTCTTCGCTCCCTAATATACCTATAAAAGGTTTTATCCCCCTTCTTAATTGAGTTGGCTGTCTTTTCCTCAGTTTGGGCGTTTGCTTTTCTGACTGCCTTCACTGCTTCCTTCTTGCTTATCTAGTACAGTTCTCTGTCCTGCTCCTTCTGTGTTTTCTTATACTTCCTGAATGCTACCTTTTTCTCCCTAACCTTCCCTGCCACCCCTTTTGAGAACCATAGTGTTTTTTTCCTTCATTTTGTTTTGTAGATTTGCTTCACACAAAGGCTTGTTGCCTCTGTGGTGGCTGTTTTGATTTTTCCCCATTGATCCTCCACCCCTCCTTCTTGCCTGTTTGTTAGTGCTTTTCTGAGGCACTCTCCCATTTTCCAAAAGTCAGCCCTTCTAAAGTCCAATACTCTTGCTTTTGTATGGCTTGACCCTATAGCTATGTTTATCGTGAATCACACTGTTTGGTGGTCGCTTGTTCCCAGATGGCGACTCACTTCTAAATCCGAGATCCTCTCTCTGACCCCTTTTGAGAGTGCCAGGTCTAAGATTGCTCCCTCCCAAGTGGGTTCCAACACTAGCTGTCTGAGGCATGCCCCCTGTAGGGCATCGAGAATGACCCTGCTCTTGGATGGGCTTGCAGCAAAGGTGTTCCAGTTAACATCTGGCATATTCACATCCGCCATCATCAATATTTCCCTTTCTTCTGCCATTCTAAGGATGCCTTTTATCATTTCCTTGTCCACTGCCTCCCCCTGAGATGGGAGTCTGTATGCAACCCCCATGCTTATTGTGGTGCCATTTTCTGTCTCCAAGGGGACCCACAGTGCCTCCTCTACTCCCTGTTCACCCTTTAGTTATTTTGCCTTGATCCCTTCCCTTATGTAGAGAGCTACTCCTCCTCCTCTTTTACCTTCCCTGTCCCTCCTGTAGATTTTGTACCCTGGTATTTTGACATCCCAGTCATGATTCTCTGTTTACCATGTTTCTGTGACTGCCATTATATCCAGGCATCCCTCTTCCATCAAGGCCACTAGTTCAGGGAGCTTGTTACACAGACTACAGGCATTGGTACCCTCCATATTTTGATGGCCTTACCCATTTTAGCCCCACCTCTGTCCTTACTGCCTTTGTTTTTTTTTCCATTTACCCCTGTCCTGCTCCCTATTGACTTCTGTACATTGGTGTTTACCATGCTAACTACTGTGTTTTGTAGGGGAGGCTGGAATTTCCTGCTCCTTTTCAGTGCCCCTCCCCCTTGGCCAGTTTAAATGCTTGCCAATGAAGCATTTAAATCTATCATCTGGGATCCTGTTTCCCCTCCCAGACAGATGCAGAGCAGTCCCCAATGTAGCCAAAACCCTAAGCTCTCACCAGTTTTTAACCATTCATTGAATCCCATGGTGCAGAGTACCCTAGCATCACCCTTGCCATGGATAGGCAGCACCTCTAAGAAGGTTATAGTACGTGCTACTTATCTAAGACCCCTCCCCAACTCCACAAACTCCTCTTGCACTGCTCTGATCCCATTCCCAGCCAAGTCTTTGTCCCTAGGTGGACAATGACATCCAGCTCCCTCCCCTGTACAGCTGCTCCCACAATCCTGATGATTCACTCCCTGTCCCTCTAAGCCATGGCACCAGGCAGGTACCTTATCTCCTTCCCCCCCCACAGTTCTACCCCCTATTGATTGAGTCCCCCACCAGGAGTTATTTCCTTCCCCTGTGGGGTCTTGTGCCACCCTGCTGTTGGTCTCCTTTCTGGAGGTTCCCAGCATCCTCTTTTGTCTCCACTGCAGGTGCTTCCATAGAGAAACCACTCTCTGCCAGAATGGCATATGAATTGTGGAGAGGTACAACTGGTGGGATGTACCTCTGTTACACCACCCTCACCTTCCCTGAGCCCACCTTGGTCCAACTGTTCCTCTTTCTTGGTAACCTCTGAGGCAGCGGCAGTGGCCCTGGTGGTCCTTGGGTGGGGGAGGAGGTTTCTCAAATCCTAGCCAGAAGGGCCTGGAGATGAGCAACCTCCTCCCTCAGGCCAGAGAGATGCCTGCATTTAGGGCAGCATCATAGTCTCCAGAATCTGTCCTGGAAAACTGGCACCTCACAGCCATTGCACTGCACCACTCCCATCATGTCTTTTTTTGTGGCCCCTCTCCTATTGCTTTGTATGCTTACTCTCTCCTCCCTCTATTTATTTTTTCACCTACTTTTCTACTGCCTATGAGCCCTTACAGCTGTCAACCTTCCTATTCCAGGACAGGAACTTCCTGTATTTTTTGGTAGTCTCCTTCTTCCTTCCTTGCTCAGAATCAGACCTCCAGCAGCTGGGGAAGAGGGAGAGCTACTCTTTTCCTTCAAAGATGATGGAACTTATGTGTCTCAGTGATCCTTCCCTTCCTACTGCCAAACAAGAAGTTCTTATTGTCAGTCAAATCCACTGCCTATAAAAGTGGAACTGGCTATGGGTAGGAGGGTGGAGGGGAGGAAAGGAGGGCAATTAGTAAGAAAAGTTCAAGCTCTTTAGTCAGCTGCTCCTTGTTCTGAAAGCAAGATTCCTGTCTTTTCTCCTTTTTTCTGAACAACCTCCCCTCTGCCTGTGACAACTTGCATATACAAGCTTATGCTGATGACAGAGTCATCTTCACCTCCGTTTCCTCCATCGCAGCTGTACAAGACTTGCTACAGACGGACTTCAACAATGTTTTGCTTTGGTTCCAATCAAAAGAACTCAGAATCAACACTAAAAAAATGGTGTCCATTATCTTTGGTACCAATCAGAAACCGGCCAGATTCACTGCCACCCCCCCCCCCCCCGGTCTTCATCACTCTGAATGGCACACCCCTTGAAGCAGTTCAGTCCTTCAAGTACCTTGGAATGTGATTTGACAATAAGATTGACTTCTCAGCCTAAATCAATGCCATCCATGCTAAACCCCACCCCAAGCTGGTTGTCCTGTACCACAATAAAGACAGATTTTCTCTGTATATCCGTAGGGAGCTTGTTACAAAATGGTCCTCCCTGTCGTTGACCATGTGGATGTGGTCAATGTTATTGCCCCCTCCACTTCCCTAGCCAGACTGGACAACCTCTGCAACTCCTTCTGTTGTTTTGCTACAAACTCTCCCCCACCACAGCCACCATTGCTCGCTGTACTCATCCTTATCCATGTTCTCTCTGCTCACTTGTTGCCAGGCTCACTGCATCTCCTTCACATCCAAATATTGGTTTGGTTTGCTAAACTCTTACCTCTCCTTTTTCCACTCCCAACTTCCCCTTGCTTCCTGTTCCCTCCATTCCATGGACCATTGCAGTTTTGCTACTCCACTCCCCCAATCCTCTACTGGGCAGACTGCCTTCTCTTATTAGCTTCCTCCACTCAGGAACAAACTCCCCTCCTTCCTCTGCCTGTCCCCTTCCCATGGCTCCCTCAGGCACCAGCTACCCCTCCCAACCGGTTCTTATCAATCTTCATGACACAATGACAGTTGAGCCATTACAATCAGTTTGCAGTCCGCTGGGTCACTGCTCCTGCCTTGATTAAAACTCAACACCTCTACAGTTTTCTCCCTCCATTATTAGAATGGGCAATTATTTCACCCCCCAGGTCAATCACTGGTTTTACTATGTTGTTCTCTCCCCAAGTATTGCTGTCACTTTTGAATATGTACTTGCTAGGCATTTCTTACTGTACTACACCACACTTTACTCTGTGCACATACAGCTATTTAAGACTCAGTCTGTTTTGCATAGATGTGTACTGTGTGCTGCTCTATAGATTTGCTTATATGTATTGTGTTGCTGTTCTGACCTATGTTTCCCTCCCCTGGGTTGCACCTGGAAACTAGCCTTGGCTCAGTGTGCCTCTACCAATCACCAATGTTCAAATAAATAAATAAATGCATACATGAATTAATTTTGTTTATTTATTTATTGAAAAGTTTCACCAGGAAAGCACACTGAATCATCAATTTATTTATCTCCTGGTGTGACCTGGGGGAGATGGAAACAGCAGTAACACCATATAGTGCAATACAATCACCAAGGACATGCATACATCAATACATTATAATACATACATACAAAATGGAGCATACATATGAAGTGCTTATCAATTACTTAATACAAGCAAGGGAAATTACCGACTGCATTAGGGTAAGGGAGATAGAAAACAAAGCAATCCTGACACTTGTTACTAGACATACACAATATCTTTGATTCATCACATAGAAGTGTTTAAGCAGGGGTATCATTTATTTCAGCTTAGGAAAAGGTAGTCGAGTTACCTGAGTTGGGATAAAGTCAGGAGATGTATCAATAGTCAGTAGAGAGACAAGTAGAAGAAAGTCATGAGTGGAGGGTGGGAGAGCTTAGAAGCAAGAGCAATTGGATGAGAAGTAGTTGTGCAGGGATAAAGAGGTGGAGCGAGGGGAGGAGGAGTGTCTAATTGGATACGGTAGTGAGTTCCAAAGTTTAGGGAAGTGGTGTGAGAATGCGGACTGCCCAACTGAGGTTGAATGGTGAGGGATTGCCATAGTGCGAGTATTATAAGATCTAAGGAATTGAGATGGGGGGAGGGATGGTTAGAGATGAGGAGAGGTAGGATGGGAGGGACCTGAACCAATATTTTGAAATAAATTTGACACAGTGGGAGAGATGCCTGTTATCAAGTGAAGGAAATGTGAGAGAATGGTGTAGGTCACAGTGATGTGCGGGAAGGGGGGAGAGTCCAGAGTGAAGTGGCAGAAGTAGTTAAATAGGAAATCCAATCTAATTAGGGAAGACTTGGGAGCAGCACTATAGATTACATCAAAGTAGTCAAAAATAGGGAGAATCATTTTCTGGACCAGTTCATGCCTAGCCAGAAGCGGTAAGCAACTGTGGTTTTAGTACAGAGCACCTAAATTGGGGCACAGTTTTTTCAGAATGGCATCCACATGTCCGGAAAAGCAGAGGTATTGGTCAAGCCAAACCTGAAGGTATCAGAAAGAGGAGGTGTTCTTGAGGGTAGTCCTGTCAAGGGTGTGGAAGGAGGGCATGAAGGGGAGCATAGAGAGTCTCTGCCTGGTGCCAAAGGTGATGGAGACAGTCTTCTTGGCATTAAGAAAGAGTTGATGTGAATGAAGCCAGTGCTGAATCTTATCAAAGTCATACTGGATTATGGCTGCTACATCAGTGGGAGACTGGCAGGAGGTAAACAGGACAATGTCAACAGCATACATGTGGATGGACGATGAGGTGCATACTGAAGGAAGGTCATTTAAGAAAATAGAGAAAAGTAGGGGTCCTAGCACTGAGCCCTGTGGCACTCCAGTGTTGATTGGGAGAGGAGGGGATGTAGAGTCTGTGATTCTAACTGATTGTGCCCTGCCTACAAGGTAGCATCTGAACCAATTTGTGGCAGTCAGATAAACCAGCTGAAGTGAGATTATTTAGAAGGAGGGGGTGGGAGACCATGTCAAAAACATTAGAGAGGTTGACAAAAATAGCTGATGTGATTAGACCACTACCCATCCCTGAGAGGATGGAGACAATCTATTTTGCACAGATTTCTACTGTGTGCTGCTCTAAAGTTTTGCTTATAAGTATTGTGTTGCTGTTCTGACCTATGTTTCCCTGAACAAACTAACGAACGAAAGAATGAATAATTAATTCATATTGTTTCTGAAGGAAATTATTCAGATTACAAATTAATTTTTAAGATACAAAGAACTAGAGGAAGCACAGCAGTAGAAATTGCTTTGGAATAAATGCAGTGATCCAGGCAAGGACATGTATTTTTGTAAGAACTGGGCATGTAAGAAATATAAACAAATTTATAACCAGTGTTAATAAATATATTTCATGAGTCATGCCTATAAAGAACATTAAGAAATAAAGACAAACCTCAGATAAATCAAGGACACACAGACAATGCTACTGCCATCTTGACCTGATGCTTCATTAATCAATGTAATTCTAGATATAATGGTAGCCAGATAAATGTCCCCGTAAATTTCTAGATATATCATAGGGCATTCCTTTACAATTAATTGAGATTTCCTGTGATATACTTAGATTTATAAAATGGGGAAGAAAAATCAGTAAAAACCCACTATCCTGATGGGATAAAACATGTCACATGACCATGCATTATCCCACAAAAACTGCACGCCTCCCAGTATGACTGCACACCTGAACTACTTTCCAGCTCTCAAAACATTCTCACTAGCAGTGAGATCACTTAACACCCAGCACAGACAGGCAGATACACACACACACACACACGCAGACACAGCTGGCATACTCAGACTGCCACCTACAGACATAAGTAAATTAATATACCAGTCCCATAGTGTATACAATGATGTGACTGATCCTATCATAATTTTTAAATAAAATGTAATTTAAAAATGTTATCTGGTTGATCAAGCAAAGGGCAGAGCACAGCACCCACTACAAAAAAGACCACATAAAAATGGAATAAATGCTCACCATTTAATAGATATAAAAGTGTAGTACATATCCAAATGTGACAGTTGCGGTAAAACCAACACAAAAAAGTAACGTTACAGCAAAACCCTCACCATACAATGATGTTTCACCTAGCGGACCCTAGCCTTCATCAGATTCTCATTCCTTGGGAGGGAGCAATCCATCTTCAGTAAGCTCCAATGGGCTGCCTTCATCTCTTCCCCAACTTTGCACCTAAAGCTGATGCCCTCCAGTTTCCAAATGATTACCCAAGTAGTGTATTATAAACTGAATGGAAGGACCCCAGAATCTTCAGCCTGTTCTGTATATGTGTTATTTTCATTGTACTATTGCTGCTCCTCCCTGTATTTTGATAATTACTGTACTAATGCCATCAGAGCAGAGGGTGGGGTAACAGTGGCTGCAGTAGTACTAGTGTACGACTCTCATGTTGCTGAATGGGATGTAGACTTGGAGGCCATTCCTTATTTTTCTTCCACAAGTTTTAAGACACAGTACCATGAATGTTTTAAAAATAGGTGACAGTGTCAACACATTTAGAAGGGCATTTTGCCAAAATGCTCACAGTTTTTATTTCTAGTATCCCTGATAAATGGAGCTGTATGTAATACTAACAGAGTCTTTGTGCATTAATTCTATGAGGTATGAATATCCTGTACTGGAACATCAACTCATGTTCATTTTGTTTCCTAGCAGCATGTGCCCCATAGCAGTAAAACACTTAAAAGTTTGATGTCATAATCTTGATATAGTTATTAATGTATGTATTTATTTATTTATTTATTTAAAAGTTTAACCAGGAAGCACATACTGAGCTGAGAACAGCTCATTTCCAGATGTGTCCTGGGAAAAGGGTAAAAGAAAATAGCTAAACATTAAACTGATGAAAATAAGAAGTCAATTGCAGTAATGTAGTAATACATGAAGTATAAACATAAATAATTAGAGGCAAATTAATAAATGATTGCAAGTCAAACATAAAACGTTCAACAGCAAAAACACAGTCAAATGCCTATGTAGAGGTCAGCACCAATTAAATGTTACTGACAGACAAAAGCCTCAAATCAGTAAACAGATCTTTATTTATATACAATGTTAATGGATAAGCTCACCCACGATATCATGTCCAAACTACAGAGGCTAGCGTTTGATAGCAGAAAACACTCTGGGCACTTCTGAGTGTATTTTGCTTATGTAAATAAGAAAAACTGAAATCCTTGTTGGAATGGCTGGGCCTGCAGACTGGCGGTGTGTCAGTTGTTTATTTAATCAAGGCTCCTGCCTGAAAGAAACAGTCCACACAAGAAATGCCAGCAAAAATTAAAAATAAGAACCAGTGGCCCAAATGCATAACGAGCATGCCAGACAAGAGTGAACGTGCTTAAGTATCGACTTTGATAAGTCATCTTTAGATAGTTATTTATTTATTTATTTAAAAGTTTGACCAGGAAACACATACTGAGCTGAGAACAGCTAATTTCCAGATGTGCCCTGGGGAAGGGGAGAAGGAAATAGCTAAACATTAAACTGATGAAAATAAGAAGTCAATTACAGTAATATATTAATACATGAAGCATAAACGTAAATAATTAGAGGCAAATTAATATATGATTGCAAGTAGAAAATAAAACACACTTATATGTACAAAGAAAGGGAGTAGGAAGAGGAGCGGGTCACAGACAGTTGCAGGTAGGAGAACAAAAGTCATAAAAGAGAGACTTTAGGAAGGAAGAAGAAGCAGAATGAATAGAAAGGGGAAGGGAGGACCAAAATTTAGGAAATTAGTAAGAAAAGCAGATTGTCCAACAGTAGATTTTCTAGAAGGAATAGAAAGAGAAGGAGAATTAGTGTTTCAGAGAAGGTAGGAGGAAGTAAAAGGAGCAGATAGAAGGGAAGGGAGCTGAACCAGAATTTGGATATAAAAGATGCACAATGGGAAATGCACCTAGCATCAAGAGAGGAGAGCAACATTGATCAGTAAAGACAGCAGCGGTGAGTATGAGGGGAGCAATCTAAAGCAAAATGACAGAAATAATTCTTTAAGAAAATATTTACAATGGTTAGCCTAACCTGGAACTAGCTTTTCAATTATAGCAGTCATTCTGCTTCTACCAACTTTTATATCTGGGTGACCTGACACAGGACAATCAGGTAACTTGACAATGGTCACAGAGTGAACAAATAAGAGGCTATAATAAGATTAGAGCCTTGAGGGACCAATAAACCATCATAACACATGGCAGCATAAAACAAGGTGCAAATAGATAACCCATTCTGCACTCAGACATTTGGGCTATACATACAAATTCTTCTCTGCAGGAAATAGGAGTCCCCAATGATTAACATTACAATGCAAAGTAATCTGTCAGACTGTAGTGAGCAAAAATGAGTTAGGGTCTATTATGCTTGTTAGTGCCATCCACAGTTATCTGGGCATGGCATAGCACCATTCACATGAGTCCATTATGCCCACTTTTGTGCTAAACTAATTGATGACAATTGTGACCTTAGTAGGAACATTCATGTTAGTCCAATGCCCCCTACCCCAGTCATAGAAACATAGAAACATAGAATTTGATGGCAGATAAGGACTGCTTGGCCCACCCAGTCTGCCCATTTCCCTACCTAATGGATAAGCTGCAGATCCTAGTTAACCAGCAACCTACTTCTTTCTACCCCCACCCTCTAGAATTGCCTTATGACTGCCCATGCATGCTTGAATTCAACCACTGTTTTTGACTCCACAACCTCCTCCGGAAGTCCGTTCCATGCATCCACAACCCTCCTCTGTGAAAAAATACTTCCTTACATTACCTCTGAGCCCCCCATCTTCAAATTGTGCCCCCTTGTTCTTGCACACCTCTTTTTTTGAAAGATGCTACCCTCTTGGACTTTGTTGATTCCCTTGAGGTACTTGAATATTTCTATCATGTCCCCCCTCTCCCTCCTTTCCTCGAGGCTATACATATTAAGCTCCTTTAATCTCTCTTCATATGTCTTCCTGTGCAGACCCTGCACCATTTTAGTTGCCCTCCTCTGGACAGCTTCCATCTTGTCTATTTCCTTGCGGAGATTGGGTCTCCAGAACTGCACACAGTACTCCAGATGGGGTCTCACCAGCTGTCTGTACAGAGGGATAACAACTTCCTGTTTTCTACTGGTGATGCCTCTCCCTAGCCATCCCAGTATCCCCCAACCCTCCTTACTGTTCTCTCACCATTGCTTGCACACCTTTAAGTCATCTGATATTGACTACCCCACTGCTGCTTTCCATTTTGTTGTTGTTAGTATCTCACCCCTCATTGTGTACTCTTCCCCTGGGTTTTTGTTTCCCAGGTGCATTACCTTGCACTTCTTAGCATTAAATTTAAGCTGCCATACATTTGACCATTCCTCTAACCTTGCCAAGTCCCTTCTCATCCTTTCCACCCCACCGTGTGCATCAACTCTGTTGCAGATCTTTATGTCATCTGCAAAGAGACATACTTTTCCTTCCAGTCCCTCTGCAATGTCGCTTACAAAGACATTGAAGAGGACCGGTCCTAATACTGAACCCTGCGGCACCCCACTAGTAACCACCCTTTCTTCAGAGTGGACTCCATTTTCTATTACCCTCTGTGTCCTATTCTCCAGCCAATTCTTACCCAGGCTATCATCTTGGGACCCACTCCCAGGCTGGTTAACTTGTGTATTAATCTTTTGTGTGGGACTGAGTCAAATGCCTTGCTAAAGTCTAGGTAGGTCATGTCCACAGCCCTCCCTGATCTACTACTTTGGTCACCCAGTCAAAGAAATCTATTAGATTCATCTGGCATGACCTTCCTGCTGTGAATCCATGCTGCCTTGGGTCCTGTACCCCTCTGGCCTCTAGTTTTCGACAATTCTTTCCTTCAAGTGATTCCATCATTTTCCCTATCACTGAGGTTAAACTAACTGGTCTGTAGTTTCCTTCAGCCCTGCTCCCACTTTGTGAAGGGAATCACATTGGCCCTCCTCCAGTCCTCAGGTACCACCCCATCCTCCCATGATTTGTTAAAGAGGGTAGTCAGTGGTGTCACTAGTTCTACCCTTAGTTCTTTTAGAATTCTGGGATGAATCCCATCAGCCCCATTGCTTTGTCCACCTTCAGTTTTAAGAGTTCTTTCAGAACCCTTTCTTCTGTAAATGGGCTGGTATTAACTTCTGTATCCAGAGTGTTTCTATTGTTTGTTTTAGGTACCTCCCCCTCTTCATTTGTAAATACTGAGCAAAAATATTTGTTTAGTATCTCTGCCTTTTCACAGTCACCCTCTGCCCACCCCCTTTTATTAAGCCTCACTATCTCTCCCTTAGTCTTCCTTCACTCCCTGATGTACCTAAAAAAGGTTTTATCCTCCTACTTAACTGAGTTGGCTATCTTTTCCTCAGTTCGGGCCTTTGCTGTTCTGACTGCCTTCCCAGCTTCCTTTTGCTTTAACTGATACAATTCTCTGTCCTGCTCCTTCTGTGATTCCTTGTACTTTCTGAATGCTTTCTTTTTCTCTTGAACCTTCACTGCCACCTCCTTTGAGAACCATAGTAGTTTCTTACATCGTTTTGTTTTGTTAATTTGTTTTACACAAAGGCTTGTTACCTCTGTGACGGCAGTTTTTATTATTCCCCATTGTTCTTCCACCCCTCCTTCCTGCCCATTTGCTAGTGCATTCCTTAGGCACTCACCCATTTTGGCAAGGTCAGCCCTCCTGAACTCCAGTACTTTTGCCTTTGTAGCAAGCCAGCTCTATTGCTGTGTTTATTGTGAACCATACTGTTCGATGGTCACTAGTTCCCAGATGGCTACCCACTTCTACATCTGTGATCCTCTCTACATCTCCATTTAAGAGGACCAGGTCTAAGATTGCTCCCTCTCTAGTGGGTTCCAATACTAGTTGTCTAAGACATGCCCCCTGTAGGACATCTAGAATAACCCCACTCTTAGAAGTGGCTGCTGTAACTGCACTCCAGTTAACATCTGGCATATTCAGATCACCCATCAGCAATACCTCCCCTTTATCTGCCATTCTAAGTATACTTTCTATCATTTCCTTGTCCATTTCCTCCCCCCCTCAGAGGTGGGTCTGTATACAACCCCTGTGCGGACTGTGGTGCCATTGCCTGCCTCCAAATTGACCCACAGTGCTTCTTTTCCTCCCTGTTTACCCTTTTGTTCTGTTGCTTTGATTCCTTCTCTTATGTTGAGAGCTACTCCTCCTCCTCTTTTACCCTCCCTGTCCCTCCTGTAGATAGTGTATCCTGGTATGTTTACGTCCCAGTCATGGTTCTGCGTGTACCATGTTTCTGTGACTGCCACGATATCCAGATGTTCCTCCTCCCTAAACCTATGCTATAGTACTATCCATAAATAGGTTGCAGAAAATCTTTAGCTATATCTGGATATATAACAGGAAATACCATTAAAATGAATTGGGATTTCATGTTAAATATTCAAATATATCTAGATATACTGGGACATATCTCTGGCTACTACTATACCCTGTCATCCAGCAGAACCACCCTCCCCCCGTCCAATTTCTTTGTGGTGGCACTCAAAAATTTTGGTATAGTACCATGAGAATCTTCATCCTTGACTGGTTCTTGAGGGTGGTCCCAGTGTTGTGACATTTTTACTTTCAGCCTGGACTATGAATGTCTCTGTGAGGATTAGTATGCTGTTTAAAAGATGAACACACCCTTAACATGCACATTCACAAAGGATTATGTGACTGTGTAGGGAAGGCATGCAACTTCTGCTGAGCATGGCACAGATGGTTTCAATAACAAGACTATTGGTACGTAGTCGTTGGAAGAAATCCCCAGTGACTAAGTGTCAGGACCAGAATCTCCTGGTTCTTAGGTCATTGATTTCACCATTGAACAACACTGCCTCACTGCTATAAATGTTGTGTTACTATATGACATGACGAAGATATGAGTTTTTTTTTTTGCTCCTCAGTCATGCAATACTCAGCAAATGGGTCATGTATATGCCTTTGCCTAATAAGTGATTATTTTGATACATTTAAACTAATAATGTTTGTCATGAAATGACAAATAAATAATAGTGACAAGTTTTTGCTACTAATATTTCTCTCAATTCATTAAAAATGGAATACCATAGGAACATATGAAATACTTAATAAAAAGACTGAGGCAGAATTTTCAGAATGATTTGTCACTGATCCATCAGCTCTATTTTTAAAATAGACTTGCAATCACACTGTTACACTATCTATTTGATGAAATAACAGTGTCCATCATTCAGATGCAGTATCATCCGAGAATAGTTATATTTGCCTCAAAAAATACAGAAACTCTGATTTGCATCATTTTTGTCACAAACTGCTATAACTCACAACTTGTTATTGCAAACTTTTACAACCATTTGAAAAATGGTTGAATAGGACTGAGCATGCTATATTGGACGTGGATACCAATAGATCATGCCACTGTATCTCCATCTAACTCTTTTGAAAATTCTAGTGCAAATGTCCCTCAAGTTTACTTCCTTCCAGGAGAGCCACTTAATTTAATAGTTTTGTTACAGTGTAATGAATGTTTTTTTTTTATGTTGTGCCTGTTCTGTCCTTATATTGTTAATGATCTGCATAGTTTTTTTGTAACTGATAATTATTAAATGTTCATGTGTGCAGGGCACTATTTAAACACCTTGCAACATTACTGTGTAGCATAGTTACTCTTGAAAAAAGCACCCAGTTAAGTTGTGAAACATAGAGGTTGCTATATTTCAAGCCGCTGAGGGTTGTTTAACCTATTTGCTATTTCACACTGAATAAACATGTTACATTTGTACTCTAGTGAATGGTAACTTCTTTGTAGTGGACACTGGGTGCTGGACATTTTGTATCTGACACTTAATTCACTGGTATAAGGAAGTATTATTTATTTATTTATTTGAATTTTGGTAACCAGGTGGACCCCTCTGAGACATTACAGGTCCAGGGATGACCCAGGAAGAAACAAACATTTACTAGGTATGCACATACAATAATGGTTTCATGCAAGTACAGAGATAATATGCAGTGCTTACAAAATGAAGGAGAGCAGGATTAACAAGGCCATCTTCAACATATGCAGAGAACACCAGTGCAGCAAACAGTGCAACAGTAGTTTAAGATATTACAATACAGTTAGATAAGGTAACGCATGCAATGCCCACAGGGCAGAGGTGAATACAGTAATGTAGTATCGCCAGCGGATGGCCACATCCAAAGAGGTGAGGCACAAGTGGAATGGGTGCTGTCATCGGAAACAAGTGCAGTGCAAGGCGGTTGAGATGTGGAGCAAGAGGGAATATTGGACGAGGGAGCAGGAAGTGATGGATAATATTGCATGCAGTAAGGAGTTCCATAAAGACAGAGCGGAGAAAGCAAAAGATCTCCTGCCTATGGATAACAGCAGTGCATGGGGTTACAAGAAGGGGAAGGGGACTTTATTAACATGCAACAAAATTTATACTAGTAGGTCTTTCTGTGTGAATTAAGAACTGCTTGCCAGCCAAAGAATTCTATCAGGTTTATTATTTATTATATTTTATTTAATTTTTAGGAATGCTATGAATACCCTTGCCATATCACCTCAGGTACTGCACTTCAATTCAGTTGGAGGCAGAGTATGAAATCTTCATTTCAGTGTGTGAGAAAGCTTGTGCAAAGTCAAACTGGATAATGGCAGGGTATATTAGATAGGGGCTCACTAGCTGAAACAGAATAATACCAGTATACAGGTGAATGGTACAGTAGATCATACCTAGAGTACTGTGTAAAGTGTTAGAAATCCTTGGGCACGATTTTCAAAGGGGAATGCAGGGATTGCATCAAGCCTTGCATCAACCCCATCGTTTGGGACATCTGTGCCAAACTCCTTTGATGCAGCTGAACCCCGATATTAGTACATCAAGTACAGCTGCGACAATTTCCACACTTTACGGCAGCTTGAGCCAAATACTTGGTGCAATCCTCATAAAAAGGGTCTCTCAAATGGCACACTATAGACCAGGGAAAAGCTGATCTAGCTTGCAGCATTTGGCTCTCAGGATTGAAAGTCCCGGTCACTGGCTTGGAGAACACTGCAAGGCCCATGAGCCAAACAATCAGTGTACCCGGGGCTTGCAGCATTCTCAGGGCTCTGAAAATCAACACCTAATCTGAAAACAAGATAAGAAGAGGATGAAAAACGTTCAATGGAAGACAATAAAAATGATTCATGTTCAACTAGGCAACATATTTAGAGAGGATGAGTCTTAATATGTACTCATTGGATGACAAGAAGTGAAGAGAGGTATGATACAAACATACAAATATGTAAAATACAAGGTTGGAACATGGTAAACACCACAGACTTATTTAAGATAAAAGGGCTGAGGATCACAAGGGATTACAAGTTCACAACCTCAAACTAAAGGACTGTCATGTCAAGAATGACTTAGAGAAGTATTTCTTTACAGAAAGGGTTGTGGATAGATTGGACAAGCTGCCCAAACACTTAGATAATGTCAATATCAGATTTCAGAACCAAATAGGATAGTTACTGTACAGAGGATAATTACAAATGGGTGGAAGGTTACAGGGATCACTGGCAGCATCACATTATTCGAGGAATTCTAGGAACAGCAGTTACTGTAAAACAGGGCAGGCTATATAGACTCCCTATCTGTCCTCAACCATCTACAGTATGTATCTATGAGCAACTTTGTAGCTAAAGCACAGAACTGTGAACCAGAAGACACAAGATTGAATCCACTACCATCACATCCTCATTTTGTGACGTTGAGAGTAACTTACTCCCTCACTGCATAATTGTCTCTTTACCCATTGCTTAACCTCTGTGCTCTTTCTGTAACATTCTCAATGTGAATACAGTTTTTAATGTCTTAAAAAGCACTTGGCTTTACAGTGCATATGGAATGTCTTATAAACCCTGGTAGGCAATGCCACCAGTAATAATAATATTACACCACCACAAAGCCCAAAATGACTGGGTATCAGAAAACCCACAATTATTGATTTTATTTCAACTTTGGTAACCAGGTAAGTGCACTGGGCAACAAGTACCATTTTCAGGCACAACGCAGGTGCAATTTGCACAAAAAAGTAAATATTATTTACAGAGCTTAGGTACAGAGTGAGCGGGTTAAAGCAATTGGTATAAACATTCATTCATCCACTGCAATGGACTGAGTTACAGTAATTGGTACATACATACAGAGCAAAAGCAGTACCGATATACAGTGTGACCACAATGCAGGAGGTGCAAGACACACTACAGTAGCTTAAAACAAACAGTGTTGGAGGATACATACATAAAGGATATTCATGAAGGAGATTAGCCAAAGCAATTACAGACATTAAGTGTAACATACAGTAGTAGTCTTTCAGCATCTTAGTGAAGGCAAAGATTGTTAAAGTTTTTTTTAATGGGGGGGTGAGTTCCAGATTGAGGTGGCTCGGTAGCAAAGAGTGCACTGTCCCAGGTATGTATGGAACAAAGGGATGATGATGTTACTGTCTGAGGTTGAGCGCAAGGTGGTTATATCGGCAAATGTAATCTGCTCAGCAAAGCAAGTAGGGGAACTTGTGCGAATGATTTTTCTGATGAACCTGGTGAATGCTAGGCTGGCTTTGAGCTCTGGGAGTAGCCAGTTCAAGTAAAGTAGTGAGATACAATGGTGTGTTTTACTATTACTGCAGGAAGAAAATTTTGTAGTTTTGTAATGAAGCATGTTCTTTTTCTGCAGCACTGTGTTGCTGGCAGCATCAATGATCAGGGAACCATAGGCCAGTGTGTGGAGGAAGTTTGCCTGGTCTATTCAGATTCTGGTTTCGGGTGCTAAATATTTGTGAATTCTGTACAGGGAGTCTAGTTTCTGATGACATAGGTTAGAGGTGTTTTGGATGTGGGGATTGAAGGACATAGCAGAGTCTGGGTAAACACCCAGATATTTGAAGGAGTTAACCTTTTCCAGGCAGGTTCCATTTTTCTGCCTTAATACAAAACATTGGGGTCCATTTTTTGAGGTTATGGCTGGTGCCGAAGAGCTTTGATTGTATTTTTGGGTGGTACAGCACCATTTTATCTTGTCTGAACCATTCCTGCAACTTATTGAAGCTGTGGTCCACTTCTTGATTGTGTTAATATTGTTGCTGTGGCTGTAGAGACTGCATTGTCTGCATAAAGAAGAGTGCAGTTTACAAATCAAAGACAGGTTGTTAATGAAGATGGTGAGCAGAAGGAGTCCCAAGATGGAGCTGTGGAGGACCCACTTTGATTATATTAACATCTGATGTTGCATTACTGACCATGACTGACTGTTTCCTGTGACTCAGATAATCTTTGAACCAGGTGAGTGTTGGGAATCTGTGAACAAGCTCTAGGTGCCTGCATACATATTAAAATGTGGTAGTCAACCAAGTTGAGGGACTTGGTCAGGTCCATGAATATGGTACCCGTCACCAGGCCCCTGTTCATCACTCAGTAGTTGGCATCAGTGAACACTACCAGGGCTATGTTGGTGCTGTGTCCTTTTCTGAACCCATGTTGTTCACCATAGATGAGGTTGTGTCGCTGAGGGTATTCGGTTAGTTGGGTATATACAATGAACTGGGGCAGTAGTTTTCAAGTGATGTCTTTTTACCCTTCTTGTGTAGCAGGATGCTTATTTCAACTTTCTGAAGCACAAGCACAGTATTAGTTGAGAAGGATAAGGTTGAGAATTTTGGTTACTGGAAGTGCTATCAAAAGGGCAGCGAGGCTAAGGAACTTAGGAATCAGGCTATTTGAGCCTGCATATTTGTCAGGTTTTAGGGAGGTAAGCAGTTTGAGAACTTTGTGACACGTGACCCTTTTAATGTAGAAATAGGACCAATTCAGGTTCTCATGACCACATTTTGCTTCAACCTCTAAATGACTTGTGGACCTATATTTAGACAAGTCACAGAAGAAATCATTGAAAAGGTTTGCGATGCTTGAATGATTGGTGTAGCTGACACCATTCAAGTCAATGGAGGGGGATAAAGCATATGATTTGGAATTTAAAAGAAAGTATACAGACAACCAGAATTTTGGGGGGTTGTGTAGGTTCATGGATTGCTGGGACAGTAGGTGATGGCTTTTGGCCCTGTGTATTTCTTGTTTGCATTTGTTTCTCAAAGATCTGTGTATGTGCCAGTCCAAGGCAAATCCAGTTTCCCTTAAACTTTGCCAATGACCCATCTCGTTTGCGCATTAAGGCAAAGATATCACCAGTGAGCCAGTTGTATCTTTTGTATTTTACTTTATGCATACGTAATGGGGCATGCCTGTCCCGTACTGAAGGGAACTCCATAATGAAGAAGTCCAGGGCAGAGTTAACATCTGGTATTGCATCGTGGTAGGACCAGTTGGAGGACAGATCAGACAAAAAGGAATCCTCACTGAAATGTGTACGGTTCCTGCATGTAATTAATCTGGGTGGGGAATTTCTGGGGGGCGCTATTAGACAGTATGTGGCTAGGTGATCACTGATTGAATCACTTAAAACCCACAAGGCAAGTATTCTTTCAACCTTTTTAACTAAGATCCAATCTATTGAGTGGTTTCCAGATTTATGATTCAGTCTGGTTGGTGATTGCATGATTTGATACAATTGGTGAGAACTGAGTATATCTTTGTATTGGGTTTCACAGTCCCACCAGTTTAAGTTGAAATACCCTACAGCAATTAATTCAGACTGCTAGAAACTCCTTAGTATATGCGTTAGATCATGTAGACCATTTAGCCCCACCGTGGGTGGATTGTAAATGCAGCAAATCCTCAGGGTTTTTGGGCACAATGAGATTTTAATGATCAGCCATTCACACTCAGTGCTGGGGGTGTGGGGACTATCAGACATTTCAATCTTTAGGTCAGAGTGAACATACAATACAGTACCATCTCCTTATTTATGGAGTCTATCTTTATGGAATATGTTGAAGTTGGGAAGAGAGATATCAAAATCCTTAACTTAAGAAGTAAGCCAGCTGTCAGAAAATGCTACAATTTAATTTTTTATTTTTTTATTTATTTTTATTCTTTTTTTAACCAGGTAAGTCCCACTAGGCATAAGTGCCTGTTTTCAGGGTGATCCAGGAGCTTGGGGTTATATGGGGTCTGTGTTCAGAAGAAAAAGCCTCTAGTTCAGGTAGCTTTGGGACCATGCTTCTGATGTTTAGGAGTATGAGGCGAAGGCCTTTGTTGCTGGATCAGGCTGAGGGGCTGCTTGGGTGTTGGCATTAGGGTGTGCATTAGTTGCCACATCCCCAGACTGCAGTATTAAGCTGTTGAATATATTGAAGAACACAGCAAAATGTCTGAAGAAATACTGGATGTGCAATGATCTAGTGTAATGGCCTAGGGCACAGATCTGTTCCCTATGGAGGAACCCAGTTTTAGAGAAGTTATTCATTGGGGGGCGGGTGTGAAAGGTTGTATTGGACTGAAGTCGATGCTCAGGGTATTCAGTAATCCCACACAGAATTGCACTGGCCCAAAGGAATAGCCTGCAAGACAGTAGGCTGAACCAAAGCCCTTTGAAAGCCATTATATAGTTAATCATTCACTTGTGAGAGAAAATGGCAGTGTATAAGGAGAGTGGGAATAGAATACACACCCTAAACACAGAGGTTGGGCAGGGGTTAGAACACAAGGCTGGGCAACTGGATGTATGGAATAAGAGAAAGCACTTACTAAGACACTGACTGAGATTCTGAGGCACCAAGGGTAAGCAAGGTATGCCCTGCCATGACTACTCGTGGCATTGGCTACCTCTATAATACCTTTCCTTTTCAATATACTGAAGATGGACACTAACCTTCCAACAATACATTGTGTGAAATTTAACACCCCCACATTTTGCAGAAAAAGAATTAGATACATAGATACATAGACAGTGTCAGCAGATAGGGGCCTACAGCCCACCCAGTCTGCCCGTTTGAGCTTGTAAGTTCACTTTATGTTTTCCTAGACGTCTGTTGCCCCTTACTCCTGACCTCCAGAATTCCTTTATGTCTATCTCATGCATTCTTAAATCCTGTGATTGTTTCAGTGCCCACCACTTCCTCCAGCAGGGTGTTACACTTGTCCACCACCCATTATGTGAAGAAATTCTTCCTCATGTTTCCTCTGAATCATCCTCCCTCCAACTTCATCCCATGCCCTCTAGTCTTGGAACATCTTTTTCGCTTACAAATAGTGTATCCCAGCACCCTATTCCTCCCTGTAAGATACTTGTATGTCTCTATCATATCCCCTCTCTCCCTCCTCTCCTCCAGGGAGTACATATTCAAGTCCTTCAACCTGTCCTCATAGGACTTGTGATGCAATCCAGGTACCATCTTTGTTGCCCTCCTCTGAACCTTCTCTATCCTGTCTATATCCTTAACTAGGTAAGGTCTTCAGAACTGTACACTGTACTCCAGGTGGGTCCTCATTAGTGCTTGTATAGTGTAATTATTACCTCCCTTTTCCTGCTAGTGATGCCCCACCTATACATCCCAGCATCCTATTTGCTTTACCTGCTGCCTTGTCGCACTGTTTCCCTACCTTGAGGTCATCAGAGATGATAACCCCAAGATCCCTTTCCTGCTTGGTGCATGCTATATCCTCACCCCCCAACTGATATATTGTGCCAGGGTTTTTGTGCTCCATATGCATTATCTTGCACTTCTTTGAATTTCAGCTGCCAAACCCCTGATCATTCTTCAGGTTTCTGCAGGTCCCTTCTCATTCTGTCTACACCCTCTGGTGTGTCTACTCTGTTACAGAGCTTTGTGTCATCAGCAAACAGGACAATTCTGCCTTCTAGGTCCTGTGCAATGTCACTGATGAAGATGTTGAATAGGACTGGTCCCAGCACTGATCTCTGTGGTACCCCACTGGTCAATCTTCCCTCTGTGGAGTGACAGCCATTTACCACCACCCTCTGTGTCCTGCCACCCAGTCAGTTACCTACCCACCACACTACTGTCCTACACACACCCATATTCCCCAGTTTGTGTAATAGTCTTCTATGTGACACAGTGTCAAACGCCTTGCTGAAGTCCAGATAGGCCATGTCCACTGCCCTCCCCTGATCCACCTCCCTAGTCACCCAGTCGAAAAATTCAATGAGGTTGGTCTGACTTGACCTCCCCCTGGTGAAACCATGCTGCCTTGGGTCCTGTAGTCCATTGACAACCAGATGTTCCACCAATCTCCCCTTCAGTAGTGCTTCCATGATTTTCCCCACTGCTGAGGTGAGGCTGACTGGTCTGTAGTTCCCCGCTTCCTCTTTGTTCCCACTTTTGTATAAAGGAACTACATCTGCTGTCCTCCAGTCTTTGGGTACTTCCTCTTTTTCCAGTGATCGGCTAAACAGGATTGCCAGAGGTTCAGCCACCACCTCTCTTAGTTCTTTAAGGACCCTGGGGTGCACCCCATCTGGCCCCATTGCTTTACCAACTCATTACTTCCAGTTCCTTCAAGACCCTTTCTCATGTAAAGGGACTTGTGCCCATTTCTGCACCATTCCCACCCCTTGTACTCCCTTAAGACCAATTACCCTCCTCTTCCTCAGTAAAAACTGAGCAGAAATATATTTTCAGTATGTCAGCTTTACTGTTGTCATCCTCCACGCAGCCCCCATCCTCCCCCTTCAGTCTCACTATCCCTCCCTTTGCCTTTCTTTTTTCACTTATGTACCTGTAAAAGGTTTTGTCCCCTCTACCCACTAATTTTGCAATGTGTTCTTCTGTCTGAGCTTTGAATTCCCTTACTGACCTCCCTGCCTCCCTTTGCTTCTCCTGGTACTTCTCCCTATCCCCTTCTGCCTGTGTCTTTTTGTATTGTCTGAATGGTGCTAACCTGCTTAATGCTTAATTCTGTTGCTCTTGTAATCCCCATTTTAAATACTGCCCACTGTTCCTCAACCCCTGATTCTTGCCCCATTCCCCTTAATGCTTCTTTCAAGCATCTCCCTATTTTCCCAAAGTCTGCCCCCCTAAATTCCAGGATATGTGTTTTTGTATGGTTTGGTTCTGCGCCTTCTGTGATTTCAAATCACAATGATTGGTGGTCACTGTTCCCCAGGTGCTCCCCCACTGTTACCCCCATCACACTGTCCCTGTTTGTGAGCACAAGGTCCAGTATTGCCTTCTGCTGAATTGGTTCCATGACCAGTTGCTTGAGGAAGGCACCTTGAAGGGAGTCCAGGATAAATCTGCTCCTAGTTGATGCTGCTGCTGGGATGCTCCAGTCCACATCTGGAATACTGAGGTCTCCAACCAGCACTACCTCACCCTTGTCTACCATCCTTTGGATGGCTAGCATCAGCTCCCTATCTGTTTCTTCCTCCTGGGCTGGTGGTCTATAGACCACACTTGTGTGGATGGCTGGACCCGTTTTCCTTTTCAGTTTAACCCACAGTAGCTCTCCCCCATTTTGTTCCTCCTATATCTCTGTGGCCCTTATGTCACTTTTCACATAAAGTGCCACTGCTCCTCCCTTCCTACCTGTCCTGTCTCTTCTGAATATGTTGTAGCCAGGTATGGCCATCTCCCAGCTCTTTAAACACTGAACGCTGTAAAGTCATGAGATGGAAAATCTCACTGTATTCATTTATTTATTTCAAATTTCTTATTTATGAATAAAAACATTCCAAAAGTTATACCAACACTACAAACCAAAAAAAGCACCTCTGACTCAGAGTGAAAGTGTTTCCGTAAGTAAAACTGCAGGTCGGTTTGCTCCTTGTGATGTTCCCCTCCCCCCCATATAAACACACACACACACACACACACACACACAAGTTGTTAAATTGGAAATGCTTAGGTGGGGGACACTTTCACCTCTAGATTTCTAATTGTGGAACTACTGTCATTCCCAGATGGTGGAATTCTCCTGTAGTATTCAGTGAATAAAGATGACAGAGGTGCAGGACCTCTCATGCAATGTTACAAGGGGCAGGGAACTTAACATTTGCTCAACTGGACTATCAACACACAGTATGCAGTTCTGAGACTTTCATTTACCAGCTGATGCTGACAAGCTAATTGTGACCTGATTATTAACCAGTTTCTCTCTCCTTTGCCTCAACAACGATAATCTGGTCAGTTTACTTTTTAAAAAGACTTTTAAAATATATTCTATACTTTAATACAAGTGTAGCAAGGCTGTTAGTGGGACATAATGGGTGTTTACTCACCTGATAAAGGTGATTGTGTTAGTTGTATCCATGACACTTCAGACATTACCTCTTGGGTTCCCAACCCACCTGATAGGCTAGTGATGCACATGTGATCCAGATCAAATTTCATAGTATACCTTGGTCTCAGGAGTCCCCTTTCCCCAGTTTGAATCTTCCATAGCCAAAAAAAACAACTTAGGCCAAAAACACTTTCTTGTGACTCCCCCATTGAACCACATATCAAAAATGAAATTCTAAACACAAATTCACCATCACCTTCTGATTATTTCCTATTGTTACAATTCTAGACTCAGTCACCTAGGGTGATCGACCTTACTGAATTTCTCCTATATATCAATAGATAAGCATGGATCCAAATAAGACCCATGTCCCAGTGACCCTGTGGTTGTCAGTAATCAGTGTGCGATATTCCCGCCGTGATCGCCCTGAAGGAAGGGAAATGGAGTGTCATGGATACAACTAACACAATCACCTTTACCAGGTGAGTAAACACCCATTGTGTTATGTTGCTATCCATGACACCCCAGACATTACCTCTTGGGTTACTATAAGTAGCAGTGCCACTATTACTTCAGGGTGGGACAGGCCGATCAAAGGGCACATGGTATTGGCACGCTGTGGATAAGACCTTATTGGCAAAATCAGTTACATAGATACATAGATACATAGACAGTGTCGGCAGATAAGGGCCTATGGCCCACCTAGTCTGCCCATTTGAGCTTGTAAGTTCAGTTTGTTTTCTTAGAAGTCTATTTCCCCTTACCCCTGACCTCTAGAATTCCTTTATGTCTATCCCATGCATTCTTAAATCCCGTGATTGTTTCAGCCCCCACCACTTCCTCTGGCAGGGTGTTCCACTTGTCCACCACCTGTTCTGTGAAGAAATTCTTTCTCATGTTTCCTCTGAATCGTCCTCCCTCAACTTCATCCCATGCCCTCTAGTTCTGGAAAATCTTTTGGCTTAAAATAGTGTTTTCTGCACCCTGTTCCTCCCTGTAAGATACTTGTATGTCTCTATCATATCCCTCTCCCTCCTCTCTCCAGGGGTACATGTTCAGTTCCTTCAACCTGTCTTCATAGGACTTGTGATGCAACCCATGCACCATCTTTGTTGCCCTCCTCTGAACCTTCTCTACCCTGTCTATGTCCTTACGTAGGTATGGTCTCCAGAACTGTACACTGTACTCCAGGTGGGGCCTCACTAGTGTCTTGTATAGCGGAATTATGACCTCCCTTTTCCTGCTGGTGATGCCCCTGCCTATACATCCCAGCATCCTATTTGCTTTACCAGTTCTTTGTCTATATAATGTTTCAAGTCTGTAGTGTTTTGCAAAGGTATGGATGGATGTCCAAGTTGCAGCTCTGCAGATGTCTTCCATGGACACATTAGCTCTCTCTACCCAGGAAGTGGCCACCACCCTTGTAGAATGAGCCTTTATTTCCTCTGGGGGCTCGAGATGTTTTGACTTGTATGCTTCTTGTATTGTCCTCTTTAGCCAAATGGCGGCAGTGGCTTTGGATGCTGCCATTTCCTGCTTGTGGCCTTGAGCTATAACAAATAGTCTCTCTGATCTGTGAATTGGCTATGTCCTTGTAATGTAATGTGTTAGTGCGCTACCGACATCCAAGGGGTGGTAGGCTCTTACATTACCCTGTTGTGGTTGAGCATAGAACATCAGCAGTTCCATAGTCTGCTTCCTATGGAATGTGGACATGACTGGGTCAAAAAGCTGGTACCATTTTCATGAATACCCCGTCTGCCATGAAAATGGTGTAGGGTTCTTTACATGAGAGAGAGCCCCTAACTCACTAATTCTACGAGCCGAGCAGATGGCCACCAGGAAGCAAGCCTTCAGAGCCAACCAGTAAAGTTTTGACTGCTGCATGGGCTCAAACGGGGCTTCTCCATAGGACTCCAGCACCATTGTCAGGTCCCAGGGGGCCAATGGTATTTGTATGCGAGGCCGGATGGTCTCTGCCACCTTGAGGAACTGAATGGCATCTGGATGGGCCCCGGGCTGTGTGGGCCTGACAATGCCCATGGCCGCTCCTATGGCTGACAGCTGGACTCTTAGGGAAGAAGTGGACAAGCCTTTGTCCAGGCCTTGCTGTAAGAACAGCAGTATTACTGACATGTCAGCCGGCATTGGATCGATTTGCGCCAACTTGCACAAATTTGCAAAAATGTCCCACTGTCTGCAGTAAGTAGCCATGGTAGAAGGCTTTCTGGACTGCAGAATGGTCGATATAACCAACTCATGGTACCCTGCAGTCAACAATCTCTGTTTTTCAGGAGCCAGGCTAATAGTTTTAGGGTGCAGGGGGCTGGGTGGATCATCGGGCCCTGGAACAGCATGTCCGATTGATAAGGGATAGGTCATCTGTCCAGGCTCATGGCTATTGCTGAGGCAAACCAAGCCCTCCATGACCAGTATGGTGCAATGAGGATGATCAGTCTCTGGGACAGTCTAATCTTTGCTAGCACCTGGGGAATCAGAGAGATCGGTGGAAAGACATAAGAGCGATCCAGGCTCCATGCATGTGATAAAGCATCTGCTCTTATGGCTTGCTTCTCCCTGTATCTGGAGAAGTACGTCTTGACTTAGGGATTCGATTTGGATGCCATTAGATCTATTGGGATGCGGCCCCACCTTTGTTGTATCAAAATGAACAAGTCCGGGTGTAGTTGTCACTCCCCTGGGTGTACCTGTTGTCTGCTGAGCCAGTCTGCCCTGACATTCAGCTTGCCTGCCAGATGCACGGCATGGATGTGGATGAGATTGGCTTGAGCCCAGTTGAGCACCTTGGATGATTCCCTGATCATAGTTCTGCTGTGCGTTCTGCCTTGTTTGGCTATGTACGGTACCATGACCTTGTTGTCAGACTTCACCAGGACTGATCGATCGATAATGCAGTCTCTGAATGCTTTGATGGCATGGAGCACTGCCCTCATCTCCAGGACATTGATGGACAACCTGGCTTCCACCATTGTCAATCTGCCATGGCTGTGGAGTTGTTCATGCATGCTCACCAGCCCGTTAGGCTGGCATCAGTCTCCACTGATACCTGGTAAGATAGCTCCAGCGGGTAGCCCCACAGGAGATGTGGGTGATGTGTCCACCACCGTAAAGAGTCCCTGACTGTCTTTGGTAGGTGGACCTTCCTGTTGAGATTGTCCTCTAATGGGGACCCTTGCTGCAGAACACAGTTTTGTAGGGGGCGCATATTCCATCTTGCCCAGGGCACCAAGTAGATGCATGATGTGCCACCTGACCCATCGTCGGTTCAGGGGTGTCCAGAATGGCCTGAACTAGTATGATCACCGAGTCTATTCATTTGCAAGATTGCCTTGCCATTCCCTCGGCTGTGTTGATTTCTGTGTCGAGGTGCTCTATGCGCTGAGATGGCTGCAGTGAGCTCTTGCTTTGATTGACCACCCAGCCGTGCTGGGAAAGGGTAGTCAGCACTAAGTCTGTGTCCTTCTGAGATTGTGCACTGGTGCGCGACTGTATCAGACAGTCGTCCAGATATGGGATAATGTCTACTCCCTGCTCCCATAATTGGGCCACCAGGACGATGAACACCTTTGTGAACACCCTTGGTGCTGATGTGAGACCGAAGGGTAGGGCTTGATACCGGAAGTGTTGGCCTGGTATGTGGAACCAAAGGAATTGTTGGTGACTGGGCCTGATTGGGATGTGAGTGTACACATCCTTCAGATCCACTGAGGTGGGGTAGCTGCCTACCAGAACGTTCCTCAATGTGGATCTGAGGGTTTTCATCTTGGACTTCGGGGTAGTTATGAAGTTGTTCAAGAATTTTAGGTCTAGGATTGACCTGAGATCTCTGTTCTTCTTTGGAACTAGGAAGAAAATGGAGTAGACTCCAGTGCCTACCTCGTTGTCTGGTACTGGCTATATTGCCTTGTTCTCAACCAGGTCTCAGAGAACATCCTGTACATGGTGGGCCGTTGCCATTTTCTTTGAGATGGGTGGGGGCACCACCCGGTCTCTGCAAGGCTTCTTTAAAAACTTTATAGCATATCCATGAGATATGATCTCCAGGACCCACTTGTCTGCCACTGTTGGAGGAACAGTGTTAGTCTTTGTCCCACTGGTGGATAACTCTGCTGCTGGCTGAGTGAAGGGGTGACATGGGTGTGGTAGTCAATACTGTTTCAGTTTGCCACCTCTGCCTCCGAATTGGGTTTTTTTTCCTCTGAAGGTGGAGTAGCTACCATGAGAGGGACTTCTGAAATTGTTACCGTGCCCTCTCCCCTAAAAGAAATTATTAGTGTAAGTCTGCTTTCTGTTCTGCTGAAATCTGCCGTTCCCTCAAAACCTGCGTCAGGTAGATGGTAGGTAGAAGGTTCTTTGCTTGTCCTTGGCGAAATCCTTCCCCTCCTCTTTTTGCTTGAGGAACTCATTTAAGTGGGAGAGGGGGGACATGTTAGAAACTTTCAAGTACCTCAAGGGAATCAACAAAGTCCAACAATGTAGCATCTTTCAGAAAAAGAGGTATGCAAGAACAAGGGAGCACAATTTGAAGCTAGAGGGACGATGGCTCAGAGGTAATGTGAGAAAGTATTTTTTCATGGAGAGGGTTATGGATTCATGTAACAGCCTTCCTGAGGAGGCTGTGGAGTCAAAAACAGTGGTGGAATTCAAGAATGCATGGGACAGGCATAAGCAATTCTAAGTGGTGGAGGCAGGAAGAAGTAGGCTGTTGGTTAGCTAGGATCTGCAGCTTAGGGTGAGCCATGCAGTCCTTATTTGCCATCAAATTCTATGTTTCTGTGTTTCACCAAACATATTGCCTCCCCTTCAGGGGCAGGTTTTGCAGAAGCGCTTTTCACTCATTATCCGCTTCCCAAAGTTTTAGCCACAAGGCTTGCCTGGCTCTGTTTGTTAGAGCCCCCGCCCTGGCTTCCAATTTTAGAGGGTCCACAGCCATGTCCCCCAAATATTTAGCTGTATCCAGAGTGCATTCTAAGAGATCTGCCTCCCTGGTCTTGGGATCGAATGTTTTCATTAATTCCTCTAGCCAGTGAATTTGAGCCCTGGTAGAGTACATTGCTGACACTGTGGCTTTGGATGCTATTCCTGAGATCTCAAACAGTTTCTTTAGCATCTCTTCTACTTTTTGTCAGTGGGGTCTTTGATGGAGATGGTGCCACATGGCAGCACTTTTTTCTTGCTTAGTGCTGCAATTTGGCATTTTCCCATGTATTTTTGGCATTTTCCTGCTATATTGTGTACATTCTGTCCAAGTTCCTTTTCTCAGACAGTTGACCCGGTTCTGTGGATTCCCATTCTTTTGAAAATATGTAATCAATGGCAGGATAGCTAGGGGAAGGTGTCCTTAACCTTCTGATTCTGCTGGATCATGGGGTCAAGCTTGGACTCTGACTTGGGTGTCTCTGTGTCGAACCCCATTGTGGATTTAATGGCCCTCATTAGACCTGGAACTCGGTCAAAGGAACACAGTTTTTATGTCAATGAGGGGGAATCGGATACAGTGTCTATGTCCTCATCCCCCAATTCTACGTTCTCAACATCTTCTGGTGTTTCCCTGTGGTCCTCAACCCCTGGGTTAGGAAGAGCTGGGCTTTCATTGCTAACTGGTTGAGGGGGGGCCGGCCCTGGGATTGGTACTGGGATGGGTGTTGGGAGAGGCCTTGACTTAGTCAGAGATTCCAGCTTCTTCATGACCTTAAGCATACAATTCTGCTGACTCTCCATCATAGTGACTGTTGTCTGCTGGGTCTGGAGGAGGAGGAGAAGGGCCCCCAGATACATCCAGGCAGAGGTGTTAAGTCCCTGGGTATCAAAATCTTTGTTAGGGGTCTGCTCCACTGTTAATTCTTCGTCCTCATGTTTGCAGGTGGGGCATCATGGACCCAGATTGTGGGGCAGCAGGGCGGCACTACATGAAGTGCATTCTTTGCCTTCACCATCTAAAGGATGAGAGAAGGACAGAGAGAAGAACAGCGTTTAAAAACAGGCACCCAATGGGAATAATTACCTTCGTGAGGTATATAAGCTATGAGAAATGCCTTTAATAAGCATCAAGCACAGTATGCATATAATAAATATACATATACACAGGGGCGAAGTGGGATTACCCCATGGAGCCTAAGATGCACCATCATGTGAGCTGTGGTGCTAGAGGCCCAATGCCCTCAGTGTCCTAGGGGAAGAACTGTTTGTAAGTAAAACCAAATTATTTTCCCTAATGTGCTTGCAAGCCTTGTAGAGGCCACATGAGATAATTATGACAGCTGGAGTAGGGAGCAGAAAAGGAAGTGAGGGCTTCTTTCACTGAATTAATGCTCTTTTGCAATAAAAACTCTTTGTTTCTTCCAAATAGCAAGTGGGAACCAAGCCCTACATGGTTGATCTGAATGGATGGCCTCCCTATCTAAAATGGCAGATCAGTAGTCATGAGGCCATCCTATACAAAATGATGGCTGATTCCTAGAAGGCTAAAGTGAAGGAGAAGCCTAAGACTTGTGCCAGCCTTGAATCCGATAATAATTGCCCTGAAATGCAACAAATCATTCTGAAAGTGAAATGCTGGTAATATGCAGCATTTGCTACCTTCCCCCCAAAAAAGTTTTGCAACAGAGGGTCCTGAAGGGAATCATCAGGAGGTGTTGCAAACTCCACACCAGCAGGCCGCTACCATGAGGGGCCTGGCATGGCTGTGGAGCATGATGTGGCTGGGCTTCTTGGCTCTGCCGAGTGATTGCTGTGCTAGGGATTGCATCGGAAGCCTCACTGTACCCTTTGTGCTGCCTGCTTGTTAGGGGGCATTGTGTGCGTACCTGTATACGGTGCCACGTGGCCTCTGCTTGTGAGGAGAGGGCCACGGACTCACGCTCGTATCCGATGTGGATCGCCAAATTGGGGGATCAGGAAATGAACTGAACACCACCATCCTGAAATTGTAGCTGTGAGGATCCCACTTGTGAGGGGGAGACCACTGGCTGCAGAACGCTCCTGGAGCGTGCGATGATTCAAATGCCAGCAGCACATATGGGAACAATAGCATGGTAGCAAACCGCGGTGGAGTCCCACGCACTTCTTTGCCCATCTCCAAGCTGCACTGAGCATGTTAGTGATTTAAAAAGCAACAAACGCTGCACAGCACATCAATAGATTTAGCTGATAAAAACCCAGGCTATAATTTATCTGATAACCAGGCTAATAAAGCAGCTAAGAACCAAACTATAAACTCCTAACAATTACCAACAATGAAGCTCCTGCTGAGTCTATCTACTTAAAATCAACGCTATAAGAATTTAACATTTAAACAGTCAATCACCAGCCCTGGGAGAGTAGTTAAAATGATTTAACAATTAAATCAGCAGACTAAGAAAAGCCTAACAGCCATAGGCCAATTATCTCTATCCCAACTCCTTAGTTAATAATTGTTGAAACGCAGCAATTGTGAGTTAATCCTTTGTACATCAGCAGGGGCAGCATAAACTTCCTCTAACAGGAATGCATTACAATCGATTTACAAAAATGCAGTAACTCCCCTTACTTCGGAATGTGTTCCATTCACTATTACCTTCTGTGTCCTGTTGTGCAGCCAGTTTGCTACCCAGGCTACCACCCTGGGACCCACTCCCAGGCTGGCTAACTTACATAGACAGTGTCGGCAGATAAGGGTCTATGGCCCACCCAGTCTGCCCATTTGAGCTTGTAAGTTCAGTTTGTTTTCTTAGAAGTCTGTTGCCCCTTACCCCTGACCTCCAGAATTCCTTTATGTCTATCCCATGCATTCTTAAATCCCGTGATTGTTTCAGCCCCCACCACTTCCTCTGGCAGGGTGTTCCACTTGTCCACCACCTGTTCTGTGAAGAAATTCTTTCTTATGTTTCCTCTGAATCGTCCTCCCTCCAACTTCATCCCATGCCCTCTAGTTCTGGAAAATCTTTTTCGCTTAAAAATAGTGTTTTCCTGCACCCTGTTCCTCCCTGTAAGATACTTGTATGTCTCTATCATATCCCTCTCTCCTTCTCTCCTCCAGGAGTACATGTTCAGTTCCTTCAATCTGTCTTCATAGGACTTGTGATGCAATCCATGCACCATCTTTGTTGCCCTCCTCTGAACCTTCTCTACCCTGTCTATGTCCTTACGTAGGTATGGTCTCCAGAACCGTACACTGTACTCCAGGTGGGGCCTCACTAGTGTCTTGAATAGCGGAATAATGACCTCCCTTTTCATGCTGGTGATGCCCCTGCCTATACATCCCAGCATCCTATTTGCTTTACCTGCTGCCTTGTCACACTGTTTCCCTACCTTGAGGTCATCTGAGATGATAACCCCAAGATCCCTTTCCTGCTTGGTGCATGCTATACCCTCACCCCCAACTGATATATTGTGCCACGGTTTTTGTGCCCCATATGCATTATCTTGCACTTCTTTGCATTGAATTTCAACTGCCAAACCCTGACCATTCTTCAAGTTTCTGCAGGTCCTTCTCATTCTGTGTACACCCTCTGGTGTGTCTACTCTGTTACAGAGCTTTGTGTCATCAGCAAACAGTGAAATTCTGCCTTCTAGGTCCCCGCCATGTCACTGATGAAGATGTTGAATAGGACTGGTCCCAGCACTGATCCCTGTGGTACCCCACTGGTCACTCTTCCCTCTGTGGAGTGACAGCCATTTACCACCACCTCTGTGTCCTGCCACCCAGCCAGTTACCTACCCACCACACTACCGTCCTGCCCACACCCATATTCCCCAGTTTGTGTAATAGTCTTCTATGTGGCACAGTGTCAAAGGCCTGCTGAAGTCCAGATAGGCCATGTCCACTGCCCTCCCCTGATCCACCTCCCTAGTCACCCAGTCAAAAAATTCAATGAGGTTGGTCTGACATGACCTCCCCCTGGTGAAACCATGCTGCCTTGGGTCCTGTAGTCCATTGACAACCAGATGTTCCACCAATCTCTCCTTCAGTAGTGCTTCCATGATCTTCCCCACTACCGAGGTGAGGCTGACTGGTCTGTAGTTCCCTGCTTCCTCTTTGTTCCCACTTTTGTATAAGGGGACTACATCTGCTGTCCTCCAGTCTTTGGGTACGTCCCCTGTTTCCAGTGATCGGCTAAACAGGATAGCCAGAGGTTCAGCCACCACCTCTCTTAGTTCTTTAAGGACCCTGGGGTGCACCCCATCTGGCCCCATTGCTTTATCAACTCTTATTACTTCCAGTTCCTTCAGGACCCTTTCTCATGTAAAGGGACTTGTGTCCATTTCTGCACCATTCTCACCCCTTGTACTCCCTTCAGACCCATTACCCTCCTCTTCCTCAGTAAAGACTGAGCAGAAATACCTGTTCAGTATGTCAGCTTTACTGTTGTCATCCTCCACGCGGCCCCCATCCTCCCCCTTCAGTCTCACTATCCCTCCCTTTGTCTTTCTTTTTTCACTTATGTACCTGTAAAAGGTTTTGTCCCCTCTACCCACTGATTTTGCAATGTGTTCTTCTGTCTGAGCTTTGGCTTCCTTACTGACCTCCCTGCCTCCCTTTGCTTCTCCTGGTACTTCTCCCTATCCCCTTCTGCCTGTGTCTTTTTGTATTGCCTGAATGCAATCTTTTTGGCTTTCACTTTCTTTGCTACCTCTTTGGAAAACCATAATGGTCTCCTCTTCCTTTTCCTCTTGCTAACCTGCTTAATACATAATTCTGTTGTTCTTGTAATGCCCATTTTAAATACTGCCCACTGTTCCTCAACCCCTGATTCCTGTCCCATTCCTCTTAATGCCTCTTTCAAGTATCTCCCCATTTTCCCAAAGTCTGCCCCTCTAAAATCCAGGATACGTGTTTTTGTGTGGTTTGGTTCTGCTCTTTCTGTGATTTCAAACCACAATGACTGGTGGTCACTGTTTCCCAAGTGCTCCCCCACTGTTACCCCCATCACACTGTCCCTGTTTGTGAGCACAAGGTCCAGTATTGCCTTCTGCCGAGTTGGTTCCATGACCAGTTGCTTGAGGAAGGCACCCTGAAGGGAGTCCAGGATAAATCTGCTCCTAGTTGATGCTGCTGCTGGGATGCTCCAGTCCACGTCTGGAATATTGAAGTCTCCAACCAGTACTACCTCACTCTTGTCTGCCATGCTTTGGATGGCTAGCATCAGCTCCCTATCTGTTTCTTCCTCCTGGGCTGGTGGTCTATAGACCACACCTGTGCGGATGGCTGTCCCATTTTCCTTTCCAGCTAACCACAGTATCTCTCCCCATTTTGTTCCTCCTGGATCTCTGTGGCCCTTATGTCATTTTTCACATAGAGTGCCTCCTCCTCCTTCCTGCCTGCTCTGTCTCTTCTGAATATGTTGTAGCCAGGTATGGCCATCTCCCAGTCGTGGTTATCATTACACCAGGTTTCAGTGATGGCCACAATGTCCAGGTCTGACTGCACCATGGCAGCCTCCAGATCTTCCATCTTGTTGCTAAGGCTCTTGGCATTTGCACACATGGCTTTCCATGATTTGACCTCCCTAGACTGTCTCACTGTTCTACTCCAGCCCCTTCCTTGGTTGTCATTTATCCCTGGTTCTCCTTGATTATTAATCTTTTGTGAGGGACTGTGTCAAATGCCTTGCTAAAGTCTAGGTAGGCCATATCCACAGCCCCTCCCTGGTCTATTACTTTGGTCACCCATTCAAAGAAATCAATTAGATTCATCTGACATGACCTTCCTGCTGTAAATCCATGCTGCTTTGGGTCCTGTGCCCCGCTGGCCTCTAGGTACTCAACAATTCTTTCTTTCAGAAGTGATTCCATCATTTTCCCTACCACTTAGGTCAAACTTACAGGTCTGTAGTTTCCTGCTTCTGCCTTGCTCCCACTTTTGTGAAGGGGAATCACATCTGCCCTCCTCCAGTCCTCAGGTACCACCCCATCCTGCCATGATTTGTTAAAAAGCATGGTCAGTGGTGTCACTAGGTCCTCCCTTAGTTTCTTTAGGATTCTGGGGTGAATCCTGTCAGGCCCCATTGGTTTGTCCACCTTGAGTTTTAGGAGTTCTTTCAGGACTCTTTCTTCTGTGAATGGACTGGTGTCAACTCCCCTACCCAGAGTACTTCTATTGTCTGGTTTAGGTAACTCCTCATCTTCTTTTGTGAATACTGAGCAAAAGCATGTGCATCACTAGCCTATCTGGTGGGTTGGAAACCCAAAAGGTAATGTCTGGACTGTCATGGATTGCAACATAACACAATCACTACATACAGTGTACAGATTCACTACTGACTATAACAACTTTAAAGAACCAGAACTGCATAAAGCCGATGCCATAGAACTTTAGAGGACATGGGAAAACAACTGAAATGAAATGCAAATGTTATTGTTTCAGATTCCTAACAATGGCTACAAAATCAAAACATTATTGATACACTGTGACAATTTAGCATGCTAAGCATATAGTTAGGTAAACTAGTATAGAGAATCAGTAGTGCTGGAGAGCGAAGCATGTCATGTGCAGTTTCACAGCATCAATTATTATACATCTTGGAGTCTTGATATTTTTAAAATCCATAGTGAATATGTACTGTACACTGTCTAGATTAAATAATACCCCAATCACAGCCATGCCACAACTAAAAATTCTAACAACATAGCTAATAAGGCTAGTATCTTCTTGTCTCTGCCCCCACACAAAATTATAAACTAGCACATGTGAGCAAATCATGCATGTATTGAAGTACAGAATAGATTTTAAAAGTCTTCTTAAAGGTAAACTGACCAGATTATTTTTGTTGAGGTCAAGGAGAGATATTGTTAACTGATCAACCATTATTACCTTGTCAGCAACAGCTGATGAATGAAGGGGTCAGAAGAGCATACTGTGTGCTGATAGTTCAATTGAGCAGACACTTTAGTTCCCCACCCCTTGTAAAATTGCATGAAAGTGCCTGCATGTCTGTCATCTTTATTCATATCCTATTGGAGAGTTCCAGCACCTGGGGACGACAGTAGTTCCACAACTACAGATCTAGAGGAGAAAGTTCCCCCACATAAGCATTTCCAATTTAACCATTGTGTGTGTGTATATGTGTGTGTTTGTGTGTGTGTGTGTGGAGGGGGGAGCACCAGCACACCAACCTGCAGACTTACACACTGAAACATCATCACCCTGAGACAAGCTATACCTCCTTTCTGTCACAGACAGGAAATGTGTCTCACAAACTACATAAACAGCCATCTTTGTAATTACAGGGTATACTGCAATTTGTATGTTTTGATAAAAGGAAATGCTATAGTGATGACACATACTGACCTAAATATATACTGGCATATATTATTAAATCACTTAATGCCATTTTTCCTTTCATGTCCTCTTTAATCCAAATTATTTTGTTAAATAGCACCCAATAACATTCAATATTATAGAAAAAATATAAAAACAACTGTCACTATGTACATGGGACAACAGCAATTATTGGTATACATTTTTTTAGTGTGTGTTTTATATACGCTTAAAAAAATGTGTTGTAAAGTCACCTGTAGGTCTATAACCCTGCCCAAACCCTCATCCGGCCCAACATCTTTATGCTATTTTTTTCTCCAGATTGCATGAAGTTCTTCAAATTTATCACTGTAATTTCTCAAGATTCAGCTTCACCATATAGAAAATCCCTTGCAGTAAAATACCTCCTTACAATCCTTTATCTTCTCTTGGATTTCCTGTTCTTATTGCAGGTTCTTTTACTTTCCACACACCTGCAAAATCCTTAATAATTCTGCAAAAATTGTGTTGCAGATTTTTTTGTATTGATGATGGCTTTTGGATACTCTTTATGGATTTTGTTTGCCACAACTTTGACTTTCCACAAAACTGACATTTTCTTGATCTGTTTTGATCATTTTGCAGAATCTCACTAATGCAAAGTTGTACCATTTTATACAGCCCTTCTTGTATTTCGGGAAACATATTAATGGTGCACACATGAGTCAAACAGATAAAAAGTAATGCCAAATGAGGTAGACCTTAATTGAGCTCACAATATTCACCTTCCATGAATATAACACATAAAATACATAGGCCCAGATATTCAAAAGGGTTGCGCCATGAGCAACAGCGTTAACGCAGGCTGGAAGTCCGAAAATCGCCATTCTGCTGATATTCAACGGAGGCTGCGCCCACCCAACTGCAATGCTCAAGAGCCGCTAATGGTAATGAAATGCATGTGCAACTGTAGGGGAGGAACTGATGAATAAATGGGCGCAGTGTGATATTCAACAGCATGCGCCATGCAAAATATGGGAGCAAGCACAAGTTGCGTGATAGCAGAAATTAACCAAAATAAATAGGAACAAGAGAGAGGTGCAAGAACACTATAGGGAAGCCAGAGGTGGGAGCAAGGTGACAGCAACAGAAAAGAGGGTAGCAGTGAGTGGGACTGGAAAGGAGCAGGACAGGGCACACCTGGGAACAACCATCAACAGGACAGGAGTGGGGAGCTTGTGCCACTGTGCAGGAGAGACAGGGGAAGTGCCACAGTGGACTGAGGGCAGTGGCAGTGGGCAGGACAGCCAAAGGTTGGAGGTGTACCCGGTGCAGGGGGAACATCACAAAGGACAGCGGGGGGAATGGAATAACAGCTGCTGGAGGGGGGGACACCAGCCAGGGACATGGTCAGTACCACCTTTCAGATGGAGGCAGTAATGAGGGGTGTGAGAAGGCAGGCAGCATGGGGGTGCGGCTGTGGAAGGGCCCATCGGCGGTATGCCCCTAACAGGCAGTATCGAGCCCGCATCAGCTTCGAGCACTACAGTGACACAGAGACTGTGGCTGGTACCGCCTGAACCAGGCAATCCTGAGGTGGCTCTGTGAGCTGTGCAGTGATGAGATGCAGGCACCCACATGATGGAGCCATGCTCTGTCAATGGAAACAAAGGTAACAGCCGTCATGTACCTGCTCACCACAGGCACCTTCCAGAGACCAACAGGGGACACAACAGGCATAACCCAATCAGCCGCATCACGTCTACTCACGCAATTCCTCAGCGCACTGCTGCCACATGCTGCGGGAGTACATCCATTTCCCCAGCACACTGACACAGCGCACAGCACACATACAAGAGTTCCACAGGGTAGCATGTATGCTTGGCATGCTCAGGGCCATTGACTGCACCCATGTGGCCATCCGCAAGCCACCTGGCCTGGAAGGTGCTGCTTACATCAACCGGAAGGGCTATGTCAGCATCAACTGCCAGTTGGCGTGCGATGCTAGGGGGCACATAACCAATGTCTGTGCCATGCACCCTGGGGGAGCACATGATGCCTTCATCTGGCACCAGTCTGCACTGTGCCACAGGTTTGAGAGTGGGGACATCCCCATTGGCCACCTAGTGGGTGAGTATGCAAATAGTGCAGGATGACATGGATTTTGGGGGGGGCATAGTCAGAGGTGCCATGGGCACTGGCCTTGATGGCCCATGGCAGAGCGACGCTGACCATCATACTAATGTCTACCCTCTACACACAGGTGACAGTGGCTATCCACTCCATCCCTGGCTGGTCACACCATACCGGCAGTCCACAACCCAATCGCAGCAACGGTACAATGAGGCACATGCCACCACACGCAATGTCATAGAGCGGGTGTTCAGGATGCTGAAAGCACATTTCCTTTGCCTGGACACGTCTGGCGGTGCCCTACAGTACAGCCCCTTGAAGGCCTGTGGGCCATTCCTGGCCTGTTGCATCCTGCACAACATGACCAAAGACTGTGCGATAGCTGTAGAGGTCGAAGAGGGGGACAGCAAAGGGAACGATAAGGATGCCAGTGCAGATGGTGATGGTCAGCCCCCCCTTGGGCGAAGGGACCCCACCTGATCTGGATGTCGCAGCTGCACTGGGACACCATCACAGAAGAGCACTTCAACCAACCCAGGTAAGTCATGGGGCCATGTGCAACCACCAATTGCAAGGGCACAACCCACAAACTCACATGGAAGAAACCCAGGGGCGCATGGCAGCAAGGGAATTGGCTGAGCGTGGAACAGCACACGTCATCAGGGATGGGCAAGGCCTAACATGACACGCGGTCATGCACACATACACACACACACACAAACACCCCACAAGATATGCACAAAGGGTAGGAGGCATGCTGACCCCGACCACTACCCCTAGCCATGCACAGGTCCACAGATGACCACGCCCAGTGCCCATCATTGTGCATGTCTCAGACGCTGGGTACCATTGCTCAGTGGCAGACAGTGCAACGCAGGCATCATCATGCACACACCACAGCGGCCAGCAGCCAGGAGAGTGTGCACATGGACAATGTGTGTGTGTTCAGGGTCGGGTACCCCACCCGTGCATTGCACGCTGAACAACACACTGCACACAGGGCAGTGTCAGACAGTAGCCATGGTGGAAGACAGGTCAGTCACGTGGCACAGTGCCACGGCCACCACGGATGCATGGGCAGCCCCACCGAGACCTGCCAGCCATGACAGGCTGACCATTGGCCTCATGGGGTGGCAACGATGGTCCCCAAGGGGGTGACGCTGTGAGAATGCGACCTTGTTTGAGCAGAGGTCTGCAGCTCACTGAACATGCCTGTGCCAGGCATGCTCAGGATGCCCACAGCTGAACCCGGTGTTGACATATGGAGGCTGTCGCATGATGCAGGGAATGGGGGTTGGACATGACACTGTACGGTGTCTGCAGCACATGGGCAACAAACTGTGTGCCCAATGTGGCCATGACAGCTGTGAATGCATGTGTCTGCCTGTCAATGGCAGCGGTCACATCCTCCTGCTGTCGGGCCATCTCTGCCAGGAGCAGAGCATGGTCTCTGCTGCACCACTCCTCTGCCTGGCACAGAACCACAGTGAGTGCATCCACCACCCTGACAAGCTGCGATTGCTGATCCACGGAAGCCTGGAGTAGTCGGCTGTGCTCATCAAAGAGGTCATCCGCCGGAATGGTATGACGTCCCTCATGGTGTTCCTGGCCCTGCTGGGCATCACCCCTTGATGATGGATGCTGCACACCACAGCCATGCCAGGGAATGGCCACATGCAGTGTACTGATACCGCCCCCCGACACTGTCCCCCCATTGCCATTGGCTGACTGCTGACACTGCCCCTCTGGCCGCTGCTCCCCAGGGCTCAACGGTACCGCCGCAGTGGCTGCAACTGCCCCACCAGCTTGGACGCACACCAGTGCTGTCCCACTGGTGCAGACAGGCACAGGCTAGACCTGTGATGTCACGCAGACCTCCATGGTTGCACCACCCACGGATATGCCCATGCTGTTACCTGCTGTGGGGCCATCCTGTGTCCCACACATATCACTGTCCATGATGTGAGCTCCATCATCATCGGTGTCAGATCCAGCACCAGTCCAACTCTCAGCATGCTGGCATCTATGGACGCTGTCACACTGGGACACGGGCAGGGCCTCCTCTGCACCAGCTCCACCAACTTCAGTCCGGACAGACAGGCAGGTACACTGTTGTCCTGATGCTCGGACACCTGTGGAGGTAGATGGGTGCTCCTCTGTGTCCAGGGCATCACCCGCAGTGGATGAATCCACCACTGCTGACCCATGTAGATACTCAGGAGCTGTAAGGGAACACAGTAGCATTAATGTCTCTGCCCTACCCTGTGGCATTCTCCCCATGACAGATCAGGACAAACCATGCAGTGACGGGCTACCACCCATCTGGAAGCCACCACCTGGAACGCCCTCTAGGGCACAAAGCCGCATGCTGCCAGCCACCCGGTCTTCATGTGGCATCAGGCGTGGCACAGCCGGCTGTCCACCACCAGTCGCAGAACATGCTGCCCTGATGGCAGCCACCGTATCTTTTATCCTCCTGTTGTTCGTGCCCACCTTCTTCTTGCACTCCTGCATGGACCGCTGGTGGCTGCCATGCTGGTTGAAGGCACACGCCACCTCATCCCATGCCGCTGCACGGGCCTGTGGTGTTCCCCGCTGTCTGCTGTGCAGTGGTTCCTGGTCAAAGTAGGCCTCAAACAGGGCATCTGATTCTACCCATGTGAAGTTGGGCCTCCTCCATCTCCCACGTCTCTGTTCCTCCTCCACCTCACGTTCGGTCATTATTGATCCTGTGGGAATGACAGGTGTTACCTCTGAATGTGCAGTCCCATGCATCTCCCACACACCACAGTCCACACTGGCAAACAGCATGCAACCCACCACAGTAGTCTGCAATACCAGACTATGGCCTCTGCAGCCCCATGTCACATTTATATAGCACAATGCATGCAAATGAGGCGAGGCTCAATTTTAAGTGGATGCTAATGCAGTAACTGTGTCATGGAATTGCTGATGAGCTGTTTTGCATATGACAGCTGAATATCGTGCTGTTGCGCTTTGTGCAATCATGTTGAACATGCTCAGGCAGGGGCGCAGCTCTGTGACATGCTCAGTAGACACCGCATGGCGCATGACTTGGGTACTGATGCCAATGCCTGCCATGCTGCTGACATGCTGAGCATGGCAGGCAGTGCAGGGCACATCCACCACTGTGTCAGTGGCGCTAGTACACTGTTCACATGTATAGCGCCCTTGCCCTGGTGCACTGTAGGCACAGAAGTGCCACAGCATGGTAGGCCACTACAGAAAGTCACACAGAGGCACCCTACCGCACTACACGCAGATAGTACCAATCACGCTGTGGCAGTCCGTGCATGAGAGACCCTTGACCCTGTGCCCGACCTTTGCCCCTAGGCGCCATGCGTCCGCATGGGTGCACCTCTATCGCACTGTTCGGTGACAGCGCAATGGGGAATGGCAGCGCAGCACCATGCAGCATCCGCACATGGCGGATGTGCGCTAGGGAGTGCCATTTTGAATCAGAGACGGTCCAAAGATGGCACGGCGGTGAGCAGTGATCTGGTGCCAGGTAGAACTTGCAAACCTAGTTGCACTGGTTGAGCCCATGCTGGTGCTCTGTTTGGTGAGGCGCCCCAGGACAGAGCCAGGATTGCCATGTGGGAGGAGGTGGCGGTGGCGCTGGAGGAGGTGACAGGGATTCAGAGGACAGCTAAGCAGTGCCAACACCGGTACGGGGACCTACAGCGGAGGGACCCGGACAGGCTTGCCCGCCTGCGGGCATGTGCCAGGAGAGGCGCTGATCAATGGCCAGGTAGGTGCCCCATCTATACACTGGTTGCGTCCATACGGGTATCATGGTGGGCATGTGTCCACCACACAGGGGGGTGGTCCGTCCTGTGTGGGCAGTGGTGGTGGTGGTAGTGGTAGTGGTATGGGGTGGGGGGCTGAATGGTTTGGCTGTGTGGGATCGCACACACCTGGGGTGGGGGGGCCTTTGCTACTGGATTGTACTGATGTTCCTCTCTCCATGTTTGCAACCTAGACCCTGTAGAGTGTTGACATGCGAGGGAGGTGAGGCAGAGATGTGAGTCACGTCCCCATGCCGGAGCTCCCATACAGGCTCAGCACCAGGACCAGCCCAATGATGGTGAGTGCCTTACATCCAGGTTTTCTGTGCATGCTGTGTAGCAGGGTGGGTGGTGGGGCATGGCCATCATCCATTGACACCACTGCCGTGCACGCCACGTGGTACAATCAGCACTGTCCAGTGGCACTGCATATCTGGGTGTGCATCACTGGTGGTCCATGCATGCACAGGGTACATGGTTGTGCCTCTGCCTTTGCACTGCAAAGCCATGTCACTGTACAGCCATGGTGGTGCTGTGCGGGACTTGGCCGGTGGGTGTGTGCAGCAGTCCACATGGCTGTGTGCGCCTGGGTGGGTAGGTCATGTGGACATGATCACTGTGGGTGGTCGTACACCATCACAGGGAGTGTCCCATGGCTGTATGGCATGCACAATGGGTGGGCTACAGGGGGCTGTGCATTCACACCTATTGACTCTGCTCCCTTGTCCTAGGTGTACGAAAGATGGTGCGCATTGAGGGGGCGCTGCAGAAGCTGCTTCAGGTGGCCAGGGCTTCCCTTGAAATTCTACAGAGGGTGGAGCAGCATGGTGTGAGATGGAGGCATGGCAGGAGGTGCCATCCAACCCTGGACTACAGCTCTCCCCCAGACCCACCCTCACACCCCTCCTTCCCTCTCCCATATGTTCACCCCTGCCCCTTACCCACCCCCACCCGGTTTGTGGCCCTCACCTTTTGTTTTGTATATATATATATATATATGTACATAGTTTTGTTTATACTGTTACAATACATTTGTTTAGTTATACCTACTGTGGTGGTCTCTGATTTGCAGCGTGCTAATGGTGCTCAGCTGCAGTGGTGTGCATGGCGTTGGGGGTGGTGCTCTCATGGGTATGTGTGTGTGTGTGTGTGTGTGTGTGTCCATAGGGGAGGTGGGTTTGGTGTGGGTGTAGCTCTCAGTCACTGTCTGTGGTTTGTGTGTTGTTCCCTGTGCACTGGATGACTGTGTGCAGTGGTACACGGTGCATGCACTGTGTCTATGGTGCACCTGTCAGACCATCCATGGCCTGTGCAGCTGCCACCCTTGCATGTCTGTGACCTGCACAATCTGCTGGCATGTCAGTGGTGGCTGCCCATGCTGGACTGCCATTGTACCCAGCACGATGCCAGGTTGCCTCTTGTCACTGGTGTGATTCATGTCTGCCTCGGGTGGCACTGTTGCCTCCACTGTTGTTGTCCCACCTCGATGCTGTCACTTGTGTCTGTTGCAGGGGATGTGCTCCACTGTCTGTCACTTGTGCTCCAGCCGCATGCTGGTGGTGTACGGCATCGTGGTGCCTGCACAGGGTTGTTGGCACACCTGTGCCATGGAGGGGTTCTGGCTGTGTGTAGACAGCTGCCGTGGCCACATGCCGGGGGCTTGGTTGACCTGCTACTGTGTCCCTGTGTTGGTGTGCCCTTGGGTATGGGTGGCTGTTTGTCTGTGCACTGTGTTGCATCCTGTGTGGCGCATGCTTCCATGCAACACTGTGGGTGTCTGCACTGGCTGTTGTGGCCAGTGCTGGGATGGGGTATGTCCTTTGGAGGGTGTGCAGGGTGCTGTACCACTGGTGGTGGGATACGGGGCATGCCCTGTCACATGTGGGGTACCTCGTGTGCCAACACATGGTCGGTCTCACAGCTGTACCTGGGGACATGCATGGTGGCACTGTGTATGCAGCCGTTGCATCGCTGTCTGCTGCTGCCTGCTGACGGGTGCTCATGGTGGGACTGCCTTGCATGGTTCTGTGGTGCACAGGGTTGTATTGTCACAGTGGGGGTGGTGGCATGCTTGGGGTTTCCTGCACTGTTGGGCACTACTCCTGGGCAGGGTGTATGGGGATCATGGTGCAGGATGTGCTCTGCATTGGTGGGATGGTGTGGCACAGGGTGGATGGGCATCCATGTGTGACGTCACAGCTTGCAAGGGGATGTGCTGGGGCACCATGCCGATGGGTTTGTTGCTGGTGTCTCTGTGCCAGTGGTTCTTCCTGCTCTCCTGCAGTTGTGCAGTGCATGGGGTGTGGGGGGCAATGTCTGTTCTGCTGTGTGCTCCTCTGCCCATCCCTACCATGGATGGTGGGCCCCTGTATCCTGTCCCTGCACATCTCTGGTTGTGCTATTGCACTGCTGCCCTGCTCCACTAGGTGTCCCTGGTTGTGATATTGCACATCTGACCTGCGCCACTGCACATCCCTGGTTGTGCTATGGTGCAGTTGGTGTGATATTCAGTCATGTGCCGCAGGCGCATCTTGACCTGCACAGTGTTTGAATATCATGCATGTTGCACATGGGCACAGTGGACTTGCGCCTGCTCCTGCTATTGTGCAACTTTGTGGTGCAGTTTGAATATCCAGGCCATAATGTTCACTATCACTGAGTCCTCTATGAAAACCTGAGACAGTATTTCTTTTATTGATTGGCAGGTTAAAAATTTTGAAATGAGGAAAAAATGTGTAGTTTTGTCTCCTCTTTTAAAGTAATAAAAATATAACAAACATGCATCGTACAGGTACACTTAATAACTTTAGAGAATGGGCTTGAAAAATAAAGCATGCTGATTGGCAGAAAGCCATGGTCAGGCATGCATTTATTTTACAATAGTGCACACTGAAATAAAGTGACAATTTGGGGTGCCCCATTACTTAGGGTATCCATGGACACCCCAAATTTTCAAAACTTATGAGCCACATTTTCTTTTCTATTCGCTTACCAGAATAAAATGGGCAAGTCATCACCAGCACACAGACATGGACATGCAACTCTCAAGCTGTAAAGTGCACTGGTATCAACATAAAAGATAAATTCTAACAGAAGCAGCCCACATAAAACATTTTTTCTTTGAAACAGCACTGCCACACTACAAAACACATGGCAATTCCCCAATCCGATCCCACTGGTGGTCCACTGGCCCACTTCAGTGAAATTAGTAAAAAATATTACAAACACACAAAAATACACCATTACAAATAAAAATCATTCATCTAAGCTGCTCTGCCTTCATGTCCGAAACCACATTTACTGGCAAGCAACAGATTTCACAGCCATTTAGGCAGTCGCCTCATTCTGCCTCTCACTCTGCCATTCCACTCGACTGCACTCCAAGACCGACCCTTTTGTTGTTGTACCTCCTCAGATTACATACAAAGCACCCCCACAGCATTGACTTAAACATTTTCCAAGACATTTCTGCATAACATCAAAGTATCTTCTTTTTGGGGGCAGTACAAGAGTTCATTGCCTGTCTTCCTTGATGGACAGCATACCATACTTGATCCACCAGTGAGCCGCTTGCTCCCTGGTCACAGTGTCCAACAAAACCTTTTTTTTTTCCTTTTAAAAACAGCACTATAAGGAAACTCAGGGCGGAGGGGGAACTGAAAAGTAATCAATCCAAAATGAAGAAAGACACTACAATCTAATAAAAGAAAAGTGTGTAATAAGCAACAGCACCCTCTAGCGGTGGTTAGCAGTAAAGGGACTATTTTACAGAAGCTGCTCTTTCTGTTCATTTTTATTAATATTTTTACACACTTTTTCATTATGCAATCATTCTTATAAAAATAATAAATAAAGCTCATTTTCTAAGCACAATAATACCATCCAGGGTGGGCGGGTTTGGGCAATACTGGACCTTCCAGGGGCTATAAAGTCTTCTGCCTGTAGTGTTGGGCCTCATCACGCCCCTGGCAGTCCAGTATAGCATAATACTGCCCACCTTGTGGGGTATTATTGCTTACATAGAGACTAGTTAGCCCTAATCAGCTCTTATTTTAAAGGGACACTGCCAACCCCCCTTAGACCTCAAAGTGTCTTTTGTTTGAAAACACATGGTATGATTGGTTACATTCTTAAAAGATTGCTGATGTAGCTGGTAGAGTCATGATTATGAGTTCATTTTTATTTTTAAAAGTGAAAAATAGACTACCAAACATTCTGTTGTTACTACACAAAAACATGTTCATTTAGAATCCTTGATCAACTCCTATTGCATCTTTACTGGACTTGAGAATAAAAAAAGACACTGTCTTGGCACTGATTGTGCAGTGAGATGAGAGGAAAATGTTGCACCATGAGTAGCTGCACTCTTTGGGGTTGTTCCTAAGGTTCAGGATATATGCAGTAAGATTAGATCAAGAATCTGGAACAAAAGAAGGTTAGGTAAAATTATGCCTTTAGCATGCATTTCAGTTTTGCTAGGAATGGAAGCAGATAAAACAATCAGCAACATTAATACATTTTAGAGAAGGTAAGCAATCATAAATGTGAGTTTTGAACTAGAAATAATATGATGCAAAAAGAGTTGACAGTGTCCCTTTAAAAAGTATGCAAAAATAGACTTCGTTTACAGTGGTGACCCAGACGTATAACTAACTAAAGCAATTGTTAAGCTTTCAGATTGCAAAAGTCTTGAATGCACTCTCTAATACATTTGCACTTTTCTGAGTAATTTTCAAGGATAATAGAGGAATTTCGTTTTAAATAGACCACACAGTTAATGAAGCCTCTTCTTGCCCTAGATTACACGCTTAAACAATTTCATAAGCACTTTCAGGCAAAAGTGCATAATATACAGTGCATCTTTTAAAATAAGGTGTAATTCTGCTAATTTCACATGCCATTTTAAAATTGTGGACATGAGCAAGTCATTTGCAGCTCAAGTCCTCAAATGCTTCATGGTTCCAATCATATTTAATTTCAACTGATACCTTACTCCAAATAACTACAGTAGAATTCTGAACATCAGAATAGTTCGGAGAGTGATAACCTAAAATCATATACATTAAATAATGATCCCATAATGTCTCCATGTCAAAAACTGTATACTGTAGAAGACAGCTCAGAGATTTCTGTCCATTTGCTCAGGTTCTACCGACCAGTTCAACATGAACTGAATGAGTTGATTCATATAGTAACTACATTGTTTCCCAAGAGCTAACCAATGAAACAAGCATGGAAGGGGCTACAGGTGTTCTTACTAGCACTACACTCTACATACACATTGCCAGAGGCTTACAATGAGTTTGGCTACCTGCCCCAACAGGATGTACTATAGAATCTCATGAGAGGATAAGGTTGCTAAATCTGTTAAATCATGGAGACTGCAGGGCCACTGAGAAAATGACAGCTTCACAGTGATGATTTGAGCATCATATATCACTATATCAGGTATAAATCCACTCTAAACAAGCATTTATCAATGCCAAACACTTGATGCTTTGGAAGATGTCTGCTTCTGCACCTTGTTTATGTCCTTGAGGTACTTGAACATTTTGTGCCATGTACCAGACTATCCATCTTGTTAATCAGCCTTCGATGTTGGTGGGTGTCGAAGATGTTCCTGAAATCAAGGTAGGTGACGTCCATTGCCCCTCCCCGATTTACTTCCTTACTGAGGTATTAGGGTTTTCAATCATAATGCCAAACCCCACCCCCACTCTGCAGTGATTGACAGGCATTGAGGGGGTGTCTTTGCGTAGTCAGCCCTAAAGCTCACACCATTCCACCTCACCCCACCATGCAGACATTGACAGGCATTGTGGTATGCCTTGGGATGTTTGGCCATTATGTTCACCCCATTCCATAAGGAAATAAGCTGAGATGGGTGCAGTATAAGAGAATGGGGTGAATGTTAGGGCTGAAGACACCAAGGTACACCTTGATTCCTGATGCTGGCTGCAGGGTGGGGATGGGGGTGGAATGTCATAAGCAGTATGGCAGATGACCCCAAGTCACACCTCCAATGCCTGTCAGTCTCTACAGGGTGGGTGGTGGGGGGTGTTATGGTTTGAAACTGTAAAGCCCTAGGCGTTTGTTAGTATTTTTTGCTCCACATTTCCAACATGGGATTTTGGGGACCCCACCTCATGAACAGTAGCACTATCATTTCTTTACTCAATTCTGAAAGGTGATTTCACACAGCAACTATGCCATTCAGCTGCATAAGTCCAAAAACACATTTTGGGCAGGATGTGAAAAAATGGCAGTGTTGAAAATCTGGAGTGAAAATATGAAAAATTGGTGAAGTTACAAGCTTGCAAAGAAACTGAACAACGCACATCCATAACGCAACCATTTTTTGGAATTTTGTCACCAGATTTTCAACATGGGCATTTCTGAACCTCTCCTCATGAAGAGAGGCACTGTGATTTTGTTAATCTGTCTCGAGAGTTGATTTCCCACAGCAAATGCACCATTCTGCTCCACAGGGGTGAAAACATATTTCAGGCAGATGTGAAAAATGTCAGCTGTACTGTTCATAAAGAGCTGTGTAAAAATGGCAATGTTGAAACTCTGGAGTGAAAATATTAAAAAGTGGCAAAGTTACGAGGATGCATAAAAACTGCACAACGCACATGTGTAATGCAGGCATTTTTTGGATTTTTTTCACTAAATTTGCAACTTTGGCTTTCTGGGACCCCACCTCATGAACAGTAGCACTGTTATTTTGTTAATCAGTCCTGAAAGGTGATTTCACGCAACGACTGCGAAATCACCTTTTGGAACTGAGAAATGAGATGACAGTCACAGTGTTCATGAGGTGGGGTCCCAAGAACCCCACATTGAAAATTTGTAGCCAAAATTCCTAAAAATGGCTGTGATATCAACTTAACTTGAAACCCTTACATTGACTCCCATTATACAGCTTGTCTTGGGTTCCTCAGTTTGGAATTTGGCTTTGAAGAGTACAGATGCATCCCAGTCCAAAGAAGATCTCAGAGCCAGTCCTCTGGAGGTAAGTATGGAGTAATGGGGGGTGAGGAGAGGTGGGGGTGTGCAGAGGGAGGATGTGGGTTGGGGGAAAGGGGACTGGGGAGATGGCGGTGGACCATTTCCTTCTTTACAGGGGGGGAAAAAAAGACTTTGGGGAACTGTTTTCTTTCCTTTACAGGTAAAGACTTCGTGGGACCATTTTCTTTATTTTATAGGTAAAACTTAATTTAAATTTAAGCGCACTGGGGTGGGCTCCCAGTGTGCCACAATACAGGTGGGGGCATGCTGACACAGGGATTTGGCATCCTGATGTTTGCAAAGAACAAGTCTGGGGGGAAGGGGCACATCCGACACTGGGAGTGGGAATACCGGTGTCAGAAAAAAAACCTTTTTTATTTTGGCACTCTGGGGTGGACTACCAGTGTGCCACATAATTGGGGGGAGGAACATGCTGACACTGGGATTGGGCACCCCGATGTTGCCATTTCAGGACTGTGTGGCAAGTGGCAGGAGCCACCATGTTGTGGCACAATGGGGGGGCTCCAAGTATGCCACAATGTAGGGGGGCATGCCGACATGGGGATTGGGTACCTCGATGTCAACAAAGAATGGGTTTGGGCCAAAGGGGTGCATCCAACACCAGGAGTGGGCATCCTGTTGTCAAAAAAAAAACATAACTGGGGGAGGAACATGCTGACACAGGGATTGGGCATCTTGATGTCAGCTTTTCAGGACTGTGTGGCAGTCAGCAGGAGCCAGCATGTTTCGGCACACTGGGGTGGGCTCCCATTGTGCCACATTATGGAGGGAACAGGCTAACATGGGATTGGGTACCCCAATGTCAGCTTTTTGGAACTGTGTGGTGGACAGAAGGAGCTGCCATGTTTTGGCACACTGGGGTGGGCTCCTAATGTGCCACATAATGGGGGGGACACGCCGACACAAGGATTGGGCATCCCAATGTCGGCTTTCTGGGTAGTGTGTGGCTGGTGGCAAGAGCAGCTGCCCACTCATTTTTTTATTAAAATGTTTCACCAGGAAAGGTTCACCGATCAAACAAGTTGCTGGTGGAGCTAGGCCCAGGGACAGAGTGCTCAGCACAGGAGCTGACAAGGTTGCGAGGGAAGGGGGAGGTGCCGCTGCAGTAAAGAAACAGTTTGTGATTGCAGTGGTAGATTCTTTTGAACTCTTTTGCTCTTTTTGAAGTTCCTTGTGATTGGCAGCTAGCTGTTGATTGGTGGCTGTAAGATGCACCCAGTAAAGCATCCATTGCTTTGGGTGGCAGTGGCACACCTCTCCTTTGCCATTATTTTCCCAAAGCGTTTGTTGCGCAAGCACATTAAATCCAAAAATGTGAGATTATTGACATCAATAAATAGCAAAATATATGCCTTGGCATAAATACTTAATGATCTATGTTCTTTATTCAGAATGCTCACCAAGTACCTTTTTTTTAGATACCTCTCTAGAGGACTGTCAGGCCTTTCCCCACCTACTCCAAACTACAGAAGTATCCTTTAAGTAGATACACAGCCTACTGAATTATTTATCTCTCTGTATGAATAAGATGGGTTGCCTCCAGTAGCGAGAGGAACACAAAACTGCATTGATCAACTGCAAGACTTGAATTAAGAAAGTCATGGAGGGCATGACAGTCAGAAAATCAGTAGGAGACAAAGTCATCTTCTAGTACATATATGTTAGGATGAAGATGAAGGGAAGACATTTGAAATAGGGGTATGGGGAAGGAACTGGTGAGGGAGCCTGGGGAGAAGGTTGAGATGCTGAATGGCTATTTCACTTCTGTGCTCATCAAGTGTCCCCTTGAGGAGAGGAGGTGGTCACTAGGAGAAGCCATGTCTTTAAGGGTAGTCATGATGCAGCCTGTTGGAATCACATCCTCCATGGTGGGAGATTACCTGCTAAAGATGAAGCAGACATGATATATTTCAGAATCATAGCAGTGCCAAGAGAAGAACTGATGGAGCAACTTGAAGTAATCTTTTAGGATCCTGTTCTAACAGGAATGGTGCTGGAGACCTACAAAGTGCCCATGTTGGTACCCATCTTCATAAAAGTGGGCCATGTCAGAACCAGGCAACTGCAAGCCTTCCATTAGGGCTGAAACTGGTTCTGGAAACCATTATCATGTATAACTAAAGGACAACTTAGTTGAGGTCTAGGTTCTTACACCCTTTCATCATCACATTAAGTTGAAGAAGATCATACCAAACCCACCTAAACTGCTTCTTTGATGTGGTGACCATGGAGGTGGTTAGGGCAGGTATATTGACATGATCCATCAGGACTCCAATACGATTGTTGACACTGTGGAGCAAGATAAACTCCTGGGCAAAGTACACCTGTTCAAGATACATTTTGCATAAACAAAGGGGAATGCTAACTGGTTTGGGGGCAAGAAGGAGATGGCTGTGTTATAAAAGTACTGCTCTGGAGTGGAAAGGAGTGCTCAGCAGCATCCCTCACAAAATAGTTATGACAGTTTTGGGGATACTACTGTATAACATTTTCATCAATGATCTTGAAGCTGGGTGTCCAGTGGGCTTTTCACAGTTGCTAATTACACTAATCTGACAGGGGTAGTGGACTGTCTTGGGAATAGGGACAAACTTCAGGAGGACCTGAAGAAGCTGAGTGATTGGTCAGACTCCTGGAGTCTGATATTCAATAAAATCATATGCAAAGTACGACACTTGTGAGGAGGAAAAGTAGAGGTAGGACTACACACTGGGTGCTGTTCCTCTTGATGCAGTGAATTAAGAGACCGACCTTGATGTCAAAACAGGCAACAGGTTAAAGCTTGACAAGCAGTGTGCTGCTACTGTCAAGCAGGGTAGTAGAAAGCTGGAGTGTGTCAAAAGGGGAGGGACCACCAGAGCAGTGGAAGTAATTCTTCATCATTTCAAGGCCTTGGTTAGGCTCTAAAAGGAGTACTGCATGCCGTTCTGGGCTCATCAATACAAAAAGGACACAAAGGCAATTGGGAGACTGCAATCCAGGTTCACAAAACTAATCAGTGCTATGGAAGGCAAGCATTATGAGGAATGACTGGTGACTGTTAACGTTCATGTTGGAGACCAGGAAGAGAGTACATGATCTCAGTCATCTGCATATTTAATGGTATCAACAAAATTGAACAGACAGATATGTTTAATCTAGGGTCACCTAACAGGACACAGGGGGCATGCCCTGAAACTCAGAAGTGATAAATGTGGGGTTAACATTAGGAAACACTTTTTGTCCCATAGGGCAATGCACCTACTGAGTAAATTGTCAGTGAAGACAGAGAAAAAGTCAATACAGGCCTTCAAGGTATGTCTGTCAGCTTTCTGGTTACCTAAGGAATCACTGGATAACCTGGTTGATAGTGTGGGTTAAGAATCCCTTTAAAATTAGTATATGTTTGCACAGTATACTTAATGAAACTTGCCTTTGAAGCATAAGGAGTAAATGATAGACTTAGAGTTCCTACTGTAAGTTTCTAAATTAATTTGTTACTATGTTACAATGCATGACTACCAGTCATTTTCTCACTTGTTCCAGCCCACACACTTAACCTTAAATTTACATTTTAGGATTATCACCCAACAGCATGTAGTGATACTTAACTTCCTTATTCAATAAAAAACTATATTTAAGTGGCATTTAGGATTGAAGCAAAAGACTCAAATGTTATGAAGTGTGACATTAGGGCAAAAATGTCTCCTGACTCTTGAAGAATGTGTGGTATGGTGTTTCATCGGGTATGAAAAATCTCTCAGTGCAGTGTTGGTATTACACACATTTTAACAGTCTTTCAAGGTCCCTAAATTTATTCACATTACTACTTGGAATAGTGTGCTGAAGTTAGGATATCACCAATGATGCACTCAGCAATCATTCAGACTCTCCAGGAACACATTTGGGGAAGCCATTAAAAATAAGCTGCTGTTCAATCGGCATCCACAATATGTCCCTTTAAATAAACCTTTTTTTTTTACTACTACTACTGCTATTACTACTATACCACCACACATATTCCCCAAGATCCAGAAGACATTTTTACCTTAATGTTACAGTTCCCTACTCTTAAGGCTTTGTGTTTCAACCCTATCTGCTGCAAAAATGCATTGTGTGCAACAAATGTCTTTTTTCAAAAGGATATCTAATAACAGATGCACAGTACATTATATTGGCAATGTTGGCTACAGCTTTTAATTGCAAGCAGTCCCTGCTATTCACTGGAACTCTTTGCCTTTACCCCACCCTCTGCAAAACATTCACTGGAGTCTATTGGCAACTACTTCCCTAGTCCTGACCCTGTGACAAGCAATCTCTAAATTGTTAGAAATGCTAGTCTCAAAACAACTACAAAACCATTTGGGAGGGATGCCAGCCTGAATTCAGGAAAAGCCACTGTACCATCTCCTCCATGCTAAAGGTCTTAAATGATGTTAACAAAGTTATGGACTCTGAACACTAAACCAGGACCATCTTTGTTGATCTCTACAAGGCCTTCAAAACAGTGGACCATTGTTGGCTGGTAGAAAAACTTAAAAATATTGGGTTAAATTGGGGAGCCATTGGGTGGTTTTCATCATAATGCACAGCAGGGAAAATGCAGTGCAGTAATGGGTACATTTCTAAGAATCTGAAAAACAAGATGGGGTTCCCCCAGGGGTCAGTACTGGGATCCTTTCCTTTTTACAATACATTTCAGGGGCCTACAAGAGAATATAAACAACCTGAATTATAATTAATATGTAGCTGACACAGTCATCTATACCTCTCAGATGGCCAGACAACTTTTCAAAGTAGATTTGGTGTTCTTCACACTTTTTCTAAACAGCCCCAAATTAAAACTGAATTAAAACAAAACCAAACTGAAGTTATTTGTATCTGCTGCAAAACTAAATAAGGTACAAAATAATATGTTTGCCATTTCCACTTCAGATGGTCAGGCAGCTGAATTGGTGCACCGCTATAAATATTTTGGGTTCTGGCTAGAACTGAGTAGGACAGGTAACTATGAGGATTGTATTGTAAAAGAATGGTGAATGTGTTGGACTATTCTAGAGATATAAAAATTGTTTAACAACTGAGCTGAGGCAAAAACATCAGTGTACAACAGATATTTCCCCATTTTGACTACGCAAACATCTTACATGATTATTCTATTGCTGAAAACGTGATGTATTATGCAACATACTTGACAGACAAAATCTGGACAGTACAAAAACTACTCACCACTGTAAGTTGTACAACAGACTGGGTTGGCTGTCACTAGACAACCACAGAAAGAGGCATAACATTGTTTTTGCCATGAAGAGTGTGTATGGGCAAGTCCCAAACTATTTAAAGGAAAGTTTGTTGAGTAGGTCTAAAATAGCATCTTTGTAATTAGCTGCACAATATGAGGTAATAGTTCCAAGAGTCAAAACTCAAAGGTCTACACACTTTTTTAGTTACTATGTGCTTGATCTTTGCAATTTTTGACCAGTCTCTGTTAAGGTGATAAGAAATAGGAAACATCTGCAGAAAGCATTCCAACATTGGTTTCAGCACACTGTTTCCCAGTTTGGTCCCTGTGGTCCAGTGGATAGAGGAGTTATATAGTAAAAGTGATAAAGGCTTTGCTGGAGATGCTAATAAGTACGTATATTATAATTTTATATTTGTAATATTATGCATTCATTTATAATTGTATGTGATATTTTTGTAACATTTATATTGTATTTATGTTTTTACTTACTGTATTGTACTAATGGAATATGAAATGCTTGCACAATCTAAGGGACAACATTGCAAATTAACTTTACTTTTCTCAATGAATAACTACCTAAATAAAACTGAAGCTTGGAAATTGAAATTTAATCTGTGCATCCAGTGGTATAGTCCCCACTCCCTCACCATGATCCTGTACCAGTTAGTTCCCGGTATCCAATGACATCACCTCCCCCTGTCAGGGTCAAAGAAATCCCTGTGTCATGTGGCACCCCCATTCCTTAGACTGCCTCAATCTAAGATATCCCTGGCATCATGTGGCATCCCCTTCCTCACTGTACCACTGTGTGAACCAGTCTCTGGTGTCCAGCGACACCCCTCGCTCACCCATCAGAACTTTGCAAATTTTCCAACTTCTATGGACATGATCCAGTGCTGCCTAGTCATAATATGGTTCCAGAAAGGTTTCTGGCAGTGTTGAACATCTAGGGTATGAAGGCAACATGTGGTTAAGCTGTGTAAACAGCTGTTGATGGCTATAATTTGGCCATAATGCCTGCACTCAAAGTCCATAACATAAACCTGTGTCTGCCCACTGACCTCCCACTGTAGCTCTCTGTTGTACTTTACAATGATGATCTGAAGTAGTTGAAAGTAATGGGGCAGAGATTGGAGCACTCCTGGAAAATATTGGGCTTGTTGGAGAACAGGAGGGCTATCAAATGGCAATAATCCAGAAAAAAGGCAACGTTCCAGTCAAGGGATGTTACCTCAGGGGAAAATAGGCCTGCTCAGCTCTTTGGAACTGTAAACAGATTACTGCATCCTCGTTGTCTGCAGGCCAGCAGAACTTTAACTTAAGAAATGTGTGAGGAGTTTGGGTCTTTCTTCTTGATACAGAGTGTCATCCATTCAGGCTGCTATTTTGACAAATGGCTTATCAGAGGCCAGCAGTGATGGAGGGTACTGGCAAGTGGGAGTTCCATAGTTTAGAGTGTATTCCAGCCAGTTGTTCTGGAGAAGATGCTCTAGGTGACTGCAGTGCTGCACCTCTCCTACTGTGTGTCAGACCTGGGACCTGCTCAGCTGTTGTTTGACTGGTTCACTACTTATCAGTATCGTCCAGGGTTTCTTAATGGAGGGCTGTTTTCTTTTGGCACTTAAAAAGGCCAAGTAAGACTGCTCTTAAAGAAACCATCTTTGACCTGGAGATGCTGGCGAACTACAGGCCTGTCTTAAACCTCCCTTTTCTGGGGAAAGTTATTGAGAAGGTTGTGGCAGTGCAGGTAGAAGCTCACTTTGTGAAATATGCCATCTACAAGCCTCTCCAATTGGGTTTCAGGCCTTGCCACAGCATGGAGACATAAACATAGAAACACAGAAGTTGACGGCACATAAGGATCTCAAGGCCCATCCAGTCTGCCCATTTTTTCTACCTTATGAATATGCCATAAGCCTTTGCTCTGTCGATGGCCTATCTATTCATACTCATCTGTATTGCTCCCTTATGCCTATTCCATGCCTGTTTGAAGCCCTGCAATGTAGTCATATCCACCACTTCCTGAAGTAGGCTGTTCCATGCATCCACCACCCTTTCTGTGAAAAAGAACTTACTCACATTACCCCTTAATCGGTCTCCCTCTAATCTTATACTGTGTCTTCTTGTCTTGCTATTTTTCTTATATTGAAACATGTTAGAGTCTTTCACCTTGTTAATGCCCTAAAGATGTTTGAATGTTTCGATCATATCACCTTTCTCCCTCCTTTGCTCTAGGATATACATATTGAGCTTTGTTAATCTGCTGTCATATGTTGTCTAATGCAGTTCCTACACCATTTTGGTTGCCCTTCTCTGGACTGCCTCCATTTTGTTAATGTTCTTGTGCAGGTGTGGCCTCCAGTACTGCACACCATACTCCAGATGGGGCCTAAAAAGTGTCTTGTAAAGAGGGATTATTACCACCCTCTTATGACTTGTGATACTCCTACTAATACACAGCAATATCTCTCTAGCCTTACCTACTGCTATAGTGGTCTGCTTGGATGATTCCAGGTCATCTGTGATGATGATGCCCAAGTCTCTTTCTTCCCTTGTGATTGGCAGCCCCTCCCAACCCATAGGAAGCTTCAGGGTTTCCTTTCCCTATGTGCATGATCTTGCACTTTGTGTTAAACCCCAGTTGCCACTCTTCCAACCATTTTGCTAGTTTTTCCAGATCTTGTCTCATTCTGCCCACCCTATCTGGATCATTTACTTTGTTGCATATCTTGGTGTCATCTGCAAACAGGAAAACCTTACCCTCCTGTCTATCTGCAATGTCACTGATGAAGATATTCAAGAGGACTGGCCCCAGGACTGATCTCTGATGTACCCCCTTGTCACATGCATCTCTTCTGACTGTGTACCATTTACAACCACTCTCTGTTTTCTGCCTGCCAACCAGTTTGCTACCCATTTGACCAACCTCTGACCCACCCATAGCCTACCCAGCTTATTAATCAATCTTTTATGTGGAACAGTGTCGAAAGCTTTGCTATAGTCAAGGTAGGTGACATCAACTGCACCTCATTGGTCCTTCACTCTGTTTACGCAGTCAAAGAAATCTATGAGATTAGGTTGACAGGACCTTCCTGTTGCAAACCCATGCTGTCTTGGATCCTGTGCTCCTATGGATTCCAGGTGTTGCACTATACTTTCCTTAAGGAGTGCCTCCATAATATTGCCCATTACTGAGGTAAGACTCACTGGTCTTTAGTTCCCTGCCTCCTCCTACTGCCACTTTTGTGGAGCAGGATCACATGAGCCCTTCCTCCATCTCCTGGGACCTCTCCTTTCCTCAGAGACTCACTAAACAGTACTGCTAATGGCTCTGATAGTTCCACCTTTAGCTCCTTTAGTACCCTGGGATGTATGCCATCAAGTCCTATTGCCTTGTCCACCCTGAGCTTAGTGAGCTCTTGTAGGACCCTTTCTTTTTTGAAGGGACTTGTGCACACCTCCCTTCCCACTGTGTGAATGGTGCTGAGCTGCAGACCCTGCCCTACCTTCTCCTCAGTAAATACTGAGCAGAAATATCTATTTAGAATAGATGTTTTTCTTTGGTCCTCCTCCATACACTCCCCCTTATCCCATTTGATCTAAGCAATACTCCCTCTGGACTTTCTCCTTTCACTAGTGTTTCTATAGAAAGTCGTATCTCCTTCTTCTACTGGTTGTGCTAGTGTTTCCTTGGTTTGGGTCTTTGCCTGCCTTACTGCCTTCCCTGCTTCCCTTAGAGAAGTTTGGTATGTCTCCCTATCTTTGTCCCATTGCATTGGAGGTAGAAGACTTGGTTTGCTGGCCAAGGCACCTAGCTTCACCTGAGCTATTTCCTTGTAAGACTGCTTGAAAGGCAGAGTAGAGAAACTTACCAGAGCAAGGGAAAAGGATTAAGACTTAGTTTGGCTAAGCAGATTTACTGTGTGGTGGTGTTTTGATTTTTTACTCACAGGGATTGCTACTGTTTGTTGCTAACATTTCATTGCTTTATTTTTTCTCTGATTCAAATTGTTGTTGCTGGTATACCTTCTTCTGCATTATTACAAGGTGTGCCTACAGGTGTGCTAACAGATTACTGCTGTAATCTTCTGATTCAAATTGTCTTTTGCAAGGTATATCTTCTGTTACTGCTTTATTTTCTCTGGAGCAAAGTGTTTCTTACAGCGTATATCTTCTCTGAAATTACTGTATTACAGGTGGAGCTTACATTTTTGTGACTTTTTATCATTGGGCTAAGCAAAATTACTGTTTGACACTGTGTTTTATTTTATTCTTGTTTTTGAAAGGTTTGTTGTCTCAGAGGTGTTTCAGTCTCCTTCTCACATTGAAGGAGCTAATTGCTTTCCTCCACAGCTCTTCCAAAGGATTAGGTGTGTGTGTGAAGTGGAGCTGGCAAACTGTCAGTAATTTCCAACAGAAAGAAGGGTTAAAAAGTCAGGTTAGTTGATATCTTGGAGGTAGAAGACTTGGTTTTGCTGGCCAAGGCACCTAGCTTCACCTGAGCTCTTTCCTTGTAAGACTGCTTGAAAGGCAGAGTAGAAACTTACCAGAGCAAGGGAAAAGGATTAAGACTTAGTTTGGCTAAGCAGATTTACTGTGTGGTGGTGTTTTGATTTTTTACTCACAGGATTGCTACTGTTTGTTGCTAACATTTCATTGCTTTATTTTTCTCTGATTCAAATTGTTGTTGCTGGTATACCTTCTTCTGCATTATTACAAGGTGTGCCTACAGGTGTGTGCTAACAGATTACTGCTGTAATCTTCTGATTCAAATTGTCTTTGCAGGTATATCTTCTGTTACTGCTTTATTTTTCTCTGGAGCAAAGTGTTTCTTACAGGGTATATCTTCTCTGAAATTATTACAGGTGGTGCTTTACAGGTTTTACAGTTTTATCTAACATTAGGATAAGCTTTCAGGGTTACTGCATTTGTTGTTGACTGATTGTTTCTGCTCTTACCTCCTTGTTCTTTCTCCAGTGGTTCTTATTTTTAGGCAGGGAAGGGCCCAGCCACCCACCCCATCCCCAACCACCCAACGCTACACTCCTTTTATAGGGTACCACAGTTGTGACATTTCCTGTGGCAGAGCAGGAAAGGGCGGATCAGTGGGGCCTCCACAAGGTGATCTCATTTACAGGGGCACTAGTAATTTAACTTGTTATAACAAGTTAAACAAAGCACAATTAAACCATTACTTGCATTTTTTTCCTTTTTTTTCCTTCTAATTACTCTGACTAGGTTACAAACCCAGCAACTTATTTGGAATGGATTTCATTAACTGCAGGTACTGTGGAACAATTTTCAGAAGGACAGTCTTACAGGATTTAGGACACTGTCCTACATGCTGGGCATTTGGAGATCTTAGGGCTCAGCTCCGGGCAGCATGGGCAGAGATTGCTGCCTCAAATTTCATATTGAAGAGGAAATACATTATAAGAACCACCCGCCATTTCCCCAGCATCCAACAGAAAACCTCGACCGCAGAGGGTAGTTGGTCCAAGAGGTTGGCAGGGTGGTTAGGAGGAGCAAATCAGGTGCCCATCACTCTCTGCTCTCCAACACATTACCTCAAAAACATATAAACACTACAAACAGGTATCTGCCTCTATCTCTGAAATCAAATAAAGAGGCAGAAGACACTGCAGAACAGGACACTGCGGCACAGGAGCTAGCACAACAAAACTCACCCAAATCAGGAACCAAAACAAAACAAGCACAAGAATCTAAAAACTTCTGATCATAGGAGACTCCATGATTCGGGAGTTGATACCCATCTCCAGCCAGGGGTGATGGTCAGATGTCTCCCAGGTACATCAGCATGAGAACACTGACCGCATTGCTAAAATTGTTCACAAAGCAGGAGAAAACATTGATGTCCTAGTACACATAGGGACTAATGATCTCGCCAGCTGGTCAGTTGTGGAGACCAAGGAACACCTGACTAGGCTGGGTGACAAACTATCATCTATTTCGTCCGGCATCTCCTTCTCTGAGATCCTGCCAGTCTGGGAGAGGGGTGCAGATGGACGGAAGGTCAGAGAAGGGGAGATAGGGGAGCTAAACACGTGGCTCAAGGGCTGGTGCCAGGAAAAAGGACACAGATTTGTAGGGAACTGGCAACAGTTCTGGGAGCGAACTCTTTAAATTTGATGGACTGCATCTGACTAAGAGGAAGTCAGTGCATTGGGGCAGAAGTTTGGCGTCTTTGCAGAATATTAAACTAGCAAATGGGAGAGGTGCAGCACCCCATCGTCGAATGGGAAGAACACCCTCCCCTCAGCTAGAGGTCAAACAGAAATTCAGCATGTTTGCCGTTCATTTACATCACCAGGTAAGAAAAAAGGTTTGTCTCCCCATACGACGCACAGGGGTAATGCCAAACTTCACCCAACAACTAACACACCAAAATCTGGCCAATGGAAAATCATGTACACAAATGCTCACAGCCTGGGAAATAAGATCCCAGGCCTGCAGGCAATAATGTCAGAGGCTAAACAGGACATAGTAGTAATTAGTGAGACGTGGTTTACCAGTAACCACACTTGGGAGACTTCAGTACCTGGCTATGTATTGTTCAGAAGAGACCGAGGTGCAAAAGGGGAGGAGTGGCCCTGTATGTAATGAAAATATCAAAGCTACAGAAATTCAGAATACACATAAGGAGCCAGAAGAACTGTGGGTCACCCTGGAAACAGGAAATGGGACAGCCATAAGAACTGGGGTTGTCTACAGGCCCCAGACCAGGGGAGGACATAGACACATTACTGTTAGAAGATATACAAAACATGACAGCTAAAGGGAGGTTCTGATAATGGGAGACTTCAACATGCAGATACAGATTGGTCAATACCAGCAGGAACATCTGCCAGAACTAGACTCATAGTGGATTCCCTGCAGGGAGGGCCTCAAACAACTGGTACAGCAACCCACAAGAGACAGGGCTATCCTAGATCTAGTACTGACTAACAAAGAAGGGATCACAGATCTCCAGGTAGAAGGTCACCTGGGGCCAGTGACCATCACATGGTATGGTTCAATTTGGCTACTACATCTAAATCATCCCATTCAAGGCAAAATATGGGACTTCAGAGGAGCTGACTTTGATAAGATGGCCAACAGAGTTAAGCTAGCCCTGGCAAAAAGAAACACAGGTGAGGGGTACAGGCAAAGTGGGCAAGCATTAAGGATGCAATACTTGAAGCAACATCCCATTGTGTTAGACAGAAAAGGAAGTGCAAAAGAAGAAGAAAACCACTTTGTTTCTCAAATACAGTAGCAGAAAAGGTCAGAGCCAAAGGCTGGCCTTCAGGAAATATAAGGGAACACAGCGGGATGAAGATGGAGGCATACCAAACTGCCCTAAGGAAGCAGGTAAGGCAGTAAGGCAGGCAAAGTCCCAAACTGAGGAAACACTAGCACGAACAGTAAAGAAAGGTGACAAGACTTTCTATAGATACATTAGTGAAAGGAGAAAGTCCAGAGGGTATTGCTAAGCTTAATGGAGAAAAGGAGCATGTGAGGAGGAGGACCCTGTAAAGCGTCTATTCTAAATAGATACTTTGCGCAGTATTTACTGAAGAAGGTAGGGCAGGGCCCACAGCTCAGCATCATGGACACAGGGGAGGAGGTGAGCACTACTCCCTTCACAAAGAAGGGTCCTACAAGAGCTTGCTAAGCTCAGGGTGGATAAGGCAATGGGACCTGATGGCATACATCCCAGGGTACTTAAGGAGCTAAAGGAGGAACTAGCAGAGCCATTAGCAGAATTGTTTAGTGAGTCTCTGAGCACAGGAGAGGTCCCAGAAGACTGGAGAAGGGCTCATGTGATCCCGCTCCACAAGAGTGGTAGCAGGAGGAGGCGGGGAACTACAGACTGGTCAGTCTTACCTCAGTAGTGGGCAGATTATGGAGGCACTCCTTAAGGAAAGGATAGTGCAACACCTGGAATCCATAGGGGCTGGGATCCAAGACAGCATGGGTTTACAAAGGAAGGTCCTGTCAAACTAATCTCATAGATTTCTTTGACTGGGTAAGCCAGAGTGGTGGACCAAGGGGGCAGTTGATGTCACCTACCTTGACTTCAGCAAAGCTTTTGACACTGTTCCACATAGAAGATTGATAAATAAGCTGGGTAGGCTCGGGGTGGGTCGAAGTTGGTCAACTGGGTGGCAAACTGGTTGACGGACAGAAAACAGAGATGGTGGTAAATGGTATACAGTCAGAAGAGATGAAAGTCACAAGTGGGGTACCTCAGGGATCAGTCCTGGGGCCAGTCCTCTTCAACATCTTCATTAGTGACCTTGCAGATGGACTAGAGGTAAGGCTTGTCTGTTTGCAGATGACACCAAGATCTGCAACAGAGTAGATGATCCAGATGGGGTGGGCAGAATGAGAAGAGATCTGGATAAACTAGCAGAATGGTCAGAAGAGTGGCAACTGGGATTTAATGCAAAGAAGTGCAAAATCATGCACATAGGAAGAGAAACCTGAAGCCACCTATAGGCTGGGAGGAGTTGCTAGCAGTCACAAAGGAAGAAAGAGACTTGGGCATCATCATCACTGATGACCTAAAATCATCAAGCAGACCTCTAAAGCAGTAGGTAAGGCTAGGGGGTGTTAGGGTGTATTAGTAGGGTATCGAAGTCGTAAGAGGGAGGTAATAATCCTGCTGTACAAGACACTGGTTAGGCCCCATCTGGAGTACTGCGTGCAGTATTGGAGCCACACCTTCACAAGGACATTAACCAAATTGAGGCAGTCCAGAGAAGGGCAACCAAAATGGTGCAGGGACTGCATCAGAAGACATATGAGGACAGATTAACGGAGCTCAATATGTATACCCTTGAGCAAAGGAGGAGAGAGGTGATATGATCGAGGCATTCAAACACCTTAAGGGCATAAACAAGGTGAAAGAGTCTAACATGTTTAAATATAAGAAAAATAGCAGGACAAGAGGACACAGCATGAGATTAGAGGAGGCCGATTAAGGGGAATGTGAGAAATTCTTTTTCACAGAAAGGGTGGTGGATGCATGGAATGGCTTACCACAAGAAGTGGTGGCTATGAATACAGTGCAGGGCTTCAAACAGGCATGGGATAGGCATAAGGGAGCAATACAAATGACTGTGAATAGATAGGCCACTGCCAGAGCAAAGGCCGATGGCATATTTATAAGGTAGAAAAAGAAATGGGCAGACTGGATGGGCCTTGCGGTCCTTATCTGCTGTCAACTTCTATGTTTCTATGTTTCTATGTTTCTATTCCCTTATATTTCGTGAAGGCCATCTTTTGGCTCTGATCTTTTCTGCTACTGTATTTGAGAACCAAAGTGGTTTCCTCCTTCTTTTGCTCCTGCTTTTCTGACCATGCTCATCAAAGTGTTAGACAATCTGCTCTTAGCACGAGACAAGTGAGAGTGCTCAGGTGTCCTCCTTGATGTCTCATCGGTGTCTGCCACCATAGACCATGGGGTTCTGATGGATAACCCTGATGAATGTTGGGGACTAGCCAGGGTAATATTAAAACGGTTTGAATCTTTCCTATCTGGCAGAGTACAATGGGTTGTAATGGAGAATTTCTCATTGTGGCCAGTTGCAGTTAGCTGTGGTGTTCTGCACGACTCAGTTCTGTCCTTCCTGTTGTTCATAGTGTATGTGCTGCCACTGGGGCAGGCTATCAGGTGATACAGGGTGAGATTTCACTGCTATACAGATGACACTGAACTGTGCATGTCTTTTACATCAGATGAGTAAGAGGCGCCTCTGTACTGAAGTGCTGCCTTAAATAAATTACTGATTGGATTGCTTCCAGCTAGCTGCGTCTCAACCCTACCAATATGTAATTGTTGCTGCTAAAACCAAGTCCTCGAGGGTCAGCTGTAAGATGTGATGCTATCAGAATTCATTCTCTGAATGGCACATTTCTAACAGCAGTAGATAGCATAAAAAATCTGGAATCATTCTTGATTCATGGCTGACACTAGAACATTTGGTGTTGACTGTGGTCTTCGGTGGATTTTTCCAACTAAGAAATATCTGCAGGATCAGACTACATCTTGTACAAGAGGACCTGGTGACCATAGTACATGCCTTTGTGACCTTGAGACTTGATTACTGTAAATCTCTATGCCTAAAGCTATCTTGAGGTTTGGTGCATCACATGCAGCTGGTGCAGAATGCCATGGCCAGGCTGGTCGGAGATGTGACATACAGGGATCATATCACACCTGTGCTGTGGCAGCTGCACTGGCTACCAAAACAGTGGTGCACAACATTCAAAATTGCTTTGTTAATATACAAATCCCTGCATGGTTCAGACCCTGCTGATCTTTAGACCTCTCGGCCTGGTATTCTCCCATCTGCTCTTTCTGCTCCACCAAGAGGTTACTGTTAACTGCCTTGAAATCTTGTCTTTAACTATTTGGAGATCCGGCATTCTCGGTGGTGGTACCCATTATCTGGAACTGTCTCCCATACCATCTGAGGAGTACCCCTTTTGTGGAGGCATTTAAATGGGTCCAGAAAAGCCATGTATTTGAACTGAATGACCGTTCTGAATATACTGGTTGATCTGTTACTGTTTTTATTGCCTGTTAAGTACCCCAAACCCAAAAGATAGGACACTATACAAATAAAATTGCCCTTTCTTGTCTTTGTGTACTTCTCTAAATTGCAGCTCCCTCACTGAAAACCACCCTCTGCTGAGTAACCTCCCCAGCAAAATTTGCCACCTGCCACCAGTAATCAATCAGTTGTTTCACCAGCCAATTTTAGTAATAACCCTTCCTTCTAATTGCAGTCAAGCACACAGCTGTGCTCTCCTTCACATTTTCACACTTCCAATTTATCATTACAGTGGGGTTGTGGTCGATTCCCTAATCCTGTTCTCACAAATTCACAGGGTTGACAAGCCCTAGCCCATAACCACTATTCAAGCTATTCTAAGTATGGTTGTTCAACTCTGGTTTGATCCAGTTCCCTTTGGTCTGGTCAGTTTTCTGCCTCAATGATTTGTGTGCACGGCCTATGAAACCCCTTTTATACCCGAAGCTCATTAACATATTTCCGGCCCTTCAGAATGGCCAGTAGTCCATCCTACCATTCAAGTCTCCTATCATAATTTACAACCTGTTCTCAACTTTTTCCATGAGCTACGTGCAGCTGCATAAGCCCAAATGGAATGTTCACTTAGATTTCTGGCTTCAAAGCTTGTTTCCTTTACTCTGACCCTGAGAAAATGCCCCAAACCATCTTTTACAGTGTGACTTTGGGCCATTAAAACTACTGTTTTTATTTTCTTAAAATGAAAACTTCTACAGCCAGCCCATTAACACAGCAGTAGGGCTATGGCTCCTAATGCTGGTAATACTGAGCTTATGAATGAGCCCAGGATGTCAAAGGTCAGCCAGGGGGAGGAGTACAAAGCATCCCAGAGGACAGTCTCCTCCTCTAGGGATGGAGGGCTGAAAGCTCCACTGTTCTACTGCCACCTGCATGACCACAGGTGGTGGTGCAGATGAAGCAGGCACAACAGAAGGATGTCAGTAGCATTAGAGGGTGGAACATACCATAGGGTTTGTGTACTCATTGCTACATAGTATGCCAGTGTCCATGGGGAGAAACAGGAAGGAAAAAGTCTCAGGACTGTAAGCAGCATGACATTGGCTCACTTGGGGCTTCACAGACCCAGACTTGCTACTGACCATAGTCCGAGGACCAAATGTATGTTTCACCATTTACACCAAATGAAGCCAACCATAGCTGCAGAAGGTGAATTAGGGACCCCATGGAGACTCAGTAAGAGCAGGAGATTGGACAGACAGAGCTGGAGGGTTGTCAAGCAGAGGAAGACTATGCCAAAGGCAAGGGGTTAAAAAGAATACAAAAATACAAATGACAATTTCTACAGCACCCTGACTGGGTAGCCCTTTTTCCTTGGCTGTCGGCTAAATTATTTTGGTTGAAAGTAGACAATAAAGAACATGCATTGCTTTTAGCACTAACTTGCCACTACCGGGAGTCAAATTTCTCTATCTGTCCACAGAGGAATAAAATGTCAGAACAGCAGAAAAATTTAAAAGCCTCTCCCTCTTACATACTATATGTGTGGCTTTAAATCCTCAGTGTGTGTTTACTAGTGGCAGATACAGTCTCTGTAACTTCACTTTATGAATTTTGCAAATTTTCAAGAAATCAAATGAAGGGAGTTGGGACATTGTGAAGTGTCCCAAGAACAATACTATGCCAAAAAATTGTATAATGCACTTTATAAACACCCTTCCCTATCTTCTTGTTTCCTGTCACATGATGCCTCCTTCCTCTGTAAATTCCAGTTTTCACTCTTTCCCTTCTACCTCTCAGAGTTGCCATCTGCCTAAGTTCCATCCACTTGTTCCCTTGGCTCCTATAACACCCTCTCATTCACTGTTCCCTGCTGCTGTTTATCTACTGATAAGTCATCTTCCTCAACATGGTTGCCTACAATACAGAACTATTTTCCTCCTCTTTTTGGCCAGACCCACACCTTTTTCAATCAAACAACTCCTGTGGTCTCATTTTGCTCTCACATGCTGCTGTCCTCACCTAGCTGTCATCTGACCTCTTTTGCCTCTTGTCACTTTTTCTCCCAATGCAGCTCCAGTTTGCTCTGTTTACTTATTTGCTATCTGTTAACTGATTTAATTTATTGTTCTCAACCATTTGATTTTATCCAATTACTGCATTATACCATTATGGGGGTATACCATGATGTTAAATATTGTTTTGCAGTAGTTGTTGCTTTACAAAATCTTTCAATTGTAACTTTACATAACTATGTATGGTTGTCTTTGTCAGCTGGTCTGCATTAAATTGTTATCTCTATCTGCATGTACCTGTTAATCCCATGTTGTCCTCCCACCAGATTGCACCAGGAAGCTGTGGCTCACCGTGCCTTTCCTCATTGCCAATTTTCAAATCACTAAGCAAGCAATAAGACACAAAATGGTGTGCCTTATGCTGAGAAAACTGCCCACTCAGGGGCATAGGAAGGCCTGACCTTCAGGCATAGGGACTTACAGCCACTGAAAGGGCAGTTATCACAGCATAAAGCCCACCTTGGAGTGTCTTATTGTGCTTATAAAATGAGTAGTAGGTAGTACTTTCAATAAATAAAAAGAATACGAAATTAAAAAAAAAACTTGAAAAAAGTTTATTTTTGAAGGAAAAATATAGTTCCTACCCCAGCTGTCACTAAGGGAGCTGTGAGTTTTTTCATTTACTGTATGTGTTTTATGCTCTGTCCTGGTCCTCACTACCTGCTCTGTGGACCAGTGATAAACCTTGTTTGTGTACTTTTATTTTTGTTCCTTTTTATGTTGCTTGCACGCATGTGCAAAAAACATAGTGCCATCATCCGAGTTTTCGGAGGTGTGCCAGCCCATCTTCCAATGCAGTCAGTGTGTTTGCAGGCGCTGCCCCAGTTCCCCAATCACTGCTGCAGCTGTCTATGACAAGCTGAAAATACAGTGGCATACAGTTGAAAGAGAGAGCTCCGCTTGAGTGAGCAGAGCTCTTCCCCCCACACACACACACGTGCGCACGCACACTACATGCTCATGCACCTTCCCCCTCCCCCACACTGTACAGCCAATGGGGGTGCCCAATCCCCTGTCGGCTCCACACCCCCCCAAAGCATCCAGGCTCCCAGTGTGGCAAAATGATGTTACGACGATGGGGTGCCCAATCCCCGTCGGCTCCAGTGTCTCTCCCCATGCTGTCGCCAACGGGGTGCCCAATCCCATCGGCTCCACTGTCTCCCCCAAGCATCCAGGTACCACGCTGGAAGCCCACTCTAACCCAGCAAAAATGTGTTATAGCGATGGGGTGCTGAATCCCCATCAGCTCCATAGCCCCCACCAGCCATCCTTGTGCCACACTGGGAGCCCACCCCAGCGTGGCAAATGTCCGTGCCGTCATTAAAAACAAAAACCTGGAAATAAAAAGCTGTCCTCGGCGCTTCTCCTGCCCCTCTCTCACAACCCGCACCCACCCACTGCACTTCCTGCCTCCCCACCCCCCCTCACCCCATACTTACCCGGTTCGGTGCGACGATCTTCGGTGGACTGAGAACACGTCTGCACTCTTCAAAGCTGACCGTGAACTGAGGAAATGCTGGTAAGCTGTATAATGGAATAGATACGTTTTTTTCAACTTTATTGCATATCTCAGGCATTTTTTGGAATTTTTGCACCAATTTTCTACATGGGGTTTTTGGGACCCCTTCTCATGAATGATGTCACTGTCATGGCATTACTCGGGCCCGAAGGGTGATTTTGCAGCCACTGTGCGAAATCACCTTTCTGGAATGATTAATGAAACAACACTGTCAGTGTTCATAAGGTGGGCTCTCAAGAAGCCTATTTTGAAAATTTGGTGGAAAAATTCCAAAAAATGACTGTTTTACGAGCGTGCGTTGCGCAGTTCCTCATTGCGCTCGTAAGTTTATAATTGTCAATATTTTCACTCCAGATTTTCAACATTGCCATTTTACCACACCTCCTTATGAGCAGTATAGCTGTCATTTTTCACATCCTGCCCAAAACGTGTTTCCGCCCATGTAACGCACAATGGCGCAGTCGATGTGCGAACACAATGTAAGGGACACATTAAGAAAATCACAGTGACACTGTTCATGAGCAGAGGTCTTAAAATGGCTATGTTGAAAATTTGGTGAAAGAATTCCTAAAAATTACTGTTTTACGAGCGTGCATTGCGCAGTTCCTACGCACGCTCGTAAGTTCGCGAATTTTCAATATTTGCACTCCAGATTTTCAACATTGCCATTTTACCACACCTCCTTATGAGCAGTGCAGCTGTTCCATTTTTCAAATCTTGCCCAAAACATGTTTCCGCCCATGTAGTGCACAATGGCGCAGTCGGTGTGCGAACTCAATGTATGGGACACATTAAGAAAATCACAGTGACATTGTTCATGAGCAGAGGTCTTAAAATGGCTATGTTGAAAATTTGGTGAAAGAATTCCTAAAAATGACTGTTTTACGAGCGTGCATTGCGCAGTTCCTACTCACGCTCGTAAGTTCGCGAATTTTCAATATTTGCACTCCAATTACTTCCAAATTCCTAAACAGCACATAGAAGCAAGCAACATTCGGCATTGACAAATGCTTGTTTTCATAACTGTCAACAGTGTAACTTCCAGGCATTTTCTGCCATTTCCCAGTCCTCACTATCTGCTATGAGAACTGAGACTGACTTTAAGCACTGTTTCATTTTGTTTACAAACCTTGTATTAGATTGTCCCTCAGTGTGGCTTCTGGCCATTGTTACTTTGATGACCAGGACACAGCAGCTTTTAACTACAATGTCTGTGTTTCCTGTTCCACACTGCCTGATCAGATGACCTGGACAGGAGAAAATGCTGATTCTAAGGTGTCAGTTTAGTCACTGCTATGAGCACCAGCAGCTGGGCAGGCAAGGGGGGCACAACCTATTGGAATTTAACAACAATCACAAAAGGGTATAACAAAAAAAAAAAGAATGGAAAATCTGAGTGCCATCCTGAAAAATGAAGCAGGGAGCAGACTGCAAGTTGAGCTTAGGGTGGGTAGGTCTGCTAGAAAAAAATGGTGTCCATTTAAAATTCAAAGTCCTAAACTGGCACATTGGGGTATGCTGGTACAGGTACTTTTCATACCTGGGTATTATGCCAAGATAAATGCCCTGGTGCCAGCCTGTCTCAGTCAATCATGAACCTGGATTTTGTCTACCCATTTTATAAATGGAAGTGCAACCTGGTGAGCAGATCACATAACTGGGCAAAAGGCTGGCTACATTGTACATTGCTGTAGGAAGATAACCCTATGAGCCAATGTGCAAGTCCTAGAGTGATAGTACAGTAGATAGAGTAGGACCTGTTCATATTCTTTGAGAAAAATTAGCTATAAACAAACAAAATAGCATTTAATGCATACACCATTCTGATCAATGTGTGTGCTGTTTGATTTTGGTGTGATTTGAAGTGATCTGTGTTAAAAAGTAGTTTGAACACAGGTCATATTACAGGATTTACTGTGCTTACTCTAAGGGCTCATATATGTGAGTGAGGTTGGGGTAGGGGATCCTGTGCTCCACATTGAGGCAGACCCCAATTTTATTATTTAAACGAACTATTTTAATTTTAGTAGGCCAGATGGTTATTTTTCACATTTCTGTGCTGACTACTGAATACTGATATTTGTCATTTTTGAAGAAAGTTAAGATACAGTATGGGATCCTTTGCTCCAAAGCTAAGGTTGTCAAATGTTATTTATTAAAAAGATTATTTTAGCAGGGCAGTTTTTAACCATTTATATGCTACTGCTGATTCTAAGTAGTCAGCTGTGACTTAAGAAGTGAGCTGAGGTAGAAGCACTCCATCTTTTTGCTCTGCATGAACTGCACACATTTTTCATGCAGGGCTAAGACAGCTCAATATTTGTGGGGATAATGAAGTAAGAACATGCATAATAATTAGATACAATAATAATTTGAGTTTTGTACTTGCCATATTTTATATACTGAGTGCCCATTTCTGTGTGTGACTGGAAGCAAGTAAGCTGAGGTTCAGGCACCCATTTTGGGGCTTTACAAGGACAGTAGAGTTGGTGTGTGTAGGTCTGAGATGGCAACAGTTTTTTTTAATAACAATTATATGTATATCTGAGCTGACATTAAAAATAATTATTTAATCTTTAATTAAAAAAAAAAGCTTCCTTGATTTTAATTAACTTATTTTATGCACATAACATATGCAGTTGGTAACACATGACCAAATGGGGAAAAGAATTGTGAAGATTTTTCTGAGCCCAGCATAAACAAAAAACATATGAAAATCATCATGAAAGATGTTCTAAGTGCAACATGACCAAAATGTTTAAAGCACCAAAACTGTTACAAAAATGTACAGAGTCCTAGACAAGCAAAATGTTTAAAGCTGAAACACGATACCAATCCTGTGTATTTTGTACTGTGATTATAGTCATATATGAACAAAGCACTGTAGTAAGAAAGCTGTGTCTCATCTCAAGTTGCACACAAAGAAAACTGGTAATCGTGCACAAGGCCAAAAGTGCCCTAAGCATCATGCTTTCTGCATAGTTCAAATGCCCTGCACAAAGTAAGTTATGACTCTAGTTTCTCAAAAAGTAGAAAAATGCATTGCAAGAAACTGCACAGATGCATCATTAGGGATTCAAAGTCACAAAAGGAGGGGAAATGTGGTATTAGAGTTTTTTCAACCCAAACATCCAAACCCTTCTTCCTGCCCATAGCCTCATGACACAAGGCCTTACTACAGGTCTGGGGTCTTGATTTGCTCTTCCAAATACCCTGCACTTATTCCATTCACAACTCCTGCATAGACTGGGACTGAACTGGGGTCAGGACTGAACTGAAGTCTGCACTGAAAGTAAATACTGCATGAATTACACTTACGCTCTGTGCAGCATGTTTTAAAATTCTAGGTTTGTCATATCATGTCCTTAGTACTATGAAGCTATGAACTGGCCGCTGGTAGGGGACACAGTTTTCAAAAAGTAGTAACATCGCATACCTCAAATTGTCTATTACTCATGAATATGTACAGTTCAAATACTGACCTCAGCTTTGTTGTTTCAAAATTGAACAAGTTAAGGGTGATCAGCCCAGCAGTTTGGGTAGATAATGAATCCTAAAATGAAGTTTCAATTTGCCAACTCTGCAAAAGGAATATAAATGTCTCTGATAGGAACAATGGCATGCATTGTTGTATTTCAGCTCAGTAATATTTAAGCTATATAGTAGGGAGTTTGATTACATAGAAACATAGAAACACAGACTTTGATGGCAGATAAGGACCGCTTGGCCCACCTAGTCTGCCTATTTCCCTACCTAGAGGATAAGCTGCAGATCCTATTTAACCAACAGTCTATTTCAAAGTATTTTTCTCAGCTCTGACTATGGCATAAATAATGATGTATGCATACCCAAAAGAAAAAAACAAAACAATATGAAATGCTCCTTTGTATAGAGCATTGATTTTATTTGTGCCTCTATTGTCACAACAAAGTCAGTGTTGCCTGTTATCCTTGTGTTATGTGCAATATACTTTTATGAGTTTTTGGTGAAATTTGAACTCCAAGTGCAACATAAAAAGACCTAAAAAAGTTCAATATGTGCACGTGCCTATGGATGATGCACAGTATTATATGGCCTAACATGGGAAGTGCAACATACAAAACGTTATTAAAAAACATGCTATGTGAAAACTAATTCCTGGCTATGAAGGATGTTTATGGATAATGTACAATACTATATGTCATATTATGAAATGGGCTTAAGATTTTGAGTCCTCTGATTGGTTGATAGCAGCATGCTAAAAGTGTCTAGCGCACAACTGCATCTAATCCTGGCAAGCAGGATGAAGTACCCATTTTTAAATCCTTGTGCCACTACTATGATTAACTTACAGTCGGCTGCCATCTTTATTTTTAATACAAATGTAAAACTCCCAAAACTCCTAACATGCTGTGCTCCAAATATACTGGCAGCTCAAATGAACAAAACGTGCACATCAGTAGCTAGATTTTTTGATCCCTATTCGTTTCTGTCCTAGTTACTGATAGCGTTTTGTAGCTTGCATCTCCACTGCCCACCCACCCACTCACTCACTCACCTGGCTGCCATGCAGAAACTGCCAGCACAAATTCTGTGACACACACACACACTTACTTTAGAGTCAGTTTCAATAATAAACCATTAAGCACAAATACCGGCTTCTCCTGAACTTAAGTGTTCATTTCCTACTTTCGTTTTTTGCCTTCTAGCTTGCTTCGTTCCCACAGCATGCTCACGCATTCATTCCATGACAGTTGCTGCCATGTCCCTCTATACTCTCGCTTACTCCTTACTCTCTCAGTCCAATTCAAGTGAAAACAAATGGAAACATAAATGAGGCTCTATTAACAGAAATAGGTAATGGGGATCAAATAATGGAAATGTGTGTGTGTGAGGGGGGGCAACCACCACCACAAAAAAAAACTACAGCTACAAATGCCACAGTAGGATAAAAGTCATTAAGTTAAAAAAATATACACTTAACTAATGCAGGCAGAGGAACTATTTTATTTCAAATAAACACACAGACTTAACTTTTTTCTTAGACCAATTAATTTTGATTTTAACATGCATGTACAATTCACATGGCAATTTCATAATCACAATAAGACACTCTGGGTGTGTGCACTACACACTTTCAGCACAGGGCCAGAGGTAGAAGTCACAAGGCCGCATGCCCTTTGCCATGTGCTAGAAGTATGTAGCGCATATCCTGTCATGTCTTATTGCTTACATGTAGGGTGTGTAACATACAAAATGTATACCAAAATATATATTATGTGGATATTGATACCTGGACATGTAAAGAATTAGATTAGATTTATATGGAGGAGGATATAACTGTAATTGCTTGAGAAGCACTGTTCACTTCATTATTAATAATAAAAAGTAGTATTTTAACACTTACTGTATCAACATTATTTGCCCAATACTTACAGTACAAGCAAACAGCAACTACTGTACTTCCTAATGAAATGATAATGGGTTTTCAAAATAGCAGATGACTGGTAATCTGTCAATAGCAAAGTTATTACCTCGATGAATGGGGGATTTTCAAGAATGATATGTTATACATTACCTGATCAAGGAGATTCAAAATGCAACAACCACAGATAGTCCAGTTTCCTTAATTTATGATGGTGTAATTCAGTTAGCTACCTCAAAAGCCCATATGTTCTAATTTTATTTATTTATGAAAACTCAGTTTAGGATTGGTATTTTAACTGGAGACCAGATTCCAAGCACCATTCAATACTGAATCACAGCACTGTTTTAAGTAGTGAGAGTTCTTTCAATGATCCTTTCATAGCAAGGCCTCCTTGGAAGACAGCATAGCTATAAAGTGAATTCTCCACTTTGAATCACTATTAAAGCAACATATATACTTGGGTTACAAATATACAAGCATCCACTAGTATATGGTGCTATGGGTATATCTGTAATATTCTCTAACAAGTAATTCATTGTTTTATGAAGTGTAATTTTTTTATTAAAATCTGAAGAAACTGATTTTGATTTAAAGAAATGATTTCCCAATTTACTTCCCTTTTGTTTCACAGTCTTCAAAATTATATACACAAAATGTCAGTAAAGATAAATCATTTAGAATAAAATTTGATGGAATCATGTAATCATTTTGGAACAATTTTCAGAATTACTGTTTTACATCTCCAACCACCATTTACTTTTGTTCAATAGGAAAAGGGGCATGTAGTGGCTATCTACAATATGAATCAAAAAATTATAAGCACTCTATGTGAAGGTAAATTATTCAGCAATATCTGACATAAAAACTCAGTTGTTTTTTCATGAGCCTCTTACATGAGTAGGAGGGGAAACAAAACACAGTTGAACAATAGAATCTTTTGGCACATCTTAACATATATTTAACATATATTTCTGTATTTAGCTGTTTCTTTTTTATAATAACCAAGCACATTAACAGGGAAACAGGATCACTATCCAGCAGACTTAATCCACTGTCGCTGCTTGTCTGCACCTGACATCGCAATGCTCTGTTTATGACATAACACAGCAACAAACTGTGATGCCAGTAAGGCAGCCAAAATTTAGCTAAAGGAGCAGTCATCCTGTTTTCTTGTTTGTGTACATTCTTGTAAACACATATTGAAAACTAGCTAGACAAAAGAGGGAAATGCAAGATAACATGTAATAAAATAATATGTACAGTAATGATGCTGTAGAATTTTATGCGATATACTGTAATTCCAGTAGTACAGACTATGTATGTTAGCTTGCCTAACAGTATGCCTATCTTGCCAAATTTCTAGGCTTCTGTCTGAGGTCTGTCACATTAGCATTTGTACTTCATTCCACTTGTTTTCCCATTTCCTCTAAAGTTCCTCAGCAACAGTACTATGCTATCCTGGTGCCATGAAATTTTTATGATCAGTCAGGGAGCTAGTGATTGTCAAAACCCACTAGACGAACTGGTGTTTTTATGAAAATGTTACCTTCATCAGTACATGTCAGGAGGGCTAGTTAAAGAAAACTTTTATTAGCCCAATGCAAAGCTAATGGGCCAGTGCTAATGTTGATCCTTCTCAGTAGTGAGCATGTTTTTTTCTTTTCCTCACCCCTGTCCCCCCAACCCTATCACATAGGTATTTCCCTGGTATGGCCAGGGTTGTGACTTCTACTATTGTTATTCTTTATACAATTGTTATTTACTGCATGTAACTTTATTCCATAAACCACTGTTATATTGTGTTCTTTTGTTATCTGTATTGCACCTATATGTTACCACTGTTGTATCTCACACTGTAACCAAGTCTACCCTCCCTGTGATGAGGTGCCTTTGTAAATAAGTCCCTGACTCAAAGATTGTAAATCTGACTTTCAAAAATAAATAAATAAATGTACACTGTGTGTCTGTATCCCACACACAGCCATGACACAATTGTAAAATTCAGAGCACATAGGATGGTAAGGTTTGTCTCTGCTAAGCTGCCCTGGTTCTGGATGAACAGTGGTTCAGGATGAATAGTGGCTCATAAAAACAAGTTAACACTTCATATAAGATGGCAAGAAAAATCTAGAAATGTCATTGACTGAGAGACATCACCTGACACTGCATACAATCTCTATAAATGCATGGTCAGGTGCCAAATCTCATTTTCCTTCCTCATTAAAAAAAAATACTTAGAGCCAATTTATAAGAGTAATAAGCACTTCCATGATGTGTGCCATAGGATTTTAATGTATTTCACTGGGATGTTAAGACACTTGGCCTTTGGCTTTATGCCTTACTACATCCCTGAGGCATGTATTAAAATCCTACAATGAACACCCTGTCATGGTCTGTTACTTATGTGACTTATCTGGTTTCTAGAACTTCTGAAATAGTTCTGACTGTTGGAATCCTTTGCATAGTTGACATGGTAGAGCAACTGGGCCTCTTTACATGCAAGATGCAATACTGCAGGACTAAAAAAAACATATTGGTGTACTACAGTCTTTGTATGTGGGAGTTGATGCCTGCAGTGAAATGTGGAATATGTTTGAATAGTCTTTTTAGAATGGAATTGGCTGGTTACCTTAATTTATCCATTTCCAACTGATTAGTTCATAACATGCTCATCAGCCGCATTTGATGAATTAAGGTGTCAAAATAGCATGTATGGATCACATTTCTTCATTGAATACTATACGAGAGTTCCACCACTTGGTTATGACAGTAGTTCTATACCTAAAAAAGTTAGAGATGGAAGTTCCACCCACTAAGCATTTCAAATGACTTCACTGTGAGACTGTGGTGATAGTTATTAATTCAAAAATCAATGAAATTCTTAAAACACCAGTCAATAAATACCAAAACATATACAAGTTCTATATCTAATAACTCCTTATGCCTCAGTACTATAAGCCTGTCTAATGAGGAGTGTTTTAAGCTGGTTTTGGAACATAGGAAGAGTCAGAGAATTACAAACAGGAAAGGACTGAGAATTCCAAAGTTGAGGGCTGTCAAAGGAAAAGCATTGTCCCTCCTGGTTTTCTATTCAGCCCAAGGAACAATCAGCAAATTTAAATTACTAGAATACCAACAGAACCTCTACAAAGAGGGTAGAGGAATCCAGAGCTGCATAATATACCATAGTGTAAGGCAGTTTCATGCAATGCTTTAAAGCATGAGTGGGACATAGTGAATGGTTTAGTTCTTGCTCATGTTGGTAGCAGTAGGTGGGGGAGTGGGCTGAGAAGGATAAAATCCTATATGCAAAATAGGTCATGGGGCAGACCAAAAACTCCAAGCAGACTAGATGGCCTTTGATCTTTATCTGCAGTCATTGTCAATGAGGCACCTGATCATTCTGAAAAAAGGTGTATGTTCATTCTGCCACACAAAGGAAACATGGAGCGAGAGTATATAAACCACCATCTTTGGACAGTATAAGTTACATTTTTTTTTTTAATATATAGGAAATGGAAATGCAAATATGATTAGGCATACTGTCTCTGACTGTAAACTGGCATATACTACTAGGCCACTATATTTCATTTTTTACCTTTCCAATTCACTATATGTAAAATAACAAAAACAAGACTTTTCTCACTCAGAAGTGTACATGTGTAATGTTAAGTCCTGGGTTGGGAATAATTTCTTAGCTGGGTACCAATGTGTAAGCAAATAACCAAAGCAGAGAAATCAATCTGGTGGGGATTTTAGCTTTCCTGCATCACATAATCACTGCTATAAATCCTATGTGATTCATTATAAGCAACCTTAAGTTTTAAAATTGTAGATACACTGCAGAAACCTGCAAATAGATTTTGGCAGTTGTCATGCTGTGGTCAACATGCTGTTGATTTACATTATTGTTATAGCAATATTACATTTGACATTAAGCCAAGAAAAGTCACTAGTGCCAGGAACCTGAATGCACTACCCATGCAAAAACTTACTTCTGACGAGGTCAACATCAGTGCTTTTTCCCCAGCTGGACTGGTTTGATATCTCAGCTTCTGTGCTTGGATTATAATTGGAAGGTTGTGATGTTCTCACCACAGTTTCAGCTTCTTGATCACATTGTTCTGCAATAGAAAATAAAAACATTTCTAAGTTCTGCCTCTTCTCTTTAAAATGTACCATCTTAACAAAGTGCTTAGCAACAGTCCCTAAGCAGGCTGACTCTGATAAGAAATAAGCAACCATAACAGAATTAGCTGACCTGATTTGCTGAATGCATGATCACCTAATGGCAGTCTAGCTCTGTTATCTAGCCACAGGGTCTGCCACAACTGGTAGCACATGCTAGAAATGTCTAAAACATAACATTATTACATCAATTATTTTACAAACAAGTTTCTGGCCAGTATGAATAGCTCACTAAACATTAGTAATGTGAAATTGCCCACTCCTTAAATGTCCCTATAGACTTCTTTCTCAATTATTCAATCATACTCAATCATTCGCCTATCAGGCATCCAACTGGCTCAATTTTCTTGGCAGAGACATAGTGACCGCTCCAACACTCGGCCTATTCAAGTCCAAGCTGCGTCTCTCACTGCTTGTATCCTGTGATTGTCCATCTTAACATTTCCACCGTTCCAGCTGCACTTGCCCCAGCACCCAGCACTTACAATCAGTCTTTGCACCCCTATCACCTTACCTGTCATATTCCCTCGACAAGGCCCCCTGGCTGCACTGTCTCTTGCCCTTGCCCACCTCCCCCCCATATCTCCACTCCTGCACCTGCCCCCAACCACTTCCCATACTCCCCCTTACCTCCTGCACCTCCTATCCCCGCTCGATCTCCTACCCTCACTTCCCCAACCCACCCCCTTCCCTTGTCTTGCTCATAGCTCATGTCTTTGTACAGTTATTACATCTCTGTAAGTCAATGACTAAATATCTGTAACTAAAAATGATGACTGTTGCACACACTGACATGGAACCTTTGTAAAAGATCTTCGGCTCAAAGGTATTTTAATCCTAGATGAAATAAATAAATACATATATAAAAATTAAATAAAAAAAATTACCAAGGAGATTCAAATTAACAAAATAATCAAATTAACTAGAAAAGGGTGTGCTTTTCATTCAGTGAAACCGTCATTATTAACTTCTGACCATGAAGTTGTATATTCAGAAAAATGGTAAAAAAAAATTTTAATAAATCACAAACCACTTTTGTTTAAAAATATTGATATTTGGAGGTATATTTAAAATGATATGTCAGTAATATATTATATAACATGTCTACCAGCTTAGTAAAAAAAAATACATTTGTAACCTTACTCGGCCAAGTGGAGGAATAGTTGTGCTTCCATCACCCACACCAGCGACCCTGGTTGGCAAATGGACAGGGTCACTCAGTAGGCAGGCATGGTAAGGTAGGATCAAGCACATGATGGCAGCTCTCCTTCCTTGGTGAGTGGGGACACCAGTTCTGGTTGCACAGACTGCTGCCTGCCAGAGGCTAGGCAGCTCTGCAATTGGAGTGCATGCAGTGAGGTCAGAGCTGGAGCATGCATCCCAATGCTCCAGCTCAGGGGAAAAAACAAAGGGGAAATGCTAGGATGCTATATTCAGGCATCCCCACACAGTCTCTCACATGGCTGATATAGCTAGCCACCCATCAAATAGGGTCTTGGGTAGTTGGTGGATAACCAGAAATTCTGTGAGTCAGTGACAGGGCTTGGGGGAGCCATCAAGCAGATCCAGGCAGAAGGATAAAATGTGATTAAAAGAAAAGTTTCTAACCCTAGCAGTTCAAATGTTTGACCTTTTAAAAGAAATTCTATCTAGAAAGATTTAACTTTGGAACCCTAAGGGTTTGGAACTTAAGTTTTTAAAATGAAAGATTGACAGCAGATCAATAGATATATATTATATATATATATATATATATATATATATATATATATATATATATATATATATATATATATATATATATATATATATATATATATATATGTGTGTGTGTTATATATATTCTTTGCACAAATATGGTTAATGCACCAGTTAGGGTTGAGATTAAACCCACAAAAATAGGGAAATGCGGTGTTAGGGTTTCCAACCCTATCTCCCCATCCCCAACCCCCAAACCAGCAAAATGAAAAAAAAAACTCAATACTAATGCTCCCCCGATTGTGATATGGTCTTCAAATGTAGAGAACTGTGTCTCCCCATAGATTGCCAACAATCTGTAGGCCCTGACTGAAGAAAACATACCACATGTCACCTTATTTGGTTGTGGAATGGGGTGAGCTTTAGGGTTTAGAATCCCAAGGAAGACCCCACCCCTGATTCACCAACAGACAGGACAGCAAAAACCTTAATGTTTTTTTTTTTTCCTTTTGCAGCTCGGGTGGTGGGGTTGGGGAGTTGGGGTTTGAAACCCTAACACCACATTTTCCTACTTTTATCACTTTAATCTGAACCCAAACTGGTACATTAACACAGTTTTTTGCAAAGAATTTTCTTACTTATTGAGATACTAGAATAGTATCTTCATTCACGCAGGTTCCAAAGGGAGCTGTGTGAACACATCCATCCATCTGGCTATGGAAGTGCAGGGCCCTCTGAGATCTGAGCTTCCATCCATCCACAGATGCAGACATCCATCTGGCTGTGGAAGTGCAGGGCCCTCTGTGACTTGTGTTTCCATGTCTCCAGGCAAGCAATTTATGTGCTTGGTTGTAATTGTTTTTGTGGGCTCACTTCAAAGAAAAAAATATAAGTGTTCCTCTTAACTGGCACTGGTGAGTGTATATGTGTTTTTTTTTACCCGTAAGTCAATAAATGTTTATTAGTTTGCTATGCAATTTGCTAGAGTTGTTGTAGAAGACAGGATGCATCTTTGGTGAATTGTTGATGATGATCTGACTTTCTTTGTGGATTTGGAACCATGAAGAAGACTGGAGTTAATTTTGAGCTGTAGTGCATACCCCATGAATGATTTTTTGGGGGGAAATGTGTTAGTGCTGTAGTACTCATTGACACCCCACCACAATTATGGATGGACTGATAGCTTGTTAAAGGTGCACTGTTATCCTATGGGAATTTTTATTTTTCCATTGTTTTGTTGTTTTTCTGTGACCCCTAATTTTTTTTGGGGGGTACATGTTAGTGTTGTAGTATGCATTCAGATCTTTATAGATTGGCCCTTAATTCCACAGAATGATGGAGTTATGACTTATTAAAGTTGCAATGCTGTCCTTTTGGAATTTTATTTTGTTTTTATATGATTCCTAAATTTGTTGGGGAGTAATATGTGTTACTTTTGTAGTACTCATTAAGACCTTTTTTAATGTACAGTAGACTGTCCCTTAACTCCAAAGATTTACAGAGTTATAGTTTGTTAAAGTTGCAATGTTATCCTATGGGAATTGTAATTTTTAAATATTTATGTTTCTTAAAAGGCCTCTGAATTCTTTTGTAGGGTATTATGTGTTAGTGTTGCAGTACTCATTAAGACCCTTCTTTTGAGTTATAGAACTGAAAATATTGATGGAGTTATTGCTTGTTAAAATAGAAATGTGGAAAAAAACACTAAGTCCAAATTGTTTTTTCATGTGAAGGAATCCTTTAGTGAGATTGTGTCATTCTCACGTAACAGGATACATACAAAAAAAAAAGAATGAGAAAAAAGTTCAAATTCTTTTATTGTATGAATGAATCATTTTTTTGTGAGAATGTACTATTGTCAAGAAACAAGATTCCTTCATACAAAAAATAAATGTAAAAAAAAAGTCCACATTTTTTTTTCTTATGAAGGTAATCGTGTTTCATGAGGCCCCTTCCTGTCTCATATGGTCATATGAAAAAAGAAAATCATCTCATAAATGTTTTTTTTTAATATGTTAAAAACACATTTTTGGATCATTTATTCAAAAGCTAACTGCAGAATCCACCTAATGGGGTCCTGATTAGCAAGACACATGTGTTGGTATTTTTACATGATATGATTTTTTGGGTTTTCAAAAAAAAAAAAAGCAGAAACAAGATAGTCACCATATGAAAAATATTATCTAAAAAAAAAAGGATTACTCCCATATGAAACAGAATCCTTTTTTGTATGGATAAATTCCTTTTTCATATGAAACAGCTATGCAAAAGAGCATACTGAGCATGCTCAGAGCCAAATTTTCAAATCTTTGTAACTCTGGAACAGATTAATATTTTTTTTCACCAAAGCAATGAAAGGCACAAATCTTGGTCAAGCCTTTTCTACCCTAAAAATTTCAGACCAACATGTCAAACTGTCTGGACACTAGGTGATGACAAAAAAAAAATAAACAACCTCCACTCCAGATTTTTGCATTTTTTTTTGTTATCTGTATCTCAGAATTTGCACATCCAACCAGAAAGAAACTTGACACATCAAGAAACCTTGCCCCAAGTCTATGCAGGCAAAATGTCATGCAAATTTATTGAACAGGGATAAAGCTTTCCAAGTGCAAAATTACAGTGTTTAACATTAAACAGCCTATTCAACTCTAACTACTGTGACACTACAATATTGTATTATGTAATACTGTTTCAATCCATTTTTAAATGTATTATCAATATATGTTTGGTTACGACACTCAAAAAACATGAAACACATATTCTTTTTTTAGGAACTGATTGTATTGACATGATTTTTATGTGGGTCTATAAGAAAGCAAGACATTAATCAAATCAGAATTTTTTAAAAACTTTTTTCTGAGTTTTGATAATACTACACCTTATTTTGTTATTTGTAATTTTACCAGGAAAGGCACACTAAGCTGTGGCAGCTTGTTTCCAGGTATGCCCTGCAGGGTGGGTTGCATAGACTTGTTTGTATTGATGGGAGAATGTTGCCACTCACACTGGGAAACCACCCAACCCTTCCAGTAGGGGGATATGATGATGGAGAGCAATTCCCAAGATGGCTGCTCCCACAAGTGGAGGAGCGGGAGCATACAGCTCCTTCCTGCATGAGGACACCAGAAGTGTCTGTTTTGTGATTCTTTTGGAGGTACCAGAGTGCCCGGTACATGTGGTTCCTGTAGAAGATATTCAAACTGATGTGAGTGCTTTTGTGCTTTACAGAACCCAAACTGATGGATGTTTCTGTCCCTACCTTGAGGTTACCTGGTGTGGTGCAGTTGACTTCAGGTGGGCTCGATGTCCAGTCCCAGTTGACAGTGAGACACACTTGATGAGTTGTACTCCTGAGGTTTTTGGCTGCCAAAGATGCAGCAATACTGCAGGCTCCAAGTATTCCTGAGGTTACTATGCAGTTGGCTGGCACTGCCCCGAACCCAGACTTAATGGATTTTTCTCCAGCAGCTTCTGCTGTACCACTTCTGTTAGTTCCCTGTATGAAGGGCACTCCTAGAACTCCTGACCATAGGATTTCCATGTCAGCTAATGCTAAGGGAGCTCCTTGGTCACCAGAAGCAGCCCTGCTGTGGCAAGTTGGTATTGTTCACCCAACGGAGTGTGGTGGAAGTCTGAAACAGCTCCAACTGCAAAGAAAATTATGCTGGCTACAGGCTACACTAAGAGGCTGTCTGGCTCCATTTCTACCAAATCTAATCTTTTCCATTCTAATGGGGCTGCCAACTGACTGGGTGAATCAGCCTCAGCTACATGTACTGGTGCTATGGCAACAACCATAGAATTGGTACCAAAGAATGGTAACCATGGCAGTGTCTGTTCCAGGGGGCTAGCAACAGCCTTAGGTACAGTTTTCAATAGTACTGAATTCAGTACAGCTATCACAAAATTTTGAAGTTCCCCTTGTCCATGCTGCATGCCCAGCAGAACTTTGTTGCTCTTTCTGAATCTGTGCTTATTATTTGTATGCCACAGGCTAGTCCTTCTCTGTCACAGGCTTCTGTTGCAGCACCTCCTGTTGTCTTGGTGAGTTCAGCCCCAGGGGCACAAGACACTAATGTTAAATGGGAGACTTTCAAGGAGATGCCTATTGCCACAGAACTGTTGAGGATTCTATGTCATAACAGTGAAACTGAAATGGCAACTTACCCTACAGCGAGTGCACATCACTGAAAACCACAAAAGGTGATGTGCTCTACTACCACCACCAGGGAAAGAACAGAGAGTGGCTGCTAAGTTGATGCACAGCTGCATATGTACAAGTTTTTTATGCGAGGGGATATACCCCCCTTTGTAGGCGGGGTGCTGCCAATGCACCTCCCAACATTAATATAACCAACTCAGGGAAGGGGGCGCATTTCAAGGAGGGGAGATACTCGAGGGGGATGTAACTTGGAAAGGGGGACAAATGACAGGAGGGGGGAACAGTGGCAGGGGGCAACAAAGTCGAGGAGGTCATGACATGAAACAAAAAAAAAACTAAAATGTAAACATCCCACCCAAACAAAATGTACAGTATTGCCCGATACCAGTTCCAAACCCGAGTCTACCAGCACCAGTGGTGGTAGCTCTAGCCACCACACCACAGGAGTGTCTCAGAACTGGCCTGCCCAACAATGCCCCATAACCCTACAAACTTGACTTTCCTTCCCCATACACCATTCCCTATTCGCTGTCTTTTGCTATTCCCCTACCCCCTCGCCATTCAGTATCAGTCGCTCCTCTCACAGGCACTTAAACTGAGTCACTCAAAACTGAGTCGCTCAATTTGAGTTGCCCACATTACGGGATACCCTTTTGGCCGGCTGCGTTGAAGGCAAACTCTTTCTGCTACTTCTGAGTCTGCAGTTCATATGGACCACATGGACACTGTCATTGATGTTAGCATTATTGCTGAACAGCATCGGGCATGGGCAGATGATATGGAGGCATGGATGCAGGTCCTTCTACATAGCTTACCCCTCTGGTGGTGGAGGGAAATTCCTGTCATTATGCAGGTACCCCCCTACCCCCACCTCAGACTCTTTTTGTGATGGTCCTGCACTAACTGTTCCTAAACATCCAGACAGAACTATTACTAGCAGAGCTTTCAGGACATTGGACTTGTTCACCAACTTGGGTGCTCCTGCCAAACGGAGAAATGGAGTCCACATAAAATATATGAGGGGATTGGAAGAACCACCTGACCAGGTACACATTGCTAAATGCTTGCTTAAAAACTCTTACCAATTTTTGGCCACAAATATTTTGTCCTTATTCACATCTCAGAGATCAGAGATTTTGGAAGAAATTTCAACAAATGAAGAACTCACCATTATGGTCCCATCTTTGGCAATCCTACTAACAAAACCTACAGTAAAGAATATTATCATACTGTTCTGGAATGAAGGGGTACATATCTCTGATATCTTGTTCTGGGTGAAGCAAAGGGCCAACATAATTGACAGGACTGTGCCCATCTTGGATATGGAAAATATTTGGAATGGGGGTTGGAAGATCAGAATTCAGCTTCAGACCTTTTACTATGGTATGACTCATCTCCCCAGCAGTTTCTATACTGGTCAGGACCATGGTTTTTGTTTTGGTTCTGGGCAACCCAAACTGTGTCATAGGTGTGGGTCTTTGTCAAATCTAAGAAATGTATGTGATGCATTAGTCTGTAATTTATGTCTCCAATTTGGACATTCCAGAATGTTTTGCTTGAATCCAGTCAAATGTAACTTATGAAAGTACATTAGTCATTTATATTTGAAGTGCCTGTGGGCTGTTCACAATAAAGGGTCCCTTTATAACCAGGGAGACATTGTCCATGTTGCTCAGAATAAATGAAACCAGAGACAACATACTCATGTCTCTGTTGAGTTTGGTGCTCCAATTGTTCTGCACAGCAGTCTGAAGTCCCTGTTCCTGATGATTCAGCCCCGGGTCCTTCGGGGCAAGAAGGAGAGGTTACCACCACCTGGGAAGATGTTTCTTTGGATATGGAGAACCCCTTACCAAACACTGCTGTCGCCCAACCTATGTCTGCATCTAATCTACCTGTCTTGATGCCTCCACCCAAACCCCCCTCCAGATGTTTTTCGGGTGGTAAGGGGAAGAGAAGATCCACCAGAACTCACCCTAAGCCAAAGATAGCAGAGAAGGATTCCATGGAGACCAGGAACACATTAGCAGTTTAGCAAAACCAATCAGCAGAAAAGAATGGGGATTGGAAGCCTCATCATTGGCCTCTTCCCAAAGGGATGTATTGGATGTGGAGGGAGATCAATTGATGGTTGTATTCAAGAAGAAAAGGACTATAAAGAAAATGACTGTTTGAATATCCAATAAAATTGCTTTTCTCTTGAGATATATTTTTTTAATCCACATTTTATCACCATCCCATGCCGACTGACCCACTTCCACTGGACCCCCCAACCCTGTCACCGTGATGTCCACGGGAACTCACCTCGATGGCACAGAACAGCCCAGCTAGCTGGGTGTGGAGCCTGCAGGGATTGGCTTCATCCTGCCACTCAGCACCATTTTATTTCAGTTTTCGCCCACCCCTTGCCATGGCCACATGTACACATGTGGAGGCATGCACATGCCGTGGATCCATTGGCCCACCCTATTCATGCTGCCCACCTGCCTGCACTACCCTCAAGCCTCCAAATGGGGGTGGCTGTACTGTGGGCGGTGACAAGATCCCTCCCTGGGAGAGGAGAGCTGCCTTTCAGCTGCTTAATCCTGCTCCCTCCCTCTAGCCAACCCTCAATGACCAAGGCTCATTCCTGAACCCGTGTCATCGGCATAGGATGAGGTGTGGTATCCAGCACCTCAACCCTCAGTGCCACCAGGCTAGCTTTTCTTGTGACATTTATCTCCTCCCAGATTGATTTTATTTGTGTTTCTTGGCATACATGGGGGGGCAGTATGGTAGCTGTTGCTACCTCAGATCATTTTGAGGGGTGGACCACAGCTGGGGGTCTGCAACAGGGTGTTACTGGCAAAAGTATTAGAGGATAAATAATTTAGTCCTAAATGACACTGTGGTCCATTCTCAGGGGGAGGAACTGCTTCAGGCGAGGGCATCCATGGCTGTCAGTTATGACTCCCTGACAGACTGGTGGGTGGACACAATGTTGGATATCAGAAGTTTTTTCCAGAAGTTAGGAAAGTGTAAAGAGAACAAGGATTATTTTAGTTTCCTTTTGTTGTGGGCAGATTTGTTTTGCCTCATTTCCCATGAAAATACAGAAGGGGTATCCTACGATGGCCAGAACACTTGTATAAAAAAGTAAATGAGAGATTTTTTTGTGTGACAGGGCCAGATCTTTCTTGGTCATGCCTATTTCCTCCACTGAGGTTTTGATGACTATGAAGTCCTTACGGCCTAGTTTTGGCATACTTCAGCAACTACCTAGAGGGCACCAGAGTTTGGTCAAATGTATTTTCAAATGCTGGTCCTGGGTGAAGAGACTCACCTATGGGACAAATGGAACTGCAGCACAGTAACTTTAATCTGTGCATGTATTTAATGGTAGATTTGGCAGGCAAAGTGTCAGTTTGTCTTCCAGAAAAAAATATTGTCTTACCTTGTCTTATTCAATATGTGGAAAAAGATCTTATGTCCATGAGAGAGCAAGAATACAGTTTATTACTTAGAGATGTGTCTGTACAGCTGTGGCATGATGTTGACTGGCTGTTATGGCAAGTGATATAGGAGACATTTCAAAAAGTGGTGTGACTATGCTTTTCTTTACTTACTTTCCATCATTTTTCTCCTTTAGGTTCTTATTTATTTATGACACAGAAAACATTCTAAATGTACTATGCTGACATAATTCCTTAGAGTAAGTTTCTCCTTCTTCTGTGCTTATGTTTTGTCACTGATAAATGCTTTTTGTATTGTGTTTTATTGTCCTGATCTTCTTGTTGCTTATTTTAAATAAAAAACTCCCCCTGCTCTTCATTGATAATTGCCATGGGATGTTTTACTTCCACCTGGACAGTGGGCAGAGATGGGCAGAACGGACTGCTTTAACATCTCGTACACAAAAGATGGGTTCATTAGAAAGGTGTAGTTAGCAGCTTTCTTTGTATTCATCTTTTGCTGTTAATTGCATTGCACTTAATTGCATTGCAAACATTCCATGCTGCCTTCCAGTAACTACTAATCTTCCTTGCTTTGAATGATAATAAATGGAATGGAGATCAACAAGCTGTGAATGAGTTTGTTACATCCAGAAGACCTGGGTTTGAGTCCCAGAACCCTCATTTGCATACTGTGAGACCCTTGACCTTTCTGTGCTCTGGGATGTACCTAGAAATGAGCTTCAGTTTAGTGTGCTGTCCTGGCCAAAAATTGTAAAATAAAAGCCAAATAAATGATGAGAGATTTGCAAAACTACAATTCTGTGTGCATTAAAGTGTCAGACCAATGAGCTACTTCAGCATTTCTCATTGAGTTGCATTAGTTTTTCTGAATCCAGTGCAATGCCTTGCAAGAATGGTTGCCCAATTTGCAACTCAGTTTTACACTGCATGGTGACAGAACTGCAGGTGTATTCCAGCTGAGTTGCAAAATGTTTTACTCTTGAGTTGGTTGAGTGCTTAAAAACAACACAGTGTGAATTGCCAGTGCATTGATAACATAAAAACTGTGACAGAACTAATCCAGTGGTGTGACACTTTAATGTGAACAGTTCTGCAAAATTGTTCAATTTATAGAATAGGATTTTGAGTGTGGGACATTATTATGGTTTTCATAATTTTTAAATGGTCTGGCAGAGTGGACCATTCAGAGATCTTCATGTCAGTGAGGAATAACAATCTAAGGAGACATTTAGTGAAGTTGTAGGGGGCTAAGAGAAAATTAGGAAGTACTGTTCCACACAGAGAGTGGTGAATGGTTGGAAAAAGCTGTCCAAGATGAGGTTGGGGTAGGTGCAGTTGCAGTGCAGTTAAACTGATTTGTCAGTTTCATGCAAAGAAAATTTCTGTTGGCATCAGCAGGACCAAAATCTCACAACATACTGAAACAAATCTGAATTTCAGGCCATATTATTGTTTATTACAGTAATATAGTACCTCACCCTTAGCAGGTTATTAAGTCAGTCCATGCAATCACCCTGTGATAGGATGGACACATAGAAACATAGAATATGACTGCAGATAAGGACCGCTTGGCCAACCCAGTCTGCCCATTTCCTCACCTAATGGATAAACTGCAGATCCTAGTTAACCAACTGCCTACTTCCTCCTACCTCCACTAGAATTGCTTTACCTCTGTCCCATGCATTCTTGAATTTCCTCACTATTTTTGACTCCACAACCTCCTCTGTTCCATGCATCCACAAGCCTCTCCATGAAAAAATACTTCCTCATATTACCCCTGAGCCATCCCTCTTCTATCTTCAAATTGTGCCCTCTTGTTCTTGCACATCTCTTTTTCTGAAAGATGCTACCCTCTTGGACTCTGTTGATTCCCTTGAGGTACTTGAAAGTTTCTATCATGTCCCCTCTCTCCCTCCTTTCCTCGAGGGTATACATATTAAGCTCCTTTAGTCTCTCTTCGTACGGCTTCTGATGCAGACGCTGCACCATTTTAGTTGCCCTCATCTGAAACAGGAAGCACTGTTTCTGAATTGAGGGTTCAGAATCAAGAACTCCTCTGACTGGAGGTACCATACTGACTCATATTTATAATTAATTTTGGCCCCAATAAACAGTTGTGATTGTACTGGTTAACTGACATTTTTTTATTTGAATCTTCACACAGGATTGTTACTATTTCAATACCGGAAGGGATATACAGAATGTTTGGGGTTCTGGCTTAGATTTTATGAACTACATTGGCCATTAAAAGTAGAATTTGGATCCACTCTATACAATATATCACATAAATTTATTTTGTAAATTAATTCTAGGAATATGCTTACTCCACTGAAATAAACAGTACTAACTGTTTTAATATATTCTTTGAGATAACATAGTTGCAATGTATATACTGTAGAAGTAAAATGTATTCGTCATGAAATGCCTATATAAGAATTTGGCCAGAAATAGTGCATACATTGAATAGAAAACCTAGTTAATTGAGAGAGTCTACTGGTGTGTACTTCATTCAGAAAAGGTTATTTCGTAGGGACAGGGTGATTGGGAAAGGAAGGGGTGTGGCACTATATGGGAAGGAAAGACTGAAATGTGCAAGGGAGGAAGGGGAGGAGGGGTAGTACAGAGACACTTTGGATGCAAATCCAGGATTCCAAGAGTAGGATTCTCAGAATGGAGTGGTGTACAGGCCACCATCTCAGACGGAGGAGTTAGACAGGGAACTAGCGGGACAGATCAGAAGGACCTGCGAGAAGGGTAGTGTGGTGATTGTGGGGGGCTTCAACATGCCAGGAATGGACTGGAGTACCCCAACAACCAGGAACAGAAGGGAGCAGGTACTGCTGGATGCCTTCCAGGACAGCTTCCTGCTGCAATGGTCAGTGAACCAACCAGGTTAGGGAATACCCTTGACCTTGTGCTGGCAAATGGGGACTTTGTGAGTGAACTTACAGTGGAGGAACCGCTGTCAGGGAGTGACCACCACTCAGTATGGCTCACATTGGATATGGGCAAGGAAGGAATGGAATCTGGCACAACAGTGCTGGACTTCAGGAGGGCTGACTTTGGGAGGATGGGGAAGTGGTAAAAGGGTACATGGCCAGAATTCAAGTCTAGTACGGACACTAACCAGAGGTAGGAGCTTATAAAGCTGGGGCTAGTGGAGGCAACCAAAACCTGCTGCAAGGCCCAGAGCAAAAAGGCTAGGGCTAAGAAACCAAGCTGGTTGAGCAAGGAGGTCATGGAAAAGGTAAGGAGGAAAAGAGCTGCCTTTAGGAGATACAAGAAAACAGGTAGGGGGGAGGACAGGGAGAAGTACTTGATGGAATCGAAGGAGGTGACAAGGGCAGTAAGGGGAGCCAAGGCATCTGCAGAACTCAGGCTGGCACAAGGCATTAAGAAGGGGGAGAAGGACTTCTTTAGGTACATCAGGGAGAAAAGGAGCTGTAGGGACCACATAGTAAGGATTAGGAAGGAGGGGGGTTGGGTGGAAGCAGGATGCGATAAGGCAGAAGCACTAAATGATTACTTCTGCTCGGTATTTACTAAGGAGAAGATGGGGTGACACCCAAGGGGGGAGGAATGGCAGAAACAGGGGGAAGGGGGTAACAGATGGGGAAATCATGGCGGACAGAGTTCTGGAGGTTTGAAGGCACTGAGGGTGGACAAGGCACCAGGCCCAGATGGCATCCACCCCAGGGTACTGAAGGAGCTGGCAGAGGTCCTTGCAGGACCTTTGGCAGACCTATTTAATGCCTCATTACATTCGGGGTGTGTACCTCAGGACTGGAGGATGGCTCATGTGGTGCACCTCCACAAGAGTAGCCCCAAGGATGAACCTGGAAACTACAGACCAGTGAGCCTCACATCCATCATGGATAAGCTAATGGAGACTGTCCTGAAGGAGAGGCTGGTGGCCCTCCTAGAGGCCAAAGGACTACAGAACAGCAGACAGCATGGCTTCACACATGGCAGATCCTGCTAAACCAACCTGGTGGAATTCTATGACTGGGTAACTAGGCAACTGGACAGGGGCCATGCAGTGGTTGTCCTGTATCTGGACTTAAGTAAGTCATTCTACTCAGTGCTGCATGGAAGGCTGGGAAGTAAGTTTGAAGGCACAGGGGCAGGTGCAAAGCTGGTGAGATGGGTAGGGAACTGGCTTGAGGGAAGGCAACAGAGGGTTATGGTGGGTGGGGAGCTCTCACACCCAAGGGTAGTGATGAGCGGTGTTCCACATGGCTCAGTGTTGGGACCAGTGTTGTTTGGGATATTCATTGCAGACATATCATTGGACATCAAGAGCAAGATCAGTCTGTTTGCTGATGATACCAAGGTAGGAGCGGTGGTGGATGACCTAGGGGGATGGCAGGGGTTGCAGGATGATCTGGCAAAGCTTGAAACCTGGTCAGACACCTGGCAACTGGGGTTTAATACCAAAAAGTGCAAGGTGCTACATTTTGGGATGAAGAACCCAAGGAGGAGTTACCAGCTGGGGGGAGTGTAGCTAGCCCAGACAGAGGAGGAGAAGGATTGGGGGGTGCTCATTACAAGGTCAATGAACAACTCAGCACAGTGAGAGAAGGCAGCTGCAAAGGCCAACAAAATGCTGGGTTCTATTGCATGCGGCATATCCTCGGAGGAGGAGGAGGTGATTCTGCCACTGTATAGGTCATTAGTTAGGATCAAGACCCTGAGCACTGCATGTGCACTGGTGCTCATATCTGAAGAGGGACATTAAGTTACTGGAGGGGTTGCAGTGCAGGGTGACAAAGATGATCAAGGGGCTGGGGCACTTATCACATGACAGGAGGCTGAGGGAGTTGAACATGTACTCGCTGGAGGAGAGGAGGGACTAGGGGACATGATTGAAACCTTTAAGTACATGGAAGGAATAAACAAGACAGGTACAGAGGGGCTGTTCAAAGTAAGGGGAGGGATACCAGGGGCCATGATATAAGAATGGAGGGAGGAAAGTTCAGCAGAAAGATGAGGAGACACTTTTTTACAGAAAGGATGGTGGCTGGGTGGAATGCATTACCTGCAGAAGTGGTATCCAATAGAACAGTGGACTGCTTCAAAAGGGGATGGGACAGGACAAGGGGGAGGATCAATGAAGGGGAAGGGTGGAAGGGAGGGGCAGCTTCAGAATAAGGGGTGCTAGCTGCACATTCTAGTAGACCTCTAGGCCTTTATCTGCTGGCAAATTTTGTATGTTCGTAAAATTTAATTAACTAGAGGGTGGCCATACAGTACTCCTTTCCAGCGTGGGACAAGAAAGGATTCAAGTTTCCTGGGATTATTTTTGATTGGAAAAACTGGGTATGATCCATGGGAGTATAAAAGGTATTCTACAAAATTAATAGTTTTTTTTCACATCTGTTTCTTCCCCCAAGTCCCGGTCGGTAACCATCCTCAGCCACTCATCCAGCCCTGCACCCTGACATCAAGCAGCATCCCCTCTTCCCCCATGAGTTCCCTCCATGGCAGTGCAGTGAGGATCCCCCCCCAGTTCAACCCACCTTGACCAGGATCCAGTTCAGGGAACACCAGTCAGAGCCAGGGCCTGCAGCGGGTGTCTGCCTTATCCTGGATGACCAGGGACCATTTTCATGTTTTTCCCCTCTTACATGAGTGGGGCATGCCATGATGCCAGCAAAGGGAGTGCACACACATCTGCACACACTCCTCCAGGCATCTGCCCCATCTCAACCCCTCTTCTGCAGCATCAGTGCACTGCCCCCCCAGCCTCCGCTAGGGGCCAGTAATGTGCCGACCACTGGAGTCCCCCTTCCCCAGAGAGGGAGAGCAGTCCCTTGGACACTTGATGCCTCTCCTCCCCTGTCAACCCCTGGTGGCCTGTGCTTTTTCCTGAACATGGTTCACTAGCATAGCATAAGGTAAGGCATCCAGCACCTCCGCCCTCAATGCTACCAAGCTGGCATCCACAAAATTAATAGTAGTAGTAGATCTGGAGATTTCTCTGGGAATCAGGTGGGACAGCTGTGTTAAGGGAGATCCCCAGCTGTGATCACATGGCCAGACGTGACCTACTTGTCCTTGGAGCAATGCAGGGTCTCCAGGCCCATGCAGTCCACTGGTCCCTCTGCCTAGCACTGGTGCAAGGTAACCATACTCCCCAAAAGTGAGATGCCATCAATTCTGGAACCCTATTATGATCCTGATTGGGATGTTAGAGGGGTTTTGGTGTACCCACCTTCTGGAAGGAAAGAGAAGAGCTCCCTTGAAACCAAATGACTGCAAATGTGAGCAGAAGAGAAAAGTATAGCAAGCATGGATGAGTTCAAGCCCACCAAGCAGCTGAGTTCTACAAGAGAGGCTCAGGCTGGGTCTAGGTTGGGACCTCTTGTGGAAGGAGATGTCTTTAAGGTAAAGTTCCATTTGTGTTGGTGGAAAAGATTAGTAAGCTCCCCAGAGGGAGAAAGCATTTGGGTCCAGTCTCATTCCTCAGTCAGCAATCAAATTAAAATGCTTGCCCTAGGGTAGAAAATAGAATATGACCTGACTACAGTATGTAAACATGCAAGGGTGTTTAATGTTGAGAATAAACAAGACATTGCATGAACTGTTTTTTTTTGTGCAGGAGTGAACTGTTTTTACAGGAAGACGTGCTGGAGTTGAACTGGAGTGACCCATTTTACAAGGGAGATTAGATGTACTGTTTTACAATTATAGCTACAAGCCCAAAGAACAGTGTTGCAGTAACTTGCGATATAGTACCTGCGTTATGATGCTGCATACCAAGTTATCTCTTCCTTACTTTTCATTAGACAGCAGGGTTTTCAATAACTGATTAGCAGTTTTTTTCTTGGGATGATACTAACTGTACAGAAAGTATTTATACAGATTTTTTAGAAGCACTGTGTTTGTTAAACACAGTGAGGCAAGAGCTATTAATTTTCACAAAGTTTTAGCACTTTTATGAGCAAAATGCTGATCAATTTTTTAGAGTTAAATAAAACCCTGGACAGTCTTAAACATGAAGGACGACAACCATGGCCAGTTATCCTTATTTTTGAGAAGTTCCCTGTGCACTAAATTACTGTTAGTAAGTTACTAGGTAGTGCCAACTGGAATGAACATGTTTCTTTTGATCTGCCCGTTATGTTTTAAGAACTGATTTTTAGCAACAATGACACTGATCTGAACAAAAAAATGGCCAACGAACTTGAGCAGGTACAAAAATGAAGGGTGTGAAATTATTATATTTCCAAGTAATTTTAACTTTAATGTGTTCTGTTTTTTTTTCTTTCACTTTCTCTGGTTATTGGTCTGCTAGCTATTTAAAAAATGCAAAACTGAAGAAGTTATTTCATTATATCAAAAGCCTCTGACCACCCCCAACTGACATCACAATTACTGTGCGTGGCATTACAGTCTATTCTGAGGGTAATCACTATGATGTCATAAACAAAGGCTTGATGAGATAAGTTGGGGTAGCAAAATGATTTTTAACGCTATCACTTTGAATAGGCTACAATATGTGTTTGGTTCAGTTCCAATTTATTGATTGACTTACTAAGCATTACAATTTATAAACAATAAATACAGAATAAAAAAACATCGAATACCACATACATTAATAGAACATACACAAACTACAACCTCTAAAGTGCACAGGATCGGCCAATATAGAAAACAGTACAAAGTAGATGAATAGTAAAATTACATTAGCTTCTAGTTTTTGTACAACAGATTCTGCAGCAACACCTGAAGACAAGAGATACATCTGTAATTGTGACTGGCTCCTGAGTGCTTACTAAATCATAACTTGTTCTTCTGATGCAATATCGGAATAGCACAAAACATTGCACAAGTATTTTACTCCTGGTACATCATACCATTTACAAAAGAACATGTTTAACATCTTGTAGTTGGCTATGCCCGATGTCACAGACTAGAGGCCTGTCTTTGTTTACTTTACTATATAGCTCATTTCTACAGTGTTAGAGGAAAAAAGCCAAATCTTTATGTGGTAAAAACGTATGTTAACTTAGGATCTTTGATGGAAGATAAATATGAGTCATACCTATGCACACCTAGTTATTTCAGGCAGCAGGAAGGAGGTAGTGTAGCCACTGCATCGCTCACTGGTGAGACCCCACCTGGAGTATTGTGTCACATTTTGGAAACAACACTTCAAAAGGACATAGACAGGGTGAAGGCAGTTGAGAGAAGGGCAACTAAATTGGTGCAGGGGTTGCATGAGAAGCCCTAAGAGGAAAGACTGTGGGATCCAACATGTACACCCTGGAAGAGAGGAGAGACAGAGGTAATATGATAGAGACCTACAAGCATCTCACAGGGTGAACAGGATGCAGCGGGAGTCTCTTTTAAATGAAAAGGCACACCAGGATCAGGAGGATTCGATGAAGTCAGGTGGGGGGGCTCAAGAGGGATGTGAGGAAATATTTTTTCATTGAAATGGTAGTAGACTCCTGAAACTGACCACCAGTGGATGTGGTAGAGCCTAAAACAGTAGAGGACTTCAAGCATGCATGAGACAGACATATGTGCTTTTCTGAAAAGAGGCAGGGAGGTGAAAGGGTGGCAGACAGAGGTGTGCAAAGTTACAAAGCTTTGCTTTGCAGAGAAATTCAAGAGTCCACCTCAATTTGCTAATTTACTCTGTAATGCAAAGTTCTAATCTGCATCACAGTGAAAACTTTTTGAATGGTGGATCTGATAACATATCCTGTAACTTGGGGTCAACAGGCACAGTTTGCAATGTACCATGGGATTGGAGTTCACATGGTACTACAATGAGCTGTATTGTCTTGCATTGGCTGAATTCAATGCAGTCTTATGAAGAGAGAGTTGGTGTTAAATCTGCTCTGACTATCTATGCCCAGCAGCCTTTCAAAAGCACTGTAAATATGTAGTCTTTTGAACAAAATGACTCCTAAAAGTGTCTAGAGTACCTTGTGCCTCTAGATTAGCAATTCTTTTTTGGTATTTTTTCTGATTTATTTTCTTTAAAGTAGTTTCATTTTGTGTTGCAAAGCAGTGCTGTGGGGGAGGTGTTAGCTGGCTAACACAAGCAAGGCAGTCCTGACTGTAAATACTAGTGCTGTTTTCATCAGTGTTTCTTCTTAATTATTATTTGGGTTTCCTGTGATTTGTAATCTTATTTCACCAGTACAGTTTGGTGTGTTTTACTGAATTATTTTTGTCAGTCTGATTTTACTACATTGATTATAGTTATTCAATTTAGTTATTGAAGTTACAGTTTTACTGTAACAGTGACAGTGACTTCTTTATAATTACCTCACGGTTTGTGTGTCTCCTTATTGCCTGTTATGTATTGTTTATGTAAAAAAAAACTATGTTTGTGTTATTTTTACTGTAATAACTGTTAGCTCAATAAACTGTTGTGTTGTGTTATTTAAATCACATTGCTCTTCTGAGTTGTTTTAGTATCTCGCCTGCTGCTTGTATTTACTTTAGCTGCAGAAGATCTCAGGAGGAGGTTATCAGACTCGGTGGGGATGGGGATGATGAACTGGACCCTCTATGAGAACCTGAAAAAAAAGTAAGGGTTATGCTGCTGAACCTGTGGTGCTGTGCACACCACAATTTCAGGGAATTACCAACCCCCTAGTCCTCCTGCTGTTGTTGCTGTTAGCATTGTTGATTCAGTAACACAGCATAAGTCACCTAATGTCATAGCAGTGCCGAAATCATCCCCCAAAACATCCACTTCTAACCCTCCAATGCCCCAGTACCCTGTCCACGTTTTACCAAAGAATAAATTAAAAATAAATAAAAAAGTGAATGTAAAACAAGGGCTACATAATCCCTAGTTTGGGATTCTTACATTCTGGATGCAGCTGATGAAACAGTAGCTATCTGACAGCTATGTTGTGCATGTGTTAGCCATGGGAAAAAGGGGAACCACCTTGGCACTGGGGGAAACATATACACCTCAAGTCCAGCCATCTGTTATGCTGGACTCAGTACCAAAGAGAAGCTGGTGCAAGGGGGCCTTCTCCCTTATCATCCGCATTGTGAAAGGCATCCCAAAGTGGCATGGATACAATGCTGGTGGTGTCAGAAGGGACCATGGAGGACAACTACAGAGATGAGGAGAAGAAGGAGTCAGTGGGTTTGTCTAATAGTGTCCGTAGTAGGGGTGGTGGGTTGGGTAGTAGCAGCCAGAGTCACCAAAGCACATCAGCTCCACCAGATAAAACATAAAAAAAATCATGTTATTCATTCATTCAGCATCTGTGACCCCTTGAGTCAAGTGCTACCCCACTAGCCATGCCGCCAGTGTGCAGCATTTGCTATTTGGTATCCCAACACCCCAAAAGGTGAAGGCTACACTGTACAGCATGTTTGAGCATCATATCAAATGCCCACCCAATCATGCTATTGCAAAGGAACTGAATGCAGCAATCACTGAAAGGCAGGCAATTGAGTTATTGCCATTCTTTTCTGTGGAGAATGTGGGATTCTGAAGGTTGATGGTGCATGCCTCTCCAAAATGATAGATTCCATCATGAAACTTTTTCTCCATCTGTGCCACTCCAGAATTTTATTGGACTGCGACATGTGTCATGGGCTCACCCCAAGGCATGGCCAGATCCCCTACTCACATGAGACCCCCCCCCTTGATTTACCCTGTGACACTGACTGTCAAGAAAGAGATCTTCCTCTTCCTTCTATCCAAGCAGCCTTTTATAATTTTCAGTATCATAGTGAGCAGTCTACTTATTTTGTTTCTTTGGTAATATTTTGACCCTAGAGCAGTTAGGCATAGTCTGAATTAATCTTTTATCCCAAAATAACACACACAGCCATAGGCTCAGGCAGAGATGTTGATAAAAATATGGTAAAAGTTTACTTAAATAAAGAAAAGCATTACAATATTCACCAAGAAATTTAAGCATTGAGTTGCAGACAATAATTCTAAAATAAAGTGAATTAAACAGAAAAGCCTATGCTGCTAGAATTCTATTAAAGTCTACCTGTGAAGTTCAGTGTCCAAGATAAGCAAAGAGCAAGTCTGTAGAAAAATCTTCTTTCTCAAGTTCAGATAAAAATGTCCAAAAGACAAGGTGAGTTTTGTTCTCTGATCTACTTTCCCAGTAGAACAGGGCTTTTCTGTGCAGATATGAAGATCTGTTGCAAGGGTTCTAGGTCTCTTTGAAGGAACTAGCCAGTCCCTTCTCACGTGTGGAAAATCGTTCCACACACACAGCAATTGCTTTTTATGTTTTAGACTCAACACATAGGTAACTGCTAAATGTTCAACAAATGGCAATTTTTGTCTTCTCAAAGCAGTTTTTATAGGGTCTGTGAGGTCAGTCCAGCCTCCCCCCTGATTGGCCAGTCTCTTGAAACTTTAAGATTCAGATGTTCAGCTCTAGGTCTGCAGGGGCCTCACTCGCTTTTCCCCAAATTCCCCAAAGTTTGAAAATGTAAAACAAATATTAGAAATTGGTTTTGTACACTGCACTAACTCCCTGGATGGTCAGGCTATAATGAGATTAACTCAACATTTTACATAAAGATGAGGTCTTTAAATTCTGAAATGGTTCTCCTTTGTGTGACAAGATCCTGGTCTGGAGGCACACAAAAGAACTTCAGACAGCTCGATTCCAGGACCTGGGCTCAACTTCTGAGCTATTCAAACACAAATTAATTTTCTTCCAACCTTGCTAAGTCAATTAATACTCTTTGCTTTAAACATGAATCTCCAGCTCAAACAAAGACATGGATTACAGTTTTTCTGCCCTTTACCATGATGCCCTTATAAGCTGAACTTTATGTCATGGCCTTTTTTGGAAATGAAACATAAAAAAATTATAGAGAAATATGACAGCAGTGGCCAATTCACCACAAAATGTACAGTAATACATTCCCTGCAGTATTCAGCATCACCATCCATACATCTTAGCATGGATATGTGGATCAGCAGACAAACAGCTTGTAACAATTATCTGTGTATTACACACATTGGGCACAGGCAACTGGTGCAGCATTTGATGCTGGAATAGAGAAAAATTGTACAAAGCTCAACTGTGGTGGTTGCAACTGTCTGGATAGTCACCAGCATTCCACACTGGCAATGAAGAGTGTAAGTAGATCACAGACAGGTCAGAAAATGTTACAGCTGCTCCTGACTGAGATTGTTGAGTTGCTACAGCCATGTTCCATGAAACTGGGTTTTATTGTGAGTGATAATGGCTCAAATGTGATTGAATGCATTAATGATGATGGATTTCTCAGGGTTAAATGCATGGCACCCTGTCTTTATCTAGTAGTGCGGGAATTTCGATCATATCCTGAAATCAAGTAGGTATTGTCTGTGGCCTGCCACATCAGTGCCCACTTTTCTCACTTGGAAAGGCCCATGACTATCTAAGGCAGCTACAGATCCAGAACAAGTTACCTCAGAACTATCAGAAGCTGGAAGTCATCACCAGATGGAACTCGATACTCTACATGATTGAGCTCTTGTACAAGCAATACAAAGCAATTTCTGAATGCTTGCTGCTGCATACAAGCCTTGACAATTCCAGTGTATTAATGTCTCTGACAACAGATCAATGGCGACTAATGCATGACATGATCATGATTCTAAGGTCATTTGAATATACCTCACAGGTAGTGAGTAGGGGCATTGCATGCATATGTCAGGCCATCCCACATCTAAGTGTGCTGAGGCATACAATGTTACATGTATAGTAGGTGCTAGAGGCAGGTGGTGATAGTGGAAAATGTGCATTAATGGAAAACCTACTGCATATATTTGATGGCAGTACCCATATTTCCAGCATTCTCTAGTCTACAAATTTTTAGTATTACCACCATGCTAGACCCATGATGTAAAGGGGACCTATGATCGATAGCTGAAGGAGGGCATGATCTGGTGCAAAATCTAACCAATCAGCTATAAGACAGGCTCATGGGGCACACATGTTATGGTCACAGTTATGCCAGGCACAACATGAAAGTGATCACAGACAAGGTGTAGCCACCACCTCAGTTAAACAGGTTGAAAAAAACAGGCCTGGTAACAGGAAAAATAACAATAAATCCACTTTGGTATGCTTTGTGCCAGGTGGGAATTGCAGACATGGAGGAAAAGGAGGAGGAGCAGGCTGGTGGGTTGGCAGGATTCCATCAAGCACAATGCATGGCAGATACATATCTAGTGAACACCAGGGACCTTAACATATTGGAAGAGCCTCTGCTGCACTGGAGTTGCAGGGTCATTGATTGGCCAGCACTGACCTCTATAGTAATCAAATATCTCAACTGTCCACCCTCAAGTGTCAGCATGGAGAGGGTATTCAGTTCAGTGGTGGCCATGGTGCAGGCCAGGTATACAAACCTGTCCCCTAGAAATGTTGACATGCTAACATTTATTAAAATGAATTCAGGGCACATTCCATGTAACAAAATTACATCTGGGATCATACCACATGATGGTGGTGGTCATGAAGAAGAACCAGGCCAGCCTAGTGACATCAGCACTGGAAAACTGCCTTCCACTGAGGTAGATGATGCAGTAATGGACAAAGAATTCTCATGTGGGAACAGATCCAGTTCGGAAGACTATGAGGTCTGCTTCATTGATGAGGATGATTTTAGTGCATATATAGAAAAGTGTTAGGTCCCTCTGTTCTTCCCATCATTTTGCCCATCAAGGCAACAAGACCAAAAATCCAGCAATGACCAACATTGTCTGCTGTAATGGTAAGTTACCTTCATTGTTTTTCACTCTAATGAGCCTCACTGTTGGTGGTGATTCCATCATTGCACAGGAATGGACGGAGTATATACTGTCCATGTGGTCAGTCACCCACAATAGCCACTTTAGTAAGGTCCACATAATTTTCTCTCATCTTCACAGGTCACCTCCTGTCCTGCTTTCTTCTCTTTCAGGAAGCAAGACGTGTACTCTGCCTACTTTGTCTGAAGCATATCCATTCCACTTCAAGGCCAAGCCATCACTAATGTAATGGTAGGTATCCTTACAAAAATTCTTTCCTCTTAATTTTTTTTTATTTAGTTTTCCTATCACAGATCTACTGTAACCTAATACGGAGTGTTTTCCTCTCACAGGTGTACCGTAACCCAATATGGACTGTAGTGCAGTCTAAATAATTTCAATCTTGTAACTACATAAGGTCTATATACAGTCTGCCAGCTTCCATCTTAATGAAATTCTCATTCTCCTACAGCAAGCAAGCCACTGCTATCTTCCAGTCTCCACCAGATTGCTGATGTGATCAACTTCATCAGCTAATGATAGGGCCTTCTCTTCCAGCTTCATCAGCACTGTATGTGGTCTTATTAAATTCAACACATCCTCTGTATCAAGCATATATAACTGTACTCCAACTGATACCGCTGTCTTATTGTTCAATTAGAATTGTCATGCATCAGAAAAATACCTGAAACAAGAGAAATAAGGGAAGACAACAGTTATACAATGACATACAGATATGGATATGATTTAAGAAAAAATAAATGGAAAGAAAATACTTGCATTCCATGATACAAAACTGTCCAAAATTAAATAACCATATCTGGGAAGACCCATGCAGCAACAGAACTCAATCAATCTAGTGAAAAATACCTGCAAATGGAGAAACAGTGACAAAATATGGTTAGAAGTACAATGGTTTTAAATACTCTGCCACCCACACAACCCAATGAAGACAAAAGAAATATAATACTTACCTTTGCTGGTAGGTCACTACAAAACAAAGTGATACTCGAGTTGAAGATCATCATCTGGATCCAGTTTTTGTAGACTACATTCACTAAATACAACAGCAGCGTATAAGACCTTTGGGAGAGTATCTAATTTCTTAGTATCATGCAGATTTTTCCAGCCATGGAAATTCACTTTTATTTTCCAGGCACTAAAGTGCATCTTGAAAGTTACTGTGGAGACTCGAGCAGCACAGCACCAGCTAGTAGTAACAGCATGTGACTAGGGGGAGTAAAACATCTCACTTAATGTTGCCAGAAATATTCACAGCAGCAATGCTTTTAGCATTGTGACCTAGTAATTCTCTTACTCACACCTGAAAATACTGGAATAAAAAAACTTATGTATACCGTACTTTACAAAAAACTATTGTATTGTGATTTGCGCACAATTAACACAAAGTGCATATCAACAAAAGTGTTTGGTACACTTACACACTGTGATGTATGGTGTGGTAGCCTGCATCTGCTTGTCAAATATTGTTGTGGCACTACAAGAACATTCTGGAATTCACAGAATTAATGAGAATTGTGCTCAGTGCACAACTAACAAAAAGTGCATTGTAACAAGAGTGCTTGAACCTTTTACATACTCTTAAGTATAGTGTGGTAGCACTTAGCAGCCTGTCCAATGTTTTGTGACACTATAGGAACATTCTGAAATTCTCAGATTCATGTGAATTGTGATTAATGCACAATTAAAATGTGGAAGAACAAGAGTGTTTGGGGCACTTGCACACTATTAACTACAATGTGGCAGCATGTAACAGCCTGTCTAAGTTTTTGTGGTACTAAAGGGAAATTCTGGAATTCACAACATTCATGTGAATTGTGATTAAACAATTAACACAAAGTATATTACAACAAGAGGGTTAGGCACACTTATACACTGTGAACTGTTGTATGCCAGCATGTAGCAGCCTGTCCAATTTTTGGCACACTCAAGAAAAATTCTGGAAGAAGAAAAATTCTGGAAGAAGAAGAAAATGTATGAACATTGTGACTTATATATAGTTAAGACTATGTGAGTCACAACAGTCTTGAGGCACTACAAACACACAGCCCAGTACCATGCAGTGGTACCTGTACCAAACTGTGATATATTTACTCTGGTAGTTGAGAAAAATTATGGAAAAGACAGATATAGAGATGAAAGGTATCAAGAAAATATAGGCAGGAAATACAATTTTTTTTTCTGTTTAATTTTTTAAAGACAGTAGCAAGACTACAGAAACAGATATGAAGACAAGGAACAATAAGTAAAACAATACAGTTAATAGTAAAGGAAGATTTGAAATCTTTTTGTATCATTGAACATTTTATTATTTGGTATTTTGGGGGGAACTAATGAGTAGGACACTCATTGGTTCCCTCCAAAATACCACCCCCCCCCAAAAAAAAGAGGAAAGAATAGAAAGAGGATAGGAAATAATTAAAAAGTAACAGAGAATTCACCTGCTTTAATATTTTGATGTAAGTGACTAGTGACAAGCTCATGGAACGCCACTATCACCAGGATTCACACTGCCATACAGAGCTGATCATTGACCATGGTGTCTTCCTAACAGCCACATACATTCCCAAGTCCCACTCTGGTCAGATGGACCAACAGAAGCAAGGACTGTCGGGTATGGAAAACACTGGAAATAAAGAAGTTTGTTCAAGTAATGCAGCCACCATGATGACCAGAGTAGCCAACCGATGCATCCCCACGTACTGACACGGCTTCAAAAACACCACTCCTTCTACCACCAATAGAACAACTACACTGCCTGAGTCATCAAATACTATACTGACACTAAACTGCAGTCTACTTACCAAAGTTATTTCCAAATATCACAACTCATAGGAGAGATGATGGTCTTTGATCTTTAGTCATTCTCTACTATTGAGGGCACCAGTTTTTGAAAATTGTTACACAAAGTGAAGCCCAGATACAACAACCCATCCTGCTTTGCATTTTCCAATCATGTTCTTCCCAGTGTATACAACACAGTACACACAGAAGGATAAACTTCTGAAGAAGGTGTGGGGGGCATGTAATGAAAACTTGCTAATGATATCTCTAGCATTAGTGCAAATCAAAGCTTTCTGTCTCAATGCCACTTCGCTGTGTCCAAGTCAAGCTCAGTCACCATTCTTATCCTGCCTCTGCTACCATCAGTTCCTTCAGGAGTTATACTGAAGCAAGAAGCCTCACAGAGGCACACCATTAGAGGATGTGCCTTGCTTAAGGTGTTTGTCATGGAAGGGGAAGCATTTTGTGGTTTGTCCAATTATTGTTAGACATCTGCATTTACCCACATGATCTGAGAGTTGGAATCTTCATTGACAGATGGTGAAAATAACACGCTGAAGGTTATGAATGATGGGGGTTACCTCAATGCACATTGTTTTACACACACACTAGATTACATGACATGTCACATACTTGACAAATATGCACAGTTAAAAGAAATATGTGACTCTGTATGGGACATCACTTGATATTTTTAATCACACTCTCAAATGTGCTGAGTTCCATCACCATTATCACAAAAATTACCATGTTCTTCGGCACTGCTTAATTAAAGAAATTTCCACAAGGTAGATATGTGTCTTTCATATGGTTGAAAAATGTATGAAAAAGAAACCTTTGTTCTGGGCTATGGAATTTAATAATGTGACCTTTAGGAGATATCTGGCATGAGTGTAGTGGTGTGTTCTGCAAAAGCTTGTTCCACTTTATTGACCATATGAATGGACCACTAAGAATTTCTATACTAAAATTCAATAACCCTTAGCATGGCCATTCCCATGTTGAATCTACTTGAACACCACATATGTCCTTATTTATGATCTTCTACAGCAGCAACCCAATAAAGCAAGGCTGTTCATGGTGGTAGCAGTGGCAGCAGCAGTGGCAGGGGTAAGAATGACAGTAATTCTGGTGATGGAGCAGCAAATTATATCACTAGTTCTTCTGAGTCATCATAGTAGCAGTAGCAGGATGCAGTTCTAACTAAAGAAGTGACGGACGTTTCTGACACAACCTGCAGACAGATTTCACAGTATTAAAGCATACATGCAATTTGGCATGGCAACACTACTCCATCCCAAATATAAATAAGTGTTAATTTCCCTTGGATGCATAAAGAATATCAAACAGAATATGTTGCAACCACTTATGATGGAGCGGCAAAGACAGTTTGTTGAAACTGGCAAGAATGTGTATACACAACCTTCTGGTGTACTGTGCGTTCATTTTTGTTGACATTGCTTAGTGCCAGTGCCAGTGCCAGGCATTAGCATAACAGGGAAGAAGAAGACTTGCATTGTGATGATGCTGATACAACCAATGACATTTGGGAGCCCTTTGATACTGAATTCCAGTATCGCTATGACATTCTGGAGGAAGGCTCAGACCTGTACTAGAGTACATGATGTAGGTTTGTCTAGCAGAACCACTGACTAGCAGAAATAGTGATTCAATCATATTCTGGCAAGATAGGTAAGTCACTTGGCCTGCACTGGATAAATCAGCTTTGTAGTTTCTTGAATGCCATCCAACACTGGCTACTTTAAACAAAGAAACATAGAAACATAGAGGTTGATGGCAGATAAGGACTGCAAGGCCCATCCAGTCTGCCCATTCCTTTTTCTACCTTATAAATGTGCCATCGGCCTTTGCCCTGTCAGTGGCCTATCTATTCATACTCATCTGTATTGCTCCCTTATGCCTATCCCATGCCTGTGTGAATCTCTGCACTGCATTCATAGTCACCACTTCCTGCGGTAGGCAGTTCCATGCATCCACCACTTTTTCTGTGAAAAAGAATTTCCTCACATTCCCCCTTAATCTGCCTCCCTCTAATCTCATGCTGTGTCCTCTTGTCCTGCTATTTTTCTTATATTTAAACATGTTAAACTCTTTCACCTTGTTAATGCCCTTAAGGTGTTTTAATGTTTCGATCATATCACCTCTCTCCCTCCTTTGCTTAAGGGTATACATATTGAGCTCCATCAATCTGTCTTCATATGTCTTCTGATGCAATCCCTGCACCATTTTGGTGCCCTTCTCTGGACTGCCTCAATTGGGTTAATGTCCTTGTGAAGGTGTGGCCTCCAGTACTGCACACAGTACTCCAGATGGGGCCTAACCAGTGACTTGTAAAGAGGGATTATTACTTCCCTCTAATGACTTGTGATGCCCCTACTAATACACCCTAACATCCCCCAAGCCTTACCTACTGCTTTAGAGGTCTGCTTGATGATTTCAGGTCATCGGTGATGATGATGCCTAAGTCTCTTTCTTCCTTTGTGACTGCCAGCAACTCCCCTCCCAGCCTATAGGTGGCTTCAGGGTTTCTCTTCCCTATGTGCATGATCTTGCACTTCTTTGCATTAAATCCCAGTTGCCACTCTTCCGACCATTTTGCTACTTTATGCAGATCTCTTCTCATTCTGCCCACCCCATCTGGATCATCTACTCTGTTGCCCATAGGTGCCAGAACTGGGGGGGGTGAAAGGGGTGGTAGCCACTCCACTTTTTATTTCTGTATGGCAAAAACTAGTATAGAAAAAGTGCCCTTTGTACCCTCATAAGTGCCCTTTTGATTCTCAGCCCCCTCAGCTTTTACTATCTTCCGGCACCCTTGCTGTTGCAGATCTTGGTGTCATCTGCAAACAGACAAGCCTTACCCTCTAGTCCATCTGCAATGTCACTAATGAAGATATTGAAGAGGACTGGCCCCAGGACTGATCCTTGAGGTACCCCACTTGTGACTTGCATATCTTCTAACTGTATACCATTTACCACCACACTCTGTTTTCTGCCCGTCAACCAGTTTGCCACCCAGTTGACCAACTTCTGACCCACCCCAGCCTACCGAGCTTATTTATCACTCTTATGGAACAGTGTTGAAAGCTTTGCTGAAGTCAAGGTAGGCGACATCAACTTTCTCTTTTGGCCACCACTTGTTACCCAGTCAAAGAAATCTATGAGATTAGTTTGACAGGACCTTCCTTTGTAAACCCATGCTGTCTTGGATCCTGTGCCCTATGGATTCCAGGTGTTGCACTATCCTTTCCTTAAAGAGTGCCTCCATAATCTTGCCCACTACTGAGGTAAGAGACTGACCAGTCTGTAGTTGCCTGCCTCCCTGCTACCACTCTTTGTGGAGTGATCACATAAGCTTCTTCTCCAGTCTTCTGGGACCTGTCCTGTGCTCAGAGACTCACTAAACAGTTATGCTAATGGCTCTGCTAGTTCCACCTTAGCTCCTTAAGTACCCTGGGATGTATGCCATCAGGTCCCATTGCCTTGTCCGCCCTGAGCTTAGCGAGCTCTTGTAGGACCCTTTCTTTTTTGAAGGGAGTAGTGCTCACCTCCTTCCCCCCTGTGTCCATGGTGCTGAGCGGTGGGCCCTGCCCTACCTTCTCTTTAGTAAATACTGAGCAAAAGTATCTATTTAGGATAGATGCTTTTACAGGGTCCTCCTCCTCACATGCCCCCTTTTCTCCTTTGAGCTTAGCAATACCCCCTCTGGACTTTCTCCTTTTACTAATGTATCTATAGAAAGTCTTGTCACTTTCTTTTACTGTTCATGCTAGTGTTTCCTCAGTTTGGGACTTTGTCTGCCTTACTGCCTTCCCTGCTTCCCTAGGGCAGCTTTGGTATGCTCCTCATCTTCATCCCGCTGTGTTCCCTTATATTTCCGAAGACCAGCCTTTGGCTCTGACCTTTTCTGCTACTGTATTTGAGAACCAAAGTGGTTTCCTTCTTCTTTTGCACTTCTTTTTCTGTCTAACACAATGGGATGTTGCTTCAAGTACTGCATCCTTAATGCTTGCCCACTTTGCCTGTTTCCCCTTACTTGTGTTTCTTTTTGCCAGGGCTAGCTTAACTCTGTTGGCCATCTTATCAAAGTCAGCTCCTCTGAAGTCCCATATTTTGCCTTGGAATGGGATGATTTAGATGTATTGGCCAAATTGAACCATACCATGTGATGGTCACTGGCCCCCAGGTGACCTTCTACCTGGAGATCTGTGATCCCTTCCCTGTTAGTCAGTACTAGATCTAGGATAGCCCTGTCTCTTATGGGTTGTTGTACCAGTTGTTTGTGGCCCTCCCCCTGCAGGGAATCCACCATGTGTCTAGTTCTGGCAGATGTTCCTGCTGGTATTGACCAATCTACAGTGGCGAAAAGTATTTGCCCCTTCCTGATTTTCTATTATTGCATATTTGTAACACTGATGTTTTCAGGTCTTTAGACAAAATGTAATATTAGATAAAGGGAACCTGAGTGACAAATAACACTTTTTTTTTTTACTTATTTCATTTATTTAATGAAAAGTTAACCAACACCAACTGGCACTGTGTGAAAAGTAATTGCCCCTAGTTAAATCAACCCAATTAAAGGGATAATTAGAGTCAGCTGATTGAACACAGCCAGGCTTGATTACAGCCAGCCCTGCTCAATATAAACCTCACTTATTTTGGCCCTTACCATCAGAGTCACATTGCCAGCTCAAAGATTCAACAAGCACATTATGCCTTGATCAAAGGAAGTTCCTGAAAAGATCAGAAAAACATTTTGTTGCCCTCATCAGTCTGGAAAGGGTTACAAAGCTATTTCTAAGGCTCTGGGACTCCATCGAACACAGTGAGAGCCATAATCTCCAAATGGAGAACACTTGGAACAGTAGTGACCCTTCCCAGGAGTGGGCGGCCTGCCAAAATTACTCCAAGGGCACAGTGTAAAATCATCCAAGAAGTCTCAAAGGATCCTAAAACAACATCCAAAGAACTGCAGGCTTCTCTGCCTCAGCTACGGTCAGTGTTCATGACTCCACAATCAGAAAGAGACTGGGCAAAATGGCTTCATGTGAGAGTAGCAAGCATGAAACCACTGCTAACTAAGAAGAACATAAATGCTCGTCTCTCATTTGCCAAGAAGCACCTGGATGATCCACAAGCCTTTTGGGAAAATGTTCTATGGACAGATGAGTCCAAAGTGGAACTTTTGGACAACATGGATCCCATAATGTCTCGTAAAGCAAACACAGCATTCCACAGTAAGAACACCATACCAACAGTCAAACATGGTGGTGGTAGGTGATGGTGTGGGATGCTTTGCTGCCTAAGGACCTGGATGACTTGCCATAATTAAAGGAACCATGAATTCTGCTCTGTACCAGAAAATTCTAAGGAGAATGTCCAGTCATCCTTCCGCTCAGCTGAAGCTGAAGCGAAGTTGGTCATGCAGCAAGACAATGATCCAAAACACAAAAGCAAGTCCACATCAGAATGGCTAAAAGAAGTAAAATTAATGTTTTAGAGTGGCCTAGTCAAAGTCCAGACTTAAACCCAATAGAGATGCTGTGGCAGGACCTGAAACGAGCAGTTCATGCTCGAAAACCTACCAAATGTTACTGAATTAAAGCAGTTCTGCGAGGAAGAGTGGGTTAAAATTCCTCCACAGCGATGTGAAAGACTGATATTGAATTATAGGAAGTGTTTAGTTGCAGTCATTGCAGCTAAATGTGGCGTAACCAGTTATTAAGTGTAAGGGGGCAATTACTTTTTCACACAGTGCCAATTGGTGTTCGTTAAATAAGTGAAAGAAAAAAAAAACAAGTGTTATTTGTTCACTCAGGTTCCCTTTATCTAATATTACATTTTGTCTAAAGACCTGAAAACATCCAGTGTGACAAATATGCAATAATAGAGAAAATCAGGAAGGGGGCAAATACTTTTTCACGCCACTGTATATCCAGCATGTTGAAATCTCCCATTATCAGAACCTCCCCTCTAGCTGTCATGTTTTGTATATCTTCTAACAGTAATGTATCTATGTCCTCCCCCTGGTCTGGGGGCCTGTAGACAACCCCAGTTCTTATGGCTGTCCCATTTCCTCTTTCCAGGGTGACCCACAGTTCTTCTGGCTCCTTATGTGTATTCTGAATTTCTGTAGCTTTGATATTTTCATTGACATACAGGGCCACTCCACCCCCCACTTTTTGCACCTCGGTCTCTTCTGAACAGTACATAGCTAGGTACTGAAGTCTCCCAAGTGAAGTTACTGGTAAACTAAGTCTCACTAATTGCTACTATGTTCAGTTTAGCCTCTGACATTATTGCCTGCAGGTCTGGGATCTTATTTCCCAGGCTGTGAACATTTGTGTACATGATTTTCCTTTGGCCAGATATTGGTGTGCTAGTTGTTGGGAGAGGTTTGGCATTTCCCCTGTGCGTCGTATTTGGAGACGGACCTTTTTTCTTACCTGGTGATGCAAATGAACTGCAAACATGCAACATGCTGAATCTCTGACCACTAGCTGAGGGGGGAGGTGTGTTCTTCCCATTCGACGTATGGGGTGCTGCACCCCTCTCCCCATTTGCTAGTTTAAATATTCTGTAGAGACGTCAAGCTTCTGCCCCAATGCACTGACTCCCTCCTTAGTCAGATGCAGTCCATCAAATTTATAGAACTTTTGTTCCCAGAACTGTTGCCAGTTTCCTACAAATCTGTGTCCTTTTTCCTGGCACCAGCCCTTGAGCCATATGTTTAGCTCCCCTATCTTCCCTTCTCTGACCTTCCGTCCTTCTGCCCCCCCCTTCCAGACTGGTAGGATCTCAGAGAAGGAGATGTTGGATGAAATGGATGATAGTTTGTCACTCAGCCTGGTCAGGTGTTCCTTGGTCTCCACAACTGACTGGCTGGCAAGATCATTAGTCCCTATGTGTACCAGGACATCAATGTTTTCTCCTGGTTTGTGAACAATTTTAGCAATGCGGTCATTGTCACTCCACGTTGATGTACCTGGGAGACATCTGACCATTACCCCTGGCTGGAGATGGGTATCAACTCCCTGAATCATGGAGTCTCCTATGATCAGAAGTTTTTTGGACTTTCTTTTTGCTTTTTTTTGTTTTGGTTCCTGATTTGGGTGAGTTTTGTTGTGCTAGCTCCTGTGCTGCAGTGTCCTGCTCTGCAGTGTCCTCTGCCCCTTTGTTTGATTTTGGAGATAGAGGCAGATACCTGTTTGTGGTGTTTATATGGTTTTTGGAGGTAATATGTTGGAGAGCACAGAGTGATGGGGCACCCAATTTGCCCCTCCTAACCACCTACCAACCTCCTGGACCAACTACCCTCTGCGGTCAAGGTTCTTCTTTGCAACATGTTTCAGTACAACTGGGGATATAGGTTCACCATATCCCTCAATACTGGATCCTCAGTATCTGGAGTTTTGAGTCTTTCTCCAGCTCAGCTCGCCAAGGATCAGATTTACCTATCTAGTTGACTTTTCACATATCCGGCAAGTGACATCTACTGATATTTTCACTCCAGCTCCTACTAATCCTGGTGGGAAGTCTCCCCAGACTCCCTGATAGGCATTAGCACCAAAATCCATCTCAACACTCTCAGCAGAAGGGGTGCATCTCCTCCTCTTAAAGACACTACAGTGACTTACACATTGTCATCACCAACAAGCTCAATATTATCAGGTACACCACTAAGCATGCAGAGTTTGCATCAGTTAAATAAGACCCATCTCCCCATCCACCATAAATGGGATGGTGAATTTGCTGGGCATGCACAGAACTGCAGTCTGCCAAATACTCAGTAGTTAATAGAAGTGGACAGTGGCTGTGTCCAAACTAAGTTCAATTAATGTAGAAAAGAATGTTAACTATACAAAAAGTAAAAAGGGAAAACAATCCATCCATATATGGAACATATTGTGAAAGGCAATGCAATATATTACAGGTAATGTCTTTTCATTTATTTTTATTTTTATTTTTTGTGATGCATAACTTGTTTTTCTAGGGCTACATTATTATATAATCTGAAAACCAATGGGGTCAGAGGGAGTACAGTGACTGGCCTGGAAGTAAATCAGAGACAACAGGGGGTATATGTGCTAAGGTCATCAATGAATAGTAATTATTATTGAAGTTTTCACTGGACCATGGTGGTCTTAATGGGTTTTGCAGACTCTGTCACAACAGCACAAATAGTAATATACAACAGATGCATGACAACAGCGTCTGCCACAAGTAATATACAGTCCTTAATAGTCAGTGCTGACCTCAAGGCTTTTTTACCCCCATTTATAGTCTGCTTTACACCATATCAATTACTGGGAGCTGAGTGGAATCTGATAACCAACGTCATTGGCCTCAACTCAAAACTGAACCAAGGTTACCAATGCCCCATTTCTCTGACCCTTATACTATGTTATTACAGTATGTTACTATCGATTTACATTAGTAGTCTATATAAATCTGCATAAATACATTATTTTCAGCTGTTGCTATTTATTAAGTGATCACCATTTTGAACTTTGCTATGGGATAAGCATTTATTTTTTAAGTGAAACTGTATTTTTTGGAAACTGAATACTTTGTGGTCTGAAAAAAAATTTTTTTTTTCAGGTAAATGGTCAAGAAGTATCTACTGTATTTAGTGTGTACCTTACAGTGTTTCTAGCTCACAGCATTTTCTTGAAAAGTGTGATTTCCAAGCAATGTGTTGTACAGTCACTGTTGGTTTTTTACTGTAAAAGTTCTGCAGTGAATTTTTTTTTTATTTTTTTTTTTGGAGTGGTGTACAGTATAATTCCTTTTTCACTTCAGTCTACTTTCTTTGCACTTAACTTTGCAGATCCTGCTTTGAAAAAGCAGCTTGGTGGTGAGGTGGGAGGTTGATCTTAATGGTCACACCTGTTCATTTACATAATACAGTATGTTGAAAAATATTCTTAGTACATAGTGAACTCATTTAGCTCAACAAAATCTGCGGCATTCTTAAAAAGAACTCAACTTGAATAAAGATTCCTTTTTTTGTTTATCTCACTTTTTGAATTCCGTTCCTACTGATTTTACTCTTTGTACTACTCTAGATAAATTTAAAACATCCGTGAAAGAATACATGCATGGTAAACTAGTTTGCTCCTGCAACTGATTATACTGGCATGGTAGCACCAGTATAGTTAGGGTTGACTGACAGGTTCTATGTTAAACCCCCAACTTTGCACATTAAAAGTGTTGGCAGCATTTGAGGAAATTAGCTGAAGTTTTGTATGCATTGGAAGGTCTAAATATGTGGAAAGTTTTATAATGCCAGCTTATGTTGTTTCTGAGATCTGCATGTGTCAATTTTCTGTAGAGGTCTAATTTTTTTTGTATACTTAACATGAGTTTTTAGTTTTGCTGTCATGCACAGCCTACACAGAATGGAATTTTTTTATGAAACTTTCAGGATATAAGCATGCTGTGCCAAGGTAGTGCTTTTAGAAATTTTCATGAAAAAATTATTAAATAGTTCCAGAGTTGTAAGGATTGAAAGTTTTTTTTTTCTGTTTAGTGCATGCTCAGAAGGATTTTCCACATAATTCTGATACGGCATGAAAAATGTCATGTCACAGACCATTTTTGTTTTCTCTCCACTTGCTTCTCACAGCAGAAAAAAAAATGTTCAAGTCATGACAGCTGTCATCTTTCCCCAATTAAAAAAAAATGTAAAATACATAAAAATTGTGTGATTAAAAAAAAACCCTGAACCTAGCTAAATGGGGTCCATTTAGTTAGATTCTGGTGTTTTTTTTAAATGGCCAGAAATACCTCTGGGCACTCCAAAATCCACAGTGTTCAGCTTAGTGAGAGGAGTCATTCACCCGTGTTCTCTGATGAAAAGAGTGGGGCTTTATTGAATGCTGAAGCTGCAGCTGGAGTCATGCTGCTGGCTTCAGTTGAGAAGCGGTGAGCTGGTGATTCCCTGATCTCTCTGTCTCTCTTTTTGTCTGTCTCTGACTCTTTGTCCATCTGTCTCTCTGTCTGTCTGTCTCTCTATCTATTATTCTATCTAGTTCTCTAATTAGAGTTTATCTTAAGAGGACAGTAGTGCCCATCCCTAGTGCCGCTTCTTTCTCTCCCCTCCAGGTCACCATCCCGTCCCAATATTTAAATATTTTATATATCATTTCAGCTGATTGATGTGCCTACCACTGTGGAACCCACCACCACTACTGCTTCTCTTGACCCCCCCCCACCAAGTCCATCTTACCATGTTTCCAATATATACACAGTGGCACTGAGGTGCTCACACCTGGTGCTGCTGAATGGTAGCCCAACACTGGGGGTGGGAGGCCCAATCCACAGTGTCACATCTCCTGAAAAAAAGAAAACCATCCCTTATTTTATTAATTTATTTTTGTGGTTGTTTTTAACCTTTAAAAAAAGAAAATGGTTCATTGCCAATCTGTCCCCCCCACACACACTCCCACCCATCCCACCCTGACCTCCCACTTAGCACTCAGTATCCCACACATACTCACTCACCTGAACATGTCCCATGTCGGACAGCCACTCTTCAATTGAACACACATCTTACTGCTGGAACTGGCAACTTCGATATGAGAAAATAATGCAAGTCCAGTTTAATGTATTTCAATGGGGTTTGAATTTTGATTCATAAGTTTGTCATTTTTACATATTTTTATACAAAATTCTCAACATGGAGTTTTTGGGACCCCATGTCATGACCAAGGTGGTGCTGCCCTCAAAGACAATTTTCTTGTCATTTTACAAAACCACCTTTTGGTTGGGATTTGAATATTTCCACTATTCTTATGAGGCAGAGTCATAAGAAAGCAATGTTGAAAATTTGGAGTCAAAATATATAATAATGACAACTTTTATGAGTGTATGTTGAATTTTTTCTACACACATTCATAACTTTGGTCATTTTAAATGTTTTTCCCCAGATTTTCAACATAGCCATTTTTTTTTCACACCACCTCATGAATATGACAGCTGCATTTCTTCACATCCTGGCTAAAATGTATTTACACACGTGGTGCAGAATGACATTTTGGCAGGGATTTATAAGTTTTCACCTAGTGGGTTCATGAGGTGAAGTAATAAGTAGGCTATGTTGAACATTTGGTGTACACATATGGTAAATTCCCAGGTTATGAGTGAACATTGCACTATTTCAATATTTGCTCAAAACTCCACTAATTTTCAGCAAATTTTATCTCTAAACTTTCAACATAGTCATTTTTTCACACCACTTCATAAATTTGACAGGTGTCATTTTTTTTAAATCATGGATGTGACATGTTTTCACACTTGTGGAGTGAAATGACATTTCAGACAATATATTATAAATGCCATGTATCATGTTTATAAGGGGAGTCACACAGTGACTATCTTGAAAATCTGGGGTCAAATTAAAAAAAAAAATTATAATTAAGAAACTTTTTGTGTTGCACTAGTCTTCACTCCAGCAGATACACTTTGCAATCCTGTGCTGCTGAGCTGAGTTTGAGGGTATGTTCAGTGATGCAGTTACATGGTGTAAGGGTGGTAGGATGGCACTGTTATGTGAACCCCGGCCCCAGCCATGGAATAAAAACTACAGGGTTGCCCACAGGGGTTTGGGTACCATATAGTGGGAACAGCTTTTCTTTTGATATAGAACCCTGTATATCTGCACCTGTTGGTGGCAGAGGGCTCTGTGCATTGGCTGACAGATGGAATATTTGCCATGTACATCTCTATTTGTTGCCACATGGACACACATGGACCAGACAGCCCAGTGCTTCTGCAGCCCACCAGACAGTCCCATAATTTGTTGACATCCATCACTGCATGAATGTGAAAGGCCTACAAGGGCACTGCACTTCCATAGGCAGACAGAGTGTTTCATTAGCACATGGCCCAAAGAACCCTGAACCTGTGCATCTGTTCATATAGGTCCCAAAGGGACCTGCATGAATGAGGATATGATTCCACGATCTCAAAAAGAAAGGAAATTCTTTGCAAAAACTTTGTTAATGTACCAGTTAAAGTTCAAGTTAATGCCACGAAAGTAGGGAAATATGGCATTAGGGTTTCCAACCCAAACTCCCCAACTGGTTTTGGGTCTCTGGAGCATTGTCAAATCAGTGGTGAGGTCTTTCTTGAAGTTGTCAAACCTAATGCCCACCCCATTCCCTCAGCAAACCTGAAGAAAACTACAACAGACTGTGTTGGCAAGAAGTGGCAAGGCATACTTCTCTACCTTTGAAGAGTGTATCACTATAAGGCTCGGACTTGGAGCTGTAAATTCTGCTTCAGACAGGAGGCTATGGTCTGAGGGGAGGAGTGAATATTTGAGTTGACAACCCCAAAGAAGATCCCACCACTGATTTGCCAAAATGTTTGAGACCCCAAGCTCTATTTTGTTTCATTTTGCTGCTAGGAGCATGGTGTGGGGAGTTATGGTTTGAAATTCTTATGCCATATTTCCCTACTTTTGTGGCATTAACTAGAACCCTAACTGGTGCATTAATAATGTTTTTTTTTAACAAAGAATTAGATGATATGCGTAGTTCTAACCTGGATTGTTTAATTGCATTGTTTTTACCAATATGGCCTGTGGTGCTCTTGTATATAGGAATTTGATGTTTAACAAGCCTACATAGTAACCAAATAAAAAAAATAAAGTCAGAAAAGCTGTTCTTCAGTTTCCACTATTATTCATGAGAGAAACATCAGAGTATTAACTTAATGATGGCTCACTCTTGCACTCAGTACTCCAAGTGTCTTAAAACTTCTCCTTCAGGTAATACAGTATTATTAATAAAACATGGGAGTTGAGCATTCAGTGGTAATTTTATTTTGTGAAGCTGTAGGCATAAGTAGCCTGATGGCATATTTGGCTCCCAGATTTACTCAATGAAATTACAACCTTGTTGCTACAAGCAAGTTAGGACTCTCCTCCAGTTTCATGCAAGGCTCAAAAGGCCCTATGCAAAGCAAGATGAATTCTACTTTCTAAAAAAGCACAGGAAGGAAATGCACTGCATAAAATACATTAATGCATCAATAGGGTTCCAAAAATAGGGAAATGTGGCATTAGGTGGGTTTTCAGCTTTAATGCCCCCCTCCCCAGAACCTAGCCTCATGACCCATGGCCAAGCTACAAGTCCAGGGCCATACCCCATAGGTCTCACACTTTAAGGCACAGTTCTGGGGCCCTGTATGAAGAAAGTTCTGAGCAATGTCCAGCCTTGTGGAGTGTTCACAAGGCCCTGTGTTAAGAACATTATGAGTGATTTCTTGTTCATGCAGTGACCTCAGGGTCCAGTGCAAAGTAAATTAAAAGTAATGAAGTCCTGCATAAAGAATGCTATGAGTGATCTCTTGCTTCATGTAGGGTCTGCAGAGCCCTATGTGAAGAAAATTATGAGTGATGTTCTGTTCATACTTAGCCCACAGGGCCCTGCATAAAGAAAATTATGACTGATACTGCAGGACCTATATGAAATATCAGACTTGTGAGGCATAACTCCAGGCCTGTAGCTTGACGCAGAAGACCTACAGGGCATGTCACTATGCCTGTAGAATGGTCTTGGGTCACTGGGCTAGGGGCTGGAAGGGGGGGTCCTTGTTAAGACAGAAAAAAACCCTAACCCCACATTCCCCTGCTTTTGTCGCTTTGTATCCTAATGATGCATTATGTGTTTTGTAATGTGCGTATACAGTATATCAGTCCATCTATCTATCTATCTATCTATCTATCTATCTATCTATCTATCTATGTAATCTAGCCACATAAATGCCAATTTTATTTTTAGGCAACTTTTCCTGGAGGCTCTTGGTTCCATAAAAACAGAGAACACAGTCAGTTAAAAAACACAATAAACAAGTACTGTAAATAAACAGATGAAATGAATAAACAAGTTCACACTAATCAGCTCCAAAGAACAGTTCCTCCTCACAAGAAGCATATATGTAAATCCATTATAGCTTAAATCAGGTCAGGCAGTATGCCAACAGGTTTATATAAAGCATTTACTATATTATAACCAGTTTTCTAGTTCACTTTGATTTCATTTGCATGGTAATAACCATTGCACTTGTCTTAAAATACTAAACTAACTATACATTTATTTTTGTGTACAAAGCTCAACCCACAATTATAGCAAAAATAAATTTACAGCGAGGAGTCCTCTAGCATGCATTATAGAGTACCCAACTAGGGATCTGAGGTTCGAGCAGACTCGATAGACTGTAAGGCCTAATCTGCTGGCAATTAGTATGTTAGTGTATATATTATAGTGGCACGGTAGTGCCACTATAGTTAGGGTTGAGAAGCCATTTAAATGTTAAACCCAAAATTGTGCACCTTAATAACTTTGCAACTGTTTGACGGATTTGCCTGAAATTTGAAATACACGATCAAGACCCATACGCCTTGGGATCTGCCAAGTTTTGTACCAGTTGCATATACAGCTGCGGATTTATTAAGCGTGATCTGCGCACATGTTTACACTTTTCTGGAATTTTACTGTCGTCTCTACAGGTCACACAGTTTGTGCAACCAGTCCAAAATCTTCAGGGAATATGCAGCTGGGGTCCCCAATATGCCTTCTGAAGATTTCATGAAAAAATATTAAACGGTTCAAAAGTTATTCAAAAAAAAGTTCCTATTATAAGTCAAAGGGAAAAGTTAACAAAAATATGACAGTGTCGCAAATGCAGTTTTTACTTTCGCAAATGGCCCTCTTACTGTCGCAAATCCTCCATTTTGTTTTCAATTAGCAATCAGAAAAATGCTTGGCATTTAAAATTGGGACCCTCCAGCAACCTAATTCTTTTTGTATTCACCTAGTCGGAACCCTGAGGATGTTATCCATGTCTTTATTTTGGGGTAAAACTCCACAATTTCTGGAAAAAGTACTTTCGCAAAGTACTGTCGCACATGCGACACTGTCGAATGAATTTGTGAAAGCTTTCGCAAACTTCGACAGTACTTTTCTAGGCTGTGGGAAAATTACAGCAATTCTTTGGCACCTTGCTGCAAAAGAACGGTTTGGTGTTTTGGCCTGCAATTTGAAGGGAGCACAGCCGACATCTCTCAGATGTGCCTTTCAGTGTTTTGCTGAAAAAATAGTACATGATGGCAAAGTTACGGTACTCCAAAGTTGAAGCTTTTTCCCATAAGATAACATTACAGTGTCCGACGCATTACAGGAATCATTTGGCATCCTGCTGCAAAATAACGGTTTGGTCTTTTGGGCTGAAATTTGAAGGGAGCACAGCCAACATCCCACACATGTGCCTTTTTGTAGTTTGGTGAAAAAATATTACAAGGAGCCAAAGTTATGGCACTCTGAACTTCTCTTTTTTTCCCATAGGATAACATTACGGTGTTCTCCATGCCTTTCAGGGCCCATATCTCGGAAACGGTGCGAGATACGGACTTTTCATTGGAAAAGTAAATCAAGCATAGGTGTAGAAGAATGGGTGAGAGTTAGACTAATAACTCCTAATGCGCACTTCATTGCCAGTTAAAGAGGGCGGGGGGGTCCAAAGCGGCTTTCAACACTAACACCAAATTTCTCACTTTTTGTCAGTGTGGAAAACCCTAACTAATGCATTAATGGATTTTTGCTCTAATTTCCCTTCTTTTTGAGAATGATAATGAAAAATAGAGACTGTAATGCAGCGGTTTTATAGATAGATACATGGATGAATAGATGGACTGATATACTGTATACGCACTTTACAAAACAATTGCGTAAATCAAGCATAAAACTAGCCAGGCAAGTCATAAATCATATGACTTTTAAAAAGATTTTCTACATCGTACGGTTCCTGAGATATAAGCAATTTAGTATTACAACTCCTCATTTTCTGCTCCAAGAACCATTATTATCCATACATTCTTTGTACTCACTGTCTTTCTCTATGCAGCTTTTGGGGAAAACCAGCCTGTGCGCTTACATTACTGTTACTGTTACCATTTCCGCTTGCGATTCCGTTCCTGTTTCACTTAATGTTCACGTCTATGCCACCATGTGTGTGTTACCCTTTGCGTTTTCATTTGCGCTTGCTTTTGCATTGTTTTTAACATTTCTGTCTACACTACTGTTTCTCTTTCTGTTTTGCTTTGCGTCACCATGTACATTACCATTTGCGTTTGCGGGCACAAAGTTGCTATGTGACAAGACGTCATGTGGCGGGAGGGCCCCGCGCTCCTGCCGCAGCATTACATTCACTGTTCTCATTATCATTCTCAAAAGAAGGGAAATTAGAGGCAAAAGCTCTGTTTAATGCATTAGTTAGGATTGTTCCACAATCGACAAAGTGAGGAAATTCGTGTTAGGGTTGGAGCCCCTTGACCCCAGCCCACACTCAACTGGCATCAGGGTGTGCATTAGGTTGTTGGTCCTAACCTTCACCTCATTCCCCACACCTCTGCTTCTTTACACATGTGATGGGGTGAGAGTTATGGACAACTCTAATGCGACCGATGCTGATTGGGGGTGTGGGCTAATCCAAAGGGGGCTTTCAACCCTAACACCGAATTTCCTTGCTTTTGTCAGTGTGGAACAACCCTAACTAATGCATTAACAGAGTTTTTTTCCTCATATATATATACATTTTTTATGCAATATGGACGGAGATAGAGTGTGATAAATCCATTTATCTGAGTAACTGTGTAGATAAATTTCATTTATGTATACAGTGCTTATGTTACCATCTATTTATCCACACAGTGCTTATGTCATCAGCCACTTATCTATACAGTGCTTATGTTATTTACAATGTTCGGCCTCAGTAGCAGTATTAACCATATTCAAATGTGAATAACTTTAAAACAAAAAATGATAGCATGGTACTGTGAGAGTGAAAGTTGTTCAGCACAGAAATATCTACAACATGAGTGGGTATTTCATTGATACCTTTTAGATTTTTTGATAATTAGCAAAAAAAAACTGCAGACATTTTTTTTTTCCATTTTGTCAGCAAATAAATGAAATAACTTTAAAATGAAAAATGATAGCATGGTACTGTGAGGAAGAAGTTTATTCAGAACTGAAATATCTATAAAATGAGTGGTGTTTCATTTATAAATACTTTTTAGCTTTTTCATAATTAGTGAAAAACAGCAGAAAATTCAATTTCTGTGCACTTTTTCATCAAACAAATGCAAATAACTTAAAAAAATGATAGTATGCTACTTTGAGCACAAATGTTGTTCAGCATAAAAAATATCTACAAAATGGGAGGTGTTTCATTTCTAGATTCCTTTTAGATGTTCTATAATCAGCAAGAAATGGCAGAAAATTCAATTTTTATTCACTTTTTGACTAACAAATGCCACCTACAAAAGCAAAAACAAAAGAATTGCATAAATGGAAAACTTGTGTAATAAATGATTTATCTGCACTCGAGCAGTTTGACCTCGGACACCTCACTCGTGGCTTATGCCACTCTTGAGGTTACCCGAGGTCAAACTGCTCTTGTGCAGATAAATCATTTATTACATTTGCTTCCACTGCATATCCTTTATATTCACACATATATATATGCACATATATATATATATACACACACACACACACACACACACACACATACAGTATATGCTTAATTAACATTATTTTGCATTAATTAATGTCTTTTAATGTTACTCAACCTTCCCGTGTACATCTATTAGCTGTGGCTCCTGTACAAGGCTTATTAAACACTTTGAGATGTCGTGTGCATGCAAGGTACTTTATAAAATCCAATTTCTTTAATTTCTTCCTTACTTTTTCCCATTTTGGAGTGCTCTGTACACTGGCAAAGAATTATTTAATTCTTTGTACAGAGATCTGCAATTCTTTCACATAACCAACAGGGAGTGGCATAATATAGGGCTTAGTATCTTGATATAGTACCTAACACAGTGCTCTCTCACTGTGCATGAATATTTCCTTTTAATGGTAATAACAAACTATTTTTACACCTGTAGATACCCTCCTGTTCTCCTTTAAGTCTCAGTCCATACTGTGATATGATTTGCTTTTATCTTTAATTAATAATCTAATTTTTTCCCTTTGTGGCTACTCTGAAGAACCCATTTCACTTCACCAGTTGCCATTCTCCCTTTCCATTCTGCCTGACCATTCTGTGACATTAGTAACACCATTCCAGGCCATTCAGATGAATAGCATGGAACTGTGTAATTGATGTCATGGAATGCTTAAGAAATATCAAAAGAAAGAGCAGTAGCTTCTGAGGAGGGGGAACTCTTTGTTGATCTGAAGGCACCCCAAAGCTACATTATGTATCAAATATCAGTCAAAGCTTATCAGAATGGAAAGGAAAATGGGATGGCACTTAACTATGAAAACTTTATTTCCCATCACCTTTAAGAAATGTTCCATTAGCTAGTAAAACTTGTTTTAAAATATCATTTTAGATACTATTCTGCTTATATATCATTACATGGAATGCTTAAGAAATATCAAAAGAAAGAGCAGTAGCTTCTGAGAAGGGGGAACTCTCTGTTGATCTGAAGGCACCCCAAAGCTACATTATGTATCAAATATCGGTCAAAGCTTATCAGAATGGAAAGGAAAATGGGATGGCACTTAACTATGAAAACCTTATTTCCCAGCACCTTTAAGAAATTTTCCATTAGCTAGTAAAACTTGTTTTAAAATATCATTTTAGATACTATTCTGCTTAAATATCATGACTTTTTCTTTGTTTATTTTCCTTCATTCCTTATCACAGCAGATATCTACTACATATTAAAACAGAATGTCAACCCCCTGTTCCTCCTGCTTTACCTTTGATGAAATGCCAATCCTTTGTGACATCATATAATAATTTTTTCCACAGCAGCACACTGTTGTTACAAACAGAGAATTGTGATTTCCTTGGCTAAAGCAAAAGGAACAGATGAAGTCAGAGCACAATGATCCTGTTTCATGCAAATATCCTTAGTAATAAAGAATGTGGGTTGATAACTATAGAAAATTAGATAAAGGTGTGCTGAATTGGGTATTGAAATTCTAAAGTATGTTTAAAGGGATCCCAGGACACAGGAAAATCACTTGAGAAAAGTCTATTAAAACCTTACTGAGGATACTTTGTGACATTTTCCAAGAAGGCAGTGTGACTTATCCCCTATTATCAACAGATTTATGTGAAGTCATTTGCATTATCTTGATCTTCTTGGTTGCTGCATTATCACAGGGTAGGCCCCTGTTATTTTACAGAATATGCTGGAAAAAACTATTAGTTCATCTTCAACTGCTTTAAGTCAACATCTGGTGCTTACTTACACAAGAACTCAACTTGGACAAATAGCTTTTTTTTTTTTATTTATCTCACTTTTGGAACACCCTTCCTATTAGTCTGACTCTTTGTACTGCTCAAATGTAAGGTCTCATTGAAGGAATGCTGGCATAGTAAACTAGTTTGCATCTGTAACTGATGTTTTATTTGCATTGTTCTCTGTTTGCCTGTTTGCATTGTTTTGCCTATATGACCTAGTGTGCTCTTCTAAATGTGTATTTTATGTTCAATATATCTACTGGGTAACCAAATAAATATAACAAAAAAAAGTTACAAACATTGTTATATACTGGTCTTGCTGTTATTCAAGAAAGCAACATCAAAGCGTGAACTGTTAATGGCAGTAACTCACATTTACACACAGTACTCTAAGGGGTCTAGTTTCAGAGCTGACCACTTGCACCAAATACCCATTAGTGGTGTGCATGAAATGTATCACAGCCATTCTGGAGTCATAATCAGGCAGGCAGTGCACTCCAACTGATGCATGCTACCTGTCTGAATATGGGTCTCTGTTTACACCAAGCACAGTGACCATGTGTTTTGTTAACATAGCCACCTGCAGGAAAGGGACTCAGGGAGCAAAGGGATAGCACCTTTGTTCCTTTGAGCAATATTCAGTGTCTATATATTTATTTATTTATTGTGCTCTCAGATTAACACCTTTTGAGAACAAGCTCATTACAGAGGTTCCATATCAGAGTTAGACATACAGTATAAACATAAGTGATTGCTCTTAAGCAGCAAGAATTAAATGCCAAGTAAACAATACATGCAGTGTTAAACTTAGGTCAGTAAGATAAGAAGACATCAAGTTGGCATTGATCAATGTATGAAAAAATACAATTAGAAGCAAGAGATTGAGGGGTAGTAAAGCTAACAGTTAGGTAAGACAGCCTATGACATACATAATAGATTGGAAGACTTACATAGGGGAGGGAGAATATGTCAGTCAGAGCGGCCTCATCATAAGGGTTAGGGGAAGAGGATATATTTACAAGTTGTGGAAACAGGTCCAGGTGGCCGACAACTTTAGGGATTAAAATTGGGGGAAGATAAAGGGAGGATTGGAGGGAGATATATTAGAGGAGTGGATAACTATGGGAAAATTGCTCTGGAAGGCCAAGGAAATTAGGAACCAAGAGTAGAAACCTTTGGGCTAGCAAGCTTATGACCACATATGGCATGTGCACCTCACGCTCTTTCTGTCATCTAATACACTAATAGAAATGGCATTAAGGCATACAGTAGTTATGGGCTGGGGGGAGTAACAGGGCTAGCCTGAATTTGTACAGTGGCACCAGCAGAATGCAACAGTGTCACAGACTTCTTCATGACGAAAGGGATTTGCTGCAATTAAAACAGCACTGTTTCCTACAATAACTGCAGAATTCTGTAGTATTCTACATTGCCATGCTCCACTGTACTATTTCCTCCCCTCCAGAAACATGGAGGGCTCAATATTAAATAATACATTTTGGGGATTGTATGGGTGAAGCTAGGGAGAGCATCAGAAAGATTATTTCAGCTACCGGCAGAGTTTCAAAGTCATGTCAGCTCTGGGAGAACTAAATACAGATACTCATCAAGTATTCTAAAATAAGGTACTTGTACACTCCAACTAAATTCTATATTACTACATGATATGTATTATACTAACATATATATTTCTTATGCTTCTGCATATGGATTTTATAATGAATTATTACTTTCAGGTATCTATTTGTGCATTCAATAAAAAAAAATATTTTAGGAAACAGTGCAAGGATGATTTAGAAACAAAATGCACATCCACATAAAATTAGGAACAACTTTAGCTTTACTCTGGAGTTCATGATCACCAGGATCTACTTGAACCATATCCATTTTCCAGGCAGTAACTGTATCCCTCCCTTTTATCCTAGACAGCCAGTTCTCAAACCCTACCCTAGCATTTCCAAGCCATCTTCTTCAAATTTACCTTTCCAGATGCCTCCATTATTCATATGTTGCTTGCATTAACATGTGAAGCACCAAACTTTAAAATGAGGAACACATTTTCTCAATTTTATAAATAAGATGAAAAATAGAGGATACTACCATATAAATAATGTTAAAGGATGGTTCCATTAAGTCAGTTTACTTGTGTTAATAATTCATACAACTAGAAACAGTTCCAGCACAATTTGGAACAGAGAAACTTTAGATGAAATGAGCAATGCTATGCCTAAACTGTAGCACTTGAGAGATACAGTATATATACATTAAATGTAGTCTTTTAGGTTACACTTTTCCAGTTCATTTTTGTCAGTTTCTTTCCCCTCCCTTGTTTTCAAATACAACCCTGTCACCCCCCCCCCACACACACACACACACAAACACTATATAGCTATCATTCCAGTCTCCTCTCTCAGCCATCTTTACAGGAAATATTTATTTGCTTAAGGTTTTTAATCAGGAAGGCATGTTCAACTTAGAGAGAGACAGTTTTCCAGATGCACCCTGGGGGAATGGATACGATGGAACTTAAGGCAGCAGTGCTGGTTAGTTGTGAAACTTTGGATGTATACTTTTTCATTCTATGTTAAATTGCCTCTTGTCTCTTGGTTGGCTTGTATGACACCCTTTACCCTCATTTTTTGTGTGTACTTTAGCACTTTTTTACTTTTTCAAATAATAAAAGGAGTGTTCTTTTTTATATTCGCAGTCACACATAAAATCAAGCAAAGCTGTTAAAAGCTAGCAATACAAACAAACTTCTTGCAGTGTTGTTAAAATGCAGTACATTCAGAGTTTGTGAAATGCTAATGGTACTAAGTTCTACACAATGAAGAAACAGTGCATAGGAAACAGATCAGCCCAGCAGAGTGCTCAGTGTCCTTAAAGTTCCTATAGGAATCGTGGGCAGACTCCAGTCCAGTGGTAGGAAATGCTTCAAGAAGTATTTTATCAGTCACTGACATAGGGTGGAAAAGGTCCTTAACACCCTCAGGTTGAGTTCAACAGGACAGGAGATGATTTACCTTTAGGGGCTTCTACTGTCCACACTGTCCCAGCCTAGTGTGCCGTGCGCAGGCTTATTGAGTGTGATGGGACTGGGGTTCCAGGGAGGTCTTTAAGTGCTTCCACTGTCCATGCTGTCCCAGCCTAGTGTGCTGTGTGCAAGCTTGTCGAGTGTGGTTGGACTGGGGTTTGAGGGAGGCCTTTACGGGCATCCACTGTCCACACTGTCCCAGCCTATTGTGCTGTGTGCAGGCTTGTATTTCAAATCATAACATGCCCTACTCATTTAAATTCTCAAACTGGAACCTCTACATTAATTGACCTGGTACTTACAAATTGCCTTAATAAAATCTCTGGCGTTTCGGTCCTCCCTGATGCCCTGAGTGACCACTCACCAATACTCTGCACCTGGTCCTGTAAGAAAAAAAAAACTGCCCCTAAAACCATTCTTCAGCATTGGCTCAAACTGGGTAATCTGAGTTACCTCAAAAACTATCTAGCCCACTGGGACTGATCACCCCTTGACCTGGCCCCTGACATCGACATGGCTCTTGACTACTTTATATGTACCTTCAACACTGCCTGTGACATATTTGCCCTGCTCACTAAGTGTGTTATCAAAGGCCCCAACACCTCTTGGATATCTCAGACTCTTCTAGATCAAATGCACCACAGAGACTCTCTATGGCAGTTAGCCCTTGAATCAGGCAAACTGTCTGATAGACAACGCTATTGGGCTGCTAGGAATAAATGCACCTGGGATATACGCAAGGCCAAAGCTAACTACTACAGGGCAGCCCTCACCACCTCCTGGGGCTCTGGCCACAAGTTTTGGGATAACTTGAAGGAGCACAATGGAAAAACTGTATTGGCTCCCCCCACCCAACTTACTATCAACAGTGGTATCTCCACTGACCCACAGGCCATTGTTGACTCCCTCAGCTCCTCCTTTTCTGACCTCAGTAATGTACTCCCTGCACATTTATTTGATCCCCATACCCCTTTCCCCTGTCCAAACCCCCACCTTTTTATTTCAAAACCCTCACTCCTTGTGAGGCTAAACCCTACATCCTAAAAGCCTTAGGTAAGTCACGTTGCATTAGTGATTCGCTGGACCTTAGACTCCTCCAAATGACCCCGGGTGTAGTCCTCAGCCTGCTAAACAAGATTGTTAATTGCTCCCTCTGCCATGGTGAATTCTTCTCAATATGGAAAAAATGCTGTTATTACCCCCCTCCACAAAAATGGTGACCACGCTTCCCCTGGGAACTACCACCCCATCTCCATTCTCCCTCCCCTCAAAGGCCCTTGACAAAATCATCTATGATCAACTCACTGACCACCTCACCAAATGTGACATACTCTGCCGGGAACAACATGGATTTCAGAAAGGGCACAGCACCACTACTGCCCTGCTGGAGGTCTCCAGTGCTTTCCATACTACCCTGGACAGAGGGTGTCTGGTTGTCTCTGTCTTTGTGGATTTGCCAAAAGCCTTTGACACTGTGAACCATTCTCTTCTTTTATCTGCTCTCTCCCACACAGGTCTCTCCCAGGACACCATCAAGTGGTTTGCTAAATACCTAGCCGGTAAGTCACACCAAATTAAAACTAATGACACACTCTCCTCCTGCCTCCCAGTTAATTCAAGGGTGCCCCAGGGTTCCATCCTGGGGCCCCTCCTCTTTAGTCTATTTCTGATCACCCTTCCCAAGGCCTGCTCTGGGCAATTATGCCTATATGCCGACAACGCAGTTCTCTTCTCCACCCATCCCAATCCACACTCACTACAACTATCCCTCCAGAAGTCTTTCACAGATGCCGAATCCTGGTTCACTGACCACAGCCTGGTTCTAAACCACGAAAAAAAAACGAAGTCATGATGTTCACTCACAACCAGAGCCAACACAAAGGCTACCCATTAATTATTCACAACTCCCAACTATTACCCCATGAGCAGGTCACCAACTTTAAATACCTTGAGGTCACCCTTGACTCAGCACTCAATTTTCATGAGCATATGCACCACCTTAGCTCCACTGTCAATGTCAGAATTGGTCTGCTCCACTGGCTCACACATTGTCTCCCCCCAGAAGCCCTCCGACTAGCAGTGTCATCATCCATCTTGTCCCTAATTGATTGCGGGATCCTGGTTTATGGGTCGGCTGATACCTCTGCCCTCCACAGAATCTGTGTTTCCCTAAACAAAGCCTTTCACCTTGTTGTGGGCTACTCTGGCTGGACACACTTGTACTCTGTACAGTCTCACCAATTGGCTTGACCTTGATGGAAGACTTAGGTACCAGACATGCCTCCTGGCTCAAAAGATCACCATCAGGGTAGACCCCCCCACGGCCTCACCAACCCGCTACAACCTGCACCTTCAGTGATACCTACTCGCAGTTCCACCAAACCCTCCCTCCTGATTCCGCACTGTCTAACTACTCAAGGCCAGAGATCTTTCTACTATAGAGCCCCCCTCTGGATGAATGACCTGCCTGGCGTCATCTACTCTGAAGTAAAATAGGCCACTTTAAAACCACCCTGAGGGAACACCTCTGTTCCTTGAGCACCTGCAGCTGCTACTAGCCCACCCCCCTGGTGCTCCCTTCAACCACGGAATGTATGACTTCTCCAGGCTTGCCTCTTTCCCCCCACTGTTTCTCCCTCAGTTCCCCTTCCCCCTCTCACTCCTCTTATGGCATGAACCTGGGCCTTTAACCTAAGTCCTTGACTGCTCTTGAGCTACAACAAAGGATATCCATTCTGCTAACCCTCTGATTGTTGCACTCCTAGTGTTTTCCTCCCCAAACTTCTGAATACCTGTATTTTACTTACTGGTTGCTAACATATAGTTGTATATACGTGTGATTACTGTTCCATTACTGCCTCTGTATTGTATCTCTGAACGCTATTTTGTACTATTTGTAATGTGATATGAAGCTTTTGTAAATGAGTCTCTGATTCAAAGGTTTGTAATTCCTGATACCTCTAATAAATACATACATATAAATAAATAAATATTACTGTAGCTCTGTCCAGGTTTTCACCAATATTCTCTGTTGTTTTTGAACATGCATTGTTTACCATAACTTTTCATGTGACTAAAATAAATAAGCATGCAGCACACAGTGCTCTCTGACCTTGTTGTATACTAAATGTATTCGAACAGCTGAGAATACAAATGAAAACCTGGTCTATCTCATATTTAAAGGAGTGCTACTTTAATTATTTAAAATGTGAAAAAAGTACTAAAGCAGACTCAAAATGTGGAAAGAAGGATACTGCACAAGATCAGAGCTTAATGGCGATATACAATAAGTTAGAATAAAACAGTACAGAGTATGTCGAAGTTTCACAATAACATGCACTGCTGCTGCCGTAATCACATTTATCAAGTTTATTATTACAGGAATTACTCCATTGAGTACACTCATTCACAAGGAGGTCCTGGAGATTTCAAACAACAAAATAACATACATGATCTTATACAAAACAGAGTTGGATAGCATGAGTAAACAGCAATGGCAATGATAAGGTACAACTTGGATTGTTGCAAATAGCTGATACATTACATACAAAAAAACTAACTGCACTAATGTGCATGTAGATGATACACATAGAGTGAGACAAGTCTTCACTGGGGGCAGAAGGAAAAGGAAAAAAAGAAAAAAGTGAAAACATGGGGTTGTAGATGACATCGCAGAGGAGGGTGATAGGTCCAGAAAGACAGGAATAGTGTGCACTGAGATGGGGTACAGGAAGGGGGGTCTAGGAGAGGGTGGAGACTGGGGTAGGGGTAGGAGGGGGTAGGGAGACAGGGAGGTGGGAAGGGAAGGGTGGTAGGTTCAGCAGGACAGAAATATTGTGCACAGAGATTGGGGGTACAGGAAAGGGGTCTAGGGGAGAGAGGTGACTGGGGTAGGGGAGATGGGGTAAGGAGACAGGGAGGTGGAGGAAGGGAAGAAGTGCTGGGAGGCAGAATGGGTAAAGGGGGGTTGGGGTAGGAATAAGGGGTGGCTGGGGCAGATGGGTGAGAGGTTAGGCTGGGTGGTTGATGGGGCGACAGGGATAGGGTGAGAAGCAGAAGGGTTGGTGAGGATTCATATATTAGCTTAGCATGAAGAGTAGCGGCAGACCACTTCAAATGCTTTCTTGGCTAGGGACTTAAAACAATTTAACATGACTATCTCAGTTAGGGTCATGTTTTTTTTGTAGCTGGTTCCATATAGATGGGAGGATGAAACTAATGGCACCTCTGCCCTGATTGATACATGTCCTGGGAACTTCCAGGAGCACCAAATCTGAAGTGTGCAGTGCATACACATTGTGAAACTTGTGCACTAGGGTGCGTATGTACTGAGGTAACTTGCCAGTCAGCATTTTAGAGTCCACTGCCCAATATGGAACATACACCTGGTTGATAGCGAGGTCCAGTTCAAAGAAGAGTAGAGGGTACAATGGTGTGTCCTGGCTGGAGCATTTAGTATGAAACGTAATGCACAATGGTACAGGACATCAAGTTTGCGAGTGTGAATTGGTGCACTGCAATTGTAAATGATATCTCCGTAGTCAAGAAGTGGTAGGAACGTGGCCTGGACCAGTCTTCTTCTGCAGTTGAGTGTAAGTAGGGATCTGTTCCTTAAGAAGAACCCTAGCCTGCCTTTTAGCTTGTTGACAAGGCAGTTAATATAGGCACTAAGGCACCTAGCGTCACCTAAGCTCTTTCCTTCTAAGATTGCTTGAAAGGACAGAGCAGAGAGCCTTACAAGAGCAAGAGAAATGGATTAAGACTTCTTTTGGCTAAGCAGATTTACTGTGTGTTGTTATTTTTATTTTTGTACTCACAGAGATTGCTACTGTTTGTTGCTAACATTTCATTGCTTTATTTTTCTCTGATTCAAATTGTTGTTGCTGGCATACCTTCTTCTGCATTATTACAAGATGTGCCTACACGTGTGTGCTAACAGATTACTGCTGTAATCTCCTGATTAAAATTGTCTTTTGAAAGGTATATCTTCTGTTACTGCTTTATTTTTCTCTGTAGCAAAGTGTTTCTTACAGGGTATATCTTCTCTGAAATTATTACAGGTGGTGCTTTACAGGTTTTACAGTTTTATCTAACATTAGGATAAGCTTTCAGGGTTACTGCATTTGTTGTTGACTGATTCTTTCTGCTCTTACCTTCTTGTTCTTTCATCCGTGGTTCTTCTTTTTCAGCAGGGGAAGGGTCCAGCCACCCACTCCCATCCCCAACCACCCCACACTACACTCCTTTTATAGGGTACCACAGTTGTGACATTTCCTGTGGCAAAGTAGGAAGGAGCAAATCAGTGGGGCATCCACAAGGTGAGCTCATTTACAGGGGCATTAGTAATTTAACTTGTTATAACAAGTTATGCAAAACCAAAACACAAAATCAAACCATTACTTGCATTTTCTTCCTTCTAATTACTCTGACCAGGTTATAAACCTAGCAACTTATCTGGAATGGATATCATTAACTGCAGGTACCGAGAAACACTTTTCAGAAGGACGGTCTTACAGGACTTAGAACACTGTCCTACATGCTGGGCCATTGGAGATCTTAGGGCTCAGCTCCAGGTAGCATGGGCAGAGACTGTGGGCCTCAAATTTCATATTCAAGAGGAAATACATTATAAGAACCACCCACCATTTCCCCAACATCTAACAGAAGAACCCTGACCGCAGAGGGTAGTTGGTCCAGGAGGTTTGCAGGTGGTTAGGAGGAGCAAATCTGGTGCCCCATCACTCTGTGCTCTCCAACATATTACCTCCAAAAACCATATAAACACTACAAACAGGTATCTGCCTCTATCTCTAAAATCAAACAAAGGGGCAGAGGAGGACACTGCAACACAGGAGCTAGCAAACCAAAACTCGCCCAAATCAGGAACCAAAACAAAAAAAGCACAAAGGAAATCCAAAAAACTTCTGATCATAGGAGAATCCATGATTCAGGGAGTTGATAGCCATCTCCAGCCAGGGGTAATGGTCAGATGTCTCCCAGGTACATCAGCATGGAGAGACAATGCTAAAATTGTTCACAAACCAGGAGAAAACATTGACATCCTGGTACACATAGGGAATAATGATCTTGCCAGCCGGTCAGTTGTGGAGACCAAGGAACACCTGACCAGGCTGGGTGACAAACTATAAGCCATTTCTTCCGACCTCTCCTTCTCTGAGATTCTGCCAGTCTGGGAGAGGGGGGCAGATGGACGGAAGGTCAGAGAAGGGGAGATAGGGGAGCTAAATATGTGGCTCAAGAGCTGGTGCCAGGAAAAAGGACACAGATTTGTAGGGAACTGGCAACAGTTCTGGGAGTGAAAGTTCTTTAAATTGGATGGACTGCAACTGACTAAGGAGTCAGTGCATTGGGGCAGAAGTTTGATGTCTTTGCCGACTATTTAAACTAGCAAATGGGGAGAGGGGTGCAGCACCCCATACATCGAATGGGAAGAGCAACCATCCCCTCTCAGCTAGTGGTCAAACAGGGATTCAGCATGTTTGCAGTTCATTTGTATCACCAGGTAAGAAAAAAAGTCCGTCTCCTCATACGACGCACTGGGGAAATGCCAAAAATTACCCAACAACTAACACACTGAAATCTGGCCAATGGAAAATCACGTACACAAATGCTCACAGCCTGGGAAACAAGATCCCAGACCCGAAGGCAAGAATGTCAGAGGCTAAACTGGACATAGTAGCAATTAATGAGACGTGGTTTACCAGTAACCACACTTGGGAGAATTCAGTACCTGGCTATGTACTGTTCAGAAGAGATCGAGGTGCAAAAAGGGGGGGTAGAGTGGCCCTGTATGTCAATGAAAATATCAAAGCTACAGAAATTCAGAATACACATAAGGAGCCAGAAGAACTGTGGGCCACCCTGGAAAGAGGAAATGGGACAGCCATAAGAACTGGGGTTGTCTACAGGCCCCCAAACCAGGGGTGGAGGACATAGGTACATTACTGTTAGAAGATATACAAAATTTGACAGCTAAAGGGGAGGTTCTGATAATGGGAGACTTCAACGTGCAGTTGGTCAATATCAGCAGGAACATCTGCCAGAACTAGACACATGATGGATTCCCTGCAGGGGGAGGGCCTCAAACAACTGGTACAACAACCCACAAGAGACAGGGCTATCCTAGATCTAGTACTGACTAACAGGGAAGGGATCACAGATCTCCAGGTAGAAGGTCACCTGGGGGCCAGTGACCATCACATGGTATGGTTCAATTTGGCCACTACATCTAAATCATCCCATTCCAAGGCAAAAACGTTGGACTTCAGAGGAGCTGACTTTGATAAGATGGCCAACAGAGTTAAGCTATCCCTGGCAAAAAGAAACACATGTGAGGGGGTATAGGCAAAGTGGCAAGCATTAAGGATGCAATACTTGAAGCAACATCCCATTGTGTTAGACAGAAAAGGAAGTGCAAAAGAAGAAGGAACCACTTTGGTTCTCAACTACAGTAGCAGAAAAGGTCAGAGCCAAAAGGCTGGACTTCAAGAAATATAAGGGAACACAGCAGGATGAAGATAGGGAGGCATACCGAACTGCCCTAAGGGAAGCAGGAAAGGCAGTAAGGCAGGCAAAGTCCCAAACTGAGGAAACACTAGCATGAACAGTAAAAGAAGGTGACAAGACTTTCTATAGATACATTAGTGAAAGGAGAAAGTCCAGAGGGGGTACTGCTAAACTCAAAGGAGAAAAGGGGGCATGTGAGGAGGAGGAGCCTCTAAAAGCATCTATCCTAAATAGATACTTTTGCTCAGTATTTACTGAAGAGAAGGTAGGGCAGGGCCCACCGCTCAGCACCATGGACACAGGGGGGAGGGAGGTGAGCACTACTCCCTTCACAAAAGAAATTGTCCTACAAGAGCTCGCTAAGCTCTGGGTGGACAAGGCAATGGGACCTGATGGCATACATCCCAGGGTACTTAAGGAGCTAAGGGTGGAACTAGCAGAACCATTAGCAGAACTATTTAGTGAGTCTCTGAGCACAGACAGGTCCCAGAAGACTGGAGAAGGGCTCATGTGATCCCGCTCCACAAGAGTGGTAGCAGGGAGGAGACAGGGAACTACAGACCAGTCAGTCTTACCTCAGTAGTGGGCAAGATTATGGAGGCACTCCTTAAGGAAAGGATAGTGCAACACCTGGAATCCATAGGGGCACAGGATCCAAGACAGCATGGGTTTACAAAAGGAAGGTCCTGTCAAACTAATCTCATAGATTTCTTTGACTTGGTAACCAGAGTGGTGGACCAAGGGGGAGCAGTTGATGTTGCCTACCTTAACTTCAGCAAAGCTTTCGACACTGTTCCACATAGAAGATTGATAAATAAGCTGGGTAGGCTCGGGGTGGGTCAGAAGTTGATCAACTGGGTGGCAAACTGGTTGACGGGCAGAAAACAGAGAGTGGTGGTAAATGGTATACAGTCAGAAGAGATGCAAGTCACAAGTGGGGTACCTCAGGGATCAGTCCTGGGGCCAGTCCTCTTCAATATCTTCATTAGTGACATTGCAGATGGACTAAAGGGTAAGACTTGTCTGTTTGCAGATGACGCCAAATTCTGCAACAGAGTAGATGATCCAGATGGGGTGGGCAAAATGAGAAGAGATCTGGATAAACTAGCAAAATGGTCAAAACAGCGGCAACTGGGATGTAATATAAAGAAGCGCAAGATCATGCACATAGGGAAGAGAAACCCTGAAGCCACCTATAGGCTGGGAGGGGAGTTGCTGGCAGTCACAAAGGAAGAAAGAGACTTGGGCATCATCATCACCAATGACCTTAAATCATTCAAGCAGACCTCTAAAGCAGTAGATAAGGCTAGGGGGTTAGGGTGTATTAGTAAGGGTATCACAAGTCATAAGAGGGAGGTAATAATCCCTCTTTACAAGACACTGGTTAGGGGTCTCATCTGGAGTACTGCATGCAGTACTGGAGGCCACACCTTCATAAGGACATTAACCAAATTGAGGCAGTCCAGAGAAGGGCAACCCAAATGGTGCAGGGACTGCATCAGAAGACATATGAGGACAGATTAATGGAGCTCAACAGGCATACCCTTGAACAAAGGAGGGAGAGAGGTGATATGATCGAAACATTCAAACACCTTAAGGGCATTAACAAGGTGAAAGAGTCTAACATGTTTAAATATAAGAAAAATAGCAGGACAAGAGGATACAGCATGAAATTAGAGGGAGGCCAATTAAGGGGGAATGTGAGGAAATTCTTCTTCACAGAAAGAGTGGTGGATGCATGGAATGGCCTACCATAGGAAGTGGTGGCTATGAATACAGTGCAGGGCTTCAAACAGGCATGGGATAGGCATAAGGGAGCAATACAGATGAGTATGAATAGATAGACCACTGACAGAGCAAAGGTCGATGGCACATTTATAAGGTAGAAAAAGAAATGGGCAGACTGGATGGGCCTTGCTGTCCTTATCTGCCATCAACCTCTATGTTTCTATGTTTCTATGTAAAAGTTAGTTTACTGTCTAGCCGTATTCCAAGATACTTGAATTGATCCACAACATCAAGGGTATCCCCGAATATGGTAGTGATGGGCGGTGAGGTACTCTAAGTACTGAGAGTAGAAGGCATATGGTTTGAGGAAAAAAATATCACCTTTGTTTTCTTTGTGTTTAAGAGACATTTTGAATGGGCCAGGTTGAACTGCAGCTGACTAAAATCAGGTTGTAACTCGGCACAGGCTTCATGCAATGAAGGCCTAGAGATGTAAAGGACTACGTCATCAGCAAAAAAGTGCAGCTTGGATTGTTTTTGTCCAGTGAATTGATGTAAATAGTGAAGAGGAGGGGCCCTAGAATGGATCTCTGAGGGACTCCCCTCATGATGGACACCATGTCCGACATGGTTCCATCAGCCTTGATTCTTTGCAGCCTATTTGTGAGGTAACTAGAGAATCATCTTACCATAATGTCATGAAATCCCAGAGATATTAGGCAGTGCAGGAGGAGGGTATGGTCTACTGTGTCAAACACCTTGCTTAAGTCAAGGAAAATGGCACAAGTAGACTGTTTGTTGTTAATGGCATAGAACCAGTCATTAGTTACCTTAGCCAGGACTGAGACTGTACAGTGATTCTGCCTGAACCCTGATTGGAGTGAGTTAAGTAGGTTGAAGTAAAATACATACAAAGGCAAAAAGCAAATTGCACAATGGAATAAACATACTGTAAAAATGCTGAAACCAGGGACTCAATTTTCAAAGCCCCGTGAATGTCACAAGTCCCTGGTGTGCCGATCGCTTGGTGCACAGGGCTTGTGGCATTCACCTGACCAGCGATCGGGACTTTTGATCCTGAGAGCCAAATGCCACAAGTTAGACCAGGTTTTCCATGGTCTGACTTGTGCCATTTGAAGGATCTGTTTTTCAGGGCTTGCATCAAATATTTGGTGCAAGCTGCCATAAATCATGGAACGTGCTGCAACAGCACCCGATGTACTAAAATTAGGTGATGTTACATTAAAGGAGTTTGGCACAGCTATGCCAAAGAATGGGGTTGATGCAGGGCTTGATGCAAGCCCTGCATCAACCTTTGAAAATTGAGCCCAAGGACTGGATGTGACAATAAAGAAGATGTGCAAAAAAAGAGTAAAATCAAGCCAACAAATGTGCAAGCAAATAGGAAAAATATGCAAATTATGGTATAACTGAGCAACAATAAAATAAATGTGAAAAATCAGACATACTGTACATTAACAATGACAAATAGCTGAACAATAAATAACTCCATAGACAAACCAGAAAACTAAAAGAAGGATAAAAATGGAACAAGAAGCTTTACCCAACTGCAATGAAGCATAGTAACTATTACTGCAAATCCATGAAGCTAAGAGTCATATATTCTGGGGGTGCATGCATGGTGAGCTTTCATTATAGCAGCCTAAGGGAACAGATCCTCAATCCTGGTGAATAATTTGATGAAAATATGTGGAACTGGTGGCTACTGTAGGTATGCAGAAGAAATGCACCATTCATTGCTAAATAAATTGTCTCTAATGAACTACAATCTTGCAGCCATATCAAAAGCACAAGTCTCGAGTTATTAATGAAACCAGAATGGCTTTGTTCACAGCTCCTGACCTGACATGATGGCAGCAGCTGCCGCTCAGGTACCCTGACAGACATGGCCAACATCAAAAGCCTACTCCAAATGGCACTAAAAGAAATCAATATCTTTAAATTAACACTTACTGTCTTAGAGTAGAAGGTGCAGGTACTTATGAACAAAGCAAGAGACACTGAAACCTTCTTGTGATACATAGATGACAAGGACATTAGGTACAAGAGTAGAATTCAGGAGCTTGGAAGGCTGGTGGGGCTACTCTGGCTCAGAGACAAAAACAGAAAAAATAGAATTGAGGCAACAATCTAAGATTCCAGGACTTCCTGGAGGGTGTGGAGGAAAGGGATGCAGCTAGGTTTTTATGACAGAAGTTGCCTAAACTGCTTAGGCACAATTGGAAACCAGCCTTTGAATTAGAAAGAGCCCATGGGACCTTGCCCCCCCCCAACCAAAGTAAGGGAGCTGCACTAGACTGATTTATTTCAAAATTTCTTAGACTTCCAGAAAAAAGAGAAAATCCTCTACCTTGGCAGGGACAGAGGTCCTTTAATCTGAAATGGGCATTGAATTATCATCTTTAATGATTTCACTTCTGAGTTGGCACAATGCAAAAGAAATGCATTCTCTGAGGCCTGAAAGTACTTTCAAGTACTGGGAGTTCACTATTAAGTACAGTGCCCTGCAACCTTAAGGATTGCCTAAAATGGAATTCCCAACAAATTTGAAACACCAGAGGAAGGTAGTAGCTATATTCTCAGAAAATGGCCAGAAACGGTGAAAGACTTATTAGCCATAAGAAGGGAAGATGTCAGTAAGAAGGCGCAACAGAGGACTGATCAGTAGGCTAGACCCCCACCAAGACAACAAGAAATGCAAGCGTAGGACATGGAATGGCAGGTAACAAAAGCCAAGCAAACTAACTGTACCGGATGGCATAGAGTATGAGGAGGGAAACAGCAGCAGGGGTCTAGACTCCGGAGCTGGGAGAGAAGCAGGAAATCTGGAAGTCTACAGCCAGCTTGGACTCTGTAGAGGTAACAGCTTCCAAATGGATGGAACTGTATCCATCATCCCCGAGCAGAAAGCTGCAGCAGTCAGTGCCCCACAACCTGGGATAGATAAGCCACCAAGAAAGGAAAATGACAAAGGATGGCAGTCCAACCAAGTCACTTGGGCAGTCATTGTAGAAGGACGTGCAGGATGGGAAGTGAATGGAACTGGCTCTCCTTGCCACCAAAACCACAAGACCTGAGTATCCATTACTGGTAATGGCATTGTGTCCCTGGTAAACAAAGTAATCCACGTAATTTGTAATGCAAAGTAATGATTTTCATAACTCACTTCCTCCCATTATCGACTTCCTTCTCCACCATGCCCACACTCCCTTTTTATAATGTTTTTCTTAGGTGCATTTAGGTTAGAACTGATTGCTGGGTTAGGGTACGGTTTTGTGTGTGGACTTTGGCTTCAATAAAGCTATAACATTCCCCTATCCTTAGGGAGGTGGCTATGTAAACCTTTGTCCCTCCCCATATCTTTCTCACTCTCCATTATGCATTGGCTGAGGGGATGGGGTGAGCAGAATCTAATCTGATAGCCTCATTCAGCTCAAGTGCTGGAGTGCGGGAACACTACTGCTGTTAACTATGTGAATCTGCCCAATGGCTAAGAAGGTTTCTTGAACCACTGCAGAGGCAGTGGTATCTGTGTAGCAGCATAGTATCCCCTTAGTGATTAAGCAAGTAGGAGTAGGAGGCTCACACAAATTTTTTTATCTTAGGTATATATAGTTGCATCCTGTACAGAAGATTAATACCAGCTAGAGATCTCTGGGAAAAGGGTGGGAGCCATTCTGAATGCTAGCGGGGGCAGGGCACCAGCACTACTAATAGGAAGACTCCTTCATGAACTAGCAGAGTCCACCAAATAACCTGTTTAATCTTGGTGCACTATCCAGTTGTTGGATAGCACCAACTCCCCTTGCCTCTCCAGACACATTGTGGGCCGACATACCATATCTAAAACACCCCCGACAATAAAGAAATGCGGGCACATTAGGACCTTGTATGAGACTCAAAACAGAGCCATACACTGGAGGAAGATCCATGTATCTGAGTAGTAGACCAGCATTTATTTACTCATAGCAGGAGTCCTGCTAACAGGGGCAGTACTAAATGGCTAGGACAAGGGTGGAACAATAACTCGACCCCGGACCCAATGTTCTCCACTTACACACTAGAGGCAGTTATCCTATTCCCCCACCCAAATGGTGCCCACCTCAGTTGTGAGTATACCATAAGTCAGGCTTATATGAGTACAAATGACATTGCAAAGACGTTGGGGCATGACAGCTGAAGTGCACTGAGCAGTGACAATGTAGAAATAAGAAACAGAGCTTACACCACAGTGCACTGCAAACAGGAGATATCCCATTAAGGAAGATCACAGATATGGGACCTTTAAAATTGACATTCTATCACATTCAAAGGGCTAGTCAGGTCACAAACAGGTCAGAAAGGAATGCAGTAAGCCAAAAAATGACCATGGTGTATATTTCTCATCCTCTAAGAATAACAGTGAAAGAGATAAGACTGCACACAGAGACTGGAGTGGGCTTACTCCCCCCCCCCAATATACTGACAGTGAGGATGCAGCAACCCAGTGAAGGATGATAGTCTTCTTGACCTGCTGAACATCAAGCCCTCCGACCCACAGAATAATGATATGCAATTTGGGCTGAAGTTAGGCTGAGGTTAGGGGTTACCAGCCTCAATCACTGTAAATATCTAAGAAATCCTACATAGTCCACTGAGGTCAAACTTATAACACTGTTCCTCACTTTCTGGATGCACAGAGGATGGAGGAGAGACCCGCTGCTTCTTGGATAGTTCCTTGGAGCTGGAGAGGAAGCAGCTCTCATGGCTGCAGAAGGTGGGCACATCTGAATAAACAACAGAGTGCAGAAAAAGATTGCATTCCAGGTGGGTCCCATGAATGCAATTCTTCAGTGGGAAGGTTGTGCTGATGATGTCACACACCAGCTGCTGCTTAGTTACTTGCTGGAACCACTGCAGCTAAAGAAGTACAATTAAAGCCTAGTCCAAAACTAGTTTAGCAGGCATCCTCCAAAACTAGTTCAGCAGGCATCCTTCATGGGTCTATGAGGAGGGGGAGGTTAGCCACACCCTCCTTGCCCCCTCCAGTTTGGCCCCCACCAAAGATAGGACTGAGACAGAAGTACACCACTTTTTATAGAGGTAGAGGTTAGAGATGTGCAAAGTTGACAAACCGCTTTGCAAAATAATTCTCAATGTTTGCCAAATCCACAAAGTGTTTGGCAGGAGAATTTACACTTCTTCAGGAGAGGTTATGCAACTTTGCCATAATTTCACCTGACATTGCTTGAAAAGATTCCAATTTTTCAGGAAAACTCAATACAAAGTGGTGAAGTGGGCAATTCTCAACTTTATTTACAAAGGCGAATTTTGCAACTCACTGGAACATCACCGGTGAGGTAAAAATTTGCAATATATCAAATAGAGGTTGTAATGAAATGTAAACACCTAACCAGACCATTGTGATGGTCCGAGGCATAATAGCACCATGGCAGCAGCAGACTGTAGCACAAGCCAGAGGGGGCAAAACATTCAGGAAAACTCTCTCCTGTGTAGTCAGTATCCCCAATGGCACACATGCTCAACTGTTCTACAATGTACAAAGCATACTATTAATTCTGGAAGAATGTTTTTACATGTTCTTAGGTTGTTGCACTTAGGGATAGCAATCTAGGTCCTATGATGCATGGCAATACAGAAGTACAGCTACAAGCTAACTAACCTGACATGACTATAATACAATTTAGGGGTCAAAATATTGAAAACTAACAAAGTCATGAGTGTACACAGAAAAACTTAAATGTGAACTCATAACTATGTTGTTGTTTAATTTAATATTTTTACCCCAGATTTTCAACATAGCATTCGTATGACCCCAACTCATGAAGGGTGGATTAAATTTTCAAATTCTGCATGAAAGATGATTTTGCACTACAAGTGCAAAAACACATTTTGGCCAGGATTTGAAAAATGTCAGCTGTCACATTCACGAGACGGTGTAAAAAAATGGCTATGTTGAAAATTTGAGGTCAAAATATTGAGAATTACCAAAGTTATTAGCATGCATTGAAAAGTTTCAAATTTCACTTCTAACTTAGTTATTTTCTTTTGACTATATTTACCCACATTTTCAACATAGCCTTCTTATAACTCCACCTCATGAATAAGGGTGGAGAAAATTTTTTAAATCCTGCCCGAAAGGTGATTTACCGTAGTGACCACAAAATTGCCTTTTGGGATGGATTTGCATGATTTTTTTTTTTAGTTATTTAACCAGGAGTAATTTCATTGCCGTTGTTCATGAAGTGGGGTCCCAACAAGGTTATGTTGAACATTTAGAAAAAAGGATATAAAAAAATGTATCAAGTTATGAGGACAAAATCAAAACCCATTGAAATACATTGAACCACATACCTGATTTCTTCAATTCCCAACCCAGCACTGAAGAGTAAAGACATGTCTTCAGTCCAGAGAGGATTATGGCATTGGAGCCCCAGTAGGTAAGTAAGGGGTGGGGGGTGTGGATAGTGGTTGCTGTATGGGAGGGCCAGGTGGGGGGAGATTAATGGCAGCTGTGGGCCTGTGGCAGCAACAGACACTGATGGACAGTTTTCTTTTTTACAGGTACTGACACTGTAGATTGGGCATCTAGTGTCAGTGGTATATTTGGTGGTACTTCAGGGGGGTGGGAAACCTAGTATCACACAGTGAAAACAAGCAGGGTGGGAGATACTAGCTGGTATAGGAGATTAGATACACCAGCGTCAGATGATTAAGAAGGAGGGTTGGAGAGATTGAAGGATGGCTTTCTTTATTTCTGGTACTGACACTAGGATTGGGCACTCCAGTGTCACTTTAATGTTTGGCAGCACTGAGAGTGGGCTCCCCCATGTCGCACAGTGAAAACAGGCAGGGTGGGAGGTACTAGCCAGCACCAGGAACTGGGCATCCTGGTGTCAGAAAACTAAGAATCAAAGGGTGGGAGGGATTGTTGTTACATTGGGGGGACCACAGCAGGCTGATCATGATGCGTATCAGCTCGGCTTGCTGGGCAGCATTATGCAGATTAAAGGAAAGAGCTGCCCTATGATTTGGGTGGCTCTTTTCTTTGAGCTACATGAAGTTTCCGCCCAGCAAGACCAGAAGAGTGTCATGAACAGTCTGGCTGCTGATTGGTCTGACACTGTCGAGCCCCTTGCAGACTGTGCTGCTCTGGACTGACAGTGACACACCTCTCAAAATCAACTATCATACCAATATGATCTCTTTCTGCAAGCACAAGGGCAAACAAAACAAGCATTTGTCAATGCTGAATGTTTGCTTGCTAATATTAACATTGGACATGCAGGAGTTAGAATGGCAGTGAAGTATTGAACTCACGTCAACCCCACCTCCACCCTGCAGAGACGGACAGGCATTGGGGTGTGCCTTTGTGTCATCGTCCATAACGCTCATAGCATCTCACCTCACCCTATCCTGTAGACAACGACAAGTGGTGAGGTGTTCTTTGGGGTGTTCCACTTCACAGTCACCCCATTTCATAAGGACATATGCTGAAATGGGTACAGTATAGGAGAAGGGAGTGAAATCTGGAGTTGAAGAGTCCAAGGCACACCTCGATCCCTGTCACCGACTTCAGAGTGGGAGTGGAATGGCATGAGCATTACAGCCGGCAATCCAAAGGCATACCCCTGATGTCTGTCGGTCTGTACAGGGTGGGACATTATGGTTAGAAACCCTAACGCCTGGGCGTTTGTTGGTATTTGCACTACACACTGCACAAATGTTCAACTTGGCCTTTTTGTGCCCCCACCTCATGAAAGCATTTGGGACCTCTGATTATGAACAGTGGCACTCTGATTTTGTTAATGTGTCCCAAACTTTGATTTCTCACAGCAACTGTGCCATTCTGTGGCAGATGTGCAAAAACACAGATTGGGCAGGATGTGAGGAATGACAGCTGTACCTTTCATAGGGAGATGTGAAGTGATGACAATGTTGAAAATCTGGAGTGAAAATATTAAAAATGCTCGAACTTCCAAGCATACATGGAAACTGCATGACGCACGCTCATAGCACAGTTGTTTAGTGGAATTATTTCATCAAATTTTCAACAGAGGCATTTTGTGACCTCTGCTCATGAGCTATGATTTTCTTAATCTGTCCCGACATTGATTTCCCACAGCTACCGTGCCATTGTGTGCCAGATGTGCAAAAACACATTTTGGGCAGGACGTGAAAAATGACAGCTGTACTGTTTATAAGGAGGTGTGAAAAAATGGCAATATTGAAAATCTGGAGTGAAAATATTACAAATTCACAAAGTTACGAGTGTGTGTGGAAACTGCACAATGCACACTCATAACACAGTCATTTTATGGACTTTTGTCACCAAATTTTCAACATAGGCATTTTAGGACCTCTGCTCATGAACAGTGTCACTGTGATTTTCTTAGTCTGTCCCAAACACTGATTTCCTACAGCAACCTCGCTATTCTGCACCAGAAGTGCAAAAACACATTTTGTCCAGGATGTGAAAAACAACAGCTGGAGTGTTAATAAGGAGATGTGAAAAAATGCCAATGTTGAAAATCTGGAGTGAAAATATTACAAATTCATGACGTTATGAGTGTGCGTGGAAACTGCGCAATGCACACTTATAACAGAGTAATTTTATGGAATTTTTTCACCAGATTTCCAACATAGGCTTTTTGAGAGCCCACCTCATGAACAGTGACACTGTTGTTTCATTAATTGGTCCCAAAAGGTGATTCTGTGCAGTGACTGCGAAATCACCTTTCGGGACCAAACAACCAGATGACAGTCACTGAATTCATGAGATGGGGTCCCAAGAACCCCATGTTGAAAATCTGTTGCAAAAATTCAGAAAAATGGCCGAGATATCTACATGAGTTGAAAAAAAACCATTTATGCCAGTATACAGCTTACCGGCATTGCTTCAGTTCGCGGTTGGCTTTGGAGAGTGCAGACGTGTTCCCGGTCCACTGAAGATCATTGCACTGAGCTCCAGAGGTAAGTATGGGGTGAGGGGGGTGTGGGGAGGTGGGGTGCACAGAGGGTGGGTACGGGTTGGGGGAGGAGCAACGGACTCAACAAGGGACTGTTTTTCTTTTACAGGAAAAGGAAAAAAGAAAACCAACGCAGGAAGGTTTTCTGTTTTTGCAGGACCTTTGGTACACTGGGGGGCTCCCAGTGTGCCACTTGAGTGTTTCTTGGGGTGGGTCTGTAGCCAACGGGGATTGGACACCCCTGTCAGCAGAGTGTTGGGGCGGGTGCATGAGGCGAGGGGGATTGGGCATCCCCTCAGCACACAACAGATGGGGGGCCATCATGCCAATGGGGGCTGGGCTACTCCATCAGCAAATGAACTGGGGAGGGGGCATGCTGACAGGGGGATTGGGCACCCCCATTGGCTTTAATGGGGATTGCTAGAGGTGGAAGCTGTCCGTCAGCTTCCGTGGGGACTGTAAAAAGCTGACAGAGAAGCCGCCACCATGTTTGTTTGAAATGGGACACCAGACAATGCAGATCGAATCTGCTGCTGCAGTCAGGGACCGCCCCTCAAAAACAGCTGATTGTTAATGATGGGGTGCTCCCTGATTGCAGCAGCAAGTTTCATTCAAGCTGGTGGCAAGCTACACTACTGCTGTCATGGACAATGTGATCCTCTATTGGTGCCACACAGACCAGCCCCAAAATGGGCTGCTGGCATTGGCAACAACACTACCGTGCCTCCACAACTCACTACTGCAGCAAGCTGCCCCAATGTGTTTCTTGCACATGCGTGCATGCAAACATAAAAATGGCAAGAAAACAGTTCTGAAATTGACTCTGCAGATGCACAACTACAAGTAGAATATGATTTTAACAAAGAATGTTTATTTATATTATATAGCTAGAAAAGGACTTAAACTTTGCAATGTGATCTTACAGCTTCTATCTCTTGAATATACTCACTTGGACTACAAAGAACACAGCACTCATGTTCAGTTATCTGACATAATGCAACCATGGAACCTGTTGCTCTGTGCAGGCTGCAGGTCACATGGTACACACTGGAGTTTTCATTCATTTTTGTGCAGCTCTTCAAAACTTTGCCAGTGAAGTATTAACTTCACAGCTTCATGAAGTTCTCAGACCTATGAATTTGGACATCAGTGGTTGGACTTAAACCATGACTTCAATGAGGAAATAGTAAAAGTTTTTCAAACAGGTTCATATGCTGTGCTTTTTGGGTCCAATCAGAAAAGGAAAGTCATGAGGAGACATGGCACTGTGAAGCTTAAGCACAGTGTAATGAATCAGGGAGTCCTTTGACTTTGGCTCATGCAGGAATCAGAGGTTCCATCCATTTTCAGTACAGTTTTGTAACTAAAGTCAGAATTATTAAGAACAATGCTTAGGAAGGGGTGTGTCATGGTTATATCCCATGTGCTTTTGGTGTGTGATGCCTTGATACACACTGTAGAGCTTTGCTCTTGGGGTTTATGAGGCATCACACACCTCAGGCATGTGTAGAAATACATCACACACACTTCTTCCTGTACATTATTCTCTTCCATTTTCTATGTGACACATAATACCTTATAGATACTGTGTTGCAACTTGAAGCAGCAGGAGGACTACTGTGGTGCTGTTACAGTTGGAAAATTATAAATAATGTTGATCTTTTCAATGGGCCAGCAAATGAGAGGATACAGTGGGTGAGGTTGTGTTAAATATCTGTACAAGCTGAACTTATGATTATTCAACATGAATGGGCTATGGCACTGTACTGTCAATAAAATACCACGGAACTACTTAGAGCACTATAGATTTGACAAATCTCTAAATGTACAGTACATTATACACCACCACAATATGACAGTGTACAGGTAGTACAACATCATGATTGTATCAGCAGTGCTGTGAATTTACCAAAATATTAACATTTATGTTGGGTTTCTTCCACAGTAGATGTTTTAATTTCTTCCAGTGATTTTATTTCCTTAAAGAGTAACATTTTAATGGTGCCTAACAATCAGCACAATACTATAGCTTCAAAAGGAATATGTTTTTAAATAGGAAAGTAAGTAATCCTTCTCAGTGTTGCCTGTCCTAGGTTAAGGATGTGATTTTTTTAAAGGTTTGGTAATATTTACTGGTGCTGAAAACTTATAGCACTTCACTTGTCCTCCTGAGAGCTCACGTGCAATATGTTCATGTGGTCTGCTGTTCCACCAACAACAGAGACACCCCATACTTTTGTGAGGCAGCTAGGAGAATCAATCACTGCCTGCCTTCAATGCATGTCAGTCCAGTCCTATGCACAGCCGGTTGCATTGTCAGGACTTTTTTTTTTAATTCCTTGGTAACAAAGTACAGTCCACTGGGAACAAGGACCATTTACAGGAGTGATCTGGAGCACTCGGGTGTTAATTGACTTGCTCATAGTCACACATTATGCAAGTGAAGGTTGTGGAACACAAACCCAGGCCTACTGGATGTTCCAAGCTCATTCAGAGCTCATTATGCTTATCTCCAGGCTATACTGCCAGCCCCTGATGGTGAAAATTAAAGGTTTTGAAAGGGGTAGCAGTGCACTGACAGTGGTCAGCCAATCAAACAACATGCATTCACTGATGGCTAATCACACTGGATTGTCAGGTAATTGACGGCAGCACCCAGCCAACTGGAGCAGAAAAGGCAAGTTTGCAGTTGCTGCACATACTGATACACAAGGCAAAGTTTATTTCTTCGGCACCCATTCCGGGAGGCTCTGCACACCTTACATAAAATTAGAAATAGGAGTAATACATGCGATAAATAAACATATACAACAATAAAAACTAGGGCATCTATAAAATAATCCTGATATAAATCTTCAGTCTCTATCTCAGATTTCTACAATTAGGTCTGGGAATGCCAGTAAAAAGAGATGGGTCTTAAGGCTGCCCTTGAACACCACAACTGAAGGGGCTTCCCTGATGGTAAGACAAAGTGAATTCTACAGGATATGGCCAGTGATGCTAAAAGCCCTGTCACCAGCAGTTTTTAACCTCACCCTGGGAACCACTAGGAGGCCGCTGGAGGAGGAACGGAAAGAGCTGACTGGGGCAGCAGGTGTAAGGAGATCAGACAGATAGGGCCTAGTCCATGTAGGGCCTTAAAGGCGAATAAAGCCACCTTGAAGATAACCCTCCACCTGACTGGCAGCCAGTGCAGCTCACGCGGCACCAGAGTTACATGACAGAACCTCGAAAGGCCTGGCAGCTATGTTCTGCACCAGCTGCAACTGGCGGAGGGTACCTCCTGAGACCCTGATGTAAATGGCATTACAGTAGTCAAGCCTGGAAGTTACAAAGGCATGGACTAGAGTAGGCAGGTCTTCAGGCGGAACTAGGGGTTTGATCCTGGCAATATTCCTAAAGTGGTAAAAATCACTTTGGACAACCAATGACAACTGAGACTCAAATGTCAAACCATCATCCAGGGACACACAAAGATCTTGCACCCTAGAGGAAGCAATTGATGGTGTTGGCCCTAGGAAATGTCCAGTTGCCACACAGGAGGCATTCCTATCATGCCTTCTGTCCACTTCCAATACTAGAATCTCCATCTTGTTTAGTCACAACCAGCTGGAGGACATCCAGTCATTGATCTTGGTCAGGCAGATGTTAAGCACATTCACAGAGTCCGATGTTCCAGGGGCAAAGGACAAATAAAATTGGGTTATCATCTGCATAGCAGTGAAGACCCACACTGTATTTTCTAATGAGCTCACCCAGGGGCAGCATGTACACTGTGAACAGCACTGGTAACAAGATCAATTCCTGAGGTACTTCACATGACAGGAGCTTCAGGGAGGAGGAGAAATTTCCCATCACTACCCGTTGTTTCCTGTCAGTGAGATAGGACTCAAACCAGTGGATGACAGTGCTGGCAAGCAAACAGTACACGCTGAGGTGATCAAGTAGCTCAAAGTGGTTGACAGTGTCAAAGGCTGAGGAGAGATAGAGAAGAACAAGAACTGACCAGCCTCCTCTATCTCTCACTGTAAGGAGGTCATTGTGCACCAGAACTAATGCTGTTTCCATGCTATGCCTAGTTCAAAAATTAGACTGAAATGGCTCATAGATATCAAAGATTGTGAAGTGCTCTTCAAGCTGTTGTGCCACAATCTTCTCAACAACCTTTCCTAAAAATGGAAGGTTGGAGATATTTCAGTAATTCACCAAGATGTTCAGGTTGAGAGATGGTTTCTTCAGAAGAGGCCTCACCAGAGCTTCTTTCAAGGTATCTGGGAAGACCCCCTCAGACAATCAAGGCGAATACTGGCCTGACTGAATCAACACATCCCATTAGGAAATGTGTTGGTACTGGGTCCAGTTCATAATATATGTGCTTCAGTTTCCTCGATGACCTTAGCCACCTCCACCACCGGTTTAAACTCCCCTCGGACAGGCAGAGTGCCTCTGCTACAATCAAGATGATCACCGCGAGTCATGAAACAACTCACTGGTGGGATTTCTTGCTGGATAGAGGACACTCTGTCAGTAAAGAACTGAGCAAACTCATCACACAAAGTGACAGAAAAAACTTTCTTTGGCTGCAGACAGATTGGATGTTATAGCCTGCCTACAGTGCGAAAAAGTATTGCAGGTCAGTTCACTGCAGCAATCTCCCTGGACAGGAACTCTGCCTTCTTATAGGTGATTGCATCCTGGTACTCACCATAGTGGGTACACAAGGCCAGCTTGTCCTCTTCCCGCTTGGTCTTCCACCAGCAATGTTCCAACTTTCAACCCCTAATCCGCATCATCTTGAGCTCCCCATCAAACCAGGAAGACCTCAAGTGAGAAGATTTGGGTTGTACATGAACCAGTGCGAGTGCATCGAGTGCCTCAGACATCACCTTGCTATAGGCAGCAACCGCCGCACTCATGCCATTCGCACATGCAGCATCTACACTAGATAGATCATCCACCACCAAAAATCCCTCTAGGGACAATCCCCTCAAAGGGCAGCAGCTGACCATCTCAACAGGGGAAGGGCTCTCGAGAGAGGGGGCCCTGAATGAAAACCCCACCATGCAATGATCAGACCAAATGATCAGATTAATCTTGAGAGGTTGCATACCTCAAGCCCCAGAGAGAACACCAGGTCCAGCACGTGGCCACCATGGTGAGTCACAGAAATAATCTCTTGCATCAGGCCCAGAGATGACATCATCTGGAGAAGGTTGGAACCAACCCTGGTTGATTCGTCATTGGCCCAGGCGTTGAAGTCCTCCCAGAACCAAACATCTGCGGAACTCCAACATCTCCCCAGTGATGAGATCCACCACCTCCTGCAGGAACTCTCCCCCCATCCCAGGAGGTTGGTAAATAAGGATGATCCTGCAGCCTGCACCTGGGCCCCCATGTACTGCCACACATTTAAAGGACCTGGTAGTTCCCACTGGGTGCACAGTGAGGCCCAGGTCAGATCTAAAACAGAGGGCCACTCCCCCACCTCTGATTCCACCCTAAGGCAGTGCACTACAGAGTACCCGGGGGAGACTGCCTCAAAAGTGGCCCAGTGTCATCACCAACCCAGGTCTTCACAATGCAAGCCAAATCAACTGCAGAAGCATTAGGCTGATAGCAGCACTGCAGCAGCCAGGAGTTTTTCTGTTGAGGTCTACATGAATTCGGTTCTTACAAAGTTTGTAATAGCAAAAAAAAAAAAGGAAACTGGGAGCCAGAACTCAAACCATGGACTCTAACAATTAAAGCAGAATGGGGGGAGGTACTTGTAGATGGGCTGGGGGTGTATCCTGCCCAGTGAGCTATGCAGGAAGCAGGTGCAGACTGTGCCTGACTGCAATAGAAGATAACAGGGCTGCCTGGGTTAGTTGATGTGAGCAACCATGATAGTGGTGGTGAAATCATCATTAAAATAAGCAACAAAAGAGATAAAAAGAGTCAGGGTGAGGGCTCCTTTTTGTGTCTGTGGATGTCTGCCCAAACTAAGCCAGAAATGACAGGAGCTGCAGTATTTGGAGCTTTGCCAGGGTCACATAAAGTTGCTAGCGATAATTAAAACAAAGTGGTGCAAAAAAATGCTACAAAACAATTCAAATCCCAGAGCCAGCCCTAGTTGCATGTTCATTTATACTATTTGTGTTATGTTCTCTGACAGTGTTTACCACGAATGGACTGTGTATCAATTAAGCATTAATGAACAATAGGGCATGTGTTGTGGGATTTACCAACACCTCCTGAGGTATGTCACAAAGTACAGTTAAGTGACATAAACTACAAGATAAGTGGGGAAAAGCCCACAACAACAGATGTCCTTGTGTATATTATTGGGATTATGAAATGGACCCTTAGAGAAACTCGATAAACACTAATTAGATTCAAACTTTGTGTGTATGCGTGTGTGTGTGTGTGTGTGTGTGTGTGTGTGCGTGTGTGAGACGTGACTGAGTCAGATGGGAAATTACTCATGTTTTGTGAAGACCCAGACTGACCAAAACAGAAGCAAGAGTTTATCTTCCATTTTATAATATATAATGCACAACTCAGTTACATTGTAATAGACCAAATATATTCTGATCGAACACAGAAGCAATTACAATAAATTAAGCAAGCAATAAAACATGATTGGGTGTGGAAGAAGGATTATCACACCATACACTGGAGTGCTAAAAATAGATAACATGACAAACAATTTTTAAAACATAAAATACAAAACTTAAAAAAAAAATCTATTTTCATTTAGTAAAGGTAACTGATAAAAAGTAGTCCCCACTTGTTAAGCACCTGTCTTTCTACACAGTTAATATAGGAAATGTTTGTTTACCATCCACTCCAAGAATTCAAAATATTCTACCAGCATAATGTTAAACACATGCACACACACACACACACACACACACACACACACACACACTAGTAAGCATGAAATGATGGAAAGTTTTTCATGATAATCGTAGAACAAAGAAAAAAAAACTGCGAGGTGGTCTTCATTTTGTTTTATTTTTCTATTTGTGTAAGGAGGGAATTATAAGGAGAAGAACCTTTTTTATTTTATGGAAGTTTTATTTTTTAGATCTTAGATGAAGTTTTTCAGTAGTAAAAGTGGTGGCCATGTTTGTGATGGCAATAAGGGATGAGTGAAAAAGGCACTGATATGTTGGTGTGCTGCATCCTGTTGTCCAAAAGAAGTACAATACTAGATCTGCAAATTTATTTCTACCAGATAAATGAACAGGTTGAACATTATGGGTTGGATATTCAAGAGAACATAAAAATGTGGTGCAAAGGCTTGCACCACGGTACCATCTGACCCGGCAGCTGCTATATTTAGTTGGATAAAGGACCAGTGCTATCTGACTAGATATTGGTCTGTGTCAGTGCAACACTAAGTAAAACTGCACTACCCCAACATGGACCTTGGTTGTATATAGTCCCGGGGAATAGCTCTCCCCAGAAAGGATAGCACTGGGAACCCTGTGGGTTATATTCAGCCACAACATGCAAATGAGGCCATTGGGCATGCAAGGTGCTAAAAGGCAATTTGCATGACCATTATGGTTTCATTTGCACAGAGCTTCAGCCCATTACTGCCCATCCCATGTGTGACTGCTGACTTCCCGGTGTCTAGTGGAACACCCCCACCTCTGAACAACCATCCCGTGTCATGTTACATATCCCTGGTGTCTTGTGGTGCCCCACACACCCCCTGAACACCTGTCTCATGTAACATTTCATATTCCTAGTGTTTAGTTGCACCCCTCATCCCTGAATGCCATGCCATACAAGTTTTCATATCCCTGGTGCTGAGTAGCACCCCCCCACCCCTGAAGACCTATGCCATGTAAGTTTTCATGTCCCTGGTGTCAAATGACACCCACCACCCCAAACACCTGTGTACAATGATACAGAACACCCTGGTGTCCAGTGGTTCCCCAACCCCCAATAACTGTTGACATACGTAAAGGTATGCAGCATCCCCCCCCACCTCGCCAGCTCACAGAACAACTCCCATCAACCCCACCCCTACCTTATCAGGGTGATCATGGATGTGCCTGGAATCCTCTCACTTCCTTGGCCAACAGTAGTATGAGCTGGTAGTGAGCATGCACACAGTATACAGTATGCACGAGTACAGCATATGTATGAGCATACAATGAGGCCAGCAGATAAAGGCCTAATGGTCTATCTTGTCTGCTTGAATGTGCAGCTCTCAGTGCTGGGCATTGATGCTGTCCCACTCACCCCCCTCATTCCCCTCCTCACTGATTTCTCCATCTTCTTTACACTTAACCAGGTAGCCCCCCCACCACCATTCTCACCCTCTTCCCTAATTGCTCCAGTTGCTTTACCCTTTTCCTCACCCTTCTTCCCCATTCTGATTTTGCCAATCAGCCTGCCCACCCCCAAATCCCCAATGGATGTTTGCACAATCAGTCCCTCAGGCAGAGTATTCCATGCTATCACATCTCTCTGTTATAAAATGCCTCCTCATATCCCTTTTGAACCCCCTCTTCCAATTTTGTGCTATGCCCCCCTGTAATTCCTTCTGTTTTGTATTTGAACAGGCCATTCTGACTAACCTTAGTAATGCCCTTTAAGTATTTGAAGGTCTCAATCATATCTCCCCTATCCCTTCTATCTGCCAGCAAATACATAATGAGTAACCTTAAACTATCTTCATAGGGCTTTTCCCTAATCCCACTGAGGATTTTGGTTGCTTACCACTGAATTCCCTCAATCAGTCTGATGTCCCTTTTCAAAAATGGCACAAAAATGCACACAGTACTCCAAGAGAGGCCTCACCAATGCCCTATAGAGCAACAGGATCACCTCCTCACTCCTTGATGTGATTCCCCTTGCTATACATCCCAGCATCCTATTGGCTTTTGCTGCTGCTTTTTGACATTGTGCAGAGTGGTTCATTTAGCCTGTGAACAGCACCCTTGGTCTTTTTCCTCAATGCATCCTAGTTGATAACTGAACCCAGGATTCCTACTCCCAAAGTGCATAATCCTATACTTCTTTGCACTGAAGCCCAACTGCAAGGTATATGACCATCTCTCCAATGTTTCTAGGACCGTCTGCAGCACCCCACACCACCCCATCCAGAACTGACCCCCGTTTGGTGTCATCAGCAAACATACCTATCCTACCCTGAACATCCTATGCCATATCTGCTACGTAGACGTTGAATAACACCAACCCCAGCACCGAGCCCTGTGATACCCCACTGATGACTGCCCTAGATGAAGATAATCCCCCCTTACCACCACCCTCTGCTGCCTATTTTCTAGCCAGCTCACAATCTATGTAACCACCTCATCCCTTATCCCCAGAACCTTCAGCTTACCTAACAGTTCCCAGTGTGTTACAGAGTCAAAGGCCTTGCTGAAGTCCAAGTACAGAACATCCACCACATTGCCTTTATCCAGTGCCCTAGTCACCCAATCATAAAATATATACTACATATATATACATAGTATATACACAATGTATACTGCATGTGTGCACACTGACAGCTCATATGAAAGCCATCTGAGGAAGTAAGTGAAGGGCTGTGCCAGCCGCCATATCAGGATTCTCAGCAGATCCACAAATGCCCTGGTAAGGGTTGTGTGATGGGTCATGTTCTGTGAGTGTGAGAGGCAGGTGGGAGGATACAGGACCACCAATGCATACCTTTATGTATGTCAGTGGGCATTAGGGGGCAGGGGAACCACTGAGAATCAAGGAATTCTATTTCATTATATATGGGTGCTCAGGGGATGCCACTTGACACCAGGGATATGAAAACTTACATGGGACAGGTGTTCAGGGGTGGGGGAGACACTCAACACCAGGGATATGACAATGCACATGGCATGGGTGTTCCGGGGGTACCAGTTGACAAAAGGGATGTGAAAACATACATGGCATAGGTGTTTGGGGTTCGGGGGATGCCACAATGCACCAGTGATAGGAAAGATAACATGGCATGGGTGTTTGGGAGGGCACCACTAGACACCAATGATGTGAAATTGTACATAGAACAGGTGTTTGGGGGGTGGGGTGGTACCACTAGACACCGGGGAATGTGTACATGGAATAGATGACTGGGGGGGTGGGGGGACTCGAGCCACCAGGGACTGCATCTTTGCTGGTATGAAGGGTGATGGGGGAAGGCAGCTACATTACAGCCACCCTGCCATCAGTGGGGTGGGAGAGTGGGCTTGGTGCCCAGTTAAGCTGGGGTTTTTGGTGTCGGTAAATAGTGTTGCTTTAGGGGCCATTTACCGCCATCTCAAACCTTTGAACATGCTGCTGTGCCCGTTTACAGGAGAGGACCCCCTCATTTGCATGGGTGCAGTATTATTTTAGGGCCTGGACACAGTGAGGTTTAGGGTGTGCTAACTGGATCTATCAATATGGCCTCAACCCGAGTACAGGCCAAAAACCCCAGGTAGTGCTGGGACAATCCACATTAGTGCTGACAACATCTGAATGTCAAACCCACATGTTTTCTTCTCAGGAATTCTCATTAACTTGTGGGCTAAAATGTACACTTTTAGTTCTACTGCTCTGAACAGTCCTGAGCAATTGAACCAGTTCAATGGACAAAGAGGGGAACTGCATTTTGAACACCACTGAGATCACAAGGATGCCAGGCCAGCAGTCATATGATATACAGCCTTGTTTGGTGTCAACTCAGTACTTGGTTTAAGTATATAGTAACCTCTAACTGTAGTACTTAGTTTGGCCATTTTCTGACATACAAACTGCACTTGATGAAAATATTGTCTTATAAAAGTAAAACAACATACATAATATTTGTTCTGAAGGGAAATCCATGTAAGAGCAGAGTAAAGCAAGGCAGGGATCAGGCAGACTTAATGGACTTATAGGGCCAGATTTTCAAATGATGACACTTGGCTTTCTTCAAGCCTTGCTCAAACCCTATTTTTTGGCACAGCTGCACTGACTGACCACCTTTGCTGCAACTAAACCTGATTTTAGTACATCAGGTGCAGTTACGGCATGATTTTCAACAACTTGCACCAATATTTGGCACAAGCCTCATAAAATTGGTCCCCAGAACGCTGCAAGCTAGAACGGGGGCTGGCCTAACTCACTGCATTTGGCACATGGGAGTGAAAATCCCAATTGTTACCTCAGGAGACTGCTGCAAGCCCCGTGCACAGTAGGACCAGTGCACCAGGGGCCTGCAGCTGTCTCAGGGCTTTGAAAATCTGACCCATAGTCTGTTTTGTCATTTACTTTAACTATCTACTGTATTTACTGTGTCTGTATATCTGAAAGTACTGAAAAGAAACATTTTGCTACAGGAGGATTTTCTGATTTTCCTCCCAGCTGAAAAGGTGATGATTTTATTATGCTGTCTCACAAATTGATAATGATTTTATTATGCTGTATCATAAGCTGTTATTATCAGCTAAGTTCAAAGATCATGATCAGTCTTTAGAAACCATGGGCCAGATTTTCAAAGGGATAAGAATGCTGCAAGGTGCTTGTGGCAAAGGGTGCCAATGAATCTTGCACCGTGCAGCAAAGGATGTGGCGGTCCTGATTCAGAAACCCTGCTTGCATCCGAATTGGGACCCGCTGCGTCATGGCAGCAATGAGCACCCCTTGTGACATGGATGTGTGTGCAACACATTGCAAGAGGGCTTGCATCATGGCAGGGCTGCAACATCCCCTTTCCTGGGATTCAGGAAGCCCCACCGTGTCCACAACAAGGAGCTTCAGTTAGACAAGCAATGTGCTGGGCTATGTCCCTTGTGCCACTGGTGGCTGCTGTGGCACTTCTTTGGGGGGGTTCCAGCATATGTGAATGAAGGTGATATGGGCAGGGGTGCCATAGCTTGGGTGGGGAGGAGGTGGGCATGCAGAATAGGGTGGTTGCACCCAGCGGGGGTGCCACCATTAGCTCCAGACAGATACTGGCATGGCATGGGGAGGGAGGTAGGGTGACACACAGTGCCAAGGCCCCCTGTGGGCATGCTGCCCCCCTATCCTGCATGTCAGCCAGGCATGTGCCCCATCGCCCACCCATTCCAGCTCCTCTGCTGTTGTGCCAGGTATGGGGATGTGGCCTCATCCCTGTGGCAGGTCCCATAGGTGTGCCCAGTGCTTTGGCACACGTCCACCAATGCGGCAGCACCCTGATATGTGGCACAGGGACCATGTTCTTTCTGAATAGGGCACAGGGTCCCTGATGCAGCTGAGGTGTGCTGCAGCCCTAGTTTGCTGCATATTTGCGGTGATCCAGGGGATCTCTGAAAATCCAGACCAATTATTTGAATCATACCTAACAATGATTAAACATGAATGTTAAATGACTGCTAATCAAAAACCATGATGTTATGAAAATGATGATTGTGATAAATATTTATCATGATCTGATATCATTATGATTTCTCATGATTGACTGTGGTCAAGATCGAATCAATAAATGAATAAAACAAAATATACTGAATTTATCTTGGTAACTATTTAGACAATATAGTGGAAACATCAGCTACATTTCACCTCTTACTCAAATGTACAGCTTTCATTTATTCCTACTCATAGGACTCACCTAGAGGTACAGCAAACATTTAAACTTTGTCAGTGAATATCAGGCAAAGTTTGAAAATTCAGACTTTGCAAAATATTTCAAAATTTTCATGTCTTGGACCAACTTTGCAGAACAGTTTGCGAAAGCTTGGTGAAGTACATTCACCTGTGAAGTTCATAGGAACTTTGCAGCAAATTGAGAGCCACACTGCCACATGTACCATAGGCTGCGTGAATTCTGTGGCATTATTTTATCTTCTGCTTTTCTGGGTAGCTGTACCCAGGGAGGAGTTGGCAGCAGCACTGGAGCAGGAGAAAGGAGGTAAGACTTATTTAACTCCCACAACACCTGCTGATTCTTGATACTAACACACCTGCCTCCTAGTCATATGTTGAATTAAAGGTGAATACACTGCCCACCTGTGCCAGCATGAGACCCTTTCTTGCCATGGCTGACTCATACCAGGCAAAGTTTATATATTGCTACAGTATTATCTTGTGGATCAGTAATGAAAAAGTCCACACACAAGGGATTTTACAGACCTTGCAAAATTACCAGACATGGCAGTTGTGGTCATCAGAGCCGGCAGGTGCAGAACACTTGTCCTGTGATGAGTGCCATCCAACTTCTTTGGTGAAAACACAACAGTTTTTCTGCCTTTTCTTTTGGACAACACTTTCCCTTTTCTATCCCTCTCTCTTATTTTTTTTCTTTTCAGATTCCTAGAAAACATCAATGACAAAGTGATCCTCTCCATCATCCTCTTCTTCCTCCTCCATTTGCAGGTTCTCCTCTTCCTCTGCCTCTTTCTTCTAATCTGTATCCCCAACTTCTCAACACCATTATCCTAACACTCCGGTACAGGTGGTACCACTGTAGTGGATGTGTTTCCAGTTTTTGAAGACACCTGATTTACTTACTGGTATTGTTAGGGTGGACATATCTGTTTGGGGGCCCCTTGAGTTGAAGAGGAAGCAAATCAGGTGCTGTATTCAACTTACCAGGGCCCACTGTTTGTTGCTCCACTAATACCTGTTTTTTTTTTTTCTCTTTTTTTGGGGCCAGACTCCCCTAGCCCCATGAACGGGCTTGCCTGTCTCCCAGTAGCCTATCCCCTCATACTTAGGGAAGACCCCCTCCCGAGTGGGGCCGCCATGTCATGGCCAGAGGGGACAGGTACCAGGAGCAGCTCATATGTGGGGAGATGGCATTTTTTTTCAGAATTTTGCTCCCACAGAGCCGAGTGCATGCAATGATGCAGGCTGAGGAGGAACCCGCACGCTTCCGTGCATGCTACCCTCAATACATCTGCACTCAGCTCACCCCATGCTCTCGCATGGCGCCTTGCTCCCCACCTCCACCAGGGGAAACCAGATGCCAGTGTTGCACGTCCCCCCACTCCAGAGAAGGAGACCAGTCCTCCAGATGCTTGATCCTTCCCCTTGCCTGCCAACCCCTGGAGGCCTGTGCCTGTTCCCGAACATGGGTCGCCAGCGTGGTGCAAGGTGTGGCATCCAGTGCCTCAACCCTCAGCACCACTGGACTTGCTTTACTAATACCTGTTTTACCATGCCCATGCTTGCCCTCATTAGAGGCCTCTAGCTTTCCTTCCCTCCCCTTACTAATACCTTTTCTTCCACTGCTCAGCCTAATATGCAAAGAATTCTGTAGCTTGCACCATAATAACAAAAATAGTAAAATAATTACAATAAATAGTACAAAAAGAAATGAAAGAGTTAACCAAAAATACACAAAAAATAATATGTCACCTGTTCACTACCATCTGGACAGGCAGCAGCACTGCCTGCCAGAGCCCTGGACAGACACTATGATTTCTGCACCAGAGGCACAGTGCAGAGGCAGAAGGCTGCAGAGAACAGTGTGCACCTTCCTAACACACAGAGCAACATGCAGAGACTATGGTCAGGAAATACATTACAAAAATGTCCTGCACAAACATTAAAAATTAAATATATAGATGAAGAACCACAAGCAGAATATAGATGTTTTTAAAATACATAAATGTCATACATGAAAATGAACTACCAAGCATTCAGTACAGATAGCTGCCATCTCATCAACACACTCTGCAGCTTTGTGCAGTCAGCATGTCACATGATAGCAGCGAGTGACTCAGCAACTTCAATGACCTTCCACTGAATTTTGTTGGTGAAGTTTTGACTTTGCAGATCTGCAAAGTCCCCAGTACTGTGAAGCTGGAGTTCATGAAGAGCAAAAAAACTTTGCAGTCAAAGAACTTCACAAGGTTGTTTGCAGTATGAAGATTTTCAGCTTCACACATCTCTAGACACATATTTTTCTCATGTAAATAAAGATTCAATTTGGTTTAAGCACTATATCTCCAAAAAGTAATGTTCTCAAGTTGTGTTGTGTTGTGTTGTGTTGTGCTGTGCTGCGCTGTGTTGTGTTGTAGCATGGTGTGTTGTAATGAGTTTCTACAAGTATTTTATTGGTGCTCAGAACCTTAACCTGAAGGCTGAAAACTAATATTGTTAATTTAGAATTATTTTAAACATAGAAATTACCATTGTTTTGACTTATAAAACTGTGCTTTTGAAATATGCACATTAGTTATGCAATGTCTGCACTAAAACCAATCTTAACATTTATTATTCTTAGTGTTTAAGCATTTTCCTTGCATAATTCATTATGTTATAGTTTTTTATTTGCTCTGTTTTGTCATTTTAATATTTTTATATCTCTCCTAGATAAAACACTTCATATTTCCCAGGAGACATACAAAGTCCGATCATGGAACTAATACGATCATCAATGACTATCACTTGATCATTGATGTAGCATAAAAAAATCATGTACATTTAAGCTTACAGAGATAATAATAATAATAATAATAATCAGTTAGTCATTTGAAAGTAATGTTAATGAACAATTTATGATATAGATATGAATTTTGATCATAATCTCCCCCCCTAATAATTATGTAGCAACATTTAATGACTGACAGGGATCAATTATTATTAACCTTATAAAACATGAATGGTGATTTAAAAAATCATCAACTTGGTTGTGTTTGAGTAGTACAGACCCCTGAGGCCTGCAGTAAAGTGAAGGGAGGGACTGGACAGTGGCCAGCAATCAAGTAAGTGCTGAATGGAAGCCTGACAGTGTCCAGTAAAAGTTGGCATTTGTTTGCAATAAAAGAAAACACCTACAGGAGAATTTGCTTTGAGTTTCAGGCAGATCTGTTCAGAGAACTCCTAAGGGCTGGAGTAGAGTGCAGAAAAGTAATGGGTGCCTGGACTGTTGGTAGCAAATAGGTTCCATTTGATAGCCTACCAGTGCACACTATTGGATACCACTTTATTTGCAGAAATAAAATAAAAATCTGTATTTTTATTTCAGAAATAATAGGATCTATGCATGAAGCCTACACACCACAGATGTGCAGCACATAGGCTTGTCTAGGTTGGAATGCTATGCAGCAGGGTCCAGACAACCCATGGCAGCAGTCACAACAGGTGCATGAGCACCTTGCACACTCAGTACCTCAGCTGCCCATGCAGACTCATGCCACCAGTGGTCTGGGGGATGAGGGTGTTTTGGACATGCCTGCACTCTACACCATTCACTGTGGCACAGAGTGTCTGGCACAGGTGGATCAAGATGTGGTAGGGAGGTTCTTGCCATAGAGCCTATATGTCCCTCAGCAATGGACAGCTGCCAGCTGTAATGTGCCAGGAACACACTTAATCCTACTGCCCCAGCCCACCAGGATGATAGGGAGGGCTGGGGCAGCCAGTTGAGCATTCACCTGTAATTTATAAAAACAATCCCACACCTTTCCAGGATCCCCTACTTGCACACAGCAGGGGATCTTCTTTGGGATGCAGGACAGGCATTCATTTGAATACCCACCTGTGTTCCATTATCCACCCCGTCCACCTGCATACTGGGGGACAGGCACATGGACAGATAGCCAGTGATAGTGAATGCCAGCCAGCACAAGTCTGTCAGCAGGTGCAGAGCTGTGCACACCAGGTAAACACCATTCATTAGTACCCAGCACACTATAGTGCATAGCAGTTCTTGCTTTCTTCAAGTTTACTATAGGCAGTGGATTAGTACGGGTCAGGTTCAGTTGTGCCTCCCCTGTAGGGTACAGGAATGAGGTGGAAACCTAGGCAGTGGGAAGCAGCGATTTTGTGGGTGCTGTTCGCAGAATGCTAATGCCTTCAACTAGTAAGAACATTTTTTTTGCAGAAGCAAACTAAAAAATATATATTTTTAATCACATATAAATTGGTTTTCAAGTTCACTAGAAGTACAACACTTGTATCTGTCAGGGTTAGTTGTGCCTGCACTTTGAAGAATAGGAAAGGACTGGGAGTCTTGGCAGTGAGCAGCAGTCATCATGTGAGTATCAGTTGGCAAGCTGATAGTACCCACTACTAGTTAGAACTTCTTCATTGCAGAAACAAAATGTAAAGAATATATTTGTTTCAAAATTAAGGTTTTTTTTGTTGATTACGAGAAGTACAGCACCTCTGAGCATTCCTTTGCTGTACAGTACATGGACAGACTGGTGCCTAGACTATAGGCAGCAGTCAGAAGGTATGGTTCAGCTGGCAGCATGCATGTGCCTACTACTAGTTGGCACTTTTACTTTGCAGTAACAAAACTAAATATATATATATATATATATATATCGATATATAGAGAGATTATATATATATATATATATATACATACACACACACACAGACACACACAAACACATATACATACATATATAGATATTTATGTGTGCATATATATGTATGTATATGTGTGTGTGTGTGTGTATATATATAGATATATATATATATATATATATATATATACACAAATAGAGTGTATAACAAGAATTTAATGTACCCTCAAAGTGTGGGATGCTACATAAATCCCGACAGTGAAGCCCAAGGGGTTTATAAAAGCATCCCACACCGAGGGGGGGGTGCACTAAATTTGAGTGGAGTCAGGGATAGTAGAAAGGCAAAGGGAGGGATAGTGAGGCTGAATAGAATGGATGGTGGGTGGGCAGAGTGGGACAGTGAAAAAGCAGGGATACTGAATGAATACTTCTGCTCAGTATTCACAAAAGAGGAGGAGGGGGAGGTGCCTGATCTAATTACCAGATGCACTCTGGATAGGGGGGTTGATCACAGTCCTTTCACAAAAGAAAGAGTTCTGAAAGACAAAGGTGGACAAATGGGGCCTGACGTTATTCACCCCAGAATTCTAAAAGACTTAAGGGGAGAACTGGTGGCACCACTGACTACCCTTTTTAACAAATCATGGGAGGATGGTGTGGTATCTGAGGACTGGAGGAAGGTGGATGTGATTCCTCTTCACAAAAGTGGGAGCAAGACAGAGGTAGGAAACTACAGACCTGTCAGCTTGACCTCTATGGTAGGGAAAGTGATGGAATCACTTCTGAAGGAAAGAACTGTTTCGTACCTAGAGGCCAGTGGGGCACAGGACCCAAGGCAGCATGGGTTCACAGCGGGAAGGTCACGTCAGATGAATCTAATTGACTTATTTGAGTGGGTGACCAAAGTAATAGACTAGGGAGGGGCTGTGGACATGGCCTACCTAGACTTTAGCAATGCACTTGACACAGTACCACACAAAAGATTAATAATAAAATTAACCAGTCTGGAAGCGGGTCCCAGGGTGGTAGCCCAAGTAAAACATTGACTGGAGAACAGGACACAGAAGGTAATTGTAAATGGAGTCCACTCTGAAGAAAGAGGGGTTACTAATAGGGTACCACAGGTTTCAGTACTGGGTCCAGTCCTTTTTAATGTCTTTATAAGTGACACTGAAGAGGGACTGGAAGGAAATGTATGCCTCTTTGCAGATGACACAAAGATCTGCAACAGGGTTGATACACAAGGAGACAGGGAAAGGATGAGAAGGGACTTGGCAAGGTTGGAGGAATGGTCAAAAATATGGCTGCTTGGACTCAGTGCAAAGAAATGCAAAATAATGCACATGGGAAACAAAAACCCAGGGGAAGATTACACAGTGGGGGGAGGTAGTAACAACAAAAAAAATGGAAAGGGACCTGTTGGTAATCAAATCAGATTACCTTATGGTTAGCAAGCAATGTGAGAAGGCAGTAGGGAGGGCTGGGGGGATACTGGGATGTATAGGGAGAGGCATCACCAGCAAAAAACAGGAAGTTGTTATCCCTCTGTACAGACAGTTGGTGAGACCCCATCTGGAGTACTGCATCCAGTTCTGGAGACCCCATCTCCGCAAGGACATAGACAGGATGGAGGCAGTCCAGAGGAGGGCAACTAAAATGGTGCAGGGTCTGCAAGAGAAGCCATATGAGGAGAGACTAAAGGAGCTTAATATGTATACCTTGAGGAAAGGAGGGAGAGGGAAGACATGATAGAAACTTTTAAGTACCTCAGTGGAATCAACAAAGTCCAAGAGGGTAGCATCTTTCAGAAAATGAGATGTGCAAGAACAAGGGGACTCAATTTGAAGATAGAGGGGGGAAGGCTCAGGAGCAATGTGAGGAAGTATTTTTTCACAGAGAGGGTGGTGAAAACATGGAAGAGTCTTCCTGAGGAAGTTGTGGGGTCTAAAACTGTGGGACAATTCAAGAATGCATGGGACAGACATAAGCCACTTCTTGTAGGGGGTAGGAAGAAATAGGCTGTTGGTTAACTGGGATCTGCAACTTATTCTGTAGGTAGGGAAATGGGCAGACTAGGTGGGCCAAGTGGTCCTTATCTGCTGTAAAAGTCTATGTTTCTATGTTTTCTGCCCCCCCATATGTTATTTTATGTAATTGCTGGCATTAGTTTTTTGCCCTTAGCTTTGCATTTGTGCAATCTGTAGTACTGTCTGGCCAGTAGATGGTGTTACTGTGGAGACAGTATCTAGCTGTGCAGACCATCGGTTTTCATTTTGTTTTAGGTTATTGTTGTTTGTTTTAACATTTATTTATTTTTATTTATTTCATTTGTTCCCATTAGCTGGAGCGGTTGAGGCAGTGGAGAGATTAGGGGGAACAACAAATAAGTTGTGGTCGGGCTGAGCACGAGCTATAGGTTTAGAGATAAAATCGGGAGATGAAATGAAATGTAAGTTCATTTTATGGTGAATTAACTCTGAGGAAAAGATAGTGTAATTTTTGGGAGTGTGCTGAGTATATCTGTGCAGTAAAGAGTTTGGTCAGTGCCGACTGTTGAGGCAAGAAAACGATACAGTTTAATTTCAGTGGAATTGTCCACTTGGGATTGTTCTGCACATGTAGACAATGAGAAAAATGTGGCACAGGTTCGCCATTATAACCCACATGTTTTAATAGTAAATTATAACCTTGTTTCCCTACGTAAAAAAGTAATGCCAGTTATTATACACACATATCTTATTTCACAAATGAAGTTTTCTTCAAGTTCACAAGAAGTAAAGCATGTGTGTGCGTCATGATAAGTTATGCATGCCCAGTGAGCCTGAACAGTGGGCAACAAGTGGTTGAAGGACTGCAATCTGCTACACTGAAGCAACAATGAAGAACCAGAAATGATGACGTGATGGGGGTGTGAAATCATCAAGAAGTAGTAAAGAAAAACAGAACCAGAGAATGGTTAACTTGATACACTCAATGGAAACTGTGGAAATGGAATAAACAGGCCAGACATTATCATGCATTGTAGATAAATGTAGTGATAGTAGTAGTTTCATTTTTATAGGACCCTTCCAGTTGTTCAGGATGTGTCACAAGAATACTTTACAGTGTAAGAGAGGGCAGAGAATATGAAATGCAGCAAAACATATTTTAAAATCCTGGATGACAAAAAGGTGTCCCACAAAATACATGGGTGAGAGAAGAAGGAACTGTGAAAGAAAAGCAACATGAAACACATAATAAAATATAAACAATGCAACAATAATAAAAGAGTCTAAACAAAACATTCACTCAGAAAGAGAGAAAAGCAAAAGTGTTCAATGAGATACAACTACCACCACAAAAGATATGGTAATCTGGGATTCAGAACAGGATGGTTGCACTCTTAAGAGTTCCTGCCCCAGGACCTTGTCACTCTGACATGGGCATAGGGGTCATGGATTTGCTGAGATATGGGTGGCCCAGATGATTCTAGTCTATATACAGAAGGTTAACAATACCTTATTGTTAATGTGCATGAAAAGCCAGCCATTGTAAACAGCAGAGCACGGTGTTAACATAATCTAGCCTCTCAGCTGATGTTAGAACCTTACTGGAGCATTTTGAACTAGCTGCAGATGGTGCACCTAACTACCAGACAAGACCTTGTAAAATGAATTGCAGTAGTTGGGTCTAGAGAAGACAATGGCTAGAATTAATATACAGATAGTGTCAGAATTTAGAAATAGGTGCAGTCTGGCAATACTGTATATCAGAAATGATAAAAGCAGATGAATGACACCTGTGAAATAAATACCAATTGTTTATCAAGAACTAGTAACTGGCTGCAGATCTCCCTTTTCAGCTATTAACTGGTCCCACCAAAGATGGGGAACTCTAAGCACTCCTTAAGACCTAATAACTGTTGATCATCCCCAACTAATGGCACTTCAGTCTTTCCCAGATTGAAGCAGCCAATTTGAGGTCATCCATGCTCTAATCTGTATTAAAGAGTTGTTCCAACTGCAGCACAGATGACACCTCATCAGTGGCAAAGGAAAGGTGCAACTAGGTATAATCTGTGTAGCAGTGAAACCTCACAATATACTGCCTCGTGATCTTCCCAGTGGGAACAAGTACACTATGACTAATACAATGGGACAGCACAGAGCCTTGAAGGACTCCAAAGCTGATGACAAGCTGACCTAACTGGCAAAGACTACTTACAGTACAAAACATTACTATATAATAATTTGCGAGCAATGCATGTCCAACATTCCAGATCCTCAAGCCTGGCAAGCAACTACTGGTGATTGGTAATGTTGATAGCAGATGACAGTCAAGAAGCAGTAGAATAGTCACCTCTCTCTGATTCAACAGGCATAGATCATTATACATCTAATCAAAGCGTTTTCTGTGCTGTGCCATGTACAGTATGGAAATAAAACTACAGTAGTATGGGTCAAAGATCATAGGTTCCCCGTACAGTGGCATTAAAAAGTTTGGGACTCCGGCAATGATAGTTGCAAAAAGTAAAAAAATGGGCAGCAGGCACAGGCAGTGGAAGTGGGGGAATACAAGGATGAGGAAGAAGATACTAGGGATCCTAGCTGGAACAGAAACACTAATCATGCATATGTACTGTATAGCACCTGTTATGAAGTAAACTTAGATAGCATGCAGTAGTATCAGTTTATATGGCAACTTATTTTCTGAAATCTCTGGAGATCTCCAAGGAGATTTCAAGAGATTTCCTGCAGCACGGGAAGACCCAGAGATTCATTTTCTCTGGTTATCTCCAAAAACTCTTGGGGGATAACTTTCTGAATCTTCTGCTACCATTGCATCTTTAGCACCTAAATGATTCAATGTGTTTTGTGATATTTATGAGGTTGTCCTTGTGGATTCAATGCAGTTACCATGCAAAACATTGTTATCCATGCTTACAACTACTGTTGTCCATGAGTTGTATAAATGACACTTCAGGTAATACCCAGGTGGTGTTTGTTCATTAAGGTGAAACCAATCATACATCTGGTTCCAGCTGTGTAGCTGAATAACACAGCTCAGAATGTTTATGGGGCTCTAGCTTGCCTTTTCAACTATCAGACAAAATATTTTCTGGGTTTGTCCTTAGATTTATTTGCTTCTAAAAAGTTCCTTAGTTTTTTCCAAGTACAAATATGCATTTTAAAAGATGGGCAAAGGCCGGGAAAGAAAAAATATCTGGTGAGGAATATTAACTTTGACCATGTCTGTTCATCAAACCAGGGTCAGAGGTGCATTTTCTCATTTTTCAAGATTCATCGAGACCTTTTATATTAACAGAGGATACATCTCAGATATATTCCTCTGGTCTTTTGTGATATGGACACCATACTATTTACAGTAATACTATCCTGGTCCATGGTTAGATTTGGAAGTTTTGGAATTGCATTATCCAAATTAGGATCTATGGACATATCAGATTTTCCCTAGTTGATCATGTACCCAGAAACTGCATGAAATCTATTACTAAAATTAAATAAGTACTTGTGGTAGTGTTTCTTGAGCATTCCTAAGATAACAATTCACACAAGGTGCTCCATTCCTCTAAGAGTGATCCTTTTAATATCCAAACAAGAGTTTAAGGATACTGCAAGCAGCTTAAAATGAAAGTCACCTCAACCTATGTTCTGTATACCTGTGTAGTTTGTAGGTATGAACACTGATTCCCTCTTCTGCACCCCCCCCCCATCCTAATTTAGATATAAATGAGATTGCTTCACTCAGTTTTGCTCTGGTGTGAAAACCTGTTTATCTTCATAGCAATAGTCAGGACCCCACTCATGCAAGGCATAATGGGAGTTGATGATGTGTACCTGCATAAGCCAGCAGAAGTTACACTCATTCAGTTCTATTACATGTCAGGTGAAGTCCCTGTATTCTGTAAAATCATTTTTTTCTAACTCACATATACTTTAAACTATGGGCAACAGCAGGCCACTTACGGCTTTAAAAGTTTCATGGCCAGCATAAAACAAGAAAATAGGGACTGCAGAGGACAGCAACAACACTAACTATTGCAATATTACTGCAGGCTTTAGCACTAAAACATCATAACATTCCAGGATACCTTACATGCATCAGGTCATGACCTTTGCAATGGAGTCAAGCAAGTTTTCACACCAGACTTAAGTACCTTCATTTACATTTAGGTCCTGATAAATTTATGAGGGTACAGTAGAGGTAATCATTGTTAATGCCTACAAACTGTACAAGTAAGCAGAATAAAAGGCTAAGAGAACCTTCCCTTTAATAATGATAGTGGAGAGTAGGGGAGAAAGGGGACAGAGTAGCCTTGTTCCTCTCGACAGTATAATATTCTGATAGATTCTTATTTGTTTTAATATGTGCCATAGAGGACTTTAAAATCATGTTAATCCATTGTATAAACCTATGTCCTGCCCCCACATATTCCAATACAGCTTTGAAAAAGGGCATTGCAACCTGGTTGAATGTTTTTTTGGCATCTAGGGTTAAAGATTGCTGCATTTTCTTAAAGGTTTTTGTTACATACTGTAACATATATGGTCTATCTGATGTTATGTACAAGCCTCCTTTCCCTGATGAAGGTCATCTCATCTGGATGGGTTAACTTTTGTATTAGGTTACCCAGTCTATTTGCCAGAATTTTAACCATATTATAATCAGCATTTAAAAAAGATAATGGCTGCGAAAACCACATTTTGTTGATGGAATACTCTTTTACAGTGGCAGCAAAATGGTTACTTCATTGAAGCAAGGAGGCAAGTATTTCACTGTTCTGCTTCTGAACTCTGACAGTGGGAACAGACTATCATTAAACTGTTTATAAAATTCCACCATAAATCCATCAGGTCCTGGGGCTTTGTTAGGTGAAAGACTCTTAATGCCCTTAGAAATTTCTTGTAGAGTTATGCCTTAATTAAGTACATCCCTTTTTGCTCCCTTAGTGAAATTAACAAATGAGTAACCAGGAACTGCTCAATTATAAGTGGACTTGATTCAGCTTCTAGAGTGCATAATTTCTTAGAGTAGCCTCTGAAAACTTCAATTATGATTTGAGTATTAGAGGATAGGGCACAATTCTCTGAACATATCTTATTTATTGCATTACTATTTCTTTCACAATGTACAATAGTTGATACTTTTTTGTCCAACTGAAAAAAGTAATATGTTCAGCGTGTTCTTTGCTTTTCTCATTCAACTTCATCAATATTTTAGTATAAGAATCTCTAATATTTAAAAACATCTAAAATGCCTTGTTCCTCTCCTATATTCATATGTCTAGGTTTTATAGAACATAGCTGTTGTTTAAATTGCCTTGGTTTGTTATCTCTCTCTTTATTTTTATAATCAAGATGGACACCCTCAAGCATGATTTCAGGGCCTCCCACAGAAACATGTAAACAGAATTTGCCAGCAGATTAGAACTGCTTTACTTGCCTAGTCTGCCCATTTTTCCTTACCTGCAACATCACTGCAGATCCTACTTGAGCTGCACAGCCCATTCACCCACTTTCCTTTCCCTGAAATTCCCTTATGCCTATCCCATGCATTTTTAAACCCCACCACCTCTGCTGGAAGACTATTCCAAGAATCCTCCACTCTTTCTCTGAAGAAGTACTTCCTCACATCTCTCGTTAATTTACACCCCTCCAGTTTCTTATTGTGCCCCCTTGTTCCAGCGAACATTTTATCTGAAAAATACTTTTGTCTTGTACCTTGTTTACCCCTGTGAAGTATTTAAATGTTTCTATTATATCCACCCTCTCTCTCCTCTCTTCCAGGGTGTACATATTTAGGTCCTTTAACCTCTCCTCATGCGGCTTTTGATGCAAACCCTGCACCATTTTAGTTGGCCTCTTCTGGACCACTTCCGCTCTGTCTATGTCCTGTCTGAAATATGATCACCAGAACTGGACACAGTACTCTAAGTGTGGTCTTAACAGCAATCTAGACAGAGGCAACACCACCTCCCTCTTTCTGCTGGTGATACCCCTTCCTATGCACCCCAGCATCCCACTTACCTTCTTAACTGCCTTGTTGCACTGCTTGACCATGTTTAGGTCATCCAATATGATCACCCTGAGGCATTGCTCCTGTTTGGCGGTAGTCAGTACCACCCCCACCCCCATTTTATACTCTGTCCCAGGGTTTCTGTGCCTCAAGTGTATTATTTTGCACTTTTTCACACTGAAATCCCATCTGCTACACAAACCCTATGTGCTACACCCTTGACCACTTCTCAACTTTTCTCAGGTTGCTGCTCATCTTTCCACCCCCAGATATCCATACTATTGCAGGTTTGGTGTCATCCACAAAGAGGCAGACTTTGTCTTCCAGCTCTTCTGCAAGGTCACTTATGAAGACACTGAAAAGGACTGGTCCCAGCACTAATCCCTGAGGCACCTTGCTTATCCTCCCTCCCTTCCTCTGAGTAAACTCCATTTACCATCACCCGCTGCCACCTAACCGTTAACCAGTTTCTTACCCAGTTTACCACTTTTGGAGCCACTCCTAAGCTTCCTAGCTTGCTTAGTAGTCTCCTGTGTGGAACAGTGTTGATTGCCTTACTGAAATCTAGGTAGGCTACATCCACCGCTCCACCTTGATCTATTTCCTTGGTTTCCAATTCAAAGAACTGTATAACATTCATTTGACATGACCTCCCCATTGTGAAACCACACTACCACAGGTCCTGTAAACCATTGGATTCAAGATATTCCACAATCCTTTCTTTCAGCAGTGATTCCATTGACTTTCACACCACATAAGTCAGGTTGGCTGGCCTATAATTGTCAGCCTCTTCCCTGCTACCACTGTTGTGAGGTGGGACTACAATCTGCCATCCTGCAGTCATCTGGGACCACTCCTGTTTCCAATGAGCTGTTAAACAGCACTATCAGAGATGTAGCTAGTACCACCATGAGCTCCTTCAATACCCCTGGGTGGACCCAGTCTGGCTCCATTGCTTTGTCCACTTTCAGATTTGTAAGTCTCTTCAGGACTTTCTTCTCCAAAACTGGACTAATGTCTGAGTCCCTCCCTGAAATGCTCCAGTTACAATTTTGTGTTCCCTCACCGTATCTTTCCTCTGTGAACATTGAATGGAAGTATTTGTTCAGGATGTCTGCTTTTTCTTGTTTTCCTCAATACAGTCCACCCTTCCTTTCTTAACCTTAAAATCTACCCTGGTCTTCCTTTTTTTCCCTATATACCAAAAAAAATGTGTTGTCCCCTTTTGTTACAGCCTTGGCTATTCTCTCTTCTGTTTGCACCTTTGCAGTCCTTACTGCTTTCCCTGCTTCCATCTGTTTGCCCTAATACACCTCCTTCTCCTCTCCTCTTCCCTCAGTGCCTCATTGTACCTTCTGAATGTTACTCTCTTAGCTTTTACCTTTTCCACCACCCCTTTTGAGAACCATTGTGGTCTATTTTTCCTCTTCTCTTTCTTATTCTTCCTTGCTTCATGCAGAGGTTTGTTGCCTTCACTATGGCCCTTTTTACAGTAGTTTCTCCACTGTTTTTCAAACCCACATAACTCATCCTCCCCTGGCTGGTCATCCCTGAGGCATTTACCCATCTTTTTTAAAATCTGCCCTCCTGAACTCGAGGATTCTCTACTTTTTGTGGTTTGATTCTGCAGCCACACTTATATTGAACCACAGTGTATGGTGTTCATTGGTTTCCAGATGGCCCCCCACCTTGACTTCTGCAACACTGTTCTAGTTGGTGAGTACCAGGTACAGTATTGCTCTATGACAAGTGGGTTCACCAACTAGTTGTCTGAGGGGTGCCTCCTGTAGGGAGTCCAAAATTTCCCTGCTTCTAGCTGTAGCTGCAGCTGGAGGCTCGAATCTACATCAAGCAGACTAAAGTCCCCCACCAACAGCACTTCCCCCTCTTTCTGCCATCTTGCCAAGGGCTTTCATCTGTACCTTATCTAACTCCTTTCCTCTCTTGCTGGATGTCTATAGGTCACACCAGTGCAAAGAGAGGCTCCATTCCCCATCTCTTGGGTGGCCCAGTGTACCTCTTCCCCTCTATTCCATGTATCTCCACTGTTTCAATGCCCTCCCTCACATAAAGTACCACACACCCTCCTTTCCTTCCCACCCTGTTCTTCTTGAGCAGCATATAATCTGGTATGGTCATGTCTCAGTCATGGTTTTCTGTGCACCATGACTCAGGAATGGTCACAATATCCAGGTCGGCCTCTGCCACTGTAGTCTCTAAGTCAAGAATCTTATTTCCTAGAGATCTGGTATTCACACACATGGCTTTCCATGTTTTGTTACCACTCCATTTGTTAACCACCTTTTTTCCTGTTTGCTTTCCTCCTCCCCCCTCTTTTTAAAGCACCCACTGCCATCTCCCTTCATCTCTTCCACCCTGCTTCCTATGTTAATTTGCATCCCAGGGGATTCCACTCCTCTCAGGTTCTCCCTACTTTCTACTTCAGCCTGTGGGGGAGGCAGTTTCTGCCTCACTGATCTCTTCTGTCACCCCCCCCTCCGGCTAGTTCAAATGTTCATCACAATAACATCAAAACTGTCCACCAAGGACTGTGGTCCCCCTCCCAGATGGATACAGGCCATCACCCATGTATTGGTCCATATCCTTCCAGGTGATTTCTCTCTCCCCAACGTAACTAAAACCCTGCTCTTCGCACCATTCCTTTAGTCATGAGTTGAAGCTGCTGGTGTATAGATCCCTCTCCTCTGTTGTAGACAGGCAGCATCTCAATGAAAGTCACTGAGCATGGTACTGTAGCTGTCTAAAAGCCCTCCCCAGCTCCCTGATCTCCCCCTGCACTCTCCTAGCCCGATCACTAGCCATTTTATTAGTCTCCAGGTGGACAATGACAACCACCTCTGCCTCCCTTACTGCTGTGCCTCTCTTCTGTTGTAGCAATCCTTAGGATGTGCTTCCTTCCCCCAGTCATGCCACTACATAAGTACCTAACACCCTTCCCCCTCCCTTTTCTTTTCCCAAATCAGTCCTCCTCACAATTGAGACCCCACCAGAAATTTCTTCCTTCTCCTCTGGGGTCCTCTTCCACCCTCCTTGTGGTTCCCCTATGGAGGCCCCCCACATCATCCCTGGCTTCAACCAGTGGTGCCTCATACTGGCAGTTCTGCATCACCAAAGCTGTGCAGAAATTGCATAGAGTTACTGGTTGTAGAATGTGCCTTTGATCCACCACCTCCACCTTTTCTGAGTCCAACACAGTCCAGCCATTCCTCTTGGCTGGCATCCTCTGAGGTAAGGGTGACAGACTTGGTGGCCCCTGAGTGGGGGAAGAGGTCACCCGAGCCCCAGCAAACTCTACCTGGAGTCTCATGACCTCCTACCTCAACCCAGACAGGTGCCTGCAGATAGGGTAGCACTGCAGTCTCCAGCAGGTCTCTGAAAACTGCTGCCCCAAAGCCACTGCACTGCACCTCACCACACCATTCTCTGCATTCCCAACTTCTGTTCTCCCTGTGTTACTGGGAACTACTTATGTACCTTTAACCCTGATATGGTGTTTCTAGCATTCTCATTTTTTAAGGTGTTTCTACCGTTCCATCTTTTTTGTTTGTTTGTTTTTGTTATTTATGTTCTCCTGTACATGGTGTAAATCCCCTTAAATTCCTGCCCTAGACAGGATGTTGCTCCTATTCTTGGTGTTGGCCTACCTTTGACCTTCTGCTCTTCCAAGCAGTAACTGTTACACAGTAGGGAGCAGGTGCCTTATCTTAGTCGACTAGCAAAGTCCCCTGCTTTTTTGCTTCCTCCTGCTAATGCCTAAGATGCCATTTACCTGTTCCACTCCTTCACTGTTCCACTCAACATATATCATTTCATCACATCTCATGTCATGCCATGCCATAAGGATATTCATTATTTTTATTTATTATAAGAAATTTGATTATCTCCTTATTTACCTTAGTTACATAATTTGAATCAAGTACTATCTACTGCAGTTTCCATAAGACATCTCTTTTTATTAAAGTGGCAAGATCTATACCTTGAAATACAGAGATAGAATTGGATACCTTGATTGCTGTATATTCCACTTTTGAACAAAATAGTTTCAAATTTGAGAAAGGAATAAATCCTAGAATCAGTTTTGTGACTTGGGCAGTAAAATGAGTGTTAGGTTACTTTGTGATAGTTAGACAAAGGAGGGTCTAGTAAAATGAGGTTTTGCTTGAAATCCTTGGTTATTCTAACACTACTGATCTTATGTTCTGTTGATTGAAGAGTCCGTATGATAGGTTCAGTGTTAAACTACAGTTTTTTCCTATTACACTGGTGTCACAAAATTAGAAAATTTTATAAAGCATTTAGTAAAGAAGTTAATATCCTCTTTGTTTGGGGTGTACAAACTCATGATTGTAATTGTTTTAGTCATGATTTTTAATTTAATAAATAGAATCCTCCATTTGGATCCAACAATGTGTTTTTGATAATGCCTGGAAAATATTATTTATGTTGATGGCAACTCACTGAACACTTGCTATAAATGGGTCATGAACTCCTTTCCCCTAAAAATATTTCAGATATATTTAGTGTTCCTATTTAGAATGAGACTATTGAAACAGTATTATTTTGATTAGCATACAGTACTTTTTTTCTCATCTTAATTCTACTTCTTGCTCCTTTCAGGTCTCAGTGCATACAACTTGATGCTTATTGTATATTGCTTCTTTTTTGTTAAACTTTATACTAACATGCCCTGGAATGAAATCAAGATCAGAATCAGGACTGGACCTACTTCACAGCATCAGCTCCACAGTACATCAAAAATACCAAAATAAGGAAAGCAAAGAAAGAAATTCAAAACTTAACTGAAGTCCAACATGGCTTCTGAAAACAGCATGGCACTGATGCTACCCTTGTATGCCTCACAACTGACCTGTTCACTGTTATGAATGCTAGGCAGGTCACAGAAGCAGGCACTGTAGACCTTGTTGACCTTACCAGGGTATTTGACCTTGTTAATCATGATCTTCTGGTGCACAAATTAAATGGTCTTAGCTTTGATCACCTGTGATGTAGTTGGTCCCACAATTACTTCTCTAGATGCATGCAGCTTGATAAATGAGGGGGCAGGAATCAGCCTGTTCCCACTGTGGGCAATCACTGATGGTGTCCCTCTGGGTTCAGTTCTGGCCCTATTTTAGTTTCCTTGTTCATCAATGACTTACTTAGTAACTGGGGTAACTCAAAAATATTGCTATAAGCTGATGATGTGGTTCTGTACAGATCTCACACCAACCTGTCTCAGATTCAGTCTGGCCTACACATACATTTTACATTACTTGAATCCTGGTTCAAGTTAAATTAGATAATATTGAATGCCTAAAAGACAAAGCCCATGTTATTTGGTACCCATAGGCTGGATCATGATAGACCAAATCTACTTAACATTATTATTCTGTCAGAGGCATGTAGAGATGCAATGGCCATGGTAAAGTATCTGGGTATCCAGTTAGGCCAAGACATTTCCTTCAGTCTGATATTGAAGTAGTTGTTAAATCCCTGAACCAAAAATTGGGACTGCTGTACAGGTTGTACCCCTTATTTACTACATGAGCTAGGCAATCGATTGCCAACAGTGTCCTTGTTCCCACTATCACCTATGGAGCTCCACTCCCAACATCCCTCAAGAAACCTGAATTCTCCAAAGTGAAGTTTGCATACCATTGTATAGCATGTTTTGCTGCTGGGGTCTGCAGCCAGGAATATCACTGCAAGGTACTTTCTGCACTAAACTGTCCCACCCGTAAGGGGGGGCTTTATCTCCCTATGCTTTCTATGGCACATAAACTCCTTTAAACCCCCCCGCCTGAAACATCTGGCTGAGATCATGGACTTAAAACACCTCAGAGGGCCCATCCCTTCCCCTGGACTGAAACCTGCTACCATGCTGAGGCACTCTCTGCTGCTCATCAGCGATCCTTTGCAACCACTGCACCTCCTAAGGCCATGGAATGCCTGACCTTTGCATCATTCAGATTAGCAGTGAAGGAGTTTCTATTTCTTAACAAATTCTGTGCCTGCTTTATCTAGCTTGTCTGTTAATCTGACTCTCTGTATTTGCCTATGAACAGTGCCCATGTTCTATAGAACCAAGTGCCTGTGAGTACTTATCTGTATCCAGTATCTAAATACTGACCTTATGAATATCCATTGACTGCAATGTACTTTGTCATTTACTTATGCTCTGTTTGTTATTATCATCTGTATGTGTTCCTTCAAGATATATGATGTAATTAATTCTGAGTTGCTCCTGAAAAAGGAAACATTTGTCTCAGTGAGCCTACCTGGTTACCAAATTCCAATTATACTAGTCTGTCACCTGCCCAAGCTACTAGTGCCTTCAACTCAGTGCTAGCTTCTTTGCCTGCCACTAGCCCTGGTCTCAACTTACATGGTCGCCATGTTCTGCCACTCTATTCTACCGTGCCCATCACCTTCCTTTCTCCCACTATTCCTACTCTGGCTCCTATACATCCCCACTGTCCCCCCTCCCCTGGATCTGATCCCCACTCCCCACTACTTTCAGGTAACTCCCCCCACACCCTCCATACACACTCTGTTTCCCATTACCCTCATGCACCACAGCACATCCAAGTCCAGCCCTCCCCACCCCCTCTGTCCTGTTCTACACCACCCTTGCTTCACCCCTCATCCTTATCCTTCTGATACTGACCGTCCCATGAAAACTCATTACCACATGGTCACAAGTACCAAGCTCTCACTGAACATCCCTGCCTGCCATTTACAGGGTGCTTCTCCTCATGCTGCTCCTTTCAGGTACTATACACCCCAACCCTGGCCCCGCTGTTCAGGCATCACACCTTCCCCCTTCTGCCCATGGACTGCATATCACATTTATGAACATATGCAGCTTACCAAAAAAGCTTGACAGCCTGCAAGCTTGGGTTGCCCAACAACATCCTGACATCTTATCCCTAGCAGAAACCTGCAGTTGCTATTCCTGGTTTCACACTCTACCATAAAAACAGAGTCTGCAAATGTAGGGGTGGCTGCACCACTTTTATTAAGGACTCCCTTACAGCACAATAACTCCCTTCCCCCCAACTTGAATACAGTGCCCCTACCTTAATGCCCTTCCCACTGCTTGCTCCAGCAAACTCCTGTTATATGCAGATGACGTCGTCCTCTATTTATCGCACTCTGACCCCACCCTGCTCCAATACTCACTGCAATTAGCATTCACTGAAGCAGAACAATGGTTCACTAGTCAGAGACTAATTCTAAACTATAAAAAAAAAAAAAGTGATGAGCTTTGCCCACAACCAAAATCCTCACAAAAATGCTTGCCCCTCCATTCTCAACATCCATCAGGCCCCTCTAGAACTGGTCGATATCTTCAAATATAACTTTTGACTCCTCCCTTTCTTTCCACCAGCACATCCACCTCCTTGCATCAGCCATCAACACTAGAATTGGCCTTCTACATCACTTTAAGGATTGTCTTACCCCTGATGCCCTCAGGTTAGCAGTCTCCTCCTCTGTACTATCACTGCTAGATTATGGGATCCTTAGCTATGGAGCTGCTTATACCACCTCTCTTAGTAGGCTGAGAGTGTCCCCAAACAAAGCCTGCCACCTCGCCACTGGCTGTGACTACACCATCCACCCCTGCACCTTCTATAGCACAATCCTGAACCTGGATAACAGATTAAAATTTCAGACCTGTCTCATGGCAAAGAAAGTCACACTGGGGCTGGCCCCTACTGGTCTAGAGGACATCATAAAGCCTGCACTGGTCATCAGAAATACCCAAAGCCTGGCCAGGTCTCTCCTTCACAAACCTAGATGCTGCTCTGCCCTCTACCAATGCTCTTTCATGTTCTGAGCCCCATCCTGGACAAACTCATTACCTAGCAACATTGTGTCACTAAATAAGATTGGCATTTTCAAGACCTTATTAAGAGACCACCTGCACATATCCAATGAGTGTTATTGTTTCTAAGGTGCCACTCCTGCCTCCCCCTCTTTTTTTTTCTCTTTGCCATTTCCCTCCTCCCCCCCAGAGACAAGGGACTGATGTCCTGCATATGGTTTACTTAGAGTGCTTCGACAGCGCTAGCGCCGACATCCCCTACAGTGACGGCTGCAATGCCGACAGTTAGCATTGTAGCCACTGGGATGTTGGTGCACACCCCCCCAAGTCTCTAGGATTAAAACTCTGAGTTGGAGTTGATCCGGGGGGGCACAAACACCCAGCGATGCAGTCCCAATCACCACACAGACCATCACAGTGATGGGCGGGTTTTGCTCGATTCCTGTCGCTGTGATGGTCTTCACCGTGCTGGAGTCGCTGTGGTGATGGCATACCCCTGCATATGCCCCCCCATTACCCCCCTTGCTCTTGGGTTTCTATACGGACTTTATTATGCCTAGAGTCAGAATTTTTAACATGTATCTGAAATCTCTATATACCTCGGCTATTGTTAGTATTTACCATATGTTCAGCAACCTAAATGAAATTTTACTGCCATGACCAGTTGTTCAGTTTTTTCGTTTCACCTCTACATGTTTACCTCTCATTGATTATTTTGGATTTGTATGTCATTGTCTTTGTATGATTAACGTGGAGCCTTTGTAAATGAGTCTCTGACTAAAAGGTCTTTTTCCAGAAATTTCTAAATAAATAAATAAATAAATAAATAAATAAATAATAAACCTCCACTGAATAACTTGGCAATGATTCAGTACACCTTTCATATTGCCATTTGCTGCTTCCTTCCTCCCAACTTCCCTTATTGCCCATCATCCCTGATAGCCCTGAAGTAACCAACATTCCATTCTGCTCCAGCTCCATTTTTCCCTCAGTACTCCCTCTTGAAATGTATCCCTTATTCTATTCTATTCATCTCATAATATTTCCTACCATTAAACCTAAGTCACTGGCATGCACAGCTGGGAGAATTATCATTTTCTTCTCATAAATTTATATCTGTTTGTGAAAATGGTAAGCAAAGCTTGCCTGAGACAAGGCTATCAAGTTTTTACCTACTGTATATCTTCTATCATTTTCCTTAAATTTAACCCTTCAAGACCTATATCTGCCAATTATCTAGCTATTTACTCTTTTGAACCATATTATATACATCTACAGTAGGTCATTACATAATTCTATACATTCTATTCCTTTGATCCCTTCTGACCTGACTAACCCCTGGCATTCAGACAAATAATACCCCATTTAATGTTCAGTACACGTATGGTTTATGTAAGATAAACATTTAAACACATAATCTCAAGTGATGCCATAGTTTGAGGAGGCAGGTGACAAGACAGAAAAAGAAATGAGAAAGACATTTCCATCATTCCATCATTTCTGTATCAAAGAACAAATTTTGGAGTCTCTATTTATACTACCCCTGTTGGCTTTTCTTTATCTACTGATGGGGACATCACTCCTTCCTCTATTTCATTCTTAATGTTTACTGCTTGTTTTTCCTGTGGTCCCACATCCATGGTCTCATGTGACTTAGTACCATCACTCTTTGAAAGCTGTAAGTCTACTGGAGGGACTGATAGAAGGGCTGAATGAGGTATCAGATGGGTTAATTGCTTTAGTTTTTAATGAAGCAGCATCTCTCAGAACAGCACAAGAGAGCACTTGGGGGTCATGGGGCCTTTTGCTGCTGACAACTTCTAGGTTTTCTATTACATTTCCAATCAGATTCTCATTCCTTCTCCCCTGGGCAGATGGGCCTTAGATAGGACTTGGAATATCGGAGTTCAGACCAAAAGGTATGGGCAGATATGATATTACACTTGTTTGCATTAAGATCTGGTTGTTTTAGCTGGGTCAGTGGGCAGTCTCAGATGTGTGTGCCAAACTGAAAAGTGTAAGTTGACTCTGAGTTTTGCTGGGGTAGGAATAGAGTATAGGGAATGCCTCCGTTCTCAAGAAGATCCCTGACAGAATCAAGAACTTTTCTTTTCACTAACGTGATTGAGGGTAGGTCTCAGAAAACCTGAAATTGTCATGCCTCTAACAAATAATCCCTGCTCCAACCTAGCCTTGTGGTGTAGCTTGTCTTTTATTTGTAAGTTATGGCATTTAATGAAAAACAAACATTGGGCAGCAATTTGAGTTGTTACCAGGAAAGCTGTGCTGAGCTCTAATTCAACCTTCTCTTTAGGAATTTTGGCATAAGGCCCCCAAATAAGAGCTCTGCAAAGAATCTTAGTAGTCTTCTTTCTTCTACCCCTTCTGGGACATTGCCCAGAATTAAATTATCTTACCCTCTTGTTCAAGGTCCTTGACATTATTCTACGGGGCTTTCAACTCCCAGTTTTGGCTATTTCCCACCTCACTAAATCTAAGTGCGTGTAAAACAATTTTGTGTGTAAGCTCAGTCATACTTTCTAGAAAGTCAGTTGTTTCATTTACTTTTTCCAAAACCTAGCCTCATTTCTGCTAACATTACCGGCTGTGTATCCATATTATTCCCATCTTTCCACTCTTTTCCCTCCTTACCTCCCACTTTGCCTTCCTGGCTTGGGAGTTCACCTCAAGTTCCTCAGTCATAGTGGTGTTGTCTGAGGCAGTGTACCAATTATAGCTGTGTCTGGAAGTCGGCTTCAGATGAGCTGGGTTACTAGCGTTTATGTTAGTGATGCAATGGGAGAGAGAAGGCTTGGCATCTTAATCACTCTGTAATCATGACCACAGTTTTTTTTCTTCCTGAAAAAACTCAGTTAACTCTATCTCTAACACCTTTTAAGTCTTTTTGACATACCAGGTTGAACAACAGAAACAGCAACCTCATTACTCTCTGGGATAATTACAACCATATGAAGAAGTAAAAGCTTGCCATCATCTCATACTCAAGTGCACTCATGCAGTCTCCAAGTCAGCCATCCTAGTCCTACATGCTCTTGTTTGGAAGATACCACCCCTCACTATATTATCAATTTATCTGACTGTCAAAAATGATTATATCCGTTAAGGCACCACTGTCTTGAGAAATGCTGTGCTTACAGATTTGGGGAGGAGGACTTTCAAAAGAGGCAATGCTGATGCTAATGCATGTTCACCTGTGTCATTGTTCACACAATTGGGCTAACACTCAGAAGTCCTACTGTTAAAGAGTTTTGAGTTTCTATTTCAATTTATTTATTCCCCATCATTGGTGCTGCCCTCTCAGCTGTCCTCCATCCCCATCTTTGCTGTACTCCTTTATTTTCCCAACCATCAGAAGATTTACAATAAGCAATACTACCCAAGGTGGATTCCGTTATGAGGGTGGATGCAGGTCCTTCTGACAGTTTGTGACGTGTGGAGGGCTAGGGGGTGGGGTGGTTGGGTTCAGTGTGGTCTATGAGTGTCAGCATCACTCTGTCACACTCCAGGGTTTTCCACCTTGTGTTTCCCCTTTACCATTGGAACACATGCACATACTATCCATGGCCCCCTGTGTCCTCCCTCCAACATACATCTCCAGCTACTCCACAACCTGCAGTCAGATAGGTGATGGCATAGCAACACAGACTGCTGACCTCCCTCTCTGGAGGAGGATCAATACTTCTCTCCCTGGCTGGGTCCAAATGTCCCAGACTCATTTGCAAAGCAAATCACTGGTATCACATGTGGTACTGCTGTGCCAACAGATGCACTCAGGGTCCCAAACTTTTGTGACAGTTTCCATGGTTTGCAGCAGCTTGCAGCCCAAAAAATGGTACACACATCAAAACAATAAACTATGGGTAATTTGTTATGATGCAAGATCCTTGTTTTGCATCCAAACTGTTAAGCCATCCAATAGATGTTTAACAGATGTTTAAGGTGGCAGTATACTGCAGTGGTTTAAGGCTCTGAGCTGCAAACCTGGGGACGTGGGTTTGAATCCCACAGCCCCACTTGCATACTGTGTGATCCTGAGCAAGTCGCCTAACTTCCTTGTCCTCCCAGGTCACACCTGTAAATAAGGTTTCATCTTAATGTGTCTATCCTGGTTAAAAAAAAAAACAGTGCAGATGGTTATCCACTTTGAAAATGAGGATTCTGTTGGAAAATCTTGTTCTTGGTATTATTGTGATAGACCATTCTGCATGTTAATTAAACAAGTTTATTTTGTACCATCTATCTAACAATAATTCTACACAAATAGCTATGACCTTTGCAAGATCAGTAGTTAGTATAATCAACCACTATCCTAGCAAATTTCACCTCCATTGTTTAGCAGAACATCAATATATTAATGCACAAAATGTTTTTTCTTCCCAGCTCTGTATATTCCCCAATGTGTTTCTTGACTTTTTTGACTATTGTAGCATGGTGGTCCTGGGGGCTATAGCAAGGAGATTGTCTAGGGCTCTTTCACTGAAACACCCAGGAGCTAGAGGAATTCAAACATTCACAGAAAAAGTCCAATCAGAGGGGTTTGTGTGTTTGTATCACACTAAGGAGTCTTAAGATATGAAAACGGACAGAACTCTGCTTATGTATCAAACAGGTTTTAAAAAATAGAAGTAAAAAGAACTGAAGAGAAACCATAGTCAGGCACTATAAAACATTCCAGCAGGGTGCTTCATTTTTTCAGACAAGCTTGCCAACATCATTTTTTCCAGTGCAGTTTCTGTTAGACAAACTTAATGTTGCTTTAGTGGTGCCCTGATCTAGTATAGTCACAATTACTTTGCTGAAACATTACTGTATGTTATTGTACACTCTGGGTTTATATGGTTTCTGACCATGAACTAAATGCCCTATAAATCCCCTTTTCACTGTACACACTTTCCAAGTCCTTCGACTAACGATTTGCACCCTGCAGATCATTACTTTACTTTCAAGTTCACAGGAAGACAGTACTTGCAACGCTGATCATCTGAAAACTGTGTAGAACCAGTAAGTTATTTTTCCCAATATTCACATACTGGTTCCAATTATGTTATTGCTGCATCTCTACGTGGCTTCTAATTACCTCAGCTGGTGTTCCCAATTTACTGCTGGTATGTACAATTTTAGAACTGTGTATTGTAATTTGTGTCCATCTCAAACACAAAATTGAAAGTTCTGCAGTGGAACACAGATGCATTCTGACAACAACATCAGAGTTAGTGGGTTAGAAAAATTCTTGCTTCTGGCTGGATGAATCCATTTAATATGCATAACTTTATATCCCACAACACATCAGAAAATAAAAAGCCTCACTACCTACCAGCCTTATCCCTTCATTACTAATATCTATGAGCAGCTTTCTTGAACCTCTGTTTTTGAACTAGCCACCATGTTTTCCCACTTCACATTTAAAAGAAATGCTGTGACATGACACTTCATACATAACATATCTCCTTCTGTTTTCAAGTAGAAGCCCTTTTTTCTTCATTTTATTTTATTTCATTTTTTGTTTTAACAGTACTTTTTGTTTAAAATGATGATTCTGACTCAAATCCCACCTTCTCGCTTTTGTCTCAGTCATCCACTCAGTCTCTGTCCCCCATTCAATATCCCACTTATTTACCTTATCAGCTGCCGCCTACAGCCTCCTCTCACCATGCAGCTTCTCTCACTCCACTCCATGCCACTAAGATTGACAGTGTGACTGATAGCACTGGGTGTAAAATGCCACATGAAAGTCTAATATACCCCATATGGCAACCACAGATGGAACAAACAGCTGCCCACACAATGTCCTGCAAAGTCTTATGAAAACAATTAGGAACATGTTTTAAAAGATGAAGTAAACAGAGACACCAGTAATAGCAAGATAACTATCATGGTGCTCATATAATCACAGTTTAATTATTACTATTCTATTGTCAACCCACCTGTGGAAGGATTATTTTACACACAAAAATATGTCTTTTTTTATTTTTTTCACCCAAATAGTAAGGCACCTAACCTAATATCTGAACTTAATAAGGCCCTTCAAGGTGTTGGATGTTGAGGGATATCCACACTTCCTGGAACTGTAAGATCCCAGAACTTTCATTACTACAGCAACCTGGTGCTTTAACTCATTCGAATTCTGGAGGACCCCTAAAAGATGAGAATGGAGGAAAATAAAACAGTAAACCTGCACTCTCCAGTGCCCTGTATAGGTCCCTGCTGTAATAAATATGGACTCCCAGTCACGTTCTCTATGGTAGCTAGCAGGCAGGCATTCTAGTCGAACTAGCTGATGGGGCCCCCTGTTATTTGTTACTCGACCCATATCTCTTCTTAAAACTTTTACTGAGACTTGGTCAGCAGACCCAGGGCTGGGATCATCCAAAATGTACAGTTTGGGCTAGTAAAGACTAACTTAACTAAGGCATCTCTCTCACCACTTTTTCTCGCTGAAGCTCACTACAGGACTTCCATCAGCTCCTCCATTTTCTGCATTTAATCAATCATCTTTATTTATAAAGCCCCCCCCAAAAAGAGGCTCAGAGATCTGAACAAGTGAATGAAAATGTATCATTAAAAATATCCAAAGTTCACAATACATACATACAGTACCACACAATGTATTAAACTACAAATATGACATATTTAAAGCACTGTATGAGCTAAAATGTTGACAAAACAGCATTGTACTGGGTCTCAGATCCAAAGGCCATTGAAAACATATGGGTTTTAAGTAATGACTTGAATGGGGGAACTGATAGAGTTAGCCATATGAACCCTGCCGCCACTCAAACAGGAAGCTCTTTTACTGTGCACCAGAACTGTGCAGACATTTAAAATACCACTTCTACCGGAATACTGCAGAATTTAGGAAAGTTTGCCAAATTTCCATGGAATGTTGCCTGAAGCAGAGTTTCAAAATTCCATAAGCAGCATATATGTTTTCTGCATTGTGAACTAGTAATCTGTGGTTTACATAAACTGAAGATTCAGTTTACACAAACTGTGGAATACTATCCTGTGGATTACATAATCCACACACTATTATTCTGTGGTTTACACAGGAATGCTTCATGGAATTGCTTGGGATTAAAAAAGCAATTCTGAAAAACATTTTGGAATTGGAACTCTCATTCTGTACAACTTCTGCAAGTAAAGTTTCACATTTAGCACAACTGTACTGTACACCCCCTTAGGGATTCCAATTGAGTAGCCTCTGCCACATCTTCAGTGCTTGTGGTTTCTTACCTCTCTAAGCAAACAAATATCTAGGAGCCATATTTTACTCCTGCATGCAAGCTGCACTCTTTTCCTAGCCTAGCTTGATTCTCCACAAGAAACTGGGCTATGTACTTTTAACATGTTGAGTCATTCCAAGTTGTAGTACAGTGTTCCCTGAAGGAGCAAGGCCTATACCATAAACTCTACCTGGGGGTGTTATACTACATTTTACTTTCTACAGTTCAAAGCACTGCCATGGCCTCATGAACAGTCTTGCATCTTGTTCCCCAGTTTCCACCCAAAACACCCCCTATGTCTCACTGGATGGGCTCCCAATACTAAACAGGGCAGGGCTATGTCTGGCTCTTAGTGAGAGAGACAGGATTTGATCAGGTAGAAAAAGCAGTTAGTGATGCTTCTTGTAGGCTGAGTATTAAGGCCTTATTTAGAAAGCAGTGCCCTTATCCTTATTCTTCCCCAAACCCTCATTCACTACAGCACACCTGTGCTGTCAGCTGATGCACTACACATGCACAATCCCCATCCTCTCAGGGCTTTCAGCAGCACTACCACATATTGTAAACAAGATGGAAGTATCATAGTGGGAACTACTGTCTATCCTCCATGGTGAGGGATAACATCATCTAGGATGCTAAGTCCTCCTCATTCTAGCCTACAGTGATAGGCCAGGGGCAGGACATGAACCACATCACCAGTCCAGCAACTTCCACTTGCCACCAATATGCTGCTTGACCTACACCTTAAACTACAGAATCTTATCTAGGAACATCTATGTAACTCCCCTCCAAATACAGGGGCTACTTTAAAGTCTCCCAGTCTGGGAGCTGCTGTCTCCTCCCCTTGTGTTTCTCTCTCTGCTTATGTGCAGCCTCAAGCCAAGAAAACATTGCTCCCTGTCCCCATTTACAGAAGCAGGAGAACAAGGAAGTATATGCGGAAGTTCTACTTCTCTTCAGCACTTGCCTAGCACATTTGATCTTCATGCCACCAAGCTCACTATAGACTATGGCTGCCAAGAGCACCTGACTAGGACCAGAACCTTAAAAAAATAAATAAATAAATAAATAAATAACTTTGCTTCTTGCCATGGATCTAGCAAGGAGCACAGGAAAGGAACCACAGGAACAGAGAGTGGAGCACAAGATGTGCTTATGGATACTCTTCCACAACTGCCCAGACTGGAGAGACAGCACAGAGAGGCAGGCAACAAAGAAGTCAGTCTCCCAGCTGTCCATGTGTTGGGAAGAACACAATGACAGCTAAATGAATGTTGAGGGTTAGCATGTTTAAATAAAGAATGAATGCCCATACAGACATGGCCACTGATATTCATGTTTACCCTCTGGTCCCATGGGGCAGTTTGAAGGGGCCAGATATTATAGTTTTCACCACACTACAGGGAGTCAGTCAGGAGGCCCTAAAAGCATCAGAGCACATATCTCCTCATGGCAATAACCAAAAAGAAGAAAATACCTTGCACGAGAGTGGCTGTTGGACCACAGAAGATAATAAGGGACAGTCATGAAAAGAAAATGGATCATTGAGAGAGCTCATTTTTACCCTTGTAACTGCCTTTGCCAATAAATTCTAGAGCTGGAGAAGTGGGATATTTGTAGAATGTCCAGTACCTCAGCTTGACATTTCAGGTCTGCCTGATCCAGGCATTTGGGTGAGCTCCGGCTGGAAATACCTGCCTGGGATTTTAGAAAATAGACTCAAAGCCTGAAACTAAACTGCCTGCACATGAATTTAATATTTGGAGCAGGGATTGTCAAGCTTAAGCTCCATTTCTGAGGGAGGTCAGCCACCTCAATTAGACTAGTAAAAAAAGAACCTGCTGCTATGATTTATCTTGCTAGGATGCCACATCACCAAGGCTCCATGTGACTGCATATCCTTGAGGTAGATGAAGAAAGGAGCCCTTGGGGTGAAGAAGATAACAGGGATTTTTCATCAGAAGAATCTCTGCACAACTCACACCACTGCAGTCCAGAAACACAGAAGGTCTACTGGTCCAGCGTTCCAGCTGCAGTGAGTAAGATGCTTTGAAACAACAGCTTCAATAACCAAAACACCAGGTTCTGAGTACCCAGTAAGGACTCTACACTGCAATAGTTACAGTTTGATAGAGATTAATTAGATAGTGTACCTTTGCTAGTCCTGAATTAACTAAGAATGTGCCTGGCAGGCCAACGTTTCTACAGTACATCTTCAACTATCAGTGGTTGTGTCAATATTTATATGGGATCCCAATGCTATTTCATCTACTGGTACCATACCATTTGGACCACCACCAGGCCTGTAACCTTTTCCACTAGTGTACACAGCATGAAACATAGAAACATAGATAATGATAGCAGAAAAAACAAAGGTCAATCTAGTCTGGTCGGAGTTCCATATCTGCCCCAGGACCTTTTGTCCATATGGGGTTTTATCCTTTCCTGTCCACTCCACTGCTCTCCTCCCTATGGCTACTGACCTTAGCAACCTCCAAACCATTCACTCTGTCCCAGCCATGTGTAGAACCATTCATGATCTTGGGCCCAGAACCTCTGCTGGCAGACTGTTCCATGGCCCCTTCACCCTTTCCATAAAACAGAATTTCCTCACATCCTTCTAAACCCCCCCCCCCAAACCAGTTTACACTTATGACTTCAGGTTCTTGACTCTTTACTCCTGCTAAATAGTTCCTCACAGTTCAGCGTGTTTATTCCCTTCAGGAAGTTGAAGGACTCTATCATATATAGTACCTCCCTCTGTTTCCTGGTCTAGAGCGAACACATGTTCAGTGCCTTGTGACAGTCTTTGTAAGATCTGTCCTGTTGACTCTGAATCATCTTGTTCACCCTGTATTTCACCATCTCCAGCCTGTCCCTCTCCTTCCTTAGGTGAGGACTCCAGCACAGTATTCCCAGGTGCAGCCTCACCAGTGACCTATATAGAGGTAGTAGTACCTCCTTTTTCCTACTGTCAGTACCACTTCCAATACAACCCAGCATCCTATTAGTCTTACTATATGCCTTGTTATGCTGGCTTGATTGTTTGAGGGAGTCAATAATGATGACTTCAAGGTCCCTTTTCTTTGCTGTAGTGTTCAGTTTTACCCTTCTCATCAAGTATTCTGTCATGGTTTTTTCCCCTAGGTGCATAATCTTGCATTTTTTAGTATTCAGTGTCAACTGCCAAAGCTTAGACCACCTTTCTAGCCTTTTTAGATCCCTCTGCATCTCCCTGATCCCTTTGTTGCCATATATTGTACCACAGAGCTTTTTGTCATCTGCGAAGACACAACTTGCCCCAGATTCCCTCTCCAGTGTCGCTAATGATCATGTTGAAGAGGACAGATCACTGCAGCACCCCACTCGTGACCCCTCAGTCTTTCGATTTGACCCTGTTTACCACCACCCTCTGCTCTCTCTCTCTCTCTCTCTCTCTCCTTCAGCAAGTTTCCTACCTGTCTAACTTGTATGTCCCTAATCACAGCCATGTCCTACAGCTTCATCAGCAGCCTTCTATGTGGCACTGAGTCAAAAGCCTTGCTGATATTGAAATAGTATAATTCCACAGCATGGCCCTTATCTACTACCTTTATTACATAGTCAAAAAAAAAAACTATCAGCTTGTTATGGCAAGACATTCCTGCCACATACCCATGCTGTTTACTATTCTGTAGACCATTGCTGTCTAGGTAGTCTACAAGGTTCTCTTTGCTGTCTGACTCCACCAGGTTTATCCACTTCAGAGATAGGGCTGACAATTCCCCAATTGCTCCTTGCCCCCCCCCTTGTGTACCTTGACTATGTTTGCCACTCTCCAGTCTTTCAGAATTATCCCTGTCTGAACTGAGCTATTGAATAGCTCTACTCGGGATTCAGTCACTTCTGCAGACAATTCCTTGAGCACTCTTAGGTGCATCCCATCTAGCCTTGGGGCTTTATCTACCTTTAGGGCTTCAAGCCCCTTCTGGATCCTTTCCTGGTAAATACTGGCTGCCTCATATCAGGAATGTTCTTGACAGATGCCTTGATGCCACTTTCAGGCAAGTGTCCACTGTCTTACCTTATGAAGACAGAGCAGAAACAAAACTTTAAGGATGACTGCTTTTTATTCATCTTACTCTAGTACCCTCCCCATTATAGCTTAGCAATAACTCCTTCCTGCTTCCTTTTTTTCCTTGATATATCTGAAGAACTGTTTTTCCCTACCTTTGACCCCCCTCTGCAATATGCAGCAACATGTCAGCCTTTGCCTCCCTGACCATCCTCTTTGATTCCATAGTTTTTATTTGGTACTATCCCCATTCCTTCTCCCCCTGCTATTCCTTGTACCTGGTAAAACCCTTTTTCTTGGCCCTCACTGCTCTCTCATCATTTCCAAGAACCATGTTGGTCTCATGTAACTGTTTCATTTTGTAACAATTCTCATGCATGACTGTTGCCTCGAGAATGATCCACTTGACTGCCTCTATCTTTCCTCTACACCTCCGATGCTATCCATCCTGGTCAATTTGTCTCGGATCAACTCCCTCATCCAGTTGAAGTCTGCTCTTCTGCAATCTAGGACTTCAGTTTTTGATAGTGGCATTCTGGTCCCGAGGCCAGCCAGAACCATATGGAGTTATGGCCGCTGAACCCCTGTTGCTCCGTTACCATCATTCCACTCACCATCTCTGAGCTGATGAGCACCAGCTCAATAATGGATGACTGTTTAGTTGGTTATTTAACTGGCTGCACCAGCAGGCAGTCTTGCAGTGCAACAGAGCCTGACTTCTGAGGCACCTGGCCACTGGAATATACCAGTTGATATCCAGCAGGTATAGATCACCCACCACCACCACTTCCCCTTCCTCACTCCCTTAACCAACTCTTCACAGTCTCCTTATCTCTCTTTCTCCCCCACACACACACACACACTTGTTCTGGTGTTCTATAGATCACCCCATCCATGTTTTCTTGCCAGAGGGCACCAAGACATGATCCCACAAAGAATCTGTGTCCCTTTTGCTTCCACTGATGTATCCATCCTCCACAGCTTCTATGCCCTCCCTGACTTATACAGCTACACCCCCACCATTGCCTATCCCTCTATCCTGTGTAAACATTGAGTAACCTAGAACTGACAAGTCCCAGTCATTATTCTTGGAGGACCTAGTTTCTGAGATGGTTATGAGATCTGCCTCAGTGTCAGCATCAGTTCTTGTTGCTCATTGAATTTATTACCCAGACTCCTGCCATTAAGGCAGACCCTCTTCTACCTAGCTCTGGGTCCACTTTTGCTGTTTTGTGATCCTACATCTGCATTCTTTCCCATTCTTCTTACTTCCTTACTTTTCCTATTGCTTGCAGATCCTGAGAGGCATCCCCCATTTGTCTCTTCCATGACTCCTTTTTAAAACTCAACCTTATTTTTACCCACCTTTGGGCTACCATTCTCAGTACAGGGGGAGTACAAGCTTGGTTCCCCTTACTCTCTCCCTTTAGCATGGTTTCCATGGCCTTAGTGTCCTCCACAGTCAAACTGTCTGTTGTAGATACGAAACTTCTGCCTTATCACGCTGTTCCCAATTGTTGTCAGGTGAAGGCCATCTTCTTTTAAGAGCCTCCTGTCCCTGAAGTCCCCCAGTCCCTCACAAAGTGGTACCCTTTCTCCTGGCACTGTCCTTTTAACCACCCATTTAATTCCTCTGTCTCTTCCCTACTTACTCTACTCCACACAGCGAGGACCACAGAAAAGGCCAGGGTGGCCAAGTGTGCCTGCAATCTACCCTCTAACCTATGAAAGTTCTGCTTCACTTGTTCCACATGCTGGTTTGCCAGATCCTTGGTACCCAAGTGTACCAGCACCTCCAGCACTTCCTCCATCTCTGCTATCCTCCCTATTCTATGTCCCAGATGGCCAATGCCCCAGGAAGATACTTGATCATCCTACACCACACTCTCTGCTCCCCTAGCCATAAAATTCCCAATGACTAAGACTCTCCTAGTGGCCTACTTTTTACTCACACCCCTGTGTGCCACAAAGTTGTCACTCCCATTTCACTAGAAACACGGAAACATAGAAACATAGACTTTGCTGGCAGATAAGGACTGCTTAGCCCACCTAGTCTGCAGATCCTAGTTAACCAACAGCCTATTTCTTCCTACTCCCCCCACAAGACTGCCTTATGTCTGCCCCATGCATTCTTGAATTCTCCCACAGTTTTAGACCCCACAACCTATTCAGGAAGGCAGTTCCATGTGTTCACCACCCTATTTGTAAAAAAAAAAATTCCTCACATTGCCCCTGAGCCGTCCCCCCACCCATCTTCAAATTGTGTCCCCTTGTTGTTGGACATCTCTTTTGTGAAAGATGCTGCCCTCTTGGACTTTGTTGATTCCACTGAAGTACTTAAAAGTTTCCATCATGCCCCCCCCCTTTCCTCAAGGGTATACATATTAAGCTCCTTTAGTCTCTCCTCATATGGCTTCTCTTGCAGACCCTGCACCATTTTAGTTACCCTCCTCTGGACTGCCTCCATCGTGTCTATGTCCTTGTGGAGATGTGGTCTCCAGAACTGGATGCAGTACTCCAGATGGGGTGTTACCAACTGTCTGTACAGAGGGTAACAACTTCCTGTTTTCTGTTGGTGAGGCCTCTCCCTATATATCCCAGTATCACCCCAGCCCTCCCTACTGCCTTCTCACATTACTTGCTAACCATAAGGTCATCTGATATGATTACCCCCAGAACCCTTTTCATTTCTATTGTTATTACTACCTCCCCCCATTGTGTAATCTTCCCCTGGGTTTTTGTTTCCCAGGTGTATTATTTTGCACTTCTTTGTATTGAATGTAAGCTGCCATACTTCTGACAATTCCTCCAACCTTGTCAAGTCCCTTCTCATCCTTTCCACGCCTCCTTGTGTATCAACCCTGTTGCAGATCTTTGTATCATCTGCAAAGAGGCATACTTTTCCTTCCAGTGTCTCTGCAGTGTCACTTATAAAGACATTAAAAAGGACTGGACCCAGTACTGAACCCTGTGGTACCCCACTAGTAACCCCACTTTCTTTAGCGTGGACTCCATTTACAATTTCCTTCTGTTTCCTGTTGTCCAGCCAATGTTTTACCCAGACTACTACCCTGGGACCCACTTCCAGGCTGGTTGATTGGATTATTAATCTTTTGTGTGGGACTGTGTCAAATACATTGCTAAAGTCTAGGTAGGACATGTCCACTGCCCCTCCCTGGTGTACTACTTTGGTTACCCAGTCAAAGAAATCAATTAGCTTCATCTGACATGACCTTCCCACTGTGAACCCATACTGCCTTGGGTCCTGTGCCCCACTTGCCTCTAGGTACTCAACAATTCTTTCCATCAGAAGTGATTCCATTACTTTCCTACCACAGAGGTCAAACTGACAGGTCTGTGGTTTCCTACCTCTGTCTTGCTCCCACTTTTGTGAAGAAGAATCACATCTGCCTTCCTCCAGTCCTTGGGTACCACACCATCCTCCCATGACTTGTTAAAAAGGGTAGTAAGTGGTGTCACTAGTTCTCCCCTTAATTCTTTTAGAGTTCTGGGATGAATTCCATTCGGCCCCATTGCTTTGTCCTCCTTCAGTTTTAGGAGTTCTTTCAGAACCCTTTCTTCTGTGAAAGGACTGGGATCGACCCCCCTATCCAGAGTGCTTCTGTTAATTGGATTGGGCACCTCCCCCTCCTCCTCTTTTGTGAATACTGAGCAGAAGTATTCATTCAGCATCCCTGCTTTTTCACTGTCCATCTCTGCCCACCCACCCACCGTCCTTTCTATTCAGCCTCACTATCCCTCCCTCCCTTTGTCTTTCTACGTTTTGTGATGTACCTATAGAAGGTTTTATCCCCCTTCTTAACCAAGTTGGCTATCTTTTTCTCAGTTTTGGCCTTTGCTATTCTGACTTCCCTCCCTGCTTCCTTCTGCCTTAACTGTTACAGTTCTCTATCCTGCTCCTTCTGTGTTTCCTTATACTTTCTAAATGCTATTGTTTTCTCCCTAACCTTCCATGCCACCTGTTTTGAGAACCATAGTGACTTTTTCTTTCATTTTGATTTGTTTATTTGCTTCACACAAAGGCTTGTTGCCTCTGTGATGGCAGTTTTGATGTTTCCCCATTGTTGCTCCACTTCTCCTTCTAGCCTGTTTGCTAGTGCTTTTCTAAGGCACTCTCCCATCTTGCCAAAGTCAGCCCTCCTGAAGTCCAGTACCTTCACTTTTGTATGGCTTGACTCTGTAGCTGAGTTTATCATGAATCACACTGTTTGGTGGTCACTTGTTCCAAGATGGCTACCCACTTCTAGATCTGAGATCCTCTCACTGTCCCCATTTGAGAGCATGAGGTCTAAGATTGCTCCCTCACAAGTGGGTTCCAAAACTAGCTGTCTGAAGCATGCCACCTATAGGGCATCGAGAAAAGTCCTGCTCTTGGATGTGGCTGCAGCAAAGGTGCTCCAGTTAACATCTGGCATATTCAGGTCCCCCATCAACAGTATCTCCCCTTCCTCTGCCATGCAGTGGACCAATAGGCATACAGACTGTACTGTATGCTGTCAGTTGGTGGGCAGCTGGGCAACATGTGGGTGGGGTGCTGCTTCCTGCTGCTGACTGGGGGGTGCTGGGTGGTGGGAAACCTCAGTGGGTGGGTGGGAGGGAGTACCACTGGACCACCAGGGTTTCTCTTGCTATTTCTGGCCATGATCGGGCAATGGGGGGGTTCCACTGGACCAGTAGGGATTATTTATACTTATGCCCATTATCAGGCATACAGGAGCAGGCGACTGCCATGAGACTGCAGAGCATTGGTCCCCAATGGCTGCAGCCTGGCAGGGCACCAGGCCCAAGTCACTGGGGATTGGCACACCGAATGCAATTTGGGCCATAATGACATGCAAATGGCCTCATTTGCATGCCCAGTGCTGAATATCATGGTTGATGTGACTAGCGCAACTGCACTTGTGCTGGTGCATCCCCCTGCTCCCTTTCTGCCACTTGTGCCGGTGCAGTGCATGCACCCTAAGTGCCATATTCAATGGTGCTGTGCCATGGTGCAGCGCCATTAAATATCACCTGGTCCATGCCCTGGTGCAGCCCAGTTGCACTGTGCCCAGGCTTGTGTCCCTGTCTGGCACAGTCTGAATATCCAGGCCTCTGTCTACTGCAGACTTGGTCTGATGTCATCTGTGGAGGATTCTGGTATTTGAAGTTACAGAAAATATTAGTCTGGAAGTAAGTAAAATTAGTTTTATACCATCTACTATACTACAGTAAACAATAAGTATAAAAATTAATTTGCACACAGAGTGTGAATTGAGATCAGAACCTATACACTTAGGTTTGGGGCTCTTAGTAATGACTGTTCCCCTTTAGTTTAATACTTTATATAAACTTACAAATGCATATGTAAGCATCTTTAAATATTCTTATTTTAAGCGACATTAGTTACTGGTCATTAGTTTTTTTTCTGCTTAATAATGTGTCAGACTTCCCAACACTTGTTGTTAATTTTGATTCCACCTTCCTTCTGTAAAAAAAATAAATGATTTGCGACATTCAGTAGAAAATGTTCTGCCTCTGAGGTACAATATGTAAAAATTTATAAATCTAGGATTTGTGCCATAGCAGACAATAAATGTATGACTAATGGGTTTGTGTTGAAACCCCAGTCAACCTTATCAAAAAGGGATCAACTGCATTGCAGCAAGCTGGCTTGCTTTGTAACATGCCTCTGTCTTAAGAGTTCTTAGAACCACTGTTTAATGTCAAGCATCCGTGAATTAGTTTGACCAGTTAATACTGCTGTGTTTAGAACTGTACTATTTTTTAATCAGAAAAATCAAGCCAACAACGTCAATAAACCAAAAGAAAAAGGGAGCATTGCCATACAGATGTGTTTCTCATGCACAGTATTCTTATAGAACAACATGGGAGTATCAGTGACTTTGTTTGTTTGCCAAAGTTCTGTTTTTCACTTTTTTATGATACAGTGCTTGACTATGTACTACCATGGTAACAGTGATTAGACTCAAGTCCAGAGGCTATAAAAAGGGGTTTCCCAGCAACAGACTTAAATTTACATGGACACATGTGAAGTTTTTTTCTTCATATTAAAAATCAATCCTAAAATAGTTTACAGAAATATCAGCTCATGGCTATGTAAGCCAATATATGTACCTCTTGTAACTTGACATTAACCCTTAAAAATCTGTAGATTTATGGAGGAAGAATCTATAGACTGAGACCTTGCTAGGCCCCTCATTTTAATTGCTTGCCAATTCCAAAACAGATTTTTTTGGGGTATTTATATCAACTGAGCATATAAATTGCTATGCACTGAATAATGTACAGTAAAAATACAAATAAAATAACTAGTAGTTTGGCCAATTCTGCTAAACAGGTACAGTTATTCAAGCGGTTAGAAAATGTAATATATAGCATTTGGGACAAATACATACTATACATTATGCTGGCCTCAATGTGCAATTTATCCAGTCTTACAAGAACATCTTAGTACAGTGAAATGTGAGTGTAAGAGTGACCTTGTGGTGAAACATATATTCACATTTTTGAACAATTTCATTTGGAAGCATGTTTGCCTGTATTCTCTAAAAAGTGTGAAGAATTACTCCTGAATGCAAAATTCTATTAACAGAGATAGGGACTACACAGCACTTTACTGATGCTGAGAATTTGAGTCTTTGTGCATTATCCCTAATAGTGGTGTGTGAAGCTGGAAAAATTTGCTTCATGAATTCACTGCAATTCACAAAGTTAATCTGCCCTGTGATGTGCCAATTGGCAATACAGGCATAACTCTGTGAATTGTGAATCTGACAATTTTGCCAGCAAAGTGGGCTCCACAGTTCGTTATGTACTATGGGACTAGAAGTCACATGGTCCTGAAATGAGCTGTATACCATGCAGTAACTGTACTAAATGCAGTCTTCTTAAGTGAGAGTTAGACAGAAGACTGTCCCTGCTTGTCAGAACAACAACAACAAAAAAAAAATCAAATAATGGAGGTTTTTGAAATGAAACTGCTCACAAAAAGATCTAGAGGGCCTTGTGCAGCTAGATTAGTATTGTTCATTTATTGTTTGCTGATTTATTTCACTTAAAGTAGTTATTTCTTTTGACTAGTGATGCACTGCTATGTGGGGAAGAGGAGGTGTTTCAGTTGGCAAGGCAGTCCAGAAAGATCAGTGACTTTGAACATTTTTTAATTGGAGCTTTAGTCTGTGCAACAGTTATCTCATATTTCTTTCCTCAGTCTTTTTTGTTGATTATTTTTTTGTCTGTGGTCTGTGATTTCTCATTTTATTGTTGTAGTAGTGTTTGGTGTAGTTAAATTAAATATTGGCTTACCCTGAAAATACCAGATGCTGCCATCTTAGTACCAGGATTTAAGCTCCATAGAGACGATCACTTGGCTAAGCATTATGTGGGCTGCCTAATATATCTATGGCCAGACCTCAAGGGAACCTTAGTTGAATTTAAAGGAAAAGCTAGTGACTGTAAATGCCCGGCTGTTAAACTTCTCCTGGAAAGAGGTCACAAATCTCTTGTCTTCATGATCACATATTGTATATGCTGCCAAGTAATCAGCAGAAGGGTCTCAAAGCCTTCAATAGGTACTACCAACAAATAAATCAGAACTGGGAATCTACAGTCACAGGTAATTTTAACATCAACTGGATGTCTAAGAACCGCACTGGCCAGAGAGATTTGATTGCTAGCATGTTTCAGACTCAAATGATGTCAGACTTTACTAGATCCACTTATAAAACTGACACTAAGAACATGATAGATTGGATACTGACAATCCACGCAGAGTCAGAGATGTCAAGGTTCTACCAAACACCCTAAATCGTCATTCACCTGAGCAATATAAGTGGCTTGTTAAAATGCCAACCCCCCAACTCTTATTTATCTTTAGTAGTGTTCTAAATATGACAAATGTGTGTGATTCTAGGAATAAAATGGTTCAAACTGACTGGAGCTACCAGAACTCATTCCAGACATTGATATGACCCTAGAGTTCTTGATCAAGGAGTTCAATGATGTTTGTGACCAATCTGCCACAGTAAAAAAGCACAAGAAAAGAGGTACCCCCACAGGCTGGATATCTGCAGAACTCTTGACCCATATGAAAGAGAGGGACAACTGGTGGGCACTGACTGTAGAAACTGAGACTCAACTTTTAAAGGGCTGGCAATGGTGCACGCTGCTTGCATCAGATAGACGTGCTTCAAGGGGCATCTTGGGTCACACCATGTGTCATGCCCAATTTTCAAATGCAGGCTGTGCAAAAAGGTGTGCCCTCTGTGCCATTTGTGCTTCTGCCATGCTTGCAGTGGAAGTATTGCTGCACCAGGGTGGACAGGCAGCTTGCACCACAACAGTGCTGCAGCATTCCCTAATGTGTGATTTTCATGAGTGGCATGTACACTAGGAGAGTCCCCTGATGTACTTTGTATGGAGCTCACATCTTACCTCTGTGTTTTGTCATACTGGCACCTGACTTGTGCCCATCTGTGGGACTCTGAGCCAGCCTTTTACATGCCAAGGCTTGATGGAAGCCTCCATCAATCCCCCCATGTGCCAGCTGTGTGACCCACAGAACTGCTTGTGGCTGAAACCCTACTTTTATCAAAATATGGCACAGGGTCCCTGGCACATTAGAGTTTGCCACAAGCATGTGTTCAACGTATCTAGCATTGCTCTAATAGGCCTTTGCAGATTGAGCCTAGGGTCTCCAGTACACCTCCAGAAATTCAGGGAACTTAGAAATAAGTGCACAAGGAGAATTAGTTATGACAAATCTGAATACTGCGTGGCCCAACAAGCCCAAAATTGGAATAACAGCAAAAGGTTTTAGGAAAACGTCTCAGAGATATTGGGTTAGAAAGAAAAGAAGTCATCTACAATGCTAAGGATTGATGGAGAAGAGATCTCAGATTCCAGTCGGTGTCCACTCTAAGAAGAAACCCTGGGACTTCCACCTCTGTGACCAGGAAAGCACAGGAAGGTGAACCCAGCATTGCTAGCCCCACCATGTGTCGGGTGAAACATAGAAACATAGAATCTGACAGCACACACGGACTGCTTGGCCCACCTAGTCTGCCCATTCCCTACCTGTTTCATATATCACAGAACCTAAATGAACTGCAGCTTACATTCTCTTTCCTATTGCTAGAGTTCCTTAATGTCTGTCCCATGCATTTTTGAATTCCCCTACAATTTTGACCCCACAACCTCTGCCAGGAGGCTGTTGCATGGATCTACCACCCTTTCCATAAAGTTGTCATCCTGCATGGGTAAATGATAGGGAAGCTGCTAGTGGGGTTGGGCCTGTCTATGTAAAGGAGTCAAAATAAGAAAAACAATACATTAAAATTTGAAAGTGTTTTTTCCAAAAAGAACTACACCATTTCTGCTTGTAACACTTGCCCCAAGTCACTGTTCTGATTATCAGAACAATAGTTTTAAAGGAATAGTGTCAACCTTTTTTGTATCATATTATTTCTAGTTGAAAACCCACATTTTATGATTGCTTACATTCTCTAAAATTCATTCATGTTGCTTGTTGTTTTATCTGCTGCCTTTATTAGTAGAACTGAAATGAATGGTAATGGTGTAATTAAACCCAGCCTTGTTTGTTTCAAATTCTTTATCTGCTCTAACTGCACATTTCCTGAACATTAGAAATATCCCCAAACAGTGCAGCCACTCAAGATGTAGTAGCCTCCTTTCCTTCCACTGCATCAGGAATGGTTAAGACTGTGTTGGGTGTGTTCCCAGTTCCCAGAAAGATGCAGTTGGAGTTGATCAAGGACTGTAAACAAAACACATTTCTATGTGGTTAATATCAATATGCTAGGGTGTCTGTTTTTCACTTTTTAAAAGAAAACCAGTGACCAAGTCAAATTACCAGCTACATCAGCAGTCTCTAAAGTTTGGGACTAGTCACAATGTGTTTTTGAACTAGAACATTTTGAGGCCTAAGGTGATTGACAGTGTCCCTTTAAGTATCCCCATGATTAATATTCAGTATGAAACATACTGCCATGTTCAAGACAAAGGCTATTTCAGGCCATATGTTCATCTCAGGGTACATAAAGTATGCATAACTCATGCATGCATGACTTCTCATCAGTATGTGGCCACCTTGCTCAGACATGCTGTCTGTTGTCATCAGGAATGTGCTGAGGGATCAGTTGGATGGAATGTTAGACGAGCTATTACGTGAGAAACTTGAGTCGAGTAAAATCACACTTTGATTGAAAAGTAACAATGAACTAATGAATAAGCTAAAATGAGCAGCCTAGATGTTGTCAGCAAGATGGTAGTCTGACAGGAACACTGGTTCTACTGGATAAAACATAAATACTGCAAGCTGACAGTACCTGTGATGCAGTGAATGTCCATCATGCTACTTTCACACATAAACCCCTGCATAACCCTGCACCACAGGTTTTGACAGGGGCTGTGGGGGATTTGTACCAAAACCATCTTGTGTTCACTTTGTCCCTTTAAGACCTCACTGCACTACATGTTCTACTTGTTGGCTATCCCTCGGGGTTAACAAGTAACACTTCAACCCAATAAAGGGAAGGATGAACAATGGGAAAAAGGAGGTTTTGTTTTGGGAGACAGACAGAGGCTGAACTGCAAGAACCTTCATTGTAAAACTAAATGCAGTAAAAGCTCTTTGTTTTTATATGTAATTGTGACAGGGTAGTGAACCAGGAACTTCTGGATAACACTCTCAAAGTGAACACTCTGGACACCAGTTTAAAGTAAATTAAATCTGCTTTACTTTCAGTAACAGAGAAACAAACTCTTTGTATTCATCTCAACAAACAATTCAGTTCAGTCTCTCTCTGTCTCCACTTGCATCTAACTGAAACTGAGACCTCTGTCTCTCTTTCCCTTTATTGGGCATAGGTGTTGCTTATTAATACCTTTCCCCCTGAGGTGCATCCAACACCCAGAAGAAACAGTGCTGTGAGGTCTTAAAAGGCCAACCTGAAAACAATAAGGGTTTGGTACAAATCTTACCACAACCCCAGCACAAAACCATGTTGCCTTTGTTGCAAGGTAATGAAGTGCTGTACAGGTAAAAGGAGCATGACAGACATACACTCTGTCACAGTTACTAAAAGTGAAGACATTTTTATTTAATTTAAACTGGTATTTGGAGTGTTATCTTTGCGACTGTTCCCAAATAAGCTGCCCAGTTTGCCACCCTGATACAGTTCCCCAGTGTAAAAGAGCAGCAGAAGCAAAAGCATGAGACATGTTTCAAGTAGAAGTTACACAAGAAAACCTTGCAGCTTGCACTCTAAAACCTTGTGATTAGACAAAGACGTCAAAGACAAAAGAAGGAGCAAGAGGGAGAGTGGGCAGAATTAGGGAGAAGCCTTGGTATTCTAAAGCTGTGATAGGCAATGGACGGGCACACCTCTTAAACATTTTTACAGTTCAGACAGATACCAATATGTTTGCTGTTTTAAGAGAATATAAAAAGGATGCAGTTCACCTTTACTGGAGAACCACAAATATCTTCTGAACCCATAGTCATACTCTGAAAATACTACATTCTAATTCTACATTAAAATAATGTTTGTATATTATCAGAGGAGTGTGAAACAAAGTACACAAGTCGAATACAAAGCATTCTTAAGAATTATATTTATTTTTCAAAATAACTTTTCTTGTGTTCATATACAGTACAGAACATTTTGATATATTAAATACAGTCCATATCACAAAATAAGACATATTATAGAGGTGCAGTCGTGCCTCTATAGTTAGGGCTGAGTAGCAGTTTTTATGTTAAACCTCAAATTTTGCACATTAATAACTTGGCAACTGATCAATGGAATTGCACAAAATTTGGTATGTTCAAGTTTTGTTCTGGTCAGATGTGTGGATTCTGAGATCCAGTTCAAATCAAATCAAATCATATTTCATTTCTAAAGCGCTTTTCTGAAATCAAAGCGCATATACAAAATTAAAACAACCAATAAACAGTTAAAACACAAAGAATTAAAAGACAGCATGGTGATAAGGTTGAAGGAGGTCTTGCAAGTAACCCGGTCCCTGTCCATGTAGGGTCTTAGAAGTCAGCAACGTGACCTTGAAGGTGATCCTCCACTGCACCGGCAGCCAGTACAGTTTACGCAGCACAGGCATGACATGGCAAGATCTTGACTGCCCTGTCAGCATACTGGCTGCTGCATTCTGCACCAGCAGCAGGTGACAGAGATCCACCCCTGGTAACCCTAGGTATAGAGCATTTCAGTAGTCATGACAAGAGGACACAAAGGCGTGAACCAATACAGGAAGGTCAATGGGCAGAATGAGGTGCTTTATCCGGGTGATGTTCCTCAGATGGAAAAATTAGGACTTGACAACTGCTGACAACTGTGCTTTAAGCATCAGTTCATTGTCAAGCACAACCCCCAGATTCCGCACCTTCTCAGAAGGTTTCAATTGGTCACCCCCCAGCACCAGGCTGGACGGTTGCCCAGGAGTCAACTTCTCTACCCAGTCACCTGGGTCCACCACCAACACCTCAGTCTTATCCGGATTTAGTTTCAACCAGTTAGCACTCATCCAATCCCGAATCTCAGTGAGGCAGTTGTTAAATACCGAGACAGCACTACTCTGTTCGGGTTCAAAGGACAAGTAGAACTGAGTATCATCTGCATAGCAGTGAAAACTCAGCCCATACTGCCTTACAATGTCTCCCAACAGCAGCACATACACCATGAACAACATGGGTGATAGTGCGGAACCCTGCGGAACCCCACAAGGCAGGGCAAAGGGGGCCGAGGAAAAATTTCCCACACCACCCTCTGAGACCTGCCTGTGAGAAAAGAATGAACCCATCTGAGGACCATCCCCGACAGTCCACAGATTAGTTGTAGGCATTCCAAAAACACCCCATGATTCACGGTGTCAAATGCTGCAGAAAGATCAAGAAGGACCAAGATCGAACGACTCCTCTGATCCCTCGCTATTAGGAGATTATTCATCACCCAAACTAATGCTGTCTCAGTACTGTGCCTCTTCCTGAAACCAGACTGCAGAGGATCATAGACTTCATGTGTGATAAGAAAGTTCTCAAGCTGTAACGTGACTACCTTCTCAATAACCTTACCCAAAAAGGGTAAGTTAGAGAACAGTCTGTAGTTCGCAAGACAGTCTGGGTCACTGGATGGTTTCTTTAAAAGGGGAGTCACCACCACCTCCTTTAATGAATCAGGGAATACCCCTTGATACAGCAAACACCAGACTATCTCCGCAAGGATTGGTCCGATGACATCTATACACCCCACCAGACAGTTGGCATGTTGGACCAGGATCCAAACTACAGTAAGTCGGTCACAAGCCCTGAACAATCTTCATGATATCCATGATCGCTGGCCGGTCAAAAACTGTCCAGACAGACAGGGTGTCTGTGCCCTATCGTCGACCTCCGCCATACTCATTTGAACGAGTTGAACAGATCTCCGACATGATGGAGGACACCTTATCTGCAAAAAATTGAGCAAACTCCTCACACTTAACTTATGAAAAGGCTCTCCAGCCCTGAAGACATGCTGGATTGCACAGTCTGTCCATGGTCTAAAAGAACTGATCAGATCAATTTCTCACTGCAGTAATCTCCCTGCACAGGAACTCTGCCTTCATACAGGAGATTTCTGACTGATAGTCCAAATAATGGGTGATCAACCTAAGTCTGTCCTCCTCCAGGCCAGATTTCCTCCAACGACATTCCAACCCTCGCCCCACTCTTCTCAACTCCCTCAAAGTCCCATCAAACCAAGTGGACTGAGGATAAAGAGAGTGGAGGAAAATTTGGACAGGTACTGTGGAATCCAGGGCCTCCAGCACCATACTATTGTAGCGCACTACTAGATCTCCTGGATCCAAGCATTCTAATGGCCAACTCGATGGGTCCAGCACTGCCAACAGACCCTCTGGGGTAACACCCCTCAAAGATTGGTACTGGACTATCTCAAAAGGGGCTGGTCTCACAGGGGAGCCATGAAACTGAACCTTATAGAGTGATGGTCTGACCATTCAACTGGTTCCACCACCAAGTCAGCGGCCTTCATCCCCAGGAGGAACACCAGGTCCAAGGAGTGACCCTGACAATGGATTGCAGTGGTAACTACCTGTGTAAAGCTCAACAAAGTCATCAGTTGGAGGACGTTTTGACCAAAAGACGAGAGTTCATTGTCGACCCAGGCATTAAAATCCCCCAGGACCAACCACCTGGGAGATTCCAATACCATGTCAACCATGAAGTCTGCAACTTTCTGCCTGAATGTTTTCTCATCTCTGGGTGGATGGTAGACAAGAAGAATCCTGCTGCCCACACCTGCCCCTAGGATACACTCAAAGGATCTGGTGATCCCAACTGGAGCCTCCACCAGGTCCAATTCCATCTTAAAACAGATGACTATACCCCCACTACTTCGATGCAGTCTCAGGCAATGTATCACAGAGTACCTGGCCAGAACCACTGACTCCATTACCTGACTGGCATTTTCGTCCAACCAGGCCTCAGTGATGCAGGCAAGGTCAGATGACTCAACAAGATCAACAATAATTGCTGTCTTGTTTTTTATAGACCTGACATTGCACAACACTGCCCAAGCTGGATGAGAGGCCATGAAAGAGCGAGCAACTTACCCACCCTCAGTGGAGCCCTTGGGTATGGGAACCAGGCATGGAGGACCTCTTACCTGGACCCATTTCACCCCAGGGTGCCTCCTCAGTCTCACCACACCTATCCGTCCACCCAGCTCCTCCCCCCTAGTCCAGGGGCCCGGCCCCTTTGGCCTCTCCATACAATACCTAAGACAAGACAATAGTGAAAGATAGTGAAAAAAAATAAAAAACACTCTTTTTTGTGTTGTGTTCCTTATAGCCTTGCAGCCAGATGGTGTGGAATTCCTGCATGAATTTTGCAGGGTAGAAGAACTTTGGTAGCATGAGTACTTATAGGCATGAAAGCCTAAGTGGAGATAGTCAGCTGGATATAGTATGTAAGAATGAAGAAGTAGCACAGAGAATATTGAATTGTTACAAGAAAATGGATCAGATGGGTATTTATGTAGTGGATATAAAGGCCCTTTCTAAAGAAATGGTTTGGGAACTAAGGAAGGAGACAGAAAGAAAGATAGAAAAACATAGTGAAATCATGTTATAAATGAACCAATTGAGACCTATTTCAGGTATCAATTGTTAGAAGAAGAAAGTTGACCAGAAGAGAGAACTTCAAATTGTGACCTAGAAAAAGATTGTACTGACATAACAATTGAAGGACATGATGTGCTGAAGAATGAACACAGCCTGATTAGCTTTATGACTTGGAATACAGCAGGTTATAGTACCAGACTCTATAATTAGGATTGGTTGACATTTATTAAAGAAAGTACGGTTATTTGCCTACAAGAGACATGGCATGACATTAAAACAGATATAAATTTAAATTGGTATCAAACCTTTCAATGCCCAAGTTATAAGGACTTTAAATTAGGGAGAAGAGCTAGAGGCTTAAATCACACATTGAAGAAATGAAACATTTAAGTTTATTAAGGAACTGATTAAAAATGACTATTATATTATCCTCAGACTGGGGTCAAATAAAACATCGATAATAATAGTCAGCTGTTATATACCACCATCCAACTCCAATTATTATAAAGAATCGGTATGGCAGATGTTAGAAAGTAGTATATCTATAGTTTCCCTGGAATATCCAGAGGATCCTCTAATACTATTTGGAGACCTCAATGCAAGAGTTGGAAAGTTTGATGGCCTAACAGATAATACAGTTATGCATTGGATTTATTCGGATACTGAAAACTTTATGAGAAAAACCAAGGATGAAAAAATTAATCCTAATGGGAGAAAATTGTGTGGAATATTAAAGAACAATGGATTTTATGTTCTGAATGGGAGATTAAAGGGGGATGAAGATGGAAGAATAACCTATATATCAAATCATGAAAACACAGTACTTGATTTAGTTTGCTGGAGAGGTCCTAGTGACTGGTGGAATTTATTAATTATTCCACTAAGGCATGAAAGTGATCATTTACCAGTGGTAGTGTATACAGATCAATTGGAGGAGGGAACAACCATAGTATATAAAAATACAAGGCCACTCCAATTTGAGATCAGATATAAAAATGGCTTAGATGGACAGTGACTTTAGAAATGCAAATGATAGGACAACTAGAGGTATTCTTTGATAAGATTAAATTACAAATGAATGAGTTAGACATTATTGCACTTTATTGTAGATTAAAAGGCTTTTTTTAAAGAAATTCTGCCTAAATTAAATAAAGAAGGGAGTATTACACTAAATATGCAGGCTAAGGGATGGTTTGATAAAGATTGTAGGCTAAGTAAAAAATGGCTTATGAACTGTTTGAGCGCACATAGACAAAATGGTAGAAAAGAAACATACGATACCCTAAAGGTTGTAAGGAAAGAACATAGGAATTTATTGTCATCAAGTAAAAAGGAATTTTATGCTGAACAGTTGAAACAAATGACAGAAACAATAGAAGTAAAGGATAATAAGAAATGATGGGCACTAATAGCCAAAGGATGTAAGGATCTTTTGGTAGAGAATGACAATTATGTAGATGGTGATGACTAGGTGAAGCACTTTTCAACTGTAATGTATAATGTCATTGAGGAGAATTCATGGCCAGATATGGAAAGGAGTCTGATAAGTGTAAATTTTATTTCAATTACAAATGCGGAAGTTTGTGTGGCAATAAGGAAACTGAAGCTTAATAAGGTGCCAGGGCCTGATATGATGCCAGGTAAGCTATTTAAATTTAAGGATATTTACTGGGCAGAGTTCTTAGCTTCAATGTTCAACAGATGCATATATGATAACTATATCCCTGAATCGTGGAGGGGTGCAGTAATAATGCCTATTTATAAAAAAAGGCAATAAGTATGATCCAAAAAATTATTGGGCAATCAGCTTGCTGGACATTGTGGGAAAGATTTTCGCTAGAATATTACTGGATAGAACTATGATAAGTTTAAATAAAAATGAGGGCTTATCTCCCCTTCAAGCTGGTTTTCATAAGGACATATTCTACTATGGACAATTGTTTCATATTACATCATTTATATGAGAAATATGTCTAGATAAGGGCACAAAGGTTATATGCAGCATATATTGATTTCTCCACTGCATTTCATACAATTGATAGAACTAAGCTATGGGATACAATGTATAGTATTCATATAGAACCTGTACTGATAAACAGTATACGATTATTGTATTCCTATAGATGGGCACAGGTTAGATTGGCTATGAGAGGCAATTCTTCCCCACAATTACCAACTAACATGGGAGTCAGACAGGGGTGTATACTCACCCTGACTCTTTTTGCAATTTACCTGGACCCATTGCTGAGAATCTTGCAAATGTCTAATACAGATTCACCTAAAATCAGAACAGATTTCTGTGTGGGACTTGCATATGCTGATGATCTGATATTATTTTCTCTAATGGCAAAAGGCCTTCAGGATAAGCTGAACCTTCTTGAAATATTTGCTAAGGATAGGAATCTAAGAGTGAATATGTCTAAATCTAACATAATGTTTTGGAAAAAAAATATTGTGGAAAATGGTATATAGATTCACAGCTATTGCAAACCATAAATGAATATACTTATTTAGGGTTGGTTTTCTCAAACAAATTATGTTGGAAGAATCACTATACCACAATTTATAATAAGTTGGCAAACTCAGTACTAGTACTAAAAATATTTAATTCAAAATTTGGGGGTCATACTATAAGACCACTATTGAAACAAAATATAATTCACGAATATTACATGGAACAGAAATAAGTGAACATAAGTATTTAAATAACATGGAAAAAATGGTTATGTGTCTGCTTAGGTCTACACTGGGTTTACCTTTGATGGCACCAGCTTCATATGTACGTGCAGAAACGGGATTAACAAACTTGAAGGCCTTAGCTGAGTCAAATACTATTAACTTCTGGATAAAATAAAACATCCAAGAGGCCAGTAGAATTTCCTAGAAATGTCTGGAGGAAAAATAATATTGGGCTATGAATTGCATCCAATCACCGTGGTTGCAGAAATTAAGAAGGATATTGAGAACAGTGGAACTAGATCAATTACTTGACTTAACATTTCAGAATGTGGTGATTTCTGTGCAATACAAGAAATACATCAAAAAATTGTTAATTAAGAAGTATAACAACATAGATATGGAAAATATAAAAAAAAACTCTTGTTATTCATTGTGGTATGGTAATAATATCTTAAGCCATAACTATAAATATTATTTGGATGTGTTAGAAGAACTGGAGCTAAGAAAAGTTTATGCTAGATTCAGAATTGAATCTCAAGATTCAAACAAATTAACAGCAAGATTCAATTGAGAAGCGGACCCAGTATATTCCTACTGCTTTTGTGGAGCTTCAGAAGTAGAGCATTTGTTGTGTATGATATTAAAATGTATGTGGTATGAGAAAGCCAGAAATAAATGGTTGGCAGACATCCTATTTGACTTACAAGGATGTGATGATGAATTAAAGATTAACATACTACTAACAACAAATGATGAATATATAATAAGGAAAATGGCAAGATTCCTAATTAATGTAAAGGAAATAAGAGCCAGTAATATAAGAACAATGATTATAAAACCTTAAGAAGATTAAAATATAGGGAGAAACTAAATTATTATATTATGGAATTTCTTGTATAAGTATATGTGTATTGGATATTTACATTGTTTGTGTTTTTTGTATGATTGGAGTACTGTATAGGTATACATATATATGTTTATTTTATACTGTCTGTGATTGTAAAGCTCTTTTTAGATTGAACAATAAAAACTAACTTAACTGGTAGTAGAACAGGCAGTGAAAACTGGGTACAATAATATTAACCTGTTACAAAGTTATTAAGTTGTTCAGTTCCCATTATATCCTATGGGACATTTCTGAACATTCCAATTTTTGGATAGCTGTATTTTGTTCAGCAAAGGATTTGGTCTCACGAACAAGGATTTAGTCTCGTGAGAGCGATCCTGTTTCATGAGAACAAAAATCCTTTTTCATGAGAAAAAATTCCTTTTTCACAAGTTGCCATCTTGTTTTCTGTTTATTCAAAAATGTTCTGTTTATTCAAAAAGAATTATTTGAAAAGCACCCAAAATGAAGGTATCTAGAGACACCAACACATGTATCTTGTTCATCTGGATTCCGTTAGGTGGACTGTGAAGTTATTTGGAGGGAGAGCAACCTTGCAATGCCTTTTTTTTAAACATTTAAAATCCTTTTTCATGACTCAATTAGATCCTTTTCCGCGACCCCACCTCACAAACATTAGGCAACTCCCACTGGAAAGGTGATTTTGCAGTTGGTTAACAAAATCACCATTCTGATAGGATTTACACAACAACAGTCATATTGTTCATGAGGTGGCATCCCCAAAAGGCCATGTTAAAAATTTTGGGTCAACATGTCAAAAAATGGCTGAGTTATGATGGCTTTTTGCAATTGCTCTATGCATGCTTGTAATTTTGTCAGTTAAAAATATTTTGACCCCAAATCTTGCACATTGACTTGTTATTACCCCACAAAAAGTATGTCACAACTGTCAGTTTTCAAATCCTGGCTGAAATGTGTTTTCACAGCTGCAGTGTGGAAATGACATTGCAGTTACGCAGAATTATGTTTCAATGTGGATTTCAATATTTTGTGTAGTGCACACATTAGGTGGGGTAATAACATGGCTACACTGACAATTCCATCACTCTTATGCTATACATGGAAGTGCAGGGCCCTACACCAAGCAAATTATGATATGACTATACCATCTCAAAAAGTAAGGAAATAAATAGGAAAAAATGTGTTAATACATTAGTTAGGGTTAAAGCAACTAAAGTAGGGAAATATGGCATTAGGGTTTCCAGCCTTAACATCCCCATCCTGCTCAGACAAAGAGGGATCAGGCATTACATTGGGGTCATCAGCCCTAATTTATTTATTATTTATTTATTTAGCTTTTGTTGACCGGGTACGTGCACTAGACAAATCCTGCCTATTTTCAGGCACGACCCGGGGGAGGGGGATACAGATGAATGCCAACTGACCTTGAACCAGATTAAGCTGTTTGTGGTATTTTTAGTGAATGAGGGAAATTTGGCCAGGACACCGGGGAAATTCCCCTGCTCTTTTTCAATAGGTGCCATGGGATCTTTAACATCCACCTGAACTACCACCAATCCAGGCAGATGGGAGCTCGGTTTAACGTCTCATCCGAAAGACGGCACCTCAGAAATGCAGCACCCCTCTCATGCTGCATTACAGTGTCAGTACTGGGATATTAACCCAAGTGCCAGATGTGGGAACTGAACCCACAGCCCTCTGATCTCCCGGCCTCAGATGCGAGTGTGCTACCTACTGAGCCACTGACACTGACATAATGCTCACCCCATTCTCCTATACTGTGCCCACCCAGTTTATTTTCTAATGGAATGGGATTATCATTACAGCTGATAACTCCAATGCCACCCCTGATCCCTCTTTATCTGTGCATGGTGGGGGTGGGTTACAGTTGGAAACCCTAAAGCCACATTTCCCTACTTTTGTCTCTTTATCCCTAACTGATGCATTAACTAAGTTTTTTTTGCAATTTATATAAATATGGATAGATAGATAATATCTATATAAAAATAAAGTAGACCTGATTCACAGTTGCAAAGTGTAGAGGCACAGGCAGGTGGCAGGTGGCAAACAGCATCCCTGTTGCAGCAATACATTGTGACAAAACACCGGTCTGTCTTAATCACTGTGGGAGGAGTTCCTCATATAAATAAGGCATAATGTATATGAGAGTCATCAAATGTTAATATTTTCAAACATGGTCTGAGTATGCTAATGCCTGATGTGTGATACCCACAGACATCTGTACATGCACAGCACAGAAAAAGCTACATGGCTCTTTGCCATGGGCAGAGTCTGAGAGAACAAGCACTACCACCCTAGTCATTCCCCACTGGTCAAACCCATAGGTTTTGGTACTCTTTTGGTGCAAATGTCCATATTCAGCAAGGCCCTCTCCTGCCCTAGTGGTCAAGTGTCCCTTCAAAACTCCAACCCAAATGCTGCCTCCACAGTGGAATGAGACTCCTGTCCCTCGTGGGGGCAGTATTTGGGTTTGTAAATTCTCAAAGCTTGGGATGGATATTGGTGAGGTGCCAAAGTAATAGAAACAGTGTTTGGGGAATAGGAGTAGGGAGGGAGTTTCACTGTTTCCAGTACTCTGGTTCCTCTCCAGTTTGCATTCCACTGTAGCTCCATAGTTCCAAGTCATACTTTAGTGACAAGCTACCACATGCCCTTAATAATGCCACAGAGAGGAAGTGTTGCTAAACTTAATACTACAAAAGACAGGGTCCTCAAGCTTTCAGAATTTGAATGGCAACCCCTGGCCCCTCCTGCACAAATTCAAAAGTAGTTTGCAAATGCATAAGATGGGTCTGCAGTCATTACTGAGCATAGATTAGTGAGTCACAAGCAAGGGATCATAATTAAAGTGTTCAAGCTGTGTAAATAAGATACAAGGAGAGAAGTATTTTTCAGAAAAGAAGGTGATCCAGAACAAGGGGACATGCTATAAAGTTGGACGGAGGTAGATTCAGGAGGGAGATAAGGAATGATGAATTCCTGGAACAGCCTTCCAACTGAGGTGGGGTGGACAAAAACAATGGAAGAGTTCAAGAATGCATGGGATAGGCATAAGGGAGTCATAATGAAAAGGAAGGGAAGAAGGAGAAAGAGCTGTAGATTAAGTAGGGTCTGCAGTGAGAATGCAGGTGGGGAAGAAGTGGACAGGCTCTGTGGGCAAGGTGACCCTTATCTGCCATGAGCTTCTGTTTCTGTGTTCTATATAAGCACACCAGTTCCTTGAGACTGAGCCTGGGACCCAATATCTCACTCTAGGTCTCCAGGAAACAAACATAACTTAGATATGTGCCTTTTAATATACTCACAGGTATGGCATAAATAAATAAATATATCACTTTAGCTGAATACTGACTTTCATTTAGGAAAAATAAATCCTTGCCCTAACAGTTCCAAACTTTGCCAATTTCAAAGAAATTATTTTTTGAAATGTTTGAATTTGGAATGGTCGGGGCTACAAATGAATTGTTTTTTTTTAATGAATGCTTGGGGTCAGATCAACCTGGATTGATCATAATGACATAGTTTTTTTATGCTGAAGCATCTGTACTGCACATGTCAATATTGTGGGTTAGCTAACAAAACTCAGAGATTTACCAACAGAAAAAAAGTCTATTTTTCTAGCACTGGTTGGTGGTGCATGCCCTCTAGGGATTCATGCCCATATACCCACATCCCCACCTTACCATTTACCCATCATTAGACTGTTGTGTCTGTCCCACTCTACCTTAAAGTTTTTCACTGTTTTGTACTGACCAGCACCTCTGTAACCTTTCTTCCATGACTCCACCACCCTTTCTGTAAGAGAGTACTTTCTGAAATCCATCTTGAATTTACCACCCACTAGAAGTCTTGTTACTATTGACATTGGATATACTGATAAATGTTCTCTTCTTTTAAGGATAGCATTTAGATACAGTATTTGTTTTAAATATTGATAGTGTGATGTGCACACTGTTTTCTGATTATCAATACAATACTGTTATGAACTGATATACAAATGTTAAACAGTTTAAAAAAAACAAATTATTTTAATTGTTTTTAACTTTTTCTATTTCTTGGCAATGCTCCATCTTCTTTAATTAGGAATGTTGCAATTTGCAACCTAATATTCATTCATCTCATGACCTTAATCACATTGGTGTTTATGCATGAAAGTGTGGGTTGCCTGTATACCACAGATCTGCAGCACTTAGGCAACCCTGCATTAGAATGTCATGAACCTGGAGTCCCCACAGACCTCCAGTGGCATTTATGAAAAGGATGCATACCCCTTCCACATTGGCCAGTTCTGCAGCTATGTGCCCAGCAGGTGAGGGGAATGTCTGGGGGTGTGCCTGCACTCCATACCATGCATGAAATCATAGAGTACCAGATGAGGAGGTGCAGAATACAGCAACAGGGAACCTGTCATATTCATTGCACTCCTTCCCACAGATTACACATGCCAGCTGCATCAGGATAACATATCCCCCTACCATGCTACCACAACCCTCTGAACTGACAGGGAATGCTGAGAGTGGCCATTTGGACACTCGCCCATCTTTTAAAATCTGAACTTACCACACTTTCCCACAATCCCCTGCTCTGCACAGAGCAGGAAATCCACTAGGGGTATCTGACTGGATGCCTGCCTATGTCCTCCAATCTTCCCCTTTGTAGCTGCATTCAATGGAGAGCGGGGCAATGGACAGGCTCAAGGCAGTTGCCAGTGTTCATGTATGCTAGCCACTGCATACCTGTCTGGGGACGCGGAGCTATGTGGGTTGGGTACATGTGAATCGTGTGTACCCAGCTGAGCACTAGTGTATATATCCTCATTGTGTACACTTCACTAACTCTTTTAGTAACACTTGTTCTTCTTTACTTTCCAGGCGTGTACTGTAAATGTGTTTTAAGATAAAAAATCAAAGCTGAAAAACTAACATTTGCTGTGAGAGCTTCTGTAACCCCCTTTACCTGCTAAATAACTTATTTCCCTGAATAGAATCATCTTTTAGAAAGGGAAACTAACTGGCTGTAAACAAATGTAAGGTCTGAGAGGTTTATCATTTAGGGCCAGGGAGATAAAATGGTCCAACGGGGACTGGATTGTCAGTAATGGGACATGGTGATGAGATATAGAGCCTTAACAATGCTGCAAGTTATATCTGATCTGCCAATGCCATACGTGGCTTGGAAAAGCTCTCTACAGGGCTACAGTATTTGCAACAGAAGTCCCTCTAACAAAAGGAGAGTGCACCTTTTGGTTGCATCAGAACTGACATTGAGGTTCAAAGAAAGGGAACAAGGCACATAGTGTATAGAGCAGGCAGAAGCAAAGCTAGGGCACAGGACAGAGAAGCACTGCTGCAGCAAAGCAACAGATTACAAGAGAAGGGTGTTAGGCAATCACTGTAGTCAACAAGACTTAATTTCATTACTACCTTTTCAGCCCATGCTGGGCATTTTAGAAAGGCTATCAAAAAACACTAGCATGTGTTGCAAGAGGATAGAGGGCTACTTGAAATTGTTGACCTTCCACCACAGGTAGCCAACAGAGACTGACAAGATTAAAAGACAAGATGATCCATAGTAAGCAACAGAAAGTTCATTCCCCTAACTTGGCTCCACTCTGACCTCAAAGGGTGCTACCCTTGCCACAGATTCATATATTTCAGAGCCTTTCCCCAGGGTACCACCATTCAGACTCTAGCAGTTGATAAGGTTTTTGAGATTTGAATCTGAATTACCTGTCATACCTCTACAGTTATTTACTTGGCTTACTGCAGATGTGCTGTTGTTGTTGTTGTTGTTGTTGTTGTCGGTAAGACAGTATGCAAATTAAAATGATAGTTGGTGAGGATTGCAGAGCTACTGAAACAGGAGATGAGCAATATGCAAAGGCAGCACATATTAAAAGGGATGAGGGTCCTGACCAACACATGCCCAAATTCGAGCGTATTGAAAGGATGTTCCCAAACCTGAGTAGAGGGGAATTTGCTAATCTTATACTGCAAATGAAGATGTTTTGGATCTTCACACTCTGGGTCAGAGAGTGGCCAGGCCTGAATGTACCTGGAAATTGCTTCTTTTTTGATGTAGAATGCCATGTCATTTTTCGGTGAAATTGAAACTATCCGCTATTCGCTGATGCTCTGATGAGGTAATTATGCAATGCATAGATGCATATTTTGTCCATTATGATAATTTCTCTTTTTTTTTTTCATTTTTTGATTTAGATTCCACTGTCCAATATCTGAAGTATCAAGGTGTCAGTGATTTACCATAGTCACTTAGATTCTGGAATGTGGGTAATAGATCTCACAAAAGTGACCTTTATCTTGTGCAGTCAGAATTTACAGTAAGTATCTTTCACAGGTTAAGTAAGCATATTATCAACTTTAATATGTATCTTCTATAGCTTATTAGTAATCAAATGGAATTTTCCTGTTTTCTAAATTGTTTTTATATGTGCATGTACTTTTCTTGTTATGTTTAAACTTGGTCTGAACACTGCACAGTGGTTTGGTATTGTAACTGTAAGGAGTTTGTATTTAAGCATCACAATGCTGCAAAGTGACACCTTTGGAAAGGCATCAGTTGTGGCATGAAACACGTTAAGCATCAGTATCTGATGGTCCATTTGATCTTTTCTTTTGTTTGCCACTAAATAAAGTATATGTACCAATTTAGCAGGATCTGGTGTCTTTTTTGGGGGTGTTAAGCAAGTACTCCCCTTCTCTTTTTTGACTTCCCACATTCTATTGAAGAACAGTTACATTTACAAAATGGTTTTAAAGTATGTTCTCCTTTAAATCAAGTTTTTTTTTTGCTTTATTTTGGACAAATTAATCAATATATAACACACATTCTATATGCACGTTCAGATTATACTTGTAATCACATTACAAAAATTCCATTTTTCCAAGTCCCTGCCAACTCCTAATGTGGAAAAAAATTGATAATAAACAAGAAAATCATGACTTTTTCCCTAGGTTTGGAGAAGAAGTAGTAGAGGTGAGAGAAAAAACATTTATCAAGAGAAGCTTAGCCTCCTAATGGCCTAGCTAGTAGCTCAGCTGGTAGAAAAACTGGACTGAATTCAGGGCCTGGATTCCATTCCCAGTTATGTTGTTCACAAACAAATGCCATTTCCAACTTCTTTTTGCTGGCATATACCATATCAGTCAGAATAAAAACTGTTTGGTTACACAAGATGTGTTCAGAAACTGAAGGTACTGCATGACATTAATTGTAAATCAGACCAATAAACTATATAAATAAAAATAAACAGATTCACAATAAAATCAAATTGCATCACCAAACATGTGTAATCATTCAAGAAGCTGTATGATCTAATCTAAGAAAATGGTCCATTCACATCATTCTTGTTAGCACACTGCTGTTTCATGCCATTTCCATAAACTCTTTAAAAAAGGATCAAACAGTTCTTAGTTGTTACTCTGATGACAGTTATGCAAGAGCTGTACCACTAAATCTACAGTATTTCGGGTTCTTTTTTATTACATATTTAAACGTGATGGTACCATAGTGTTAGCTGGTGACTCCCAGCTGGATGACAGAATATTCACTGACAAGAATAAAAGGCAAATAAAATAGTGCCATTGGGCATTTATATCATTCAAGACCTTGCTAGCATGCATCCTTGTAGAGAGTATTGCATGATTACATAAATATAGCAGAATGAACACTGCTATGGTGATTCAGTGACCTACTTTTAAAATGTATAGTGTTTCTACTTAATGCTTTAATTAGGATTATTTTAAAACAAATGATATAACACAACAGTATGGCAAATGGCACTTGACACCACTCTATATTTGATATCCATTTGCTTTTCAACTTAAGCCTTATAGGATTTCATAGCAATAATAAAAATGATGCTTATGATGTCCTAACCCATTTTATAAAGCTGCATTATGTAAGCAATAAGACATGATGGGGTGCATGCAAGATACTTCTAGTCATGGTTAGAGGCATAGTGAGGCATGAGTGCCTTCAGGCTAGAAATGTTTGGTACACAACCCTAGAGTGTCTTATTGGGTTTATGAAGTGGGCATCTTGACTGTACCTGTATATCAAAATTTAAATTCATAAGATTAAGTAATAAAAAAGCTAAATCATTGTCTTAATTTTAAATAAAATAGTTCCTTAACCTGCATCAGTGTATTTTTTTTTTACCTAAAGACTTTTGCCCTAATGTGGCCTCCATAGTTGTAGTTTTTTTTTTTTTTTACTCAACTGGTTGTCGTGGCTATACCCTCAACAATCCTGTTTTAGTCAAATTTTGAAAATCGGTTGTTTGGAGATGGCACTGAGTCTGCCTGTGCTTTTTCTTTTGTTAAATTCAGTTCTACTGTAGTAGTGGGCAGTGTGGGTGAGGACATGCAGCTGATGTCGGCAGCACATGGGGAGGAGACGTGCAACTAGAGCAGTACTCTCAGCACTGAAGTTAATGAAGGAGCCACAGAGAGAAGAACAAATGTTGGAAGTTGCTTGGAAATAAAAAAGATTAGTGACTGTGTTGAAGCAGTTAGTGGCTAAGGGAGAGAACCAGTGATTATTCGATGGCAAAGCTTGTTTTGGGTAAGGAAGGGAACCAGTGAGCAGATGGCAGATCAGTTATTAAGCTGTAGAGTGAGTGGACTAGAGGGAAGAGATCATAGCAGGCAGCATGGAGACAGTGAAGGTCATAGGAAAAAAACATTTTTAAACAAATCCTATTATGTTAAATGTTATCTGAAGAGGAATAGTACAGTATAGAGCCATTTCTGATAATTCTTATGGTGAAGTTCAACAGGACTAGGAAAACATGGTATGCTGTGAGCATTCTAAATGTTATAAAACATTCCTAATGAGCATTCATTTATTTTTTTTAATTTTTTTGGTACAGCATCCAGAATGACAGCACTTGATTTCAGCTGTGTGCTAGAGACTTTCAATGCACAACTAACAACCAGTCAGAGGGCTTGAAATCTTATGCCCATTTCATAAAACCTCTGTAAGTCATGCTAATTAACTCATAGCACAATGTTCTGCTGAAGTAACCAAAATAATTCTAAGTATTAATCTTAGCAACCAAGCATAATAAAGAGTAATTTAGGAGGAATCCTTTCAACTTAGTGTCCTGTGAATTTTAACAAAGTATGTGCATGTATAGCTTTAAAAAAGTGAAGTCTATCTGGATCATATTGACCTATGACTTCCTGTTGGGCACTTGTGGCACAGTTGAGAATTTCTTGCAGAAGCTCCTGCATGCTTCTCATGTTTACATTAAATAGTGCCAGAAATAGTCAAAAAAAAAACTCAGCCCGAAAGAAAAGAAAACACAACAAAAAGAGTATAAAGACATAGCTTGTTTTGGAGCAATTTAAAGAGCAAGTGTCTAGTTAGGATGTATTTCTTAAAGAATGAAGGGTTGAGGCCTTTGCATGTCTCTGCAATCATTCAGTTTACTTTTATTTATTTCTTTACTTACATTTCATCATTTTATTTGTATTTTGCCAACTGCTAGTAGAAAGAAATTTCAATGAAATGCTTATATTATGATGTCAGAAACTCTTTGCTAGCAAGGCTGCCTGTTTATTTCGATGGGAAACTGCAAATCATTTTTTCAGATTTTTATGGAGAATTTACACCTTCTACCAACAAAATATTGCATATTTAATAGAAATATGTGATGTTTGATAACCTGTAATCTTGTTTTTCTTTTTTTATAATTTAGCAGGTGACATTTTCTTCATAACCAGATTTTACTTGGGAAGAAGAAAAGAGAAGCCAGTTACTGTTCTAAAATTTTTAAAAACCAACAGATGGGCCATTATAATGCAAACATATAAAAGGTAAAGTTTGTTGCCGAACGAAGTATCTATATCTTTTGAAAACAACAGAAAAATATATTCAGTTTCTCATTCAAATACAGTACATTGGGTTCCTAAGTAGCTGGCAGTTTATGCCATCTCAATACTAAAATTCTGTTGGATTACTTTTTTTTAACAGTGTGAAAGGCAAAGGTAAAAACTCAGCTGTTTCACTGCAGTAACACATTTTATTATAAAAGTAGAAAGTAATTACTAACACATGAGAATACAATAAATAAAATAATCACAAGTCTGTTTATCAGAAATAAACACCTGGGCCTTGATATTCAAAAATGTGCAAAGCAGAGTGCAAAACCTTGTGCTGCGCTTTGTGATTGTGCAGGTGCACAAAAATGCTATATTGAGAAGGATAGTGAATAGCAAAATCCCTCTAAACATAGGGATATTGCACTCAAGTGTTAAGCCAATTAGCACCACCCAATAATGACCACATAATAGGGACCTGCAATGGCTTGTGCCCAAGCAAAATCTGCAATATTCAAAAGTCCCCATGTAAATGAGGCCATTGGGCATGCAAGGCACTAAGAGGACATTTGCATGCTCATAATGGGTTCATTTGCATGGGGAATGAGGAACATTTTCTGGTGCAGTGCGTCTCCCAAGTGCCCCAAGCCAGTGAGCTCTTCCTCATCCTAGAGGCTTCAACCCTCCCTCCAATCCCAGTCCCAGTAGAAATATACATTTTCCCTGGTGTCCAGTAGTGCCCATTCCTTCAATCCCAGCCCCAGTAGAAATATACATTTCCCCTTGTGTCCAGTGGTGACACCCTCCCTCCAGTCCCAGTCCTGGTAGAAATATATATTTTCCCTAATGTCCAGTAGTCCTTCACCCACCCAATCCCCTGTTCTGATATTTTAATACATATCCCTGTTGTGCAGTGGTCTCTCTCCCACCTGATCCCTGTCCTGGGAACTCCTCCGGTTTGCCAATGCCCCCTCCATGACAGCTGCAATGCCCTTGGCATGGCATTAGCAAAGAAGTCCAACCCCTCCAACAACAATGCTCTATCCCCTTACCACAGTGTATGCAGTGTCCTCCCCAGCCCATACCCCACTGGTGGATACTGGCACCCCTCCCACCCACGGCACTTACATCCACCCCCGGTCCCCCTACCTGTCCATTGGTGCCACTGCAACATGACAGCAAGTGGCACAGCCCACCACACACCACCTTGGCCAATCGGCATCTATGATTAGCAGGGAGCTCATCTTATGTATAAGGCAAGGTGCATCACCCATGCCCTATAAATAAGACATGCCTCTCTACTGATGATAGATGCAGAGTGGTCAAGGTGGTGTGTGGTGGGCTGTGCCACTTGCCATCATTTACCCATAGCACTGATGGACAGGTATGGGAACCACGGAATGGGTGTCAGTGCCATGGGTTGGAGTGGGGATGCTATCCACCAACAGGGTATTGGTGGGGGAGGGCACTGCACATGTTGTAGGAAGAGGATAGGGCTTGGTTGTGGGGGATGGACTTCTTTGTTAATGTCATGCCAAGAGTACTGTAACTGCTATGGGGGGGCATTGGCAAACTGGGGGCAATTTCTGGGATGGGGATTGGTTGGGGGGAGGCACCACTGGACACCAGAGATGCGTATTAATAAGACCAGGACTTGGATCAGAGGGAGGGAGGCAATACAGGATGCCAGAAAAATGTAAATGTCTACTGGGACTGGGATCAGAAGGAGGGGGCGCCAATGGAAGCCAGGGATATGTACATGTCTGCTAGGACTGGGATTAGAGGAAGGGGGCACCACTGAATGCCAGGGAAAATGTACATTTTGTCAAGGATTGGGATCGGGAGGGCACCACTTTCCACCAGGGTGTTCTCTGTTAGGGTGGGGTGGCACCGACGTCCTATCTCCTTGCATACACCTCCATTGTTTGCCCAGGCACAAACCTGGCTTGCCCATGCAAACTGGGCTACTGAATATGGGGCTTCTGTGCAAAACCCAGTTTGTGCATGCAAACTGGGATTTGTGCCAGGGTAAACTTTTGAATATGGGGCCCCTGCTCTTTAAATCTTCCTCACTTCTTATGCTAGTAGGGAACTTCAGTGAAAACTGGTGGAGAGGGCAGCAATGACTTGTTCCTCTTTAATTTCCACTGCTGGGTTCAGTGATGCTTTATGTAATTGTGATGTCATCAGCACAGTAAATGCTGCTGATTGATTTAGTAGCTCCTTTTGATGATACAGTACTAACGTTCAAGATGTTCATTCTTAAAAATAATAAAATCAACATATTTTTGAAATCTTGCGGTTACGGTTGTCATCTTTGTCATGCCATTTTTACCCACACTCCTGTTTATGACATGGCCTGACTTAAGATATTTTTCTTAACTTCATGACAGCATATTAGTCTGTTCATCTCTCATGAGTGGTGATAGAAAATGGTAAAAAGCTAAAAAAGAAAATATGTCAAATGAACTCCCTGATCAATAATTTAGCAAAAATAAAAACAAATTGGCATCTCACATGTACTATATGGGAGAATAAAAATCTGATCATATTCAATGAGATCATCTTTATTTATTCTGCTTAAAATATCTCTCTCTCTCTCTCTCTCATATATATATATATATATATATATATATATATATATATATATATAGTACATAAGTTGCAAATATCTTTGCAAATGCTCCAGTTAGGATGAAATTGACAAAAGTTGGGAAATGAGACATTAGGGTTTCCCAAACACCCTACCCTCCCAAACCAGGCATGAGAACAGGTGTGTGGGTGTGCCTTAAGCTTCTCAAGCCTAACAAACACCCCATTCCATCTGTAAATAAGGTCAGATGTATAGATTTATGAAAATGGGGTGAGTAATAGGCTTGAGAAGCTCAAGGCACACTGCACAACTGGAGCATTAACTAAGTCTTTTGCAACTTATTTCTTTACTTTTTGAGACAGTCTAATAAAATCCTTGTTTTAATGTGGGAGTGCACAGCCCTTCTTACCCTGAGCTCCCATCCCCCAGTAGATGCATATATGTATGTAGTTTTGGAAGCACTGGGCCAGCGGGGCCCAAGGCTTCCATTTATAGGACAACAGTGACCACATTGTCAGCACAGCCATTTTATTACTGCATCTCATGTACCCAGTACAGAAAATTTTTGAATCTGCCCCAAAACAAATTTCTGTGCAACTTCAATGCCATTCTGCGCCACTGGTGGGAAAATACATTTCAGGCAGGATATGAAATATGATAACTGTGACATACATGAGGTGAGGAAATAAGAAGGCTATGTAGAAAATCTGGGGTCAAAATACTTAAAATTTCCAGTTACTAGCAGGCATAGAAAAATTGCAATGAATGGAAATAGCTTTGGCATTTTTTCATATTTTGACCCCAGATTTTCAACATAGGGCTGGATATTCAAACTGCGCCATTCAAAGGTGCAAGCCCTTGTGCTGCGCAAAATAGTTGTGCAGGGGTGTGGCCAAGGTGATATTCAAAGGAGTTGCGCTATTGAGCAACTCCTTTGAATATCGCTCCCCAGCCACAGCCACTGTGCATGGCGCAGTGGAACTTGCGCAAGCGCAAGTTGACAGAGTGAAGCAGTCAACTTGCGGTGGCGCAAGTACCAGTGCGCCATGCGCAAATCCACGATATTCAAAAGGTGACATGCAAATGGGGCTATAATACATGCAAGGTGCAGGGGGGGCCATTTGCATGTCATTATAGCCCCATTTGCATGCCATTAGCATGTAGGTGCGCCGATCCCCGAGGACTTGCACCTGGCGCCCTGCCAGGCAGCAGCCGTCGGGGACCAACACACCCTGCAGCCCGATCGTGGGCATCAATGTGGCTCCCCCCCCCCGTTCACATCCCTGGTGGTCCAGTGGACCTGTAATGCCGATCATGGGCAGAATGTAATAAGAACCCCCAGTGCCCGATCACGGGCAGAATGTAATAAGAATCCCCCAATGCCTGATCGCGGCAGAATGTAATAAGAATCCCCATGCCTGATCACAGGCAGAATGTAATAAGAATCCCCCAATGCCCGATCGCGGGCAGTAAGTAAAGTGCCTCAACCCGAATATCTCCCTGGTGGTCCAGTGGACCGTAATGCCCGATCGCTGGGCAGAATGTATATTGACACCCCATCACCCAAACATCTCCTGGTGTCTAGTGTACCCCCACCCACCCACCCGCGAAGCCCCCACCCGCTCCCCGGCGGCCGGGGTGGCAGCATCACCCACCTGCCACCCCGCTGCCCGCCGACTGACTGGCTGGTAGGGCTGCAGGCCCATTGGTGCAGAGCTAGAGCCAATGGGCATGCAGCCCATACTGTACATGACAGTCCAGATTTGTGAATGATCATTCACAAATCTGGACTGTCATGTATAGTATGGGCTGCACGCCCATTGGCTCTAGCTCTGCACCAACGGGCGGCAGCCCCCACTGCCAGTCAGTCGGCGGGCGGCGGGGCGGCAGGCGGGGATGTTGCCCGTCGCCGCCGCCGGGGAGCGGGTGGTGGGGCCTCGTGGGTGGTGGGGTGGGGAAACACTAGACACCAGGGAGATGTTTGGGTGGGGGTGTCAATATACATTCTGCCCGCAATCGGGCATTACAGTCCACTGGACCACCAGGGAGATATTCGGGTTGGGAGGGGCACTTTACTTCTGCCCGCGATCGGGCATTGGGGGTTTATTACATTCTGCCCTGATCGGGCACTGGGGGTTCTTATTACATTCTGCCCACGATCGGCATTACGTCCACTGGACCACCAGATGGAATGAGGGGGGAGCCATATTGATGCCCGCGATCGAAGCTGGTGGGGGGGTTATTAGGACTGGAGTTGGGGCCAGCCATGGGTGGCAGCTGCAGTTGCACCCCTGCAATACAGCAGCTCACCTGTGGGTGGCCCTCAACTTAAGCCTTTTTTTTCTAAGTTGTGCAGGCACAGGTTGGGGTTGTGCTCAGAGCCATTCGGCACAGTCCCGACTGAATATCGGGCTGTGCAGTTTATGCATGGTTCCTCCCCCTCCTGTTGAGCATGCATTCATTTGCATTGCGCTGTTGCTCAGCCTGTTTTCAGTTGCGCAACTGCCTCCTGCTGAATATCGCAGAATGGCACAATGTAGGACTTGAGCATGCGCAACCCTGTTGCGCATGGCACAACCCTTTTTAATATCTGGCCCATAGTCTTCTTTTGAACCCACCTCATAGACCCCATAGGTGAAAAGTTTCAAATCCATGCCAAAATGCCATTCCATGCCACAGGTGCAAAAAGACATTTTGCACAGGAGGTGAAAAATTACAGCTGTACTGTTCATGAGGTGGTGTGAAAAAAGGGTTATGTTGAAAATGTGGAGTCAAAATATTGAAAGTTACCAAAGTTATGCACGTGTGTAGAAATATTTCAATAGATGCTCATAAATCCACCATTTTTAGGAATTTTTTAATTAGATTTTCAACATGGCCTTTTTGGGACCCTACCTCATGAACACTGGGTGAAATTTAATTATTCAGTCCTGAAAGGTGATTTCATGCAGCGACCATGAAATCATCTTCTGGGCCTGATTAATGAAATGACAATGCCAGTGTTCATGAGATGTGGTCCTAAAAAGGCCATGTTGAAAATGTGGTGAAAAAATTCCTAATAATGGCAGCATTATGAACATTAGTTCAAAAGGCCACTTAAATACATTATATGACACTTACCTTTATTCCTCAGTTCACTACTCAGTTTTGAAGAGTAAACAGGGAGGAGAAGAGGCACTGTGGGTCACCTTGGAGTCTGGAAAGGGCACCACAATCTGCACAGGGGTTGTGTACAGACCCCCATGTCAGGGGGAGGGAAGGGACAAGGATATGATAGAAGGCATTCTTAGAATGGCAGAGAAAGGGAGATACTGCTGATGGGAGACCTGAATATGCCAGATGTTAACTGGAGCACATTTGCTGCAGCCACATCCAAGAGCAGGGCCATTCTTGATGCCTACAGGTGGCAGGCCTCAGACAGCTACTTGGAACCCACTCATGAGGGAGCAATCTTAGACCTCATACTCTCAAATGGGGGCAGTGAGAGAATCTCAGATCTAGGAGTGGGTTGCCATCTGGGGACAAGTGACCATCAAACAGTGTGGTTCACGTTAAACTCAGCTACAGAGTCAAGCCATAAAAAGTGAGGGTACTGGACTTTAGGAGGGCTGACTTTGGCAAGATGGGAGAGTGCCTCAGAAAAGCACTAGCAAACATGCTAGAAGGAGATGTGGAGCAACAATGGGGATCATCAAAACTGCCATCACAGAGGCAACAAGCCTTTGTGTGAAGCAAATAAACAAATCAAAACAAAAGAAAAAGCCATTATGGTTCTCAAAAGAGGTGGCTGTGAAAGTCAGGAAGAAAAAGATAGCATTCCGGAAGTATAAGGAAACACAGAAGGAGCAGAACAGAGAGCTCTACCAGTTAAGACAGAAGAAAGCAGGGAGGGAAGTCAGAATAGCAAAGGCCCAAACTGAGGAAAAGATAGCCAACTCAGTTAAGAAGGGGGATAAAACCTTTTATAGGTACATCAGTGAGCGTAGAAAGACAAAGGGAGGGACAGTGAGGCTGAATAGAATGAACAGGGTGGGTGGGCAGAGGGGGACAGTGAAAAAGCAGGGATACTGAACGAATATTTCTGCTCAATATTCACAAAAGAGGAGGGGGAAGTGTCTAATCCAATTAACAGAAGCACTTTTGATAGGGGTCGATCCCAGTCCTTTCACAGAAGAAAGGGTTCTGCAAGAACTCTTAAAACTGAAGGTGGAAAAGCAATGGGTCCTGATGGAATTCACCCAGAATTCTAAAAGAATTAAGGAGGAACTAGTGAAACCACTGGCTACTCTTTTAATAAATCATGGAGGATGGTATGGTACCGAGGACTGGAGGAAGGCGGATGTGATTCCCCGTCACAAAGAGGGACCAAGACAGAGGCAGGAAACTACAGACCTGTCAGTCTGACCTCTGTGGTAGGGAAAGTGATGGAGTCACTTCTGAAGGAAATAATAGTTGATTACCTAGAGGCCAGTGGAGCACAGGACCCAAGGCAGCATGGGTTCTCAGTGGGAAGGTCATGTCAGATGAATCTAATAGATTTCTTTGACTGGGTGACCAAAGTAGTAGACCAGTGAGGGGTTGTGGACATGGCCTACCTAGACTTTAGCAAGGCATTCGACACAGTCCCACACAAAAGATTAATAGTCAAATTAACCAGCCTGGGAGTGGGTCCCAGGGTGGTAGCCTGGATAAAACATTGGCTGCACAACAAGACAGAAAAGGTAATTGTAAATGGAGTCCACTCTGAAGAAAGAGGGGTTACTAGTGGGGTACCGCAGGGTTCAGTATTGGGTCCAGTCCTTTTTAATGTCTTCATCAGTGACACTGCAGAGGGACTGAAGGAAAAGTATGCCTTTGCAGATGACACAAAGATCTGCAACAGGGTTGATACACAAGGAGGCGTGGAAAGGATGAAAAGGGACTTGGCAAGGTGGAGGAATGGTCAGAAGTATGGCAGCTAGGATTCAATGCAAAGAAGTGCAAAATAATGCACCTGGGAAACAAGAACCCAGGGGAAGAATACACAATGGGTGGGGAGGTAGTAACAACAACAAAAAAGGAAAGGGACCTGAGGCTAATCATATCAGATGACCTTAAGGTTAGCAAGCAATGTGAGAAGGCAGTAGGGAGAGCTGGGGGTATACTGGGATGTATAGGGAGAGGCATCAGCAGCAGAAAACAGGAAGTTGTTATCCCTCTGTACAGACAGTTGTTGAGACCCCATCTGGAGTACTATGTCCAGTTCTGGAGACCCCATCTCCACAAGGACATAGACAGGATAGAGGTAGTCCAGAGGAGGGCAACTAAATGGTGCAGGGTCTGCAAGAGAAGCCGTATGAGGAGAGACTAAAGGAGCTTAATATGTATACCCTTGAGGAAAGAAGGGAGAGGGGGGATATGATAGAAACTTTTAAGTACCTCAGTGGAATCAACAAAGTACAAGAGGGTAGCATCTTTCAGAAAAAGAGACGTGCAAGAACAAGGGGACACAATTTAAAGATAGAAGGAGGGTGGTTCAGGGGCAATGTGAGGAAGTATTATTTCACAGAGAGGCTAGTGGATGCAAGGAACAGCCTTCCTGAGGAGGTTGTGGGGTCTAAAACTGTAGGAGAATTCAAGAATGCATGGGGACAGACATAAGGCAATTCTTGTAGGGGGTAGGAAGAAATAGGCTGTAGATTAACTAAGATCTGTGGCCTATCCTGTAGGTAGGGAAATGGGCAGACTAAATGGGCCAAGCGGTCCTTATCTGCCGTCAAAGTCTATGTTTCTATGTTTCTATGTAGCTATGTCTCAGTCCACAGAAGATGAAGAATTTGACATTGTCTGGTAAGTACTGTATAGAGTAAGGGGGTGTGTGGGGAGGTGGGTGCTCAGTGGGAGGGTCAGGATGGGGGAGGGGTTCAGTGACTATAATGAGGTACCATTTTCTTTGTTTCTGGTTAAAAAAGATGCTAGGGGACAGTTTTCATATTGCAGGTACCAAAAACATAAATAAACCATCTCAGGACACTGAGTGGACTCCTCCGTGTCCTACACTGCTGGGGGCTGTAATTGCAGAAACAGGGATTGGGGACCCTCTGATGTTGGCTAGTTAATGAAACAGTGGACTGTGAGGGAGGGGCATCTGACACTGAGGGTGGGCATCCCAGGTGTCAGCTTATATAAACAAAAAAACAGGGACTAGAGGACAGTGATCAGAGGGTGTGGGGTGTCACTAGACACCAGAGAAAATATATTTTGTTTAGGGGGGACAGTGATCATGGAGTGAGGGGTGCCACTTCAAACCAGGCCAAGGGGGCTCACAACTCACATTGGAGCTGGCAGCAGGAGTTCAGCTGCATCTGTAGAACTAAAGAAAATCTGCTGTTCTCATACAGAGAATGCGATGGAAGGCTCCTCTCACTGAGATGGGGACCTGGAATTTCAGGTGCCCAGAAAAAGTATTGTGATTGGTTGGCATCCATGGCACTCCAGACATTACCTCATGGGGTTACAGCCCACCTGATAGGCTAATGATGCACATGACCCAGATCAGATTTCCAGTATATCCAGGTCCCAGGAACCCCTGCTCTCCGTTTTGAATCGTGCATCTGAACAGGCAAGAAGCATACCAGGGACCCCTGTCTGCTCTTTTTTCAAGGTAGGAACCAGAAATCTAACTTTTATTGTGCAATCTGTTGCTGTATGCTGCTACTAGTTTATAGGAAAGAACCTGTTTGACTTGAGCTCTCTGAGCCAGTTATAATTGTTGAGAATTCCTAAAAAGTGCTAAGGTGCTTGATTAGCCTTGCTAGCAAACCTATAATTCCTACAGTTAACAGGTACTTGATTAGCCTTGCTAGAAAATCTGGATAGCGAAAATCTGTTTAAGTTTGGTGCTCTCTGCTGCCTAAAAAACGCTGTGTTTTGTTGTCTGGCACGGGGTTTCTGTGGCAGATGGTGAAGCCCTTTAATTTGTTTTATTCCGGTAGAAACCCTATTACAGCCTTAAAGGGCTCAATTAAATAAAATTGTGCTGATCGGCTGTTTTTGGCCTCCTCAGCCGCTTGTTCCCAAGCCGCTGGTTCCCCGGCTAATGCAAGTGGCCTGGTCTTTATTCACGGGCCGCCGCCTCTCTCCACGCCTCTCACATCCCTTGGTTTTTTCTCACCTGGCTGGGCCACGCGGGTGTCTTTGTCCACCTGGGACCCTCTCACGCCATCGCTGCCCGATGCAGGCCGAGCTCTCTCGGCTCCGCGCCGCGCGTGGGTTAGCCTCCCTCCTCTCCCCGCCCAGCATCCTGCCTCGCTGTCTAAGTCCTCCGGTGCTCGCCCAGGCCTTGCTTTGGTAGGCCGCGGCCTACCTCCTCGCAGTTCCAACAGAAGGAGGAAGGTGATGGGGACAACAGAGGCTCCCTCCTGGACGCGATCAGCACCAAGGAAGACCAGAGCCTTCCCGATCTCCTCGCACTCCGCCGCCACCTACCCCCGGTCCCTTCGAGTTCTCCGGGAGGCGGAGCGGCGTTCCTCTGCAGTCAGCGTGTTCCTCTGGCACCGTGACGATTCGGAGGACAGGGCCCGCCAATGCCTTCAGCTCGGGTCTCCTCCGTGGCCCATGCACTCCCCTCTGGCAGCCACTTTAACGGGGAGGCAGGGCCTGTAAAAAAAAAAAAAAAAAAAAAGGGGAAAGGAACAAAGCGGCTGCAATTCTCGGGGGCCCTTCTCTGGACTGCAGCCAGCGGACGGCAGCCAGCCCCTCCAGGAGCCTTCTGTTGGGAGTCCACACTGGGTCCTATGGGGGGGCCTAGGGGACTACAGTCCCCCCTTCCTCAGGCTGAGAACGTGGCATCCTCAGCCCCACACAGATAATGCTGTGATTAAGGCCCTAGCTGCATTCTGGTGTCTTCCAGTGGGCCAGCAATCCAGGACTCCCTCCCCCCCGACCCAGAGTGCTTTTCTTCTGTTTTAAAAAAAAAAAAAAAAGGAGAAGACGAAGAAGAGAAGGAAGGGGAAGTATTACTACACTAGCCCTACTGGTAATCACATACACCCCTGTAGAGTCTTACGGAGTGCCTCTCTCCGCATGGTGGCCCCCGGCCCCCTCCCACAGCGGGCCTCGGCTCCACCAAAGAAAGAAACATGGCTTCCCCCCAACCCCTGCGATGGGGTCCTCCCATAGCACCCCTACTCTCAGGCACCCCCTCAGTTCCCTCCTGCCTCCTGCCACACGGCCCCGAGGGGGGGCAAACGTCGGAGCTGATATTTGTTACATGGGGCAGAGAGAAGAAAAAAAAACAACGGATTATCGGCCTCCTCACAAGTCTACCTTTCTCTCCTCTAATTCCAGATGGTCAAGGCAAAGAGTGCCCCGTGTGCAACGCCAACCTCCTCCCCCAAACCCCGGGGCCCCTGTGCACGGCCTGCCTTTTGGACGACGACCTTTCCTCAATGGAGAGGACTCCGCCTCCAGCACCTTCCAACCCCGGTCCCAGCAGTTTAACGTGGGTGGACCCGGGCTCCTTGTTGATCCAGAACCAGCAGGCGGCAGTGGCCATGATGGAGAGCCAGCAGAACTTCATGCTCAAGGTCATGGAGAAACTGGAGGCTCTCACACAACACAGAACGAGACCAACCAGCCCGGAACACCACCGGACGGGGGGTGCACCAGAGGAGCCGCCCATTCCTGAGGACTCCCACCCCGTCGCACCACTCGACGGCTCGCCAGAGGAAGGGGAGGACGACGACGCGGATGAAGAAGAGGAGGAGGAGGAGACCGGATTGGACTCGGACATGGAGGACATGGACCTGCAAGCAACCCTGTCCTTGACTTCCAAACTGTGCTCCTTCGACACCATTCCCGGACTCATGAAAATCATCAAGGCCACCATGGGACTGTCCACTGAGGAGCCAGAAGAGGGCAAGCCGGAGTCGAAGCTCGATCCCATGATCCAGCTAAGACCCACGACCATAGAGACATTCCCAGTATGCCCGGCCATTGAAGAGGTTGTTAACACAGAATGGCAGTCCCCCGTTCCGGGCAGAATGCCGAACCGCAGGAACTTAAGCAGAATGTACCCGCTACAGGGCGACAAGGCCGATGTTTGGTGCAAGGTGACTACCATTGATCCTCAAGTGGCGGCCCTGAGCAAAAAGACGGTGCTACCATGTGGCACCATAGCCCTCAAGGATCCAACGGACAAGAGAATTGAGGACATGCTCAAGAGGACCTTCGAGATCGAGGGAACCACGGCCAAGGTGATGATCACTGCCATCTACACCTCCCGGGCTCAGATTCGCTGGCTCGAGGAGCTCCAGGAGCAGACTATTCCTAAGTCTAGGGAGGCAGAACTACTAGAGTGCACCCTAGATGCAGCCAAATACCTAGCTGACATGGCAGTGGACTCCTTACGCCTCCAGGCCAGGGCCACTGCCATCATCAATCGGGCACGCAGAGCCTTGTGGTTAAAGCTCTGGGATGCCGACTCAGAATCAAAGACATTACTACAGAATTTACCACTGAAAGGGAACCATGTCTTTGGGGAGGGACTCCAGAACTATCTAAAACAGAGGGAGGAAGGTAGGGACCTCCTCAAAAATAGGTCAAAATCTTCCTATCTGCCCTCCACAAGATGGAGGTTTCGGCCCGGGATCAAGGGCCAAAACCATAAAGAATCCTTTCTGCAGAGCCATTCCTTTTGGGGTAGGGGTTCCCCTCCAGCTCCCGCGGCCACTTCTTTCAGAGTTACCAGTCCACCTCCTTCAGACCCCGGGGACAAAAATCCGGAGGTCGAGGTAGAGGTTTTAGAGGAAAGCGGTGACTCTCAACCACCCGCCTACTGCGATCAGGTACCGTACCCGCCGGTAGGACAAAGACTAGCCCTGTTCGCCCACCGCTGGTTGGCCACCACATCGGACAGGTGGGTTCGGGACGTAGTGTCCAAGGGATACGCCATCGAACTATCCCATTCTCCGGTACCGCACCGGTTCGTCTCGTCCCCAATCTCCAGAAGGAGAGCCTCCCCTCACCAGGTTCAGTGGATTCTAGCGGAGCTAATCCAGAACAGGGCCATTCAGCCCGTCCCAAGCCAGGAAGAAGGAATGGGAATGTACTCCATCTTCTTCCTGGTCCCCAAAAAATCAGGGGAACTAAGGCCCATCCTGGACCTAAAACTACTGAACCGACACATGGTCCCCCATCGGTTCAAGATGAAGACCATCTGGTCCACCTTACAGGGCATCAGGGTGGGCGACTTCATGATGTCCATCAATCTGAAGGACGCCTACCTCCACATCCCCATCATCAGAAGACACAGGCAGTTCCTCCGCTTCCACATTCTAGGACACCATTTCCAGTACAAGGCGCTCCCCTTCGGCCTGTCTTCGGCACCCAGGGTGTTCACCAAGGTCTCCATAACCCTGGTGGCCAGACTCAGGGAGTAGGGGCTGGACATCATCCCTTATTTGGACGATTGGCTCATCCGCGCCCGCTCCGAAGACCAGGGGCGAGCGCACATGGAACTCGCCTTACAGGCCCTCGAGTGTCACGGCTGGGTGGTGAATCAGGAAAAGAGCCACCTCCGCCCCACCCAACAGATAGAGCATCTCGGGGCCATTATCAACTCGGCCGAAGGATGGGCAAAACCATCACCGGCCCGAGTCCAGAACTTACGGAACCTGGCGCTCGAGCTAAAGTCGCTCTCCCACACCACGGTGGGGAAGGTGGCGCAGCTCCTGGGCTGCATGGCCTCCTGCATCGACCTCGTGCCCTGGGCCAGGTGGCACATGCACCCACTACAGAACTACGTCCTATCTCACGGGGCGCCGAACGAGAACAACCTCCAGTGTGCGGTACCACTGCCCGTAGCTGGTAAGATCGTCCCTGGGCTGGTGGACAGCACTGGAGAATCTGACCAGGGGAGTTTCCCTGGAGACCCCTCGCCCGATCCCTATAGAGATGGACACAAGTCTCTCCGCCTGGGGGGCCTGCTTAGGGGACGCGTCAGCACAGGGAACGTGGTCCCCAGCGGAGACTCAACTCTCCATCAACATCCTGGAGATGAGAGCAGTATTCCATGCCCTGCAAGCTTTTAGTCATCTCATCCAGGGGCGTTCGGTCCTAATCAAATCCGACAATCGCGTGATGGTGGCCTACATCGCGAAACAGGGGGGAACCAGGACCAGGGCTATGTTAAGGGAAACCACAAGGGTGATGAGCTGGGCGCAGACTCACCTATCACACCTGGGAGCGGTGCACTTAGCAGGAAAACTGAACGTCAGGGCGGATTGGCTCAGCAGGCAACAGATCCACCCGGGCGAATGGCAATTGCACCCAGCTCTGTTTCAGACAATCCAGGCAGCGTGGGGACCTGTGTCCCAAGACCTAATGGCGTCATGGGACAACGCCCAAGTCAACATGTACTACTCCCGGTTCAGAGACGCCCATTCACAGGGCACGGACGCCCTGTCACAAGCCTGGACACGGGAGTACGCGTACGTGTTCCCGCCGCTACCCCTACTCCCACAAGTTCTGACCAAGATCCGAGAATCACGGGTCACCATCATTCTGGTGGCACCCTACTGGCCATGCAGATCTTGGTTTGCAGCGATCAGAGAGATGTCGTTAGCCAGCTTCCGGACTCCCGTCCGACCGGACATGCTGTCGCAGGGGCCAGTGCTCCACCCGTCCCCTCGGACCCTAAAGCTCACGGCCTGGCTCCTGAGAGGGAACGATTGATGACGACCGGGTACCACGAGTCGGTCATCGGTACGCTTCTCCAGTCCAGACGGGTCTCCACCACCTCCACGTATGAGAGGCAATGGGCCATCTTCTCGCAGTGGTGCCGTTTGAGGGGGTCGGTACCAGAGCAGGCAGACCTGCCCACCATCCTCCTGTTCTTACAACAAGGAGTGGACAAGGGGCTAGCCCCCTCCTCCCTAAGGGTGCAGCTGGTGGCCATTGGGGTGGCCAGAGGGCTCGTAGAAGGGCACCCACCGGGAGCGCACCCGGACACCATATGTTTCTTGCGGGCGGTAGAGCTCCTGTGTCCCAGGACCAGACCGACCATCGCTCCATGGGACCTACCCCTGGTGTTGGGCTCTCTAAAAGCATCTCCCTATGAGCCGCTCCTGGAGGCAGACCTCTTCTGGGTCGGCCTAAAGACCGCCTTCCTCGTAGCCATCTGTTCTGCCAGAAGAATCGGGGAGCTCGGCGCTCTGTCGTGCGCAGAACCATACACCATCTTCACCCCACAGGGGGTCAGGCTGAGAACAGTGCCGGCCTTCCAACCTAAGGTCTCAACTAGGTTCCACAGGGAGCAACCCATCGACCTGCCTACCCTGTCCCGAGACAGTTCTCAGAGCGAGGGCGGAGCCCCCGACCCTCTGGACGTAGGGTCGACTCTCTCGGTCTACCTGGCCAGGACTAGCCCCATCCGTAAGATGGAGAGGCTGTTCATCATCTCAAAGGGCCAGAGAAGGGGGCTTGCGGCCTCCAAGACCACGATTGCAGGCTGGCTTCGACGGGTCGTCCAGCATGCCTACACGGCAAATCAGTTGACCCCACTGCAGGGGATCAGGGCACACTCCACCAGGGCGGTCGCCACGTCTTGGGCAGAGAGAGCTTCGCTATCTTCCGAAGATATCTGCAGAGCGGCCACCTGGAGCTCCTTGCACACCTTCACTAGACACTACAGGCTGGAGCAGCTATGGGATTTCAGGTCAGCTTTCGCTACCCAGGTCCTGGCAGCGGCCCCTTCATCCGGACACTCCGACTCACCCGTCTCCCACCCAGAGTGCTAACTGCTTATTATCTCCCATGAGGTAATGTCTGGAGTGCCATGGATGCCAACCAATCACAATGGGTGTTTACTCACCTGGTAAAGGTGATTGTGTTGGTTGGCATCCATGGGCTCAAACCCTCCGGGGCGTTCGGAGCGTCCGCCACTAGGGCAATCGGAGTCCCTACTCACCCGGCCTCGGGATTTGCCAATACTGTTAGTTACGCCAACCACTGGTTCGAAAGTTAGATGTACACAATAGAAATAAACGCAGGCATCTGGCCTTCCTTTGTAACATGTCGTGGTGGACCCTTCTTTGTGCGTGACCTACTTTACACTGTTTGTTTTTTGTCTCTTGTACTAACCAACTTCCTTTCAGCTATGGAAGATTCAAACTGGAGAGCAGGGGTTCCTGGGACCTGGATATACTGGAAATCTGATCTGGGTCATATGCATCATTAGCCTATCAGGTGGGCTGTAACCCAATGAGGTAATGTCTGGAGTGCCATGGATGCCAACCAACACAATCACCTTTACCAGGTGAGTAAACACCCATTTCTGGCCCTAATTGTGCAAAACAGACACCAGAAGCTAGCTAAATGGGTTTATTAAGGTAGGTTCTGGTGTTTTATTTTTGTAAAATGACAAAATTTTTATGTATTTTCCATGCATTTTAGTTTGTGGAAAAAAAAAACAGGATAGTAGCTCGTGAAAAACATTTTTTCTCTCACGAAAAAGGATTTATCACAAAAAAGGAACGGGTCTTGAGAGAATGCATCCTTTTTCGTGACATCAATCCTTTATCAAAATGTCTCCCTCTATCCTGGAAAGTGATTTTCCCATTAAACACAATGGGAACCTAAAAATATAATAAATTCACAACAGATTAATATATTTTCACGAAACAAACCAATGGCAATTCTATTACCCAAGCTATATCTCTCTTAAAAAAAATCACATTTCCACAGTCTGGATGGAAGGTGATAAGGGGAAAAGCTGCAAAAAATTGTGACTTTTAAGGATTTTGCACTATCTGGATGTCAGCATCTATACTTCTGACCTGAGGGAAACTAGCCATGTCAAGAGACCTACCTACATGCCAAATTTTGTGCAAATCCATTGATCATTTACAAAGTTATTAACATGCAATATTTGAGGTTTAACATTACACAGGCTATGGCCCCCTATTTAATGATATTATACAGTAGATATATATATATATATATATTCATTGCAAAAAAAACTTCATTTAATGCATCAGCTATGGTGAAGGTGACAAAAGTGGGGAAATGAGACGTTAGGGTTGAGCCCCTAACCCCCACCACCACCCCACTCCCCATCCTCCACAGACTGACAGATGCCGGGGTGTGCCATGGGGTCGCGAGGCCCAACTCTCACCCCATTCCATGTGTAAACAGGTTGACATGCTACAGTCCATGTTCAGCTAAGCAATAATCTGTAGGTACAAATGTACTTTGTGGTGGGGGTGATGTGCTTGGCAGAACCCATTGCTTTTGAATATTCCTTATGTTCCTTCTAGTTAATGTAATAGTAACTGACAGAAACATAACTATAGCCACTATGAATGTGATAGGTATTAGTTATTAGGCATTTTTTAAGTATCTATAGTAATTTTGAGTAACAACATCAGATATAATAAAGTATGCCAGTTTTGGTTTTAGTTTTTCTATGTCGACACCACAAATAATTTTCTAATGGCACTCATCCTTATGGTGTTTACTTATTATCTGGTAGATGGATGATGGCTTATATGTGAAAATTCTTGCCAGGTTTCTTTTTCTGGTGATGGCAAAAGTTTAAGATCTAACAATGAGCCTTGTTATTAGATTATAGGGACTTTATATACTGTATTGTCTGTTCTGGCCCAGATATTCAAAAGGGTTGCGCCATGCGCAAGTCCAAAATGCGCCATTCTGCGATATTCAGCAGGAGGCAGTTATGCCACTGGCACCAGGTTGCGCTAGAGAGCAATGCAAATGAATGCATGCTCAACAGGAGGGGGAGGATCCATGCATAACCTGCGCAACCCGATATTCAGTGCATGCGCAACCCCCAACCTGCGCCCGCACAAGCTTGAGCCAAAAAAAAAAAAAGGCTTAAGTCGAGGGCCACCCACAGGTGAGCTGCTGCATTGCAGGGCGCAACACAGCAGCTGCCACCCCTGGCTGGCCCCCAACTCACTCCCTGTGCCCCCCACCAGCCCGGATCAGCGGCAGTACAGGCACATGTCCCCCCACCTCCACAGCCCGATCGTGGCAGAACCTGCAAAGCCCCCAGTGCCCGATCGCGGCAGACCATCAACCCCCAGTGCCGATCGGAGGCCAGAACCTGCATAACCCCCAGTGCCCGATCGCGGGCAGAATGTAACCCTCCCCCAACCCGAATAACTCCTGGTGGTCCAGTGGGCAGTAAAGCCGCATGGGCAGAATGTCACAGCAGAACCCCCAAACATCTCCCTGGTGTCAGTGTCCCCCACCCACCCACGGCTCCTCCACCCGCCTCCCCGCAGCCGGGCGGGCGACAGCATCCACTTGCTTCGTCTTTGCTGCTCGCCGTTGATTGTTCAGAGCGACGCTTTTGGTGCAGAGTTGGCCAGCCATCGGGCGTAGCCCATATCAGAGATGACAGTCCAGATTTGTGAATGATCTTTACAAATCTGGACTGTCATGTACGGAGGGCTGCACGCCCATTGGCTGTAGCTCTGCACCAATGGGCGGCAGCCCTACCGACAGTCAGTCGGCGGGGCGGCGGGCGGCAGGCGGTGGATGCTGTCGCCCGCCGCCGCGGGGAGCGGGGGGGCTCGGGTGTGTGGGGGACACTAGACACCAGGGAGATGTTTGGGGGTTCTGCTGTGACATTCTGCCCGCGATCGGGCTTTACGGGTCCACTGGACCACCAGGGAGTTATTCAGGTTGGGGAGGGTTATCTTGCCCGGGCTGACCGGCACTGGGGGTTTATGCAGGTTCCGGCCCGCCGATCGGGCACTGGGGTTTATGCAGGTTCTGCCGCAATCGGGCACTGGGGGTTTATGCGGTTCTGCCCGCGATCGGGCACTGGGGGCGGCGTATCGATTCTCCGCGATCGGCTATGGGTGATGTGTGGGGGCATGTGGTCTGTGATGCCCGCGATCGCTGCATTGTAAGGCCGGTCCCCGACGGGCTGCTGCCTGGCAGGGTAGCCAGGAGCAAGTCTCGGATCGGGCGCATCACATGAAATGGTATGCAAATGGGGCTATAAAGAGATGCAAATGGCCCCCGCGCCTTTTGCATAAATTATGGCCCCATTTGCATGTCACCTTTGAATATCGGAAATTTGGCGCATGGCGCAATGGTACTTGCGCCACCGCAGTTGAATGCTCAACTCTGGCAATAACCATGTAGCTAGTTCCACGCTTCACGCGCAAGTGCTGTGTTGGGCTTATTATTCAAAGCGAGTTGCTCAACAGCAACCTTTGAATATCACCCGCCACACCTCTCTGCTAACTATTTTGAGCAGCGTGAGGGGTTTGCGCTCAGACTGGCGCATTTGAATATCTGGGGCTGTCTTTTCAGCACTTTTTAGACATGCTATAGACCATGTTATTTATGTTTGTGCAACTGGGTACTGATAGATCGTATTATATGTTTTTCTACAGTGAGCACTTGTCTATGTTTATAGGTATTGCAGCATGTTGTCTTGCTTTTTAACAAGGATACAACTTTAAATCGTGTGCTTTTAAATGACATGTACCAACAATGAGCTATGCTCTGATGATGACCAGTGGGATGGTTGATACGTATGCACACCCAGAAGATGTAGTGTTTTTGAACTAGCATGAGTCCTGTGCGACACGAGTCTTACTTTTGCACTGATGTTGTAGCATTTAGCATTTTAGCATCAAATTTTCCTGGCTGTTTCTAGCAGTAGCAAGTGGCAATATTGTGAAAACAGCCACTTAATGGGTGAAAACTATTCAGGAATGGAGTTATTGCTTTTCTGGCAGTCTGTTTGGCTGGTTTACATTTCATCCACTATTAAAAGAGAAGATGATGTGCCTAGACCATGGATTTAATTAAAAGCACATCCATCTACAGAAAAGGACTCATAAACAGCTACATTTCTAGTTTTGTATCAGCACTTTATGTGGGTGAGAGAATACCTTTTTTCTTCATGAAGTTTGTACTTATTTTTGCACAAATCATTTTTATTCAATAAGAGCCTGTGTGTTTTTTTCTAATAAAGGGTATTTATATATGTAATTTGAAACTGAAAGTCTCTTTTACTTTTAAGAATTGGTGCTGACCTCATTCTGGATATCTGTCCTTTTTTCTTTGGCCACCTTGAAACTCTGAGGTATTTGTGCACACCCCTGTTTCCAGTAGCCCCTCCTCCAGCCACCAGTGGTTTGGAATTTTTTTCTTTTTTATGTGCACTAATTTGCCAGCATCTCAGTAACCATACAACCTAGGAAGAAAATTCCACTGCAGGTGCAATCTATGATTTCCAAGCTTGGTTTTGTAAATTAGATCATCTGAAGGTGATCTAAGCTGGAGGTAGTGAAAAATCCATATCTTGCTTCGTTTTCGAGATACAGGTGCCGAAAGTCACTATGGGCACTGCAATGTTACCCTATGGGAAAAATAAAAACTTTGTGATATCATATATATGGAAGCAATTAACTTTCAATTCCTAAATAGCATAATTGACATCTCTGAGGCATCCCCTTAATACCCTGCAAATTTCAAGCCAAAAGACACAACCGTTTATTTACAGTGCAGTGGCAAAGTTTTAAAATCCTTTATCACGTTGTAGCAAAATCCCCGACAGTGAGATCAATCCCCTTTCGCGAGCTGTCAAAATCCCCATCTGCAAGAAATCCTTGACTGTCAGATTTTGGCCATCTGGTCACAAAGTGACGATCAAGGATTTTGCTACCTCACAAAAGGGGTTTGCTCCTGGACTGGGATTTTGTCAGCTCTTGAAAGGGGATTCAAAAACCCAATCCCCTTTTGTGAGCTGACAAAATCCCAGTCCATGTGCCGATCCTATTTCGTGAGGCTGCAAAATCCTTGACCGTGAGTCAATCATCATTCGCGAGAAGGTCACGAAAGGGGATCGGCTCACGGACTGGGATTTTGTCAGCTCGCGAAAGAGTATCAGAAGTGAGTCATGAAAGAAGAATTTCAAAATTTGAAACACCCATTTTTTGGCCAAAACAAAGCAAACCAAAGGTATAGGTTTGTAGAGGGAGTCACGCTGAACAAAACCCATGCCTTATTGCAACAAGAAGTCACCTGTGGAGGAAGCTATGACATTTTGTTTGGGGGGAAAAATGAAAACAAGATGGCAGCATGTGGGCAAGGAATTTTTACTCACAGATTAGGATTTTTTAAATCCCCTTTTGTGAGCTGACAAAATCCTTGACCGTGAGCCCAATCCTCTTTCGCAAAACATACATATAAATCTTGGTGTGAACTGAGCATGCTCAGAACCCCAAAATTAAAAATTTTATAACTTTGGAATGGATTGTTCTTTGATGCAAACTCATTGTATGTTCCAAATTTCAGACTAAAACACCAAATGGTGTAGTCGCAGCACGATGGGCAAAAAATGTGACAAAAGTGACAAAAAATTTGTTTTTCAGCACTTTGTTGTGAAGAAACTGTAAAGCCAACTTAATTGAAACATATCAAATCAACAGACATACCATCCCAGACAATGCATTCCAAATTTCTTGCAAATCCGTTGAATGGTTGCAAAGTTATTAAGGTTTAAAAATTGGGTTTTAATATTAAAGTGCCTACTCAACCCTAACTATAGTGGCAGGATATATGTAATAGATAACCCACTCTAGGGTGTGTGTTCACACTCTGATATACACACGCCTTGATGTGTGTTGTTACACACAAGGCTGCAGGCTGAGTGCATCAACCACCCAAGGCGTGCATTTATCAGAGTGCAACAGCACACCCTAGAGTGGGTTATCCATTGTATAAAATGGCAAAATAGTTTTGAAGGGGTGTAAAAATGCAGGTGTGTGGTTGCACTCTGATATACACATGGTGACCAGATGGTGTTTGTCCAATGCCACTGATTCTTTATTCTAACCCATTTTGTATATATAGGTATATAGGGGGACACATGATGGGCATCAGTGGAATATGTAAAATATCCTCACTCCTGCAGAGTGAGGCATGGATAACTCATGAGTGAAAAAGGCATGCATGAGCTTTCCCTGCCTCACGATGCAGGAGTGAGAATATTTTACATATCCCACTGATGCCCATCATGTGTTCAATTTATGCAATAGGGTAAGAGTTTTGTTGTGTTTTTTGGGTTTAAAAGTTAGGAAATTGTTTTGATATAAATTAATTATTTATTGACTTTATGTTGTTCCGCTGTGATAGGGCACTGTTATTAATGTGGAGTGTCATTTTCTGTGAATGAGAATAGTTTCCATTGTTTGATTGGCTTTGTTTGCATGGTTGTGGTTTTCTATTGGGTAGTATTTGTAGGATGAACGTCTTCTATTGTTTGTTATTTTTGTGGTTTGATTGGTTGATTTGAGTGACTGTCAGTGGATAATGCGTTTTGATTGGTTAGCGAGGTGCAGTGGACATCGTTTAGTAGTGAGACACAGTTCTGGGATGGTAGCGAGTGTTATGCATGTTTTTATTTAGTTTATGTGTAACCCCTAGGTGGCGCTACCCCAAGGGCTACTATCCCTGCCTGCCTTGCTAATTGCAGGTTAAGGGACCTGGGTACTGAAATGAGTGCCTTCACCTGGAGGTCAGGGTTGTTAGTGGTCAAGCTAACCCAGTTACAGCCCTCCAGAACACTGTAACCCCTCTCCTTCCCTTCTAGTGGCCTGAACAATATACAGTAATCACTTTCACGGTAGCCCCTATTCAGCATACAATTCCCCACACTGTTTTCACTTACCACCAGGGCTGGTTCCACCAATTCAACCCTGGAGACCCCCTGTAAAACAAGGTTAGGCACAACAAATAACAACAGTACAGTGCTTTTGGTACAAACTGGAACCACAGTCAGATTAAATGCCAAAAAATTAGATCTGATTTATTCAGGGGAATTGAACAAGGGAGGGCCATAATCAGGTTGATTGATTCAAAAGCTGATCTAGTCAGGCAATTATGCATGCACTTTTTGTCTCTACACAGTCACACGCTCTGGGTACCCAGTTGGAAGTAAGGTGGGCTAGCCTGGAACATTGCCCGGGACAGGCCAGCATCACAGCTGGTTGGGGCCCTGTGACAGAAGAAAGAAACATGCACAACACACACTATTTGTAATCCAGAGCCAGAGGGCTCAGTTTGTAAAGGAACAGACAACAAGGCAATCAGATGACAACTCTTTAGATTTAGCTGATGCTGCAGGGAGCTACCCTGGTGTTTACTCATGACACCCCACACAGGACACAGGTGAGACAAAACTGAGACTGCAGGTTGATGAGCTGGAGTGCAAGGAGAAGCAGGTCCCACACGAATCACCGAGGTGTTGTTCCTGTTCAAAGCATTGAGCAGGGGGCTGATCCCCAGGCAGGTATCTCATCGATGGTTTTCTCTGTGACGTGAGTAATCTGGCTGGGCCAGTGTGGCAAGGCCCCCAGCCAAGTGGAGATGATAACGGATTCAGTCTGGTGGAGTTGTATGCAGCCTCCAGCAAGAACACAGTTCAGCACACAGTGGGGAACCAAATGATGACCCACTAGCAGCACACAGCACATTTATATTAAAGAAATCACTACTGTACCAGGCGGATGGCAGTCTGGTCACAATTACAGAGTCTCTGCACCAAACCGGGACTCCAGTAGCAACTGAAAGTCCTGACAGACCGATTGCGTTCAGCAAATCTTCGGTCTTCTTCAGGTAATGAGCCTGGTCACAATTCAGTGGCTTTATTTCCTTTCCAATTCGGATTCAATCTGAAATGTTCACAAATTCATCTCAGGTACAACAGGCAGGCAGGCAGGCAGGCCAATACTAAGCCCTTCCACTGTTCTCCCACATAAACTACACAGAAATTACTGCTTGACTATCTCAAGCTGTTGACTCTATCACTTCCCAACTCAGAATGACCCTAGCTGCTAGCAGCTTGGGACTTTCCCCAGGATCCAAAAGGTTAGGTTGGCTGATCCATCTGTCAGTCAAAACAAGGGCTCCCCCTCCAGGTCTATTTGGGCACCAAAACCTCAGAACTACAATTCCTACAAATTTTTTGCTTCCACAAGACCCCTGTAACAGGCTCCATTTTAGAGTCCCCAAAGGTACTGATTAGCCTATTCTGGCAGTCCAGGACTAAGATGGTGGTGATGAACAGAACTGCCCATGCTGCAAAGAAGGCAGGTTAGTCAAACTACAATATCATTACTACTCTAATAGATGATCAGTAAATAAGTACAGCTTCTTTTTTTTTTTATTAAATATATTTTCTTAGGTTTTTCTCCACAGTGTTTACAGGCATCCGGCATACATTGTATTCTGTTTACATTACAAGCATTTACACAAAGAAGAATTTACCTCTTTTAAATTATTGCTAGCTGTATAAGGAACAACAGGATAAGCAGATGCCTGTATCCCAACCCCTCCCCAACCCACCCCGACTGCCAATAGGTAATATTTGAAGAGACTAGAGCCTGTGTGGCTGGCTATTTGTGTTTGTCTCTGTCAGTAGTTTAGTTTTTGTGGATTTTCATGTGTTTCTGCTTGGAGGAACTGGACTATTCTTGGACATAACATCTATGAACATTTCCTGGACTAAGAAACTGCAAAACATCACCACCAGGTATTGGCATTCTCATCACAAATCAACTTTTTTGGAAGCCATCAAAGCCAAAAGTAAGGTCAGTAAATCTGTTATACAAGCACTGAGTTGTGGAGTGCTGCATTGAATCCACATTTCCATCTAGCTTGTTCTTAAAGGATGTGTACTTGTCTTTGAGGTCTATTCACAATCATTTTGGAGAACAAAGGGAAAATACTAACAAAGGATTTTTACATCCTGCATATGCCCCAGGCCAATGTTCATCACCTTCAGGAATTTATCACATTCTGGGTCTTTGAGCTACAATAACAGTTTTCTGGTCCCCGGTAGTTCACCATTTCCTGTGGATTTGATTACTATTCATCAATCACGGGGCACCTCTGAGAATATGGCTTTATATATTGTTCTCTGCAATATCACGGGGCAAACGCAGACTAGCAAGGCCAAGAGGACTGGATGCCCTATAACAAAACTAGTTTGCAAAATGATTACAGAGTACCTTCTTAGTATACTACTTATGCTATTTCTGATATCTGGAAATGTTCATCCTAACCCGGGGCCTACCAGCCTAGCACCCCATGCCACAAAAAGGTGAGAGGGGTCCCTCACATTAGCCTCAATCAATGTCTGCAGCCTCCTTAACAAACTTGACATCTTGCAAACCTGGGTCCAGCAACATAGCTCTGATGTACTCTCTGTTGCCAAAACATGGCTTAACCCCAAGATACCAGATGCTGCAGTCACCATCCCTGGATACTCTATATTCAGGCAGAACAGGGTTTCCACATGAGGTGAGGGCTGTGCCATCTACCTGAGGCATTCCTATCTGGGTCAAGTCTTCCTGTTCTCAAACCCTAAACCACCCTCAAAGGTCCTCGCTATTAAAGTTCTACTTGGGGTGCACATCAAGGAGCTCACCATTGCCTCTGTGTACCTACACCCTAAAGATCAGCCCAAAGGATTTATGAGCATATTGGAAAGCCTACAGGGATTACACCATAACTCTGAACTCATAGTACTAGGTGACTTCAACGTAAATTGGCTATTGCTGGAGGCCAGAAACTACAAGGATGCTGTCACGTCACAGAACCTCACCCAGCTTGTTACCACCCCCACCAGATGCAACTATAGGACAGGATCACACACACTTCTGGACTGGATCCATACTAATCACCCTGAATTAATCTCAAAAGTCTCAGTGCTCCCTGATGGGATCAGTGACCACTCACCGGTCAAATGTACCTGGACAAACAAATTCATTAAGCCCCCTCCTAAAATAATCCACACCAGAGTATTAAAGCAGGGGTACCTTGAGCTACTAAAGACACACCTAAACCACCTGGACTGGACACCAATTGACTCTGCCATTGATGTAAACCAAGCCTTAGACCTTTTCATCAGCCACTTCACTGTGGCCTGCAATATCTTTGCACCTCTCAAAAAGCTGAAGGTCAGGGGCAGAGCTAACCTTTGGATAACCCCCGATCTAATCACTTTACTCAAACATAGGGATCATCTCTGGCACTGTGCTCGTGCAACATCCAAACCTGGGGATATTCATAAATATAAAGCTGCCAGAAATTAGTGCACGTGGGCAGTTAGGAGCGCCAAAAGCAAATACTTTAAGGAAGCTCTCTCCTACTCCTGGGGTGATGGAAAAAAATTTTGGAGTAACTTGAAAGACCTTACAGGCAAGGACCCTAAGTCACCACCCACCATGCTCAACATAAATGGAACACCAACATCTGACCTGTACACAATCACCAACACCTTTAACAATGCATTCTCCAACTTGGATAGTGTCCTCCCTTCTAATTTCTTTGATGCCCCTCTGGTAGTAACCCTCCTGCAACTACTCCTCCTACACCCTGCCACACATCCTACTTCAGGAGATCTCAGTCATGAAGCCAGAACCTTATTCAGAAGGCCATTCACAATGCAGGCTACAGCGGTGACTCCCTTGACCTGAAGTTGTTAGCACTTGTCCTTGAAGAAGTCCTTGAGCCCCTGACAAAGGTCCTCAACCTATCACTAAGGATTTCCCAGTTCCCATCTCCCTGGAAACAGGCGACCATCACACCGGTACACAAAAGTGGAGACAAATCACTGCACTCCAACTACAGACCTATCTCCATCCTCCCTCCATTGTCTAAGGCCCTGGAGTGCATCGCCTCAGACCAACTAGTCAAGTACCTGAAAAAATATGACATCCAGTGCCCTGAGCAACATGGTTTCCGAAAAGGGCACAGTACCACCACTGCACTATTAGAATTCACTGGCTTCATCCATACCACTCTTGATCAAGGAAACTGTGTAGGGGCAGTATTCATCAACCTTACAAAAGCCTTTGATACTGTGAACCACCCACTCCTACTCAAGCAATTATCAAACATTGGGCTCTCCAATGAAGCACTGCTCTGATTTTCAAGCTACCTTGAGGAGAAGGTCCAGCGGGTTAGGATTGCTGGTGTCACCTCAGAAGGAAAGCCAGTCCTTTCAGGGGTCCCACAGGGGTCCATCCTGGGGCCACTACTCTTCAGCTTCTTCCTCAATGACCTTCCCAGTGTCTGCCACCAGAAATTACTGCTCTACGCCCATGACGCAGTCATGTTCACCAACCACCAAAACGCAGAGCTCCTCGAGAAACAATTACAGCTTGAATTCATGTGCATTGAGGAATGGTTCAAGTCACACAAACTGGTCATGAACTACAGCAAAACAAAGGTTATGACCTTCTATATGCTATACAAATCCCGTGACCTCACCATCCTAAACCAAACAGGGACCTTACTTGAACACGTTCCTGATTTTAAATACCTAGGAGTCACATTGGACAGCTCACTCTCCTACTATCAGCACATAGATTCTGTCGCCAAAGCCACCAACATCCGTATAGGCCTGCTCTACAGGCACAAACACTGCATGACTCCTGACACTCTCCGGTTGGCTATCAACAGCTCTGTCACCTCCATTATTGATTACAGGCTAGCATTTTATGGCTCTGCCTCTGCCTCTGCCCTCCACAGAATTACAGTTGCACTCAACAAAGCATGCAGGCTCTAACTGGGGCTGACCAACTTACACACACTTGTGACCTGTACACTCGGGCAGAATGGCTTCCACTCATCAGCTGGATACAGTATCAAACCTGCCTCTTAGCAAAAAAAGTCCTCCTCGGGGTCATGCCCCCCGGCATTGAAAAGCTCCTCATTGACCACCACAGCACCCAGTGAACTAGAAGTTCACAACAACTAATCTTCCTTGTCCCCAGATGCTGGACTACCATGAACCAGAGGACCTTTGCCCACAGAGCACCACAGTGGTACAATACTCTCAACAAAGAAACTCTTACTGCTGCTGCTGCTCTTGGCCCTTTTAAGAGACAACTCCGACTTCATCTCATTTCAACTAGTCATTGTGACTGCCTCACCTAATCGGGGCCCACCATTCACTGCCCTCCACTTCAGTCTTGACAGCTACCTCTCTCCACTTTGCCTCCTTCTACCTGCATACCCCCTTGCCTCCTCTCCCTTTCCTCCCCCCGGGGCATTTCCTGACTTTTATCCCTCCCTCCCTCCTTTAGAGCTCTTACCCTCACCCTCTACCCTCCGACAATGGCCTTCTGCCTGCATACCCCTTCCTCTCACCTGCAGTGCTTATTTCTAAGCATGGTATGTCATGCTACCTAACAGTTGGCACATTTTGAATTACTGGAATTTCCTAAGCCTCAGTCTCTTACTTCTTTTTATTGTGTAACTATGTATTATTATGTTGACCTTTGTATGTATGTATACCCCCCATTCCTTCGATGTGGAACCTTTGTAAATGAGCAGTTCCTGCTCAAAGGTATTTGTAATCCTAGATTTCAATAAAATAAAATAAAAAATACTGCCTTTTATACATTATGTATTACACTTCAAGACCTCTTAAACTATCACAGGATACAAGGGGGCTCTAATGTTAAATTTGCCCTATTCAGGCCGGATCAACAACAAGCTTAATAGGGGATCCCAAATCTGTTTGAATTTTTCTATATTATTAGACATCCCCATTACAACTCACTCTGCTTGTATAGCAAACATTATTTTTCGATACCATTCGGTGTAAGAAGGGGTAATTGCATCTTTCCAGTGCCGGAGTAATATTTTTTTGGCACATGCTGAGATTAGTGCCATATGTGATCGTTGAGATTGGCCCTGAAGAGTAGCATAATCTCCTAGAATACAAATCTCCAGACTAAACTTATCTGAGAGAGACAGTAATGGGTCCAAGCAGGATTTGATGCTGTTCCAGAATGGAAAAACTCTCTCACATGTCCACAACATAAATGGGAAGGCGGGAGGGATTTAATGTATGGCCCTAGCATAGATGACAGAGTGTTAGACCAAAGCCCTGTACCAAAGTACTTCATTAGCATATGGGAAATCTGCAGGTATTTAAATACATATACCAGGGACCACTTATAAAGAGTGCTGGCTTCCTGGAATAGCATCAATTTATGATTGATAACCAAGTCTTCAATCTTCTCAACTCCCATGTCAGGCCAAAATGAAGTAACTTTGAGAAGTTTACCCGAGATTAAAAAGTTAGGATTATTAATAAATACAGCTTCTAACAAAACTTCCTCTGTGCAAATAGCGATGGCAGAACAAAGCGAGAATCAGGAAGCCCGGGTGGTACTTGAGCATAGAAACCCTCAGCCCCCTCCCAGTTTAGATAAGCACCATGTTATTGGCAGCTCTTAAAGAGACAGAGCATAGAGGCATTAAGGCACGCTCACACAAACACTTTTAAACTGCTAAGACACAGGATACAAGCCTGGCAGTGGGCATTTAGGCACACTCAAGGAAGACTTTCCAGGGTTGCCCATTTGTAGGGGGGTTACATATTTTTTTTTTTTTTAAGTTTTATTTGTGCTTGGTGTAACTTTATTTCAACTGTGGTGCTTTTGTGACTACGCTGCTATTTCCCAACTGATGTCTTGATCGATTCCAACTTTGGACATGTAGGACTCCAGCTGGTTGTGAGGAACATTTTATTCTGAATTGCTGTCACAGGGATTTGGCTTCGATTTCTTCTTAGGAGGGCTGTCAATCTGCTGAGCAGCAAGGAAAATAAAAGGGATAAGTAATGCTGTGTTTAACTGATGTTGGCAATATATGACAAATGGTTAGATATTCTGATATTGGGCTACAGAGTGTGTTCACTTACTTTGGTAAATGTTAAACATTATGTTTTGTGCAGTAATAGTTGGATTGCAGAAACAAATTGAGATGGCTTTTCAGAATGTGAAAGATTTGTCCATTTGCACTGCACTTTGAGTGTCTCTGCAGTTTGAACTGGTGAGAGAAACAAGCATATTATTGTTACATGCCAGTAACTTTTGGTTCTGAAGTGTGGTTTGGCATTCTGCCGATGTGGATGATTGTGGGTCATTGTGTGAACTCAGAAGATGTGAAATATTTTTTTGTTTTCTAGCACTCATTTTGGAATATTCATTCAGGGACTGTAGCTTTTTGTGTCCTGATATCTGTATGATGTCTGTCACAGCAAAGTTACAATTTACCAGTTTTTGCACAAGATGCTTTCTGATAGAATGGTTAGTTAACCTTCTATCACTTTGAATTTCAGCACTTTCAATCATAGATTTAAGAATGTTGCCTATCACATTGATTCCAAGGGCTTGGTTTTTGAACCAGCAGTTGCCTTGTGGTATTTAAATTGCTGGCTGATCACTAAAAAAAGGAGCAGAGTCATAATTACTTTTAAATGGCCTTTTCTCAGAATAGAAAATAAAGTTGGTGACTGGGCACTTTTTTTGATTTGCTATGGGATAAGCACAGGGTTTTAATATTCTACTGTCTTTGGGATCAGTCCCACTTCTGGTCTTTGTCTGTCTTTCTGTGCAATATTCTATGAATTTTTCTCCTGTTTCAGTAGTACACAGTTTGTGAAGTTTGTGAATAAGGCTATTGGGCAGTTCATCTGTAGCAAAAGGTTTATTTCCTTTGCCACTTTCCTTCAATTTATTTTGCTTAGATAAGAGAACTTCTCTGCACTTTATGAATGTACGTGATGATGACAAAGATTCTGAGTATTAATGTTGCTTTAAATGTCTTTCAAAACTCTGAAATTTAGCCCATACACTTAATGGCTTATATTCTGAGCCATCATTTCTTTTTGAATTAATGAAATAATGGCACAAAACTGAGTTTAAGTCATTTGGAGGCAGAGTTTCAATACTGGTGGTAATGTTTAAGTTCTCTTTCATGAAGTGCTGTAAATCATTAACATCACATGGTGTTTTTCTTTTAGTATTATCATTCTTAGCAGAATCTATGTATTGGTTGATGAATTTTGTGTCAGTTGATAATATATTTGTTGCTGGAAATCCTACATTCTGGATTTCTTTAGTTGTGTTATCCATTTCAGCAGTGTCCAGAAGCAGCTCTTTATTAAGTTCAAACTGTGAGCAGCTGAGAAAGATTTCTTGTTCTTCGTTTCTGGTTGTTGTACTTTCCTTATGTTCACACATATTTTGGTTGTCCAGTTCAGTACTGCTGTGAGCGATAGACATTTCAGTATATTTTTCTATGTTCCGGATGCACAATGTACTGTTCTCTACTCCAGCTTACATCTGACAGGTTAGGTAGAGCACAAGGAACAGCGGTGTGTTTATTAGCATGAGAAACTCAGGGTATCCTGTGTTACTTTAAGATGTTTTTACAGCTGATTTGTGTTAATACTGATGGACCTCACAATGTAGTGCCTGAACTTCATTTAGTAGCAATTTAGCTAAAGTGAGAATAAGTGTTGCTAACGTACCTATGCGTGTAAATGTAAATATCTTTCCTAGTATGTATGTCAGCAACATTTATCTCACTCCAGTGGGAATATCTGTTTTTATTTGTAATGTTTATCACCCACCTCTATTGTATAAATATATATATATGTGTATATATATATATATATATACACATATATATACATATATATATATATATATATATATATATGTTAAATCTTCACTTCTATGTTAAATTCAAAATTTTGCACTTTAGTAACTTTGCAACTGTTCAAGCAAATTGCATGAAATGCTGCACACCCCTTCAAGGACCAATGATCTCTTTATGTGGTAAGTTTTGTTCCAGTAAGATGTGTGGGTACAGAGATACAGAGTGTCAAAAAATGAGTAAATTATAGTTTCTTTTTTTTAAATTCATCGTCATGCCACTGCTCAAAAACTGTGTCAAATTTTGGGTTGAAATTTGTAGGGTATATGGGTCTTGGGTCATAGTAGTGCCTTTGAAGGTTTGGTGAAAAAAATATAAATCAGTTCAAAAGTTATAAATTTCAAAATGTCCCATTATTTTTAATGGGAGAAGTTAGATGCAAGCCTCAAATCAGGATTCTGTGTCGCAAATGGGTAATCCAGTGTCACAAATGTGAAATCTTTTTTTGTGCTGCTGCTATCTTGTTTTCAGTTAGTGGTGGCAACAAAATGAAGCAACAAAAAAATGAAGGCCTTTAGAAAACAGCAATGGTTGTGTTTACCTAATAGGGGCCCATAGAGTCTGATTCTGGGTTTAGATTTTCAATAAGTGAGTCAGAAATGCATTTTCTTAGCATGCCCTAATCCTTTTCCATAAACTGTGAAAAAGGAATCATGAAACAGGACCCTTTTTTGCAATTTGCAAAAAAAGGATTTGTTCCTTTGTAGCAAATTGCAAAAAAGCAACTGCAGGAAAGGATTCTGAGCCAGGAACAAGGATTCTTTTATGCAAATTGTGAAAATGGAACTACAGATTGAGGATGGGGAGGAATCACTTCCAACCCTAACACCCCACCCCTACTGTGCAGACAACAAGTGAGTGGGGTGTTTCTTGGGGTTGTCAACCCTAATGCTCATCACATTCTCCTATACTGTACCCTCCTCAGCATACTTACACATTTTTTTTTACATTTGACTCTGCATGGAAGTGCATCTACCTATGAAAGTGCAGGATCCTACTGATCTTGTACTTCCATGCTGTGTCAAATGTAAAAAAACACAAGTGATGAATGTGAGTAGAAAAATATCAATGTACCTTCATAACCATGTTGTTTTTTTTAATATTTTGACCTCACATTTTTGACATAGCATTGTCATGAACCCACACTATGAACCCAGTAGATGAAAATTTTAAAATCTTGGCCAAACGTCATTCTGCAGTACAAGTACAAAAACAAATTTCATCCAGGATTTGAAAAATGACAGTTCATAAGGTGGTGCAGCAAAAAATGCCTATGTTGAAAATATAGAGTAATAACATTAAAAATTACCAAACTTACAAGCGTGCATTGCAAAACTTCAATGCATGCTCACAGCTCCTCTGTTGCTCTTTAATATTTTTACCCAAATTTTTAATATAGCCTTCTTATGATCCCACCTCATGAACAAAGGTGGAAAACATTTTCAAAACCTTCCTGAAAGGTGCTTGTGCGCAGTGACTGCAAAATCACCTTCTGGGATTGATTTGTGTAATTTCACTAACATTGTTCATGAGGGGGTCCCAGAAGGACAGTATTGACAATTTGGTGTAAAAATGTTCAAAAATGACAAAGTTATAAATAAAAGTCCAAACTTCATTGAAATACTTTTAAATGCACTCACCTTATATTCTCATATTGCAGTTGCTGGTTCCAACAGCAAGACACACAGTCAATCAAAGAGTGGATCTATGTTGTGGGACATGTTCAGGTGAGTGAAGGTGTTGAGGGTGTGGGGTGGAAGGTGCTGAATGGGTGGCCAGGGTGTGGTGGGTGTGGGCTGCTGGGCATGAGATCTCTGATGGGCCATTTTCTTTTATTTAGCTATAAAAAAAGATCAGCAAGGGATGGTTTTCTTTATTGTAGGGCTACAAAAGCCAACACTGAGGACTGGGCACCTCAGTATCAGGATGGTGTTAAGTGTCATCAGGGGTGGGCAATTTTGTGCCACCCCCTATTTGTTTTGGTGTGGGTGACCTGGAGAGGAGATATGTGGAAAGAAGTGGTACCAGGATGGGTATCCCAGTAAACTATTTATTGATTTAAATAAGAAGTGGGACCAGTTGACATGGAGGTGGGGGGGAAGAGAAGCAGTACCAGGGGTGGGCACCATGGTCCACTTACTAATTAAAAATACTGGAACTGGGGGTGGGTGACCTGGAGGTGGGGGGGGACATAGAAGCCGTACCAGGGTGAACAACCCAATCCACTAAAGTAAAATCTTATTAGCTAGTTAGATTGATAGACAGACAGACAGACAGACAGAGAGAGAGAGAGAGAGAGAGAGAGAGAGATAGATAGATAGATAGATAGATAGATAGATAGATAGATAGATAGATGAGAGAGAGAGAGATGGATAGAAAGAAGAGATCATAATCCCTGGCTCACTGCTGATATTGGGCCCTATGCACGAATGGAGCGGAGTGGCTACACACACGTATCTGGGATGCATAGCTACTCTGCACCCATTGACAACCCACACAGCATGCACAAAGGGGGGCACACAGACCCACCACATCTGATCCTCCATATCCATGGACTGCACCACTCTGGGGGCATTCTGAGGGCATGCCAGTACTACACGGTATGCACTAAACCGCATATTGCTGGCTGCATAGGTGCAGAGAGTGGCACAGGGTATGCCAGGGTAGACCCTGCCATAACCCTCTATGCACCACATAGTTTCCATCCTCCATATGCCGGGGGTCCAGGACAGTGCTCTCTGTGCTGCCCCTGCCCATTAGGCAACCAGTGAGGGCAGGGGCAGTGGGACAGGTGATGCCCATAATGACTGATTGGTGGCACTGGGATGCTATGGGGGGAGGATGGACCATGACACATTCCCCCCTATGAGGGGCTTGGGGTATGGCCACAATGGTGTTGGGGCACTACTGCTGTCTTGGGTGTGCAGGCCACAGGTGGACCCTGAAGCCAGGGACCTGCAGTGTGCTGGGAGGGTGCCATTCACGTGGCTGGGCCAGTGATCTGACCAGCTGTAGTGGCCATGCCATGCAGGTCTGGGTGCCTAGTTTGCATGCATAACCCTGGACCCGCGCATCGTAGTGTAAGAGATCCACTAGTTGACCTGGGATGGGCTTCCCATTGAATGCCCACCAGGGTCTATGACTCTGCTCCTGGCCACCCTGCAGAGTCCTGTGTGCTGGGGGGGAGCCAGAGACAGGTGGCCATCATTGATGACTGCCAGTATGGGTGCACCTGTCCATGGGGTACAGGGTTGTGGCTGGGGTATGCAACTTTTCCATGTACCCCCACCTGCTTTGTGCATAGCACCCATTGAAGCCATTAGCAGGAGTCCAGTTGTGATTTCACAAGTCAAGAAAGTCCTGCTGTTCTCATGCAGACAATGCATGTGAATGGCTCTCTCGCTAAGCTGGGCACCCTTGCTTTTCAGGTGCCCGGAAATGCTATTTCCTGGGAAATTAAAAAAAACACACACACACACACCAGAATCTAGCTAAACAGGTCCCATTTACCTAGGTTCAGGTGTTTTTTTTTTGAAAACATATCATTTCTATAGGCATTTACCTTTTTTTGTTGTTAAAATAAAAAAATAACAGATGGTGGCCATATGAAGGAAAGATTTTGACTCACAAAGGAAGAATCTCAGCTCATGAAAAGAAAATTCTTCTGTTATAAGCTGAAAATTCCTTTGTTTCAAACATCTATCTGAAAGACCCTACTGCACATGGTTAGAACTGAAATTTCAAATGTTTATAACTCAGGTATCAAACTGACAACAAGCATTTGTCAATGCTGAATGTTTGCTTGCTGGCATTAGCAGTTGAAGTGCAGGAGTTAGACAGATGCAGTATAGCAATGGCGTTGAAGTATTGAACTGATGCCAACTCCACCCTCACCCTGCAGAGATGGACAGGCATTGGGGGTGTGCCTCTGGGCTGTCGCCCATGATGGTCACAACATTTCACGTCACCCTATCCTTCAGACCCTGACAAGTGTCGAGGTATGCCTTGGGGTGTTTGAGCTTTACATTCACCTCTTTCCACAAGGAAATATGCTGGAATGGGTGCAGCATAGGAGAACGGGGTGAACTCTGGGAGCAAAGAGTCCCAGGTGCACCTAGATGCCTATCACTGGCTGCATGGTGGGGGTGAGAGTGGAATGACATGAGCATTATGGTCAACAATCCTAAGTTACACCCCTAACGCCTGTCAGTCCCTACAGGGTAGGGCATTAAGGTCAAAAACTCTAATGCCCTGGGCATTTCTTGATATTTTTTACTCCAAGTTTTCCACATGAGCTTTTGGTGACCTCATTTCATGAACAGTGATGCTATCAGTTCTTTAGGTGAAAGGTGATTTTGCACAGCGACTGCAGCAGTTGACACCACAGGTGTGAAAATACATTTCGAACAGGATGTGAAAAGTGACAGGTGTACTGTTCATGAGGAGGTGTAAAAAATGGCACTGTTGAAAATCTGGAGTGAAAATATACAAAAACTGGTGAAGTCATGAGCATGTGTAGAAACTGCACAAAGTACACCCATAATGTAATAAGTTTGGGGATTTTTTACAGCAGATTTTCAACATAGGTACTTTGGGACCTCTGCTCATGAACAGTGTCACTGTGATTTTCTTAATTTGTCCTGAACAATAATTTCCTACAGCAAACGTGCTATTCTGCGCCAGAAGTGTGAAAATACATTTCAGCTAGGTGTGAAAAATGACTGCTGTACTTTTCATAAGTTTGCGAACTTACGAGGATGTGTGGAAATTGTACACTGGATGCTCGTAACAGAGTCATTTTATGGACTTTTGTCATCAAAATTTAAACATAGCCATTTTAACACCTCTGCTCATGAACAGTGTCACTGTGATCTTTGTAATGTGTCCCAAACATTGATTTCACACACCTACTGCAGTCCACCTGCCCCAAACAGGGCTTGCACCTGCAATGCACTGTGGCATGGAGGTAGGGGGACTGCGGCCGATGCAAGCTGCATCTTGTCATTCACAGACATCACTTGGTGGGAGAAATTCTAAGTGTCCTTAGACCAGCCAGGGCAGCCGTAAGGGGACTTAGACATTCTCCTCTGGGTGACATGCCCATGTGCGGCATACCATAGGTGACAGTTCACCCATCATACACCCCAGAGTGTGGCCTCATATGTGTGGCCCCCATCCTAGTGGTTCAATGGCACCCTTCACAGCTCCCCAATGCCACCCATGTACCATGTTGGTACCCCGGTCCTGATGCGGCTCTCCTGATCCTTGATGCCTGTGCTATTGGTGCTATTGCAGCACCAATGTATGGTGGTACAGTGCCCACCCATGCCCCAACAGGTGGTGCCCAAACCCCCCGTGCACCAGTGCAGATTGTTCCCCAGTGCCCAGTACATCCCACCACTTACCTCTGGGGCCAGGTGCCAATTGCACCAAACATGGTGGGGGGGACATCGACTCATCAGGTTGGGTCCACATGCCCATTACCTAGTGGGACAGGGGGTCCTGTGTTAGTTTCTGGTGGCCGGCAGTGGACCTGTGCAGTGTGCCAGGGGTTTGCTGCAGGGTTCTGGTCAGTGCTAGCATTGGGACTTAGCCACTGGGACCCCTCCTGTACCTGAATCAGGTGCGGGGTCCCTGGTGTACCAGGCATTGGTGCGAGATGCTGCTTGCCAAGCTTGTGCCAGATGCAGGCCCCTATGAGAATTGGGCCTATGCAGTATAGGAATGGCAGTGAAGTACTGAACTGATGCCAACCACACCCCCACCCTGCAGAGATGGGCAAACACTGGGGTGTCCCTTTGGGTTGTTGACCATAATAGTCATGACATTTCCCCTCACCTGACCCTGCAGACACTGACAAGTGTCGAGGTGTGTCTTGGGTGTTCGGGCTTTACTCATCTCATTCCATAAGGAAATATGCTGAAATGGGTGCAGTATAGGAGAATAGGATGGATTTTGGGGCCAAAGAGTCCAAGGCACACCTTGAAGCCTGTCACTAGCTGCAGGGTGTGGGTGGGGGGTGGAATGGCATGATCGTTACTGTTGACAATCCCAAGTTATACCCCTGACAGCTGTAGGGCATTATGGTTGAAGACCCTAACACCCTGGCTGTTTCTTGGTATTTTTACTCCAAGTTTTCAACATGGGCTTTTTGTGATCCCACCGCATGGACAGAGACACTATCAGTTTATTAGCTGAAAGATGACTTTGCACAGCGACTGCAGCAGTTGACACCACAGGTGTGAAAATACATTTCGAACAGGATGTGAAAAATGACAGCTGTACTGTTCATGAGGAGGTGTAAAAAATGGCAGTGTTGAAAATCTGGAATGAAAATATAAAAAAAACTAGTGAAATCATGAGTGTGCATAGAAACTGTGCAAAGCACACCTGTAATGTAATTAGTTTGGGGACTTTTTACAGCAGAGTTACAACACAGGCATTTTGGGACCTCCGCTCATGAACAGTGTCACTGTGATTTTCTTAATCTATCCCAAACACTGATTTTCCATAGCGACCATGCTATTCTGTGCCGGAAGTGCGAAAACACATTTCAGCCAGGTTGTGAAAAATGACAGCTGTAGTGTTCCTAAGGAGGTGTGTAAAAATGCCAATATTGAAAATCTGGACTGAAAAGATTACAAATTTGTGAACGTACAAGGGTGCATGGAAATTGCACAATGTAGACTCGTAACACAGTCATTTTATGGACTTTTGTCATCAAATTTTCATCATAGCCAGTTTAAGAGCTCTGCTTATGAACAGTGTCACTGTGATTTTCTTAATCTGTCCTGAACATTGGTTTCACACACCGACCACGCTATTGTATGCTACATGTCTGAAAACACATATTGGGTGAAATGTGAAAAATGACAGCTGTACTGTTCATAAGAAGGTTTGAAAACATGGCAATGTTGAAAATCTGGTGTGAAAAAATTGCAAATGTGTGATATTACAAGCATACGTGGAAACTGCACAATGCAAACGCATAACACAGTCATTTTATGGACTTTTGTCACCAAATGTTCAACATAGGCATTGTAGCACCTCTGCTAATGAACAGTGTCATTATCATTTTCGTAATGTGTCCCAAGCACAGATTTCCCACAGCGACCGCTCTATTCTGTGCTAGAAGAGTGAAAACAGATTTCGGCCAGGATGTGAAAAATGACAGGTGCACTGTTCATAAGTAGCTGCAGAAAAATGGCTATGTTGGCAATCTGGAGTGAAAATATTGCAAATGTGCAAAGTTATGAGCGTGCATGGAAACTGAGCAACGCACACTCGTAATACAGTCATTTCATGGACATTTGTCACCAAATTTTCAACATAGGCATTTTAGGACCTCTGCTAATGAACAGTGTCACTGTGATTTTCATAATGTGTCCCGAACACGGATTTCCCACAGCAACCATGCTATTCCGCGCTGGAAGTATGAAAACAAATTTGAGCCAGGATGTGAAAAATGACAGCTGTTCTGTTCATAAGAAGGTGCGAAAAAATGGCAATGTTGAAAATCTGGGGTGAAAAAATTGCAAATGTGTGACATTACGAGCGTGCATGGAAACTGCACAATGCATGCTCGTAACACAGTCATTTTATGTACTTTTGTCACCAAATGTTCAACATAGACATTTTAGCACCTCTGCTAATGAACAATGTCACTGTCATTTTTGTAATGTGTCCCAAACACAGATTTCCCACAGCAACCATGCTATTCTGTGCCGGAAGTGCGAAAACACATTTCGGCCAGGATGTGAAAAATGGCAGGTGTACTGTTCATAAGAAGCTGTGGAAAAATGGCAATGTTGACAATCTGAGGAGAAAATATTATAAATGCATGAACTTATGAGCATGCATGCAAACTGCAGAATGCACACTAGTAACACAGTCATTTTATGGAGTATTGTCACCAAATTTTCAACATAGGCATTTTAGGACCTCTGCTAATGAACATTGTCACTGTTGTTTTCGTAATCTGTCCCAAACAATGATTTCACACAGTGACCGCGTTATTCTGCACCAGAATTGTGAAAACGCATTTTGGGCAGGATGTGAAAAATGACAGCTGTACTGTTCACAAGGAGGTGTGGAAAAATGCCAATGTTGAAAATGTGGCATGAAAATATTGCAAATATGTGAAGTTATGAGCATGCGTGGCAACTTTCATAATGCGTATAAGTAAATAGTCCATTTTGGATTTTTCCGCAAATTTACAACATAGGCTTTTTGAGCCCACCTCGTGAACACTGACACTGTAGTTTTGTTAATTGGTCCTGAAAGAGGATTCGGCGCAGTGACTGCAAAATCACCTTTCAGGGCTGAATAATGCCATGACAGTGGCAGAATTCATGAGGAGGGGTCCCAAAAACCCCATGTTGAAAATTTGGTGTCAAAATTCCAAAAAATGCCTGAGATATGCATCAAAGTTGGAAAAACATATTTATGCCATTATACAGCTTACCGGCATTTCCTCAGTTCGTGGTCGGCTTTGAAGAGTGCAGACGTGTTCCTGGTCCACTGAAGATCATCGCTCCAGACTCCGGAGGTAAGTATGGGGTGAGGGGGGTGTGGGGAGGCAGGGTGTGCAGAAGGTGGGTGTGGGTTCGGTGAGGGATACCGGACTTGATGCGGGACCGTTTTCTGCTTTGCAGGTTAAAAAAAAAAAAACATTGCAGGACTGTTTTCCATTTACAGGGTTATTTGGCATGCTGAGGTGGGCTCCCAGTGTGTCACACCATTGATCTTTTGGGGGGCTGTAGCCAATGGGGGATTGGGCACCCCCATCGGCACATGGAGTAGAGGCAAGAGCCAAGGGGAATTGGGCACCCCCTCGGCAGAACCTGAATGTTTTGGGGGGGGGATACTATGACAACAGGGAGTGGGCTAGCCCATTGGTTTTTGTTTGTTTTTTTGAGTGTTTCACCAGGAAGACACACTAAAGGGGGGAGGGGGGACCGGAGGCATGCAACTCTGTAATTGGCTGCTGCAGTCAGGGAGCGTATCAAACAGCTGATTGCGTACTGATGGGGCGCTCCCTGCTGTAGTGGTTCAATTTCTTTGATCTAGTGGCCTGCTTGTTTAACTGTGGTGATCCAGGGCATGCTCATCTATTGGCCAGGTAGAGACCAGACTCTGAATGGGCTGCTGCCATTTGGCACAACACTGCCGTGCTTCCACAACCCCTTTGTAAAGAAAGCTGATGCAACGTGTTTCTTGCACATGCATGCAAGCAAACACAAAAAGCACCATTCTAGGGCAAGACCCTTGTACCCTGAAAATTTCAGAACAAAATCACAAAACATCTGGGCTGTATGCGAGAGAAAAAAAGCAGCAAAAGAAAAAAAAAATATTCTTTTTGCCCTATCCAGATCTCAGAACCCAAACATCTGACCATCGCAAAACATGCCAGATCAAGAGACCCTGCACCCCCGACCACACATGCAAAAATTTATGCAAGCCCAAAGAACAGGGATGAAGCTGTTAAGGTGCAAAATTAGGGCATTAACTTTAAACACTCTACTCTACACTAACTATGGGGCAGTAACAAACCCCCTATACTATTTGCAAAAAAAATGTTTATGCAGACATTAGGGTTGAAGAATGCAAAGTGCACAAAGTAAGGAAACAAAAAAAAATAGGGTTTTGGGTCTTCAGAGTATTGGCAAATGGCTGGTGGGGTCTTCCATTGGGTTGTCATCACTAATGTCAAACCTGTATCCCCCCCAGCCCGTAGCCTCCTGTCTGAGCTATAATGTACTTCTGCAAGCCAAAACTTCATAATGATACACTCTTCAAAGGTGGAGAAATATGTCTCAATATGTTGCCAAAGAATCTGTCTTAGCTTTCTTCACGCAGAACCTTGTGGGCCCTGCATGAAGAAAATACATCAACTCTGACCTTATCTACTCAGAGGATGAACTGGCATTTTGGTTCACAACCCCAAGGAAGACCCCAACAAAGATTCAACAATACTCTGGAGACCCAAAACCTTACAGTTTTGAATTTCCCTACTTCATGCACTTTGAGTTCTTCAACCCTAATATTTGCATTAACTTAATTTTTTGCAGTTAATGTCCCTTCTTTTTCTGATAGCAGAATCACATCCTCAGTCATGCAGGTCCCTTTAGGATCTGCACAAAATGAAATATGCAGTATAGTGGATATAGCCAGGAGCCAGGAGCCAGTGCATGGGCCCATCAGGGCTCGACATGCATGTCAACACCTTCTGAGGGATGGCTTCCCTGCCTTTTACAAGATGTTGTGTGTGAACCAGAACACTGCTCCATCCTTGCACACTACAGCACCTTCCCACATCAGTCAATTAAGCCGGCTAATTCAGCTCATGCCCAAACCCAGGTCACTAGCACAGGACAGCAATGTGGTCCCCACTGGGCCAGCAGATGTCTGAGCAGACAATGTTACTTAATAATTGCTGTTTTTTTTGTGACATTTTGACCCCAACATTTCAACATAGTCTTTTTATGACCCTTCTTCTGAACATGACAGGTGTTACTTAAAAAAATACTGATCAAAATATAATTTTGCACCAGCAGTGCAAAATCACACTTTGGCTGGGATTTGAAAAAACGACAACTGTCATGTTCATGAGGTGGTGTGAAAAACTGCTATGCTAAAAATTTGGGGTTAAAATTTTGAAAATTACCAAAGTTATGAGAGTGTCTAGAGAAATTACAACATACCTTCATAACTTATTTTTTGTTGTTTGTTTTTTAAATATTTCGAACCCAAATATTTTCAACACAGTCTTCTTATGACCACACCTCATGAACCCAGTAGGTGACAAGTTTCAAGTCTCTGTTGAAATGTCATGTCACACCACAGGTGTATAAACATGTTTTGAACAGGATTTGAAAAATGGCAGCTATTACATTCATGAAATGGTGTGCAAAAATTTCTATGTTGAACATCTGAGGTCAAAATATTTAAAGTTACCAAATTTATGAGCATGCATAGAAAAATGACAACATACCTTCATAACATTATTGTTATTTCATATTTTGACCCCAAGCTTTCAACATAACCTTCTTATGACCCCACCTCATGATCTGAGTAGGTAAAAATTCTCAGATTCTGCCAGAAGGGTGATTTTGTGCAGCGACCACAAGATAACCTTATGGAATGGAGTTGAATAATTCCTCCACACTTCTTTATGAAATGGGATCCCATAAAGGCCATGTTGAAAATGTTGAGCTAAAAATATTTAAAAATGACCAAGTTTTGAATAAAAATTCAAAATGCATTGGAATACATTTTACGGCACTTATTGTACATTTTTTCCTCAGTTCCTGGTCCAGCATTGAAGAGTGAAGACATGTCTCTGGTACAAAGAGGATTACAATGTAGGGCCTCAGCTAGGTAAGTATAGGGTAAGGGTGGCTGTGGGGTGGTGGGTAGTAAGTGAGAGGGTTGGGGTGGGACTGGGGTGGCAGTTGACATATTTTCTTCATTTCAGGATTTAAAATATAAAACAAAAATGGAAAAGACATCACAGGAGGGTTTTCTTTGTTGCATGTACAGTACAGCACCCCTGACACTGGGGATTGGATGCTCCAGTGTCAGCTTCATCCCTAGGAGCACTGGGGGTGGGCACTCCAGTGTCCCACACTGCTGAGTCATAGTTTTGTAGTACACTGACATGGATGATTGAGCACCCCAGTGTTGGTACAGCAAATTGTCATGGTAGGAGTCAAAAGCAAAATGAAGGGGGGGAGAGAGATGAACCAGCATGGGGTGGGCACCCTGGTGTTGACATATTTCAAAATACTGTATCAGTATATTTAGCTGGAATTGGGGATTGGGCACACCAGTGTCCAGTTTAAAGTAAGCAGGCCACCATTTAAGGCAGCTGGCAAATGGCAGTGGTCAGGGGCATAAAGAAAACAAACTTATGTCACAGCATATTCAGCATGGACAGGGCTCTGCAGTAGCCACATCCCTGCCAAATGAAAACAGCACTATGGCACATGGAATCATTAAACCGGCACTGCCACCTTATACAGCAACAGATTCTCATAAAATGACCATGTTAATCAATGTGGATCGTAAAAACTCAGTTACCTTCAGAACACTGATACTATTATACTGCACATGCTCAGAAATATAACAGTTTTTATTAAACTTTTTTAAAAACTACTTTTGGAGATAAAAGTAACAAAAGAACACACATTGGATCAAACTCTATCAAACCTGCAAGTGTCAGGTTTCAGAACCTCCTAGGTGTTTACTTATAGGTGAGCAAAAAAAAGGTGTGACTTTTGTGTTTTTTGGCCCCTCTGTAGCTTTGCCCCCCCAAAAAAATCAATTGTCACAAAATTTGCAGGATAATGAAATACTGGTACCATCTTTGTGCTTTCTAACTGTCAAGTAAATTGGTTGCATGGGGCAAAGTTAATAGGTGCAAACACTGGGGTTTAACATTAAAGTGCTTACTCAACCCTAATATACAGAGCCGGCCTGGTGGTGCTGAGGGTTGAGACACAGAGCGCCTCCCCTCATGCCACACCAGTGACCCGGGTTTGGGAATGGACTCAGGTCAGTGGGGGTCAGTGGGGGAGGGAAGGATTGAGCATCTGGATGACTGCTCTCCTTTCCTGGGAGGGAGGAGGGATGTTGATCCCGCTGTCTGGTGACACCCAGTAAAGACTGGGGATTTAGCAGTGGTTGGGATCCAAGCACAGGGGATTGGCCATGGCGGCACTCCTGTGGGCATGCACACACCATGCCAGAGTGCATTGCACTGCTGGATAAATGGGGGGACATAAAAATCAAGGAAAAATCCCCACTCCTTGGATAGGTGATGGCACCCCCAATGCCCCGCCACAATACACTCAATGCCGGATTTCCCATGCTGGCTCTCCCAATCCTCCTGCCTGCATTGGCACTGATGTTGGAGCCCCACCAGACCAGGTAGATAGGGAAGTGTCTGTTCCCGATTTCCCATCATGGGGGCTTCAGGCAGATGATATGTGGGGGTAGCGAGAGAGGATGCCCGAGAGAGTTCTGGGATAGCAGAGCAGAAATGGAGTTGAAAAGAAAAACAAAACCCTAATATACAGGTGTTATGTGGTTGATTAAGTGTAATACAGTATGAGTATGATTGAAAAAGCAACATGTTAAATTCTGAGTTTTGCACCTTAATAACTCCTTCCCCATTCAACCAAGATATTTAGATTTTGGCAGGCTCAGAAATGGTGCCAGGATCTTTGGATCATGTACATTTTATGGCAGTCAGTATAGTGGGGACAAATTTATAGAGGAATAGAAAATGTTAGACTGGTCAACATTAAGACTTTTGTTGCATATCAGTAACTAAAAAAAAATAGTGGATTTCAAACCTGAAATTACATATTTGATAGAGTCTCTTCCAAGGCATGTGCTTTTGGGCATTTTATTTCTGTAACATGTCCCATTTTTGAATTCTTTAAAATAATAGCCCACTTTTTATGCATGCTCAGTTAGTAAACTGTGCATTCTAAACATAACTGATTTTTGTGAATGCATAATTACATCTGTTCCTTTGGCAAAAATTCATGCATGTCTGTGGGAGAGTGGCTATACACACCCCCATGAGGTGATGCCTGATTCTGATTACAGCACCAATTTCAACACTGAACTGTGTTCATTGAGTGAGTGCAGAGCTTTGCTTCAGTTTGTAGACTTGTACCAGCTAGTAGAACTGCGGTGTGTGATAGTTTTTTTTTAATTTGGAGGCCATTATTAGCTACATCCACCTATGATATGTAAACTGGACAACGAGATGCCTACCCTCCATGTCTGATAAGAACCTGCATATGTTATAATTTATTCTCCACCCATCTACCATATGGAGATCCCAGCTCCTTGGTGTTCAATCGCCAGTGCCATCTCAGACCTGCCATGTCACAACAGTGAGCAAAACCATGGCGCCCACCCCCATGCCATCAAACAGACACTAGGGTGCCCAATCCCTCCCCAGTGTCAGTACCTGTAAAATAAAAGCAGTCCCTCAATGACTTTTTCTTTTAATACCCTGTAATAAAGAAAACTGTCTCTCAATGGCTGTCGCGGCTCCCCCTGTTCACTGACCCCCCCACCCCATAATTATCCACACTCAGCACTAACTGCTCCACACCCCTTACACCGCTAATGAAGATCCACCACTGAAAATCCACTGTCAACAAGGAATCATGTCCAGCTGCTTCACCACTGACTAAGAACTGAGGTAACTTCAGCTAAAGGCTTTTCAGTGCATTTTAAACTGTTATTCATAACTTTGTAATTTTTTAATTATTTTTCCACCCAGTTTTCAACATGGCCTATTTTGGACCCATCCCATGGACAAGGTAGGTAAAATGTTTCAAATCGGCTCCAAAATCATTTTTGGAGGAGGGATTTGAAATAAATTCATCTACCAGGTTCATGAGGTGGGATCAGAAGACAAAAAAAACAGCAAACCTATGAAGGTACATTGGAATTTCTCAATGCTCACTTATAACTTAGGTAATTTTAAATATTTGTAAACAAATTTTCTACATATAGTAGCCATTTTTTCACATCACCTCATGAACATGAAAGCTGTCATTTTTCTAATCTTGCCAAAATGTGTTTTCGCACTTGTAGCATGAAATGATGCTTTGGCCTGTATTTTATAAATGGCACCTGCCATTTTCAAAAAGGAGGGGGTTCATAAAAAACTAGGTTAACAATTTGGGGGACAAAATGTAAAAAATAAGATTAAGAAGAAATGTGTCTAGGGCCTATTGCAATCCAAGGAGACAGTATTGCATATGAAAGCTAAAATAGTGTGGGGAATGACACAGAGTGCTGATCAGTAGATCAGAATGGTTACATGTCATTAGCCCACAAGAAAAATCACTGCAGGTCTTTAAAGCACAGTCATTCTGCCAGTATCAAAGAGCGATCGTATCAATTTCACCGTGCGTCAGGACAGCTCCGAGTAATACAGCCATACCATCAAGCTAGCACAATATGTGCTTTTAGAATCATCTCCCAGACCTGATGAGCTATTTTAGATACCAGTGATGGGATGGAAGGCTTACACACTTATGTAAATAGCCAGTAACACCTATCTAGCACATGATTCACTCAAACGGTCAATGTAATTAAATACTCAACTGTCCAGCTGGCAATGTTTTAATTAACTATGGCTGAGACCTTGCACTCGTCTCCTCATTCCACAGCAGAAATGCCTCTACAATTTGTGACCAGTAGCAGGGGAAAGCAGCTCCAAAGCAATGAAGGATTTCTATACAAGAAAGAGCGGCTTTACAGAGGAAAAACATACTGGAAATGCATACAATACAATGTATATCAATTTAAGGCAAGGTGTCACACCTCAGAAACAAAAATCTTGACATACATTAATGAACACAATCATATTCCTGACACTGCTACAATAGAAGTCAGGAAGGTTGTGAATGAAATAAAAGAGAGGGTTGTAAGTTCATAGGAGTCAACTCACCAGTTGGTGGCTGCCATAACTAATACACTCAGCCAAGCCACCAGTGTTAAACTTCTATCATGTTCTTGTCTTAAAAGGACAAGTCAAAGAGCCAGGCAGAAAGCTGATTGATTACTTTGAGGACACTTGGATAGGGAGGCCAGTTGGTCATCGTGGTCACTGTTGACCTCTATTCAGTCATGAGTTCTGGGACTGTAATTCAGCAGTCAGAGATGGACTTTTTTTTTTGTTTATACTTTCTTTATTGTGAATAAGTTTCCACCATATGCAGTTCACATGTGTACATCTGTGCCATCCTGGCAATATACTTTAAAGTGCATATAGTATGATATATTATTCATCTGGTACCATCATATGCCCCTTACAACTGGGGTCAAACAAATATATCAAAAAAGCCCATAATAATCTGGCTCTCTAACTAGGATTCTGACTGGGGGGGTCTATAGGTTAACATTCTCATTCTATTTTGACACAATAATTAGCTTTAAAAATTATCCCTGTATACTATTGTTCTATAAGCAGGTACCATCTGGACCAATGTTCTGTGAATTTCTCCATTCTGTTTTGCACTTGGTGAGTTAATTGTTCCATTTCATGTATGTCCTTTATAAGGTTTTTCCATTCAACAATCATTGGAGGCTCTGGTTTTCGCCATCTCCTGGTGATCACTTTATTGTAAACAGCCACACATATGTACCATAAATAGAGAGAGTTAGGCTCTCACACTCCCATCAAAGGCAACCCCAGTACTATGTTTTATATTGAGAGCATACCTGAGATGCTAAACAGGTGTGCCATCTCATATTTTACCTTTTGTTTAAAACCATCAATTCTAGGACATAAATAGAATATGTGGGAATGGTTAGTCTCCCTTTCCCCACACTCTCTCCAACATCTCGAGGTTGTTTCTAGATCCCACTTAGCCTGTATTTGTGGTCTGATGAAATATCTAGATTTTACTTTCCACAGATATTCCCACCACAGAGGAGAGGATGTCACCCTCCCTGTTCCTTCCATACTTTCTGCCATTCCTTGCTCGTAAGTTTAAAGCCTCCTTCCCTTTCCCATTTATCTTTAATATGGTCTATCGTGTCTGTTCTGTGGACATTTAAAAAGGAATAGATAAGTGTGATGGCTCCTTTAGGGGACTGTAATGTTAAGAGGTTGGCAAGTGTGGGACTCTGTGTATTTGGTACATTTGTTGCTAAAGAGTGTCTTAGCTTGCTCTGTATATATGTCTTAATCTGGTGAAAGTGGAACATATCTCTCTCCATCCAACCAAATAGTTCTGCGCTCTCTATGATTGACAGTATACTGTCCCCCCTCATCAGTTGTGCTGAATATTGCATTCCCTGTTTGGCTTGTCTTTTGTACCATCCATCCTCCTCCCCTGGGGAGAAATCCTCTGCTCCCACAAACCATATGTGTCTCCGTAAGTCTGCGCTCACCCTTGAATAATTTTTTAACTGGTCCCATGCCTGTATTGTAACGTGAGCTGCAATGTATGGGTTCTGTAATTGGGGTCTTCTCTGTGGGGAATAAAACAACAGTGATATAAATGGGTGTTCTGCACCTATTTCTCTCTCTATGTCTAGCCAATGAGCCTCTACCATCTGCTATCTCCATAAGAGTGCCCATTCGATTTGGGTTGCTATCCAATATTCACATAGATTGGGTACAGCCTGATGTCCCATTTGTTTCCCTGTAAGGAGGAGCATTCTTCTTATCCTCAGATTCCTATTAGCCCATACAAACATTAAGATTTTTCTCTGTATCTTAGTAAACCATCGGGGTGGGGGGTCAGTGGTGTGGGTATGCATTGAAAGAAATACAAAAACCTTGGTAAAAGGTAGATTTTTACTGCCTACAGTCTGGCATACATTGGTAGAGGGAGGATTATCCATCTTTTTAAGTCTTCTTCCATCTGTTTAATTAAAGGGACATAATTATCTCTCTATATATATTCATTGCAGGTATTGGGAGAACTCCAGGAAAGCAGTGGTTGTACTGTGTCCTGGGTGGAGGCCGTGCTGCTCCGGACACATAATGTCATACTTAGCCAAGTACTCAGGTAGTTGGATAGACACCACTTTTTCAAGGGCTTTGGAGAGTGGGGGGAGGATGGAGATTGGCCGATAGTTGCTGGGGGAGGATCGATCACTGCTCTTGTGTATTGGAGTGATTTCAGCAGTTTTCCATGCACTGGGGAACATTCCAAGGCATAGGGACTGGTTGAGTAGGTCCGTCAGGGGGACTAGGACAATGTCCAGGACCAGGTGGAGGATCCTGGAGTCGAGGGGGTCACTGCTGGGGTTATTACTATAAAGGGATTTTAGCAGGTGTGGCCTGGCTTCATGGGGGGATAGGGTGCACAGGTAGAAAGGGGGTCGATGCAGGTCAGGGGAAGTGAGGAGGGGATTGGATCAAAATACCTGCTGGGGATGACAGAGCTTAGATCAGAGAAAGTGGTGTTGAGGCAGTCAGCTATAGATAGTGGATCAGATGAGATAGCGTCATTAATGGTGAGTTGAGATGGTGGAGGGGAGCGGGTCTTCCCATTTATTTTTTTCATGCTATCCCAGAAGGTCCCAGCCAAGCCCCAGGTGGAGGTGAGGGTGGCCTGGTAGTGCCCCTCCTTGGCCCATCTGATGGCCTAGGTGCACTTATTGTGCTTTGTGTTGTAGGCTTGTCTGTCAGATGGATTGCCTGAATCTACAGCGATTCACCAGAGATTATCCCTATTCTTAAGTTTCTGGATGAGGTAAGGGGTGATCCGGGGGTGTTGCATTTCTTTGTACAGATCCTGATGTGGGGGGGCGAAGAGGTCACAGGCCTTGCAGAAGGCACTTGTGAAGAAGTCAAGAGCTAAGTCGATATCTGGGGCATGTCGGATAGGGGACAAGTTTAGCTGGGCTAGGTGCTGTTTCAACTTTTTTAGGCCACCAGGGCATAGCCACCGGCACAGTGTAGCCTGGGACACTGGTTTTGGAGAGGAGGATGACCAGTTACAGATGACTGGGGAGTGATCACTAAGTGAGTCAGAAAAGACAGTGATGTCCCGGATTTTAAAGTGGTGGCTTGATAAGATAATGTCTAGAAGGGTGTTGGTTCCACTAGATCGGTTGAACCTTGTGGGCTGTGAGACTAGTTAGGACATAACCAGGGCAACAAAGGAGTCCCTGGTTTGGGAGGTGGTGGAAGCAAGCCAGTTAACATTAAGATCACCAAGGATGTCTTGCTTGACTTTGTGTGGGAGGGATGTGAGGTATCCGATGAGGGACTGGACTGCTGAGTTCTGGTTCTTGGGTGTATGTAGGAGACAGCAAGAAAACAAGAGTCTCTGGTGGGGTCAGGGATAACATTTAGCGCGAGTGCTTGGGCACCATAGTCAAGTTTGGGAGCAGGGAGTGCATGACCTATTAGGGTGTCCCGCATGAAAATAGCGCACCCACCACTGTGTTTGCCTATGCGGTCTTCCCTGAATAAGCTGTATCCAGGGAGGGAGATAGTGGAGTCAGGGGTGGACTTAGAGCAAGAATATCAGGTTGATGCTGGGTGACCCAGCACTGGAAAGAAGCAGTTTTCTTTAGGAGGCTACATATGTTAAGGGATGCAAGGTGGAGACTGGTAGTGGTACAGGATTTGGGCGGGCTGGGAGATAAAGGCCCAGGATTGGGGTGTACATTCCCAGACAGTAAGAGTAGCAATGTGATTATTCTGATTAGGGGATGGTGGCGGCAGGGACCCATGGTCCAGCACCCGGGTGAGGACCTGGTGATAAGGGTGCAGGGGATAGGTAGAGCACCAAAGGTGGGTATGGCAGGGATCAGGTGGGTCCAGGGTGGGCCCGGGAGGGCAGGGGCAGTGAGGCTATAGGCAAGGGGTGGGTGCTGGGGAGTTAGGGGTGCATTCAAGGTGGGAGGGGGCTGGGTCATACTGAGGTAACTTGGGGGTGAGGTGCCTGATGTAGTGGACGGGAGCTCAGGTTAGGGGGAGGTTTGAAACAGGAGGGTAAGGGTGAGAAGACCTAGCAAGCGTGTGCAAATGCCCATAGTTCTATGCTTATAGTGAAAGATAAGGGTGATAGCTGAACTTCAGTGAGGGTGACTGCCACTGTAGAGTAGTGATAGTGTTACTGACTTTGGTACAAGAAAATCTGGGACATCACTGTCTTCTCCGACTCACTTAGTGATCTCTCCCCACTCATCTGTAACTGATCATCCTCCTCTCCAAAACCAGTGTCCCAGGCTGCACTGTGCTGGCGGCTATGCCCTGGTCGCCTAAAAAAGTTGAAACAGCACCTAGCCCAGATAGACTTGTCCCCTATCCGACATGCCCCAGATATTGACTCAGCTCTTGACTTCTTCACAAGTTGGAGTACACCAGCAAGAGGGTGTCTTAGAGCTTTGTGGAGGAGATGTCGGAGGTTACCCAGGGACTGGATAAGACTGGGTTTGGAGAGGAAAAGAGAGGAGAAATAGTGATTTAGGTTTGATCTCCTTAGGAAAGGAGGGTGTGGTTTCAGGGGATAGAAAACCAGCTGACTGTGGGATTCTGGTGGGAGGAGTTCCTGTGGGAGGAGTTCCTGGACAGAGACTATATAATAAACTGTCGGAGAACAGGAGGGTTGGGATTTCAGAAGGAGGAGTTCCTGGACAAAGACTATATAATAAACTGTCAGAGAACAGGGTAAGGTGGGCAAAAAATTGAGTGAGATCAGGCTCTGGCACAAAAGTCCCTCAGTGTGCAACTAGCTTGATTTAGGAAGCTGCTGACACAAAGATCTGAGAAATGGTGTCAAATTTAAAATTTACAGCTGGAGTGGGGGCACTTTATCAGTTGAGCAGGCATACCTGTTTTCGGCCCTTGAGATGGCAGGGAGCAGCTCCTGTGGCTATGGCCATGGGTGGAGGAATGCCCAGGGGACTTTGGCGTAGTCTGTTTTTGGCCCTTGAGAGGACAGGGAGCAGCTCCTGTGGCTACGGCCATGGGTGGAGGAATCTCATGAAGGAGAGTGAAAGGGCCTGGGATGGTTACAAACAAGCTACTGTAACTTGACCTCTGACTGGGTAAGTATCCGCAGCTCCAGAACAAATGTAAGCAACCTATTAAATTGGCCAACGTAGCCTACTAGAAACAGTAACTATTCAGTAACCCAGGAGAGCCTAATAAATTCTGGCAATCTAACAGTAATATGCTCACCCCTCTGTCTAAACTTCCATTAAAAAACTGCACATACTGATTTGACTTTTTTAGCCCCCAGTAATATAACTAATGCATTTAATGAATTTTGTTTTTGTGACTTGGAGAATTATAGGAGTTGTTTCACTGATCCTGTCTTCAGAAAGAGGAGCTACAATAGGGTGGGGGGGGGGATAGGTATTGCTTCTACATCAAGGGCCAGATATTCAGAGAGCGCAAGTGCAGTGCAAATATTTGTCCTGCACCTGCTCCTGCATTTCCCCAGTTGATGCGATATTAAGATGGATAGCAAGTGACACTAACCAACTAAATATAAGTCCATGTCAGCACAGCTCTAAGTGAATCTGTGCTGCCCCAACACGGACCTGGGCTGCATATAGCCCACTGGGAATAGTGCTGCCCAAATTGGGATAGTGCCAATACCCCTGTGGGCTATATTCAGCCCATACATGCAAATGAGTCAATGGGTGTGCAAGATGATAAGGGGCCTTTGGCATGCCCTTTATGGGCTCAGTTCCATGAGGTGCAGCAGCCACTAGTGCCACTAACAATTTTGCAATAACAGCCCTGGTGATCCAGTGGTTCTCTGCCATCTCACTGAACTTAAAACCTCCAGTTACAGTTCTATAATACTTGTTTTTTAACTTGATTTCAGCATAGGGAGGTTGCTGTAATATACTTCTGTTTTTTACATAACTTTCTAGATAATTGTGCATTGCATACTTTTGTAATTATGTATGAATGTTTATTGCAACAAGTGTGTTTTATGCTTTTTACAGGTCACCATTGTATGTGAACTATGTTTTGTGGTTATAACCCTAAATAAATGAAATGAAAAAATTAAATGAAATCTCCCTTCCAGTGTTTTAGTTTATAAAATAGGATAGGGACAGTCCTGGCTTCTGACTGACACAGCAAGGCTGGCATCCATACATTTACCTCATATAATGCCCAGGTATGAAAAAGTACCAGTTCCAGCCTGCCAGCATCCTAGAGTTATCAATGGACAGAGGTTTGTAAAAGTCAGCCATGTTTTTCTCCTCTCACTTAGCAGTCAGACTTGTCACTTCTTTTTCTTTTTTTTTTTTTTTTACTGCAGGAATCATTCATTTTCTGTTTGGCTCCCACTGTAAAGTGATGTCCAGTAACTGTAATATATTTAAAAAAGTTTTTAAAATGTCTTTCTAATCCCTCTTATTGCTCAACAGCATTAATCACCTCCCTGATGAAACACATGCTGCCCGGTCATCAGAGTCGGCAGCCAAGAATGGGGAACTAGTAAACCAGAAAGGCAGGAAGCCACAATGAGAGACACTATTAAAAGCAATAGAAATACCAAAAAAAAAGCATGCACAGTAACTCCTGATCATCAGAATAGCAGAGAGGACTAAGAATCAACAGTACCGGGATAAACTAAGGAAGAATGGCCAGAGCCCACATGAGGTCCACCCTTAAAAAAAGATTGCATGAACAGTCACTCCTGGTCCTCATAGCAGGCAACAAGGACTGGCATTGAACAACAAAAGACATCTGGAAGCCACAACTAGGGTTGAACTTAAAATAAGAACATTAACTATTTGCTGGTCCTCCAAGCAGGTAACAAAAGTCCAGGAATCACAAATTTAAAAAAAAGTCAAACAAAAGTTAATCACTCCCTGTCCTCAGAGCAGGCAGTGAGGACTCGGGGGACAAAAATGGCCAGAACTCACAATGAGGGACACGTGTTTAAAGAACATGAGGGATAATTAAAACAACAAAAAAAATTAGATAAAAAAAAAATAAAATAAAAAAAAACTGTTACTCACTCTTGGTCTTCAGAGCAGGCAGTGGGGACCAGAAAACAATCGGAGATAGCTGCCCCTAGTGACAGACAGAGCAGGAACTATTTTATCTTTAAAATCAACCCTTTTGCCATTTTTACTTGTTTGTTTTTTCATTCAAACTGCCAGTACCAATTTTATAAACAAAATAAAATACCCAAGGGTTCTCTTTATGCTGACTTAACTGCCTTTTCAGGGTCTGTAAGGCCCTTTGCCTGTGATGATGGTCCTAACTACACCCCTAGGTATCTCAGCACAAGGCCTACCCTCTCATGTTTTACTACTTTCATGTGTGGTCTATTTGTTCCCCCATCCCCCATTACCCATCTGGTATGCTTGTATGGTTCCCAGGTGGTCCAGTGTGCCCCCTCACCTAATTGCTTATCCAGTATTTTTGTATATTCCTTAGTGGTCCAGTGGATCCCCCCCACTCTACCAATTGCCCATCAAGTATTTACGTTGGGATGTGCATCTAATAAAAAGGGATATATTATTAGCATTCAAAAACTTTTCAAGATGTTGAAGTGAAGATATTGCTTATCATTGGCAAACTGTATTGAAAAATGTTTTATTGGATTCCAGTTTCTCTCCTGTACATTATGTATAGTACACCTGGTAGTCCACTGTCCCCCCAATAGCCACACACCCGACCCATCAATTGGCATACCACCTCCCCTTGGCCCCATTTACATTGGTGCCCAGACACTCCTACCAGCTAGATTAGGTGACTAGTACAGCCCTCCACTTACCTCCATGGCCAGCTGCCATATGAGCTGTTAGGGAGTGTGCATACTGTAGAAACAGATTTCTAATCTGACCTTTCAGGCAAGCATGTGCCTAATTTTGCAGGCTATGCCAAGCTTAGTATCAAGTGCCTTGTAGATTGTGAGGATATGCAGGGAGATATCAAATGAGGGGTCAAGAGTGATGCTAAGATATATGTACTGGTCAACTGTGGCAAGTTAGTCAAAGTGACTACTATGGCATCTGCACAAGACTTATGCTTGGCATTAGAACCACATTTCATAGCTTGAGTCTTTTTAGCATTAAGGATAAATTTATTTTTTGTGATCCATTTCGGACTACTCTGAAAGTCACAGCTAAGCTACAAGTTAATATGGTCTACAGTCCAGAAACTAAAATAGGGAGCAAGGTTAGTTGCATAAACTAGGGTGGAGAAGGAGATGGACACAAGAGGAAAACTGTTGATAAAGCCAGAGAAGAGCAGTGGGCCAAGAATAGAGCCCTGGGGAACAACAATTCATTAGAAGCCTTATTAGATAGTGTCTCGTTAATCTTAAAAAAATTGGAGCTTATTTGAAAGGTAGTTCACAAACCAGGAGACAGCATGAGAAAAAAGCCGAGCATAATCAGTTTTGTACATAATAACTGGTGATCAACCAGGCTGAAAGCCTTAGAAGATTGACCAATACAACTCCTGTCATCATTCTCTTATCCATAGCTTCTGGTATATCATTAGATAATTTGCTGAGTGAAGAGGATGTGCTATGTCCCCTGTGGAAGCCATGCTGTTAGGGTGATAGCAGGTTGTACTTTAAGTGATTGTCTGTCAATTGCACTGCAACCTCCTTTTCCAAAAGTTTACTTAGAACTGACAAGAGTGGAATAGGACAGTGGTTTTTGATAAATGTTGGGTCTCTTTTCTTGAAAACAGGACAGGGGAAACCAAGCAAGTTTCTATATATCAGGCACAACTCCAGAGATTAGTGATATGTTTTAAATGGGGACAAAAGGTGAAGCAAGGATAGCAGCAGTAAGGTTAAGGATCCTAGATCCAAACTCATCAAGCCCAGGGCTAGTGCTAGAGTAAAGAGAGTGTTTAGCAATTTTTGAATTTCCTTTTGGGTCACAACCTTCAAGAAAAACTGAGGGTGATTATGAGAAAGGGATGAGTTTGATTGGTTTGCTATACTAATGGATTGACAAGATGAAGAATGACATGAAGTTAATCGGTAAAATAATTTTTGAAAGCATTTGCAACAGTAATGGGAATATTACAGTTTACCCCAGTAAGGACCATTTCATTAATGTCTTGTATAGTGGAGCTACCTATAAGACCCTTTATATGGCACCAGAAAGTATGGGGTCCCCAGCAGAGGCCAAAAACTGTCCTTACAGAAGGCATGTTTTGCATTACTGGTGGCTTTTTTGCAAACATTTCTGTACCATAATTCCAGCTGAATACACCAGAGTTTATCCCTGGCCTTCAGCAAGGAAAGTAAATCACTGTGAAGCCACCCTGTAGTTGTACCCTCTGCCTTTTCTCTTAATCATTATTGTCTCCCCTTCCCATAGTATCTTCTGCTGGCAGCCACAGTCATTACTAAACCTATTTCTGATCTGTTAATCTTGTCTTTCACATATGCCCAGTTGACAGACCTATGGAAGAGGTCCAAGTGGTGTCCATTTATGAGGATCTACTAATTCATCTAACAACTACAAGCTGATTTTAATACTTTCTTTTTTGGCTAAAATACAAGAAAACTGGTGCACATTCAACTGAGTACATTAATAAATAGGGACTTCTAAATGCTTGTCAGCATGGCTACAGAAAAGGTCATTTGATGTGTATTGTTTTGGTCAAGGTTAAAAATGTGGTACACAGGGTTAATGAGAACGGCATTCTAATTGGTGCTCTGTTTACAGATCTAACCAAGGCATTTAATCTTGTGGACCATGAGATTGTTCTTAAAAACTGAAGAGACCAGCAGTTTGGCAACCAGTCAGATGGTTCAAGAAGTACCTATAACACATCTCAGTCTGATAAAACTGGAAATGTTCATTATCTGTCAAGAATATTACTTGTTGTATGCCCAAAGAGTCCATATTTGGCTTTGCATTTCCCATATTAATAAACGACTTAACTGATATATTCACAAACTCCAAATTACTACATTACACAGACAACAGTGCCCTGTATAGCCAGCATAAACTTGCCAATGATAATAATACATCTCTGAAACCCATGTTTTTCACCCTTTCAGTGCTGTGGACTAATATATCCATCCAGAACTGCAATACTTTCCAATTCTGTCAGCAGTCTAATGGTTAAAACTTCCAGAGTTGTCTGGTCCAACATAAGCAAGTCCTGAACAAAAGCAAAATGAAATTGATGCTTTTTTTTTACTCTAGGCCTACAATTTGCCCATCTGTAGATTCTGAACTAGAAAATGTTGACATCTTCAAGTATTTAGAAATCTACTTAGATCAATGCTTTTTATTGGTATGCTATTTTTTCTATTTCTGTTGTCCACCAGTTCCCCCACTCATTCAGGTCCTGCAGTGGCCTTGTGTACCCAACAGACTGACCCCTCACTGCCACTGGGAATGCCATTCAGACTTCCATATGTCCTCTACATCACCCTTGGACTGGCTTGTCCCTGCTAGGGTCCTCATCTTGCCTTAGGGAAGAAATGATTCTCTCCAGATTCTCCTCCCTCATCAGCTTTGTTCCCACTGGAGGCCTCCCCTAGCTAAGAAAGAAGAATTGCTGTTATGAATATGAGGACATGAGCTGGTGGGTCCCCCAGTGATGCTCTATAGGGGTCTGTTGGCAGGGTGGGATCAAGCAAGCCATCATCCAACATACCAGTATGGCATTTCCACCATGTTTTCCTACCTCCTCCTCAGTCTTCAGTATACTTTTCACTGGCCTGTGGGGTACCAGACAACATGTGGTCACCTGCACCTTCATGTCACCTCCACCACACCACCAGTAGGAGCTATTACAGCAGCAGTGCAGCCAGCACCCTCCTCTTCCACGAGGAGAAGATCCATTGGATGATTACAGCCCTCCCTACAAGCCTCTGCTCATGGTGTCCTGGGCTCAGTGCATGAACCCAGACTGCCACTTTGTCACAGTGATCCCCCTCACTTGATGCCACAGAACTGGACTTAGATCATATTACTGTCACAGCAAAAAGTAGATTAGGCTGCATATATAGGTTTCAAAGTTTCCTTACCAAATACCCGAGGATCTCAATAGTATGACAACATTTGTTACCCATTCTGGATTCTTGAGCAATTGTAACTGACTGCTCCAATCACTGAATTGGCAAAAAAGGATACTCAGTATAATAAGATAGCCAAGTTTGCAATTATAGGTGATTAAAAGATACATAACTGCTTGGTCTTCTCTTAATTCAATGGGTTACTTTTAAACCTGAAATCAATTAATACAATGACAAGCTTTGTGTATAAAGCCCCATCAAGAGTTTTACAGATTCAAAGTTATGATATAAAAGTCAGGCACATGCCTGAGAAATTTAGTGCTTGCATATTAGACACACTCTCTTGCTCTTTGGCAAATAAGAAGCCCCATCAGCCCCTACACGATGACAGATGTATCCATACTATTGATATGATTGAAGCCTGACAGTCAGTAAGCTAAAGCTAGTATGCTAAAGTTAGGTACAAAAACAGTTAATGATGTTTAACATCAAGACATGTACTACCATCAGGTTTGGCTGGCCAGAACAAATGGATGAGTTTTCTAGGGTTGCAACATTATTTGGTCATCAGATGGTGGTGTTATGTGATGCAGTCTTAATGTTCCTTGAGGACAAGCTATGCATTCCTGTAAGCCTCAGAACATGCATTCTAGACATGATGAATGAGAGTCACATTTACAACAAACCACACTAAAACACTGATTTCAAGGAAATGAGAAAGCCTCAGGGACACCCTAGAAGGGATAGGGAAAGTAGGTAGAGTTGAGGAAAAGTGGGCAAAAATAAAGACAGACATTGAGAAGGCATCACACTTCGGTTTCAGGAGGTTAAAATGGGAAGAGAATGAAAAGACCACTATGATTCTCTAAAGAAGCAGTGGAGAAAGTAAAGGCAAAGAAGTGAACATTTAGAAGGTACAAGATCACACAGAAGGAGGTGGATAAGGAGAAATATCAATAGGAACAAAGGGAGGCAGGGAAAAGCAGTTAAGAGCACAGAGGCACAAGCAGAGGAGAATACTGCCAAGTCAGTAAAATTGGGGGATAAAACATTATTCAGATATATCAGCGAAAATAAAATGAACAATTGAGGTACAACAAGACTAAAAGGTGAAGGACGGGTTTGTTTAGAAGAAAAACAGAAAACACAGATATATTGAACAAATACATTTGTTCAGTATTTACAGAGGAAGGAGTAGGTGACAGGCCACAGATAGGGGAAAATGACATTAATGGAAGGGAGGTGGACACTAGTCCTTTTACAGAGGAGACAGTCATCAACTAACTGGCACAAATAAAAGTGGACAAGACAGTGGGACCAGATGGGGTACACCCTAGGATAATGTGGGAGCTTAAGGATGTGCTGGCAGCTCATCTGACAGCCCTAGTCAACCTAACACTACATAGTGGGGGACTGGAGGAGGACAGATGTAGTCCCACTTCACAAAAGTGGGAATATGGAGGTGGCAGAAAACTACAGACCTGTCAGCCAGACTTCAGTGGTGGGTACAGTAATGGAATCACTACTGAAGAAGAGGGTTGGGGAGTACCTTGTGGCCAGTGGATTACAGGATCTGAGGCAACATGGTTTCGCGGGGGGAGATCTTGATGGACAAACCTGATCAAATTCTTTGACTGGGTGACCAGGGAAGGCAATCAGGCAGAGCAATGGATGTGACCTACCTGGGTTTCAGTACGGTGTTCAGCACCATACCACACAGAAGACTGGTGAGTAAGCTGGGCAGCCTAGGAGTGGGCCCAAAAGTAGTAAAATGGGTAAGAAGTTGGCTAAGAAACTGGAATCAGAGGGTGTTGGTAAATGGTGTTCACTCTGAAGAAGACACAATGACCAGCAGGTTGCCACAGGTGTCAGTACTGGGTCCAGTCCTCTCCAATGTCTTTATTAGTGACATTGCATGAAGGCTGGAAGTGAAAGTATTCCTGTGTGTAGATGATACAAAAATCTGAAACAGAGTGGACACAGTAGAGGGGGTGGAAAAAATGAAGGATGATTTGAAAAATCTGAAAGACTAGTCAGGGGGTTGGCAATTGGGTTTCAATGCCAAAGCGTGCAAAATTATGCACATGGGCCACAGAAACTGGAGAGCAATGTATCAATTGGCTGGGGAGGTATTGGCAACCTCAAACAGGAAAGGGACCTGGGGGCTGTCATAACTGATGACCTGAAGGTAGCAAAGCAGTGTGATTAGGAAGTTGGGAAAGCAAGCAGAATGTTTGGGTGCATAGGGAGTGGTACCAAAAGCAGAAAGAGTTAGGCGGTGTTACCCCCTGTATTGACTGATGGTGAGGCCCCACCTAGAGTACTGCTGTCCAGTACTGAAGGCCACATCTCCAGAAGGACATAGGTCAGGTGGAGGCAGTACAGAGGGTGGTAACCAACATGACACATGGTCTACATCAAAAGCCCTATGAGCAAAGACTCAAGGAGTGAAATATGTACTCTCTAGAGCAAAGAAGGGAAAGGAGGGACATGATAGAAACATTAAAATACCTCAAAGGTATGAATAAGGTACATGAGGGTAGCATTTTACATAGAAAAAGATGCTCAAGGACAAGGGGTCATGACATGAATCTGGAGGGGGAGACTCAGAGGTGATGTAAGGAAATATTTCCTCATGAAATGGTGGAGGACACCTGGAACAGCCTCTCAATGGAGGTGGTGGGTGCTGAAATGGTAACAGGATTCAAGCATGCATGGGATAGACACAACGGTACCTTAGTAATAGGGCAAGGGGGGAGGAGGAAGTCCACAGATCGAGTAGGGTCTGTTGTGGCACATTAGCTATGGAAAGTAGGGCAGACTAGGTGGGCCAATAGGTCCTCATCTGCTGACAACTTCAGTGTTTCTGTTTCTGTACAGAAATATAATGAAAGCACAAGAACAGTGATATACAGGCTGGGAATGTAGAGATATATAAAAGAGTTGGCTAGATACTACTGTGTACAGTATGTGCCAGGTACATAAATGAAAATTACACAGAGCCACTAAAAATATACACCCTGTTCCTTACCATCCCTGACAAAAGGCAGTTGCTAACATATTTGAATTTAAGGTAATGGACTATCTACTACTTGTTGATTAGTTCTTTAGGTTCCCATTGGTGATTGTCCTGAGAGACAAAACTGTGAAGTCAATAATACAGCATATGAAGGCATTTTTGTCAGCCACAGAATTCCTCAAGAAATGTTTAGTGAAAATCTTCTATTTACAAATAGGAGTTTTTGAAATTTGTCATGGAGTGGAGTATCCAAGTGACCACCTCCACGTTCTGTGTACTGTATTTTCAGTAACATGGCTTGTCAGTATAAAAAGCTTGTTAAAGGAACTTAATAAGAGTGGCCATGACCCACATCTGGCACTCCTGGTATTCAACAATACCTCATTTATAGGAATGCATTATTCTCTTGCACAACTGCTGATAAAGAGAATACTTCCTTCTATGCCACCAACATCCAAAGAGCTGCTTGAGAGATGAGATCCTGACAGTTCAAATGTGCAGTTCCAGAATCTCCAGTGCTACCACAAATTGTATTTTGATTGATCTGTGAGACATCTTCCAAGTGTTAACCATGCAGATGTTTTTGGAATCAATGTGTAAGAACACCTGGGAAACTGGAGTTGTTACCAATTCATGTTATCTTTACATCTTTGTTACAGCAGAGTGAAAACAATAGGAGGCAGAAAAAATAATTCAGGTACCCTGTAGGCATGGTGGTACAACACTTCATGCACTTTGTTCCCCAACACTGCCTATCAGTGGTCCAAATCTACACAAAGAGGAACATGTTTAAATCTCACCGTGACAAAGGGGTTTCCAGAGTGGTTACATTAAACTAAAAGTAGAAAAACAAGGTGCAGATGTTATCTAACTCCAGCTGAGAAAGAAGTACATCGTCATTGGCAGGGCTATGCAGTGTGGAGCTTTACACAGAGTGTCCAACACTTAAGCTAAAATATTAGTACAGTATATGGGTTGTTACTATGTACTGTTATCCATTGTTAAAAGCATCAAAGGGAAAGGCAGGATCACATATACAGTACAGTATAAGGAGAAGGGAGAATATATAATCTTTATAAAATTCTACATTTTGAATCGTATCTCTCAGACTACCAAAAAGTATATTAAGAAAAAAAAAGCAAACAACAATATACGTTTAGTGAAGAAGAAAGGGTCCCATCTACAGTTACCATGGGTATACATTTTGAAGGAGCTCCACTCCTTTTCATATTTTTTTGCATAGCATTGCACTGAAATATCTTCTTGCCCACTAAAACAAAGAGGAAGTCTTGTCTCCTTGCATTAACGAATACTGTATTTTACTCAACACTGCCTATCAGTGGTCCAAATCTACACAAAGAAGAAAATGTCTAAATCTCACCATGACAAAGGGGTTTCCAGAGGGATGTTATCTAACCCCATACGAACATACGAAATTTGCCAGCAGATAAAGGCCCAGAGGTCTATCAAGTCTGCTCGAATGTGCAGCTAGCACCCCTTATTCTGCAGCTGCCCTTCCCTTTCACCCTTCCACTTCATTAACCCTCCCCCTCATCCTGTCCCATCCCCCTTTTGAAGCAGTCCACTGTTCTACTGCATACCACTTATGCAGGTAACACATTCCACCCAGCCACCACCCTCTCAGTAAAAAAGTGTCTCCTCATCTCCCTCCTGAACCTGCCTCCCTCCAGTCTCATATCATGGCCCCTGGTGGCCCTCCCCTCCCTTACTTTGAACAGCCCTTCTGTACCCGTCTTGTTTATTCCTTTGATGTATTTAAAGGTTTCAATCATGTCACCCCGTCCCTCCTCTCCTCCAGTAAGTACATGTTCAACTTCTTCAACCTCCTCTCGTTGATAAGTCCCCAGCCCCTTGATCATCTTTGTCACCCTGCCCTGCACCCCTCCAGTAACTCTAATGTCCCTTCAGATATGGTGCCAGTACTGCACGCAGTGCTCCAGGTGGTCTAATCAATGACCTATACAGTGGCAGAATCACCTCCTCCCTCCTCGAGGATATACCCCTGCAATACAACCCAGCATTTTGTTGGCCTTGCAGCTGCCTTCCCACATTGTGCCGAGTTGTTCATTGACCCTGTAATGAGCACACCCAGATCCTTCTCCTCCTCTGTCTGGGCTAGCTGCACTCCCTAGCTGGTAACTCCTCCTGTTCTTCATCCCAAAATGCAGCACCTTGCACTTTTGGCATTAAACTCCAGTTGCCAGGTGTCTGACCAGGTTTCAAGCTTTGCCAGATCATCCTGCAACCCCTGCCATCCCGTGAGGTCATCCACCACCGCCTACCTTGGTATCATCACAAACAGACTGATCTTGCTCTTGATGTCCCATGATATGTCTGCAATGAATATCCCAAACAACACTAGTCCCAACACCGAGCCCTGTGGAACACTGCTCGTCACTGCCTTTGGGTGTAAGAGCTCCCCACCCACCACCACCCTCTGTTGCCTTCCCTGAAGCCAGTTTCCTACCCATCTCACCAGCTTTGCACCCGCCCCTGTGCCTATTAACCTCCTTCCCAGCCTTCCATGTGGCACAGAGTCGAATGCCTTACTGAAGTCCAGATACAGGACATCCACTGCATGGCCCCTGTCCAGTTGCCTAGTTACCCAGTCATAGAACTCCACCAGGTTGGTTTGGCAGGATCTGCCATGTATGAAGTCATGCTGTCTGCTGTCCTGTAGTCCTTTGGCCTCTAGGAGGGCCACCAGCCTCTCCTTCAGGATAGTCTCCATTAACTTACCCTCAATGGATGAGAGGCTCACTGGTCTGTAGTTTCCTGTCAACTTGGGGCCACTCTTGTGAGGGGCACCACATGAACCATCCTCCAGTCCTGAGGTACACACTCAATGTAGTGAGGCATTAAATAGGTCTGCTAAAGGTCCTGCAAGGACCTCTGCCAGCTCCTTCAGTACCCTGGGGTGGATGCTATCTGGGCCTGGTGCCTTGTCCATCCTCAGTGCCTTCAAACCCTCTCAACTCTGCCTCCATGATTTCCCATCTGTCACCCCTTCCCCAGTTTCTGCCATTCTCCCACCTTGGGTGTCACCCTCTTCTCTTTAGTAAATACTGAGCAAAGTACTCATTTAGTGCTTCTGCCTTATCGCACCCCTGCTTCCACCCAACCCTCCTTCCTAGTCCTTGCTATGTGGTCCCACAGCCCTTTTCTCCTGATGTACTTATAGAAGTCCTTCTCCCCTTCTTAATGCCTTGTGCCAGCCTGAGTTCCATAGATGCTTTGGCCCCTTATTGCCCTTCTCACCTCCTTCTGATTCTGTCAAGGCACTCCTCCTGTCTTCCCCTCCCTGTTTTCTTGTACTCCTAAAGGCAGCTCTTTCTTCCTTACCTTTTCCATGACCTCCTTGCTCAACCAGCTTGGTTTCTTAGCCCTAGCCTTCTTGCTGTGGGCTTTGCAGCAGGTTTTGCTGCTCCATTATCCCCAGCTTTATGAACTCCCACCTCTGGTTAGTGTCCATCTAGATTGAATTCTGGCCAGGTACCCTTTACCACTTCCCCATCCTCCCAAAGTCGGCCTCCTGAAGTCCAGCACCTTGTGCCAGATTCCACTCCTTCCTTGCCCATATCCAATGTGAGCCATACTGAGTGGTGGTCACTCCCCGACAGCGGTTCCTCCACTTTAAGTTCTCTCACAAAGTCCCCATTTGCCAGCACAAGGTCAAGGGTATTTCCTAACCTGGTTGGTTCACTGACCATTTGCAGCAGGAAGCTGTCCTGGAAGGCATCCAGCAGTACCTGCTCCCTTCTGTTCCTGGTTGTTGGGGTACTCCAGTCCACTCCTGGCATGTTGAAGTCCCCCACAATCACCACACTACCCTTCTCACAGGTCCTGCTGATCTGTCCCACTAGTTCCCTGTCTAACTCCTCCATCTGAGATGGTGGCCTGTACACCACTCCCATTCTAAGAATCCTATTCTTGGAATCCTGGATTTGCATCCAAAGTGACCTGCACTACCCTCCCCCCCTTCCTCCCTTACACACTTCAGTCCTTCCTTCACATATAGTGCCACCCTCCTTTCCCAATCACCCTGTCCCTATGAAATAACCTGTACCCTGGTACAGACAGGTCCCAGTCATTGTATTGGGTGGCCCATGTTTCTGTGATGGCTGCAATGTCCACCTCTCCCTCTGCCATGAGAACCTGTAACTCTGCAGTTTTCCCTCCCAAGGCTCCTAGCATTAAGGGTAACCACCTTCCACCCTTTCCCCCTTCCCAACCTGCCCCCCTTTCCTAGCATCACCAATAGTACTTGCCATTTGTCCTTTGTCACTGTTATGCGGGGTAAGCTCATATGGTTTCCCAACCTGTGGTCTCTGCATATCTCTTCCCCAATTGCCACCCCCCACTCCTAGTTTAAATTCCCAACTTCCTCCCAGCTGAGAAAGGAGAAGTCCATCATCATTGGCAGGGCTCTGCAGTGTAGAGCTGTTCACAGAATGTCCAACACATGAGTTAAAATATTAGTACAGTATGTGGGTTATTACTATGTACTGTTGTCCAGTGTTAAAAGTATCAAAGGGAAAGGCAGGATAACATATACAGTACAGAACAGTACAATACAGTACAGTACAGTACAATATAAGGAGAAAGGATAATATACAATCTTTATAAAATTCTACATTTGAAATCATATCTCTCAGACTACCAAAAAGTATATTAGAACAAAACAGCAAACAACAGTACATGTTTAGTGAAGAAGAAAGGGTCCCTTCTACAGTTACCATGGGTATACATTTTCAAGGAACTCCTCTCCTTTTCATATTTTTTAGCATAGCATTGCATTGGAATGTCTTCTAGCCCAGTAAAACAAAGAAGAAGTCTTGTCTCCTTGCATTAATGATTACTGTATTTTACTCAAGAAGTGATTAGGTCTCCTAGGGCAACTAAAAGAGAAGCAAGTTCTTGCAATTTGCAGGTAAAGTATTTCATTTATAACTGCTGTATTATTAGTGGTTATTCTGTTTGCAGTTTAAGTGACTTCTGGGTATTGTCAGTAGACACTCCGAAATGCCATTAATACCATGAACTATTTAGATTGTTAACAGCAGATATGTTTACCTTTCTCAACCATTGCTTAAAACAGTTTCCATAATTTTCTAGGATATGATAGAACGTTGGTCTTTTTTTAAACAAATGCACTAATGTACTCATTGTTGGCTTCCATACAAGTCTTCAATGTTTATTCTTTTAACAAGTATAATTTTATCTTTAGAGTTCAAACTCTACCTAATCATTCACTCCAGACAGTTCATTCAAGCCATTTTGTGTTTGACCTATGAATGTAAATAAAAACTACAGACATAATTCAGAGACAGGAGAATAAGAAAAATTATTACCAAAGAGCAAAATAATGCAAATCTAAATCTTTGACTTCTGCAGTTAATACATTTTTTTTCAAAACTACTGTACTACAACCACATGCTCAAGATACTCCAAATGAGCATAAAAACACAGTGTGACTAATAGGGATGAATGTATAATAATGTGCCAGCTGGACTGTGGTATTACAATTGTTACAATAACAAGTTAAGTCAGAAGCATCTGTTAGTTTGAAAATGCATCCAGCTCCTTGGCCAAGCTTCATTATCAATTCATTTGTTCTGCCTTCATTTATTTCATTACTTTCTCACTTGAAGTTCTGTTTACTGTGTACCACTGTCTTTTTGTTTTCCTCACAAACTGTGTCCATGTTATACCAGCCTCTTAACTTTCTTGATAGTTCACTGCTAGTCTGTCCTGCTCTCAGATTCCACCCATTACTCAGAACATGGCATTCTCCTTCAAATTCTAAGTCTTGCCCATAATTTCTTGTTGTACATTATTTTCTGCCATTATACCATATGTAAAATAACGTCCTTTTGTATTAGGCAAATGCAAAGGAACTCTATAAATAATTATATCAATCCACAACTCCCAGGAGAGGGGAATCATTCTTACAGACTGATGGATTATAAGGAGAACACTGCATTGTGGGTACTGGGAAGAAGAAAATGACAGCAAGATGTCCCTGCTCCAGATAGTTGTCTGCCCTGATAAGACAAGCAAGCTAGCAAAAGGTAGGTAAAGTGATTATGATAAAATGGCAGCTAAAAGAAACCTGCTTCCTAATTGGTCAATTGGGGTGTTTAAATCTTCTGGCAACTACACGTATACTGTACAAATAGGAAATACTAACTTTATATTAGCACAATAACCCAAGCCAGAGTGTGCAGTTATTGTAGAAAAATAAATAAAAAAAAAAAAAATAAAATATGCATGCCACTGGGTTATCAAAGCACAAAGTATTAACACTGACCCTGCTCCCTCACATATTATTGTATATGAATAGATCTAGTGCAGAGTGCAGACAGCTAATACCTGATAAAAATAAGGCAAGAGAATAATCAACAGCACAAGAAAACTTTGACAATAATAAAACTTTAAATGACAAAAGAGAGTAACCACAAGGAATGCATACAACAACAGAGAACACTGAGGTGTAAGAAGGAGGGATTAACCCATGATAGAGCATGGGTTTACTGATTATTAATCCATGCCTAGGGGGATGAGGTATGAGGCCACAGGCTGAGTGACTTCAACCACTAAGGTGCGGATTAATGCTCAGTAAACCCATATTCTGGAGTGGGTTAATCCTCCTTAAAAATGGGCAGCTTTATTTAAGAGGTTTACCTAAATATTTTAAAAAACGTTGTTTACATGCATTTGTAATAAAACAGTTCTTCAGCCTAAAGACTTTGTCCATCTGAGTATGTTGTAATTGTAATTCTCCACTAGGTGGAATTGCTCTTATGAGAATGCCATACTTGGAGATTTTTTGCATGTTTCTCTGGTGGAGTAATCTGAAAAGGTCACTTTACATTGCTGTCACTCAGGATTTTGTAGTGTGGCAAGGCAACTATGGGTTTACAGTGAAATAATCCATTGTAAGGTGACCTGATTTGAAAAATCAGAATACAGGATTTTCAGCACCCATTTTATAAGATAAAATAAGTGTGCGGATGGGTGCTACAACTGAAAAGAACAAGAAGGCCATCAGCTAAATCTAACTAGAGAAGTTCCTGAAAAAAGCGTATCAACAGAAACCTATCTTTAAACAGGAAATGATCGAATTAGATGCTTATGTAGAGTAATGCAATCAGTGTGGGTTGGATCAAGGAGGTGCCAGAGGAATGGATAAGGGTAATTATCCTTCACACTTAAGAGGGTAGGGATGAGTAAATGGGACAGTGTTAGAGGAACATATGTAGTGACAGTGTTGGGAACAGTGATTATAAGTTAAATATTTAACATGGCCAAGGCACATAGAGTAAGCATGTCATGTGAACAAGAGCCCAAAGTGAGCATTTTAGCAAGGAAAAGGGAAGGAAAACATCTGCATTGGGAAAAAGATGCATACATACAGTATTGATTATAACTGTCTCTTTCACTGGCCATGGCACTGTTCAGTCTGAAAAATTCACAGGCTGTTTACTGCCATATAAAGAATATAAATCATGATTTTGGAAGGAATAAGTACACCATATCCAAGGTCATGAGCCTTATAAAATTGTTAATAATTTAAAGCAGCCATGCTCCTTAAATAAGCTAATTTCCAGCTGCACAACCATAGTATCCAGGAAGTATATTTTCTATCTGTTGTTTGACCCTACTTATGATAGCTTCCATGATCTCCATGCTACTGGCCACTGACATCTGTGCAGCAATTCTGGCCATTGCCCAGCAAAATCTAAGGCCCCCCCACCTACCCCATGCGAAAACTCAGACACTCCAATTCTTATAGAAGGACATGAATGCACTCTCATGAGTGAAATCCTCCTGACTGTGCTGTCTAACTATGAATGCTGACAGCTCAGCCCATTTGTGCACTCCCTCACCCTTCAGTCTCCCACCTCGTGGCCTCCAAAATGCCCTTTCCTCAAACTTATTCTCCTTTATGGAGACATAGAAAGTAACCCTGGCCCCATAAACACACACATCGATCAAATGGACACCACCTGGACAAAACATCATGGGCTAAAAATTGCCCACATAAATATCTGCAGCCTCCCATCAAAGCTCCATGAGCTTGAGGCATGGGTAGCCCTATACAAACCACGTGTTAGGTCTCTATGAGACCTGATCAAAACCCAACCACCCAGACTCCTTATTTCTGCTCCACGGTTACTCACTTCCGTGACTGTACAGGCCTGGCAGAAAGAGGGGCAGGGGCTAGAGTTGTGCAAAATTGGAAATTTTGCCCTAGCAAAAATATTTAAGTGTAATTACCACATTACTTAAAATTTTTCTAAATGGCAAAATGTAATTTGCCTTTGATTATGATTTTGCAACACATCAAATTTCGCCAATTTCACCAATGTTTTTCAATTTTGCCTGCAAATTTGCAAGGCATTGTGGGTAAATAGCTGAAATATCAGGTGCAAGCTGTTTCCTGTACAGTATATTGCCTGTTGAGTTGGAGAGCAGTTCAGTGTGGTGCATCATAGCCAAAAAAAAAACTTCAAAAACCTCTTTGTTATTTTTGAGAGCGAATTGCTCCCAAAATCTATATTTTGTTCCTAGTGCTGCTAGTGAACATTTTTTTTTTGTTTTGGTATCTTTGGATAATACTTAGTTAAACTTGGGTAGTGTTTTCAGTTTTCTCTGTGTCTGTGAGGGAGTTGAGTGGGGAAGGGTCGTGTGTGTGTGTGTTTGTGTAAAAGCAGAGCAAGCTAGTTCCTAATATTTGACAGATTTCTCAAAACGTTTTGAGTGAGTTTCTGTTATTTCTTTTAAGTTTTAATATTTTTGCTGGTGTGCTACTTATTTGTAATATTTTTCTTACATATTGACCCTTTTTTGGGTAACTTTATGTGAACAGTTACTCATTCTGAGTAGTTATGTTCCTGTTTCCTTTTGTTTAATCACTTTCCTGCTTTATTTTTGTACTGGAAACCATTTTAAATGGTGACGAAAACAACAGATTTTGGTGCTGGTGGTGGATGTGAACCATCTAACAGCATGGCTGACACCAGTTTTTTGTCTCAATTTACTGTTACATTTTTGTGGAAACAATTATGGACTTCTGGGGCATGTTCAGCAGTGGCAGCACCAAGATTAGGCCTGAAAACTGTTGTAAACTGTGCAGAAAACAATAGATTTCAGTCCTGGTGGTGGACTTGAACCATATAACACATGACTGATACCAGATTTCTATCTCAAGTTAATGTAACATTTTATATTAAACATTTCCTTAATTCTAGGACCTGTTTGGTAATGGCAGCAATAAGATGGGGCCTGAAATCTTTGGTAAACAGTGGGCCAGACAGCATGTTTTGGTCCGGGTGGATGGCAGACACTACATAACATCATGACTCAGACCTGATTTCTGTCTCAATTTAATGTAACATTTTTAAGGAAACATTTCTGAACTTGTACAGCCTGTTCTGCACTCACAGCAACAAGATTTAGCCTAAAATCCTTTGTAAACAGTGGACCAAACAACATTTTGAGGTCCGCTCGGTGGAGGGAACACCATCTAACAACATGACTAAGACCTGATTTCTGTCTCAATTTAATGTAACATTATAGGAAACATTTCTGGACTTCATCGGCATGTTCGGCAGTAGCAGCACCAAGCTTAGGCCCAAAAAACGTAAACGGTGCGAAAACAGCAGACTTCAGTGCTGGTGGTAGGTGTGCACCACATAACATCATGACTGACACAAGATTTCTGTCTCAATTTACTTGAACATTTTTTGGAAAACATTTCTGGATCTTTGGGGCATGTTCGGCAGAGGCAGCACCAGATGTGGTACATCTTCGGAATGTTGCACTCAATAATAATTGATGCAACATCACATACAGTAACATTGTGAAATAATTTTTTTTAACAGGCACAATTCTTGACATTTGTGGATAGGAGGAGGAAACATGTTAAAGAGCAGGTGACACCTTCAACATAACTTTCACAAAACATAGCATTGACCAACAATTCAGTTGCATTTCACATATATGGAGTTTGCAAAGGAAAGGCCAGCACCTGACGAAGGCTGTAGGCTGTCAGGGCCCTGTGGACAGAATCTGTATTTTTTTAATTCAAATACCTTGTGTGAATTGTTTCAACTCAAAGTAGGAATTACTCACCACAGCACATATCCATAAAGTGCTCTTTCTTTATTCCAGTGTGGTAAGTAAATAATGTAAAAAATGCTCCCATATAACTAAGATAAAAACACCCACTCCCTCAAGGCACTGTACTTCATGATACTTCAAAGGTTATGTCACACCTGATGCATTTCACACATGCGTGAATTCTCACACACAAAGCACGCATGTGAAAAGTACGCGTGTCAGGTGTGACATAACTGGTAACATATAAGGAATGATGGTGCCTTGGGTAAGATGGCATTTTTATCTTAGTTATATGGAAACACTTTTTACATTGTTTACTTGCCACACTTGAATAACAAACAAACACTTTATGGACATGTGTTGTGGTGAGTACTTCTAACTTTGAGTTGAAGTAACTCACACGAGGTATTTGAATTCAAAAACATACCCACTCTGTGCACAAGGGCCAGACTGCAGATAGCCTTCGGTAGGAGCCGGTCTTTCATTTGCAGACTCCATATATATGGAAAGCAACTGCATTAAACATCATTATGTTGTTAAAAGTAATCTTGTGGGTGTAACCAGCTCTAAGAAGTAACACACACCACAAATAATAAGGGAATAAGGTGTTTATTAGGGGAGGGATGCATGGACATGGTACAGAATAAGTATAACAAATGACAGGCAGGATCAGGAGGGCAAGGGTAATGCAACAATAAGCGGGGAGAAGTAATAGAGAGAGAACAAGAAAAGGGACTAAATTATATAGGGAGCATAAGACAGTAACAAACACAACAGCAATGGTCAAACTAATTATTTTATGTATAAAATAAAGAAACAAGAGGACTTAAGGATGTAGATTAAATAGAACTGAACAGATTTTTTGTTGTTTTGTTTGTTTTTTTTAGGAGGGGATATACAAACAATAGAATACAGGATAGAAAAATTAAAACAAAAAAGACAAATTAATTTGTGCTGCCACATTAACTGCCAGTGGGGCCACCAGGTAGTTCAGACAGGATGCCCATGATTTTGTCGACATCACCCTGGAGTTTAGGAATCTCCCCCCCCAGGTGACATTAAATTCTTGTCTGAAATCATTGAACTCCTGTTGAAGCTGGTGGACATCTGACAGGACAGCTGATAAGTCCACATGAGTCACTGCTGTAGGGTGGGGGCTGCCTGTGTTGCTGCTGACTCTGGACAGGGGGATCCCTGGTAGGGTCTTGATGCTACTGCAAACTGCTCCTGTTATCTGGTCCAGTGAGCCCGGTGAGGATGCTTAACAGGTCCAGCCACACCTCCCTCCTGCTTTCCCCCTTCAGTGCTCACATCCACACTGCTCCTATAGCTCCAGTTGATGCTGTTGCCACCTTCTGCAGTCTGAGGTCCCTTTGAAGTGGGTGGTTGTGCAGCATGTGGCTCTGCTGGCCACTTGTCCTGATGTGGGAACCAGACTTACCACGATGCACTTCCTGCCCACATAGATTGCAGGTGACCACTGGGTTACCTGCCAAATATCATACACTTGCATAAAAAAAAACTCCCAGGCAGGAGAACTTCAGGGATGATGGGGCCATGGGGAAGTGGCAGATGATGTCCCAGGCACTGACTCCACCCTGCTGTTTGGGAGGGGGTACAGTCTCCTACTGTTGGGGTGGAGGAACAGTATCCTGGTGCTGGGGAGGGGGCACAGTCTCATGTTGCTGCTGTGGTGGAGGGGCCACAGTCACCTCCTGCTGCTGGGAAGGAGGCACAGTTGTTTGCTGTTGGGTGCTGGTCATAAGGCAAACAGCCTCCTGCCGCTGTGGCATTTCATTTTTAATGGACATCTGAAACGCGCGCCTGTCAAGGTGGTGTACAGGTGCCTCACTGCCTCTATCCTTTTCCATTATGCCCTCCACCAATTCAACTCCCCCCCCCCAAAAAACAAGGAGATAGAGACTCAGAGAGAGAGAAAAAGCTGAAGGGGGGAATCTCTCACACACACACACACACACACACACACTCCACAGGTACTAAAATATGAAATAGAACAAAGACAAAACAAGAAAGAATTAGAAAAAATAGCACAAATTAACTAGTTTATGTATCAAAGTGCACTCTGCAGTCACAGGGCTCTGTCTCTGAATCTAGATTCTGCCTGCTTCCTTGAGACATGTAGCACAGGAAATAAACAGCTCACTTCTTGCCTATTTAGACTCAACCATGTGACCACCAGCAGAGAGAAAAGCCAATTTTACCTAATTTCACCTTATAGAAGTGCAAGGTGAAATTGGGTGGTGAAATTTTTCCAAAAGGCCATACTTATGCGAAATGTTTTGCTGGTCAAAACTGGCAATTTTGCCAGCATTTTGCTGCCAAAATTAAATTTTGCTGCATCTCTAGCAGGGGCATTGCACTGTATGTGCAAGAGCTCATCACTGCCACCACCACCATAAGCTACTCAACCCCCACCTCCCCGAGTGAGTAGCTCCTCACAGAGATAACCCTAGGTATGTCCAAAAAACTCTATATTGGATGCTGTTACAATACCCTTACAGGAGACATCCCAGGACTATCCAACTTCTTGGATGAGGTATGGCACACAGCACCCCCAAGAGATACAATAGTGATCGAAGATTTCAACCTAAAATGGTTGGATACTCCTGCGACAGACTATGCAAATCTGTTAAAAGAACATAACCCTGAACAAATTATTTCCTCCCCTACCAGATACAATGCTCACTCTCAAAACCACTCCCTTATTGATTGGGTTGCCACAAACTGGACAGACTTGATCCTCCAGGCAGGCATTATGTCTGACTCAATCAGCGACCATACCTCAACCTACATTATACTGTCCACCAAATCAAGCCGCCCTCCCTACAAACTCCTGTCTTTCTTGAGGTTTGACCACCAAGATCCTGAACTGGTCCTCAGAGACGTTAGTGCAATAAACTGATCCGCCCTCTACCATTACAGCAATGTCTCTGATGTGGACACGTTCATTACCTCCACTCTGTTTTGCATACAGGATACTTACTTCCGTCTCACCACCAGAAGACTGAAAGAAGGCTGCAACCATTGGCTATCCAGAGAACTACTGGCACTAATGAAAGACCAAGATAGTAAGTGGAAGGCTTACAAGGCATCCCCGGCCCCCCAACTCTGGAATGACTATAGGCAAATGTGCAACACCTGCAAACAGATCGTTAAGTCACTCAAGTGCAAATATTACCTAAATCAACAAGTTCATAACCTTGGAAATCCATGCAAATTCTGGGCCTTCATTGGATCACTCCTAAACCCCAAGAACAACTGGCAGCTAACACAACTTACATCCCCCTCTGGTCCCATCTCCGACCTCACAGATATCGCAAATGTTTTTATTACAAAATTCACAGACTTATCACTTTATCTCAACATACTCCCACTCCATACCTCCCCTACCCTGAACCTGCAGCCAAGCAACTCTCCCTTTTCCTCTACCACCTCCCTTCCCCCACCCTTCCACTTCAGGGATATAGGGCATAATGTTACCATCAAACTACTAAAATCCCACCAGGCCAAAGGGAGCCCTGGCAGTGATGGACTTTACACTGCCTTCCTAAAACATGTCTCCCCTGCAATTGTCAAACCCCTCACTTTCATCTTCAATCTCGCCCTTACTTCAGCTACTGCACCCAACTCCTGGAAACATGCAGATGTGGCACCTATCATAAAAGCTGGTGATCTCCTCTCCCCTGACAATTATAGGCCCATCTCCCTCCTCCCCCACCTAAGCAAACTGCTTCAAAAAGCTGTACACTCTCAACTATCAGAGCATCTGGAAAAGCACAACCTCCTATGTTTTATCCAGCATGGTTTCCGCAAGCAGTACAGTACCTCCTCTGCTCTAGCCCTCTCTGCCAACCACATGCTAAGAAACATGAACCAGGGCAAACCCACAGGAGCTGTGTTCATTGATTTGTCAAAAGCATTTGATCTTGTAGACTACCACCTCCTCCACTCAACTTTTTGGCTGCTCCCCTGGCCATGCTGCTTGGTTCCACAGCCATCTATCAAACTAGTCTCAGTCTGTTATCATTGGTAAAGCATCCTCTGCTCCCCTTCCTGTACACACTGGAGTCCCCCAGGGTTCCATACTCAGGCCCCGTTATTTTTCATGTTAATTAATACACTACACAACACTGGGATAGCCTCAGCTGTAAAGCACTTCTCTATGCAGACGATCTAGTCCTCTACCATAGTGATAAATCAACTGAATCCATCTCCATCACACTCACATAGAACTATGTCTCCGTTCACCAATGGTTCCTGTCCAAAAAGCTCCTAGTCAATGTAAAAAAGACTAAATCAATGCTCTTTGGCTCAAAACCCTTCCTAGACAAAGCCACCAAAACCAACTCCTCCCCCTCCTTGTGCTCACCTCAGCAGGTACCCAACTTGAAAATATCCTATCCTTCAAATACTTAGGGGTTACCCTTGACCCCTCCCTTTCTCTGAATATGTCAACAATATTGTTCAGAGGATCCACCAGAAGTTAGGCCTGCATACCGGCAAAAACATTATCTGCCTGATGAATAATGCCTTGCCATTGCAAGTGGAAACCTACTACCCCTACTTGACTATTGCTTTCTTGTCTACTCCCACATGTTCTCTACCCTTCACTCACGATTAAATACTACATTTAACTCTATCTGTCATTTTGTATTTCAAGTTCCCTACTGTTCCCATAACTGCAAACTCTACCAGTCCCAAGGTTGGCTCCCTCTAAAAGGTCACTTTGATTATGCAATGGACTGTCTAGTGGACAATGCATTCCAAAACTAACACCTGTCCCCCTACTTATCCCTTCTGACTGATACAATCATCCCAAGGAACCTTAGGGCACCTTCAGTCCCTCCACAAGTAGTACCACTCCATCTGCACAGCTTTGGGAAATCGAGCTTTCACAGTCTCAGCACCCTCCCTATGGAACAAGTTCCCACCATCCGTCTGCTCATCCCCCACCGACCAAGTTTTTAAACTAAACCTGAAAACTGACTTCTTACATCTGCAAACTGTCACTGCACCATATAAAGATGCCAAGACCTACACACAGCCCATGCTGTATAATGAGTAAGCATCACCTACGGCCTCAACCTTTGCCTACCCCTCCTTTCTCTCCTCTATCTTTCCCTTACCCTTCCTTGCCTACTCCTCCTCTCACCTCTGCTGTTCCCTTTCCCAAACCCTCCCCACCCTTGAAACCCCTTAACCTACCCATACCCACCTTGATTCCTTTATTGCGTTTCCAAATTGAACAATGAAAATGTTGTTTGTCTGAAACTGCAGTTATTGTCACTGCACCTGTATGGAATTGGACCAGGAAATTGTACACTGCTATTGTACGAATGTTTACACTATCTGCCTCAGCAGGGGGAGCAGCAGGAGTCTAACCTCTGTGCTGTACAATCGAGCAGACGAGATAGACCATTTGGCCTGTATCTGCTGGCAGTTTCGTATGTTCGTATTAGTGCTTGTATTTTCCTATATCTGCTGTCATTATTGGGTTCCATGTCAGAATATCAACAACTATGTTGTCGACATCCTGAACAGTGACAGGAACAATGCTGACTGTTGGCATTGTTCCCGTCAGGAATGGAGTGTTTTTTGATGGGGGGTCTCTCCCCACACCTCCCATCTCTAAATAACCAACTCTAAGTTAGAGATAGTTCAGGGTGGGGGTGTAACACCAGGATACACAGTGCCAGTGTACAGCAGACCGACACAGTGACTTGGCAAGATTAGTCACTGTGATTGTCTTCCCTGTGGAATTGTTGTTGTGGTGTTGTGATATCCAATTATTGTACCCTATATGCACTACTGTCTCTGTATTGTTTTTGCTACCTTGTGACCTGAGTCATGACTGAAAATGGACCTCTGGATCAGTGTACCTACCCGGTTACCAAAGACATCAATAAATAAATATCTGCATGTAGTGCTACACAATATACAGTATGTGTACCTTATTTTATTTCTCCTACTCCCGTGCCAGATTTGTTGACAATTCAGATAAAAAAGGTGGTAGAGATGGTCAACCCAAAGACACAGAGGGCTGAGGCACTTAATGCCTTACCACTTCCATGCTGGCAACCTGTGTTTGGGAACAAGATCAAGCCACTGGCCATCAGCTGAGTGGGGAGGGGTGGAAGCAGAATCAAGCAGCTGGCAGTCAGCTCTCTTCTCCCAGACTGGGGAGACTGGCCTTTCTGGCACTTAGCAGCCACTGAAGGAGGTTCAGTTGTAGTGCCACACAGATGGGGGCCAGGTGCTAGGCCAGGGTGGGTTGAGCAGGGCTGCCACTTCCAATGGTGCATGTACGCCTCCATGTGTGTGTGCAACCAAGATGCTGAGGCCCCTGGTAGAATTAAAGGAGAAACACTGGAGGAAAAGGATGGGCATGGCAAGGGTAAATGACACCCACTAACCACACCTCCACCCACTACATCACCAGGGTGACCCAGAAAGGTAAAACCTGGATTATGAGCTTCAGGGGGAGGTTGGATCTTCCTCTCTTGACCCTGTCATGAAGGGTAAACTGTGGGGGTGCCCTCACTATCAAGAATCTTGGGGAGGCACTGGACAGTTGGGGAGGTGGTGGTGTCAGCCAGCAGAAGGGAACCTCCCTTGCTGTGAACACAATGAGGAAAAACAGAATATAGAAAAAAAGAAGAAAAGAAAAGGTGGCACAAATTCATAGAGTCTAGTACTTATTTATTTACTTATTTACTAATTTGTTTATTTAAAATTGTTAAATGGGAAAGGTACTCCAATTTGAGGCTGGTTTCCAGGTGCAATATAGAGGAGGGGTACAGGACATAAAATGCAAACAGAAGAAACTAGTAGAGACAAAAATAGTCCAATTAAATACAATATTGGGCAGAAGAGCAGTGTGAGCCTATTAAAACAAAAAATTAAATATAATACAGTTGTAACAGTTGAGTAAAATCATGTGGTAAAAAAGAAAATACATAATAGTCAGTGGTATTGAAAAGGGTGCAGCTAAACGTTGACTTGGATAACAGTTAGGGCAAACCATTTGCATACAGTTAAGTACCAGATCTGGAAAAAAAAATATTACTTGAGAACTGCTATAGAATGCCGTCAGCACTCAGGAATATAAGGAACAATTATTAAATTATATAATTGAGGCGGCTGAGTTTACTAATGTCATTACTGTGGGAGACTTCAACCTCCTGGGAATTTGACTCGGAGCAGCTAATAGATGTCAATATTTTCCAAACCAAATTTATCAGTATTATATTACAGTTAGGTTTGAACCATATGGTTATGGTGCCAACCAGGGGCACATAGATAATTGATTTAATTCTTACAAATTTACCAACTGAACTAAGTGCAATAACATCACATGAGCACCTCAGTAATAGCAACCATAATATTCTATGCTTAAACCGAACAGGGCAAAAGAACTACACTAATCAGAACTCAACAATTTGTAATTATGCAACGCTCAATATACAAAAATCAGGTGCTAACTCGAATGTGTAAACTGGGAATCAAGATTTAAAAAAAAATCAGCAGAAGAAAGCTGGGACATTATTAAAAATAAGATGAAACAACTAGAGGAAAAATTAGTCCCAGTTAAACAACAATATAACAACAAGGGTAAAGTTCCAGCCTGACTTACCTCAAAAATTTAAAAACAGATAATAAGGAAAGAGTGACGGTATACCAACTTTAAAAAGAAGCCATCTGACGTAACTAGACCTAAGTATAATAAAGAGCAGAAGCAAGTCAAAAACATGATCAGGAGCAAAAGATACAAACTTGAACTAAAAATCTCCCACACCAAGAACAACCAAAAATCCCTTTGTTTCCTACATTAATAACTGTAAAAGTGGGGTTAGGACCATAGGACTCCTAGAAAATAATTATGACATTATTAGTGAGCCCACCAAGATGGCAGATGTCCTTAATAACTTTTTCTGTAAGGTCTTCAATGAAAAAACTCAGTTACTGTAGGATCATAGGTGACTTAAAAACAACTGAACTACACCCATTTTCAAAGGATGGTGTCCAAACAGCATTATTAAAAATAAAATCAGGCTCTTCCCCCAGATCTGATGGCATCCACATAGCATTTTTCAAGGCCCCCTTTGTAATCTGATTTAACAAATCATTCATAAAGTACCACTAGACTGGAATGAAGCTTATGTAAAACCCATTCATAAAAAGGCAGCAAGTCTAACATGGGAAATTACGTACCCATGAGTTTTACATCAGTTCCATGCAAAGCAATGAAACATAGAAACATAGATATAGACTTTGATGGCAGATAAGGACCGCTTGGTCCATCTAGTCTGCCCATTTCCCTACCTACAGGATAGGCCGTAGATTCTAGTTAACCAACAGCCTATTTCTTCCTACCCCCCCCCCACAAGAATTGCCTTATGTCTTTTCCCATGCATTCTTGAATTCTCCCACAGTTTTAGACCCCACAACCTCCTCAGGAAGGTTGTTCCATGCATCCACTACCTCTGTGAAATAATACTTCCTCTCATTGCCCCTGAACCACCCCTCTATCTTTAAATTGTGTCCCTTGTTCTTGCACGTCTCTTTTTCTGAAAGATGCTACCTCTTGGACTTTGTTGATTCCACTGAGGTACTTAGCGTTTCTATCATGTCCCCTCTCCCTTCTTTCCTCAAGGGTATACATATTAAGCTTCTTTAGTCTCTCCTCATACGGCCTTCCTTGCAGACCCGCACCATTTTAGCTGCCCTCCTCTGACTGCATCTATCCTGTTTATGTCCTTGCAGATGGGGTCTCCAGAACTGGACACAGTACTCCAGATGGGGTCTCACCAACTGTCTGTACAGAGGATAACAACTTCTGTTTTCTGCTGCTGATGCTCTCCCTATGCATCCCAGTATAGTCCCAGCCCTCCTACTGCCTTCTCACATTGCTTGCTAACCTTAAGGTCATCTGATATGATTACCCCAGGTCCCTTTCCTTTTTGTTGTTGTTACTACCCCCCATTGTGTATTCTTCCCTGGGTTCTTGTTTCCAGGTGCATTATTTGCACTTCTTTGCATTGAATCCTAGCTGCCATACTTCTGACTATTCCTCAACTTGCCAAGTCCTTCTCATCCTTTCCATGCCTCCTGTGTATCAACCCTGTTGCAGATCTTTTAGTCATCTGCAAAGAGGCATACTTTCCTTCCAGTCCTCTGCAATATGTCACTTATGAAGACATTAAAAGGACTGGACCCAACTACTGAACCCTCCTGTGTACCCCACTAGTAACCCCTCTTTTCTTCAGAGGACTCCATTTACAATTACCTTCTGTGTCCTGTTGTCCAGCCAATGTTACTCCAGGCTACCACCCTGGGACCCACTCCCAGGCTGGTTAATTTTACTATTAATCTTTGTGTGGGACTGTGTCAAATGTCTTGCTAAAGTCTAGGTAGGCCATGTCCACAGCCCTCCCTGGTCTACTACTTTGGTCACCCAGTCAAAGAAATCTATTAGATTCATCTGACATGACCTTCCGCTGAGAACCCATGCTGCCTTGGGTCTTGTGCCCCACTTTCTCTAGGTACTCAACTATTCTTTCCTTCAAGTGACTCCATCACTTTTCCTACCACAGAGTCAGACTGACAGGTCTGTAGTTTCCTGCCTCTGTCTTGGTCTCACTTTTGTGAAGGCGATCACATCCACCTTCCTCCAGTCTTCGGGTACCACACCATCCTCCCATGATTTATTAAAAGAGCAGCTAGATGCTTTCACTAATTCCTTAATTTTTTAGAATTCTGGGGTGAATTCCATCAGGCCCCATTGCTTTGTCCGCCTTCAGTTTTAGGAGTTCTTGCAGAACCCTTTCTTCTGTGAAAGGACTGGGATCGAGCCCCCATCAAGAGTGCTTCTGTTAATTGGATTAAGCACTTCCCCCTCCTCTTTTGTAAATACTGAGCTGAAATATTCATTCAGTATCCCTGCTTTTTCACTGTCCCCCTCTGCCCACCCACCGTTCATTCTATTCAACCTCACTATCCCTCCCTTTGTCTTTCTACGCTCGCTGATGTACCTATAAAATGTTTTATCCCCCTTCTTAACCGAGTTGTCTATCTTTTCCTCAGTTTGGGCCTTTGCTATTCTGACTTCCCTCCCTGCTTCCTTCTGCCTTAACTGGTATAGCTTCTGTCCTGCTCCTTCTGTGTTTTCTTATACTTCTGGAATGCTATCTTTTTCTTCCTGACTTTCACAGCCACCTCTTTTGAGAACCATAGTGGCTTTTTCTTTTGTTTTGATTTGTTTATTTGCTTCACACAAAAGGCTTGTTGCCTCTTTGATGGCAGTTTTGATGATTCCCGATTGTTGCTCCACACCTCCTTCTAGCCTGTTTGCTAGTGCTTTTCTGAGGCACTCTCCCGTCTTGCCAAAGTCAGCCCTCCTGAAGTTCAGCACCCTCACTTTTGTATGGCTTGACTCTGTAGCTGAGTTTAACATGAACCATACTGTTTGATGGTCACTTGTTCCCAGATGGCAACCCACTTCTAGATCTGAGATCCTCTCACTGCCCCCGTTTGAGAGTACGAGGTCTAAAATTGCTCCCTCATGAGTGGGTTCTGAAACTAGCTGTCTGAGGCCTGCCACCTGTAGGGCATCAAGAATGGCCCTGTTCTTAGATGTGGCTGTAGCAAATGTGCTCCAGTTAACATCTGGCATATTCAGGTCTCCCATCCACAATATCTCCCCTTTCTCTGCCATTCTAAGAATGCCTTCTATCATATCCTTGTCCATTCCCTCCTCCTAACATGGGGGTCTGTACACAACCCCTGTGCGGATTGTGGTGCCCTTTCCAGTCTCCAAGGTGACCCACAGTGCCTCCTCTCCTCCCTGTTTACTCTTTGTTCAGTTGCTTTTATCCCTTCCTTTACATAGAGAGCTACTCCTCCCCCTCTTCTCCCCTGCCTGTCTCTCCTGTAGGTTATGTACCCTGGTATGTTAACATCCCAGTCATGGTTCTCTGTGTACCATGTTTCTGTGACTGCTACAATATCCAGGCATCCCTCTTCCATCAAGGCCACCAGCTCAGGGAGCTTGTTGCCCAGACTATGGGCATGGTACTCATTACCCTCCATTTCCTGATGGCCTGACTCCTTTTTGCCCCATCCCTGTCCTTCTTGACTTTGTCACTTTCTCCATTTACCCCTGCCCTTCTCCCTATCAACACCTCTATGTTAGTGTTTACCACACTTACTACAGTGATTTTTTTGGGGGGGCTAAGTTTCCCTGCTCCTTTCCAGTGCCTCCCCATGGCTGGTTTAAATACTTGCCAATGAAGCATTTAAACCTATCACCTAAGATCCTGGTTCCCTCCGGACAGATGCAGCCCATCATGCCAGTATGAAACTTTCATCGCCAGGTTGACCCTGGTCCCCCCAATGAAGCTAATCCTGAGCTCCACACCAGTTTTTCAACCACTGATTGAATCCCATGGTGCGGAACACCCTAGCCTCTCCTACGCCATAGATGGGCAGCACCTCCGAGAAGTGATGATTAATCAAAACTAGTTTGGAAAATGAGTTGAACTAGGGTATTCAGGATATTACTCAACATGGTTTCTCCACTGGGAGGTCTTGCACAGCTAACTTAATAACATTCTATATTCCAGGCTGAACCCAGACAAGATGGAGTTGCTAGTGATTGAACCTAGTTGACGGCATGATGGGGATGCCTCTGGAGTGGAAACCAGGATAGTCCTGGGGTTAGCTCCATTGATGGCTTCCCCCAGAGTGAGGAATTTGGGCATCATCCTTGACAATGGGTTGACCATGGAAGCCCAGGTGTCATCTGTTGTCAAAAGTGGGTTTTACCACTTAAGGAATGTCACCCAAATTAAACCCCTGATTCTGCCAGAAGACTTGACATCACTGGTACATGCCTTTGTGACTTCCAATGCTCTGTACTTCAGGGTCAATGGAGGGATCCTCTGCTAGCTTCAGCTAGTGCAGAACATGGCAGCCAGGTTGCTGGCGGGTCTTCTGAGGTTCTGCAATGTGACCTTGATCCTGCATGATCTGCACTGGCTGCTGGTCAGGTTGAGGATCATCTTCAAGGTGGTCTTTCTCACCTATAAGGCCCTATATGGCCTGTGCTCTGGTTACCTGTCTGACCTCCTACTCCAGCCACCATGGTGTGTTCCCTCCACTCCTCCACCAAAGGCATACTGGCATTTCTGAGTGCCAGGCTGAAAACCTCAGGGGGTTGCTCTTTGAGGTGGCTGGACCGGCCCTCTGGAACTCACTGCCGGAATCTTTCAGGGAGGCCCCAACGGTGGAGGCATTTAAAGGGAGCCTAAAGAACCACCTTTTTAACAAAGCATTTGCTGACTGTTTTTAATCCTGATATTATAACTTGTTTTATTGATGATAGTTTGTAATTGAATCCTGCATTGACCTTGTTCCTATTATAATGGTGCCCAGAGCCTCTGGGATTGCACTCCAAAATACAAATAAAATCTATTATCTATCTATCTATCTATCTATCTATCTATCTATCTATCTATCTATCTATCACAATGTAAGTAGAGTAGCCCATCAAAATAGTTGCTCCCGAATGGTGAGGTGTCAAAACAGCGCCGGATTATAGCAAATGCCAATATTGACGAACTCACTGTACCCCTTCCCCAAGGTCTGCCCCATCAGAGTTGATATATTTAGTAAAGGGGTGTGTGGGGGCAGAGCCCCCCACAAGGGGAGTGGGGGGGCAAAGCCCCTCTCCCACAAACAAGAATTTGCTGATTTTGGTATTCACCATCATCTGGTGCTGTTTTGACTCCTCAATATTCAGGAGTCACTATTATGATATAGAACCATAAGTGTGAGTCTGGATAAAAGTATCCCAGTAGATGTCTTAATCCTGGATTTTGGTAAAGCATTCAAGATGGTGCTCCACTATGGATTGATTATTAAACTAAAAAAATTAGGACTAAGCTTATAATTTGTAAAATGGGTCAAAGAATGTCTCGCAAACAGAACCCAATGTGTAAGAATAAATGAGCAACTATCAGAAGAGGGACAGGTCACAAGTGGGGTGCCCCAGGGTTCCGTGCTGGGGCCAGCTTTGTTCAGTCATAAGTGACACGCATCAAGATGTTATAAATAATATATCTAAATTCACAGATGATTCCAAAATAAGTGGAGAAGTTGATAATGAAGAAAAACATCTAAGTTGAGACAAAGATTTGAATAGCATTGAAACATGGGTAAAGGCTAACAAAATGAAGTTTAATACAGAAAAATGCACAGTCCTTAACGTAGGGAAAAATAATCCCCTTAAATCTTATTTACTGAATGGTAGAATAATTGAAGACATACAAAGTGAACATGATCTCACTGTACTCCCTCCCTGGAGTCTGCCCCATTGGAGTTGGTATATTTAGTAAGGGGGTGGGTGGTGGCACAGCACTCCCACAAGGGGGTACGGGGGACTTCAACAATGATTTGATGACTCAAAATTATTATTTATTCTGAATAATAATTTTGAGTCATCAGATCATTGTTGAAGCATTACTCAAACAACTAATAGATTGGTAAATTGTATTAAAAAGGCTTTCATTTCAAGAGATAAACAATGTTTGGTTATTCTATACAGAACTTATGTAAAGCCACACCTTGATTTTGGCTTGCTCTTTTGATCTCCCTATCTAAGAAGAGACACAAAATGGCTTTAAAGTGTCCAGAGAAGAATGACTAAATTAATCCTGAGACTTAAGAACACGTCATATGAGAACAGAATCTTGAATTTGGACTTGTATAGCCTTGAGGATAGGAGGGGACTTGCTATTGTTTAACATTGAAACATAGAAACTGAGGCCAGATAAAGACTGCTAGGCCCATCCAGTCTGCCCATTTTCCCTACCTACTGCAAAAACTGCAGACCCTACTTGATCTCCGGCTTCATCTTCTTGTTCCTATCGCTTGGGTTCTCCTATACCTGTCCCATGCATTTTTGGATTTCCCCTCACTGTGCTTGCCCCCACTACCCTGCTGGGAGTCTATTCCATGCATCTACCACCCTTTCCTCTAAGAAATACATCCTCACATTACTCCTTAGTCTACCCCTTCCAACCTCGTGTCATGCCACCTCATTCCTGAACATCTCCTTTTCTGAAAGATGCTACCCTCCAGTACTGTATTTATGCCCTTCAGATATTTGTAGGTTTCTATCATATCTCCCCTATCTCTCCTCTCTTCCAATTTATACATACTGGGGTCTCCCAGTCTCTCCTCATATGACTTTTGGAGCAGGCCCTGCAACATCTTTGTTGCCCTTGTTTGAACTGCCTCCACCCTGTCTATGTCCTTATGCAGTCTCCAATTCAAACTTGGCTTCACAGTTCTTAGTGAATCTGTGGTGTGATGTTCCTCAGGGTTTCTGTGATAACTTAATGTAATGTTGATGATACCCTAACTTTTGTACTGTCTTTCAAAAGATAGAAATGTACTTGTACACCAGTCTTCTGAGATAGGGTGCCAGAGTTAATGTAATCTCAATCCTGCATCAAGTGAATGTTCAAGTCCCGAGGAACAAATCATCACAGATTCACAAAGGGTCAGTTTTTTACCCTAACATCACATTTCCCTACTGTTGATGCTTTGCATTTTAACCCTAACTGATGACTAAATGTAGTTTTTGCAAAGAATGTTCTTACTATTTAAGAAGGACATTTATTAACAGATAGATGAAACTTGAAGGTCTTCATTGTCAGTACTTTAAATGGAATGCAGTAGCTTGTGTTCAGTGGCACTACCAGTCTTAACACCACCCCACTCTGTGCCAAACAGTTCCTAGAATACAGCAGCACCTCAACCCTCATCTTACCCCTATGCCAAGTAGTCCCTGCTATACAGTGTCACACATACTCCCTCACCCTGCTCCAAGTCAGTCACTAGCATACAGTGATACCCACCTCCCTCACCATGCCCCGAACCTTCACTTCCTGGCATCTAGTGGAACCTCCTCCCCCTCAGTCTCTCTGACCCAAACCATCAGTTCTTTTTGTCTAGTGGTATTCCGTTCTTCACCCTTCTCCTCTTCAGACAGTGTCCAACAATATCTCTAATCTCACCTCCTCCACAATTCTGCAGATATATAAGACACATGATCACTCACAATCACATTTTAGACTCCCAACAATAGTTTCTGATCATGTTTTCAACTCATAAAATTTTGTGACTGGCGCGTGAAAAGCCCTTTTCAGAAGAGCACGATGTACTGTGCATAATCAGAACAGTCATTTTATTTTATTTATAACTATTTTATTAAACATTTTTTCATTCAAAAACATTCAAATGGAAAGTCTTGGGCCAGGACCTAACAAACATGGAAGTGTCATGTTTTAAATTCCAGCCATTTTCTCCTATTCTGTAGTCATAAAAAATACATGGTCACTCGCAATAACATTTCTCACTCACATCAACATTTTTATGACCACATTTTTCAACTTATGTAGCTGTAAATGGCATATGATCACTCAAGATCACAGTTCTGACTCCCAAGAATAGTTCTTACAACCACATTTTTGACTTGCAATATTTTCTTACTGCTGCATTAAAATCCCTTATGCAAAAAGTCATATCAAACTGTATTGATTACAGAATGCTTAGACAGTGCTTTTTTTTTGTTTATAAATGTTTAATTTACCATTTTTTTTAAATTATGAAACACTTCAAGTGATTCCCTTGGTGCATTTATTAATGAACCTGAAAATGTCATACTTCAAATCTTAACTATTTTTTCGGTGCCAATATTTTGGTAGCCTACTGTCATGGCATATGATACTTGATGGCATGAAAGTTCATTAAAATCACTGGAGGTTGTTTGAGGGACAAGCTGAGTAATACACTGCAATATTCCATAATTAACATGCACACTGTGCAGGAGACTTCTGTGGTGATGAGATCCATGCAAAGCTTGCCTTGTTGTTGGTGGAGGGTATCAACAAAGCCTGGAAATAGTTCCAGGAAGAAAGGCCCTTGACACCATTATGGCAGTACCAGGAGGCTCATCACTGAGCAGGAGCACCAATTTACAAGTTAGTCACCCAGTGTGGCTCTGAGAGAGGGATCCTCAGCAGCAGGACCCTAAATTCACAGCTGCCACATGGTGCATCTACTAGCGGGGGAACTCAGTCATCAGGAGACCTGATTTGAAAGTCAGCCACTGAACACAGCTATGAGAGGGGAACCCCCAGCAGTGGAACCTAACATCTCACCATTGTCACTCACTGTGGTTTCTGAAGGGAGAGTCCTAAAATCAGGACCATTTTGCTCACCATTGCCTCCAAGTGTGGATTATGAAGGGGGATCGCTAGCAGCATGACCCCCAATCTTACCATCACTGGCCAGTGTAGCTCCTGAAGTGAGAACAACCCTCCTGCTGGTGAGAAAAGAATGTAGCATCCTGTGGTGGTCAGGAATCCCAATCTCACCAGTGTAGCACTGAGAGAACTCTCCAGTCATGTGCATAAAGACATAACCTTTATCAGAGGATTAAGGTATAAATACAAACTTGAGTGACATGGTGTCTGTGTTTATGCATGTGATATGTGTTTTGTGTGTGTGTGTGTGTGTGTGTGTGTGTGTGTGTGTGTGTGTGTGTGTGTGTGAGGGTCTGAATGTATGCAGGATTCAGAATGTGCACTGGGGTTTGGGTGTGTGGAGAGGACTGTTTGCACATTTGCAACCTGTGTGTATTATGGTCTGTGTGTGTTTGTGTAAGTGTCAGAGTCTGTTTGTGAGCTGGGGTCTTGTGTAACGGTACACATGTATCAGTCTGTGTGTGCTCCTATCATGTATTATGGTATGTGTGTGCGCATGCATCATGATCAGTGTACTGTATGCATGTTGTTGGGGGGTGGGGGAAATGAGGCCAGCATCTTGGTTTTGTTGTTTGAGTGCAAAGCTGTGACCCTGGAGACTCAGTTTTGTATTCCACAACAACCACCTAATCAATGTGTAATGGCAGCTTGAGGAGCAGGATAAAAGCAGAAAGTCTGAGCTAGTGGTTAGAGTAAAGAAGTGTGATCCCATGACACTCAGGCTTGGATTTCACTACAGTCGCTTACTCACTAGCAAAATAAGACTGGCACCTTGGCCTAGTGGCTAGAGCACAGAGTTATAACTCTGGTTCAGAGTTGAAGTTTTAAAGGAGTGGTCCTTTTAATATGGCCACCCCTTGGCTATCACTATTGCCAGTTGTTTAAATATCCGTTGTCTATTATTACTTTCCTTGTGACCAAGGTGACCTAGCATGAAAATAATTTTGCGTCCTGACATTATGAGATATTCTGTTTAAACACAGATGATAATTCTGATGAACACCTGGGAACAGCCATATTACAAAGAGTGCTCATTTTGTTATTTTAAATAAACACAAATATAAGGTAGGCTCAAAATGGGAAAAGGAATTTCTTGCATGTCTGGAGAAAGCTGTTGCACAGTATATGCAGTAGTAATGCAAACTGTAATGTAATTTTTTTCTGTCTCCCAGGTCTTCTGACATAAATTAAAAGCACATGTAGAAGCCTTAACTCAGCATAAAGCAGATTCTTAAAGTGGCACAATTTGATTTTCCCAAAACAGGAAGGAAACAGACTGTATTTGGATTCACTGGATTTGGCATTTGGATTCCTTTCAATTCTGAGTTGGGTGGCACCACCCCATGCTCAGATGTTTTGTGACCTCTGAATTTGTGAAATAAATAGGGCATCTTGCTAGATGCTTTGTTATATGTTTACATACACAGTTGTAACATCTTTCATAGTTATGCGAGAGTCTTCAAGTTCACTGGGTGTGAGAACTGCAAAGCATAGCTAAAGAATTCTGCACACAAAGGACTTGAGAAGGAAGCCTCATAATCATAAGAGATGCAAGAGCTGTACACATAAACATACTATACATCCTGTAAAGGTTACCTTTTTTATTCAAATGTGTAACCCCCTTGCAAATGGGGGTTCCTAAAAGCTTCCCTGGAGCTTGTTTGAATGCTTCCTGCCTGGTTGGTGTTCGGCGTTTAAGCCGTTTTTAAATGGGTAGCCTGTGAGTGCCTGTGGGCCTCCATATACTGTCTCTTTAAGGGCTGCTTGGGATTGCAGTCATGATTGATTAGGGAGGGGGTCTGAGTGATAAGCTAATCAACTTGATTCCCCCGTCCTTGTTATTTCCCCCTGAATAAATCAGATTGCTTTTTGTACAGCTACATCCTGGCTATTGTGTACATTAATGGTGAACTGCTGCCTGGTGATTGCAACATAACTGTGCCTTACTTTACAGGGGGTCCCCGAGGGGAGCTGGAATATATTATCCGTGGTGCAAGTGTACTGGTGGACAGAATTGTTGGTACCCAGAGTGAGTCACTAGTGGGACGAAAGGGGGGTTGCAGTAGCCCAGAGGGCTGTAACCAAGGTAGTCCTAATTGTGCTAACCCCGACCTCTGGGTGGAGGCACCTGTCAACAGATCTGGGCCCCTCACCCTGCCTCAGTGGGGGCAGACAGGGGTAGTAGCCCTAAGGGTAGCGACCCCTGGGGGGTTACAAATGTAATAAATTTTATTACAGAAACAAACAGCCAACCAGGTTAACAACCAAACAAACATGAACGTTTTAAAATATAACAGTAAACCTTGAATAGAAAACAACTGAACAGAAGCCAAGGTCTTCTATAATCCCACCCATCCCTCCCCAAACCATTGGAAGAGGTAAATACACAACATAAGATGTCTCAAATGAAAAACAAGAATAGAGAAAATGTACAACTATTCTTCCAGTCTAATAATCCAAGAGATAGGGTGCAAAATAGTGAAGATCGCCTTTAAAATAATAGAACTGATTCCAAATCAAAATGTTTTGCTGTTTTGAAAGTAAGTCCTTGTGTGGGGAAATGGACTATGCTGACTTAATTTGGAACGTCTGAGTTTTAAAACTGTTTGCATTAGACACCCTCTTATGGCTATCACACTGTCTGGAATGTTCAGACATGAACAATCCTGACTGGCTAAAAATGAAATTATAATTGATTTCCAATATATTCTAGAGATCTGGTGTTTTCAAATCAAAGCCACAATTTAATTAACAAGACTGCTAGCTGAACAATGACTAATTTACAACCATTGGAAATGTTTTTAAAAAGTATCTAAAAAGATACCCCATTCATTGCAAACTGTTTGAGGCCTCTCCATACTGAGACATCACAAAATGTTTGAGCATAGAGGTATGCTGTCAGTCTTGGACAGGGTTTCTCAACCTAGAGTCCATGGACCCCAAGTGGTCCATGAGGCTTCACTACGGGGGTCCCCTAAGGTAAAACACAAAAAGTAAATGCAACCTTCATATTAAATTACACTTTAATATTTATAACTATTTTATATGTAATACAATTTGATTCCTAGTGAATGCTGACTATCATGAAAAAGGATATAAATCAAACTTTGATTTGGGATAGGAATTTCTCACTAAGGTTTGCTTGTGGTCTGGTGTCCTTAGGCATATGTGGTCATGAACAGCAGGTCCTCAGGCAAGTCTTGTCATGATCAGTGATCTGCCCTCATTGTCAAAAATCTTGAGAACCATAAAAAGTGCATGGGATCAAGCTGCTCATTCCTTGGAGCCCAAATACTGCATGATCACTTCCCCACATTTTCCTCCCAAACTTAAAATGATGCTATTTTAAGGTTCAGTCTCATGCTAAGGTAAGGCTTCTATACTTTTTGGAAGGGGTGTTATTGTAATATACTATAAGTACTAGAGGCACATTTTAAAATCATCTCTATATGTAGACACCATATTGTATCACTGTATGTGCTTCAATCATTGACATCATGATACTGATATCACATGCCTATGTTGCTGCTGTATTAAGACTGAGCACACCGAGTAGTTGTGCTACTGTATTTTCATCAAGTAGACCATGCAAGTAGTTGTATTAGTGTCAAGCCCCTGATGGAGTGTAGTTGATGTGTGGATGCTGTCTTGATGCTACATGTCAGAGCAGTGTCAGTGGCTTAGCAGGTTGCACACCTGCCTCTGAGGCAGGATGATAAGAAGACTGAGGGTTCTATCCCCACACCAGGCACTTGGGTTAAATCCTAATACTGACATTGTGGTGCTGCATGAGGGTGTGCTACACTCCTGAGGTGCCGTCTTTTGGATGAGATGTTAAACAGAGGCCCCATCTGCCTGTTCGGTTGGTACTGTAGTTCAGGTAGATGTTAAAGATCCCATGACAATTCTCAAAAAGAGCAGGGGAATTTAGTTTTTATTGAGCTCATCAATAGAGGTATTACATACAATTCCAAATGAGAAAGGAAAAATAAAATGAGACCTTGAGAACATCCATTATACTTAAAAGAAGGAAAATTAACATTCTGAAGTCTGTTTCTAGTTGCAGTTTTTCCATAACTAAATAAATTAAAATACTATATCCTTATTGTATGCATCAAATTATGAAATACCTTTGAGTTATGCCTTTCTGTACCCTGCATAAAAAATGTAAGAAAGGAATTTTTATTCAAGTAACAGGGGCATCTGAATCTGTGATCCAGGGAAGATTTCTCCAAGACTACAATAAATATCTTTGTGTTTTGTTTAAGTCTGACAAATAAATAAATCTTAATTCTAAGGTAATTTTTTGTAAAACTTCTGTATGGGAGATCTTTTTTTTGTTGTAGTGTACTGTATACAGGCATCAGGAGTTCCAAATAAACCATGTGATAACTGTAAAAGCGACATTCAAAATGCAGGGGAATTTCCCTGGTGTCCTGGCCAAATGTCCCCCATCCACTAAAAATACCACCAACACCTTAATCTGGTTCAATGTCAGTTGGCAGCCATCTGTATTCCCCTTCCTCGGGACGAGGCTGAAAATGGGCAGAACTGTCTAGTCCTCCTTTCCCAGTCAACAAAAACTAACTAAATAAAATAAAAAACAATGCTACATGGTCTTGTGGCTGAAGCACAGACTTGGGAACTAAATCACTGAAGTTAAAAGTCCACCGCACCTACACTATTTACAGTACATAGCATGTAAACATTATTCAACATACCCTCTTAAGTCCCCCTGCTGTAGTTATACAAAAGGGGGAACCAGAAACTACAGAACATGAGGTGTTACCCGCACATTTAACTGGGCTATCAAAGGTAAACAAACTGTTTAAAACATATAGTGACAAGCCGGCCTGGTAGCACTGAGGGTTGAGGCACTGGATGCCACACCTCATGCCACACTGGTGACCAAGGTTCAGACACGAGCCTGAGCCATCGGGGGTCGGTGGAGAGGGATAAGGATTGAGCATCCAGTGGACTGCTCTCCTATCCCCGGGAAGGGTTCCAGGCAGCCAGTATAGAGTGGGATCAGCAATTATGGGACACATTTATCAACTGGTAGCTAGTAGATTCATGAAGGTCATAAGAAAGTATGTCACAGAAATTTGGCATATCAAACAGTTTAAGGGAGTTGGTAAATACCAAGACTGGGACAGGCTTCAAGACAGCACAGGACAGCTATAAGGGGTTGGCAAAAACTAAGACAATGAAGTGGGTGGAAAGCAGGAGGAAGCGACTGCAGTACAAAGGGGTTTTATGCATAGGCACCACCAAGGGTAGGTTGGTATGGCTCAGGCAGGATAATGGGAGGATAAGATGGGCTCTGCATGTAGTCAGTTATGACTAATCTGTCATTTCGTATAGGCCCATGAACAAAGCAAGTTGTTAATCTACTGCTTTCTGCAGGGCACAGCAAAAAGCCAGGTATACATCTGCACTATGCTGTACTTTCTCAAAAAATAAGGAAATTAATTCCTAAAAAATATGTTAATGCTTACATTAAGTTTACAAAGCCATAAATTGATAGAAATGTGGAATTAGGGTTTTCAACATTAAAGTGCACCCATTCCATACCCACATGGTCCAAGGCAAAGCTACCAGCCTAGGGCTGTGCTCAATAGGTCTGATGGTTCAAGCTACAGGTCTGGGGCCATGTTGCATATCAAGAAACAGGGACTTGGGTAATGGCTAAATGTCCAGATTATTTTGCAGTCTTTCAAAAGTTCAATAATTTTTCTGTTGGAAGTATGGTTGAAGGACTGTAGTATTTTGTATTTTGACAAATACTGTCTGAAAACAATCTTTCAAAATCTTTATTAAACACCAACCCCAACATTTTGCCTGAGAAAACCATTTTTTTTCCAAGGGAAAATGTTCTTGAGATACTGTAAAATAAAAATAAAACAACCTTCTATTAATACATATTCCCAATCATAATAAATATGGTATTAAATTCATAAAACATTCTACTGCTAGTACCTCAATTCATGATATCAAGGCTATGAACCCAAAATAGCTTGTGCTTCAATACTGATAGATGCTCTGAAGACAAAAAATATACATGCAACTTTGTAATATATTTACTTAGACCAAGTAGCCACTTTTTTCAGTCTGAGTTCAAATAACACCATTATCCTTCCACACCCCATCACTGCAAACTCAATATAACTTGCTAAGGGCTAGAATTTAAAAAAATGAGCCACATTCCTATTGATGATAATACTAACATCAGATGTGGATTATTAAGTGTATCCTGTAATTTATTATTCAATACTCAAATTTCTATTGTATACTATTTCATAGAATCTGTAATTTCTTATTAAAGAAACAATGTACATTGTTTATTACTTCTTGTTTGACCTTAATCATTCTTAAAAATGGAGCTAAACTACTTTAATTAAATGATATCATAGTTAGCAGTATGGATTCGCAAACCTCTCAAGCCCGGATCTGCTTGTGATGTCAAACACAACTTGAACTTCATTACGCAGTTGGAGACCAACTGGTAAAATTAGGCAAACTGGCTAACCGAGACTTTCATGTGGGCTCTAATTTGCAATGAAAAAGAGGGATGCAAGCTGTTATAGATTTACGGAAATTCATTTAAACTTAACGTGCATTTTATAATATATGTGTTTTGAAAATTCCGTAACGCAGTGCACTATTCATTAGTTAAATTCTTATCAAATCAAACCCATGAATATCATACATTATAGTATAACATACTATGTAAGGGATACAAAAAGAAAACAAAAGAGGCTATTATCTTATGCTTGTATAAACCAATTACATTCCTTAACATGTTCCTACAAATGATAACCATATGCCTGTGAACTTGACTCATTCCATAAGCATACATCACCAAAACTCTTCAACCCCATTACTGTAGTATTTGTATGAATACTTTTTGAGACTATAAATACCACTTTGGTATCCAATATTATAAATCCTAAGAATATGCAGCTACATTTTCATTCATTCAAAACTGAACAGAATGTAAAAAGCAACTTGTTAGCATACTGTACTATTTGCAGTTTGAGCAATGTCTTTTAAGTTATTTAATTATTGATGAAAGAAAATTCTTTACAAGACTCTTGCCTTTGCTGGCATCTCACCTAATGGCATCCCAGGGAGAGAACTCTCACTTTGACATGCTGTCCTCTTAAGCTCCCACCTGTAACTGACATCAAGTGCTGAGGGCAAGGCCATTCCTCATGAGGTACTTCTAGCTGCTTAGCAACTAACATCATCAGGCAGGAACCTGATAAGACTATGGGCATGGGCTATGTTGGTGATGCATACTGTTTATGTATGTTCCAAATTGTTGTCTTTAAATCACTTGTGAATATCATAACAGAAATATACAATACAAAACATCTGCAACATTTAGCCTAAAAATTGAACCCCTGGTAATCCCTTTATTCACATCTCTATATTTGGAAAAACATAGTCAATCTAATGGTCATGTGGAGGGGGGCAACTGCAAAAGGAATTAGAGATCTTGCAGCTAAATTAAGTCTATCTATACTATATCTATAGAGAGAGAAAGGATTTCAGGGAAGGGGAAGAGAAGGAGAACTGGCATGAGCTAATCATTTAATCAAAAATGATTTTTTTGTGAATATTATATAAACATAACTCACAATCTTACAATTACTTGAACAATGTCAAGCTTATGACAAGGCCAATCATAAAGTTGTTACAGCCCTTCACATGCAGATGCTCACCAGTAGGCAGACCAATTGACATCTGTATTCTGTATCTATCTGTCTCTCTTCTACCGCTACAGGTACTGCATACATTAACTTAATTTACGCCCAATTTGTCTACAGCTAAAAAAAGCTTTTTCTGATGCTTTATGAAAGGAGTTTGCTCGGTTCTTCTTTGACAGGATTTCCACCGACAGTGGTCACCTTGGACATCTTAGGTGCACTCTGCCTGTTTGGGCCAAGTTTAGACTGGTGGAGGTGGCTGAGATCATTGAGGTCATTTCCAAGCTGAAGCACACATATTGTGAACTGGACCCAGTGCGGACGCTTTTCTTAATGGGATGTGTCGACCCCATCATCCCGGTGTTCACCTTGATTATCCGGTGCTCTTTAATGGAGTGGGTTTTCCCAGATTCCTTGAAAGAGGCACTGGTGAGACCCCTTCTGAAGAAACCATCTTTAGACTCTGACATCAAGGCGAATTACCATCCTATCTCCAACCTTCATTTTTTAGGTAAGGTTGTCAAGAAGATTGTGGTGCAACACCTTGTGGAGCACCTTTTGACCTTTGATCTGCATGATCCATTCCAGTCTGGCTTTCGTTTGATGCATAGCATGGAAACTGCATTAGTTCAAGTGCATAATGATCTCTTCAGGGCAGGAGATTGAGGGAAGGGGTCAATTTTCATTCTCCTTGATCTCTTCTCAGCATTTGACACAGTGGACCATTGTGCGCTACTCAACCACCTGACAGAGTATTGTGGAATCACCAGCACTGTGATCTCAATCAATCAATCAATCAATCAATCAATCAGCTATATTTATAAAGCACCTTTCCAAATGATCAATGCACTGAACATATAGATAAATAAAAATACACAGAAAGAAATAACACATCCAATAAACATATTCATAAAATTAAATACACAATATTTAAAATCTTCAATAATCTTCAGCGGCATTATATAATAAATTTCCCATCAACTGAGCTCATCCAGAAAAGCTAGACTAAATAAATAAGTCTTAAGGGCTGATTTAAAATTCTGGATGGTCAGACACTCCCTTATCCAATGAAGCAGAGAATTCCACTGGGTAGGGGCCACAAACGTAAAGGATTGAGCCCCAGATGTCTTCAGACACACCCTGGGAATCTCTAGCAATCTCTCATCTGTGGATTGGAGTGGATAGGAGGGGCATTAGGGGGCAAAGGAGATCTAGCAGGTAGCATGGTCCCTGTTTGTCTAGGGCTTTATAGGTCCGCAAGTGAACCTTGAAGGTGATCCACCACAGTACAGGCAGCCAGTGCAGTCTGCGGAGCATAGGTGTAATTTGGCTGGTTCTAGAAGCACCAGTCACTAGATGCAAGCTGTGAATATCAACCCCCGGTAGCCCTAGGTACAGAGCATTGCTGTAGTCAAGATGGGTGGTCACAAAGGCATGGACCAAAGTTTGAAGATCATCGGGAGGAACCAGGTGTTTCACACGGGTGATATTCCTCAGCTGGAAAAACAAGATCTTGACAACGGCCAACACCTGTGATTTCAGGGTCAGACGATCATCAAAAATAATGTCCAGGATATGCACCCGATCTGAGGTATCCAGCTGAACATCCCCGAGCCAGATCCGAGAAGGTTGTCCAGTCGCCGACAATCTGGGTACACCACCAACATGTCAGTCTTAGCTGGATTCAACCTCAGCCAGCTGGCACTCATCCAGTCCTGGATTTTGGAGAGGCAGTTGTTAAGTACCGAGACAGCATCCTCCTGCTCAGGTACAAAGGGCATGTACAGCTAAGTATCATCTGCATAGCAGTGAAAACTCAAACTGTACTGTCTAATAGTGTCTCCTAATGGCAGCATATACACTGTGAACAACATGAATAACAAAATGGAGCCCTGCAGAACCCTGCAGGATAGGGGGACAGCATCAGAGGAATAAATCCCAGTGACCAATCTCTGAGTCCTACCCTCAAGGAAAGATCTAAAAGACCTGAGAACCATACCAGATAGTCCACAGATGAACCACAGGTGCTCCAATAGCACACCATGGTCCACAGTGTCAAATGCCACAGAGAGTTCAAGGAGGACCAATATGGAACAAGTCCTCCAATCTCTCTCACTATTAGGAGGTCATTTAGCACCTGGACAAGGGCCGTCTCGGCACTACGCCTTTTCCTGAATCTGGACTGGAGAGAATCATAAACATCGTGGTTAGTAAGATGGTCATCCACCTGCAGTGCAACCACCTTCTCAATAACCTTTTCCACAAAAGAAGGCTAGAGACAGGTCTGTAGTTGGCCAGACAGTCTGGTTCAAGGGAGGTCTTTTTCAGGAGTGGTTATTCAATTGCATCCTTTAGGGGATCAGGAAATATCCCAGTGTCCAATGAGCTCCAGGCTATCATGGCAAGGATCGGAATGATTTCATCAACACAACCCACAAGGAGTCATGTGGGGTCCATATCCAAACTACAGCTGGTTGGCCACAAAGTCTGGACAGTTCTCATGATGTCCATGCATTCTGTCTGGCCAAAGTCAGTCCAAGCAAACTGGGCACTCATGACCTCCTGCCAACCACCGTAGCACCCCTTAGAGGGGGCCTGGCCGATTCCGGACCCAATGGTGGCAACCTTATCTGTGAAAAAACAAGCAAACTCATCACACTTCTCTTGTGAAAAAGCTCCACCTGGCTGAAGACAGATTGGATTGCACAATCTGTTCACAGTTCAGAAGAGTTAAGCTAGTCGATTTAGCACAGCAGCAATCTCCCTAGGCAGGAATTCTGCCTTCTTACGGGTGATTGTCGATTGATACACCATATAACAGTCCATCAGTCTAAGCCTGTAAATCTCCATGCCCAATTTCTGTCAAACCATCTCTAACCTTTGACCCACTCTCCTAAACTCTCAAGGTCCCATGGGGACCTGGGGTGAAGAGTGAGGGGATGAACATGAACAGAGCAATGGAATCCAGGGCCTCTGTCACCACCTTATTATAGGCAAGTACCAGATTTCCTGGATCCATGCATTCACTCATCAAACTCGACAGGATCAGCACAGCCATTAGGCCATCTGGGGTCACACCCCACAAAGGTCAGTACTGGACCATCTCCATAGGGGCAGGCCTATTGGGGGAGCCACAAAACTGAACCCTATGGTGTGATGATCAGACCATCCAACTGGTTCCACCACCAAGTCAGAGATCTTGATCCCCCGGAGGAACACCAGGTCCAACAAGTGACCTCCAATGTGGGTTGTGGAGGTAACAACCTGTGTGAGGCCCAAAAAAGTCATTAGTCAGAGAAAGTCACAACCAAATTGTGAGAATTCATCACTGACCCAGGCACTGAAATCCCCCAGATTCAACTATCTGAGGGATCCCAGTACCACGCTGACAATAAAGTCCATGACTTCCTGCAGGAATTATTTCCCATCTTCAAGTGGACAGTAGATAAGCAGTGTCCTGCACCCCACACCCACACCCTCGATGCACTTGAAGGATCTGGTGGACCCCACTGACACATCCACAAGGCCCAGTTCCAATCTAAAACAGATGGCTGCACCCCCACCCCTACAATCCATCCTCAGGTGGTGTATCACCAAGTACCCGGCTGGAACAGCTAAGGCCAATACTGGGCCTACATTCTCATCTATACAGGTCTCAGTGATGCATGCCAGGTCAGATGTCCCAACAAGATCTGCTATAATAGCAGATCTTGTTGCTGGTTTAAGTCCTACCTCGCAAATAGGAGGCAACAGGAGATGATGGGGAATTTCTCCTCCTCCCTGAGCCTCTTGTCTTGCAGGGTGCCTCAGTGTTTGGTCCTGTCACCAATGTTGTTCACCATGTACATGCTGCCCTTGGGTGAGCTCATTAGGAAGTACAGCTTGGCTTGTCATTACTATGCAGATGATACCCAGCTGTATCTCTCCTTTGCCCCTGGGACATGCAATGCAGTGGAAGTGCTAAATAACTGCCTTGCCAAAATCAATTACCGGATGGCCTCCAGCTGGTTGTGACTGAACCCTGATAAGACAGAGGTACTGGTGGTGGAGTTGAACTGAGGGCATTATAGGATGGCCTCTTGTACAGCAACAGGATTATACCTGGGGCCTACACCATTAAAGGCCTCATCTAGGGTGCATGATCTGGGCATTATTTTTGACAGTGGGCTGACATTTGAATCTCAGGTGTCATCCATTGTCCTTTTCAGTTTTTACCATCTGAGGAATATCACCAGGATCAAACCCCTAGTTACACCTGAGGACCTCCCCACCTTAGTTCATGCCTTTGTGATGTTGAGGCTTGATTACTGTAATGCGCTCTACTTCAGGGTCTCTGGAGTACCCTGCACCAGCTGCAGCTAGTGCAGAACACAGCTGCCAGACTGCTGATGGGACAGCCTAAATACTGTTATATCACCCTGGTACTGCGTGAACTGCACTGACTGCCGGTCAGGTGGAGGGTTGTCATTAAAGTGGGCTTGCTCACCTTTATGACTGTATGTGGACTTGGCCCTGGCTACTTGACTGCCCTTTTAACACCTGCTGCATCATTCTGCTCCCTCTGCTCCTCCTCTAGGGTCCTCCATGTGAGTCCCAGTACGAGGTTAAAAACTGCCAGTGACAGAGCTTTCAGTGTCACTGGCCCCATCCCGTGGAATTCACTTCCTCCAGTTATAAAAGAGTCCCCTTCAGTTGAGGTATTCAAAGCCTGCCTCAAGACCTATTTATTCAATCGGGCATTCCCAGATAATGTCTTTTAATGACAGTTCTAATTTATACTATTTGTCTTGCAGGCAGCTGTTCTTATTCCTGTTATAGCCTTCTGTTCTATTATATTTTACTTAAGTTATCTATATCTATGCATGCTTTGTACCTATTTTATTATTTTTTAGTTTTTATGTTCTGTAATTTTAGTTGTACGGCACCCAGATTGGGGCCTAAAAAATAAAATTTGTCTTGCCTTGCCTATTTCTGCTATGATATTCACAAGTGATTTAAAGACAGCAATTTGGAACATGCATAAACAGTATGCATAACCAACATAGCCCACGCCCATAGTATCATCAGGTTCCTGCCCAATGTTGTTAGTTGCTAAGCAGCTAGGTGTACATCATCAGGAGTAGCCTTGCCCTTGGCACTTGACATCAGCTACAGGTGCTGACTTAAGAGGACAGCAAGTTGAGGTAAGCATTCTCTCCTTGGAGCGCCATTAAGCAAGATGCCAACAAAAGACTCTTATAAAACATTTTTTTCATCAAATAATTAAATAACTTAAAAGATATTTCTTAAACTGCAACTAGTAGAATCTGTTGAAAGGTTGCATTTTACATTCTGTACAGTTTTGAATGGATGGAAATTTAGCAACAGATTCTTAGGATTTATCGTATTGATTACCAAAGAGGTATTTTAACTCAAAAGTATTCATGCAAACACTACAGTGATGGGGTTTGAAGTGTTTGGTGATGTATATTTACAGCATGAGTCAAGTTCACATACACATGATTATCATTTGCAGGAACATGTTAAGGAGTGTAATTGATTTATACAACCACAAGATAACGGACTCTCGCATTTTCTTTTTGTATCCCATACATAGTATAATAGATTGTAATGTATGATATTCACGAGTTTGATTTGATTTGAATTTAACTAATGAATGGTGGACTGTGTTATGGAAATTTTTGGAACACATATGTCATAAAATACATATTAAACAGCACTTTTCATGATGGTCCAAAAAGTTAAATCTTGTACAAACATACGAACATACGAAACTGCCAGCAGAAAAAGGCCATTTGGTCTAATGAGTCTGCTCGATTTTGCGGCTAACACACCCACTCTGCAGCTGCCCTCCCACCCTACTCCCTCCCATGACTCTCCCTTTTGCCCTATTCCAGCCCCTCTTGAAGAATCCCACTGTTTTACAGGCCATCACCTGTCGGTAGTGCGTTCTACTCTGCTGCCACCCTTTTGGTAAGGAAATGCCTTCTCATCTCCCTCCTAAACCTTCCACCCTCCAATCTCATGTCATGACCCAGAGTGTCTCTCCCCACCATCCCCTTGAACAGTCCCTCCGTGCCTGTCCTGTTTATTCCTCTCATGTACTTAATGGTCTCAGTCATATCCCCCCTGTCCCTCCTCTCCTCCAGAGAGTACATGTTCCACTCCCTCAGTCTAACCTCAAATGGTAACTCCCCCAGACCCATGATCATCTTTGCTGCTCTGTGTTGCACCTCTTCCAGCAATCTAATGTCCCTCTTTAGGTAAAGGCACCAAAACTGAATGCAGTACTCCAGGTGAGGTCTGACCAGCGATCTGTATAATGACAGCATCACCTCCCTCTTCCTAGAGGTTATACCCCTCGCAATACAACCCAGCTTTTTGCTGGCCGCTGCTGCTGCTTTCCTACACTGTGCTGAGTTGTTCATTGCTCCTGTAATGAGCACCCTCAGATCTTTCTCCTCCTTAGTCACAGCTATCTGCAACCCCCCAAGATGGTAGATTTGCCCTGAAATACAGCACATTGCATTTTTTGGCATTGTAACCAAGTTGCCAGGTGCCAGACCATGTCTCCAGCCCTGTTAGATCGTCCTGCAATCCCTGCCACTTCCCTTGGCCATCCACCACTGCTCCCATCTTGGTGTCATCAGCAAATAGACTGATCTTGCTATTTATGCCTACCAAGATGTCTGCAATAAATACCCCAAATAACACTGGCCCCAGCAATGACCCCTGTGAGACCCACTCGTCACTGTCCTTGGGGATGATAATTCACCTCCCACCACCACCACCCTCTGTTGCTACCCCTGCAGACAGTTCTTCACCCATCCCACCAATTTTGCCCTCACACCGTGCCCCTTACTTTACATGCTAGTCTCCCCATGTGGCACCAAGTCGAATGCCTTACTGACATCCAGGTACAGGACATCCACCACTTGACCTCTGTCCATTTCCCTAGTCACTCAGTCATAGCAGTCCACTAGGTTGGTCTGGTAGGATCTGCCCTTGACAAAGCCATGCTGCTGACTGTCCTGACCCCACTGACCTCCAGCAAGGTCACCAGCCTCTCCTTCAAGATTGTTTCCATCAGTTTACCCACTATGGACATGAGACTTACTGGTCTATAGTTCCCTAGTTCATCTTTGGGACCACTCTTACGCAGTGGAACCATGTGAGCCATCCTCCAATCCTGAGGTACACACCCTGAGTCCAGAGAGGCATTGAATAGGACTGCCAATGGGCCTGCCAGGACCTCTACCAACTCCTTCAGTACCCTGGGGTGTATGCCATATGGTTCCAGTGCCTTGTCCACCCTCATTGCTCTTAACCCCTCTAGCACTCTACCTTTTGATTTCCCCATCTGTCACCCCTTCCCCCTCTGATCCTATCCTCCCCAAACCTTAGGTATTCCCCCCCTTTCTCTTTAGCAAAAAGCTGAGCAGAAGTAGTTGTTAAGTGCTTCTGCCTTTTTGGCCCTGTTTTCCACCCATTCCCCCTCCTTCTTAATCCTTACTATTTGGTCCTTACAACCCCTTTTCTCCCTGATGTACTTGAAAAAGTCTTTTCCCCCTCTTTACTTCCCTTTGCCAGCCTGAGCTCCCGTGATGCCGTTGTTGCCCTTACTTTGTAGTCATTACAGTAGTAGTACTGAATTAGTCAAAGGATTCTTAAAAATCCCTATTGAGAATTGTGAAACCTTTAGTTAGGGATTTTGTTTTGTTTGTTAGTGTGTTCACTGCTACCCAGACAGGATTGTCTCATCTGATAGTGTAGTTGAAAATCTACCAGATGGCACTTAAGTACTGTAATAGGAACTGGCCTCTTTCTGTAGGTATAACAAAAAGAATTTTAGAGGATTTTTTTCCCTAAATTTTGTGAAGGATAAATAGGGAACCTCACAAGTACTAAACCTGAAAGGGTGTGTGCATTTGTTATTTTTGGCCAAGGTTTGCTCTGCCTTCCATAATTTGGATTTGTTTTTGAGCCCTGCTTAAGCCCTGCTGCACTTGCCTTTTCTGTTCAGCTGCTGGCTACCGATGACATCACTGTAGGGTAGAGTAGTGACTCACACTGTGCAGTACAGTGCAGTCACAGCAGTTTTTATTTATTTATTTAATTTTGGTAACCGGGTAGGCCCACTGAGACCAGATGGTCCCTTTTTCAGGGGTGACCCGGGGTTAATTACAGAGAAACATGAGGCAGTGACATACACATTATACAATTATGAGCAGTGATGGACATAGCTTGAAAGGGAGTTAGTGGGAAAAATCAAAAAGGTATGTAGAAAAGGGAGGGTGGTCATTGTTGGAGATTTCAACTTGCCGGGGGTTGACTGGAGCATTCTGGTCACCTCCGGTGCTAGGGAGCAAGTGCTCCTGGGCATGATCCAGGAGGCTGTCCTGACACAGTTGGCTACTGTACCTACTAGGCTAAAGAACACTTTAGATCTGGTATTGTCAAATGGGGAGGCAGTGAGGGAAATAAAGGTAAAGGACCCAATAGCCAACAGCGATCACCAAATGGTGTGGATTAATATCACGATGTGTGGGGAGCCAGAGAAATCAGTTACTTGGGTGGTAAACTTCAGGGGGGTGGACTTTTGGAGGATGCAGGAAGAAATGAAAGGGAAACTGGAGGGCATAAGGCAGGAGATGGACGTGGAGCAGAAATGGGATATTATTAAATAGGGGGTTACAGAGGCAACAGAAGCCTGCACCAAGGCACATAGTAAGGGAAGCAGAGCAAGAAAACCATGCTGGTTGAACAGCGAGGTTGTGGAGGTGGTGAGGGCAAACTGATCGGCACACCAGAGGTTTAGGAGGATGGGGAAGGAAGTGGACAGGGAGGAATATGCAAGATGGTCCAGGGAAGTGACTAGAAAAGTGAGAGAAGCCAAGGCCCAGAGAGAGCTGAGATTAGCACATGGAATTAATGGGGGGGACTTTTTCAGATACATCAGGGAGAAAAGGAAGTGCAAGGAGACAATAGTGAAGTTAAAAAGGGGTGGGGAGTGGACAGAAAAGGGGGGAGGAGCAGGCAGAAGCACTGAATGGATACTTTTGCTCAGTGTTCATGGAAGAAAAGGGGGGACCGCTACCAGCATTGGCTGGGAGGGTGGGGACAGGGGGACAGGAGGCGATAGATGGAAGAATTGAGGCAAGTACAGTCCTAGAGGGACTGATGGCACTGAAGGTAGACAAGGCACCAGGGCTGTATGGTATCCACCCCAGGGTGCTGAGGGAGATGCCGGAAGTGTTGGTGGAGCAGCTGGTGGATCTGTTCAGCACCTCACTGGAGTCAGGATGTGTGCCACTGGACTGGAGGATGGCACTTGTAGTACCATTACACAACAGCAGGCCAAGGGATGAACTGGGTAATTATCATCCGGTAAGTCTCACCTCCATAGTGTGCAAACTCATGGAAACAATACTAAAGGAAAGACTGGTGTCATACCTGGAGGACAATGGCCTCCAGGATGTGAGGCAGCATGGGTTTGTTTCAGGGGAAGTCTTGTCAAACCAACCTCATACAATATTATGACTGGATGACAGATGAGCTGGATAAGGGTCATGCGGTGGATGTTCTTTACTTGGACTTCAGGAAGGCCTTTGATTCAGTGCCTCATGGGCGGCTTGGGGGGAAGCTAACTGGTGTAGTGGTAGGGGAAAAATGATGAACTGGATTACAAACTGGCTGAGTGGCAGGCTGCAATGGGTGGTGGTGAGAGGGGAGCTCTCAACTCCAAGGCTGGTGATGAGTGGGGTGCCGCAGAGCAGTATTGTTTGGGCTCTTCATATCAGACATTGCATATGGGGCAGTGAGCAAGGTAAGGCTGTTCTCTTTTGACACCAACATTGGAGCAGTGGTGGATGGAGAGGAGGGATGGAAGCAGCTGCAAGGGGACCTACATAAGCTAGAGGAGTGGTCAGAGAGGTGGCAGCTGGGGTTCAATGCAAAGAAGTGTAAGGTTATGCACTTTGGGGTGAAGAACCAAAGGAGAGAATACTGGCTGGGGGGGGGGGGTGTTAAGCTGGGGATCATTGAGGAGGAGAAGGACCTAGGGGTAATGATAACAGGGATCATGAACAACACTGCCAGTGCAGGAGAATGGCTGCAAAAGCAAACAAAATGCTAGGGTGCATAGCAAGGGGATATAGTCCAGGTGAAGAGAGGTGATCTTGCCTTCTACAGGTCGCTGGTAAGGCCGCACTTACAGTATTGTGTGAAGTTCTGGAGACCATACCTAAAGCATGATATCAGGCTACTGGAGGGAATGCAGAGGAGGGCAACAAAGATGATATGCGGAATGGAGGGGGGGGGAGACTATGACAGCAGGCTGGGAGACCTGAATATGTACACCCTGGAGGATATAAGGGACAGGGGGGACATGATAGAGACATTCAATTATTTGAGGGGAATCAATAAGGATGGGGCAGATGGGGTATTTAAGTTAAGGAGGGGGAGGGTCGCCAGGGGGCATGGGCTAAGAAAAGAAGGGGGAAGATTTAGGAAGGAACTGAGGAGACACTATTTCACAGAGAGGGTGGTAGCAAAGTGGAATGTCCTACCAAAATGGGTGGTATCATGTAAATCTGTGAACAGCTTCAAAAGGGCATGGGACAGGTAACAGTGGAAAGTGAGGGTGGGGGAGGTGGGGGTGGCATTGGGATGACAAAAGGGAGGGGGGTGGGACAGCTGCAAACTAGGGGTGTTGGCTGTACACTCAAGCAGACTTAGATAGACCAGGTGGTCTGTTTCTGCTGGCACATCCATATGTTTGTATATACTACAAGAAGTGCAGCAATATTAGTCAACATTTTTCACAGAAGCCTATTAAGCTTGAGAGACAACAGTTTATGAAATAGCAGACACATAGTATGGCAAGACAATAGATTACAATATGTTAGGTGCATAGTGCGGTAAGATAACCCCTAATCAGTTTTAGTAGGAGCAGTGAGTTGGTTTCAGATGAGATTTAAGCCCTTTTTTAAAAACACTTAGGGAGGTGGATGATTGGATGCTACATGGGACAACATTTCATAGGGAAGGTATGGAGAAGGTGAATGACCAAGCTCCCCAAGAGTTACGGACTCTAGGTACCTGAAGTAACTGGAGTTCTGAGGATCTTAATGTTCTTATGCACAGCTTCGGTTGTAGCAGATATTTTAGGCCAGGTGGGGAGGTGTCCTGCTTTTGTTTGTAAGCTAGGCATAGGGAGAGGTAGGCCAGTCTGCCCTCAAGGGACTGCCAGTTTAGGGAATTTAGCACTGTGCAGTGGTATGCAAGTGGTTTCACTGAGTTGGCAAACCACCCTATCCTGTAGTACAGAGTTCTCATCATTTGCAGCTCAGAGCCCTTAACGGAGTGCAGTACTGGAGCCCCATGCAGTAGTTTGGGAAGGAGGGTAGTTTGGGCAGTTCTGCAGCAGGATTCAGAGGTAAGGAAGGGGCTTAAGTAGTATAGGAGACCCAACTTCTGATTTATAGTTTCAGCTAAGTGGCTGAGATAGGCTTTGTACATACCATCTTGGTCAAGGTAGACCCCCAGGTACTTAAAGGAGCTGACCACTTCCACTCTTGTCCTGTCAGAGAGGCAGAGATCAAACTTTTCAGCATGGTCAGTGCCAAGACTTCATGACCCAAATAACATAGCCTTAATTTTAATTTCCATTTAGGACAAGTTTGTTTTCAAGAATCTAATTTTCCAGCGATAGGAGGTCTTTGCGTAACTGTTCATTTAGTTGTGTTGCATTTGTGGCAGTTCTGTACAGTACTGCATCATCTGTATATAAAGCAACTTTAGCTCCTCCAGTGTGCAGTGGAAGATTGTTTATGAATAGAGAAAACAGTGACGGCCCACGGATTGATCCTTGTGGGACCCCATCTAAGATGGGCCTCTGGTCAGAGAGTGCACTTCGCCACTTCACAATTTGAGATTTGCCCTCCAAATAGTTGGTGAACCACATTAGGGAGTGATTATCTAGCCCAGGGGATTCCAATTTTTTTAGCTTGTAGGTGGTGGCAGACAAGATCAAAAGCTTTTGTGAGATCTATAAAGACCCCACCTACTAGAAGTCCTTTATCTATGGCGTTTAAGAAATCAATGGTCAGGCTGACAAGGGCTGTATCAGTTCCATGCTGCTTCCTGAAGCCATGTTGTTCAGGCATCAATATTTCATATCTCTCCAAATAGTCTTGCATTTGGTTGTAAATGAGCCTTTCCAAGATCATGTTTAGCATAGGTAGAATGGATATTGCTCTACAGTTTTCTACCATGTCTCGGGGCCCCCCTTTATGCACTGGGGTAAACAAGGCCACTTTCCACAGAGAGGGTACCTTCCCTCAAAGAAGGGATCTATTGAATAGCCAAGTAATAGGGGATGATATGACTAAGGCAGCTAACCTTAGTAGCTTAGGCTCATGCTTATTATAGCTTGTGGATCCTGTTATATTAATCCTCTGCAAAAGCTTTAGGACATCAGAACGCGAGATGAGTTTAAGATGAAACTTCGGTCATTGGGAGGAGTCTCAGTTTTTTTGGAAAGAGGAGTGCTAGTTGGAGGGGTTCTATATTTACCCAGGTCAGTAAAGAAGGCATTTATTTCTCTCGCAGATTCTGCTAGATCCATGAAGCAGGATCCATTAGTCACTATGTCAGCATAGGCTGAAGAGACTGTACCCTTTAGGAGGGTACTGATATGGGCCCAAAATTGTTTAGGGTCAGACAGGCTTGCAGTTTGCAGGTCTCTCAGGTGCCATTTTGAAATGATTTTAGTTCACTTTACATTTGTTCCTCATGGCCCTAAATTTCACCAATCCTTAGCTAGGTTGGTGGATTTATAGGTGTGCCAGGCCTTATCTCTTAGTCTCATAAGGGACCTTAGATCTCTAGTTAACCATTTGGCATTCTGTCCCTTTACTCTTAACTGTTTGTAAGAGGCATGTTTATTGGTGGCAGAGGTGAATTAATGCATGGCGATATCAAGGGCGTCATCTAGTGTAGGGGTATCTGGGTCCAATTCACTTCAGCCAGGGTTCATAGGAAGGAGACCTGGTCAAAGTGGGAGAAATCTCTAGTAAAGTAACTTCAGGGAGGAGGGGAGGGGAAGTCACTTTTCCATATTACAAATGTTGGGACATGGTGACTAAGGGAGTCACTAAACATCCCAGTCAGTTTAATGCTATCTGGCCTGGATACAAGAATCCAGTCAAACGCAGAGTGGTTGCCAGTTTTCATGTTAAGTCTAGTCAGTGTTTGGCTTACCTGGGTCAAGTTGAGGTCCATTAGGGTGGGCTTGGTATCAGAGTCAAATGGGGTAACCCAGTGGATGTTGAAGTCCCCCTAAGATAATCTTTTCCAAGGGAGGCAGGCCCTGTACAGCCACCACAAGTGCCTTAAAGGCAGCAGAGGTGTCTTTTGGAGGGTTGTATATACAGCCAATAATCAAAGATATAGCATCAACCAGTGTTAGTTACACACATAGGGTATCACATGAGGAGCTGTCAAAGGTACCAGGTACAATTGGCTTGATGCTAAGTGATGCTTTTAAGTATAGGACAACACCCCCACCCTTTTTCTTGACTCTTTATTTATCTAGTTTTTTTTTTTTTTATTTAGTTTTTGTTGACCAGGTAAGTACACTAGACAAATTCTGCCTATTTTCAGGCATGACCCGGGGGAGGGGGATACAGATGAAGGCCAACTGACCTTGAACCAGATTAAGCTGTTGGTGGTATTTTTAGTGAATTGGGGGAAATTTGGACAGGGCACCAGGGAAATTCCCCTGCTCTTTTCGAGAAGTACCATGGGATCTTTAACATCCACCTGAACTACCACCAGAACAGGCAGATGGGACCTCAGTTTAACATCTCATCCGAAAGATGGCTCCTCAGGAGTGCAGCACCCCCTCAAGCTGCACTACAGTGTCAGTATTGGGATTTAACCCAAGTGCCTGGTGTGGGGATAGAATCCACAGCTTTCTGATCTCCCAGCCTCTGAGGAGAGCGTGCTACCTGCTGAGCTATTGCCTCTGTCAGCACAAAGCATCGTATAGCCTGGGAGTTCAACTTCCTGTCCTAGTATACCAGGTTTGAGCCATGTCTCAGAAACTGCCAACACATTAGGGGAGTATGTATCCACCCAGGCCTCAATTTCATGCATTTTTAGCCATATGCTGCAAGCATTCATATGTGCTAACTTCAGCCCTTTAGTGTTGGTCCATAATGCAGCATTAGTGACACCAATGTGAACGTTTGAGTATAGAGGACCAGGATTAAGTTCAACATCCCCAGCTTGAATATGTTTGAGAGATACTAGCCAGTGAATCTTTCAGTGATCTGGGGCATAGAAGTGGTGGCTGGTATATGTGGCTCCTTGTATAGGATATTAGAGCATAACAGAACTACCAGTACTACATGTACATACTGTGTTCCCCCTACCCCAAGACTCCCTGTTAGCAATGCATTATGCCAAAATCGAAATGCCTTGTCAGTATGCTTTTTGTAAAATTGACTTACTTCTGCCTCTGTAACAAAGCATGGGGATCGAAAGAAGATAGAGTGGCTGTCAACACCTTTCCCAGTCCTTTTGATTTTCATGCATAAATTACCCCATTTTGTGAATGACAAGACATCAAACTTAGAAGATCAAGAACAGGAAGCAGAGCTCCAACTGCTAGGAAAAGACATCTTATAAAACAGAATAATATTTTGTTGAGAAATAGAGAGAGATTGAGATCTAAAGAGCACCTCCTCTGCCTATAGTGATGTCAGCAGTACAGCCATGGGTCCACAGCAACACCATTCTTGCTATAGAAGCTCTGGTACACCCTGCAGTTTGTAGCAGCTCAGAATATAAAAACTAACTGCAGAAGACAATAATGAAATGCAATTCCAGAATCAATGCAAGAAGGGGTAATTTATGCATGAAAGTCAAAAGGACTGGGAAAGGTGCTCTTAAGGTTAAATTAACTTCTGTAAATCTCTGACAGCTTGCATCCCACTTTATCAGTACAAATTAGAGCCAGCATGGAAGGCTTGGTTAGGCAGTTTGCCTAATTTTACTAGTTGATCTCTAACTGCACAATGACATTCAAGCTATGTAGTGCTTGACCTCATGAGCACATGAAGGCTCGAGAGGTGTGTGAATCCATACCGCTAACTATAATATCATTTAATTAAAGTAGCCCGGCTCAATTTTTAAGAAAGATTAACAAAGGTAGTCAGTGAAGGCAGTTTGGAGTGCAAAAGTGAAAACAAAGGAAAATATAGCCAAATTAGCAAAAAGGGGGATAACATTCTTTAGATACATTACTGGAAAGAGGAAGTCCAAGGGAGAAATAGTAAGACTGAAAGGGTAAGGGGGGGTTTCTGTAGAAGAGGATCACAAAAAATGGACATACTGAACAAATACTTATGTTCAGTATTCATGGAGGAGGGGGTAGAAAATGGGCCTTTCTTATAACACAAGGGCATAAAGGGTCAGGAGGTGGACACTAGTCCTTTCACAGTGGAAAGAGTCCTAAGGGAGTTGCAAAGTTAAATATATACAAGGCAATGGGTCCAGATGCGATGCACCCCAGGTTGCTAAGGGAACTGAGGAAGGAGCTGGCTGCACCTCTAACAACCCTGTTCAACCTGTCACTAGAAACAGGAGAGATACCAGGGGAATAGGGGAGAGCAGATGTAGTCCCACTCCACAAAAGTGGAAATAGGGAGGAGGTGGGAAATTACAGGCTGGGCAGCCTGACTTCTGTAGTGGGGAAAGTAATGAAATCACTACTGAAGAAAAGGATTGGGGAATACCTTGTTACCAGCGGTCTATAGGATGCAAGGCAACACGCATTCACAGGGGGGAGGTCCTGCCAGACAAACCTGATTGAGTTCTTTGACATGGTAACAAAGGAAGTAGACCAGGGAGAAGTAGTTGATTTTGTTTATGTGGATTTCATCAAATCCTTCAACACCGTTCCACATAGAAGGCTGGCAAACAAACTGAGTAGCCTAGGAGCAGTTCCTAAAATAGTAAAATGGGTGGCGAGCAAAAGAGTATTATCCTTAGTTTTTGGAAAAAGTAGAGCTGAAACTTGCTTCGCAACAGCCCTTCAAAAAACAGGAGCTGAGTCCTGACTTTCTTCAACCATGGCCCTTTGGTCCCAGTGCAACTTGCATCACACAGAGCCCTTCAGTCTTCCCTGTGTGCTGTATGTATGTATGCCTTTCATGCCAGGGGACATCTTATTGTTCTCGGTAATGTTACTTGCTGTATACAAAGGGCAGCTGACTTCTTGCCAAAGAACTGTGGAACCATATGAGGTTCCCTAGCATAACTTTCTTTTTTTGAAATTCAAAATTTTATTGTGACAGAATCTCATATCAAATGTAGTTCACATAATAATAAAAAAAAAAAAAAAAATTTTTTCTATCCAAACAGATGACAGAATAGATTCAGGTCACAAATTTTTCTCTCCCCAACCATCAACACTAACAAAACCACCCCCTCTCTACCCTAACCCACCCCTTCCACTACAGCAAACCCTTAAGGAAGATCTGCTCACCCACCACCTAGCATAACTTTCTGTTATGAGCTGTGCATGTTGACTATCCAGGCAGATTCTATCTCACTGTTGCTACCCACATCACAGCATAAGCCGTAATCATAATGGCATCTGAAAAAGATCACAACTCCCACTGATCATACTGAAGGTTATGCTCTGTCTTCAGTCATTTGTGAGCTGACGTATTTGCCAGCTTATTCTTGTACTACCCCTAGTAAACTAGTACAAAGGAGTGGCAGCCTACTGAGCTTAGTGTTGTTATTGTATAGGAAGACACTGTCTAGTACTGTGCAGTACCTTATGTCACACCCTGTCTATATAATGTATTTTTTTTATTTTGCAAATTGTTATAGAGGATAGCTCCATTGAGATACAACATCTAATTTCCAGTATGGTCCTACTTTTACCCCTTTCCACAGATAGGTAGACCTGAACCTTAAGAGACTTATTGACTTGCTTAAGGTCACACTGTGAGATTTTGGCTCTGGTAAGGTTTGAACCAGTGATCTCCCAGTGCTCCAACAACTAGTCTACACTGCCTCCCCTTATGTCATTTTATTTACTTAAAATATTTCATAATAGATAATCAAATCTGAACATAACATACCTAATTGTCAAGAGGTCTGGGAGGGTGGTCATAAGCAACAGCATGCTCCATGAGTACAACAATCAGGTGCCAAAGACAAGTTGCAACATTAAAGTTCAAAATAATTAAATAATGGATAAATTATAAATAATAAGTATTTAGAGAGTAATGAATGGAAAGGAATTTCATTAAACTACAGTCAGTATTTCAAGTACTTTGTATTCCTAAGCACCTTACAAGTCTTTTTAACTGTTCTAGTTAGCTGGTTTATAATGTACAGTATATTTTCTTTTGGCTTTCTATCTGTTTTATGGGTTGTAATTGTATTTGTAATTAAATGTATAGTTTATATTCTATATTTATTTTGTTTTTATTTTTCCTTAACAGGACATTCTTGTGAAAAAGACTGGTCCTAACAGACCATCCTGTATTTTGAAAGTTTTAATGAATGAATGGATAAATAAATAAATAACTAATAACTGCTTCAGCCATAGGCAGCATAAGAAAATAAAAAAATAAAACTGGTGACATCTCTGGGAAGATATTAAAAACACAGGGCTCAATTCCCAAAGGTTGGTGCAGTGCTTGCACAAGCCTGCATCAAACCCTGCGCTGCTCCGAACGTATTGCTGCACCGTGCACCTGATTCTCAAAGTTCGCAGACACTTGTAGGCACTTTACCCTCTTTACAGCGGCTTGTGCCAAATACTTGGTGCAAACCCAATAAAAATTCTGAAGTTAGACCAGCAAAAGTTGGTCCAACTGGTACAATGTTGTGCACAGGAGTGAGAATCCTGATTGCGGTCAGAGAATACCACAAGCTCCATGCACCGACTACCTGAAAATAGGATCCTTGTCCATCAGACATCACCTACTCCTGCTGCAAGTCAACACATGATATCAAAGTCTCCAGTTTATGCATCACAATTGGTTGCCACAAAAATTATTTTGATGTCACAAGCAGGAGAGTATGACACGTGTAGATAAACAGCAGCAGCAGATGAAGTCCAAAGGGCATTTTCTTTTTTCATACAAATATCCTTATCACAGAGAATAAGGGAAACATTAAAACCAGAAATACTAAATAGGAGATACAACTTGAACTGTGTATATTTTCAAGGTTTTCTTAGAGGTGTCTCAGGCATTTTTCGTGAGACTGAGAGAGATTACACAAATCTCTGGAAGGGTAAGCACAGAGAGAAAGAGTGAAATAGCAGAGGACAAAGAGGTTGTCCCCACTAGCTGCAAAATAAAACCTACAGGTAGCTGGTATCATTAAAACTCAGTTGTACTGCTCTCCTACAAAATGTAAGCTTCAGTCTCTTCCATTTGTCATTACAGAGGATATTTATATAAATAATGACATTTTTCCCTATAGAGGTTATACAGAACTGATGAGCAAACTGGAGCTGAAGTCATAATGTCCTGCTTGTGTGACACAATAGTAATTTCCACAGCAGTATACTGCAGTATACAATGGTATGCTGTGATGTCATAAGCAGGCATTATGACTTCAGCTTCAGACTTGGTCTCAGCTGTAAGTGAACTGTAGGGAATAAAGATCCAATTGTAGTTAGCTGTCCTTAATAATATTTTTGAAAAATACTTAAAAGTAGCCAGCCCAGTGGTGCTGAGGTCTGAGGCGCTGGACACCCTACCTCGTGCTGCGCCAGTGACCCATGTTCAGGAATGAGCATGGGTCGCCAGGGAGGAGAAGGATGGAGCATCTGTTGAACTGCTTGCCTTTTCCGGGAAGGGGGGGTTCACTTCCTGATTCCTGATTTCCCCGACGGAGGCTAGGGGTCAGGGCATGGGGTGACAGCATCGAGAGAAGTCTGGGCAGATGCCTGGGGGAGATGTGTGTGAACGCATGCACCTCTGCCCCCACTGGCATCATTGCATGTCCATGGCTCTGGCAATGGTGAGGGGAGGAGCAAACAAAGAAAAAATGTGGTACCTCTAGCTCAGCTTGATGGCCATCCACGAGTGTTCGTCGGGAGCTGGCACCCGAACTGGATCCATGAGGGTGGGGAGTTAGGATGCTCCCTACCGCCCCACTATGGGGGGTAAGCTGCAGGGGTTTCAGGGTGCCAGTGGTCCCTGTTGAGATAGACGGCAGACAGATCCCTAGATGGGATGCGAGGTCTACCGGGGGCAGAGAGGTGGCCCAGGAGGATAAATGATCACATAAAAAAAATAAACACTTAAAGGTAAAGTCACTGGTGCCTAGAAGCATGCCACAGTCATATCCCTCCCCAATGGTGGAGACCCCTCTAATCCAGGTAACTACCACCCCATCTCTTTACTCCCCATCCTAGCAAAACTGCAGGAGAACATTATACTTTCTGAGCTATCTCCTTTCCTTGACTCCTCCTCCTTCCTTACCCTTTTCCAGTCTGAATTTCAGAAATTCCACTCAACCTCTACCTCCCTCCTTTGGCTTACTGACTCCATCCTTTCTAGCATCAACCAGGGTCATATCACCACTGCAGTCTTTGCTGACCTGGCCAAGGCCTTTGATACAGTATTCCATACCCTCCTGCTTGATAAACTTGCAACAGCAGGGCTCTAGGCCCCCATCACCAACTGGTTCTGCTCCTACCTTGAGGGTAGGACCCAATCAGTTAGGACAAGTAACTCCCTACCCCCCCAACATCAATATTGGAGTCCCACAAGGCTCTGTTCTAGGTCCACTTCTCTTCCCTGTCTTCCTAAATGACATCCCTGCTGTCTGCTCCTCTACATCCATACATATGTATGTGGATGACGCTGTCCTGTATACTTCTGGCCCCTCCCCTTCTGGCACAGTGACCAGTCTCCAGCTGGAATTTGATAGATTTCAGTGTTGGTTCTGCTCCAACCAGCTGTTCCTCAACGCCAAGAAGACTGTCTCCATGGCCTTCGGAACTAGGCAAAGACTCCCTAGACACTCCTCCCTCCCGTCCTTCCACTCCCCGGACAGGACTATGATTGAGGATGTAACCTCCTTAAGGTATCTTGGGGTCTGGCTTGATCAACAGCTCAACTTTTCTGGGCATGTGGATGCCATTCGCAAGAAACTGCATCCCAAGCTTGGTGCACTATATAGGAACAATAGGTGAATTCCTCTACCAGCCCACCATGAGATTGTCCACAAAATGATCCTCCCCCTCTTCAACTATGGAGACATAGCCTATAGTGCCACTCCCAGGTTATCCCTAACAAGACTGGATACCCTCTTTCTTTCGTTCTGTCATTTCACTCTAGACTGTCCACTGCAGACCCATCACCGTGACCTCTACAAATCCCTCTCCTTTAACTCTCTTGAAGACAGGTGCCTCGCCCTCCATGCCAGCTTTGTAGCTAAATATTGGTTCAGGTCCCTGCCCTCTTACCTCTCCACTATTCTCTCTCTCTCTCTTTCTCTCCTTACTAACCCCCTACTCCATTCACAACTCTAATCATCAGACCTTTGCTATCTCCCTCCAGTCTACAAATGCTGGCCAGGCCACCTTCTGGTATCACTTCCCTAAACTCTGGAATGCCCTTCTGCCATCCATCCGCAATGCCCCCACCCCATGTTTCCTGTCCTCCTTCCTCTGTAATTTCATCTACCCTTCCTGCAACTGCTCTTAACTTATTCATACTCTGTCTCTTATCCCCTACTGTGATGCAGTTGCTGTGCTCCCTGTATGCTTCAGGTTTCTTCCTCTGCGCATTTTAATTTACCCTAGTAATTACCTAATGTGCTCATGATACTACTTGTATCATTATGCTTGTAAATGGTGACTGCCTGAATGTAGCATACAACACCCTGACTGCAATATGAACTCATCTCCAAACTATTGTAATTGCTCGTACCTCTATTGTTATTCTTCTAAATGGTGACTACCCGAATGTAACATACAACACCCAGAATTCAGTTTGAATTTGTCTCAGTACTATTGTAATTGCTTGATGTATTCTTGCCCATACCTGTATTGTTTAACATGTATTTTGTTATTTTCCTGTTTGTAACATACTACCGCTATGATAAGCATCTGAACTCGATATCTATATTATTTGTATCTTCTCCTCCTCTTCTCCCCAGGACACATCTGGAAATGAGTAGTTCTGCTCAGTATGCCTTTCCTGGTGAAACTTTTTAATAAATAAAATATATTAATAAGGAAAGAAATGGTTACAAATTGAATAATTTTTGGAACTTTTGTCAGTGACTCAACAGTTTTGCACACTCACCTCTGAGGCCTGAAGATCAAAAGGCTATGGATGGCAGTCCCACAACAGGAGATCGGGTTAATACCAAGCACTGATGCTGTAGTGCAGAACGGGGTGGGGTGGGGGGGAGGCATCACTTATGATGTTCCATCATTTGGATGAGCAATAAACTAAGGTCCCTCCTGTTAATTTCTGGTGACATTCCTGGTGTAAGATCAAAGCTCCAAGGGCACTCAATGTAAGAACAGAGGATTTCCCTAGTATCATGGGTAACATTACCCCCTGTCAGTGACTTAGTAAGTCATGTAAGTCACCACCAAGGACATACCTGAAAAGGAGCAGTCACAGCTCAGTGTATCTTTTATTGTAAACAAATTACAAATACATGTCTCGTACAGTAAGTTCTTTTGATGAAAACTGTAATGTATTATCTGATGCCTGTAACCTCTCTATAAGCCCACAGATGTTAAATGACTTTGTCATCATCACATATTAAATATGAGGCAGTAGTGAGATTCAAACATTCATGTCTAGGATTATTTTTATTCTTAGGTAACTGGATAAAGATTCATGGGACACACAACCTATTAATAGGGGTGACCTAGGAGTAAAAGGAGGTTAAGGTACTTGCTCACTGTCACACAGTATGCAAGTGGAGGTTGTGGGAATCAAGCCCAGCTCTGATAGATGTACTGAGAATATTTGCAACTCCATGCTCTAACTTCTTGGCTATATTGCCTAAGACAGGAGATTTACAACATGCCAGATACAGTATATAATGGATAATACACAACAAGGAATGCAGGTACTGGGTGGGTAACTGGCTAGAAGGGAGCCAGCAGTATGTGGTGGTCATTGGGGTTAAATCAGAAGAGAGGGAGGTTATTAGTGAAGTTCCACAGGGACCAATCCTGGGTAAGGTCCTCTTCAACATGTTTATTAATAACATTGGAGAAGGAATCCAGGGAAGGTTGTGTCTCTTCACAGATGACACAAAAGTATATGGGAGGGTGGATAGTGAAGAGAGAATAAGGGAAATGCAGAGATACCTACAAAAGCTAGAGGGGTTGTCAAAGTTCTGGCAGTTAAAATTCAATGCTAAAAAGTGCAAGATAATGCACCTAGGGAAAAAGAAACCCAAGACAGAGTACTGGATGGTAGGAGACAGACTTACTGTAGGACTACAGATGAGGAATGGGATCTGGGAGTTATCATTAGCAACCCATTTAAGTAATGGCGTCAGTGCAACAAGGCCTATAGAAGGCTAACAGGATGCTGGGATGTATTGGGAAGGGTACAGATAGCAGAAGAAAAGAGGTAATACTTCCCATCTGCAAATCCCTTTTGAGGCCTCGCCTAGAGTACAGCACCCAGTTCTGGAGTCCTCGCCTCAGAAAGGATAAGGATAAGTTGGAGGCAGTGCAGCACACAGTAACAAAAATGATTCAAGGTCACCGGGGCAGATCTTATGAGGAGTGCTTCAAGGTACTAAATATGTACTCAGTGGGGACCAGAAGGAAGAGAGGGGATATGATTGAGACCTTCACGTTCCTTAAAGGAATTAACGAAGTGAACTGCGGGGAACTATTTAGCTGGAATACCAATTTGCAGTCACATGGACATGAATGGAAATTAACAGGAGATAGATTCAGGAGGGATGTGAGGAAGTACTACTTTACGGAAAGGGTGGTTGAACCTTGGAACAGTCTGTCGGCTGAAGTAGAGGGTGCAAAAACAGTAAGGGATGCAACCAAGGCTGGGACATAATGAAGGGAATATGGTTAATGGAGGTGATAGGACCAGGGAGAAGATATAGAGAGATGATGGGAAGGGTCAGTACCCTGGAGAAACAGTAGGTTCCAGGGATTATAGGGAACTTGGGCAGACTGGATAGACCTCTGGTCTTTTTCTGCCATCATTGTCTATGTTTCTATGTGTATGTGCTCTAATATATAAAGACCAATGGAGAGTTACACATTGCACATTAAGTGTCCCCAGTGTATATACAGTATATATATATATATATATTAGAATATTGCCTTGGAGTAAATTACTCATAAAATGGGTTTCTGGTAAGACAAAATGAGAATAAGCAAGCAAATAGAAAAAAAAATATTTATCTGTGGTTATACAGTATTGTGTCTTGGGATAAACTGAGATCACATGACTGGATTGCACCAATCAGAGTGACAGTACAGGATTTGTCTTATTAATTACTGTATTAGGTTTTAATGGTTAGGAAACATTAAAGTTGGTGTGCTTATGATTTGGTGATCTTAATAAGTGCTTCAAATTTCACAATGTTTTCACTCAGCCACAGTATCTTACAATTTGTCAGTTTTGAAAAACAATTTGGTGAAGTAGTTTTGTAACATTTTGAGGTATGCAAACAGCTATTAGTTCTACTTTTGCAATAAAACAAATTAGACAGTTTCCTCAAAAATCACAAGGAATTACGGTCTGATGTTTTGCAGTTTGTTGGGATTTAGTCCAATTTTCTAAACAAGCTTTCTGTGTTCTTTTTAAATGCTTGGGTTAGGCTTATTATTGTTTAGAATGTAATCATGCTTAGTAGTGCAAAACATGCTGGAATGTGATAAGAGAAAAGGTTCAAAAGGAAGTTTCTCAGTTCCAGAAGAATTCAGCTATGCAAATTTTGTCAGACATCAATAGCTGATTACAATCAGGGGCTGAGTGTACATAATAAGGAAATTTCAAGTTTATTAGGTAAGGAAGAGACTTTTGGGTACTGTTTTGTTTATCTCTATCTGTCCTTTTAATTTTGGAAAAATACGTAAAGGCAAACTAACCATAAATCTAACAATTTTCTGTTGTCAGTATTATCAAGTCTGTCATTATAGTACTACAGATTCCACTGGACATTTTCTGTGTTTCACAACAGTTTTTTTTTTTTTTTTACTGTGATTATGATTGTGACAGTTTAGAAGGATCTTTTTTTTCGGCTTCTTTTAAGCGGCAAAAAAAATGTTCAAACCCATCATTAAAAGGGATTAATAAAACAAATACAGAATAAGCCTCTGCAATTCAATGGCAGTTAAACACTCTTGTTAGGCAGTATTTTGTATCATATTATTTACTGCAAGGTATTCGGTTGCATCCTGTCACTGGAGTGTATATGTGTGTACAGTATACATATACTGTACATAAATAGATAGATAGATAGATAGATAGATAGATAGATAGATAGATGGATAGATATCTACATCAATATATCTTCTTTGTAAAAACTGCATTAATGCACCTATTTGAGTTTTGGGTCTCTGGAGTCTTGGTGAATCAGTGGTGGGGTCTTCTTTGGGGTTGTCAACCCTAATGCCCACCCCCTACCCTGAGTAAACAATGCCAGACATAATCTCTTTTCCTTAAGCAGTGCCCAGGCCCTGCATGAAGAAAGCTACAACACAGTCTGTTGGCAACATGTGGCAAGACATACTTCTTCACCATTGATAAGTGCATTACTGTGCAGCACTGGCCTGGAGTTATACCATATGCTTTAGACAGGAGGCTATGGGCTGGGAGGAGGGAATGAGAATTAGGGTTGACAACACCAATGAAGACCCCATCACTGATTCACCAAGACTCCAGAGACTCCAAACCCTAAAGTTTTTTTTTTTCCTTTTGTTGCTTCAGGGGTAGGGAGTTAGGGCTGGAAATCATAATACCACATTTCCTTACTTTTGTGACATTATGAGGAGCTCTAATTTATACTAATATATAAAATTGCTTTAAAAAAACTTATCTTTTTAACTTGGCTTTTCCTTTATAGTTTGATTGTTTAATGTTGATTTTTGTTTTATTATTATGTACAGCACCTTGATTTTGAAAGGTGCTTTATAAATAAACACGAATTGAATTGAATTGAATACATTAAAAATTTTTGTCAAGAATTTCCTTACTTTTTAGGATATTGGAATCATATCCTCAGCCATACAGCTTCTCATTCATGCAGACATGCACGGTCCTCTTGGCTCTGTGTCAAAGGGAGACTCCACCTGCCTATAGAAGTGCAGCAAGGGATGTTAATAATTCATGTGGCTATTGGGTGTACTGCAGAAGTCATGACCCTCTCAGTTCTGTGCTTCCATCTAGCCAAAGACACAGATGCACAGGGCAAAAAAAGTTCTCTCAGCTGACTGACAGGGCCCTCTGGCACCTGCAGGTGCTGAGGTACAGGGTCCCATGCCAAAGAGAAAAGTTTTCTTCACCATATGTTACTTGGGCCCATGTGGGCAACCTTGCAGTTTCTTGTACAATAGGGAGGTGGCATGTCATTGTCCAGTCAGTGAAGCAGTTTATCCCATATTTCCAGCTTGCTGAAAGACCATGGTCTAGGGCCTAATCCTTACAAAAATGGAATATACTGCAATATATTGAAAAATATGTGTTAATGTATGTCAATACACTGAGAAATACATTGTCCCAATGCAATCTATTATGTAATATTTTATTAAATATATTTTAAATATAATGACATAACGTATTTCTAACTCGTAGTACGCAAAAATATATGTCCCTATATTGAGAAATACATTGATGCAATGAAATTGTAATACACAGTGTATTTTAGCATAAACTGAAACCATACATTTCTAATTAAAGAAATTGTAAATGATCTAAAGTTTGTTAAAAGTATTAAAAGAATATATTTTATTACAAAAATGAAATACATTTAAATATACTGGAAATTGTGTTAAGTATATCAATACATTGAATTAATGAAATACATAAAACAATTTATTTAGATTTGGATTTAAATACCTTTGAACCTTAGGCTCATTTACAAAGGTACCAAGTCAGATAACAATATACAGAGACATAGAATTAAATTTGGGGATCAATGTACAGAGTGAGGAGAAGGGGTAAAAGTAGGCACAATATGCATACGGTGGTTAACAGTCCATGGATACACAAACAAAAATGACAGGTTACTAAGTGCAATCAGTAAGTGCCAGGAATAGCAATCTCAGCACTGCAATAGTGAGGGACTAGAACCTAGGGGAAAATTAGGGGGTAAGGGACAGGTCAAGGACTAGAGAAATTATTGTGAGGAGGGGTAGCCGCCAGGGAGGCATTGTCAACATGGAGGGTAGGGAATGAGAGAGGTGAGGCTGGGAGTGTGGAGAGCTGAGAAAGGTAGAAAGGCCCTCAGGGGATTAACAATATATTTCAGAAATATATAATAATAATGTATTTCTGCAACATGCATTGCGTGAAAGCATGTCAATCTATTTAGTAATACATTGTCTGAAATATATTAGTATATTTCAAAATGTATACTGTATTCTTTGAATATGTTACATATAGTTTTGTATATGTTACATATAGTTTACATATATGTGATATGCATATACGCTACATATATTTTATACATGTTACATATATAGTACATATATGATTATACTTGATACCTACATTTTAATGCATGTTATATACATGTGTATGCATGTTACATACATTTTGTATATGTTATATATGTTATATATGTCACATATATTTTATTTATGTTACATATATTTTATACATGTTGCATATCTTTATTATATATGTTTGATATTTTATAAATGTTACATATATTTTTATATGTATGTTATGTATATTTTAAACATGTTACATATATTATATATGTATTACATATATGTTCATATGTTACATACATTTGTAAACATGTTACACATATGTTTATGCATGTTACATATATTTTTATATATATATATATATATATTACATATATTTTATATATGTTACATATATTGTATATGTTACTTATATATCTCATATATCTGTTACATATATATTCATATATCTGTTACATATATATTTCATATATAGGTCACCTATATATTTTATATTCTGTAGAATTGAAAAATAGCACGTTCATTTAATTTAGCAGTCCAAGGCTATGGGACTTATTAGCTGCAGTTAAATTTCACTGTCCTGTACTTCCATATAATGAGTCGGACATAGATAACTAACTTAGGTGTTTAATTAATTTAGTGGGTCTCTTTCTACTGTGAACATAGCAATACTTTTTTTTACAGTGAAATAAATCAATTCTACAGTATATGTTACATATATTTTATATATATCACATATCTTTTTATAAGTTACATATATTTTTTATATATGTTACATATATTTCTTATATAAGTTACATATATTTTATACATGTTACATATATATTTTTTATATATGTTGCATATATTTTTGTACATGTTACATATATTGTTTATATATGTCATGCATATTTCTGTAAATGCTTAGTTTGGTCCCAAGTGTACATTTCCATAACTAATTTGCAAAAATTGTGATAATTACTAGTACTATAATAATTTCAAATTCACAACATTTGCTTACAGACTGAAATGAAAGGTACAAATTACAAAGCAAGTACATGTAGGATCTCACCCTGACCTAAAAAAGAAACAAAATGGTGTGGTATAAATACTGATCTGAGCCCTTAAGAAAAAATAAGGTAGTATAAATACTGATCTGAGCCCTTAAGAAGCATGAGCTTCTGAGGTAATGCCTATGTGTAAGCATAAATGTATAAAATGTATGTTGGAATTAAAGATGCACTGAAAAATAATAATTCCAATGTATATATCTCCATGATGACTAAAAAGATGAACTCCAGTTGTACAGATAATAGTACAATAAATCATAAATAATTCCCTTTATTTTCTCTGGTTAATAGTTATATTAATATTACATATATTTGTAAATACAGGAAATGTTTGATATTATATATATATATATATATATATATATATATATATATATAGCCCGGATATTCAAACTGCGCCAGGCTGTGGTGCAAGCCTGAGCGCAGCTCAACTTTGTTGCACAGGAGAGTGGCCTGGGTGATATTCAATAGAGCTGCGCTATGGTGCAGTGGCTTTGAACATCGCACCCTGGCCACCCCCCCATGTATGGCACAGTGGCACTGCACCAGTGCAAGTGGCCACAGTGGAGCATGGAGATGTACTAGCACAAGTGCCATTGTGCCATGCACAGCACCTGTGATATTCAAAAGGTGACATGCAAATGGGGCCATAATTTATGCAAGATGCACAGGGGGCCATTTGCATCTCATCATGGCCCCATTTGCATGCCATTAGCAAGCAGGTGCGCCGATCCTCGAGGACTTGTGCCTGGCGCCCTGCCAGGCAGCGGCTCATTGGGGACCGACGCCCCCTGCAGCCTGATCACTGGCATTTGTGTAAAGAAGAAAACCCCTCCTATATCCATGGTGGTCCAGTGGACCTCTATGTGCCTGACCGCGGGCATCTGTCCTGTCGATTACGCCCCCCAAGTCCAATATCCCTGGTGGTCCAGTGGACCACACTGAGCCCGATCACAGGCATCCATAATAGAACCCCCCCAAGTCCAATACTCCTGGTGGTCCAGTGGACCAATTGCTGCCCGACCATGGGCATCTGTACCTCAGCAAACACTCCTAAGACTGTGGTGGTCTAGTGAACCCCACCCCACCACCCACTGAGCCCACTGCCCTGCTACCCCCATCAGCCAGCAGGTGGCAGCACCACCCACCTGCAGCGCCACCCACCAACTGACAACTCAGTGGGCTGCCGCCCATTGGTTCACAGCATGTGAACCAGCTGGGCATGACTGGTGCAGTCAGGCATGGCGGGTGGTAGGCGGTGGGTGCTGCCACCACCGGCTGACGGGGGAGCAGGGCAGTGGGGATCTGTGGGCGGGTGGGAGGGGTACACTAGGACCACCAGGGTCTTAGGGTATTTGCTGAGGTACAGATGCCTGAGATTGGGCAGCAATCAGTCCACTGGACCACCAGGGATATTGCACTGGGGGGAGTTCTATTACTGATGCCAGCGATCGGGTTCAGTGCAGTCCACTGGACCACCAGGGATATTGGACTTGGGGGGATTTCTACACAGATGCCCATGATGGGGCATGGGGGGTGCTGCCAGGTGCGGCAGGAACTCGGTTGGCCACCCACAGGTGGCAGCTGCTGTGTTGTGCCCTGCAATGTGGCAGCTCACCTGTGGGTGGCCATCACTTGTTCCGTTTTTTGTGGCGTAACTTTGTGCAGGCGCAGGTAGGGGTTGCGCATTCATGACTCTGCACATCCCAGGCTGAATATCAGGCTATGCAGGTTATGCATGGGCACACCCACTACCTATGTGCCTGCATACAGTCTGATGCGCTCCGGCAGCCGGGATTGATCTTGGCGACTTTTCCTTTGAATATCACACAAGCATCAGTGGTTGTGCATGGTGCAACACTGTTCGCCATGCACAGCTCCTTTGAATATCTGGGCATATATATATATATATATATATATATATACATACACCAATAACATATATTTACTAACCTGATTTAAATATATTTGGAATTTTATCAATATATTTTGCAATATATGTAATATGCAAAAGAGGCCATAACATGTATATTTACAGCTTATTGCAATATATTTGCAAATTTTGAAACATATAGAAACATATTGATTTTCTAATACATTACAATATAGTATCAAACAAGTAGATTGGAATATATTTCAATATATGTAAATATATTTTAAAATATATTTCATTTTTGTAAAGGAAAGAGGAGGCTACCGTGTGCTGGAGTTGTAATATCAAAAAATGTCTATGTTCTTGAGGCCAAGTGTGTTCTTGATGGCTTTGTATTTGATGAAGGTATTATCATACAGTATTTGGTGGTGAAAGTACAGAGAAGAGTGGGCTTAAAAAGAGTCTGGTATAGGCTTGTTTTGTATTTTGAAATTGGGGTTACCCTTTATTGGTTGTGCAGTATCAAAAATTAGGCTTTGTTTTTAATACGCAATGAAGTAATTCACACATGTACCAAACTACCTATTGGGGTATTCTCGAGAGTGATAAGGAGTCTACAGTGGGATGTGTGCTGTTTAGGGCATGGATGTTTAATTTGGCCTTTAGGCACAGGTCTCCTTCTATGATTTGCCACTGAGCGAAATAGGACAGATTGAGCTGATCAACACCTGTTATTTACCACCATAAAAATTGTTGAACTCTGGCTGTGAGATAATAGAGCTTGAAGTCAGGGAGCTAGAGCCCCCCCCCACCTCCATTTTGCAAGAGGTGAGCTTAGAATATGCTTGTCTTGAAGTTTTATTATTCCATAAAAGTGAGTGAGTAAGGTTTTTAAGAAAAAAAAGTTTTCATGTTGTGAGAATGACTTTTGGAAACTGTCTCACAACACAGAATTTTTTCGTGTCACATCAGGGGGTTATCCAAAAAAAGAAAAGTTTTGAATCCTTATAACTCTGGAATTGTTTAATATTTTTTTCACCAAACACTGACAGGTATTACCTTTGCACAGGTTGCTTTTATCCTGAAAGTTTCAGAAAAACATTATCTTCTATCTAGGTTGTAGGAGAGAGCAAGTAGAAAAAAAAACATGTTAAGTATAGGGAAAAAAATTAACCCTCACCAGAAAAATGACATATGCAGATCTCAGACACTGCTCAAGCTACCATCACAAAATGTTCCACATATTTAGAGTGTGCCCCCTAGACAATGTGTGCTACATTTCAGGTAATTTCACTGAATGCTGCAAAAGCTATTAAGGTGCAAACTTAGGGGGCTACCATAAAACCTGTCAGTCAACCCTAACTATACTGGCACTACTGCACCAGTATGATATTCATATATGTAGATACAGTATATATCACAAAAGAAGGGAAATTCAAAAATGGAAATGTCAGCCACCTGGCTGAGATTCACCAATCAAACCTCCATTCACATCCAACAGACTCCCAGGGGTGCTGCCACACTGTGATAAGGTGGGAAGGACCTAGAGGTCAGCAGGGCACAGGACCCAAGGCAGCATGGATTCGCAGTGGGGAGGTCATGTCAGATGAATGTAATATATTTCTTTGACTGGGTGACCAAAGTAGTAGACCAGGGAGGGGCTGTGGAAGAGGCCTACCTAGACTTTAGCAAGGCATTCGACACAATCTCACATAAAAGATTAATAAACAAGTTAGCCAACTTGAGAGTGTGTCCCAGGGTGATAATCTAGGTAAAAAATTGGATAGACAACAGGATACAGAGGGTAATAGTAAACAGAGTCCACTATGAGGAAATGGGGGTTACTAGCAGGGTACCTCAGGGTTCAGTACTGGGATCGGTCTTCTTTAATGTCTTTATAGGTGACATTGCAGAGGGGCTGGAAGGAAAAGTATGCCTCTTTGCAGATGACACAAAGATCTGCAACATGGTTGATACACAAGGAGAGGTGGAAAGGATGAGAAGGGACTTGGCAAGGTTGGAGGAATGGTCAAAAGTATGGCAGCTTAGATTCAGTGCAAAGTGATGCAAAGTAATGCACCAGGGAAACAAAAACCCAGGGGAAGAGTACCCAATGGGGGGGTACTAACTACAACAAAAATGGAACAGAACCTGGGGTAGTCATATCAGATGACCTAAAGGTAGGCAGGCAATGTGAGAAGGCAGTAAGGAGGGCTGAGGGATACTGGGATGCATAAGGGTGAGGCATCACCAGTAGAAAACAGGAAGTTGTTATCCCTCTGTACAGATAGTTGGTGAGACCCCATCTGGAGTACTGCATGCAGTTCTGGAGACCCCATCTCCACAAGGACATAGACAGGATGGAGGCAGTCCAGAGAAGGGCAACTAAAATGGTGCAGGGTCTGCACCAGAAGCCATATGAAGAGAGGCTAAAGGAGCTTAATATGTATGCCCTAAAGGAAAGGAGGAAGGGGGGACATAATAGAAACATTCAAGTACCTCAAGGGAATCAACAATGTCCAAGAGTGGGGCATCTTTCAGAAAAAGAGATGTAGGAAATCAAGAGGGCACAATTTGAAGATTGGGGGCATGGCTCAGGGGCAAAGTGAGGAAGTATTTTTTCACAGAGAGGGTAGTGGACACTTGGAACAGCCTTCTAGAGGAGGTAGTGGGGTCAAAAACAGTGGGGGGATTCATGAATGCATGGGAGAGACATAAGGCAATTCTAGTGGGAGGTAGGAAGAACTAGGCTGTTGGTTAACTAGGATCTGCAGCTTATCCAAAAGGTAGGGAAATGGGCAGACTGTGTTGGTCAAGTGGTCCTTATCTGCCATCAAAGTCTATGTTTCTATATTTCTATGTAAGTCAACACATCAGATTCTGATACAAAGCCATCCTTTTGGACATAAGAATATATATTGGAGCATGTTAGCTGGGCTATATTCCTGTTCTTCGCTCATCTGTTATGTGAGATCCAACATCCACCCTGTCACCCATACAGTTCAAAGGGTGAGAATCTTATGCACAATTGTGGCACCTCCTGTGCTACAAACATCAAATATGGTGGCAGATCTCTACAAGTTTGCAAGTCTATTTAAAGCAGCAGCGCATGACAGCGATGAAAATTCTGACTTACACTTTTTTTATTCTCTTTGGATTGCCATTGATCTCCCGACTTGTGTGATACCCTTCTCTCTTCATTTTGAGTCTGCTTTAGTACTTATTTTCACTTTTGAAAGAATAAAAGGAGGTCTCCTTTTAATATGGCTTGGACCAGGTTTTTATCAGTATTCTCAGCTGTCTTCCCAACACCTACTTCCCCATAAGGCCAGGAAGCACCTCCTGCTACGTGATAGTTCATTTTTGCCACAACAGAAGTGATTTTAAACAACTGACTCACCTTATGGGATGACAGGTGTACAAAAACAGCTGAGAATACTGATGAAAACCTGTTTCAAGCCATATTAAAAAGAGCGCTCCTTTTATTATGTTAAATATGGAAAAAGTAGTAAAGTAGACTCAAAATGAGGAAAGAAGGGTACCATACAAGTCAGGAGATAAGGGACTATCCAAAACAGAATAAAAAATATAGGTTTAAATTGTCACTGCTATCATTCACTACTGCTTTAAATTTGTTCTGGAAGTGTTTGTTACTCATTCTCTTGAGAGGTTATTTGAACATTTAGTCAGGCAAATGAACATAACTTCCAAGAGGGAGCAGATTCTAGGATGAACTCAAGTATGGCTCATCTAAAAGGACAAACTGAAATTTCCATCTTGTCTGGGTGAAGATTTTACTGTTTTGGTGGACTGATACCACTTTGTATTTAGGAGTTAATGCTGTGGAGTATTTACTGAAATTATCTTAACTGTCACTAATTATAAAGGAAGATTCATTTTAAAAGTTTGGTGTTTCAACTTTGGTGGACATCTTCATAATTCAGGGTTCCTATGAGAGGGAGTGTTGTGTGCCGGTCATAGCAGTCTATTTGATTTTTACTTGACTGAGAGTTTTTCTTGAGTTGCTAGCCATAATCTACTCCCTGTAGTTCACATAGTTTTATATATATATTCAACTAAGGATCTAGTTACAAGTGTCCAGATTTTACTTTGCAAATGGAAATTACTGTGTCATATTTTTATTATTCTCACGGGTATAAATAGAGTTGTTATGGGGTTGTTCAGAAGTTGTTATTAAAAGCAATTTCTATAAAAGTGGCTAATAAATTAAAACCAGACTCTGAAAAGTGCTCCAGGAAAATTGGATCAAACAAAATCCCTTTAGTAATTTCACAAGCTAATACCATATAGACTTATATTAGGTCTGGGAGAGGAAAAGGATAGCCTGTACAGGCATAGCTAACCTATACTATGACCCAGTCTCCAGTCTTAATCGTAAACCAAAAGGGGGCATCCGTAGTCAGTCTCTTGGTAACATACTGTACATCCAGTACTACAAGAAACACATGCTTTAAAATCAAATCTAGATGGGAAATCTCAATTCTAATCAGTAGTACACCATGCTATTTTGGTGCATACACCTGTCTTAGAAAGACAAAAAGTGGAACAGGTCATGAGTGTCAAATTGGGGGATGTTTACAGAGGAACCAAGTAACCCCAAAGCAGTAATTGAGATACAGTTGATATTAAAAGGTATAAAGTTGCAATTTCTTTAGATATGGGTTGCCCAGACAAAGGAAGAAAAGAAGGATTTCTGACTTTTTTATTACCCCATACAGTTGTAGCTGTAGCCATGGTCAGATATTTCCTGAAATTTCTGTAATAGCCATAGAGGCATTCCTCCCTGCCTGCAGTATTGCTTTATTTGATCTCTTAAAAGCAGTAAGTAAAGATAGTAACTCTTCTACTGAAAAATTAGGAAAAGCCCTCATTAATCAAAAGGATATCTGCCAGTTTATCCACCGATTATCCTCTTGGAAACTCAGGAGGATAACTCGGTCTCTAACTCTGGACAGTCTCTGGGAGTACTACAAAAATGAATGAGGTTAAAAAATATGCCTCCTCAGGTAATAAGAGGTAGAAACAAAGTCTGGTCAGATCCACCATGGCTGCATAATAAAGTTAGTGAGGTTGTGTGGAACGGTTAAGGAGACATGGAGAAACAACACAATGATTTTTATCTAGTAAGATTTGTTTTATTTTGCATTCTAAGGAAGACACACACATTATTAGGAAAATATATGGAGGTGTAGATTTCAATGGAAGGAATGGTAAGCAATATAAGTTTAACAGGTAGAATTGGTGGCAGTACATGAAAAAGTAATGGCTAGCATATGTTCAGTCTTGGGATTATTCATACAGTTTTATAGAGAAAAACAGGGGTTCTGTCCATGCAGTGATGTAAGTTATATTTAAGTAGTGTGTTGATGTCAGGCAGTCAGGTGTAATGACGGACTTCATTAGGAAAGAAAATGTGATAGTAACTTTTATAAGGGGTTGACCTGAAATCATCCAAGCAGGCCATTAAAGCAGTAGGTAAAGCTAGGGGGATGTAGGGGTGTATCAGTAGGGTGTCACAAGTCAGAAGAGGGAGGTAACAATCCCTCTTTACAAGAGACTTGTTAGGCCCCATCTGAAGTTCTGCATGCAGTACTGGAGGCCACACCCTCACAAGGACATTAACCAGATTGAGGCAGTGCAGAGGAGGCAACAAAAATGTGCAGGGACTGCATCAGAAAACATATGAGGATAGATTAACAGAGCTCAATATGTATACCCTATGTAAAGGATGGAGAGAGGTGATATAATCGAAACATTCAAACACCTTAAGAGCATTAACAAGGTGAAAGAGTCTAACATGTTTCAATATAAGAAAAATAGCAGGACAAGAGGACACAGCATGAGATTAGAGGAAGGCCAATTAAGGGGTAATGTAAGGAAGTTAATTTTTACAGAAAGGGTGGTGGATGCATGGAAGGCCTACCTCATGAAGTGGTGGATATGAATACAATGCAGGGCTTCAAACAGGCATGGGACAGGCATAAGGGAGCAATACAGATGAGTATGAATAGATAGACCATTGACTAAGCAAAGGCCGATGGCACATCCATAAGGTAGAAAAAGAAATGGGCAGACTGGATGGGACTTGCGGTCCTTATCTGCTGTCATCGTCTACGTTTCTATGTTTCTATGTCGCTGTTGATAACATTAAGGTAGTTATGCCTGTGATAATGGGAGTATCAGGACAGTATGAGGTCTATGCAGGAGTGGAGTACTGATATGCACTGTACCATAAGTATGTGTTCAGAGTGCAGACAAATGCGATATGCAGGTTATTTTACATATACAGTAGGTAAAAATAGAAATAGATGCAATTGATAGTAATATAGATAATTACATAGACTTACAGATAGACAGACAGACAGAGGGAGAAGTTATAGTCATGACAGTCTTTGGAGAGGCAACTACTCCTAGAGTCACAGTGATGTTCACTAATTTGGGTTGAAATACATTACAAGGAGCACTATTTTGCTGTCAGTAATTGCCTATGGGTTTAAGCACATATTGGAATCTCTTAAAACAGTTATAGTATAGGAAAAACAATGAAAACAATTGTGTTACAGTTTAGCACTGAAACATACATGTAACACACATGTTGCCACCTTGTTCTAATGAGCACCCTCCCCAAGCAGATTGCCAGTCTTAAAGAGCATCTGATGCCTTCAGGAAAAGTGAAAGAAAACATAATATTTAGACACAGATTAGTTTATATTTCACATTAGTTCTGTATTTCCCCCCATTATTTTTTACTGAGGCCATTTGCATGAAAAGAGGACCACTGCTCCTGAAGTGTTCATATATTCCTGGTACTTTCTCCCTACCTGAGGTCATAATGCATGGCTTGTGACATCACAGTTACTCCCATGACAGCAGACTGTGATGTCACAACATAGCATTATGACTTGAAGTAGGGAGTAAGGTACAGAGGCAGATGAACTCTAACAGATAAAGATCATATATTTATCCAAATTTCCTCTGTAATAAAAGACAGGCAGTAGAAATCTACAGAATATATTTAAAATGTAAGTTGAGTTGCACCAAGTTATTAGTTTTTTCAAAGTTTTTACTGTGGCACCAGCAGCTCTGATTATAAAGAGGAGAGCTGAAAAAATGTTTCTCAAAGTATAAGTGCAGAATAATTTTTCTTAAATCTGTTTCAAGATATTAGGCCTTTCCTCTTTTTTTTTAATTTAATGATAAAAAGAAGTAACACCTTTCTTATGACCAGACTAATGTAAATTATGATAGTTAGTGGTTTGGGATGTGCTAAGTGTCCACAGGAGCAAGGTGCTCTCCTTCACTGGCTAGACAGTAGGTGGTTATAAAAAAAAAAAAACACAAAAAAAAACACACAGATCAGTCACTCTACCAACGAGACATGCAGAGGTACAACAATTGGGGGTTGGGGGGGCAAGAGTTGTTTGGGACTGCAGCTTCCATTTTTGAAATGGAAAAAATTTCCTGTTGATCTTGTCTCCTGTTCTAGCCTGAAAAGAACATATTTTAAATGTCTGTTTTAAGTGTGTATAATGGACTGTTTTGCCATTTAGGAGCCAAAGAATGAATGTGTAACTGGTGACATTATGGTTACCTCGCAATTGTATGCCAAAGCAATGTAGGCATGTAATTAAGAACTGGATCAATGGAAGGCCATTGCCAGGTTATTATACACACTCACAGAACTTAAATTATAGCTAACAAATTGCTGCACAATACTTTGAGGATATGCAAAGTGTAAAACATCAGTTGGGAATTTTAACAGCTGGACGCTGAGCTGGTGTCTTAAACAAATATGTAAGAATTCTACATGGATGTTATTTTTTCTAGCTGTTCTTTATTATCTTGCATTGAGACACCTATATCTTCAATAAAGTGCTGTCTTAGCACTAGTATCACAAGATGTGCAAACGGTAATCACTGAACCCACATAAATGGAAAATGAAGGATGTCTGCTTACTGCATTGAAATGAGATGTGTCCTATCCCATTGTGTGTCAAAGCAGCATTTCTAATTTTGAACTTGGCACCACCACAACAGGGAGTTCTCTATTTCTTCAACAATAAAAAAAACACACTTTATCATCAAAGTATATGTTTACCAAGTACTGTGCCCAGGATTAAAATAATTTGCCCCCCCCAAAAAAACATGTGCCCTGACATGAAACAGCATGTTTAACTGTAAAGACAATTAAAAAACGTATTTCTAAATGAATTACTAAAACCAATGCATCATGATTAAAATAATTTGAACCCCCTCCCCCAAAAATGTGCCCTGACAAACTGCACTCTGGGAAGATTACCTGGGACAAGATGCAATAAAAAAAACCTGAATAACAGGCTCCTGGGAGTAAATGTTAGCATCCTGTTTCTAGTGTCCCTGATAAAATGAAATCAAAAATACAGTTGAGATTTTTTTTTAATGTCAGCTCTGTTCAGAATAGCTTTTAAAATCACCAATTGTTTTCTTGTTCAATGTTTTCTAATACATACTTCTCAAACTTAAAAGAAAAAACACACTTTATCATCAAAGCCTGTGTTCATCAACTACTGTGCCCAGGATTAAAATTATTTGACCCCCCCAAAAAATGTGCCATGATATGAAACTGCATGTTTAATTGTAAAGACAATTTAAAAATGTATTTCTAAATGCATTATTAACACCAATGCTTTCAACATTTTGAAACTATTAAAAAGAGAAATTATATATAAACTATATATTGAATATGGTAAACAAATATTATTAATCTCAAAGCTGAACTTTATGTTTTTAATATATAAATGTTTAAGAAAAACACATGGTTCTTACTGTAAATTAGAATGATGTGTCTGTGTTTTCCTTGGGAGATTTACTTTCACTTGTTGCCTCCTTCTAAGGCCTCAGGTCCTCTGATAATCATTTGTTCCAAAGTTTTTTAAGTCAATTTGAAGGCATTAAATAACTTCTGTTCTCCTAGTCCTTAATAAAGGCATTAAGTGTCTTCTGTTCTCCTAGTCCTTAATAAAATGCAGGTGCTCCACAACATCACAGACTTGTTCTGTTGCTTGATACTGGTCCCAAACTAGTGTGTCTTGTTACAGCATGATAGAGCCACCTCATGCCCCTCCCACAAGAATCAGAAAAAGTTGGGGTTGGATCTTTAGGAGCTTCTCGGGTGGAGTTGGGGTGGATCTTACTCCCAAAAAAAACTAATGCTGCCTCCCACTATTCAGGTTCCAGTTCTTGTACCACCCATTTAAGAAAGAAAATAGTACCCTACTATCCTTGACTAACATGAAAGGGTATTTATTTGAGGGCAGAAAACATTGCTAGGAGGAGGGTAAGGTGAAAGAGACTATTTATACCTTCAGTCAGTTCCACAGACAGAAAACATGGCATTACTCCTTTTGTACATGCAAAACATCTGCAGGCTCCACCTACTGCAGCTGTAAAAATGGGCAAACTGGATAGGTCTTGCGGTCCTTATCTGCTGTCATCTTCTATGTTTCTATGTTATGCTTATTGTGGTAGAAAATCTTATAAATAAATAAATCTAGTAGTAAAATTAGTTTAGAAGAGTGTGGTAATAGTTTTATTACTTAGTGCCAAGAAGAACAAAATGTTAATTTAGAACCAACAATAGTAGCTAATGATAAGAAAGACAAATTGACTGTAACAGAGATCACTCAAAAGATAGCACAGGTGGAAATCCTTATTAAAGAGACCGTACAACAGCTAAGGCAGTTGAATGAGGAATGAGAGGGGCTGGACTTAAATTTGAGTCTAAAAAACAGTGAGGTTAATGGACAAGGCATAGGAGGGACAACAAAGGACTAGACAGAATGAATGTTCATGATCATAGGATGTCTAATTCATTCCACTGTGTGCCCTTGGAGAAAACAAAGGTGAAAAACAAAAAACTAGAATTGATACTCCTCCAACAAAACTCTTGTACAGACCAAAGCAGAAAAATAAAATAAAATAAATAAGAGAACTACTACAGTAACCTTTGCAAAATATCAGACTGAGGATAAGCTTCCAACTATATAGCTGAGAGGGGATGCCTTACTCTCAGGTAGAGAATACTGAGAATACTAATGTTTACCATCCACAATCTGTTAGAGTATTTTAAAGAATACAATGAACTGGGATGCTTTGAAATCTGCCTATGGGAACACAATAAAGTACACCCTGAGAAGGGCTAGATTTCATAGTTGTCAGAAGTCATAGCTTAATAACTTGGTTTGTAAGCAAAGCTAGAGTTGCTGGATAGTACAGAGGTCATGTTATGAGGATATTGCTCTTTCAAGTAAGTAGCACAATTCAAAAACTTGAAAGAGACAGGGCTGGGTCAAGGACTAGAGGGAAAAGTCTGACTCAACCAAGGATATCATAATATTTAAAAAAAAATGCAGTGGAATATTCCATTTCTGGATATGAGGAGGACTCACACTACAGCAAAGGCAGAGGAGTCAGGGTCAAAGATTAAGCAATTCAAAAATTCTAGATCAGGATTCAGTATTTAAACCTGACATGGACTCTACAAATGTTATAGCATATACATAATATAACTGTAGCAATAATCTAACTTCCAAAACTAGAGTAACCAGACATGACTTGAAGGATTTGCATCTGCTCCAGAGTCTAAATTAGACAACCAATTTTTGGGAATGCTTTCTTGGAGTGTGGCAGGACTCCATAATTATTTGGATGATAAGGACTGGCTTGTTTGTAAAAGAATATAACTGTAACAATCAATATGATTTCCTAGATTCCAGTAATTAGGCTTGACTTAAGAGGTCTCCTTCCACTCCAGCATCTGAATTTCATAACCAGTTACATTCCTGGAATGTGGCAGGCCTTCATAATCATCTGGATGACAAGGACTGGATGATTATGTTGAAAAGTCTGGTGTTATTTTATTGCAAGAAACACAGACAAACTACTGTAGCGCATGTTCTTTGAGGGCTACCACATTTTTGGCAAACCACACCTAAAATTAAAAAAATTGGAAGGGCATGTGGGTGCCTAGCTATAATACTGAAATTCATACTCAGGTTTATACTGAGGTTCGTAAAGAGTGAGAGGGCAATGCCCATGTGAGCTTTTCTCCTTTACTCCTGGAAATAACTAAGGATGGCACCAGACTGAATATACCTATCAAGTCTTCTTTTAAATTCTATTTTACTTTTACTTATAATGATATCCTTTGATAATGAATTCCAGGGATTTACTACTCTTGATCTATACAAGTATTTTCTTTTGGTTATGCTTAAATTTGTTCCCCCTTATCTGTAATGGGTGACCCCTAGTATCTTTATCCCTTGATTAAATGTAATTCCTAGTTCAAATAGGAGAAGGGGATCATGCATAAATAGCTGATCTGAGTGCATCTACCTGGTTTCTAAGGACATTAGTTCAAGCTGTAATAGCCTGTCCTTGTATTCCATTTCCTTCATGCCATCAACACTCTTAGTAAATTTACTCTGAACTTTTTCTATTCTGTCTGTTTCATCCTATTTGAAAGGAAACTGTAACTGTGAAGCATATTCTACATAGGGGCACACATATACTCTGTACAATGGGGTTAAGACTTTTTTGTCCCTAGTAACAATATTTCTCTTTATGGACCAAATTATGATGTTGCACTTTTTGATAGCATTATTTCTTTGTTCCTCTGTACTCATGGTATTAGGTACCAGAATCTCTAGATCTCTTTCTGAAGTAGATTTACACAATGGAACCCAGCATAAGGTGTAATTCAACATGTGGTTATCTCTGCCTACTGTATATGCATCACTCTGCATTTTTCAGTATTAAATTTAATTTCCAATTTTTTGACCCATCTAGAAATAGAGTCCAAGTCCTGCTATATATAATCTGATTCTATTAAATTTCTGCATCCAATCAGAACTCTAAAACTGCTCTATTAGAAAGTGCTAGCACTTGTAGCCTTCCAGATTTGGTAATATTTGACAAATTCATTCAAGTTTTATAAATTCTTATCTATATTCCTCCTTCCAACAGGTTTCCTCAGTATGACTCTGACTTAAATTGCAGTATTTTAGAATCCAGTCTTACAACTATTTCTGAGGAATTTGGAAATATATATGTAATACTGGCTGGTGAATCAGATGCACAATTTGATAATCTTAATGAGACAAATACAATAAGTTGACATTGGGCAATACATTTTGTAATCCTAACTATAACTGAAACAACTAGCAAAATGGGTAAATGTCTTCTTACTTTGGTAGGCACAGGGTCATTATGTCTCAAGACATAATGTCACATATCACTATTGTGCTGTGCAATTAATGCCATGAGGCATCATGTCTTTGTTCTGTGGGGGGCTCTGTCCCCCACCCCCCTGTTATGGGGGGCTGCACACCCCGGACCACCCCCACTAAAGATTCTCAACTCCTAGGGGTCCAACTCGGGGAGCACACAGGTCCGGGTTTCTCCATAATGCCATATGCTATTAAGCATGCAACATTATGACTTTGGCAGACAATGGCGTGCTTTGTATTCTTAATGCCAGGGCCTTTGGTGAAACTAAAGATGAATTGATCTTCCCCACAAAGTGAGGAGATAGTCTTATTGATTGACTGTTGGTTGATATTAATGGATATAAATGTGTGCAACTTAAAACAGAACCCTAATACAAAAATGATCATTTCTGAGTAATGGTAGTCTTTATTATATCAAAAAATGGCAGAAGCAATCTACTAAATTAATCTCAATGGGCAAACTGTATGAAGCAAACAAGGATGCAGTATGTTAAATATCAACCCCAAAAGCATTGAATGGGCACCTTATCAAAATAATCTTGTTAAATGTGTGTGTCTTATAAAGAAATGCTATTGTTAGTGAATAATTCTGTGGTCCTCCCTGGACTGCATTCCTGTATTTCTAACTACAAAGCAATTCATATTTTTAACAATATGATTTATTTGCATGCAAATTATCTTTCACTAAATATACAGTCAGCTCCCCATGTAGAATCTTCAGAAAAAGGGTTGGTACAGTATGACAGAGAGTATTTGTTAGTGAAAAGAATAGAAAGAAAGTGGTAATGACTGTAGAATAAATTTAATCAATCCTATCATTTAAATATCTAAGCAATGATTAAATTAAATTAATGAAGTGTTAAAGGACAAACTATAAAAGTAGTTGATGGATAAACTAGTAAGTGCTTTATATTTGAAAGAGGCTAGAGGTTTTTGGAGTCTTGTAGCCTTTGGTACTAACAAACAGAGCTGTAATACAAAGGCATGTATATAACAGCAGCCATTTTAATTCAGTATTTCTCTTGTCATTGTAGTATTAAACATACCAAGGATAGTGACTGAATTCATTTCAGCGTAACTGTGCCAAAAATAGATTCATTCTCAGACAACGTATCTTGGTGGCCAAACTTGTACCAAAAAGAAGTTATGTTATTATATTGGAATCAAAACAAAATAAGGCTTCAGGGCCAGATAAAATCCCAGCTAGACTATTCCAATCATATCCAGATTTTTGGGCAACAATTTATACCCTGTTTTTCAACAGGCTAAAAAGTTCACTATTGATATCAGTGACTTAGAGACCTGAGATAATCGTGCCATTGTTTAAAAAAGGAGATACATATAATTTATCAAATTATCATCCAAGTATCCTACTATGTGTGGCTGCAAAAATCTCAAGTAACGTCCGATGGAAGAAATTAGAAACTTGGGTAAAGACAAGAAACATTGAAGCTAAAACCCATAGAATGTTTTGTCATAACAGGAGGCAGTATAGCAAAGAGGTTTAAGGCTCTGAGCTGCAAATCTGAAGACCTGGGTTTGAAACCCACAGCCCCAACTTGCACACTGTGAGACCCTGAGCAAGTCACTTAACTTCCCTGTGCTCCCAGGTTGCACCTGGAAACAAGCTTTCAGCTTAGTGTGCCACTCCTAGTTAAACAATTGGGAAACAATAATAATAATAAAGTGCAGTCAGTAGATCACAGAGGAACCAGGTCTTGGGGGGGTGAGTGAACTAAGGGCATAGTCCCTTGAGGAGGGCTGGATTGTGCACATGTAAGTCCAATCATTGGGAGCATAAGACAACCCCTTTGTCATAGTTGCTGACATACCATGGTGACTCTGGGCTGGATTCTCAAAGCTATGGGAAAAATATGGCACAAGTGGGTTGCCACTTGCAGAACCACAGTATCTCCTGCAGCTAAGGTATTCCCAAACATGAATCTGATTTACAACCAGCTCCATGATTTACAGCAGCTTGTGGGTGGTGTTTCCATAGAAATATCCACAGCTGAAGAAAAATGTTATGGCCAGTGAGACCAGCCATAACATCTTCCGCAGCTGTGATGGATGAGAATACCAGTCTCCGTAGTTGTGGAAATTTTGGTCCACAACTGGAATTGTGGTGTGGGACATAGTCTCAAGTCCTTTTGAAAATCCGTCCCTCTGACTTTACATATTAGGTCCATATGGCATTTCACTTTTACCAGCTACTGTTCCCCAGACATCCTCTTATGCTGTATAGATGGGCCCAAGAATGGGAAGGGAGTGGGAGGAACAGAGCTCTCCAAACAGCTCTGTTGGACAGTGCATATTTGCTCAGCCCCTGGGAGAGTATCAGGTATTGCAAGAGGGGTGTGAGAGAGGCCACCCATAGTATGACTGCCTAATGTGCAAGCCTCCCATTTCACTGAACCAGTGCCTCCAAGTCTGTTTAACACTGGAGCATCTTTTTATCAACATTGGCAATCAGTATCACAGAAACCCTCCATAGCTCACCAGCACTAGCCAGCACTACCCACCTAGTAACCTAATCTGGATTATCACTTTCCTCTGCTTATAGCCTTCAGAGGTGATACAAACAGCAAAGACTTCAACAGAGTAGCTGCATGGTGGACACTGTGGCTGTAGTTTGCACTATTGAGAGGGAGTTTGCAACCATCATGCATTGTTTAGGCCTACTTCACTGCAGATGCATGACTACATATCAGAGGGCAAGGGAGTCACTGGACAGATACCAAGATAGCAACACTGAACTTCTGATCACCATTTCCCAACTGTGAAATAAGCTGTTGGGAGGTGTGGGTTAAATCAGATTCCAGTGCTCATTAGAGCTGACTCAGTCTCTTTTTGTCTATGGCATTATCATGAACAGTGAGCAACAGCTGCTGCAGAGGTTACACATTGCAAAGAATATCCACCTCCCACCCCACAGTACCAAAATCAGTTCCCTCAGTCACAGTCCCTTTTGAAAAGCAGAATGTAAGTAACTTGTTTCACACAGGTCCTGAGGTCCCCGTGCAAAGCAAGAGATGAGTCTTAAGTTTCCTAATATTAATTTGTAGTATAACATGCATGCAAGTTTTTTTTGGGGGGGTCATGGTCTTGCAATTTTTTGGTTTTTAGCTTTCTAAATTGTATAACTGCCCAACTTTAACTCAGAAAAATGATTTGCAATTGCTGCCATTTTTTAACTGGTTCAGCAATGTGGAAGACTTTAAACCTTTAAAATCTGTTAACAAGCATTTGTCAATGCTGAATGTTTGCTTGCTGGCATTGGTAGTGCAGGAGTTAGAGAGCTGCATAATAGGAATAACAGTGAAGTATTGAACTGAAGCCAACCCATTAGCACCCTGGAGAGACTGACAGGCATTGGGGTGTGCCTTTGGGTCATCAGGTGTAACAGCCATGCCATTTCACTACACCATACCCCGCAGACACTGACAAGTGTCACGGTGTACCTTGGGGTCTTTGGCCCTTATTCTCACCCCATTCCATCAGGAAATACGGTGAGATGGGTGCTGTATAGGAGAATGGGGTGAACTTTGGGGCTGAAGAGTCCAAGGCACACCTTGATGCCTGTCACTGGCTGCAGGGTGTGGAATGGTATGAGCATTACAGGCGAGAATCCCAAGTCACACCCCTGATGCCTGTCAATCTGTACAGGGTGGGGAGTTATGGTCAGAAACCCTAATGCCTCAGGCGTTCGTCGGCATTTTCACTCCAAATTTTCAACATGGGTTTTTTGTGACCCCCACCTTATGAACAGTGGCAATATCAGTTCGTTAGCCAAAATCTGATTTTGCACAGTGACTACGCCATTTGGCACCAGAGGTGCAAAAACACATTTCGAACAGGATGTGAAAAAGTACAGTTGTACTGTTCATGGGGAGGTGAAAAATGGCAATGTTGAAAATCTGTAGTGAAAATATTAAAAAAACTGCTGAAGTCACAAGCGTGCATAGAAAATGCTCAGCGCATACCCGTAATGCAATTAGTGTGGGAATTTTTTACAGCAGATTGTCAACACAGGAATTTTGGAACCTCCGCTCAGGAACAGTGTCACTGTGATTTTCTTAATCTGTCCCGAACAGTGATTTCCCACAGCGACTACGCATTTCTGTGCTGGCAGTGCAAAAACACATTTCGGCCATGGTGTGAAAAATTACAGCTGTACTACTGTTCATAAGGAAGTGTGGAAAAATGCCAGGGTGAAAATCTGGGCTAAAAATATTAGAAATCCATGAACTTACGAGGGTGTGTGGGAAACTGTGCAATGGTCGCTCATAACACTGTAATTTTATGGACTTTTTTCACCAAATTTATAACACAGCCATTTTAACACCTCTGCTCATGAACATTGTCACTGTGATTTTCTTAATCTGTCCAGAACATTGATTTCGCACACCGACTGTGCCATTGTGCGCAACATGCACAGAAACATTTTTTGGGTGAGATGTGAAAAATGACAGCTATACTACTCATAAGGAGGTGTGGTAAAATGGCAATATTGAAAATCTGGAGTGAAAATATTGAAAATTCACGAACTTACAAGCGTGCGTAGTAACAGTGCAACGCATGCTTGTAAAACACTCATTTTTGGGAACTTTTTCACCAAATTTTCAACATAGGGTTTTTGGCGGCCTACCTCATGAACTGTGACACTGTCATTTCATAAATTGGTCCTGAAAGATGGTTCCACGCAGTGACAGAAAAATCACTTTTCGGGCCCGATTAACAAAATAACAGTGACAGCATTCATGAGGAGGTGTCCCAAAAAACCTATGTTGAAAATTTGGTGAAAAAAATTCCAACAATGCCTGAGATATGCATCAAAGTTGAAAAAAAACTATTTATTCCATTATACAGCTTACCGGCATTTCCTCAGTTCGCGGTCGGCTTTGAAGAGTACAGACATGTTCCCAGTCCAACGAAGATCGACACGCCAGACTCCGGAGTTAAGTATGGGGTGAGGTGGGTGTGTGGGGGGAGGCTGGGTGTGCAGAGGATGGGTGTAGGTGGGGGATGGGGGTCAGGACAGTCAGCGAGGGAAGGTTTTTTCTTTACAGGTGCTTTTCTTCTTAGGAGGATGATGTGGGACTTGTGCCATGCTGGGGTGGGCTCCCAGCATGGCAGCTGGAAGGCTGTTTGGGGGGGCAGCAGAGCCGATGGGGGATTGGGCATCCCCGTCGGCCATACGGACTATTGCCACACTGGGGTGGGCTCCCAACGTGGCACCCGGTAGTCTCTTGGCAGGGAGGGTAAACAGTGGAGCCAACAGGGGATTGGGCACCTCCGTCGGCCATACAGAATGTTGCCACGCTGGGGTGGGCTCCCAGCGTGGCACCTGGGACTCTGTTGGGGGGGAGAGTGCAGCTGTCGGCCATACAGTGTGTGCATGGGGGGATGCATGAGCACGAAATATGCATGTGTGTGTGTGGGAGGAGCGCATGAGCACGCAATATCTTATCACTGCTCACTGAAGCGTAGCTCTCCCTTTCAACTGTAGGGCACTTCATTTTCAACTGCTGTCATAGACAGCTGCAGCATTCATTGGTGAACTGTGGCCACGCCTGCAAACACACTGACTGAATTGGAAGACAGGGTGCCACACCTCTGAAAACTTGGATGATGGCACTATGTTTCTTGCACATGCGTGCAAGCAAACATAAAAATGACATGGACTGCCAGTCTGGAACCACTTCCCCTGAAGATCTATGGGAGAAACATAGAAACATAGACTTTGATGGCAGATAAGGACCACTTGGCCCACCTAGTCTGCCCATTTCCCTACCTAGAGGATAAGTTGCAGATCCTATTTAACCAACAGCCTATTTCTTCCTACCCCCCACATAAATTGCCTTATGTCTGTCCCATGCATTCTTGAATTCTCCTATAGTTTTAGATCCCACAACCTCTTCAGGAAGGCAGTTCCATGTGTCCACCACCCTCTCTGTGAAAAAATACTTCCTCACATTGCCCCTGAGCCATCCCCCATCTTCAAATTGTGTCTCCTTGTTCTTGCACATCTCTTTTTCTGAAAGATGCTACCCTCTTGGACTTTGTTGATTCCACTGAGGTGCTTAAATGTTTCTATCATGTCCCCCCTCTCCATCCTTTCCTTAAGGGTATACATATTAAGCTCCTTTAGTCTCTCCTCATATAGCTTCTCTTGCAGACCCTGCACCATTTTAGTTGCTCTCCTCTGAATTGCCTCCATCCTGTCTATGTACTTGCGGAGATGGGGTCTCCAGAACTGGATGCAGTACTCCAGATGGGGTCTTACCAACTGTCTGTATAGGGGGATAACAACTTCCTGTTTTCTGCTAGTGATACCTCTCCCTATACATACCAGTATCCCCCCAGCCCTCCCTACCGCCTTCTCACATTGCTTGCCAACCTTAAGGTCATCTGATATGATTACCCCAAGGTCCCTTTCCATTTTTGTTGTTGTTACTACCCCCCTCCATTGTGTAATCTTCCCCTGGGTTTTTGTTTCCCAGGTGCATTACTTTGCACTTCTTTGCATTGAATCCAAGCTGCCATACTTGTAACCATTCCTCCAACCTTGCCAAGTCCCTTCTCATCCTTTCCATGCCTCCTTGTGTATCAACCATGTTGCAGATCTTTGTGTCATCTGCAAAGAGGCATACTTTTCCTTCCAGTCCCTCTGCAATGTCACTTATAAAGACATTAAAAAGGACTGGACCCAGTACTGAACCCTGCAGTACCCCACTAGTAACCCCTCTTTCTTCAGGGTGGACTCCATTTACAATTACCTTCTGTGTTCTGTTGTTAAGCCAATGTTTTACCCAGGCTACCACCCTGAGACCCACTCCCAGGCTAGTTAATTTGACTACTAATCTTTTGTGTGGGACTGTGTCAAATGCCTTGCTAAAGTCTAGGTAGGCCATGTCCACAGCCCCTCCCTGGTCTACTACTTTGGTCACCCAGTCAAAGAAATCAATTAGATTTGTCTGACATGACCTTCTCGCTGTGAACCCATGCTGCCTTGGGTCCTGTGCCCCACTGGCCTCTAGGTACTCAACAATTCTTTCCTTCAGAAGTGATTCCATCACTTTCCCTACCACAGAGATCAAACTGACAGGTCTGTAGTTTCCTGCCTCTGTCTTGCTCCCACTTTTGTGAAGGGGAATCACATCAGCCTTCTTCCAGTCCTCAGATACCACACCATCCTCCCATGACTTGTTAAAAAGGGTAGTCAGTTTTGTCACTAGTTCTTTGCTTAATTCTTTTAGAATTCTGGGGTGACCTTCGTATTAGGAGCAGGAGACATTGGTATTAGAAGGGAGGGGCAAACATACATGCTTTCCAGCTCCAATGAGTATAGCAGAAAAACAGAGAACAGTACAAAGGCTATGAGAATATGTAACGCCACAAGGTAGGAGAAGGTCCCATCAGTGTGGATCATGTTTTCCAATGTTTTTAATATGCCTTAGCAAAAAAAAATTTGACAAGCATTTACAACTATAATCCCCTGTCTAAATTAAGAGTGAGCATCTAAAAGCCCTTACAACTCAGAGGTAGGGTCAATATTGGATTTAGATGTAGTACCCTCATGCTGATAATTTTATTGTGTTTATTAGATTGTCCAGACCATTAACTCCAGAGACATTTTAAACTTCAGTGATATGAAACAGAGATAGTCTGAGAGTCACTGGTCAGGTGACATGATGTCTGTGAAGTGTGGACACAGCACAAAGAGAACAGGGTTATCATACTTTAGAAAATGGATTTCTCTTCTGCTGGAGACCCCTCCATAATAAGTATCTAGATGAGGAGCTGAACTGGTATAGGTGCCCTCCCATATTGTAGACAAGGAGCTGAGCAGTTGTAGGCACCATCACATATTGTAGATAAGGAGCTGAGCTGGTAAAGCCACCCTCACATACTGTAGATAAGAAGCTATGATGGTAGTCACCCTTACATGTTGTAGACAAGGAGCTGAGCTATTATAGTCACCCCACATATTGTAGACTGAGGAGCTGAGCTGTTGTAGTTGCCCTCCTAAGCTGTAGAACTGGTACAGGTATGTCCATATTGAGAATGAAAAGACTGTGACTTAGGTCTGAGACTACAACAGTTTTAACAGTTTAAGCAATTTATTTATGTATTTATTTATTGAAAATTTTGTTAAATTGCCTTTGAGTCAGAGACTCATTTTCCAAAGGCTCCATATGATGGTACAGATATTAGACATACATTATACAATAATGTGCTATACAGTAGATGACTCATTACAGGGGGAGCACTTCAGATGTATAGCATTTTACACTGTATATACAATCACACAGTTAACAAATATACAGGTACAGAAACAGGCAAATGTCTGAGCTTAACAGGCATTTTACATTAGACCAGGTGCAAGAAGAACTAAAAATGAGATAAACACCATGGGTACATACTGAGAAAACAGAAACCTCCCTGCGTAATTATAAATGTCTCCCTGAGCTAACCGAGGTAACAAAAGAGATACTGGGAAAATCCTACTATTAGCATGAGGAGGGAGTGAGGCAGGAAGGGGAGGAAAAGTGAGAGAGGCAGGGCATGGTCCCTTGTCAAAAAGGGGGGATAAGAGGGGAGGGAGAACAGTAGTTACAGCGATAGACAGGTGGCTCAGTAGCAATCACATACACTAACAGATTGGAGGTGATCCCAAATGATGGCCTTTAAACTGCCAAGCTTATTTTCAGTTGCAATGAAGCTGGGAAGGGCATTCATCCAGGTGGGGGCCCTGTACCCAAAAGTTCTCTGGCATAGGGAGGTCCAGCATCTGGGGACACTGAGTAGTGACTTGGTAGAGCTACGCAAACTCCTGATAATGGGTGCAGACTTTAGAAGGACAGAGAGACCTGGCAGGAGACACCAAGGGAAATTTTTGGCCATAAGACAGGTATGGAACCTGAGACTGTCTTCAACACTAAGCCAGTTAGTGGAGCTGTAAAGGGTACAAGTGTGTGTGTTTTGGTCACAACCCAGGGTTAAGTGACAGGCTTTGTTTAGTGATAGGCACAGTCTACTAAGGGCAGTGGTGTCAGCCACTCCATAGATAAGGATCCCATAGTCGATTAGGGAGAGAACTAAGGAGGAGACAGCTAGATGGAGGGCATCAGGGGTGAGACAGTGTTTGTACCTATGGAGAAGGCTGATTCTGGTGTTGATGGCAGTAGATAGGAGATGGATGTGCTGTTGGAAAGAGAAGATGGAGCCAAGCGTGATCCCCAGATACTTTAAGGTGTCAACATGCTCAAGGGGGATCTACTGGGAGTTAATGATTTGAGGGCAAGAACTTTTGTGAGGGTTCTGGTGGTGGGCAAATGTCATGACCTTCATCTTTTTGTAGTTCAGAACTAGGAAGTGGTCTGCAAACCAATTCTCAGCCTCTGTGAAGGAGGTTTGGAGTGATTCCTGGAGTGAGAAGGGGTCATGGTGGGAGGAGTAGAGGACAGCATCATCTACACTACATAGAGTAGCAGGTTGCTAGTAATGTTGGATGTATGCTGCACTATTGTTTCCAATGTCATTCATGAGGGTCCAGGATGCCACCATCCAACCTCACAATTTAAAAACAGAATCCAGGAATAAATATGAATGTTCACTGTCAGGGATGCCTTCTGTTGAGTGCAGCCCTAGACAGGAAAGATTCTGGAGCATCACCTAAGGACTAATGAGGTTGCCCTCCCACCTGTTCTGGTACTATCTTCTGAGTTGCCAGGGACCAGGAGGTGGCAGGATAAAGGAATCTCATTTAATTTTTAATACAGCATATGATCATTTTTTCACATTTCCCTCAGATCCCCATCGGCTAAGGAGGATGGAGGATGGTGGGGTGGGATGGAGGGGGGAGGAAAAAGGTTAGCTGCAGCAGCAAGGTTCTGTTTGTCACTACCCTGGTGCAGAATTGTTATGAGCCCCAGGCAGGGAATAATTGCTTGTCTCAAAGGGGGAGGAACAAAGTTCGACAAGCATGTTAGGCGGGAGCCAAAAAGCAGCATCCCATGAGAGAAAGGTTGATGAGGAAAACAGCAAAAATAAAATATTGGTGGCAGGGGACTCTATGCTTACGGGGGTGGAGGACAAATTGGTAGGGGAAAGCCATTCAAAGGTACCAGTCAAAAGTCTCCTGGGAACATCTGCTAAACAGGATACAGAAAATATAGGAAAATTGGTTGACAATGCAGGAGAAGGACTGAGAGTGATAATCATGCAGGTACAAATGACCTAGCCCCCCTAACTGTTGATGAGGTCAAACAAAGTTTGGCAAAGCTGGCAGGAAGGCTGGAGGTGGGAGCATTATCCTTGGCCTTCTTGGAGGTCTACCAGTGTGGGAGAGGGGAGAGAAGAGGGACATAATTAGAAAAGATGAGATAGCAGGACTTAAATGGATAGATGCAGGAATGGTGCCAGACAAGGGGGTACCACTTCATTGGCAACTGGGGTGACTTCTTGGAAAGGAAGCTTTTTAAGGGAGATGGTCTCCATCTGACAAGGGAGGGTGTGGGTGCATTAGTACAAAAGCTTGACATTTACATTAATCAAATAGGATGACTGGAGCAGGGAGCTTTATAGCAGGAGGAAGGAAGCAAGAGGAGGAATATAGCAAATCAAGGAGAGGGGGAAATAAATGGGAACTTGGGTGGCAGTAAGACATGAGGATGGAGTATGGAAGGTAGGAAGTATAGGGTCAGCAGAGAGGAAGGAGAGATAACAAAAGAATATCCTCAACAATGGAGGGTGGGGGCAAATACAGAGGAGGAACAAAGAAGTAGATCTGAGGTATCGACAGTCATGAACAGCAATGCTAGGAGTCTTGGAAACAAGGTCCCAGATCTGGCAGCAGTCATGGCAAAAGCAGACCTAAATGTTGTGGCTATTACAGAGACATGGAGCTATGGGGAACAGGATTTGGCATGTCCATACTAGGACATGCTCTTTTCAGAAAGGATAGAGAAGGCAGAAAGGGGGGGAGTAATACTTTATATGAGGGATGGCATAAAGGCTACTGAGGCATTGGGGAAGTGGGGGGGGCAGAGGCTCTATGGGTCACCTTGGAGATGGGGAAAAGGGATTGTTATTCACACAGGGGTAATATATAGGCCGCCATCACATGAAGGGTGGGTGGACAAACCTTTGATGGAGGAAATACAGGGAGTGGCAAACAAAGGGGAGGTGCTGCTGTTGGGGGATTTCAACCTACCAGATGTGGAGTGGAGTACACCAGCAGTGGTCTCTGCCAGGAGTAGAGATATCATTGACTCCCTACATGGGCATCCTTGAGACAGCTAGTCAGGGAACCTACTAGGGAAGGGGCAGTACTGAACATAATTTTCACAAATGGAGACAGAGTGGGAGGGGTTTCAGTGGGGAAAGCCTAGCCACAAGTGACCATACTACTGTATGGTTCACACTAAGGACAACACCAGAAAGGAAACACTCTAAGGTAAAAGTCCTAGATTTCAGGAGAGTGGACTTTGAGAGTATGGGAGACTGCCTCAAGAAAACTCTGGTAGGAGTGGGAGATCTGGAGGGGTGGAAGAAAAATGGGAATAATAAAGGGGGCTATAGTAGAGGCCACAAATCTCTGTGTCAGGTCAGTAAAAACAGGAAAAAGAGGAAACCTCTATGGTTCAGTAGGGAGGTTGCAAAAAAGTCTGGGCAAAGACAGTAGCATTCAGGAAATACAAACAGATGCAGAGGGAGGGAGGAAGATAGAGAAGCTTATCAGGAAGGACAAAAGGAGGCAGGAATTGATGTCAGGAGAGCAAAGGTAAGGACCGAAGAAAATAGAGCCCAATCAGTTAAGAGAGAGGATAAAACCTTCTACCGGTATGTGAGTGAAAGGAGGAAAACAAAGAGTGAGAGAGTTTGGCTAAGGGATATGGGTGGGGAGACAGTGGAGGGAGATCAGAAGAAGGCAGGTATCCTCAATAGCTACTTTTTCTCCATGTTCATAGTGGAGGGGGAGGAGGGGGAAGGAGAAGAAGGGTGGATCATGGAGAAGGGAAAAGCTAGGAAGGGTGTGGACATCAGCCTATTCAAAGTTGAGGGTGTCCAAAAGGAACTAACAGGACTAAAGGTTGACAGACCTTTTACAGTGATGGCACAATGCCAGTTATCAGTATTGTGCCATCTCTGTAATGATGGTTGGCAAGTTTCCTGTCACTGTGGCAACATGAAACTGGTATAATCATATCTAGTGACCTCAAGGTGGCTACGCAATGCAAGAGGGCAGTAGCATGAGCCAGCAGAATGCTGGGATGCATAGGCAGGGGTATTATGAGCAGAAGGAGAGAGTTGGTGATGCCCTTGTACAAACAGCTGGGGAGGCCACACCTTGAATTTGGTGTCCAGTTCTGGGGACCGTACCTCAGCAGGAGCATGGATACAGTCAAGAAAATCCAGAGGAGGGCAAAGAAAATGGTGCAAGGACTCAGCCATTTGACATATGGGAAGAGTCTGAAGGACCTCAACGTGTATACCCTGGAGCAAAGGGGACATGATAGAGATCTTTAAGTACCAAATGGGTATAATCAAGGTCCCGGGTAGCAGTATATTCCAGAATAAGAAGCTCTCCAGGACAAGGGGTCATGACAAGAAACTAGAAGGGGGAAGATTCAAGTGAAACATTAGGAAACACTACTTCACAGAAAGGTTAGTGAATGGGTGGAATACATTCCCTTTGGACGTGGTAAGAGCCAAAACAGTAACAGGATTCACTGTTACTTGGGATAGGTACAAGGGAATTCTGGAGAAGGGTTGGGGGGGGATTACCCAGATCACCTTGGGTCCTTGGGTAACATGGAGATAGAACACTTGGGCAGACTCGGTGGGCCTGGAGGTCCTTACAGTATCTGTCAACAATTTTCATGTTTCAATGTTTCTATGTTTCTGTTTCATTTCAGTAACTTTGTATAAAAACAGTGTGCTCATTTGATTTCTAGGAGACCTTCAGGGAGTTACTGTCAGTTAGTAGAAGTCACCTCTCCCTAATTGATTACTTTTAATATGCCATGTCTGCTGCTGTATTGTGTTCACACACATACTGCATATGCACTGGCATTTTTGCAAGTACACATAAATTGGAATTCTGTTTTTGTCTCCATGGCAAAGGTTTAACAAATATTTCCCTACCTTCCATTAGTCTCATTTGTGAACTGCAATAACATACTATAATACAGTGACACTCATACCATAGTTCAAGGCTAAAAGTAGAGCTCGCCTTGGCAATCCAGTAGCACCTTGAAAATATATGTGACAGCATTTTATAAGAATTAAAGTTAAGCAAAGTGAACTCCCTTTGCATTTTTTGCATTCTCATAGTTAGAGAAAAATGGAAATCCTTTGTAAACAACCCTTCCCCCCATAAAAATACAAAGTTAGTGAACACTGACCTTTCACTGCCCGCCCACCCCCAACTTGGTAGCTACATCTTTGACATACTGTAGTTAACAAGTCAGTGAAATAGTCTCCCTCCCACCACTCTCTCATAGTTGGCATGATACATTGAAAACACTAATGTAACCCCACACCACCACCAATCCCTTATCCCTCAGCTTTGTCACATACATACACATTTGGGCAGGCACAATTTTGAAGAACCTCACGACTGAAAACCAGAAGTCCTTAGCTACAGTATAGGCACTTTCAGAACTCAGTTAAGTAATCAACCCCCCCCCCAACACACACACACACACACAAAACCTATGTGGCCATCTGATTTCCAAATGCTGGTACATGCAGTGGGAGGTTAAAGGAAAAGACATAGCCTTTGGAACTGATATACACCCTATACTATCCATACTAGATTAATAAGTTGTGGAATGCAGTACGGCACATGCATCAATCACTCAGGCTATGTCTTTCCTTGCATGCTCTTCATAGACATTAATATAAAAATATAATATTTTGACAAATGAAGGGACCTGCGGTCTATAAATATAAATAGATTAGATTGGATCTTGTCCACTGCTTTTAGCACACAACACTGACTATACCAAAGTTCAGTATGGACACACCTCCATGTTTATCATCTAGAATGCTACCCTACCCCCTTGTGTTACTCTAAATGCTGTTCTCCCTGAATAATCAGTCTAGTCCTGCTTTGAGAGACTGAACAGTGTTTCCTTCTACAATCTCACCTGGTAGGTTAATCTACATCTTAGCCACACTGTGTTAAGTAATGTCTTTCTAATGTTTCCCCTTATCTTACCACCCCAATCAGTTTCAGTGCATGTTCTCTTGTTCTAATTGCACTCACTGGCAGAAACATCTGTGCATACTACACCTTGTTTATTCATTTCAGCCTATGGAATACTGTGATCATGTTCTCTCTCTCTCAGATTTCTCTCCAGAATAAAAATTTTGAGTATGTCAAATCTCTCCTTTGTAGCTCTTGACCCTTAAGTTACTAATTAGCTTGTTGGCATGTGCTTGACTCTCTTGGCCCTTTTAATATATTTTCAATGTTACAGTGACCAGAGCTGTATGCAGTATTCTAGGTGTGGTTTAAATAAGGTTTTGCATAGGGGGAAGATTACCTCCCTTGACCTGCTCCATACAACCCCCCATAATGTATTTCAACATTGTGTTTACATTCTTTAGTGTGACGGCATGTTCCTTGTCTGAGTTCAGCTCACCACCCAAAGCTACCTCTGTGATCCTTTGCTCAGATGTGCTGTCCACTGTTACACCACACAGGGTGTATGTGTCATCCAGATTTCTTGCCCCTAGATGCAGTGTCTTCCACTCCCTCAAAATGTAAGCCACATTTCTTAGCCCATACTACTAATGTGTGCAGGTCCCCTATACTGCCTGCATTCTCATACTGCTGTGCACACTCTTTATGCCAATTTAGTGTCATTAAAAATGTGTTCAGCCTGCCTAAACCCAGCAAGTACCCCTGTGTACTACACTCGAAACATCCATCCACTATATATTTTGACCATCCACCACCACTCATCCTTAAAGATCAACTGCAGCTATATTAAAATCATATTACAAATGTTACTCCTTTTCCCTAACATAAGGACAACCAGACCTTATTTATTACATGTGAAATGAAGAAATTGACATTTGTCATGCTCAGACACTATTTTAATGCTCTCCTATTTGATGGTTTCACAAAAAATCTTTCAGACATTTTTTGACCAGCTAGCGGAACTTTGGGTGAGTGCTGATTCCAATCAGCAAGAATGATGTCATTTTCCTTCAGTTCCTTGCAGCTCAGTACCTGGAACTTGAGGAAAATGACATCATTCTTGCTTGATTGGAATCAGCACTCCCAAGGTTCCGTTAGTTGGTCAAAAAATGTATGAGAGATTTTCTGTGAAACCATCAACTAGGAGAGCATTAAAATAGTATTTGAGCATGACAAATGGCAATTTCTTTATTTCACATGTAATAAATAAGGTCTTGTTAGCCTTATGTTAGGGAAAAGGAGTAAAGTTTGTAATGTGTTTATAATATAGCTGCAGTTGATCTTTAAGGATGACCCAGTACTAAAGGGAAGTTCAGTGGACATCCCAAAAACCTGCACTGGCAAACATAGAAACAATTTTCTGGCAGATAAAGGCCACTTGACCCATGTAGTTGGCATATTTTTCCCTCCCTACAGTTTCACCATAGATCTTACTTGATCTCTCATTCCTTATGCCCCCCCCCCCAAGATTCCTTTGAGGCTATTCCATGCATTCTTGAGCTCAACCACTGTTTTTGCTCCCACCACTTCCCCTGAAAGGCTGTGCCAGGAATCCATCACACATTCTGTGAAGAAATATTTTCTCACATCTCTCCTTAATCTACTCCTCCTTCAGCTTCATATCATCCCCCCTTTTTCTTGAGCACCTTTTTTCTGAAAAATACTTCTTTCCTGTACCTTATTTACCCCGTGAGGTAAGGTCTCTAGCATATCCCCCCTTTCCCTCCTCTCTTCTAATGTGTACATATTCAGGTCCTTAAGTTTCTCCTCATAGGGATTCTGCAGACTCTGTACCATATAGTTGCCTTCTTTTAGACTGCCTCCATTCTATGTCTTTTCAGAGATGTGGTCTCCAGAACTGGATACAGTATTCTTGGTGGGGTCCTACCAATGATCTATAGAGAGGCAACAACACCTCCCTCTTACATCTGGTGATACTCTTCCCTATGCACTCCTGCATCCCACTAACCCTTCCAACTGCTTATTGCACTGACTGGCAACCTTCAGGTCATCCAATATGATTATCCCCATGACTCTTTCCTGTTTGATGATTGGTGGTACCACCCCACTCACTGTGTACTCCAGTTCTGAGTTTCTGTGCCACAAGTGCATTATTTTGTACTTCTTCACATTGAAACCCAGCTGCCATAACTTTGTCCGCTCCTCAAACTTTTTCAGGTCACTGCTCATCCTTTCAACCCCCAAAGTGTCCACCCTATAGCAGATTTTGGTGTTGCCCACAAAGAGGCAGACCTTCCTTTCCAGTTTCTCTGCAATATCACTTATAAAGACATTAAAGAAGATTGGTCCCAGCACTGATCCCTAAGGCACCCTGCTGGTCACCCTCCCTTCTTTGAGTGAACTCCATTTATCACCAACCTCTACTGCCTATCCCCAACCAATTTCTCAACCAGTTAAAAGGGGTTCTGCTGTTTTTCAGCTCACCTTTGGTAGTTTGGCACTTCTATCAATTAAAAAAAAAACTCTAACTTTTCTTAAGTAGCCATGACTAGTCCAGTGCTCTGTCCATTCCTTGCACTGCCTCAGGAGTGGACAGTGTGTTTTGTAGGGACTCTGCTCCTTAACCTAGGGCTTTGTTTTTGCCCTACTCAAAGTCCATATGTTTGTTCAGTATATTTCCTATGCTGTACTTTTTTATTTATACTGTAGACCCCATGTTTAGTTAATGATACATTGAATATATATATATATATATATATATATATATATACACACATATATTGCAAAAATCTTTGTTAATGTGACAAAAGTAGGGAAATGTGGTATTAGGGTTTCTAACCCTAACACCTCATTCCCCACCCTGAACAGACCCACAGGCAAGGGGGGGGCTGTCTTGGGGCCATCAACCCCAACACTCACTCCAGTCCATTAGAAAATAAGGTGACATGGGTACAATATAGGAGAATGGAGTGAGCATTAGGGTTGATGACCCCAAGACAGCCCCATACCTGTGGGTCTATTCAGGTTGGGTAATGGGGTGTTAGGGTTGGAAACCCTAATGTCACATTTCTCTGCTTTTATCACTTTCTACATAACTGATACATTAACAAAGTTTTTTGCAATTTATTTTCTTACTTTTTGAGATAGTATAATAGTATACTTATTTAACTGTGGGAACAAAGCATCTGAAGAACCCTGCACTCCCATTCCTCCATAGATGTGTATATGTATCTACCATGAAAGCACAGGGACCTCGAGAACCTGTGCTTCCAGTTATAGGACAACAGCCTTTAGAGGTGGTAGCACAGAGTCCTTTGGACCCTACGCTCCCACAGTATCTCAGATACCAGCTCAGTGCCCCCACAGAATATGTGCCACAATATATTTAGGGGTGGTAGTGCAGGGTCCAAATATGTCAGGCAGCAGCTCACTGCTCCACAGACCATACACTACAATGTCTCTAGGGGTGGGTCTCAGGCACCAGCACAGTGGCAAACAGTGGCCTGTGCTACAATACCTTTAGTGGTGGGAGCTCCCACACTATCTCAGGCATCAGCTCAGTGCCCCACAGACACTGCACTACAACTTCTTTAGGGGGAGTGCAGGGTCCATTGGACCCTGCACTCCCACAGTATCTCAGGTTCAATACTTTTTCCTGAGATGAATTCCTTATTCATCATGACAAAAAAGGATGAGGATCTATGATGAAAAAAGGAACTCATCTGATGAAAAAGGATTAGAAAAAAGCCTGTCCGTATCCTGTTTCATGAGACTTCATAATCTTTTTTCATCATGATGAAAAAGGATTATGACATCTCATGAAAAAGGAATCTGTCTGATGCAAAAGGAATAGGGACTTTATGACCAGCTGGCCCTGCCAATAATCCTTTTTTGTTAGATGTCATAATCCTTTTTCATCATGATGAAAAAGGATTAGGATACCCCATGAGAAAGGAATTCATCTGTTGAAAAAGGATTAGGGACTTTGCAAGTGGATGGCCCTGCCTATAGTCCTTTTTCATCAGATGGCCTAATCCTTTTTCATCATGATGAAAAAGAATTAGGATACCTCACAAAAAAATGAATTTATCTGACAAAAAAGGATTTCCTGCAGGGCCATCTAGTCAGAGAGGTTCTAATCCTTTTTCACCCTGATAAAAAAGGATTATGTCATCTCATGAAAAAGGAATTTGCTGACAAAAAATGTTTAGGACATCTCATGAAAATGATGACTTTTTAATTCCTTTTTCATGAGATGTCCTAGTCCTATATCACCTTTTCATCAAGATCATAATGGATTAGAACTTCTCTGACTAGATGGCCCTGCCAGTAATCCATTTTAGTCAGACAAATTCTCTTTTTCATGATGATGAAAAAAGATTATGACAGCTCACGAAAAAGGAATTCATCTGATGAAAAAGGATTTCCAGCAGGGCCATCTGGTCAGAGAAGTCAATACTCCATTTTCATCAGACAAATTCCTTTTTTGTGAGGTGTCATAATCCTTTTACATCATCACAAAACAGGAAAGGAAGTGAGTCAAAATGAAGGATTTAAAAAATGAGAAATAAGCATTCTGAGACCACATAATAAATTTAAGGATTACAACAATAAAAGATGTCCTGCTGAAGAAGAAATATCCTTGTATATCTGCAGAAGACATCCCTGGTAGAGTTATGACAGTTTGTTTGGACTGAAATAAAAAAAAAACAAGATGGCGGCTGATGAAAAAGGATTTTTTTCTGAATGAACAAGGATCCTAAGGATCCTTGTTCATTAGGTATCAAAATCTTTGTTGTCAAAGTAAAATCCTTTTTTGTTCCATGCAGCTATCCAAAAGACTGAACTAAGCATGTTCGGAACCTGAGATTTCAAAATTTAATAACTTTGAAACAAATTAATATTTTTTCATTAAATCAATGCTGGCTTCTTCTTTGGGGCAAACTCTTTCTATCCTGAAAATTATATAACACAATTCCAAACAGTTTGGCCACAGCGCAATGATGAAAAAAAAACAGCCAAAAAAGGTAAATTTTAGCATTACTGTATATCACTATGTGCAGTGCAAAATCCACCAATCCAATCTAAAAAAAACTTGACACATCAAGAGACCTGCCCCACAGGACAGTGTATAACAAATTTTGTACAAATCCATTGAATGGTTGCAAAGTTATTTAAGTTCACAATTTCCAGATTAACATAAAAGTGCCTACTCAACCCTAACTATAGGAGCACGACCCCAGCCCTATAAAATATATAAACTAATATAAATATATATATATATATATATATATATATATATTGTTTTAATGGTCTTGCACTGTTTACCTGCACTATATTATACACTATTGCACAATTGTTATTGTCTGTGCTGTTTTCTGCAGCCAGAAGTTCACCTCCTGCACCATTCCACTGGGTCTCACTTGGAAATGAGCCTCAGCACACTATGTATTTCATGATCACCAAACTAAAATAAAGAAATAAATGAATGACTGAATCAATCAATAAATCAATAAACAAACAAACCTGAAACACCTCAGTCTGCAAAAGTATATGTTTAAGAGGTACAGTATCCTCTTGAACCACAATATTTTATTGGCAGTTATCCAGTTATAGATATATATTGGCAGCTCAGTGGACCCGCTTACATAGCACACCTGCTCTATAAGTCATAGAGTCTCAAAGGAATGAGTGGACATGTGATCAGGAAAGAAAGGGCAGAGAAACTGCATGAATAGTGATGCTAGTCAGACTAACCAAATCAATCTGCCTAGTGTGCCTTCATCCCCTTCTGACTGCATGTCCACCTACTCCATTGAGACTTATAGACTTATGGAGCAAGACCACTGTGGCATTGGATCCACTGTGCTAACTAAGATTTATCTACCACTGCCTCCCCCCCCAAAATCAAGTACTAGAGTTCAAGAGGAGGTGTAAACTCCTAAATGAAATGTGTTTGAGGAGGAGGGTATGTTAGAAAAGGGATTTAAAAAACAAAACACCCTGTTGGATCCTGGAGTAGTGCCAGATGTTAGTATTTTCAATCTTTGAAGAAATTGTTTGCTGGAATGGGGGAGGGGCCAGGAGAATGAGACATGCCTGGGATGAGGGTTGGTGGTGATGCAGTGTGCTATGTTTAATAACCTAGTAATGCCATGGGCTGAAAGGTCTTCAACTGAATAATCAAAGTCAAATCAAATTCAATGGGGCCAGACTCAAAGGTAAACCACATTAGCTGCTGGCCTACTTTTGTCACCGTTACCCCTGCTTACTACCTATCAGCCAATACTGATGTTTGAGTTACAGCCAGCCATGTAGGAGAAGTGACTCTTCTTATCAGAGTGTGATGAGAAGCTAAAGCTGAGTATATCTAGTGTGGTACGATAAGCTATTCAGGCTTTTCCTCAAAAGCTGAGTGCTGGGAGGGTGGCATAGAGAGGTTTATATTCAACACATTATGGCTATAAACACAAATTTGCTATGCTTACCAGTATTTCCAATTAAAAGCACCAAATATACAAAACCAAAATTGATCTATCAAAGTTTGAAATATAGAAATCACCACTGAGCGCCCCATGATTATGATAAAATTGGTATCTCAACTTTTGATGGTAGAAATACAAGCTAGTGCAAATGTGTATCAATCAGTTTGTAATCAGAGGTTTCTAGACATAGATTTAATTGTATAGTGCAGAGTGATCTGAGTGATCACTTTGCACAACAGGTTCAGTTTGCACCTCATTGTGTTATGCACATGGGGGTTTGTAAGGCTTTCCCAGCAGTGTTACAATGGTCATTGCAACATCATAATGGGAATGGATGGTGCTGGTATATAAATAATGTGCTGTGCTATGCTATGCACAGACACATGCTAGCCCCTGCAAAACCTGTGTAAGATGGGCTACTGGTGGGGAAAAAACATTATTACAAAAAACTGAAGCAAAAAATGTTACAGAAGGTCTACAAGTCAGCTGATCCAGCAAGGGCACATACAAGACAAATAGGAGCATCAGAAGTATAAAACTAAGTGCACTACAAACAAGATGATGGGGGTGTATTGAGCACTGATGCAATTATAGCACATGATTGGACACTAGGTTCAATGCTTAACCATGCACATAGTCCATTTAGTACACATATAAGGTACACTAGGTGTGCATTTGCCACACTGAGAGGCTTCTTTCTCTGGAGCACTATATACTCATTATCTCCCCTTCATCTGACCTTCTGGAAAGTTCTTGGTTCTCTTATCTACCCCGATGAGCACATAGTGTTCAGCTGGTATTTACAAAGATGAGTAAGAGCAACCAAAACATGTGATTAGTCAAATATCATTACATAACTGTGAATTATTATCGTCCAATGCTTTTGCAGCCAGCTGTGAAATCAAGAAAGAATTGTTACTGCTGGTGAGGACAGTGAAATGTTAGCCATGCAATTCAAGGTAAAAGAGAAAGGTGGCTTGTGAATTACATGTACATAGACACTAATTAAATTATGGGGACTAATACCAAAGTTCAGAAAAAGTACAACAGAACCTTTCTTTTATTTAATTTTTTTTAAAACAGTCATGAAATTTTCCATGTCGATATTAAAAAAGTATATTGATAAACTTTATCATTATAGAAAAAGTATACCGACACCATTTAGTTTACAAAAAACAGTTCTATCTTGCTGTAAATATGTTTATTAAATGAGCTAGGGAAAAATGGGCTGATTTTTAATATCATTAGCATAATTAATTCTGTTACATAATAATGATACATCAGCACCATTTCTTAAAGGGTTGGACTTCAAGCTTTCACTTAAAAAAAAAGTTTCTAGGCCCAATGGTTCCAGAGTTAGAACTTTCAAAAGATATTTTCCTTAAACTGTGATAACTTTGGAAGCATTAGGGCTAGAGACTTTATTTTAATGAAAACTTGGAGTCAGCCAAGTAGTTATATCATTACTACATCACCACAGTGACCATATATCGATGTATAAAAAACAAAATGTTTCATACTGATATAAAAATGGTTCACTGCATTTTAATTTAGAGTCTTGTCATTTTTACCACATTATATTGATATGTATATGCATGTTGCATCACATGAGAATTGTAGTAACTGTACAAATGTTACAGCTTTCAAAATGTAGTTTCAAGCATTATAAAAATATCATATAGGATTCTTTTTGGAAAACATTGGAAGTACTAGTGGTTGTTCTGCCTAAGAATAAACATTTTCCTTTCCAGTTTCAGCCGAACAGCACTGGCCACAAATATGTTAACATTCTGAGCCCCATTATCAGTTATAAAACTAAAAATAAGTGGGACCATTTTAGATTCATAATAAGGCACTCTAGAGTATGTGCATGACTTTCAGATAATGACATCTTGGATACATAAAGCACTCAGATTTGTCTCATGACTCACTTTCCAAGACAGACCGTTACCACACATGTATCCTTCATGTCTTATTGTTTAATAATCCAGAATAAGAGGCCGGCCCGCAGGCGCAGCGGTAGGGTTACTGCTCGCAGCGCCAGCAACCCAGGTTCGGGAATGGACTCGGGGAACTGGAGGGCTGGCCGGGGGGAGGAGGTTCGAGCACCCAGAGGCTGCTCTCCTCCTCTGAGTGGGGTGGGATGCGGGTCCCACTGCGATACCGCCACCTGGGTGACCACGGGTGGTGGTGCAGTGAGGACTGCATGTAGCAGGGAGGGAGGACGTCTGCTGGGAGCCAGAGCATTAGCATGCTGTGACGTGCGTCGCTCCTAGGCTCTCCTAGCATGCAGACGTCCAATGGGGATGGGCGAAAAAAGGAAAATACCCTCTGGTGCTCCCTGTAGATGGGGCTTCAGGCCCCGATCCCAGGGCCCCTGCTGGCACAGATGATGGATCCCCAACAAAATCACAGTCACTCGGGGCGGTGGAAGGGGGGCCCTGCCTCGTACCCACATGGGGGTCAAACCAAGACAGCGTGGGGGGATGACTGCACCAGATGCTGACAGACGAGCAGGGATGCGCAAGGCCGTAGGAGACTACTGAAGCTGAGGAAGCACTGGGGTGAGAAGGGGGCGTAAAAAGAAAATATTAAAAAATAAATAAATAAATAAATAATCCAGAACAAGGAAAATGATCTATACCTTGAAATGAAAAGAGTTAAAAAGAGTTAAAAAAAAGGCACACCAGACTATCCAGTTACTGCCCAGTTACTGTAACACCATAATACCTCAACCTCCTTTCCAACATGCTCACAATGCTGTTTGGGATGCAACTGTGCAGTAAGGGATTGTAACCCCCAAGGAGCACAGTTTAATGGGCTTGCAAAGCTACCAATGGTGCTAAGTGGTCAAAGCAACATTTTAGGGCCACAATTTGACACTGAAAATGGTGACCTTAGTTTAAAAGTGTATCCAAAAGACTACTCACTCACCTAATGAGTGAGCATATTTCAATATGTGAGAAAAAAACAGGACATATCTCACGTTTGGAGAACTACAACTGCACACAGAGCAGTGGCAGAATCACTGGTATAGACAGAAGTACAGTATAAGTCATTGTGAACCAATTAAGCTGGTTTTGGTTACTGTTAGCTGTTTGCAGTGTGATTACTTTTCCCTACAGCAGCTTACACTGAAAATGTATGCATTTATCCAGTGTAGTTCAAAAAACACCAACTAAATATGAAAGTGATGAAAAAATGTTAGTTCATGAGGAGTTGGCTGCTTTTCTAATTAAACTCCTATGTGGCTTCTTGCAATGCTGAAGAAAGTTCCAGTAAACAGAATTGACATAACATCACTTATCTCAGTACTGCTCCATTCTTAGATAATACGAAGATTTGATTCCTTTTTTTCTTGTCCATTACATTATTGAATTTACCATAGTGTCCATTAGGAAAAATATCTAGAGATTTCTCCTATGTCTGTTTAACTTGTTCTGTCATGGCCAGTTCCTATAGAACAAAGACATCATTCTTCCCCACCACCCTAAATGTGTACCTCACTGATTAACAATGCTGTCTTGACTGTTTAACAGGGTGCAGTCAGGAAAAGGCAGGTTCTCAAAGTAAAAGGCACAAACACTTATTCTCCATGGCTACTCACTGTGACAAAGTAATTTGAATTCAAAACACCAAATGTTCTAAAAAGACAGTAACACTAAGCTGTCAACATTTTACTAGGTGATAAAAAGAATTTAATGGATACTGTCAGTCCACCTGGACCCCCAAATACATTTTTGACCATAAAGAAAATGCAAATTTCCAATAAACACAAAGGTGTTACAGTATGTTTTCTAAAATGTTATTTTCATGAAGAGATTTATAGCAAACAAAACAGCAATCTCCACTACTTTTATGTACTATCACCAAAAACTTTCTTCATTTAAAGACAACTTTACTAAATGGAATTAACATTTACTATGAACAATGACTGTTCAAATCTTTATTTAGACTTGAGGCCCAAAGGGGGTTGCTAGTGTCCCTGTGGTATATACAATATGTGAGGGTTCAGTGAGCGCCACCATCTTCTGAGCACTCACCAGCACTGCATCCTCATTTTTGCATACCTGAGGACTCTGGACTTGAACATGCAATCCTCTGACTTCCAACCCTTATCATGTCATATCATCACATACTGTACCCCTCCTGCTCACTAGAACTTACTCAAGTTACCCTCTGCCCAGTACAATATGTAGTTTAATGTCACACTTCTACCACCAGTTGTAAAAGTTCTGCTACTGTGACTACCACTGAGCATTACATACTATGTTCATAGTACTACAGCTGCATATTTCTAAACCATGGGCCTGCAGATTTGGATTTGCAACCCTCTGACTCACAATCCAGGATTCTACCACAAATCAAAAGGGTTGCTTCCTTATCTGAGCTACTAGAAAATTCCTTTATACTACAGGTATGTTGCATATTTTCCTCCCCTTGTCAAAAATGTCGACATTTGTATTGTGTATGTTCTGCTTTGTTCTATATATTCAAATACATTCTTTATGACTGGGATGCAGTATAATGTAGTGGTTAAGGGTACTGAGTTGCAAACCTGGAGACCTGGGTTGAATCCCATCAGCCCCAACTTGCATACTGTGTGACCCTGAGCAAGTCACTTAATTTCCTTGAGCTCCTAGGTTGCACCTGGAAACAAGCTAAAACATAGTGTGCCTTTCCTGGTTAAACAATTTGGCCTTTTCCTTATGATTGATGTGTTACATGTTTGTCTCATGTTACTACTTATCACGTTTGTTGATTATTAAGAGCTCATTGTAATTTGCATAATTTCTCATTTAAAATTTCTGTAAAACATGCTCATCACATATAAGATGAAGAAAATGCAACTATAGAGATGGTATTTACTGGGGTAAAAAAAACAACAACTTAAACATCTCCCTAAGTGGAAAAGGACACTGTTGAGTATGCATTAATCTTTACAATGCCTACAATCAAAATGGGAATTGCATTCCCAATCAAGCACAATTTATTTCTCCACCACCTGGGACATCAGAGAGCATAGGAGCCTCATAAATTACAGAATGGGACTAGCAATGGGGCCAAGTATGTTGCTCAAGTGAAGCCCTCAACTCCCATGGAGCGGAGGCACAGGCACTAATGTTCCCTGCTGGTCAATTATGGAGCACCACTGGCATGGACTTTGATAGCCAGACGCTCACCCAACTTCCAAGGGTGCAGCCATGGAGATCCCAATTGCTGTGATGGGAAACAGGGAATAAATGAAATCATTCTGAAAATAATGACTCAGGTGTTCTGCTAGATAAGGTTTATGGAGTCTTTATTTTTCTTAAAAGTCTGTGCTCCAAAATGTTTTAGGTATCACAACTGTGACATGATTAGTACAGTTAAAATAGTATTCTATGCTGACTTTTATGGAATCCACAAAATCTGGGGCTCATGGTTTTTGAGAATACTACAGTATTTTTAGAAAAGAACATTATTTGTTTAAATAATAACTGAATTTGTATATGGTACGCCAGGTCTGTGCTGATTGTCTTGCATTGATCCTATTTCTTTTTGTGTACCTTAATGTTGTTTTATGCTGAGCATCAACATTTGTTTTTGTACTTTATGGAAAGTGGCGTGGACTATAAGAAATGTATTCTACAAATAAAAATGACCTATTACAGTGCCATAAGTGGGATTCAACTTCTTTAACACAGTCTTCTCTGCACAAGGCTTTGTGTGCCAATATATATTTGAAAGCATTCTGCAGCATTTACTCGGACACTTTATGTGTTAATGTAACTTTTCCTTTTTTTTAATCTGAGTAGCTACACTGAGCAGCACTGGTACTTAACTGACATTTCCTAAAGACAACCATATTCAAGGGAAAGTGGATAGCATTAAAAATACTACAGATAGTTACAGAAGATTCTTATCCTCATGCAAAGAAAAAACAAATTTTCAGCCAATATCTCACCCTGAGTGATTGATTCACTGTGTGTTTTTCAGATGTGTGTAATGGAGTTATTATTTATTGTTCTTAATAGACTGCATGGGATCCAACATATTTCACTATAGGTGTCAATAGCTGAGACATGATCAATACTGTTGTAACAGTATTGTACAGCAAGCATACTGACTTTTCATTGAGTCCACACAATTTTGGGCTGGTAGATTTTGGGAAGACTGTAACATTTCTATAAAGGCATCTTATTATTAGAGTAAATAGGCTCAGCTTAATTAAGCAGCATTTTAGGCTAAAGATTTTGCATGCTGGTATATGTTTAAAATTGTTCTGTGGCAATTACTGAAACTTTATGTGTTAATGCAAATGCTTTATCACTGAAAAATAAATAGATAGCTGCACTGAACAGTTTTGGTATATCACAGTCAGTGTATGTTTATAAAGATAAACAACTTTCAAATGCACGAGCATAGCATTAATATATGCTAGATAATTATAGCACAGCCTTATTGGTATACAAAGTAACAGTAAATTTCAGTAAATAACTCACCCTGAGTGGTTAAGATTAACAAACTGTTTTCACTTGAAGCTTCTTGCTGAGGCCCTTCAGGCCCTTGAGGAGGAGGTCTTCTCACCTGGGACATCTGCCAGCTCTCTCACCAAGTAATAAATAACATAGAAAAAACTAACCAGAAACCCTAAAAAAATATAAAAAGAACATTCCATTGATATAGTAAACTCATAGAAAAGCTGTACTATACAGGATGTTTTTTAGTGCATATGATACAAACAGACCTTACTCACAGTCCCACAAGATATTAAGAAAGAAAATAAGTGAAAAAGTTGCTTGGCAAAGGATCAACTTGTTAGTTGTTTTTTAAATACAGTACAATCAGATCCATGCCCTTGAACATACAGCAGAAAACTTAAAGTTTCACTTCCCCACAGCACAGCACAGCCAAAATGAAAGTTAGGAATACCTTATCATTTCAGTTCTTCGGTGCTACAGATGCACTCTTCCTGTTCAGAAAAAGTTACTCAAAATATCCTTGTGTTGTAACTCTTGCATTCCTTGAGTCGCCCCTTGAGTTTTCACTCAACACTATCTGTTACCAAGCCAGAAAATCAGCCCTATACACTTTTGTACCATCAATTCTTCAAGCTCATTCCTTCACTTTTCCTTCACACTCTAAGGGACTTTTTGCCTTCTTTCTTTTTTTTTTTTTCCTGAAACAGTTTTTCATCATTTCCGGATGCCAAAAACATCCCAGTCCTGGCTGTTAGCCACAAAAAGGAGGATGAGGTTTTCAGGGTCCTCTGGCCCGCCAGATAGCTGTAGGCAAACATGAGGGCTCTCTCTGTCTTCAGTTGTACTGGATCATTTAGAGAGGTTTTTCAAGTGTTAGGTAACATGATCTCTCAAACTGGAAGCTGGACTTACAGTAATTTACAGTAAACAATGTGTATGCAGTGAATGTGGCAGTAGGCATTTTGAACCTACAGAACATCTTTTAATTGTACTTCAGATTACCCATTTCCCCTGGCTTGTATGATTCACTTTATTCAGAATTTTGTGTCTTTGTTGCAGTTTTTCTCTTGAAATATTAAGAGTGCTCATTTTAATATGGCTAGCCACATGTTTTGATCAGTGCTCCCAGCTCTGTTTGAACACTCATTGTTAAAAGGACTAGTCACACAAAAAATAGCAGGCAGGAAATGTTAATTTTTAAAACTAGCCAGTTGTTACTTTTTATTTCTAAAGTATTTTCCTTTTTCCATCTGCTCACACATAATGTTCTATCTGGCAGTACTAGGAGTGATGTAAAGAGCAGTACTTTACCTTGCGGTTGGCATATCTACTTCTATTCTTCCTTACTCATCATCAGCATTGTGGCCTTACTGTGACAGCGTAAGTGACTGTTCTGGCAGAAGATGATCAGCTCCTCTTGGTCAGCTGTGATGTCAAAACAGTGTTTTTATAGGACTGATGCTGTATGAGGAGGAATGGAACAAGTTATGTTACCTTTCAGGTAAAGTACTGTTCTACACATCACACCAAGTATTGTTTGGTAGAAGGACTTTTTTTATTAGCAAAAAGGAAAAAACATTTCAAATACTCCATAGGAAGTAATACCTGTAGTTCAATGCTTTTTAATGCTGAATAAATCTCAGGCAGTACACAAGGGGCTGCATTTTCAGATCCCCTGAAATTTGCGCAGCTGGGAGCTGGGAGACAGTATAGCACAGTGGTCTAAGGCTTTGAGCTGCAAACCAAAGACCTGGGTTTGAATCCCACAGCCTCCACGTGCATAGTGTGTGACCCTGAGCAAGTCACTTAACTTCCTTGTGCTCCCAGGTCGCACCTGGAATCAAGCTTCAGCTTAGTGTGCCTCTCCTGGTTAAACAACCCCCCTCTTCCCTAAAAAAACAGCCCAAGTGGGTCATCACTTATGGAGCTACAGTTTTTCCCACAGCTGTGGTATTTTCAAATGTGGAGCTAGTTTATGACCGGCTTCACAATATATGGAAGCTTGTGGCCATTTTTTCACTGCAGCTGCACTAAAATGTTATGCCTAATGGAACCAGGTATACCAGATCCCGCAGAGATATGGGATGAAAATACAGAAGTCCTCAGTTGTGGTGATTTAAGTCTGCATCAGCCACTGTAGAGTGGGACTTAGTCACAGGAGGGCTGAAAACTTAATGTCACTTTTCTTGTAACTAAGACAAGCTGGCATGAAAAAAAACATTACTCCACGAGAAAATTGGTTGTCAAAAGCAACTGAAAATACTGTTGAAAACCTGGGGATTGCCATATTTAAAAAAAAAATTATTATTGTAAATGATAAAGCAGATAAAATTATGAACAGGGAATCTTACAAGACAGGAGAAAAAGCTGATCTAAAATTAAATTAAAATGTATAGGGACATTCTCAACATAGCATGCATGGCTAGTTGTTTCCTTCATTTTTTTTTAACTATTAGCATTCTACTCTGTCTTCAAAAAACAAACAAAAAAACTAAAACAACTTCAATAAGTAAATATTAAAAAAAAATAGTATTTTACGGTATGTTGTTTTACTTTGCTGATAACTGTCCCTTGCTTGCAGATTCACAGTTTTATTTTTTCTTACCACTTATTATTGTTAAAGGGAAACAATGGAAAAGACCAAGCTTTCCTCAGACACTACAGAAACTCCCAGTTAGTGCTTTCAGACAGTAACAACTGTATTTACTGATTTAGAACAGTTACTCACAACTTCCACTTCCTGTTGCTGGCAGCAGCCATTTCATGAGCAGCAGTGAGCTTCCTGAGCCCACTGTATGCTAATATGCCTGTTTGACCTCAGCTATTGGTTGGCAGGACATATTAGCATAAAGAGAGCTCAGGAAACTCTTTGCTAATCATGAAATGGTGGCTGCCAGCAATAGAAAGTGAAAGTTGAAGGCCACTGATTAAATCACTAAATAATCAATTAGAGTAATTTAAAAAAAAATTACTGTCTGAAAGCACTAATCAGGAATTTTTTTAATGCCTGGGTAAAGCTGTGCCTTTTCCATTGTTTCCCTTTAAAATAGGAATTTTGTATCAAGGTAATCCAGGGACATAAAATTAAGACAAACATAAGAGGAGAACATGGGTGTCTTAACACATCTTTGGAAACTGCAGTAATGTGGCACTGTTCAATGTCTACAGACCATCACAAGTTTACAAGGGTCATCAATGAGTCTGTTTAATAAATTTTAGAGCTCCAAAGAATTGCATAATTTGGCTGCAAGCCTTTCAGTGATATATTACTTTTTTTGGCATTTACAGTGTTTTAGCCCCTCTGATTACCTCCTCCTCTTGCAACCCTTGGTTATGTTCTACTAACATTTTCTTGTCAGTGCACTAGCTCTTACCCCCTAAACTGCATCCAGACCAACACCCCATCACAAAGTACCTCACAAGGCTCCTCCACCGATCCAGCAGGTCCTGGTTTTTAACACCCAGAAGGTTTACTTCCAGGAGGAACATTTTACACTCAGCTGGGGGAGGAGGAATGTCATGCCCACTGATGTGGGTGTCAAGACCTGCAACCATGAATGACAGACAGGGCTATTCTCCCCCTTTACAGCCTACCAACCTTGAGATGGTAGGCCACATGAAATGATGCCAGACTTTTAAAAGGGTGACACTGCATGATTACCTGCAATATCAATGCCACTCCTTCATCCCCTGCAAGAAGTGCACAAGCAGTGGAACCCCTTCCCCCACTCCATAGGGTCACAATATCCTGTCTCTGCCAAGAATCCAAAAACCCACTGGAGAGAGTCAGGATGGTGGAGTGAACCTGGGTTTCGGTTATGGAAGTGAATAATGCTGCCACTGGACTTCTCATGTTTTAGTAGCATAGTAGAACAGCTATAGTAAGCGTTACTATAGCTAGGGTCCTACGGGGTCAATATGACATATGCTTTACAGCACATGACATAACCACATAACAGGAACAGCGTGGTAGGGAAGAGCAAAAGGGTGCCAAACCACAAAAGGATGTATATGTGGTAGTGTACCCTGTCACTCTTCCTGGCACACGATAAGACTTCTGCTGGGATGAGGAACTGCCAAGCAGCTGCTGGGCATAGATGGGATGAGCCACAATTAGCAAGGGAGGCAGTGTATCTGTGGATTGGGTTTTGATTCCCAGTCCCAAACACATGGAATTTTTACATTTTTCTCACTTTGTGTGAATTTAAGTCTTACCCCCGTTAGATATTTTAGTTGGGGGGTTTGGGGGGCACAGCCCCCCCATAATGGGAGTGTGGGGGGCAGATCCCCCCACAAAACAAAAACTTATGCCACTGGCAATATATTACACTGTACTGGCAGTGCAATATATTGCTGTGGCACAGTGTCTTGTGACATTATGACCCAGTGCCAGTTAGGGTTAAATACACCCTCCAGTGTTATGCCTTGATATTTGTTCACTTTGTAACTTGGCCATCTTGAGACCTACAGCACTGATATTTGGTATGCACATATTTTGTGTCCAATTCTCCAAACCTGCCAGATTTAAAAAAATAATAATTTTGGTAAAGGGGCCAAGTATCTATTTCACATTTTGCTGGCTGCAGCCTTAAAGACACTTACACAGTTGTGGTTTACCGGGACTATTCCTTCAAAGGAAATGAGGCTTCAAAATTGTCATAATATTCGGGTCATGGAACAAGGGACAGCTTTGCTCAGACTATGGACTGAGCAATTTCATAGCTACCAGCTTCCCTTTTTCCTTTTTCTCACAGAGAAAGAAGGGCTTGATGTTTAGGAGATCCTGACTCACTATAATTAAGATCTTAATATGGATTTCAGCATTATTCGTTAAAGTTATTATTTTCCCTGCTTTTAGTGTTTCTATATTCTCTATCTGTTTAGGGACTCAACCTTTTAAAGGGCAGTCCCTAGATCCCATTTTCCACTGTTTAATGGTAGAGGGTTTGGGGGTAGTGTGCTTTTTCCTCTATTCAGTTGAAGGTTGTTGAGTTTTAGTTTTTATATAATTGGAGCATTGGGCCTATGTATTATCTTGATTGGGTGTCTTAGCCATGGAATGGTTTGATGTTTGTATTTTGGGCCCGCTCTTGTTTTCATATTGTTTATGCTGCAAAATGCTAATAAAGTTTAATTAAAAAAAATCATTTTGGAAGTTTCTGAGTTACAGTGTGCTCATATTACATAAACATAGACTAACTAAGACTTTGTTGAGCAGAACAAACCGAAATAATGGTTTTAGTTTGAAACCTGAAGCTTTCAGAGTCATTAGTATATGATCCATAGTAGGGCCTTGTGGTTGTCTGGGAACAAAGCACTTTTTAATTTATAAAATATCAGTGTTAATGTTTTGTTGCAGGGCATGCATAAAACCCAATCTCAAGACAAAAAAAATAAACACATTTTTGTCACACCATAGAAACAGAAAAAATACATCACAATTGAATAAGTCACAGTTACTGTACTTACAGAACTCACAAAAGAAAATCTTGATTTTGTTTCCATGGATGCAATGGAAAATGTTTAAAGTTTATCTATGGGGGGGGAATCCATTATGACTGACTTTGTCATGGTTACTGTAAATATAGTAGCCATGACAGAGAAAGCGTGACTTTTTTCCTTAAAGGCATGATGTAAAACCCCACCACTGGTGTCAGACATTACTAAAGTAAAAAAAAGTGAAAAAAGAAGTGCCCACCAGGTGCTCAACCTGTATGACTCATGAGCCCCCCCAAAAAAACTGACACTGGGTGCCAAATAAAATAGGGATGCAGCCAGTAGGAGCTCACCCTAGTGGCATGCTTTTCTTCCACTCCTCCTCTTACAATCTTGGCTGCCCAATCCTGATGTCTGACACTTTTGGCTAAAGGGAACCATCCCCCCCCCCAGTGACAAGCTTGTCTCTCTACCCCTACTTCCAACATGAGGTGCCAAATCCCAGTGACAGACAGTTATTATTAAACAAAAAAAATAAATAAGGATGTGGCAGCACATAGCCAGCCCTTGTGGCATGCTTTAACCCCCCCCCCATTATGGCTGGCACTGAAAGCCAAACAACAGTGCCTCCAGAACCACCCTTAGATGGTGCTTGCACAAACCCTCCATTTGCCACCTTGGCTGGTCGCCATCTGAATCAATCATAAACATGACTGATGATCACAAACCAGTTTTTATGAAACACAAGCTGTTTGAATATGTTTTATCAATACTGGGTGTGGCTGATTCAGATCGCAGCTGGCTAAGGAGGTGAGCATGGGAGGGGTTATGCCAACTGCCTACAATGGGGGGTTGAACTGGTGTGGGTTAAGGGTACAACTTGATGTCAAGGATAAATGGACGTTCAGCAGGGTGTGGAAGGTGCCACTGAATACTAGAACTACTTGGACATGGGACCGGGTGTGGAATGGGATGCCACCGGACACTTGGACATTAGGTAGGGTAAGAGGGTGCCACTAATCCCCAGGACACTTGGAGATGGGACATAGTGTGGGAAAGGATGCCACTGGTTGCCAGGGATACATGGAGATGGGCAGGGTGCAGTAGGCCCAATCCATTGTGAGGGGTCCTGTGTTTTGTGACTTATTTGCCTTCTGTACAGTCCATGAGGTGTTTACTGTTAAAAATTGATGATGCTAGTTCTGTGCAGCAGCTGTTGTATATCTTTTTTTTAAAGGTTAGGAAACTAACTGCAAAAAAAACTATGTTATTGCATCAGTCAGGATCCAATTACACCGTGCATGAAGTAGGGATTGAAAAGTTGGAGGAAAAAGTCCTCTGAGCATTGATACATTTGTGGGGTGGTATTCCTTGGAGTTTACATGATCACATAGCGCAGCACTGACATTACCATAAGGTTGGAATCCTCTCTTCGAGCTTCAGTCTGCGAGCATTTTTTGTGCCTGGAAAGGCAGTGTCAAAATTAGGGTAACAGCAAAACCACATCATGTGATTGTTCAAAGCCAAAAACAAGACTGAGCCAAGGGTTCACCAGGACTCAGGGGAGCTTTCTCTTTAACTTGTCATTTCCTTAATTTATATGGTTTGTTCTTCAAACCTAACTGATGCATCAACTTAATGGTTTTTTTTTGCAATAAGTTACATAGAAAAATAGAAATTAGATAATGTCAGCAGAAAAATACCCAGATGCCCATCCAGTCTTCCAATTTTCCTGCCTAGCTTCATGCGTTGCCTAATACTGGGATAGATGTACAGATCCAGTAGTTTTAGTGGCAGATTAGCACCCCCTTCCTCAGGTATTCCTTCTCTACTTCTACCTGTGGGTTCTGCTATTCGGCAATATCTTTCCATCCGAGATTAAACCCTGTACCCTGACAAAATCTCGACTTTGTCTTTAACCACCTCCCTTGGCAGTCTATTCCTTTCTTCAGTCATGCACTCCATGAGGAAGAACTTCCTCTCATCCCTCCTAAATCTCCATCAATCTGTATCTTTGTCCTCTGGTCACTGTGCCCTCATCCCTCATGAACAAGTCCTTATAATCCACTCTTTTGATTCCTCACTAGAACTTGCATTTCTCAGTCACATCCTTCCTTTTCATCCTGGCATCTAGTGTGTTTATGTTAAGGTCTGACAACCTTTCCTTATGCAACCAACCCTGCTGCCTAGGATCATCTTTGTTTTCCTCCTTCATATGGTCTTAATGCAGTCCCTGCCTTTCCTGAGTTGTGGATTCCAGAACTGCATGCAATACTCCAGGTATGGCCTTACCAAGGACTGTGCAAGAGCAGTAGTGCCTCTTTTATTCTACTATCAAATCCTCTTCCTACATATCACAGCATCCTATTTGCGTGTCCATATGTTTCATTGCATTGAGCAGGATACTTGAAGCAGTCACTAATGGTGACATCTACGTCTTTCTCCACAATTGTTGGCACCATCCTTACTCCCTCCAACTGTTTATATGCAACATTTATGAAATAAGCAACAAACAAGCAGCATTAAACAGCCCTTCACAAGGATCTGAACATTGCTACCCACAATGCTTTGCATTTGGTTTGAGGCATTAGACCTCGTGTGTGTGATTGTGAGAGAGACACACATAAATCAGACTAGGGTGTAGGGGGGAGATCTAGATAAATAACTGCTTGGTGGAACTTGCACCAGGACAGTGTAGCTGCTTAAGGACAAAAAGAAAGTAGATATGAGATATCAGAAGAGTACCCCAAACTGAAAAAAATGGCAGGAGGCAACAGAATCCATTTGTTATATGTGTTTATATCAGTGAATACGTTTCCAAAACTCATTCTTTAAACATGGACAATGGTAAAATCTCACAACAGCCAATGCTATTAATTTGGTACACTGTCTGAGTTGCAATACATAACATCAAATAAGAGAGACTTTTGATGACTGAACAAAATTACATGCTAGCCAGCACATCTAGTTGATGCCGATCTGGAATTCAATTGGTTTATATTCTACTAGTTCCCATTTCAGTCAATAACAGTACTGAACAAATCCATTTGATTTTGATAATATTGTGTAAAGGTCTGTAGTTACAAATTGTTTGTGAAAAAAAACCCTGAAGTCTGCCATAGTATCTTATAGGATTTTATGTAGCCAACCGAGATCTGAAAAAAAGGTGCTATAAAATTAACTATGAATGAGAAAATTGTGCAAAACATTTATCAATACAAAAACAGCAAAGTCTTCAAGTTAAAGTGCAGAACAGTGCAGCTGGAGAGTTATAGATTGCATTTCTGGCTTTTACAATGTAAAGGGAGGTCAGACTGCCCACTACTGGAGCTTTGGCTCAAGTTTCAGTGCTCAAATGGTTATTACTTAGCAGAGACAAAATTTAATCCTAGCCCGCTATCCATTTAAATGTTGGGATAATAAAATTCATGTAACACACTTTCATGGGTTGCTTCTTCAAATATTAAGCATTTTGTCTTATTGTTCATTTTGGTTCAGTACCAGTATGTATCTTTAAGCCATTCTACAATTTAATAATGTCAGGAAAATAAATGACTATTTAAGCATGTTAAAGCAAACTAGCAAGGCCTCATGAAGTACAGACCCATTTCTAAACAAACAAGGGTCTGTTATTTCACAGGGCTGTTTTATAACGTTAGGACCACACATTTCTAACAGTTAGTCTTTACACTCTATCCCCCTTTTACATTCTTTAGATCTTTGATTATCAATGAAAATATAAGAACTTTAGGTGTTGGCAAAGTCATGTACCAAATAGTACGCCAACCGCATGTGGTTGCAGGAATATTTTTAATTATTTACAAATAACTAAAATAGCAATTACCTATCACATAAAACATCCAACTTGTTTGTTCATAACAGCAGCCATGTGACTGCTCTTTTACCCTTTTGCAATTGCTGTCTGGCATGCTTGCAGTTGTTGATTCTGGCGAGGTACTGGTAGATTCACTGAAAGCCGATTGTGGGGTGGGGTTAGGCATCTTGAAGACTTACACAATTATGAATCTTTTAAATAAAATTACCATTAGCACCGGAAATTTATTGTACACAGGGGCTAAAGTAACAAATATAACAAAATATGCTTTGTTGGACTAGATTATGGGACATTTATTTGAAAATGACAACCAAGCCTTTTGGTGAACATGGATAACTTAAATACAGTATGTTACAATTGAATGTATATTGTTGTTTAATAATACCCCCTTTTGCCATCTATAACCATATACATTTAAAACTGTCCTTTTCCTGGGCTTTGAACTTAAACAATAGCTGATGACTACTTCAGCTAAGAAGCAACACATATGGGTGGTCTACCAACCACTGGGACAGGGTGATGGGGAGTTAGGGGCAGAAATTCAGAAAGGGGCCAAAAATGGGAAGTACTGGTGATGGGATCTCAATTTATCAGATGTAGACAGTAACATTCCTGCAGCTAAGAGCAGCAGAAGTCAGGCACTGCTTCATACACTGCAGGACTGCTCAGTCGGAGTAGAAAGTTGTTGGCATGCAGTTTGGAGACAGGAGTGGGTAGGTGACTAGATAAATAGTTGGGCAGAATCTGTTAGAATTCACTTTTTAAAAAAGAAAACACAAATGTTTTTGTGCTGATTTAGGGCTGTGGAGGATGGGAGGAGGAAGGAGTGCTGCAGAGAGAGGGATGAGGGAGGGAGTTGAATTGGTCTAGCCGGCCATGATTAGAGGGCCAGTTTGGTTGCCGGGATATACCCCTCCAATAGGGAGGCAGTACTGGGGATGGGAAAACCCAGAGCCAGCAGGGTCCAATCTCTTTGTAGGAGTAGAAAGATATTGGTGTACGGTTTGGAGATCGGAGTGGGCAGCGGCTGACAAGATAAGTACTGGGGCAGAGTCTGTTAGCATTCACTGTTTAAGAAAGAACATACAAATGTTCTTCTGTTGATTTGGGGCTGTGGGGGACAGGAGGAGGGCTGCAGAAAGAGGGACAAGGGCAGGAGTTGAGCCGAGATAGCTGGACACAATTGGAGGGCCAGTGTGGTTGCTGGGACTCAACCCTGCAACAGAGAGGCTGTAGTGATTATTTGTTACCCACAATAGCTAGTGAACCCCTCACCTGAGTGACCCCAAGTGTGAATGCCATGAAGCATGGGTGCCATAAAGCAGGAGTGTGGCATCTCTCTACGTGGCATCTGGAAGTGCCGGCAGGACATCTGGAGTGAGGACAGCATGCTGCAGGCCATGCTGCTCAATGGAGCACAGATAGGATAAGTAAGGGTAAGGGAAGAGTAAATAGGTGTTCAATAAAGTTAGCAGATGTTGCTATCTAGAGATGGTCTCCAGAGTAGGCAGTAAGTAGCAGTGATATTAGGAGATCTTAGATACTCCTTATCTAGGGTTAGTCATACAGGGAGATTAGCAGGTGGGTTAAGGGATCTCAGCTACTCCCTAGTTTCAGCCTATTGGGGACTTATCAGGAAGGAAATCTAGCAGAAAGGCATATAGTGCATTCCTAAAGCAGGCCTGCAAATAGTCCTAGTTAGTAGCGATAAAAGGTTAAGAGGGTTACCCAAGTACACTATTAGGAGAGACGTAATATGTGGGTAGGGGGCATGCAGTGGGGACGGAGTAGAGTAGAAAGACTTTTGGAGTGCAGGTAATGTAGAACAGTGTTTTTTTCTGTGAGTACTCTGGGAGTTGGGAGGATGCCTAATTTGCAGGAAGTTTAGTCAGCTGTTGGTGAAGATGTGACAACTGAGGCAGGAAATAGGTGTACTGGTGGAGGGGGAGTCATAGGGTGAAGAAGGGGGGACAGAGGGATGCAGTGATTGGAGGCTCGTAAGAGGAGTTGAGCAGGAATGGACACAAGAGGGGGAGGGGCCAAGGGGGTAGGAAAGAACAGGTGCTTAGGCAGGTCAAAGGGGTCCCCCTTTCACAGTGGGAGAGAGGGCCAAGAGAAGGGGGATGGATAACACTAAGGTAGAAAGGTAAGGTAGGATGAGGGGGCACTTAGAGCATCTCCAGAGTTGCCAGTGGGGAACAGATTTCTTCCAGGAAATGGGTGGAGGAGGGGGGAACCTGGTGGAATTTGGAGGAACAGTGGGATAGAGAGGGATGGAGGCCAGGGGAGAGGTATCAGGGAAAGTAGGGAGGAGGGACAGAGAAAGTGAGTTCAGTCACATCTCAGCACCCATCTTGGAGCATGTGAGGGCAGGGATGGATGCCTTGTGGGTGAGTGACTTACATCACTCAGACATGGCAAACACTTGTGTGTCATGTGTTACATGTGTTAACCATATGTTCCCCTTACCAATATGTGGAAATAGCTATCCTTATTGCCCGTACCTAATGACACCATACCTGGCACCACATGACGGGCCTGAAGAGGCATACAATGAGGCACAGAGTAAGACATTATTCCATGATCGAGAAGACAATAGGGATACTAAAGATGAGGTTCTGGTGTCTGGACATAACAGGTGACACAATGATGGTTGCCTCAGGGAAGGCATGCAGAGATCACATTGCATGTGCCATGATACACAACACTGCCATACAGAGGAATATTCCACTGCTCTGTGATGCTGAAGATGGAGAGAATGTTTACGGTGACCTGGACAGCGAGGGGAGGGGGTCATGCTAAGCTCACCAAGCACACACTGTCAGGAAGGGCAGTATGCTATGGTCTTGTTCAGGGTTCATTCACTGCGTAACGATGTGGTGTTGAGGTGACTCAAATACAGGAGTTGGGGGTGATATGGTGTTGTATGGCCCCTATGAGTGCCATACTCACTTGTTCTCTGTGTGTGGATGTACCACCACCTATGGCAAGGTACAAACTGTGGGGCATTGGTGCGGGTGTGTGCTTGTGCCATATGGGAGACATGGTATGTGCTAATGCTGTACAGGGGGGCATGATATGTGCTTGTGCAGTATGGGGGCAGAGTATGAGCTTGTCCTGTATGGGGTGGCATGGTATGCACATGTGCTGTACAGGGGGGAATGGTATGTGCTTGTGCTGTAGGAGGGGCATTGTGTATACTTGTGCATTACAGAGGGCCATGGATGGTGAGTGGGTTGTCACGTGGGTTATTGGATGGTATTCTGCTCTCTCACCTCCATGTTGGCTGGTCCTTGGGTGAGGAAGCACGTGGGCACAGGCGATGTGTTTTCATCATGGACTTTCTGCCCTGATGTACTCTAATGCTGGACTATGGGTCAGGATGTGCCTGTTCCTGCAGTACTTCTGTATTTGGCTGTGTGACTACCTGAAGCTGTGGTTGTCTACCAGACATCTTCTCAACTATGAGGCTTATCGCTGCTCTGGAGGTGAAAGGGGCCATAACTGTGGGGCCATGGCTGCAGATGCTGGACATGATCCACTCTAGTATGTCTCCTATGTGGCCTATGGTCTTTATGCATACCCATCACCTTGGCCATCAGCTCCTTCAACTGCTGTGTATTCTCCTGCTATGCCTTTATCCTCTCCTTCTCAAGGCACAACACCTCAGGGTAGCAGATCTGCCTCACACCTCTTTGAGTAATGCTCCACCCTCCCTATCTGCTGATTCCTGATGGGTCCTTTTCCGCTCCCCTCGCCCCGCTTTGTGGTGTCCTGCTGTCTACCTGTTTGGTGCATGGCCCTCTGGATGCACCCCTGTCTGGTCCTTCCCTGCTGGTGTTTATTACATCCATCCTGATCAGTCTAGGTATGGTGTTCCACCCTGTGCTCCTGTTCTGTTTGTGCAGCTGTGCCTGTATGTCAGACATTGTGGGTGTGTCACCTGGGTCAGTGGTGTTTGTGACATGGGTGGCTGTGGGGTGGCTGAATGAGCATCTCACAAGGTGTTGTCTGTGTCTGTGGCATCAAGGGGAGTGGATGTCATGCAGCAATGCCCATGGGGCCTAGTGTGGTGCACTAGACCAGATTCCTCCCATCCAGCATCACTCCCACGGAAGGTACCATGAGTGCAGTGCAAGGCCAGTGCAAAAAAACAGAAGGGGCTGCCAACCCCATGCTAAATATCACAGTCGGTGGAAAATGTTTATGGATTAGCAGCAGTATCGGCTCAATTTATGGACTAGCCGTGTGGATTTTTTATTTTCTAATAAAATTCTTTGCAACCTGCACTGAGCAGCTAGATCTCCAGCCTCCTTTTTCATGTGCAGCCTTCTCCACTGACTGTGCTGTTCAGCATCTTCCATTGCTGGCTTCTGTGCTGGTGGGTGACCTGTGGATAGAGGTAGACTGGCATGGACAGTCATGAGGCACTGGCCATGGCATCAGTGGGCAGTGCTGTATGAGTGGTCAGTGCTCTATAGGCTGTGCTACATACCGGGGATGTCTGAGTCAGACCGTGCAGTGCTGTCCACAACATCAGTGGTGTGGCTCCTGGATCCATGGCTGATTCTACATCCATGCTGGGTGTGTTGTCAGATACATGTTCTGTGGAGAGAGATACATGTACAGTTATTGGGTGTGAGGCATTGGGTATCCGCCACGTGCCACACTATACCTACCTCAAAAGGTAGCCATGTCTTTCTCCTTGTCATGCAGTAGTGCCTGACTGATGGTGTCTTCCACCATGCACTCTGTTAGTGTGAGGGTCAGACTTTGGTTGGGGGGTCCACCACCTGTGGCTATGGTGGACTGTTTGTTGGTAACCAGATTCTTCTTAACGGTGGACCAGATTTGTGTTTGATGGCTGCTAGGGTACTGGTTTCCTTTCAGTGGCATTAACAGCCATCTGGATAACCAGCTAGATCTGGGACTTGGTCTCTGAAGAGACCTTCAGTGAGTTATTGCCATAGATGGTGGCATGATGCTCCCTTACGTCAGCCACCACGGTGGCTACCTGCTGTGTGTTAAATTTGGAGAAGCAGGACCAGTGGGTGACCTGGATCTATGATCATTCATGCTCTGCAAGATGGCCATGGTCAGTGACATCATCATTGCTGCACATCTGGCTGGGGCTCTGGTGTTGTTGCCATCTTGGTGTGCAAAATGCTTTTTTAATTAATTTATTTTTTTGTTTTTGTTTTTTCAGCACGATGCCATGAAAACTAAACTGGTGATTATGTAGACAGACTGAGGTAGCATTGTGAAAGAGCATATACACGCAGAAAGTATAATGGATGGACCCTCCCACCCACCCTTTTGAACTGATTTTTTTTTGATAAGTCGACTTTGTTGTTTGTGTTGCCAGCAATGGGCTCCCACAGTTTCAATAATATTTCTTTTACTTAATTCGGATGCACATGCACACTACATTTTTTTGTATGTTTTTTGTAGTACAGCACCAAGAAAACTAAACTGGTAATTCTGTAGACAGACTGAGGTAGCATTGTGATTTGTGAAAGAGAATACCCACTTTTATGTAGTTTTTCTTTTCTTTCATAGATGACTATCCATTCAAGAGCAGCAGATCAGTCAGAACTCAGAATGGGGCTAGATGTTACCCAAGATAGACACTTGGCATACGGTTCATAACTAGAAGACATCTACCAGAAATCAGTACAGTCATCTACAAATATAAGTTAACCTTACAAATAAAAGATTGAAGAAACAAGCATTTATCAATGCCAAATGTTTGCTTGATGGTATTAACATTGGAAATGCAGGAGTTAGACACATGCAGAATAGGAATGGCAGTGAAGTATTGAACTTCACACCAACCCCACCTCCACCCTGCAGAGATGGACAGGCATTGGGTATATGTTTGGGTCATCACCCATGACATGCATGCCATGTCACCTCACCCTATCCTGCAAACACTGACACATGTTGAGGTGTGCTTTGGAGTGTTCGGCTTTACAGTCACCGCATTCCATAAGGACATATGCTGGCTGGGGGGGGGTGGGGGTGGCATGGCATGAGCATTATGGTCAGCAATCCAAAGATACACCGCTGATGCCTGTCAGTCTGTACAGGGTGGGACATTATAGTTAGAAACCCTAATGCCCCTGGTGTTTGTTGGTATTTGCACTACAAATTTTCAATATGGCCTTTTTGTGACCCCACTGCATGAAAGCATTTGGGACCTCTTCTCATGAAGAGTGGCAGTGTGATTTTGTTAATGTGTCCAGAACTTTGAGTTCCCACAGCGACCGTGCCATTCTGAACCAGATGTATGAAAACACAGATCGGGCAGGATGTGAAGAATGGCAGCTGTACCATCCATAGAGAGGTGTGAAGGGATGGTAATGTTGAAAATCTGTAGGAGAAATCTTAAAAGTGCTTACAGTTCCGAGCATTTGTGGAAACTGCGCAATACATGCATGTAACGCAGTCATTTAGTGGAATTATTTCACCAATTTTTTAATATAGGCATTTTGTGACCTCTGCTCATGAACACTGTCACTATGATTTTCTTAATCTGTCCCGAATATTGATTTATGGCAGCGACCGTGCTATTCTGTGCCAGATGTGTAAAAGCATATTTTGGGCAGGGCATGATATGGGAGGATATGAATATGGGATATGGGAGGCAGTATCGCGCAGTGGTTGACGGCTCTGAGCTGAAAATCTGGAGACCTGTGTTTGAATCCCATAGCCCCCACTTGCATATACTGTGTGACCCTGAGCAAGACACTTAACATCCCTGTGCTCCCAGACTGCACCTGTAAAAAAGCTTTCAGCTTAGTGTGTCTCACCTGGTTAAACAATTGGAAAAAAAATATATGAAAAATGACAGCTGTATTGTTCATGAGGAGGTGTGAAAAATGCCAATGTTGAAAATCTGGAGTGCAAATTTTACAAATGAGTGAAATTACAAGGGTGCATGGAAATTGCACAATGTATGCTTGTAACACAGTCATTTTATGGACTTTTGTCACTAAATTTTCAACATAGACATTTTAGCACCTCTGCTCATGAACAGTGTCACTGTGATTTTTTTAATCTGTCCTGAACATTGACTTCCTACAGTGACTGTGCTATTGTGTGCCGGAAGTGGGAAAACACATTTAGTCCAGTATGTGAAAAATGACAGCTATACTGTTTATAAGAAGGTCTGGAAAAATGCAAACGTTGAACATCTGGAGTGAAAATACTACGAATTTGCGAAGTCATGAGGGTGCATGGAAACTGCACAATGCAGGCTCGTAACACAGTCATTTAATAGACGTTTATCACCAAATTTTCAACATAGGCATTTTAGGACCTCTGCTCATGAGCAGAGTCACTGCAATTTTCCTAATCTGTCCCAAACACTGATTTCCCACAGTGAATGCGCTATTCTGCACTGGAAGTGCGAAAACACATTTTGGCCAGGACGTGAAAAATGACAGCTGTACTGTTCATGAAGAGGTATGAAAAAATGCCAGTGTTGAAAATTTGGAGTGAAATATTACAAATTTGCAAAGTTACAAGTGTGCGTGGAAACTGCGCAACGTACGCTTATAACACAGTCATTTTATGGACTTTCATCACCAGACTTTTAACATAGGTATTTTAGGACCTCTGCTCATGAACAGTGTCACTGTGATTTTCTTAATGTGTCTTGAACACTGATTTCCCATAGTGACTGCTCTATTCTGCGCCAGAAGGGCAAAAACACATTTTGGCCAGGGTGTGAAAAATGACAACTGTACTGTTCATAAGGAGGTGTGGAAAAATGCCAATGTTGAAAATCTTGAGTGAAAACATACAAATTTGTGAAGTTATGAGCGTGCATGGAAACTGCACAATGCATGCTCGTAACACAGTCATTTAATAGACGTTTGTCACCAAATTTTCAACATAGGCATTTTAGGGCCTCTGCTCATGAACAGAGTCACTGTGATTTTCCTAATCCATCCCAAACACTGATTTCCCACAGCGAATTTGCTATTCTGCACCAGAAGTGCGAAAACACATTTTGGCCAGGATGTGAAAAATGGCAGCTGTACTGTTCATACGGAGGTATGAAAAAATGGCAATGTTGAAAATGTGGAGTGAAATACTACAAATTTGCAAAGTTACAAGGTTGCGTGGAAACTGCACAATGCATGCTCATAACACAGTCGTTTTATGGACTTTCATCACCAAATTTTCAACATAGGCATTTTAGGACCTCTGCTCATTAACAGTGTCATTGTGATTTTCTTAATATGTCCCAAACTCTGATTTCCCACAGTGACCGTGCTATTCCGCACTGGAGGTGCAAAAACACATTTCAGCCAGGATGTGAAAAATAACAGCTGTACTGTTCATAAGGAGGTGTGGAAAAATGGCAATGTTGAAAATCTGGAGTGATATTACAAATTCACGAAGTTACAAGCATGTGTGGAAACTGTGCAACGCACGTTCATGAAACAGTCATTTTTTGGATTTTTTTCACCAAATTTTCAATATAGGCTTTCTGAGAGCCCATCTCATGAACAGTGGCACTGTCCTTTTGTTAATTGGTCCCAAAAGGTGATTCTACGCAGTGACTGCAAAATCACCTTTTGGGACTGAATAACGCATGACAGTGACTGAATTCAAGAGGAGGGGTCCCAATAACCCCAGGTTGAAAATGTCATTCAAAAACTCCCAAAAATGACTGAGATATGCACCAAAGTTGAAGAAATCTGGCAACTGGACAGGGGCCATGCAGTGGATGTCCTGTATCTGGACTTCAGTAAGGCATTCGACTCAGTGCCACATGGAAGGCTGGGAAGGAAGTTAGTATTTATTTAGTTTTTGTTGACCGGGTAAGCACACTAGACAAATCCTGCCTATTTTCAGGCACGACCCGGGGGAGGGGGGATACAGATGAATGCCAACTGACCTTGAACCAGATTAAGTAGTAGGCACAGGGGTGGGTGCAAAGCTGGTGAGATGGGTAGGAAACTGGCTGCAGGGAAGGCAACAGAGGGTGGTGGAGGGTGGGGAGCTCTCACACCCAAGGGCAGTGACGAGCGGTGTTCCACAGGGCTCAGTGTTGGGACCAGTGTTGTTTGGGCTATTCATTGCAGACATATCATGGGACATCAAGAGCAAGATCAGTCTGTTTGCTGATGATACCAAGGTAGGTGCAGTGGTGGATGACCTAGGGGGATGGCAGGGGTTGCAGGATGATCTGGCAAAGCTTGAAACCTGGTCAGACACCTGGCAACTGGGCTTTAATGCCAAAAAGTGCAAGGTGCTGCATTTTGGGATGAAGAACCCAAGGAGGAGTTACCAGCTAGGGGAGTGCAGCTAGCCCAGACAGAGGAGGAGAAGGATCTGGGTGTGCTCATTACAGGGTCAATGAACAACTCAGCACAATGTAGGAAGGCAGCTGCAAAGGCCAACAAAATGTTGGGTTGTATTGCAAGGGGTATATCCTCGAGGAGGGAGGAGGTGATTCTGCCACTGTATAGGTCATTAGTTAGACCACACCTGGAGTACTGCGTGCAGTACTGGCGTCCGTATCTGAAGAGGGACATTAGTTACTGGAGGGTGCAGCGCAGAGTGACAAAGATGATCAAGGGGCTGGGGACTTACTACACAGAGGAGGTTGAAGGAGTTGAACATGTACTCACTGGAGGAGAGGAGGAGACAGGGTGACATGATTGAAACCTTTAAATACATGAAAGGAATAAACAAGACGGGTACAGAGGGCTGTTCAAAGTAAGGGAGGGAGGTCACCAGGGGCCATGATATGAGACTGGAGTGAGGAAGGTTCAGGAGAGAGATGAGGAGACACTTTTTTACAGAGAAGGTGGTGGCTGGGTGGAATACATTACCTGCTGAAGTGGTATGCAGTAGAACAGTGGACTGCTTCAAATGAGGATGGGACAGGACAAGGGGGAGGCTTAATGAAGGGGAAGGGTGGAAGGGAGGGGCAGCTGCAGAATAAGGGGTGCTAGCTGCACATTCGAGCAGACTTGATAGACCTCTAGGCCTTTATCTGCTGGCAAATTTTGTATGTTCGTAAATCCTATTTATGCCATTATACAGCTTACCAGAGTTCCTTCAATTTGCGGTCGGCTTTGAAGAGTGCAGATGTGTTCCCAGTCCACCGAAGATCGCCACGCCGGGCTTCAGAGGTAAGTATGGGGTGTGGGGGGTGTGGGAAGGTATGGCGCACAGTGGGTGGGTGCGGGTTGCGGGGAGAGGACCCAACTGGCATGGGACCGTTTCCTTTCTTTCAGGGACAGAAGAAAAAAAAAGACGTTGTGGGGAAGGTTTTTTTTTTTTGCAGACTTCTTTTCGGCACCCTAGGGTGGGCTCCCAGTGTGCCACCTGCCTTTTTGGGGTGGGAAGACTTAGGCTGAAGGTGATTGGGCCCCCCATCAGCAAAGAATGACTGTTTGGGGGGGCATGATGCCAAGGGGCATTGGGCACCCCCCTCGGCACACAACAAATGGGTTGGGGGCGTTATGCTGATGGGGAGTGGGCTCTCCCATCTGCAAATTTATGGGCCGAGGGCATGCCAACAGGGGGACTGGGCACCTGAGCCAGTCAGCTTTCCCTCCACCGCCATGTTTATGGCCATGTTACACCAGGCAAGGTACCACTCTTCAATGAGTGGGTGCTCCCTCATTGTAGGGGGATGGCTAACACTGCAATGATGAGGTGGGCCCTCATTGCAGCGGTCAAATCATTTCAACTTGGTGACACTTTTGCAGAACCACTGTCATCATGACACTGGGTCTGCATTGGGTGAACAGTGCCAAGCCCACAAATACAGTGTCTGCGTTGGCTTCCACAGTGCCGCACCTCCACAACCCGCTTCTCTCCTAAGCTACCACATCATGTTTCTTGTGCATGTGCAAGCAAACATAAAAATGAATGCATGTGATATGGTTGTTTTAATCATGCAGGTGAACAACTTGTCCATCATTAATGTCAATGACTTGTGCAATCCTAAGCAATTATATGGCAGCAGTCTTAACAGAATTGTTTTGTTCAGAGATGGCTGATAAAATGTATTATAGATCAAGGGAGTGCTCCCAACCAATCGGATTGCTCCTTTCCACTGCACATGAGACACTCATTCTGTGCACATTCCGGGAACAGTTTTTTTTTAAATATATTGTTAAATATCATTCTCGATCAATAAAATATTAATACATCCCCCATCGCCACTCGTTCCTGTATCAGAGTGGTTTTACTTGCCTTCAGTTTGAGCCAGAACAGTTCAGCTTTACTTTGCTCTTCTTCCTTCAGCCGGAGACACATGAAACCACTCTTATACAGCAATGAGTGGCTCCAGAGGAAGTATTAACGTACCGTATAATCCAAGCCCTCCATCTGAGGTATTTGTGCTTCTTCCATGAAGCCCATAGTGTCTGCTTGCTCAGTGTTATTTGGATACTTTGCAAAAAAAAAATTAAGTTTTCTGAAGAATTTGTGTAAGTCCACAAACAACTAAAACTTATTAACTTGGAGGCAGGTACAAAGTTCAAGCCATTGAATAGTACCTTGGTCTGAAAATCAGTCAGTGTTAAATCTGTCTTGTGGTGCACTTGTAATTTAATTTATCTATGTAAAATGGTTTGTCCTCTTAAGCAGTGAATTCAGGAATATATCCAGTCCATTGTTAATAAGCAGAACACTCCTACTGGGGTGCACTTTGCAATGTCAAATAGATCAAAACCTGAAGATCTGAAATTCATCAGTTTTGAATGGGTACCACACCCCGGGCAGGGAGGTGACAGAGAAAATGAACTACTCTGGAAAGAGAGCAGATGGATATTTAAACTTGATAGTGTCAGACCCAAGGGACTAAATGAGCAGTGGGATCTTAAATCATTCATTAAATAATATTTTGTCTTCCACATTCTGGCTATGGTACCCTTCCCTGAACAGCTTCTAATTTTTCTCCTCTTCTTTCTTTCTAGGCTCATTTAAATAAAGCTGAAATCTTGTGCCTGTGGATCTCTCGGGATACATCCCCTCCACCCCCCAAAGCTTGAGGTTGCAACTGCACTCGACAATCTGAGCAAAGTGGGGGTTTCTTTTCAGTTGCCATGATAAGCAAACATGGGTGGTCATAGCTTTCTTCTTCCTTTCAGTAATTTTTCACTCACACAGCAGGACTTAATTCTTAATTAGGCAATGCAGGGTCTTCGCACATTTAGGTGTAACTTGTGCCTTTGCAGCCTGTAATATTTAATTAGAAAATGGGCTTGAAAAATAAAGCATCCTGAATGGCTGAACTGCATTTATTTTTTTCAATAGACGCCCACCAAATAACAAGTTCCAACCTGGCACCACTCATAGGAAAACTGGTATCCTTGTGCCAGTTCCAATTTTTAAAGTGAGTGGCTGTCCTCTTTTACCCAATCATTAAGCAAGACAAAAGCGGAGAGAGCCCCACCACACACTTACTTACAGGCAAGCACAACCCTGCCCACAACACCAATGCCATCCTTTTTCTTCTTGCTTTTTTTAAATTAAACATTAAATACTTAATAATTGTCATCTGCCTGTCTGTGGTACATTTCAGCACCCATCGGCTATCCTTGGCTCGCTTCTCCCGATATTATAACGTCACTTCAGATACACACATGGAAGAACAACACCATCCAGCAGTCCACCACCATGTTTTATTCAAAAAAAAAAAAACAACATGATTTTCCCTGGTTGCCACACATTTCTGGCAACTGTGTCTCTGCTACCAGCCCACTCTTTCCCGCTACCAGCATTATTGTTTTACTTCTGGTTTTCTCCAACAGCCAGCAGTACCTTCTGGTTGACAGCTCCACTTCCATAATACTGATATGTCCCACATGATCAGCCTCACTCCACCCTCAGGGAACAGACCAATGACAGCATACAACAACAAAAAGGAAAAAAAATGGAACACAGCTCTGCATGTCGGATAGAGTGGGGAACAATCAGCAGTTACATGAAATGCAGCAAGGCAGTCTCACGATCTCTGCCTGTGTGTGTGTGTGGGGGGGGGAGCGTGTAACTATAACAACCACTTCCAACACACAACTACAGTATGTAGGCTCCCCTATAGTAAAAGTCCCTAGCTCAACAAAAAAAGGTGGATTAACTACTTTATTACAAAACTTATTTGAAACCAATTTTTATTGACTTTTTTTTATTAAACTATTTTTTTTTACAGTGCCCATTTTCTAAGCACAATAATACGCTTTAGGGTGGGCAGCATTGGGAAATACTGGATCTTCTGGGGGCAAAAGGATATGGAACCAGCCTCACTACTTTAGTATTTTATTGCATACTGCTTGCTGTAACCTACCTTGACTTGGGGTTTGTCATTACACCCCTTGAAGCGTGTCAATTTGCCTGTATTTCCTAGGTGCTTTACTGTGTAGTTCTCTGTATGTTGTACCTGACATGGAGCCTATGCAAAGACATCCTTGAATCAAAGGTTTGTAATTCCAATCTCTAAATAAATAATTAAATAAATAAATAAATAAGGCCCAACACCGCATTATGCCCTGGGTGGTCCGGTATTTCTCAATATCGCCCACCCTGTCGGGTATTATTGCTTACTTAGAAGTGCTCCTTTAGTTAGAGAGTAAGATGCATTTTTAGGTGTTTCAATTCATGTTTGTAATTGTTTGATAGGACTTGATCATATGCTATACATATGCATGTCTGTTTATGAATATTAATGAGGTACCTGTATATAAGGCAGTACCTGTGTTCCCATCAGACATACCCCCTGAGGAAGACTCGTGAGAGTCAAAGCACTGGGGTTTTTGGCTTTAGTAGCAATGTGTATGTTCTGCCGGACACTTACATAGAAACACAGAAATTCGGCAGATAAGGACCACTAGGCCCATCCAGTCTGCCCATAAGTCCTACTCTTGTCTGCGATTTCTGACCCTACTTGATCAATGGCCTTCTCCTCTGCTTCCCACTTCTAGAGTTCCCTTGTGCCTGTCCCATGCATGTTTAAATCCCTCCACTGTGCTCGCTCCCACCACCTCCTGTGGCAGACTATTCAATGCGTCTACCACCCTTTCCATGAAGAAAAAAACATCCTCACATTTCCCCTTATCCTGCCACCATCCAATTTCATATCATGCCCTCACATTCTTGTACTCCTCCTACATTAGAAGATGTTGCCCCCCCACACCTTGTTTATGCCTTTAAGGTACTTGAACGTTTCTATCACGTCTTGCTGCTCCAGCGAGTATATATTGAGGTCCTTTAATCTACCCTCATATGTTTTATTGTGCAACCCCTGTACCATCTTTGTCACCCTTCTCTGGACTGCCTCCACCCTGTCAATGTCCTTTATTTTTTAAATTTTTTTTATTTTAGTCTTTGGTAGCCGGGTAAGGCCCACTAGGCACAAGTGCCTGTTTTCAGGGGTGATCTGGGAGCACTGGGCGGTTAAGTGGCTTGCTCAGAGTCACACAGTATGCAAGTGGAGGTTGTGAGAATCAAACTCAGGTCTGGTCTGCTGGATGTATCAAGCTTGTTCACATCTTGTTCCTCTTCTAACCTCTAGGCTATGCTATGCTAAAGATGCAGCCTCCAGAATTGTACACATTAATCTAGGTGAGGCCTCACTAGTGTTTTATACAATGGAATCACCACCTTCCTCTCTCTGCTGGTGTTACCTCTGCCTATGCACCCCAGCATGCCACTGGCCATCCCTGCAGCCTTTGTACTCTGCTTAGACACCTTTTGGTTGTCTGAAATGATAACCCCCAGATCCCTTTCTGTCTTCGTGACAGTCAGCAACCCCCCCCCCCACCATTCTGAAGCTCTTTCCAGGGTTCCCTCATCCAAGGTGCATTATTTTGCACTTCTTTGAAATGAACCTCAGCTGCCACACCTTGAATCACTATTCAAGCTTCCCCAGGTTCCTCCTGATTTTCTCCACCCCATCTGGAGTATCAACCATTTTGCAGGTCTTGGTGTCATTTACAAACAAGCAGACCTTTCTTTCCAGCCCTTCTGTTATGTCACTCATGAAGACATTAAACAAGACTGGCCCAAGGACTAATCCCTGAGGCACCCCAATGGTCACCCCTCTCATTCCAGACTGGAACCCATTTACCACCACCCTCTACCTCCTGTCCATCAACCAGTTTCTAACCCAGTTTACCATCTTGTGGCCCATGCCTAGACTACCCATCTTGCTAACCAACCTTTTATGTGGAAGGGCAGGGGATCAGGTCCACTGGACCACCAGGGAGGATTAATATATTCATTTGCCTGTGATCAGGGATGGGATCAGATCCGCTGGACCACCAGGGAGATTTATTTACAGATTTGCCCATGATCGGGAGATGGGGTAGGGTCCACTGGACCATCAGGGAATGTATTGTAAACAACAGCCTACGATCGGGTGATGGGATAGGGTCCACTGGACAACCAGGGTATTTACATACATCTTATGCCCACGAAACGGGCATCAGTGGGCACGGCACTGGGCCTGTGTCTCAGGAGGTTGGGTGGCTACCCACAGCAGGTGGCTGCCGTGTTTCACCTTGCAATATGGCAGCTTGCCTGTGGGTGGCCAGGACTTGCCCCTGGTTTCACCGGGCACAACGTTGTGTCCCCCTGAGTGGTGCAAGGCGGGTGTGTGCCAGCATATGTGCCGCACATCCCAGGCTAAATGACAGGATGTCCGCATGTGCATGGGCACATACCCCCACACTTGCGCCGCACACATTACTGGTGTGTCGCGGTACATCGGGATTTGTGCAGCACAACATCCCCCTTTGAATATTGTACTGGGGTGCATCAGTGGGTTGTGCATAGTGCAACACTCTTGTGCCATGCACAACCCCTTTGAATATCCTGCCCTAAATGTATTGTGGTGGGAGTTTTTGTTTTGTACTTTGCCCTTGTTCTTTTAAGTGATTGTATGCTCTTTGATATATTGTTCTGTGTTTACATTTTTCATATTGTTTTCATCTTGTCGTAAAGTATTTTTTTTTTCAAAAGACTGCCAGTTCTTTTTGCATGTGATGTATAGAGGGTTAAGACTGACAAAAACTGTTCAAAACCTTGATGGTGTGACTATACTGGAAAAAGGTAAGAATATACGTAAGGTCTTTATAGAGTTTTAAGGGTTCATTTTGGAAGCCTGGCTTGCTGCCCCCTGGCAAAAGATTGTACTACAATCCCCAAAGAGGGTACGTATCTGAGCCTGTACATTGGGTACACTAGCATAAGGTTCACAGTTTGAATCCCCCCCAGAACTTGAGACTAAAGGTGATTCAGACCCAAAAGCAGACAGGAGGGTTACCCTGTCTGTTACCTGTTCACACTCTTGTGTTCGGAGGTTGGCACTGTGGGAGCAGAGGGCCTGACCTGCTGAGTTTGTTTGTGACAGATTTGGTTAGCAGTGGTGCGATAAAATTGGTAACACAAGCTTTAACTGTTCAGTGTGTCAGCTTAATACTGTATAGCTCACTTGCAAAATAAGGCAGTGATTTATTTTTCAAAAAAAGGAAACAGAACTATGTAATTTTGCTTACAGTCAAGTTCCTAATTGTTTTATTTTTTTATAAGGTGCAAGTTAGAGTAGACGAAGTTAGGGAAGAAGATGGCTTCCAACTACAGTGGGTACACTGCAGACTACTTGAGGCAGTTCTGACAGGACAGAGGAGTCCTGCATGAGGTGAGAGCCACCAACCAGAACCTCATGGATGCCCTGATGACAGCAGATGCCCATAGCATCGAGTCACAGATTGTGACTGTAAAGTTCCAAACCTTGGGCATGAAGGGGCTAGCAGCCAATGCAGTGTCCAGATCCGGTGAGAATGACAGCAGGGCCAGTGCCAGCAAAGGGCAACAGCAGCAGGGGAAAGGTCACCAGCATTCTGGAGCCAGAAGCAATCAAGCTGCAGAATGAGTTGTGCAGAATGGAGCTGGAGTTCCAGAGAGAAGAGAAGCGAGAACAGTGAGAGTTGGACCGGGAAGAGCATGAGCGCCAGAGGCAACATGAACTGGAGAAGCTACAACTCTAACCACCAGCAGCAGAGCAGGTAAGTGTCTTGGGTTTAACTGGAACTACAGGACTGGGTTACAAATTGAATTACAAATTGATAGCTAAATTTAAAGAGGGGGAGGATATGGATGCCTTTTTAAATTCCCTTGAAAAAGTTTGTATTCAGGCAAATATTCCTAGCAGGTACTGGAGCTTTCAGCTATCCCCACTACTTACCGGGAAAGCTCAGGATGCATTGGGTCAAATGGACAATGAGGACAGTAATGATTACAGCAAACTTAAAGCTGCACTTTTAAAAAAGTTTGATTTAACTGCAGAAGCATACAGAGCAAAATTCTGTAAGCTCAGGAGAAACCTTGATATGAGCTACGAGGAGCTAGCCACAAACAACATCAGTTTTTAAAATGTTGGTGGGATGGAATTGAACAAACCCTGTAGATAAAATAGAAAATTCAATTTTGTTAGAAGAGTTTTTTTGGGCATGCCCAGCAAAGCTGAAAACCTGGCTGGAGGACTGAGATCCTGAAACAGTGCAAGAGGCTGCTGAACTCTTGGACCACTATGCCCAGAACAGACCTGCTCTGAGAGTGAATGGGGCAGGTGTGGCAGCACAGAAAGGGAAAAGTGCACCTTCAGGGCAGCTAAAACCCTCACTGCCTCCACTGAAACCAGTAAGCCCTGGGTTTCAAAGAAAAGATTTATCTGAGAAAAGAAATGAATGTTGGGTTTGTAAAGAAACTGGGCATATTGCCAGACAGTGTCCCAAAAGGATGAGCAATACGCAACATGGGGCTAGGAAAGAAGTGGGTTGTTTGTGTGTCCCTGGAAGCATGTATGCGAACATGAGGGAACACATGCATCTAGTTACAGTGAATGGTTTACAGACATAAGGGTTAAGGGACACAGGGACATCATTGATATTGGTAAAAGGGGATCTGATAGATCCTGGTCAGCTTATACCCAATAAATTTGGGCCAAAAGAGCCAAAAGCAAATACTTCAAGGAAGCTCTCTCCAACTCCTGGGGTGATGGAAAAAAAAATTTGGAGTAACTTGAAAGACCTTACAGGCAAGGACCCTAAGTCACCACCCACCATGCTTAACATAAATGGAACACCAACAACTGACCTGTACACCATCACCAACACCTTTAACAATGCGTTCTCCAACTTGGATAGTGTCCTCCCTTCTAATTTCTTTGATGCCCCCTCTGGTAGTAACCCTTCTGCAACTACTCCTCTCCTACACCCTGCCCCACAACTCTACTTCAAGGAGATTCCAGTGCATGAAGCCAGAACCTATATTCGGAAGGCCATTCACAATGCAGGCTACAGTGGTGACTCCCTTGACCTGAAGTTGTTAGCACTTTTCCTTGAAGAAGTCCTTGAACCCTTGACAAAGGTCCTCAACCTATCACTAAGGATGTCCCAGTTCCCATCTCACTGGAAACAGACGACCATCACACTGGTACACAAAAGTGGAGACAAATCACTGCACTCCAACTACAGACCTATCTCCATCCTCCCTCCATTGCCTAAGGCCCTGGAGTGCATCGCCTCAGACCAATTAGTCAAGTACCTGGAAAAAAATGACATCATGTGTCCTGAGCAACATGATTTCTGAAAAGGGCACAGTACCACCACTGCACTATTAGAATTCACAGGCTTCATCCATACCACACTTGATCAAGGAAACTGTGTAGGGGCAGTATTCATCAACCTTACTAAAGCCTTTGATACTGTGAACCACCCACTCATACTCAAGCAATTATCAAACATTGGGCTCTCCAATGAAGCACTGCTCTGGTTTTCAAGCTACCTTGGGGAGAGGGTCCAGTGGGTTAGGATTGCCGGTGTTACCTTGGAAGAAAAGCCAGTCCTTTCAGGGGTCCCACAGGGGTCCATCCTGGGGCCACTACACTTTAGCCTCTTCCTCAATGACCTTCCCAGTGTCTGCCACCAGAAATTACTGCTCTACACCAATGACGCAGTCATGTTCACCAACCACCAAAATGCAGAGCTCCTCGAGAAACAATTACAGCTTGAATTTGTGCGCATCGAAGAATGGTTCAAATCACACAAACTGGTCATGAACTACAGCAAAGCAAAGGTTATGACCTTCTACAATGCCAGGAGCAAGTACAAATCCTGTGACCTCACCATCCTAAACCAAACAGGGACCTTACTTGAACACGTTTCTGATTTTAAATACCTAGGTGTCACATTGGACAGCTCACTGTCCTACCATCGGCACATAGATTCTGTCGCCAAAGCCACCAACATCTGTATAGGCCTACTCTATAGGCACAAACACTGCATGACTCCTGACACTCTCCGGTTGGCTATCAACAGCTCTGTCACCTCCATCATCGATTACGGGCTAGCAATTTATGGCTCTGCCTCCACCTCTGCCCTCCGCAGAATTACAGTTGCACTCAACAAAGCATGCAGGCTGCTAACTGGGGCTGATCGACTTATGCACACTTGTGACCTGTGCACTCGGGCAGGATGGCTACCTCTCATCAGCCGGATACAATATCAAACCTGCCTCTTAGCCAAAAACGTCCTCCTCGGGGTCATGCCCCTGGGCATTGAAAAGCTACCTATTGACCACCACAGCACCCAGGGAACTAGAAGTTCACAACCACTAACCTTTCTTGTCCCCAGATGCCGGACAACCATGGGCCAGAGGATCTTTGCCCACGGAACACCACAGTGGTACAATACTCTCAACAAAGCACCACAGAGCACCACAGTGGTACAATACTCTCAACAGAGCACCACAGTGGTACAATACTCTCAACAAAGCACCACAGAGCACCACAGTGGTACAATACTCTCAACAAAGCACCACAGAGCACCACAGTGGTACAACACTCTCAACAAAGAAACTCTTACTGCTGCTGCTGCTCTTGGCCCTTTTAAGAGACAACTCCGACTTCATCTCATTTCAACTAGTTGTTGTGACTGCTTCGCCTAATTGGGGGCCCACCATTCACTGCCCTCCACTTCAGTCCTGACAGCTATCTCTCCCCACCTTGCCCCCTCTCCCCTGAGGCATTTCCTGACTTCTATCCCTCCTCTCCCTCCCCTTTAGAGCTCTTACCCTCACCCTCTACCCTCCAACAATGGCCTTCCTGCCTGCATACTCCTTTCCCTCTCACCTGCAGTGCTTATTTCCAAGATTGCCTTTGGTTGGTATGTCATGCTACCTAACATTTGGCACATTTTGAATTACTGGAATTTCCTAAGCCTCAGTCTCTTACTTCTTGTTATTGTGTAACTATGTATTATTATGTTGACCTTTGTATGTATGTATAACCCCCATTCCTTCGACGTGGAACCTTTGTAAATGAGCAGTTCCTGCTCAAAGGTATTTGTAATCCTAGATTTCAATAAAATAAAAAATTAAAAAATTTGAAACTGTACAAGGGTTTACTGGGAAGGACACAACATTGCCACTCGCTAGTGTTCTCCTAGACTGGGGTGAAACTGGGGGAACTGTGCAACAGGTGGCTGTAGCCAAAACTTCAGCAGTTGATGTCATCCTTGACAACAATTTAAAACAGGGGATGGTCTGTGCAGTTACCCGTAGCCAAGTGGCAAGGGAAAATTGTAGTTCCCTGGACCCCAAAGAAGCCATTGTGGAAACCACGGGGAGGCTGGTTCCCCAGCCTGTGTCTCCTGATATTGAGACTAACTAAAATGGGGTAGAAATTTTCCCAGTAGCAGTTACCCAAACAGCTATGGAGGGTTACTCCAAAGAAGAAGGGGTGACCCATTGTCCGAGGGTTAGGGATGACAGTGATCCTGAGTGCTCTGATGCTAGTGCTAGGGACCCTAGTTTAAAGACTGAAGGGGACCTGTCCCATGCCTTGGGAATATGTAAGGAGTTTGCAGCTGCTCAGAAAAGTGACCCTAGTCTAGAGAAACTGAGGGCTTGGACAGACTCTGATGGAGCACAGGAAAGTGACTGTAAACAAAGTTTATTGGGAAAATGGACTGATGAATACTCAGGCTGTAAAGAAAGATGGGGGGTGATAAACAGGCAGCTTGTCATTCCCCAGGGGTACCGTGAGGAGTTGCTCAAGATTGTAGATGATATTCCCTTGTCTGGTCATCTGGGAATCACGCACACTATGCAGCAGTTGGCCCAGAATGTCTATTGGCCCAAGTTCACCCAGCAGGTGAAGGAATATTGCAGGTCTTGTCACCGGTGCCAAAAAATAGGGATAGGGAGGACAGGATTTTCCCTCTTTGAGCTCTTCTATGGATGCCAGGTACATGGGCCTCTAGACTTGATCTGGGAAGACTGGGAAGGCAAGCACACCATGTAGGAAACTCCCATGGTGGATTACGTCGTTAAGTTTAGGGAAAGGCTGAAGGAGCTTATGGCGACAGCCCAGAGCAACCTGGCAACTGCCCAACAGAAACAAAAAGTGTGGTACTACCACAGAGCCAGAGCTCGCTCATACTCAATGGGTGAAGAAGTGATGGTCCTTATTCAGGTCCAGAAAGAAAAGCTACAGGCTAAGTGGGCAGGACTGTACAAAGTGGTTAGAAAGGTAAATGATGAGAACTATATCATAGCATTACCTGACAGAGAACATACATAAAGAATGTACCGTGTCAAAATGATGAAGCCATTTGCTAATTGGGCTGACATGGTGTTTGCAGTATGTATTCCTGGGGAGGGGACTGATGAAGGAGACCCACTTCTGGACTTGCTGGAAGAAAGCAAGAGGGAGTCCTCTGTGGAGACAGTTAAACTGTCACCCCAGCTGGCTCCGGACAAGATCCAGGAAGTAAGGGATGTTTTAGCAGACTTTGCCTCCCTGTTTAGCACCAAGCCTGGGCTAACTCCCTTAGCGACGCACAATGTGGAGATAGGGACACAGACGCCCATACGGCAGACAGTATATTGGGTGTCAGATGCTGTCCAAAAGGACATTAGGAGGGAGGTGGAGGAAATCATAAATTTAGGGGTAATCCAGAGATCCCACAGCCCCTGGGCCTCACCCATAGTCCTTGTGCCCAAGCCAGATGGCTCTACTCATTTCAGTGTGGACTATCATGGACTGAATGCAGTCATGAAGTCAGATGCCCACCTGAAGCCCCAGATGGATGAACTCCTGGACAAGTTGGGAGGGGCAACCTAACTTATGACTATTGAACTGACAGAGGGGTATTGGCAGGTAGAGTTAACTGACAGAGCTAGGGAGAGGTCAGCCTTCAACACTCCAATAGGCTTATTTGAATTTAAAGTAATGTCTTTCGGAATGAAGAATGCCCCAGCCACTTTCCAAAGGTTGGTGAACCAGGTGTTAAATGCTCCTGAGGAGTACGCCATGGCATACCTGGATGACATTGCCATCTTTTGTGCCAGCTGGGAGGAACACCTGTACCACCTTAGGGAAGTGCTGGGCAGGATTCAGAGGGCCAGGCTCACTGTCAAAGCTGAGAGGTGCCAGGTGGCCATGGCTGAAGTGGCATACCTCAGGCATGTTGTAGGCTGGGGAGAGCTCTGTCCTAACCAAGTAAAAATAGAGGTAATCAAGGAATGGCCCAGACCAGAAATGCAGAAGCAGGTCAGGAGTTTTCTAGTGACAGCAGAGTACTATAAGAAATGTGTACCCAATTACAGTGCCCTGGCTGCTCCCCTATCTGTCCTGGTAAAGAAAAAGATGCCTAAGAAAATTACCTGGGAACTAGCCTGCGAAAAATCCTTTACCAGACTGAAGGAGGCACTGTGTAGTGCTCCTATATTGACCAGTCCTGACTATAGCAAACCCTTTATAGTCCAGACTGATGCCTCAGACATGGGTATTGGGGCAGTACTGAGTCAGATATTCAACCAAGAGAACGATCACCTTGTAGTGTACCTGAGTAAAAAGTTACTTCTCAGGGAGCAGGCTTACTCTACTGTGGAAAAAGAGTGTCTTGCCATAGTGTGGGCCCTAAGGAAGTTAGAGTCATACTTATATGGGCAGCATTTTGAGGTACAAACTGCCCATAACCCCTGGTTTGGCTGACACAAATGGGAAAGACTAATGGTAGGCTATTAAGATGGAGTCTTGCCTTGCAAGGGTATGACATGACGATTTTACATAGGGCTGGAGTGACTAATCAGAACACAGATGGCTTGTTGCATCTATAAGAGGAGTGAACTGACTTAGGGAGCTCATCCTATGAGGGGATAGAGCCCTCAAATTCACTCTAGGTGGGGAGGATTGTGACACTTGTCCAGCTTGTTATGATTGTTGTATGATATCTGTAATATAAAAATAGTAGGTTATTGTCTCACATAAGACAGCCTGTGCTTATGGGTACCCCACCTCCGAGCTTCAGTGAAGTGACCTGAAACCAGGAGGTAATTAAAAGACCAGAGAGACTTAATTAAGGGTCTCCTGTTTTTCTGTCTTAATTAGAACTGACCCAGCTGCCAGGATATAGGGCTCATAATGTTTTATGATTCCTATAGGAAGAACATTTTATACCAACATTGTGCTAAAAGCTGTAAAACCCTTTGATATGCCTTGGGAACAGGACCCACTCAAGATCAAAGAGAAAATGTTTAATTAAGGAGTCATATTTAAGAAGTGGAATTTTTGTTGATGTCACCTTATTTAATATGGCTCCTGATAGGACATCATGTTTGTATTTTTTTTATATTCTGAAAGGAGGAGCTAGATGACTCACCAAGGTTGTGGGGAGATGGAGCTGAAATGTATCCTTGTAACTGGGGAATATGACATATCATCTTGGGACTCAAGAAAGACAGCTCTCTGATCTAACTATAAGCACTATAGAGGTAATACATCAGACATAAAAAGTCTAATTGTATTGTGGTAGGAGTTTTGTTTTGTACTTTGCCCTTGTTCTTTTAAGTGATTATATGCTCTTTGATATATTGTTCTGTGTTTACATTTTTCAAAATTTTATCATCTTGTAGTAAAGTATCTTTTTTTTCAAAAGACTGCCTGGGGTGTCTGCAGTTCTTTTTGCATGTGACGTATAGAGGGTTAAGGCTGACAAAAACTGTTCAAAAGCTTGATGGTGTTACTAAACTGGAAAGAGGTAAGAATATACCTAATGTCTTTTATAGAGTTTCAAGGATTCATTTTGGAAGTCTGGCTTGCTGCCCCCTGGTGTAAGATTGTACCACAATCCCCGAAGAGGGTATTTATCTGAGCCTGTACATTGGGTATGCTAGCATATGGTTCACAGTTTGAATCCCCCCAGAACTTGAGATTAAAGGTGATTCAGACCCAAAAGCAGATAGGAGGCTTACCCTGTCTGTTACCTGTTCACATTACTATACTCAGAGGTTGGCACTGTGGGAGCAGAGGGCCTAACCTGCTGAGTACATTTGTGACAGGCAACCTTCACCGTTCCCTTTGATTTACCTCCTTCATAATGCAGTCAAAAACAATCTATCAGATTCATTTGACATGACCTTCCTGCTGTGAATCTATGTTGCCTTGAATCTTGGGCAATGTTGGATTCCAAATGCCCCACTATTCTTTCTTTAAGAAGCGCTTCATGATCTTACCAACTTCTGAGGTGAGGCTGACTGGCCTATAGTTCAGTGCCTCCTCCCTGCTACCACTTTCATGAAGAGGAACTACATGTGCCCTCCTCCAGTCCTCAGGAACCACTCCTATGTTGAGTGACTGAGTGAACATGGCTGCCAAAGGCACTGCTAACTCCCTCTGAAGCCCCCCTTAATATCCTCAATTATATGCCATCTGGCCCCATTGCTTTGTCCACCTACAGTTTTGTGAGCTCCTCCAGGACTCTCGTCACAGTAAATGGACTGGTGTTCATTTCTCCACCCCCCAATATCTGTTGCCCAACTGTGGTCCCTGACCCTCCCCCTCTTCAGTGAATACTGAACAGAAATATGTATTCAGTATTTCCGCCTTTTCCAGGCCTCCCTCCTTACACTCCCATTCATCCCTTCTGAGCCATACAATCCCCTCCCTGGTTTTCTTCTTTTGCTGATGTACCTACAGAATGCCTTGTCCCCTTTCTTCACCATCTGCGCTAATCTTTACTCAGTCCATGCCTTTGTGCTCCCAACAGCCTTCCCTGCTTTCCTTACACACTTTAGGTACACATCCCCGTCTTCATCCTTCTGAGTCTCCTTATTTTTCTTGAAACCCACTCTTTTGGCCCTTACTTTGTCTGCCATATGTTTTGAGAACCATAGTGGTTTCCTCCTTCTCTTGCCTTTGTTCACCAACCTAAAGCATTGGTTTGTCATCTCCTCTATGGCCCCTTTTAGGTATTCCCACTGCTCCTAAACTCCCCCTCCTATCTCCATCTTTGCCAGGGCTTCTCTTTGATACTGTACATTGCTCCATCTTAGCAAAGTCCACCCTTCTGAAATCTAACACCCTTGCCTTTGTGTGATTTGACTGTGACCCTGTCCCCATGATAAACCACACTTTGTGGTGGTCACTGGACCCCAGTTGACCTTCTATCTGGAGTTCTGTTATTCTGTCACCACTGGTCAGTACTAGGTCCAGAATCGCCCTATCTCTGGTGGGAGCTGTCTGAGGCCTTCCCCCTATAGGGAATCTAAGATGTCTCAGCTCCTGGTTGAAGCAGATGATGGGGTGGTCCAATCCATGTCTGGCATATTGAAAATCAACCAGCAGCAAAACTTTCCCTTTTGTTGCCATCTGATGTATTTCAGCCACTAGCTCCCTATCCACATCCTCCCCCTGTTCTGTAGGCCTGTAGATCACCCTTGGGCAGATTGCTGTGCCATTACCAGGTTCAACGGTGACACACAGTGCTTTGATCTCTCCCTGTCTACCCTATACCTCCATTGCCTTTATACCTTCTCTAATGTACAGGCCCACCTCCCTCTATTTTTCTACTCCCCCTATCCCTCCTGAACAGACCATAACCAAGTACATTTATTTCCCATCCATGATTAGAGATGTACCAAGTCTCTGTGATTGCTATGTCCATTTCCGCCTCTGCTACCAAGGCCTCCAGGTCTGGAATTTTATTTCCCAGGCTGCAGGCATTTGTAAACATGGCCTTCCATATTTCTCTGTCTATCCTCCCTCTTCTCTTGTTTTTGCTCACCTGATTCTCCCCCCCCCAAGTTTTCTTTTTTATGCTGCATCAATTCCTCTGCTTTTCCCTTTATGCCTGGTTCAGGTGTCCCTGTCATCCACTCATCTTCCTACTCCTCAGTTCTGTTTTTTTTGCCTTGTGGAGGTGGGTTGCTTGAGGGCTTCTGCTCCCATTGACACCCCCCCTTAGCTAGTTTAAACGTTCATCAATAAAGCATTTAACTTGCTCATTGACAACTGCTTTCCTCTTCCTGGATGCATGCAGTCCATTACCCTTCTACAGGGCCAACCTTGATTAAAAAATATGTTTTTTATTTTCCAAAGTTCATGCTGTGGTGTCTCTCTTGTTGCTCTAGTGTGCAGCACCTCTTGTTTAGATTTAGCACCTTCGGCCCTGGGCTGGCCACCCTCTTTGATGCTGCACCTGCACTGTGCTTAGCTCATGGACCCTACCTTTCCCAATCTACAATACAGAGAGTGACCTGTTTGTTGGGATTTTGTTGGTCCCTGGTTGTGTCAGAGGATACTACAGAGGAAAATTAAAACCAGTGGGTGGTGACAGACATGTAGTCTGCTGTTTGACCACTTATCTACTTATCTGTTATATGTACTTCTTCAGTAGTGGATGACCATAAGACACTGTTTACCTTCTGATGCAGTTCTCTATAAAGAGCTGGCATAGTCTTTCTGGATAAATATATCCATGATAGAAGTTGGTGTCGATGGGCAGCAAGTTTCATCAGCTCCCAAAATGCAGCAGAGTCAGCAACAGAAAATGGGTGCATGTCCAGTGCAATCATTGCAGATACTGCTTTATTTAACTGCTGAGCAGCTGTATGGCTTTGGTCATATTTAGTTCTCCATTCAAAAGCCTGCTGCATCGTTAACTGTTTCTGGGGTGTGACTAGCACACTAAAAAATGCTGGAGGAGACAGAGAAAAACCCATTCTGTTTTCAGTTTAGGAGCTTCCTGATTCTGATAAAAACCTAGCAGATAAAGGTCGTGATGCAGCCAAAGTCCTGCCCGGTGTCTGAGGGGGTTTAAGCTGTACAGTAAATGGAAAAATGTAGCTATACTACCAATGTGAGTACCAGTAGTAACCTTTGCAACATCCTCTACCATGTCACCAAGTGACTTATTCCTGGCCCAATAAAGTGGATATATTCACTGTAAGTGTCTTATTAAGTGTAATGTGCCATGGTTGCTTCCATGTCTTCCTCTGCTGAAAGAGGCCTTACGTAAAACAGTATGTTGCTCACATACTGTTCTTTGGCTCAAGGTGAAAAAACTTCAAATGAATGAGAATGCCTTTTTCCTTTTGTCTCTGGCATTGCAATTTCTGAATCATCATCTGGCACGTTTATGTTAATTTCTATTCTGGTACAGGAGAGCTGTTCAGCTGTTTTTAGGATTCTGTTCTATACTGCCTCTATCAAACCTGAGCCTGCTTTTCTGCTCATTTATTCCCTGCATTTTTTTTGTTTGTTTTTTTTGTAAGAGGCTTGTTGCATCTCCTTTACATTAATGGTCCTATTGCTGATTCTTGTTGACTTTTTACAACCCTGTGAAGCTGTTTCTATGCTCGCACTATCTGTGTTAAGTAGCAAGAATTGCATTATAGAAAAAAGTAAGTAACTGAGAAAATACAATTACACATTTTATATATATATTTATATATATATATACATACACACACATGTATAATTAGAGCAGCCTCTTCTCTTGTTTGTATTACCGCTTGCTTTGGTGCACTGATGCTTCTTGAAGCACCCAGGTAATACCTAGGCAATTCTGATATTTACTTTTAGATATTTGAAATAAGTCAGAATTGTATTGTCATTTGTTTATATCTTTTTTACTTACACATTTTTGTACTCGTAGCCATTTGTAACCATTTTTTTTAATGAGACATCTGAGCTAAGTTTCCAAAAAAATTTTAAAACCATTGTTTAGGATTTTGCTTCAGGTTATAGGATACAGATTATTTATGGATTTTATATTATAGGGGGGTTTGTTCAGTTAGCTGTATAGTTGGTTATACTTAAAACTATTTGCAGATATTTAGGATATTTTCTACCATTTTATTAGCTATTGTTTTGTGTTTTCACCCCCACCCCTTCAGTGAAATCTGAAGTCTCTCAGCTGGTTGGAATGGGGAAGCCACAGAACCTGAAAAGATTAAGAGGAAGGTCAAGGAAAAAAGATCACGTGGACATAAAGACAAGAAGATTCTGTGTGGTTGACAAACAGAGTAGATAAGAATACTAAAATGGAACAGAATCATACTGGTTGTATGGAGAAACTATTATTGAAGTTGATCATTCCAAAACTGTGGTGTCTGGAAAAGGGAACTGTCCAAGCTAAGCAGAGCCAGAATCAGAAAGGTATTCCTTCGGATTTTCATCTAGCTTCTTACTACGAAACCTGGAATTAGACCTGGAATTTGAACGTTTTTTCTGCCAGAAGGTTGGATGAGACTGAAAAAAGAAGTGAGATAGCAAATATGTTTGTGACTCTATTACTTTATTATTTTATGAGTGCTTTAATTATTAAAGTATCAGAGATAAAAAACACTATGGTTGCCCATGTTGCACTAATATTGGAATTATATAGTATCAATTCTTATATCATTATTGTATTTATATAGGCAATTTAACATCGGCCTTTATTTGTCCTTCTAATTATCTAATAGATTGTTTGCTCAATTAGTTATTGATCTGACAGGTGACAGGGATTGAATCATCAGTTTCAATTGACTAAAATTGTGAATTGTTGGGTTTATTAGAAATCTATAAATCAGACAGATCCTTTAATATTTTCCTTTAAATATGCATTCAGGAATCTTAGACCTGGTATTCTGATTTGGTGTTTCTTTATAGATTATCTTGGATTATCTTCATAGGAATTATGCCATGACTTAAATATGCCTACAGAAACAAGAAGCAGGAAATATCCTGCTTATGAGGAAAAATGGATATGAATAAAACAACTGATGATAAAATTAAACCCCTTGAAAGTGAGGTCAAGGGTAATAAAGGTCGGAAAATATTGAGAGATGAAAAAAGATTAAAAGTTTGCCCAGATGAACAAGGAAAGCCTGAAAGGTAAAATTAAGATAGGAGATATAGTAAAAGGGACAGAATTGTCCACAGGTTGTTCCTCAAAAGTGAGTAAAGATGAGAATGTTGAGAGTGGAAAAGGGAAAATTAAGTTCTAACCCCTAATCTGAGATATATGGAAACAAAAACAATTTGATGGGGAACAACCAATGGAACAAAATAAAAACTTATGTTCAGATATATTGGGAAATAACAGCTCCATTATACAAAGCCCAAAATTTATTGATTTGGTAAATAGTGAAGTAAGCAAAATGGTTGAAAGCATAAGGGAAATGATTAAGATTAAAATCAATAGTAGGATCAAACAGAAAATGAGGGATTTCAACAAATTGAAACAAGATTTGGATGGTTCTTACAATCTTTGCATAACTCATATCAAACGGGGGTTATTTTGGATTGTGATGGAGAGGAGGAATTTAAAATTGTTAATAAAGATAACAGCTTACAGCTGGGAATGGAAAATGAAACATTATGTATGAGTCCAGAAGAAGACATTATCCCTGATATAGAGACATTGACTAGGGATTGTATCATTGCATTACAAAATCATTTAAGAGCAAATGCAATGATTTATGAACAATTAATTTTGTCAAAACAATTATATCATTCATTAATGGACATATATCGAACACAAAAAAAGGATTGATTCCATTTTTGAAAGATTAGAACAAAATGAATTGTTTCTAGCAAAGCAAGCCATGGAACAAGGTAGCACAATCAGGGCTAGTATGAGGTAGACTGTAGGAGTTTGTGACATATGCTTATGCTCTGAGGAAATAAACACAAGCATATCTGATGTGCCTTACTCCATTTTTAATGAAGTCAAAGGTATTTCAGAGGGGTAATCTGAATTTATTATGCTACCAGAGGGTTATCAAGACCCAGATAGCATAACAGAGGAAATGTAGGCAGGGAATCTTGAATTGTGGAAAAAAGGGGATAATTCAGGAAAAACAGAGGAAAGCAAGATCCAAAGATAAAAAAACAATGTAAAAAAATCAGAAAATAGTGATGAATAAAAAAGAAGATTGGTCTTGCTTAGAAAGCTATAAAATAGATATGTGTCAAGAAATCGTAGAACAGAATGTGAATAATAAGATAAAGGAAGAAAATGAACAACAAAGTAAGTCAAGAAAATAAAAACAGACCTAATAACAAGAAGTATATTCAGAAATTGGGGGCTAGAACTATGCAAATAAAGAAAAAAGGAAAGAAACATATATTGACAAAAAAAAAAAAAGAAAGGGAAGAAAGGAGCCTAAGTACCAACAAGGAGGTAATCAGACAGATCACAATAGAAGATACAGAAAACAAGGAACAGCTACATGAAATTAAAAGCAATATAAAGAAGGACAGCAAAGATGAGATTGGATTAAAAAATCTACTGAAAAGGAGTATGGAAACTGACTTTGTGTTACCCATATTTAGAATCCCAAAAATGCCTGATGAAACAGAGCTAAAATTAAACTCCCATTTGAAAAAACTCTTGGAAACTATATTACAAGGGAATGGGAGATATGGAGACATAATAAATAAGATGAGTTCCGTAAGACCTCTACCTGATACAGAATTGGTATTTTTAATTTTTGACCAATATTACGTACTTAAAGCCATTGAAAATCAGCAAAAGAAAATGAAAGATCTAGGCTTTGAGTTAGACAGTGTGATAACCATGAAGTCTATGTTTCCAGAATACTTCTTGAAAAATAATACTAAATTGTGTAAGATAGCCAGCCCGCTGGTGCATCCGTTGGCTTTCCACTTGTGATGCCAATGACCCGGGTTTGGAAACCAGCCCGGGTTGCTGGAGGGCAGGATGGAGGGAGAAGGATTGAGCATCCCAAGGACAGCTCTCCTTCTCTGGGGGAGAGGAGGGAAGTGCTCCGGCACCTGCTGGCACCTAGCAGAGACTAGTAGCATCGCAGGACATTGGATCAACACGTAATTGGGGAGGGGCATAAGTCAGCATTAGCCATGACATCATTATGCCACCCTGCACAGAAAAAGAGTAAAATGGGCTGGGTGCCCACTGGATGATGGCTTCCAGGTCCTCTGCACCACTGAACCCTCCAGGGAGTCTTTCCCCACAACTTCAGCAGCATCCCATGGCCCATAGGTAAGTGCCAGGTAGCCCCCCACTGGTGAATTCCACCTCAGAGGGGGGAACCTTTCCAGTGATGGGAAATGATGGGATACCATGGGAGGTCTGCGATATGGGGTGAGCAGGGGAGTCAGTACTTGAGTGAGGTAGTAGGATGGTATAGGAGAGGGACCATAGGAGTGCCTGAAGGAGTGGGGGAACCTGAGCAGGAGTAGGGGGAAAAATAGATAACATAAAAAAAAACTGTGGAAAAGAGAGGAATTCCCAATCTCAATTTTTGGAACTGGTAATTTCCTCAATGAGACAAAATGTAACCTGCACTCTAAAGTTGTAAATTTACTACAAAACTTGTTAAAGGAAAACAAGATGTACAAAATTACTTTGAAACCAAAGCAATGTGAAAATCAAGGACAAATAACGATCTGGGTAAGAAATGAGTCAGATTATGATTTCCTCCTTTCCAAATCAGAAAGGTTGGATACATTTAACATAAATCTGATAGGAGATAATGAGGTGACATGAGATAACTGGGAAGGAAAAGACAATGATCAGTGGTTAAACTTAATCAAGATGGTAAACCGATTTCAAATATTGCAGGATTTAGATGCTGATTGACAACCAGATGGAAACATCAGGAAAAAACCTAACCTCCCTTCGACCAAGACATTCTATTATGGAATGTTGCTGGATTAGGGGAAAGGTTAGCAGGCCCAACATTTAAAACTTACTTAAAGCAATTTAACATCACATGCATGCAAGAAATATGGACCAAAAAAGAAATACACATTGACAGATATAAAATGTTCAATAAAGGGTCAAGTGGTATAAGCAAGTTTGATAGGCTTTCAGGAGGCCTCATAACTTGGGGAAAATACACAAAGCAAAGAGAGTATAATAAAACATTTGTGGACTCTGATCATATACTCATAATTTCTGTTGTAATAAATAACAAGAAAATCCTTATCATCAATGTCTATTTCCCTCCTGTTGGATCTAGATATGAAAATAAGAATAGTCCTGAGAAACTTGTGTCTATAATAGAAGGATGGAAACTGGATGAGCTGGAAGCTGGAATCATACTCATGGGGGATTTTAATGCCATGGTGGGACACGGTCTGGAGCCCACCAGGGAAATCTAGGAGGCTTGTGCAGCCCTTGGGTCCCACAACTTAAAAATTGAAAGAGTAACAAAAGACAAGAAGGGATGTGAGAGATGGAAAAAGCTGATAAAAGAACTAGAAGATAATAGTGTGCTATTACTTTAATGGGCACTCTACAGGAGATCATCTGGGAGAATTCACATACATGAGGGTAAGGGGTGCTTCTATAATTGATCACTGCTGGGAATCTTTGGATTTAATAAAAACATTTGTGGATTTCTCTCTGGGTAAATGCTCTGAGAGTGAACATACTCCACTAGAAATTCAATTTCAAATTAAACAAGCAAAAGAGGATTCCACAGAATCTAATAAAGGTATTCTAAGGGTAAAAAAGAGATCAAATGGGATCTATTACAGAATTATAAATCAATAAAATTATTAAAAGATCATGGAATAAGGGAAGAACTCCAAAATATGATACAGTATGGATCTCATGAACAATTTCTTGAGACATATATAAAGACTATGGAAATAATTTCCAAGATCATTGTCAAGATTTTGACTGATAAAGAAAGAAGAGAAAGCAAGTGGTATGATGGGGAGTGTAAGACCTATAAAAACAAATAAACAGTCATGCAAGATATACCCAAAAATACCCAAGCAAAACCAATAAATATAAATTAAATAGATCAAGAAAAGAGTACAAAAAAACTACTGGAAAAAAAGAAACATAACTATAGAAAGAGATTATGGGAACATTTGAGAAAGCTGCTTGGGCAAAAACAATAAAAAATATTGGCATATGGTAGCCCATGGATGGGAAAATATCCCCCATGCAGTAGAGAATCACATTGATCCCAGCATGTTGTTCGACTATTATGAAAACCTCTTCCATATTTCGGAAATAGAAAAAGAGATCTTCCCTATGAAAATCTGGAAACCTTTAGAGGATAAAATTTCAGAAGAAGAAATCAACTTTGCTATTTATTTCAGCTAAAAGATATAAAGCTCCACGGCCTGACGGAAGCTCGGTAGATATTATAAAAGTTGAGCCAGGACTCTGGGTGCCAGTTCTCGTAAGATTATTTAGTATCATAATTGAAACAGGAAAAATACCACCATCATGGCAAGAAATTATTATTGTCCCCATTCATAAAAAAGGTGATAAATCAAAGCCAAGCGATTACAGGCCTATAAGTCTAATAGATACACCACAAGAATTATTTACCAAAATCATCCATGGCAGAATGATGAGCTGGTTAACCAAAGAAGAGGATCAAGCTATTTTTTTACCAGATCATTCTATGTTAGATCAGTGCTTTGTACTGTCTCATCTGGTATACAAATATATTTACATTAAAAACCAAAAATGTTTTTGTGTGTTCATCAACCTTAAATCTGCTTTTGATAGAGTTAATAGGAAAAAATTATGGGAAATTTTGGAAAAATTTAAGCTGAATGACACAATTATTAATTTGCTTAAAATATTATACAGTGATAATCATACAGTTATAAGATATAATAAGGAAGGTGATAGTACCCCTAGGTTTCCAGCTAACATTGGGTTGAGACAAGGCTGTGTTTTGTCACCCATACTATTCAATATTTTCTTGAATAGTGTGTTAGAAGAGTTGAGTGACCAAGGGCTGCACATGCCTAGGTTGGGCTCTGGACGGTGCCCCTACCTGGCATACATACTGTAGATGATGTTATCCTAATGGCATCCAGTTTTTTTGGTAATTAAAAGGAGCTTGTTGAAATTTTATGAGGAATGTAATAGAGATGATCTAGTAATAAACTTTGAAAAAACAAAGTTTATGATATTTAATAGAAATCATGTGAGACCTAATAACATACCTACCTTATTCTGTGCAAAAATCATAAGATTGAGTATGTGGAAAGGTTCTGTTATTTGGGTATAGTTTTTAATTATAATCCAAGGTGGCAAGAGCACATTAACTATATCATAGAAAATCAAAAGTCTGACTCTATCAATTGAGTCATTTGCTTATAAATATGGGGGTCAGTCTATTAAAGGCTCTTTAAGGGCATTTAATGCAAAGATAAAATCACAGAGCCTCTGCAGATCAGAAATCTGGGGACAGGATAATACAAATGGGCTTGAAATATATATAAATAAATTTTATAAAAAATTATTAGGATTACCTAAAAGTGCAGCATCTGTCCTGACAAGACTCGAAATTGGACAGTTGTATATAAGAAATAATAATGAACAGAGATTATGAGCATTCTGGTTGAAATATATAATATGCCTAGTGAAAGGTTGCCAAGAATATGCTTGGAGGAATCACTACATTATAATTATTTAGGTTATGAATGCCCAAGTATACATGCACTGTAGGAGGTCATCAAGCCTTATGGCCTCCTGCAGTACATAGTTGAGAGCTGTGTGAAATCAATATTAGACATTAAGCATGAAATTTTATTTATTAAATTTTGATAACCGGGTGAGCCCACTGGGCCTCGAAAGTCCCTTTTTCAGGGGAGACCTGGGGGTTACATAGATTTTTACAAAGGATTGTATACAGCAAAGTACATTACATAAGTCACATTGTCACATAACATGGGGTAAACATAGAAGCAATTCATCAGATAACAAATGGTAAGTGGTCAATGTTGGACTTTCCCTGGTGGGGGGGAGTGGGGGGGCAATGAGGGGGAGGCCCAAGGTGCGTAGAAAGCATGGAGTGTTCAGCTTACACTTGGGAGTCCCTTACCTTTAGCAGCTGCACTTTGTGGAGGCCATAATATGAGCCCTGAGCCTAGTGCAGAAGGTGTTGGAGGAGGTAGCTTCCCAAACACCTGGGGGCAGGGAGTTCCATAGGGTGGGGGCAGTAATGGAGAATGACTTGCCACCCACCTTGGTTCTAACCCTGGGCACAGCGAAAAGAGTCCAGCCAGTCATTCGGAGGTACCTAGGGTTGCTTTTGTGGGCAATGAGCCCAGAGAGGCTGGAAGGAGGGGAGGAGCTGAGTAGTTTATAGGTGAGGCAAAGTAGGGGGTACTGGAGCCTGGCATCCCAAGAGGGCCAGTTTAAGTGGGACAAAGTGTCACAATGGTGGATCCTAGGGCCAGATAGTGTGGTAAGGCATGCCACCTTATGATAGAGAACTTGTAGTTTGTTTAACTCTTGTCTAGCTGCTCCCAGGACCACAGGGGCCACATAGGTAATGGTGGGGAGCAGAACGCTAGTGGTGATGGGGGCCCGGGCCACTGGTATCCGCTGGTCTTTCAACCTGTACAGGGTACCAAGTTTGGAGTGAATATTTTTGGTTACCTGGTCTACGTGTTCCTTGAGAGTGAAGCCCTGGTCCAGGGTGAGGCCAAAGTATTTTATTGATTCGACCACCTCAAGCCTCTTGCCTGAGGTGGTCATCAGCTGGAGGAGTTGGCTTCTGTCATGACTGAGGGTTCTTGGGCCAAACAGCATGGCCTTAGTCATGTTCGGATTAATGACCATTCTATTGGTGACAAGCCATTCCTCTAGGGATCTCAGGTCATCTTGGATCCCGAAATTAAAACTAGAATGAGAGACATTCATGTCCAGAAAGAAATGAATTTTGTCAAGAACTTTAAATTAAGCAGCTGGTTATCAGTGAATAAAAAAACAGCATTTGGGACAGAAAACTATTTATATATATATATATATATTACAGAACCCTAATTTAAGGAAAACCTTCACTAAACTTAGATTCGGCTATATTGACAGTCAAACCCTAAGGAAACTGGATTTGGAAATATGTGCTTGCAAAAAAGGCAAAGATGATCTAGTTCACTTGCTCTTGCTCTGCTCCCTATATAATAAAGATAGAATATTGATATTGGGGGATGTTCTTACCACCTTGGATATGGAACCATCGTATCAGATTAACTACTTGCTGAATTCAGAAGAAACATCTACAGTGGAGAAAGTGGCAAAGTTTGGTAAATGATTGGAAAATAAAAAATAACACATTTGTAAGGGAAAACAGGATAGATTATTGTGCAACATGGGATGATATGTGTGTGTGTGTATATATATATATAAGACAAAGAACCTCTGTGCGCAAACACTGAGGCAAGGGTTACCCCAAAGGGCATTTGGCTGGGAAGCCAAGTTTCAAGAAAATACAAAGTCACACATGCCCCCACAATGCAAAGCATCATGGGCTACATATGCAAATCACCACAGAATGTTATGCTGGTCAACTTTAAGCAAGTGCATGGTGCCAAAGAGGCCTCTCACACAGTTTGCAAAGGGTGCTAACAGAAGACATGAACCGTGTTTCATCCTACCAGGACTCATCAGTATGCCTCGTCTGTTTGACACCCCAGTGGAATGGACCAGCTACCCTAGAGGCAGTGTGCCTTGGATATATTATGGTGAACCCATTAAAATAAAAAACTATTTAAAGACAAAAAGAACATCTAATATGGCAAACACTGAGGCAAGGAGTTCCCAAAGGGCATTTGGCTGGGAAGCCAAGTTTCAAGAAAATACAAAGTCACATGCCCCCACAATGCAAAGCATCATGGGCTACATATGCAAATCACCACAGAATGTATGCTGGTCCAACTTTAAGCAGAATTGCATGGTGCCAAAAGGCCTCTCACACAGTTTGCAAAGGTGCTAACAGAAGACATGAACACGTGTTTCATCCTACCAGGACTCATCAGTATGCCTCGTCTGTTTGACCACCCAGTGGAATGGACCAGCTACCCTAGAGGCAGTGTGCCTTGGATATATTGTCCATTCCACTGGGTGTCAAACAGGCGAGGCATACGTGAGTCCTGGTAGGATGAAACACGTGTCTATGTCTTCTGTTAGCACCCTTTGCAAACTGTGTGAGAGGCCTTTTGGCACCATGCAATTCTGCTTAAAGTTGGACCAGCATAACATTCTGTGGTGATTTGCATATGTAGCCCATGATGCTTGCATTGTGAGGGGCATATGTGACTTTGTATTTTCTTGAAACTTGGCTTCCCAGCCAAATGCCTTTAGGGTAACCCTTGCCTCAGTGTTTGCGCACAGAGGTTCTTTGTCTTTAAATAGTTTTTTATTTTAATGGGTTCACCAAATATATCCAAGGCACACTGCCTCTAGGGTAGCTGGTCCATTCCACTGGGGTGTCAAACAGACGAGGCATACTGATGAGTCCTGGTAGGATGAAACACGTGTCTATGTCTTCTGTTAGCACCTTTGCAAACTGTGTGAGAGGCCTTTGGCACCATGCAATTCTGCTTAAAGTTGGACCAGCATAACATTCTGTGGTGATTTGCATATGTAGCCCATGATGCTTTGCATTGTGGGGGCATGTGTGACTTTGTATTTTCTTGAAACTTGGCTTCCCAGCCAAATGCCCTTTGGGGTAACCCTTGCCTCAGTGTTTGCGCACAGAGGTTCTTTGTCTTTTAAATAGTTTTTTATTTTAATGGGTTCACCACAATATATCCAAGGCACACTGCCTCTAGGGTAGCTGGTCCATTCCACTGGGGTGTCAAACAGACGAGGCATACTGATGAGTCCTGGTAGGATGAAACACGTGTCTATGTCTTCTGTTAGCACCCTTTGCAAACTGTGTGAGAGGCCTTTGGCACCATGCAATTCTGCTTAAAGTTGGACCAGCATAACATTCTGTGGTGATTTGCATATGTAGCCCATGATGCTTTGCATTGTGGGGCATGTGTGACTTTGTATTTTCTTGAAACTTGGCTTCCCAGCCAAATGCCCTTTGGGTAACTCCTTGCCTCAGTGTTTGCGCACAGAGGTTCTTTGTCTTTTAAATAGTTTTTATTTTAATGGGTTCACCACAATATATCCAAGGCACACTGCCTCTAGGGTAGCTGGTCCATTCCACTGGGGTGTCAAACAGACGAGGCATACTGATGAGTCCTGGTAGGATGAAACACGGTCTCATGTCTTCTGTTAGCACCCTTGCAAACTGTGTGAGAGGCCTTTTGGCACCATGCAATTCTGCTTAAAGTTGGACCAGCATAACATTCTGTGGTGATTTGCATATGTAGCCCATGATGCTTTGCATTGTGGGGGGCATGTGACTTTGTATTTTCTTGAAACTTGGCTTCCCAGCCAAATGCCCTTTGGGTAACCCTTGCCTCCAGTGTTTGCGCACAGAGGTTCTTTTGTCTTTTAAATAGTTTTATTTTAATGGGTTCACCACAATATATCCAAGGCACACTGCCTCTAGGGTAGCTGGTCCATTCCACTGGGGTGTCAAACAGACGAGGCATACTGATGAGTCCTGGTAGGATGAAACACGTGTCTATGTCTTCTGTTAGCACCCTTTGCAAACTGTGTGAGAGGCCTTTGGCACCATGCAATTCTGCTTAAAGTTGGACCAGCATAACATTCTGTGGTGATTTGCATATGTAGCCCATGATGCTTTGCATTGTGGGGGCATGTGTGACTTTGTATTTTCTTGAAACTTGGCTTCCCAGCCAAATGCCCTTTGGGGTAACCCTTGCCTCAGTGTTTGCGCACAGAGGTTCTTTGTCTTTTAAATAGTTTTTTATTTTAATGGGTTCACCACAATATATCCAAGGCACACTGCCTCTAGGGTAGCTGGTCCATTCCACTGGGGTGTCAAACAGACGAGGCATACTGATGAGTCCTGGTAGGATGAAACACGTGTCTATGTCTTCTGTTAGCACCCTTTGCAAACTGTGTGAGAGGCCTTTTGGCACCATGCAATTCTGCTTAAAGTTGGACCAGCATAACATTCTGTGGTGATTTGCATATGTAGCCCATGATGCTTTGCATTGTGGGGGCATGTGTGACTTTGTATTTTTATATATATATATATATGTGTGTATTACATTTGTATTATATCTGTAATTGTATTTTTGTCTCTTATGAAGTGATGGAAGATTATGTATGATTTTAATTGTAATGACAACTGCATTTGTCAACAATAAACTTGATAATGATGAGGTAAAATGTCTATATTTTCATTATTTTCCTCAATGTCCTCACTGGATGATTGGGTGTGAGGACTGCCTCAGCAGAGGAGACAGGCAAACCATGGATAGCTTCCTTTTCACTGGCTACTAATGCCCTTTCCTCTGGTGACATTTCCAAAGGTTTTTTTGGTATGGCATCTCACAGATTCCTCTGGCTCCGAGCTCTCATCATCAGTGTCCCCATCATGCACTGCATCTGTTTCAGGAATGTACTCACTGACACTGCTATCCACATGGTCCGACTCCAAAGAGCTCACAGAGCAATGAGAAATGGTAGAATCCTGTGAAAGTGGCACAAAGTATGCAAGTGCGCTTATTCTTTCCATTCCACTATGTGTAGTTCCTGAAACTGCCTTTATTTTTTTTAATAACTATATCTTTAGAAACTCTACTTTTCTTAGTTGCTGGTTCAGCACACAAGCTTTACTTGTTACCTTTTACTTGCCCTGTATTTGTTAACTGGGTATCACCCACAGCAGCAGGCTAATATGATGGGATCTCAGAAGATAAGGACTCAGAGCATGAGGACACTTCAGTTGGTAAAGAAGATGTACTATACCTACTGCAGTAGAAGAATCAGTTTTTGTGACAGTTTTGGTTTTTCTTCCTGAATTGCTGTCTTTGTCTTAGAAACATGTTTCAGAGGCCTACTCCCTTCCATTATTATTCTAAATAACAGTTCCTGATCATTAATGAAGCCAATTCCCTTCCAAGAAAAAAAAAACAGTGCCTAACCTTACTACCTTTCTCAGTCACCTTGGGAAATATGTGGCAATGATGATGAGTGGCTAGTACATATCTCAAGGCAAGGTATGAATATGAACTGGTTAACTAGCAAGACTACAAGCTTTATTCATTTATTTATTTAAAAGTTTTACCAGGAAGGCATACGGAGCAGAACTACTGCTTGATTCCAGACTCATGGGGGGGGGAGAGTACAATGAGCTGAGGTAAAAAGGACAAACATTGAATAACAAGGTCCAGAAATACAAGAAAAGAAAATATAGAATGCATACAAAATATAAGAATACAAAGTACAGTGCAAAAATACAGTGCAGCAGCCGGAAGTAGTGCAAGGCATTTAGACAGTCTAAGCTAAGATACACCATACTTCAGAACACATCAGGTCAGCGCTTATACAACACAATAGGAGGGATTGGCTTTAGGGCAGACAGGCTATTTAGCCACATGTGCAGATGGAGGAGAAATGTGCTTTGAGGAGGGAATTGAGGTGCTGAATGGGGAAGGTGTGCCAAATGCCTATGGGGAGGGAGTTCCACAGTTTAGGCATGCAATATTTGAAGGCTGTCTAGCCTGCGGCAGTGGACTTGTGTGGTATGGATAGGAGCCTGGCATCGTGGTTCCTCAGTGCATATGCTGGAAGGGCAGGGACAGATAGTACAGAAGTGAGGTTAGTGGGCAGAGACTGGGTTCAGAACTTGGCCGTGATCCAAGTGCAGTGTGACAGTCTTTGGTCCTGAATGGAGGGGAAGCCCAGGGTCTGGTAGAGGGCACAATGATGGGTGCCCTCTACCAGACCCTGGTAGAGGGCACAATGATGGGTGGTGGGAGGACAGTCCAGGGCAAAGCAACAGAAGGAGTGGAAAAGTGGTTCCAGTCTGGCTAGGGTGGATTGGGTGTGGCACAGTAGACTACGTCCCCATAGTCAAAAATAGGGAGGATAATTTACTGCACAATGACATGGCGAGCCATCAGCTGGATGCACCCACAATTGCAGTATAGAGCACACAACCTGGGGTTAAACTCACTGTGGATGGCATCGATATGTACAGAAAAGTTCAGGTGCTGGTCAGTGTAGACCCCAAGATATCTAAAGGAGGTACAGGCCTCTAGGGAAGTGCCATCTAGGGTGTGGAATTTGGGGTGAAGAGGAGCCATGAGAGACTGTGCTTAGTGCCAAAGGTCGAGACTGTTTTCTTCGCATTGAGGGAAAACTGATTTGCATGAAATGAGAGCTGTACATTATTGAAGTCCTGCTGAAGTCTGATCGCCGCATCAGTGGTCATGGGGCTGGAAGTATACCGCACCGTGTTGCCCGCATACATGTGAATGGATTTGTGTGGGCAAGCAGATTGTTAAAGAATACAGAAAACATTAGTAGTACAAGGACAGAGCCCTGGGGCACATTGGTAGAGACAGGGAGAAGGGCAGAGGTGGTGTTACCAATTTGAACTGATTGGGTTCTATCAACCAGGTAGGAGTGGAACCAGTTGGTAGCTACACAGGAGAGTCCTGTGAGTGAGAGCTTGGACAGGAGGAATGAGTGAGAGACAGTGTCAAACGCCTTTGCCAGATCAACAAAAATTGCTGGTGATGTAGCCTTTGTCTATACTAGTATGGATGGAATCGGTGAGCCTTAGTAGGAAGGTAGCGGTGGAGTGGGTCTTCCTAAAACCAGACTGGTAAGGTGTGAAAAAACAGAATCTACAGCAAAAATGAAGTGTGCAACCATGCCTACCACACCAGCATTTTAAATGTCTGAAAATGGGGAGAAAAGAACACAGTCCACAATTATTTATTCAAACAGTGCAGGGGACTGCAATTTATTCCATCCAATAATCCACAAAAAAAGTATTTTTTACAAAAAGTGTAAAAATTACTTCTTTTGTGGATTATTAGACGGAATAAATTGCAGTCCCCTGCACTGTTTGGATAAAGTAATCATGGACTGTGTTCTTTTCTCCGCATTTTTGGATATTTAAAATGCTGGTGTGGTACGCATGGTTGCACACTTCATTTTTGCTGTGGATTCTGTATTTGCAAAGGTTGGCCGCCTTTCTTTGAAGTGCTACATGACTCATTCTGGTCCACTGTAGTTCATGGTATTGTTTATGTATTTTGTTTAAGGTGTGAAAAAGGATGAGGAGTCAAGGAACGAAGAGAGCTGTTAGAGGATCAGGTGTTCCTGAAGCTTAGCCAGTATGGGAAGGAGGGATATAGGGTGGTAGTTTCCAGGGACGGATGGGTCGCTGCCTTTCAGAAGTGGGATGACAGTGGTGTGCCTCAACTCAGATGGGATAAAAGTTAGAGAGAAGGAGAGGTTGAAGAGCTCTGCCAATGAGGAGGCAATGGCAGGAGGTGACAGGTAGAGCATTTTGGATTCCAGGCCAGTGGGGACTTTACCTTTGGATGGGTTTAAGGTAAACAGCACATCTGATACTTCTTGTGGGGTAACCTGGTGATCTGGTGGAAGGAGAAGGAGAGGGCTTGTAGAGGGGCTTGAGAAGGGCTGGAAGGGGGTAAGGGGTAATTAGGGGCAGATGGGAGGGAGGACAGCAGTGAAGAAGTGCAACTTGTGAAAAAGGAGTTGAATTTAGAGGCCACTGCAAGAAGGTCAGTTCCAGTGGAGCCACCTATGTTTAAGGCAGGGGATGGAGGCTGGGACAGTGGGGAGAAGAGTGATTTGACCACCTTCCAAAATTTAGCCTGGTGGTTTAGGTTCATGAAGAAGGTGGTTTTGAAATAATTTGCTTTTGCCTGTTGGTTTAATCTTGTGCAGGCATTACGTAGTGTATGATACTGTAGATGATCTGTGGTTAAGCCAGAGACCTAGAAGGATTTCCATGCCTGATCTCTAGCTCTAAGGTGGGCCATGATGTCAGCTGTGATCCAAGGCAGGTAAGCACCCTTCACCCACGCCTGTCTGAGTAGGGCATAGTAGTCCCAGATAGCAATAAACCTGGTCTTGAAGTATTCCAGGGCGGAGTCAATGGAGGTAGCCCCAGGGATGCCTGACCAGTCAGTATTTGTCAGATCATTTAGAAGTGAGGCAAGGTCTAAGGATTTATAGGACCTGGTCAGGAGTGTTTTGGGAGAGGTGCCTTTGGCCTGAAAATTTTTCTTACTGAGTAGATCACATGATGATTACTTAGGGAGTCCAGAAAGATGCCAGAGGCTATTATGCACTGTGGGTGGGGGGTGAAGGACCAATCAAGGAGAGAGTGGTTTAGGGATTTGGTGTTCAGGTGTGTGGGCTCAGTGATCATTTGAGACAGATTGAGAGCGGCCACCTGTTGGGGCTATTATGCAACTGCCAAGAGCTACCCCTCCAACCAAAAAGGTTTCACATGTGACACAAGCCAAAAGCCTTTACAGGACCACACAAAACAAATGGTCCTGTCCAAAATCCTGCTTGTGTAGAAAATGGCTGGTGACACTGCAGACAGAGGCTACTCAACTGCTGGGCTGTCCCCTTCCTCGAAAAGGTTTCACATACGATGCAAGCCTTTATTTTGCAGGACTACACAATAAAATAAAAAAAGGTCCTGTCCTGACTTCTGCTTGTGTGGGAAATGGCTGATGACACTGCAGACAGAGGCTACTCAATTGCATGACTGCCCCTTCCCTTAAAAAGGTTTTACACTTAACGCAAACCTTTATTTTTTTTGGAATTACTATTTATTAAGCCCCCTCAACTCCAGCACAGTCACCTGACAGACCCTCCAGCACCACAAACCCTGGAGGACCCCCCCAACAGAGCTTTCATTTACCCCCCAGATGGGGATGGAGTGGAAAGGGGGCCGGGTCCATGCCTGTACCAAAAATCTCATCAGGGTCCATCCTCTTTGGCTGTGGCGCCAGTGGATACGGGTCAATATCTGACTCTCTCACCAGTGTTGCGCCAGGGCCAAGCATTTATTTTTCATGTACGCCCCCCTCCGGAGGTGTGATGAGCTCTGATGCCAAGGCACAAGTCAGCATCTGTCATGCCTTCCCCCATTACAGACTCAGACATACTGTTCCTCCGACTGCCGCCAGAGGCCAGGCATGCACCAAGTCAGCCTACCCCCCACCAACCAGAGAAGATGAGCAGTCCCCGGGATACTCAAGTCTCCCCCCCCGGCCAGCCCTCCGGTGACCTGAGCCCATTCCCAAACCCAGTGCACCAGCATCATGAGCGGTAGTGCTACTGCTGTGCTGGTGGTCTGACTTGATGCGAGCCTTTATTTTACAAGACTACACACACAAAAAAATTTCAATTCAATTCAATTTTTTATTTTACCAAGAAAACACTGTTGAGCAAGCTCATTTATAAAGTGGTGCTGGGAGGACATAGTTGAAGCAAAATTACAATCAAAATAAAATTCATAAGAATATCACAGCAAGACACATATACAAGCAGAGACAATACACTTTATTCTGCTTTTATTATTATTTTATTATTATTTTTATTATTTAGCTGCAGAATAAGGGGGTGCTAGCTGCACATTCAAGCAGACTTGATAGACCTCTAGGCCTTTATCTGCTGGCAAATTTCGTATGTTCATATGTTCATATAATTTATACAGTAAACAACTAAGAACAAAATTCTAAATTAGTCAAGTCTGACAGTACATGGGTTCCAGTAAGAGTAAGCAATAACATAGCAGGGTTGAGGACAGGAGCATTAGGAGTACCACCACTAATGATCTTCAGGAACAAAGCAGGTAATAGGTTTGAGGAAGGAGTTAGAGTTAGGTTTTGTGGTGTAGGAAATAGTCAGAGGGGGGATGCAAGAACAGTAGCTATCAATAATAGTGGGGGGTAAGGGGGGAGGAAGGAGTAGAGGTGAAGCTTGAGCGGTGAAGGGAGCTTCTAGGGAAGGAAGGATGCAAGAACAGTAGCTATCAATAAGAGTGAGGAGAGAAAGGGGAGGTAGGGAGAAGGGGGGAAGGGTGCTGAGAGAGGGGGGGAAGATTATGTCAGGATTACAAAGTTATGGGTACAACTGGAGGAGGGCAATCACAGCATTAACACAATTCAAGATATAGTACAGGTTCTTCGAAGAGCTGAGGCAGACTAGGAATAGCAGTTGCATGTTTCCTTCAATGAGCATTTAGCAAGGATTTAAAGGTAAATAGGCCAGTTAATTGTGTAAGCTTTAAAGATTTCTGTAGGTTGTTCCATAAGGTGGGGAGCACATGGCTTATGGAGGAGGCCCCATAACGAGTTTTTACCTTGGGAATATCAAACAGGATATAGGAGTATCTTCTAAGTGAATAAACCCCAGAAGTGCATTTGAACATTGTCAGTGATGTAAGGGATGTAAGGAGGGAGTTTGTTTGTGAATGCTCTGTAGATCCAGATGGTGGCATTTCTTCACCTCCTAATGGTAAGTGATGACCAGCCTAGTTATGAATAGAGGGAGCAGTGGTGGGTGTTAAAAGGAGCACTAGTGATGAACCTTAATGCTCTGTGATACAATGTTTCCAGTTTTGTTAAGGCAGATTTGGGGCAGTGATTATATAGTAGGTCAGCGTAATTGAACAGAGGGAGAAATATGGTCTGGACCAGTCTTAGCTTAGCCTTGTGGTTGAGTAGATGCTTGATGTGGAAAAATTGCCTAGTCTCTGCCTTCATGTTTTGGATAATTCATTGATCTGTGCCAAAAATGAGTTTACAATCAAGCCAAAGCCCCAGGTACTTCATTTATCCACTGTTTCGAGTGGTTCACTGAAAGGGTCGGTATCTGCAGGTTGGTGCTAAGTGATTTAACAGAGGATGCTTGGACATGAGGTGAGAGAAACACGGTTTTCATCTTTTTTGCATTAAGCAGTAGTTTCAGCTGCAATAGATTATGTTAGGAACATAGGAATCGTGTCGGCAGATGGGGACCACATGATCCATCTAGTCTGCTTGTGTTTCTGCCCCTCCTCCATACTTAGACTGCACCCTGATGTGTCCAAAATATCTGTCCCATGCAAGTTTAAACTTGCGTACTGTCTTGGATTCCACCATCTCCTGAGGTAGGTTGTTCCATGGGTCTATGACCCTTTCTGTAAAGAAGTACTTCCTGAAGTTGCTTTTGAACCTGTCTCCCACCAGATGCAAGTTGTGCCCCCTTGTACTCACATCCCTGTTTTGCTGGAAGAGGTTTCCTGCTTGTGTTGTGTTGATTCCCTTAATGTACTTAAAAGTTCCTATCATGTCCCCTCTGTTTCTTCTCTGCTCAAGGGTGTACAGATTTACTTCCCTGAGTATTGCCTGGTATGGCTCATGATGCAGTCCATGCACCATCTTTGTAGCCCTACTTTGTACTGTCTCCAGGCAGTTTCTATGTCTTTTTTGAGGTGGAGCCTCCAAAACTGACCACAGTACTCTAAACATGGCCACAGCAAGGACCTGTAGAGAGGAATGATAACCTTGCTCTTTCTACTTGTAATTCCCCTACCAATGCATCCAAGGATGCCACTCACCCTTTGTACTGCCTTTTCACACTGTTTTCCAACTTTTAGGTCATCCGCAATGACTTCTCCAAGGTCTCTTTCTGTCTTTTTCTCCTATAACTGATGCCCTCCCAGTGTGTACTTTATCCCTGGATTTCTTTTTCCTATATGCATGACCTTGCACTTCTTGGCATTAAACTTTAGCTGCCAAGCCCTGGACCATTTCTTGAGTTTTTTCAGGTCTGCTTCCATACCTTGCGCTCCCTCTTGCATGTCTACTCTGTTGCAGAGTTTTGTGTCATCTGCAAAAAGGCAAACCTTCCCCTTCAAGTTGTTTGCAATATCACAGATAAATATGTTACAGAGGACAGGTCCCAGCAAAGACCCCTGTGGAACACCACTGGTCACTTTGCCTTCCCTTGATAATGATCCACTGACAAGCACTCTCTGCGTCCTATCTTGCAGCCAGTTTGTGATCCATCTCACGATCTGATGACTAGGGTTGTCAGAAACCTCCGAAGTTCTGGGTTCTAGTTCTACTCTAGAACTTTCAAAAAAATTCTAGGGTTCTAATCTTTTTAGAACATTTTAGAACTCGAACACTATTTTTTAATTGTGCTGCCAGTAATGAAGATAGTAATAAAAAACTGTTCAATATAAGGGAGGAGATGAATTATCATGTGTGACATTGATAGGAATACAGCTAGGTTTATCTATGGTTTCTTGTTTGCTAAAGCCAGCAACTTACCTAACAGGCCCACCCACTCACCCAATATGTTAAAAGTTTTCCTGCTGCAGCTGCATCATAGTTCCTTAGGGAAAAAAGTGGCACATTAGCCTTTTATGTACTCAGTTATACATACTCATCATCATGAATTATGAGGAAAAATAACTGATATTACATAATCTCAGCTATTTGCTGCTTTCTGTTTTAAATCAGTAAATCAAAAGTTGCTATGTTTAAAAGAAAGCTTTTATAACAAAGTCAAGTCAAGGTACTGCAGCCACAGCACGTGGAACTGTTGCAAAACATAGTGGCCCAGATATTCAAACTGCACCAGGCTGTTGCACAAGCCTGGGAGCAGCGCAACCCGGCTGCGCAGGGCGTTGACTGGGTGATATTCAACAGAGCTGCGCTATGGCACAGCATCATTGAATATCACAACCTGGCCACCCGCAGTATGCATGGTGCAGTGGCACTCTGCCAGCGCCAAGTGGCCAGAGTGGAGCAGGGGATGAGCTAAGCGCAAGTTCCATTCGCCATCTCTTAACAACCGCGATATTCAAAAGTGCACATGCAAATGGGGCCATAATGTGTGCAAGGCACAAATGAGATATTGCATATCGTCATCTCATTTGCATACAGATGCGCCCGATCCCGGCTTTGCTTAAGCTGGTGCCCTGCCAAGCAGCAGCCGTGAGGTTGAACGCCCCCTGCTAACGTGGCAATGTGCCCCACAGCCCGAAAGCGCGGGCTTCAGTATAAATAAAATGATTTCCTATATCCCCGGTGGCCCAGTGGACCGCTGTCATCCCAATCGTGGGCTTCAGTATAAATAAAATGATTTCCTATATTCCTGGTGGTCCAGTGGACCGCTGTCAGCTCAATTGCGGGCTTCAGTATAAATAAAATGATTTCCTATATCCCTGGTGGTCCAGTGGACCACTGTCAGCCCGATCATGGGCTTTTGTAATAAAAAAGGAATTATGTCCAATATCCCTGGTGGTCTAGCGGTAGCCCCCTCCCCACCTGCCTACTGAGCCCCACCTCCCCACTCCCCCCTGGTCAGCGGCAGGTGGCAGCACCCCACCTGCTTGCTGCCCCACAGCCCGCCAACTGACACCATGGGTAGGGCTGTCGCCCATTGGTCCACAGTGTGAGCCAATGGGCTTGCAGCTCGTACCATACTACATTCAGATATGTGAACATATCTGGATATGTCAATATAATCAGGCTGCACACCCATTGGCACACGCTGTGGACCAATGAGCGTACAGCCCTACCTATGGTGTCAGTCGGTGGGCGGTGGGGTGGCAAGCGGGTAGGGTGCTGCCGCCCACCGCTGAACGGGTGGAGCAGGGCAGTGGAGCTCAATGTGGGCAGGTGGGAAGGGGGTACCACTAGACCACCAGGGATATTGGATGTAATTCTTTTTTTATTCCAAATGCCCACGATCGGGCTGACAGCGGTCCACTGGACCACCAGGGATATAGGAAATCATATTATTTATACTGAAGCCCGTAATCGGGCTGACAGCGGTCCACTGGACCACCAAGGATATTGGATATGATTTTTTGAACAGATGCCTGTGATCGGGCATGGAGGACGCCACCACAGAGGTGCAGCTGAAGCTCGGGTGGCCATCCACAGGTGGCAGCTGCCGTGTTGCACCATGCAATATGACAACTCACCTGTGGGTGGCCAGCCGCTGTTCCTTTTTTTTTTGGATCAACTTTGTATGCACAAGTAGGGGGTGTGCATGCATGGACTCAGCACATCCTGGGCTGAATATCGGGATGTGCAGAGTATGCATGGGTATGCCCCTCTGCCTGCCTCATACATTACTGATGCGCTCCGGCGCATTGGGATTTGTGCCAGGCGCAATTCCCGTTTGAATATCATGCCAGGGCGCATCAGTGGGTTGTGCACGGTGCAACACTGTTGCGCCATGTGCAACCCTTTTGAATATCTGGGCCAGTATGCCAAAATGTAGTCAGTCAAGACATTTGAATAAAAAAATATGCCAGTCATTGTTGTTGGCAAATAATGAATGCAATTTTCTAAGATAGTGAGTACATATGCCAACATTCTTGTTGGCAAATTGAAGTAATACATACAAATTTCTAAGATAATGCATAAACTTTCTAGCTGATATGTCAATAAAATGTGTATTTCAGTCACATAAATAAAAAAGTGGTTTCCTCACCACATACTAACTTAAGGAGCATTTAATGTAGCTGCAGCAGTTGGCATGTGATGTTTAAGGGACAGTATCTGTCAATTCCATTATGCATCAAATTATCACTACTTGTAAAGCAAAAACACTTCATGATTAGTCACATTCTGTAAAAACTGCTGATGCAGATTTTCTTTTATTTCGGATTCCCTTCTTCTTTTTTAAAGGGGACAGAACACTTGTGCTAGGTGGCAGCAGTGCGTAATGTACTTAATAATATATATATATATATATATATATATATATATCCATATATATATATATATATATATATATATAAAGATAGAATATATAGTAGGTTCCACAGTGGGCAATCGGCATAGCCCTCCCATACCATCAGTCTGTCATACTCTTTTCCTCACCATCCCTGATGATCATGAATCTGTAAATGAAAGGACTAAAACAACACCCCCCTTTCACCCCCAGCACCCATTCCACTTTTCTTCTACCACCCTCATCCATGCAGTAGCACCCATGCCACGCTCTTACACCCATGTTAAAACCAACCTCCAACCCTCACCCACCCTCAAGCACATATTATACCATCCTTCCTCACCCAACTGAAACTTACTACTCATGAACTAGCATTCATGCCATCCTTCTCACTCCTGCACCCATGTTAAAATCCACTCCTCCAACCCTCACCCATGCACTATCATCCATGCTACCTTTCTCCCTCTTGCATCCATGTTAAAACGAACCTCCAACCCTTACCCACCCTCCAGTACCCATTCAACCCTCCTGCCCCTCTCAAATGCTTAAACTACCCAATGCTTACTCAAAAAAAATGAAAGCCTTGCCTCCAAATGAGCCATAGTTAACTGTTCCTTAATAAACAACACTTATGTGAAAAACTGTCTTTTCAATTGCCTTCTTCTTATGGACAACATTCTGAACAGTTCTCTTCATGGTACCAGTAATTTGAGAGTTGTTGCTATTATGCCATGGTTTATGTACAACAGAATGTTAAACATGAGCTACTGTGGTATGAGACCTATGCTTGTAGAATAAAATGTGCTCAACCATGACATAGGTAAAACTCCAGATGACTGTTTCCCAGAACAGACTTGTAACAGAATGTTGCCCACAGAAACATAACAATACAAAATACAGTTTTTCCCATCACATTTTATTCAGTAAAGTTACATATGGATCATTTTGGTTTATGGCTAACATTTCTGTAATTGAAAAAATAATAAACAGCTACCAATTAGAACTCATTTTTTGTCCTCTTTAAAACTGAAAAACAGACCGCTCCCAGTCCCAGCCCATACTGATGCACCACAAAGTCACAGAAGGTAAATCCAAAAATATATGTTTGCATTTTAACTATAAATAATATGATTCAGAAATGATTGACATAACAGTGTCCCTTTTATGCCAGATTTTGGCCTATTCCCACTGATGGTAAAATTGCCCTGTATAAAAAACTTGCTGACTTTAGACCCCAGCTACAAAGTAGTTTGCCATGAAATGGTGAAAGGTTTTGGGGGTATATAGTTCAAGGTACTAGATCGAGAAAGGAGAGAGACAACCCAATTTATCACAGTCTGTAAAAGTTTCCTTTTTTGTCCAGAGAGACTCTGTCCCACACAATATTTACCAGCCACCACCATCTGCGTTGTCATCACCATCAGCATCCACAACATCAGTCACTTCAGGATCAGTTTGTATACTCTTGTAAGGATACGAAAATCTTGACTTATTAACTTTAATAAAAGTTAATGTGTGTACATTTTCTGGCAGCAACCTATTTCTGGTGAGTGCCACAATATTGCCAGCTGTACTAAACATGCGTTCTGAAGAGACACTTGTTGCAGGACAACCAAGATATTTACAGGCTTCATCATACAGCTCTGTCCAAATTGACTTTTTTGATCTCCAGTATTCAAAAGGACATGCATCAATAGGAATAGGCAGTTCTTGCAGGTAACTGTCTACCATGATGGACAGAGAATGATCAGAAGAGGAATCAGTGTAAGTTGGTATGGAAGCAATTTGGGAAAGGTTTTGCCACAGGTTTAGCTTGCTACTAAGGGTTGAAGAAGTGGTAGTTGTGGAACAACTACTGGTAATATTTGGTGACTTTTCCAGTTCTGTATCCCTTTGTGAAGATGAACCTGGATGTTGTGGCAATGACAACCTGAGGGTGCTATGCGTGTCTGTGTTTGACTCCTGTGAGTGCTGCAGCTCATCTAGCAACAGACATTTGTACTGCTCTATATCATCTGTTTTTGGAAGATGTATAGCCTTGAACCTGTGATCTAAGAGAGCTGCAAGGATGTAGTGTTTTAATTTCATCATTGAAACTAACCTGTCATTGATTTGAAGCGCTAGCTCATTCTCTTTATGAGATCCCCATGATACAGCTGACATATTGTCTGAGCTTCAGATCTGTCTTTTTCTATCTGTAGAGTTACAACACTAAGATGATGTGAAATCAGCATTATGAGTGGGATAACTTGACTCACAGATGTGCCTTCAGAAGACATGTCCCTTGTAGCTGTCTCAAAAGGAGCTAGGATGCAGCACACTGTCTCTATTAATTTCCACTGCAGCAAAGACAGCATAATGCCATCTTCAATAATGTAATTGAAGCAATATTCATATACAGCTTGTTTTTGTTCCAAGAGGCACTGCAGCATATAAAACGTTGAGTTCTGAGTAGAAACATTTTGAATTAGCTTTTGCTGGGGCAGCTTGTGTTTTTTTTTTCAGTTCGGACAATGTCCGTATAACCTTGGTTGAATGTGTAAAGTGAATCACAATTTTTTTGCAAACAGCAATCATACCATCCACTTGTATTTCATTGCTGAGAAACCCCATGCCAAATAAATTTAAGCAATGTGCAAAGCAAGAAGCATGCATAAATCCTCCATCCTGTACTGCTTTCAATGTGTTGGCTCCATTGTCACTTACTATGAAGCCACATTTTAGACCGTGAGAATAAACCCATTTACCAAGGAGGTCATTTAGTTTCTGCAAGATGTTTGCAGTTGTATGACTTTGCCCAAACATCTTTATATGCAGCAGCTCCATCTTTTGGGGCGTCTTTGTTTTTGAAGAAGCACAAGAAAATGTGACCCAATGAGCAGTAAGGGACATATAATCTATGTTTTGACTGCTGGTCTACATATCTGTTGTGACATGAATAACTCCACTCTCTGCAGTTTTAAGTTCAAGCATCACTGTTGCTTTTGAAGTCTGATAAATGTTTGATAGCTCAACATAGGAAAAGTACCTTTGATGAGGAACATTGTAACAAGGCTCTGCAAGTTTCATTAGCTCCCTGAAATCCTCATGATCTATGAAAGAGTATGGGAGAAGGGCTCCAGCTAATGGTTCACCAATTCTGTGATTAAGATGAAGGGTCTTTGGATGATTTTTAGTAAATGTATTCTTCCTTTCAAATGCCTGAGACAATGTTAGCTGTTTATAACATGTCCCTGCTGGTTTATTATACACTGAGCTTCAATGGGCAGATGGACACTGGGATGGTGGACTTGAACTTATACATTCAGTGCCATCACTGGATGTGCAACTGGTACTAATGGTGCTGGCGTTGGTGGTAATGGTGATCCTAGGGCTGGCACTGGTACTGTCCGCATCAAGTTCAGACAATTCAGTATCCATTTCAGATTCCTGACCCTTCTCATGTGTGGTCTGGAAGATGGAGGACATGGGTTTCAGATGATCAAGCAAAACTGAATGTTTTTTCAGATGGTGTTTAAGAGCTGTAGTGCCAAAGCATGATGCAACTTTACCACAGCTTACACTCTGTTTACACAGGGAACAAATTGCTCTGCATGGATCACTTTTAGTGACAGAGAAATAATTCCACACCTCAGATGTGACAGATTTTGTTTGAGTGCTAGAAAGATAGCTAAAAACTGTTTGTGTCTTTTCACCTGTCCTAACAGAACCTAGGACATGCTCCTTGGTGCTAGAAGAGTGTGCAGGGGACTTTGATGGGTTTTCATTGTTGGCCGACATAAAGTGGTGGATTCAATAGATATGTCCTTTTCATTGCCAACAGTGTTGGATGTATTTGCAAGTGCACTAACTAATTCATTGTCAGCAGACTTGCTTATTTCACTTAGTTGATGAACTAATGATACATCACCAGACACAACAGTGTCAGACTGAGACAAAGAGCTACTATCTGAATCAGAGAGGGACTCATTGTCACTTGCATTATTAATACTAGTCACAGGAATTTTAACAGCATGAATGGCATACCTTATAGTGCCTCTCCGTGTGACCCCAGCAGCAGCACAAGTTTTCTTAAAAGGTCCCCCTTTACCACACTTTGTTGTTGCTCTTTTGCTATTTGTTGAATTTTTACCACATGAAACATTTTGGTTACTTTTGCTAGCTCCAGGATTACCACTACCACTAACACCTGCTCCACCACCAACACCAGGTGCTTCATCTATGATGGTGTCAGCCATAATAGTACCACTATACTACACACAGTCACACACACAATTCCTGTGTAAGAAAGCAATGTGATCTGTGATCGTTGGCTAAAACTCCAAAATGTGGTTTTGGCTGTATGACACTGTGATGCAGTGGACTGAAGGTAATTGGGAGACAGTATGGCGCAGTGGATTAAGGCTCTGAGCTGCAAATCTGGAGACCTGGGTTTGAATCCCACAGCTCCCTAGGTGCATACTGTGCGACCCTGAGCAAGTCACTTAACTTTCTTGTGCTCCCAGGTTGCACCTGCAAACAAGCTTTCAGCTTAGTGTGTCTCACCTGGTAAAATAATTGGTAAAATTGGTAAAAATAATTGAAGAACTGAAGAATATGATGGTTTGCAGCTAAAGGATCCCAGGTCCAAGGCTTATAGAATGATTGGGCTGCTGGGCACAGGCATATACAAAGCAGACTGGTCAAGGTGAAAGGTCAATAATTGCAATTCTGAATCCAATTGAACCACCACACAACTGGCCACTGGGCTTTTCATGGTAACATACACTGGATAGGGTACAGTGAAGTCAAAGGGTGCACAGCAGCAGGATGATGGGCTGTCCACAGGATATAGAGTCACACACACAACACAGGGAAAGAGATATTTCTGTCACTCCTCCCAACAGTGAAATATACTTATAGGCTTCTGTCATGTATTTAAGGATAATGCCACTACAAAACTGGCCACCAGTACTACTCCCTCACTGCAACACACTGGGTAGGGTACAGTGCAGTCAAAGGGCACACAACAATAGTGTGATGGTCCTGGCCACAGGAGATGGAGTCACACACAGACACAACACAGGGAAAGAGAATTTTTTGTCACTCCTCCCAATACTGAAATATATTTATAGGCTTCTGTCATGTATTTAAGGATAAAGCCACCACAAAACTGGCCACTGGTACTCCCTAGCTAACACGCACTGGGTAGGATGCAGATACAGTCAAAGAGCACACAGCAGCAGGGTGATGGGTTTGACCACAGGAGATGGAGTCACACACAGACACAACACAGGGAAAGAGATTTTTCTGTCACTCCTCCCAACAGTGGAATATATTTATAGGCTTCTCTCATGTATTTAAGGATAATGCCTCCACAAAACTTCCCACCAATACTCCCTCGCTAACACACACTGGGTAGAGCACATACAGTGCAGTCAAAGAGCACACAGATGTCCACTGTAGATGGAGTCAAATGCACAACTCCATAAATTAGATATTTCTGTCTCTCCTTCCAACAGTGAAATATGTATTTTTTCAGCTTCTGTCATGTGTTTACGGTACAGTGCACATAGTCAATGGGCACAAAGCAGCAGCATGATTGGCTTGCCATGCCACAGGAGATAGTGTGGAGTCATGCACACAACAACACATGAGTACTGTGTCAAAGAAAATGGCTTATATTGTTCTTGGATCAGGGAGAGGTGTTTTTTTAGGGTCAAAGAAAGGGATCCCCCTCAGCCTTCAGCAAGGCACATTTTTTTTTTACTTTGTTGTGGGACTAGACAGGCCAGGGATTAATTTGTTTGTTGGTTTTAACAAAAAGTTTCACAGTCACACATTCAGTAAGGTTATTCTTTTTTACTTTTCTCTCACACGAGTGAGAAAAATTTGATCTTTATTAATATTTTCTTCACCCCTCCCCCAGCCAGGGTGATTGTCCTCCCAAGAGTGCCACGAGTAACACTGCACTGATGAGCAGACCAGAGGAAATGAATGAACTGTTTTAAATTAAATTGGTTTGGTTTAATTATCAGGATTCGGATTTGGAACTAGAGAACTAATGCAGCAGACTAAATAAGTCACACAGCAAGCAAGTTAGAGATAATTTAATAATTTGCCACTGCCGATGATTACTCCATTAATTTTCTCCCTCTGTTTCATCCGTGATGAGTCCCAACTCCCAACTGTTGCTTCCACCCTTTCTTTCCTTTATAACGGTCCCCCTTCCTTTTCTCCCCACCCGCCCTTTAACTTTGTTTTTTTTAAGGTATGAGGCAAGAATGTGTTAACTATTTTACAAAAAAAGTCAAAAGTTGATAAATTCAATGAAATTAGCCACACTCACACAGGCTTCTGAAGAGTGCGTAACACAGGCTGCAGCTCCTCCTCCATGGGACTGAATGAACCAAGCCACACAGCTATAGTCCCATTTGATGTCACAAGGCTTTCTAATTTGACCACCACCTAACCACATAGCAAATGGTAAGGTGGTGACAGTGACTGGGATCACCAGTGCTCAGGTGCGGTCTCCTTGACAATGGGACTCAGCCCCACCCAAAACAACAACAGTAATATGGGAGTGTCAAAGCTCGGTGGAGCCGGCTGAGAGATGTGGAGTTAACTGAGATTGAGTGACTTGGGTCAGGAGCTGAAAAATTTTGTCAAATGAGTGAGTAAAATACTGGTGGCAGAAAAGGAAATTGAGATTTTTTTCCGATGATTTGAACCCTTTTGCAAACCATCTAGTCTTCTTATTCTAAGTTAGAACTTGAACACCAGGGTTTGAGGAGGGTTCGAATCTTTCTCGAACTAGTTCTGACAACTCTACTTATGACTGACTCCTGGATGCTCTAATTTGGGTAGCTAGCCTTCTGTGGGGGACAGTGTCTCAGGCTTTGCTGAAGTCCAGGTACAAAATGTCCACTGCTCCTCCTTGGTCTACTGCTCTGATGACCCAGTTGAAAAAGTTGATCATATTGGTTTGACAAGAGTGTCCTGCTATAAAGCCATGTTGCTTGGGGTCAATCTTTCTGCTATCCTCCAGGTACTTTACTATCGTCTCCTTTAGCAATGACTCCATAATTTTTCCTACCACCGAGGTCAAACTGACTGGTCAGTAGTTTCCTGCCTCTTCCGTGCTTCCACTTTTGTGTATAGGTACTACTGTTGTCCTTTTCCAGTCCTGAGGTATTATTTCACTTTCCAGTGACTTGCTGAAAAGCTCAGCCAGTGGTGTGGTGAGTTCTTCCCGAAGCTCCTAAAGTGCCCTAGGGTGAATGCCATCTGGTCCCATTGCTTTATCCACCTTAAGCCTATTCAGCTCTTCTAGGACCCTCTCTCTTGTGATGGGTCTTATGTCTGCTCCTGTGGTGTTGTGTACTGAACTACTTAGTGTAGGACCCTTCCCACTGTCTTCTATGGTAAAGACTGAGCAAAATAACTTATTTAGTATCTCTGTTTTGTCTTCGTCTGTCTGTTCCATCTTGCCATCCTTTGTTGCTAACCTATTAACCCCCTTACTCTTTCTTTTTTCCCTTATATATCTGAAGAAGGTTTTGTCTCCCTTCTTGTCCCCCTGTGCTATTTCTCCTCTGTCCACGCTTTTGATCTCTTAACTGCCTTTCCTGTCTCACTCAGCTTGTTTTTGTATTCTTCTCTATCTAATTCACTTTTAGTTTGTTTTGTAAAAGCCCTCCTTTTTTCCTTGATTTTGGTAGCAACTTCCTTGGTGAATCAGAGTAGATTTTTCTTTCTTTTGGATTTGGTGATCTGCCTAGTGCATGTAGCTGTAGCTGTATTTCAAGCAGTTTTTAAGGCCTCCCAACAGTCTTCTACATCTTTTGAGTTTCTGCCATCTAGCATGGATGTGACTATACATTTCATTTCAGAAAAGTTAGCTCTCCTGAAATCTAGAGCCTTGGTTTTAGTGTGATTAGTATCTTCTACCTTGTTCTCATTTAGATGGATTGTCCCGTGGTCACTGGTCCCCAGATTGACCCCTACCTGCACATCTGAGACGTTTGTGCTGTTTGTGAGCAGCAGGTCCAGTATTGCTTTGTCTCTGGTGGGGGAATTCACCAGCTGTTGTAAACCTGTTCCTTGCAGTACAAAAAGGAAATATTTGCTTCATTCAGAGGATGCTGTGTATGAGGACCAGTCCACATACACATGTTGAAGGGTACTGAATTTATTCTGTAGCTCCTTTCATGCAAGCTCAAGGGTGGACCTAGCAACATACAGTACTGTGTCATCTGCAAATAGATGAACATTTGCGCTACTGATGTTATAGTCAATATCATTTCTATAGACTGCAAATAACAGGGGCACCAGGACTGATCTTTGTGGTACCTCTCTCAGCAGAGTTTTAAGAGGAGGAGATCTCCTTGGGCTTTACTCTGCTGCTGCCTGCCCACGAGGTAACAGGAGAACCATTTCAAGGCAATGTCATTTACACCAAGATTACACAAAATAGATAATAGCAGATCATGGTCGACAGTATCAAATGCTGAGTCAAGAGCGATTTGCCAATCACTGATGAAGTTAGCGAGAGCAGAGACTGTGCTTCATTTAGGCCTGAAGCCAGACTGTACAGGGTTAAGTATATTGTAGGTTTCCAGGTATTCCCTTAATTGAGAGTTGACTAGTTTTTCTAACAGTTTTGACAAGATGTGTAACAGTGAAATGGGATGGTAGTTGTTGAGATCGCATGGGTCTCCAGATTTGAGAAGTACGATAACATGAGCTATTTTCCAGGTGGCAGGGAGTTCACCTTGAGAGAGGGAAAGATTGAAAAGGTGCATGATGGGAGCTGTCAGAAAGTAGGAGCCTATCTTCAGGAAAAGAGGTTCGATCTGGTCAGTGCTGGTACTTTTTTAATGTCCAAGGTATGTAAAAGATCTTCAACCTGTTTGTAGGCTATTAGACTGAAGCTAAATTTGGCTGAATGATAGTAGGTCTGGGCATGAGGGCATAAGAGATCATTAGTACCAGATTGGTGGGGGAGCTTGCCCACTGGAAAGGTATTGAAGGCTAAGCCAGTAATAGCAAAGTGATTGTTGAGTTGTTCTGTTGAGTTACAGACCCCCATCTCAGGGGGAGGGAATGGACAAGGAAATGATAGAAGGCTTCCTTAGAATGGCAGAAAAAGGGGAGATATTATTGATGGGGGACCTGAATATGCCAGATGTTAACTGGAGCACCTTTGCTGCAGGCACATCCAAGAGCAGGGTCATTCTTGATGCCCTACAGGGGGCATGCCTCAGACAGCTAGTATTGGAACCCACTCAGGAGGGAGCAATCTTAGACCTGGTACTCTCAAATGGGGATGGAGAAAGAATCTCAGATTTAGAGGTGGGTAGCCATCTGGGAACAAGCAACTACCAAACAGTGTGGTTCATGATAAACACAGCCATACAATCAAGCTATACAAAAGCAAGAGTATTGGACTTTAGTAGGGCTGACTTTGAGAAAATGAGAGAGTGCCTTAGAAAAGCACTAGCAAACAGACATGAAGGAGGGGTGGAGGAACAATGGGGAGAAATCAAAACAGCCGTCACAGAGGCAACAAGCCTTTGTGTAAAGCAAATCAATAAAATACAATGAAGGAAAACAACGCTATGGTTCTCGAAAGAGGTGGCAGGGAAGGTTAAGGAGAAAAGGATAGCATTCAGGAAATATAAGGAAACACAGAAAGAACAGGACAGAGAACTTTATCGGTTAAAGCAGAAAGAGGCTGGGAAGGCAGTCAGAATAGCAAAGGCCCAAACCAAGGAAAGGATAGCCAATTCTGTTAAGAAGGGGAATAAGACCTTTTATAGGTACACTAGGGAGTGAAGAAAGACCAAAGGAGGGATACTGAGGCTTAATAAAGGGGAGGGAATGTGGGTAGAGGGGGACAGTGAAAAAGCAGGGATACTGAATGAATATTTCTGCTCAGTATTCACAAAGGAAGAGGAGGGGGAGGTACCTAAACCAAACAAGAGAAACACTCTGAAGACGGGGGTCGATACCAGTCCATTTACAGAAGAAAGGGTTCTGACAGAACTAATAAAATTGAAGGTGGACAAAGCAATGGGGCCTGATGGGATTCACCCAAGAATTCTAAAAGAACTAAGGGTAGAACTAGTGACACCACTGACTACTCTCTTTAACAAATCATGGGAGGATGGGGTGGTACCTGAGGACTGGAGGAGGGCAGATGTGATTCCTTTACACAAAAGTGGGAGCAGGACAGAGGCAGGAAACTACAGACCAGTTAGTTTAACCTCAGTGGTAGGGAAAATGATGGAATCACTTCTGAAGGAAAGAATTGTTGAGTACCTAGAGGCCAGTGGGGCACAGGACCCAAGGCAGCATGGATTCATGATGGAAAGGTCGTGTCAGATGAATCTAATAGATTTCTTTGACTGGGTGATCAAAGTAGTAGACCAGGAAGGGGCTGTGGACATGGCGTACCTAGATTTTAGCAAGGCATTTGATACAGTCCCACACAAAAGATTAATACACAAGTTAGCCAGCCTTGGAGTGGGCCCCAAGGTGGTAGCCTGGATAAAAAAATTGGCTAGACAACAGGATGAAAAGGGTAGTAGTAAATGGATACACAGTGAAGAAAGGAGGGTTACTAGCAGGGTTTATTTTATTTTATTTAGCTTTTGTTGACCGGGTAAGTGCACTAGACAAATCCTGCCTATTTTCAGGCACGACCCGGGGGAAGGGGATACAGATGATTGCCAACTGACCTTGAACCAGATTAAGCTGTTGGTGGTATTTTTAGTGAATGAGGGAAATTTGGCCAGGACACCGGGGAAATTCCCCTACTCTTTTCGATAAGTGCCATGGGATCTTTAACATCCACCTGAACTACCACCAATCCAGGCAGATGGGACCACGGTTTAACGTCTCGTCCGAGAGACGGCACCTCTCAAATGCAGCACCCCTCTCATACTGCATTACAGTGTCAGTACTGGGATATTAACCCAAGTGCCAGATGTGGGAACTGAACCCACAGCCCTCTGATCTCCCGGCCTCAGAGGCGAGTGTGCTACCTACTGAGCCACTGACACTGACACTACCACAGGGTTCAGTACTGGGATCGGTCCTTTTTAATGTCTTTATAAGTGACATTGCAGAGGAACTGGAAGGAAAAGTATGTCTCTTTGCAGACGACACAAAGATCTGCAACAGGGTTGATACACAAGATGGAGTGGAAAGGATGAGAAGGGTCTTGGCAAGGTTAGAGGAATGGTCAAATGTATGGCAGCTCAGATTCAATGCAAAGAAGTGCAAGGTAATGCACATTGGAAACAAAAACCCAGGGGAAGAGTACACAATCGGGGGTGAGATACTGACAACAGTAAAAATGGAAAGGGACCTGGGGGTAATTATATCAGATGACCTAAAGGTGGGCAAGCAATGTGAGAAATCAGTAAGGAAGGCTGGGGGGATACTGGGATACATAGGAAGAGGCATCAATAGTAGAAAACAGGAAGTTGTTATCCCTCCGTACAGACAGTTAGTGAGACCCCATCTGGAGTACTGTGTGCAGTTCTGGAGACCCCATCTCCGCAAAGACATAGACAGAGTGGAGGCTGTCCAGAGGAGGGCAACCAAAATGGTGCAGGGTCTGCACCAGAAGACATATGAAGAAAGACTAAAGGAGCTTAATATGTATACCCTTGAGGAAAGATGGGAGAGAGGGGACATGATAGAAACTTTCAAGTACTTCAAGGGAATCAACAAAGTCCAAGAGGGTAGCATCTTTCAGAAAAAGAGATGTGCAAGAACAAGGGGGCACAATTTGAAGATAGAGGGGGACAGCTCAGAGGTAATGTGAGGAAGTATTTTTTCACGGCGAGGGTTGTGGATGCATGGAACAGCCTCCCTGAGGAGGTCATGGAATCAAGAACAGTGGGGGAATTCAAGAATGCATGGGACAGACATAAGGCAGTCCTAGTGGGGGGTAGGAGGAAGTAAGCTGTTTGTTAACTAGGATCTGCAGCTTATCTGTTAGGTAGGAAAATGGGCAGACTAGGTGGGCCAAGCGGTCCTTATCTGCCATCAAATTCTATGTTTATATGTTTCTAGAATGCATGATTTGCTTATGAATGTATTACTGCCATTGTTAACTTTGGTTGGTAGAGAAGAAGGGGGTCAGTGTCCTTCTATCTCCTAAAGAATTTATCAAAACTTGGTAACATTATTTTTTGTATGAGGCAAGAGCTGATTGAAAGTATTTTGCTTTTTCAGCCCTTATGAGCTTGGTGCTGAGGTTTCTTGAAGTTCTAAAGGCTGCCCAATCTTAACGCTAAATTAGTTTTATGTGTCCTCTTCCATAACCGGTCTCTGTCATGTAGGGCTGATTTTAGTGTACTAGTGAACCAAGGATAGGACCTTCTCCTTGTTCTAGTTTTAACAAGAGGGGCATTTTTATCGATCACATTCAAAACAAGGTTCTGGAATAAGGTGTAAGCCTCTGAGACTGAGCTAGCCAGACAGAATTCCTGCCATCGAATGTGACTTAGGATATCCAGGAAATTTTGATAGTTGAATTTTTGAAGATTCCTTTTTAATCTGAAACAAGAGGTGGAATTAAGGTTAGATATGTGCCTTACACATGCTATGGCCCTATGGTCACTGATACCATCGTGGAATACCCCAGACTGTGAGATATTATGAAGTTTATTGATGAGAATTAAGTACTTTGTGCAGGGTTTTTATTATTTGGGTGAGTGATGTAGGGTATAAGCTGAGATAGGCTGTAAGTGTCGCATAAGTCTTCTAAGGGTTTACTGCAGAAGGATTTCCAGTCAAGGCTGAAGTCTCTCATAATAACTATTTCTGAATTAGCAGTCTCTGAAATTTTGTGGAAGTGATATAATATTTCAAGGTCCCCTGATGTAGGTCTGTAACATCCTGTTCTGGACATAGTCTCCTTGGATGGCAGAGAAATCTTTAAGGTGAGGCTTTTGAATTCTTTGGGTACAGTGGAGGAATTTAGTGAAACTAAGTGTTTGTCCAAGACAACTACAGCAACCCCCCCTAGGATGGCCTGTCAGCCCTGAACACATTGCATGAGGGAATGTTAATGGTGTGGACAGGGGTAGAGTCTCTAAGCCAAGATTCAGATATCACCAGCACAACAAGTTTTGTCTGAGAGACACAGGCCTGGATTGATTCTTGCTTTTTAAGTAAGCTGCAGGCATTAATGTGTAGGAAGCTCAGCCCTTTTAGCTGTGATAGATCAGAAGGAGTCTTGATTGGTATGGGTCGATCAAGATTTAATTCCACATTCACAGTAACAATAGGAGAGTAAGTTTCTTTAGCCCATCGATTAATATTCTGAATAGTTGCCATCGCCATTTTAGGTGCAAAGGACTAGCTGTAGATTGATGAGGGGCAGTGAAACAATGAAAGATTGATAGTTAATATATTGCCACTCAGGCAGGAATGATAGTTGGTGCAAAAGAATAAGAGGATGTCAAGAGGTGACATGTATACATAGTCTGACACAAAAGGTCAGTACCAGTAGGATAATGCCGTAGTGTATAAAGGAATGTTACTGAAGAAGAAAAAGGAAAATCCCTGGATCTGGGAGAAACACCAGAAAGATAGAGGATAGCTATCAGAAAGAGGTAGCATAAAAGGGTGTGGTGTACAGTACAATACAACATGATTTTTGCTTCCCAGTTCAGGAATTTGCCTAAAAGATAACAGAAGCAAAATTTTGAGGGAAGGTGTAGTAAGAGAGATTTTGCAACTGGGCCTTTATGGCGTTATACAGGTGACTAGCAAATTAGTAAAAATTGTTGTACAGAATCTAGGTGCCTCTAGTGGGCAAACAGTATAAGGAGCTAATGGAGAAATGGACATTCAATGTTGTAAAAGTTTAAGAATTGTACTGCATTCTATCATTTGTATTTGATAATTCTATTGAATGTTTTTCTGATCTATTTCTAGCGGTCTCACTGCCCATCTCCTCCACCTTTACTTACTTTTGTAGCCAATCGGCTATAGGCTCTCATGTGATCAGCCAGGTCTATAAGTGTAATGCGCCGGATAGGGAGGGTGGCAGGGGGTAGGTGGGTTGCGAGATGGTGCACAGCATCATCAGGGCATAGGGCAGCTTCCTTGGTATAGGCAGGCAGGCGTAGGAGATCACCAGATCACCAGAGTGGTGCAGCAGGAGGCAGAGGCAACGCACCCAGTCAAGGTGTAGCTACACTGCCTGGGGAAGGAGAGGATGGTGGTTAGATGTAGACTCCAAATCAGTTAGCATGAAAAAGGGCTGCAATTACTTTGGAGAGGAGGGGTTGCTCAGGAGGTGAGCGCAAGAGGGGGGGAGGAGATAGGCAGTGAGACCGCCAGAAATAGATCAAAAAAACATTCAATACAATTATTAAATAAAAACAATAGAATGCAGTGCAATTCTTAAACTTTTACAACATTGAACTTCAGATTAAAACCTTGCAAGAAGCAGCTAAAGGGATAGGGGGAAAGAGGTATGAAGTGAGCGCTGGAGCCAATCAGGAAGTGAAGATAAAAAGGTGCCAGGTTTGTAAAAGTTTTCAATAGGAGCCACTGGGTGTGGTATTTTCATACCAAGGGTGGCTTCCTTTGAGGGGGGAAGGCAGACGGAGGAGATTCCTGGACCGTTGGAGTGGTGCGGCAGGAGGTAGAGACAAGCTGCCTGGTCAGGGCATAGCTACACTGCCTAGGGCAGCTTCCTTGGGGCGGGCAAGCAGGTAGAGGAGATCCCTGGACTACCAAAGTGGTGCAGCAGGAGGCAGAGGCAAGGTGCCCGGTCAGGGAATAGATACAATACCTAGAGCAGCTTCCTTGCAGCAGGGAGATGGAAGAGGTCCCCAGATCACTGGAGTGGTGTGGCAGGAGGCAGAGGCAAGGCACACAGTCAGGGTGCAGCTACACTGCCTGGGGAGAGAGAGGAGTATGGTTAGATGTAGATGCCACAACAATAAGCAAAAGAAAGGGCTGTAATCACTTTAGAGAGAAGGGGGTTGCTCAGGAGGTGAGCACAAGAGAGGGGGAGGAGATGGGCAGTGAGACCCCAGAAATAGATCAGAAAAACATTCAATACAATTATCAAATAAAAATGGTGGAATGCTGTAAAATTCTTAAACTTCTACAGCACTGAACTTCGGATTAAAACCTTGCAAGAAGCAGCTAAAAGGGGATAAGTGGAAAGAGCTATGAAGTGAGCACTGGAGCCAATCAGGAAGCAAAGAGAAAAAGGTGCCAGGTTTGTAAATGTTTTCAATAGGAGCCGCTGGGCATGGTGTTTCTGTACCAAGGGTGGCTTCCTTGGGGAAGGGAGACAAGCGAAGGAGATCTCTGGACTGCTGGAGCAGGGGTGGAAGGAGGTGGAGGCAAGGTACCAAGTCAGGGCATAGCTACACTGCCTAGGGCAGCTTCCTTGGAGTGGGTGGGTGGGCAGGCAGGCAGGATTTCCAGACCACCAAAGTGGTGTGGCAGGAGGCGGAGGTGGAGGCAAGGCACCCAGTCAGGCAGTAGCTACACTGCCTAGGGAGGCTTCCTTGGGGCAGGCAGGTGAAAGAGATCCCCAAACTGCTGGAGTGGTGTGTCAGGAGGTGGAGGCAAGTTGCCCGGTCGGGGCATAGCTACACTGCCTGGTGAGACAGAGGAGGGTGGTTAGACATAGATGCCACAGCAAGTAGCATGACAAAGGGCTGTAATCACTTTAGAGAGGAGGGGGTTGCTCAGGAGGTGAGCGCGAGAGAGGTGGAGGAGATGGGCAGTGAGACCGCTAGAAATAGATCACAAAAACATTCAATAGAATTATCAAATACAAATGATAGAATGCAGTACAATTCTTAAACTTTTACAGCATTGAATTTCAGATTAAAACCTTGCAAGAAGTAGCTGAAAGGGGATTAGTGGAAAGAGATATGAAGTGAGCGCCAGAGCCAATCAGGAAGTAGAGAGAAAAAGGCACCAGCTTTTGTAAATGTTTTCAATAGGAGCCACTGATTGCATTATTTCTGTACCTAGGGTTGCTTCCTTGGGGCAGGTAGGCAGGTGGAGGAGATCACTAGATTGCTGGAGCAGTGTGGCAGGAGGCAGAGGCAAGCCACCGGGTCAGGATATAGCTACACTGCCTAGGGTGGCTTCCTTGGGGCAGTCAGGCAGATGGAGGATATCCTTGGACTGCCAGAGCAGTGCAGCATGAGGCAGAGGCAATGCAAATGGTTAGGAACATAGCTACACTGCCTAGGGCAGCTTCCTTGGAGCTGGCTGATAGGCAGGTGGAGGAGATCCTCGGACTGACAGAGAGGTGCGGCAGGAGGTGGAGGCAAGGTGTCCAGTCAGGGAGTAGCTACACTGCCAAGGGTGGCTTCTTGGGGTGGCCAGACAGGCAGAGGAGATCCCTGACCATCAGAGTGGTGCGGCTGGAGATGGAGACAAGGCGCCTGGTCAGGGCATTGCTGCACTGCCTGGGGAAAGAGAGGAGGGCGGTTGGATGAAGATGCCACAGTAATTAGCATGAGAAAGGGCTGTAATTGCTTTGCAAAGGAGGAGGTTGCACAGGAGGTGAGCACAAGAGATAGAGAGGAGATGGGCAGTGAGACCGGTAGAAATAGACCAGAAAAACATTCGATACAATTATCAAATAAAAAAGGTAGAATGCACTGCAATTCTTAAACTTTTACAGCATTGAAATTCAGATTAAAACCTTGCAAGTAGCAGCTGAAAGGGGATAGGTGAAAAGAGGTATGAAGTGAGCGCCGGAGTCAATTAGAAAGCAGAGAGAAAAAGGTGCCAGGTTTTGTAAAAGTTTTCAACAGGAGCCGCTGGGTGCGGCATTTCCGTTCCCAGGTTCTGTTACGACTCCTGCTCATGTGGGAAATGGCTGGTGATACTGCAGACAAAGGCTACTCAACTGCCAGTCTTCCCCTCCCTCCAAAAGGTTTCACATGTGATGGAAGCCTTTATTGGTTCTGTTTTCACAGGAATATACACACACACACACACAAAAAAAAATGGTCCTGTCCTGACCCCGGCTTGTTAGAAAATGTGATGTTGGAAGATACCGCACTCATGGAGAAACAAGTCTCACTTCAGATGCCAAATCAAACAAAGCATTAATACCATTAAAATGGAATGAAGTGAGGCTGCAGAGACAGCTGCTAACCACTACTGCCCGGCACTTGGATTCTCACGCTCTTCATCAGGGGCTGTGGCCGCAGGAGTCCCACGTCACTTTAAATAGGTGCAACAAATGAATATTCATCATACTGAAATTAGATGGGCATGACATCATGCACACAGTCTTCAGCATATTCAATCTATATGTAGTCCAATCTTTTATCCTTTTCCTATATCAATCACTTTGCCCCTTCCCAGGCCCTCCATTTTTAACCCCCCCTTCTCCCCTCAGCCGATCTACTTTCCCCCTTCCCTTTTTCTCCTTTTGTTTTGTTTTGTTTGTGTTCCTTAGTTTTTGCTCTATTTTGTACATACAATAAGTATTTTCATTCTGCAGCAGTCTTGGATTGCAGTGGCCATCCTCATTTTTATCTATATTTTTAGTTCAGCAATGTTTAGTATTGATCTTAATAGACTGAGGGCAGTAATGACTAACTCCTTCATGAGTTTGCACTACACATACATAAAGATTGAACATGCTGAAGACTGTCCGTATGATGTCATGTCTGTCTAATTTCAATATTATGAATATTCATTTGTTGTATCTGCTTTAAGTGACATGGGACTCCTGCAGCCACTCCCCCTGACGAAGAGTGTGAGACTTGAAGTGCTTGGGCAGCAGTGGTTAGCACCTTTGGCTGCACCCTCACTTTGTTGTGCTGTAACGCTATTAAAGATTTATTTGATGTGGCATCTGAAGAGTGTCTGGTTTCTCCATGAGTGACGTACTGTCCTACATTATATTTGTTCTGTCAGGCTGGTTGCCTGTTTTTATCTGTACCAGCCCTGTACCATATTTCGTGGTTGGATCCTTTGGAGTTTATTGTGTGGCAAATGGCTGGTGACACTAAAGACAGAGGCTACTCAACTGCCAGACTGCCCCCTCTCTCCAAAAGGTTTCACACATGACACAAGCCTTTACTGGCTCTGCTTCCACAGGACTACACAAAAAAAATGGTCCTGCCCTGACTCCTGATTGTGCAGGAAATGGCTGGTGACAATGCAGACAGAGACTACTCAACTTCTGGGCTGCCCCCTGCTTCCAAAATATTTCACATGTGATGCAAGCCTTAACTGGCTCTGCTTCCACAGGACTACACAAAAAAAATGGTCCTGCCCTGACTCCTGGTTGTGCAGAAAATGGCTGGTGACAATGCAGACAGAGACTACTCAACTTCTGGGCTGCCCCCTGCTTCCAAAATATTTCACATGTGATGCAAGCCTTAACTGGCTCTGCTTCCACAGGACTACACAAAAAAATGGTCCTGCCCTGACTCCTGCTTGTGTGGGAAATGGCTGGTGACACTATTGACAGAGGCTAGTCAACTGCTCAGCTGCCCCCAGGTTTCACATGTGATACAATAGTCCTGTCCTGACTCCTGCTTGTGTGGGAAATGACTGGTGATACTGCAGACAGAGGCTACTCAACTACTGGCAGTGCTGGGCCACCCTTCCCTTCCAAAATGGTTTCACACATGACGCAAGCCTGTCCTTTACCAGATCTGACTGTTGTGTGCTCAATCTATTTTTTTTGTTTGTTAATTAACTTAGTAAGGCTCACTTGGCATAATTGCCTGTTTTCATGGGCAACCCAGGAGTTTTGGGGTGGTTAAATCCATCGGCTTCCTCTGTATGCTAGTGGAGGTATCAAACCCAGGAATATTGTGCTGTGCTGCTGATACTTTGGGGCTAGCAGACCAGAGCAGCACTGCAGTCTGCCACTGCCCCCGCCCCACATGCACACACACAGGGCCAGATATTCAAAACTTTGCCACGGGCTAAATTAGCAGTGCCTGGCATGCTAAAGTAGCCTGGATTCAATAGCCCACTATATTCAAACGGAATAGCCCCATTGCTAAGCCTGCTGAATATAGCATGTTAAGGAAGCCAGGCAAAATGGGCTCGGATTGCACTGCAAAAAGAGCCCGGGAATAAGACAGCTCTGAGCATAGCAACCAGAAAGTGCACACCACAACAGCATCCAAGTGCACAGCGATGTGAAGGAAGGTAGAGGTGAACTATGTGGCCAGTGTGTGTGCTAGCAAAGGCATGGAGTCAGTAAAGCTGCAAGCAGCAGTGCATGTGAAATTACATTGTGCAAAAAGGTACGACATTTCAGAAACATTTGCATGGCACAAACACAGTTGTGCAGGTCTAGTGCAGAGCTAAGCCATTTGCCTGGTGCAGTCACGTTTGCCTGGGGCAAGACATTGCAATATTCAAAAGTGACATGCAAATGAGCCTACTTAGGTAGTCTGTGGGCAAACATCCAGATTAGCATCTCATTATTTATTTATTTATTTATTAGATCATCGGTTTACAGACCTTTGAGCCATAGACTCATTTACAAAGGCACCTCGTCAAGACGTCAAGGGAGCAATACATCACAGCACACAAACAGTACAGCACATAGCCCTTAAATTAAAAAAGCAACCAGTGTTACAGGCATTCACTGGTGGTACACGCTTGGTAATAGGTAGATCACAGTAGTCATAATATAGGTACATGAGTACCATGTCAGGTAGCAACCAGAGATATTTTATTACATTAGTCAGCAGATGTTACATGATACCCCAGGTATATACAGCAAAAGTAAACAGGGCAGACCCAGCTTAGGGGTGAAGGTAAGGGGTAGGTGGGGGATTATGTGCAGTTGCAGCAGCGAGTGCTTGTCAGATGGCTTCTGAGGGAGACCTTGAAAGGACCAAGCTTAGTGGAGTCAACTATATTGGCTGGTAGGGAATTGAACCAGGAGGGAGCCCGATAGCAAAAGGATCTCTGGGCCATAGAGGTCCTTACCATGGGGACAATAAGGGAGGTTTTGACAGTGCCGTGGGTGGAGACTGAGGGGGGAGGCATGCTGCAGAGAGGTGGCGACCCCAGGGGGAAAGCCTTAGCAGGGTCTTTTTTACAAGAAGGCAGGTTTGGAAGTGGAGTGATCTGATTTGCATGCAGTTTGCCCAGTGCTATTGCAGGATCCCATAGCTCCACCTTTACATCAATCTGGAAGTACAGGCGCTGGCTGGGTCTGCCTACAGTTCCACCTGTAAGTCAGTCTGGGAGTGCATGGTGGTAGCTGCAGGCTACATTTGTACAGTACAGCATAGCATATTGTGCCCCCAGAGGACTACACAGCACAGGCACAGGTGGTGATGCTGCATGCAACTGTCAAACTGTAGTTCATGCTACAGTGCACAGCAGACACTACAGTAGCAAGGGGGCCAGTAGTGTGAGGGACGCAGCAATGTCTATGGTGTGTAGGGCAGTGTTGACCACTGCACTGTACACAGTGACAGGCCCAACTTGCAGGTGTTTACTGACAGTGGACATTACTGTTATGCTGTTGTGCGACCCACAGATGCTGCACCACTGGCATGGGATGCTCACAGTGACATATACATGGCTGACATCACTATCTCCAACAAAAGTATCATCTTAGAAAAGCTAAATTCTCACTTCACTACAGCTGATTTAGCATTTGACTGTTCTCCAACTGCCGGATTAATCAGCAACCCTACAACAACAGACACTCCCTCAGACCCCAACAACCAGACCTCCTATGACTTCACCCCAGTAACATATAAGCAAGTCGAGGACCTCCTAAAAACACTAGATGTAAAGAGAGGAGCTGGTGCCAATGACATTGAGACCTCATTCTTAAAGCTAGGTTACCTCCACCTTACCACTCCTATAATGCATATCTTTAATCTGTCAGTAACTTCTGGAACTGTCCCCTCCTGCTGGAAAACAGCTTTTATGTTGTCGCTATTCAAATCAGGTGACCCTTGTGACCTTAATAACTACAGACCAATCTCCATCCTCCCAGTTCTGTTGTAACTATTAGAAATAATAGTCAATTCACAGATAAAAGAATATCTCTAATGCTCCAACCTCCACAACCCCCTAGAGTCATTGTTCAGATGCAACAAGCACAACAACTGCTTCAAGAAAGTGATAGAAAATCTATCCTTTGCAAAGACTGCATTGCCCCCTGAATCTACCCACTGTACTTCATCCTGAATTTAAGCCCTCTACCTCTCCCTTGCCAGTCTAGCATTTTCTGTTTCCCCCTTCCAAGCCACCAGCCTATTGCAATGTTTCTCCTAAAATGAATTTGTATCCTGTCGGCCTGCCACATCCTTGCTCCTCCCTCCACATACAACACTGAAATCGAAACAGGCAATACCCTGCCCATGATAACCAAATCTCCTCTGAGCCAACACCCTTCTAAAGTCACCCTGACCCAGAAGCATTAAGCCAGCAGCAATGCATCACCTACTCCTAGTCTGACAGTGGACTTTGGGCGCTGGGGAACCCCCTCCCCCTGATACTCCCGAAGATGGCAATCACAAATACTATAACTAAACATAGCCTCTCAAATTACTCTAACAAGGCACGTGCCAAGGCCAACCTTAAATGGCAAGCCATTCATTTAGCCTACCCACAACTGCTTCTCTCTGGAATATATACCCTAACCCTGGCCCTGTAGCCCACACTATAACCAAACCTCATGGGGGCCTCACCCTGGGTTTCATCAACATTTGCAGCCTCCAGGGAAAATTGGACCAACTGCAAGTTGGGGTTTCACAACACCAGCCTGATATCTTATCAGTAGCTGAAACATAGCTAAACCCAAGGATTGCTGATACGGCCGCTCATCTACCAGGCTATGTCTTATTTAGACTCGATAGAGCAGGAAAGCTAGGAGGTGGTTGTGCACTCTATGTAAAAGATCGCATTCGTGCTCAAATACTGCCTCTCTCCTCCACTAGTAGTACAACCCAGATCCTCATGATAAAAGTCTATCTAGGATCTAATAGCAAAGCCCTAACCATAGTATCTGTCTATATCCCACCCAAGGACCAAGAAAAAGGCTTTAAAACAATCCATGATTTCCTATCAGGTCTTCGACAAAACACCAAACTACTTATGATGGGAGATTTCAACATCAATTGGGCCTCACAGGACACTAGCCCCCTTAAAGATACCCTTGCGGCATTTCACATGACCCAAGTAGTTAACTCCCCCACACATATCAACTACCGTATGGGTACTAGCTCTATAATAGACTGGCTAATCACTAACCACCCAGATAGAATCACCAGTACCTCTGTACTCCCTGATGCCCTGAGTGATCATTCCCCCATCCTCTGCCACTGGTCTAATAAGTCCCCCAAGGTTCCACCTAAAACTGCTACAAACAGACTACTCAAAAGAGAGAAGTTAGAGGCCTTTAAAACCCACTTACACCTCCAAAACTGGAGCTCAATTTACTATGCCAAAGATGTTGACTCTGCCTTAGAAAACTTCATACAAAAATTTAATAGGTCTTGTGACATATTTTCTCCCCTAACCAAATGGAAGACACGAGACTCTGGAAATACCTGGAGCACCCCTCAGCTTCTACAGATGATAAAACACAGGGATGAGCTGTGGCTCATAGCAAAAAGTACAAATTCCTCAGCAGATCTACATAGATATAAAGAAGCTAGAAACAATTGCACATGGGCAATCTGTAAGGCAAAAAGCCAGCACTTCAAAACAGAATTGGCAAATTCCTGAGGAAACAGCCGTAGGTTCTGGGATTGCATAAAAGCTTGACCGGAAAACCCAGTAAAGCTCCTCCTATTATGTTAAGCATCCAGGGTACCCCTACAGTGGATATTAAAACTATTGCAGACACATTCAACAATGCCTTCATCAACCTCAGTAGAATCCTGCCCCCCCGACCACCCAACACCTCCGGATGACGTCACCCACATATGCAGCCCCAACCAACACTCTCTCTTTCCCTACCCCCATTCTACCTGAAAGTTATCTTCCCCTCTAAAGCAAAAAAAAAACCTCTCTAAAGCATTAGGCAAGTCCTGGGCTAGCAGTGATGGTCTTGATCTCAAACTAGTCGAACTAACTCTTGATACCATCCTAACCCCCCTTATCAAAATTTTAAATCTATCCCTAATCACTGGCAAATTCCCTCAGCTATGGAAAGCTGCAGTGGTCACACCTATTCACAAAAGTGGCGACAAGCTCAACCACTCAAACTGCAGGCCAATGTCCATACTTCCTCCCCTCTCAAAAGCTCTTGAGCGCATAGTCACCGATCAACTTGTGGAATACCTGGAGAAGTACCAGCTACTGTGTCCACAACAACACAACTTTCATAAACAGCATAGCACCACTACTGTCCTAGTTAATTTTACTGGCTACATCCACAATGCTTTAGACCAAGGGCAATTGGTGGGAGCAACATACATTGACCTCATCAAAGCCTTCAACACTGTCAGTCATGAACTCCTGCTAAACCAACTTACCACCACAGGACTCCCTCCAGAGTCCGTTGCCTGGTTCAGAAGCTACCTCTTCAAAAGGGAACAAAAAGTTAAAATCCTAAACATCCTCTCAGATAGCAGCCGGTTACAACACGTGTGCCACAAGGATTCATTCTTGGCCCTCTTCTCTTCAGTCTATTCCTTAATACCTTCCCTCTTTCTGTAAAAGACAACATTTTACTATACGCAGATGATGTAGTACTGTACACAAGCCATGCTAACCCCATTGTGCTGGAAAGGCAATTGCAGGCAAACTTCTCAGCAACTGAGAAATGGTTTATCAATTCAAAGCTGCTATTGAACTATAACAAGACGAAAACTATGCTTTTCACCTCTGCCCAAAACAAACATAAGTTCTACCAACTATATATACTCAACAATCTTAGTTCTCCCCTCGAAATGGTACCACATTTCAAATACCTCGGTATCACTTTAGACAGCACCTTGTTCTTTAACCAGCACATCGACCTAGTCACCAAAAATGCCAACATCAAATTGGGCCTGCTCTACAAAAATAAATTCTACCTTACCAAAGATGCCATAAAAACTGCTATCACGAGCTCTGTTCTGTCAACTATAGATTATGGCCTGGTGATATATGGTGCTGCAGTCCCCACGACACTAAAATGAATTGAAACCACCCTTAACAAGGCCTGCAGGCTTTTACTAAATGCTGCTCCCAGGACGCATGCAAAGGACCTTTACTGCCTTTTGGGCTGGCTTAATCTCAGCAATAGAATACAATATCAATTCTGCCTGCAAGCTAAAAAGTCCATCCTCAGACTAACCCCACCCTGCTTACAGAACCTCCTAAGGCTGCATGACTCCACCAGATTCACCAGGGGCTTAAACACCCGCTCCCTAAAAGTTCCCTACCATCACACCTCCTGGGGCAATGCTCCTATGAATACCGGGCTCCTCTCTGGTTAAATACCTTAGGCAAAGATATCATTAAGGAAGCCAAGCTCAGTCTGTTTAAATCTAACCTTCATGCTCATATTAGTACAGCCAGCCACAAAGAGTATGTGATCTAACATAGTCTCGTCCTCCCAACAACCCTTGGACCACCCAATCCCAACACAGACCTCTAGGTTGAACTCAGCTACCCCCAACTTTACTATTCTAAAAAAAAAAAAATACCTACCCTCAGACAACAGAGCTGTTCTATTGCAGATCTTGCACTACCTTCACCCTCCCCGCTTCTTCGTGCCTCCCCATCTTGCTATCTCTAACCCATCTCTCTCTCTCTCTCTACTACTCTAATGCTCTATATTTTATGTTGTGTCATTTAGTTTTGTCTTTTGTACAAATTGTATTTGATTTGGAACCTCTGTAAACAAGCCACTGGGTCAAAGATATTTTCCGAAGAATAATAAATAAATAAATAGTACTGTGGCTGCACTGGCAAAAGTGACAAATGACTGAATTTCAGCTACTGACAATAAGCAATCCGTATGAGCCATATTCCTTGACCTGAGCAAGGCCTTCGACACGATCGATCACACTCTCCTACTCTGTAACCTTAAAAGGCTCTGATTGAGTAGCATTACGTTCACATGGTTCACAAGCTACCTCTCGGGTAGGGGTCAATGCATTAAAGCTGATGGGCTCCTTCCCAACCCCTCTTCCTTTAACAAGAGGGGTTCCCAAAGATTCTATTTGAGGTCTGTTATTGTTCTCTATCTGTATCAACTCTCTGGGTAACAACATCCACAACTCAAAGCTACACTTTTCACAGAGGACACCATCCTCTACATCTCTAAGCCTTCCTTGCTGGAAGTGGGAATCGAACTGCAGTAGGACTTTGACCAGCTCCAGCGTAATCTCCTGAACTCTAAGCTACTTCTAAATGTGAAAAAAAAACAAGACCATGTACTTGTCCCCCTCTCAAGCCCACCAATCCATCCACAACTGGGCAACACCTACACCAATTATTACCCTGTTAGGTGATGCCCTCGAGGTCATGGATAACTTCAAGTACCTAGGTATTTGGTTAGACTCCAAACTATCCTTTGCCACCCATATTGATTTTCTTACTAAAAAAAACTGAAAATAAGATTCTTTTTTTTCTTCAGGAACAAATCCTTATTCCCAAAGTAATCAGGAAAAGACTGGTACAGGGTACCTTTCTTCTGCTCATCGACTACATGGACATCATCTACAATAACAGCACTGCATCCCAACTCTGTAAGCACCACATCCTACACCATTGTGCCTTACGCTTCATCACTAAAGCACCTTGTAGAACACACCATTGCACTCTCTAATTGACAGTAGGTTGGTCTTTCCTAGCAACAAGAAGGTTGCTCCGCACAGGCACTTGGGCCATGAAGATTCTGTTACACAAACTTCCTGCCTGCATCACTTCCCCTCTTCCACATTAAACACAGCTGCTATACACTGCATAAAAGTAACTTCATCCTGCTCAATGTGCCCAAAACACAAACTCTCCATGGCTGAGCTGTAATCAGCTATACCATACCAGCCTACTGGAATGAAATGCAAACTTCCTTCAGACTCACTGAACTCGTGTCTGTCAACTCCTTTAAATACCTGTTCAACAAGTTTTTCAGGGAAACCTGCCAATGTCATAACTGAAAGGTCTGCCCACCGTGATCTCCCCGACTGATGCCGCACTTCTCAAACTTGTCCCCCTTCTCCATCCCTCACACTTCCCTGCTTCAACTTCAACCAGCAACAAGTACCCCTCCTTGGTCCCTCCAGGCTGCCCCCTCATTTAGACCTGAACAGTATTGGCTATTATTTGCTCACCCTTGTCAACTATCTTATGTCACCTTATTGCTTGTGTACACCTTCTGCCTCTCTTAGTCCCCTGAAGTTGTTACCCAGCTCAGCTGTCATATTTCTGCTCAACTGGCTTATTTCTGCACTTAGTTACCTACACTTAGTATGTTTATAATTCTTCACTGTTGTATAATGTGGTTATTGTTTGCCCACCCATATCAATGTCCTTTTGCCTAATTATTGCTTGTATATTCCCTTTGCTTCCCCCAGTCTTCTGTTGTTCCAAGTCAGCTCTCCCCATGTCAGTCTTCCTATCTTAATATGTTGTTACAATTCTTATTGATTGTTTTGGATTCTCTCATAGTAAAATTTGTAAATGTATTATTGTGTACTTTCTTGTCATAACAGGACCTCCTTGTAAATGAGCATACTCATTGGAGTTTTCCTGCAAATAAACTTCAACTTGAATTATGTTCCAAGCCAAAGGAGGAGAAAGCATAGAGATTGCAACAATATGCACATTTTTGGAAAGTCATGTTAACTGTCTAAACTTGACCTGATATAGGGACCTCACAGGAAGTGTGTATCAACATGCACCTATAGCACTGGATGGGGGACAGGTGTGATGGAAAAGGAGGTGAATATTCACAGACTAAGGTATGGCACTATCAGAGCAGTAAGGGGGGAACTAGGGTGGCATACCAGGAGTGTAGGAAGGGATCCCACACCAGTTGTTATCTGGGGAGAGTATGTGTGGTGAAATGGAACATTCTATCCAAGGTACCAAGTTCCACACTGCTGCCAGCCACTGGGTCAAGGTGGATATCTGACATCCTCCACCTTTGCAGAATCAAACATTTGGCCTTGATTCCCACAGCTAAGAGCCAATGCATATGCAGAATCATAGAAGCTGAGAGGATGCCAAGGATATTAATTTGGGAAAGGCCATCTTCATCTATGTTTGCATTTCCCACTGAGGCACAAGGTCTATGACCAAGGCCACTCTGCTTTGGTTTTTCTTTCAATTTTTCTATCTGGGTTAAGTACTCTGAGAGCCTTTTGGAGTCAACAGTCACAGCACACCTTTCCCCATAAATGTTCAGACAACAAGACAGTTTCTTCTTAGTTGATTTATTAACAAAATGCCAGACTTACATGGACAAACAAGCAGCAATTCAGGGCAGAAACAAAATCCTCCTGATGGCGTTTCACCTTTCAACTTTATCCTTTGATAAAGGTCAACAAAAACTAACTAAATCAATAAATAAACAAAAGGTAAAATGTCATCAGGAATATTTTTCTGCCCTGAATTGCTGGTTGTTTGTCCATGTAAGTTGGCATTTTGTTACTAAGACAACTAAAAAGAAGCTGCCTTGTTGTCTGAACACTTATGGGAAAAGGTGAGCTGTGACTATTGACTTCCAAGTGTATGATTTTTGTCACAAGGCACCTTGCTCTCTGAGTGGCTCTGGTGAATACACATACTATGAGAGTCTGTTCCATTCATTTTGGTTGGTAGTGGTCAGAAGGTAGAGAAGGTCCTCACCATTCTCTAAGTCTCCAAAAGGGCTTTCTATCATAGCTAACTATTCAGTCACTATCGCTTCTGTTTATTTACTTATAAAGTCAGTTAGTTAGTTGAAATTCCTCCAACTGGGATAATCCATGAGACAAAGGATATCAGTCTTCAGCCACTGTCCCTCTAGCTGTTCCTCAGGACCCTCCCCTATGCATTTATCTGCTCCTTATCATCTTTTTTTCTCCCCTCATGAGTCTCTCATGCATTTACTGTATATAGTGCTTTACATACTATCATGAGTCTTATGTAAAAATGGTAGATAGTACTGTACATAGTATCACTGCACTTATTGTACTTTATACTGCTAAATTATGTATTAGTAGTATAACCCCTGTATTGTGGTACCTTTATGCTAATTATTGTAGTTCCTCTCCACTGTGTACCTTTATATTGCAGTATAGTTTATGTTTACCTGTCCGGGTCCACCTTACAAATGAACTCTCTCAATGGTGCTTCACCTGGTAAAATAAAGATTGATTGATTGATTGGATTTATTCTCATGCGGGGTTCTAGGAAGGACAGCAGTGGTCAACAGGTTAAACTATAGTCCAGCAGGTATAGTTACAAACAGGCTGACATATGCATAGGGAATGGGTTAGGAAATGAGAACTAATCACTAAATTATTTATCAAGTAATATGTATTTTATTTTGGAATATTAGGGGCTCAATTTTTAAACTCCCCCAAAACTGCACATGGACAGCAAAAAAAATGTGCACCAGGAAGTCTTCCCTTGCACACCGGTAGGTTTTGCTGCATGAGTAGTACTTTCATATGAGGAGCCGGTTTGTGACCAGCTTGATGATTTACAGCAGCCAGTTGCATTTTTTATGTGCTGCAGTACCCAAAATGCTACACCTGATATTACCTGCTGTACCACATCTCCGCAGCTGCACCTGCTGCCTGGTCTGTAAACAGGATGTACGCCAGTGTGGAGATGTTTTCTCCACACTATCTGGTTGCACCACCACACTTAGTCCCTGGGATGTGAATTGGGTTTTGAAAATGGGACCCCAGGTGCCTCTAGTGGTCAGAGGCATCTTTTATTATGTAAGAAATATTGATAGCCAATGGCCTTTTCTTGACACCGGCAATGTGCATACAGTTGCACAGGCCTTCATTTATACTAGGTGGACTGAAATGTACTCTATAAGGGCTTGGAAACAAGAATCCATAAGCCAGTAGTCATGTTTGTCAAAACAAAAAGATGCAGTGCCTTCTCAGATGTGATACAAATAATGTGAAAAGAGAAAGACAGCATTCTCATCCATAAAACTATATCATGCAAATGAAGTTTATTGATATATTGCACCATATTTCTCAATCACCAAATGAGCTAAAGTTTTGCAACTGGTTTTAAAGAGTAAGTGGACCACATCATTCATAATTTGACCACCCATGTTGCCAGTGATTAGAAACAGCTGAGAAAGAAGGATTTTATGAACACTTTGGCAACCACAGCAAAATACTTATAGTGGCTAAGAGACAAATATTGTAAAAAAAGTCCTTGAACTATGGGAAATACCTTAATGATGCCAACATTATTAACATTGTGCAATGTAGAGCAAAAAAGGCAACATGGTTGTCAAAAACAGCTTGAATAATTTGGACCCCTTGCTCCAAAAAGGTTTTCTGGCTGAGTGTGTTGCCTTTCTCTTTTTGCAATGCTCTTAAAAGGCCTACATGTTAGTGAACGTCTTCACCTGCAATGAAAGAATGTTGCAATGAGACTTCTGACTTCTCTACAGAAGACAGAATATACCACCTCAAACTGGGTTTTTGGCCTTCTACTTTTTAGATGGCATGTTACTGCAAGCTACTTTCACTTACATTCAAGGCACTGACTGTGCTGGTGCCACAGTACCAGAGTGAACTTGTGACCCTCAATACCACTGATAGAACAGTAAGATCCATGGGAAAGGGAACCTTTTAGGTACCATCCTTTTCTTTGATATCAGTAAGTGACAGTGCTTTTGCAAAAGTAAACACTGTTATATGGAACTCAATTCTGACTGATAATTGTATTTCTAGCTCAATTATTTTTTAAGCAGCAGTATTAGTCATTGAAAAAAAGAAAATTCATACTTTTATTTTTTTAGCAAAAACGTATTTCTGACATCCTTAGATTCATCCTTAGTGTATTTCTGGTTTCTCAGATGTTGCTAAAACAGCTGTTATAGATAATTTTGCAAATGAATGTCTCACGTCATTAAAGACTCCTGCCAATTGCAATTTTGTTTTTAAATTCTCTTCTGCTGAGGTTATCTGTTGAATGTACAGGCCATATTCATAAAGTGGTTATAGAGTACTAGGATTAGAGATGTTGTGAAGTTTTACTTCACTGGCGAAGTTGCAAAATTTGCCTTTGTGAATAACTTCATGAATTGCCCACTTTGCCTTTTTACCACTTGGCATTCAGTTTTACTGGAGAAATTGCACTTTTTCAGGCAAAGTCAGGTGTGTCAAGGTGAAGTTGCAACCTTGCCAGTGAATTTGTATGCTATCACCTGAAAAAGTGCTACTTCACTTAATAAAAACTTCACAAAGTTAGCACTTTGTATGTTGCGAATTAGGCCCACTTCACAAATTAATTTGCAAAGTGAAGTTTGCCAACTTCCCACAACTCTAGAATGGTATTACAACATGTATCTGATCATTTCTGATGTCAAACAGCACAGCACTGACCAAGGTCTTTAACATTTTTCATGGCTGGCATGGCATGGGATTTGGAACTTTTAAAAACTTAAAAATCCTGTATCCTGGTTTAGGCATGACAGAGAATGAAAAGAAAAATGGGTGTCTTGATATTTTTGCCAAACAAACATCATTGCCTGAAAAAAACTGTGTGGCAACTGACAAATATTGTTACTTTGAAGACCATATTTAAACAAATTCTGCTTAATCAGGCATTCAGGAGTATGTTCTAATGTTTGATGACTGGTTTTTGCCTGTAGTATCTATTTTATCATGTTTTATATGTCAGGGGTTACAATTTTGTCAAACTGTGCACTGGGTATTTCCCCTTCTGCCATGTTTTAACTGTATTTATTTGTACTGCTTATATCCACTGCCCTGAGCTAGGGAAAGGTGCTCTATAAAACAAAAGCTACTACTATGCAACACCTCAGAGCTGAAGTAAACTGGGTCAGGAGTACCATCACCTCTATCCAGAGACCACCCAGTCCAATGCAGCTGCTGCAAAGCATGCCAAGAACGAGGAGCACTTGGATGACAGTGGGCTCAGGGAGGGTTAGGGTGGTCAGGTAGAGGCACATCCCAGATCCTATTCCACTCAAGAACTCATATGCCACACTGGCAAATGGGGACAACCAAATAGAGGTACCCAGAAAAGTGGAATGAAAGGATGTGGAGGTTAGCAAAGGAGGTGACCTCAGTGGGGAGAGCAGTGGACCCCAGAGGAGAAGGAAGAAAATCCTAGTGGGGGACTCCATCATAAGAGGGATCCAGCTAGGAACACAGGAGGGGGAGGACAGGGAGAAGAGGTGCCTACCAGGTGTCACGGCATGGAGGGATGGAAGGAAGATCCTGGGGATCACTGGGAAGGCAAGATGGGAGGGTGAGCTGGATGTCATTATCTACCTAGGTACTAATGACCCGGCAAATGGGGAGCCAAAGGAAGTTCAGGAAGAGTTTAGGAAGTTGGGGAGAGGTCTCAAGCAAATAGCTACTTCTGTCACCTTCTTGGAAGTACTACCTGCAAGAGGCATGGGAGAGTATAGGGGTGCATGCACCAGGAACTTTAACTCATGGTTGAAGAACTGGCTCTGTGAGGAAGGGTTTGGATTCACTGGTGACTGGGGACCCACCTGGAGGGATGGAGGCTTGCTCAAGCTTGACAGCCTGCATGCATCCTGGATGGGAATCCAAGCACTCAATGATAAATTTAAATGCTACATTGACAAGCATTTAAACTAGCCAAGGGGGTGGCAGGCCAGCAAGGAGGGTACCTAATTGCCCACTCCCTACAGCTAGCAGTGGAACCAGTGAACTGGAGGAGTGGATAGCTCTACAAAGCAGTGTGCAAAAGAAGGAGATAAGTGTCCAAGAGGTGGATAGGCAGAAAATGGGCAACATTCAACAGAAGGGCAGACAGCAAGGAGAACTAGGGTTAAAAGACAACCAGGGAAGGGGCTGGAGTAGAACAGCTAAGCAGTCTAGGGAGGTCAAACCATGGAAAGCCATGTGTGCCAATGCCAGGAGCATTAGCAACAAGATGGAGGATCTGGAGGCTGTCATGGTGCAGTCAGATCTGGACATTGTGGCCATCACAGAAACCTGGTATAATGATAACCATGAGTGGGAGATGGCCATACCTGGCTACAACATATTCAGAAGAGACAGGGTAGGTAGGGAGGGAGGAAGAGTAACACTGCATGTTAAAAATGACATAAGGGCTTCAGAGATCCAGGAGGAACAAAATGGGGGAGAGATAATGTGGGTTAAGCTGGAAAGGAAAATGGGGCCAGCCATCCACACAGGTGTGGACTACAGCCCACCAGCCCAGGAGGAAGAAACGGATAGGGAGCTGATGCTAGCCATCCAAAGGATGGCAGACAAGGGTGAGGTAGTGCTGGTTGGAGACCTCAATATTCCAGACATGGACTGGAGCGTCCCAGCAGCAGCAGCATCAACTAGGTGCAGATTTACCCTGTACTCCCTTCAGGGTGCCTTCCTCACGCAACTGGTCATGGAACCAACTCGGCAGAAGGCAATACTGGACCTTGTGCTCTCAAACAGGGACAGTGTGATGGGGGTAACAGTGGTGGTGCACCTGGAGAACAGTGAGCACCAGTCATTGTGGTTTGAAATCACAGAATGAGCAGAACCAAATCACACAAAAACACGTATCCTGGCTTTTAGGGGGACAGACTTTGGGAAATGGGGAGATGCTTGAAAGAGGCATTAAGGGGAATGGGGCAGGAATCAGGGGTTGAGGAACAGTGGGCAGTATTTAAAATGGTGATTACAAGAACAACAGAATTATGCATTAAGCAGGTTAGCAAGGGGAAAAAGAAGAGGAGGCCATTATGGTTTTCCAAGGAGGTAGCGGAGAAAATGAAAGCCAAAAAGATTGCATTCAGGCAATACAAAAAGACACAAGCAGAAGGGGATAGGGAGAAGTACCAGGACAAGCAAAGGGAGGCAGGGAGGTCAGTAATGGAAGCCAATGCTCAGACAGAAGAGCACATTGCAAAATCAGTGGGTAGAGGGGACAAAACCTTTTACAGGTACATAAGTGAAAAAAGAAAGACAAAGGAGGGATAGTGAGACTGAAGAGAGGGAGGATGGGGCCTCGTGGAGGATGACAACAGTAAAGCTGACATATTGAACAGGTATTTCTGCTCAGTCTTTACTGTGGAAGAGGAGGTAATGGGGCTGAAGGGAGTACAAGGGGTGGGAATGGTGCAAAAATGGACACAAGTCCCTTTACACGAGAAAGGGTCCTGAAGAAACTGGAAGTAATAAGAGTTGATAAAGCAATGGGGCCAGATGGGATGCATCCCAGGGTCCTTAAAGAACTAATAGAGATGGTGGCTGAACCTCTGGCAATCCTGTTTAGCTGATCACTGGAAACAGGGGAGGTACCCAAAGACTGGAGGACAGCAGATGTAGTCTCCTTATACAAAAGTGGGAACAGTGGAAGCGGGGAACTACAGACCAGTCAGCCTCACCTCAGTAGTGGGGAAGATCATGGAAGCACTACTGAAGGATAGATTGGTGGAACATCTGGTAATCAATGGACTACAGAGCCAAGGTAGCATGGTTTCACCAGGGGGAGAACATGTCAGACCAACCTCATTGAATTTTTTGACTGGGTGACTAGGGAAGTGGATTGGGGAGGGCAGTGGACATGGCCTATCTGGACTTCAGCAAGGCCTTTGACACTATGTCACATAAAAGACTATTACACAAACTGGGGAATATGTCTGTGGGCAGGACAGTAGTGCACTGGGTAGGTAACTGGCTGGGCGGCAGAACACAGAGGGTGGTGATAAATGGCTGTCACTCCACAGAGGGAAGAGTGACCAGTGGGGTACCACAAGGATCAGTGCTGGGACCGGTCCTATTCAACATCTTCATCAGTAACATTGCACAGGACCTAGAAGGCAGAATTTCACTGTTCGCAGATGACACAAAGCTCTGTAACAGAGTAGACACACCAGAGGGTGTAGACAGAATGAGAGGGACCTGCGGAAACTTGAAGAATGGTCAGGGTTTGGCAGTTGAAATTCAATGCAAAGAAGTGCAAGATAATGCATAGGGGCACAAAACCCTGGCACAATATATCAGCTGGGGGGTGAGGATATAGCATGCACCAAGCAGGAAAAGGATCTTGGGGTTATCATCTCTGATGACCTCAAGGTAGGGAAACAGTGTGACAAGGCAGCAGGTAAAGCAAATAGGATGCTGGGATGTATAAGCAGGGGCATCTCCAGCAGGAAAAGGGAGGTCATAATTCCGCTATACAAGACACTAGTGAGGCCCCACCTGGAGTACAGTGTACAGTTCTGGAGACCATACCTATGTAAGGACATAGACAGGGTAGAGAAGGTTCAGAGGAGGGCAACAAAGATGGTACATGGATTGCATCACAAGTCCTATGAGGACAGGATGAAGGAGTTGAATATGTACTCCCTGGAGGAGAGGAGGGAGAGAGGGGATATGATAGAGACATACAAGTATTTTACAGGGAGGAACGGGGTGCAGGAATACACTATTTTTAAGTGAAAAAAATGTTCCAGGACTAGAGGGCATGGGATAGAGTTGGAGGGAGGACGATTCAGAGGAAACTTGAGGAAGAATTTCTTCACAGAACGGGTGGTAGACAAGTGGAACACCCTGCCAGAGGAAGTGGTGGGGGCTGAAACAATCAAGGGATTTAAGAATGCATGGGATAGACATAAAGGAATTCTGGAGGTCAGGGTTAAGGGGCAACAGACTTCTAGAAAAACATAAAGTAAACTTACAGGCTCAAATGGGCAGACTGGGTGGGCCATAGGCCCTTATCTGCCAACACTGTCTATGTGTCTATGTATCTATGTACCTGTTAGCAATGCTCCCCAGATGTCAACAACCACATCAGGATAAAGGATGGCAAACCTCTCTGCTAACTTATACTTTATAAATGGAGGCAGTATAGCGCAGTGGTCTAAGGCTCTGAGCTGCAAATCTGGTGACATGCAGCAGACCAGACCTGGGTTTGAATCCCACAGCTTCCACTTGCATACTGTGTGACCCTGAGCAAGTCACTTAACCTCCTTGTGCTCCCAGGTCACTCCTGTAAAAAAGCTTTCAGCTTAGTGTGCTATACCTGGTTAAACAACGAAATAAAAAATAAAAAAATGAGTCAGGATATGTAGGGCACTTGCAAGTTCTATATTAGCACAGTGCATGGAATATCCACCATCCTGCAATAATTACCTCATTCACTGCACTGGTCCCCTTAAATGAAAACAAAACCCAGTCCCTATCATGCTATAACCTGTCTGCAAATAGAATAGTGTAAGGCCCTGTATACACTTACAAGGTGGGTTTTAAACCATTTATTAAAACCGTTTAACTCTTACCATGTTAGTGCAGCCACATTGCTGCCTTAACCCATTTTTTTTCAAGTGTTTTAAAACCTGCATTGTGAACACACTCTGGAACCTCACAGACCAATGTCTGCAGCCTTGCTGTGTATTGGAGGGCTGTGCATAGTGGAGGATCAGCAAAGAATGGGATGAACACGGCAGCGTGTGCACACTGATAAGTGCAACTATGTTTAGCTTAAACCATTTTTAAAACTGGGCTACAGAATAGGTACCTAGCAGGGTTTTAGCATGGTTTTTAAAAAAACTTTTTAAATGATGCTGGAATGTGTCTGCAAACCATGTAATCTCTTCTTTAACCATTTTAACTTGCTTAAAACAATTTAAGAAGCCTAGTTTGCACAGAGCCTAAGATTCTACAGAATTTACTGAGCACTCATTTAAAAATAGAGATGTGCCAAAGTTTTCATTTGCCAGAAAACTTTTTATGAAGAGTTCAAAATTTGCATTCACAGAGTCTTCCCTGCCATTAGCAGCTTCGACTATGCTTGAATTGGGAGGTTTTTGAAGCGATGTGTGGAATTTAGCCCACCAATTGTGGAATTTTACTGATGAATGGCAGAACTTCACCCATGAATGACGAAATTCTGCCATTACCGAGCAAAATTCCACCGTTTGCTGGTGAAACTCTGCACTTTGTGGCAAAACTTTACATTTCACAGATCGAGATGCACTCTGCAAATTGTGCTAAATTCCCAGATTAATTCGCAGAGTGAATTTTACCAACTTTACCCATCTCTATTTACAAACCTCTTTGGAAGAGCCTTTCTTGAGAATGATGGCTTAGATACAGATAGGCCCAGAGACTATGTACTGTACATTGCATCAGTGTGAAATCCAAAAAAGAAGGCTGGTGAATTCTGTGGATATAGTTACATGATATATAGTCAGTACTGTTAATAGAAGTTTTCCAGCAGAAGACCTTGCAGTCTATCACGTCTGCTTGATGTTGAGTCCCTGTACTGTACTATACTGTACCTTAATTTACATGGTGCTCCACCATTACTCCCTGGACATGTTTATCCTCCCTTTAACTCTATCCCAACCCCTCTGGAAGCTATCTATGGAATTCACATTAAACAACCTCTGGTAGCTTGTTTCACACCTCCATGTCTCTTTCCATGAAGAAGTGCTTCCAGGTATCCCCTTGGAACCTGAAATGTGACTCTAAGTCACATAGCATAGTCACAATTACAAGTAATGGAGTAGTTTAAAAGACAAGAACATCAGTGCTAAAGCAGCACTAAGGCAAGGTTTACTCTGTACTACAAAGTAGTAGAATAGGGAGGGGCTGTGGACATGGCCTATCTAGACTTTAGCAAGGCATTTGACACAGTTCCACACAAAAGATTAGTAGTCAAATTTACCAGTCTTGAAGTGGGTCCCAGGGTGGTAGCCTGGGTAAAACATTGGCTGAACAACAGGATACAGAAGGTAATTGTAAATGGAGTCCACTCTGAAGAAAGAGGGGTTACTAGTGGGGTACCGCAGGGTTCAGTACTGGGTCCAGTCCCTTTTAATGTCTTTATAAGGGACATTGCAGAGGGACTGGAAGGAAAAGTATGCCTCTTTGAAGATGACACAATGATCTGCAACAGGGTTGATACACAAGGAGGCGTGGAAAGGATGGAAAGGGACTTGGCAAGGTTGGAGGAATAGTCAGAAGTATGGCAACTTGGATTCAATGCAAAGAAATGCAAAGTAATGTACCTGGGAAACAAAAACCTAGGGGAAGATTACACAATGGGGGGGGGGCAACAAAAATGGAAAGGGACCTGGGGGTAATCATATCAGATGACCTTAAGGTTGCCAAGCAATGTGAGAAGGCGGTAGGGAGGGCTGGGGGAATACTGGGATGTATAGGGAGAGGCATCACCAGCAGAAAACAGGAAGTTGTTATTCCCCTGTACAGACAGTTGGTGAGACCCCATCTGGAGTACTGCATCCAGTTCTGGAGACCCCATCTCTGCCTAGACATTGACAGGGTGAAGGTTGTCCAGAAGAGGGCAACCAAAATGGTGCAGAGTCTGCACCAGAAGACATATGATGAGAGACTAAAGGAGCTTAATATTTATACCCTTGAGGAAAAGAGGAAGGGGGGAACATGATAGAAACTTTCAAGTATCTCAAAGGAATCAACAAAGTCCAAGAGGGTAGCGACTTTTGGAAAAAGAGATGTGCAAGAACAAGGGGCACAATTTGAAGATAGAGGGGGGACAGCTCAGAGGTAATGTGTAGAAGTATTTTTTCATGGAGAGGGCTGTGAATGCATGGAACAGCCTTACTGAGGAGGTAGTGGAGTCAAAAATAGTGCAGGAATTCAAGAATGCATGGGACAGACATATATTAATTCTAGTGGGTGGTAGGAGGAAGTAGGCTGTTGGTTAACTAGGATCTGCAGATTACCCATTAGGTAGGGAAATGGGCAGGCTAGGTCAGCCAAGCGGTCCTTATCTGCCATCAAATTCTATGTTTCTATGTTTCTGTGTAGTCTGCTCTCACGATCCTGAGAATTCACTCCCTGTCCCTCCAAGACATGGTGCCAGGTAGTCACCTTACCTCCCTCCCCCAGTTCTACCCTCCTAACAACGGAGTCCCCACCAGGAGTTGTTTCCTTCCCCTGTGGCGTCCGATGCCACCCACCTGTGGGTCTCTTTTGCGGAGGTTCCCAGCATCCTCTTTGGTTTCCACTGTGGGTGCCTCCATAGACAAATCACACTCTGCCAGAATGGCATATGAATTGTGGAGATGTACAACTGAAGGGATGCACCTCTGTTCCACCACCCTCATCCTCTGAGCCCACTGTGGTCTAACTGCTCCTCATTTTGGCAACCTCTGAGGCAGCAACTCTGGCCTTGGTGGTCCCTGGGTGGGAAAGGAGTCCCACAAATCCTGACCAACTCAGCCTAGAGAGAGACAACCTCCTCCCTCAGCCCAGAGTGGTGCCTGCAGATGAGATAATACTGCATTCTCCAGAACATCTCCCAGAAGACTGTTGCTCCACAGCCACTGCACTGCACCATTCCCATCATGTCTTATCTGTGGCCCCTTAACTGTTGTTCTGTATACTTACTCCTTCCTCTCTCTCTTTATTTTATTTTTTTTTTTTATAAAAAAATTGTTCTCCCTACTTTCCTACTGCCTCCATGCCCTTAACGCTCCTAATCATCCTGTTCTGGGACAGAAAGCACCTATATTCCTCAGTAGTCTCCTTCTTACTTGCTCAAAGTCTGATCTCTAGCAGCTATGGAGGGGGGATGGAGAGCTACTATTTTCCTTCTAGAATGGTGAGTCTTTTGTGCTTCTGTGATCATTCGTTCCCTGCTCCCAAACAGAAGTTCCTGTTGTCAGTCAAATCCTGTGTCTAAAAAAGTAGAACCGGCTAAGGGTGGGGTGGTGGAGGGATGGAGGGCAACATAGTCCCAGTAAAGTTTTAACAGCAGCTCCTTCCTCTTGCTGTTCTCTGCCACAAACTACAGTATCTAGATCAGTTTTTAAATGCAAACCCCTGGCCTCCTTCTCTCAAAGCAACTCTCCCAAATTCACAGTTTCTTTTTCACCTAGCTAACTGTACAGATGACAATTCCTTCACCCAACTCAGAAAAACACACTCTTTTTTTGTTTGTTTCTTGTTTGTGTGTACCCTAAATTGAAATCCCCAGTAGTAGAGTTCTAGTTCTTTAGTCCAGTAGAGTAGTAAAGTTTTAACAGCAGGTCCTTCCTCTTGCAGTTCTCTGACACAAGCTACAGTATCTAGATCAGTTTTTAAATGCAAACATCTGGCTTTCTTCTCGCTAAGCTACTCCCCCTAATTCACAGTTTCTTTTTCCCCTAGCTAACTGTACAGATAACAATGTCTTCACCAAATTCAGACAAACACAATCTTTTTTGTTTGTTTTTTTTTGTTTTTACCCTCAATTAAAGTTCCCAGTAGCAGAGTTCTAGTTCTTTAGTCTAGTAGAGTAGTAAAGTTCTAAGAGCAGGTCCTTCCTCTTGCTGTTCTCTTCCACAAACTAAAGTATCTAGGTCAATTTTTAAATGCAAACACCTGGCATTCTTCTCTTTAAGCCATTCCCCCTAATTCACAGTTTCTTTTTCACCTAGCTAACTGCACAGATAACAATTCCTTCACCCAACTCAGACAAACATGCTCTTTTTTTGTTTTGTTTTTACCCTAAATTGAAGTTCCCAGTAGTAGAGTTCTAGTTCTTTAGCCCAGTAGAGTAGTAAAGTTCCAACAGCAGCTCCTTCCTCTTGCTGTTCTCTTCCACAAGCTATAGTACCTAGGTCCGTTTTTAAATGCAAACACCTGGCTTCCATCTCTCTAAGCCACTCCCCCTAATTCACAGTTTCTTTTTCACCTAGCTAACTGCACAGCTCAGAATTCATTCACCCAACTTAGACAAACACACGTTATTTATTGTTTATTTTTACCCTAAATTGAAGTTCCCAGTACTTGAGTTCTATTTCTTTAGACCAGTAGAGTAGTAAAGTTCTAACAGCAGCTCCTTCCTCTTGCTGTTTTCTGCCACAAGTTACAGTAGCTAGGTCAGTTTTTAGATGCAAACACCTGGCTTCCTTCTCTCTAAACCACTCCCCATAATTCACAGTTTCTTTTTCACCTAGCTAACTGCACAGATAACAATTCCTTCACCCAACTCACACAAACACACTTTTTTGTTTAATTTTTATTTGTTTTTACCCTAAATTGAAATTCCAGTAGTAGAGTTCTATTTTTTTAGTCCACTAGAGTAGTAAAGTTCTAACAGCAGCTCTTTCCTCTTGCTGTTCTCTGTCACAAGCTACAGTATCTTGATCAGTATTTAAATGCAAACACCTGGCTTCCTTCTCTCTAAGCTATTCCCCCTAATTCACAATTTCTTTTTCACCTAGCTAACTGGACAGATAACAATTCCTTCACCCAATTCAGACAAATACACTCTTTTTTTTGTTTGTCTTTACCCTAAATTGAAGTTCGCAGTAGTAGAGTTCTAGTTCTTTAGTCCAGTAGAGTAGTAAAGTTCTAACAGCAGCTCCTTCCTCTTGGTGTTCTCTGCCACAAGCCACAGAATAATCAGGTACACATTCTGAATATACTGTAACTTCCAGACCTGGGTAGTCAGCAGGTGATTGTAAAGGCAGCACACTCAGACTCCATGAAGAGGGCATTGGCTACCCTATTGCATTCATTCCTACTGTAGCAGCCTTAGACATCCTAGGTAAACATATGATTTCAAGTATCTTCCTTATTCTTGCCAGGAAGGACTGGGACAATCTTAGTACAGGGATGTGGGAGGTGTTAAACAGCAAGAACACCCCCTAAAAATATGTTTTAAAGTAGTCAGATGAAACTGTTTATATCTAAAATACTTTTAATTTTTTTATGCTAAACATATATTTCTACCCTCAAGTACTACTGCAGGTAGGATGCTTGAATATTACTCCACCTCAAGACTGACATATCTAGAAGGGATGGCCAATGACAAACTATTCTTAACATTGGCTTAGTGGCAGAGTGAAATGACTTTGTAAAGAGAAAAGTAAATTAATGAAACTCTACAAAGTTCAACCTTGATGAAGGGCTGTCTTCAGGAGGCTGGCACTTCACTAGCAAATTCTACTATATAAAATGTTATAGCACTACAAAAAGTAAACCCTTCCTCCACTTTCATAATCCTCCATTTCCACCCTCCCTCACATGGTCCCAAAGTAATACTTACCCTTCCCATATGCCTCTTAACTCATTTAGCATGCACTCATATACCTTCTTTGCCCCTTGGGTTTCCCTCAATGTCCTAGTAATACATAAATGCTACTCATACCTTTCCTCCAACTTATGTAGCACCCCATCCTCCTACCCATGGGTCCCAGTAATCACAAAGCACCCCAAATACTCCTTTTCCCAGCCTATGCAGCACTGCTATGCCCCATCTTCTCTCCCTTTTTGGTGTGCTGACTCATTTGTCAAAAATCAAGAAATATATGGAGGGGATGGCAGCCAGATAAGCCATTCTCACACACCACCTCAGCTAGCTGCTATCTGAATGAATGAAAGTAGTAATGCATGATCACTCTTATTTAGTCTAACAACCTAAAAACCTAAACAAGGAAGGAGCTGCTGTTAGAACTTTACTACTCTACTGGACTAAAGAACTAGAACTCTACTACTGCAAACTTCAATTTAGGGTAAAGACAAACAAAAAAACAAGTCTATGGTCTTCTGCAGCCCTCACAACAAAGACAAACAACTCCACCTCTCCATTGCAACTGAACAAGGAGCCATTCTAGAGCAAACACAATTGTTCAAGTACTTTGGCATCATCCATGATTCCCACCTCTCATAAGCTGTCCATATTAGCAATGTGGCAAAGTCTGCCAATGTGAGGTTAGGCATATTATTCCAGCACAGGAAACACCTAACCCCAGAAGCACTGTCAGTGGCCGTCCAAAGCTCCATTGTCAGCATCATAGACTATGGTCTTATCATATATGGGTCTGCAACTACCACTGCTCTCAAACGTATCGTGACCTCCCTGAATAAGGCCTGTCATCTCATCACTGGCTCACATTGCTGTACCCACATGTGACTTTATGCCCAATCTGGATGGCTTCAACTGGACAAATGCATAAAATACCAAACCTGCATCACGGCCAAAGAAAATTATAATGGGCTTGCCCACCTGGTGTCTATGCCCTCCTTAAGCCTAGACATAGGAATGTCACTACAAGGAGATCAATTCCCATCTACTACATATCCCACAATGTCGCACGACCCAAGGACAAAGATCATTTGCCTATCGGGCAACCAACTGGCTCAACTCTCTTGGCAGCGACATAGCGACCACTCCAACACGTGGCCTCTTCAAGTCCAAGCTGTGCCTCTCACTGCTTGTATCCTGTGATTGCCCATCTTAACATTTCCACTGTTCCATCTGCACATGCCCCAGCACTCAGCACTTACAATCAGTCTTTGCACCCCTAACACCTTACCTGTCATATTCCCTTGACAAGGCCCTCTGGCTGCACTGTCTCCTGCCCTTGCCCACCTCCCCCTGTACCTCCACTCCTGCCCCTGCCCCAACCACCTCCTGTACTCCACCTTACACTCTTCACCTCCTACCCCCTTGATCTCCTACCCTTACTTCTCCCCCCACCGACCCCCATCTCCTCCCCTTGTCTTGCTCATAGCTCAAGTCTTTGTACTGGTTATTACATGTCTGTAAGTCAGTGACTATATGTTTGTAACTAAAAATGATGACTTTTGCCCACGTTGACATGGAACCTTTGTAAAAGATCCTCGGCTCAAAGGTATTGTAATCCTAGATTGAAATAAATAAAATAAAATAAATAAACAGCCAGCCAAGGTAGTATGAGGAAGGCTGCACTGGGTGCTATCTCCTCTTTGGATGTATTAATTGTTGCTAGTATATCTGCACACCACAAGATGTAGGATGGTTGCAGCTGTGGTGCTATATAGGCTGGGGCATGCAGGACATTTTTCATTACTGAGACCATGGGGGATGAAAGTGGAAGTTGTCCTATGTGAGTGAGATGGAAGGGGATATTTCTGTATTAAGTGGAACCAGAGGAAGGGGAGAAGGTTTGGCTTTGGTGCTAAGAGGGTTGGGGGAAGAGGATATTGCCATACTTGGACTGTGTGGGGGGTAGGCAGAGAAGGGGTGCTACTAAGGTTGAGGAAGGGATTTAACTTTTTATTAATTTTTTAAGCTGCTAGGTATAGACAACAGCAGATTTTTTTTGTTACTATAGGGGGAGTGGTGGGCGTGACCAAAACTGGGAAAGCTTAACTACCCAGTTTGTTCACTCCATAGGATGCTGACTCAGTAGGATGCTAACTCTGTTGGCTGACAAACAGAGAACTGCTGCTGTAATGCAGTGCTATAGATTGTAAATGGATCTATAGCATTGTACAGTAAAGTATAGCAGGAGAAAGAGAAGGAGCTATTAAACCACTGCATGCCAAACGTCCCAACTTTAAGTGAAAACATTTTATCCGAGTTGTTCATCTGCACTGCAATGTCTCTTTACTTCTGTGTGCTGCTGCCCATGTAATTCTGTAACTGCCTTCAGTGCTGCTGTTCCATTTAAATTGCTTGTTTCCAACTGGTAAGCTTGCAGCACAGCCTGACTGGTTGGATGGGCTCAATGGAGCCTAAAACCAGATTAGGGATTGATGAAATTAGATTGCCCACAGATTGAAGTCAGTGACATCATTGACATGACTGAACAAATTACACTACACATGGTGGGAGAGAGTGTGTTTACAAGGACAGTTGACCAACTAACTCCCTATGCCTGCAGAAGAGGGTGGAAAAAGGTGAGTCACTGAGGATCTGGGAGAGAACACCTGCCCCCTATTTGTCTCTGCTCTGTTTCTATCCCCAGACATATCAGTTAGTGCCTCAGTCACAACCCCAAGCATATTCCAGACAGACCTGCTTAAATGAACTGGTCAGCTCTGCTTTTAATGCTCCAAGTTCTGCTTCACATTAAGTTGCCTCTAATTTCCTTTCAGTGCTGAAATATGACAGATTCCCAGGCATGATCTGACTGCCAATAACTCTAGCAACAGTTTTCCTACCCCAGGGTCTCCACACTGGTTGCTGCAGAGAGACAGCATGGAATCTGGGTTTGGCTGTTTGAAGTACCATACAGGGCTGCGTTCACTCCCTGCCACTTCTGCTACAACCCTGGGTTGTTTGAGCCATCAGAGTCCAGCGGGATTCTGTGTCCCAACTGACTCTTAGATCATTATGAATGGATTAGGGATTCCAGACTGTGTGAGAAGTGCCACACATGCTTGCTTAAAACAGAACCAGACTAAATTATTTAAGGGTTCTTTATATATATTTTACATGATGCTTTTCTTACTAGGGTATGTGCAATTTTGTACTTCACTATGATGGTTTTTCATGTAGTATTCCCAGTCAACAGGAGGGAGGGGAGCACCAGACAAGCATGCACTTAGCCCCTTTGTTTTAAGGGGAGATTAAAGATAGAGGCTGGTTCCCATTGAATCTGCAGCTGAAACTTGTTTTTACTCCCTCAGTGTACAGACCTAACAGCAACATTACAGGAACAGGAAATGCTTTTGTATCATTGGCAGCCTCAATGGGCAAGGCAAAACTTAGCTTGCAAAGTTTGGCCATTGATCTCAGGAATCCTGGCTCTGGCTTGTGTTAGAAATTTGTTCACTACTGACACTGTGTAGACTGAATGGATTAAAAATTGCAGCTTATTCCCTAGCTGAAAGAATCTAGTGAGGTGAGGATTATGTCTGAGCTAAATTATGCATCCTGAGATAACTACAACTAGTGATAATGTACACTGCATATGTTTGATGGAGTACATGCATGTGTGAGTGGGATTGGGGGCAGATTGTGTATGTCTGTGGGGGGCAGTGTGTGTGTTATGTGTGGTGAAGCCTAACTATACATGCTGGAATGTCATAGTGTGTGCATGGGGAAGGGGTGTCTAGACATCATTCCTCACTAATAAGTAAGGGGTTGTGTTTGTTGTGTGTGTGTGTGTGTGTGTGCATGTGTGTGCCATCTGTGTATGGTGGCATGTGGGAATGACTGTGTATAATCAGCTGTAGGAGTATGTGTCTGTGTCTGTGTGTGTGTGCGCGTGTGCATGTGTGTGTGTGTGTGTAGATATGTCTGTGTATCTGTAATGGGATAATTGCTTGTGTGTGTATTTGTAATGTGTGTATGGTAGGTAGTGTGGAGCATGCAAATGTGTGTGTGTGTGTATGTGTGTAGTAGGACATGCAGGCATCTATGTAGTGATGCATGCAGGGCTCTGCATGTAGTAGGGTATAGGTGTTGTCAGGTATACAGGTATCTGTGTGGTTTGGGATGTGCATGTGTCTATGTGTAGTGGGGTTTGTATGTACCTGTATCTGTGTGTCTGTATTAGGGCAGTGAATGTCTGTGTGTGTACACAAGTGTGTGCCTGTGAATATGTGTGCATCCGTGTACAGTATGTCTGTGTGTGTGTGTGTGTGTCTGTGTGTGTGAGTATGTGGTCTTGAGAGTATGTGTACATATATGTATTCTATGTGTAAATCTGTGTGTCAGGAGCCAACAACAGCTGCTTCTGCATAAGCTCGATGTGTAAAGTTTTATTTATTTTTTGTGTTATTATTGTGATCTTGCAGTGGTAGTAGAGTTTAAAATTATTTAAAGCACATGTCCAAAGGTCAGAGTGCTTTCAAAATGAAATCTATAATCACGGAGGCAAAAAAGAAAAATTCTAAACATCGACAGACCAACAAGTCCAGGGAGTCTTCCCAAATTACACTCCCAAGATTTGTCCAGCATATCTAAATGATGGAGACATCAGATGGTTTACAAGAAAATTCTTGTAAGAGACCAGGAGTCAGCATTGCAGACTTTAACCAATAGCAGGTACTATAGAGTACAACCAGCTATTGTAAAAGTCCTGTCTCCAGCAGAGTAAAACAATGAGCGTGACACACTCAAAAGTCCCCAATCCATAGATCTCAGTGACCTAGTTGAGTCATTGGGGGTCAGAAGCTTACAGATACACTGGGGATGAGTTTGTTCAAGGCCTAATATGTTATCTAAAGGATCTTATAGTTTGTATACTTCCCAAACAGCAGCCACTTACAGAAATAATTATATGAAATGTTTTCATGCTGCACACATAAAACTACCCAAGTGATATGTGTGCTGCAAGTATGATTTAAATGTTAAATTGGAACTGATTGCACACATATGGTATGTGTGCAGCAGGCAAGTGAGGAACCCATGATTTTTATGTTAAATTTGGAAAGAATGCATGCATGTGGCATGCGTACAAAAAGCAAATGGTCACTGATAACTGCACACAAAAAAATTAAGTGACTTGCTCAGGATCACACCATACACAAGTGGGGATTGATGAGATTCCAACCCAGGTCTTCATGCCTCCAAGTCTCCATGCTTGAAGGTCAGTGCATTTAACCACTAAGCCATACTGTGTGCACACATATGTCCTGCTTGTACTTCAATAAATACTGTATCTGAATACATTTGCACACATATGGCATTCTTGTAGCCACTGTTATTCTTTTCAGTTTTCTTCTCTCCCTCATCTCAGTTTCACAGTTGAACTATAGCACACAAACCAATGGAAACACAATACACAAACTTACCCACAAAACCACTTAATTACTTCTGTTTGGCCTGCACTCCTACCATTGTCTCTCCATAGTTTTGAATACTTCCACACAAACAGACTTTAAGGTGCAAACTCAAAAGTAGCAATAACTACACACACACACACACACACTCATGGTCTGCCCTGCCCCCATGCACAGATGCATGCTGTAGTGGGTATGGCCATGCTGCTACAGACAACCCACCCAATATAGATATAAATAAAAAGTCTCTTACTTGAGTGCTAGGGAGCCAGAGGCAGTGTCAGTGGCTCAGTAGGTAGCACACTCGCCTCTGAGGCTGGGAGATCAGAGGGCTGTGGGTTCAGTTCCCACATCTGGCACTTGGGTTAATATCCCAGTACTGACACTGTAGTGCAGCATGAGAGGGGTGCTTCACTTCTGAGGTGCCATCTTTTGGATGAGACGTTAAACCGAGGTCCCATCTGCCGGGATTGGTGGTAGTTCAGGTGGATGTTAAAGATCCCATGGCGATTATCGAAAAGTGGAGGGGAATTTCCCTGGTGTCCTGGACAAATTTCCCTCATTCACTAAAAATACCACCAGCATCTTAATCTGGTTCAAGGTCAGTTGGCATTCATCTGTATCCCTCTCCTCCAGGTCGTGCCTGAAAATAGGCAGGATGTGTCTAGTGCACTTACCCAGTCAACAAAAAATAAATAAATAAGTCTTTAAGAGATGATGTCCATGAGTCAGAGTGCTGGGGCATACCCCCTTGAAATGAATGGAGTTATTTTTTATTACTATTTTATACATTATGATGGTGAGTTGTAGAATAATGAAGGTGATTGTTCAACTAACAAGACCCTTGTTAGTAGACTGGTGGCCTTCATTAATCTCCAAATCTCCATCAATAATGTATAAAATAGTAATTAAAAATACCCCCATTCATTTCAATGGTGCACACCCCTGCAGTCTCCTTTGCCTTTTGTCATAAATGGGGTTGCCCCAAGGGACAACCTAAATTGTCAGGGGGATCCCAAAAGAAAAGGGGGCATGGGGTTGGGGAGGGGAAGGCTAGGCAAGTCAAAGACAGGTCAGATCAGGGGTTGGGGAGGGTAGGAGGAAAGAAAGGGGAGAAGGGAGGGCTCAGGTAAGGAGGGAAGGGGTGTGATGCCATACCTTCATATGACCAATATGACTAGGCAGGTGGGCCAGGTGAGGATTGGCTGGAAGGATAAGGGGAGGAGGTCTGGAGGGTATTTAGGAGCCAGCAAAGGAAGAGGTCTCCCTCTTTTGCTGAGTTTTCAAGATTAACAGAGCTCAGCACTTCAACTGGAAATTCAACTACTTGAGGTAAGGTTTTCTCAGGTGGGATAGGCCTGGCCACATGGGAGCAGCCTGAGCAGTAACTAGGCAAGGGAGTTAACTTTCAGTGTTCTAGTGGCAGGCCTTTTGTGCTGGGATTTTTCCTAGAGGTGTTTTATAGTCAGCACATAACCTGCAATTAAGAAAACAGTTCAATTTGGTTAACAATTGCAGGAATTACAGCAAGTAGCAGAGCAACTTTAGAGCCATGTGAGGCAAAATCTGTTAATGGGTAGAAATACAAGGTTAGCAGGCTTGGCAAGAAAAAAAATTATATGTATATATATAAATCAGTAAATAGAGAATCAGCAGATGCATTTTTAGGCAATTTAGAAAGTAATAGTACCACTGGGGGAAAGCGTCTTTGACTCCTGTTCTTCCTTTTTGTATTGTCTACACAGAGGATTGTTTTTGGGCAGGAACTGTGACCATATGACAAATGTAGAGAGGTAGTTTAATGACCTTGTGCTATGTTCCCTCATGAATTAGATGCTGAGGGAGCGTTTTGGGAGGTATTTATATAGGAGCTGTTCTAAATAACCGAGTATATAATAGTTATAGGGCACTGCTGCCCTGTTTGTATTTCACATAAGTGAGGAATTAAGGATCGTATTTGAGGTAATCTATAATGGGGAAAAAAGCAAGCCTGGCCACATGGCAGGGAGTTTGGACATGGGGGCCCAGCAAGGCCGCATGGACCGGAAGGCAGTAGTGGGGGTGAGTAAAGTAATTATTGGGGAAGGCCACTTATGACCAAACCTGTGGTGGAGATGCATTAATAACAGAAATAAAAAAGAAATGGTTGTAATTTAAGTATAATGGCTGTTGATCTTGGTAGCCAGAATACTGAAGAGGCAAAATACATGTTTGGAATTTGGGACCATATGGGGGGGGGATAGGAGCATTGTAGTCAGTAAGGGAAGAGTTACCAAAGCAGTGGGGTTCAGCTCTCCAGTTGGAGGGGGATCCCAAGGGGGGTAAAAAGCATGGGGAAAATGGGAGTTTATTCCATCTTGTTATGTAAACAGTAAAACAAATATACATGTGATGCAGCTGTATCGTGAAGGGTCCCGGGAGTCAAGGGTTGGATAGGGCTGCACACAAGGGGCACAGGGGCCCAGGATTCTCCTCTGGCGACACGCACTTCTGTTCTTCGGGCTGTTGCTGTTGCGGCAGCAGCTTCAGGGACTGTAGTGCCATGTGTTGGTGTTAGGCGTTATTCCTGCAGTGGCATTGTTGCAGCAGAATGTTGCAAATGTGGTTAAAGAGGGCAAGTTTCAGCATAGGCAATGGTAATTAAAAATGCATCTATGGATTACTTGTCTCTTTCTCTCTCTTGCCCTTTCTCTATCTATATCTATAGAAAAAATGTTCAATTTGAGAATTTTGTGGGAAAGGGCAGTGAACCAGGGTAGGGAGCAGCATGTAAAAAAAAATCTAAGGGGGGGGATTTGGGGCAATTCCCAGCTAGAAAGGTGACAGAGACTGGCCAAAAGATGTGAGGCCGTCACTGGAAGAGGGGACCAAAAAGGGGGTGTAAGGTCTGCAGAGAGCACGCAAAAACTGTGGGGGTGCATATATTGCGTAATTGCAATGCTGGACAAGGAATAACTTTGTTTGTTGTATACCCCTTTAAGTATTTAATTATCCAGGATGGCAGAAGTCACAAGCATGCAGGAGAGTCAGGGAAGAGCCAAGAGAAAAAAAGAGCCCCAAGAGAGGTGCCAGATCTGGAGCGGTTAGTGGACCTGGATGAAGACGAGGGCACGAGTGGTAAGGATACGGGTGAACAGACCCCAGAGGGGGATTTGACTGAATATCTAGCAGATTTTCTGGGGGACATGGGAAAGAAGGGCTTAGAGCAAATGGAAAAGGCTTTGCAGGAAATTAAGGCTGCAGGGGTAGAAGGGAATACAAAAACTAGAGTGGGTAATAAGGGGATACCAGGCATGACAATGGGGGATCACATCCCCCTAATGATAAAAGAAAAGATATGGAAAGGGAAGTATGTGGATTTATTTCCACTAGTGGATAAGGAGTCGCGAAGAGGTATGCACAGAAAGAGACTGTAGGAAAATCTGAGATGGTGGTGGCTTCCGCGATCGCTGGAAACAAGGTAGAGGGGACAAGTTACAACAGGAAGAGTATAGAGGCCTGGCAGGCAGGGTTCTTGATATACAGTGCCATCATGCTGTGGAAAAAAACAGACCTGGCCATCCCGCTGCTCACATATGCCACCACTATAAAAGATGCCTACAAGGCTAGGATGGTATAGGTTGGCTAAAGTATGATGAGGCCTTCTGGCAGAGAATGGCAGCCAGAGGGGATCTGAGGTGGGATTTGACCCATTCTGAACTACAGGTAAGGAGCCTAGCAGGTTTTACAGGAACGGAAAAAGGGAATAGACAAGAAGGAGGCAGGCTGCAAGAAAAAATGTGTTGGGGTTTCAACATGGCATCGTGCTCCTGAAGTAAATGCAAATTCAGGCACATTTGTTCAAAATGTGCAGGTCAGCACCCGGAAACCTGATGCAGAGCAATGGGGGCAGAAAGAACGGGCAATGGGAAAATGGGCAGCCATTTCGAGGGGGAAGGGGGGATACCAATCGAGGAGGGAGGAGGTTTCAAGGAAGAGGAGGGTTTGGGAATGGAGGTATGGGAACCATTGAGAGGGTAGGAGAGGTTGGGGGGGGGTTTAGGCTGGCCAGAACACCAGTCAGGGTAGGGGTGCTAAAAGAATGGATGAAGGGATTCCCAGAGGAGAAGGCAGGACAGATGTTAGTGGAAGGCTTCGAAAAAGAATTTAGTTTAGAACATCAAGGGGAGAGGAAAGGCATGAGAGCCAAAAACTTGTTGTCCATTAAGGGGAGGAAGGACATAGCTTTCAGAAAAATAGGGAAAGAAATAGAAGCAAGGAGGATGGGGGGCCATTCCGGACACCCCCATTTCCCAACCGGCGGGTTTACCCATTGGGCCTAGTGCCCAAGGAGCAACAAGGGGAATTTAGGCTAATTCATCACCTGTCTTACCCAGAAGGGACCTCAGTGAATGACCTTATACAAGATGAGTGTAGCACAGTTTCATATGCAACCCTGGATGAAGCAGTGGAGTTGATCAGAGCAAAGGGGGGGTCTGGCTAGCAATGACCGATATAGAGTCAGCTTTCTGGCTACAACCAGACCGAAAGGAGGATTGGGACATGTTGGGATTCTGCTTCCAAGGGTCCTTCTACTTTGACAAGGCAATGCTCATGGGCTGTTCCACAGCCTGTGCCAAGTTTGAGGCATTCAGCTCCTGGATACAGTGGGCGTTTGGGAACAGATACGGGCACAAGGCAATGGTGCACTATTTGGATGACTTCCTCATGATAGGGGGGTGTGAGGAAGAGGTAAAAACAATATTTATGAACTTTGAGGAGATGTGCAAGCAGTTAGGGATGCCTTTGGTGGGAGATAAAACAGAAGTTCCAGCCAGGAAGCTGGAATTCTTGGGGATTGAGATTGATGTAGATGAGCAAATCTTCAGATTACCACAACAGAAAGTGGTCAGGCTCAGGACTTTTCTACAAGAGGAGGAGAGTTCCCCTGAGGCAGGTTCAGCAGCTGTTGGGGCACTTGAACTTTGCATGCCGGGCGGTCGCACCAGGGAGGGTGTTCACCAAGAGGTTAGCCAGGGAAACAGCGGGCAAAAATCATCCGCACCATTGGGTAGACATATCACAAGGGATTAGACAAGATGTGGAAGTGTGGGAACAATTCTTAAAGGAATACTACGGGGTTACATTCTGGCAGAAAGAGTGGCTAGGAAATAATGATCTGGATTTATATACAGATGCATCCGGGGCTATTGGTTTGGTGGCTTATTTCTGAAGGAGATGGATAGAGGAGGCATGGCTGGATTCTTGGAAAGAGAAGGGGCTGCTAAAGGACATAACTCTACTAGAGATTTTCTCAATATGGGTGGTGATGTTGACATGGGGAGAACTCCTAAGGAATGGGAAAATAATGTTTTGATGCGATAACAGAGCCATAGTAAAGGTTATCAACAGGCAGGGAGGGCATTCAGAGATGGCAAAAAAGGTTCTGAGACAGTTAGTGTTGAGTGGATTACAACTAAACAAGTCATTAAAGCCAAGCACATAGAGGGGTTAAAAAATGACATAGCAGACAGCCTTTCCCATTTACAGCTGGAAAGATTCAGGTCATTGGCACCACAAGTGGCTGAAAAGAGAACACCAGTGGTAGTAAAAGTATGGGAAATTGGCTGGAAGGAGCCCAACTGTTATACAGGAGCTCCTGGTCCACCAACACGCTGAAGGCATATGAAGGGGCATGGGGGGGCCTTCCAGGAGTTCCGGAAACAGGAAGGGTTCAAGGTAAGTAAGCCAGTTTCACAGGACCAGGTAACAAAGTACATGGCGAAGAAGTGGAAGGCTGTAATGACTAGCGGCACAATGGGGGTGCAGGTGGTGGGGATAGGATGGGCATGCAGCACAAACGGTTGGGCCAAGCCGAATAAGTTTAAGGTGGTACGGTGCATGTTGATGGGGTGGCAACGGCTAAAAGGAGGGAAGGTAAACATAAGAAAACCTATTGCTGGGGACAAACTTGAAGGGCTGGTGAAAACCTTGGTAGAGATTTGTAACACCCTTTGAAGCAGTGTTATTCAGGGCCATTTTCACTGTGATAGCAGGAGGTGCATTCGGGTCAGTGAAGTAGTAGCAGTCAACAAACCGGATGCAGTAGGGGGATTGTGGGAGGAAGAAATACACTGGGAACAAGAGAAGATCACAATTTGGCTGAGACGTTCAAAAACAGACCACCTAGGAAGGGGGATGGAGATTGTATTAGACAAGCATGAGAGTGAGAGAACGTGCCCAGTAGGAGTGCTATGGAAGTACAAGGTGAAGAGACAGAGAAAAAGCAGGCAGTTCTTTACACATATGGATAGAAAACCGATGACATGTTTCCAGGTAATGGGGGTGTTGAAGAAGGGGATGGCGCACCTAGGGGAGAACACGCAAAATTATACTCCTCATTCATTTAGAATAGGAGCCGCATCCGCACTAGCAGAAAAGGTGGGTCTGAAGAAGAAATCAAGAAAGCAGGCAGGTGGAGGTCAAACTGCTATAAGACATATGTGAGAAAAATAGTCAAATATCCACATTTGCTTTTCACAGGTTGGGGAAGATGCAAACGGATCTGGATACTAGGGCACTCTTATATTTACTGGGCAGAGAGGTGGGTTGCTAATCGTCAAGGAGGGAGACAGCTAGGACAGGATCCTGACAAAATGATGGTCCACTGGAAGGGGGTAAGGGGAATGAGGTGGGCACAGATTATGCCAACCTTAGAAGATCTGAAACAGAAATGGCCGAAACCGGACATGTTAATATTGCACTTGGGAGGTAATGATTTGGGGGAATGTCCATGGGGTTGCTGTGCAAAGAGATATAAGGGATATAGGGACAATTCAACAGTGGTGGCCACAGGCAAGGATAGCCTGGTCAGAGATGGTGCCCAGGATAGTGTGGCGGCAGGCCAGGGATATAAAAGGGATGGAACGGGCCAGGAAGAGAATTAACAGGAAGGTGGTGGCTTGACTAAAGGGGAGGGGGGAGTGTATATAGAATATAAAGGAATATACTATCCCAACCCAGGAATGTACAGACAGGAAGAGGTACACCTTTCAACGGTAGGGATGGCAACATACGTATCGCAATTGGAGGATAGCATAGAGAAGTGGGAAGAAGAGGGTAAGGGGGGGAAGCCCATCATTCCATCGCATAAGCTGGAGATGGGCTAGTGGAGGAAATTTTTCAGAAAATTAAAAGTTAAAATGGGGGGGGAAGAGGGGCCAAGTAGAAACCATGGGCCGGGCTTAGACGCCCAGACATGGAGGCAAGGAAAAAGGACGAGGTAGAAAGGGTTTAATATGAGGCACTGTTGCCATCGGCAGCCGGAAAAGGGAGGGCAGCAAGGGGAATAGGAGAAGGGGTATCGGGCTTCCAAACGTCCAGACCCGAAGAAGAGTATGGACAACAAAAAGATGAGAATCACAAGAGGAAGAGGACCAAGGGGCATCGGATTTTAAAGCGTCTGGACCCCGAGAAGACAACAGAAAAGGGACAGTTTGAAACACGTGATTTGAAATATGTAAATCTTTGAAAGATGGAATGTGAAATGGATAGTTTTGGAAATGAAGGACTGTTGAAAATGTAAGAAAAGTAAAATGCAATCATTGTAAGACATGTTTAATAAACCAAATTGCCAGTTGAGCACCCATAAAAAGTTGTTGTGCCTCTTTTTTCTGGGGATCTCCATCTGACAAATGCGATTGCTCAAGGACAACCTAAATTATCAGGGGATCCCAAGAAAGGGGCATGTGAGTGGGTTGGGGAGGAAATGGGCAAGTCAAAGTCAGGTTGAATCGGGAGGCGGGGAGGCTAGGAGGAAAGAAAGGGGGAGGAAGTGAGGCTCAGGTAAGGAGGGGGTGTGATGTCACACCTGAATGAACAATATGACTAGGCAGGTAGGCCAGGGGAGGATTGGCTAGAAGGAGAAGGGAAGGGGGTTTTGAGGGTATTTAGAAGACAGCAGAGGAAGGGGTCTCCCTCTTTTGCTGGGTTTTCAAGATTAACATCCACCCACCCACCGTGAAATTGGCAGAAGGGGGGGACAGGAGGATTGGGGTGTAAGGGGAGAAGAACAATGGGTAACCGACTATAGGGTGATGGAGACAGGGAGTGAGCCCCGCAAAGAAAATGTGGTCTATGGGTTGGCAAAGGAAGCCAACAGGGAGAGAGACAAGGCAGGAAGGAGGTAACAATTGGATCGCCAGAAGGGGTGACAAGGGAAGGGAAGGGAGCCCCAATGGAAGCAGGGCAAGGGCCAACAGGTTTAGATGCCTGGGCAAGCAGGACTTGCGGGGGGCAGAAGTGCCTAAAAGAAGGCAATGGATGGTCATGGGGTTGCCAGAGAGGCAACAAAAAAGATGGGAAAGAAAGCCAGAAGGGATGACAAGGGAAGGGGAGAAATGTCCTGATAGAAGCGGGTTGGCAAAAAGGGGCCAACAGGCTTAGATGCTCAGGCAAGCAGGGCTTGTGGGGGGTAGGAGTGCCTAAAAGGAGGCAATGGACGGTCATGGGTTGCCAGGAGAGGCAAAAAAAAAGATGGGAAAGAAAAAAGAGACAAAAACATACAGAACAACTGACTGAAGGGGCAGAAAGAAAAGAAAGCTGCCGGAGGAGGGCAGCGGAAAAGGAGGAAAAAGGACAGAGAGCCTGAAGTGGGGACAATCAGGAAATTTTCAAAAAATGAAAAATTAAACTGGGGGGGGGGGGGCCAAGTAAAAACCATGGGCCGGGCTCAGACGCCCGGACATGGAGGCAAGAAAAAAGGACGAGATAGGAAGGGTTTAATATGAGGCACAGTTGCCATCGGAGGCCGGAAAAAGGAGGGCAGCAAGGGGAATAGGAGAAGGGGCATTGCGCTTCCAAACATCCAGACCCCAAGAAAAATATGGACAACAAAAAGATGAAGACCACAAGAGGAAGAGGACCAAGGGGTATTGGGCTTTAAAACATCTGGACCCCGAGAAGACAATGGAAAAAGGGACAGTTTGAAACACGTGATTTGAAATATGTAAATCTTTGAAAGATGGAATGTGAAATGGATATTTTTCAAAATGAAGGACTGTTGAAAATGTAAGAAAAGTAAAATGCAATCATTGTAAGACATGTTTAATAAAGCAAATTGCCAGTCGAGCACCCACAAAAAGTTGTTGTGGCTCTTTTTTCTGGGGGATCTCCATCTGACAATGTGCCTGTGTGTCAGGATGCAGAGGCCAGCTTGACTGTGGGAGGCATAAGCCTGACAATAGTGGGGCTCCAATAGTCTGTGCATACCATACTGCTTAACTGTCCATGAATGCAAGGGACAGCTCTAGAATGTCTGTAACATCTCCAAAGGTACAACTTCTTTGTTTTGACTGAAACATGATATGCAAATCAGGAAAAAATTCAAATGTATAAGATTCATCTGCATATACCCTGGAGCAGGGCATAAGAGTTGGGCTTAAACCCATCCAGTTACTAATCAATTTTTTCCTGGCTGAAGTTCTGTGCTCCCCACCCCAAAGAACTTTGTCTCAATTTTTCTGCCAGACTCCATTTCATTCAATACACATCCCCCATGGGTCATGAAGACACCAAAAGGTAAAGAAACCTTAAAAACACATCAACATTTCAGTCCTTCCTCCTTCCCCAATCTCTGTGTAAGAGAATGATTTACTTTTACTTACCCAGCCATATGGTCAGAACCAGCAGCCTAGCACAGTGGGCCACCAGTCCAGTTTTCATTCTGCTCCCCCTCTCTCCTTCCAACAGAAACTGGATGCTAGAACTGACCATCACAGGGCCCCAGCATGGTCTGCGACCAAGTCACCTCAGCAAAAGAACCCACCGAACCTGGGTTGCTTGCTTCTTGCTTGTTTGCTGCTGTGGCTGCTGCCGCACTGTACTGATCAAGGCCAATGAAAGCCACCAACACTGGTGTCACCACTGCTGCTTAGCCTAGCTTGCTGCCATGGGGGTCTGTGCTTTTGGTTTTTTCAAGGTGAGCCTAGTAGAGTAAGTAGGTAGCCTAATCTTGAGTTAGCTTCTAGCTCAGCCTCTGCCCCTTCAGCCACCAGGGGAGATGGAGACTCACTAAGAGTAGACCAACAAAAACATGTTGCCACAACACTGCTGTTGAGAGTTCAGTGCTCATCGACTCCTCCAAGCTGTAGTGTGCAGTCTGTCTATTCTGTGGAGGGCAAGACAGTGATGTACTTGAAAGACTCATATGCTCTTTCTTGGCTGGAGTTTATCCACATTACATGTGATTGTGCTGCCACTAATAGGTGGAGAGAGTAGACAACACAGTAGAGTCTGGAGAGTACCTGCAGCATGAACACACACAGGCCAGGTGGGCACTTATTGTGCAAAACGTTAAATTCAAATTTAATGTCATAATTGTCACACCATAAAAACAACCTTCAGTAGGCATAAATATGGGGGGGGGGCAACTTCCCCCTCTGCCCTACCTAAATGGCACCCCTGTGCAATGACAGAAATTCATTCTCAGGTGCTAATGCAATGGTTTCCACTGTGTTCTGAGGTACTGTATCTCCATGTTTCATGATGTGTCCTGACCATCATGTGGGTTAGTGTACCTCATTGTTCCTCATTTTGAGTGTCCATGTCACTCATTTCAGTGACAAATTGAGGTATGGTGCATGCTTCCAAGACTCTACACAGCACAAAGAGTGCTGAGCAAGGCCACAGTGTATAGACTCAATAGAGAATAGGGAAAGTAAATCAGATGAAACATTCATGAAGAAACACATTTGTAGCACTAAATATATGTATAAGGGATTTACATGGTCCAAAAAGGAAAGGCTTCACAACACAGAGGCCCCTCTTTGTACATCTGCAATAGGGGATGTTGACTGGCTATATCCTAGACCTTTAATGCGTATGCAAACAATACTTTACAAATTAATGGTGAATTAATTACAAAAATTAAAAACCAATAAACAACTAGTAAAAGGATCAGAATTAATGAGTTTATCTACTTTATATGGGAATTCAAATGAAAATGTATTTTAATGACTCTAATTGATAGCAGTAGTATGAGAAATAGAAACTGATATGTTTTTTCAGATGAGATTTGCACCAGCTTAGCTGCTGCATACATGGCAAGTGTGCAGCATGTGAACTTGATGTGATGTTTAAATGCTGTTCACACCAGCTTAACTACTGCACTCATGTCAAGCACGTAACATGTGAATCTGATGTCATTTTCAGAAGATGTTTGCACCAGCTTACCTGCTGCACACATGTCAAGCTTGCAGCATGCGAACTTGATGTGCTTTTTGACCTGGTTCGCTTAGGTTCACTTAGTGTATGCAAACCGCATTGAAACATTGCACAATTAAGCATGTGGCATGCATTCTGCATGTACACAGCACACCTATATTTCTGTAAGGGGCCATCCCAGAACTTCGTGTGGGAATGATAAAAGTGAGTGGAACTCAAATGCCTCATAGCAGAGTTCTAGAGTAAATGCAAATGACACAGCTGACCACAAGATAGGTCCTTATAGAGTTTCCCCAAGATCCCTGAGCATTCACTTTAATTCCTCCTAAGTGTCCATCCCAATACAGATTTTGGTATCACCTGCAAAAAGGCATACCTTCTCTTCCAGTTCTTCTGCAATGTCACTTATGAAGATATTGAAGATGACCAGTTCCATTACCGAATCATGCAGCACCCTGCTGGTCACTTTCCCATAATTCTGGTGAGTTTTGGAAACCACCACTCTTTGTCGCATATGCTTTAACCAGTTTCTAACTCAATTCACCACTGTGGATCCCACCCCTAGCCTGCTCAAATTCTTTATCAGTCTCCTGTGTGGCCTGGTTTCAAAGGCCTTGCTAATCCACGGATCTCCCCTGATCTATTTACTCATGCAATCAAAGAAGTCCATCTGATTTGTCTGGGATGAACTGCACCGACCCCTTGAATCCCTGCTGCCTGTGGTCTTGTAGCCTGTTGGATTCAATATACTCTGCCAGCCTTTCCTTAAGTAGGGTTTCCATTACTGTCACCACCTGTGCGGTGAGATAGACCAGCCTATCATTGCTGGACTCCTCCCTGCAGCCATTTTTATGAAGAAGGACCGCATCTACTTTCCTCCAGTCCTCTGGAACCATGCCTGTTTCCTGTGCACTATTAAATAAGGCTATCAGTGGGGTAAATAGCACCTCTTTGAGTTCCTTTAGTATCCTTGGGTGTATCCCCTCAGGTCCCATAATCTTGTCCACCTTTAAAGCTGCAGGTCCTCTCTTTCCTCTGAAAATAGATTTGCATCCACCTTGCACCCTCCACCTTTTTTCCTTCTACTCCTCGGTGGTCCATCATCCCTCCCTCCACAGTGAAGACTAAGCAAACATGCCTGTTTAGAATGGCAGCTTTTTCTTGGTCCTCTTCTGTACATTTCCCCCCTACTGCCACCCTCTCTGAAGCAAAACAGATGCAGTTATGTAACCATCTGCATAGCAGTGAAATTGTATATAGTGTATGAGAAAGTGCTGTTGTGTATAGAAATCGATGACTGGAATCAGGCTGTTGGGCGTTAGTAGTGACGTCAAACTCCTGTTGTGCTTCACTGAAGACGTCACTAGTAACGCACAACAACATTGAATCAGTGCTTGCGCTGAAGTCTCCTCAGTCATGCTGACTGTTGCAAGAGCTGTCGCCTAGTAAGCAGACCTCCAAGTGGATGCCCTGGAAACAGCAACAGATAAGACCATTTTATGTGTCTCTCTCCCTAGGCTACTTGTTTATTTGAAGAAAAAAAAAAGCATTCTCGCTAATTGCAATGCCACTGTATGTGAGTGCCTTCTCATACACTATAAAAGATTGTGTATGAGCAGGCATATACAGATAAAGGTATGCTTGAAATCTCGAGGTTTCCTTGCGCTCTCGAGGTCTACTGTCACCAAGGAAACCTCTCGATGCAAGCATACCCTTGTTGTGTATGCCTGCTCATACAGCAATCCTCTATGTTTTACCATCATATACTCCTACTTGATCCCACCTTGTTCCTTCCATCCCTCTCTCCTTCCAGTCCCTTCATCAAGCCTGCCCTCTGAAGAGAAAAGTAAAAAGTAATGACTTAAATATAAATTTAGGGTACTTCAGCAAAGTTCTGAGTCTCTCACTGGCTAGTGCTCCATTCACACTCGCTACCTTGCACCCATCAAATGGAAAACTGGTCATAAAAAAAAATACAAACTGCTAAGCTAAATAATTGTATGTGCCGCTGCCTCACTACCTCGAAAAAGTAAAGAAAAACAGAGCAGGTAAAAGGCTGATTTGGCATTCAGTCATGCACACAAGCCTGGGCACTGTTTGTAATAATTAAACAGACATGAAATGAAATAAAATAAAACAGTATACCAATGAGCCAAGATGGGTCACTCCCACTCACATGTCCCACTCACTTCTCAGACATACTGTACCTCAGTTCTGGAATCTGTCCTCAGTCTTTCTCTCTTCCATTTAATTTAGCCAGTGTCAGTCATAAACAAGCAAACAAACAAAACAAAACTGTGTACTGTCTGTTGGGGGGAGGGGAGAAGGCTAGATTCCCAGATAGTGTAATGAAGTGCAAGCCATTTAACACTTACTTTTGTACTTTACTACTACATAAGCAAGGCAGCTGAAAACAAGGCTCTAAGGGTTATAATTTTTGGGTCGGTGGCATCCGGTATATGAGGTGCTCTTAATCTGTTACAGCCATTGGGTTTATAATTAAGCCCTAATGTAAATGATTTGGGAGTCTTGTTTATCTCTGCTCCAAGTGGCTGTCTGGCATGTGTGTGTGTGTGTGTGTGTGTGTGTGTGTGTGTGTGGTTCAAGTGATGCATACTGTCTGCAGCTGCAAAAAAGAACTGTACGATTATTGCATCACAATAGTACAGCAAGTAAATTACATGACACATATTAATTCTGTATCCTTTATGAGGTTACTATGTGACCATGAGCTAGTTATGTAACTTCCTTGTGCACCCAGGTTGCACCCGGAAATAAGCTTTGGCTTAGTGTGCCTTTCCTGCTTAAACAATCCCCCCACCCCACCCCTAATACATTAGCAGATATTTTGGCTCTGGCAAGAGTTTGCATTTCAATAGGTATTCAACACAGAGTCCACTGCACATTTAAAAGTGGTCCTTGTGGGCACTTCACTCTCCATTGACTTTCTCTATCAGAGACTGGGAAAAAATAGCTATATTGTACTGAAAATTGTGATTTAAGTGCGTGAATTGTATTTAATATGCCTAATTCTATGTAATTGCCTGAAATTTTGCTCAAAGCAACCAAGTGAACTAGCCCCTTTGTGCCACTGTAACTCCTTCCAGACTGCAAGGCACCAAGGAAATCGCTGGCCCTTTTCAATTGCTAATTAGCTGTCCTCTCCCTGATTGCTAGCCTTTGTGCAGCCCCAGCATTAATATTGGTTCCTCTCACTTCTGCTTTAGCCGAGAACCCGCCAGGGATTCCAGCTCAGCCACTCTCTATGAGGACCGCAGCCACTGGGCAAATGGCGCTTCCGAAGCCACCGCCCAAGGCCACTTCCTTGGACTCCACCACTAGAGAGGTAGGGCAAAGCCACCAGTCAATCAGAGAATGAGCGCTTTTTATCTGGCCCACTTTGATTGGCCCACTTCACTCTCCATTGACTTTCTCTATCAGAAACTGGGCAAAAAAGAGCTGTTTTGTACTGAAAGTTGTGATTTAAGTGCCTGAATTGCATTTAATATGCCTAATTCTGTGTAACTGCCTGAAATTTTGCTCCCAGCAAACAAGTGAACTAGCTCCTTCATGCCATTGTATCTCCTTCCAGATTGCAAAGCACCAAGAAAATCGTTGGTCCTTTTCACTTGCTAATTTGCTGTCCTCTCCCTAATTGCTGGCCTTTGTGCAGCCACCAGCATTAATATTGGCTCCTCTCTCCTCTAATTTAATCGAGAACCCGCCAGGAATTTCAGCTCAGCCACTCTCCATGGGGACCGTGGCCATGAGGCAGATGGTGCTACGAAGCCACCGCCCGAGACCACTTCCTCAGACTCCACCACTAGAAAGGTACCGCAAAGCCGACAGCCAATTGGAGAGCGAGCCACTTTTCTCTGGCAAACTCCGATTGGCCCGCTTCACTCCTCATTGACTTTCTCCATCAGAAACTGGGCAAAAAAGAGCTGTTTTGTACTGAAGATTGTGATTTAAGTGCCTGAATTGTATTTAAAATGCCTAATTGTGTGTAATTGCCTGAAATTTTGCTCCAAGCAACCAACTGAACTAGCCCCTTTGTGCCATTGTAACTACTTCCAGACTGCAAGGCACCAAGGAAATCGCTGGTCTTTTTCACTTGCTTATTTGCTGTCCTCTCCCTGATTGCTGGCCTTTGTGCAGCTCCAGTATTAATATTGGCTCCTCTCTTCTCTTCTCTCCTTTAGCTGAGAGCCTGCCAGGGATTTCAGCTCAGCCACTCTCCGGGAGGACTGCAGCCACCGGGCAGACGGCGCTCTGAAGCCGCCACCCAGGACCACTTCCTCAGACTCCACCACTAGAGAGGAATGGCAAAGCCGTCAGCCAGTCAGAGAGCTAAAGCCTTTTCTCTGGCCCACTCCGATTGTCCTGCTTCACTCGCCACTGACTTTCTCTATCAGAAACAGGGCAAAAAAGAGCTGTTTTGTACTGAAAATTGTGATTTAAGTGCTTGAATTGTACCTAATATGCCTAATTCTGTGTAGGTGCCTGACATTTTACTCCTAGCAACCACGTGAACTAGCCTCTTTGTGCCATTGTAAATCCTTCCAGACTGCAAGGCACCAAGGAAATCACTGGTCCTTTTCACTTGCTAATTTGCTGTACTCTCCCTGACTGCTAGCCTTTGTGCAGCCCGAGCATTAGTATTGGCTCCTCTTTCCTCTCCTTTAGCAGAGAACCCACCAGGTATTCCAGCTCAGCCACTCTCCTCGAGGACCTCGGACACCGGGAGGATGGCGCTTCCGAAGCCACTGCCTGAGACTACGTTCTCGGACTCCACAGCTACAGAGGTAGGGCAAAGTCACCAGTCAAATGGAAAACGAGCGCCTTTTCTCTGGCCGACTCAGATTGTCCCGCTTCACTCCCCATTGACTTTCTCTATCAGAAACTGGGCAAAAAAGAGCTGTTTTCTACTGAACATTGTGATTTAAGTGACTGAATTGTACTTCATACGTCTAATTCTGTGTAGGTGCCTGAAATTGTGCTCCCAGCAACCACGTGAACTAACCCCTTCGTTCCGTTGTAATCCTTCCAGACTGCAAGGTGCCAAGGAAATCGCTGGTCCTTTTCACATACTAATTTGCTGTCCTCTTCCTGATTGCTGGCCTTTGTGCAGCTCCAGTATTAATATTGGCTCCTCTCTCCTCTCCTTTAGCCAACAACCCACCAGGGATTCTAGCCCAGCCACTCTCCGCGAGGACCACGGCCAGCAGGCAGACGGCGCTTCAAAAGTTGCCGCCCGAGACCACTTCCTCAGACTCCACTGATAGTGAGGTACGGCAAAGCTGCCAGCCAATTGGAGAGCGAGTGCCTTTTCTCTGGCCCACTCCGATTGGTCCTCCTCACTCCCCATTGACTTTCTCTTTCAGAAACTGGCCACAAAAGAGCTGCTTTGTACTGAAAATTGTGATTTAAGTGCCTGAACTGTATTTAATATGCCTAATTCTGTGTAATTGCCTGAAATTTTGCTCCTAGCAACCAAGTGAACTAGCCACTTCATGCTGTTGTAACTGCTTCCAGACTGCAAGGCGCCAGGGAAATCGCTGGTCCTTTTCACTTGCTAATTTGCTGTCCTCTCCCTGATTGCTGGCCTTTGTGCAGCCCCAGCATTAGTACTGGCTCCACTCTCCTCTCCTTCAGCTGAGAATCCTGCAGGGATTCCAGCTCAGCCACTCTCTACGAGGACCACGGTCACCAGGCAGATGGTGCTTCCAAAGCCACCACCCGAGACCACTTCCTCAGACTCCATAGCTAGAGAGGTAGGGCAAAGCTGCCATCAATCGGAGAATGAGCGCCTTTTCTCTGGCCCACTCCGATTGTCCCGCTTCACTCCCCATTGACTTTCTCCTTCAGAAACTGGGCAAAAAAGAGATGTTTTGTACTGAAAATTGTGATTTAAGTGCCTAAATTGTATTTAATATGCCTAATTCTGTGTAACTGCCTGAAATTTTGCTCCCAGCAACCAAGTGAACTAGCCCCTTCGTGCCGTTGTAACTCCTTCCAGACTGCATGGCGCCAAGGAAATCGCTGGTCCTTTTCAATTGCTAATTTTCTGCCCTCTGACTGATTGCTAGCCTTTGTGCTGCCCCAGTATTAATACTGGCTCCTCTCTCCTCTCCTCTAGCCGAGAACCCGGCAGGGATTTCAGATCTGCCACTCTCCGCGAGGACCACGGCCACTGGGTGGACGGTGCTTCCAGAGCCGCCGCCCGAGACCACTTCCTTGGACTCCACTGCTAGAGAGGTACAGCAAAGCCAAAAGCCAGTCAGAGAGCTAAAACCTTTTCTCTGGCCCACTCTGATTTTCCTGCTTCACTCCCCCATTGACTTTCACTTTCAGAAACTGAGCAAAAAAGAGCTGTTTTGTACTGAAAATTGTGATTTATGTGCCTGAATTGTACTTCATGTGCCTAATTCTGTGTAGATGCCTGAAATTTTGCTCCCAGCAACCACGTGAACTAGCCCATTCTTTCCGTTGTAACTCCTTCTAGACTGCAAGGCACCAAGGAAATCGCTGGCCCTTTTCACTAGCTAATTTGCTGTCCTCTCCCTGATTGCTGGCCTTTGTGCAGCTCCAGTATTAATATTTGCTCCTCTCTCCTCTCCTTTAGCCAACAAACCGCCAGGGTTTCCAGCTCAGCCACTCTCCACGAGAAACGTGGCCAGCGGGTGGACGGCACTTCCAAAGCTCCGCCCGAGACCACTTCCTCAGACTCCACTGCTAGTGAGGTACGGCAAAGTTGCCAGCCAATTGGAGAGCGAGTGCCTTTTCTCTGGCCCACTACGATTGGTCCTCCTCACTCCCCATTGACTTTCTCTTTCAGAAACTGGCCACAAAAGAGTTGCTTTGTACTGAAAATTGTGATTTAAGTGCCTGAATTGTATTTAATATGCTTAATTCTGTGTAATTGCCTGAAATTCTGCTCCCAGCAAACAAGTGAACTAGCCCCTTCATACCATTGTAACTCCTTCCAGACTGCAAGGCGCCAAGGAAATCGCTGGTCCTTTTCACTTGTTAATTTGCTGTCCACTCCCTGATTGCTGGCCTTTGTGCAGCTCCAGTATGAACATTGGCTCCTCTCTCCTCTCCTTTAGCCGAGAACCCACCAGACATTCCAGCCTCAGCCACTCTCCACGAGGACTGTGGCCACCGGGCAGACGGTGCTTCCAGAGCAGCAGCCGAGAACACTTCCTAAGACTCCACTGCTAGAGAGGTACAGCAAAGCTGAAAGCCAGTCGGAGAGCGACTGCGTTTTCTCTGGCCCACTCCGATTGGCCTGCTTCACTCCCCACTGACTTTCTCTATCAGAAACTGGGCAAAAAAGAGCTGTTTTGTACTGAAAATTGTGATTAAAGTGCCTGAATTGTATTTAAAATGCCTAATTTTGTGTAATTGCCTGAACTTTTGCTCCCAGCAACCAAATGAACTAGCCCCTTTGTGCCATTGCAACTCCTTCCAGATTGCAAGGTGCCAAGGAAATCTCTGATCCTTTTCACTTGCTTATTTGCTGTCCTCTCCCTGATTGCTGGCCGTTGTGCTGCCCCAGTATTAATATTGGCTCCTCTCTTCTCTCCTTTAGCTGAGAGCCCACCAGGGATTCTAGCTCAGCCACTCTCGGCGAGGACTGCGGCCACCGGGCGGATTGCACATCCGAAGCCGCCACCCAAGACCACGACCTCGGACTCCACTACTAGAGAGGTACGGCAAAGCCACCAGCCAGTCGGAGAGCTAAAGCCTTTTCTTTGACCCACTCCGATTTTCCCACTTCACTCCCCACTGACTTTCTCTATCAGAAACTGGGCAAAAAAGAGCTGTTTTTTACTGAAACTTGTGATTTAATTGCCTGAATTGTACATAATATGCCTAATTCTGTATAGGTGCCTGAAATTTTGCTCCCAGCAACCATGTGAACTAGCCCCTTCGTTCTGTTGTAACTCCTTCCAGACTGCAAGGTGCCAAGGAAATTGCTGGTCCTTTTCACTTGCTAATTTGCTGTCCTCTCCCTGATTGCTGGCCTTTGTGCAGCCCCAGCATTAGTACTGGCTCCTCTCTCCTCTCCTTTAGCTGAGAACCCACCAGAGATTCCAGCTCAGCCACTCTCCACGAGGACCGCGGACACCAGGCAGACGGTGCTTCCAAAGCCACCACCCGAGACCACTTCCTCAGACTCCACAGCGAGAGAGGTACGGCAAGGCCACCAGCCAGTCGGAGAGCTAAAGCCTTTTCTTTGACCCACTCCGATTTTCCCACTTCACTCCCCACTGACTTTCTCTATCAGAAACTGGGCAAAAAAGAGCTGTTTTTTACTGAAACTTGTGATTTAATTGCCTGAATTGTACATAATATGCCTAATTCTGTATAGGTGCCTGAAATTTTGCTCCCAGCAACCACGTGAACTAGCCCCTTCGTTCCGTTGTAACTCCTTCCAGACTGCAAGGTGCCAAGGAAATTGCTGGTCCTTTTCACTTGCTAATTTGCTGTCCTCTCCCTGATTGCTGGCCTTTGTGCAGCCCCAGCATTAGTACTGGCTCCTCTCTCCTCTCCTTTAGCTGAGAACCCACTAGAGATTCCAGCTCAGCCACTCTCCACGAGGACCGCGGACACCAGGCGGACGGTGCTTCCAAAGCCACCACCCGAGACCACTTCCTCGGACTTCACAGTGAGAGAGGTACGGCAAAGCTGCCAGTCAATCGAAGAATGAGCGCCTTTTCTCTGGCCCACTCCGATTGTCCTGCTTCACTCCCCATTGACTTTCTCCTTCAGAAACTGGGCAAAAAAGAGATGTTTTGTACTGAAAATTGTGATTTAAGTGCCTGAATTGTATTTAATACGCCTAATTATGTGTAACTGCCTGAAATTTTGCTGCCAGCAACCAAGTGAACTTGCCTCTTCATGCCGTTGTATCTTCTTCCAGACTCCAACGCACCAAGAAAATCGCTGGTCCTTTTCCCTTGCTAATTTGCTGTCCTCTCCCTGATAGCTGCCCTTTGTGCAGCACCAATATTAATATTGGCTTCTCTCTCCTCTCCTTTAGCTGAGAACCCACCAGGCATTCCAGCCTCGGCCACTCTCCGCAAGGACTGTGGCCACCGGGCGGACGGCGCTTCCGGAGCCGCCACCTGAGACCACTTCCTAGGACTCCTCTGCTAGAGAGGTACAGCAAAGCTGAAAGCGAGTCGGAGAGCGAACTCCTTTTCTCTGGCCCACTCTGATTGGCCACTTCACTCCCCACTGACTTTCTCTAACAGAAACTGGCCAAAAAAGAGCTGTTTTGTACTGAAAATTGTGATTTAAGTGCCTGAATTGTCTTAATATGACTAATTCTGTGAAGGTGCCTGAAATTTTGCTCCCAGCAACCACGTGAACTAGCCAATTCGTTCCGTTGTAACTCCTTCCAGACTGCAAGGCACCAAGGAAATCACTGGTCCTTTTCACTTGCTAATTTGCTGTCCACTCCCTGATTGCTGGCTTTTGTGCAGCCTCAGCATTAATATTGGCTCCTCTCTCCTCTGTCCTCTAATTTAGTCGAGAACCTGCCAGGGATTTCTGCTCAGCCACTCTCCGCAGGGACCACAGCCACTGGGCAGATGGCACTTCCAAGCCACCGCCCGAGACCACTTCCTTGGACTTCTCCACTAGTGAGGTACAGCAAAGCCGCCAGCCAATTGAAGAGCGAGCGCCTTTTCTCTGGCCCACTCCGATTGGCCGCATCAATCCCCATTGACTTTCTCTATCAGAAACTGGCCAAAAAAGAGCTGTTTTGTACTGAAAATTGTGATTTAAGTGCCTGAATTGTATTTAAAATGCGTAATTGTGTGTAATTGCCTGAACTTTTGCTCCTTGGTTTGCTGGCCAAGGCACCTAGCTTCACCTGAGCTCTTTCCTTCTAAGACTGCTTGAAAGGCAGAGTAGAGAAATTTACCAGAGCAAGGGAAAAGGATTAAGACTTAGTTTGGCTAAGCAGATTTACTGTGTGGTGGTGTTTTTATTTTTTACTCACAGGGATTGCTACTGTTTGTTGCTAACATTCCATTGCTTTATTTTTTCACTGATTCAAATTGTTGTTGCTGGTATACCTTCTTCTGCATTATTACAAGGTGTGCCTACAGGTGTGTGCTAACAGATTACTGCTGTAATCTTCTGATTCAAATTGTCTTTTGCAAGGTATATCTTCTGTTACTGCTTTATTTTTCTCTGGAGCAAAGTGTTTCTTACAGCGTATATCTTCTCTGAAATTATTACAGGTTGTACTTTACAGGTTTTACAGTTTTATCTAACATTAGGATAAGCTTTCAGGGTTACTGCATTTGTTGTTGACTGTTTCTGCTCTTACCTCCTTGTTCTTTCGTCCGTGGTTCTTCTTTTTAGGCAGGGGAAGGCCCCAGCCACCCACCCCCATCCCCAACCACCCCACGCTACACTCCTTTATAGGGTACCAGTTGTGACATTTCCGTGGCACAGCAGGAAGTGGGATCAGTGGCCTCCACAAGGTGATCTCTTTTACAGGGCACTAGTAATTTAACTTGTTATAACAAGTTAAACAAAGCACAATTAAACCATTACTTGCATTTTTTCCTTTTTTCCTTCTAATTACTCTGACTAGGTTACAAACCCAGCAACTTATTTGGAATGGATTTCATTAACTGCAGGTACTGTGGAACAATTTTCAGAAGGACAGTCTTACAGGATTTAGGACACTGTACTACATGCTGGGCCTTTGGAGATCTTAGGACTCAGCTCCGGGCAGCATGGGCAGAGATTGCACGCCTCAAATTTCATATTGAAGAGGAAATACATTATAAGAACCACCCGCCATTTCCCCAGCATCCAACAGAAAAACCTCGACCGCAGAGGGTAGTTGGTCCAGGAGGTTGGCAGGTGGTTAGGAGGAGCAAATCAGGTGCCCCATCACTCTCTGCTCTCCAACACATTACCTCCAAAAACCATATAAACACTACAAACAGGTATCTGCCTCTATCTCTGAAATCAAATAAAGAGGCAGATGACACTGCAGAGCAGGACACTCTGTGGCACAGGAGCCTAGCACAACAAAACTCACCCAAATCAGGAACCAAAACAAAACAAGCACAAAGGAAATCCAAAAAACTTCTGATCATAGGAGACTCCATGATTCGGGAGTTGATACCCATCTCCAGCCAGGGTGATGGTCAGATGTCTCCCAGGTACATCAGCATGGAGAGACACTGACCGCATTACTAAAATTGTTCACAAAGCAGAAGAAAACATTGATGTCCTAGTACACATAGGGACTAATCGATCTCGCCAGCGGTCGTTGTGGAGACCAAGGAACACCTGACTAGGCTGGGTGACAAACTATCATCTATTTCGTCTGCATCTCCTTCTCTGAGATCCTTTCAGTCTGGGAGAAGGGAGCAGATGGACAGAAGGTCAGAGAAGGGGAGATAGGGGAGCTAAACACGTGGCTCAAGGGCTGGTGCCAGGAAAAAGGACACAGATTTATAGGGAACTGGCAACAGTTCTGAGAGCGAAAGTTCTTTAAATCTGATGGACTGCATCTGATTAAAGAGGGAGTCAGTGCATTGGGGCAGAAGTTTGATGTCTTTGCAGAATATTTAAACTAGCAAATGGGAAGAGGGTGCAGCACACCATCGTCGAATGGGAAGAACACCCTCCCCTCAGCTAGTGGTCAAACAGGAATTCAGCATGTTTGCCGTTCATTTGCATCACCAGGTAAGAAAAAAGGTTTGTCTCCCCATACGATGCACAGGGGTAATGCCAAACTTCACCCAACAACTAACACACCAAAATCTGGCCAATGGAAAATCATGTACACAAATGCTCACAGCCTGGGAAATAAGATCCCAGACCTGCAGGCAATAATGTCAGAGGCTAAACTGGACATAGTAGCAATTAGTGAGACGTGGTTTACCAGTAACCACATTGGGAGACTTCAGTACCTGGCTATGTATTGTTCAGAAGAGACGAGGTGCAAAAAGTGGGGAGGAGTGGCCCTGTATGTTAATGAAAATATCAAAGCTACAGAAATTCAGAATACACATAAGGAGCCAGAAGAACTGTGGGTCACCCTGGAAACAGGAAATGGGACAGCCATAAGAACTGGGGTTGTCTACAGGCCCCAGACCAGAGGAGGACATAGACACATTACTGTTAGAAGATATACAAAACATGACAGCTAAGGGAGGTTCTGATAATGGGAGACTTCAACATGCCAGATACAGATTGGTCAATACCAGCAGGAACATCTGCCAGAACTAGACTCATAGTGGATTCCCTGCAGGGGGAGGGCCTCAAACAACTGGTACAGCAACCCAGAAGAGACAGGGCTATCCTAGATCTAATACTGACCAACCAATAAGGGATCACAGATCTCCAGGTAGAAGGTCACCTGGGGGCCAGTGACCATCACATGGTATGGTTCAATTTGGCTACTACATCTAAATCATCCCATTCCAAGGCAAAAATATGGGACTTCAGAGGAGCTGACTTTGATAAGATGGCCAACAGAGTTAAGCTAGCCCTGGCAAAAAGAAACACAGGTGAGGGGTACAGGCAAAGTGGGCAAGCATTAAGGATGCAATACTGAAGCAACATCCCATTGTGTTAGACAGAAAAGGAAGTGCAAAAGAAGAAGGAAACCACTTTGGTTCTCAAATACAGTAGCAGAAAAGGTCAGAGCCAAAAGGCTGGCCTTCAGGAAATATAAGGAACACAGCGGATGAAGATAGGAGGCATACCAAACTGCCCTAAGGGAAGCAGGTAAGGCAGTAAGGCAGGCAAAGTCCCAAACTGAGGAAACACTAGCACAAACAGTAAAAGAAGGTGACAAGACTTTCTATAAATACATTAGTGAAAGGAGAAAGTCCAGAGGGGGTATTGCTAAGCTTAATGGAGAAAAGGGAGCATGTGAGGAGGAGGACCCTGTAAAGGCATCTATCCTAAATAGATACTTTTGCTCAGTATTTACTGAAGAGAAGGTAGGGCAGGGCTCACAGCTCAGCATCATGGACACAGGGGGGAGGGAGGTGAGCACTACTCTCTTCACAAAAGAAAGGGTCCGACAAGAGCTTGCTAAGCTCAGGGTGGATAAGGCAATGGGACCTGATGGCATACATCCCGGGGTACTTAAGGAGCTAAAGGAGGAACTAGCAGAGCCATTAGCAGAATTGTTTAGTGAGTCTCTGAGCACAGGAGAGGTCCCAGAAGACTGGAGAAGGGCTCATGTGATCCCGCTCCACAAGAGTGGTAGCAGGGAGGAGGCGGGGAACTACAGACCGGTCAGTCTTACCTCAGTAGTGGGCAAGATTATGGAGGCACTCCTTAAGGAAAGGATAGTGCAACACCTGGAATCCATAGGGGCACAGGATCCAAGACAGCATGGGTTTACAAAGGAAGGTCCTGTCAAACTAATCTCATAGATTTCTTTGACTGGGTAACCAGAAGCGGTGGACCAAGGGGAGCAGTTGATGTCGCCTACCTTGACTTCAGCAAAGCTTTTGACACTGTTCCACATAGAAGATTGATAAATAAGCTGGGTAGGGTCAGGGTGGTCAGAAGTTGGTCAACTGGGTGGCAAACTGGTTGACGGGCAGAAAACAGAGAATGGTGGTAAATGGTATACAGTCAGAAGAGATGCAAGTCACAAGTGGGTACCTCAGGGATCAGTCCTGGGACCAGTCCTCTTCAACATCTTCATTAGTGACCTGCAGATGGACTAGAGGGTAAGGCTTGTCTGTTTACAGATGACACCAAGATCTGCAACAGAGTAGATGATCCTGATGGGGTGGGCAGAATGAGAAGAGATCTGGATAAACTAGCAGAATGGTCAGAAGAGTGGCAACTGGGATTTAATGCAAAGAAGTGCAAAATCATGCACATAGGGAAGAGAAACCCTGAAGCCACTTATAGGCTGGGAGGGGAGTTGCTAGCAGTCACAAAGGAAGAAAGAGACTTGGGCATCATCATCATGATGACCTAAAATCATCCAAGCAGACCTCTAAAGCAGTAGGTAAGGCTAGGGGGGTGTTAGGGTGTATTTGTAGGGGTATCACAAGTCGTAAGAGGGGGGTAATAATCCCTCTGTACAAGACACTGGTTAGGCCCCATCTGGAGTACTGCGTGCAGTATTGGAGGCCACACCTTCACAAGGACATTAACCAAATTGAGGCAGTCCAGAGAAGGGCAACAAAAATGGTGCAGGGACTGCATCAGAAGACATATGAGGACAGATTAACGGAGCTGAATATGTATACCCTTGAGCAAAGGACGGAGAGAGGTGATATGATCGAGGCATTCAAACACCTTAAGGGCATAAACAAGGTGAAAGAGTCTAACATGTTTAAATATAAGAAAAATAGCAGGACAAGAGGACACAGCATGAGATTAGAGGGAGGCCGATTAAGGGGAATGTGAGGAAATTCTTTTCACAGAAAGGTGGTGGATGCATGGAATGGCTTACCACAAGAAGTGGTGGCTATGAATACAGTGCAGGGCTTCAAACAGGCATGGGATAGGCATAAGGGAGAAATACAAATGACTATGAATAGATAGGCCACTGACAGAGCAAAGGCCGATGGCACATTTATAAGGTAGAAAAAGAAATGGGCAGACTGGATGGGCCTTTCGGTCCTTATCTGCCGTCAACTTCTATGTTTCTATGTTTCTCCCAGCAACCGATTGAACTAGCCCCTTTGTGCCATTGTAACTCCTTCGAGGCTGCAAGGCACCAAGGAAATCACTGGTCCTTTTCACTTGCTTACTTGCTGTCCTCTCCCTGATTGCTGGCCTTTGTGCTGCCCCAGTATTAATATTGGCTCCTCTCTTCTCTCCGTTAGCCGAGAGCCCGCCAGGGATTCCAGCTCAGCCACTCTCCGCGAGGACTGCGGCCACCGGGCGGATGGCACTTCCGAAGCCAGCTCTCGAGACCACTTCCTCAGACTCCACCACTAGAGAGGTACAGCAAAGCCGTCAGCCAGTCGGAGAGCTAAAGCCTTTTCTCTGTCCCTCTCCGATTTTCCCGCTTCACTCCCCACTGACTTTCTCTATCAGAAACTGGGCAAAAAAGAGCTGTTTTGTTCTGAAAATTGTGATTTAAGTGCCTGAATTGTACTTAATATGCCTAATTCTGTGTAGGTGCCTGAAATTTTGCTCCCAGCAACCAAGTGAAAAAGCCCCTTCGTGCCGCTGTAACTCCTTCCAGACTGCAAGGCACCGAGGAAATCACTCGTCCTTTTCAATTGCTAGTTTGCTGACCTCTCCCTGACTGCTAGCCTTTGTGCAGCCCCAGCATTAGTATTGGCTCCTCTCTCCTCTCCTTTAGCCGAGAACCTGCCAGGGATTCCAGCTCAGCCACTGTCCACGAGGACTGCGGCCACCGGGCGGACAATGCTTCCAAAGCTGAAGCCCGAGACCACTTCCTCGGACTTCACTGCTAGTGAGGTATGGCAAAGCTGCCAGCCAACTGGAGACCAAGCACCTTTTCTCTGGCCCACTACGATTGGTCCGCTTCACTCCCCATTGATGTTCTGTATCAGAAACTGGCCGAAAAAGAACTGCTTTGTACTGAAAATTGTGATTTAAGTGCATTAATTGATTTAATATGCCTAATTCTGTGTAATTGCCTGAAATTTTGCTCCCAGCAACCAAGTGAACCAGCCAATTCATGCCATTGTAACTCCTTCCAGACCACAAGGCACCAAGGAAATCATTGGCCTTTTCAATTGCTAATTTCCTGTCCTCTCCCTGATTGCTAGCCTTTGTGCAGCCCCAGCATTAGTATTGGCTCCTCTCTCCTCTCCTTTAGCCGAGAACCCACCAGGGATTCCAGCTCAGCCACTCTCCTCGAGGACCGCAGACACCGGGGGGATGGTGCTTCCGAAGCCACTGCCCAAGACCACTTCCTAGGACTCTACATCTAGAGAGGTAGGGCAAGGCCGCCAGTCAATCGGAGAATGAGCGCCTTTTCTCTGGTCCACTCCGATTGTCCTGCGTCACTCGTTGTTGACTTTCTCTTTCAGAAACAGGGCAAAAAAGAGCTGTTTTGTACTGAAAATTATGATTTAAATGCCTGAATTGTACTTAATATGCCTAACTCTGTGTAACTGCCTGAAATTTTGCTCCCAGCAACCAAGTGAACTAGCCCCTTCGTGCTGTTGTATCTTCCTCCAGACTCCAAAGCACCAAGGAAATTGCTGGTACTTTTCCCCTTGCTAATTTGCTGTCCTCTCCCTGACTGCTGGCCTTTGTGCAGCCCCAGTATTAATATTGGCTCCTCTCTTCTCTCCTTTAGCCGAGAGCCCGCCAGGGATTCCAGCTCAGCCCCTCTCCGGGAGGACTGCAGCCACTGGGCAGATGGCGCTTTCAAGCCACCGCCTGAGACCACTTCCTCGGACTACACCACTAGAGAAGTACGGCCTTTTCTCTGGCCCACTCTGATTTGCCTGCTTCACTCCCCACTGACTTCCTATATCAGAAACTGGGCAAAAAAAGAGCTGTTTTGTACTGAAAATTGTGATTTAAGTGCCTGAATTGTACTTAATATGCATAATTCTGTGTAGGTGCCTGAAATTTTGCTCCTAGCAACCATGTGAACTAGCCCCTTTGTGCCATTGTAACTCCTTCCACACTGCAAGGCACCTTTCTCCTCTTCTTTAGCCGAGAACCCGCCAGGGATTCCAGCTCAGCCACTCTCCTCGAGGACCGCGGCTACAGGGCCGACGGTGCTTCCAAAGCTGAAGCCCGAGATCACTTCCTCGGACTCCACTGCTAGTGAGGTATGGCAAAGCTGCCAGCCAATTGGAGAGCGAGCACCTTTTCTCTGGTCCACTCCGATTGGCCCGCTTCACTCCCCATTGATGTTCTGTATCAGAAACTGGCGGAAAAAGAACAGCTTTGTACTGAAAATTGTGATTTAAGTGCATGAAATGTATTTAATATGCCTAATTCTGTGTAATTGCCTGAAATTTTGCTCCCTGCAACCAAGTGAACTAGCCAATTCATGCCGTTGTAACTCCTTCCAGACCACAAGGCGCCAAGGAAATCACTAGCCTTTTCAATTGCTAATTTGCTGCCCTCTCCCTGATTGCTAGCCTTTGTGCAGCCCCAGTACTAATATTCACTCCTCACTCTCCTTTAGCTGAGAACCCGCCAGGGATTTCAGCTCAGCCACTCTCCGGGGGGACCATAGCGACTGGGTGGATAGCACTTCCAAAGCCACCGCCCGAGACCACTTCCTCGGACTCCACCACTAGAGAGGTACTGCAAACCCGCCAGCCAATCAGAAAGCGAGCTCCTTTTCTCTGGCCCACTCCGAATGGCCTGCTTCATTCCCCATTGACTTTCTCTATCAGAAACTAGGCAAAAAAGAGCTGCTTTGTACTGAAAATTGTGATTTAAGTGCCTGAATTGTATTTAATATGCCTAATTCTGTGTAATTGCCTGAAATTTTGCTCCCAGCAACCAAGTGAATTAGCCAATTCATGCCGTTGTAACTCCTTCCAGACCACAAGGCGCCAAGGAAATCACTGGCCTTTTCACTTGCTAATTTGCTGTCCTTTCCCCGATTGCTAGCCTTTGTGCAGCCCCAGTATTAATGTTCGCTCCTCTCTCCTCTTCTTTAGCCGAGAACCCACCAGGGATCCAAGCTCAGCCACTCTCAGCGAGGACCACGGCCACTGGTCAGATGGTGCTGCCGAAGCCACCACTCGAAACAACTTCCTCGGACTCCACCTCTGAAGAGGTAGGGCAAAGCTGCCAGTTGGAGAGCGAGCACCTTTTCTCTGGCCCACTCCGACTAGCCCGCTTCACTCCCAATTGATTTTGCTCCCAGCAACCAAGTGAACTAGCCCCTTCATGCCATTGTAACTCCTTTCAGACTGCAAGGCGCCAAGGAAATCTCTGGTCCTTTTCACTTGCTAATTTGCTGCCCTCTCCCTGATTGCTTGCCTCTGTGCAGCCCCAGCATTAATAATGCTTTCCTCTCTCATCTAATTTAGTCGAGAACCCACCAGGGATTTCACCTCAGCCACTCTCAGCAGGGACCATGTCCACCAGGCAGATGGCACTTCCAAGCCGCCGCCCGAGACCACTTCCTCGGACTCCACCGCTAGAGAGGTACAGCAAAGCCGAAAGCCAGTCAGAGAGCTAAAGCCTTTTCTCTGGCCCACTCCGATTTTCCCGCTTCACTCCCCATTGACTTTCACTTTCAGAAACTGGGCAAAAAAGAGCTGTTTTGTACTGAAAATTGTGATTTAAGTGCCTGAATTGTACTTCATGTGCCTAATTCTGTGTAGGTGCCTCAAATTTTGCTCCCAGCAACCACGTGAACTAGCCCATTCGTTCCGTTGTAACTCCTTCCAGACTGCAAGGCACCAAGGAAATTGCTGGTGCTTTTCACTTGCTAATTTGCTGTCCTCTCCCTGATTGCTGGCCTTTGTTCTGCTCCAGTATGAATATTTGCTCCTCTCTCCTCTCCTTTAGCCAACAACCCACTAGGGATTCTAGCTCAGCCACTCTCCACGAGGACCGTGGCCAGCAGGCAGACGGCGCTTCCAAAGCTGCCACCAGAGACCACTTCCTCAGGCTCTACCGATAGTGAGGTATGGCAAAGCTGCCAGCCTATTGGACAGCGAGCGCCTTTTCTCTGGCCCACTACGATTGGCCCGCTTCCTTCCCCATTGACTTTCTCTTTCAGAAACTGGCCACAAAAGAGCTGCTTTGTACTGAAAATTGTGATTTAAGTGCCTGAATTGTACTTAATATGCCCAATTCTGTGTAATTGCCTGAAATTTTGCTACCAGCAACCAAGTGAACTAGCCCCTTCTTGCCGCTGTAACTCCTTCCAGACTGCAAGGTGCTAAGGAAATCGCTGGTCCTTTTCCCTTGCTAATTTGCTGTCCTCTTCCTGATTGCTGGCCTTTGTGCTGCTCCAGTATGAATATTTGCTCCTTTCTCCTCTCCTTTAGCCGAGAACCCACCAGACATTCCAGCCTCAGCCACTCTCCACAAGGACTGTGGCCACCGGGCAGATGGTGCTTCCTGAGCCGCCGCCCGAGACCACTCTCTAGGACTCCACTGCTAGAGAGGTACAGCAAAGCTGAAAGCAAGTCGGAGAGCAAACGCCTTTTCTCTGGCCCACTCCGATTGGCCCGCTTCACTCCCCACTGACTTTCTGTATCAGAAACTGGGCAAAAAAGAGCTGTTTTGTACTGAAAATTGTGATTTAAGTGCTTGAATTGTACTTAATATGTCTAATTCTTTGTAGGTGCCTGAAATTTTGCTCCCAGCAGCCACGTGAACTAGCCGATTCATTCCGTTGTAACTCTTCCAGACTGTAAGGCACCAAGGAAATCGCTAGTCCATTTCATTTCACTTGCTAATTTGCTGTCCTCTCCCTGATTGCTGGCCTTTGTGCAGCCCCAGCATTAATATTTTCTCCTCTCACCTCTCTCCTCTAATTTAGGCACTAAATATGTACTCACTGGAAACCAGAAGGGAGAGGGGAGATATGATAGAGGCCTTCAAGTTCCTTAAAGGAATTAACAAGGTAAACTGTTGGGAATCATTTACCCTCAGTACCAACTCGCGGTTACGTAGTCACAAGTGGAAATTAACAGGAGTGGGATTCAAGATGGATGTGAGGAAGTACTTCTTCAGAGAAAGGGTGATGGGACCGGAACAGTTTGTCGGCTGAGGTGGTGGGTGCAAGCACAGTCAGGGATTCAAGTAGGCATAGAATAGAATGAAGAATAGTGGTCACGTGGGGCAACAAGACCAGGGAGGAGAAAGGAGATAGGAAAGGGAGGGAGGAGGGAGGGTTACTACTCCAGAGGAACAGTAGGTCTCAGGGAAGGTTCCAGGGATTATAGACAGTATGGGCAGACTGGATGGATCTCTTGTCTTTTTCTGCCATCATGGTTTCTGTTTCTATGTTGTAGCAGCTCTAACAACTATCACATAGTCATTTCTACTTTTCTACTTATGTGTTCAGTAGCTACTTCACAAGATACTTCTTGTGAGCTCTGCTAGAGCTGCTGGGTGTTAGAAGTTACTATGATTTTTTTTCTATAAATTTTTTGCTAATATTTTTTTTTATAATGTTACACTTAACAGTCCCCAATTGAGTCTGTAACATACCTGCTTCATATTTTTATAATTGAAGTTCAGAGCGCTTCTGCTTTTTCAGTTTTTAAGTGCACACATGCACACACACAGAACTTCTTGAGGTAGAGTGACTTTGGGGAGGTGTGTCACTGTCTGTCCAATGCAGAATGGTCTGCAAGGGGCAGGACAGTACTACGCCGATTATCAGCCAGGTTGATCATGACATCATTTTGCCTGAAATGGTCTGCACTTGAAAAGAAAAAAGCCACACAAATCATAATGCGGCTTTTTCTTATCATCTGCAGGACACCGCCCAGCAAACAGCAGTTATGTGTCATTTTTCACATAATGCCCAGAGAGTGTAACAGTAAAGCCAAAACATTCCTGTCCCTAAAAAGAAAAAAAAAGAATGCCTGAAACTTATTTTCTCACCTGTGGTGTGGAATGATGCAGTCACTGTGCAAAATCACCTTTTGGGATAGAGTACTGAAATGATAGTGCCACTGTTTATGAGATAGGGTCCCCATGTTGAAAATTTGGAGCAAAAATACCAACAAATGCACAAGTTATGCATAATCATTATAATTTTCCTACACAGAAGCATAACTTTGTAAATTTTTAATATTATGACTCCAAATGTTCACCATAGCTATTTTTCCACACTGCATCATGTACAGCTGTCATTTCTCACATCCTGCCCAAAACATGTTCTCACACCTGTGGCATGCAATGGCACAGTCTCTGCATGAAACCACATTTTGGGACTGAGCAACAAAATGATAGCACCACTGTTCATGAGACAGGGTCCCAAAAAGCCAAGGTTGAAAATTTGGAGCAAAAATACCAACAATAGACCAGAGTTACGTACATTCATTGAAATTTTCCTATGCAAGTGCATAACTATGCCAATTTTTTATATTTTGACTCCAAATTTTCAACTTAGCCATTACTTCACACAACCTCATGAACAGAAGAGCTGTCATTTCACACATCCTGCCCAAAACAAGTTTCTGCACCAGTGGCATGGAATGGTGTTTTGCCATGGATTAAGACATTTTCACCTATGGGGTTTAGGAGGTATGGTGATAAGACCAGTATGTTGAAAATGTGGGGTCAAAATGTGAAACAAATTACAAGGGGTGCATAGGTAGGGGTGTCACCAGCAGAAGGAGAGAGGTAGTGATGCCGTTATATAAAACACTGGTTAGGCCTAACAGCGGGTAGGTCATGTCAGATGAATCTGATAGATTTCTTTGACTGGGTGCTGAAGGAAGTTAATCAGGGGGGGGGCCTATGGATGTAGCCTACCTCAATTTCAGCAAGGTCTTTGATACCGTCTCATGGTAGACAAGATGATGAACTGGGTTAGGAACTGGCTAACAGGAGACAGAGGGTGGTGGTAAATAGGGTACAATCTGAGGAGAGGGGTGGCCAGCAGGATACCGCATAAATCTGTCCTTGGGACAGTCCTGTTCAATGTCTTCATCAGTGACATTGCAGAGGGCCTGGAAGGAAAGGTCTGCCTGTTTGCAGATGACATCAAGATCTGTAAAAGGCTGGATACTCCGGAAGGGGGTTGAGAAAATGAGAAAGGACTTAGGCAAGCTTGAGAAATGATCTGAGGAGTGGCAATTGAAATTTAAACCAAAGAAGTGCAAAATTATGCACCTGGGGCATAGAAACCCTGGTAAGAGCTATAGGATGGGGGGAGAGGGCAGTTGCTGACAGTCACCAAGAAATAAAGGAACCTGGGGGTTATAATTTCACATGACTTGTCAGTGTCATAGCAGACTACAAAGGAAGCATGGAAGGCCAGTGGCATGCTGGGGTGCATAAGCAGGGGTATCACCAGCAGAAGGAGGGAGGTAGTGATGACAGTATATAAAACCCTGGTCAGACCTTACATGGAGTACTGTGTGCAGTTCTGGAGGCTGCACCTTCAAAAGGGCATAAACAGGCTGCAGATGGTCCAGAGAAGGGTGACTAAGATGGTACAGGACTTGCACCATAAAACAAATGAGCAGAGATTAAGAGACCACAATATGTACTCGCTGGAGGAGAGGAGGTAGACAGGAGATATGATAGAAACATTCAAGTACCGCAAGGGTATAAACAAGGTGCAGGGGGAAGACATCTTCCAGTACAGGAGAAGTACATGAATTAGGGGGCAGGACAATAAATTGGAAGGTGGCAGGCTAAGAGGGAATACGAAGATGCTTTTCTTCACAGAGAGAGTGGTGGACACATGGAATGGTCTGCTGCAGGAGGTGGTGGGAGTTAAACATGCATGTGACAGGCATGGGAGACCCATAGAGGTTCAGCTGAGGGAGGGTCAGAAGCCGTAGTCAAGTACATGGCTTATGGTCAGACTTGATTGGCCTAGTGGTCTTTATCTGCTGACAGTTTCTATGTTTCATCCTCTAGCAACCATGTCCACAGGGTCAATGTGGTGACAGTGACAATAGCAATACCAATACCAATCGTGAACTTTCAGCATTGACAAATGCTTGTTAAAGTCCTGTTTGGCTAGTCTCTCCTTAGTATGCTTTGGCCTGGCCGGTCCAGGTCCTTGGGAAGACTTCCTTGGTATCAGGGCCTTAAGAAACTCAGCAGTGAAGTGAATGCAAAATGATTCTGATTCGGTACTTAGAATATATGTATATTTTATGGATTACTTCTATTCTTAGTAGGGAACTGGAGGCATTTGAAGGAGGAAGAGGGGAAAACTGTGTGCATCTGGATTGCTAAAGATGTTTTCATCACCAGATACACTGAATGACCATTGGGGAAGGCTGCTTGCACTGCAGTGGGATTGAAGCCCAGAGATTTATGAGGAGTAATTAACCATGGTTTATGTGGCTGTAGTATCACACACCACATCACTTGTTCTCACAGCCCCATGACAATGACTTCCCTCCTAGTCCCTGTCCTACCATTACCAGTGCCTTTTTCATCACCTCCACTTGGACTTGGTGGAATATTTATCTGCTCCTTTTGTACCCCCCCAAAACACAGACAGACACACACACACACACACACACACACAAACATCCTTTTCTCCTCTTGAACTTCTCTTCATATTTTTGACACGCATTGACAACACATGCATGATAGATGATAACACAACACAGCAACCACTAGACACTAGCAATGATTATTCACACTAAACACTGATGAGTCTTGGATGCCCACAAGGCATGCACAACCCAGGGTTTTAGTATGACTCATGAGATGACAGGGAAGAGCAACATCTGCGGGACCTCCCTCCCCACAGGCCACACCCACCCACTGAAGGATCATGTGTCTCACACCGCAGTCTATGTATGTTTCACTTATTGTCTGACAGGCAGGCTCACACATACAGGCAAAAAACAAATGTACTTATGTGCCCTGTTGCAACACCAACAGTTTGTAAATATAACATTTGTCAAATAAATCCTACAAAGTCCCCCCTGTGCCTTTGCCAGCCTACTAAATTCTCTCTGCCCTGGTCCCACAGCAGAGCCTGCAGCTGTCGGTGCATGCTTACACTGTACACTCTGTCTCCTCTCCTCTGTAGCACAAATTCACTAGCTTACCAACTGGAAACTACTGATACTGTAAATGTTGTAGTAAAACAGCCAACTGGAGTGATAATGCATGACTCTCTGATGATTTCTCAAGATTTTTGCTCAACAGTTACTCTTTTTAATATAAAAGAAGCTCCTATCATTAGCCAGGTCCTTCACCTGTGAGAGAAAGTTGGAAATGGCCTGAGGTGTGCAGTGTGAAGAAATCTTGATCTCTGGTATTGCTGATTGGCTGCTGCAAGTACAATAATGTGGTATGCCAATGACTTGGACATGCTTTGTGTATGTTTCCTGTAAAAAGTGCTGCTTCATGATGTTAAGATACCAAAGGGGAACCAAGTTCCTTCAAACTACTTTGCCAGTGACCAAAATGCCAGATTTTTGCATGTTCACTAAGTGCAAATTAGGCAACTGCTCATCCTTTGGTGTAACTTGGTAATAGCAAAGGAACGTTTAAGGTACCCTAGAGGAGATTATCCCCAGACTCTCAAAAAACAGCAGTGCGTGTGACTTGACCAGACTTTTAACTACACTGCCCTATTCTACCCAGCTGTAAATATCCCCTATGGCAAGTAAGGTCCAGTACCTCTAAAGGATGTAAATTCTTGCCAAACAAATGATTGGTATGGTACCCTACAGAGGATTATATTTTGACTCCCACAAAAACAGCAGTGAGAGTGACATGAAACAAATCTTAAAACTCTACGTTTTTGTACATAGCAGTGAATATCATATATAGCAAGCCATGATCACTGCCTCTTTGAGGCATATATTAATGGCATCTTACCATATTCTTGGTGGAATCAGGTAGAGTGTCCTTCAGACTTTGGGTTCAGTCCTTATTGACTTGCTCATCTGTGACACTGGTGAAGGGATACAACATAGAATTTGTTGCCAGACAAAAAACTACTTGGGCCACCCAGTCTGCCCAGAAACCAAGGCAGTATCAAATTATTTGTGGACTATACTAAGCTGTAGGGAAGAGTAAACTGTGAGGAGGTTGTCAATTGCATGAAAAATCAAGGAAGGTTAGAACAGTGGGTGGTAACCAACTTTGGTTCAATGCTGGAAAATGTAAAGTCATGAATATTGGCAAAAACAATTCCAAAAGAGAATAATGGCTTGAGGGTGTCAGAGTAGACCAGATTTTGAATGCCAGGTATATGGAAGTGATTATAACAGATAGCTTAAAAGTTATAGCTCAGTCTGATAAGGCATATGAAAATGCAAACAAAATGTTGGGGTGAAAAGGGAGGTGGTTTTCCAGTAGGAATGAGAATGTGATTCTGCTTCTGTGCAGATCTCTGGTGTGACATCTTCTTCCAAGTTGTGTACTGGGTGTGCTTTGAAACAACTGAGAAGCTGCGTGGGATATACTATATTGGACTAGATATCTGTAACTAATCTCTCTCTCTTGCTTACATCTGAGAGAAGTTTTCCTTACTTTTACATTGGTATTGCTTTGTGTTTAATTATTTTAGTTTTTAATTCAGGAAGGGGGTTTTCAAAACTGCTTATCTTGTCAGCATCTTCAGAAGGGCTGAAATAACTGCATATTTGATTTTCCTTTGTGGCTAACTGGACTGATTACTAGAATTCTGCGACAATCTCCATCAATATATTTTGCAATATTTGCTGGTGGTGGTAGTGTGATTTAAAATAGCAAAGGCTGCAGTTTGTAATTGGATGCCAGACATAGCCTGAGGTGGGGAAATTGTCTTCACAAGTCAGGAAACCTGCATCACAGCCAATTGTTCTAGCTTGACCATTTCAGCATTGATCAATTACTATAAACTACTGGTGTGATCCTGTTTCAGACAGAAGTCCATCTTCTTCCAAGTTGTGTACTGGGTGTGCTTTGAAACAACTGAGAAGCTGCGTGGGATATACTACATTGGACTAGATATCTGTAACTAATCTCTCTCTCTTGCTTACATCTGAGAGAAGTTTTCCTTACTTTTACATTGGTATTGCTTTGTGTTTAATTATTTTAGTTTTTAATTCAGGAAGGGGGTTTTCAAAACTGCTTATCTTGTCAACATCTTCAGAAGGGCTGAAATAACTGCATATTTGATTTTCCTTGGTAGCTAACAAACCACCAGGCTGTTTTGGGCCTGGAGAGGTTTACCTGTGTCTGACTTGGATGTCTGGATTTTTCTCTGTTTGATTAGCAGGGTATTTTCTTTGTCAAATTGTTGTGTAGGGCATCTTGCTGACAGGAAGGCACTCATCACAGCGGTGGGTGAGAGCTTTTAGCTGATTGTTTTGTGAGGGCACAGTTTAGGCCCAACCCCTTCCCACCCCTCAGCCCACCCACCCCTTGGAAATAGTTCCTTTATACCTGAGGTTCTGACATCATTTCCTCAAGAGTGCAAGGTGCATATCACTGTCATATCCTCTCTAGCACACTGCACTGACAATATAAGCATACACATTGTATAATATATATATTTCTATATAACAAACCAATCACACAGCAGCTGCACACACACACACACACACACAAAAACAAACAAAAAAGTAGATAAACATGTGGGGAGTAGTGCAATGTAATGGTTGTGGGGCAGCAGTCTTCCGGGAGTCTTTCTTGAGGCTGAGATGCTGCCCTATTTGCAGAGAACTCTCTGCCCTGAGGAAGGAAGTTGCCCATCTTCAGGCCGCACTGGACAGTAGTAAGGAAACCTTCCCCCAGGCCAAACTGGACAGTAGGAAGGGAACCTCCCCCATCCAGGGAGCACCAGTGCCACCACCACTACCTCAGAGGTTGCGAAGAAAGCACAGCAGTTGGACCACAGTGGGCTCAGGGAGGGTGAGGATGGTTCAACAGAGGCACACCCGGTCAAATGTTCCACTCCACAATCCATACAACATTCTGGGGGAGCATAGCTCCACTATGGATGCACCCGCAGAGAAGACTGATGACAACTGTCACAAGGGAGGCCCACAGGAAGGAGGCAGAGGACACCACAGGGAAAGGAAGCAGCTCCTGGTGGGGGACTCAATTATTAGGGGGAGAGAACTGGGGGAAGCTGGGAAAACTGAAGTAAGGTGCCTGCCTGGTGCCATGGCTTGGAGGGACAGGAAGCACATCCTCAGGATCACAAGAACAGCTGCAAGGGAGTCTGAGCTGGACGTAATTGTCCACCTAGGAACAAATGACTTGGCTCATCATGAGATTAGAGCAGTGCAGGAGGACACTGTAGAGTTGGGGAGGGGCCTAAGACAAGTAGCACACACAGTATCCTTCTCAGAGGTGCTGCCTGTCAATGGCATGGGGGAGGCAAGGGTAATTAGCACCATGCAGTTTAATGAATGGTTGAAAAATGGTGTGGAGCACAGGGTTTGGCTTCATTGGGGACTGGGGTTCCACCTGGAGGACACCAGCCTATACTGGCAGGATGGTCTGCATCTGTCCAGGAAGGGAACAAGTCTTTTGAGCAATCGGTTTAAATGCTTCATTGGCAAGCTTTTAAACTAGTCAAAGGGGGAGGCACTGATAAGCAGCAGGAAAAACCCAGCCTCTCCCTACAAAACAGGGTACTAAATGAGAAAAAGACCGAGGTAGAAAGGTCAGTGGGGGATGATGCAACAGAAGGTAAAGCCATCAAAAAATGGAGAGCAATGAGTACCAATGCCCGTAGTTTTGGTAACAAGCTTCCTGAATTAGTGGCCTTGATGGAGGAGGAACATCTGGATATCGAGGCAGTCACAGAAACATGGTACACACAAAACCATGACTGGAACATAAACATACCAGGATACACTATCTACAGGAGGGACAGAGAGGGTAAAAGAGGAAGAGGAGTAGCTCTTTACATAAGGGAAGGAATAAAAGCAACAGAACAAAAGGGTAAACAGGGAGGAGAAGCAGCACTGTGGGTAAATTTGAGACCGCAATGGCACCACAACTCGCACAGGGTTAGACAGATTCTCTCGGGGAGGAAATGAACAAGGAAATGATAGAAAGTATACTTAGAATGGCAGAAAAGGGAGATATTGCTGATGGGTGATCTGAATATGTCAGATGTTAACTGAGTGCAGTTGCAGCAGCCACTCGAAGAGTGGGGTTATTCTAGATGCCCTACAGGGGGCATGCCTTAGACAACTAGTATTGGAGCCCACTCGAGAGGGAGCAATCTTAGACCTGGTTCTCTCAAATGGAGTGGAGAGAGGATCACAGATGTAGAAGTGGGTAGCCATCTGGGAACTAGCAACCATCGAACAGTATGGTTCACAATAAACACAGCAATAGAGTCAAGCCATACAAAGACAAAAGTACTGGACTTTAGGAGGGCTGACTTTGCCAAAATGGGTGAGTGCCTAAGGTATGCACTAGCAAATGGGCAGGAAGGAGGGGTGGAAGAACAATGGGGAATAATAAAAACTGCCATCACAGAGGTAATGAGCCTTTGTGTGAAGCAAATAAAACAAAATGAAGTAAGAAATCACTATGGTTCTCAAAGGAAGTGGCAGTGAAGGTTCAAGAGAAAAAGAAAGCATTCAGGAAGTACAAGGAATCACAGAAGGAGCAGAACAGGGAACTGTATCAGTTAAAGCAAAAGGAGGCTGGGAAGGCAGTCAGAACAGCAAAGGCCCAAACCGAGAGAAAAGATAGCCAACTCAGTTAAGAAGGGGATAAAACCTTTTATAGGTACATCAGGGAGTGAAGGAAGACCAAGGAGGGATAGTGAGGCTTAATAAAGGGAGAGAGGGTGGGCAGAGGAGACTGTGAAAAGGCAGAGATACTAAATAAATATTTTTGCTCAGTATTTACAAATGAAAAGGGGAGGTACCTAAAACAAACAGTAGAAACACTCTGGATACAGAAGTTGATATCAGCCCATTGCAGAAGAAGGGTTCTGAAAGAACTCTTAAAACTGAAGGTGGACAAAGCAATGGGGTCTGATGGGATTCATCCCAGAATTCTAAAAGAACTAAGGGTAGAACTAGTGACACCACTGACTACCCTTTTTAACAAATCATGGGAGGATGGAGTGGTACCCGAGGACTGGAAGAGGGCAGATGTGATTCCCCTTCACAAAAGTGGGAGCAAGGCAGAAGCAGGAGACTACAGACCTGTTAGTTTAACCTCAGTGATAAGGAAAATGATGGAATCACTTCTGAAGGAAAGAATTGTCGAGTATCTAGAGGCCAGAGGGTCACAGGACCCTAGGCAGCATGGATTCAGATCGAGAAGGTCATGCCAGATGAATCTGATAGATTTCTTTGACTGGGTGACCAAAGTAGTAGATCAAGGAGGGGCTGTGGACATGGCCTACCTAGACTTTAGCAAGGCATTTGACATAGTCCCACACAAAGATTAATATACAAGTTAGCCAGCCTGGGAGTGGGTCCCAAGATGACAGCCTGGGTAAAGATTGGCTGGAGAATAGGACACAGAGGTAATAGTAAATGGAGACCACTCAGAAGAAAGGAGGGTTACTAGTGGGTACCGCAGAGGTTCAGTATTAGGACGGTCTCTTCAATGTCTTTATAAGTGACATTGCAGAGGGACTGAAGGAAAAGTATGTCTCTTTGCAGATGACACAAAGATCTGCAACAGAGTTGATGCACAGGTGGGGTGGAAAGGATGAGAAGGACTTGGCAAGGTTAGAGGAATGGTCAAATGTATGGCAGCTTAGATTCAATGCTAAGAAGTGCAAGGTAATGCACCTGGGAAACAAAAACTCAGGGAAGAGTACACAATGGGGGTGAGATACTAACAACAACAAAAATGGAAAGGGACCTGGGGTAGTCATATCAGATGACCTAAAGGTGGGCAAGCAATGTGAGAGGGCAGCAAGAAGGGCTGGGGAATACTAGGATGCATAGGAGAGGCATCACCAGTAGAAAACAGGAAGTTATTATCCTCTGTACAGACAGCTGGTGAGACCCCATCTGGAGTACTGTGTGCAGTTCTGGAGACCCAATCTCCGAAAGACATAGACAGGATGGAAGCTGTCCAGAGGAGGGCAATTAAAATGGTGCAGGGTCTGCACCAGAAGACATATGAAGAGAGATGAAAGGAGCTTAATATGTAAAGCCTCAAGAAAAGGAGGGAGAGGGGGGACATGATAGAAACGCTCAAGTACCTCAAGGGAATCAACAAAGTCCAAGAGGGTAGCATCTTTCAAAAAGAAGAGGTATGCAAGAACAAGAAGGCACAATTTGAAGATGGGGAGGGGGGGTGGCTCAGAGGTAATTTAAGGAAGTATTTTTTCACAGAGAGGGTTGTGGATGCATGGAACGGCCTTCCGGAGGAGGTTGTGGAGTCAAAATCAGTGGTGGAATTCAAGCATGCATGGAACAGTCATAAGGCCATTCTAGGGGGTGGGGGTAGGAAGAAGTAGGCTGCTGGTTAACTAGGATCTGCAGCTTATCCAGTAGGTAGGGAAATGGGCAGACTGGGTGGGCCAAGCGGTCCTTATCTGCCGTCAAATTCTATGTTTCTATGTCTATGACCTCTGCTGGAATATTGTGCACAGTTCTGAAGCCTGCACTTGAAGAAAACTGAGACAGTCTGGAGTGTGTGAAGAGAATGGGAACAAGATGATTTAGAGACAGCAGGGGAAATCTTATAAGGAACATCTAAGCAGCCTTAATACGTACTGCTAGAGACTAGGAGTAGTGAAGTGGCATGATAGAAACTTTCAGGTTTCCAAAGATGTTAGGATTGACTGCTAGCAACTCTACATGCATTGCAAGGGTCTACCACAAGAGGACATGCCAGGTACAAGCTGATGGGAAGAGGTTCAGAAAGAATGAAAGGGAACATATCTTCATGGAAAGCATGGTGTACATGTGGAAAAGGTTATCCAAGGAGGGAGATGGTGAAATTGGAAACTGTCATTGACTGCAAGAAAGGATGTAACAGACATGTGAGGCTGATAAGGAATGGAGGAGGAGAGAACAAAGAGATGTGAGAAGGGACAGAGCTATCACTAGGAGGCTGAGCCGTGTACACACAGAACTACACTGGTGGGGCACAAATAGGTAGGAACAGTACAGATTTGATGGACTCTGATCTTTTTCTGCTGTTGACATTTTCTTTGTTTGTATAAATGAGTAACCTGCTAGAGTCACTCATACTAAAACAAAACAAGCCATTGTCAATGCCGAACGTTCGCTTGCAGGTATTTGCAGTGGTGTTTGGCACATATGGTGCTTTACCCTAATGCCCTGTGCAATTGCTGTATTTGTATAATACATTTTCAGCATGACCTTTTGTTACCCCCATTGTGTGCTAAGCATAGGCGAAACACGCTTGGGTGAGATGTGAAAATGACAGCTGTACTGCTCATAAGGAGGTGTGGTAAATGGCAATGTTGAAAATCTGGAGTGGAAATATTGAAAATTGCAAACCTACAGCGTGCGTGGGAACTGTGCATGCACTCTAAAAACAGTCATTGTTAGAATTTTTCACCAAATTTTCAACATTGGCATTTTAAAAGCTCTGCTAATGAACAGTGTCACTGTGATTTTCTTACTGTGTCCATACATTGATTTACTTTACCGACTGCGCCATTGTACTACATGTGGGGCGGAAACACGCTTTGGGCAGGATGTGAAAATGACAGCTGTACTGCTCATAAGGAGGTGTGGTAAAATGGCAATGTTGAAAATCTGAAGTGAAAATATTGAAAATTTGCAAACTTACGAGCTGAGGAGGAACCATAACGCACACTCAGAAAACAGTCATTTTTAGGAATTTTTTCACCAAATTTTCAACATAGCCATTTTAAGACCTCTGCTCATGATCAGTGTCACTATGATTTTCTTAATGTGTCCCATACATTGAGTTCGCACACCGACTGCGCCATTGTGCGCTACATGGGTGGAAACACGTTTTGGGCAGGATGTGAAAAATGACAGCTACACTGCTCATGAGGAGGTGTGGTAAAATGCCAATGTTGAAAATCTGGAGTGGAAATATTGAAAATTCGCAAACCTACCAGCGTGCGTGGGAGCTGTGCAACGCACGCTCGTAAAATAGTCATTTTTAGAAATTTTTTTCACCAAATTTTCAACTTTGCCATTTTAAAACCTCTGCTAATGAACAGTGTCACTGTGATTTTCTTAATGTGTCCCATACATTGATTTCGCACACTAACTGCGCCACTGTGCACTACATGGGCGGAAACATGTTTTGGGCAGGATGTGAAAAATGACAGCTGTACTGCTCATAAGGAGGTGTGGTGAAATGGCAAAGTTGAAAATCTGAAGTGAAAATATTGAAAATTTGCAAACTTACGAGCGTGCATAGGAACTGCGCAATGAACACTTGTAAAACAGTAATTTTTAGTAATTTTTTCACCAAATTTTCAACACAGCCATTTTAAGACCTCTGCTCATGATCAGTGTCACTGTGATTTTTTTTTTTTTTTTTTTTGCCATTCACTTTTTATTAGTTTTTAACAAATTAGTACAGAGACAATAAAGGAGTAAAAAAATAGGTGTACATATACATACAGTACAGCAAAACCAAGAAAGTCATCACCATTAACATCGGTCTCTGTACCTCCCCTACCCCCACCCCTCCCCGCCCCCTTGCGCAAGGCACTGTGCTATATTCCATCTAATATGGGAGGAAATGCCTAATTGGTTATGAATAAGCTGCCAGTAATGGAGACCAAATTTTCTCAAAAGGGCAACTGATTACGAAGAATAGCAATCCTTCTTTCCACCCTAAGACTCGCTAGCAGTTCAGACAGCCATTCCGAATACGGAATAACTATGGAGTCCTTCCAATGTTTAAGGACTAGTCTTTTCACAGTAATTGAAATCAGAGACATATGATACTTCCTCAATCTAACCGGGAAGTCAGACCATACGCCAAGTAGACAAACCTCTGGGACAAACATCTCCTTGACACCCAGCAGTGGGCTAACCTTGTCTTTAATTTCCCTCCATAAAGGTGCAACTTTCGAACAGTCCCAAAAAATGTGAAGCAGATCACCCACCCCTGAGCCACATCTGGACACTTAGGATCTGACAGGACCCTCAAATCTGCTAACTTTTGGGGAGAATAGTAAATGTTATGCAGAATTTTGAACTGGGTCAACCTGAGACAGTCCTGCTTGAGAAATTTATGACAATTAATTCAAATATGTGACCAATCCCTGGTAACATCAGGAAGAGCCCTAGACCAGTATGCTGGCGAAGCCGATCTCTCAGCATACGCCCACTGAAGCAGCACCTGGTATAATTTCAAGACCACGTGGAGGTACCAACCACGGACGACAGTGTCCCAAATAATAAACGGGTGGGGAACCCCATTTGACCTTATTTTTGCATGAGCAAATGACGCAGCTGGTAAGTCTTAAAACAGTCCTTTGCCGATAAGTCAAACTTGCTTAATATTTGAGGAGATGAGATTAGATTACCCTCTCGTCCAAAAATCCCTCATCCTACAATCCTCTAACTTTGATAGCCAACTCTGTCTAATAGTTTGATGTCCAATTAATAAATAAGGGTTACCAATTGGCTGAGAACTATCGTTAACATGTTCATACTTTAAGAAATTGCAGAGTTGGTTATGTATCCTTAAGGAGACTCTATAGTGAATCTCTTAAGGAAGAAAGCACACTGGGGTACTATAGTACAGGGCTTCAGGATTGAAGCCCAAACTTTTAATTAAACTACTCTCTAGATTAACCCATAGTGGAACATAGCCCTTAGATTGGGAGGAGGTATGCAAAAGGGTCCATCTACCATATTTATTTATATGAGCATCCCAATAATAGAGTGCAAAATGAGGTAGTTTCAACCCTCCTTGTTCTTTGGGTGCCACCAACTTAGCATAGGACATTCTTGCTTTCTTGAAATTCCAAATAAAATCGGCAATTAACCTGTGTACTTTATTGAACCATACCAGAGGAATCCAGATATTACATGGCAAGGGTAGAAAAGCCTAGGAAGATGTTCATTTTGACAATGCTTACTCTACCCCACAGTGATAAAGGGAGCTGAGCCCACCTTTTCATATCCAACTCTAAAGTATGCACTAGGGCATCTAATTCAAGTGGCGATGCGCTTTGGGCTATTCGCCAAATTAAGGCCTAAATATTTAAGGGACTTGGAACCCAACCTAGACCTAGCCTTGTAATATCATTTTTGAGAACTCTGCCATTTAAGGGGTATACCACTGTCTTCTCTTGATTCAATTTGTAGTTGGACAAGGCACTAAACTCATGCAACACTTCCAACAACACCGGGACCGAGGAAGCAGGATTGGTCACATAGATTAATAAGTCATCCGCAAACGCTGTAACCTTAACAACCTGGTCTCTAATTTTTATCCCTTTAACCCTGGTAGTTAGTACTATCTGCCTAATCAATGGTTCCAAGTACAAATTGAATAGCAGGGGAGATAGAGGGCACCCTTGTCTTGTCCCCACATGACGAAATCACACCATTACAAGCCACTCTTGCCATTGGGCTTGAGTATAAGGCCTTAGTCCAACCGACAAATTTATCTGGAAACCCTACTTTCTCCATAACCCGAAACAAAAAAGCCCAGTGGACCCTATCGAATGCCTTCTCGGCGTCCAAAGAGACCAGCGCCAATGGGAGTCCAGCCTCCTCGGACACCGAGAAGACATGGGACAGTGTTCTGAAATGATCCACTGAGGATCTGCCCTTCATAAAGCCCGCCTGCTCCGGGCCTATTAACTTTGGCAGTGATTAGCTAATGCTCTCCGCCAAGATTTTTGATAATATCTTTATATCATAATTTAGCAAGGAGATGGGTCAGTAGCTACTAGGATTCTCGAGGGGTTTATTTGGTTTGGGTATAAGCACACTGTGATTTTCTTAATGTGTCCCATACATTGAGTACGCACACCGATTGCGCCATTGTGCTCTACATGGGCGGAAACACGTTTTGGGTGAGATGTGAAAAATGACAGCTCTACTACTCATAAGAAGATGTGGTAAAATGGCAATTTTGAAAATCTGGAGTGAAAATATTGAAAATTCGCAAACTTACGAGCGTGCATAGGAACTGCGCAACACAGACTCGTAAAACAGTCATTTTTAGGAATTTTTCACCAAATTTTCAACACAGCCATTTTAAGACCTCTGCTCATGAACAGTGTCACTGTAATTTTCTTAATGTGTCCCATACATTGAGTTCAAGATAATCGACCGCGCCATTGTGCACTACATGGCGGAAACACGCTTTTGGATGAGATGAAAATGATAGCTCTACTGCTCACGAGGAGGGATGAAAATGACAATGTTGAAAATCTGGAGTGCAAATATTGAAAATTCGCAAACTTACGAGCATGCGTAGGAACTGGGCAACGCACGCTTGTAAAACAGTCATTTTTAGGAATTTTTTCACCAAATTTTCAACATAGCCATTTTAAGACCTCTGCTCATGAACAGTGTCACTGTGATTTTCTTAATGTGTCCCATACATTGAGTACGCACACCGATTGCGCCATTGTGCACTACATGGATGGAAACATGTTTTGGGCAGGATGTGAAAAATGACAGCTGTACTGCTCATGAGGAGGTGTGGTAAAATGGCAATGTTGAAAATCTGGAGTGCAAATATTGAAAGTTCGCAAACGTACGAGCATGCATAGGAACTGCGCAATGCACGTCAGAAACAGTCATTTTAGAATTTTTTCACCAAATTTTCAACATAGCCATTTTAAGACCTCTGCTCATGAACAGTGTCACTGTGATTTTCTTAATGTGTCCCATACATTGATTTCAAGACAACCAACTGCGCCATTGTGCGCTACATGGGCAGAAACACGTTTTGGGTGAGATGTGAAAAATGACAGCTGTACTACTCATAAGAAGGTGTGGTAAAATGGCAATGTTGAAAATCTGGAGTGGAAATATTGAAAATTCGCAAACTTACGAGCGTGTGTAGGAACTGGGCAATGCATGCTTGTAAAACAGTCATTTTTAGGAATTTTTTTCACCAAATTTTCAACATAGCCATTTTAAGACCTCTGCTCATGATCAGTGTCACTGTGATTTTCTTAATGTGTCCCATACATTGAGTTCGCACACCGACTGCGCCATTGTGCGCTACATGGGCGGAAACACGTTTTGGGCAGGATGTGAAAAATGACAGCTGTACTGCTCATGAGGAGTGTGGCAAAATGGCAATGTTGAAAATCTGAGTGAAAATATAAAAATTCACAAATGTACGACGTGCGTAGGAACTGCGCAATGCAGCGCAGTAAAACAGTCATTTTTAGGAATTTTTTCACCAAATTTTCAACATAGCCATTTTAAGACCTCTGCTCATGAACAGTGTCACTGTAATTTCTTAATGTGTCCCATACATTGAGTTACTTTCCCAACTTCTCTCATTGTCGCTACATGGAGGAAACACGTTTGGGCAGGATGTGAAAAATGACAGCTGTACTGCTCATAAGGAGGTGTTGTAAAATGGCAATGTTGAAAATCTGGAGTGAAATATTGAAAATTCTTGAACTTCGAGCCTCTTGTATTAACTGCACAACACACGCTCGTAAAAACCAGTCATTTTAGGAATTTTGCTGGAAATGTTCAACATGGGGTTTTTGGGACCCCTTCTCATGAATGATGTCACTGTCATGGTGTTATTCAAGCCCGAAGGGTGATTTCACACAGTGACTGCGAAATCACCCTTTGGGCCCGAATAAGGCCATGACAGTGACATCATTCATGAGGAGGGGTCCCAAAAACCCCATGTTGAAAATTTGGTGCAAATATTCCAAAAAATGCCTGAGATATGCAATAAAGTTGAAAACCCCCTATATAGCCCATTATACAGCTTACCGGCATTTCCTCAGTTCGCGGTCGGCTTTGAAAAGTGCAGGCGATGTTCCCGTCCAGCGACGATAAATCACGCCGAGCTCCAGAGGTACGATGGGGTGGGGGGTGGGGAGGCGGGTGCACAGTGGGTGGGTGCGGGTTGGGGAGGGGCTGGGAGTCTATGTGGGACCGCTTTTGCTTTTCAGGTTGAAAAAAGAAAAAGATGATGCGGGACATTTGCCATGCTGGGTGGGCTCCCAGCGTGTGCACCAAAGCTCTGAGGGGTATTTGGGGACGGTAGCCGACGGGAATTGGGCACCTGTCGGCAGACGACGCTGGGACGCTTGCCACACTGGGGTGGGCTCCCAGCGTGGCACCAAAGCTTGAGGGGCCTTGGGGGACGTGGAGCCAACGGGGGATTGGGCACCCCTGTCGGCAGAGGACCCAGGATGTTTGCCATGCTGGGGTGGGCTTCCAGCGTGGCACCAAAGCTTGGGGGGGGCGTGAGGCCTACCAGCGCTGTGTATGACAGTGGTGGTTTTCTTTGAAGCGAAGACCACTGCTGTCTTATACAGCTCCCGCACCCATTGGTGCAGGACCGTCACGCCTGCTCAACGGAGCAGTGGATTGAACGGGAGAGGCACACCTCCAAAGTGTGCTACTCTCCCAAAACGTTCCTTGCGCATGCGTGCAAACGAACGTAAAAAATAATTTGAGAAGTAATTTTCAAACAGTCATTCTGAGCATAGCAGTTTTACTTCAGTGACATTATGAACTGGCGCATTATGAAGTTAATGAATTTAAAGATTCCAGAAACATGCATCATACAAATACCACCAAAAAAAATGGATTGGTCCAATGTTAGACTGTTCAGAGAAATGAGCCCTGAGAATTCTATGGGAATTACACCTGACTCAACTTATTACTTCCTTCACCAGAAGCAATCCCGTCCCAAATTCTCACCTCCAGAGTCTGAGATCATACTAAATTGCTCTGTTTCATATACTGGATGGAATTTTCAGAGATCATTTCATCTAGTCTTGTTTCAAAAACGAGAATGCAAAAATTCCCTTCTCGACTCCTTGTACACAGATGTTTTCACTCCGTCCGATCTGTTTAATGAACCATGGCACTAAATGCAAATCCAGATTAATCTGAATCCTATGGTTCTTGAGAGAGGTGGCCAAAAAGGTAAAAGCTAAAAGGGTACATTCAGATTGTATAACGAGATGCAGGGGGAGGAGGATAGGGACATGTATCAGGGGAAACAGAAGGAAGCAGGAGATGCAGAAAGGAGTGTGAAGCTGCAAACTGAAATAAGAATAGCCCAGGGAGTAACAAAAAGACATCACATTTTTTAGATATGTGTGTGAAAAGAGGAAGACCAGGAGTTGGACTGTAAAGTTAAAAAGGGAATGGGGGGGGGGTGCAGAGGGGGACCAAGAAAATACAGACTTCCTGAACAAAGACATTTATGAAGTGTTCACAGAGGAAGAAGGGGAGAGACCACAATAAAGTAACAGAAGCTTTGGAAGGAGGAAGGCAGACACTAGTCCTTTCTTCAGAGGAAAGAGTCCTGAAGGGACTCGCTAATCTGAAGGTGGACAAAGCAATGGGACTAGATGGGGTGCATTCAAGGGTATTGAGGGAGCTCAGGGAGGTACTGACTGCACCTCTGACAGTCTTATTTAACAGCTGACTGGAAACAGTTGTGGTTTCTGAGGACTGGAAGAGGGCAGATGTAGTTCATCTTTACAAAAGTGGTAGCAGGGAGAAGGCTGGCAATTTTAGGCCAGTGAACCTGATATCAGTGGTGGGAAAATTAATGGAATCACTGCTGAAGGACTAGATTGTGGAATATCTTAAATTTGATGGGTTACAAGACCTGAGGCTACAGACATTCACAGGGGGGTGGCCATGTCAAGCAAATCTCATACATCTTTTTTTACTGTTTTTTTTTGACTGGGTGACTAAGAAACTGGATTGGAGTGGAGTGGTGGATGTGGGCTATCAACAACATTCCAGATAGGAGGCTAGTAAGCAAATTGGGTAGGTTAAGAGTGGATCCAAAGGTGTTAAGCTGGACAATAAATTGGTTTGAAGACATCAGACATGGGGTGGTGGTAAACAGAGTTCACTCCAAGGAAGGAAGGGAGGGAGGGTGACCAATGGGGTGTCACAGGAATCAGTGCTGGGGCTGGTTCTCTTTAATGTCTTTATAAGTGACACTGCAGAAAAGCTGGAAAGGAAGGTCTATCTCTTTGAGGATGACACCAAAATCTGCAATAGGGTGGAGACTGCCAGGGGTTGGAAAGTACGAGCAGAGACCTGAGAAAACTAGAGGAGTGGTCAAGGATATGTCAGTGCTGTTTCAAGCTGAAAAAGTGCAAAATAATACACTTATTGCACAGAAACAAAGGGGTGGAGTAGAAAATGGATGGCATGCTATTGCTGACTACCAAGCAGGAAAGAGACCTGGGGTAACCATATCAGATAACCCAAAATTGGACAAGCAGTGCAACCAGGCAATTGTGATGGCTAAAGGGATGCTGGGTGCATGGGGAGGGATATCCCAAGCAGAAAGAGGGAAGTGATGTTGCCTATTTAGAAAATAGGCTTCTAAATCTAAGAATTCTGAATGGCTGTCAGACATGCTGGGGGGTACATTTGCTTACAGTTAGAGACCCCTAAATAGCAAGTGGGGACGAAAACAGTGGTGTGGTTTAAGAATGCGTGGGACAGGCACTGGGAAATTGTAGTGGAAAGGAAGGAAGAAAGAACTGTAGATCAAGTAGGGTGTGTTATAATAATGTAGGTAAGGAAAAATGGGCAGAGCGGATGGGCCAAGCTGTCCTTACATGCCATCAAATTCTATGGTTCTATGTTTCATACAGGATACTTGGACATTTTTTAATGTGAAATTCCTTATATCATAGTTCACCACTAGCAGCTAGCCAGCCACACAGACACACACATACACCCACCTAAGTGTGAAGGGGTTTACAGATCACGTTCCCCCCAGATGAACCAAGAGTTACTACAGTACAGCTCAGACAGGAAGTCAGGAAAAAAGAAAGGCCAAATCCCTCTTGAAACAGGATACATAGTACTGTACTATAAATGGTTAAATGGTTAATGAACCAGACTAAAGCCGTGTTTACATGGCGGAATTTGCACCACAGCAACCCGAGCGTTCAGATTGCTGTGGTGCAAATGCCGCCATGTGGATGCTTAGTGAATTGCAGCAAGCTCCCTTGCTCCACGTTCCCAGAAAGTCTGGGGCAATGTTGGGTAAGTTACTTTTCTATTACTTTCTATTTCTTTTAGAAACTTGATCTAGGACAGTTACAGTTACTTGTTTCTTTTATATACAAAAACAATACAAAAATAATAAAAAACTATAACAGATGACATTTATTTGAAAGTAATAGGTTAGTTACTAGTTACTTTCAAATAAATGTGATCAGTTACAGTTACGTATTACTTTTGTATAAAAAGACATAAGTAATTGTAACTGTAAGGTGTATTACTTTTTCCAGTACTTCTCCATCCTTGCTAGTGACTGCACAGAGCTTCCTGGAACAAGTTTCTAAAAGTAATAGAAAGTAATAGAAAAAGTAACGTACCCAACACTGGTCTGGGGTCACATTCGGGAGCGAGTGGATTAAGCAGCCGTGTGGACAGGCTGCACTGCTCGCTCCCACAATAAAACACCTTGAGGGTGCTTCTATCAGCCGACTGCCCTGACTCCCAGCCCCTCTCCAGCGCATCTTACATCGGCGTTGAGGGGGGCTGTATAGACATGTGAGACAAGAGTCTTTTGGGTCAGGGGAGCTCTGCAACACTCCACTGAAGGAGCAAGGTCAGCAGTGTAAACATGGTTTAAGACTACTGCAAGTCAAGAAAAGCCAGAACTGTCAAGTATTTCACTGGCTGCTTACTTGCATACACCATTAACCACCAACATTCTGGGATACCGTGAGTGGAGGTTTCGGTCTTCAGAATATGCTCCAGAATTTTTAATAACATTTTAAAGGAATTGAGGAAAAAGACATGAATTTCAGAAGTGTTTGTTCTTTTTACATGCTTTTAATCAGCTGGTAAGTAGTATCTCTAGGGTTACCAGATGTCCTCTTTCACGAGGACATGTCCCCCTTTCCAACTGCCAAATATTCTTCATGTACCTTCTCTATCCTGTTGTATTATTATTATTTTTATTATTTTTTTACTCTCTCCTACCCAGGACCACCTTGTAAATGAGCTGTGAAGGCGGTGGAGACTTTAAACCTATTTACATGGGGTCTGGCACAAGCTCTCATCAGGGGAGAGACTAAGGGCAGGAAATTCAGACTACGCAAGGCAGGGGCGCAAGCCTGGGTGCAGTGCAACTGGGTTGAGCCAGGGCATAGTCCAGGTGATATTCAATGGTGCTGCGCCATGGCTCAGCAGAGTTGAATATGGCACTGGGGATGCCCGCACTGCACACGGCACAGTGGCACTGCACCAGTGCAAGTGGCAGGTGGGGAGCAGGGGGATGCACCAGAGCAAGTGCTGGTGTGCTAGGTGCATCAACTGCGATATTCAGCACTGGGCACACAGATGAGGTCATTATGCATGCAAGGTGCAAATGGGGCCATTTGCATGTCATTATGTCCCCATTTGCATGTGGTGCACTGGTCCCCAGTGACTTGCACGTGGCGCCCTGCCAGGCTGCATCCATCAGGGACTGACGCCCCCTTGCCCATCAGCGAGCACTGCGCCCCCATTGCCCAATCGCGGGCATATGTTGAACTTAACCCTGGTGGACCAGTGGACCCTACCCCATCGCCCGACTACGGGCATAGGTATAGAATAACCCTGGTGGTCCAGTGGACCCTATCCCCTGCCCGACTGCAGGCATATTAAGAGAATAACCCTGGTGGTCCAGTGGACCCTATTCCCTGCCCGATCACGGGCATATTAAGAGAATAACCCTGGTGGTCTAGTGGTACCCCCTTCCCCACCTGCCCACTGAGCTTCACCACCTTGCACCTCCCTCATCAGCGGCGGGTGGCAGCTCCCCACCCACAAGCCGCCAGGCCACCGACTGAAAACGTACAGTATGGTTGTACCCCTATTGGTCCACTGCATGGGCCAATGGGCATGCAGACTGTACTGTACTACATAGTCCCGAAATGTGAATGAACCACCAGGGTTATTCTCTTAATATGCCCGCGATCAGGCAGGGGATAGGGTCCACTGGACCACCGGGGTTATTCTATACCTATGCCTGTGATTGGGCGATGGGAAAGGGTCCACTGGATCACCAGGGATCTATTTGGATCATGCCCGTGATTGGGAGGGGGGGCACAACGCCTCCTTGGCAGGGGGCTTGTGGACTGTATCCCGGGTGGTAGGGTGGTCACCCACAGCAGGTGGCTGCCATGTTGCAGCCCACCTGTGGGTGTCCCAGACTTGTTCCAGGATTTCAGGGGCTCAACATTGTGCCCCCCCGTGTGGCGCAAGGTGGGTTTGTGCCTGCATATGCGCTGCACATCCCGGGCTGAATATCAGGGTGTGCTGCATATGCATGGGCACGCCCCCTGTACTTGCGCCACATGCATTACTGGTGCACCCCGGCACATCAGGGGTTGCGCAGCCAGCCCCTTTAATATCGCGCCAGGGTGCATCGGTGGGTTGTGCATGGCTCAACCTCTTTGAATATCCCTCCCTCAGTGTCCTCTTTCTGGCATCCCAAAATCTGGTACCCCTAAGTATGTCACAAATGGAACAAAATATAATCTGCCTTAGTATCACAGCCAGTCAAATCTGCTGAAATTATAACATGTAACAATGTACTATATCAGCATTTTATCTTCAGACTAGGGTGGAATTAAAAGAATAATTTTTGCAACTGTATTGATACATTGTACTCAAAACATTTGGATTAAACAATTCTTAAACCACGAGACAAAAGTTTGTTTCAGATAGTAATCCTTAAATCTTATTCTAACAGTACAACAATTGTTTCACATTGTACAATACTGGAACATTGGTACTAAACTCCAGGACTAAATAAAACATTTCTGAATCAAAAATGGATTTGGATTACTGAGCATAAACCAGTTGGCAAACTCCAGTTAAAGCACAAAACATGTTTTTCAATCACTTTTCTATTGTGCATATTAATCAACTAACTTAGAGTACATACTGATACAACTTTAACTCACATTTTGCACAGTTGTTAACTATAAAGAAGAAGCACAGACCTGTTTAAATGAACAACAGCGTTTTCAGAGCTGTTCTGTGGAAAGAAGTGTGCCCTACCCCCATCACTTCATTAGAACAACACCATCTAGTTCATTCCAGCAGTTCAAGTCAGACCTCCCTGTGCCTTAGCTGTATTAACTCTTTTGTTGCTGAATGGCCTGGAGGTTTGTTACCAAGTGCTCAGTATGCAATTAAGCAAGATTGTAATGGGATACCATTCTCTACCTGATACTGTATGTGAGTCACATGCTAACAAGCATTTGTCAGTGTGGAAAGTTTACTTACAGATATTTGCAGTGGTGTGCGGCATTTATGCAGGCCCCCCCTTAGTTGTATCCATGTCCCTTCAACACCCATGTCCCAACAGAGTACCTCTCTACAACTCCTCTTGCATCTGATTTACATTTCAGCCTCATACTTCCAAACTGTCTTAGGAACCCTAACGCCCCAGTTGTTCTCAAGGTTACAAGCCTGTGTGGAAACTGCACAATGCACGCTTGTAATACAGTCATTTTGTGGAATTTTCTCACCAGATTTTCAACATAGGCATTTTGGGACCTCCACTCATGAACAGTGTCACTGTGATTTTCTTAATCAGTCCCAAACATTGATTTCCCACAGTGTCTGTACCATTGTGTGCCGAATGTGCGGAAACACATTTTGACCAGTGCGTGGAAAATGACAGCTGTACTGTTCAAAATGAGGTGTGAAAAAATGCCAATGACAAAAATCTGAAGTGAAAATATTACAAATTCTCGAAGTTAGGAGTGTCCATGGAAACTTTTTTTCCAATTGTTTTACCAGGAGTAACAAACTAAGCTGAAAGCTTGTTTACAGGTGCGACCTGGGAGCACAGGGAAGTTAAGTTACTTGCTCAAGGTTACACAGTATGCAAGTGGGGGCTGTGGGATTCAAACCCAGGTCTCCAGATTTGCAGCTCAGAGCCTTAAACCACTGCTCTATACTGACTCAAAACTGCACAATGCAGGCTCGTAACACTGTCATATTTTGGAATTTTTTTCACCAAATTTTCAACATACTGCAGGCATTTTGTGACCTCCGCTCATGAACATTGTGACTGTGGATTTCATAATCTGTCCCAAACATTGATTTCCCACATCGACTGTGCACCGGATGTGCAAAAACACATTTTGGGCAGGATGTGAAAAATGACAGCTGTACTGTTCATTAGAAGGTGTGAAAAAATGGCAATGTTGAAAATCTGGAGTGAAAATATTACAAATTCGAGAAGTCACGCATATGCGTGGAACTGCACAACGCACGCTTGTAACACAGTTATTGTTTGGAATTTTTCCACTAAATTTGCAACATAGGCTTTTTGAGATCCCACCTCATAAACAGTGACACTGTTGGTTTGGTAATCAGTCAAGAAAGGAGATTCCACGCAGTGACCGCAAAATCACTTTTAAGGACCAAATAACGGCATGACAGTGACTGAATTCATGAGGTGGGGTCCCATGTTGAAAATATGGTGTCAAAATTCAAAAACATGGTGAGATATGCACCAAAGTTGGAAAAAAAAAACAGTTATGCCATTATACAGCCTACCAGCATTTCTTCAGTTCACGGTCGGCTTTGAAGAGTGCAGGTGTGTGCCCGGTCCACCGAAGATCATTGCGCCGGGCTCCAGAGGTAAGTATGGGGTGAGGGGGTATCGGTAGGTGGGGTGTGCAGAGGGTGGGCATGGGTTGGGAAGGGGCACTGAACTCAACGTGGGACCATTTTCTGATTTTACAGGTATACAAAAAAATAAAGAAACTGAAGGAAGTTTTTGGCCCACTGGGGTGGGCTCCCAGCATGCCACCTGGGTGTTTGATGGGAGGGGCTGGAGCTGACAGGGATTGGGCACCCCAGTTGGCAATACAGTGTGCTGGGGGGTGCATGAGCATGATGGGGTGGGCTCCCAGCATGTCCCTGGGTGTTTGTTGGGGGGGCTGGAGCCGACAGAGATTGGGCACCTCTGTCAGCCTTACCGTGTGCTTAGGCAGGGGCATGAGCCGAGGGGGATTGGGCATCCCCCCAGCACACAATGTGGGGGGAGGGCAGTAATGAGGGAGTGGGGAGGACAGCAGCAGATGGAGGAAGCGGGAAAGATTTAGATCGGAGGAAATGGGTGACATCAATATGCTAAATATACAGGTTACCACCGCTGATTGCAGCGGTGGTTTTCTTTTAAGTGAAGATCACAGCAGCCGAACTGCTCTCATAGACAGCTCGGCATCTATTGGTGGGGTAGGATTGCATCTGCTACACTGAGCACTGCACTGGATCAGAGGGTCACACACCTCCAAAAAGTCGTACTGTGGCAAGACGTTCCTTGCGCAAGTGCACAAGTGAATGCAAAAAATAATCACATACCCACCAGATTTTCAAGCAAAATGAAACTCTTAAAAGAAAAAAATAGCATCTTTAAACTACACAGCACTTTGTAAAGATGGACAGACTCCTAGTGAATTAATGTGGTAGCACCCAGTCAGGATCCCAATACTCTGTCACAAAGTGTGAAGTGTAAGTAGCTTTCCCTCGCACTTTCATACTTTGGGGCTATACATGAAAGTTGTTATCAGCCAAGTAGGGAAGGAGCCCCCATAAATAAGTCACAGTACAAATGAGGATACTAGATTTTAATGGACACAGAAGGCCTGATTTTCAAAAGTGTTGGATTGACGCAAGGGACTGGCATCAAAAGAGATTGACGCAAGTGGTGACTTGCATCAAGAACTGTGTCAATTGCAGTTTTCTAACACAGACTGAATCAAACGCAGATGCAACTGTGCCAAAGGGTAAGGGAACATTGTTTAACCAGGAGTAGCATACTAAGCCAAAGCTTGCTTCCAGATGCAACTTGGGAGCACAAGGAAATTAAATGATTTGCTCAGGATCACGCAGTATGCACCTAGGCGGCTGTGGGATTTCCATGCATCAAAAGATGCATCAAAAGTCTATTGCACCATGTTGCAAATGCAGTTTGCCTAAAAAAAAGTTACCATATTCCCTTATATAGAATTTTAGAAGGTGGTGCTCCCACACTTGCATCAATGATTTGATGCACCCGTTAGACCAGGGTGGAGTTGGTCTAAAGTAGACATATAAACAGGGACATGCCAAGCAGTTGTAATGTGAGTCACTACTAAGGAGCTAAAGCAGCAGCACCAGCATCAGAGGGGTGACAATGGAGAATGCCTGGGCTAGCAGCCCTACCAGCCATTAGGCTGGCTATGCATAGGCAGCATTGACATGCCCAGTGGCACCCCACCAGGCAAAGCATGACACGCTGCAGAAAGGGAGGGTAGAGGGTGGTGAAACTATCCTGTAAGGGTATACACGAGGTAGATATTGTTCTAGGAGATTGTGTAGGAGCAGTGCTTGGCACGATACTGTCTTCCTCATAATGCCATACATGAGCTATGTGAGAGCTCAGGAGGGATCTTTAGAGCTGAACACGCAGAAAGCATCTGATTCCAGCCAAAGTGATGGAGTCTGCAGCACTATGCTTCCTGGCAACGGGAACATTCCAGACCCTGATGGATAACACTGTGGACATCTTTCAGTCTGCAGTGCCCAAATGCCTGAAGCAGTTCCTGGAGGTCCTGCTGCATAGGACTGACAAATACATCTCCTTCCTACAGGAGGCACAGCAACAACTTGCTGTAAAGCAGGGCTTCTATGGCATTGTGTGGTTCCCCCATGCACTGGGTGCCCTGGACTGCACACATGTGGCAATATGCGCATTGACTGTGGATGCTGATGTGTCTGCTAACAGAAAGGGGTTCCATTCGATAAATGTCCAGGTTATGTGTGACAGCCAGTGCTGCATCCTTCATGCGGTTGTGCAGTTCTCCGGCTCCTGTTATGATGCATATATCATGTGACAGAGTGGGCTTTATGAGGCCTTCTCATGTGGTGACATCCACAGAGGATGGCTAATAGGTAAGTGTATGAGCAGGGATGCAAGAGAGGTGCAATGAGCACTGTTAAAGATTTTGTGCAACTGCAGTGTGTGTGCTGCTGCAACACCAGTGCAGGGGACATGGTTGAACATGGCACAGCTGACCCAGACAGAGTGATGTCCGACATGGCATGTAGGACACGGACCATCCTGTTCGCCTGTGATGTCAATGGAGCCATATGTGGGCAATGTGTGTGAGTAGTGTGACCCATGGGCTGGAAGAAGAGTGCAGAGAGACCAGTGATATGGGGGATCTGCATGTGGCCCAGGGGGGATATCAGAATGGACAGAGGTGTGACAATGTGGCTAACCATGCCATTCCATCTCCACAGGCGATAGTGGCTACCCCCAGCAGCTGTGGCTGATGACCCTGGTGAAGCACCATGAAACTGAGGCAGTGCTATGATACAATGATGCCCATGCCACCACCAGGTCCATCACTGAGTGCACCTTTAGTCTCCTCAACATGCAGTTTCACTGCCTAGATCAGTTAGGAGGGACCTTGCAGTACACACACCAGATGGCATGCCAGATATTCACTGCCTGCTGCATTCTCCACAATATTGCACTGTCACACCATGTCATTATGCCAGACATAGTGGAGTATCCCATATAGGAGGAGGAGGAGGAGGAGGATGTGGAACAGCCCGGGGACACCAGTACTGGTCAGGTGATGGGAAGAGGGATCACAGCCGCAGTGGGTCATCATGACAGAATGAATCTATTCTGAAGCCACTTCGCATGACTATGAACACATCATAAAGAACAACAGTCAATACACGGAGAGTGCACCAGGAATACATCAAGCACATTACATGTGCCCAGGCGGTGTACCAGAGAAATTTCCTGCTGCCTGGGGTAGGCATTTGGGAGTGATTGTGCATCACATGTCAGTACTCCACTGCCTGCTGGTGGACCACCTGGGGAGAATGGAGGCTGGTAGTTTACTACCTAGGTGGGGCATGGGGAAGCAGGTGTGAGTGCTCACACACACACACACACACAGGGAAGGCAAGCAGGAAAGTGACTGTGCAGGGTGGAGAGGAAAGTGGGGTGGAAGTGTTGCCATATATGGCCCAGGAACAGCATAGCACAATGCCATGACAACAGGCAGAAAGGATCACAAGAACCAAGGGCATGGGGAACAGCATTGAGTGAGTAGGGCCAGGTGAGCTAATGGTCCTCCATCTGATGGCAGCAATTGCTGAGGCCCATGGTACATGGAGAACACAAGTGCACCATTTCATTGGAGAGAAAGGGTGCACACACACCACTGTGGAAGGTGATGGTGGAACAATGTCATGTGTGTGTAGGTTGTACCTAATGTGGTGGTCAGGTGTGGGAGACCTGCATGTTGGGGGCAGACTGCCATTGATGACCGCTGATGGTGTGCAGGGGGTTTGCAGACAGCAGATACACTGGGCAGGACAGGAAGTGCAACATCTCATGGGATGTTATGTTTGTTGCAGGCATGGGCAACGGCCATAGATATGTCATAGCAGAACTGGACATTAAATAGTGTAGTAAAGGGGTCCTGCTGGAGGTCGCTGGTTGGGACCCATGTACGTCTTGCATTACGCTGAGACAGTGGCACCGTGATGGTGCATATGATGTCACCCAATATCACCCTGTGCTTGGGGCAGCAAGTGTGAGGGCAGGTGTACAGCAGGGTCCTAAAAGGCATCTAGTGGTTCCCTGACATGAGGCCGGCAGATGTCTGGGGTTGTGTGCAAAGGAAGGGTAGGTAAGAAAAGGAGGGGGTGCTGCTTGAGGGTCACACAGGAGGGAGACTCAGTGGTAGCTGGTACATATGGGACCAAAGGGGATCGAATGGGGGCCCAGCATGAGTACCTGATGCAAAATGCACCACTTCAGAAGACTAGTCAACACTTACGGCATAACCACACCACTGTGATGCAATATGCAGAGATTCAGGTGTTGAAAACCGCTGCAATTTACATCAATGCGAAAACTGCCATAATTTGCATCAATGTGAAAACTGACGCAAAGTTCTTGTCGCACTCATGTTGAATGTAGAATATGGAAGTAAATACTCTCAACACATGGTGCCACATAGAATGAAGTGTTTGAACCTGGAGAAGGCCTAATGAAAAAATAAAGTGCACACTACACTACCAGAACCACCCTAATAACTGTATAGTTAAAAACAGTCCATCAGCTGCAATGGTAGCAGCATGAGGTAGGGCCACTAAATTCACAGAGGAGGAGACAGCTTCCTAGTAAGCATAGTAGGGAAATGGACCAGAGTGTGTCAGCTATCAGGAAGCAAGTGCCTCACCCCAGCTGAGCAGGAAAGGGTGTGGCACATCATCAGTGGGAAGATGCACCAGTATGATCCCCAGACACATAAAGCACCAATTAAATGACCTGTCCCTAAAGAACCCCACCTGCCTGAGGAGGCTCCAGGACATCGTAAGGGAGACGGACATCGCCATGGGGAAGGACACAGGCATGTACAAGTTAAGTAAATATTGCATTAACACTTGAGCCTTGCAATTCCTTCCCCACCCAAAACAATGAATATGTAGTGATGTTCTGTTCCTGCTTGTGTCTCCTGCACATTCCTGCTACCCAGGAGGGGAGGAGGAGGAGGAGGCCTCAGGATCAGCTCCAGCAGCAGCAGAGGAGGAGGATGGTGGAGAAAGCAGAAGTCAAGGTAGGCAGCATGTGTTGTATATGTCCATCATACCAGCAGTATAGCATGTGTAACAGGAACAGTGACAAGGCAGCATGTGACCATTGCCTGGTTACATTGGCTCTAGCATATTGGATATGCCTCTGCTTGAAACTGTGATTGGGGGCATCACTGCACTGTGGCAACTATACTGGGGGGGTACAATGCAGGGGTGTAGCTAGAATGGTGCAGGGGTTGCAGTCAAACACAGTCCCAGAGGGTTTAGGGGGTCCTCTAGGTCAGACTAAAATAGATAATTTTATTCCCCCACCCTTTAAAATGCTGCCCATGCATGATGCTTTGCCTTCATGGTTGCCGCTTTAAAAAAAAATCATGTTCACAACTTCAACTTCGGACACAGAGCCTGGAGCCCTCAGCTGGGGAGGGGTGCTGTCATGCTGTGCAGGCTGGTTTGGTTGCTAGGCTGAAAGCAGTACTACTGTACCACATGACTCTATAAGCAGAGATAGTAAAGTCATGTGGTACACAAGTAGGTGGAAGTGCACATGTCTCTAAGAAATCATGCCTTTATGCACTTACGTATCTGTTGGGGTAGTGGTATGATACAGTGGGTCACTCATGGTTTGAATAACAGGCACCGGTTTGGGTAAAGGGAATTGTGAGTCAACAGCAGGTAATGGAAAGCCGATCCAACTGTGGCGGAAGCCGGTAGGGTGTTTGTTTGCTGTCTCTCGAGCCCAGCCATTGGTTTGTGGCTGTGAGCCTCGCCCAGTCCTGCAGAGTGCTGAACATACAGCGAGAGGGGTCCCCACCCCCACCCAAGAGTGGTTCTCTTCAGTCTGGAGAGGATGGAGGGTGAGATACTGGGTGGACAGGATCCGGTGGGGCCACAGGACCAAGCACAGCTTTACAAGAGGTAAAATGCCTGCATCTCGATTCCACTGTCTTAAGTCACATTGTAGGGCAGCAAGTGTCACAAAAGCTGACTTACTTGTCAAATGCCCCTCATTTTCAGTGAGTTCATGACTTTGCCTCAGAAACATTTCCTAAGCAAGCCGCCCCCCTCCAAATTTGGCATGTCTGGCGGAGAGTAGAAATTTGAAGTATAATATATTTTTGGATATTAATGCTTCAGTGTACTTCTGCAGAAAAGGATTTTCACACTAATGCAGCAATGAGAGTTACAGATTATACCATGGAAATAAGTGAACAGCCAATAAAATGGTCAGACTGGCAGTTTACCACCAATGTAAATCCTCTGATAATCACTGGCTGATGAGATAATAAAGAAGATCATCCATATCCGTATCATCTGCAGCCCAGGAATAAATAGAATAAAAATAAAATCACAAAGCAACCTCTGTAAAAGTTGTATTTTATTATAGTAAAAACATGAACCTTGGTATAATCGCAATAAGCCACTCGGATGATGTGGGTTATCGGGAGATTTACCACGGCTGGCGAGGATTTACCCACTTGGCTGCACCTCATGGGCAAACCACTCCAGCCGTGGTAAATCCCCCGATAACCCACACCTCCTCATGGCTTATTGCTAAAGTATCCCCCACCACATCCGGCAATGATGGTCAAATGTGGGGGATTACCTGGGGTTTTCAGCATCTTCTCTGCCCCAGGGAGTGGGGATTTCATGCCATTTCACATCCCCACCACTCAGCTGTTTCTTCAGTGGGGCATTTTAGGTGGGGTTATATTGGATTTAGACCAAGGCTTGTCCCCACAGGCTGGGGTATTTGAGTATTTTGGAGACAATTATTTTTGAATCACCCACTATTCCCCTTGGTGGGAGTTACTCTGACTGCTGAATAAGCCACATGTATGAAGCAGGCTTCCTGTGCTGATCATTTTATAAGCTGTGTCCCTTATTTTGGTCATTTATCCCTGATGTTTCTTTGGGTAAAACCCAGACTGTACTGAAGCTGTAAAAATCAGACTAGGTGCAGTTTTATGTAGTATAGGGTATTCCAACTGGACCAGTTTGGTCTGTATTGTTTTGGTTTGGCTGGCCCTGATTTAATCTTGAGTCAGGGCAAGGAGATCAGTGCTGTGCGGACTGGCTCAGCTGGACTAGACAACAAGGTGGGTGCTTGTTTGAGGCAGGGTACAGAGGGTGGAAAGCACAGTTACAGAGTTGTCAGTTAGGTGCTCTGTAAGTTCAATCAGACTGCTTATGAGGGGACTGGAGTTCAGCTGTGCACGCTGACCTCCAACTAGTGGTGGGCGAAGTGGGCTCAATCCGCTCTGCGAAGCGACTTGCAGAGCAAAGGCGGATCAGTGGAATGCTCCGTAATGTGAAGCGGAGTACTTTGTGTTATAATGAGGAACATTAAGTCCATTAGAAATGATGACTTCGCATTACTCCGCCTCCCCACGCCACTACTCTGCCAATTTTAAGGTGAAGTACATTGCTGGGAGTACACTTCGCCTCACTTTGCCTTGTTTTTGAGCTCCAAAGGTGAATTTTGCAGTGATTCATGGGATTTCAGGTCACATGGGCTCTATATTGATCTGCACAGCCTCAGTTTGGGGTAGTATGAGTAGGAAGGAGTAGGAGACAGTGTGCTCTGATAGCTGACTGTGATAGGAATCTTGTCAAAGTTGTTCAAAAAGCATGTTGGCTTTTTTTGTGCTGGATCCAACTTTAGTTCATCGATTGTAGGAAACCCTCTTGTGCTCATATCATAGAGTGTTTTTGTTTGTGTGTGGATTTTGAATGTTAATTTACAACATTGAGCGTGTGTGGTGAAAGACAGTGAGAGTGTGCTTTTGGGGGAGGGGTGTATCTGTGGTGTAGGTAGATTTAAGTTGGAGAAACAGTGATTTCTTTGTTTTTTGGTTATATTTTTGTTATATAACTGTGTTAATGTACACATAGTAATGTCAGTAATAGTATAAATTTTTTTGCTGTTTGTTGTGTGGATGTGGTGCAGCAGTTCATAAGGTCAGGTTGTTTAAATTACAAATTTACAATACGTATCATGGCAGAGTACTGAACTTTTGCATTTGCTTCGCATTCCTGGTTCAGCATTGTACACAAACTGTTCTGTGTTGTGTGTGAATGTGTGTGCAGTGTTGCGTGCATCAAATAATACACCTTTTATTGTGACACAGACTAGTGTAATTGCAACTAAGCGCAGTAGTGTGAACCTGCTATCCACTGCAGCTGCCTGATTTTGTACTGCGATCGTAGTATCTGATCTAAGTTTTGCTGCTTGTAGTGCCGTAAATATCAACACTGTCTGTATTCAGTGCTCCCCCCATCCCCACGTTCAAAAGGTATTTTTTACCAGACTGAATTGTTTTTGTGACCTCATCAGCACCACTGGTTACTGAAGTTGTTTTAATTCCATAACAGTCTTAGAGTTGTCTCTTATCTGTTGCTGAAGCCACAGTTGTTTATTTGGCTTCACATCCAGCCAGCGTTCCTCCAATCAGAAAGTGAACGTATCAAAATCTGAATTTGGTAATAATATTTGTGGTTGATCCCTGCAAAATGCCTGCAAAGAGAAGTGCAAGCAAAGCTGTTTCTTGCCATGGCAATGTTGGTAGTAAGATGGTCTGTGGGCGTGGTAGTAGTACGCAGATGCAGAAGTGCATTGCTGATGTGAGGAAAGGTATTTCTCCGGTAATGCTTTTTACAGCCCAATCAGTAGCTTAATTCATAGTTGGAGGAGATGATGTTTTCCCAGCCAGTAGTGTTAGTGTTACTGGTGTTAGTCGTGGTGGAGGTAGTATTAGTATTGTTGCATCAAGTTCTAATTCCGACCAGTGTACTGTTTCCAAAACTATTGAGTGTGAAGCAGTGCAAGTGAGTGGCAGCGTAGATGATGTCATACTTCCCAGTAAAATCCCAGTAACTGAACCTGAGGATTCTGATGATCATGTCAACGATAGCATACAATGTGATATTCCATCCACCATGACACTTAATTCACGCATTTTCCATGCAGTGATTCACAGTGCGGTGAAAAAATATCAGGTGATGGTGGTGCAGATGCTAATGATGAATGTGATGATGATGATGATGATGTTGCTGTTGTTGCAGCATGCAGTCCACATGCTAGCATCCAAGCAGAAGATGTGGATGTGTGTGATGTTGAAGAATATGATGATGATGTAATTGACCCCAGTTGGGAACTGGAGAAAAAGAAATTAAAAGTGTCTGTGTCTGTGTCTGAGTCTGTTTGCAGGAATCTCCCCCCCCATAAACACTTGTGATCTACCGCTTTTAGTTGATGATGATGATGATGATGACCCAATAATCAATATGATAGGTAGTCGAGGTGGTCAGTTGCAGTCCAGGAGTACAGTGCCAGAAACATCACGTGCCCCCCCACTTCAGTGCTTAAAATAACAGACTTAAATAAGCCACATCATCATGGACATGTTAAAAGCAAAGCATCACACTCCCTTGTTTGGGATTTTTTTTGTTCAAGATGCAAATGATGATTCAGTTGCAATCTGCCAGGTTTGCCATGTGCGTGTGGGTCAAGGTAAAAAGGGGAGCCATCTGGGGACAGGAGGACAGGATATGCATCTTAAAATAGGCACTTGGCTCTGTGGACCCAGCACAAGCTGGCAGCTAATACTACAGTGGGGCGTTAACCCATGTCACTGGCAACCATAGCCAGCATGTTATCCCTTTCCATGGCTGTTAAGCCAAGTAGGAAATTAAAAGTGTGCAGTAGTGCAGTAATAAGAGCAGAGGATTACTACAGGCATGATGAGGTGGGGGACCATAATGACTTTGAAATGTTGTCCAGTGCTGGTGAGAGTAGCAGTTTTTGTGGTGGTGGTGGTGAATGCAGTATGTCTAGTGCAAGTGGTACATCAACCCCGGTTGGCAAATCTGGCAAAATAACATCATTTCTGGCTTTGTCATCATCACCTGTGCAACTGTCTTCATTAAATGCCCACACTCCGTGCCCTGCCAATGCCATTCATCACAGAGCACAACCATTTGTGATCAACAACACACCACATGTAAAACATTTGTCAGCCCACATTACAAAGTGTTTTTGCGCATAAGCTGAAGTGCCCCCTGAATCATACAGTGTCATGTGAACTCAATGCTGGTGTAGCAGAAATGCTGGCAACTGATCTTTTGCCCTTCTCCATTGTGGAGAATTCTGGGTTCCAGCGGTTTGCTGCACATGCCTGTCCAAAATGGAAAGTCCCTTTCAGGACATGCTTTTCTACCTGTGCTGTCCCCGAGTTGTTCGGCACTGTGTCTGACTCAGTAATACATGCCCTTCAACATTCCTCCTCTCCATTCGTCCATTTAAGTATGGATATGTGGACAAGTGGAAAAACAGTAGGGAGTTCATATCTGTGTATAACTGCACACTGGGCGCAGGTGCCGGGGGTTGTTTGTGATGTTGGTAGTGTGAATAATCAGTGCAGTAAGGTGAATTGTCGCGATAGCAATCTTCCTGGAATTCGAAAGCATGCAATGATTGCTATGTGCAGTGTGACCTGTTCACTCACTGGCGAGAACATGTTGGACATGGTACTGACTGAAATTAACAGATGGCTAAACCCTCTGTTCCTGAGAGCTGGGTTCATAGCAAGTGACAATGGGTCAAATGTGGTGAAATGCATCACTAATGGTGTTTTTTTTCATGTTCCATGCATGGCCCACTGTTTAAATCTTGTGGTTCAAGAGTTTCTACAGCACCCTGATATAAAGGAAATGCTGACCATTGCACGACATATCTGCTCTCACTTTTCAAGATCTGGAAAGGCCCGTGACCAACTGTGGCAGTTGCAGATACAAAACAGCCTGCCTCAGCACTGCTTGAAGCTGGAAGTTGTCACCCAATGGAACTCCACATTATACACGGCAGAGAGGTTGTATGAACAATACAAAGCCATCTCAGAATATCTTGTTATGCACACTAGCTGTGACAGTTCTGGGGCCTCCATGTCTAAGACGACTGAACAGTGGCACCTCATGGATTCTGTAATAACAATTTTGCCACCTTTTGAACACACCACACAGGCAGTGAGTGACGAGTCTGCCTCCATTAGCCAATCAATTCTACTGCTGCGGGTGCTGAGGCAGACATTGGTGAATGTACAGCATAGCCTTGACGTTGCCGGAGATGGTGGTAGCAGTATGTCGCTGCAACACATGCTGACAGTATTGGACGAGAATCATCACGTTGTGAGCATTCAGCGTAGTGACAACTTTGTCATAGCAACAATGCTGGACCCACGATACAAATGTGGAATTGCATCAGTACTGGAGGGAGGGCCTGAACAGGTAAAAAATATCAGTGGTCAACTGGTGCGCTTGGTTCATGGGGCACAGAAGTCACGTGCCAAGGTCAGCAAACCTCAGCAGCATAATCCGGCTGAAGGTGTACCTGGAGGACCATCAACCATATTCTGCAAGGGGAAGGGGACTGTAGTTCTAGGTGGTCTCTCATCCAAAGTGGCTGGCCTCAACCCGCTTTGGGAGGCTTTGCCCCAAGTAGGTATTTGTGAAATAAATGATTCAGGAGAACAGGATGATGCATCAACAATTGGACTTAGTGCAGCACAGAGAACGGTTGAGTCATATTTGTCTGAAAACAGGCATCTGACAATAACCGAAGATGCTCTTTTGTACTGGAGTGGAAAGGTCAGTGAATGGCCAGAGCTGACTGCAGTGGCACTGAAGTACCTCACATGCCCACCCTCCAGTGTAAGTGTTGAGAGGGTATTCAGCTCAGCAGGTGCAATAGTCAGGGATCATTGGACAAACCTGTCTCCTGCAAATGTTAGTTTGCTAACATTCACTAAAATTAATGAGAGGCACATACCAGCAAAGACTGCAACCTCGGTATTTGTACCCTGGCCTAGTTATGGTGGTCTTGCTGATGTGGAAATGGAGCATCCTGGTGGCACTGGCAGTGGCTGCCTGAAATGGCCCACCACTGACGTAGATGATGACACAATGGAGAAAGAATTTCCCAGTGGTCAGACTTCAGACATCGATGACTGTGAGGGCAATTTTCTTTATGAGGATGATAATGTAACTGAAGTATTTAAAAGGCGGCGTGCCCTCCCCCCCGGACCACCACCACTGGGAGTGATGTTATCCACTGCCACCATTGAGTCTGTCCAGACCACCACATCCATCAGCCAGGGACAGAAAGCTTCTTAATATTTAAACCATAAAGTGAGTATGTGTGCTCATGTTTGTTATGCTGCGTCACTACCTTTAGTTGTATGTTTTGTTTTCTGTAGCTTTTCAGAGCCACAATGGTAAAACACATACAGTACACTTCTTTTGTTTCTTTTACAGGGTAACAAAAAAAGGCTCCATCACTAAAACTCATTGGGAATGATACTGTAGCTGTATCATACAGAGAGGAACCGATGTAATATCCATGTGAAATCCATTCTGGTAAGTATGAAGATTTTATTTCATCCGTTTCATTGTTTTGTAAAGACTGCAGCAAATATTGCACACAGGTTGTGTTAGTTGACAAGATGTGTCTTTGAAACGTAACTTGACTTTAGGGATTGAGATTTGAGAAACCGGGAGGGACACATAACAATTAAGTTATAAGAAGTCATTCATTCTTTTTTTTTTTAGGAAACTTCCAGATGCTTTGTTGTTCTGACAAAGTGGCGTTATCCAAACAAGTTCTTCAACATAAGGCCCCCACCCCTGGGCTGGGGGGCACATGCAACACACAGAAGTCATTTCATTAGATGACCATGACCATCATTAACAACCAGACTCGAGAAGGATGCAGATGAAATCTGTGAAGAAATAAGAAACCATTACAGACAAACCTGCAAATGTGCTTCCCCTCACCCCCCAAAAAAAATACTTACCTTCATGTGCTTGACAGTTATCCATTGCAAATTTCTATACAAAAAGTTCTAATCAAGCACTGGAATGTGCACACCAACAGTATCTGTGACCTGTGAATGATACAGAATAATATCATGAGTACATGTCCATGTCAACCCCCCTCACCTACAAAATGCAGACATATATATCTATATATATCAACTCACCAAGGCTATTAGTGTACAGACAAAGGGCAACCTTCCATCCAGTTGAGATGCTCACATTCCATTTTCTCGAATCGCAGAACACATTGGACCAGCAACTGTTTGTTCACAGTCATCATTTTGTTCTAGGGCACTCCGCATGAGTGACTGGGCAATAAATTCTGGGGTACTTTGAATGTACTGAAACAATCCCATTTCACTGTGTTACCACTTGTCAATTTTCTGCACACAAGGAGGATGCATTTTGGGCCTGCAGAAAAAATCTGGGACTCTGTTGCACTTTTGTGTGCATGACTGAGTGCACCATTAATTCTGGGGGACTTTGTATGTGTTGAAACAATCCCATTTCACTTCGTTACCACTTGTCAATTTTCTGCACACAGGGAGGATGCATTTTGGGCATGCAGAAAAAATCTGGGACTCTGTGCCACCACTGCGCGCATGACTGAGTGTGTCATTAATTCTGGGGGACTTTGTATGTGCCAGAACAGTCTCATTTTCTGTGTAACCACTTGTCAATTTTCTGCACACAAGGAAAATGCATTTTGGGCCAAAGGAAAAAAATCTGGGGACTCTATGCCACTTTAGTGCGCATGACTGAGTGCGCCATTAATTCTGGGGGACTTTGTATGTGCTGAAACAATTCCATTTCACTTCGTTACCAATTGTTAATTTTCTGCACACAGGGAGGATGCATTTTGGGCATGTAGAAACAATCTGGGACTCTGTGCCATCACTGCACGTATGACTGAGTGCGCCATTAATTCTGAGTGTCTTTGCCTGTGTTGAAACAGTCTCATTTCACTTTGTTACCACTTGTCAATCAATTTTCTGCATACAAGGAGGATGCATTTTGGGCCAGCAGAAAAAATCTGGGGACTCTGTGCCACTTTTGTGCGCATGACTGAGTGCACCATTAATTCTGGGGGACTTTGCATGTGCTGAAACAATTCCATTTCACTTTGTTACCACCTGTCAATTTTCTGCACACAAGGAGGATGCATTTTGGGCCTACAGAAAAAAATCAGGGGACTCTGTGCCACTTTTTTGAACATGACTGAGTGCGCCATTAATTCTGGGGGACTTTGTATATGCTAAAACAGTTTCATTTCGCTGTGTAACCACTTGTCAAATTTCTGCACACAAGGAAAATGTATTTTGGGCCAGAAGAAAAAAATCTGGGGTCTCTATGCCACTTTTGTGCGCGTGACTGAGTGTGCCATTAATTCTGGGGGACTTCGTATATGCTGAAACAATTCCATTTCACTTCATTACCACTTATTAATTTTCTGCACACAGGGAGGATGCATTTTGGGCATGTAAAAACAATCTGGGACTTTGTGCCACCACTGCACGCATGACTGAGTGCGACATTAATTCTGAGGGACTTTGCCTGTGCTGAAACAGTGTCATTTCACTTTGTTACCACTTGTCAATTTTCTGCACACAAGGAAGATGCATTTTGGGCCAGCAGAAAAAATCTGTGGACTCTGTGCCACTTGCATGTGTTCTATGATTGTTGCTGTGAGCTCATGATGTCATACTGACATTTTTACAATTAAAGCAGCATTGCAAGAATGTCCTTACAGTTCTGAACTATAGTTTTTTATGCTACTTTACATTGCCTCAGCCACCACTACTTACCTCCAAGTCATGACTTGAATGATACAATTTTTTTCACAATTTATGTCTGCTTTACTTACTTGACTACTTTTTTTCATGTAAGGAAAAAAAATGAGCATGTCTTCCAATATTGTTCGGACCAGCTTTGTATTTATTTGCAGCTGCTTTTCAATAACTATTGTTCCATGGTGTCATAAAACACTGCCTGATGCATAGCTGTTAATTAACCACAAAAGTGATATATAACAACTAATTGATGTGATGGAGAAAAGCAGAGGAAAACAATGACAAAGACCTGGTCAGCACCAATTTAAAAGGAATGCTCCTTTCATTATTTCACACATGGAAAAAGGTAGTACAGCAGACTCAACTACTGGAAATTCTTGTATCATTCCACAGTCAGTCAGGATGTAAGTAAAGGAAGTTGTAACATAGCATTAAAAAATATAGGTCAAAGTTATCAACAGATTGTAGTGCTGCTGTCTTTACAGACATTCACCATATTACATAGTTATGGTGATGCACATAAACTAATATGTGGGGGCATTACTACCACTGGAATATTTCTTGCTCCACAGAGTGCAATATATTTCTGTGAAAATCGCCCATAATTTCATTACAGTGAGTCACGTGTCGGAGGAATTCTCATTCTGAAAATCTGCCCACATTCTGCCTCCCTTCTCAGCAATGTTAGGACGTGATGGCAGGGAGAGTAAGTGTGCATGCTCTTTACAGTGAATATCCGATTGCCCAGCAGTTATCCCAATGTTTCTTTAAGTTATAAGGTTCACTTTGTGGTGAAATGTGGGATGTTTCCACTAACAAAGCTCTTCTTACTGGAAATGTGGCCACACATTTCAACAAAAACTGACCATTATAACATAAAGAAACATTCAGAAACCTGCTGGAAAATTGGATATTCACTGTAAGGAGCATGCACACACACTCTCCCTGCCATCATGTCCTAACATTGCTGAGAAGGGTGCCAGAATGTGGGCAGATTTTCAGAATGGAATTCCTCCATCATGTGACACACTGTAATGAAATTACAGGTGTTTTCACAAAAATGTATTGCACTATGTGGCAAGAAAGATTCCCTGGAAGAGAAATGTGCATGATTAAACAATAAAACACAAAAACACACCAAAAAGTACAACACAGTAGTGGGGCGGGGTAAGGGGTGGGGATGGGTGTGGTGGGGCAGAAAACATTCTCCTCACTTACTATGGCTGTGGGATGCTGTGGTGGTCCAGCAGCAGGTGCAGCATTGAAACGATTTGCTGCTGCTGTGCTTCCAGTCTGTCAACCTGCTGCTGCAAAGCACTGAACCACTCATTATTTTCTTTGAGTGCTGCTCACACCAGGCCGATGTCAGACTGGGTTGCAGGGACTGTGGCGGGGTCCACTGCAGCGGGGAATCCAGGTAGTGGGGCTAGTGGTGGACACGGTGGTGCTGGTGGCTGTGGTGTTGGTGGTGGAGGAGCAGCTGCTGTAGTAGCCCTCCTCCTCCTGCTGTGGTGGTGACTGCTGCTAGGCACATCTAACACCCCAGCAGCACCCTCAGCCACTGCCACGAAAGGGCCAGCAGGTGGATGCCTGGCCCCTTCCATGGCAGCCTGCCACTCTGCTCTGTGGTGGTTCAGCATGTGGGTACACTGGCTACCGGTCCCCAAATGTGTCCCAGGGGGCCACGGTGCACCAGCACACCACACACATGGCACTCCACCACTGTGCTGTCTCCCCCCACACAATTAAAAAACTCCCACACTGAGGAGCTGCGGGGGGGGGAACCAGACACAGTTCTCACATGTCGGGCACGAGTCCCACCACCACCTACAATTTCTGGGGCCACCTCCTGTGGCTGTGGAGTTGGTTGAGGGGGTGCTGCTGGAGCCCCAACAGCTGCTGTTAGTGATGGTGGTGGTAGTGGCAGAGAAGGTGCACGCACAGCAGCCACCAGTGGCACTGGTGGTGCTGTTGCTCCTGTTGCTTCAATGGTGGAAGTAACACTGGCCAGGAGTCTGGAGCAGTCCAGCACCACATGACCGCCCCGCCCCTCACGGGTCCACACTCCACCCCTCCTACCGCGCCCATGGGCCAGTGACTTGCCTTCTCCTACATGATCCTCCATCCTCCTGAAGCCCACGGGATGACACACACACCCACACAGACAGTGGACACACACACACACACACACACACACACACACACACAGAGTCAGTCACACACACAAAACAAAACAAAACTTATACAAAAAAATTCACTAACAAAAAAAACACTAATACAATACTAAAACTAAATAAAATAGCTTTTAAAAAAGCTGTTTTGTTCTGGGTTCTAGCACTGAAAAGCAACGAAAGGCAAGCAAACTCCTCTCCTCTCTCAACTGCTTTCTCCCTCTACAAATGCAAAGGAGAAAGTGAAACTGCTTCTCTGACTCACTTCCTTCCTGCCTGGCTAAAGCATGTGACTTACAGTACTGAAAGCCATGTGATGTGCCTATTTTCCTCTCACTTTGCCTTACTTCGCATTAAGGCATAATGGCAACGCGAAGTGGTAATAATAATAACACAAAGTGAGCACTTTACAGGGCCCACTTCGCATTGTGCTCCACGGATGCGAAGTGCCCACTTCGAGTCCACTTCATGGTCAGATTAATAATTCGCTGCATCTCTAACCCTAACTGTATCTGTCACCGTGGTCGTCACACCCACTGTTCATAATAATAAAAAAAAGATTGTTGGCATTGGGCGGCAGCCGACTGCGGCCCACCTGCAAGTTACATTTGATAATAATCCTAATTCCTCCTGGGGTCTGGGCTGATCCTCTCTGTCTGATGACTGATTCCCATTTCCTCCTCCTCATCAGTCGGATCAGATGATGATGATGATCCTCACTCTTATCTCCACTGTGCCACTGGCTGCCTTGCCTCGTGTCCACTCCGACAATTCAGTAATCAGTCACAGACAAAATTAAAACTTTCGATCTGTTCAGTTTTGAAGAGGCTGGAGGCTAGCAGCTGCAGCCTTCAGTTAATGATTAGTGAAAACTGAAATAAAAATTTTGCTCTTTTTGGACTATCTTTTGGACAGTCTTCTTGACTTCATGCTAGTTGTGCTGTCAGCTTTTATTAAAGCTAAGTGAAATAGCATTAAAAAAGTCACTAAAAGTGCCTTTGCAAACTCAAAGATAAACTGCAGTAGAAACTGAGGCACTGGGGAGCTAGCAAAGAAGATTCCCTGACCCAGAACATGAACATATTCAGTTCATTTTGGGTGGGGTTGGGGGATGCTAATGCACAGTAACAGTGAAAGAAATTTGCTTTAATCACCATTAGTGTAGCCTGAAATAAAATCTAGTTGTGGTAGTTAGGGAGCAGAAATTTGAACCAGGATGGTACTCGGTTGATCCCTCCACTTCCACATATTACTTTACTCATTGTCAGGGCCGGCCTCAGTGTACAGTATATGGTGCCCCTAGGCGAACTTGCCAGTGGCACCCCCCCCATTCACTTTTCTTTATCAGTCTTCATCTCATCCCAACACAAACCATTACATTATTAATGGAAGATCATTCCTTTAAAATAACTAAGACAAATTATTTACCTTTTTTTTCACCGCATGTGAACTTCTGATGTTTGTGTTGTACAATCCTTTGTGTTGGCTTGAATATTATCTGTGGTCATCCAATTAGGGTCTGCCTGCCTAATATCAAGATATGTAACTAGATTCTGTGTCATCTAATGCATTCTCTGGTCTCCAGTGGCACCCACCCTATGATAACCCATTCCATTTCATCTGATGCATTCCCTGGTGTCTAATGGCAACCCCACCCCTGATCACCCATTCTATCATATTTACCCCTGGTGTCCAGTGGCTCTTTTCCCCTCCTCTCCTGATCACCCATTGACATAAGTAAAAGCAGTCAGTGGAGGTCCAGTGTCCCTCCAATTGTCCCACCCATGCAGAGATGACCACCGTCCACACACAACCCCCATACCCAGGTGTCCCGCAGTGATCAGTAATGCCCAAATCAATCCAATGACAGGCACAGACCTCCTCTTACCTCATCATCTGGCTGCCATATATGAGCTGTCAATAGTACATGTACAATACTACAAATAACATGCCTGATGCCTGTGTCTTATGCCTGTGTACCAGGCAGAATGCAGTCACTGGATTCAAAAAGCAAGACTGAGCCATGAGGAAGAAAGGACTAGCACTCAAGGGTAAATTAAAAAGAGCAGGGGAATGCTCAGCTAAAGGATCATTGGGTAAGTCTCCAGCTTTAGGCTGGCAGTATAGTCTAGAGGCTAGAGGAATGAGGTGTGAATGAGCTTGGTACATCCAGCAGACTAGACCTGAGTTTGATTCTCACAACCTCCACTTGCATACCGTGTGACTCTGAGCAAGTCACTTAACCGCACAGTGCTCCCAGGTCACCCCTGAAAACAGGCACTTTTGCCTAGTGGGCCTTACACGGTTACCAAAGACTAAAAAAAAAAGAAGTGTCCATTGTGGTGGCACTGACAGAATAAAATGGGGCAATTGCTATATAATGTTGCTGGATATTTTCAGTGCAGGCTACAGTAAACCATGCTTTATGTCTCCTTCAATCACTGGTCTCACATTACCCACCACACAGCAAGACAAGCACTAGGCCTACTAGCCTTTTTTTAAACTTATATTTTATTAACTTTTATAATTTATAAACAAAAACACAATGCCTAACAAACTTACTACAAATTGCATGTATGTCTAGACCAATAACTTGTGGGGCTGGGGGCAAGAAATTTAACCAAAGTTCATTTCAGAAGCTAAACACAGCAAGAATTAAAATTTAACAGAACAGAACTTTAAAGTTATTACTTAGCAAATGGTTGTTCAAAACTGCAACCCTAGGCCCACTAGCCTTAGAAACTGAGCTTACGAGCCAGCAATAGTATGTGTGATGACCACACAATGTGACCTACTAGTACCTATTACACCAGGCTGACCATTGACCTCACCTGCTAACATAGCACACTGCCTGCGGACCCGGCCGACCCCAAGAGACCCCGGCCCCCTTTAGCCTCTCTCCAACTCTCACTGTCCCTGTGACTGAGGCTGGGACGCAATGTGGGACCAGACCATTCAGCCTTGACCACAATGAAATATTAGGCAAAAAAGAGGCCTGCTACACACAAGAAATCTCTGTTGACTGTTTGTCTTCTATCCTCCTCTCCCCATCTACTCTCCACTGCTGTATATTGTGTGTTGTAGGCCTGACCAAATATAAAAGCACACCTTTAAGTTTTATTACCAATCATGAAAAATAAAAAATAATAACCACTCACGCTCAAGTCAGTATGCAGATGCAGTGGTCTGGACTGGTCCTGGACTCCTCCTGTAGACAGTCGACTTAACGACACGCCGATGATGTAGATGAGCCTCCTTAACAGGAGGATCTAATTCTTTGAGTACAGTCTGAGAATTCTGACCTGTCGAGCCAGGCAAGGAGGACTGTCAATGATGACTTGAGGAGTCGAGAGACTGTTTTCTCTCAGACTCTTACCGACCGACCGACACACACGTTGACGATGTGGATCCCAGCCGATCGATTCTTCAGAGAAATTGAGCAAATGGACCATTGTCGTTGTTGCCGAGTCGATGAGAGACAATTTTCTCTCAAGTCTCATCAACACTCAAATATGGCACAAGACAGCAATGTGCTGTGGATGCAACATGCACAACAGTTGGGTTCTGGTGGCTGGCATGCTCTAGGGAGGTGGCGGAGCTAAGGGGTTGTCAATGGATGGGACTGGTGCTATGGGGCACACACATTACTCTACCTCTGCAAGTTGTAACTTAATTGGCTGCTGTGCTGCTACTGCTGGGTCCTTCCTGTGCCATGGCATTGGCACATAAACTTAGGTTAGCTAACAGACTGAGACAGGCAACAGCAGTCATCCAATCAAATTGCAGCACACAGATGACAGACAGGTTGGTGGGTGGAGCAGGGTGCATGTGCATCATCGGTGACTGGTGGCAGGCAGGTGAGCATCAGTTGCAGACTGCTAGTGCTGCAAGGAGGTCAGGATTTGGTCACTTATGCTGGAGAAGAAAAATCACTGACTCCACATAAGTAGACACAGTGAACAAAGATCCCCCCAACCCGAAAATGCATCATATTTGCCAACTTTAAAAAATCACTGTCCTCTAGTCTGTACTCAAGAAAAAAAGGGAAATTAAAAAAAACTATATTTTACCATTCATCATTGGCGTGTCGGCGCCCCTGATACATAACGCCCTAGGTGACCGCCTAGTTCGCCTATCCATAAGGCTGGCCCTGCTTATTGTGTATTGTTGTTCTTGATCAAGGCTCACTGTCTGTGTTAACCTCTCTATGTTTAAACTCCTTTCTTTCACTGTTAATACTCTGTTCATGTGCACCCTTCCCCCCACCCAAGATGAACTGAATATGTTCATGTTCTTGGTCAGCGAATCTTATTTGCTGGCTCCCCTGGTGCCTCAGTTTCTACTGCAGTTTATCTTTGAGTTTGCAAAGGCACTTTCTGAGCTTTAAGAAAAGCTGACATCAGACAGTCAGACTTTAAAATGTTAGTAATATTGCAGTGTGCAAGACTTTAAAACATTTCATCAAGGTTCAGCCTAAGTACATACACCCTTATTTTCCCTCTAGTATCCATTTCTGTTAAGAGCATATCCGGTTGCAGACAAAAACTGAAATAATCCCAAACCTCTAGAAAAAAAACCTTCTGCCAAGCTACCAGTGCAGTAGAGGTTCAAATCTTGTTGCACTCCACAAGGAAAAAGGTCAAGTTTTTCTCAAATTAAATAAAGTATTTTTATTTATAGCTCAACTGCTCAAAATTACTCACCTTGGTTAGAGGCGAAGCACTGGGGTAACACCTATATGGGAGACTGGTAACAGCTCGAGTAATTTTGAGCAGTCGAACTATAAATAAAATAATTTGAAAGACTTGGACCTTTTTCTTGAGAAGTGCAACAAACTTTGAACATGTTCAAAAGTCTCAGAAACAGAAATTTGAGTTCAGTTGTCCAAACTGGTTAACATTAGCATAAGCTTAGCAAATTCTTATATTTCAAAACAAGGTGGGTGGGACCTACTTTACAATGGAGGGGGGCATGAAATTGGGAGGGTCTGTTTCCAAACTGGGAGGGGAGCCCTAAAACATACTCTTGCACACAGGCCCTATGAGAATTTGCTACCCCACTGGTAAACCCCCCAACCACCAAACAACACAGTGATGGGTAAGGGAACTGCCAGCCCTGGGCACTGGTGGGGGTGGTAACATGTACAGAAGACCATTATGTGAGTGTATGACAAATGTCAAGTGACAAGGGGATATGTGAAGTTTGCAACAACATGGCCAACAGTGCTGTAGAGTGCACGACAGCGGACCAACATCTGCCATGACATGTGTAAGTGCCATGGCACAATGTGAGCATCCTCAGAGTTTTCTCTCACCCTACCTGGGCGTAATAGGGAAATGTCAGAACTCAGCAACACAGAGGCTGAGACATTCCCTCCCATTTGCTGTAGAATACCATAACAGGGTCCCTAATGGATGGCTGGGGTGGTGTCTACACCCGGACATGTCAGAAGAGGGTGGGATAATGTGCACAGGAGTGCTGTGTGACAAACAGTACTGCGTGTTGCATTTGGCATATACATCCTGCCTTGTCCCAAGTGCACAGTGGGGTGGCCTTAAGAATGAAGGGGAGACAGGCACAGCACTCAGGCCATCTCACATGAGGGGTACATGAAGTACAGTAGCCCAGTCATACATGATTGCTCTGTTGTGCACAGTCTCCCCTGCATATTCATAAACATAGTAAGGGACACAAACACAGTGGCCCAAAGGTCTGTGCATACCATGGAAGTATGCAGGTGACGGCTGCGATGACCAAACACGGAACACAGTAGTGACTGTGGTGCTGTGGGTGGTACACAATGCTAGTGTGGGTGCCAAAGCAGGATGTAGCATGGCACACGAGTGCATGACTACTGAGCTTGCTGCACCCTATATGTCACATGGAGGATGCAAACCACCTGACAGTGTGCCCTGGCATGGTACTTGTTGTGGAGTCAGATGTGTTGGCTGATGCTTTGCCGTGAAACCTGGATGTCAATGACAGTCCACCAAGAGTGCCCCCAGTGAGGATCTGCTTGACTGCACAGAGGCAAAGGGGGTGGATTGACATGTGTGTACCATCACGTGTGTGTGGGATGCACAGGAGTACCAAGGTGAGGCCATTGTGCAGCGGAGCCATGAGGGGTAAGGGGTGGATCACTGTGTGAGCATACATGCGGTGTGGAGCTACATGGGGGGGGCAATGGCATGGCAGTCATTACCATCACTGAGCTTAACAGGAGGGGCCAGAAGGGTGATGCATGGGAGTATGGGGGGCAGGTACAGTGCATGGACTGTAGTTTGTTGTGCAACAGCCAGGTCATTTGCTAGCCACCTGGCCGGCCCCCTAGGTGGCAGGCTCGGTCATGTGGAGAATTCACGAATCCCAGAGCTGTAACCAGTGGGATCACACTGGGCTCAATAATAAGACCAGTGTTATTTAACATCTTTATTGGTAATTTAGCAGATGGAGTAAGAGTAAAATCAGCCTTTTCACAGATGACACAAAGATCTGTTTAGAGGTGGATAGTGTAGAAGGGAGGCAAGAGCTCCAAGAGGATCTGGCAAAGCTTAGAAAATGGGCTTTTTATTTGCTGGGCTCTGATTGGCTTGTACCCCTGCCAGAGGGGGTACATTAATTTTCAATAGACACCCAGCAAATACAAAGTTCCGGCACAAGTGCCCCTTCACCCAACCAAGTATCTTTGTGCCTATCCTGCCTGCACATTGGCTGAAAACACCCTATTCAATTTGAAAATACTGCCATTTTTATATCTTGCTTAGCGAGAGATACTACCCTACCAAGGTTCCCTAATTCATTGCCAGATGCCACAAGAAATCACACACCAACCTTCACTGGGCTCACTTATCACTACATTGTTACTCCTTACTAACCAGTTGCTGCTTGGCAACATCACTGACATTTACTGTACAGGTCTCACTACAGCCCGGGCCCCACACAGTAAAGACGTTGTGTCAGATCGGGAGTGGGGAACATCGGTGCCCAAGGCTTGCCAAGCTGAACTGTAAACTGTAAAACAAAAGCTGTACCACACATTACCAAAAAAAAAAAAAAAAGCATGAAAGAAGCAATTAAAAAACAAAGCCGTTAGACCGATTAACCTCGTGTAACTAGTGGTGGGCAGAGCAAGCCGTCCCATGGAAACCATACTCACAGTACTCCTGTATCCTACCAGTAGCAATACATCCTCTGGCTTTGTCCACACACAGATTTTTCCATCAACACTGAAATACACATTTTTGTGCAGCCATTTCTGTACAAAATTAAAGTACCTCCCTTTTTACATAGAGGCATTACTTCCCTGTCTCACCTGCAGCTCAAATTTAATTATTGTCTCCTTTACCAAGCTCTTCTCCCAAATGCACATATAACTCCTGACTGCACTTTCTTCTGTGTCCCAGTCTGAACCACAACTGCTCCTGGCTCCAGTAATTAAAGGACATAGACATGCACACACAAAAAAATAAATATACTTTTATGTCATAAAGTTATGCTCTGCTGCGAAATGTACTCACACTCTCTTTTTGCATTTGTCATGATCACTATAGTAACAGCTGCTGGTTCGGTCAAAAAGTAAAAATAAAGTAGTAAACTTCCATTGCTATGTTGGGGGGAACAAGGGATGCTAACATAACCCCATGGAACAGGACATAAAGTACCATGTGGCATAAGGCAAGCCTAGGGTATGTTGGTCCACAATATTATAGTGCAACTGCAAAGTCGCACTCTCCATAACAGGCAAGATAACCCCTCCACTGCAGTGACATCAATGTTCTACATGTGTGGGCCATGCATGTTAGGCATGTTGGGAATGCTGACCTGGGGTGGGTGGTGTTGCCAAGGCAATAGGTTGTCTTCTGTTGAAAATATGACATAGATCCAGAGGTACATGCATGACACAGCCAACACTGGTCCATGGACATATGCCCCCAAGGTTCTGAAAGGTAGTGGCAGGCATCAAATGTCATGATGTGGCAGCGCACATGGACAACCTTGTATAGACTTTGCAGTACTGAAGGTCCATGGGACTCCACATCTGCTTGTGGTTAGCTGAGGACAAGCATGAGGAGCCATGGGGACCTGCATCACATTCTGTTGTACAACTCACATGTAAGACACACATGCCAGTCCCCTGTGCATGTCTCTCAACCCCTCCCAACGTTGTGCACCCACTGAGGTTTGGGTCATGCTTTACTATCAGCATGGCATCCCTCCACAGTATGACTGCCTCCATGGTGGACACATGCAACTGGGGGGTGCAGCATCGGGACATGGTTAACAGTAGTGTCGCCCATCACACCAGTCAAGCCCTGTCATGCAGTGTTCCAGGTAGGCAGATCAGAAATGGTGACATGACCATGGACAGGGCATCCACACTGACAACAATGCCATATTTCTATACATCCCTTAACCTCTGGTGTTCCTCCAACAGTGTCCACCTAGGCCAGTTTACCACATGTGTGATCCCCATGTCTATGGTGATGGCTGGTCCAGTAGTTCCACTCCCCATGCAGGACATGTACTAATGGGCAACAAGCAGTCACATGGGTCTTACAGAGGTGTTGGACGCATGCTGACTCCCAGCAGAGCATGTGGGTGGGCACCAATGAACCTGTCAACATGTTCCACAACTGACATAGCTCCCTAGACTGGCAGATACAAACTATATATGTTTGATAGGGTGACTTGCCCCCGGGGTACATGCCTTTCACGAGGGCACCCCCTGAACCTGTGCGTATGCCCAGGTGTGGGATGTTGATGCCTTGTGATGCACCTGTACCCCTACATTGCCCACATACCACAGGATTCTGCATTACCACCAACGCCTACCTCTACCCGCAGGCGCAGATGCTGCATTCAGACAGCCAACATTGCACTGATATGCCATACATTTCCACGCCATACAACATATGTTAGGAGGCTCAAGCCTTGCTGGGCACCATCACCCACAGGTCACATATGCTAAACATGTTGTATCACATGCTATTGCATTATGGGCTATGGCTATGCTGGTCTCACAACATGGTGGGGTACAGTTGTATGGCATGGGGGCCCTCACCATACCTCCCATGACCTGCATTTGCACTTCGTCATGCCACTGACAAGCACCATTCCTGTCGATGTACACCTGCACTGCACTAATGGCCTGCATCTTCTTTCCCTACATGTTGTGTCCAGAGTGGCAGGAGGAGACCGACCCACTGATCACTGCACCAGGACATGCTATAGCAGGTGATATGGCACCTTAAAAGTAGGGAGGCAAGGCGATATGCAAAGGAGATCTGTTGCAGACTGGAGGAAACCATGGCAACCAGGGCCATTCAGGAGGCTGGAGAAGACAGCTCCTCTGAGCAGAGAGGAGAGGAGGGCCAAACAGAGGACCCTCAGACCACCAAGGAACAGGTCCATCCCCAGAAGCCTACCCTCATGGACCAGCAGACATAAGGAAGGAGGCAGCTGCCAAACCAGCCTAGGCTGAGGAGGAGGAGCCACCAACAGTGGAGGTATGTGAGGCGGTGCTAGCAGAAGGAGATGGTGGGGCACCTGATGTTCTGGAGCCATCCCCCCAAGGAGAGCTATAGGTGGAGGTAGAGGAACCTCCACAGGACAGTCTAGACTGCTTTGTGGCTATTGTAGCAGATGGACTGCAGAAACTGTCATCTGAACTGCAGGGGATGCAGGATACAATAGAGGAGATGCTGAGGGCCATCAGGGAGTCTCACAAGTAAACTCCGTTGCACTAGTGTATATATCTTACTGTGCTTGTCTTGCATGTTCTGTTAGTAATGTTTTCCTGTGTTCTGTTAAGTGTTTACTCCCTGTGTTATGATTCCCCCACTTTTAAATAGATCCTGTTGATTGTTACTGGTTTATACTGTTCACACACTCTTGTTTGTTACATTGTTTAGTATCAGTGTTAATAAGCCTATTGCAACCTTTGCACTTCCACTTTCTATGTTTAATACACCTTCTTTACAGTTTGGTTTTCTGTGGTCTGTGTGGATTATTTCAATGGGTAAACATCCCATGCTAAGGGTGAACGTGGAACCTGTAGATTAGCTGGTCAAAGGCACGTCATGGTGTGTGCTGCAAGCTACCTCAAGGCAGATCCTAACCCATGAGGGGCATATGCTGTGCCAAGTCTACATAGAAACTTAGAAACAGAAATTGTCAGCAGATATGAACTGCTTGGCCCATCTAGTCTGCCTGTAAACCCTTGTACTGAATTACTGCTTCCAACCCATCCACTGCTGTACCTCTATGGTGCTCCTATGCCTGTCCCAAGCATGCTTGAATCCATCCACAGTGCTCGCTCCCACCATCTCCTGAGACAGATCATTACATGTGTCCACCACCTTCTCTGTGAAGAAGAACTTCCTTACATTCCCTCTTAACATCCCACCTTCCAATTTCATGTCATGCACCCTTGTTCCTGTGCTCCTCCTGTAATGGAAAATGTCTTCCCCCTACACCCTGTTTATACACTTTAGGCACTTGAATGTTTCTATCATGTCCCCTCTTTCCCTGCTCTATTCCGGAGAGTACATATTGAGTCCCTTAATCTCTCCTCATAAGTCTTCTGTTGCAAGCCCTGTACCATCTTAGTCACCCTTCTCTGGACCATTTCCAGCCTGTTAATGTCCTTATGAAGGTGAAGCCTCCAGAACTGCATACAGTACACCGTATGAGGCCTGACCATGGTTTTATATAATGGCATCCCTACCTCCCTCCTTCCGCTGGTGATACCCCTGCCTATGCACCCCAGCATGCCATTGGCCCTCCCAGCAAACTTAGTATTCTGCCTTGATGTTTTCAGGTCATCTGAAATAATAACCCCCTGGTCCCGTTCCTTTTTTGTGACTGTCAGTGACTCCTCCCTCCCCCCATCCTGTAGCTTTCCCCAAGGTTTCTGTGCCCCAGGTGCATCATTTTGCACTTCTTTGAATTAAACATCAGTTGCCAGTCCTCAGACCATTTTTCAAGCTTCCACAGGTCCCTCCTCATTATCTCAACCCCCTCTTGGTATCCACTCTGTTACAGATCTTGGTGTCATCTGCAAACAGGCAGACCTTTCCTTCTAGCCCCTCTGCAATGTCACTAATGATGATGTTGAACAGGACTGGCCCCAGGACCAATCCCTAAGGCACCCCACTGGTAATCTCCCTCTCCCCAGACTGCACCCATTTACCACCACCCTCTGCCTCTTGTCTGTTAGCCAGTTTCTAACCCAGTTTACTACCCTGTCCCCCATGCACAACCTACCCAGCTTGTTTATCAGCCTCCTATGTGGGACGGTGTCAAAGGCTTTGCTGAAATCAAGGTAGATGATGTTCACTGCCCCACCCTGATTTACTTCCCTTGTCACCCAGTTGAAGAAATCAACCAGATTTGTCTGACATGACCTCCCTGCTGTGAATCCGTGTTGCTTTTGGTCCTGGGCTCTGATGGCTTCTAGATGTCCCACTATCCTTTCTTTAAGCAATGTCTCCATGATCTTCCCCACTACTGAGGTGAGGCTGACCAGCCTATAATTCCCCACCTCCTCCCTGCTGGTGGATTTGTGTAGAGGTACTACATGTGCCCTCCTCTAATCCTCTGGTACCACCCCTGTGTTGAATGACTCAGTGAACATGGCTGCCAGAGGTTCTGCTGTCTCCCTTCACAGTTCTCTTAATATCCTTGGGTGTATGCCATCTGGTCCCATTGCTTTGTCCGCCTTCAATTTAATGAGCTCCTGCAGGACTCTTTCTCCCGTGAATGGACTATTGTCCACCTCTTCACCCCTAGGCAACTGCTATACTGATGTGGCCCCTGTCTCTCCCCCTCTTTTGTGAATACTGAAGAGAAATATTTATTCAGTATTTCTGCCTTTTCCATGTCACCCTCCTCACATTCATCTCCCTCTCCCTTGAGCCCAGCAATCCCCCCCTTATTTTTCCTCCTTTCGCTGATGTACCTGAAGAACGGCTTGTCACTTTCTTAACTGAATGTGCTAAATCTTCCTCAGTCCATGCCTTTGCTCTCCTTACTGCCTTTTCCACTTCCCTTAGACACTCCAGGTACTCCTTCCTGTCCTCCTCCTCCCTCTGAGTCTCCTTGTATTTCCTGAACCCTTTCCTATTTACCCTGACCTTTTCCACCACCTCTCTGGAGAACCACAGTGGCTTTCTCCTTCTCTTGCCTTTGGATACCAATCTGATGCACTGGTTTGTTACTTCCAGTAAGGCTTCCTTTAGATGTTCCCACTGTTCTTCCACTCCCCCTCCTGCCCCCATTCTCTCCAGAGCTCTTTTGATACCCCTCCCCATTTCAGCAAAGTCAGCATTTTTGAAATCCAAAAACTTTGTCCTAGTTTGGCTTGAATGAGTCTCTGTTCCTGTGTTGAACCACACAATGTTGTGATTGCTGGATCCCAGTTGCCCTTCTACCTGGACATCTGCTTTTTGATCCCTGTTGGTCATTACTAGATCCAGCATTGCCCTGTCTTTGGTGGGATCAAGCACATGCTGCCTGAGTCCAGCCTCCTGGAGTGAATCAAGGATGCCTGTACTTCAGGCTGAAGCAGCTACACTCTTGTTCCAATACACGTCTGGCATATTGAAATCCCCCATCGGTAGAATTTCACCTTTCATTGCCATCTCATGTATTTCCTCCACTAGCTCCCTGTCCAGTTCCTCTCCTTGTCCTGGAGGCCTGCATATCACCCCTGTGCATATTGCTGTGCCATTTCTTCTGTGGAGAATGGTCTCCACTGCTGCATTGCTGCGTCTCCTTAGAACTATCCCTCCCCATGGATCTTTTCATTTCATTTTAATTTTTTATACTTGTAAGCAGGATAAGCAAAAGCTGCCCATTTTCACCAGCAACAAGTCACAAAACATATTTAAACATCCATAACATTACATACAAACATAAAAAAATTAAAAATAAAAAAAACACAACAAAAAAACACGAAAAACTATTCAACATATACATGTGCAAGTGTCATTATCTGACAGTCACTATTTTAATCTGGTTTTACAAGACCACACTGTCCTACATTCTGTAATATCAGCAGGCAATGAATTAAAAAATAAAGGATCTCTATAAAGAGTCGATCTCTGTCCAAAAACAGTTCGAAACAATGCAGTTTCATAAGTAAATTTAGTCTGAGACGTGGTACTATTAGAATTGAGAAATCTAGGAAACAAAATTGAGACTACTGGGGATATAAGACCAACCTTTACCTTAAATAACAAGGTACCCAATTTTTGAAGAATCCTATTTTTAAGAGATAAACTGTGAGTATGTCTAAGCAAAAGACAATGATGTGTTCGAAGAGGCACATTGACAATAACACGTAGTATAGAATTACATGTTACCTTAAGTTTATTAAATAGGTGACCAGAGAAAGAGGAATAAATAATAATTCCATAATCCAAAACACTCATAAGGAAGCTCTGGGCAAGTAGAAACCTTGATTCTCTGGTCAAAAACAGTTTAACTCTAAAGAGAGATCCCAAACTCTGATGTAGAATTTTCCCTAATTTATTCAGATGGGGTTCGAAAGTCAATTTCGTGTCAAACATTATCCCCGAATACTTAAAATTATCCACTAACTCAATCACCTTTTCATCCTGTGTAACAATATGTTAACATGGAACCTTTGTAAAAGAGCCTTGGCTCAAAGGTACTTGTAATCCTGGATTCAAATAAATAAATAAAAAATAAATGCTAGTATGCTCAATGATCTCATTCGAAAACAGCATAACTATTGTTTTGCTAGGATTGAGCACCCTAAAATTCAAGAACAACCATTTCTGAAAAGAATCAAAATCGGATTGGACCTCAGCCACTGCAACATTAGGAGCTGAACAAATACTATAAATAACTGCATCGTCAGCATAGAGTATTAATGATAAATGAGAACACACCAGAGAAGCAGAATTCATGTAAAGTGAAAAAATCAAGGGACCAAGAATAGACCCTTGAGGTACCCCACATTTTATAATGATAGAAGAAGAAATACTATCCCCTATTCGGGTACAATGTGATCTATTACTGAGGTAATCATGATACCACGAAATAACATTGTCAGAAAATGAAAACTAGTTAGAATACCATTTAATAAATCATGTTCAACCAAATCTGGGTCTGATGGGTTACTGCCAAACTTCATGAGACTGGCAGCTCCTGTTATTGCTTCCCCACTTGTGAGAATTTTCAATCTATCCATCTTAACTCAGACAGTGCTGACTCTATGGAAAACTACTCATATTGTCCCAGTATACAAAAAAGGGGACACCAAAAACATGGCAAAGTATCGCACTCTTGCCATTCTCTCTACCATAAGTAAACTACTTGAGAAGGTTATTACCTCCCAGGTCACAGAATATCTGCATCTTCATAATCTCCTATCTCCTGCTCAGCGTGGTTTCCGAACAGGGAACAGCACCACAACTGCACTACCTCAATTTTCAAACAGCATCCTAATGGCTATAGATAAGTGCTTGCTCATGGGGGCCATTTTTATTGACCTAACAAAGGCCTTTGATCTTGTGGACCATGCTTCTCTCAGACTGCTATCCCCTAGTTTGATAGCTACCTCACCGGGAGGACACAATTTACATCAAAAGAGGGTATTAGCACATGATGAAGATGATTGGTGCCTAGTGCAAAAAGGTACAAAAAAGAGAAGACATAGTTTATGAGGAAATTTTTCTCTGGATTTACAAAATTCTTTTGAAATATTAGAGGGGGAAAGTAGTCTTGAGATAAACTCCATAAACCAATTACAAACACTGGGTGAAGGGGCACCTTTAATACCCGGTGATATACTTGTAGTTGGGGACTCGATGTTGAGGAATACCGATCGCACACTTTGTAAAGGCAGAAACATGTACATCACCATTAGTACCCTACCTGGGGCTGGAATAGGAGATGTTAAAAACTTGTTACCAGGGTTCTGAACAGTGGGGTCAGCATTGTTTAATATACTGTACTTCTTGCACCTTTTCACAGAACACACTGATTAGCAGACTGCCCCGTTGTAAGTATGTTATAGTCCCCTGAGACATACTGCTGTGCCAGCACTGGTTATTGGGGATTCGTCCCCAGCTGTGCAGCTTTTGTGGAGTCATGTGCCATCTATGAAAACTCATGTATTGTGAGAAGTGATTAGGGAGTGTCAGCACTGTTTCCACATTCTGGCAGTGATTTTACTTCATAGCTCCAAGCCCCATTTGTTTGCCAGTGGGTATGTGGAATCTGGCTGCAAGTATAGGAGTTTTATTATAGGTATGACTGCCTATGAGGAAGTACTTTCCTTCTGTTGCAGTTCTTTTTCAATGGGATGAAGGTCCAGGGCCTTGTAGTGTGGGCCCAGGATAGGGACAAGGGCATAACTGAGCTGCAAGTATCTTCAGTGTGGGTTATTTGAAAGTGAGTAATCGGTCTGTAGCTGCTATAATGATTTCAATACACTCTGCTGGTGGTCACAGGTGCCCCATATTTGTTATGCCTGCTTTGAATCAATTATTCCAACTGAGATGTTTATTGTGCCATGGGGAAACTGTAATGAACACACTGGCCTCCCCACTGATATTTTTACACAGCTTTCATATGCCGCCTTTGCCAGCTTCAGGGCACAGGGCACGGAGTCAAATGTTGCACAGCAGAATGCCGTGCGACTTAATCGCGTGTCACGATTTCTTTTGTTCTGTGGGGGCTCTTGCCACCTGTGGGGGCCTTTGGGACCCCCTACTGAGGATTCTAACTCCGTGGGGTCCAACTCTGAGACAGCACAGGTCTCAGGTGTGCCATAATGCCGTACGCTATTAAATGTATGGCATTATGACCTGGTAAGAGGGCGCAGGGTGGTTCACTAACTGGCAAGGTTGGGAGGCACAATGGATTACTGTGTTTGTAAGGGCCCATAGTAGGTATGTCTCATAAGGCACCCACTATGGTTAGCATTCTGAGGAGTGACCAGTGAGGAATGTAACATACGTAGCAGTGCTTCGGATGAATGTCTGAGGTATAGTGAAGTTCCAGTTGCACAGGATTTTAACTTCTCCTGATGCTTTTTAAGTTGGTAGACTAGCAGGTAACCTGGCTTTTCACCTGCCTCCCTAAAGGCCTGCGAGAGCCTAAATAACACAAACTCAGCCTTTTGGTGTAGGTACAGTAAATGTTTATCTATGATCTCTGCTAAAAGATTTGCCTCATCTGGGGGGGGGGGTCAGACTGGAACTACTTCTCAAGCTCCTTGAGCCTTTACTGCTGACCCTCCAGGTCTCTAGTGTTTGTAGAAACATAGAAGTTGACAGCAGATAAGGACCGCAAGGCCCATCCAGTCTGCCCATTTATTTTTCTATCTTATAAATGTGCCATCGGCCTTTGCTCTGTCAATGGCCTATCTATTCATACTCATCTGTATTGCTCCCTTATGCCTATCAAATGCATGTTAGAAGCCCTGCACTGTATTCATATACACCACTTCCTGAGGTAGGCCTTTCTATGCATCCTCCACCATTTCTGTGAAAAATAACTTCCTCACATTACCCCTTATTTGGCCTCCCTCTAATCTCATGCTGTGTCCTCTTGTCCTGCTATTTTTCTTATATTGAAACTTGTCAGACTCTTTCACCTTGTTAATGCCATTAAGGTGTTTAAATGTTTCGATCATATCACCTCTCTCCCTCCTTTGCTCAAGGGTATACATATTGAGCTCCGTTAATCTGTCCTCATATGTTTTCTGATGCAGTCCCTGCACCATTTTGGTTGCCCTTCTCTGGACTGCCTCAATTTCATTAATATTCTTGTGAAAGTGTGGCCTCCAGTACTGCACAGAATACTCCAGATGGGGCCTAACCAGTGTCTTGTAAAGAGGGATTATTACCTCCCTCTTCCAACTTGTGATACCCCTACTAATACACCTTAACATCCCCCTAGCCTTACTTACTGCTTTAGTGGTCTGCTTGGATGATTTCAGGTCATCGGTGATGATGATGCCAAAGTCTCTTTCTTCCCTTGTGACTGCCAGCAACTCCCCTCCCAGACTATAGGTGGCTTCAGGGTTTCTCTTCCCTATGTGCATGATCTTGCACTTCTTTGCATTAAACCCCAGTTGCCACTCTTCCGACCATTTTGCTAGTTTATCCAGATCTCTTCTCATTCTGCCCACCCCATCTGGATCATTTACTGTGTTGCAGATCTTGGTGTCATCTGCAAACAAACAAACCTTACCCTCCAGTCCATCTGCAATGTCACTGATGAAGATATTGAAGAGGACTGGCCCAGGACTGATCCCTGAGGTACCCCACTTGTAACTTGCATCTCTTCTGACTGTATACCGTTTACCACCACTCTCTATTCTCTGCTCGTCAACCAGTTTGCCACCCAGTTGACCAACTTCTGACCCACCCCAAGCCTACCCAGCTTATTAATAAATCTTCTATGTGGAACAGTATTGAAAGCTTTGCTGAAATCAAGTTAGGCGACATCAACTGCTCCCCCTTGGTCCACCACTCTGGTTACCCAGTCAAAGAAATCTATGAGATTAGTTTGACAGGACCTTCCTTTTGTAAACCCATGCTGTCTTGGATCCTGTGCTCCTATGGATTCCAGGTGTTGCACTATCCTTTCCTTAAGGAGTCCCTCCATAATCTTGCCCACTACTGAGGAAAGACTGACTGGTTTGTAGTTCCCTGCCTCCTCCCTGCTTCCACTCTTGTGGAGCGGGATCACATGAGCCCTTCTCCAGTCTTCTGGGACCTCTCTTGTGCTCAGAGACTCACTAAACAGTTCTGATAATGGCTCTGCTAATTTCACCCTTAGCTCCTTTAGTACCCTGGGATGTATGCCATCAGGTCCCATTGCCTTGCCCACCCTGAGCTTATCGAGCTCTTGTAGGACCTTTTCTTTTGTGACGGGACTAGTGCTCACCTCCCTCTCCCCGTGTCCATGGTGCTGAGCTGTGGGTCCTGACCTACCTTCTCTTCAGTAAATGCTGAGCAGAAGTATCTATTTAGGACAGATGCTATTACATAGTCTTCCTCCTCACATGCCCCCTTATCTCCTTTGAACATAGCAGTACCCCCTCTGGACTTTCTCCTTTCACTAATGTATCTATAGAAAGTCTTGTCACCTTCTTTTACTGTTTGTGCTAGTGTTTCCTTGGTTTGGGCCTTTGCCTGCCTTACTGCCTTCCCTGCTTCCCTTAGGGAAGTTTGGTATGCCTCCCCATCTTCATCCTGCTGTGTTCCCTTATATTTCCTGAAGGCCAGCCTTTTGGCTCTGACCTTTTCTGCTCTTGCTTTTGAGAACCAAAGTGGTTTCCTTCTTCTTTTGCACTTCCTTTTCTCTCTAACACAGTGGGATGTTGCTTCAAGTATTGCATCCTTAATGCTTGCCCACTTTGCCTGTACCCCTCACCTGTATTTCTTTTCCCAAGGGCTAGCTTAACTCTGTTGGCCATCTTATCAAAGTCAGCTCCTCTGAAGTCCCATATTTTTGCCTTGGAATGGGATGATTTAGCTGTAGTGGCCAAATTGAACATACCATGTGATGGTCACTGGCCCTCAGGTGACCTTCTACCTGGAGATCTGTGATCTTTTCCCATTAGTCAGTACTAGATCTAGGATAGCCCTGTCTCTTGTGGGTTGTTGTACCCATTGGTTGAGGCCATCCTCCTGCAAGGAATCCACCATGTATCTAGTTCTGGCAGATGTTCCTACTGGTATTGACCAATCTGTGTCTGGCATGTTAAAATTTCCCATTATTAGAGCCTCCCCTTTAGCTGTTATGTTTTGTATATCTTCTAAGAGAGCTGGTGAGTTTGCTGTGGGGAGCGTGGCCAGATTTTTTCAGGTGCCGCATTGGCGGCGGGGAAGAACATGACCACAACGGTGGTCTGTCAAGGTGACTCGGACCAAGAGGATGACTGGAGCTGCATCAGCGGCAGGGAAGAAAACCAGAGGGCCACCACTGCTCAGGAGCAAGGAGTGGTGGGGCCAATCAGCTCAAAGGGCACTGAACTTTGACTGTGACTGAACTATAAAAGCCATTAGCCCAGTCACAAATCAGGAGAGCTGGTGTGTTGTTTGTCCCACACCACCCACAATGACCCCGACCTCTATTAATTGATAGTTGGGGGTGGGGCCTTGAAGAGGGGCATGCTGTGAGTGGGTGTTCTGGACTGCTGCCCATTGGGGGAAAAGGGAGCTGTACACTGTGCCTGCTTGGGCACCATTGACTACCTGCGACCTACAGCTGCGGGACATAACTGTGAACTGATTAATACTAGGCTGGGTGAACTGGACACAGCTGATTGGGGGACAAGGGTCCTGTATGTGGGGTTGCAAGGCCAACACTGTCTATATGCTGGGTTGCAAGGCCAACACTGCATACTGCTATCAGAGGGGGTACATTATAGCAGATGTATAACAGTGTATGCTGACCACAGTTGTGAGACCAGGCAAAATTTGGGAATTGTTTATTGCTACTGATCTTTGTTACTGATCTTTGTTGCGGTGGGCAAAATTTCTGCTAAAGAACTGGGGCTGAAAAACTGGCTCTTGTGGGGAAGGAGTGAGAAAGTGTGAAATCTGAGTCCTGCTGGGAGAGGGGACAGACAGCTAGTGTCCTTGAGCACCACTGCCTAAATTGGTTCTACAAGGGGGTTGGTACTGCTCGCACCAAAATGAGGGTGGATTTGGGACTGGCCAGAGTGGGCATCTTCGGTAGGGTAATTGGGTGTACGAGGTGCAGGACAGCAATAATCTTAAACTGGGCATGGAGGTTCGGAGGGTGTCCAGTGTGTTTTCAGCTGACAGGACTTAGGAAGGAGGTCGAGGGGATCAGAAGAGAGCTGGAAGGCATGAGGGGGGAGGAATGGGGAGGAAAGGAGTAGAAGGGGTCCCATGGGAGGACGCAAGACCACTACGGTATACCCCAGGGAACATGCAGACATGGACCCTATGAGAACTCCAGAGGGGTAGGGCATAATACGAGCAACGGATGGAAAACACTTCACAGGAGAGGTGCCGATCAGAGGGAGCAAAGGAGGGAGGGGGGTAGGAGAAAGCATGATGGGGGCAAGCATCACACTTAGTAATAGATATACCATGCTGTACCCAGGAGAAGAGGTGGAAGAGGCTGGTGGGAGGGGAAGAGGAGGAGGACTGAGAAGGGTTGGTAAGCAAGCTGGTGGGGGTGGGGCAGGAGAGGCTGAGGAACAGGATGGGGACATGTAGGCAGTGAGGGTGTGACTAGCTAGGGGGGGATGGGGTCAGAGGAGGTGACAAGGCCGGGGAGGAAGAACTGAGGTCAGGCAAGCAGTCAGGCTGGTAAGTCAGCCAAGGAGGAGGGGAGAGGGGTACTCTAGAAAGGCCAGCATCGGGCAGGAGAAATCAGAGGAGGAAAGGAGGGTGGAGAGAAATATGCCAGACTGGGTGTGGGAGACAAGCCTGGAGGGGGGGGTTGGAGGCAGGGAGGGAGGCAGTAGAAGGGTGTCTGGGTGGGGGACCTGTGGATTCTGGCCCAGAAAGGGAGACCGAGGGAGATCGGGGGGGGCAATCAGTGCCATCCAGGAAGTTGGAGAAGCAAGGAGTAAACTGTGAGCCGCAAGCAGAAGAAAGAGTATGGTAGGACACATACAGACTAGCGATCCCCGGACTGAAGGGAGTGGAAGGAGTAAGCTGGGGGTCAATGAAAGAAGGAAGATCATGTAAGGGAGTAAAAGGGCCAGTAAGTTGGGGGAGGGGTGAAAGTGATCCTGCTGGGAGACTCCATGACCAGGGGCATCCAGTGGGAAGGGGTAGGGGAATGGAGGGGAGGGAAAAAGCAGCCCAGTCAAAGTTAAATATATTCTGGGCCTATCCTTTCACAAGGCCAAATTCCAGCTATACTCATTAGCATTGGAATGTGGGGGAACCCCAGATTTCCTAGTACATCTGGGCACAAATGATTTGGAAGGAAACAGTGATCTGGAAATCCAGGTGAGGTTTCGGGAACTGGCCAGGGTCTGCCACTCGATAGGAAGTTCAATCTATTTCTCGAAAATTCTAACAGTACCTAAGGCATCCAGGGAGATGAAGCACAAACTCAGAGAGATGAACCAGTGGCTTAGGGACTGGTGCAGGGCAGAAGGGAATGGGCTGGTGGGGAGCTGGGGGGACACATGGGAGGACAAGGGATTATATGCCAGGAACAGGATACATCTTAGCCTAGAGGGGAGGGAGATCTTAAAACTAAACCTCACAGGATTCATAGATGAGAAATGGGGTTTAAACTTGTAAAGGGAGGAGGGATAAGTGAAGAAGTGGAATTAGGAGGGCTTCTCGAGGTTCCAGGGATAGGGCGCAAAAAGAGGGTAGGTGACTGCAATCTAAATAAAGCCAGAATTTTGCAGGAAAGGGCGAATAGGCATTGCGAAGGCCGAGACAATTTGGTAGGGGAGGGGGGGAAGAGGTGGAGGATGGTCTTGATTGATGCCAGGAGCATGGCAACAAAATGCCTGCGCTCCGGGCGATGCTGGCAGAGGGAGCAGCGGAAGTGGTGGCTATTACGGAAACATGGGCCACCCAAAATAATGATTGGGATCTAAACTTGGAAGGTTACACAATATGCAGGAGGGACAGAGAAGAGGGTAGAGGAGGGGGTGTAGCACTAATAGTCAAGAATGACATAGGGGTTAATGGAGTGGAGGAGGCAAATGGGGGAGTGGAAGTGATTTGGGTAACCCTGCAAATGATGGGAGGCAAAAGATTAAAAATAGGGGTGGTGCACAGACCACCCACAATGGATGAGGTCCTGGAGGAAAACTTAGTTGAGAATAACAAGGGGCACTGTGACTATGGAAGGGTTAGGGTGGTGGTCATGGGGGACCTAAATATGCCAGGGATGGACTGGGACACTATGACATCAGCAGTGGCCAGGGAGCAGAGACTGATGGATGTGTTTCAGGATGCCTTCCTGGTCCAACAGGTGGGGGAACCTACCAGGGGGGGAGGATACTGGATGTTGTCCTTGCAGATAGTGACCAGATAAGGGGTCTTGAGGTGTGTAGTCCGCTGGCAGGTGGAGACCATGCCATGGTCTGTTTTCTGCTGTGTCTGGGGGGGGGGTAACCACTCGAATAAATACTGCAGTAGTGGACTTCAGGGGGGCAGACTTCATGGGTATGGGCAGGGTTCTAAGGAGGAGCTTGAACAAGATTAGGACAGACATGGACGTTGGTAGCTTGTGGGAGACCATTAAGAAAGGGGTGCAGGATGCACTAGCTCATGTACAAGGGTAAGGCGTAAAATTGGTAGCGCCAACAAGCCGTGTTGGTAGACCAGGGAGGTGCAAGAGGTGGTGAGGGATAAAAAGGCTGCCTATGCATGCTTTTAGCACTCCAGGGGGCCAAGGGAGAGGGGAGACTACGAAATGGCAGCAAGGAGGGTCACCAGAGTGGTGAGGAGAGCCAAGGCGAGGATGGAGCAAAACTTGGCTAGGGATATCTGGAGGGGTGGAAAGGGATTTTATAGATACATAGGGGAGAAGAGAAAAGGGAGAGCACAGGTCTCCAGGATTAGGACTGGGGAGGGATGGGCTCAGGAGGCGGGGAATAGGCAAAGGTACTGAATGAGTACTTTGCCTCAGTACTTATGGAAGAAGACAAGGGATTCATTCAGCCGGAAGGGAGGAGGGGGAGACAACTGAGCGGAGAGGTCAGATGGAGTTGAGAGGATCAGAAGAGGCTGGGGCACTGGGTGATTCAGGCCTAGAAGGGGATGGGTGTTTAGTTGAGGGGGGGGGGTTTGGGAGGAAGAATTCACAGAGGACAGCAAGAGGGAGGCCTTTGGGTGCTGAAAACTGATAAGGCACAGGGACCGGATGGGCTGCATCCGAGGGTTCTGAAGGAACTGGCAGACAAACTAGCAGCTCTGCTAGCTGCACTTTTCAATGCCTCTCTGCAGACAGGATGGGTGTCTCAAGACTGGAGGGTGGCTCATGTGGTGCCTATCCACAAAGGGGGGGCCTAGGGAGAAGATAGGAAATTACAGACCTGTCAGCCTGCCGTCTGTGGTAGGCAAACTAATGGAGGGCTTCATCAAAGAGAAGCTCAGGAGGCAACTGAAAAGGTTGGGGCCATGGATGATAAACAGTACAGTTTTGTCCTGGGGAGATCATGTCAGACCAACCTCATAGATTTTTACGACTGGGTGATGGGGACCCTGGACCGACAATGACCGGTGGACGTCCTATATCTGGATTTCAGTAAGGCTTTTGACTCTGTACCCCACCACAGGTTGCTGACAAAGTTGGGGGATGGGGGTGGGAGGACAGTTGCTTAGATGGGTAGAAAATTGGTTAATGGAAAGAACACAGAGGGTAGTGGTTGGTGGGATAGTCTCTTCCCCTAGGAATGTTTTCAGCGGGGTTCCCCAAGGTTCGGTACTGGGGCCACTCCTGTTCAATGCCTATGTCTCCGATATAGGGAGGGGGGGTTAGGAGTAGGATGAGCATCTTTGTGGATGACTCAAAACTAGGGGCACTGGCAGACAGGGAGGAAGTGAGAGAGACAATCCAGAGGAATCTGGATACCCTGGAGGGTTCAACAAGAAGGTGGGGACTGAGGTTTAATTCAGGAAAGTGTAGGGTGCTGCATCTGGGGGTCAGAAACCCAGGTCATGTATACACCCTGGGAGGGGTCTCTCTGCAAGCCACAATGAGTGAAAGGACCTAGGGGTGGTGGTAGACACCAAAATAAATATCACTGAAAACTGCAGAAGATCTGTGGCAAAGGAAAACAGGATTCTGGGCTGCACAGCCCGGGGAATTATGTCCATGAGGAGGGAGGTGATACTCCCTTTGTACAATGCCTTGGTCAGGCTGCATCTTGAGTACTGCATGCAGTTCTGGAGACCTCACCATAGGAAGGACACAGCATTGCTGGAGAGGGTTCAGAGGAGCACAACCAGGATGATTCAGGACATGAGTGAAAGGACCTATGAGGAATGGCTGGAAGTCCTTGGGCTGTACTCACTGGAGGAGAGGAGAGGAGAGGAGAGGAGAGGAGAGAGAGGAGAGAGAGAGGACAGGGGGACATGATAGAGGTCTTCAAATATGTGAAAGGATAAACAGGGGCAGAAGCAAATAAATGTTCAGGCTAAAGAAAGGGGGCACAACCGGGGGCATGAGTGGAAGCTGGAGGGGGGAACTACAGGGGAGAACATAGAAGCCATTACTTCACCGAGAGGGTGGTGGGGCCATGGAATGCACTGCCTGGGAGTCTAGTGGAGGAGAGCACAGTGGAGGGCTTTAAGAGGGCATGGGGCAGGTGCATAGGTATACTGAAACCTAAGAGGACCCTTTCGGGGGTTGGTGGGGTGGAGGAGCGAGCGCCCATTAGGGGCTGGCTACCGAGCAGACACAAAACACCATTAGGCCTATTTTGCTGGCTTTTGGTATGTTAGTATGTTAGTAACAGTAATGTGTCTATGTCCTCCCCCTGGTCTGGGGGTCTGTAGACAACCACAGTTCTTGTGGCTGTCCCATTTCCTGTTTCCAGAGTGACCCACAATTCTTCTGGCTCCTTATGTGTATTCTGAATTTCTGTAGCTTTGATACTTTCATTGACATACATGACCACTCCACCCTCCCTTTTTTGCATCTTGGTCTCTTCTGAACAGTACATAGCCAGGTACTGAAGTTTCCCAAGTGTGATTACTGGTAAACCATGTCTCACTAATGGCTACTATGTCCAGTTTAGCCTCTGCCATTGTTGCCTGCAGGTCTGGGATCTTGTTTCCCAGACTGTGAGCATTTGTGTACATGATTTTTCAGTGGCCAGATTTTGGTGTGTTAGTTGTTGGATGAGGTCTGGTGTTTCCCATGTGCATTGTATGGGGAGCTGGGCCTTTTTCCTTACCTGGTGATGCAAATGAATTGCAGACATGCTGAACTCCTATTTAACCACTAGCTGGGGGGGGATGTTCTTCCCATTCAACATATGGGGTGCTACACCCCTCCTCTCCCCATTTGCTAGTTTAAATATTCTGCAAAGAAGTCAAACTTCTGCCCCAATGCACTGACTCCCTCCTTAGTCAGATGCAGTCAGATGCAGTCCATCAAATTTTAAGAACTTTCACTCCCAGAACAGTTCCCTACAAATGTGTGTCCTTTTTCCTGGCACCAGCCCTTGAGCCACATGTTTAGCTCCCCTATCTCCCCTTCTCTGAACTTCCATCCATCTGCCCCCTCTCCCAGACTGGCTGGATCTCAGAGAAGGAGATGCCAGATGAAATGGATGATAGTTTGTCACCCAGCCTGGTCAGGTGTTCCTTGGTCTCCACAACTGACCAGCTGGTGAGATCATTAATCCCTATGTGTACCAGGACGTCAATGTTTTCTCCTGCTTCCTGAACAATTTTTGCAATGCGGTCAGTGTCTCTCCATGCTGATGTACATGTGAGACATCTGACCATTACCCCTGGCTGGAGATAAGTATCAAATCCCTGAATTATAGTTCTTGAGACAGGATGTGTGGCTGATGCATCTGCCTCCGATAAAGACTTTCAAGGCATCCCACCTGGTGGCTGTTGAGGTATCCCCAGGGTAGATTTTCATCAGGAAGTCTTTGATACCTTCTTTGAGCTTCCTGCAGAAGGTGACATTCTTGAGGATGGATGAGTTAAGGCACCTTCTTTCTCATGTCTAGATTGTGATTTGTTTGAGGTAGCCAGGTACTATAAAGGAGACTGGAGCATGGTCTGAAATGAAATGATCACCATTCCAATACATGCCCCTGCCACCCTCTGGACCTAGGATTCAGGGACTAGCCACATGTCTATTCAAGAATGTTTGGTGATGATTAGTGTACAATGAATAATTTCATTTCATTTCATTTTTTATTTACTGTAAACTAGTAAGCAGATTTGGGAGGCAGTATAACATAGTGGCTTAAGGCTCTGAGCTGCAAATCTGGTGACATCCAGCAGACCAGACCAGGGTTTGAATCCCACAGCTTCCACTTGCATACTGTGTGACCCTAAGCAAGTCACTTAACTTCCTTGTGCTCCCAGGTTGCTCCTGTTAAAAAGCTTTCAGCTTAGTGTGTTACTCCTGGCTAAACAACTAAATAAAAAAAAAAAAAAAGATTAACAATAATGCCATTTTTCACAGCAACCAGTACATAAAAACAAATATATTAAAACATTACTTAAAACATACACAACTGGCATCCAACATCAACATGTTATACAATCTAGATTTAAATGAGGACAATTTTACACCATTCATGACAGACTGAGGTAAGTTATTACAATGAATAATCACTTTGTATTTGAAAGATCTATGGCCAAAAGTTGAATTCAAATGAGGACTGAAAAAAACATATTTGTTTTGAGATCTGGTGAAGAACATGTTAGTACAGCTAGGGCATTTCTCATTCACTTTCTCTGGCATGAGACCCAGAACAATTCTGTGCAAAAAGACCAATGCCTTAAATTCAGCACATTGTTTGAATGGGAGACATCACATTGAACTGTACAACAGAAAATGGTGAGCTGATCCCCCTCAACCCAGTAGCAAGCCTACATATGGAATTGTAAACTATATTGAAACTATTAAATAGATTATCAGTTAAGAAGAGACAAAAAATGCTACAATAATCAAACTTTGATAACAACAAACTATTCACCAATAACCGTCATGACTTAGGAACCAAAAACTGATTCATTCTGTATAGCATGCCCAATCTGTTGTGTATTACTTTATTTAGATATGCAACATGAAGATCAAATGTACAATTTTTATCCAGGGTAATCCCAGGTAACAGAAGCTATCCACATAATCAATTGGGAGCCCATTTAAATCAAATATCTGAATACCATGTAACAGTGATTTACTAGAATGGGAAAAAAACATGGATTTTTTTTTCTGAGTTTAAAAGTAAATTGTGAGACAAAAAAAAAACAACTGTGAATATGACAGAAATCACTTTGAAGCTTTTTTGTAAACAATTGAAATCTTTATCAGAACTAAACAAAACAGCATCATCTGCATACAGAACTCATATGAGGTACGTACCAAAGGCATGGAATTCAGAATGAAGAAAATTACTTGGGCCTAAACGGAACCTTAAGAACACAGCAGTGTATCTCCTCAAAATCAGATTGAGCCCTTTCAATTACATTGCAGCGTGATCTCCTCTAGAGATAGTTTCAGAATGAAGAAATCGAGTCCACTGAGAACCCTAGTTTCAACTTGGTATACATAAGAAGTTCATGGTCAACCAAGTCAAAGGCCTTGGTGTAGTCCACAAAGACTGATGCCACATAAGCCCCTTTTGCAGAGCCCCATGGACATAGTCCATGAACCCCACCAAGGCCGTCTCAGTATTATAGCCTTCTCTGAAACCATGCTGAGTCCAGACAAGAGGTCATACTTAAGAAGAAGTTCATTCACATAATCAAATACAATTCTCATAAGGAGTTTTGATAAAAGAGGCAGAATGGAATGGGATGATACTTTGATAAAATATTCCCATGTCCAGATTTATGGATTGGTTTTAAGATAGCTGTTTTCCAACATTTGAAGAATATGCTCTGACACAGGGAATAATTAAATAAATGGGTAAGGTGAATTGAAATGGAAGAACATGCCATTATTGTTAACTGAAAATCAACTAGATCCAGTCCAATAGATGTTTTAGGATTACTTTTTAGACTATAATCCACAACCACAGTAGGTGTGAGAGATGTAAAATAAAAAAAGAGGCCATGATTACTACCAATAGCTTGCAAGGGAAGCGACTCTTGAACAACAAAATGTTTTGTAAGGTCTTCCAGATTACTAAAATACTCATTAAATAACCCGGCTACTTCAACAGGGGAATCAATTACTTCATTACTCATTTTAATTGAAATACAGGAATTATTTTGACTTCTTCCCAAAATTTAATTTAGGGTTTGCTGAACCTTTTTAGAATCATCCATATTATTCAAGTGTTGTTTTCTGAAAAAAAAATCATATTTTTTCTACAAGCATTTTTTCATTTATTTCTGAGTTTTTTTATAATGCATTAATTGGCTGGAATCCCTATTTTTCTATAGTCCTTTCAACATTTAGTCTTTCCCATTGTGGTGTGTTAGTCTCCAAATGTCCACCAGATCCACCTTCTTGACTAGCCCCTTCAATGCAACTGAAGCTGAGCTGTATGTATCAGTAGTGGGTCTGCTCTCATTTAAAAAGTTATCTAAGGCAATGTTCCTGTCAGCCTCTATTACCAGGGGGTTGTATTTGGCTTCATCAGCTTTTGGGTCATGATGTGGTCAAAGTCAGCCTCTACACTATTGAGGCAACATTTTGCCCTAACAGTGTCCCCTCTATGACAGTGAACCTGCCTTCTGGGTCAGTCGTGACTTTGTCCATTTGGAAGAGCACCTGCATAGATATGAGTATTGCCACCCCTTTGTTCAGGGCAGACTAGGTGGGCCAAGCAGTCCTTATCTGCCGTCAAATTCTCTGTTTCTATTCTATGTTTCTATGTTCTTAGAATTGTATAAAATGCTGAACATCCCTGAGGATGGAGATGTTAAGGCACCTGATTCCCCATGTCTAGACTGTGAAAGACCCACCATGTTTTCATATTCACTGCCTCTTTCTGTGAGAGGTGGGTCTCCAGAAGAAAGGATATCCCTGCCCTCTCCCCTTCTAAAGTGGTCCAAAATTGTTCACCTAGTAAGTAGAGAAATAATGAATGCCATTAACATTCCAGTAAACCCATTTAAGTCTTGGATTAGCCCTGATATAATAGTTTAAAAGAGCAGGGGAGGTAGAACATGTAGTGAGCAACCTCATAGCTATCCAGCTGGCCCTTGTGCTGTACAACATACCCTTGAGGAACTAACTGATAACTGTGACTAGGGTGTGGCAACAACAACTAATGGAGTACTATTCTGGGGTCCTCTTATACATTTCTGGAGAAACTCTGTACCATTCCATGGCAATGCACATATTAGTAAAAGCCTTACAATGACAGAATATAAACTACCTTTGTGATGTCTGAGATGCGGCTCAGACTGGGTGGAAAACCCCTGATCCTGCCATCTCAGCAACATGACACAAGCACAAACTGTGGTCATACAAGAGCTTAGTATGTACCTGTACCCAAAGAATGTCTCAAACACTGTTCAGCTGCTGATTCCTTCAACAGAACCTATCCAGGTCACTTAATCTGGTGACCTTGGATGTTGTAATTTTCAGGGCAAAATGGCCATTAGAGGAAGTAGGGGGCAAAGTTGATCCCCCTACTAATCCAAGATCTTCCTCAGCACATTAAAAGAAGTAAATTAGAGTAGAGTGAGCACAATGCTTCGCCCTATGCCAACCTGGGTGGACATAATTGCATCACCCTAGTGAAGCAGATTAACTCTGAAGCATCAGGGTCTGGTGACTGAACAGTTGTGGACATTCCCCTGTCTGTGGATCCTGTAGCTGTGCAGCAGTACTAGGATTCTTGGCTGGCTGGAGTGCAACAGTACTAGGAGTCTTGGAGTCCTGTCTGGAGTGTGACCAGTGCAGTTTCCCATCCATCCTTCCTTCCATGGCTGCCACCCATACCCTGAGATTCTCTTGAGGGAGCCTGCAGGATGACCATATTGCAGCTCTATAACTGTCTTTGGTGGTGAGGTGTGATGTGAGCTAGGGTATTCTCCAACATTTGTATACCCCTTCCATCTCCATAAATGCACTCCTAATTCATAAAGTCCCATTGCAGAAAGGAGCATGTTTAAGGTGGGTGGAGGGGAAGAGGACGGTCCCATTACATGTCAGAAGCACCTTATTCCATTGGCACAACTAAGCTTCACCCCTCTAACATGCCGCACACATAGCTTTAGGAAGTCAGATGCAATCTAAAAGGCCTGTACCTCACATCTTCAGGAGTTGGCCACACCAGCTTTGAGTGACACTGGGGGAGTGTTAAGGGTGCTACCTCTACCCAGTACTTAGTTACCACATTACAATCAATCAATCAAAATCAATCAAAATCTTTATTTATTCAGGCGAACATCATTGAGCAAAGCTCATTTACAAGATGGACCTGATTGGTCTTAACAATATAAGGTTACAGTTTTACACAAAAAACAAGGTACTGATTGAATACAAATACAAAGATTTATAAATGAAACAGGTATACAAATATTTACATATGTACAAGGCAATGTGACATTGGATCTTGGTTATACTAAAAATGAAAGAAACAAACAGTACTGGAGGGATAACGCTAGGGTGATGGGACTTTGGGGATCATTTTTGTATGAAGTAGGTTGGAGAAAAACTAGAAAACAAAATAGGGGGCAGTGCAAAAAGGGTAGGGAAAAGGGGTTGTGAGAGGACTAGGCCTTATGGAAGCAATTGCATGATTCTGGGAAGAGACTAGTGTACAGCTTTTTGAAGGATGTTAATGGAATGAGGGTATCAATTTCAAGGTCTTTTGAAGAGAATTCAGATAAGTGCTAGAGAATAGCTGATTGCAGCCCTTCCATACCGGTGCAGGTAATAGGAATCTTCAGCATGATGAGTTTATTGATCCTTAGGGCGTAAGGCCTGGATATGATCTGGTTGAAACAATCTGAAATGTAGGATGGGAGTTTGTTTGTCAGAGCTTTGTAGATCCAGACAGCAGCATTTTATTTCTTCTATGGTGTGGGATGTCCAACTGACTGCATTGTAGAAGAGCAATGATGGGTGCTGAAGGAAGATCTGTAATGAATCTAAGAGCTCTATGATACAAGGTGTCCAATTTATTTAAATGGAAGAGGAACAGTGACCATAAAAGGAAGTCAGCGTAATCAATGAGGGATAGGAATGATGCCAGGATTAATCTTTGTTTGGAGTCTCTGGTCAGGTAGTGTTTGATCCTATAAAATAGGCCAAGTCTCTGTCTAAGCTTTTCAGGAGCTCTTCAATGTGGCCAGTATAGTCAAGTTTATTGTCAATCCAGACTCCAAGATATTTGAATTTGTCCACATATTCCAGATTTTCACCAAGGATGGTAGATAATTGGGGAGGGTGAATGATGGGACAGTGGAAGAAAGCTCTTGGTGGCAAAGAACATAGCTTGTTTTCTTGGCATTTAATAGTAGTTTCTTTCTAGTAATTTGTGCTGCAGGAGGGAGAACTCAGATTGTAAAAGTTCACAGGCTTTTGATGGTGAAGGATTACTGACATATAGGACAGTATCATCTGCAAAGAGGTGAATATTAGATTGTGAGAGATTGGAGTCAATATTGTTGATGTAAATGGCAAAGAGGATGGGGCCCAAGATGGAACCTTGTGATACACCTCTTAGGAGTGGTTTAGAGGTAGATAGGTCACCTTCATTTTTTACCTGTTGTATTCTTCCAGAGAGATAGCATCTGAACCATTTAAGAGAGAGTGAGTCAAGGCCTATGGAATTCAGAGAGGAGATTAGTAGTTCATGGTCCACAGTGTCAAAGGCTTTGCTTAGATCCAGAAACACAGCACAGATGTTACTCTTTTTGTCTAAGTCAGTCTGCCAGTCATTTGTAACTTTTGCTAAGGCAGAGATGGTGCTGTGCATGGATCTAAACCCAGATTGAGCTGGGTTAAGGAGATTATTGTATCAAGGTAAGCACTTAACTGGATGTTCACTAACTTTTCAAGCATTTTGGACAGTACTGGTAAGATGGATATGGGCCTATATTGTTGAGGTCCATGGGATCACCTGCCTTAAATAGGGAAACACTTGAGCTGTCTTCCATATTGAGGGAATAGAACCAGTGGCTAGGGACAAATTGAAAAGGTGAGTTAGGAGGGCAGCTAAGTGCAATGCTACTTTTAGAAAGTAGGGATCCAGAGGACTGCACCTGCGCTTTTAGTTGTATCTAATTGGAATAGTAGGTCCTCTACTTCTTTTAAGAGTATTGGCTTAAAGGAGAATGTGGAAGCAGCCTTTTGTCCCTCAGTAGATTGGAAGTTTAATGATGACCTCATTAGATTTGCAGGTGAGGAATCAAAGCTAGGCCAGCTGTAGTGAAATGATTGTTGAAGGCATTCAAGATTTCTTGCTTGTCAGTGATTTCCACACTATTTAGGTGCACTTTGGGTGGTAAGACAGGGTAGAAACTTGACCTAGGATCCCTTTATGGTACCCCAGAATCTGGAAGGGTTGTGGTAGGAGGCATCCAATTCAGCTCTGTAGAAGGCAGCCTTGGCATTTCTCACTTGTTTTGTGCAGGAGTTTCTGGCTTTTCTGAATTGAAGCCAGTCGTTTGGATCCTTGGTCTTTCTTGCCCTTTTCCAGAGTTTATCTCTGGCAAGCAGTCTTGGTTTAAGGTCAGCAGAGAACCAGCGACAAGATTTGAGCTTGGTTCTGACACTGGTGAGGGTGCATGTATATTGAGGGCACTTATGATAATGTCGTTTAAGACCTGTAGAGCTGTCTCTATTGAAGCTGTGAGATAGAATTCTTGCCAACGTGTGGTATGGCACAGATCATGAAGATATCCTATGATATTAAGGTTCTTTTTAGACCTTCTTGGGAGAAAGTTTGCAGGGTTGGGTGGCTTGATTGTTGATCTTATGCCAGCTATGGGACAGTGATCACTTATGTCACTGAATAGCACTCCAGCATGAGAATACAGATGAGGCTTATTAACCAACATAATGTCCAGTAGTGTGCTGTTGAATTTGTTCTTTGGATTAATCCTTGTTGGTTCTTTGATTAATTGAGTGAATCCATAAGTGTCACAAAAGGTTATTAGGGGTGCAGATGCATTGGCTAGCCAATTTAAATTCAGGTCACCTAAAATAATGGTGTCTTCAGGGCCTAGTTTAAGTATAGATCCCAGGTGGGATATTACACAGTAAACTAACACATCCTAAACATTATATGTTAGAGTCTTCATATGCAGTCCATTTTCCACATGGACACTGGGGTAAGGGAGAGAGGATTGGAAGAGTGGGGTGAGAGGGGGGAGTAAGACAGGGTGAAATAGAGGGTGAGGGCAAAGAGCACCAGGGGTCAGGGCCATTTGTCAAAGGATATTAGTTGCAGAGTTAAAATTGTACATTTCTTCTATCTTGAATGTTGTCTTAGGAAAATCTGAAGGCCCGATTCACATCACAGTATTCCCCTGCCAATTGTAGTCCCTGGGGCTCTGAAGCCATTACTGTATGTCCACCCATGAACAAGTAGTGGGCACTTGTGTAGTCAGTTGTAGTTCAGGGATATTGGGCAGAGGGTTGTGGCTGGCAGGCTTGTGTCTCTTTGGGGCTGGTTACTTAGCTGAATATATGCTGGCTGCTGAGAGTCTGGATTTCTGGGTTCTCTCCCATGGTCTAGGGCCTCTGGCAATTGGGTCTGGTTCTGCCCCTTATACCAGACCTCTTTGGCTCAGAGACTTGCCACTCTATGGCCATCTGGTTTTGATGGCATGAGGGAAACAAGGGGAGAAGAACATTTTTTTTATATAATTAATAAACTTTATTGAGTTTTCTCAAAATAAACAACAACCAATCATTACAAACCAAGAAACATGAATCAGAAGTGAACATCAAATATGCACAATGTAACTCAGATGATAAAAGAAACAATAAACAAAAGAAAACAACCACCAAGCACCCAACCACACCTTCCTCCCTCTCCCAAAATACCCCTCCATCGGAGCACAGCTAAAACAACCCAGGAGAAAAAATAAAGTAAGAACAAGGGAAATAAACAAATCAAGGCTCCAGGACAGCCACAATATGACACTCACAGCCAGGTTAAAAGGGCCTCGAGGGGCCCCCAACATTCTCTGTACGTCCCCAAATTGTCTTGGCAGTAAGCAATATGCCTTTCAACTGCCAGATCTTGAAACATTTCTTGCTGTCATTCCCAAAGGGAGGGCATAGTATCATCCATCCAATGATGTAAAATAACTAACTTGGCAGTTATTGAAACTGAGGCCATATACAGTTTACAGGTGGCCGAGTAGCTCAGATGGGTAAATGCTGACTAGACAAATTTGTGGGATAAAAAAGGGGTCCAGTCCCAACCAGGGATCCAATGAGGTACGGAGATTAGTCCATAATGGGACCACCTTGGAACAATCACACAAAATACATTTAAGAGAGCCCACCCCAAGCTAGCGCAGTGGATCTGGAGGTTGAGGCACTGGTTGCTACACCTCGCACCATGCTGACGACCCTGGTTCTGGAATGAGCCCGGACCGCCGGGTGCCAGAAGAGGTGAGAGAGGATCAAGCATCCTGAGGACTGCTCTGCTCTCTTGGGGGAGGGAGGGTTGTCATCCCGCTCGTTGACTGCCCTCTGGTGATAGCCAGAGGGAAGTATGGGTCAGAAGGCATGTACCGACGTCCTCACATCAGTAGGGGAGACAGGGCTGGAGAAAACAGTAGAAAAGGAGCTGGCAGGCTCCATAATAGCCCATCCCATCCCTGAGGGTCATACCTGGTGTCTGGAATATGCTCTGGGGGAGGGATATAGCTGGCACCTTCCCGGCTCCCTCCTCCATGGCTCTGCCACAGGGGGTAAGCCACTAGGGAACATATGATGGTCAGCAAGATCATGGACGCGTGGACCGGAGAAGTGAGTCCCACTGAAAAAGGGCCACAGCCACCTGTCAGGGCTCCAGGAGCATAAAAATATAATAGAAAAAAAAAAGAGAGTGCACTCCAGAGCCACACCGAGAGCAATCTTCAGAGTTTCGGTGACCCATCTTGTACAGTTTTTGCAGAGTATAATAAAGATTGTGTAGGATTCAAAACTGTGTAAAGCGATACTTATCCTGCTTGATATATTTATAAAGACATTTCCAGAGTAGCTGCCATTCCCCAGGGTCCAGTTGAAGGCTCAGTGCTTGTTGCCAATAAAAACATACCCCTTGTAGATCTCCAGGGTTCTTCAACTGGAAACAAGAATAAAATTTTGAAATGGAATTAGTTTGCCCAGCCGATGACAGGAAGTCTGAGAGAAGGGAGTTAGTTGGCTCCACCTGGATCTGATGGCCCAGGAAATCAACAAGTGCCTGGAAAGTTGTAGATGTTTAAAGGGTGATAAACAGGAATAGAAAACCATTGCTGTATTGCACCTACAGAAGACACCTTACCATCAATGATAAAATTCTCCAGAGGCCTGACGGAGAGGAGGACAAGAATTTACAGGGATAGGGTGATTATCTATACAAATATTGGGGTTACCTAATATAGGTTAAGATAAATCTTTGGTCCAATCCATTTTTAGACACAAACATAGCTATTTAAGGGTTTTAAGAGACCACATTAAAAGAGTATTGCATAATGGGGAAGGCAGGGAGGAGGGGTCGGATATAACAGACTAGCGAGATGTAGGCCAGTTTTAGAACACAATTGGGACTCCAAATGAAGTCATGGAGGAAAGTACCCCTGATCCAGTTCCATAGCCAGAGATTGACTCCATCTAAAAGGTTTGCTGCTATGAAGTGCACAGTAATGTAGGTAAAATGTAGGCAGGCATAACCCCCCTCCCCCATCATTAGGGACTGTCAACTTAAAATAAGCCCGCCGCGTGGCTCGTTTTTTCCATAGGAATTCTGAAAGGAGATTTTGCAATTGGGAAAACCAAACTTTGGGTAAATAAAGGCCAATCATACCAAGTGGGTACAGAATGCAGGGGAGAATATTCATTTTAATATTGACCCTGCCCCATAAGGAGATGACCAAACCCGACCATTTTTCCAGGTATCCTCTGACAGTTACAAGTAAGGGTGAGAGATTCCTCTTTGCCAACTCCGAGACAGAATAAGAAAGGTGGCAACCCAGATATGTGATTGAACAGGGATGCCAACTAAGTCCTAGGTCTACTATCTGTTGCTTAGATACATGGACATTCAAAGGCATGACTTGCATTTTGTCAATGTTCAGTGTATATCTGGCTATCTTGGAAAATTGTTTTATTTCTTCTAAGGCTGCTGAAATTGTGGACAGAGGGGACTCCACATGCAGAGGCAGGTCGTCCACATAGGCCAACAACTTGTACCTGGACTGCCCAACTGGGATCCCCATAATTTGTAGGATACTGTTGGATCTTCAAGAGAAGGGATTCCAAGTACAAGTTAAAAAGAAAGGGGGAAAGTGAGCACCCCTGTCTGGTGTCACATTGTAGTAAAACCGGGATGGATAAAACACCACTGCATCTAATTGTTGCCGTTGGGTTATTATATAATATCTTTAACCACATGCAAACCAAAATCAGGAACTCAAACTTCTGAAGAGTGGCAAAGAGGAAAGGCCATGACACCCTGTCAAATGCTTTCTCCACATCTAGGGATACCAGAACTGCTGGAGTGCTGCTCTCCCCAAACAAAGATATCAAATAAAGCACCTTCTGCAGATGATCGCTGAAATGGTGCACAGCCATAAAACCAACCTGCTCTGGAGAAACCAAACCCTCCCAGGACCAGAGCATCCAATTAGCAAGGACCTTGGCCAGGATCCTGTAGTCAGAACTGAAAAGACATATTGGACAATAACTGCCGGGAAGAAGTGGGTCCTTACCTGGCTTAGGTATAAGGGAAATCCAAAGAAAAGAAACTCCAACCAGCTCAACGGCTTGATGAAACAGATCCAGTCCACATGCTAGGACACAATAAAAAGGGCTTTATTTATTACAACTGCCCTATAAAGTCCATTACAAAAAGCACATAAAAATGAAGTAGCACCCCAAAAAGCACAATAACGTCAACATTTCATGCCACCTTGGTGCTTTTTCAAGACGTCATAATAGCCATGAGAAATGGTTTAAATAGCTCACTGAAAGCATGTCATCTATCTAATCAATTATTAAAGGCACAGGATCACCATAGAATAAAATAGTATTATGCACTTTTGAAACACTCAAACTGCTTTATATGTGTTCAATATAGCATGGCAATATCTCACAAAATACATTTTTGGTGAAAAAACTGAACTTTTAACAATTATTCGAGCCTATACGAAATAGTAGCCCAAATGGCTACCATGATACACTGAATACAAAAATAAATATATGATTGGCAATATGACAAAAATATCTCCAAAAAACATTAGTGAGATGAAAACCTGCAATTTTTACATTTTTAAATACCATAAAATCGTAGCTCAAATGGCTATCATGCCACACCAAATGCAAAAAATAGTGTTTAAAAAGAACAATTGTGCACATAATGCAAACTGCATCCTATGTCTAAATAAATATTTACAAGAATACTCTAAGAATGTACACTAATCTAACAGTTAAAATCTATTTTCGTTTCTTCAAGAATGGTGATAGTTGAAATGCTTCATTTAAACCAGGAGGGAAAGCTGCTCTCAACTTGTATTGCCAGAAAGTCTCTCTACATTGTAACTTATTTTGCAGATCTCACACATTCTCAGACCCATTGTCACATGTTCCAAACCTCGAAAGGTAAATGAATGCTGACCTGTACTTGCTTTTGGAAGATGCAAAGCCAAAGCATTCTCCATCTTCTTTGTTCTTATGCAAGATAGATGTTTCAAAATTCTATTATTAAATTTGTGTCTTGTTATACCCTCATAAAAACTTTGGCATGTGCAGGTTGCCAAGTAAATAACAGATTCAGTACCACATGATATAAAACTATTTACTTTATGTACACAACTGTTATTTGGAATTTGAAAAGTTGCTCCCACCTGGATGTAGTCACACACTGCACAATTGCCACACTTATAATTACCCCAAGGCATAGTAGGTCTTTTTTCAACAACAGAATTTCTTGCCCTGTGCACTGAAAGGTCCGAAAGGTTGCTGGCTCTTCTAAATGTAAATCTTGGACCTTATTCCACCAATGGCAACAATCTGGATTCTGCTTGTAAAATGTGCCAATGTGTCCTCACAATCCTCTGACTCTCAGTAGATTGGGCACTATAAACAGTAACAAAATGGGGAACAGTATTATAATTATTAATTATTCCATTGTTGTTTATTTTTACTTTTTACTGATGGTTGCAGCACATATTTTCTTTCAATAGAATCTACTCTACTTATTGCTGTCTGCAAAATAGACCATTTGTAACCTCTCTTCCCCTAAATCTATCAGTCATCTCCTTTTTACTAGATTCATATTCAACCTCTGTGCTACCATTTCTTTTCATGTGCATATATTGTCCTACTGGAATATTTTTAGCTACATGAATCGGATGACAACTTGTGTAATGTAAAATACTGTTTCTATCTGTTTCTTTTCTAAAAATCTTGGTGGAAAAGCCCCCCCCCTCCTGATTTTTGAAAATAATCAAATCTAAAAATGAAACTTCATGTCTACTAGCCACCACACTAAATTTTAAGTGGCTGTTGGTACTTTGATAATATTTAACAAATGCTTGCAAGCCTGAATATGACCCCATCCACATCATGAGTATGTCATCAATAAAATGTCCATAAAAATTTATTTGATCAAAAAATAAATTAGCTTCTACATTGTGGACATACTGTTTTTCCCACTCCGCTAAATAAATCTTAACATAATTAGGGACCATCGCTGCTCCCATCGCTGTACCTTGAACCTGGTGATACAAATCATTTTCAAAAAGAAAAATGTTTTTTGTTAAACCAATTTCTAAAAGTTTTACAAAAAGAACAAATGAATCACTATAGTCTGTATTACTGCATAAAGTATCAAACACTGCTTGCAACCCTCCTTCATGTGGAATATTGGTATACAATGCCTGTATATCTAGGGTTACCACAAGCCAATCAGGATCTACCTCCATTTCACTTACTAAATTTAAAACATGGGTTGTATCCTTAAGGTAAGTACGTGTTTTCATTGCCACTGTTTTTATTTATGCCTCAACAAATTGAGCCAATGGCTCCATTAAGGACCCAATACTGGATACAATCAGCCTGATTGGTGGATTCTTTTTATCCTTATGATTTTTAGGTAACCCATATATACAGGATTTCACCGGATGATGTACCACAAGAAAATCCCTAGTTTTCTGGGATATTAAACCATCCAATACTGCATGATGTACTACCACAGCAATCTGCTTTTTATATTCTTCAGTGGGGTCACTTTTTAACCTGCAATAAAAAATGTTATTATTCAAATGAGCCTTCATGGTGTCATAATACTTAACTTGGTCCATCACCACCATGGCCCCTCCCTTATCTATGGGTTGGATGGTGGTATTTGATTTAAGCTTTTTTATGGCTTCTCTTTCTGCCATAGTGCAATTAAAAAACGTTGGTGTAGGAAATGCTTCATGCAGCCTTGACATTTCTTGTTCACATCTTCTTAAAAAAACTCCCACTGTTGGATTCATTGCTGGGAATAAAAGTAGATAGTTTCTTCCATTCTAGGCTAGTTTGTGTTTCTTCATTTGTTTTTTCTGCATCCTTCACCATTAATTCTTTTTCAGATGCAAATAGAATTTTCAGATTCAATTTTCTAGCAAAACAGTTCAAGTCCAGTATTGTATTACATTCATTATTATATGTTGTTGGTATGAATGACATTCATTTATTCAATATGGGAAATTTCTGCAGCAGTTAACACATAGGATGAGATACTGACAACTAAAAGTTGTTATCAAAAATAGACACTGATAGGGAAGTGTCACTTAATAGTATTGGTTCCCTCTGTTGTATCTCTTGAAATTACGATGACCCCCTCCCCCTCTCATATTCTGTCCATTCCTTGTTCCTCACTGATTCCACCTGCCTCTGCATAGATTTTGCCTTCCCTCTTCCTTTTCCATGAGTACCCCTCTCGGTACCTCGTCTGAGAATCTCACCAATCTGGGACTGCGGCATACTAGTCCCTGTTGTACTGAGGGGACAATTGGCAGTGTATGATACATATGGTGTATTTGTCCCATTGTAGATTGAACTTCCTGGTTGGTGGGGGACCATGTCCTGTATGTTGTGCTGTGAGGAAACCTGTAGGGGGACCTGAGTAGGAGGGCCTGGGTGGAACAAGATGGCAGAAATGCTGTTCAGCTAAGCAGATGCACGTGGTGCCTTGAGAGGAAAATGAAATGCAAACTAAGAACATTTCGGTTAATGGATCCATGAACTGCTGGGGGAAAAGGATAAGTACCTTTTATGCACCCTTTATGTATTCATATCCGCTGTTTGAAGCTCCCTGTGTGAAATAATTGCTCCAGTCTGTTTTTTATTTAAGGCACGGAAGATTGTCGCAGGACTGTTGTAGGTTTCAAATGACAGGAGGGGGAAAAATGGTGAAATCTTTTGCTATTTCTCTGTGTCTTTAAAATGAGGCTACATTTGTAGACAGGAGAGGTGGCGTCTTGAAACCACATTTGTCCTTTCCATATTTAGTAACCTGGGGGGTAATGTCTCACAAAGCACGGCATTCATCTCTATGAAAAGAAAATCTAAATCTCGCTGAGAAAGAACCTCAGAAGAAGCGAGGAAGGCTCATTAAGAGTTCTGAAACTATGAATGTTACAGGTGGTCTGAAAAGATCGTCTGAAAATCTGTTTAACTTTTTAAAATCTCTGACCTCAAATTTAAATAAGCAGTTAGGAGAGAGATCTGAAGTTCTGGGTTTAGGTACAACTGATCTGCGAGAAGGAATGTCATCAAGAAAGGAATTGCCAGCCGGCTCTTTGTCAGTCAGCTCTTCAGGATTAGAAGAGCCTTTAGATTGCCATAGTTTATTATCCCTGCAAGTGAAGGTTCCACAAGAGATACAAGAAGAGCCTGAATTGCTTACTGAGGAGGAGGAATTCAAATTGGCAGCTGCACCACAGGACATTCAGTGTGATGTTCAGCCAAAGGCTTTATGTTCTCAAGGAGAAGAGGCTAGCTCTCTAATAAAAGAAATTAGAGAAAACTTCAAAGGTATCAAAACTTCTATTGCAGAGCTGACTAGCTCAGTTATTTGATCTGTCTCAGAAGTTTAATGCAACGAATAGAAGAGCAGCAGAGCTAGAAGAATGAGTGAGTACACTCAAGGATTCATTCAATCCAATTCAGAAGAAAATCAGTCTCTATTCAGAGGAGCTAGAAAAACTACATTTTAAAGTAGAGGACTTGGAGATGCGGAGCAGAAGGGGTAATTTAAAACTCATGGAATTCTTGAATGTATGGAAGGAGAAAACATGCTACAATTTCTGGAAAAAGCCCTGACAGAGACCCTTGGGAGATCGTATCCAGAAAAGAAAGTAGAGTTGGATAGGGCCCACAGGGCAATGAAAAATCCAAGATACCTAGGAACAAAGCCTCAATTTACCTTTATTTAAATTGCATCACTTTCAAGACAGGAGATTTTGAAAAAAGCTAGATTGGAAAATGGCCTTAAAATAGCAGACACCAAAGTTCAAGTCTTCCCAGATTTGCCATATGAAGTCATAAATAAAGGAAAACCATTCGCAAATGCTAAAAGCATGCTGGTTAAAATGAATGTGTGCTTTACGATGATTTCCACAGACAAATTAAAAGTGTGGTTTCAAGGCAAAATCTGGATTTTTATATCACCTTTAGATGCGGAATGGACTATTAAAGAATGGTTGAAAAATGAAAATGGAGATGGAGGGAATCAAAGTTAATCCCTGATGTGAAAAGGCTTAGTAAAGATATAAAGTAACAAATGGGAGTTAGTTTTGTTAATAGAATATAGGAGAACAGTCATAAGGAAGGGGGAAGGGGATAAGAAGAAAAGGAAAAAAGAATTTGTAATACATGAGGGAGATATGATTGAATAGAAATGCCCAGTAAGATCCCACTTCCCCCCCAGCACTTCTTATACTTCTTTTATTTTATAATACTTATTTTTTTTTAGTTTTGTTTTTGTTTTTCCCTTGAAGGTCACATATGCTGCCTCACAGCAGCTTAACAGTAGCTCTTCTAGTGAACTTGTTGTATCACCAGATGGTTTTCATCCATCTTATGGGGGGGGGGATGAATGCAGTTCAACATGGGTAGAAACTAAAAAAAAAAGAAAAGAGTTTCCTGAGGAGGGTATTGAGTCTCCTTATGAACATCAGACTTTTTGGTTTTTTTTCAGCCATTCAAAATTGTTTTCTGTCCTATGGCTTGCATTGGGAGATTTTGATTACGGGGGATGGGATAAGGGAAGGGGTAGGCTGGGAACATTTTCTTGATTATTTTGGTAATCAAAAAGATAACAGACCATATAAAAAAGAAAAAACAAAGAAAATATGCTTTTAATTTGCAAATTCTGGGAATTGATGAGGGGGTAACCAGTTTAAGATATTTAAAACTATATTTTCCTATTTGAACTGGTTTAGTGCTTTGTGCCTGTGGATCTCGAAAGTGGGGTATCGTTTTGATTATGTGTTTGATTATGTGTTTAAGATCAAAAATGGAAAGAGTCGCGATGGATTTAATTAAAATTATGACATGGAATGTGAAGGGAGCGAGGGAGCGGACCAAAATTTGAGCAATAATAAATCAAGCTAGAAGGAAAAAAATAGAGTTCCTCATGTTGTCAGAAACACACTTTGAGAAAAAAGATTTTGTCTATTTTAAGAATCTTTATAGAGCTGATGGGGCTTTCTCAAGTTATAATGGTAAATCAAGAGGAACAGCTATTTTTATATTAAAAATGGTATGTTTTTCTATTAAAGCCCAGCAATGTGATACTGAAGGGAGGTATACAATAATAAGCATAAGAAAAAATTATCTGTATTATACTTTGGCATCAATATACGCCCCAAATGAAGAGAGTCCAGATTTTTTTAATTAAATGTTTTGTGAAATTGTGAAGTTTCCAAAGCCGTATATTATAGCTGGTGATTTCAACATAACATTGAGCTTGATAGATAGAAGTCCTGAAACTAAAGAGAGTAAATATAAGTTAATTCCATTAATTAAAAGATATATAGGGGGAATGGACTTAATAGATCCATTGAGAACTTGTTTCCCAGAAAAGGAAGTTTATTTGTGTCACTCATTAAGACATAATTCCTTTTCCAGGATTGACTATTTTTTGATTTCTAGACGATTGAGAAAGAATATCGAAATTATTGGATATGATTCAATAAATATTTCAGATCATGCCTCAGTGTATCTGCATATTAAGCAATCTAAAATCAACAAGTTTCAAAGGCAATGAGGATTACATTTTTTTTTGCTTGATGATGATGCATTTATAACAATGATTAAGGGAGATATTGGGAATTTTCTAAAGGATAACAATGATGCAGAGATTAAAATTAATGTAATTTGGGATGCCTTTAAAGGCCTTTTTAAGGGGTTCATGCATCACATATTTTTCCTTTAAAATAAAATCAGAACAGTGTTTACTGGAAACCTTGGAAAGGGAATTGCCTGAGGCAGAATCTTACCATCTATTGACAGGGCAGGCCCTGTATAGTGTTCTTTCTTTAAGAGATAGAATCAAGAACTTAGTAGAAAATAAAGCAAAGGGTGCATTGGCTAGAGCCAGGGCAAAGTACTATTTACTGGGGAAAAGCTGGATAGGCTTTTGGCCTTTCAGTTACAAGAAGAAAGAACACAAAAAACTATAGATGTAATAGAAAATGAAGATTGTCAGAAAATTTCAGACCCACTACAAATCAATGATATTTTTGTTAAATATTTTGTTATTTTATTTACACAAGAAATTAAGGTGGATAGAGATGAGTATGAATAATGTTCTAGGGGGTTAGAACTTAATAGACTAACAGAACAAGAACAGAAAGACTTGGAAGGATCAATTACTGTATATGAGATAACAGAAACTATCTCTGAATTAGCTAATAATAAAGCTGCAGGACCTAACAGCTTCAGGAATGAATTTTATAAGACATTTAGAGATTCTTTGGCACAGATATTGCTCCCTTTATTTAATTATATATTAAGTGTAGGTGATCTCCCCCATCCTTTTTTCAAGCAAATATCACTCTTCTGTTAAAACAAAATAAACCTACTTTGAAGTGTGATTCTTATAGACCCATCTCATTTTTAAATTCTGACTATAAGATTCTTACCAGATTCTTAGCAAAAAAACTTTCTAAAATCATCAATAAGATTATACATATAGATCAAACTGGTTTTATTCCAGAAAGGAAGTTAATGGATAATATAAGATGCACAATGAATATAATGGAAATATCAAATTCACAAAATGCTGCCTTACAGTAGCAGCAACAGACACTGCCAGCTATTTCCTGAAATTTCTGTGATATTTCCAGAAATGTCTCATGCTTTCTCCATTTCCACAGTAGGAGCAGCAGAGATAAACTCTTTAGAAATTTTGTGAAATATCTGGAAATAGCTGGCAATGTCTATGGCTATTACTGTAGTAGTGTTAGATGCTGAAAAGACTTTTGATAGGGTGGGGTGGGATTACCTCTGTTTTACTTTGCAAAAATTTGGATTTGGGATGAGTTTCATTAATGTTATAAAGCAAATATATAAAAATCCTATGGCCTGTATAAAGACTAATGACCAGATTTCACATCCAGTCCAATTGAATAGGGGTACAAGGCAGGGGTGCCCACTTTCCCCACTGCTTTTTGATATTTATATCAAATCATTGGCACAAGCCATTAGACAGGACAGTAAAATTGTTGGCTTACATGTTGCGGGTTGTAGGTAGATAATATCACTGTATGCAGAATGACGTTTTACTATATTTGGAGGATATATTGCAATCATACCCTTATGTAATGAGGACTGTAGAAAAATGTTCAAAGATCTCCAGTTATAAAATTAATATTGCTAAAACAGACGTCCTTCCAATCAGTCCAAATCTTCCATTAGCAGGGTTTAACTTACAGATAAATCTAGAGGTAAAAAAAATAAAATATTTGGAGATATGGATTACAGAAAATAAGGAGGAGCTGTATAATACCAATTATAATTCATTAATATAAACAATTTCAACTGATTTAAAAGGATGGGTTTTATTACCCCTAATGGTTATTGGAAGAGTGAATGTAGTCAAGATGAATTTATTACTAAGGTTACTCTTCCTTTTTCAGTCTCTACCCTTATGGATTCCAGATAAAATATTTAAAAAACTAGAGTCAGAAATAAGAAATTTTGTTTGGAGGGGCAAGGCCCCTAGGATTAGTCTGAAGAAATTATATGCGTCCATGGATCATGGAGGTCTTGCTTTACCAAATTTCAAATGGTATTTTTTTGCAGCTCCATTAGCTCAAATAAAACCTTTATTTTCTTATACAGAAAAACCCAGTTGGTTAGATTTAGAAGAAAATAAGCCAAGAAGTAGGTGTGTAAGAAATCTATTATCAAGTCCAGAAAACAACACAAATTCGATGTTATTGTTGTAGACCACTAAATTATCATTGAAAACTAGGAGAGAAGCCCATAAGATCATAAGTTGGAAAGAAATCTTCTCACCTTTCACCTTGTTGAGTGCTCTGCCAGAATTTAAAGGGAATAAATTGATATGTGACCTAGAGAATAGGGGGGTCTATTGAATAGATCATTTTATTTTTTTCCATTAGGGTATTCTTATGGACTACTCTTTGTATAAGGAGAAATACGAACTAGAAGAAGGTTATTTCTTGATATATTTACAATTTAGGTACATAATGAGAAATATAAGAGGAACACTGGATCAACCTCTATTGAACAATTATTTGGTCTAGATCATGATAAGAAATTAATAGGTAGTTTATATAAAATTTGTCAAAATAGTACTATGCCATGCTAGGAACAACTTTTTTCTAAATGAAGAAAGGATATAGGTTCAAATCTAACAAGTCAAAAATGGCAGATAATTACAAAAAATCTGCTTCAGGTATCAAAAAACTGTAAGCTGAAACAAATTCAGTATAACATTTATCATAGAACCTATTTAACTCCAAGACAATTGAATAAATTTAATTCACAACTTTCTGATAAATGTCAGAGGTGTAAAAAGTATCCTGGATCTCTTTTACATATGCTTGTTATTTGCCAAAGATTGGGGGATTTCTGGAAAAAATATTAGCATGTACTTCAAAGATCTTGGGCCTGAGTTTTCTTTTGATCCTGGAAAAATTTTCCTTGGAAGTGGATATTTCTGGCAACCTGAGATTAAATCTTCAGAAGATATGGATAAGGGGAAGTTATTAGATATATTATTAAATAATGCAAAAAAAATAATTTTGCAAAATTGGAACTCAAAGGATCCACCTACTTTTACGAATTGGATCAATTTAGTTATAGATTGTGGAAATCTTGAAAGAACTTTCTATATGCAAAACTCTGAATGTAAAAATTTTAGGAAAATATGGGATCCACTACTTAAATACTTGAGGGGAAAATAGAAAATTAAAGTATGAGTGGCTGCTCTCTTGCTTATCCACACTCCTTTGTTTATTTATTTATTTTTTTATTTTGTTTTCCTTTTTCCTTTTTCTTTTCTTTTTTGTTATCTTTCGGGGTCCATGGGCACAGACATCACTTCCCTCCTCTTTCTTTTCCCTTTTCTGAAAAAAAAAGAAGATGTGAACAAGAAATTTCAAGGCTGCATGAAGCATTACTGACTCCAAAGTTTTTTAATTGAACTATGGCAGAAAGAGAAGGCATAAAAAAGCTTCAGTTGAATACCACCATCACCATCCAACCCACAGATAAGGGAGGGGCCGTGGTGGTGATGGACCAAGTTAAGTATTATGACACCATGAAGGCTCATTTGAATAATAAATAATTTTATTGCAGGTTAAAAAGTGACCCCACTGAAGACTATAAAAAGTAAATTGTTGTGGTAGTACATCATGCAGTATTGGATGGTTTAATATCCCAGAAAACTGGGGATTTTCTTATGGTACACCATCCAGTGAAATCCTTTATATATGGGTTACCTAAAATTCATAAGGATAAAGAGAATCCACCAATCAGGCTGATTGTATCCAGTAGTGAGTGCTTAATGGAGCCATTTGCTCAATATGTTGAAGCACAAATAAAAGCAGTGGCAATGAATACACATACTTACCTTAAGGATACAACCCATGTTTTAAATATAGTAAGTGAAATGGAGGTGGATCCTGATTGTTTTTTTTGGTAACCCTAGATATACAGGCATTGTATAGCAATATTCCACATGAAGGAGGGTTGCAAGCAGTATTTGATGTTTTAAGCAGTAACACAGACTATGGGGAGTCATTTGTTCTATTTGTAAATGAACTCTTAGAAATTGTTTTAACAACCAAACATTTTTCTTTTTGAAAATGAGTTGTATCATCAGGTTCAAGGCACAGTAATGGGGGCAGCAATAGCCCTTAATTATGCTAATATATATTTAGCAGAGTGGGAAAAATAGTATGTCCACAGTGTAGAAGTTAATTTGTGTTTTGATTAAATCAATTTTTATAGACGTTGTATTGATGACATACTCATGATATGGATGGTGTCATATTCAGACTTGCAAGCATGTGCTAAATATTTGGAAAGTACCAACAGCCACTTAAAATTTAGTATGGTGGCTAGTAGACAAGAAGTTTCATTTTTAGATTTGATTATTTTCAAAAATCAGGAGGGGGCTTATCCACCAAGATTTTTAAAAAAGAAACAGATAGAAACAGTATTTTACATTACACAAGTTGTCATCTGACTCATGTAGCTAAAAATATTCCAGTAGGACAATCTATGTGCATGAAAAGAAACTAGCACAAAGGTTGAATATGAATCTAGTAAGAAGGAGCTGACTGATAGATTTGGGGGACAGAGGTTACAAATGGTCTAATTTGCAGACAGCAATAAGTAGAGTAGATTCTATTGAAAGAAAAGATGTGCCACAACCATCAGTAAAAAGCAGAAATAAACAACAATGGAATAATAATAATAATACTGTTCCCCATTTTGTTACTGTTTATAGTGCCCAATCTACTGAGAGTCAAAGGATTGTGAGGACACATTGGCACATTTTACAAGCAGAATCCAGATTGTTGACATTGATGGGACAAGGTCCAAGATTTACATTTAGAAAAGCCAGCAACCTTTCAGATCTTTTAGTGCACAAGACAAGAAATGCTGTTGTTGAAAAAGGATCTACTATGCCTCAGGATAATTATAAGTGTGGCAATTGTGCAGCATGTGACTATATCCAGGTGGGAGCAACTTTTCAAATTCCAAAAAACAGTTGTGAACATAAAGTAAATAGTTTTATATCATGTGGTACTGAACCTGTTATTTACTTTGCAACCTGTACATGCCAAAGTTTTTAGATGGGTATGACAGAACATAAATTTAAGAACAGAATTTTGAAACATCTATCTTGCATAAGAACAAAGATGGAGAATGCTTTGGTGTTGCACCTTTCAAAAGCAAGTACAGGTCAGCATTTGTTTACCTTTTGAGGTTTGGAACATGTGACAATGGGTCTGAGAGTGTGAGATCTGCAAAATAAGTTACAATGTAGAGAGACTTTCTGGCAATGCAAGTTGAGAGCAGCTTTCCCTCCTGGTTTAAATGAAGCATTTCAGCTATCACCATACTTGAAGAAATGAAGATAGATTTTAACTGTTAGATTAGTGTACATTCTTACAGTATTCTTGTAAATATTTATTTAGACATATGATGCAGTTTGTATTATGTGCACAATTTCTCTTTTTAAACACTATTTTTTAGATTTGGTGTGGCATGGTAGCCATTTGTGCTACTATTTTGTATTGGTTCGAATAATTGTTAAACGTTCAGTTTTTTCACCAAAAAGGTATTTTGTGAGATATTGCCATGGCATATCGAATACATATAAAGCAGTCTGAGTGATTCAAAAGTGCATACTAATATTTTATTCTATGGTGATCCTGTGCCTTTATTAATTAATTAGATAGATGCCATGCTTTCAGTGAGCTATTTAAACCATTTCTCCTGGCTATTATGACATCTTGAAAAAGCACCAGGGTGGCGTGAAATGTTGACATTATTGTGCTTTTTGGGGTGCTACTCTATTTTTGTGTGCATTTTGTAACAGACTTTATAGGGTAGTTGTAATAAATAAAGCCCTTTTTATTGTGTCCAAGCCTGTGGACTGGATCTGTTTCGTGGAGCCGTTGAGCTGGATGGAGTTTTTTTTCTTTCTAGTGTCATTGGTGGTTATGGCCCTGGATTGATTTCTCCTGAGCCATGCAACTGTGTGTTTTGGTCAATAAGTGAAATCCAGGCCTGAGTCAGAGAGGACTCAATAAGGCCAGAGGAAAAAAGATAGTTAAACAAACGCATAAGGAAGGGAGCCAGAATATCCACAAAAGCAACATAAAAACTATTTGAAAACCCATCCGGGACTGGAACCTTCTCTTTGGGTAAATGTTCAATAGTGTAGTGGACTTCTGAAAGTGCAATAGGGGAGTTTAGGAAATTCTGTTGATGAACTGACAGAGTGGGAAGGGTAAGTGATGTCAAATATTCCTCAATTCTCTGTGCAAGATCCAATGTTCTAGATTCAGAGCTGTACAAGGTGCTGTAGTACTTCCGAAAGGCCATTGCAGTATTACAGGGATGGGTTAGTATTGATCCCCCCCAGAGCAGGCTGGAGGCTAGAGATAGCTTTGAGTGAGTCCAAGTGCTTTAATCAAAGAGTCAACAGTTTCCCAGCTTTCCCACCAGCTTCTAAGTATCACACTTCGGTGTGCTGCAAATCGAAAATGAGTCACCAGAAGTGACATAATAAAACGGTACAGGAATAAAAGAAAAAGAAGGAAGTCTTCCTATCATGAACTGCAAACTATACAGTGAAATCGCTGTACTCCACCCCCTCCCTAACCCCCCCAGATCCCAAACCACAAAAAAAATAGTTTGCAAATTACCAAAAAAAAACAAATAATGTCTCCCCCACACCTTCTCCCCTCAGAAAGAAACACCATACTAAAAACCCACAAACAAAACCGCAACCTATCCCCGGTCCCACAGATTACTCTCCTCAGGTCTCCATGCCTGTGATGAGTTCCAAGGATCCCCTTCCCAGACCTCTCCATTCCGTCTACATAAAAGCATCAGTACTCCCATCCCCATATACAAATAACAGTGAACCTCTAGAAACAAAAACTCACAGTAATGGTAAATAGTAACCATTAAGAATAAGTAAAAACAGTTTTAGGGGTACAACAGCACACACACCAGTGAAGCTATCCCCAGACTTGAGAGGGACCTCATCCAGACCATAGCTAATAGAAACAAATGATAGTCTGGCAATAGTGCAGGTCAAGTCAACCAAGGTGCTTAAAAATAAACAGCATAACAAAATTAGTATAATACCCTCCCAATATATAGAAAATAAGATTATCAGGCACCAGAGGACAGGCCAAAATACACAGTCCAAAATAAAGTCAGCCAGGTTCACAGAACTATGTCCAACAACTTTAACATATTGGCAGAGAAGAGCTGCCAGATGAACAGCAGAGAGCACACACTCCAAAGTCTCAGCAGACATCCACCAACAGCGAGACCAGGCATCCATTGCTGAGTAGAAGTACTTGACAGAAGAACATTCTGAAAGGAGGCCAACTAAAACAGAATTAACGCAGGGCTCCAGGACAGAGACATAGAAATGTGGGACCCATACAGTCTGAAATGAATTAGCAAAACCTGGGCGGCACAAACAATGAAAGAAAAAAAGAATAGCAGTACCTGGTCAAAGTCACTGCCCACCCAAACATCCAGGTTTGTAGAAGAACTGAAAGAATATAGCCAAGAGCTGCACTTATTTGAAATAGGCATTCCACACAGTGTCGAGAAGAGGTTGCCCCATCCCCCAAAGCAAACGTACCTGCAAATGAGGTGTATTAGCAAAGTCTAAGCGGTTCCCCCAAGAAAGTGATAGTCCATATAGAGAATTAAAGAAAACACAACTGACGTCTGGCATAAATAGAGTCCTCCAGGCATAGGTAGAGCTCTAACTTACTGGCCAAGCAGGTCCCAAGAGTTACAATACACAATGTTCTTCACTAAGCACATCAACTGGTAGAGTAGGAATTAGGCTGAAAACTTCCACAGCATTGAAATTCTTCAGCAACAAGCCATCCTATAAGAAGGGCAGGAACCGAAATCCAAAACACTCAAGTTGGCTTGTAGAACTCTGACATCTTCGACAGTTTGGAGCGGGCTTGATCAGCAGTTTCAAAGCTTCTCTGCTTCCCTCAATAAGACCTTAAAGTTTGGCAGGGTATAGTACCCTAAATTTGATCGCAGCAGCAATCAACTTTGTTACTATGGGGTGGTAGGAGACTCACTTCTGTCTAATTGGGAGTGGGGTGTCCTGTACAATGTGAAGTTTAGTTCCCTCCCAGGTGATCCACTGCAGCTCCTTAATTTTGGCAGGTACATGCTGTCAGTCAAAGTAATTAAGAAATCAAAAAATAAAGGCAAAGGGGGCTCATCTGGTGATGGCATGGCCCTGACAGCACAATCAGCATGCTCTATTATGTAAGCCAAACCATTAGGGGAGGGACCCACCATATTTTCACAAAATTTCAGGGCAAAAAAAAAACTGCCTGGGGACCCTCTACCTTCTCTGGCAGCACCAACACCACAAGATTGTTAGCTTGTGATTGCCCCTGTAGGTCTTTCAACTTAGATTCCAGGTGGGAGGTCTTCTGGTGCAGGGTAACAACCTCAGGTTCAACTTTAATGTGCCAATTATCCAATGATGAGACCCATGCCGCTGCATCACCAATCCTCTGATAGAGGGATTCTGTGGCTAAATGCAAAGCTTGAAATTCTGACATTAAAAGCTTCAGGGAATCTTTCACCGGCATAAATTCCATGAATAAGCTCTCCTCCATGAGCGTGGTTGAAGAAGGCCCTGATTTCGATGCCAGACTAGGCTGAGCTTTGGACCTCTTAGGTTTCTTATCCTGTTGCAGGCAGAGTGTGGTGTGTGGGAACCTGTTTCATTTCTGACTCCACATCGACAAGAAAAAAACAGTCCACCAGTGTAACCTGGTACACAGTAGTGCTGATAATGCCGAAAAACACTCGATCCAGGTAAACAATTACTGGTAATAACAATTTAAATGCCAAAAGGGATGGAGAGGTCCAGAGGTGCTGCTGCCTCTTGAAGCACATCACGTGACACCCCTGGGGAGAGGAATATTCTGTGACTAGTCACTCAACTCGTAGCTTTGGCTGGGCTGCCTCTGGTTCGGACCTGCTGATGGGTTTGATGATACCTCCAGTTTAATGTAATCCATGGTCTTCTCTGGCGTCTCAAATGTGCTGGGGATCCCCTTACAATTGATGTTAAGTCTTGCTGGAAAAAACATTCTATATTGGATTCCCAAGGCTTGGAACCGGTGTCTGGTGTCAGTGAAGCTTTTTCTCTTGCTGGCTAGTTCAGTAAAGTAGTATCTGAAAATGTGGATCCTGTGCCCCTGACATTCAAGAGGGCCACAATTCTCTCCTTTTCAGGAATGTGAAGGAATATGACAATGTTTAGTCTGTGTTGCTTTTGGGCATAGAAGAGGCAGCCAGGTGTGTCCTTTCAATCTTCAGTACAAAATGCCAGATGCACTAAAGAAGCCAGGGAGCTACTACTGTAAGAAGTCAGCTATGTCATTTTGTTTGTCTCCTTCTGGAAAACTGTATATAGCTCCTACAGCTTTGGTTTTCTGAGTCTTGGAGCCTATGTCCATAGGAGGCCCACCATCCTCTCTATCTCCTGGATGCAGGTCTGATGGTAACTGTCTTTGTCATCAATATATGATAAATAAATATGTCTTTGGTTTTGTGTTGGAGAGTTTTATTTGCTCCTCTAGATCAACCACAGAGGACTTAAACTCAATGTTTCTTTCAGGACTTGCTGGACAATGCAGCACAAAAACACCAGCACACATATCCCCACAAATGACCCAACAGTATAGAAGTAGTAAAGGATATACACTGCAACAAAAGGATTTAGTGCAAGGTTTTTTGATAAAGCACTTTATATCTGAAACAGCATTGCATGTGCTTTTTTGTTGGCTATGGGGACAAAAGTTATCCACCTGTACTGTTCCTACACATTTTTGACCATAGCTGTACTGTGAGTAAATAAAAACCTTTGCACTAAATCTTTCAACAGTAGAGTCTATTCTTTACTGCTTCTATGCTATAGGAGCATTTGTGGAGAGGTATATGCCTATGATTTTTGTGCTGTGCAGATTTTATTTTATACACTTGGGCACCACTGCTCCTGGTGCACACTTTTTTGTTGCAACTTGCTGGATCAGCACCTTTATTTCAGATGTACCAATTGAGAGCTCTGGGCCCTCCATAGCCACTGCCATCTCTGAACTGGTCACCACAGCCACAGAAAAGTTTCAATGATTTTTCACAACAGATGGACCAATTGGTAAGTACTATAAGTGGATATTGTCACACTTGTGCTGGAGTTGGGTATGCATGCAAATTTTAGATGGGTTTTGTAGCAGGCGATTAGGTGCTCTGAGGTTACGTGCCCATCCCACTCATGGCTCCTGCCTGCACCCATCCACTAGCTTCTTAACATGTTACTGTACATAGTTGTCAGTGCCCTCAGTCAAAGACTCATAAACAGGCAAAACAGAAGGGTGATTGGTCTGGTTATTTTTTGTCTCTCCTGCCTTGTTTGAGTTGCAATATGTAAATTATTAGCTCTACTGTTTTCCTGCACCTTGCACTTGTATATGGATTTTATTCCTCTGGTGTCTTATTTTTCATACAATAAAGTAAAAAGGATACAGTGAACCAGCATCCTTCTGTTTTGCACTTCCTGTGTTACTCCTTTTCTTTTTGCATTACATGGTAACATACTATGCAAACTCATTAAAAGGAAAAATCTCATTAACCAATACACAACACATACTGGTAAGTGTGGGTTGGGTACTTGCCTGATTTGTACTTTGTATTCAGAACAAATTGTTTTATACTCACAAATTTCTTTTTTTCTTTAATTACATTGTGTCAGGTTCATCCTGCCAGAACCAGAACCTAAGTGTCATGGCACAGGCCTGGACGCAAGCCCTGCACCACACTTTGAAAATCCTGTCCCATGTCCACTTTCAGACTCCTTTCCTCCAAAGTGAACATGTTAAAGCCCATCAGCCTCTTCTCACAGTTCTTACCACCCAACCCCCTGACCATTTTTGTGACAAAGTGTTGCAATTTCTTGACAACCTCATTTTTGTATTGAGTAGCCCAGAACTGCACACTCTACTCCAGGGTTGGTCCGACCAAAGCCTTGTAAAGGGGCAGGATTACTTCAACTGTCCCATTGATCACTACCCATTTATTGCACCTCAGCATTCTGCTGGGCCTGTTGAGATGAGCCATTACTGCTTGTCAAATGTTGGTCACTTTACTATTATGACTCCCAGGACCTTTTCTTCCACTTCTGCAACAATGGGAGCCCCACACTGTGTATAGGTTTTACTGTACCTCTGTTTTTCCTTTTCAAGTTAGCATCTTGCATTTTGCAGCATTAAGTCTGAGACCCCAGGAAGTGAACCAATCAACAAGGCTATACATGTCCTCCTGAAATTTGTTCTCATTATCACGGGACTCAATGACCCTGGCCAACTGAGTGTCACTAGTGAACTTAAGCAGCCTGCTGAAGACCCCAGCTTCTTCATCATAGATGAAAATATAGAACAGCAGAGGTCCCAGTATAAACCCCTAAGGGATGCTGCTTAGTACCCATCTCCCTTCAGCATAGTTCCAATTTATCATGGCCCTCTGCTTCTTGCCCCAGGTAAATTAGCAGTCCACTTGCAGTCTGCCTCACCTACTGTATACTGCACTTCTCTACTGTGCTCAAAAGCTTCCTATGCACAATAGTTTCAAAGGTCTTGTAGTAGACCAGATAGACTATGTGTTTGATCCTGCCACTGTCCTGGTTTCTGGTCAACCACTTGAAGAACATGGTCTGGTTGGTTTGGCACTATCTGCCCCTCATACAACCATGCTGAGAGGGGGCAAGAATCTTGTGCTGCATTATTCCCTCCTTGACAATGGCTTCTAGAACATTACCCAGCCATCAGTGATGTCAGGCTGACTGGCCTGTAATATTCTAGGTCCAGCATTGCCTACTTCTGGAACATGTTGTCCACTTTGACCACTTTTATTCTTCTGACACCATGTCTGCCTGAGCATATGATTACTGCAAGCAGTAATAACAATTATTCCCTTAACTGCACTATGACTGTCAGATTTATCTTGTCTGCCCATTTGGCATTATCATGCTTGATCTTCCCCTCCTCCACCTTCCTCCTTCAGTTTATGTAATGGAAGAAGGATTTAGGTTTCTACACAGCTTCTACTGATATTATGGCCTACAGCCCATCCTTGGCCTTCCTAATGCTAGTGTTTCAGTCAGTACTCTTCTGTACTCAGCTCTGAACTGGAGGACACCCTCTTGTTTTAGCTTTCATAGATTTTTTGTACAGGATCAGCTTCCTTTGGTCCCTGTCAAACCCAGATCTGTCCTGCATTACCAGCTTCATGCAGTAGCAACAGACCATTGTGCACCAGGTCCTTCATCTTGGCAAAGTCTGGCATTCAGAAGCTTTTGTTCTGGTGGCTGAGGCCTTGCCTGCCTTCCCAGTGACCAGAGAGAAGGTCATTTGGTTGAGGTCACTGTGTCACACTGTTTCCTTGATGTTCACCTTGGAGATGACCCATCAACACTACTGAGATTAAGGTCAAGAGTGTGTTTTTTCTAATTTATTTCTTTATTAAATATTTCAACCATACAAGAAACAGTACATAAACAAGTAAAATGCCATGAAAATACTATCATTTGATTTTTTCATATTCAAAAAAGATTTAAAATAAATTACAATTACATAGCTGGTAAGAAATTAATAGTCATAAATCATAAAATTACATGTTTAGGGTGCAAAATCAGATGTTTCCCCATAATATGTATCACCCATCTATGCCATCATAACTCAAAGGCAGATTACTTATTATGCAGCTTTGCTGTGGGCTTTTTCCATCTCATAAATATTACATACTAAATTGTGCCACATCTCAATAGTGGGAGTCTGTGGTGTTAACCAACATTTGGTGATTGACTTGCATGCTGCTAATATTAAAGTATGTAATAATTTATGGATATCTGGAGTATGGTAGCCCTGGGGAGTGTGTAATAAAAGGAATAAGGTATCATTTAATTTCAGGTCAAAATCCAAGAGTTCTATAAGGGCAGATTGGATCTTCTGGTAAGAAGGCTCCAGAATGGGACAGGTCCATAGGATGTGGGCTAATGCTGCAGGGGTAAAGCTGCGTCCTCTCCAGCACTGAGCTCCCTTATGTGGTAAATACTTAACCTGGATTGCTGGGGTAATAAAATATCAAAGCAGACCCTTCCAAGAGAATTCATGCCAAAAAGATGAAGAGGTAACTGTGTGTGAAAGATAGGATAGAGTTCCATTGCTGGTCATTAAAACTCATATTAAGATCATTTTTACAAGCTAGTCTTACATGATCTAGTGAATGAATTTGGAGATCCTGAAGTGCTGTATATAATTGAGAGATTAGGTGTTTCACTTGAATTTCTCCTAGAAGAATGTGCATTATTAAGAAGACTAAAGCAGGGGGAGGGTCACCACTCAAAGATTTTGTCTGGATCTGGGCTTTGCAGTAGTCCGTCACCTGCAGATACCTAAAAAACATTATGGATAGCAGGTGATATTGATTTACCATTTCTGTAAAAGTTTGAATCATCAAGCCCTGCAAGAACTGGCACCAATAATTAAGGCTGTGATGTGACCATCTATAATATGTAAAGTCCATGCTCGTTGGGATAAAGTCCAAAGGCTCCACAATTGAAAGAAGTCTAAATCTGTGTGATTGTAATTCATTTTTCTTGATCATTTGAAAACAGATACAAAGTGTATCTGCAGTATATGGATCTGCAGATGGGTTAGCTATATATAAAGGTACATTAGTTTGTAGAGATTTAGGAAAAAATAAAAGGTCCTTCTCTTGAAGTTCTAGGGTTTTCCAGTGAGCCTTGTAGTTATTTATTAACCAATATAGCTTAGTGCGGAGCTGAGCAGCGTGGTGGTACAACAGTAAATTAGGAAGAGCTAATTCTCCTTCTCGCATAGGTAATTGTAATACATTATATCAAACACAAAGTTTCTTCCCTTGCCAGATACATCTGGCAATATGTTTATTGCGATTATGGAAGTATGATAGGGGAGGGGTAATAGGTAATGTTTGGGCTAAATAAAGAAAGCCAGGGAGAATGACCATATGGATGCTGTCTATATGATGAATGAGAGATAATGGTAAATGGGACTAACTGGTATGATCTTTACATAACATTTTTGGTAAAGGCATCATAATTAAGTTTACAAACCTGACTAGGATCCTCAGCCAATAATACCCCCAAATAACATAAAGATGTAAGGCTCCATTTAAAAGGAAATTGGTTTTTCACATTCTTGGAAGGGGTATAATGTATAGATAAGACTTCAGTTTTTGACATATTTAAATTAAATCCTGTCAATTGACCAAATTGGGATAATGATAACCAGAGATGAGGGAGGGCTTTATCTGGCGTGGTTAAATAGGTAGGAGGTCATCGGCACATAATGCTAGTTTAGGATCCTTATTGCCAATACATACCCCAGTTATGTTAGGATTTTGGCAAAGAGCTTGCGTTAAAGGCTCCAAACAAATGGCAAAAAGAAGGGGAGACAAGGGGCAACCCTGCCATGTTTCCCTACTAAGGGAGAACGTTGAAGAAAGTTGTCCATTAATTTTCATATAAGCTAAGGGGTGATCGTAGAGGGCCTGTAACATTTGAACATTGTGGGAGGGGAATCCAAAGCTAGTTAGAGCCTGAAATAAAAAAGGTCACACCACCCAGTCAAATGCCTTCTCTGCATCTAAACTAAGTAAAAGAAAAGTGATTATTAGATGGGTGATTTGATGTAATAGATGAAGGGTTCTTTTGATATTATCTTCGGTTTGGCAGGAGGAAATAAAGCCAGTCTGACCTTTATCAATAAGAAAAGGAAGACCTGCTCCAGACATTTGGCCAAGAAAGAAGCATACATTTTATAATCAATGTTCAATACCAAAATCAGTCGATAGGAAGAGCATTGAGTTTTCTCCTTTCCTAGATTTAGTATTGCCAAAATGATGGCTTATTTCCAAGTGAGGGAGGATCTGACCCTTCATCAGGGCAGCCCTGCAAACTGGTAGATGTTGTGGGCCCATAGTTTTTATAAATGTCTTGTAAAATTCTGCTGTACAGCTATCTGGGCTGTGGTTTTTATTATTTTTAAGATTTTAAACTGAAGCCAATAATTCCATTTGGGAAATAGGGGACATTATGTTTTTTGTTGTTGCTCAGATAAAGAGGGGAGATGTAGTTGGGTCAAATACTGCCTAACAGAGTCTTCATCTGGGGTGTTATCTTGTGTGTATAATCTAACATAGAAAGTTTTAAAGGCCTCTAAAATAGCATTTGGGGAAGAGACTTTTTGGTTAGTGGTGGGGCATTTGATCATCATCATCATCATCATCATACTTTATTTATAAAATAGCACTATTCCAAAAACCATAGCGCTAGTACATTAGTAATAAAAAATTCATATTAAAAACAACTACAGCAGCTCAGGTAAACTCAGGAATTGCCAAAGTAAACAAATAGGATTTTAGGGCAGATTTAAAACTCTCCACCATAAGGCACTGATGAATCCGATGAGGTAGAGAATTCCACATGGCTAGGGCCACAAATCCAAATGCACAGTCCCCAGATGACTTTAAACAAATGCTGGGAATCTCTAGCAATCCCTCGTTGGTGGAGAGAAGTGGCCAGGAGGGGCAGTAGGGATGAAGGAGATCTTGCAGATAACTCAGTCCCTGTCCATGTAGGGCCTTATAGCTCAGTAAACAGACCTTAAAGGTGATCCAACACTGAATAGGCAGCCAGTGCAGATCGTGCAGCACTGGTGTGACATGACAGCTAGAAGGTAGCCCAGTCAACAGCCTAGCTGCCGCATTCTGCACCAGCTGCAAGTGGCAGATATCAGCCTACAGAAGCCCTAGGTAAAGGGCATTACAGTAATCAAGGCATGAGGTTACAAAGGCATGAACCAAAACTGGTAGGTCATTGGGTGGAACTAGGTGCTTGATCTGGGCTACATTCCTTAGATGGTAAAAGGCAGTCTTGACAATGGATGACACCTGATGTTTAAGTGTCAATCCATCATCAAGAATCGCATCCAGATCTCGCACCCATTGAGAGGTCATCAGCTGGCAGCCACCGAGACAAAGCCCTGAAGCTCGTCCCTCTGACAGCCCCTCTACCCAACGGCCCAGGTCCACCACCAAAACCTGTCTTGTCTGGATTCAGCCTCAGCCAGCTGGCACTCATCCAGTCCTCAATCTTGGAAAGACAGTTGTTAAAACTCGAGATAACTTCCCCCTAATCAGACACAAAGGACAGGTAGAGCTGAGTATCATCTGCATTGCAGTGAAAACTCAGTCCATACCGCCTTACAATATCTCCCAATGGAAGCATATACACTGTGAACAACATGGATGACAGCACAGAGCCCTGTGGGACCCCACATTGCAGGGAGAACTTGTCAGTGGAATAAACCCCATAGACAACTCTCTGTAACCTGCCTGTGAGGAAAGAAGAACCTTCTGAAGACTGGACCAGACAGTCCGCAGATTGACCGCATGTGCTCAACTAACACTCCATGGTCCACAGTGTCAAATGCCACAGAGAGATCAAGAAGAACCAAGATAGAACAGTTCCTCTGATCTCTAGCTGTTAGGAGATCACTGGGGACCCAAACAAAGGCCGTCTCAGTACTGTGCCATTTCCGAAAGCCAGACTGGTGAGGATCATAAATGTTGTGAATGGTCAAGTGATACTCCAACTGCAGCAAGACCACCTTCTCAATAACCTTACCCACAAAGGGAAGGTTAGAGATGGGTCTGTAGTTAAAAAAACAGTCTGGATCAAGAGATGGTTTCTTAAGAAGGGGTATCACTACTGCCTCCTTCAGGGTGTCTGGAAACACCCCAGAATCTAATGAACACTGGACTGTTTCAGTAAGGACTGGGCCAATGGTCTCAATGCACCCCATAAGGAGGTGCACTGGGCCCAGGTCCAGACCACAGCAGGTCGGCTGCAGAGATTGGATAATCCTCATGACATCCCTGATCACCAGCCGGTCAAAGTCAGACCAGACAGACCGAGGAGCTGCCATCTCCCATTGATCACCATCAGCCCCATTGGAGCACCCTGTATGAATCTCATGCCTGATGTCGGCAACCTTATTGGCAAAAAAATGAGCGAACTCATCGCATTTCTCATGTGACAATGCTTTCTGAGACTGCAGTCAGATTGGAAACATCCCTTAAAGGGTGGTACAAGACCATTTCTGTAGGGGTAGGCCTATATGGGGAGGCCTGAAAATTGAACCTTATGGTGTGATGGTCTGACCAACTGACTGGCTCCACCACCAAGTTAGAGGTCTCCATACTCAGAAGGAAGACTAGGTCCAAGGCATGACCGTGACTATGGATCACAGAGGTAATCACCTGTGAGAATCCCAGTGAATGTATCAGCTAGAGGAAGTCTTGACCAAACTGTGAGAGTTCATCATAGACCAAGGCATTAAAGTCCCCCAGCACCATCCATCTGGGGTACTCCAACACCATGTCAATGATGAAGTCTGCGACTTCCTGCAGGAACTGCTTCTGGCCCCCAGGTGGATGGTAGATGAGAAGAATCCTGCACCTCACACCTGCACCCATGATACATTCGAAGGATCGAGTCTCCCCAACTGACACTTTTACAAGGCTTAATTCTGATCTAAAATCAATGGCCACAACCCCACCCCTAAGATCCAGCCTCGCATTGTGTATCACCGAGAACCCGGCCGGAATTGCTGACTCCAAATTTGATGTGTGGTACAGACATTTGAACTATTCATTGTCGCAGCTTATAAGCTAAAACCTTAGCTGCCCTGGCCTGCTGTCATAATACTTCTGCTGCAAATGTCTAAGTGCCATCTCTGTACAAATATTAAGAGTGGCCTGTATTTTATTTTTAGTTTCTAATAGGTCATTTAATACAGAGCAGTGTCCCTGCATATGGCATGTCTAGAGGACAGCCAGTTTCTGCTGTAACTCAAAAAGTTGTGCTTTTCTTTCCTTTTTTTAAATGCGAGGTGTATTTTATTAATTCTCTGTGAAAAAAACACATTAATGATATCCCATAATATTCCTGGAGCAATGTTAGAGCCAGCATTTTCACTAATTCATTATAAAGTAGTGGACGCCCACTGTTCAATGTTATTATTATTCAGTATGGAATTATTACATTTCCATAGAGTAGAGCCTCTCGTTTGTTGTAACTGAAATTCCATACATAGAGAGGCATGACTGGATATTAAAATAGGGTTGATGGTGCAAGTATGCACCCAATAGGCATACTTTTGAAGAACCAGCAACCAGTCTATTTGGGTGTAGAAACCATGAGGGGCTGAATAATGAGTATAAAACCTGATAGTAGAATACATGTAACACCAGGCATCTACCCATCCCATTTCTCCTAAATATGATTTATTTAGGTGTTGCATGGCAGAATAGTGAGAGGGCGAGGGATTAGTTGTATCTTTAGAATCTTTTTTGCAAAAATCATATTAAAATTCCCACCAATAAATAACATGCTCTCCTGAAATGCTGTGATCTGCTGCAGTAGTTTTTTAATAAATAATGTTGATGACCCAGGGGGTAAATACGAACTCACAAATGTTAGAATTTGTCCAATATAAGATCCTTTAAGCATGGCTAAACAATTTTGGGTATCTGTTTCTGAGGCAGTTAAATGAAAAGGGGTGGTAAGAGGGATTAAAATAGCCGTGCCCCTCTGGTTACCTTTCTGATAGGAAGAGGCAACTACAGTTGAAAATCCAAATGATGATAATTTTGCATCTTCCAGCTTCAACAAGTGGGTCTCCTGGATAAAAATGAAATCAGGTATGGGTTTCTTGATATAGGTTAATATATTTGATAGTTTTATTGGATTATTTAACCCATTTATATTTTGTGAGATAATTTTCATTTTCCTATCCATGAAATCATCAAAAGGCAAATTAAGCCCTTAAGAAACTTCCCCTCTGCTGCATGAAAAGTAAATATGGGGACCCACTCAATGACAACCAGACTCAGAAGACATAATAATGGTAAAACAATAAGATGGTGGCATAATAGAAACATTTGGAGGCTTTTACAGTAAACTATAAATAAACAACAGATGACAGTAACATGAACTATAACTATTAATAGATGAATGAGAACATATGCTCCTGTAACAGGTCAAGGGTGACTTTAAACCTAATTCCCAGTTAGACATGCTACTATAGGAAGGAATCCTTGAAGGTAGACAGGTACCACATTTTCTGCCCTCTCATTAGGTCCTCTGGAGATGCCTGACTGATGTCCCACAGGATCACCACTGTATTCACTTTGGCTGCTCCTGTGCATTCCTTGACCAACTGGGCTGCTTTTCTGATTTGGAGTAACCATAACCCCAATAGTTTTCAACACATGGCTGATTTACCTCTTGGCTTGGGATAAGACAATAGCTATAATCAGTAGCATCATAATGATGTGCCTTAATAAGTATAAATCATATCTGTGGTTTGCAGTTGTTAGCCTTAGCAGACTGTGGCCTTTTGGGCACCTTACAGTCCTGCTTAAAGCATTACCAGCTGTGTTGCATAATGTTTTGTAGTAACATGTAATTGTAACAACTTTAAAAAAAGAAAATTGCTATGTTTTTATTTGTGTAACAGACATAATATGTGTCTCATTTAAGGGTAGTCTTGGGTGCATACAGACAATTGTAATTAAGTGCATGTCTGGTTACGTGACCCACGTACAGGGATTTAGCATTCGAATAACACACAGCCTGGTGTCTAACAACAAACCAGCTCACAATGAAGACTTCTACTATGTTTGCTTCCCGTCTATTAATAGCTGGACATTAAGGTAATTGGCTTGTTTTTCCAGAGTGAATCCCTAATTAGCATGGCCATCTGGCATGTGTTAAACTAGTCTGAACTGGTTCTTATGCTTGTTGTAAAAGTTGTAGAATGTTTCCCTATGTGTGACAGAACTCACTGAGTAATGTGGCATGAAGGCAGCAAGGTATATCACAAAGAATGTTTGCTACAGAAATTCCCGTTGTATTAGAGAGGACTACTGGACTCTTGGATCTGAAGGACTGTGTGGAATCCACATCTGCTATTCCTGAGAAGGCCTGTGGGATAAGGAAGCAGTTTTTTAAGTGAGAAAAAGGTGCTTCTTATTGTAATTCTTTCTCTTTAACATCTGTTTAAATGTCCTAGTGTTGTTTAGTTTGCTGTATATCTTGTAAATTTTATGCAGATATTAAATATGTTATATTTACCATACATCTGTCACTGCTTTCTTAAAATAAGCACAGACAATCCATTTTTTATTGGGCAAAGACCACAATCCACTTATGGAAAAAACTCTACCAAACTTAATTACTAAACCCACTTGGGGTCATGGGGGTGGAGCGAGGGGTGGGCACTACCTGACTGGGGGGGTCACAGGACATCCGAATTTTTTTTTCTCCGTCTCCCCATACGATGCACAGGGGAAATGCCAAACCTCACCCAACAACTTACACACCGAAATCTGTCCAATGAAAAATCATGTACACAAATGCTCCCAGCCTGGGAAATAAGATCCCAGACCTGCAGGCAATAATGTCAGAGGCTAAATTGGACATAGTAGCAATTAGTGAGATATGGTTTCCCAGTAACCACAGTTAGTAGACTTCAATACCTGGCTATGTACTGTTCAGAAGAGACCATGGTGCAAAAGGGGGACCGGGTGGAGTGGCCCTGTATGTCATTAAAAATATCAAAGCTACAGAAATGCAGAATACACATAAGGAGCCAGAAGAACTGTGGGTCACCCTGGAAACAGGAAATGGGACAGCCATAAGAACTGTGGTTGTCTACAATCCCCCAGACCAGGGGGAGGACATAGACACATTACTGTTAGAAGATATACAAAACATGACAGCTAAAGAGGAGGTTCTGATAATGGGAGACTTCAACATGCCAGATACAGATTGGTCAATAACAGCAGGAACATCTGCCAGAACTAGACACATGGCAGATTCCCTGTAGGGGGAGGGCCTCAAACAACTGGTACAAAAACCCACAAGAGACAGTGCTATCCTAGATCTAGTACTGACTAACAGGGAAGGGATCACAGATCTCCAGGTAGAAGGTCACCTGGGGGCCAGTGACCATCACATGGTATGGCTCAATTTGGCCACTACATCTAAATCATCCCATTCCAAGGCAAAAATATGGGACTTCAGAGGAGCTGACTTTAATAAGATGGCCAACAGAGTTAAGCTAGCCCTGGCAAAAAGAAACACAGGTGAGGGGGTACAGGAAGAGTGGGCAAGCATTGAGGATGCAATACTTGAAGCAACATACCATTGTGTTAAACAGAAAAGGAAGTGCAAAAGAAGAAGGAAACCACTTTGGTTCTCAAATACAGTAGCAGAAAAGGTCAGAGCCAAAAGGCTGGCCTTCAGGAAATATAAGGGAACACAGCGGGATGAAGATCGGGAGGCATACCAAACTGCCCTAAGGGAAGCAGGGAAGGCAGTAAGGCAGGCAAAGTCCCAAACTGAGGAAACACTAGCACAAACAGTAAAAGAAGGTGACAAGACTTTTTATAGATACATTAGTGAAAGGAGAAAGTCCAGAGGAGGTATTGCTAAACTCAAAGGAGAAAAGGGTATGTGTGAGGAGGAGGAGGACCCTGTAAAAGCATCTATCCTAAATAGATACTTTTGCTCAGTATTTACTGATGAGAAGGTAGGGTAGGGCCCACAGCTCAGCACCATGGACACAAGGGGGAGGGAGGGAGGTGAGCACTACTCCCTTCACAAATGAAAGGGTCCTACAAGAGCTCGCTAAGCTCAGGGTGGAAAAGGCAATGGGACCTGATGGCATACATCCCAGAGTACTTAAGGAGCTAAGGGTGGAATTAGCAGAGCCATTAGCAGAACTGTTTAGTGAGTCTCTGAGCACAGGAGAGGTCCCAGAATACTGGAGAAGGGCTCATGTGATCCCGCTCCACAAGAGTGGTAGCAGGGAGGAGGTAGGGAGCTACAGACCAGTCAGTCTTACCTCAGTAGTGGGCAAGATTATGGAGGCACTCCTTAAGGAAAGGATAGTGCAACACCTGGAATCCATAGGGGCACAGTATCCAAGACAGCATGGGTTTACAAAAGGAAGGTCCTGTCAAACTAATCTCATAGATTTCTTTGATTGGGTAACCAGAGTGGTGGACCAACGGGGAGCAGTTGATGTCGCCTACCTTGACTTCAGCAAAGATTTCAACATTGTTCCACATAGAAGATTGATAAATAGGCTGGGTAGGTGTGGGGTGGTTCAGAAGTTGGTCAACTGGGTGGCAAACTGGTTGACGGGCAGAAAACAGAGAGTGGTGGTAAATGGTATACAGTCAGAAGAGATGCAAGTCATAAGGGGGATACCTCAGGGATCAGTCCTGGGGCCAGTCCTCTTCAATATCTTCATTAGTGACATTGCAGATAGACTAGAGGGTAAGGCTCATCTGTTTGCAGATAACACCAAGACCTGCAACAGAGTAGATGATCCAGATGGGGTGGTCAAAATGAGAAGAGAGCGGTATAAATGAGCAAAATGGTCAGAAGAGTGGCAACTTGGATTTAATGCAAAGAAGTGCAAGATCATGCACATAGGGAAGAGAAACCCTGAAGCAACCTATAGGCTGGGAGGGGAGTTGCTGGCAGTCACAAAGGAAGAAAGATACTTGGGCATCATCAACACTGATGACCTGAAATCATCCAAGCAGACCTCTAAAGCAGTAGGTAAGGCTAGGGGCATGTTAGGGTGTATTAGTAGGGGTATCACAAGTCATAAGAGGGAGGTAATAATCCTTCTTTACAAGACACTGGTTAGGCCCCATCTGGAGTACTGCATGCAGTACTGGAGGCCACACCTTCACAAGGACGTTAACCAAATTGAGGCAGTCCAGAGAAGGGCAACCAAAATAGTGGAGGGACTGCATCAGAAGACATATGAAGACAGATTAACGGAGCTCAATATGTATACCCTTGAGCAAAGGAGGGAGAAAGGTGATATGATCGAAACATTCAAACACCTTAAGGGCATTAACAAGGTGAAAGAGTCTAACATGTTTAAATATATGAAAAATAGCAGGACAGGAGGACGCAGTATTAGATTAGAGGGAGGCCGATTAAGGGGTAATGTGAGGAAATTCTTTTTCACAGAAATGGTGGTGGATGCATGGAATGGCCTACCTCAGGAAGTGGTGGCTATGAATACAGTGCAGAGCTTCAAACAGGCATGGGATAGGCATAAGGGAGCAATACAGATGAGTATGAATAGATAGGCCACTGACAGAGCAAAGGCCAATGGCACATTTATAAGGTAGAAAAAGAAATGGGCAGACTGGATGAGCCTTGCGGTCCTTATCTGCCAGCAGCTTCTAAAGTTCGATGGACTTGGCACACAGTGATGGGGGAGAGGACTTTGGATTTTCTTTGTTTTGCAATGGGGCCATTGAGGGGGGACACTACTAGACACCAGGGATGGCAATTGGGGGAGGATGTAATTTTTCATATTGGGCGGTGATGCGACTGAGTGTCTGGGACCACTAGACACAAGAGATAGACTTTATGGCCAGGCATACCCCATGATTGGGGGATTTATTTTTTCAAATTGGGGTCAGACAGTGATCAGTGGGGGGCACTAGACACCAGGGAGGGATCTGTAGGGGGCACTACTACTGTTAGTAGTCAAACTCCACAAAATGCAGAGTTTTAACTCGCCGATGAAATTGCCAAACTCTGCATTTTGATGATTTTTTTTGGGGGGGGTGGCGAAGGTGGGCTTCGCACACCCAGTCCACTTCATGAACTGGGGAAAAGCCACAAATTTTTTTTGCAGGGTGAATTTTCCTCACTTCACACATCCTTGTTCAGGTATCAGACCTTCCTATTTAGGGAAGGTTGGTGAGAAGGTGGTAGCAGCTCAGCTTGTGGAGTGCCTGGAATGTTTCAAGATCTATGGACCTCTCCAGTCTGGATTGAGGCCTTGTCATAGTACTGAGATGGCACTTGTCAAGGTGTTCGGTAACCTCCTCTTGGTGAGAAACAGCAGCCATTGTTTCATCTTGATCCTGTTGGATCTTTCCTTGGCACTTGACACTGTAGACTATGGGGTGCTGTTGGTATGACTGAGGCACTGTGGAGAACTTGCAAGTAATATCTGGCATTGGTTTGAGTCTTATTTGACTGGTAGAGTATAGCAGGTAGCACTTAGCAGGAACATCTTGGAAGCAGTTCCACTCTGCTGTGAAGTGCTCAGGGATTGAACTGGCCCCTATGTTGTTTGCTGTATACATTTTGCATTAGGGGAGATCATTAGGTGGTCTTGTCTTGCTTTTCACTGCAATGCAGATAATACTTAGATTTACATGTCCTGTGCATCTGATGGGGTAAACATCATAGCTATATTTGACAAGTACCTGGCTGAAATTCAGAGATAGATGGTATCCAGCTGACTCAGACTGAATCTAAATCCAAGTCACATGGGGGTGGCAATGAAAAGCAATAGTCCCTGTTATCATCTCTAAATGGAACTATGCTATGAGCAGTAGATAAAGTAAACAAAATCTTGGTGTTATTGTGGACAGTAAACTGATGCTAGAACACTGGGTGTCATCTGTTGTCCTCCGTGGCTTTTACTATCTATGTAATGTTGCCCACATTAAATCCTATCTTACGCCAGCTGACCTGGTTGACTCTGGTTCATACATTCTTTACCTCAAGATTGAATTACTGCAATGCTTTATACCAAGATACCAGATAATAGAATTTTAAAGAGATATTAGACATGTCTATCTGAGTGAGTTGTTTTGCTAATCTGATGTAGCATGTTATATGACAACTGTATGTGCCCAGAGCAATTGGGATGGGAGCCTAACAGATTCATTTCCTTTGCCTTTGCCTTGTCTCAGTATAATAAGGAAGGTCATCTGAGTAATAAAATCAACATGAACTTCGGAGAAAGACAAGGTTGCATATTGGTGCCAGTGTTATTCAACTTCCATTTAAATTTAATCCTCACAAAATTACAAGACACTGATTTCACTCCCCCCAGTTCAAGGATAAGCCAATTCATTTGTTAGTTCATACTGATGACAATATAGACTCCGTTCTCCTTTTCTCTTAGGTTTACAGCATAAACAACAAAAATGTGCTGCTTTATGTAGTGATTATGCCCTACAAATAAACAATGACAAAACTCAGTAATTTTTGGAAATAAGTGCAAACAGCAATATTCTCTACACTTGAATGGTGAACCCCTGGCTATGGTCAACTATTAAGACTATTTATGGGTGCATTTTTCACACAATACCCATTGGAATATGCATTTGGAAATGTTAAAAGACATCCAGAACTATTAGTGCAACAAACCAATTCAGCTATAAATATGGTGGACAATCAGTGCCTGAATATTGAGGTACTGAATGCAATTATTAAGACTGTCATACTGTAAGCAACCAAAATCTGGGTCTCCACTAATACTAGTATCCAAGAAACATAGCCCGTTAATGTGCCAACTTATTACTGGTGTGGTAATTATGTCACCGGGATGTTGCCGTGGGCTTCTACAGTTACCCTGAGTTTTTGCTGCTAGGTATGCTGAGTCAAATTGATTTTACAGTGCTGGGTTATAAGGTGTGTGGGGCTCCTGTAATTTATTCCTGTCAAGTTATGTGCCTTTTCTCCACCTTTCTAGGATTTAGAATATGTTATAATAATTTCTGGTGGGTGTGGGTGTGGGGTCAAAGCTGCCCCACAATAATGTAGTTTCATAGTGCTTTATTATTTTTTTGATGTCCCCATACTGTAATCAAATTGCCTGTGCAATCTTAGTTTCATTTACAGTTACGGAGCTGCAGCTCCCTGATGTCAGAATGTCAGGGCACTGCAGTTGCTGCCAGCAAATTGCTTGTGCTGTAATTTACATCAATGTGCTGTATGTCACTGCGGCTTGGGAGAACCTCTTAGAAATACTATTAAACAAAATCCATCGGTGTATAACACAAGTATCAGGATTAATCTCCACACCCATTTTAAGTATAGAAACGGGTAATGTTTTGATTGCAAACCTAATAAGAGAAAGCCACCATTCCTACTTGATTTAGTCACAGTGTTAGAGGGAAGAAGGGAAGACATCCTAGGTTATGTCTGGAGGAGGAAATAGAGTACTCCTCAAGAGGTATTCAATTTACCTACATTAAATTTATAAAATATACCCTCTACCCAATGAGATTAGGGGATCTACTTATGGAAATTTAATACTGACTGAGACTAAAGATACTGGACAACTTCATCCTTGGTACGAACATTTAAAAACACAACTGGGTTTGGATCCTTATCTTTAAAAAACACTTAATCCAAAGGAGGAAGGAATTAACATGCACTTTAAACTTGAATTAAAAAAAGTAACCACTTAAACTTGAGTTAAATAAAAGTAACCATCTTTATCATAAGCAAAAGAGACCTGATGTATCTTTTCCCTTTTGTGGTTGTAAGTTGGGTGAACCTGATGATTTGAAACATATTATGTTAGCATGCCCATTGTATCACAAATAGAAATAACTGACTTCCTTTGTTGATAGGGAATGTGTACTGCACCTCAGTGGAGATGATAAAATGTTTGTTAACCTTCATGAAATATGAAGAATTGTTGAATTTCTCCAGATTTCTTCTGCCTTTGAAAATGTGGTAAAAACAGTACATCAAGCCTTTTTTCATTTTGAAACACTTCGGATTGTATATCTTTATTTTTAGAGATTACTCATTTTGAAATTTGAGGGTGTAGGTAACCAGACCTGAACCCAGACCTTCATTGAGTTTCATACTCCCGGTGTTCCGAGGATAGTATCTTATATCAACTCCCAGTCAACTGTTTCCTTTTCTGTTTTGATAATTTTCCTAATGGCAATTTAGTGATGCCTTCTTATAATGTCATATAATAAATTAACAATTATTTTTGCCTTATCGCAAGACACGATAAGCAGCATATAATGTTATACAGGTATTCTCAAAAGTCATTTTTCTTTGTTTCCTTTTTACTAAGCTTATTATTAGAAAAGTATTTATTTTTCAGGCTGCAATGGGGGTTTCCTTGAACTACTAATTACGTGTTCAAATTCTTTATACTTCTGTATGCTTGTCTCATAAAAAACTTTTAGATGATTTAATAAGTGAACTTGAAATTAAAAGGACAGGGGAAAGAACATGATTCAAGCAAGGATATTAGAGTATGGGAAGACATATGAGAAGCAGAACAGCAGGGGAACAAGCAGGAGAGAAGGAAAAGCTTGAGGAAGCAGATGCAGAAGATGAGGATGAAGAACAAGAGCAGCTTGAAAGTCTGCTGTCAGTTATACCACTGTAGTTGTGATGATGAGCTTGATGCTGAGGTGTGGAGACTATCATGGTAGGAGATGGCAAAATTAAATCAAAGTAAAAATGATACTAAGTAGTGACAAGCTGTCCCAAGAAGAGGCTATAGCCAAAAGGAAATGAGATGTGGCATCCCTGCATGGTTATTCTGTGTAAATACATAGATACATAGACAGTGTCAGCAGATAAGGGCCTATGGCCCACCCAGTCTGTCCATTTGAGCTTGTAAGTTCAGTTTATGTTTTCCTAGAAATCTGTTGCCCCTAACCCCTGACCTCCAGAATTCCTTTATGTCTATCCCATGCATTCTTAAATCCCGTGATTGTTTCAGCCCCCACCACTTCCTCTGGCAGGGTGTTCCACTTGTCCACCACCCATTCTGTGAAGAAATTCTTCCTCATGTTTCCTCTGAATCGTCCTCCCTCCAACTTCATCCCATGCCCTCTAGTCCTGGAACATCTTTTTGCTTAAAAATAGTGTATTCCTGCACCCTGTTCCTCCCTGTGAGATACTTGTATGTCTCTATCATATCCCCTCTCCCTCCTCTCCTCCAGAGGTACATGTTCAGTTCCTTCAACCTGTCTTCATAGCACTATGATGCAATCCATGCACCATCTTTGTTGCCCTCCTCTGAACCTTCTCTACCCTGTCTATGTCCTTACGTAGGTATGGTCTCCAGAACTGTACACTGTACTCCAGGTGGGGCCTCACTAGTGTCTTGTATAGCGGAATTATGACCTCCCTTTTCCTGCTGGAGATGCCCCTGCCTATACATCCCAGCATCCTATTTGCTTTACCTGCTGCCTTGTCACACTGTTTCCCTACCTTGAGGTCATCAGAGATGATAACCCCAAGATCCCTTTCCTGCTTGGTGCATGCTATATCCTCCCCCCAACTGATATATTGTGTCAGGATTTTGTGCCCCATATGCATTATCTTGTACTTCTTGAATTGAATTTCAACTGCCAAACCCTGACCATTCTTCAAGTTTCCGTAGGTCCTTCTCATTCTGTCTACACCCTCTGGTGTGTCTACTCTGTTACAGAGTTTTGTGTCATCAGTGAACAGTGAAATTCTGCCTTCTAGGTCCTGTGCAATGTCACTGATGAAGATGTTGAATAGGACCGGTCCCAGCACTGAACGCTGTGGTACCCCACTGGTCACTTTTCCCTCTGTGGAGTGACAGCCATTTACCACCACCCTCTGTGTCCTGCCACCCAGCCAGTTACCTACCCACCACACTACTGTCCTGCCCAAACCCGTATTCCCCAGTTTGTGTAATAGTCTTCTATGTGGCACAGTGTCAAAGGACTTGCTGAAGTCCAGCTAGGCCATGTCCACTGCCTTCCCCTGATCCACCTCCCTAGTCACCCAGTCAAAAAATTCAATGAGGTTGGTCTGACATGACCTCCCCCTGGTGAAACCATGCTGTCTTGGGTCCTGTAGTCCATTGACAACCAGATGTTCCATCAATCTCTCCTTCAGTAGTGCTTCCATGATCTTCCCCACTACTGAGGTGAGGCTGACTAGTCTGTAGTTCCTGCTTCCTCTTTGTTTCCGCTTTTTGTATAGGGGACTACATCTGCTGTCCTCCAGTCTTTGGGTACCTCCCTGTTTCCAGTGATCGGCTAAACAGGATAGCCAGAGTTCAGCCACCACCTCTCTTAGTTTTTAAGGACCCTGGGTGCACCCCATCTGGCCCCATTGCTTTATCAACTCTTATTACTTCCAGTTCTTTTCAGGACCCTTTCTCGTGTAAGGGACTTGTGTCCATTTCTGCACCATTCTCCCCTTGTACTCCCTTCAGACCCATTACCCTCCTCTTCCTCAGTAAAGACTGAGCAGAAATACCTGTTCAATATGTCAGCTTTACTGTTGTCATCCTCCATGTGGCCCCATCCTCCCTCTTCAGTCTCACTATCCCTCCCTTTGTCTTTCTTTTTTCACTTATGTACCTGTAAAAGGTTTTGTCCCCTCTACCCACTGATTTTGCAATGTGTTCTTCTGTCTGAGCTTTGGCTTCCCTTACTGACCTCCCTGCCTCCCTTTTCTTCTCCTGGTACTTCTTCCTAACCCCTTCTGCCTGTGTCTTTTTGTATTGCCTGAATGCAATCTTTTTGGCTTTCACTTTCTTTGCTACCTCTTTGGAAAACCATAATGGTCTCCTCTTCCTTTTCCTTTTGCTAACCTGCTTAATGCATAATTCTGTTGTTCTTGTAATCCCCATTTTAAATACTGCCCACTGTTCCTCAACTCCTGATTCCTGTCCCATTCCCCTTAATGCCTCTTTCAGGTTTCTCCCCATTTTCCCAAAGTCTGCCCCCCTAAAATCCAGGATACGTGTTTTTGTATGGTTTGGTTCTGCTCTTTCTGTGATTTCAAACCACAATGACTGGTGGCCACTGTTCCCCAGGTGCTCCCCCACTGTTACCCCCATCACACTGTCCCTGTTTGTGAGCACAAGGTCCAGTATTGCCTTCTGCCAAGTTGGTTCCATGACCAGTTGCTTGAGGAAGGCACCCTGAAGGGAGTCCAGGATAAATCTGCTCCTAGTTGATGCTGCTGCTGGGATGCTCCAGTCCATGTCTGAAATATTGAAGTCTCCAACCAGTACTACCTCACCCTTGTCTGCCATCCTTTGGATGGCTAGCATCAGCTCCCTATCTGTTTCTTCCTCCTGGGCTGGTGGTCTATAGACCACACCTGTGCGGATGGCTGTCCCATTTTCCTTTCCAGCTTAACCCACAGTATCTCTCCCCATTTTGTTCCTCCTGGATCTCTGTGGCCCTTATGTCATTTTCACATACAGTGCCCTCCTCCTCCCTTCCTGCCTGCTCTGTCTCTTCTAATATGTTGTAGCCAGGCATGGCCATCTCCCAGTCGTGGTTATCATTACACCAGGTTTCAGTGATGGCCACAATGTTCAGGTCTGACTGCACCATGACAGCCTCAGATCTTCCATCTTGTTGCTAAGGCTCCTGGCATTTGCACACATGGTTTTCCATGATTTGACCTCCCTAGACTGTTTCGCTGTTCTACTCCAGTCCCTTCCTTGGTTGTCCTTTATCCCTGGTTCTCCTTGCTGTCTACCCTTCTGCTGAATTTTGCCCCTTTTCTGCCTATCCACCTCTTGGGCACTAATCTCCATCTTTTGCACACTGCTTTGTAGAGATAGCCACTCCTCTGGTTCACTGATTCCACTGCTGGCTGTGGGGAGTGAGCAAGTAGGTATCCTCCTTGCTAGCCTGTCACCCCCTTTGCTAGTTTAAATGCTTGTCAATGTAGCATTTAAACTTATCATTGAGTGCTTGGATTCCCCTCCAGGATGGATGCAGGCCATCAGGCTTGAACAAACCTCCATCCCTCCAGGTGGGTCCCCAGTCACCAATGAATCCAAACCCTTCCTCACAGCACCAGTTCTTCAACCATGAGTTAAAATTCCTGGTGCATGCACTCCTATGCTCTCCCTTGCCTCTCACAGGTAGTACTTCTGAGAAAGTGACAGAAGTAGCTACTTGCTTGAGACCCCTCCCCAATTTCCTAAACTCTTCCTGAACTTCCTTTGGCTCCCCATTTGCCAGGTCATTAGTACCTAGGTGGATAATGACATCCAGCTCACCCTCCCGTCTTGCCTTCCCAGTGATCCCCAGGATCTTCCTTCCATCCCTCCATGCCGTGACACCTGGTAGGCACCTCACCTCCCTGTCCCCCCCTCCTGTGTTCCTAGCTGGATCTCTCTTATGATGGAGTCCGCCACCAGGATTCACTTCCTCCTCCTCTGGGGTCCACTGCTTTCCCCACTGAGGTCACCTTCTTGGCTAACCTCCACATCCTTTCCTTCCACTTCTCTGGGTACCTCTATTTGGTTGTCCTCATTTTCCAGTGTGGCATATGAGTTCTTGAGTGGAATAGGATCTGGGATGTGCCTCTGACTGACCGCTCTAACCCTCCCTGAGCCCACTGTTATCCAAGTGCTCCTCATTCTCTGCATCCTTTGAGGCAGTTGCATTGGACTGGGTGGTCTCTGGATAGGGGTGATGGTACTCCTGACCCAGTTTACTTCCACTCTGAGTCTGGCTACCTCATCCCACAGTCCAGAGAGATGCATGCAGATAGGGCAGCACCTCAGTGTCCAGAAGGTCTGCCTGAATATGGCTACTCCACAGCCACTGCATTGCACCACTCCCCACATTATACTGCAATTATACTGCTATTCCACTACTTGTCTGCTACTGAAGCTCTCCTAGTTCCCTTTTTATTAATTTACTGTCCTAAAAATCCTGCCACTGATCCTCAGATAATTTTCTTTAAAAAAAAAAGAAAGAAAAGAAACCAATAAATAAATAAATGAGTCAAAACACTTGTCATGCTGAGAGTGGGCTTCTTCCCCCTTATGCCCCTCCTACTTCACACCCCTTACTATACCCTGTGTTTAGCTCCTGTCAATCAGATTTAACAGGGCATACAATTTGCAGCAATTAAAGACAGCACAGAATTACACCACCACTACATTTTAAATTTCAACAGCCCAAAAACAATTCTAAATAAAGATAACAAAGAAAGTACAGTGTCACTAAAAGCCCACAATCTAAGTTTAAAAGAAAAATAGCAATTACCAGTTACTCTAAAGCACTGAATTGAATATGTTTCCTTCCTTCCCCTTTTGACTTCTTCTGAGAAAATAAAACTCTACTTGCTACCTCAACTCTGACTAAGCCCCACCTCCAGTTATCACGTAGCTGAGGTCAGAGGCCAGACAATTAACACCCTTCACCCAACTACAGGGCAGTCAGACAAGCCAAGATAAAATTTGCAGCAATTAAAGACAGCACAGAATTACACCACCACTACGTTTTAAATTTTCAACAGCCCAAAAACAATTCTAAGTAAAGACAACAAAGAAAGTACAGTGTCACTAAAAACCCACAATCTAAGTTTAAAAGAAAAATAGCAATTACCAGTTACTCTAAAGCACTGAATTGGATATGTTTCCTTCCTTCCCGTTCTGGCTTCTTCTGAGAAAATAAAACTCTACTTGCTACCTCAACTCTGACTAAGCCCCACCTCCAGTTATCACGTAGCTGAGGTCAGAGGCCAGACAATTAACACCCTTCACCCAACTACAGGGCAGTCAGACAAGCCAAGATAAAATTTGCAGCAATTAAAGACAGCACAGAATTACACTACCACTACTTTTTAAATTTTCAACAGCCCAAAAACAATTCTAAGTAAAGACAACAAAGAAAGTACAGTGTCACTAAAAGCCCACAATCTAAGTTTAAAAGAAAAATAGCAATTACCAGTCACTCTAAAGCACTGAATTGAATATGTTTCTTTCCTTCCCCTTCTGGCTTCTTCTTCTAAATAAATGACTTGTAGTTGTAAATCACTCTGGGATACGGTGTATGAAAAGAACAATATAAATGCAAATGCTATACTATTTTACATGCCACACACTACAAGTATTTAATTAAATTTAATTAAGTATTTAATTAAAGTGCAGTACCAATGCTATAGAGAGGTGCTAAGCTATTCTTATCACTTTACCCTAATTCCTTCAGTCCCCTCAACATGTTTTTAAACCTTTCCTCCATTGCATCTTCTAAGTTCTGGGGCCATACTTAGTGTCAATTCACTTGATCAGCAACAGGGGACACTAGTGTGCAATCAGCTGAAGTAAACACTGCCAGTCACAGAGAATGACTACAATATTATACAATGCACCCTCTTGGTATACAACCTCTATAGCTATTTATTACAAACCTATCACATATGGCATGACATGCATGAGAAGCAAAAAAAGGCAGTTAGCAAAAAGGGCAGCATGGGGGATGCTTAAACAATACAAGACAAATAATTTCCATTTTCTTTGATTTTTGTGACTCTCCTATATATATGTATGTATGTATGTATGTATGTATTCTAAAGCATTGAACCCAGTGCAAAACATCATGGGCATGTACATCCTTATGCAAGGGACAAGCAGAGTTGGAAATGCCTCACATATAGTAGCTTTAAAGTCTATATTGTTTATTTTACAGTCAATACACTACCATTAATCAGAGTTCAGAATATGCCAAGTGATTTCATTCTGCCTTATATTCTTTCATACTATTTCCAGGATTGTAAGACTATAATGAGTGGCAATTTTCTTGATCACCAACAGAGGACAACAGAGAGTAATCAGCTTGTATAGTCACTGTCAACCACATAGAATCAAGACAATATTTTACAATGCACAGTATTCTTGGTATAAACCCTTTGTGCCAATCTATTACGTTCCCATTACAATCAGCAAGACATGCATAAGAAGCAAAGGCAGCTTACAAAAAGGGAAGTATGCAGAATGCATAAACAACACAAGAAGCCAGATAAATTCCAAATTATTTGGTTTTTGTAACTCTCTCCAATGTGTATGCATGTATTCTAAAACAAACACAGAAGTGTAAAATATTACGGGTATGCAAATCCTTTGGTGGTAGAGCTGCATAAGAAATTTCTGAAAAGGCACTGCATTCTGCTGAACTTGTCCTTATTCAGACCTCACAAAAGCCACTTACACACACAAGAAACATAGCAATAATCATTAAAACCTTCATGAAAGAGTACAAATGGCAACATGAGGTGATGCAAGCTTAACCTGCCAACTAAAAACATAAAGAAAAAGAGAAAAGGAAGAACATTTTCTCTGGCAGGAAAATATAAAGACGAACTCTAAACCCAGCCCCAGCATGATCAGCCCTATATATATTGTACACCTTCTACTGCTACTGCTGCTGCTGCCCTGCCTGGTCATTCCCAGCCACATCATACCACAGTGGTGTAAAAAAGAAATCATCTTGTAGCTGCTGCTCAATTCTTCGTGAAGCCACACAGCAGTCCGCTCATGTAGTAAAAAGATCTTCTGCAGTATGGAAATATTTTACAGATGACACCACATATCCTCTAAAAGCATGTGTAATGTAATCAGTATCAATTAACAGAACCACCTAGTGCACTTATTATTGCAGCATTTAGCTAGTTTGCAGCACTTAGTTTTAGTTTGCAGCATGTTGATAGTGTTGTGTGCACCTTTTGCTTTAGGGCTACTGCTTTTGCAACTCTGCTTGAAGACTCAATACGCAGTTGCTTTCTGTATTTTAACAGCTGAAGAGTATGCAGTGAATAAAAGCACTGAATGGAAGCCAAGGCATTTGGCTTTATTTTCAAATAAGAGTATCAAAATACTATACTGGTGACAAGGATTCAGAACCAAGATGAAGAAACCCTGTCTTTGGACCAGACTTTCAAACTGAACAAGAAGGAAGAGAAAATACCTGTGAGTACCTCTAAAAGTTGTATAATGGCACTGCTCAGCCCCTCCAGTTTCTGGCTTTTGATTTAGATGCTGAACCCAGCTCCATAGGACATCGGTGGCTCAAACGAGCTCAAAGATTCTAAAAATGCACCACTGCAATAAATATTACTGGGGATGCAAGACTAAAAGCCATTCTTTTGCATTTTGCTGTGGAGAGAGTGCATGACAGATACGACACTTTTTCAACAACTGCAGACAAATACGCAGATGTGAAACAAAAGCTCACAATTTTTCTCCCAAAAAGAATGTGCAATGTGAAATATATGTGTTCCAGAAAGCCTCACAACACCCTAGTGAGAATCTAGATGCATATCAGACAAGGCTATGCAAGTTAGCCAAAAACGACGAGTTTGATGATGTAGAGAAAGAATGAAAAGCACAGATCATGCAAAACTGCACTTCCTCTAGACTGCATCACAGAAGCTTAAGAGAGCCAGAATTGTTCTTAATCAAGCTTCTCGACTATGGCAGAGCACTTGAAACTTCTGACATGCAAGCTTCAGGAATTGAGAAAGGGACAACCAGTGAGGAAACCACTGTTAATAACATCAGTCTCAGACAAAATTCCAAGCCAGTTCTCATTACCAGGCATAAAAACAGGCCAAAAATCCACAGTGCAGAAACTGTGGTGGTTTGTATCTGCATATGAGAAAATGTCCAGCAAAAGGCAAACACTGCAGAGCATGTGACAAGCCCAACTATTGTGAAGAAAATGCCGCTCAAAACTACAACAAGCAGGACATTACAAGACTACCTGTTGCAATAATAAAAAGTACAGCTCACGATATAGGGTCATTCAAATCACACCACAAGCTCAAGAAGCTAAACCAGACTCGTCTAGCACTGATGAGGCCTACGTTTTTGTAGAAACAGCCATAAGCATATTAATCAACCACAAGTGCAGGTACAAATCCATGGTACCAAGATGACTGCCCTGACTGATTCTGGGGCTGCGTAAACATTATAAGTGAAACAGTGTACAACACACTGAAGATAGACCCAGAACTCCAGCCAAACAACACAAAGATATACTCCTATGGCTCTAAAGAAGCACTTACAGTCCTAGGAAAATCTACCAGTTCCATAGTGTTGAAATACAAAATCACACATGGGATGTTTTATGTTGTCTCAGGAAATGGTAGTTCAGTTCTAAGCTACCAAACAGGTTCAGAATTGGGGTTAATCAAAATGTTAATACAATACCATCCCTAACAGACACACGCACTGTGGCAGACCAGCTAGTGGACCTTTATCCTGACCTCATTCAAGGCATTGACAAGCTTAAAAACTTTCAAGAGCACCTTCACACCAATCCTGAAGAAAAACCTGTGAGTCAGCCACACCACAGAGTTTCTTTCAACATACAGCAGAAGGTTGAAGATGAACTCAAGCTCCTTGAGACAGAACACATAATTGAAGAGGTGACTGTTCTGACACCCTGGGTCTCGCTGATAGTGATGTCCCTAAAACCTAACAACCCCTACAAAGTGAGGATTTGTGTTGGCATATGACAGGCCAACACAGCCATTTAATGTGAGCATCACATCACCCCAACCATGGATGATGTAATGCATGTGTTAAATGGTGCAACAATGCTTGCAAAGTTAGATCTTAAACCAGAATACAGTCAGCACTCATTTATCTGCCTCTCCTTTATCCTTCTTTGTGCACAATTTTTATGTTTGCTTGCACACATGTGCAAGAAACATAGTGCCATCATCTGAGTTTTCGGAGGTGTGGCAGCCCTCTTCCAATTCAGGCAGTGTGTTTGCAGGTGCGGCCGCAGTTCTCCAATGCCTGCTTGAGCTGTCTATGACAGCTCCAAAATGCAGTAGAGTACAGTTGAAAGGGGGAGCTACACTTCAGTGAGCAGCGATAAGATATCGCCTGCTCATGTGCACTCCCCCTACACACACACACACACACACACACAGGCACACATACTGCGTGCTCGCTCCTCCACGCACCCACTGTGTAGCTGACGGGGGTGCCCAATCCCCCATTGGCTGTGCTGTGCCCCCCAAGCACAGTTACATAGGCCACGCTGGTGCCCACCCCAGCGTGGCTACACATTGTATAGCTGACGGGGTGCCCAACTCCTCGCGGCTCCACTGTTTCTCCCCCAGTACAGGGTGCCATGCTGGAGCCCACCCACATGGCAGAACAAATGCTATTGCAGATGGGGGTGCCCAATCTCCCGTCAGCTCCACGCCCCCCACCATCCTTTGTGCCACGCTGGGAGCCCACCCCAGTGTGGCAAACGTCCAAGGTCATCATCTAAAACAAAAACCCCTATAACTTGAAAGCGGTCCTCACAGTCTCTGCCCCCACCCGCACCACCCACTGCACACCCTGCCTCCCTACACCCCACCCATACTTACCTCCGGACTCCGCTGACGACTTCGTGGACCGGGAACACATCTGCACTCTTCAAAGCCGACCGCAAACTGAGGAAATGCCGGTAAGCTGTATAATGTAATGAATAGGGTTTTTAAACTTTACTGCATGACAATTAGGTATTTTGAATTTTGAGCTAAACCACCAACATAGGGTTTTGGGACCTTCATGAATGCTGTCACCGTCATGGCGTTATTCGTTCAAAGGGTGATTTCGCAGCTCACTGTGCAAAATCACCTTTGGGACTGAGTAACGAAATGACACTGCCAGTGTTCATAAGGTGGGTCTCAAGAAGCCTATTTTGAAAATTTGGTGGAAAAATTCCAAAAATGACTGTTTTATGAGCGGTGTTCACAGTTCCTAACACAGGCTCGTAAGTTCAGAATTTTCAATATTTTCACTCCAGATTTTCAACATTGCCATTTCATTACACTTTCTTATGAGCAGTACAGCTGTCATTTCTCACATCTTGCCCAAATCATGTTTCCGCCCATGTAGCGCACAATGGCGCAGTCGGTGTGCAAAATCAATGTATGGGACACATTAAGAAAATCACAGTGACACTGTTCATGAGCAGAGGTCTTAGAATGGCTATGTTGAAAATTTGGTGAAAAAATTCCAAAATGACTGTTTCTGGCGTGCGTGCACAGTTCTATATCACGCTCGTAAGTTTGTGAATATTCAATATTTTCTCCAGATTTTCAACATTGCCATTTCATTACACTTCCTTATGAACAGTACAGCTGCCATTTTCACATCTTGCCAAAATGTGTTTTGTCATGTAGCATTAATGGCGCGAGTCAGTGTCATGAAGCAATGTTTGGGACAGATTAAGAAAATCACAGTTACACTGTTCATGAGCAGAGGTCATAAAATGGCTATGTTGAAAATTTGGTGACAAAAGCCCATAAAATGACTGTGTTACGAGTGAGCATTGCGCAGTTTCCACGCACCCTCGTAAGTTCATGACTTTGTAATATTTTCAATCCAGATTTTCACCAGTGGCATTTTTCCACACTTCCTTATGAACAGTACAGCTGTCATTTTTCACAACATGGCCGAAATGTGTTTTCACACTTTCAGCGCAAAGATGCGTGGTCGCTGTGGGAAATCATTGTTCGGGACAGATAAAGAAAATCACAGTGACACTGTTCATGATCAGAGGTCCGAAAATGCCTGTGTTGACAATCTGCTGTAAAAAATCCCCAAACTAATTACATTACGGGTGTGCGTTGCACAGTTTCTATGCACGCTCGTGACTTCACCAGTTTTTTTAATATTTTTACTGCAGATTTGCAACATTGCCATTTTTTACACCTCCCCACGAACAGTACAGCTGCCATTTTTTACATCTTGTTCAGAATGTTTTTGCACGTGTGGTGCTAAATGCCGTAGTCGTTATGCATAAGCAGCTTTCAGTTAACTAACTGATATTGCCACTGTTCATGAGGTGGGGTCACAAAAGAACCATGTTGAAAATTTGGAGAGAAAATACCAACGAATGCCTGAGGTATTAGGGTTTCAACCATAACACCCAACCCTGTAGAGAATGACAGGCATCAGGGATGTGACTTGGGATTCTTGCCTGTAATGCTAATACCATTCCACACCCCGCAGCCAGTGAGAGGCATCGAGGCATGCCTTGGACTCTTCGGCCCCAAAGTTCACCCCATTCTCCTGTACCACACCCATCTCACCGTATTTCCCGATGGAATGGGGTGCGCATAAGGTCCAAAGACCCCAAGGCACACCGTGACACTTGTCAGTGTCTGCAGGGTGGGTTGTGGTGAAATGGCATGGCAGTTATGCCTGACGACCCAAAGGCACACCCCAATGCCTGTCACTCTCTGCAGGGTGGTGGTGGGGTTGACTTCAGTTCAATACTTCACTGCCATTCCTATTACGCAGCTCTGTAACTTCTACACTACCACTGCCAATGCCAGCAAGCAAACATTTGGCATTGACAAATGCTTGTTTTTATTTCCCATTGTGTCAACACCTGCTTATTCATCCCTTACGTTATCTGTTTCCATTGTCTGTCCTGTCTGTTGATTCCTATGCAGCTCTCAGTGTGCGCTCTCAGATAACCGACTCTTTGCATACCCAGTCTGAGACTTTGCAGCTGTAAGATTGCAATTTTTCTGCATGTCTTCTTGGTGCTCCTGGTGGACCAATCAGAAGAAACAGCACATTGAGGAGGATCTGGCCATGCCAAGAAAGCATTCTAAGAATGCCATCATACATGCCATCCTGAGGAACAGAGAAAAAAATGGAGAAAAAAAAAGAGCTACAAACCGAAGCAGCCACAGTAGCCACAGAACAAACTGTAGACTGAAGCATCCAGTTTAAGTAAGTGTTGAGCACCATTTTTTATTTAATATAGGGGGCAGAGAACTGAGAGCAGATGAGGGGTTGGCCAAAAATACAGTACCATAAAAAAGTGCAATAAAGAACAGCAACCTTTTATTTTAACAGATCGGTTAAAGTGGTTACTGTAAAATGGAGCCTGCAAACAAAAGGGCTAGGACAGCAGTTGCTGCAAATGTGAAGGCAGCATTTGTTTATCCCATGCTCAAAATTCAAAATGCTCAAGGGCTGACATACTGTAGTTGCCTGTGTTTTAAAGGAGCATAAACTGTCTCTTGGAAAATCAACAATTTCAGACATTTTAAAACTAAAGGACAAGTGATTAGCCTGTTCTTCTCATGATTGCTCCACTAAACAAAGAAAACCTCAGCATAAGCAATTAGAGGATGCCCTATTTGTATGGTTCACAGACACCAGGTTGCAAACATTGACCATAAGTAATGAAATCCTGTTAACCAAAGCAAAATCACTTGGCCAATGTCTGGGTGAGCCGGACTAACAAGCTGTCTACCCTTTACGACAGCATGCCTTACACAGTCACACAAGTGAAATGTTCAAAAATCACAGCTGCAAAAGATGGATACTCAGTGACTCAAAACTCTTAATTCTTCAAGAAACTTCAACCTCACCATGATGCTGCCTCAAACCTGGAGGAAGAGGATGATGCAGAACCTGTGCAACCAACCACCAGTGCACCACCCCAGAGGTACCCAACCAGACGTAATAGACAGCAATTTGCCTACCTTAAAGACTTTGTACCTTAAAGATTATAGAGGGATATACAGTATGTTTTGCAAAAAAAAAAAAAGAGATCACATTTTTCTTTTATTAGTGCCTATAGTTACATTTATAGCTGTGATGTATTGTTATTGTTACTAATGAGAACTCTGCCTGACAGAGCTAGATTCAGCAAACTGAAACTTAGCCACATGTGATAGTGGTAATATCTGAGTTATTAGAAATATATTTGGTTTTAGAAAGTATCAGTTTCAAAGGAAATGTCATTTTTGATCTTTTCAACGGAACTGTATTTGTGTTTTAAAACTCAATAAAGGTATTCAATTTGCAAACAAAACATTTCATTTTTGATCTAAAATAAAGGAGAGATGTAGTGTTGTAATTAGTATTAGTCAGCATCATGACATAGTGGACTTAGTTATTATTTCAGCACTTCTCTATTTTGCAGTACTTTGTTTTAGTTTGCAGCATGTTAATAGTTTTGTGTGCCCCTGTTGCTTACGGCAGTACATACGAACATACAAAACTGCCAGCAGATACAGACCTTGTGGCCTATCTAGTATGCTTCAAGTGTGAAGCATGTCGGCCAATTAAACTGAATCTGCCCCCCCCCCGCATCCTCTGCCACTGTACTTCCTCCTACTTCATTCTCACCCCCAAGTCTACCCTCAGTTTGGACACTCCCTTGATCCTATTCCACCACTAAAGCTGCTCACTGACCTCAATGATATCACCTCCTCCAGCAGCGCATGCCACCCTGTAACCACCCTTTCTGTGAAATAGTGCCTCCGCATTTCCCTTCTGAATTTTCCTCCTTCCAGTTTCAGACTGTGTCCCCTGGTTTCCCTCCCACCTTTTAATCTAAACATACACTCAGTGGTAACTCTGTTCATGTCTTTTAGGTACTTGAAGGTCTCAATCATATCTCCCTCCCCCTTCTATCTGCCATGTAATACATATTAAGCTCCATCAGTCTCTCCTCATATGGTCTGTCTCCCAATCCAGGGATCATTTTCATTGCCCTATGCTGTACCCCCTCCAGTAGTTTGATGTCCCTTTTCAAGTAGGGGCACTAATACTGCATGCAGTACTCAAAATGTGGCCTACCAGAGATCTGTACAGGGCAGGATGACTTCCCCTTTCCTAGAGGTGATTCCCCTTGCTATGCACCCCAGCATTCTTTTTATTTATTTATTTATTTATTTCAAATTCGGATTAATGTCCTTGAGCCGGGGGCTCGTTTACAAAGGCTCCAAGTCAACAAGGAATACAAGACATTTACAGATGATGAAACATTGCAGAACAGAGAGACATCAACTAACAAGTGGTATTAGTGTGCAGTTACAACATTAAGCAGGTTACAAGAAGTACGGAGAAACAGGACCACACTTCCAGAGAAACATATTAATGCAGCACTAATTAAGTGCAGTACAGTGTTCAACAATCATGTTACAGTTCAGATGGGTTGCTCCCAGTCTGCAGAAATGCATGTTTTAGCAGCCAAGGTGAGTCTTTGTCAAGGGGAGGTAGTAGGTGGTGGGAGGTGGGAGGGGGAAGTGGGCAGTTGTGGAATGGGAGGGTGGGAGTGAAAGAGGGTAGCATTTGATGGGTGTGAGAACCGCTGTCAGAGGTCGTGGGTTAACAGAAACACTGGCAATCAGATTTGCTGGCAAGAAGAGATCGAAGTCCATTTTTAAAGTAGCCCAGTCTGGGGGAGTTGGCAAGGTCTGCAGGCAGATCATTGAACCATTTAGGCCCACAGTAGGAGAGGGATCTTTGGCCAAGGGTGGTTTGTTTGAAAGGAACAGTTAGAACAGTCCTGGAGGCACTCCTTGTGCATTTAGATGGTTGTGCAGGCTCAAAGAGGGCTGAAGTAGCCCTAGGCATGGACCCCATCAGGGACTTTTTTGCAAGGAGGCAGGCCTGATATGGGAGTCTGTGGTGGAGTGGGAGCAAGCCAGTTTCCTTGTATAGGTCACAAGAGTGAGTCATTTTGTGTACTCCCAGGACCAGGCGGCAGGCCTTGTTGAAGATGTTTTTTACCCTTTTAAGTGCTGTGTCTGTGCCTGCCCCATATATGACAAGACCATAATCCACAGATGAGGGAACTGAACTGCATGTAACAGGTTTCAGGGCAGCCGGTGTCATTGAGGTGCGATGTCTGTACAGGATGTCAAGCTTCATGTTGGTGGACTTTACCAGTTAGTTGCTCAGCATGGGCAGTGAAGGTGAGGGTGTCATCAAGGTGAATCCCTAAGTACTTGAATGTATTGACTTGGTCTAGTACTTCTCCTTCGCTACCAAGTATATGCAGTGAGAACCCTCGAATCTTGCTCTGTGGGGTGCTGAAGAGCATGCTCTTTGTCTTTTTGTAGTTGAATAGCAGTTTATTTCAGGTGAATCAGGATTTCAATGCACGAAAATTGAGCTGAAGTTCAGAGCTAATTGATCCCAGGTCTTTCCCTGGGACGGAGATAACAGCATCATCTGCATAGAGTACGGCGTGTGCAGGACAGGTAGAAGGCATGTCATTTTGAAGAGGCTGAATAAGAGATGACCAAGGATAGAACCTTGCGGGACCCGTAGGTTTACTTCCCTGGGCTCAGAGATTATATTGCCAATCCTGACCTGTTGAGATCTATGGGTTAGGTAACTATGGGACCAGGCCACAGATTCCATTGACAATCCTGTAGAGAGAAGACGTTTCAGTAGCAGTTGGTGATTGACTGTGTCAAAGGCCTTGGTGAGGTCTATGAAGATAGACCCCATCAACATCCCTTTATCCGGGGCCCCATAAAGCTGAGTGGTGTACTCTACTAGCGCGGTGACAGTGGAGTGGTTTTGTCGGAATCCATGTTGTTGCAAGCAGAGAAGGCTATGCTTTTCTATGTACTCAGTTAGTTGTTCTGAGACCACCCTTTCAAGTACTTTGGAGAGGGGGCTAAAATCGAGGTGGGCCAGAAGTTTGCTAAATTAGCCCTGTCTCCTGATTTAAAAACAGGTGTGACTAGAGCCTCTTTCCACCTGTCAGAGAAGATGCCAGATCTTAGAGAGGCATTGAATACCTTGGTGAGTGGTGCCACAAGTTCGTTTAATGTGAGTGCTACCATCTTCATATCAATCACATCACTTCCCATCCCGGTCTTACCGAGGACCCGTTTGATATATTTAATGGTCTCACCTGTGGAGATTTGACTGAAGTAGAATGGTGGGGTAACATTATCCTGTGGTGATGGAGCATTGAGGTTGTGCTGCTGGCCTGCAAGGGTGTGATTCCGGAATTCAGGTGGCAGCACATTGCTGAGGTCCGTGAATGCAACATTAAAAGCATCGGCAATAGCCATGTTTCTGTTGGGGATATGACGTCAGGATCAATCTGAGCCACCCAGGCCTGAAATTGTGGCAGTTTGGAGAGAAGGCTGCAGATATTCAGAGATACAATTTTTAGATGTCCTGGGCTATTGGTACAATTCATGATACAGGTCACCCAGGGTCACAGCTAGGCAGGGATTTGACAAGAGGCTTTGGCTATGCAAGAGTTTGCAGGCATGCACTCCCCTGCCCCATTACACTGATAGCCTGGGGCACACTTACTCAAGTACAAGAGCAGGATGTGAAATCCTTTTGTCCTTATGCTTCCTTTTGTTATTTAAAGAGGTTGTTTAAAAGCCCACATACAGATCCCTCAGGAGAAGGTCAGACGGAAATGTGGATTCAAGCAGAACCCACAGTCACTGAATTTGTTAGACTTAGTTGCTTGACTTCTGCTTTGCTTGGGATACCTTCCAAAAAGTTGATTTTAAACTGAAAATGCAAATACCTGGTGGTGATGTTTTGCAGAAATCCAGTCCAGGAGACCTTCACAGATGTAGTGAGCAAGAATGGTGTAGTTACTCCAAGCAGAAAATTTTGTAAATCCCAAAAAACTAAGCTACAGCTACAGACAAACACAAATAGCCACCCACACAGTAATGCATCCGAGGAAGGTCAAACATCAAATTCTATTTGCCTTTGCCACTTCTCTCCTGCACTGTGCTAAGTGGTTAATTTCCCCTGTTACTAGTACTCCCAGATCCTTCTCCTCCGTTGATGTGAATAACTGCACTCCCCCAACCAGTAACTATTCCTGGAATTCCAGGCCCCCAAGTGCATGACTTTACACTTCTTGGCGTTGAACCCTAGCTGCCATGTGTTTGACCAGCTCTCATGTCTTTCTAAATCCTCTTGGAGTACTTTGCAGCCTCCCCTTCCTCCCATCCACTTCTGCACAGATCTTTGTGTCATCTGCGAAGAGGCTGATCTTACTTTTTATTCCATCTAATATGTTGGCTGTGAAAATGTTAAACAGTACCGATCCCAGCACTGAGCCCTGTGGGACACCACTTGTTACAGCTCTGGGCTCTGATCGCTCACCTCCCATGACTATCCTCTGCTGAGTATCCTGTAACCAACTCTTAACCCACCTAACCAATTTCTTCCCTGCCCCACGGTTACACAACTTGCTGGTCAGCCTTCCATTAAGCATAGAGTCAAAGGCTTTGCCAAAGTCCAAGTAAAGGGCATTCACCACCTGGCCTTTATCCAGTGCCCACATCACCCAATCCAAAACGTCAACAAGGTTTGTCTGACAGGATCTGCCAAGAAAAACCTGTGCTGCTTGCCATCCTGGAGACCATTTTCCTCCAGAAATTTCACCAGTCTCTCCTTGAGGATAGCCTCAGTTAGCTTCCCTACAAGGGTGGTAAGGCTCACCAGTCAGTTGTTCCCTGGTTCATCCCTGGGCCCACTGTTATGGAGGGGCACCTCACATGCCATCTTCCAGTCCCTGGGCACACACCCAGTACCCAGGAAGGTGTTGAATAAGTTGCTAGCGGACCTGCCAGGACTTCTGCTAACTCTCTGAGTACTCTTGCATGCATGCTGTCCAGTCCTGGTGCCTTATCCACCCACAAGGACTTAAGGACCTCCATCACTCTACCTACTGAGATCACCCCATCTGTAACCTCCTCCTCCTCTACACCCACCCTGCACTTCCCCTTAGGCATTGGCCCATCTCTCTCTCTCCCCATAAACACTGAACAGAAGTACTCATAAAGTATGTCTGCCTGCTCTGTCCCCTTTCTACCCATCCTGCACCCTTCTTGATCCTAACAAACTCATCCTTCCTCTTTTCCTTTATGTACCTGAAGAAATCCTTTTCCTCTTCTCTAAATTCCCTGTACTAGCTTCAGCTCTCTCGACACCTTGGCTGCCCTCACTGTTCTACTCATCTCTCTGGATTTCTTCACCTACTCGTCCCTATCATTTTCTCACCTGGATCTTTTAAAATTCCTAAAGGCAGCCCTCTTTCCTCTCTCTCTCTCTCCACAACCCCCCTGTTCATCTAGCTTGACTTTTTGATCCTGGCCCTTTTTTCTGGATCTTTGCACATGTACTAGTAGCCTCAGCCAGTCCCAGCTTGATTATTGCCCATTTTTGCTCAGTATCCATGTGTGGTTGGATGTTTGCTAGGTGCCCCTCCAGTATATTTCCCATCCTACAAATGTCTGTCCTTTTGAAGTCCAGAACCTTAGTCTTTGTTGTGACTACCTCCTTTCCTACATTGAGGTAGAACCACACTGTGTGGTAGTCACTGCTTGCCAGGGGGTTCTCCACCTCAACATTTTGGACCTGTTCACTGTCCATCAGCACCAGGTCCAAAATGTTCCCTTCTCTAGTCGATTCTGTTATCTTCTGTGTCAAGAAGCCATCCTGGAAGGCCTCCAGGATGATCTGCTCCCTAGCACACTGGGTAGCCAGGACGTTTCAATCTACCCCTGGCAGGTTGAAGTCCCCAAACACCATAGTGCTACCTATGCTACTGAGCCTCTCATTTGCTCCCCCATCTCCCTATCAATCTTCTCCTTTTGAGGCAGAGGCCTATACATAACCCCCATCCTAATTTTCTTACCCTGTGAGCTCTGGAGTTGCACCCATAAGGCTTCTGCCCTGCCTGCCTCCCCCCTTCTCCTTGTTGCACATTATCCCCTTCCTAACATACTGTAGATAGCCACCCCCCTTTCCTTTTTTTCTGTCCCTGTGGAATAGCTTCAGTCCTGTGATAACTAGGTCCCAATCCTGGTATGGGTAGCCCATGTATCAGTGATGGTGGCCATGTCCACCTCACATTCTGCCATCATTACCTGCAATTCTACTGACTTGTTACCCAGGCTCCAAGCATTTAATGAGACCACCCACCATTGTGAACATATCTCCTCAGGACTTTTCCCCTTCCTCCTATCCCCTGCCCTTTCTGAATTCACCACCTGCCTAACCATGGTGGGAGGCCCAAAGGACCCCTCACCAGGTGGCTGCCCACTCCTTCACCCCCCGTATCTAGTTTAAATTGTACTTAGCTTGTACTGTATGTACTCCCCCAACTTCTGCTTTAGGACCTCCAAGCCTACCTTGCTAAGGTGAAATCTATCCAGTGCATACAGATCCTAGATACGGGTGGAAGATGGCGGCGGAGCTGGGCTAAGCTGTCAGCACACTCTACATAGACAGCACATTAGTTTTCCTTGTTTTCATTTATTTTATTCTTTTTGTTTGTTTTTATAGAGCAGTTAGAGGCGAAGAAGTTAAGTGTTGTAGTGTTAGGCATGTCTTTTTTCGGGTGTTGTTTGAAAATGGTAAATAACTTCTGCCACATATTATGAGGACTGCCTAGTCAATTGGCTAGTCCTCTCTCCCCTGTGTCATTCTGTTTTGTCATGTTGGTTCACTTTACCTGGTGATCCTGTTTTTGGCCAGGTTCGAGGATGAGGAGATCTTGGGGGAGTCATCTGTGTGGTCTGAGTTTTCGGACCTTCTCCTGGGACAAAGAAGAGGAGTTGTGGTTGCTTCCTGCCACTTGTGATTGCTGGATTCGAGCTGAGCTGTGGACTGCAAGTGGAGTGGAGGTGCTGTTTCCGGGGTTGGGCTGTTTGGCTTCCTGTTGACTTTCAGTGAGGCTCCTGGAGCTATTTGCTTTGCCAACTGACGCGCTTGTCGTCTGCCTCTGTGAGAGGGTTGAAGGGGATTTGTTGCTGCCCATATTGCCCTAATCTGAACCTGGGGAGTACCACTGGGTGATTGGTAGTGCAGAGGACTGGGCCTGTGGCTGTCGGAGGATGAGCGTATGGTGCGCGGTCCTTGTTGGTCTTGGAGGGGGGCCTGATGAGCCTGTCCCACACTGAGATCTATTTGTGCTTAGATCTCCCAGTGGCGTTCTTCTCGGGGGATGGTTTGGTGGCTTGGCGAAAAGCAGAGTTCCCAATGGAGGCCTACTGAACCCTAGGCCTAGACTGACTTTAAGAAGTAACTTGCTCAGAATGGCTTGTGGTCTACAGCCCAGAAGATTGCTCCTGGACACAAGGTCAGACTATCCTCCTTTTTGTTCTTTTGCCTGGTGGACAGTGAGAGTGTCCTGCTTTGTTGCAAACAGTTTAAAAATGTATATGATGTACCCCCAACTGAAGTGAAAGATTGGTTTGGGGAGAAATTTTCATTTATTTTTCTGGTGAGGTGAGAGCTCTCAGAGGTTGGAAATTACTTGTTGGAGAGAACTGTGGCAATCTCCTTTTAACTAAGTCATCATTTTTATCTGCTCTGTTTATTCAATATTTTATATTCATGTATTGTATTGTGGAGCTTGTAGGGTGTGTGGTGCATGATTGGAAAGCTGAGTGGTTGGGTGTATAAGTGTGGTGTGGATTAGTGGTGTTGATGTGGAAGTTATTTTTGGTGCTCATTGAGCATGTGAAGATGTGCTGGGAAGGGGCTGGGACAGTCAGGTATTATTCCCCACCAGGCTTAAAGACCTCCACCCTTTTAGGTGTGCCCCACTGTCTCCGGAGGTATATAGATGTTGTTGGGCTCTAGGAATTGTAAGGATGAGGAAGGTGGGGGAAGGGCCTGGTGGGGGAATGGAAAGGAGTGGGCAGATTGAGACAGTGGGGACAAGAAGACACCCTGGGGTAAAATGGGTTCAGGAGAAAGGTACTTCCTGCCTGATTCCCATACCCAATGGTTCTGCTTGTAGCAGGCAGGCAACTCGGTCATCACCAGTGACTCATCCTATTCGGACATGTTATGTAATGCCAGGTCCATTAAAAACAAGACTGCTATAATAGCTGATCTTGTTGGGTCATCAGACCTGGCGTGCATCACCGAGACCTGGCTGGATGTAAATGCTGGCCCTGTTCTGGCTTCAGGTATTCCAGCTGGGTATTTGGTGATGCACCATCTGAAGATGGATCGTAGGAGTGGGGGAGTGGCCATCTGTTTTAAATCAGAACTGAGCCTGGTGGAGGTACTAGTGGGAACCACCAACTCCTTTGAATGTATCATGGATGAGGGTGTGGGGTGCAGGATTCTTCACATTTACCATCCACCAGGTAGTGGGAATGTTTTCCTGTGGTAAGTTGCGGACTTCTTTGTCGACATGACATTGGGATGCTCCAGATGGCTGATCCTGGGGAATTTCAATGCCTGGGTCAACGACAAACTCTCGCAGTTTGGTCAGGACTTCCTCCAGTTGATGAATTCTCTGGGCTTCATGCAGGTTATTTCCTCCTTGACCCATATAGATGGACATTCATTGGACTTGGTGTTTCTCCTGGGGATAGAGATATCTGACTTGGTGGTGGAACCAGTCGGGTGGTCTGACCATCACACCATTGGGTTCAGTTTCCTGGCCCCCCCTAGTAAGCCACCCTCTACAGAGATAGTCCGGTACTGCCCTTTGAGGGGTGTTTCTCTGGAGTGTCTGATAGTGGTGCTGAACCTATCGAGTCTACAGAGTGAATGCATGGATCCCGGCAACCTGGTACTTGCCTATAACAAGGCAGTGGTATGGGACCCTGGATTCCATTGATCCTGTTCGTGTTCATCCCCTCATTCTTCACCTTAGGTCTCCTTGGTTTGATGAGACCTTGAGGGAGTTGAGGAGAGCGGGACGAAGGCTTGAGAGGTGTTGGTGAAAGTCAGGTCTGGAGTGTGATAAGTTTAGCCTGATGGACCATTATCGGGTCTATCAATCAGCAATTACCCGTAAGAAGGCAGAATTCCTGTCCAGGAAAATTGCTGCTGTGCAGAATCGACCAGCCCAGCTCTTCCGGACTGTGAAGAGATTGTGCAATCCAATCTGTCTTCAGCCCGGAAGTGTTTTTTCACAGGAACGGTGTGAGGAGTTTGCTCGATTCTTTGCAGATGAGGTTGCCACAATCAGGTCCGATCTCCTCCTAACTCTCTTAAATAGGAGTTGTGGTGGTCAGCAGGAGATGTTGGACACCCAATTTCTGTGGTTTGACTTCGACCTACCCACAGTCAATGACACTGTGATGATCGTCCAGTCGCTGCAACCGACCAACTGTAGTTTGGGACCCGGGCCCCACACGCCTTTTAGTAGGATGTGTGGATAAAATTGGCCTAGTCCTTGCCAAGATAGTCTGGTTGTCTTTGGAGAAGGGGATCTTTCCTGATCCCCTGAAGGACATCGTGGTTAGGCCCCTTCTTAAGAAGCCTTCCATGGATCTGGACTGTCTGGCTAACTACAGGCCTGTCTCTAACCTACGCTTTGTGGGTAAGGTCATTAAGAAGGTGGTTGCATTGCAGCTGGATGATCATTTGACCAGCCACAATGTCTATGATTCTCTCCAGTCTGGATTTAGGAAGAGACATAGCACTGAGACGGCCCTTGTCCGGGTACTACATGACCTCCTAATAGCGAGAGATCGAAAGACCCGTTCCATCTTGGTCCTTCTAGATCTCTCTGTGTCACTTTGATACCATGGACCATGGAGTGCTGCTGGAGCACCTGCGATTTATCTGTGGACTGTCCAGGTCAGTCCTCAGTTGATTTCGATCATTCCTCGAGGGTAGGACTCAGAGGGTGGTGTCCGGGATGTTTTCCTCGGCACCACTCCCCCTATCCTGTGGCGTGCCGCAGAGCTCCATCTTGGCACCCATGTTGTTTGCAGTGTATATTCTGCCATTGGGAGCGATTATTAAGTGGTATGGCTTGAGTTTTCACTGCTTTGCAGATGATAGTCAGCTGTACATGTCCTTTGTGCACGGCCAGGGTGATGCTGTCTCGGTCTTTTACAACTGTCGCACTGAGATCCAGGATTGGATGAGTGGGAGCTGGTTGTGTTTAAACCCTGAAAAAAACAAGGTGTTGGTTGTGGACCCAGGTTGTTGGGAGGCGGGTTTGCTGACAGGATCTCCTTCGGGTCTTTGGCTTGGGGGTGCCCAGTTAACCACCTCAGACCGGGTGTGGAACCTGGGGTTATACTTGATGATTGAATGACTCTTAAATCACAGGTGTCGGCTGTTGTCAAAACCTCTTTTTACCATCTGAGGAATATTGCCCGGGTGAAGCACCTGGTTCCTTCTGACAATCTTCCAGTCTTGGTCCAAGCCTTCATTACCTCCTGCCTTGACTACTGTAATGCCGTTTACCTTTTCCTAGGCTACCGGGGGTTGATATCCGCTGCTTTTAGCAAGTGCAGAATACAGAAGCCAGTCATATAACGCCTGTCCTCTGTGGACTGCACTGACTGCCAGTAGAGTGGAGGATCACCTTCAAGGTCGGTTTGCTGACCTATAAGGCCCTACATGACCAGGGACCCAGCTACCTGCAAGATCTTCTTCATCCCTACTGTCCCCTCTGCCCTCTCTGATCCACCAATGAGGGATTGCTAGAGATTCCCAGGGTCCGTTTAAAGACATCAGGAGCCAGGTCATTTAGTTTTATGGCCCCAACCCTGTGGAATTCTCTACCTCATTGGGTGCCAGATTGCCTGACTGTCCAAAGTTTTAAAGCAACCTTGAAAACATATTTATTTAGCTTAGCTTACCCTGAGTTTTAATGATGTCATGCTGATTGATTTATTATATTGTTTTATTTTTATGTATTTTAATTATTTATTGTGCAAGCGCCTTGGCTTTGGAAAGGTGCTTTTTATAAATAAAGTATGATTTGATTTGATCCTTGTTCTCCCACGTTTTGCCCCACTGCCCCACCAATCCGTACCTCATGGACACACACCATTCCCCCAGCCATTTGTTGAAATCCATGATTCATTGCTTCCAAGCTGTACTAACTCTTGGTACTGGGAGAATTTCAGAGAAAGCTACTGACCTTCCCTCTGTATCACAGAATCACAGAAATTTGATGGCAGAAAAGGACCACACCAGCCCATCTAGTCTACCCTTATTTCCACCCCTTCCCGCTCCTCCCTTACTGGCTCTTAACTTCCCCCCTCCTACTGACCCCATAAGTCTGTCCCAGCCCACTTGAATCCCACCAACATTTCGGATCCCACCACCTCCTCTGGTAGCCTGTTTCAGGCCTCCACCACCCTGGCTGTGAAGAACTGCCCCCTCACATTGCTTCTGTATTTCCCTCCTTCCAACCTGAGGCTATGGCCCCTTGTTTTAGCTCTCTTCTTCCTTCTGAACAAGTTCCCATCCTTCACCTTATTGATTCCCTTCAGATATTTAAAAGTTTCAATCATGTCCCCCCTTTCCCTTCTAGTCACTAGGGGGTATAGATTCAGCTCCCTCCACCTCTGTTCATATGGTTTTCCCTGCATCCCGTGCACCATCTTGGTTGATCTTCTCAGAACCCTCTCTATCCCCTCAATTTCCCTACGTAGGTGCAGTCTCCAAAACTGTACCCCGTACTCCAGGTGCGACCTCATCATGGTTTAGTACAGCGGCACTAGCACCTCCCTTCTGCTAGTTATGCCCCTCCCAATGTAGGCCAGTATACCATTTGCCTTTCCCATCACCTTGCTGCACTGGTTCTCCACTTTAAGATTGCTTGATATAATAATGCCCAGATCCTTCTTCTGCTCTGTTTCCTTGATTTGATCACCCTTAAGGGTGTAAGATGCTTGACTGTTTTTCCACCCAGGTGCACCACCACACACTTTTTTGCACTGAATTTTAGTTGCCAAGTTTCTGACCACCTCTCCAGTTTCTCCAGGTCTTACCTCATGGCCTCCGCTCCCCCTTGGGTGTCCGCCCTATTGCAGATTTTGTGTATCGTCCACAAATAGGCACACCCTACTCTCTAGTCTTTCTGCTTGATTGCTGATGTAAATGTTAAAAAGTAGGGGTCCCAGTACTGACCCCGATGCACCCCATTCATCACCCCCTTACCCTGGAATGTACCCCTTTACCACCACTGTTTGGCTCCTTCCCATCAATCAGTCCTCCATCCACCTAGTTACCTTCTGGCCCAGCCCTAAGCTCTCCAGCTTATTTACTAGCATGCTCTGTGGGACGGTATTGAAGGCCTTACTGAAGTCCAGATAGGCCATGTCCACCGCCCCTCCATAGTACACTAACTGCATCACCCAATCGAACAACTCTATCGGGTTTGTCTGGCATGACTTCCCACTTGTGAAGCCATGCTGCCTTTCATCCTGAATACCTCTGGCCACCAGGTAGTGTATCACTCTATCTTTTATTAGCATCTCCACTACCTTTCCCAACCCCCGAGATGAGACTGACAGTGTGGTAGTTTTCGGCTATCTCCCTGCTGCCCCCCCTTGTGTAGTGGAACCATCTCCACCCTCTTCCAATCCCCAGTGCTGTACTGCACAGTCTTCCCACTTCTATGAAATTTTTCTGTACCTCTTTTACCCTTCTCCCCTCCAGGTCATTTGTGACTAGGTGCACCACAATGTGTTGTTTCTTCACTACCCTCTCCACACACCTGCTAATATACTGCTGCAGTCTACCTGCCATCACGCCTGGCACTACACTCCACTCATGTGTGACTTTTCCTGGTGCCCCTGCCTCCCCATCTTACACCCTTGAGTAATGAATCCCCCAGAATGATGACCCTCCCTCCATTGTCCTTTTCACCGTCCTGATGTTGCTATTCCTCTGCCTCCTGACTCAATCTCCCTCCCCTACTTCCATTCTTATGGACTCCTGTGTCTCGCTCAAACCTTGCTGTTTCCCTAAGCTTTGCCCTCCCCACTCCTCTCTAAATACCCTTGTCTGAACTATTTGATTCCTCCCCCTTATCATTCACCCCATTGCTCTTCCTTCCCCCTACCTGAATCTACTACTGAATCTTCCGTCTTTCGGATGAGACGTTAAACCGAGGTCCCATCTGCCTGGATTGGTGGTAGTTCAGGTGGATGTTAAAGATCCCATGGCACTTATCGAAAAGAGTAGGGGAATTTCCCCGGTGTCCTGGCCAAATTTCCTTCGTTCACTAAAAATACCACCAACAGCTTAATCTGGTTCAAGGTCAGTTGGCATTCATCTGTATCCCCCTCTCCCGGGTCGTGCCTGAAAATAGGCAGGATTTGTCTAGTGCACTTACCCGGTCAACAAAAGCTACATAAATAAATAAATAAATAAATACTACCTGCTCCTCAACAATAACACCCCCTCACTGGCTCCCCATGCCCCACCTGAATCATGCTTTCCCCCCTTCCTTACATCCCCCAACCCTGTATTTTTCTTGCCTGAGCTTTCTGCCATGCCCACTGTCCATTCTCTACCTGTCCCATACACTTCCCTCCTGTAACTGCTGCTCTGCCTCCTACCTTCTTGCCCCCCCCACCTCTGCTTCCATCTGATCTACTGAGCTGGCCTCCCTTCTCTCTGCTCTTTCCTCTGCCCTTCCCACTACCCTCCTCCCCTACCTTCCTAGCAACTTCACCCCCTCTTTTGTTCCTCCATGCTAGTCAACACTGAGACCCTGTGTCTATTCTCTGTCCCTATTTTCTGATCACCCCCTGTTGCCCCTTCCTGTGTTATCTGTCCCAGCTCTGTTGATGTTCTGTCTTCCCCCAAATTTCTGACCACCTTCCAGTGGTCTACCGCTGTTCTCAGTTGCTCCCTAGTGGCTGCTCCATTTGTCCTCTATTTCTGTTTACTCCAGTTTTCACCTGCTATGAGTTCTGGAGAAGCTCTCTTCAGGTCACCTGGCATCTGATGTTCCCCTCAACCATGCCCACCATTCTACTTAACTCCCCTCTCAGCCTTCCAAGCTCCTCTCTAAGTTGCTGGAACTGCCTACACACCATACAATCCCTGCCCTCCATGCAACCCCCAAGAATATGGCTGCCACACAACCTTTACAACTTACCACCTGTCCTGTCTCCCATCCTGCTTTGCTTCCTGCAAACACCCTCCATCCCCTTGGCCCTCCCCATGTCTGCTTTCTACCCCCATCCATAAGACCCTCCATCCTCCCTGTTCTCCCTTCCAAGAATTAATCCTGCTCTGCACACAGACCCCTGCCACTATCAGATCAGCTCTCCCCTTTAAATAGCTACACCCCTAACTCCTTCTATTCCCCTCCCCCCAGTGTGGCCTGTGGTCCTCCCTTCAGATGACACCTAGACACCACACTCCTGCTAAGTGGCATTCATGTTCCAGGATCGCACATGTGAGGGGTCACTTTGCCCCTGGGATAAATATAGAGGCTGTAGCTGCCCTATTGGCCTAACTGCACCATGTGGGCCTTTAGCCTCCTCCTTTCTTCAATCCCTCCCTCAACCTCCCTTGTTCCTTTTCCTCCCACCTCACTGTCCCCTGTTCACTCAAACCCCACAGCACACAGTTTAAAACTGCAGTATTCCACACACAAAAAAGAAGAAACTCCCCGACTTCCTTGGCTCTGTAGTCTGTGCTCCCTCTGCACGGTGGCGGCTCTCCTGCATCTGGACTACAACAATGGCTGTCACACCTTTTAAACTCCCTAGCTGTAGCTGCCCTATTGGCATAATTGCACCACATGGGCCCCCGGCATCCTCTTTTCTTCAGTCCCTTTCTCAACATCCCTCATTCCTCTTCCTCCCAGTCCCCTGTACACTCAAATCCCTCAGCACACCATTTAAAATTGCAGTACTCAGTATACAGTTGTCTTCTGTATGTTAGCAGCTGAGGAGAGTGTAGTGAACAAAAGTACTGAATGGAAGGAAGGCATTTGTCTTCATTTTCAGATAAGAGTATCAAAATACTACAGCATGTTGGTAGAAAGATCAGTTGGGATCAGCCTATTCCAACATTGGAACATAGTGTTCTAGATGATCATTGAAAATGAGAATATGGTCTCATCCTAACAGCCACATCCATTCCCATTCCAATCCCCCAGTCTGGTCAGATGGGCTAGAAGCAACAGAGATAGACAGGCATGGGAAACAGTTGGAGTAGATGGTTTATTCAAGTAATACAGCATCCTTGGCAGCCACAGCAGCTGACTGATGCATCTCTAGGTACTGAAGCTACCTCAAAGCACCACTATGAACACGAGTGCTAGGATTTGTGAGCACCTCATGGGGAAGCATGGCAGGAAGCAGCACAAACAAACAACAGGGGAACAGGGAGTTGGCTGGGACTGCACCTGTGCATGCCTGTTACATGCTTGCTGACATACACTCATGCTGCTGACTCTGGGGAGGAAGAAAAGGAGACTACACCAGTCTAGAGTAGGCCAACCACTGCACCTCATAAGCTTCACTCCTGCAGACCAGTCTCTGGGCACCAATCACACATTCAGTCACCACGGGGGGGGGGATCTAACCTCTGCTCCGGACAGTCTCACCATGGAGTGCATGCCATGAGGCAACAAGATGCATACAGAAAAATAATTTTATATTGTTGCTGATTATTTTAATTAGAATGTTTTAATAACTCTGTTAAATATAGTCCTATTATATGGTCCCCAGAGCCCCTGGGATTGGGTGCCTAACTAAAAAAATATTACTTACTGTACTTACTTACTCTCAGTTGCACATATACTGGACTTAAGCTTGAATATTGGATGAATAAAAAAAAATTACACACCTCACTGAATTGAGCATAAAGATGACATCTGTACCTGCTTTAGAACCTTGGATCTATGCTAAGGTTTCTCCTTCATATCCAGTATTCAGTACATTAACCTGTTATCCAGTGACATAACAGATTTCACAACAGTGCATTTTTAAGTGTCATTGCCAAGTGAAATATGAAGTCCAGTAGGTTAACTGGCCATCGTGAGAGTTCAGGAGCAGGTGTGGTGATAATGTCAATGCAGGAGATCCACAGTGACAGGAGGAATAGATATGGAGCTAGAAGCCACAGGCTTGGGGTAAGAGGTGCAGATGGATCTACACATTATATTATGTTCAAGGGGAGGAATGATGAAACATCTTAAATGCATTATGTACAATTTCTCCTCATACCTCCTTTTCATGGCTGAGTTCTGAATGTGGTTTTCCTCTTCTGTGCTTTGGCAGGGTGTTGCATTGCCTTGATCCAGGTCCAAAAATTATTTTTTTTACCACAAAGAACATCTGCCATATTACCTCCCCATACACCACTGGCATTTCTGGTACTGTCCCTGTTGACCTCTAGTAGTGTTGAGCAGGCAAACAAACTTAAGTGGATAACTTATGTGAAATAAACTGTTACACAAGCCAACTAAACTCTTGACTTTAACTGCTATTAACTACACATATGAAGCCTAACCTGACTTGACAGGTTGTTTCTTGCAACCCCCTCCCCCCAAGAAACGTGTGTTTAAATTCTGTCTTAACTAAATGAAATTACTTTGGCCATCTCTGTTCAGTTTCTAGTAAACATAAGCACACAATACAGCCATGGACAATTCAACAGCTTCGTTCAATTGGCAGTTATTGCTCTGAAGTGCAGAAGACAGACTTGGCCTTGCCAAGCAATTATTTTCAGAGTCAACTAGTCTACAGAGTATCAGTTTGAGTACTTGACTAATTGATTCCCACGCAGATTGCATTTTAAAAACAGGCTTGATAAATTACTTGATTTTATGCCCGGAAACACTGACACAAAACGCCAATGAGAAAGATATGCCCATGCAATGTAAAATACCTTCTAATAGGGTGTTCATCTTTCTAGTGGAAACTCATTAGTGTACTGTATGTGTGTAAAAATAAAAGACATCCTTAGCGTTTTCTTACATGAGTAAGAGCTACTGTAGCATGCTAAAAATAAGTTGATTATATAACACTGTAAAATGGTTCAAAGAGCATTACTGAAATCCAGATGCCTCATTGATCCAATTGTCCCCATGACATAGAGTTAACCCCCATTGTAAAATGGGTGCGAGACTATTGCTGAAATCCAGATATCTCATTGACCTAATCATGCCACATGAAAAAGGTTTTACTCCCAGTGAACTACAAGTGAAGCTGTGCTTTAAAACATTAAAGGCAGCAATTTTGAAGCTGGAGCAAAGTGCAGGACAAAGTTCCAGTGAGCAAAGTTGGCTGGCATGCATAAGGTAGCAAAAATACCAGGTTATATTCGATGATACTGGACTGCTCTAGGGGTGTAATGAGGACTAACCCTGGAAGGCCAGGTATAGCCCATACCACCCACCATGGAAGGTGTCATTGCACTTAGAAAATGGGTTTTTGTTTGAATTTTAAATAAAATGTCAACAATTTAAAAACAAAATTATACATAAAAATAAATACATTTATTGTAAATTATATGAGGGGCATCTGTTGTCAACCAATCAGAATTGAGAATTGACGTCAGATATTATCCCACAAATTGCACTGGAGAACCCCCAGAGTAGGTTATTCACTCAAACCCCACACAAAGTTGGTTAAACAACCCATTGCCACAGCCACGGTCAGTTAACCTACAGCCACACCCACAGTCAGTTAATCTAGAGCACTGCACCCTGTGCAAGTGCAGTCTCCTTTAATGCATGCATGGATGGCTCTCCCATGGCAGGTTTTGCAGTCAGTGGAGGAGGTTGGAGCTGAGCTGTTACTCTTGGCCATCTGTGGATGGTAGGAAGTCATTATTAGGGATGGGGCGAGGGCAGTGTTGACGTGACTTGGAAAGGGGTGTGAGTCCCACACAAAATGACTCTTGTAAGTGAAGAGCAAGGTGAGAAGGAAAAATGCAGAGCTGAACTATTATTTCCCCCAGCTGTGCACTTCTCCTGGTGATGGAGGGCTCGCTCTACTATTTTACTTGTTGAAGGTGCTTAACATGTTCCTGCAGACACTGACAGGCACATGCCATCTCAATCATTGATCACAGAGTAACTCCAGCTCATATAATAATAATAACATTCAGGGAATTGGAGTATATGAGGAATAACTGGCTTCTGTGGGAATTAAAAGCCTCAACTTCGCCTTTGTATTTATCTTCCACAGAAGCCGGTTTTGCTTCGTATACTCCAACTCCCTGAATGTTATCACTTAATTAGTCCCTCCTCTTGTACAGTTATTAGTGGAGGTTGCTGATGTGTCTCATAATCATTGTCTTTCTATTGTGGCCACTTTCTTTTTACATTGTTTCCTACATGCACACACACACACACACACACACACACAGCCAAAGTGACTTAAAGGAAATTTCTGATATGAGGTATTGGATTTCATAGCCCAATACCTTATATCATCATGAGCTCACTGCTACAAAAATTGTCATTTTTAAGTCAGTAGTTCTAGTATGGGAAGGGATCGTAACTGGCACTGAATCCATGGCCAGCTGACCCCTTCAGACTTCCTGAAGAGCCCGCTCTGCCCCAACTCCTTCCCCGTACTTTCAGAATTTGTGACATGTGGCCAGGGAGAATGCAGGGGTGAGCCCCATACAAGTCTATGGGAGCTGTTTTAAATACTGGATTTTAGTAATTTTAAACACTCCTAGAGGAAAATTGAAGCAGTCACTTATCTAGTAGGGTCCCTACTAGTCGCTTAACTAGTATGGTCCCTACTAGTTACGCGAATGCTTTACTTTTCCTCTAGGAGTGTTTAAAATGACTAAAATCCAGTATCTAAAACAGACCCCCATAGACTTGTATGGGGTTCACCCCCACATTCTCCCTGGCCACAGGTCACACATTCTGAGAGTGCGTGGGTTGAGTTGGGGCAGAGCGGGCTCATCAGGAAGTTGGAAGGCATTAGCTGGCCATGGATTCAGTGCCAGTTATGATCCCTTCCCATACTAAAACTACTGACTTAAAAATTACAATTTTTGTAGCAGTGAACTCACTTTAGTATAAGGTATTGTGCAATGAAGCCCAATACCTTATAGCGCCATGTCAAAAACTCACTTTAAGCAGCCTTCTTCCTCGACACAAGTGAAATACCATGTTCTATGACAGCAGCAGTACTTTTGTGGTGTCTGTTCCCACTGATGGAGGCACTCTGGTGGCTTCTGGAAGTAGAGAAGTTGGCAGGTGGTCAGTGCTGTGGGGAAGATTAGCCAAGTGGTTAGTGGCTAATGAATAAGTGAGGAAGCAGCAAATAAGTATATTAATGGTGCTACCTGTGGTGACTGTTTCTTTTTTTTTTAATTATATGAAAGTTTTTCTGTTAAAAATGTGAGTGGGGGAGTTACAGGTGACAACGGCACAGTACAATGGTAACAATCAGGAAATTATTCACAAAGTAACAACATGCTGAAAGATATACTAAATAAAACAGAACACACATTTTGAAAAGTGTGCAAGCATCTTAGTTTTTATTTTTTAATGTCAAGGTTTCTGTTGTTAAATCTTGCAAAGTGAGTAAACAAATATGGTAGCCTGGCAGAATGCAAAATTCAGGGGGCACATTAACATCATGTATGATAGGGCTGGCTGGCCCAGGGACTTTTTATTTACATGTCTCTATTGGCATATAAACGTACCCTTGCCATAGATCTCAGCCAATCAGAGGCTGGGAAATCTCTTTACCCATCTTCTAAAGTGGTATAATGGAATAGGTACAGAGCCAAGTTTGCACATGCAAAGTCTGTTCCATTGTATCACCATGGAATGCAGGGCAATAAAACAGTAAACTGCATCCAAGGCCCCCTGCTGGCTTAGGGAGGAGGCACAGCTGCTGGAAGGCATAGACATACCTCACAGTCACAGGAGAAAACAAGAGTTTGCACAGATCAAAGCTGTTTGCTCCTGAGACACAAAACCTCATGGAATCATGATATGCAAATGATCACTTTCCCTGTGGATGGTGAAAAAGAGAAAGTTTACATACTATTAAACTTGATTATAATATATGGGGAGCATACATTTGCTCGCCTAAACCAATGCCGGGCAAGTACTCCACACTGCAGCCTGTGGTTGGCAGTTGTACTGGCTCAACAAAGGACACAGCACCATATCGCTCAACTTTCCCTCATTATGAGGGACATCTGTCATGGGTACAAATAAAAGTGTTCCATCCCACATCTGCCTATTTGGGAAAGGTGCTGTCACAAAGAATAGGTGCTGTCAATGCATGTACACTAGAAGAACTTTTTGTTTACTTTTTGTGGGTTTTTCAATATCACATATTGATATAGGTTACTTTACAAATGCCTTATTTTTACATCTGAATGAAAACAGAAACTACAGTATATAATTTAACTATTACATTAAATTATAAGGAACATGTCCTATTAACAAAAAAGTTGGGAAGATTCAATAAAAAAGAATGAAGTCAATATTCATAAGAACAGTAAGCACCCTAAGTAAGGAATTAATGTTTAAAACATGCAAAACATTTTATGCAGATAGATTATTATCATCTTGTTGTACTTTAAGATATATATCATGTTCTAAGAGTTCGTAATAATATTGGATACTTTACTCTAAAGAGAAGTGACATAAAAAATAAGCCTCTTACATGCCAAGAAATATTTTGCCCTACATGTGGTTTAATCCTAAGAAACTAAGAATATACATTCACTGTATCAGAAGTCTTTTCTTCATTCACCATATCTGAAATCTCTCCCCAAATCTCCAGAGAAATACCAAAAATAGAAAAATAAATTAATATCATCATAAATATATATTTTACTGTATATCCCTCAGATGGCACTAGATTTTTAATTAAATAGAAAAAAAATCAAATATCTAAAGGCTGTGGACATGGCCAAACTAGATTTTAGCAAGGCATTTGATACTGTCCCACAGAAAAGATTAATATACAAGTTAGCCAGCCTTGGCGTGGGTCCCAAGGTGGTAGCCTGGATAAAAAATTGGCTAGACAACAGGATGCAAAGGGTAGTAGTAAATGGAGTACACAGTGAAGAAAGGAGGGTTACTAGCAGGGTGCCACAGGGTTCAGTATTGGGACCAGTACTTTTTAATGTCTTTATAAGTGACATTGCAGAGAAACTGGAAGGAAAAGTATGTCTCTTTGCAGACGACACAAAGATCTGCAACAGGGTTGATACACAAGATGGAGTGGAAAGGATGAGAAGGGACTTGGCAAGGTTGGAGGAATGGTCAAATGTATGGCAGCTCAGATTCAATGCAAAGAAGTGCAAGGTAATGCACATGGGAAACAAAAACCCAGGGGAAGCGTATACAATAGGGGTGAGATACTGACAACAGTAAAATGGAAAGGGACCTCAGGGTAATTATATCAGATGACCTAAAGGTGGGCAAGCAATGTGAGAAGGCAAGGAAGGCTGGGATACTGGGATGCATAGGAAGAGGCATCAATAGTAGAAAACAAGAAGTTGTTATCCTTCTGTACAGACAGTTGGTGAGACCCCATCTGGAGTACTGTGTGCAGTTCTGGAGACCCCATCTCTGCAAAGGCATAGACAGAGTGGAGGCTGTCCAGAGGAGGCAACAAAATGGTGCAGGGTCTGCACCAGAAGACATACTGAAGAAAGACTAAATGAGCTTAATATGTATACCCTTGAAGAAAGAAGGAGAGAGGGACATGATAGAAACTTTCAAGTACCTCAAGGGAATCAACAAAGTCCAAGAGGGTAGCATCTTTCAGAAAAAGAGATGTGCAAGAACAAGGGGAGCAATTTGAAGATAGAGAGGGGACGGCTCCAGAGGTAATGTGAGGAAGTATTTTTTCACAGAGAGGGCTGTGGATGCATGAAACAGCCTCCCTGAGGAGGTTGTGGAGTCAAGAACAGTGGGGGAATTCAAGAATGCATGGGACAGACATAAGGCAGTCCGAGTGGGGGGTAGGAGGAAGTAAGCTGTTGGTTAACTAGGATCTGCAGCTTATCTGTTTGGTAGGGAAATGGGCAGACTAGGTGGGCCAAGCAGTCCTTATCTGCCATCAAATTCTATGTTTCTATGTTTTCATGTTACATTATTGTATATGTTATCCCTCAGATAGCATCAGCTATTTGAGTGGAAAGAAAAAAACAAATAGGAGCGCAATATGTTTTAACTAACTTGCTGTGTGTTACAATGGTATTTTCAGTAAGAAGCGCCTCAGGGCTAGAGTACTAAATCACAAGCAAGTAAATATAACCAGAATAATCAATGAATTAAGTTAGTGTTTATTCTTAAATGCCGCCAGTGCTCAGAATGCCTGATGCTGAGTCAACTGCTTCTGTAATATCAGATGTCAAAGTCTCCACAATAGTATGTATGGCAACATCCGTTTGAACTTCAGAAACTAAAGGGACATCTATGTCTAAAGTCATTTCTGTTGTTGCAGGAGTAGATGTTGTGGCTGACTGGAGACTTAAGGGTATATTAATGGTAGTTTTGGCTGATTTAGAAGATCTCAAAGATGTGGAAAATTCCAAAGGTACAGCTTCCCTCCTCAGAATCTTGTAAATCTGATTCAACCAACAATTGTTGCTTGTTCTGTTTTTGTTCTTTAATGAAATCTGCAATCTTGTCCAAGTTAAAGAAGATGTTTTTGTGCCATTTATTAGAACATTTATTGCTCCACTTGCATACTGTGTGACCCTAAGCAAGTCACTTAACTTACTTGTGCTCCCAGGTCCCACCTGTAAACAAGCTTCAGCTTAGTGTGTCTCTCCTGGTTAAAAAAAAAAAAAAAAAAAGAACGTAGGCCTTACTGGGATGTAAAAAGGAAAATTATTCACCAATTCAGAATGATAATAAAGAAATCTTCTACGCCATGCCTGTGTTGCAGGGTAACATCTGGGTAGAGATAAACTTTATGTGAATTGAAAGTAATCAAATCTTTAGTTGTGGCAAATTTTATAGCCATCACTGTGTCAGTCTGATGAAGAAAATAAATCAGAATTGCTGGTGGGTTAGAGTCATAGCCACATATGGTTGGAGGCCATGCCAGGAATGGCAGCGGAAAGGGTTGGTCAGTCTGCACTTGCATTGCAAGTAAACTGATGATGAATGATTTACACAATTGGGTAAGAACCTGGTTGAAATCCAAATGGTATGTGCTTGTAGGTGAGTGGGACGGAAGCACGGTGTCAGAGTGACACCGCCATGGTGACACAAGTGCAGCGGCTGCCAATATCTGAACTGCAGCAACACCGGCATGCCACAGCAGCTGACATGTTCCCCACAGTGTTAGCAGATGTGTCGGCAGTGACCATAAAGATAACTGCAGACCTGTTACACCAAAGCAACAGGGGACAAGTCAGCTGACATCATTGACAATAGGGTACAAGCTGCTGGTGGTGGCTGGGTACATTAACCATTGAGAGAGGACCCATGGCAAGCACCTTGCCTGTGTCACCCCCTGTGGACACCATAATCCATGCACCGGTCCCTGTGCCCAGCATTGTTGTCCCTGGGGATTCAAGGTGGTCCACATAGACCTGCCGTGCAGTTGCTGCAACAACTGCCAGGCTGTGTGTGTTAGCATGTCATGCATCTGGCTGTGCCGGGGCATCCCCTGTGAGTGTTTGTCTGCATCCATGCCTGGTGTGACTCTGCTGTGCCTACTGGGACCCCCAACCTTCATCCCTGCATGTTATTCTGCTGACCATCGGGCCATCCATAGCTGGGGGGCCACACCATCGGGTCCTTACCTGCAGTAGCAACAGAGATGGTGCCACAGCATTCAGTGGCCCATCACGGCTCTGTACATTGGGGTGTCCACTGCTGCTGCCATGTGAGTTTGCTAGTTGTTGGAAAGCATTGCATCACAGTTGTTTGTGACAGTTTCTTGGTGTCACTATGAGTGATGTCCAGCACTTTGGTGTCGAGCCCCTGCAGTGCTTCCGAGTGGGATGGGACCTCAGTGGACAGGGATCTCTTTCATAAGGATAGACTTTGGCTGCATGAGCTGAAAATGTCCGATGTTAACTGGAGCACCTTTGCTGCAGCAACATCCAAGAGCATGGCCATTCTTAATGCCCTACAGGGGGCATGTCTCAGACAGCAAGTGTTGAAACCCACTCAGGAGGGAGCAATCTTAGACCTGTTATTGTCAAATTGGGATGTAGAGAGCATCTCAGATCTAGTAGTGTGTAGCCGTCTGGGGACCAGCGACCACCAAACAGTGTATTTCATGATAAACTCAGCTGCAGAGTCAAGCCATATAAAAGTGAGGGCATTGGAGAGTCCATCAGAAAATCACTAGCAAACATGCAAGAAGGAGCGGTGGAACAATAATCGGAAAATATCAAAACTGCCATCACAGAGGCAACAAGCCTTTGTGAGAAGCTAATAAACAAATCAAAAAAGGAAAGAAACACAATGTTTCTCAAAAGAGGTGGCAGTGAAGGATATGGAGAACAAGATAGCATTTAGGAAGTATAAGGAAACATTGAAGGAGCAGGACAGAGAACAATACCAGTTAAAGCAGAAGAACGTGGGTTAGGCAGTCAGAATAGCTAAGACACAAACCCAGGACAAGATAGCCAACTTAGATAAGAAGTGGGATACAGCCTTTTATGGGTACATTATGGAGTGAAGAAATACAAATGGAGGGTTAGTTAGGCTGAATTAAGGGGGACTGTGGGTGGGCAGAGAGGGACAGTGAGAAAGCATGGATACTAAATGAATAATTTTGCTCAGTAATCACAAAAAAAAAGAGGAGGTGGAGGTACCTAATCCAATCAATAGAAGCACTCTGGATCATGTGGTCAATCCCAGTCCTTTCACACAAGAGAGGTTACTGAAATGAGGCCTAAAACAGAAGGTGGACAAAGCAATGGTGCACGGCAGGACTCACCACAGAATTCAAATAAAAATAGGGGGAACTAGTGACACCACTGACCATCCGTTATAACAAATCATGGGAAGATGGTGTGGTACCTGAGGACTGTAGGAGGACAGATTATTATTCCCCTTCACAAAAGTGGGAGTAAGTCAGATGCAGAAAATTACAAACCTGTCAGTTTGACCTCAGTGGTAAGGAAAATGCTGGACTCACTGCTGAAGTAAAACACTGTTGAGTACCTTGAGGCCAGTGGGGCATGTTATGCAAGGCAGCCTTGATTCACAGTGGGAAGCTCATGTCAGACGGATCTAATCTATTTCTTTGACTGGGTGACCAAAGCAGTAGACCAGGGATGGGCTGTGGGCATGGCCTACCTAGACTTTACCAAGGCCTTAAGATCCCATCCCGGCTTACCTTATTTACTCCCTGAGGTACCTGAAGACCTCAATCATGGGGATTAGACTTGACCAAGGCTACAGCATAAGCAGTGTCCACACAGGGTGAGAAGATGGGGACAGGCACTGGCAGGGAGAATGTGGATCTAGAGGTTAAGGGAGGAGCCAGGACCACAGAGCCAAAGGCAGCAGGTCAAGGAGGCTACCACGGGGGTCCTATGGAAGAAACAAAATGGAGTGAGCCAGTAGTTAGGAGGAAGGTTACTGCAGCCAGGAAAGTGGGTCATAGGAATGGTGAGTATGCTGTGGGCAAGACAGGGTGAGGAACCAATGAGGGCAAGGATGAGAACATGGTCAAGTCAGTTGGGGAAGCAGGGCAACAGGTTGGGGGTGGGGCTGGGGCAGGCAGGATCAAGGACAAGGTCATGTTAGTAGGGGATTCCATGGTCAGGGGTATCACCTGGGGGGGTAGGGGTAGCAAGGTGGGGGTCAGTTGCTTGCCAGGCATGACAGCTGCAGAGGTCATTCATTACATTCCGTTTGGGAAAACAGCAAGATAGGAGAGTGCACCTGGTGTTTCACTTGGGAACAAATGACCTAGCTGGGCACAGCCTGCTGGAAGTGCAAGCGAGGGTCTGAGGCTCTAGCAAGGTTCTGTAGCAATCTATGCTTCAATTCAGTGGCATATTAGAAGGTGCTTTCTGTCTCTAGAGGTAGCATGGATAGGCAGCAAAGGATAGAGGAGTTCAACTGCTGGCTCTTGGGATGGTGTACACAGAAGGGCTATGGGGCAGTGGGCCAGTGGGGGTTGCACTGGCAAGATGACAGCCTCTATGCCCCAGATAGGCTGCACCTCAGCAGTGAGGGCAAGGTGGTGCTCAATGGTAAATTGAGGGAATTGTTTAGTGAGCAGTACAATTTAAACCGATATGGGGGTAGCTGCAAGGGTCACCTAACAGTGAACTCAGCAAGGGGGATAGCTGTCCCCCCCCACACAAGAGGCAAGCAGACTGGAGGGAGCAGGATCAGCTGTCACATGTGATGCAAAGCCCATTAGGAGAGGTAAGGTGGGGGTTAGAGAAGGTGATAAATGGAGGGCATGTGCACAAACACCAGGAGCCTGGGCAACAAGGTCCCAGACTTGGTGGCGATCATGATGGAGGAGAAGCTGGACATAGTGGGGATCATGGAGACTTGGTACCATAATGGGCAGGAATGGGACATGAACATTCCAGGTTTTACGCTGTTCATGAAGGACAGGGTTGGCAGGAAAGGGGGAGAGTAGCAATCTACGTGAGGGAGGGGATCCAGGCACCAGAAACACAGGGTAGGTGGGGGGACACTGAGGCCCTATGGGTCTCGCGGGCCATGGAGAAGTGTGAGGTGGTGTGAACGAGAGTTTTGTAAAGACCACCAGGGCAAACTGTAGAGGTGGACAGCCAGATGGTCGAGGAGATACTTAGGATGGTGGCTAATGGGGAAGCCCTGCTGTTGGGAGATCTCAATTTGCCAGATGTGGAGTGGCAAATGCTTTCTGCCTCCTCATCCACAAGCAGAGTGACTGTTGAGCCACTACAGATAGCCCACCTGAGTCAGCTGGTCAAGGAGCCCACCAGGGAGGGTGCAGTACTGGACCTGGTATTTATGAATGGTGACAGGGTAGGTGAAGTAACAGTAGAGGACAGCATTGGAAGCAGTGGCCACAACACAACAGCTAATATTCTTCAGGTGAAGCTGTCTCTGGCTGGAAGCTGCAATACTCAACATAGGATTTGCAAGAAAGTGAGTTGTACTCACAACAGAGGGAGGTGAACCTTACAATTGTCTTTGGTTTGTAGCAGATATTCTGCAGGTGGAGGCTACTTCTAACTGAAAGGTAAAATAAGGAACTTTGACTTATCGGGAAAGACAGTCTTTCAAGCAACAGAGGGAGGTAGATCTTGCTTTACTTTTGTTACAATTGTTAAGATTTTCAGTGCAGGAAGAGTTTAAACCCTGAGGGACGGAATATTGTTTACTGTGGCTGTCCTGGTGCACAGCTGACTTATTTTGGGGCTGACTACTTTCAGAGCACAAATCACCAGGCTGTTTTGGGGCTGAGGAGGTTTACCTGTGTCTGACTTGGATGTCTGGATTTTTCTCTGTTTGATTAGCAGGGTATTTTCTCTGTCAAATTGTTATGTAGGGCATCTTGCTGACAGGAAGGCACTCATAGCAGTGGTGGGTCAGACTTTTAGCTGATTGTTTGATGAGGGCACAGTTTAGGCCCAACCCTACCCACCCTCACCCCACCCACCACTGGAAATAGTTCCTTTATACCTGGGGTTCTGACATCATTTCTTCAAGAGTGCAAGGTGCATATCACTGTCATATCCTCTCTAGCACACTGCACTGACAATATAAGCATACACATTGTATAATATATATATTTCTATATAACAAATCAATCACACACACACAAAAAAAAAGTAGATAAACATGTGGGGAGTAGTGCTATGCAATGGCTGTGGGGCAGCAGTCTTCCAGGAGTCTTTCTGGAGGCGGTTGAGATGCTGCTCTATTTGCAGACAACTCTCTGTCCTGAGGGAGGAAGTTGCCCATCTTCAGGCCACACTGGACAGTAGTAAGGGAACCTTCCCCCAGGCCACACTGGACAGTAGGAAGGGAACCTCCCCCATCCAGGGAGCACCAGAGCCACCACCACTACCTCAGAGGTTGTGAAGAAAGCACAGCAGTTGGACCACAGTGGGCTCAGGGAGGGTGAGGATGGTGGAACAGAGGCACACCCAGTCAGTTGTTCCACTCCACAATCCATACACTATTCTGGGGGAGCATAGTTCCCCTAAGGATGCACCCACAGAGGAGACTAAGGAGGCTGAGGGTAACTGTCACAAAGGAGGCCCACAGGAAGGAGGCAGAGGACACCACAGGGAAAGGAAGCAGCTCCTGGTGGGGGACTCAATTATTAGGGGGATAGAACTTGGGGGAGAAGGGAAAACTGAAGTAAGGTGCCTGCCTGGTGCCATGGCTTGGAGGGACAGGAAGCAAATCCTCAGGATCACAAGAACAGCTGCACAGGAGTCTGAGCTGGATGTCATTGTCCACCTAGGGACAAATGACTTAGCTCATCATGAGATTAGAGCAGTGCAGGAGGACTTTGTAGAGTTGGGGAGGGGCCTAAAACAAGTAGCACACACAGTATCCTTCTCAGAGGTGCTGACTGTTAATGGCATGGGTGAGGCGAGGGTACTTTGCACCATGCAGTTTAATGAATGATTGAAAAAATGGTGTGGAGCACAGGGGGTTTGGCTTCATTGGGGACTGGGGTTCCACCTGGAGGGACACCAGCCTATACTGGCAGGATGGTCTGCATCTGCCCAGGAAGGGAACAAGTCTTTTGAGCAATCGGTTTAAATGCTTCATTGGCAAGCTTTTAAACTAGTCAAGGGGGGAGGCACTGATAAGCAGCAGGAAAATCCCAGCCTCTCCCTACAAAACAGGGTACTAAATGAGAAAAAGACCGCGGTAGAAAGGTCAGTGGGGGATGCTGCAACAGAAGGTAAAGCCATCAAGAAATGGAGAGCAATGAGTACCAATGCCGTTAGTCTGGGTAACAAGCTTCCTGAATTAGTGACCTTGAAGGAGGAGGAACATCTGGATATTGTGGCAGTCACAGAAACATGGTACACACAAAACCATGACTGGGACATAAACATACCAGGATACACTATCTACAGGAGGGACAGAGAGGGTAAAAGAGGGAGGAGGAGTAGCTCTTTACATAAGGGAAGGAATCAAAGCAACAGAACAAACTGGTAAACAGGGAGGAGAAGAAGCACTGTGGGCCAATTTGGAGACAGGCAATGGCACCACAATCCGCACAGGGGTTGTATACAGACCCCCCTCTCAGGGGGAGGAAATGGACAAGGAAATGATAGAAAGTATACTTAGAATGGCATAAAAGGTGGAGATATTGCTGATGGGTGATCTGAACATGCCAGGTGTTAATTGGAGTGCAGTTGCAGCAGCCACTTCAAAGTGTGGGGTTATTCTAGATGCCCTACAGGGGGCATGCCTTAAACAACTAGTATTGGAACCCATTTGAGAGGGAGCAATCTTAGACCTGGTTCTCTCAAATGGAGATGGAGAGAGGATCACAGACGTAGAAGTGGGTAGCCATCTGGGAACTAGCGACTATCCAGACAGCATGGTTCACAATAAACACAGCAATAGAGTCAAGCCATACAAAGGCAAAAGTACTGGACTTTAGGAGGGCTGACTTAGCTAAAATGGGTGGGTGCCTAAGGAATGCACTAGCAAATGGTCAGGAAGGAGGGTGGAAGAACAATGGGGAATAATAAAACTGCCATCACAGAGGTAACAAGCCTTTGTGTGAAGAAAATAAACAAAACAAAACGATGTAAGAAACCACTATGGTTCTCAAAGGAAGTGGCAGTGAAGGTTCAAGAGAAAAAGAAAGCATTCAGGAAGTACAAGGAATTACAGAAGGAGCAGGACAGAGAACTGTATCAGTCAAAGCAAAAGGAAGCTGGGAAGGCAGACAGAACAGTAAAGGCCCAAACCTAGGAAAAGATAGCCAACTAAGTTAAGAAGGGGGATAAAACCTTTTATAGGTACATCAGGGAGCAAAAGAAGACCAAGGGAGGGATAGTGAGGCTTAATAATGGGATGGGGGTGGGCAGAGGGTGACTGTGAAAAGGCAGAGATACTAAACAAATATTTTTGCTCAGTATTTACAAATGAAGAGGGGGAGGTACCTAAAACAAACAATAGAAACACTCTGGATACAGAAGTTGATACCAGCCCATTTACAGAAGAAAGGGTTATGAAAGAACTCTTAAAACTGAAGGTGGACAAAGCAATGGGGCCTGATGGGATTCATCCCAGAATTCTAAAATAACTAAGGGTAGAACTAGTGACACAGCTGACTACCCTCTTTAACAAATCATGGGAGGATGGGGTGGTACCTGAGGACTGGAGGAGGGCAGATGTGATTCCCCTTCACAAAAGTGGGAGCAAGGCAGAAGCAGAAAACTACAGACCTGATAGTTTAACCTCAGTGATAGGGAAAATGATGGAATCACTTCTGAAGGAAAGAATTGTCGAGTATCTAGAGGCCAGAGGGGCACAGGACCCAAGGTAGCATGGATTCCCAGCGGGAAGGTCATGCCAGACGAATCTGATAGATTTCTTTGACTGGGTGACCAAAGTAGTAGATCAGGAAGGGGCTGTGGACATGGCCTATCTAGACTTTAGCAAGGCATTTGACACAGTCTCACACAAAAGATTAATATACAAGTTAGCCAGCCTGGGAGTGGGTCCAAAGATGACAGCCTGGGTAAAGAATTGGCTGGAGAATAGGACACAGAGAGTAATACTAAATGGAGTCCACTCTGAAGAAAGGTGGGTTACTAGTGGGGTACCACAGGGTTCAGTATTAGGACCGGTCCTCTTCAATGTCTTTATAAGCGACATTGCAGAGGGACTGGAAGGAAAAGTATGTCTCTTTGCAGATGACACAAAGATCTGCAACAGAGTTGATGCACAAGGTGGGGTGGAAAGGATGAGAAGGGACTTGGCAAGGTTAGAGGAATGGTCAAATGTATGGCAGCTTAGATTCAATGCTAAGAAGTGCAAGGTAATGCACCTGGGAAACAAAAACCCAGGGGAAGAGTACACAATGGGGGTTGAAATACTAACAACAACAGAAATGGAAAGGGATCTCGGGGTAGTCATATCAGATGACCTAAAGGTGGGCAAGCAATGTGAGAGGGCAGCAAGGAGGGCTGGGGGGATACTGGGATGCATAGGGAGAGGCATCACCAGTAGAAAACAGGAAGTTATTATCCCTCTGTACAGACAGATGGTGAGACCCCATCTAGAGTACTGCGTGCAGTTCTGGAGACCCATTCTCCGCAAAGACATAGACAGGATGGAAGCTGTCCAGAGGAGGGCAACTAAAATGGTGCAGGGTCTGCACCGGAATACATATGAAAAGAGACTTAAGGAGCTTAATATGTATAGCCTCGAGGAAAGGAGGGAGAGGGGGGACATGATAGAAACTTTCAAGTACCTCAAGGAATCAACAAAGTCCAAGAGGGTAGCATCTTTCAAAAAGAGGTGTGCAGAACAAGGAGCACAATTTGAAGATGGGGGCGGCTCAGAGGTAATTTAAGGAAGTATTTTTTCACATAGAGGGTTGTGGATGCATGGAACGGCCTTCTGGAGGAGGTTGTAGAGTCAAAAACAGTGGTGGAATTCAAGCATGCATGGGACAGTCATAAGGCAATTCTAGGGGTGGGGTAGGAAGAAGTAGGCTGCTGGTTAACTAGGATCTGCAGCTTATCCATTAGGTAGGGAAATGGGCAGACTGGGTGGGCCAAGCGGTCCTTATCTGCAGTCAAATTCTATGTTTCTATGCTTCTATGTAACACAGTGTGGTTCATGATACGTGCAGTGGCCTTGCACCACTGGACTAAGGTTAAGGTGTTGGATTTCGGATGATGTCAAAATTGGTAATAGAGTGCATATACAGGGTGAAGTGGAAAGGATGCAGAGAGACCTAGGGAGATGGGAGGAATGGGCTGGTAAGTGGAAATTATCCCTCAATATGGTGAAATGCAAAGTCATGCACCTTGGAAGGAGGAATGGGAGAATGGTTTACAGGCTAGGGGGTGAGCCGCTAGTGGTTACCATGGAAGAGAGGGACCTGGGTGTCATTATCACTCAAGACTTGAAGGTGGCCAGGCAGTGTGGTAGGGCTGTGGCAAAAGCCAGTAGAGTGCTGAGATGCATTGGGAGAGAGATCACCAGCAGGAGGAAAGAGGTTCCTATTCCCCTGTACACCCAGCTGGTCAGGCCTCATCTGGAGTATGGGGTCCAGTTCTGGAGGCCTTACCAAAAGAAGGATGTGGAGAGGGTGGAGAGGGTACAGAGGAGGGCAACCAATATGGTTAAGGGGCTTAGTCACCTACCATATGAGGAGAGGCTGGGATCCCTGGATATGTACTCATTGGAGTTGAGGAGGGAGAGGGGGGACATGATAGAGACCTTCAAGTACCTAAAAAGGACAAACAAAGTGGCTCCTGAAAACCCCTTCCAGATGAAGAAGTGTCCCAGAAATAAGGGTCATAATCTCCAACTGGAGATGGGCAGGTTCATGGGCAACATCGGGAAAAACTTCTTTATAGAAAGGGTGGTGGACTCCTGGAATGGGCTGCCTAGGGAAGTGGTGGAAGAAAATTCAGTGGGGGGGGGGTTCAAGACAGCGAGGGATAGGCACAGTGGGCTGTTTAGAGGTGGGAGGATATCAGGGGCAAGCCTAGGTGTGCTAAGCTAACGGGCAGACTAGGTGGGCCTGGAGGTCCTTTTCTGCTGACAGTTTCCTATGTTCCCCGCTCCTGCAAGAACAGGTTGAGCTCCTCTAGTCGCTCCTCATATGACATATTCCCCAAGCGTAGGATCATTTTGGTTGTTCTCCTTTGACCCCCCCCTCCAGGAGTTTGATCTCCCTCCTTAGGTGTGGCCTTCAGAACTGCACACAGTACTCCAGATGTGGTCTAACCAGGCTGTTGCGTAGTGGCAAAATCACCTACCTGTTCCTAGAGGTAATCCCCCTAGCGATGCAGCCCATCATCCTATTTGCCTTGAATGCAGCCCTCCTGCACTGCTCAGAACTATTCATCTTAACATCCACCAGGACTCCCACATCTATTAACCCTGTTGTGGCTGCAACTATTCCCCCCCCAGGGTATACACATAGTTGCGGTTTTCACTGCCTAGATGTAGCACTGTGCATGTGGAGACTTACATTTCACTTTCCAGATGCAGGACCACCAGTCCAGAGTCTCCAGGTCACCTTGCAAGGCCAATCTTCCCTTCTCCCTATCCACCAGTGCCCCCAGCTTATAGTCATCTGCAAAGAGACTCATTTCATACTCGATACCTTCTCTGGGATCAGAGATGTATGCATTAAACCAGAGCTGCCCCATAACTGATCCCTGCTGAACACCACTTATGCCCACCCTAGGAGAAGAGACCCCCTCTGACCACTACTGCTGAGTACGCCCAGAAAGCCAACTTGCTATCCACCTAACCATCAACTGACCTACCCCATCCTCCCTAGCTTCTCCAGTAGGCCATTGTGAGTTACTGAATCAAATGCCTTGCTGAAGTACAGGAACAGGACATCCACTGGTCTCGCAATCTCAAGTGCTGATGTTACCCATTCATAGAATTCTACAAGGTTAGTTTGACACAGTCCACCTTGCATAAACCCAGGCTGCTGGTAATTCTGGTAACCCATCTCCTCCAAGAAATCCCCCCAGCCTTTCCTTAAGTATCCTTTCTATTAAAACAATCCTCAAACTCTTACCCCTTCCCCCCCTTAACCATATCTTCCCTTGATCCGTCATATGTCGGTCAACCTCCCTCTCCTAGGGTACCATTTGCCACCCTTTCTTCGGGTTGAGGGACAGTCATACCTGCGATATGTAATGCCAGATCAGCCCTGACTAGGGGACATTCCCTACATGATCAGGCTGAGGGAAGTGAACATGTAATCACTGGAGGAGAGGAGGGAGATATGATTGAAATCTTCAAGTTCGTGAAGTGGAGGAACTATGAAAGTTAAGGGTGGTAAGGACACTCTAGGTGACGAGCTCAGATTGGAGGGTTGAAGCATCAGGAGGAGAATGAGAAGACGCTTTTACGGAGACAGTTTTCTCTTGCAGAAGTGGTATCCTGTGGAACAGTGGACTGCTTCAAAAGGGGATGGGATAGGGTAAGAGGAAGAGGAAGAGTTAGTGGAGCTGAGGGAGGTGTAGCAGTATTATCAGGGTTGCTAGCTGCATACTCGAGCAGACTCGATAGTACATAAGGCATTTATCTGCTAATACATTCATATGTTTGTATGTTCTTAAGTATCCAGTGCCATGTCTTCCAGTGACACACCTTGTAATTTAGATGGAAATGCCCGTTAGAACAATCATTGAAAGACACCACTCGTCTGAGCCTCAAGGGTGTATGCCTCCACATGACAACTTCTGTGGTGACATTGAATATGTTAATGGTGAATCAGTTCAAATAAATTGTTATGTAAATACAGAGAACCGATTAATTACACTAGTGACACACATTGAAAGTTTTCAGTTTATTACAGAGGAAGCAGAACAATAAGCATCAGTAATGTGTATGAGAACAAAGGAAGAATTTTACTGCACACTTAGTCAGTTATGACTCTCTGTACAACTGCCTTTCTATCTTTAGTCATTTGAATGAGGAATTATGAATGGATATTTAGCAGTTCAGCATTTTTAGCATTACTTAGGAAGTCCACAATTTATCTAGTAGGAAAGCTAATAACCTTTCTGATACTATCCTAATGCAAATTATCATCATCAGTATTCCCCATTACCCAATTCTATCACCCTCTGCTGCCTCCCCCATCTACAAATTCCTGTCCTATCAATATCCATGTCTCCTCCACAGACCATTACATCGTTTGGGCCAACACTGGGGCTGTTGTCCATAATCTGTCATGCTGACCCTTGTTTGTGACACTGTCTCTCTCCATATCAAGTCAACCTTGTCCCTCTTCCTACTTGTCCCCCTACTGATTCACTCATCAACACACCCTTTATCTCTGGCACAGGGACTGTAGCCCTGTCTCATCTCACCTGCTCACCCAATCGGTGGACCCACAGTCAACTCTACACACCACCTCACAGACCCAAGTTCCAGCTCCGGTACTCTGCTTTCTCCCTATTCTTCCATCGTGCAACCCGGTGACTTAACCATGCACGCACCATGACACCTGTCTCCTGCACCATTATTCCTGTCTGATACCATGACACCTCCTAAACCTCTAGGCTGTCTCTGAACCACCCTCCACTTGCAGATCAATCAGGTGGGAAACACCCACTAACGTTCCCCTCTCTGGACCCTTTTGGCACATGCAGACCAACCCCTGTTGTACCCTTCCCCTCACCACCACTGACTCAAGTATTACTCTTCCTTGGATGTCCACTCTTCAGTCCTCTTCTTTACCAAAGTGCATTCAAATTTTTCATCTGTATGCCAGGATTCTCTGCCCCAAAACAGATGTACTCAATTTAAGGTGAATTGTTTTATTCACAAAACAGATCAAGACCATAGCATAATGCTGCATAAAGGGAAATGTCCATGTACAGTCGTGCACAACCACCATGTGAAGTGAGGACTGATTGGAAGATGCAGGTGGAAAAATCAAAAGTCAACTTACTCAGTTACTATTTATTTTACATTGTATCTGGTTGATCCTGTGCCCTCCCTGCTCTGGCATTTTTGGATGGAGAGCCATACACTGCATGCCAACAGGCATCCCTGGCTGTCCCAGTTATGACGTTTCAAGTGGGGAGCAGCCGGAGTCATCTATAGGCTTAATACATAGCTCCTTTTTAAAATACCTCCGTTGTGGACCATGGGCATTCCTGTGCATTTCCATTAACAGGTACTGGCTGACAGGTACCCTACCAGTCGATATTTGTTATTGGAGCTTTTTGAAGATACAGCAGTACAGATTACAATATTACCAAATCTTCAGATAGCTCCAGTTTAGAATCTGTGTGTGGTTGGACTACACCAAGACCATATACCAACTGGCAGGGTACCTGTCAGCCAGTACATGGTATTGAAAATGCACATGAACGCAAAGGCTGTAATCTGGAGATAATTTAAAAAGGAGTCCTGTAATAACTCTATAGATAGCCCTGGCTACCTTCTGCCTGAAACGTCATCATGTGTACAGCCGTCGGTGCTTGTTGGTGCTCCGTGGCGGTCTCTTCATCCAAATATGCCATGGCATGGAGGGCTCAACATCAACCAGATACAATTTTAAATAAATAATCACTGAGTAAGTTTACTTTTGATTTGTCCTACTGCATCTGCTAAAAGTGCTCCACTTCTCATGGAGGTTGGGCCCAACTGTACGTGGACGTTGACCTCTAATGCAATGTAGTATACTAGAAATGTGATTTCTCGTGTGTAGAAGGTAATTTTGTGGTAGTTTATGAATGTAAATATAGCAAGAAATAAAACTAAATTTTCAATGAATTAAAAGTAAATAACAAGGCAGTCCAGAGAAATACAAAGAACAGTTGTAAAACATAAAAAGAATTTCACTGGTCTCTATGTATGGCTTACAAAATTGCACCTTGACATACTCAATATCTCTGAAACTTGGATATCACAGGCAGGTTCTGCAATATTTTTGTATGCCATGGCACACGGCTGTCTGGTGCAAGCTGAATAATAATAAAATATATACCAATCAAAAATCATTCACAAAGGAGCAAGAAATTTGATGGTTTTTAAAAGAACTTTGTTCTGCACAAATACAGTGAAAAGTCAGATATGCACGTCCACAGGCCACAATGGAGCAGAGAAGATATTTGGTCATGAATGCATGAATTCTTTGTTGTCCCACATGAACTACTTGTCATTCAGCTTCCTGTGCACGTCACAGACTTGTTTGGACATCTTCACCAGTGAAAACACACACTGTGACAAGAGTTTTTCTGTGTTTGCGAATGCAAGGTGTGAATCAATTTTATTTATTTATTTATTTAGTTTTTGTTGACCAGGTAAGTGCACTAGACAAATCCTGCCTATTTTCAGGCACGACCTGTGGGAGGGGGATACAGATGAATGCCAACTGACCTTGAACCAGATTAAGCTGTTGGTGGTATTTGTAGTGAATAAGTGAAATTTGGCCAGGACACCAGGGAAATTCCCCTACTCTTTTCGATAAATGCCATAGGATCTTTAACATCCACCTGAACTACCACCAGAACAGGCAGATGGGACCTCGGTTTAACGTCTCATCCGAAAGACGGAAAGCATGTGCATCCAAGGCAACTCACAAGCGCATGCCCAGATGCATGCCTAGAATTTGCAAGCACAGAATATAGACTATAATGGCTGGGGATTGGGTGATAATCATACTGTAATCACCTTAAGTGGTTGCTAGGGCAACATGATAAACCTCGAGAGCTCAGCTCGAGAGGTTTACTGTAGCCCTAGCAACCACAAGAGGTGATTTCAGCGTGGTTGTCACCTGATCCCTAGCCATCATCCTTTATAGTATATGGTCAAAAAACCACTGTTTGCATTCTATGCGTGAGAATTATAGAACTCTGGTGCATTCTTTTTTGTTATGCCACTGTTTGGAAGTTCCGAAGTGTGGTTAACAACTTTTTAAATTCTAAACAGTGCATAACAAAGCTGTGTGACTGCTGATTATGGTGGTTAATAGGCACTTACCATACATTATAAATCTGGTTACAGCCCTCGTTGTCGCATTGGAATATATACACACAAATGTGCCTGGTGTCCTGTAAGCATTATGCCTATTATTTCATCTATGTCCACAAATAACTCGCTCATTCTTGAAGTCATCTCACTTTTTAGCTCCTAGTCAATGTGATCCATGCATGCGCGTACATGACTTTTCTGTCTGGGTGCACAAAACACCTTTTGTCAGAAAAACAGTTGATGTTTATTTAACTTCAGTGAAGGATTTTTGCATGATATGCATTCTAGTTATGAAGTGATCCCCAGCCAGCATTGTGACAGGAGATACAAACCTAGACAAAAAGATGACAGTGTCACAGTATCCTCTTCCACTTGGGTCTTGACAAACTTTGCAAGGGTGGTTACATTGTATATTATGCAAGCCATCTCCAACTCTGTCTTATCCCTTATCTGTATAGAAAGCTTGCCTCTACTCTCACAAACTCATCATCTCCCTATTTTCTATTCCCTTCTTTTCTGCCATCTATTCTGGGAATCTCAATGCCCCAACATAGATATCACAACACTCCATCATCAACATCATCTCTTTGATCTTCACCTTCACACCAATGCTGAGCTTCCATGCTTGGGTAATGTCCATCTCAACTGGCTCTCCTGATGGCCTAAGTGTATCCACCTAAAGATTGCAGCACCTACTCTCTCACAAATTAACCATGAAACTACCTGTGTAAACCCTCATTCCCCAAAGTACCACCCATTTCATTAGATAGTACCATCACATCCACGATGCATCTCCACTTCTGGGAACACTTTCTGACACCATCAGCATTCACTATATCAACTATAGCATTTGCAAAATTCACACTCCCCAGTCACCTCACGGTTTCATATGGTCCATCCCACCCCACTGCCATGACGTGTCCGCCCATCAACATACTGTAATAAACAATGACTATTATTCAGTCTTTTCTGGTCTACAGTTTGTCTTTGCCCTATTCCACTTAATCAACATCTTTACTGGCATCCTGAACTACCATTCAGCCCTCAGGAAGTTCTGTGTGCAACTTTCACACCACCCCTGGAGCACTGCTGACCTTCTGTACATATTGTGCACCTGCATTGTTTGGCTTGTGTGATTTTTCCCATAGTATATTATACTAATATGACAATGTTTATTGTGTATACCTTGTACATGGATCATACCTGGAATCGAGTCTTGGATCAACGTGCCTTCCTCAATCATCAATTATAAATAAGAAAAAAATATATCTGAATAGCATCAAAATTCCTTGGACAGCAATTAGTTAAATGAACAAGATATCGTTTGTTGTGCAATGGCCAGCAACATGTAGTCTGATTCATAGTTCCTTTATGACAGCCACTTTCTAAAATATTGACTCAGAATAATGCAAATACAAAGTCAGCCACAATATACTGACTGTTGTCCAGAAATGGCATTTTCGCAACAAGCGAACATATGGACCATAGTCTGATAATAAGTCAGCAACCAAAACTCTAATTGTGGTCTCTGTGCATTATCATCATGTAGTGTTATACACAAAGCACAATGCATTATCCAGTGTTCTATGTGCCAAGGTAGGATAAAGCAAAAAAAGATGACATGTCAATAATGTCAATGTGACTTTGTAGTGGAAAGCCACAAAGAAGTATTCATGGGTGAAAGCATAACAGGTGCTGTGCCACAAGCTGCTACATATCTGGAGGTTGTAACATGGCAATAGTGGGATGAATGTGCATGGGTCATCATCAAGCAGAACAGTTCGGGAAGTCACAGACAGGGTAGTCTGAAGACATCGTAGCAGTACTTGCTGCATAAGTTGGGAGATGTACGAATAATCTTTGGGAATCTTCTTGGCAACAACAGTCCATCTACTACTTTTCTTGTTGAACATATGCCTGAAACTGAAAATTAGGACAATTATTAAAAAATGGCACTGACTAGAATATTCCCTAAAAGATTAGGTACAAAATAAAATCAAACAGAGGAGCCTTATGAACTCAAAATTAGTGCACGCAAAATACCATTTATTGGGTCATGTCAAGAGTGGCTGTCAAAAATTATTAATTATGGAAGTGGTAAACCAATGTTGGCACAACAGTTATTGTGAAGTATTCCACACTGTGTGTGCATTTATATGGCACAAGGCCTCAGGCAGAGTGTCCTCTAATCACCCAGGGTGGTGAATACTAAAGAGTAACACATCAAGAAGTGAATACCTCATCATACAACAAGTGACATTCATTTCTGGTGAATGACAAAGAAAACTGCTGTTTGAAAAGGTTGAGAATGAGATGTTTCGTGTTGTGTCTTAAGCCAATGGGCAAAGTTCTTCATAGTTTTCATAGTTTAATTTCTGTGGTGAGTGATGAGCAGAAATATATGTTATGGCCACAGAATGCTGTGTAGGTCTATATGGAATGCACATGAACTGTGACCTTGTGTTTAGGCTCGACCTGTCTAACTGTATGCATGTGCACTTTCACAATTACAACTGCTTTTCAATGAGTGAGTGTAAAGAGCGAGACACAGAGACACACAGACACACACACACACACACACACACACACACACTCACTCACTCACTCACTCACTCAGTGCAGAAAATGGGAAGACATGGCCGATGGTGGGGCACGATATGCGATTAGAAAGGATAAACATTGCATCAACATGCCCATACACTGTATGCCACCAGGTTTAAAGTGGCAACACACAATCAAGATCAGTGTGTTATTCTTGCCAGCAGTTTGCAACTACACTCGCACTCGATGGTGCATGTGCATGTGCTGTAAGTGGTTGATTTGACTGCTGTAACTAACTCTCTGACTAAACACACATCACACAAGTACAACAGTCAGGAGCAATGTCGATCTCAACACACACAGGCTAGCCTGCCCTTAAGTACGCATTTCACAAAAAGGTGCATGACATAACATGTGTCTCTTTCTGTATATCCCTTGCACTGTGCACTGAATAAACATAGCACAACACACCACACAGTGTGGTAGTGAATGACATATAGAGGCAGACACATGTAGATCATTTTGGGATTGGTACGTAGTGAGTGCATTTGAGGTTGTCAAAAGAGGAATGCAGAGTGGTAGTGAAACAGCAGAATACAAAACTGTCAGTGGTGGACATGCTTATGGTGTGTGTGGAATGTGCACCAAATGGAGGAGAATGACAGCTTACAGTGAGTACAGTTTATATGGTGCATCTAGGGCCTGCTCAGTGTAACACAGTTTGCCTCAAGCGGACAACCACGTTTGCATGTGAAAATGCCAGGGTTCCTCTCCAGCCACCAGCCAATGTCCACGGTTTTGACATTCACAGAGACTTGTGGGAATAGTATCAGAACACATGCCACACTGAGGAACTGAGAAACAGGCGCGCTGGAATCATGCTGGTGAGCATGATAAGAAGTAGTCTGATACATTTTGAGCATGTCTGCCCCAAGTTCTAATTGCATCCATAAAGGTATGTCAAACGAACCACAACATGATCTTGAAAGTAGGTGCCAGCATGAGACTGTAATCAGCAATACAGTAACAAGTGGTAAAAAAGGACTCCATTTCACAATATGCTATTCTACCCTGACTGAACTGGCAGCTCTACATAGATCATGTATGTTAGTGATGATCAAATGTACTGCGAAGAGGAGTATAGCAGTGACCACAACATGTCAGCTGCAGTGCAGCATTGTACAGTACACTTAAACACAATGAAAAGATGCAGTAAAAATGAGTGACAGCAATGACAGTGCACATGTGTTAACATCAATTTTGAAAATAGCTACTTAAATTCTCTTTCCTTTTTGATTGTACTAGTATGGTCTTGAAATACGGTGATTGTAGTCCAGCACTGCAAGGTAGTTTCTGGCCCGATACACTGGAAAACTGTACAAGTATCTCTTTGAAGCATACATCAATATGTGTTGTTGATATTGTTCCAGCTTGTAGGTGTTTCTGTACAGAACTAAAACAAATTTCAGTGAAGACACATAATTGAAGAATAGTCAGGAGCAGCACACTGTAGCACTGACCGTGTCTCATAGGCAACATGATTTGCTAATCGACCGGATCTGTCACAAACGCACTACACAGGTCAGGCCCTCTGCTCCCACAGTGCCAACCTCAGAGTGCAATACTGTAAACAGGGAACAGACAGGGTAACCCTCCTGTCTGTTTTTGGTTCAAATCACCTAGTAACCTCAAGTTCTGGGGGGAATCAAACTGTGAACCTTATGCTGGCATACCCAATTAACAGGCTCAGATATGTACCCTCTTTGGGGGGATGTGATACAATTCTTCACCGAGGGGCACCTAGCCAGGTTTCCTAAATGTACCCTTACAACTCAATATGAGACCTAGGTATTTTCTTACCTTTAAGCAAGTTTAGAAACACATTTCAAGCCCTTACAGCTGTCAGAATGAACACAGGCTAAGCAATCACATGCAGAAAGGACTGAGAAGACACTATCAGTATATTACAGAAAAGGTAGTTTACTAACAATTGTAAAACAGGTGAAATAAAATACAGAACAACTTATATCATGAACTTACAATCACATAAACAAAAATGGAAAGTTATAGAACTCAAACTCATACCACAAATACTCAAGTTCTTTCCTATCTGATAAGTACCTGAATGTCACATAGTATGGGATTGTGGCCAGGAAACACTTGTTAAAAAGCACCTTCCCCAATTCACTCTGCACCACTGATGATTGAATCAGCCACTCTTTGTCACATGGACTTTCCAGTGCTGAATGGCTGCACATCCCAGCTCCCTGGACATTACCGAGTTCCCATTCATGTATGTTCAACACATGGTGGCAAATATCAACTCAGCGTGCCTGTAAGAGATAATGTAACCTGGGTAACTAGTACCGGTGAATGGAAAAATAACTTGAGAACTGTAATGTCACACATACATATCATACCATGGAGTCATGGTAAGTACTGAATTCTTGGCAGCAGTGCCAGAAATGATTTACAATATCATGGCACCATTTCCGTAAAATCTTGCATCCTGCTTGTGCCCCTGCCTAATAATACAAATAAGAAAATAATGACTCAATGTTCAAGTAAACTCTGTACTAAAACTGTACTGTTATATGTAGCAATTACAATGGATTATGTGTTAAAACTCTACTGCACTATGATAGTATGCATTTTATGTTTTGTATTACTGTGTATTTTCCTGCCATTGTCTCTATCATATTAGCAATATTGTTTATGTCACAGAACATTGTGTCAATTTTTCCTGGTATGGTTGATTACCTCTGAACTATACCTGTTATTTGTTTTGTCTGCCAATTTCGTATTGTAACCTCCCGGGTCATGTCTGAAAATAGTCATATTTTGTGGCTATGATACCTTACTTGGTAAACAAAAACTAAATAAAAAACAGTGCTCAAAGTGCATAGCACAATAATTAACCACAATAATGCTTTTCCACAGATTTTTGGTCCCATGCCAGGTGTCATAGGACTATTTCACAGATGGATAATGATTTCTTGCAAAGAGAAGACTTACAGTTCACCCCATTCCCATGAAGGCAATATGCAGAAAAAGAACTATCACAGCAACATATACTCATGCATCATACTGGAAATGGGTACATGGGCATCAGTCACAACCTCAGTCACCACCACGTTATTTATCTGTAGTGCATCCAGTGAGCGTTGAAATGCCAGCTTCTCCATATTTGTAGACCTGCAACCTGTTTCACTCTTGTCAACAATCTTTACAGAAATGATCTCATTTGTGGCATAGTACATGCATGTATATGTGCAGTATTGTGCAGAGTGTCCCTGACTGTCCATCCGATCATCACGTGAAAAACAAAATAGAAACTAAATGCAGATCAACAGCCAACAGAGAGGCACTTACCTAGATACCATTTCAAAGCATACGGTGTCATACATGGTTGCAAAATCGCAAAGGCTCTCTGCAAGATAGGTGTCATCCTTGTATTCATTGTCAACACACCTGTTGGACATATAGAAATAATACATGAAAGAGTAGAATAGTTTGTAACTTATCTTGTCAGTTCTAAGCATTCTATATTGATAGGTAACAACCTGTGACATGTGACAATGCACTACGATGTTCGCATGTAAAGAAAACCATCACAGTTTGAATGAGTTTCCGTGTAGCCCAGATGTTGTGTCATGTTGCTGACTGGGGTTGCTGGTGCACAAGCCACATCAGGCAGGGGATCAAAATCCATCCTAAAAGTAAATGGCAGAGTTAGAAGAAACACACATAGGTGAGTTTTGCATAGTATATCAGTGATACGGCTTCACATTTTACTTGCCCTGACATGGTCATTATGTTGTTAACATCACAGTACAGTGCTGGCAGTCAGGCCTCCATTCATGCCATCACTGTCATTTGCTTTGAGAGACATAGGCATTGAGCATAATAATGGTGATGTCACCTGTTGCCTATGTGTAATTCTTTTGGACATGCCATCATACCTAAATGGGAGGAAATGTACATAATTACTCAAATGTACTTTGAACCACTGTCTGATGTGTGATAGGAATTCAATATAAACATAATCCGATTTCTGCTGTCACACACATTTCCAGTAGTAGACGAGCGATATCTGAGTGTAACTTCACTTTGAGTTCACCCTTTAACCAGAGCCAACCTGAACATTCTGCACCAATGGAGATACGGCATTTGTTTCGATGCTCGTCTAGCATTTTCCTGTTTCTTTTCAGTGCGGAATCTGTGACAGTCTGTAGCCTTCCACGCTTAGCGCCCTTAGGCATTTCCATTCTGTTTGTGTATGTAGTTTAGTCAAACAGGACATGAACAGCTACCTGAAAGGAGGACATAAAAGCATGTTTAGAGGGAGGAACACTATGATGAATAATCACAGCACATCTTCTGTTGGCACACTTTAGCAGACTGTGTGAGTGGCCTTTTGGCACCATGCATTTCTGCTTAAAGTTGAAATAGCATAATAATTTGTAGTGCAATAGATATACAGCCCATGAAGCTTTGCATTATTAGTGTATGTGATTTTGCACATATGAATGAAAACTAGTTTAACGGTCATGAGCACAGCACATGGATGCAAAGTTTATTCAGTGAAAGCAAACAGTTGAGAGCAATTATTGGGCAATAGCTGTTGCATGCGTACAAATGACGACTAACTTACAATACACAGGATGCATTTAGTTTAAGTGAAAACTCATGCCACTGTTGGCAAGGAAAACACACAAAGGTGTTATCATTTGTGAGAGGTACAGACAGACACAAAAATGGAGGAGAAAAATATTGGGCTGATGATAATAGTGCAAATGAACCAGTCATGCACAGTGTGTGAAATTAGTAGCTAAGGCCTATACAATGCTGTGGTACATAGTGAGAGGAGTACCCAACAGGATTAGTGGAGGTGATATGCCACTGTACATGAGGTTGAGGAGGGGGAGCTAATTCAGCCAGTGTGTCGATCATTTGTTCAATGGCAGCAAGAGTACTGCACATAGAACTGGAGTCCATATCTGAAGATGGATATTAAGTCACTGAAGGGTGTGCAGCACAGGTGAAAAAGATGATCCTGGACTAGTGGAACATACCATATGACTGGACGTTGATGGACTTGAACATGTAATCACTGTCTGAGCGAAGGAATGGAGATATATGACTGACACCGGAAATTAGATGAAAGTGATAAAAAAGGCAGGTACAAAGAAGCTGTACAAAAAAAGGAAGGGGAATGACACCCGGGGACATTATATGATACTGCAGGGAGAAAGGTTCAGGAAGGAGATGAGGATACACTTTTTTACAGAGGAGGTGGTTGGGTAGAATGCTTCACTGGCAGAAGTGGTATGCATTCGAGCAGTGGACTGTTTTAAAAGGGGCTGGGACAGGAAAAGACGGAGGGTCAAGGTAGTGGTAGGGTGGTAGTGCGGGCCAGCTGCAGAATAAGGGTCACTAGAGGCTCATTCAAAAATACTTGTTAGGCAACAAGGCCTATCTCAGCTGGCAACATTTGAATGTTCATATGTTCATAAGATTCTTGGATTGGAGAAAAAGCATGACAAGAGAGCTTGTGTATACTTGTGCCAAGGCTAGATGGGTGGGGGTGGGGGGATTGAAGGGGAGGCTGATAGAGTCTGATGAGTTTAAACAAGAGTGGTTCAGATTTTGTTTGTAAATTATTCAAAAAGAGGAAGAGGGAACATGGTCAGAGATTGGATGCTGGAAGATGAATGAGGAAAATGAGAAAGCTATTTTGCACAGAAAGGGTGCTGATTATGTGGAATGCACTGACTGAAGCATTGGTATCCAGCTGCGATCTGTTGGAAGTTGATCATTGAGCTAAACTTTTGTTGAGGCAGTGTGTGGTCTAGTGGTTAGAGCACACGCTTTCGAAGCAGAAGATAGAGGTTCAGATCCTGTGTGCTGCGTAACAAGTGCACCAGAGCAACTTGGCTCGCTAAAGTGGAATACTTCAACTCCTCCCTCCAGTCAAACTTAAATAGCCTATCCAAATTCTGGAAGATCATCCAGTCCTTCTTCTCCCCTCCAGCTGCAAATCCCACACTGCTCCTAAAAGCAAACAACTTACTTCTCTCGGATCCAGGGGCAGTGGATGCCGAGTTCAACACATATTTTACCTCTTGTGCCTCAACTCTCCTCTCCTCCCTGCCCTGCGCTGCTCCACCCGACCCTATCATGGGAGCCTTGAACTCACTATGGCCTTGCACCTTCTTCTTCAAAGCTATCACACAAACTGAAGCCCTTGAAGCCCTACTGGCTTTAAACCCATCTAAAGATAATTCCCTCGATGGGCTGGACATCAAACTCCTCCACCTCTCTGCACCAGCCATAGCACACCTCATGCCAATCTCCTAAACCTCTCCTTTACCACTGCTGCTGTCCCCCAGGCCTGGAAACATGCCATTGTGAATTCCCTCCCTAAAGGGTGTCCCCCACCCAATTCAAACTACCACCCTATCTCTCTACTCTCAGTCCTTGCTAAACTACAAGAACACCTGGTGCTCGCCCAACTTAACTCCTTTCTCTCTGACTCTAATTTCTTCACACTGTTTCAGTCTGGTTTCAGAAAGGGCTACTCCACTGCATCCTTCTTGTTAAGACTCACTGACACCATCCTCCCTGGAATGGATAGAGGGCAGACCTCCTAGGCAATATTTGTCGACCTCACTAAAGCAATCAGCACGGTCTCCCACCCCTTGCTGTTAACAAGCCTCTAGGATGCAGGCCTCACTATCTCAGCCACTAACTGGTTCAGTGCCTACCTCTCAGGAAGAACTCAGTCAGTAAGAATTGCAGATGCCACATCCTCCCCCTTCCCCGTGACTACTGGTGTCCCCCAAGGGTCTGTACTTAGCCCCATCCTGTTCTCCATTTTCCTCAACAACCTGACACAAATCTACACAGCTACATCAAGACACATGTACGTGGATGACACTGTCCTATTCACCACTGGCTCCACCGTGGAAGAAGTAGCATCCAATCTCCAGTCTGACGTCAATAAAGTTCAGCTCTGGTTCAGTTCGCATCAGCTCTCTCGCAACACTAAAAACTGTCACCAGGTCCTTCAGCATGAGACAGCGGCTATCCTGACTCCCATCCCTCCCATCCTTCCACTCTCAGGATGGGACAACCCTGGAGGACGTCGCTTCCTTCCAGTATCTTGGGGTATGGCTCAACTGTCACCTTACTTTCTCTGACCACATTGATGCAATCATAAAAAAAACTGCTTCCCAAGCTAGGTGCCTTGTACAGGAACTGCTCTTGCCTCCCTTTTATGGTTAGGTGGGAACTATCGCAGAAGATGATCCTTCCTTCCTTAGACTACTGTGACATAGTCTACAGTGCTGCACCTAAATCCACCTTATCTAAACTAGACCCCATCTTCAACGCCTTCTGCCACATTGTTCTCGAAGCCCCCCCTCCGTTCCCTCCACTGTGACCTCTACCGCTCCCTTGCGTTAACATCTCTCGAAAATTGCTGACAACTGCACTGCTCCAAATTTGTCTCAAAATTCTGGCTTGGTGCCCTCCCCTCCTACCTCTCCTCCATACTGTTGTCGGTTCCCACTCCCCCTCGAGCACTCTGGTTCCTTGACACCCGACTACTAAATATCCCTAAATGAAAGACCTCTGCTGGACAAAAAGTCTTCTCTCACCGATTCCAGAAACTCTGGAATGCTCTCCCCCCTCAAATCCATCACTCTTCTTCCACCCATTCCCAATCAACTGCACTGGCAAACTACCTCATGGTAATCTGGGCCTGCACTCAATAACTCCACCTCCAAATTCCCATTGCCTGACCAGCAGCACCACCCTATCCTTGGAAGCTGGCTTATAAAAAACAACCATGGCACCTACTTGTCTATTCTTGTCTCTCTCTCTGTCCTGCTTAGATTTAGCCCTAAGTGTTAATCCACAGTACAGCAGCAATCTGTACTCTATGTATGTATGTACGTAAGTTGTATGTATACCTCTGGTATACACTTTTAGCTGTAATTTAACCAATGTTGTAACCAAGTATTACCATTCTCCTCTGTATACCTGATTTAATTGTTATTGTGATAACATGCGTGTTATCCTCCCTTTGTTACCCTTCCCCAGGTTGCACCGGGAGACAAGCATCATTTTTGCTCAGAGTGCCTTTCCTGGTGAATCAATTTAATAAATAAATAAATCCCTCCGCAGCCGCTTACAGTGTGACCTTGAGCAAGCCACTTGATCTCCTTGTGCTGCAGTCTGTGCCCCTCACACCAGAAAATTGGGTCGAAGCAGGATCACAGTGCAAGTGAGAATTTGCATCTCAGGTGGACTTTGCTAGGGTCAGCATTTGAGACTTCATGATACAAAAGATGAGATGTCATTCTATCAGCAGTTTTAGTTTGTTATTTCATTTGATGAAGAAACAGACCTTATCTCAGTCTGTTGAGAGAAATTAGTTTTACAAATTGATATAAATAATGAATTTCCATGTTAGTCCGAGAACAAGGGTAGTTGCACAAGGTGCAGGAAAGTCAATAGAGATTGGCACCTACTACACGGACATTTAAATTAACGCTGCTCATTGAAAAACCTAGAAAGGCAAGCAAGTGGAATGCTCAGTAAAAAATCTTTATTGATATTACACACACCTGAAAAAGATACTTCTCTGTCCCTACGGTGGTAGTAGCAGTTTGATGTGGAACAGTCTGCACTTTGCAGTTTTTACACTGTTTGTCAATATACAATATTTTTACTGAGCATTCCACTTGGTCGACTGTCCAGATTTTTCAATGAATAGCATTAATTTAAACATCCCTACAGTAGTTACCAGTCGCCATTGACCTTCCTGCATTATATTCTGACTGAGGCACTATGATTCCCTGGCCATGGTCTAACATCTTGCTTTGTACTTGCACAGGTGGTTGCTACCCTGGAAGATGTGGTTTGATGCATAAAGATGTTGAAATGCTACAGAATGTTCTGAAGGGACAACAGAATTGTACTTTAGTAATAGGTTTGAATCTGCAGCTCTGAAATTGGCACTGACAAAAGCTAGTAGGTTTTGTGTTGAATCAGAACAGTTTTCCTATTTAATAGCCCTGCTGGCTTGTAAGGAGGAGGTAGCATGTCAGTAAGTGCATCGGTTATGCCAGCTGACTATCTCAGGGGCCATCAGATTTTCCCAGTCACTTGCCTGTTGGCTAGTTGTTTCAGAACAGCCTTAAAATGTGGCCTAGGTCTGTAGTCTGCAGAAAGCAATCATCGCTTTCTAATGGCCATTTTATGGTTCGTGTGATATGAGTTACAGTGGGTCTCTGTCCAGTTCTAAGTGGTGTACACAGCACAAAAACATCAACACAGTTTGCGTTTACGGGTAGCCTTGTTGGCAGTCTTAGGTGAGAGGCCCAAGGATTGAATGGGCTCAGTATCTGAACCATGCTCTCACCCATGAGAAGCACTCCTCTCTATCCTTGAAAAGGCTGAGGCACAATTGGCAGGGCAGTGTGGAGTAGCTAGCTTTATCTGTCCGTGTTGTACCAGACTTATGGATTAATCAGAATGAAAGAAATGGAGATGGGGTACGGACTACGGAGTTGCACCATCATCATTAGTCAAGATGTTACAGAAGGCAAATGACAATCTTTTTGTAGCAGCCTTGGTTTCTATTGCTACAAAGCCACTTGTCAGGAGAAAGTGATGTAAAACTAAGTAAAATCAGTACTAAGTGACCAGTGCATTATGAATCACTGCTAACACAATTTACAGCACTAAACTTTCACTGACCAGCTCTGCTAATGGGGTTCTGTGTGATCTGAATGCCACTAATGTATTCTGCTGAGATCATGTAATGCTTGGTTCAAGTACAGGCTATACACCATCATGTTTGCTAGACATGGATGTGATCAGGCACCACTACAGTTGGAAACAGTTGTGATAACTAGTTTGCTTTGGTCTGTGAAAGTAACATACATAGCTCCAAGTACAGGGCATTACAGCACCAAGAAAAGAAGCAATAGAACTTGTGAAACACCGTAAGTAGCTGCTTCCAAGTGTTTTGCACCCTCAAACCCACAACCCCAAAACACCCCCACCCCAAACACATAACAATGACGCACATGCTAAGACAGTGCATTTTTGTGGGGGGAGGGCAGAGAAACAGCAGATGTGCAAGCAGCACTTCCAGGCTATGTAACAGACTAACTCTCAGAATTGATACATCCTTTCCTTTGAGGTGGCTGAGAGGGATTTCAAAAGTTACTCAAAGCTAATTAGTGAAGCTCAAACACAAGCAAATCACAAAATAGTGTGCTTTTCCTTAACGATTCCCTCAGTCCTTGGAACACTGTATTTACTGATAAGGCTAAGCAATAACTTAGTAGGTATGGCATAATGGGCAAATGACAATTCATATCAGCACACTATAAACGCATCATCTAGGGCAGCAGTATGGTTCATGGCCGGGATTCATCAGTTGTATGCTTCGCTCACAGTGAGTCATGTATCACATAGAATACCTGAGGATCGGAATTCAACATATGAGCTGCAGAAGCATTCATTTTCAAACAAAACAAAAAAAGCCATCCCTCAACAGATGCTGCAAGTGGTACTGAATACTTTGGTCTTCAAGATACATTTTGGTGCTATCTTAAAAACACAGTTCTGGTGGCAAAGTACTTGATGAGCCACTAAGACCTGAGTATGTGCCCAGTGTAACTACATGCCTGATTTGACCAAATTAAAAAAAATGCCAAATTTCACTGGCAGCAGTTGGCACTTGCAATTTGGATGCCCCACTACCACTGCAATACAGCATCTGACTGAATACTATTTTGTGGACCATCATTCGGCAGCGGTGACATTCTACAACTCTGAGAGTGACACTGCAATTAGGAATTAAAATATCCAATGAGTAACATAAAAGCCTTGCAACTAAATGTGGAGTGTATTTTGATAGCCGAGAGTTACAGGGCCACATAGCCTGGCACTGGCAGTAGTGCTAGAGCGGAGAGACAGTGTAACAAATGAACCAAAATGATGTTTACACATTTCATCAGTGAGAGTGAGTGTGCCATATATCAAAGAAAGAGCTGCATCTGGAAAGAAAACCAACACTCACCAGATATTGGAAACCCTTAGGGAGTCTGGATCTGTGCAAGCAGGAACAGCTGTTGACACTCCGTGGTTTGCAGGTTAGCAAACAGTGAAGACAGGAAAGGGAGATGCTAGCGTGCTAGTGCACAGTGAGATGGGTGGTCCCAAACACTGAGGGACGTAGTGATCGGCTTCAATTTCAACTGCCCCGGAGGAAAATACAAGATGTTAGAATTTAATTCAATTACCAAATAAACTTGCAAACAAGAGATAATGGTGCAAAACTATTGCTACAGTAGGCCTGAAGCTTTCCTTCAGTATGTTTAATTTTTATGACCCATGGCTGACAGTGCCCCCTTTAAATTAAATGAAAAATCTTTCCATTCAACAACAACAAAAAAAGAAAATCAAAGACGTTGCACTCAGCTTCACAAAATGTTCAGTTTCTGGCTTTTTCAAAACAAACAAACAAAAAAACACTTTGTAGTTCCTTTATTCACTCTTCCCTTTTACTGGGCTCAGGTGATGCCAAGTAACACTTCCTCTCTAACACTCCCCGTGGAATAGCCAACATTTAGAGCATGCAGAACACTGAGTTTTTAATGGGGCCAACTCTAAAGCATGAGGAGTTTGGTTCAAATCCCCTCCCAGTCCCTGCCAATACCTGTACTGCTGCAGGGTTCTGATGGGGTTGACTGGTATAAGGAACATGATGGACATATACTCCCTTACAGCAGTGCTAGTTAGAAGACCATTACCAGACTGTTTTGGCTTGTCTATGTCCCTTCCTAATTCTGCTCCACACTCAGTGCACTGTTAAAATGTGGTTTTGCACTTCTTATATTACACGTGCACCACACTCAGTGCACTGTTAAAAGGTGGTTTTGCACTTCATATATTGCACCTGCTAATAGGCCTTTTGCACATCCAAACCTGTTTCCATTATGTGTCTGCGCATGGAATGCATGACTCCACCCCTTGTTTGCCCATAAAAAGTACTGTAATTGAAAAGGAGTGCATTCAGCTTGTGCTGTGAAGTACATGCCTTCCATTATGTCCTTGTGGTCCCAAACCAATCCACAGTGGTGTTTGCATTGTGCAAACACACTTTGCACTAGTCAGAACATTCCATTATGTTGCCCTAATGGTCAGTTGTAATAAGAACTGCCAGTGAAACTGGGCTTTAAGCAATTCAATATACAATCAATCAATCATTCTTTAAATAGGAACTTTTACATAGCAGTTCTAACACACACCATTAACTGATAACAAGACTGAAATGTTTAATATATTAATGGCAAAATGTTGAATTTGCATGCATAACAACATTTAAAAAGCTTGAAAAAGAAATTTAGGCTAGTTCTGCTGATATTAACAGGTAAGCTATGAAACAGGAAGCTAACTAACTACAGCCACAGTATGGCAAACCACATTTTAATTAGAGTTTACATACTTAAAGACCTTGCATTGCAGTAAGCAATAACCCATAGCAGGGTATGGGTTTATAGGCATTTAATGCACGCCTGGGGTGCATTGTGAGGCATAAGGCCGCAGGCTAAGTGTTCTCACAGCACCCCAGGCATGCATTAAATGTCTAAAAACCCATACCCTGGAGTGGGTTATTGTGCTTATAACATGGGCTATGTCAAAAACACAAAAAAAAAACAGACAATTGTTTTTTTCTCATGTTTAAACACCAACAAGGTACTGTATCCTGCCATCTTGCGAAACAGTCCCTAAGAAAATATGTACATTTCCTTGCTCTTATGCACAGAGAAATGTCACACATACAGTTCTGACATGGTCTGTGACATTTCTTGTGCATAATATGCTCTGGTTCACTGCCTACGACCTTGCTTTTACCCCCCCTCAACACACACTGAACACATGCTGTACAACACAAAGATACAGACAGTGTGTTGCCATTTGCAAGTTGCTCTCCCGATCTCGTTCTCTGTCTGTGTGTTCAGGAACTGATGGGCAGTGAAAGCACTTTTCCTTATATAGCACACTGTGAGCTCTTGGGTGGGGAAGAGGTCAAGGGAGCGACACTCGGAACATACCAATGCTCCTTCTCTCTCTCTCTGTACATTAAACCCGCATAGGAGAGAGGGAAAAAAACTCACCCAAATCTCTCTCTCTCTCTCTCTCATTTTCACTCATTAATTGACTGGGGAACAGCAGCTCCCATATCTCCATGTGTGACACCTAATCCCCACTGTACTACATATTTATAGTGGTGAGACAGAAAGAAAGAGGCAGAGACAGACAGAGGTTTCCTTACTGGCAAAGGCATGCGATGATCAAGTCCACTTTGTGTAAGACAGAGTGAGAGAGAAACAGTGAATACACTAAAGGCATTCTGAATCAAATACTCATTATGTCTGTGTTTCTCTCTCTCTCTCTCTCTCCCTCTGTCTCAGGAACAGATGGTACAGGGCTCAGTGCAATTGTTCAGTGCATGGGGGGTGCCAATGGAGACACACTCTGTCTCCCGTTGCACCACTGCTTCCCGCTGAAACTGATCCACAGAGTGTTACTCACCCCATCCACATTCTAAAGACATATATAGACAGAAACAGTCAGGATTCTGCAGTCCTGACCACCTTATGACTGTGAACATCTGTCCCTCTCTTTTTCTCTCAGCAGTGCTGGGGGTCTGTGTGGGATGTGTGTTTAGCACAGTCGGGGATTTAATGCAGTGGCCAGGATGATGCAAAACAACCTGAAACTTTAAAAAAATACTGTAGGTGCCCTCTCTGGCTCTGAAATGCATGATCTCTCTCTCTTTCTCCCCGTTACTGTCAGCTTTGGCTTTGGGAACAAAGAGCATATGGACAGAGCACAGTGGTGGCACCAATGCAAGGGAGACATGTAAAAGAGAGCTGCAGCATTGCTTGCTCAAGCTCTCTTCCCGCCCCATGTCGCTAGCACACTGACAGCACACAGGAGGGGATTCGGTGCAGTATTTACTGGCCACGACACATAGTTACACACCGGGGCTGCTATGTCCTGCTCTTCTCCACTGTGACCACACACCACAGGATTCCTTGTAGTTTGTGGGTGCAGCCAACAGATGACAGTCACTTTGGGAGACTGACATGCACACACTGACTGTTGCTCGCACACAGACAACACATCCCACTCTCGCTGACACTCTGTGTTTCTCTGTCACTGTATGTCTTGGAGGGGGGGGGTCCGTTGGGGAGAGGGGGGTACACCTGCCACTAACAGGTGCATCTCTCTTTCTTACTACTGCCATTCTACTGTGATTCAGACTCAGAACTTGCCTCAGGGAATATAATGACAGCACAGCTAACAGATCATCAGTAGACCACGGCTACTACTTACTATGTTGCCCACTGCAGCTCACTTGCTTCCGCACATTCTGTCATGGCTGCTGCTGTCCCTTGACTTTCTTTTTTTTAACTCTCTATGTATACTCCCCCCCTGCCCCTATGCTCCGCCACCTCAGGAGTCACCAACTGTGTCTGCCCTGCCTCACCTTACCTGGAGCCCAAGGTAGTCCTTCCATGTAGCCTTGGATTGTCCCCCAGGTGGGGACGGAGGTGGGGTCCTGTACATCCCTGAACAACTTCCACCCAACAGGGCACTGGACCGGGACAGGCAGGTGGTCTTATTGGGCCTGTGCTGAGGTGCTCCATTTTCCGGGAGCCTAGGGAGCAATTTTTCTGCTGTTCTGTGCATGGTGTGCACTTCCCAATGTCAACCATCGACATCCACCACACATTTTCCCCTCTTTGTATAGCAGGTACTTGTAGGGTACTTGTTGTGCCTCAGGCCTCTGCCAGAGGCCAGTCAAGCACCAAGCCTGAACCCCCCCCAGGAGAGGAGAACTGTCCTCCAGAAGCTCAATCCTCTGCATCCCTGCCAACCCCTGATGGCCCGGGCTCACTCCTGAACCCGGGTCGCTGGTGTGGCATGAGGTGTGGTGCCCAATGCCTCAACCCTCAGCGCCACTGGGCTGGCCATCCCTTGACTTTCTAAAGTGAAGAACAAGAACAGACAGGTCTTGCCTTGAGCCCCTCCACAGAACAATGCATTAAAAAGGGAATGTAATGCATGGCCATGAAGAGGGACTCCTCCAATGGAATTGCACGCTTACAGCAACCCATGTTATAAAAGAAGATAATGCATGGCCCAGCGGTGCTGAGGGTTGAGGTACTGGATGCCACACCTCGCACCACGCCTGTGACCCAGGTTTGGGAATGAGTCCGGGACATCAGGAGTTGGCAGGGGAGGGAGAGGATTGAGCATCAGAGGACAGTTCTCCTCTCCCAGGAGGGAGGGGGATACACGCTCAGTGCCTGACTGGCCTCTGGCAGAAGCCGGAGGCATAGCAGACACATGAGCGTACAGAGGGGTTGGGAAGTGGCGGACATCAGCGGAGATGCCTTGATGTCAGGGTGTAGATCACTCCCCCAGAACATCGGAAAAACACCCACAGCACTCCCAGGTAGACGGAGCACCAGGCCTGATCCCCAATACCCATACCTGCCCCGGTGACTGGTATCCTGATAAGACTAAGGAATTCGGGGTGCTTGGCCCCCCCACCTCATCCCTGCCTGGGGGGTTAAGCCTACATGGAGGTCAGACTGCCATGGGATACAGGTACGAAAGTGGGGACTAGAATGGTCATAGGTGTCTCCTGAAGGAAGTGGAGTGCTATGGGAGGGGAGGAGTACAAATAGAAAGTAAAAAAAAAAACAAAAAAAAAAAAGATAATGCACTCCCAGGGATTCAATGCCCACTACAGGGTACAAAGTCTTCTGGCCTTCCTAGCACTTGAAGTGTACATTTAGTCCCAGGATCATGCATTTCCTACAGGAAGTGTCTACCTGGCAGGTGTTAATTCCTTATTAAAACTACCAACAGATGTGTTGCAAAACATCTAATGTAAAATATTGCATTATAACTACAGTACCAGTGAACTGTTCTTTAAAACATTTAATGCACGATCCTGCTTTAAAATGTTGCATTAACACCCCAGTCAAGCCCATAGTTCAACCAGAGCTGAAAATTCAAACCTGCAGACCACTGAATAAATCCCTAAAACAGCTGCTACTTCTGCAGTAAACATAAACCACCAGTACAAATAAAAATGAAATTGAAGCATCAGCAGAAATGGAAGGTGACAAAACTGCTACCACAGAGCAGTACAACACTGGTCCTCCCAATGTAGCTTAAAATACACTCAAACAGGAAAACCCAAAGTTGGAAAACTGCCTCAACACCAATTAAAACCCTACAAACACTGTACCTCCTAGCTTTAAAGAGCTGGAATATAATGACTAAAAAAAACCTGCTATTCTTCAGTAAACACAGTTAAAAAAAACTGCAGTTCCTGTTTCAAGTCTTGAGTCAGCCACTTTCCTGCAACTTTTTGCTTAAAACAATGCTCCTTTACATACTGTTCTACCTTTTCCATTGAAAGAATTCTCTCTATTTTTATTACAAAAATATTTTATAAAGAGGTTAACAGACTTACAGGCCGTGCACAGCAGGGAATAATGCATGATCCAGCCATCCGGGGATTGATTGCACACTACCAGGTGGAAAGCTCCAGGAGGAAGTATTCAGTCTCTGGAATATGCATTATTCTCCTCTGTTGCACAGCCTGTCATATGCTAACCCCATAGTAAACTACTAGTAAAAATGTGCCTTAAAACATTTATCGTACAACTGTGTCTTATATTTGAATTTTTATATAGCAGTTTTAAAACAGCACTATCAATTGACAACAAGACTGACATTTATAATATATTGAGCACAACAACATGATAATATTTTTTGTGCACATATTTCAAGTCTCTAAAAAGAAAAACAAGTGTTTTTTACTGATAACTACAGATTTGATAGCTGTCTGAAAGCTACTTAAAATATTAGACTATTTCAGAAAGACAAACACATTTATTTATTAGCTGAAATGTCTTGCCAGCTTTCCAGTTAGTTGACTGCCTAGCAAACTAGCTGCCTTCTCTTTCACTTTAAAGCTCACAATTCCGAAATTAGTTTATAAATAAAAACCTGTCAAATGTGCTGGTAGCTGACTGCCTTGCAATCTAGCTGCCTGCTCTGGAAAAGGCAAATTGCAATTTTTTTCTGTTTCTATTTAAAGTCAAAGCCCAGTTTTACAAAGTGGTTAACACACTTGAAGGATGGGTATCATGGGGGGCAACACATGATTCTGGAACCAAAAGCACACTGAAAGGTGAAAAAAAACAGTCAACTAAGGCTTTATGGCTGCATGACATCAGCACATGGCAACTGCTGTTTATCTTCATAGCGCCAGGCAGTATTGAAGGAAAGAGAAGTGGCCCCTTGATTAGACCTTGAATTCAGCTTCCAGAATTTGGATGGACCACTTTGACCCAGTGGTGTATTTGTCCTTGGCTAAAGCAGGTTACAGTATGGAGGTGGTGTAATAAAAGCCTTAAATGAGTAATACATCTTGTAAATGTTGTTTGTTTACTTGTCAACAGACAATTCTCTTGGTGTAGCTGTTGGGAACATGGATACATAGAAACAGACTTTGATAGCAGATGGCCCACCTAATCTGACTATTTCCCTACCTACAGGATAAGCTGCAGATCCTAGTTAACCAATAGCCTATTTCTTCCTACCCCCCACAAGGATTGCCTTATGTCCCATGCATTCTTGAATTCTCCCACAATTTTAGACCCCACAACCTCCTCAGAAAGGTTGTTCCATGCTTCCACCACCCTCTCTGTGAAAAAAATACGTCCTCACATTGCCCCTGAGCCATCCCCTCATTATCTTCAAATTAGTGTCCCCTTGTTCTTGCACATGTCTTTTTCTAAAAAATGCTACCCTCTTGGACTTTGTTGATTCCACTGAGGTACTCAAAAGTTTCTATCATGTCCTCCCCCTCTCCTCCTTTCCTCAAGGGTATACATATTAAGCTCCTTTAGTCTCTCCTCGTATGGCTTCTCTTGCAGACCCTGCATCATTTTAGCTGCCCTCCTCTGGACTGCCTCCATCCTGTCTATGTCCTTGCGGAGATGGGGTCTCCAGAACTGGATGCAGTACTCCAGATGGGGTCTCACCAACTGTCTGTACAGAGGGATAACAACTTCCTGTTTTCTGTTGGTGATGCCTCTCCCTATACATCCCAGTATCCCCCAGCCCTCCTTACCACCTTCTCACATTACTTACTAACCTGAAGGTTATCTGATATGATTACCCCCAGGTCCCTTTCCATTTTTGTTGTTGTTACTACCTCTCCACCCATTGGGTAATCTTCCCCTGGGTTCTATTTCCCAGGTGCATTGTTTTTCACTTCTTTGCATTGAATCCAAGCTGCCATACTTCTGAACATTCCTCCAATCTTGACAAGTCCCTTCTCATCCTTTCCACGTCTCCTTGTGTATGAACCCTGTTGCAGATCTTTGTATCATCTGCAAAGAGGCATACTCTTTCTTCAAGTCCCTCTGCAATGTCACTTACAAAGAAATTAAAAAGGACTAGACCCAGATCTGAACCCTGCGGTACCCCACTAGTAACCTCTCTTTCTTCAGAGTGGACTCCATTTACATTTACCATCTATACCCTGTTGTCCAGCCAAAAGTTTTACCCAGGTTACCACCCTGGGACCCACTCCCAGGCTGGTTGATTTGATTATTAATCTTTTGTGTGGGACTGTGTCAAATGAATTGCTAAAGTCTAGGTAGGCCATGTCCACAGCCCCTCTCTGGTCTACTACTTTGGTCACCCAGTCAAAGAAATCAATTAGATTTGTCTGACATGACCTTCCCGCTGTGAACCCATGCTGCCTTGGGTCCTGTGCCCTACTTTCTTCGAGGTACTCAACAATTCTTTCCTTCAGAAGTGATTCCATCACTTTCCCCTACCTCAGAGGTTAAATTGACAGGTCTGTAGTTTCCTGCCTCTGTCTTGCTCCCACTTTTGTGAAAGGGAATCACATCCGCCTTCCTCCAGTCCTCAGGTACCACACCATCCTCCCATGATTTTTTAAAAAGAGTAGTCAGTGCTATCATTAGTTCTCCCCTTATTTCCTTTAGAATTCTGGGGTGAATTCCATCAGACCCCATTGCTTTGTTCACCTTCAATTTTAGGAGTTCTTTCAGAACCCTCTCTTTTGTGAAAGGACTGAGATCGACCCCCCTATCCAGAGTGTTTCTGTTAACTGGATTAGGCACCTCCCCCTCCTACTCTTTTGGGAATACTGAGCAGAAGCATTTGTTCAGTATCCCTGCTTTTTCACTGACCCTCTCTGCCCACCCACTGTCCTTTCTTTTCAGCCTCACTATTCCTCCCTTTGTCTTTCTAAGCTACCTGATGTACCTATAAAATGTTTTATCCCCCATCTTAACTGAGTTGGCTATCTTTTTCCTCAGTTTTGGCCTTTGCTATTCTGACTTCCCTCCTTGCTTCCTTCTGCCTTAACTGGTACAGTTCTCTGTCCTGCTCCTTCTGTGTTTCCTTATACTTCCTAAATGCTATCGTTTTCTCCCTAACCTTCCCCACCACCTCTTTTGAGAACCATAGTGGCTTTTTCTTTTGTTTTCATTTGTTTATTTGCTTCGCACAAAGGCTTGTTGCCTCTGTGATGGCAGTTTGATGTTTCCCCATTGTTGCTCCATCCCTCCTTCTAGCCTATTTGCTAGTGCTTTTCTAAGGCACTCTCCCATCTTGCCAAAGTCAGCCCTCCTGAAGTCCAGTACCCTCACTTTTGTATGGCTTGACTCTGTAGCTGAGTTTATCATGAACCACACTGTTTGGTGGTCACTTGTTCCCAGATGGCTACCCACTGATTTATCTGAGATCCTCTCACAGTCCCCATTTGAGATTACGAGGTCTAAGATTGCTCAAGAGTGGGTTCCAAAACTAGCTGTCTGAGGCCTGCTACCTGTAGGGCATCGAGAATGGCCCTGCTCTTTCATGTGGCTGCAGCAAAGGTGCTCCAGTTAACATCTGGCATATTCAGGTCCCCCATCAACAGTATCTCCCCTTTCTCTGCCATCCTAAGGATGCCTTCTATCATATCCTTGTCTATTCCCTCTTCCTGACATGGGGTCTGTATACAACCCCTGTGTGGATTGTGGTGCTATTTCCAGTCTCTAAGGTGACCCACAGTGCCTCATCTCTTTCATGTTTACTTTCTTGTTCCATTGCTTTTATCCCTTCCCTTATATAGAGAGCTACTCCTCCCCCTCTTCTACCCTCCCTGTCTCTACTGTAGGTTGTGTGACCTGGTATGTTAACATCCCAGTTATGGTTCTCTGTGTACTATGTTTCTGTGACTGCTATGATATCTAGGCATCACTCTTCCATCAATGCCACAAGTTCAGGGAGCTTGTTGCCCAGACTACAGGCATTGGTACTCATTACCCTCCATTTCCTGATGGCCTTACACCTTTTTGCCCCATCCCTGTACTTATTGCCTTTGTCATTTTCTCCATTTACCCCTGTCCTTCTCCCTATTGACATCTCTATCTTGGTGTTCACCTCACTTACTACCCTGATTTATTTGGGGGGGACTATGGATTCCATTCTACTTTCCAGTGCATCCCCCTTGGCTAGTTTAATTGCTTGCCAATGAAGCATTTAAATCTATCACCTAGGATCCTGGTTCCCCTCCTAGACAGATGCAGACCATCACGCCAGTATAGGTCTGTATCACTCAAGGTGGACCCTGAGTCCCCAATGAAGCAAAATCCCTGAGCTCTGCACCAGCTTTTCAACCACTGATTGAATCCCATGGTGTGGAGCACCCTAGCCTCATCCATGCCATACACAGGCAGCACCTACGAGAAGGTTAGCGAGCGTGTTACTTGTCTAAAGCCTCTACCCAACTCCACAAACTCTTCCTGCACTGCTCTGATCCCTTTCTCAGCCAGATTATTTGTCCCTAGGTGGAAAATGACATCCAGCTACCTTCCCTGTGCAACTGCTACAGCAATCCTGAGGATTTGCTCCCTGTCCCTCCAAGCCATGGCGCCAGGCAGGCACCTTTCCTCCTTCTCCCCTTCCTTTCCCAGTTCTGCCCTCCTAATAATGGAGTTCCTCACCAGGAGTTGTTTCCTTCTCCTGTGGGGTCCCATGCCACCCTCCTGTGGGTCTCCTTTGTGGAGGTTCCCAGCATCCTGCTTGGTCTCCACTGAGGGTGCCTCTGTAGAGGAACCACACTTTTCCACAATGGCACCAGCTTTTGTGGAGAGGTACAACTGGAGGGATGCATCTCTATTCCACCGCCCTCACCCTCCCTGAGCCCACTGTGGTCCAACCACTCCTCTTTCTTGGCAACCTCTGAGGCAACGGCAGTGGCCCTGGTGGTCTCTGGGCCAGAGAGGAGGTCCCTCAAATCCTGGCCAACTCATCCTGGAGATGAGCAACCTCCTCCCTCTAACTAGCATGGGGGTCTCCATTTTCTGATTATTGAAATCTCATTGTGTCTAACAGCTGCATTAGCATGTGAGAACATGATGTTTCAGTGCCCATCAGACTCTACAGTATGCCTGCATGTTTACTTAGAATTCAGCTAAAAAGTAATGTGTGAAATATCACATTTACCTTCAATTTACTTCACAAACTGTCTTAGATATAATACAAGGTTGTTTTCCTTCAAACTGCATTCAGTCTGTGTTTATATAGTTTTGTTTTCCGCTTATGTGTAATTTCATCATAGAGATACATGGTGTAAATGGGTGCTGTGACGTCATGTTCTTATATGCTAATGCAGCTGTCAGGGACAATGAGATTTCAAAAAATGGAGACCCCACCAGGCTAGTTACAGGGGCTGGTGTGAACAGTGAAAACAAACTAAAGCAAATACATTTATCCCCAACAGCTGTACAAAAAGAGTTATCTGTTGACATAGAAACAAACAGCATTTGCAAGATAGTGAGGGTGTACTACTCCTTTACAGTCAGCAGTAAATATCTGTTACTCTGCCTTTCTTGTAGCAGGTGGTGTTGCTATGTTTGTGGTGTTTTAACATAGTCTGTAACCCATTTAGACCACTTTAGCCCTGTGCAGAGCTACCGTAATAGACAATATTCATTATTGACATAAAGGTTTATTCACCCTTTAGTTTCTGCTTTATTTTAGTACCAGTTACTATAGTCCATCTTGTACCATCCCTATAGATTTTCAAATTAAGTACATATCACTCCCACTAAAAAATAATGCATCAAGAAACACACAAAGCAAATAAAAAAGGTGCAAAAATTCAAACTCTTATTAGTAGGAAATGGACAGATGAAAAAAGAAGAGGGTGTTAGATATCATTGCAGCTTTGCTGGTGAATTGAAAGATGTCTGGCTGAAATGGAAATCAGCCAATGCAACATGGGATGCAGTGGTTGGCTTGGTTCAAACAACTGTGGATACGATTTTACTAATAAAAGAAACTGAGAACAGGACATGAAAGCCCAGTATTTTGTGAGTGACTTGAATGAAAAGTGTGTGAAAGCCGGCCTACTGACACAGCGGTAGCACTTCTACCTGTAATGCCAGTGACCTGGGTTTGGGAACAAGCCTGGACTGCTGGAGGGCCAGATGAGGGAGGATGGTTGAGGATCCCATGAACACTCACCTTCTTAGAGGAGGAAGGGATCCTGGTCTCCGCCACTCTACTGCCACGTGAGTGACCACAGGCAGTAGTGCCACAGAGCCAGAGTTCATGGTGGGGAGCATCAGTGTTCTGACATCTATGTGTCAGATGTGACATCTTGTGACAGTAAGAAGCGGTGAGGAGAAAAGTGAAAAAATACCAGACAGATACTGTACCACCTGTCACCCTGCTATAGGTCTTGGACCACTGAATGAGGCTCTGCCTTCTCGAAGAAAGCTAAACTCTGCTTGGGATAAGGGGTGGTCCCCGGGCAGCCCTTCCCATGGGGATCATCCATGAGGGAACACAGTAAACAGGTAAAGGAACACAGGAGAGAAGTAAGTCCCTGGGATGGTGGGTGATGGGGCAGGGCAGGGGGCTGAAGAGGGCCAGTTGGCATCAGACTAAAAGTACAGTAAATTCAAAGAAAAAGAACAACTGTGTGAAATAAGTAGGCAGTTAACCCCTCTAGATAATAGACCTTGAGAATACCTAGATGTTTCTATTAAATAGCTGCTTTAGGGTTGAAAATGTAGCAAATGAAAAAAAAAAAAACAACCTCAAAGTTAATAAAGTATTGGGCCCTGACTTATTCTCAGACTGGGACTGGAGAGAAGGAGATGACATACTTGCACTCTAGGTTTGCAACATTTTAGCAACTTGATTACAACATACAAACTCCATTCTCAATGGAAACAAGTGAGGGTAATTCCACTCGCAAGAGTTCCATCCCCTAAGGTTATTGAGAAAGGTTTCCAACCAATTTCTCTAACAAGTGCAATTTCAAAAATATGTGAAGTGTTTATGATAGGATGGATTGTTGAAATGATCTCTGGACAGTTGGATGGGAACCACTTGGTGTCTTTAATTTATTTATTTATTTGAAAGAGTTTCACTAGGAAAGATATCATGAGCTGTAAACAGCTCGTTTCCAGATGCACTCTAGGGGAAAGGGGAATACAGGAGGGAGAAGAGTTGCAGGACAACAGAATTAAAATACAAATAATATATTGCATTACATTACAATCCAAAGAATACGAGAAGTGTTGCATAACAACAGAATTAAATACAAATATTACATATATAGGTACATTAGGGAGCAAAGACAGACTAAGGCAGGGATACTGAGGCTGAATAAAGAGGAGGGTGGTTGGTCAGAGAACGACAGTGAAAAAGCAGGGATACTGAACAAATACTTCTGCTTAGTATTCACAAAGCAAGAGCAGGGGGAGATACATAATTCAGTCAATAGAAGCACTCTGGATAGGGGGTTGGTATTAGTCCTTTCACAGAAGAAAGGGTTGTGAAATAACTCCTAAAACTGGAGGTGGATAAAGCAATGGGGCCTGATGGGATTCATCCCAGAATTTTAAAAGAACTAAGGGAAGAACTAGTAACACCACTGACTACCTTTTTTTTTGCATAAAAATCTTTTATTAACAGACAACTGTATCACATTTCACATCCACATTCCAATATCATTCACAAGGTATCTTAGCATATATGACATTGAGCTAAAACATGACATTGACACCTTACATGCAGGTACAAATAGAAGGCATCCTTCCTATATTCCAAGCTCAGGCCACACATTCTGATCAGATACATCTTAGTAAGTCATACTTCCAGTACCCTGATCCAAATCCTATCCCCCCTTGTTATCCAGCCCAATATCCTCATTCCTCGAACCCCTCCCCCAAATTTATGTTCTCTGCAGGGATAAGATCTGCTAAAAGAGGTGCCCATTCCCTCACAAAGCCCTCCAGTCTATCCTTAACCAATAATGTGAGTCTCTCGAGTGCCAAGATTCAAAGGATCATAGCACACCATTGTGTCACTGTAGGGGTTGTATGAGAGACTCGGGTATCCTGGATACAGTGCCATCCAAAATGAACAATACCCTTATCCAATGGGCTAGGGGCTCCCACTCCCCTTCCTCATTAACCTCCACTGCAAAGAGACACAGGAGGGGGTCCAGTTGGAAAACTCTCCCAATCAGCCTCCCCACCTATCAGGCCAGTGCTCTTCAAAATCTCTGCAGAATCCTGCACTCCCAGAAACAATGGTAGTAAGTTCCCTTTCCTCTTTGCACCGTCCACATTGAGGTGAAATAGCCAGATGATATTTATGGACCAGTGCAGGTGGGCGGTTCAATCTATGTAGAAACTTATAAAATGCCTCTTTAAACTTGTTACAGACCAACAGACCCATATTCAAGGGTAACACCATATCCCAATTCAGGTCAGTTATTGGCCCACCTAAATCCTGCTCCCAGAGATGTCTCACCTTCCATGACTGATCCGCCAAACAACTCCTGCATTCCTTAACTACCTTCCCCACAAATGCATTTGGGTTCACAAAGACTGACATGACAAGATATTCAATTGTAAGCATTTCCTGTCTACCTACCCCCCCCTCCAATCGAGAACGATAGGCCCTAACCTGGAAATACCAGAACATATGACTCCCCTCCAGTTCCAACCCCTGTCTCAAGGCAGTATATGGGAGGATACAACCTCTTTGACACAAATGTGCTAAACGCCTGGCTCCCCCCTGTTCCCAGCCCCTCAACTCAGGGTCCTCTCACCCAGGCAGAAAAAATGGATTCTTAGCAATGGGTACCAGTATAGTGTCCATCCCAGTCACTCCTTGCAGCTTTTTACATTTTTCCCAACTTTCTAATGTAAGCAGTGTCAGGGGATTTCTCCCCTCCTGGGCCCTAAACATCCATAGACCCCTCTTCCAAAAATGCAGAGAACCTGGCAGGGTAGCCCCATTGCTCCAAATCCACACAGCTGGCTTCCCTGGGAGTGTGGACCCAATCCCCTACATACCGTTATTGAACAGCAAGGAAATAGTGTCCCAGATCAGGGCAATTGAGGCACCCCCCCAGCTCTAATTTGAGCTGCTGTAGGTTGACCCTTGCCCACTTCCCATTCCAAATAAATGCAGAGAAGGCACCCTCCAACTTTTTAAGATCCCTCTTTATTAGCCCTACATGCAGCATCTGCATTAAATGTAACAGGCGGGATAGAAGATTCTTCTTAATCAGATTAATACTCCCTAACCACGAGATCGGCAAAGGGGCCCACGCTTTAAGTCCACCTGGACACCTTTGACCATTGGGGCATAGTTAAAAGTCATATAAAGTTCCCAGGGACTGTCCAACTTTAATCCCCAAAGATGTAACGTGCTTCTGGACCCGTTTAAATCCCCACATACTGTATGATCCGCCACCCCACCCCCTGGCAGTCGCATCAACTCAGATTTATCCAGGTTAAGTTTATAACCCAAAAAATGAGCAAATCTCCCCACCATATCTAACAGTGTTGGTATGGACCTTTCCGGTTCCATCACAAAGAGCAACATATCGTCAGCATACAACATAATGTTATGCTGCGCCCCTGAGAGCCCCCTTATCCCTTCAGTCCCTCGATGTTGCCTAATAGCCGCTGCAAGCGTTTCTACCACTAAGGCAAACAGCAGTAGGGACAGGGGGCAGCCCTGTCTTGTTTTCCACCCTAGACTAAAGCCCTCTGATAGAGTTCCATTCACCAACACTTTGGCCCTGGGGGAGCCGTACATTGCCTTAATCCACCCCACAAATGGGTCACCAAGACCAAACCCGGAGAGAATCTCAAAAAGGTCAGCCCATTCAACCCTTGTCAAAGGCCTTTTCGGCATCCATCGATATTATACAGGTGTCCCACCTTCCCCTATTTGTTCTCCAGACCACATTCAAGAGACGGCACACATTAGGATAGGACAGATGGCCCCTGATGAACCCGGTTTGGTCTGGGTGAACCAACTCCAGTAGCACTACCTCCAACCTAGCCTCCAAAACTTTCACCAACATTTTTTAGGTCACAATTCAAAAGCAAAATTGACCTATAACATGCACACTCTGTCACCTCCTTCCCAGCTTTAGGGATTAGACAGATGACCACTTCTGAAAATGTACCTGGAAGTTCCAGTTGTTCTCCCTCCTTCTGCTGGAAGGTATCACACAGTGAGCCCACCAACTGACCCCCAAGGGTCTTATAGTATTCAGCAGGGAAGCCTTCTGCCTCACTAGCCTTACCCCTCTTTAATTTTTGTATTGCAGCTACCACCTCAGCCTTTGCAATGGGTCTATTCAGTGTCTCAGTCTGGTTCCTCGTCTGGCGTGGTAGGTCCACCTGCCTCACAAATGCTGCCACCAGCCCCCCTGTCACACCTCCCTCTGCTGTATAAACAGTTTTAAAAAAATCACTAAAACATTTCCGAATCTGTGGTTCCTGCTTATGGAGATTACCTCCCATGTCCTTAATGGCAGTGATATGCGTTGGACACTGGCCTCCCTTCATAAGCTGAACCAACAATAGGACGGGTTTGTTACCCCACTCGAAGACTTGTTTTTTATAAAAAGTCCAGGCCTTTCTTGCCTCTCCATGGAGAACGGCATTCAAAGCCTCGCTAGTGGCTGTTAGGGCCACCCTCGCTCCCCCACCGCCCGCTACTCTTCTCTCCAGTTCCCTTAGTTGGGCTTCTAACACAACTCATCTCTCCTGTCTCCATTTCTTAACTCTATTAACATACCTAATAATCATACCCCTCATATAGGCTTTCCCTGTATCCCACAACATGGCCTTGGACACCTCTGCTCTGCCATTAGTTTGGATATATTCCTCCCATTACTCCTTTAAATATTCCCCAAATTTTTTTCCCCCAGTAGATATGTCGGGAACTTCCAAGGGGGCAGACCCTCTCTTTGTATTCCCATTTTAAGATTAAGGATCACTATCACATGATCGGAGATGCGAATGGGACTATGTTTGACATCTATTACTCTCCAATACCATTCCCTCAATAGAAACACAGAGTCTATACGGGACCATGTACCGTGTGGATGAGAATAAAAAGTATACTCCCTGGCTCCTGGGTTCACATCCCTCAGTCCATCAATTAATCCTAAGTCCCCCAACCCCAGTCTCCATTAGCAGATGGCTTCACTCTGTCAGCCCTACCCCAGGGAGTGGTCCAACACAGGGTCCACAGTACAATTCAAGTGCCCCCCAAAACAAGATCCGGGAACTCCTCTTTTACCAGCAGTGATTTTAGCATATCATAACAGGCTGAGTCAAATATGCCGGAGCAGACACACTGGCGAATGTGTCACTCTCCCCCCCCATAATTCACCAACCACAAAAAACATATCGCCTTCCTTCCACATCCCTCATCACCCTCTGAACTTGGAAGGCTAAATTTTTGTGGAGAAGGACAGAGACTCCACGATTGTCGGACTTAAATTATGCTGAATAGCTCTTCCCAACCCACCCCCTCACCAATTTAGCATGCTCCGACTCAGTGAGATGGGTCTCCTGCAGAAGAGCCACTTGTGCACCCTGCCTCCTCAAAGCAGTCAGCAGGCCAGTACACTTTATTGGGATCACTATCCCCCTCACATTCCATGTACAAAAATTCAGCTCTTGTACTTTAGCCATAATGACGATTTAAAATGTACCTTTGTCTCCCCTCCCAAAGCAGTGGGAGACCACTAACATTCCACTGTCACTCTTTATGAGTCCAAGGCCTTCTTTAATAAAACCTGGGCTTGGAGTCTGTTTGGATGTGAACAGATAGATGTGCATAACAGTGCACAGCAATATGAACTAACAAACATAAACATGAACATGAACAATAAACTGTAACAACATACATAGCTTTAATTTCTACTTCTTTCTTCCCCTGCTTCCCATCCCCTACTCTCAATGTTTGACCAACATTTAACCTACCTATCCCCCACATTCCTCCTTTTGTATGTCCCTCTCTGCTAGATTCACTTCCCCCCTTTTCCATACTCTTCCCTATCTCCTCCCTATACCCCTGTCCACACTTGACACCCCATGCCCACACATTCTAAGAACACTAACTACCTCTTATGCAAGATTGTCCTAATATCCAATAGACTAGACCATGTTCTCCTCAATCGCCCCCCCCAACCTTCCCCGCCAGAGTACGTAGAATTCTTCTGGTTGCTTCTTTCCCTATTGATCAGGAGCATCTGCCCATACTGTCCATCTATAGCCTGCAGTCTCCTGGAGGAACAATCCATATAGATCCATGAGAACAGTCATTTTTCCATGGATATACTTCCAATATCTGCCACCTCTCCCGGAGATTCATCCATCCCAACATGCTGCTCCCCAGATATTTATTTATTTATTTATTTATTTAAGAGTTTAACCAGGCAGGCATACTGAGCGGGGAACCACTCATTTCCAGATGCTACCTAGGGGAAATACATACAGTGATTTTCATACAGTACAGGATTTACATAATGTACAGAGTTACAGCCAGAGACAATACATAAGTAAAACTGAATACCCTAGATTTTTACATATTGAACAAGTAAACACACGGAGAATCAGGGCTACAATACTAGAAGACCTTACAGACCCTATAGTGCAACAGCTTACTATAATGGGGCAGACATGTGCGAACAGAGGAACATGTGGGCATAGTACTTATGGCTGCTGGGAGCAGGAGCAAGTGGTGGAGTGGGTTTAGGTGTCTAGGGTTTGTGGCACACCTGATGTCGGCAGGCTAGTCATTCCATAGTTTGGGCATACGATATTTAAAAGCTGATTGGCCCTTGGTGGTATGCATGAATGGGATTTGGAGAAACCTGCAGTCTGTGCTTCTGAGCTAGTAGGCAGGGGAAGGTTGAGATGATAATGTGGAACTGAGATAAGGGGGAAGGGTCTTGGACCAGAATTTGGCTGTGACTCTGGTGCAGTGGATCAGTCTGTGGGTCGTGAGTAAGGGCAGGGCTAGGGAGCTGTACAGGTCACAGTGGTGGGTCATTGGTGGCAATCCAGGATGAAACAACAGAAGGGGTGAAAAAGTGTGTCTAGGCTGGCCAAGTTAGATAAGGGTGCAGCGCCATAGACCACGTCACCATAGTCTAGTATTGGGAGAATCATTTTTTGAACAATTTCCCTCTGGACTGGAGTGGGCATGCATCCTTTGTTGTGATATAGAGCACCCAGTTTGGGATGTAGCTTTCTGTGTAAAGATTCGATGTGTGAGGAGAAATCTAGGTGTTGGTCAAGCTAGACTCCTAGGTATCTGAATGAGGTGCAGGACTCCAAGAGGGGGAACCATCTAGAGTAAGGAAAGAGGGGTAAACTGCTAGCCGGGAAAGTTATGGTTGCATACTGAAGGTTAGAGAGACTTTTTTTTTCATTCAGGAATAGCTGGTTGGACTGGAACCATTGCTGTATGGCATTGAAGTCCTGCTGTAGCGCATTGGACACTACTCCAGGGGAAGGGCCTGAAGCGTACAGTATGGTGTCGTCCACATACATTTGGATAGATGAGTGTGTGCAGGCCAATGGGAGGTCATTAAGAAATATTGAAATGAGTAGCAGGCCCAGGACTGAGCCTTGGGGGACCCCCATAGTGACTGGGAGTGGGGTAGATATATGGGGGACAATTTTTACCGATTGTTGTCTGCCTGTTAGGTAGGCCTGAAACCAACTAGTGGCAAGACAGGAGAGGCCTGCATAGTTTAATCTGGCTAGTAGCATAGAGTGAGAGACGGTATTGAAGGCCCTGGCCAGGTTGATGAAAATGGCTGAGATGATATGCCCTTTATCCATACCTGTGAGGATGTCATCGGTGAGCCTTAAGAGGGCGGTGATGGAGGAGTGAGACTGATGGAAACCCAGTGATAAGGGAAGAAGAAGGAGGATGCATCAAGGTACTGGGAGAGTTAAGCAATGGCAAAGTGTTCCTGAAGTTTCAAAAGTATTGGGAGTAGGGAGATGGGGCAGTAATTTCCCGGCATGGAGGAGTCACCACCCTTAGGAAGGGGAATGACAACTGCCTGCTTCTAAGCTGCTGGGATTTTGGCCAGAGAGAAGGAGATTTTGAGGAGGCTGGCTAATGGGGCGGCTATGGTGGGGGCGGATAAGTGAAGTAATTTGGTGTCCAGGCCTGAGGGGCATTTGTCTTTATTAGGGTCAAGAGCTCTCCGAGCATGGAGGACTTCATCTGGGGATACTGGATGGAAAGAGAAACTGCTGACAGGGATTAGTTCAGAGATTTCGGTGAGATGCTTTGTGTGCATGGGGGAGCAGGAGACTGGGTAGGAGAGACGTTGCACTGCTAGTGAAGAAGGTATTGAAGGTAGAGGCAACTTCACTCTGGTCCAAGACAGCCGTGCCTTGTATGGATAGGGTCTGGGTAGATGGTTGGACTGGCGGAGAGAGAAGGGATTTGATAGTTTTCCAAAAGTTTGTAGGGCAGTTAAGGTTGAAGTTCAGAGCCAACATAAAGTAGTTCTTTTTGCCTGTTATATAGCTTTGGTGCAGGAGTTGCGTAGAGTACGGTAACATTGTAAGGATTCATGGGAGCACGTTAGCTTGTGTTTTTTCCAAGCTAGGTCCCTGGTGCAGCATCTGCTAATGATATCTGCAGAGACCCAGGGAAGGTGGGAGCCCCTTACTCTTGTGCTTCTTAGAGGGGCATGATAGTCCCATACAGTATTAAAACCTGGTTTTGAAAGTCTCGAAAGCATAGTCAATGGAAGGTGCCTTCAGTATGAAGGATCAGTCCACGTGGGCCAGGTCATTTAGGAGGGAAGGTAGAAATAGGGATTTGAAGGATCTCATGAGGAGCATCCTGGAAGGGGGTTCTGTGGGTCTATGCACTTTCCTGACCATGTATGCCATATGGTTATCACTTAGAGAGTTGGGGAGAAGTACGGCTTTAATAATCCTGTGTGGGTGGGACGTGAGGGCCCAATCCGATATGGAGCCATACTGCGACCACTCATCACCTGCCACCACTCGTGCCCCCCATTACCTTCCCTCAATTCCCCAATTAGGTCAAGCATTAGTCAAAAGTCCACCTCTTTAAATACCATCCATAATTTTGACCCCCAATCCGCTTAGAAGACTGGTAAAAGCATGGTCACTGCTTCATTTCTCCTCCCTGCACCTCCCCAAAAGGGAGCGTTGGCAGAACAAGTCCCTTCCAGTCTTCTTGCATTCCAAATGAGTCATTTCCCCCACAGTTCCTGGGATCAGCCCCAAGGGCACCCCCAAAGACTTTCCCCATGAAAACACGGGGCAGGCCCCACTAAATCTCCTGGCAAGGCCACTTCCTCCTTATGGCAGAAGTAGATGAGTGCAACAGGCATCCTCTATATCCCAAGGCAACAGTATTAAAATCTACCTGGGCACCTTTCCCTGCACGATCCCCAAGGGAGCGCGGACACACAGCACAGCAGTTCAATCTGAATATATACACCAGTCCAAAGATTAACAGGCCAAAAGGCAGAGGCCCACAGTCTGTTCAAGATCAACATTGCCAGTTCCCAGATGCTCCAAATAGTACAACAAAGTAGCTTGCCTACCGCATGGCTCAAGGAAACAGGCACTCATTCTACCTTCTTTCTCAATTCCTCAATGAAGGTTTCATCCTTCTTCCCCTCCCAAAAGGAGAAAAACTGCCTCCTCATGCTTAATCTTGAGAGTCACGTGATAGATCATATAATTCTCCACTTTCATACCGCCCAGGTTAGAAATCACCTCATTGAACAACTTGCATTTTTTCAGCAATCTGGCTGAGTAGTCCTGAGAAATAAACTGCTTGTGCCCCTCATAAACTAGTGAACCTTTTTCTCCGTATCTGCGGAGCACTTTTTCACGGTCCTGATAGTGGTGGAACTGCATAATGAGCTGCCGAGGGGGTTGGCCTGCCAGCGGCCTAGGCATAACTGCACTGTGAGCCCTTTCCATGTAAGCTGGACATTACTCATCTCAACCCCCAGCAGAGTTGGCAAGGTCACTGCACCAAACTTTAGAGCACTCCCTCCTTCTTTCCCTTCAGGCAGACCCCTTAAGCGGAGGTTGAGCCTTCAGTGGTAATTCTCCTGGTAATCTGCTGCCTCCTTCATTTCTTCTAGTTCTTTCTGCAACACCAGGATTTTTTTCTGGGGCACCATGCATCTCATCCTCCAGTCTGGAAATTCTCTCCTCCGCCTTGTTAAGATGAAGCACCTGGGCAGATTGTTGTCTAAGGACTTCTTGTATCTTATCATCGTACTGTATGCGGGATTCTAATTTAGACAGTCTATGTTCAAGAGCTGTGTCAACCTGGCCCGTTAGCTCAAAGCCTAGAGTGGTTATTTCCACCATTGAGAGCAAAATAAAGCTCTGGCATTCACTCTGCCAACCGGCCGCACTTTTCTTGCCCATTTTAGCTGCCGTCCGCTGACTCTTGCTGGGTCCTGAAGTTAGATACTCATCCATACCACAGTCATTACTCGATCCTGCATTTCTGATCGAAACTGGAAGTCAACTAATACTTTTATTTTATTTAATTTTCCCGAATGAGGAGGAGCAAGGTAGGAACACATCTTATAAGTTTAGTGGCTCATTACTGCCACCAATGTGATTACCCTTTTTAATATGTAACCCGTAGGTGGCGCTATCCCAAGGGCTACTATCCCTGCCTGCTTGGCTAGTAGCAGGTTAAGGGGCCTGAGTTCTGAAACAGGTGCCTCCACCAGGAGATCAGGGTTGGTAGTGGTCAAGCTAACCTGGGCACAGCCCTCCAGGACACTGTAACCTCCTCTTTCTGTCCTAGTGGCTAGAATAATGCACAATAATCACTTTCACAATATCCCTGATACACCACACAAGTACCCATACTGTTTGCACTTACCACCAGGGTTTTCCTCTGGCCCGGCCCTGGGGATCCCATATAAAACAAGGTTATAAACAGCAAATAACAACAGTACAGTACTCTTGCACAAACTGGAACCACAGTCAGGGTAAATGCAAAAAAAGAGATCTGATTTATTTAAGGGGCTTGAACAAGGGAGGGGCATAATCAGGTTAATTTGCTTAAAGGCTCTATCAATCAAACAGTTATGCATGCACTTCAGGGTCCATAAACAGTCACACACTCTGGGTACCCAGATGAAGGATGATGGGTTAGCCAGGAATGTTGCAGCTGGTTGAGGCCATGTGATGGAATAAAACAACATCCACAACACACACTATTTGTAATCTGGAGCTGGAGGGCTCAATTCGTGAAAAGAACACAACCAGACAATCAGATAACACACTTTTAGATTAGCCTGTTGTTGCAGGGAGCTACCCTGATGATTACTCATGATACCCAAGACTGGACACAGGCTGAACAAAAATCAAGACAGCAGGTGGTTAATCTGGAGTACAAGGGCAAGCAGGGACCACACAATTCACCGCGGCATCATTCCTGTTCAAGCGTGGAGATGGGAGATGATCCCCAGCAGGTCTCTCATTGGTGGATTTCTCTGTGCAGTGGGGTAGTCTGGCAGGGCCAGCATGGCATGGCCCAGGCCGAATAGTGATGAATGTAGATTCAGTCCGACTAGACTGGATAAAGCTTCCAGCAAGCAGAACACAGTTCACACAGTGGGGAAACAAATCACGACCCAGTTTCAATACACAGCACATTTACATGTAAATGATTCTACAGTACCAGCAAGCAGAACACATTTCACACAGTGGGGAACCAAATCACGACCCACTTGCAATACACAGCACATTTACGTGTAAGGAAATTCTACTATACTAGGCAAACCGCTCTCCGGTCATGATCGCAAAGTCTCTGCACAAACTGGGGATTCAAAAGCAACTGAAAATTCTGACAGGCCAATTGCATTCAGCAAATCTTCAGTCTTCTTCAGGTTAAAGACTGGTCACAGTCCAGTGGCTTAAATAGTCCTCACAGCTCAGATTCATTCTGAATAAACTCTCGTTTCCCTCTCAGGACAGCAGACAGTCAGGCAGGACATAACTCAGCCCTTTCACAGTTCTCCCATGCAAAACTACACAGAACTGCTGCTCAAAAATCACTTGAGCTGTTACTTCTTCACTTCTCAACTCAAAAAACTGAAACTAGCCACAGCAGCCTAAGAAATTCCCCAAGATCCAAAAGGTTCATTTGGCTGATCCTCCTGTCAGTCACAACAAAGGCTCCCCCCCTTCAGGTGCAAAAAGGCGCAAAAAGCCCAAAACTAAAATTCCTACAGATTTTGACTCCAGACAGCTCCTGTAGTCCAGCTCCATTTTAAGTCCCACCAGTACTGATTGGTCCAATTCAGCAGTCCAGGACCAAGATAGTGGAGATAAACAAAACAGTCCTTGCTGCAAAGAAGGCAGGTTAGACAAACTACATTATCATTACCACTGTAAGTGATTTTTAGCAAACAGTTATATCTTTCAACAGAGCTCCCTCTCAGATTACTTATGACTGCAACCCAGGCAGCTCTTAAAGAGACAGTACACAGAGGCTATAGAGGCACTCTCTGGCAATCACATTTAAACTGCCAAAATGCAGGACACCAGCCTGGCAGTGAGCATTTATGCAAGCTCGAGGAAGACTTTTTGGGAACCCCCATTTGTAGGGGGAGGTTACACCCTTCCCTTGCCTGGAGGAAACTTGGTGTCCGAGTTAAGTCTGTACCATCATGCATCAGTTAACACAAACTTATTACTTTACTATACATATTCACTACATTTCATGATACTATATCCATTCTGATAACACATTCTGCATATTTCACATAGGTAAATTGAACATTACTATACTGAATCAGGTAATAACTTCTTGTACCTTAAATAATGCAAGAGGGAGCCCTTCCCTATCAGCTAACTTGGGGCTAGAGGGGGCAGGAGCACCATGTTGAGAGGGAAAGACAAGTAACCTGGAATTGGCTGTCAAGCTCAATCTGGGCAGTGAGTTGGTGAGACATAAACACCTTTGTGCACCACATTAGGAGGCAAATCCACTGGCCTCACAGAAGAAGCATAACCGAGGTGTACTACTGGCTTGACAGCTCGGCCAGTCTTTCTGAGGAGGACAACTACAGTCATTGTACTCTCAGCACTGGTCTGGGGACTCTCATCACTTGTGAGGGGTGCCTCTGCCTGGGTGGGAACGTCCAAACTTGGGGCACTGTCGACTCCTTGCTCTGCAGGCTCTGTTTCTACAACACTTGACTCATTTGCGAAGGCTCAGACACAATCAAGCTTTGAGGCACTGAAGGGGCATGGTCAGCATTCTCATAATGTTCTTCAAGTTCTGGTATGTCACCAGAAAGACTCAAACCCTCAGCCCCTTCTTCAGGCAAATCATACAGTTCCACAGTACACAGAGACTCAACATCTTCAAATGTGATATTTGCACTTCACTTTCTGGGAGGATTGGCTCCAAGGATGAAGCTGGGGGGTAAGGCAGTCCAGAAGGCCCAGCTTCCCACAATTTATCAGGGGGTTACCTCGAAACAACTGACTCAGTTCATAAGAGGGGTTATAGGCATTGTCATGTTCACTTTCGTCAGAAGTGGACTGACAGTCACTGTCATTCTTGGCCTGCTGTGGAGGAAACCTCAAATCTGTGACCACTGGGGTAGGTTGACTCTGTCTCTTTTTTGCAGCAGCACGAGTCACCAGTCCAGGGGAATCAATCTCTGATGGTTCAGCCTCAATCATGACTTGGCTGATAGGTAGCAAGTGGTTGCGGTGCATGGTCTTGACAGCTTTGGAGTTGTTCTCTGGGCGCACCTTGAACTCAGGTAACTAATCCAACTTTCCTACTACTACATGGGGAAGGTGGTGCCACCAATCAGCAATTTTGTGTTTAGCATGCAGTCTCAAATTGTGTAACAACACACGGTCTCCAGGTCAAAGCTCTTGAGCCTTTACTTTTTTATCGTGCCTCTCTTTGTTGGCTAGATTTCTCTTGGCGGCCATTGTTTGGGCCAGTTGATAGGCATGGTTCAATTGAGCTTTCAGTTTTTGTGCATATTGCAAGTATTTTTCAGCTCAGACCCCATCTGGAGAGACCCCAAAACAGACATCAACTGGCAGCCAGTCCTTTCTTCCAAACATGAGGAGGTAGGGGGAGAACCCAGTAGCATCATTTTTCATGCAATTTTATGCATGTACCAAGGTGCTAATCTGCTGGCTCCATTTATGTTCGTCTTTTGGGTGGAGGGTGCCCAGCATGTCTAGAATGGTGCAGTTAAAATGTTCTGGTTGAGGGTCTCCCTGTGGGTGATAGGGGTGGTTCTTGAATTTCATACCCCCATAGAGAAAGAGAGCATTTCTTTGATTAGGTGACTCTCAAAGTCTCTGCCTTGATCAGAATTAATCTACTGGGCGTACCATAGTGGACGAAGAAATTTTCCACTAGCACCTTGGCCACAGTAGATGCCTTTTGATCTTTGGTGGGAAAAGCTTGTGCATATAGTGTGAAATGATCCATAATCACTAACACATTGCCAATGTTCTGCCAATCAGGTTCTAAACACAAGAAGTCTATGCAGACTAGTTCCATGGGGGTGCTCGTAGTAATATTAACAAGGGGGGGCAGCCCTCTGAGGCAGGGCTTTTCTTTGCAGGTAGCGACTACAAGTCTTTACATTGGGCCAGTAGAATCGAGATCATACCAGGTCAAAGGTTCTGTCAATACCGAGGTGCCCTATATGATTGTGGAGGGACCTCAGTACCAAATCTTTAAAGGCCGTGCGCAGGACCAATTGTTGCTTGTTTAGTTTGCCACTACAATCTACTGTCTCTCTATACAACAACTGATTGAGCAACTTTAATCTGGGGCCTTCTTTAAAGAATAAAGCAGTTTGCAAGTCAGTGGAACGTAACTTAGACACATTTTTACCTGCACGCAGGGCATCAAGTACTGTCTGAATCATAGGATCTTAGGATTGAGCCCACTGAATGCTGTCATTGTGAAATTGAGGTAGTGCACTAATATCTAGAGCAGAGAAGTGGCAATAAGCAGCTTGTATGCAGGTATCAGAAGGGCCCAAGCAATCTATTAAACAGTCCACTGTGTCCGCAGACATCTGTTCATCTCTATCAAACATTTGGCACAATGCTTGAATATCAGGTTCAGACAGCCTGACCCAATCACTCTTGGAAATGGGCCTTTGTGATAGGGCATCAGCATCAATATGGCTCAGGCCCAGTCTGTATTCTACAGCATAATCATAGGTTGATAATGCAGAAAGCCACTGGTGCCCAGTGGCGTCTAACTTAGCTGAAGTCTGCACATAGGTCAACGGGTTATTGTCATTCTTCACCAATATCTTTTCCCCATAGAGGTATTCATGAAACTGGTCAACGATGGCCCATTTTAGTGCAAGGATCTCCAACTTATGCACAGGGTAGTTTCATTTGGACTGGGTCAAGCTCCTACTGGCAAAAGCTACTGGTCCCAGGCCATCCTCATGGTTTTGATACAGCACCACTCCTAGACCCTGCAGACTAGCATCTGTATGCAGCACATAGGGTGTGGTGGGGTCAGCATAGGTGAGGATGGGGGCATGGGTGAGCTGGTATATGAGCTCATGGAAGGCTACTTCTCAGTCAGGCATCCAGCGGGGCCCGAAGAGTTCACCTGGGCTGAAGTATACTTTTTCTGGTTCTTTAATGGACCCTTTTTTGTATTTATGATTGGAAAGAGGGTAACTCTGGGTAAGGTTCAAGAGTGGGCAAATCACCTTGGAATAGTCTTTTATGAACCTGCAGTAGTAGCCACAGAACCCGAGGAAACGTAGTTCTTTCAGATTATGGGGCTGGGGCCAAGTATTCAGTGCTTCAACCTTACTGGGATCAGTCTCTATCTCTTTTGTAGATACTTTGTGCCCCATACTTTCATGGAGGTTTGGAAAAACTGGCACTTGTCAATGGACAGCTTGAGGCCGACGTCTTCCAGTCGGTCTAGTACTTTAAACAGTCAGTTCTCATGCTCCTCTAAGGTGCTCTCAAGCACAATGACATTGTCCAAGTACACCAGGCATTCCAGCAAATTCATATCTCCCAGCGCATGTTCCATCAGTCACTGGAAGGTGGCTGGGGTGCCCGATATCCCCTGTGGCATCCTCAGAAACTCGAAGAACCCCAGTGGACAGATGAAGGCTGTATGCTCATGGTCATCTGAGGCCATTGGGATCTGGTAGTATCCACTGTGAAGATCCAGCACCGAGAACCATTTTCTCCCATTCAAGCAGTCCAGAGCAACTTGTATACGAGGCATAGTGCATTGGTCTGGGATGGTCCGCCGGTTCAGGGTTCGATAATCAACACACATCATCACAGACCCAGTCTTCTTATGCACAACCACAATGGGAGAGGCGTATGGGCTCCTGGATTCTTGTATCATGGCAGCAGTGAGCATTTCCTGCAGGTATTTTCTCCCATCATCTGTGTCTGCTGGGGCTAGGCGTCGGGACCTCTCTCAAAATGGCTGTTACTCATTCAGGCATATGTGATGCTCCACACCCTGGACACATCCCACATCCCATTACGTCAACGAAAACACTTGGTCTCTCTGGGCAAGTCTCCTGCTAATTCTAGCCTTCCATTCAGCTGGCAACAGGGAGTCACCAAAGTCAAACAAGTCTGGGGTCACTCTCTCCTTCACACAAGGGTGCTTGTTGCTGGACAATACTGCAGTGTCTATGCAGTGTACCATAGCTAGGGTTCACCCTCTGTTCACCCGGATCTCCCACTCTGACACATTGTGAATCTGGACCATCACTCATCGTGCATAGGCATGGGAACGAGCAGGCAAGATGCTGGGCTTGACCAATAATCTTTCTGGCAATTTTCCATCGCCTGATGCATCCAACATCAGTATTTTGTTCTTAACATCTTTCCAAAGGCGGACCTCCCCTTGAATGGTGCACTGGGCATTAGAGGCCAGTACCATTGAATCAGGATCCTTCTTCCACCCGATCTCCACCGGTTCATCCTGGTCTACTTCCTTGGGTTTCTGTTGCAAATCATAGGCCCTCTTGATCAGAGCTGGAATTCTCAGGGCCCTCCCAGTCCTTCACCCTTGTTTCTCATGACAGAGTTGTGCCAGTCTCCCAAACATATAGGCATTTGTCACAATTAACAGGGTGACCCCATCATACAGTCCAGTGGGGGGACACACTAGGGCCAATGTCTCTACTCACTCCTCTACACCCATTACAGTTGTAGGAAAAGACAACCGGGGCAGACATACCCTAGGTAGGGATAAGACTTGTCGGTCAGGCCCCACACATGTAGGCCTTCCAGGGATTGCAAGGGCACATCAGATAAGTGTTTATCATACCAGTCCTGGAATACAATGGTCACTTGTGACCCACTGTCAAGCACAGCCTGAGTATGAATACCATTCACAGTCACAGTAATCTCCATTGAAGGGCCCACTATTTTGGACCAGTCTGGAGAGGCAGTAGCAGAGGCCTGGACGAATGATTTAGTCACAAAGAAATTTGAGTTAGGGTTTCTTGAACTCTCACTGTGGTCATTTCAGGCACCCTTTGGCCATTGATTTGCATTTCAGAGCTCCCCTTGAAGTCTGTTTACTACTCTTTCTAAGTCCTTCTGAGACCAACATTCTCTTTTCATATGGCCATCCTTTCCACAGTTGTGACAAATGATAGACTCCTGGGTCATCCTGGGAGAGAACATCGTATGAGGAACTGAAGCAGGAGTAAGAGATTGGGGTCTAGTATCTGCTTGCAGCTGTGAGAGTGTTGCAAACATGTCTTAACAGTTCCTTTAGAGTGGCACTCAATCTGGTGATCTCAGCCTTGGAGCCACCCTTGGTAGTGGATGCCTGACGGTGCACCCCCACCCCATGGCAGTCACTTCCTGAAAGGGACCAAAATCTTTTTATGGGGAAACCCTTGCAGAGGCACTCATCTTCAACTCTCAGACTTCCTTTAGTAGCTTGTCCTTCCAATTCTGGGCCCAGGGCATGAAATCCTTTGCATTCTCAAAGTTAAGCTAGTTAAGTGCAGACTTTTGCCCCTGAGCCTCGCTTGGCTGATCACTCTCGGTCACTTGCACAGCAGCAGCAGATATGGGTGCAATTCCCCCGTGGGGTTGCCTTTGCTCAACCCCCCAAATTTCTTTCATTAGCTCATTGTGGGGGCAATTCCAGTCCAGTGGCAAGGCACAACTGAAGCAGTAACAATTCTGAAAATGGAGCAGACTTAAAGGTCCTGTGCAGCCTAGTTCGATCTGATTCATTTGATTGCAAACTACCCTTTCTGAGGCACTCTTGTAGCAGCTTTTCAAGCCAAGGTACATACACAGACAATGGCTCCCCTGGGTACTGCTGAGTGTTTCTCTCCACCAGAGATCCTCATCTGAATCTGGGCTCTCATACACATTTTCCAATGCATCAAGATAGTCTTGTGCAGTTGCTTCGGGGTTATTGGTCTGCTTGGCACAGATAGTAGCCAGGTCAGGACCTCGGAGGCTCTCACTCAACCTCTTTTGTTTCTCTGCTTCTGAGCACTGCATTTCAAGTACTAGAGGGGCAACATAGACTATCCAGGTCTCCCAGTCATCCTCCCCCTGAGGGCAGGGGATGGTGCTGGAGAAGATTCTCAGCCTTCAGTTGGAGTCGTGACTAATGGCATGTACAAGATATGGGGCTAGCATTGGCATGGGCACAAAAGGTGGGGCAGTAACAGGTGCTGGAGTGGGAGGGGGTGTTGGGAAAGGAACACCCTAGGTGGCAGGAATAGTTTCCTAAAGTCCTCTACGGTTTTCCCTTCATCCAGCAACAACTTAGCAAATTTTTCCTCAAAAGTCTCAGATAATGGTGGGAGCTCATCCTCCCCGGGGTCTTTACTGTCTTTTGTTATCACTTTCCAGGCAGCTGGAACCCCTTCTGGGGCAATAGTCTGTGTTACTTTAGAGCTGTCCATGAGGTCACTACACTCTACCAAGGCTATGAAAGTTTGGGAGATCAAATCAGCCTGTTGACTCACCACCACAGGGTTTTTTAAACATTCAACTTTGGAGAGTGCTCCATCTACAGTGTCTTTTCTGGTAACCATGGGAATATCCAGTATAAGTAAAGCATTTTGGGGGTTGATCTTCTGCCCAGTACACCACCCCACCAACAGGTGTATAACCATTTTTACTGGGGTAGCCATTCATCTTTAGCAATAATTCATAATTTTTGCCACTAGAAGGCACAAAATCCCAGAGGTGAGCCTCCAAAATGTTACATCTAGGTGGTGCTGTTCCAAGGGCTACTACCCATGCCTGCTTGGCTAGTAGCAGGTTAAGGGGCCTGAGTTCTGAAACAGGTGCCTCCACCTGGAGGTCAGGGTTGGTAGTGGTCAAGCTAGCCTGGGCACAGCCTTCTGGGACACTGTAACCCCTCTCTTTCCTTCCTAGTGGCTGGAACAATACACAATAATCACTTTCACAATACCCCGATACACCACACAAGTACCCACACTGTTTGCACTTACCACCGGACTTTCCTCTGGTCTGGCCCTGGGGAACCCCTGTAAAACAAGGTTATACACAGCAAATAACAGCAATACGGTACTCTTGCACCAACTGGAACCACAGTCAGGGTAAATGCAAAAAAGTGTTAGATCTGATTTATTTAAGGGGCTTGAACAAGGGTGTGGCATAATCAGGTTAATTTGCTTAAAGACTCTGTCATTCAAACAGTTATGCATGCACTTCAGGGTCCATAAACAGTCGCACACTCTGGGTACCCAGATGGAGAATGGTGGGCTAGTCAGGAATGTTGCAGCTGATTGGGGCACTGTGATGGAATAAAACAACATGCACAGTACACACTATTTGTAATCCGGAGCTGGAGGGCTCAGTTCATGAAAAGAAAACAACCAGACAATCAGATGACACACTTTTAGATTAGGTTGTTGTTGCAGGGAGCTACCCTGATGATTACTCACGATACCCAAGACTGAACAAAGGCTGGACAAAAATCAAGAAAGCAGGTGGTTAATCTGGAGTGCCAGGAGAAGCAGAGCCCACACAATTTCTGTTCAAGCGTGGAGCAGGGGACTGATCCCCAGGCAGGTTTCTCATTGATGTCTCTCTCTGTGCAGTGGGGTAGACTGGCAGGGCCAGCATGGCATAGCCCAGGCCAAATGGAGATGAACATGGATTCAGTCCGATTAGGCTGGATAAAGCTTCCAGCAAGCAGAACACAGTTCACACAGTGGGGAACCAAATCATGACCCACTTCCAATACACAGCACATTTACATGTAAAGGATTCTACGGTATCAGCAAGTAGAACACAGTTCACACAATGGGGAACCAAATCACGACCCACTTTCAATACACAGCACTTTTACATGTAAGGAAATTCTATTGTACCAGGCAAATCGCTCTCTGGTCATGATTGCAAAGTCTCTGCACAAACTGGGGATTCAAAAGCAGTTGGAAATCCTGACAGGCCAATCGCATACAGCAAATCTTCCGCCTTTTTCAGGTTAAAGCCTGGTCACAGTCCAGTGGCTTAAACAGTCCTCACAACTCGGATTCAGTCTGAATAAACTCTCTTTTCCCTCTCAGGGACAGCAGGCAGACAGGCAGGACAAAACTTAGCCCTTTCACAGTTCTCCCATGCAAAACTACACAGAACTGCTGCTCGAAAATCACTTGAGCTGTTACTTCTTAACTTCCAGGCTCAAAAAACTGAAACCAACTGCAGCAGCCTGGGAAAATCCTCAAGACCCAAAAGGTTCTGTTGGCTGAGCCTCCTGTCAGTCACAATGAAGGCTCCCCTTCAGGTGCAAAAAGTGCAAAAGCCCAAAACTACAATTCCTACAGCTTTTGACTCCAGACAGCTCCTGTAGTCTGGCTCTATTTTAGGTCCCACCAGTACTATTGGTCCAATTAGGCAGTCCAGGACCAAGATAGTGGTGATAAACAAAACAGTCCTTGCTGCAAAGAAGGCAGGTTAGACAAACTACATTATCATTATCACTCTAAATGATTTTCAGCAAATAGTTAAATCTTTCAACAGAGCTCCCTCTCAGATTACTTATGACTGCAATCCAGGCAGCTCTTAAGGACACAGTACACAGGGGCTATAAAGGCACTCTCTGGCAATCACATTTAAGCTGCTAAAACACAGGACACCAGCCTGGCAGTGAGCATTTATGCAAGCTCAAGGAAGACTTTTGGGAACCCCCATTTGTAGGGGGGGTTACAAATAAATCATGGGAGGATGGTGTGGTACCTGAGGACGGGAGGAGGGCACATGTGATTCCCCTTCACAAAAGTGGGAGCAAGACAGAGGCAGGAAACTACAGACCTGTCAGTTTGACCTCAGTGGTAGAGGAAATGAAGGAATCACTTCTGAAGGAAAGAACTGTTGAGTACCTAGAGGCCAGCGAGGCAGAGGACACAAGGCAGCATGGATTCACAGCAGAAAGGTCATGTCAGACAAATCTAATTGATTTATTTGACTGGGTGACCAAACTAGTAGACCAGGGAGGGGCTGTGGACATGGCCTACCTAGACTTTAGCAAGGCATTTGACACAGTTCCGCACAAAAGATTAATAAACAAATTAGCCAGCCTGGTAGTGGGTCCCAGGGTGGTAGCCTGAGTAAAACATTGCCTGAACAACAGGACACAGAGGATAATAGTAAATGGAGACCACAGTAAAGAAGGGGGTTACTGGTGGGGTACCGCAGGGTTCAGTACTGAGGCCAGTCCTTTTTAATGTCTTTATAAGAGACATTGCAGAGGGACTGGAAGGAAAAGTATGTCTCCTTGCAGATGACACAAAGATCTGCAACAGGGTTGATATGCAAGGTGGGGTGGAAAGGATAAAAAGGGACTTGGCAAGGTTGGAGAAATGGTCAAGTGTATGGTAGCTTAGATTTAACGCAAAGAAGTGCAAAGTAATGCACTTGGGAAACAAGAACCCCGGGGAAGAGTACACAATGGGGGTGAGATACTGACAACAACAAAAATGGAAAGAGACCGGGGGGTAGTCATATCAGATGACCTAAAGGTGGGCAAGCAATGTGAGAAGACAGTAAGGAGGGCTAGGGATACTGGGATGCATAGGGAGAGACATCACCAGTAGAAAACAAGAAGTTGTTGTCCCTCTGTACAGACAATTGGTAAGACCACATGTGGAGTTCTGTATGCAGTTCTGGAGACCCCATCTCCGCAAAGACATAGACAGGGTGGGGGCTGTCCAGATGAGGGCAACCAAAATGGTGTAGGTTCTGCGCCAGAAGACATATGAAGAAAGGCTAAAGGAGCTGAAGATGTATAGCCTCGAGGAAAGGAGGGAGAGGGGGGACATGACAGAAATGTTCAAATACCTCAAGGGAATCAACAAAGTCCAAGAGGGCAGTAGCTTTCAGAAAAAGAGATGTGCAAGAACAAGTGGGCATAATCTGAAGATAGAGTGGGGATTGCTCAGAGGTAATTGTGAGGAAGCATTTCTTCACAGAGAGGGTGACAGATACATGGAACAGCCTTCCTGAGGAGGTCATCAAGAATTCATGGGACAGACATAAGGCATTTCTGGAGGGGTGGGTAGGAGGAAGTAGGCTGTTGGTTATTAACTAGGATCTGCAGCTTATACATTAGGTAGGGAAATGGGCAGACTAGGTGGGCCAAGCTGTCCTTATTTGCCTTCAAATTCTATTTTTCTATGTTACATTACGATACAAAGAATACACTTGATGATAGGCATGCATGAGTGATGCCATGACATACTATAAGATTGATGAACATTTCAGTTGAGGATTAAGTACAGAGTAGTTACAAGAGGCTATCACTTGAGATTCTCACTGGGAGCAGGATATGCATTGTCAGATATACAATTTAGCCCGTCATCTGGCCCCCCTGGTACTTAAAGTAAATACTCACTAGAGTCTGTCCCAGCAGCTGTAGCAGCGGAATTTAACTCCTACTATACCTCCTGCACCACTCAGCTACTGAAATCCCTCCCCTCCTACCCATTGCCCTTCCCACCCTCAGCTGGTGTTCCCCCACCTCTACCCTCCCACCTCTCCTTCTCTTTCACTACTGTAACCCCAAATGAAGCCTTAAGTGTCCTCCTCAGCATCAACCCCTCTAAAGGTGCCTTCTCTGATGGCCTTGACCGAAAACTCCTCTTCCTCTCTGCTCCAGCGATTGCCTACCCCCTCTCATTAATCCTAATTCTCTCATTCTCTACTGCCTCTGTCCCCTTTTCATAGAAACATGCAGTGGTCCTCCCTCTACCCAAAGGGGGTGACCCTTCATCCCCTGGCAACTATTTCCCTATTTCTCTCCTCCCTACCCTTGCCAAGCTTCAAGAACTCATTGTACTCTCCCAACTCATCTCTTTTCTATCTGACACCTCCTTTTTCACTCCTTTCCAGTCTGGTGTCAGGAAAAAACGCTCAACCACCACCTCTCTCCTATGGCTCACAGACTCCATCCTAACCAGGATGGACAATGGACAAATTACCTCTGCCATTTTTGTCAACCTTGAAAAAGCCTTTGACACCGTCTCTCACTCCCTTCTCCTCAACTCACTCCCAGTAGCTGGACTTTCTCCCTCTGCCACAAACTAGTTCAAGACCTACCTTATTGGCAGAACCAAATCAGTTAAGATCTTGGATACCACTTCACCTCCCCTCCCAATTAGCACTGGCATCCCCCAGGGCTCTGTATTAGGGCCCCTCCTATTCTCTATCTTCTTAAACAACCTTCCCTCTGTTTGCTCCCCCTCCACCACTATATATGTATGCCAATGATGCAGTCCTGTATGCATCTGACTCCTGTCCTGCTGAGGTTACAACCAGTTCACAGCAAGACTTCGACAAGGTTTAACTCTGGTTTGTTAACCATCAACTTTTCCTCAATGCCAAGAAGACTGTCTCCATGATCTTTGGAGCAAGGCAGAGACTCTTTAGGCTCCCCTCCTCATCCACTTTCCATCCCTTTGATGGGACTTTACTTGAGGACACATCCTCCTTCAGGTACTTAGGTGTTTGGTTGGACCAACCCCTAAACTTCTCTGGACATATTGACTCCATCCAGAAAAGACTGCACCCCAAGCTTGATGCCCTGTCCAGGAACTGTAGTTGTATCCCTCCTACGGCTAGGTGTGAACTTGTTCAGAAGATGATACTGCCCATTTTTGACTACTGTGACATAGTCTATGGTTCTGCCCCTAAGTCCTCCCTGGCCAGACTGGACACCCTATTCAATTCCTTCTGCTGCTTAGCCCTGGATTCCCTCCCCCTCACCCACCACTGCGATCTTTATCGTGCCCTATCCTTCCCCCTCTCTTACAACTAGGTGACTTTCCCACTGTGCTAAATTCACCTTAAGCACTGGTTGGGTGAGCTCCCTTCCTACCTAACCTCCTCCTCCTTTATAACAATCCCCTCATCCTCCCATTCCCTTAGATCAACCAACTCCCGCACCCTGTTATTCCCCCATAGATCCACCCTAATAGGCCAATCCACTTACTCTCACCACCTCCCATCAGCTCTGCCCTCAAATACTACCTTGTGTCTAGCTGCTCCTGCTATATCCCTACCTAATTCCCTCCTATAAGCCCTGGATAAACCCTAACCCTCTACCGTCACCTTCATTTTACACTATGCGCCCCACCCCCAAAATTTCTAGCTCTCCTCCCCTTCCCCCAAATTGCTCCCCCTTTCTGGCCTCCCTTGATCTCTCACAGAATGTAAGGGACACCAAATGCTCTCCATAGGTTCCTCTCCTCCACTTCCAGGGGCTTGTATCACTCATCTACTCTCATCCCCCTACAGCCCTCCACCTCAACCCTCCCTCTCCTTTCCCCCTTTTCTTTCACATAAGCACTTGTTTACTTACTAACCCGGCACTTATTATTGTTCACTTTTTCTGCATATTACAGTATGCACAACTCTGTTTTAACACTGTTTGTAACACCTGCCTTACAACTGTATGTTAATGTTCATCTTGTAACTTGAATGTAACTTGAACATGACACTTTCCACTCCCCCACCTCACCCCTTCCTCTCCTTCCCCCTCTCACCACCCCTTTTCTTTTTTTACATAAGCACGTGTTTACTTATTAACCCAGCACGTATTATTGTCCACTCTTTCTAATTATTATGAGCAACACTGTTGTACCACTGCATGTAACACCTGCCTTAGAACTGTATGTTAATGTTGATCTTGTAACTTGAATGTTTAATGTTTCACACCTATTGTATCCCTTCACCCCAGGTCGCACTGGGAGACAGGTGACTTGTCGCTCAGTGTGCCTTCCAGGTGAAACATTTCAATAAATAAATATACCTCACACAGCAAGCCAGATAACAAAATAGGATATGAAATAAAATTCATGACTGATATCTTATCTACTAAGTGCTAGATTTCCATATAAAATGGAGTTATGCCCAGCAAGAGGATGTGGCCATCACGTAAATGTATTTAAGGGGTAGTTCCACCACTCTTGCTGTTGTAAAATTCATGGATATATGTTTGAAAGTATGGGATAAAAGGGAATTTGTAAGATTCATCCTTGCTGATTATGGAAAGGGGTTCAGTTTTATTGATCACAATATTATACTGAGAAAGCTGGAGAGATTTAATATCTCATTATGAGTGGGTTCAATCAGTGATATACTACTCCTTGTCTTTGAAAATATTTATGGAGAATAATATTTGACTCCTGGGGCTGGATTTTCAGAGCTTCAAGTTTACCGCATGCCCCTGGTGAGATGAACATATGGCGCACAGGACTTGTGGCATTCTCCAGTGGTCAATTGGGATTTTGCCTAACTTGCTGCAAACACTGGGCCTTAGACCACAATATTATGGTCTAGCCTGTGCCACACACTGGAATCAAAGACATGAGGCTTGTGCTGGACATTTGGTGCAAGCAGCCGTAACTAAGGGAAACTGTCACAACTGAACCAGAGTTTGAAAAATCTGGTGCAGTTGCGGCAAAGGGGTTTCGTGCACCACCTGTTTCAAAGTCCCCTGGCACAGGGCTTGTCACATGCCCTGCACCTTCGTTGGAAAGTACTGCCCCTTATACTGTTTATCAAACACTGAAAATAATTTTGTTGTGTTGCCTGTAGCACAAAATGTAATATATGCAAACTGCTCAGCTTGATAGTGTATCCTGTTTTAATATAACATTTATTACTTAAATTATTAACAAGATCACTCATTTTTGTTTTTTACCAGACAGCCAATAACATTCCAGAATTTGGACTGTCTACTCTCTGGTAAAAACAAAGAATTTCTAAAAATTTGGCATTTTGTACCAGATCTGTAAATCAACATAACTTTTTTTTTTTTTATAATTTTTTTCTTGCACTATTTTCAATTTGCTTCATTTAATGCTGTGTATATTAAGCCTTCTTTATTTTGATCATTTATACGCATGCTAAAAGAATGACAACAGAATCCTTGTAAAATCCAGAAATTAGACTAACAGTCCCCGGTACAATTCCTGGAATTTCAAGTGTTGAAAACAGAAGTTCATTATTTTAATCAATGTACTGTACAGTAGTATATATTAGTGTTCAGTTTATTTTCGCTATTTTAGCTGAAACGGAAAAAGCGCTAAAATAAACAGACACTAATAATTTCGGGAGCGAAATTAGAAAACTGATGGAGTGCGATTTAATTTGTAAGTATTTTATTTCTGTGTACACATCATCTTAAATAAAATAAAGAAAAGAATGCCTGTTCCAAAAATACTGCACTCTTAATACAGTAGTCATTGTCCACTGTAAATAAAAAAAAAACTAATTGTAAATAAAAAAAAACTTTTGTTCTGTTGAAGAAAAAAATGAAAAGACTCAGTAGTTTTCATGAAGTGCTATTCAGTCACTGTTTGGTCATCTCCACACAAATCTCCTTCAGGGCTACACCTGCAAAAAATAAAACATTGCTCAGGACCGGGACAAGGAACTAAACCAGCACTACCAGAGTAGATTAATGCAAAATTGACTTACCGATGTTATGTTATGTTCAGGCTCTTGGTATGGGCACCAAGAATTCCTGCTTTGGAAAAACCACTTAATACATCATCTTTTCAGTCACAGAGTTCCTGGAAACTGGTGTGAAGTCACTGTGCATGTCGTTCTTTCAGTGTTAGCATGCCCAAGTCAGGTTTTAATTCCTTGCCTGTCTCCAGCTGCTGAGATACAAGGTCAGCGTACCAAGCTGTGAATTTCTGCTTCATTAGATCTTTTAGGATTTTATTAACAGAAATATCTAATGGCTGCAAAGCGTCTGTGCATGAGGCAGGCACAAATATTGGTATAATACCGAAATATTCCAGTTTTTGGAGAACGGCTGGTATAGTGTGGCCACGGAAAAAATCCATAATGAGGAGGGATTTTTGTTCTTGCAGAAGACCCAGCGAGTCACCTGTGCAGGCACAATAGGGGGCAATAACATTGTCTATGTAGTGCAGCATAGTGGTTTCAGTAGCCCAATGGTTGTCGCTGTGTGTTTTTGTGCTTGGCGTACTTTGCAGTGTAAAAATGCACAGCTGCCATCACACCGTTCTCCACAGCATGTTTGCCTATCTCAAAGTGTGTCTCAGGGCAATAGTTGGCGTATGCAGTTGGACGTTCTTTTTTGGGAGAAGGTAGTGGGTCTTATAAGTTCACGGAGCATTGCCTTAGCGACACCTGGCTCAACACCAGCTTGTTCAGCAAGATCCTCTGGCTCCATTCCTTCGCTCTCGAAGGGAAACTTTCTTTTGCCAGCCTGTGACTGCGAAATCCACCTAAGGATAGACATTGTTCCGTTCTTCAGTAATCGCAACAGAGTGCTAATGATCGCGATCACTATTAAGTGCCCTTAAGAGCCTGCAATTCGCGGGTAATTCTTGAATCTTGAATCTGTTGTAACTTCATGCAAGGTGCTCACACGGATTCATTCGGGCGCTAATATGTACGGTACAGCCCGCAGCGCTAAATAAAGAGGGCTCGGATATAAACTACTGTACAGTAAATCAGTAGCCTATTAAGTGTGTCTTTTTTGTAATTGCATGTTTTTAATGAGATAGTAGGACAGTTTATCTAAACTTATGTATTACCAAGATTAATATTTGTTCATTTGATGTGATGTTAAGGTATCTTGTACAATGTTTATGCATGCAGTTTTTAAATTGTAATGAATGTTTAGAGCTCCGAACACACTGCAAATTGAGTAACTAAACTGAACTAAACTAAAGGTATTTATTGTCTGTATTCTAAGGACACTAAGCAATAGTGCAATAATATAATACATTTAATCAGTTAATATTTATTATTGATTGTTTTTTATTTATATCCAGAGAAAAAATAAACTGTGAATTCATAATGAAATGTATGTGGGCTTGCAGCTTGACTACCACAGTGCCTTCAAAAGACAGTGATGAGAAGATTGTTTCTTTGGGGGCACTGTAGAGGAATGCAATTGCTGGAGCTGGGCAGAATCAAAAGATGTAGAAGCAGAAAGTGGTAAAGTAATATGGGACTATTGCTGTTCCACAGCCATAGAAACATAGAAACAGATAATTTGTTGACAGATAAGGACTGATTGGCCCACCAAGTCTGCCCATTGTTTCCCTGCCTATATTGTCATGGCAGAACCTACCTGATTTCCCACTACATCCAGTCTTGCTTTCCTACCAAGATTTCTTTGTGTCTGTCCCATGCATGCTTGAAGCCCACCCCTGTTTTCACCCCCACTACCTCCACTGGAATACTGTTCCAGGTATTCACCACTCATTGAGTGAAGAAGTAACTTCCTCACAGCCCTTCTAAATTTCCCCCTTTCAGCTTCATTGTGTGCCCCCATGTTCCCATGCACCTTCTGTTCTGAAAAATACACCCCTCCTGTATCTTATTCACCCTCTGAGGTATTTATAGGTCTCTATTATGTCTACCCTTCTCTTCCAGTGTGTACATCTTGAGATCCCTCAGTCTCTCTACATATGGCTTCTAATGCAGCTCCTGCACCATCTTAGTTGCCCTCTTCAAGACAGCCTCTACCCAGCTTATATCTTTCCTGAGATGTAGGCTTCAGAACTGGACACAGTACTCCAGGTGGGACATCACCAACAATTGGTACAATGGTAAGACCACCTTTCTTCTTCTGCTGGTGGTACCCCTACTTACAGTATGCACCCCAGCATCCTACTGGCCCTGCCTACAGCCTTGTTTATTTATCTATTCTGCTTTTGGTGACTGGGTAAGTGCACTAGGCAAACAATGCCTATTTTCAGGCATGACCTGGGAGAAAACAGTTTACAGACAAACAATAAACATGTGAGGAGCACATGAAGGCAGTACAAACCAGGATAAGAAACAATGTATTGATATTAGATATAAACACATTGACATACTGAATAATGAAGGTTGAAGTACTGTGAAAACAAAAAAATAAACAGGAACTGGTAACATAGGAAAAGTTCAACATAGGAAGGTAGTGAGGTACAGTACAATAAGTGCCAAGAACAGTGGAGAGGGAGAGAGAGGGAGGAGAGGGATGATGTAAGAGCATGGCAGGTTTGGGTCAAGAGAGGAGGGAAAGTATAAAGGAGGTAGTTTGGATGGAAATAAGGAGAGCATGGGGATAGATGAAGGTTCAAGGTGGGTTAAAACAAGTGCAGGGATGTAAGGTGTGAAGGTGTTCATGATGTAGTTTCTTGAAGGCAGCATGGGTGTTTGTTTGATGGATAGAGAAGGGTATAGAGTTCCAGTATTTAGGAGCTGTGTAGGCAAATGCACGTGTGCCCATATTTGTTCTGCATCTTGGAACATGCAGAAGGGCTTTATCATTTGATCGTAGTTCATAAGTGAGAGGTTGTAATTCCAAGGTAGAAGAAAGGGATAGGGAGAGGCCTGTTCTGGTGACAGAGTCAATTAATGATCCGAAGGACTGGAGACAATAGGCGGATGGGCTAAGCCATTTTAAGTCCAAATAGAGGTGTCAGTGGTGCTTGAAATGCGGTGAGGCAGAGGCATACCGACAGATGCTATTATAAGTGGTGTCCCATTTATGGAGGGAGGATTTAGATGCAGATAGGTAGATTGAAGAGCCATATGCTAGCGCCGGTATAAGGAAACCTTGAGCCACGGCTAGTCTGGCTTGAGGGGTAAGTGCATAGCTGGTGCGATAGGCACTTCCTAACTTAGCATTTACCGACTTACAGATAGTTGAGATATGAAGGTCTAGGTCAAGAGATTTGTCCAGGGTGACACCGAGATATTTAAAGGATCTGGCAGAGGGTAGAGGAGAGCTGTCTGCACATGAGATGATAAGGGGATTTGGATTTGATTTAAGTCTGGCCTGAGAGCCAAACAACATTGAATAGAATTTGCTAGAGTTGAGGACTAGTTTGTTATCAGTGAGCCAGGTTTGGATACTTGCGAAATCCAAGGCAAGGGGATGGTATAGGGAAGTCAAGTTTTGCACTGTGGTAGATAACCAAATCATCCTCGTAGAGCAGAGATGAGCAGTTCAGTGCAATTAAGGGGATGTCATCAATGAAGACTGTGAAAAGTAGAGGAACAAGAATAGAGCCCTGGAGTACTCCAACGTGGATCGGTGCAGGATCTGAGATTGCTGAATTAAAGACCACAGCCTGTTGCCTGTCAGTCAGGTAGCTTTCAAACCAGGTAATGGTATCTGGGGAGAAACCAAAAAACTGAAGTTTTGAAAGAAGAAGTGTGTGGTTGACCAGGTCAAAAGCTTTAGTTAGGTCGATGAAAACTGCGCCAGTCAAGAGGCCTAAGTCCATGGAGGAATAAATGTCACTAGTCAGCTTTAGCAGGGCAGAGGTGGTACTGTGACCTTTACGGAAACCATGTTGAGAGCTAGAAAGGAGGTTGTATTTTTGGAGGTATTCTATTGTTTGGGTGGCGATGGGACGATAGTTCTTGATTTCCTTTTGGTCTCCTTTTTTTTGGAATAGGAGTGATTTTAGCAATTTTCCATATATTTGGGACTATACCACAGCATAAGGACATATTGCACTGCCTCACCACCTCAAGGTCCTCAGATATGATTACCCTAAGGTATACTGCCTGTTTATTGACCATCAAGACCTCTTTCTCCTTTTTATACAATGCCTCACGTTTATTTTTGCCCTAGGTGCATGATTGTGCATTTTATTTCATGAAAACCCAGCTGCCATACCCCTGACCACTTCTCAACTTTTCTCAGGTTTCTACTCATCCTCCCAACCCACTCTGGAGTATCTACCATATTACAGATTTTAGTGTCATCTTAAAAAGGCAAACCTTCCTTTCCAGTTGTTCTGCAATGCCACTTATAAAGACATTGAAGTAGAAAATCTGGGGTAGACTTCTGGTGGTGCATCGAAATGCAGGCGGACACGTGATAGAGAGCTCTGGAGCCAGTTGCAGCACAAAATTTAAAATTAACATTTAGAAATCCAGTTTTCTATGTGGATGACATGCTCCTGTACCTGACAGACCCACCAACCTCATTAAAAAGAGTTATGGCCCTGGTCAGAGAATTCTCTACATGCTCAGGATACACCCTAAATGAAGCAAAGACCAAAATCCTCTCCGTTAACTATAACCCACCTACAGAACTACAAAACAAACATCAAATGGTAGGTTCCACCAAGCTGCAGTGACAGGAATTCTGTTGAAGCCCATTACAGTGATGGCACAATGCTGACAACTGGCATTATGCTGTCGGGGAACACAAGTGTATTTCTGTAGGGGGCTTTGCCCCCCTCATCCCCATGCAAGAGGGGCTATGCCTCCTGCACCCCTGCATTATGGATTACAAACTATGAGTTGGAGTTGTTTCAGGGAGAGGGTGAACTTCCTAAAGACAGTGGCATAGGTAACCCAGCAGACCAGTACAGCAAACAGACAGCTCTGTCATTGTACTGGTCTTCGCTGTTTTACCATCACTGTTGCAATGGTATACACAAATAATTTAGGGACTCCCAAAATTCAAATATCTGGGGATTTACTCCTGAACCACAAATAGCATGCTATACTTGGACAACTATGCACCCCTCATATAAACCCTAAAAGAAAATATCAGATGTTGTTGCCTCCTTCCAGGTCACACCTGGAAACAAGCTCCAGCTTAGTGTGCCTTTCCAGGTTAAACAGTTTCCCCTTTCCCTTTCCCTTTCCCTTCCACGTCTCATGCACTCATGTATACAAACCATTATATTGAAAATGCCACCCAGACATCTATATCTCTTTCAATGTGCCCCCCGTGAAACTTTTCAAACAATGGTTTACAGAAACACAACAAAGTCTACAAAACTTTGTTTGGGCGGACCCTAAACACTGAGTGTAGAACACTCTTCTTACCACTAGAAAGGAACAAGGAGGTTGGGCCCTCCCCTCCACTGAAGAATATTGGCTTTCAGTGCAGATGAAAACAGCACTACAGTGGGACTTGAAGAAGTATGAGGTCCACTGGAAAACTATAGAGCTAGTGACCTATGATGAAGCAACCCTACTGGGACCTCATTTCTTGTATCAGTTCCTACATGGAGACATCCCTAAAACATTAGAGGACCTAAAGGTGGAATTCAACTGGCAAAGCAAATATAGATTTAGGTACTTCCAAGCAAGGGACTATGTAACCCTTCAGCTGAGACAAAACAATAAGCAATCCCAGCCTAAAGGATCACTCTCATTCGATGCCTTGATACATACTCTCCAAAAAAGGGGGTTATTTCCCTTATATATCACTTTTTAATACAAGACTCTCAGAACCAGGCAGGCCACATAAAAAAACAAATGGGACAATTGCTTTGGCATTCAACTCACCAATAAAGAATGTGAACAGGCCTGGGAAAATTCTTTCAAAACAGCCTCTTTCCATGGTGGCATGCATACTCATGGAAAATAAAAAAAAAAACAACATGTTTTTCATTACCCCTGCCATTAAAGCCAACAGTAATGAGTAGACCAAGAGAAGTTTTATATTGCCAGAGGAAATCACTACTGCCCACTTGATGCTTTGCCACAAACCATATACTCTTAAAGGAAAAGAAATTGTCTATATTTGGAACACATGTGGCAGCAGTGTTAAAAGCCATCACATGCAAATGGCTACAAAAAGACCCACCACAGGTAAAGGACTGCATGGAAGTCACAGACCAAAAAGCTGGCATGGAGAAACTAACATACTGTACCAGGTACCACAGAAAAGGGAAGCTTATACTAATAGATGGACCAGATGGAAGCTGTGAAGAGAGGGGATAAAACAGATAATAAGGCAGATCTCCAAGCAGAGCACAAGGTGATAGACTACTCCTGAACATCTGCAGAAAAAAGTACATAACATGCAGGGGCCTATGGGTGCGACTTCCTGTCCCCTCTTACCTGGCCTGCTGGGGCCAAGCCACAAAAACCCCACAATGAAAATAACTCATAAATAACAAACATATTAACACCTCCAAAGTTTGAGTTGTTAGTGCTACATGAATGCTATAAAAATATTAAAATAAAAAACATAGCTGTGACATGATGAAAATGCTATGTATTACAGAAGGGAATAACCGTAATGTAATTACATTGTGTCCTATACTATGACCTGTACATACTAAGGGTATCCCGAGATATGAGCAAGTGCCTTCAAGTGAGTAGATATGGGCAAAGTCAAAATAGTGAGATCAAAATGGGCTACATAGATTTTTGAGCACCTGTGAGTTTGAACGCTTTCTGACAGGTGGGGAGTCAGAGATATCTGCAGTATGTAGGCTGATGTTGGTGGAGTGCTGTCCAAGCTGGCCATTTGGTGTAGTGGTGAGAATCACTGCCTGTCTGGCTGGAGAACCCAGGTTCTGGACCTGCTGGTGGGGATAATGTTTTTATATTATAATTTTTGTTACATTCTGAGTTATGTACCATTCTGCCTGCCCTCCTGACCTGTGTCCTCCAGTGCTGTAGCTCCCATCCCGAGTGTTTCTCCATTTCTCAGTGGTAGACCCCCCCAGTGTTAGTTGCTTGTAGTAGGGGGCTGTGAGGGGCAAAGCCTCCCTCAATGGGGGTGCTGGGGACAAACCCCCCCCTGCAGAAAATGAAGAGAAGCAGATCTGAGTTTGTGGACTGCTGTTGTGCTGGTCGCCGTTTTTACAGAGGCTGTTATTGCTTCACCCTTTGTCGGTGCCATTTTTACTTAGACTTTTTGTTACATGGAACACCTACTAAGCTATGATTCAACAAAGCTGGTGCAACAACTTGTTCCTAGTGGTACTTTCTGAGTTAGCTGAAGGGAAGAACACCATATCTTTTATTAATGAACTTTTCACCCAGGATGCACAACCCCCTGAAACACGGCAATGCCTATACGATAGATCTTACCAAGCACTATGACCTCTGACCCCCAAAAGGAGAGAGATGAGAGCAATAATTTGCAAGTTCCTAAATTTTCAAGACTAATTATGGATTCAGCAAGCAGCCCAAGAGCATAATGCCCTGCACTGGAAAGGGGTCCATTATTTTATCTTTAACAACCTAAGCCAGATGGTCAGAAATAAACAACAAGCCTACAAAGATATCTAACAACAGCTACACACAGCATGAGTGAAATTCAGAGCAGTTTTTCCAACAAAACTGATCTTGCATCTCCCCCATGGAACACACACTTTTGACTCTGCATCTACTGATAAACAACAACTGCCTACCATTATGTCAAAACTGTTCAACCCCAGGCAGCACAGATGAGAGAGGCAGAGATGGAGCATTAGGAACCAGAGTTGACACCCAGCCTAACCAGCCCACAATGGAGACTACCTCAGCCATGTAATGTTATTTGAAATATGTTGTCCATGTTCTTTTGGACTACTCTTGTTGAACGGTTGACTACTCCCTTAATGTTTGCCTGGGATACACTTTGATAACAGGAAGGGAGTAAGACCAGGGGTGAGAGGGACAACTTGAGATGCTTGACAGAAGCATGACAACTCAGCCATTTTGAGATGGGCCACACAGGTTCCAAGATGGTGAAATTCTCAGCCAGTATTTGACATCACAAGTCACAACCTCCACCCCTCCTCCTCTCTCAAGACACATATTCCCTCTTGTACATATGTGCAGTATTCTACTGTGCAAACTCTTGAGCAAACAGCAGAAGCTCTGCAACATGGATAAGTGGCATGACACTGGACATGGAAATGGGTGATGGGATGACTTGTAATCCATCATGGCAAGCTTACTAACTTCAAATTGGACACGCTGATTGTGAAAAATACTCATCCAGAACAGCCTGGACACCTGAGAGAGTGGATGACAGTGCTTGGTAAGTTGATGAGTCGGCTGACACACAGACAACATGTTCCAGACCATGGCTCATTCCTGGCACACACTAGCACAATACTATAATCTTGCTAATTCAGAACATCCTGGGTGCAAGCTTCCAGCCTAATTAGAACTTGGACTTGGCTCTTATATTCCCTTTTTGAAAATCAGGCACAGTTACTGTCACTACTTTGCTAATGCATGATCACAACCTGAACTTAAACTCAATTATTTGAACTGAGTTACTCTGTTACTGAAGTTGACTTTTGACATATATTGATTTAAATGTTATGACCAAATAGGAGGCTGTCTCCATTGGTTTGGTGGGAGTGCCCTGGACGGGGGGAGAGAAGGGTATGTGTTGTATACTATTTGGTGTGGTTGGCCCAGTTTCTGAAGTGTAAACTGCTTGCAGAACATCCACCCCATCAAGAGTTGTGAGAGAAAGCAGACATTAGGTGTGCAACAAAATTACTTAAGACCACAGTCACAGCTCAGGTGGGAACCATAGTCATATATAAAGCAAGGGTAAATGTCACCAAATGATGAAGGGGGATTTAATTGACTAAATTGGGGGCTTGGGAGAAAGTGTGTGTGTGTGTGTGTGTGTGTGTGTGTGTGTATTGTTTTGGTGACTTGGGGAGAAACTCAGAGTGGTATCAAGGTCCGTATTGCCACCACCACTTTAAAGTAGGTAAGAGAGTAACTAGTTGTCTACTGTTGCATGGTCAAATCCTGGAAAGCAACCAGGCAGGCTTTTCTGCCTGTAATAATGTCTAGTACCCAGACCACAATGCTCACATGGAATATTAAGGGGACAGCTCTCCCCAAAAATGACCCAAATAATCATTTAAAGAGATATAACCCCTCTACTGTATTTTTACAAGAGACCCACTTCTACGAACCAAACGTTACAATGCTCCAGAGAAGATGAGCAAGCCAGGTACAGTATATGAAGTTGGAACAGACTCTAAACGAGTTGGAGTGGCTATCTTGATTTCTAGAGCTATAGCCTTCCAGCCACACAATGCTATTTACAACCCCTAGAACATTATATTATAGTAAAAGGACTGTTGGAAAGGATGGAAGTAGGTTTTTTTTTAATCTATACAGCCCTCACTACAAAAACACAGGTGTTTTCACCATCTTGCTAGCCCATTTAACAGCTGGCCACAGATCTCAGTTATAATGGCAGGGGACTGGAATGTAGTCATGCATAATGAAGACAGGGAAGAAAAGTCTCTCTCTCTCCCTCACAGAGTGCTCTTTGAGAACTCCAGGACTTTCTTAACTGTATTGACCCTTAGAGGCTTCTTCAACCCTCTTCTAAAGAATATCCTTTTTGCCACCCTGCATAGAACTAGCTTGAGACTAGACTTTTATCTGATTGGTCACTAACTTCTCCCAGGTATATGCACCACATAAATCTTACCACAAGTGGTGTCAGACCATGCACCTGTACAGTTTATACTTAAACCTGACACCCAGACAGAAACAGATAAAACATGAAGGCTCAATAATTGCCTTCTAAAGGATTCTAGAACAGTAAGACATTGCAAAGAATTTGCAGTGACATTCTCCCTCAAAAATATTGGCACTGTCCCTAAGGCTGGTACAATTTGGAATACTTTTAAGTGTGCAGTCTGAGACAAGATTATTATAATCTCCTCCAAGCAAAAGAAACAAAAACAAGCCAAAGCCTCCTTATTGTTGGTCAAGATCAGGGAAAGCGAGAGAATACTATCCACCTCTACCTCAGAGACCATTAGAACAGAGTTAGCAGCCCTACGAGAACAATACCATAAGCTTAATAGGGAACAGGTTGAGTTAGACCTTTTTAGGGAGAAATCTGCTTATGCAGCAGAAGGTGAAAAGGCAGGCAGACTGCTTGCTGCATGCCCCAAGCAACAAAAAGCTATCAGAACAGTAAACACAATAAGAGATCCTGCTATCCAAGCCACACTCAGATCACCACAACCACTAGTGCAAACATTTCAAACATAATATGCTGCATTGTACAACTTAGAAGACTCTGGCAGCTCCAGCCAGCAGAATGATAAATATCTTAGTGCTACCGCCCTGCCTAAGTTAAAAGAGGAACAATAATCCCTATTAAAACAGCCTCCGGTGCAAGTAGAAATTAGTTAAGCAATAAGGTCCTTTAGTCAAGATTAAGTTGCAGGCCTGGATGGCCTAACCACTAACTTCTATAAAGCCCTCCAAGTGGAGATTATGAAGCCTCTGCCAGTGGTATATACAGAAGCTCATAAGCAGTGAAACCTGGGCAGTCTGGGGGTTACTAGTGGAGTACCTCAGGGCTCAGTACTGGGTCCAGTCCTCTTTAACGTCTTTATAGGTGACATTGCAGAGGGTCTGGAAGGAAAGGTATGCTTCTTTGTGGATGACACAAAGATCTGTAACAGAGTTGATACACAAGGTGGGGTAGAAAGGATGAGAAGGGACTTGGCAAGGTTGGAGGAATGGTCAGACATATGGCAACTTAGAGTCAATGCAAATAAGTGCAAAGTAATGCACCTGGGAAATAAAAACCCAGGAGAAGAGTACACAATAGCAGAGGAAGTACTAACAACAACAATAATGGAAAGGGATCTGGGTGTAGTCATATCAGATGACCTAAAGGTGGGTATGCAATGTGAGAAGTCAGTAGGGAAAGGCAGGGGGATACTGGGATGCATAGGAAGGGGCATCACAAGTAGAAAAAGGGAAGTGGTTATCCCTCTATACAGACAGTTAGTGAGATCCCATCTGGAGTACTGCGTGCAGTTTTGGAGACCTCATCTACGCAAGGACATAGACAGGATGGAAGCAGTCTAGAGGAGGGCAACTAAAATGGTGCAGGATCTACATCAGAAACCATATGAAGAGAGACTGAGAGAGCTTAATATGTATACCCTTGATGAAAGGAGGGATGGGGGGACATGATAGAAACTTTTAAGTACCTCAAGGGAACCAACAAAGTCCAGGAGGGTAGCATCTTTCAGAAAATGAGATGTGTAAGAACAAAGGGGCACAATTTAAAGTTAGAGGAGGGACAGTTCAGGGGTAATGTGAAGAAATTATTTTTCACGGAGAGAGTGGTGGACGCATGGAACCGCCTTCCTGGAGAGGTTGTGGGGTCTAAAACAGTGGAGGAATTCAAACATGCATGGGACAGACATAAGGCAATTATAGTGGGGGGTTGCAGGAAATAGGCTGTTGGTTAACTAGAATCTGCAGCTTATCCAATAGGTAGGGAAATGGGCAGACTGGGTGGGCCAAGTGGTCCTTATCTGCCATCAAAGTCTATGTTTCTATGTTATGCAACAGGCCATAATTTCAGTAATTGCCAAATGAGGAAGACATCAGGCAGATACAGAACTACAGAACTATTTTACTCTAAATAAGATACTGGTTAAACTGCTAGCAACTAGACTGCAGAAAGTGTGTCTGTCACTAAAGGGAACAGAACAAGTGGGGTTTATTGGGGGAAGGGTACCCTTGGACCACTTAAGAAAACTGTTCCACATAATCTCGCATTTGGAGAATGGAAACCTCTGCAGTTCTTGCCTCCCTGGATGCAGAAAAAAAGCCTTTGTCAGAATGTCATTGAGATATCTCTTCCGGGTGATGGAGCACTATAGTATACTGCACAAATACATCCAGTGGGTGAAGTTGTACTCCTATTCCTCTGATAGGGTATGCTGTAACAGAGTACTGTCATCTGGCTTTGCTCTTACAAATGGAATGAGACAGGGTTGCCTACTGTCCCCTTTCCTGTTTAACCTTTACCTGGAACCCCTTGCTATTAAAATAAATCAGACTCTGCTGATTGTGGGTATCCCTTTTGGTGACAAACAATATAAATTGTCACTTTATACAGACAATATTCTGCTGCATGTCCAAAACCCTGTCTCCTTCTTTTTTGAAGTCATATGAGAAGTGGAAAAATGTGGCCATATTTCTCTTTATAAATTTAGTCTCTCCAAATCCACTATTTTACCCCTAAATCACAAAGCTAGAGGAGTGGGCTTTGCCCACCTTGGACTACACTGGTCTAACAGAGCCTTGCTATATTTGGGAATCAAGGTTTTGGTATCCCAGGGAACAATGGTGAAGGATAATCTAACCTCCCTTTTTTGCACTATCAAGCAAGATTTGCACAGATGGTCTGCCCTCTCTATCTCCCTGTGGGGGAGAATAAATGTAAATAAGATGAACATTATCCTCTCAGCATAATGGTAGTTTGACCGCCCCTTTGGTGGTTCCAGGAAGTGCACAGACTCAGTTACAGTTTTTGCAGCAAGACAAAACCCCAGATGAGCTTACAAGCTGGCGGTTGCAAAGACTACAGGTGAGTTTGTGGAAAGGTGAGCACTGGAACGGATGGCAGCTGAGCAAAAGCAGCCAGCTTAGTTTAAAGAAAAGAAAGATGCTCAGCACTTGTGGTTCCATTTTTTGCAAGATGCAAAGTGCAAAGTTTATTTCGGCAAGATGACTGGCTTGTACCCAATAGCCCTAGCGCTGCAACCCTTCAGGGGGCAGGGGGCAGGTCTGAGGAATACACAAACATGCATGTAATTTATACAAAAACTCTTAAAGTGACATTCACCACAGTGAAAATAAGGTAAAAAGTGAATTACAAAAACAATTACATTTTGGCTACTCAGGGCTACACAATTACCAGTGTTCATTTAATCCTTTGTCACATTCATGAAGTTAATTCAGTGTATTTTAGTCCAAGTCTAGGTGCCATAAGTAGTCATGCAACATTGTAGAGCAGAGAAGGTATTCATTACAAAAAAAATTGAGATACATAGAAAGTTGAAATCTTTATAAATGAAGTGAAGGAGTTACTGATTAATAAGGGAAAATTTAAACCTATTGTCCACAAGCTCATGCTTTAACAAATCAAAATTATATATTAAAGTAGTGAAAGGTCAATTCATACAGCAAAAGGTCAAATGCTATTATTGTAAACATCTCACCATACTCATTCTTCTATATAAGTTTGTATCTTTGCACACCCTGACATTGCCCTCACTTACGTTATAAAAGAGATTACACAAAAGTACAACAGAAAATTTGATAGTGCAATTTAAATTGGAAGGGGGAGGATGCATCCAGGTAAACCTCAACAACACAGTCAAAGATGCAGAAAATGGGAGAAAAGGGCATCCATTGTAATTAATCATTGTATATCAAAAATGGCAAATAAACTCTTGATGTGTTACAGTTTTGATTACTTATTCTAAAGATATCATGAGTCCTTGTAAATTAAAATACAGCAGTGTCAAGTAACCCCCCAGACACTGAGGCTTTCAAGTATCACTATCATAGATTGGGTACACACCAGACATCTTGCCAAAATAAAGACTGCAGGTGGTCTGAACCTAACAGACTTCTTATTATACTGCCACACAGTGCAGGGTTCTAAATACCTCAAATGGGGCATCCCATCAAGGCACAGGTCAGGAAGCATAGGAAAACCAGGAGATGTTATAACATTCACAAGTAGCACTGTATTATTATCATAACAATAAAATAAAAAAAGTGTGCTAGATAGCTTTTCTACACACGGTTCAAACAAAAGATAGTCCTTCATCTGGGGGTATCTCTAAATCTAAAAATAAATCACAATCTCTCTCTCTCTCTCTCTGTTCTGTTCTTGTCACTGCATTTTTTCTTTTCCCTGCTTCTCTGTCTCTTTTTGTTGTATAGTCCACCATTTGAAGAAGGCAGACATGCTTTCAGGTTCTTTCCCTGCTTGTTCTTCTGTTTGCATCACTGAGGCCAGTTGTACAGTCTCAGTTTGGACTTTTGTCTCTGCTAGTTTGGCTGCCATTCTTCTGGTATTCACTCCTGGACTTGCTGTTGCAGGATCCATACCTTTCTTCTATGTCTCCCTAGGGTATACCATGAGGATAGCGACCACATATGGGTGACTGTCATAACGGTGACCAATTTGATGGTGCTATCATCGTGGATGACTATAGGGGAATGGCAAACGTTGTGACCACGAGGTTAGGGTGGGTGACAGGAAGGGAGGTTTGGCAACAGGACTTGGAGGGATGGGAAACAGGGATGTAACCCTGTGGTGAGCCTGCTTCTGCTGAGTCAACCGTGTAGTGTGGTGGCTCGGGTGGTTGGCTCTGATGGAGTGGATCCTGGGTTAAGGACTGGTGGTGGGTGTTCCTTTTGTGCTTCCTACAGCTGCGGGACTTAGATTGTTTTTGAACCGGGATGTTCCCCCTCCCCAGGCAATTAACTTCTGCATCCTGAGCTTAAGATACCTCTTGTTTCTCACAAAATGTATCAGAACAATGTCAGCTTCATTTCTTGCAGATGTAACAAAATAGAATGTTGTGTCCCAGAACAAATATTCTGTTGACATCTCTGCAAATGAGCTTGTGCAGATCAAACTACATCTCAAGGTTAACCCCTAAGTTCCAGATAGATTTATGCAATCATTTCAATAATATAACTATAAACATTTTCAAGACACAAATTGAAGCAGTGGAACACAAGCTGATGTGGAACAACCCAAATATTTAAACAACTAAGAAACATAGAAATGATGGCAGAATGGGACTGTAAGGTCCATCTAGTCTGTCCAAGTACCTACCTAGTGCTATTCCCCCTCCTTTCCTTTGCCTTTCTTTATGCAACCTTTATGTCTATCCCATGTGCTCTTGAACTCACTCACCATTTTGGTGCCTACTACCTCCTTGAGTAGGCTTTTCCATTGGTCCACCACCCTCTCTGTAAAGAAGAACTTCCTTGTATTTACTCCTGAACTGCCCTCCCTTCAGCCTCATGTCATGCCCTCTCATTCTCATGCTCTTTTTCAATTGGAAAAGCTCCTGAACATTAACCTTATTTATACTACTCATATATTTAAAAGTCTCAATCATGTCACCCCCTCCCTCCTCTGTTCCAGGGAGTACATGTTGAGTTCCCTCAGCCTGTCCTGGTATGCCATATGGTGCAGTCCCTGAATCATTTTCATGGCCCTCCTCTGCACCATCTTGATTCTGTCTATGTACCTTTTGAGGTGCAGTCTCCAGTACTGTATGCAGCACTCCAAGTGAGGGCTCACCATCACCCTGTACAGTGGTAACACCACCTCCCTCCTTCAACTCATGATTCCCCTCCCAATGCAGTCCAGCATGCCACTTGCCTTTAGTGCTGTCTTTTCACACTGTTTACCCACTTTCAAGCCTTCTGATATAATGACCCATAGGTCCCTCTCCTGGCTGATCCAGGAAGTAATCCTCTTTGGGATTGTTTCTGCCAAAGTGCATGACTTAGCACTTTTTGGCATTGAATTTCAGTTGCCATGTTTCTGACCACTCCTCCAGTTTCTTCAAGTCAGAAGTCATACTCCTCACACCCTCAGGAGAGTTCACTCTGTTGTAAATCTTGGTGTCATCAGCAAATAGTCACACTTTACCTTCCAGCCCATTTGCAAGGTCTGCTATGAACACATTGAACAGTAGGGGGCCCAGTACTGAACCCTGTGGTACCCTGCTGGTCACCTCCCTCTCAGCTGAAAATGCCTTGTTCACTTGAACCCTCTGTGTTCTTTCTCTCAGCCAGCTACTAACTCACTCATCCACCTCCCTGCCCACCCCCATGTGGTCCAGCTTCCCTACCAGCCTTCTGTGTGGAACAGAGTTGAAGGCTTTGCTAAAGTCCATTTAGACCACATCTACCGCTGCTCCCTGATCTACTGTCCATGTAACTCAGTCGAAGAAGTCAACCAGGTTAGTTTATAAAGATTTACCTTCCAAGAACTCATGCTGTTTTGGGTCTTGCTGCCCACTGGATTCCTGATATGTTATGATTCTCTGTTTGAGTAGTGTCTCTATCAACTTCACTACCACCAAAGTGAGGCTTACTGGATGGTAACTGCCTGCCTCCTCCCTGCTCCCTGCTTTGTGGAGCAGGACCACTGTTGTTCTTTTCTAGTCCTCCGGTATGGTCTCACTCTCTAGTGATTTGATGGATAGTTCTGCTAGGGGTGCTGCTAGTACACTTCCCAGCTTCCTGAGAACTCTAGGGCGAATCCAATCCGGTCCCATGGCCTTGTCCACCTTTAGTTTATTTAAAGCTTCTAAGACTTGAACCTCTGTGAAGAGGCTTTTCTCAATCCACGGTCCCTGGGTGTTGGTGCTATGCAAGCTTGACCCATTCCCTGCATTCTCTTTGGTGAACACAGAACAGAAGTACTGGTTTAAGACTTTCTTGCAATCTTTTTCTACCAGTTTCCCTCCAGTATCTGCTAGTCCAACTATGCCCCCTTGGTTTTCCTCTTTTCCTTTATGTACTTAAAGAAGGCTTTATCTCCCTCCTTTACCCCCTACGCAATCCTTATTGCCTTACCAGCTTCCCTGTGTGCTACCATATAGGTTTCCTTATCCTCATCTTTCATTGGCACCCTAAACTTTGTGTACAACCTCTTTTTCTCCCTTACTATGTCAGACACCTCCCTGGAGAACCAGAGGGGTTTTCTTTTCTTATTTGCCTTGCTCAACCTTCTGACACACTGTTCAGTTACCTCTGTGATAGCTCCTTTGAGATACTCCCACATTTTGTCTACTCCTTTCTCTTCCCTGCATCTAAGACTCTCACCAGACTATCTCTCATCTTTTGAAAGTCTCTTTTTCTGAAATCTAAAACCCTGATCTTGGAATGACTAATTTCTTCACTAGTGTTTACTTTAAATCCTGCCATGTGGTGGTTGCTATTTCTGAAGTGGCACCCCACCTCTACCTCCTTTACCCTGTCACTGTTAGTTAAAACCAAGTTTGGGGCAGCTTCACCTATGGTAGGAGTCTCCACAAGCACAGAATACATTGAACAAACAGGTTTGAAAATACAAGGGCATAAATAAGGTGGAGGACCTACTACTATCAATCAAGCATTCAATCAAAATCTTTATTTATTCAGGTGGGCAACACTGAGCAAGGCTCATTTGCAAGGTGGATCTGGTCATGAATACATCAAAGTACAGTACAGAAGCAGGTATACAAAAAGCAAAGATATACAAGGAAGAAAAAGTATATACAGTACAGTACAAGGTTGAAATAAATAAAAATAAACAGCATTATTTTACAATTGAAGAAGTCAGCAGATGTACAATCAACCATAGGCATACAAGGGTTACAAGCAGAGATCTTTTGATTGAGGAAGCCGGCAACTACACATATAGGGGAAAGAGGTGATGTATGGGGTGGCAGATTAGAGCATTAAAGAAGAGGAGGGATATATTACTGACGATGGGGAAAAATTGAGCTAAAACCACAGAAAGTGACGATGGCTGTCATGTACTTGTTTATTATGATAATGATGGATGAGGGGTAGATAATTGGGACACTGCTATGGATGGGGTGGGACTTTAGCCAAGCTGGAGTGGACAGGGAAGGGTGGGTGCAGCAGGAAGAGTTAATAAGGAAAGAGCGAGAGCCATGGGTAGAAACATGGCGAGCATCAGGATGGAAAGGGGGAGTTGTGGAATTAGTGGGCTAGCCGTGAGGAAAACATTTGCAAGGTGCTTTCATGTAGCGATCATAGAGTACCTTGAAGATATTCAGGCTAACAGGTTAGCTCAGCTTCAAGTTCCGTTGTAAACCGTTCCACAATGTGGGTAAAGAGAAGCCTAGAGCAGCTTTGCCGAAACGAGTTTTGACCCTTGGAACTTGGAGGGCAATTAGGGAATAGTTCCTTAGAGCATAGGTGCCTAACACACTCCAGAGAATACAATCTGAGACATATGAGGGAACTTGTTGTTCACCGCTCTGAAGGCCCATAGGGTGGTGTTTCTATTCCTTCTATAGTGAAAGGAAATCCAGCCTAACGAACAGTACAGGGAGCAGTGGTGTGTGGAAAGCAGAAGGCCAGTAATGAACCTGGTAGCTCTGTGGTACAGGGTGTCCAACTTAGCCAGTGCAGAGGCAGTGCAGTGGCTGTAGAGCAGGTCCACGTAATCTATTAAAGATAGGAAGGTAGCTTGAACCAGTTGAATCTTGGCCTCCTTTGTGACCAGGTGGTTAATTCTGTAGAATAGTCCTAATCTACTACTACTGAGTGGTCTCTGTCTGCTCAGCTGAAAGCAAGGCCACAATTAACCAATAAGGATGTTCTTTCTCTTTCTACAGATAAGGTATGCAATGTCAATTATCACCACTACCACAACAGACAGCAACCCTTGCATGCAAGAAACAGTAACAGCCCTATATCTGATACCAAAGCTATATTGCACCTTTCAAACCTTATGCCACATATATTTGGTACCCCAGTCTTATGCTGTAAATAAGCATCAGCCTGGGATCACTCTGAAACAAATTGTGGATGCATCTGGAACAATGCCCAAAGAATGGTATGAGTATTTCGCTACCAGTTGATGTAAGTCAAAATCCTTCAGGATATGTATTATACCCAGAAGAACTTCATGACTGGAAGGATCTAAGCTCTCCCCATTACACTAAATGTGGTCTTAAAATAGGCATGTTTAAACATAGACTGTGGACTGTGCAAAACATAATCACTGTGGCAAAAAGCTCAAGATGTTCTACATCATATGTCGGGGCTTGAGGACCCCCCCCCCAAGGAGTTGTCTCCTATGTCTGGGAGCAGAATCCTTTATAGGCAATAGGAAAAAAAATCAATTCTCCATTATTACAATGGCAGTGAAAAAAAAATCATACCAAGACACTGGTTAGACCAGGAAAACCCAACTTTTTCTGAGTGCCATCAGGAAGTCCTACAAATACTACAAATAAAAAAAGCATCCATGAGGCACTGTTATGAGGGCTTTAGGAACAAGTTCTAGCCAGAGCCAATAGGGCTGGGAAGAGCTACCAAGGGATGAAAATTACACTTGTATAGAAATTATTCTGCTCCCAGGTGTAACTTGACAATATTTTGGAGGTGTTGCACCAAATTTTCAACATGGCCTGTTTTGGACCCCTCCTCATGAACAGTGCCAGTGTGATTTTGTTCAATTGTCCCAAAAGGTGATTGTGCAGACCAAATGTGCTATTCTGCACCACAGGGGCGAAAACACATTTTGGCAGGTTGTGGAAAATGACAGCTGTACTGTTTTGAAGGAGGTGTGCAAAAATAGCAATGTTAAAAATGTGGAGTGAAAATATTCAAAATGAGTGACGTTAGGAGCGTGCGTAGAAACTGTGCAACACATGGTTGTAATGCAGTCATTTTTTGGAATTTTTTTACCAAATTTGCAGCAAGGGCTTTTTGGGATCCCATCTCATGAACAGTGGCACTGTCATTTCATGAACTGGTCCAGAATGGTGATTCAGCACAGTGACCACAAAATCACCTTTCAGGACTGAGTAACAATATGACAGTGACAGTTTTCATGAGGTGGGGTCCCAAAAACCCCATGTTGAAAATTTGGGGCAAAAATTCCAAACAATTGCTGAGATATGAGCATAAGTTGAAAATCCCTTTGAATTGCTGTATATTACCTTAAATTCTTCAGTTCGCGGTTGGGTTTTGAAGAGTGCAGACGTGTCGTGGTCCATAGAATATGACAGCACTGACCTCTGGAGGTAAGTATGGAGTACGGGGTGGGGGTGTGAGGAGGTGGATGATCAGTGGGAGGGTGGGGAGGGGACCGCAGCATTACAAGGACCATTTTCATTTTCACAGTGGTAAAAAAACTGACAACAAGGGGCCGCTTTCTAATTTACAGCAAATGCAGGAAAAATAAAACTTTTCAGCACACTGTGATGGGCTCCCAGTGTGCCACATGAATGCCGACATGGGGATTGGGCATCCGATTTCAGGCATGATATGGACAGGGGGCTCCAGGAAAAAAATGCAATGAGGGACTGTTTTCTAATTTACAGGAAAAAAACAAATTCCGCACACTGGGGTGGGCTCCCAGTGTGCGACATTAGATGTCGGGCATGATGTGAGGAGGGGGGGCACAAAATAGTGAATGGCATGTTGCCATTTGCAACATGGTGGCACAGCTGAACTGCGCATGTGCACGAGTCATGTGCATGCGCAGTTCAAGAATCGGAATGCGGAAGTAACAGCCAAAATAGTGCGGCTGTTATTACCTAGGCTGATCGTGGGTTGAGGGGTCTGAGCTCCGGTGAGCTTTTGGAAGGATACTTCCAAATGTCCAATGGAAGCTGTTGTGAGATTGGTCATTTTCAGAGCTACAGAGCTCTCACAAAATGGCTGTAGGCTCCACCCATTGTCCTAAAAATGGGAAAGACAAGACACCCTACTAGGCATAATAGAAATATATGAATTGTGCTTTTCTGTGCTATGATGACATTTCTAAACTCATCCAAGACTGTCATTATGAAATGTAATGATATCTTTAGATATGTTTCAACTGCACAACTGCAGTGCTTAAAGACTGAGTTGCTTGGGGGGGGCTGTCATGTCTTTGTGCTGTACTTCTGTCATTGTATTGCATATTTGGTGTTTTGTTTGTATACTAAAAATAAGTTGACTAATTACAAAAAAGACACAGAAGAAAACGAGTCCCTGTACTGATACCTGAGGTACCTCACTGGTCACTCTCCCCTCATTACAGTAAGTGTGTTTACCACCACCCTCTGTCACCCACCCATCAACCAATGCTGTACCTAGTTTTCCACCTTGGATCCCACACCCAAACAGCTCAGTTTCCTTACAAGCCTTCTATGTGATATGATGTGAAAGGCCTTGCTGTAGACAAAGTAGGCCTCATCCACCCCCAACCCTAATCTATTTCCCTGGTCACCCAGTCGAGGAAATAGATCAGGTTCATCTCACATGACCTCCCCACTGTAAATCCTTGCTGCCTTGGCTCTTGTAACCTCCTGGGTTCAAGATACTCCACTAGCCTTTCTTTTGAAAGTGCCCCCATTAACTTCCCTATCACTGATGTTAGACTGATTAGCCTATGGTTTCCAGCCTCCTCCCTGCTGTCACTTTTTGAAGCAGACTACATCTGCCCATCTCCAGTCCTCAGGAAGTACCCCTGTTTCTAGTAAGTTGTTGTCAGATGTGCAGCCAGTACCCCCCTGAGCTTCCTCAGAACCCACGGGTGTACCCTGTCCAGACCCACAGCCTTATCCACTTTCAGATTCACAAGTCCCCTCAGGACTCTTTCCTCTGTGAATGGACTTGTGTCTACCTCCCTCCCCCCGTGTTCCTGTTACTTTCATGTGGTCAATCCTCCTCTTTTTCCACAATGAAGACTGAGCAGAAGTACCTGTTCTAGGTATTTGATTTTTCGTGATCCTTCTCTCCACTGTATCCTCTGCCATTCTTAACCTCATAATCTCTTCCCTTGCAAGGGCTGATCCAGTGATGATCTAGATGGGGGGCTGAAGTTGTATCAAAAATGTAAGCTATAGGCCAGGGGTCTGTGGTCCACCTAAGCCTGCATAACATTTTTTGAATTTGGTACATTCTGGTGTCGTTTGGAGGTAATTTCAAACAGAATTTGTTACCCTGTTACACCCTCCCAAGACAAGTACATTGCACTCTAGTCCCTTCCCCAGAGTCTCCAGAGTCCAGTATGTTGCCTAACCAGCCTCCTCATAGCTTAGCCACCTGCTCCAGTGCACGGCCCCCAGCCCTCCCCAAACACAGCAAGCTGCACTCTAGTTCCCCTTCCTAGAATCCTCAGCCTCCCCCCCCCCCCACATCATCCATAGCCTCAGGTCTGCTCTCCTTTTCAAACATGGAAAAAAGAACATTAAGGTACAGTACTGCACATTACAATTTGTAGGCATGGATATAAAAAATATATTTTATTTCTTCCTCCTCCCTATGTCTCTGTCTCACTGATATACTGTTGACCTGACTGTCTTAGAGCATTAGTATATCAAATGTCATATTGCATGCAAATTATCCTTTTCCGTTTTCCACTACAAGCTAAATAAGCAGTACTGAGTCAAATCCAAATTATGCCAAATGTACCATGGAATTAAAAACATAATAATATGGAATTATAGACAGAACCATCATCATTATGTTCTGTTTGGAGCATCAATATGTCAGCTCTTTTCAGAGAGTCTAAAAATTATTAAGTTATTTTACATATCACAATTACCAAACCAAAAGATAGTTGCTGCTGAAAGTGAAGGTAAATTTGCTAGGCGTAAATCACACAACAGGCATCTCTCTTTGTGTTTTAAATGTGGGTGTATTTTCACTGCAGTCAGTGCAATACCTGTTATTGTCTTTGTGTCCCTTTGTTTTTACCTTTTTTTCTTTTAAATGTAGAGGGATGAAAATCAGGAGCAGACAACTGCAGTGTATCCAATATTATTAACATGATTCCAAATTAAATTTGTGTATGAAGAGAGAAAAGAAAAAAAGGGAATTTTGGAAGCATCAGGTGGCCGCTCCACTTCACTGTAAGAGCAGTATTCCATCTTAAATGCAAACAGGTGTGCTCATTATGATTAGGAATGCTACATGAGCTGTAAGAGAAATATACAAATTAAGCAACAACTTAACCTAGCTTTTAGCGTTATAATGTTCAGGAGCTCATTTGACTCAGAAAGAAATGGTTAACAAGCTGTGAAGCTAAATGGCATATCCCAACTTCTTCATAGCATACTTAGATAATATTCAGTGTGAACCTACCAGTGAATGACCACCTTTTCAATAAAAATACTCCTGAGGAGGCATGGATGGGTGTGCAAATGCCTGAGGTCAGAAAAAAGGTAATGACCTGTATGCTTAGCTTGAGACATGAACTTCGCTACCCGACCCTCGCTATTTGGCCCCACTTAACCCATTCTGTACTGAACTTAACCATCAAATAATTACTTGCTGTCTTCATAGCACATAAAGACTGAGGGGGGTGCTAATGGGGGCTACAGCCCCTTTAGCCCTCCCCAGTAAATCTGCACCTGCCTTGTCTTCCTCATTTTGCTGGTGTACCGTAAAGGTCTAGTCCCCTTTAGTTACCCTTTTGACTATCCTTTCCTCAGCTTGCCCCTTTGTATCCTTCTTCACCTTCCTTGCTTTTTCTGGAACTCCTCCCTATCCTCTACCCTCTGTGTCTCCTTATATCTCCTGAATGCTACCCTTTTAGCCTTTACCATCACAGCCACTTCCCTCGATAAACATAGTGGTTGCTTTTTCCTCTTGATTTTGCACACTTCTTTAGTGAACATACAAACATACAAAGATGCCAGCAGATAGAGGTATCATGGTCTATCAAGTCTGCTTGAATGTGCAGCTCTCATTTTTGAATACTGATGCTGCCCTCCCAACCCCCCATCGTTCCTCTTTAATACATCATCTGTGTTACCTCCTCCATCCTTCCCTCTCTCTCCTTCCCCATTCTGATTTTGCCATTGACCCTGTCCCAGCCCTTCTTAAATCCTCCTACTGATGTTTGCAGTATCAGTTCCACAGGCAAAGCATTCCATAATTCCACCACCCTCTCTGTGAGAAAGTGCCTCCTCATCTCCCTCCTCAACCTCCCCCCTCCAATTTTTGAGTATGTCCTTTTGTGAACCCTTCCTTTCTATACGTGAACAGACCCTCCTGGTGAACTCTACTTACAGTATGCCCTTCAAGTATTTGAAGGTCTCAATCATATCGCCTCTGTCCCTTCTGTCCTCCAAGTAGTACATATTTAGCCTCCGTAGTCTCTCCTCATAGGGCCTTTCCTTCATCCCACTTAGCATCCTGGTCACCCTTCTCTGCACTCCCTGTACCAGCCTAATGTCCCTTTTTAAGAAGGGGCACTGGAATTGCACACAGTATTCCAAGTGTGGCCTCACCAGTGCCCTGTATAGTGGCAGAATCAACTCCTCACTCCTTGAGGTGATTCCCCTCGCTATGCACACCAGCATCTTATTGGCCTTTTTTTTTTTTTTTGCAATTGATTATTGTAAATTGCATTTTTTTGAATTGCTGTTTTTACTGTTAGGGGCCCAGAGCACCAGGGATTGGGTGTCATATAAATAAAATTGCCTTGCCTCTTTCAGATCTAATTTAGCAAATTACCCTAGACAGGATGTTACCTGCTTTCCTGGTATTTCAAGGTAAAGCTCTCTTAGTACCCTCCTGCCTTTTTACTCACCCCTTTTGCTAATTTTCACTACTATCTTATCTGAACTACTTACTTTAACTCTGCCCCAAATAGGATGGTGTCTATACTGCCACCTGTAGCTTTTATCTGCCTGCTTCTTTCCCTACAATTACCCACTACCCCCCCCTACACACAGCTGTAGTTACCAGACTCTGTTGTACCTCCCTTACAAATACTAGATGACTGAGAAGCACTACTAGACTCTGTGGTGATTGTGCATTGTATGGGGGGAGGGCATTATTTAGTGCTTCAAGATTTTATTTATTTAGTTTTTCTTTACCGGGTATGTTTGCTGTTGCCTATTTTTAGCCACAACCTGGGTGGGTTACAGACATGGCGACAGATGTCACATGGAGACAATACATTTCATAGCAGAGCTTATGATGTACAGTTATACATGACCTCAGTATATGTCCCAGGATACAATGGGAGACAAGCAACTTGTTCAGTATGCTTTCCTGGTAAAACTCTTCAATAAATAAATAAATAAAAATGTTAAGGACTAGCATTTAACAATTGTACAGCAGTGCTATGGCAATACAGTATAAAAACAGAGATAAACCGGAAGTTGTCAGTACACTCACACACACACACACACACACACACACACACACACTAGGTGAGTGTGGCAGCTGTTGCCTGTTGTTCATACAAGATATACAGTGATGGGGTGGCTTTACATTTACAGATGGATAATTTCTGTCGCAGGTAGGGGAAGTGGACATTTAAAATGACAGCAGGAAACCAGTGTGCTTTTCAATTGCTGAGTGGTCTCATCACCAGGAGCTCTGAATAACCTGGGAATTGTGGGGGTGAAAGCAATCAACAACTGTTTTTTTCTTTTAATTATTTTTGTTTTACTTTATTTCTATCCAGTAACACCCAAAACAGAGCTATTTCTTGAGTCCCAACCCCACTGTGACAGCAGAGATCACAGCTTCTCATGCATCCATCTGAAACATTGAGACCTAACATATTTGTGAAGCTTTTATACATGATATGGCAGATGACGCTATAATGATGCAACAGCTGTCAGCTGCTGGAGACAAAATATGATGACTCACTTCAATAGTTTTCAAAGATGTTTATATGCCTGTGTGATGCAGGACTCACTAGGTGACAGAGAAGGAAGCCAAGGCAAGACTCAGAAGGACTTCAGATTAGACAATGAATGAGTACAAGGCAGTGATGGTAGACCTTCTAAAGGTTCTGAGGTTTTAAAAGGTTCTGATATGCAAAAATAGGTTTGGATGCTTATCCGAACCTTTTATAACCTTTATGGTTTTATGGTAACTGTGTGAAAAAATCATTTTAAACAGCTTTCAATCAACATATCTAAAGAAAAAATTAATTAAACCACTATTTAGTAGTATACCGGTGCAATTTTTCTTTTGTTGGTTCCATACTATGGCTGAGAATAAAATGGACTAACTGAAACAGACTAATTCTTTTGAGAACCCTGGGGTTTGGTGAGTGTGGCTACCTATCAGTTGTAACTTACATATACTTGTTGCTGAGTACCACCATTACCTGTGCTGTACCACCCTGAAGTAGGAAACACTGTTTAGTAGTACTAAATACCATGAGTAGTGAAATGAGATGAAGAGTGAATAATGTGACTGTGGATGTGCCTACTGGAGGATGGCGATAATTTGGCTTAAAGGCAGACAAGTTCCAGATCTCTATATTTTTTAACCAGTATCCCAAGTCTGACTTTTTGTGGAAGGGGATATGTTTGGCACCACTTTGGATCTCATTATGGAACATGATGTGAAGCAACATGACAAAAAAAGACAGAGCACCAGGCAATCCGAAAGTCACCACTTCACTATTGCTACTAACACTACTATCAGCCTTAACTCATTCCTTCCTGATGACGCCATATGGCGTCATAAAAAACATACCTCTTTTTCCTGATGATGCCATATGGCGTCCTAAATCATGTGCTGTAATGCCTGATGACGCCGATTGGCGTCCATATCTTTCTCTTGGTGCAGCTCAAGTATTTGTTTACATCTGATGAATTGAGTTGTACCAGCTATTAGGGGACATCGTACCCTTACTGATTTTACCTAATATAATATGCATTCCCATTGGCTATTTTTGAGAAAACAAGCCTTAATACATAAAAAAATAAATTTACTATTTTTTGCATGTGCTGTGTAAGATGTATTATGTTCATTCTGCCATTAGCTTGTATTGTAACAACAAATCATCTTATTTTAGTGTAACATGTTAAGCTGATCAGGTTGACACTATAATTTCATAACTTATATTTTTTTTTATTCGAGCAATCCGATTGGCCGTCACCACTTTGGTGTATTTTTTTGTCTTTTGGGGTATTTTTCTACAATAACATGTTGTAACTGATATCATGATTGTTATAACTATTAGTCCATTTATACCACTAAGTGAGCTGAATATTTCTGTATTTAAAAATCGAGCTCTGTGATTGGTCAGATTTTCTGACATCACCAATTCTGAATTTAATTGGTATAAAGGGATTGTCTTAGATGCAGGCACCATCCCCCTGATGAAGCCTTAGTTGTCAAAGCACCAGGGAACCTGCATGCAGATCTTTTGTTGTGCCTTTCACTATTCTATCAATGTGTGAGCCTGAAATGTTAGACTAAATCCTTATTTAGCATTCAAGCAAGGACTCATATTTTTTTACAACCGTCACTGGAGGGATAGTGGCGCTCTGGGCTCTGGAGTGTACAGTGATTTTTTTTTTAATGTTTCATTTAGGGGTCACAGCCCTCACCTGCACCTGCCCTAGCTCTGTAGTGCATCACCATCTGGTCATATTGATCCTCACTGTTGCCATGCTTGCTCTATGCTTATTGCACACATCACTATTTCCACTAACCAGTCAGAGTGCACACTGGGGCAGGAAGAGCATGGTGACTGAAAACTTTGTTTCAAGATGGAGGTGTTGCTCTTACCCTAAAATACTCACTTCATTTTGGTACCAAAACCTCGATTTGTAATCTGTATTTACTTTATTTGTTTTTATTTTTATTTATAAGTTTTCATAGTTGTTACTTTGTTCATTTTGGGATAATTTCTGGTCATCCTGTGTGATCACATCTTATGGATCCGTGGCATTCCTGATGGGACAGAGTGTTTCTTATGCATGTACTAGATGAGGTCACATGAATTCAGAGCCTTTTGTTACTTTTTAAAGAGTTTATGTTCGGATTATAGCTATGTTAAAATCTATGGCATGTTGCTCCCTGTTATGGATGATAAGTGGGTTGGGTCAGTAGCATGTTTGTCTCATGCTCTGTACTTGAGTTTTCTCTCTAATCACGAGTTGCTGATTCTTTAAAATGAAAAAATAATGGTGTTGCCTTCAACTTATCTGGCATCAGTCCAGTCCCAATCTCTGATGCATTGTAAAGGCCAAATCAGTTTTGAATCCCTCCACAGTCACTGGTGTTGTCCATCGACTCGTATGACGTCAGTCCAGACTCAACCTCTGATGCACTGTAAAGTGTTCTTCAGGTTAAAATACCTCCACAACCACTTGTAAGTTCTAGCTCCTTATCATGCATCAGTCGAGCTCCAAACTGTAGTGAACAGTGAAGTGCATTTCAGGTTCAGATCCCTCCTCAACTGATGGTGTTGTCCATTGACTTACCATGCATCAGTCCAGACCAATCCCATAATGCACTGTGAAGTGCATTTCATGTTCAAAACCCTCCACATCCACTGGTGTAGTCCATCAAGTCATATGACACCAGTTCAGCCCCAATCTATGATGTACTATAAAGTATTCTTCAGATTCAAATCCCTCCACAGCCATTTGTAAGATCTGTCTCCTTATCATGTGTCAGTCGAGCCCCAAACTGTAGTGAACAGTGAAGTGCATTTCAGGTTCAGATCCTTCCACAGCTGATGGTGTTGTCATCGACTTACCATGTATCAGTCCAGATCAATCCCATAATGCACTGTGAAATGCATTTGATGTTCAAAACCCTCCACATCCACTGGTGTAGCCCATCAATTCATATGACATAAGTTCAGCCCCAATCTCTGATGCACTGTAAAGTATTCTTCAGGCTCAAATCCCTCCACAGCCACTTGTAAAATCTATCTCCTTATCATGCATTCGTTGAGCCCCAAACTGTAGTGAACAGTGAAGTGTATTTCAGGTTCAGATCCCTCCAGAGCCAATGGTGTTGTCCATTGACTGATCTGATGTCAGTCCAGTCCCAACCTCTACTGCACTGTAAAGTGCTGTCCAGGTTCAAATCCCACCAGAGTCACTGATTTAGTCCATCTGTTCATCATTCTTCAGTCCAACCTTTATCTCTGACACTCTGTGATGTGCATTACTGATATGGATCCCTCCTCAGTCACCATGGTGTAGTCCATTGTGCACATCAAGATTCATTCCAACACTACCCTCAGATGCACTGTAATTTTCTATTCAAGTTTGAATCACTCCACAACCACTTTAGTCCCTTGTGCTCATAATGCTTCAGACCAGCCCTTACCTCTGATGCACTGTGATGTGATCAGTGCCAGTGTATGACTTATACAGTCCATTCAAATGAAACATAGCACACAGTACACCGTGCACCAATGAGTATTATTCCATGGTGCAGGCATACCCACACTCCTTCCCACCAACACAGTCGCCATACTGAATGTTGCAACATATCACATGTGTATGCAGGCAAACCATGTGACACAGCACATAGTACACAACCTTTACAGATGCCCATGTCATCACCCTGTATGTGTACCCACAATGTTTCTGCCATGGCATATGAACGCCTTTTACAGGTGCAGGCAGCCCCACCTGCTTCCCTACAATTGAGTATACCCCAAGGGCAGGTGCCAATTCATGATGCAAAATGACTGCAGTGCTTATGAGCATCATTCCTTGGTACAGGCACACCAACCCCCTTCTCCATGATACAGTATACCTCAAATTACCAGTGCCTTTTCAGCAATTTCATCATCCTATACGTATACCCATAACATATCTACAGTGTATATTAGCACCATTATTACAGGCATACAGCCCCTCTCATTTCCCCAGAACATATGAAGTGCATCTGAGCCTGTATTATGGATGCAGGACCCCCCCACCCCCGCCACTAACACACAGTGCTACATCATACAGTCATTCCCTCACCTTAAACCATCCCATAATACAACCCCCAAAAATAAACTATACCAGGAAATTAAATACACAGATTTATGTAGCATGATGTTTACTGAAAGACTACGAACCTTTACATGCACAGCATCATGCTTCATTTACAATATGATAAAGCAAACAGCACAAATAAAATACAGTTTCCTATTCTTATTATGGGATTTTATTACAAAAATAAAAATAGTTTATTTCAATTAAATTATACATTTTAACTACAGCAAATATGCAATTAATCATAGAGAGACCTCCAGCACTAACAAATGTCTCCATTTCCTGTGTCAGCTCACTGACCTACACTTGAAATGTTCTTCCTATTTACATCACTTGACCTCACAAAGTACTTCCTTCCTGCATCACTTCCTGATATGTCTTTCTAAGGTAATGTGTAAATATGTTCTTACTAAACTGGGGGGAAAACAAAAAAATTGATAATCAGATTCATAAACTAAAATCAGTGGTAAGAAGAATTAAACACTGCAAAAATTCCAACCAGTGGAGTGGAACAAAAAAACTCTAACTGTAAAAACAAGAGATTCAGATATTGATTTCTGACTAAAAAAAATGTAAAAAACTTGCAAAATTTATATTTAGACAATTACAGATGTTTATTGTATATTTTTAACAATTTTAATCAACAATTTTACAGAAATTTAATATTTTTGCATGACTAACTAAACAGAGCATAATTATATTTAGATAAAATCATCAGAATTTATTAAAATATGAAAACAACCTTACACAACAATAAATCCAGTTAAATAGACATTACCAAACCTCGCTCATTTTCAAAAACTTTTTGTCCTGAAAAACTTTTCTTTTTACAGTTTTAAAATTGGATGTATGGTTTTTAAGATATGTAGATTTAAGTACAGTGTGTTTGTATGAATGCTGCAGATCTAAAACCCTTTCAGGCACACAGGTGTTCTAGCAGCAGGCAGAGGGTATCTGAACATTCTAAGTGACAATAGGATAGAATGAGTTAAGGTAAAAAACAGAGCTAGCAAAATTTTAAAAATTTGAATCAATCTGCTTAAGGCACATTTAGCTAAATAATCTCCTCAGAATGAGAAAGAAATTGTGTGTGAGATCAGGGACTTGTCTGCCACAGTTGCTACCAGTACAATCACATTATCTACTAGCTGCACCTCCCACCCACCCCCAGAATAATGATGATATGATCCAAAGGCAGGCAAATCCAAGATCTCTATTTTTTTAACCAGTCTCCTGAGTCAGACTTTTTGTAGAACGGGACAATGTGTTTGTAATGTCAGTCACCAATTATGTTCAGCAATGGCTCTTGGTATGGAACACGACAGGTAGGGCATCCGGCAGAACATGAATACTAACAGAAGCATCACACTGGACCAAGGCTTGTGAATGATGTGACATGATTACTGGGTGTCTTGATTCATGATGAAAGCAAAGATAAAAAAAAAAACAGGGTTGCACCACAAAAAGCTAAAGTGGAGTGCTTCGTGATGGCCGTGAAGAACGTGATTCGCTATGACATGACATGACGTGGGTCATGCACTTGGCACTGGCAGTGCTACTCAGAGCACAAGAAACTGGATGGAACTGAGCTTTCACAAACAGTTGCCATTGAAAATTTGAAATACCTACTGCTGTACTTCCAAAATACAACTGGCTTGTGAGGACAAAGATTCGAGTCCATCTGCTAGTTGGGCAACATGCAGAATGTAAACACTAACAGAAGCATCGTACTGGACCAAGGCTCATGAGTGAGGGGACATGATAACTGGGTGTCCTGATTCATGATGAAACAGAAGATTAAAAAAAAACCTGGGTTGCACCAAAAAAAGGTTGTTTCTTCTGTAATCACAAAGTATGGAATAGGTACTGTAGGTATATTTTTGTAGGATTTCTATGTCTGTACAATCAGAGGCAAACTTTATTTTGCAGCCTTTAGCTATTTTCTTAGTAATGTCTCTTTTATGAGAACAGAACAAAACACAGTATGTGTTTAAAGAAAGGATAGTTTCTTCATAATGCCACAAATGGGACAACAAAAGCTCAAGAGTTATAATGATGCATGTTTTCTCTTTCTGAAGAAGACAACATTTAAGAGTTTTGTATGTCAGAGGTGAGGATGCAATCCCTATTGGAAGGGTTTGCTATTGCTGTGTTATTGTATTAAAACAAGCACCCAGAAATAGTTGGCAAATGTGAAAATCATGACCATGATGACCATGAATGTGAATGTGATCATGACCATGATGAATGTGAATGTGATTCGTCGTGAGGATGAGGAATTGTGTAACCATGGCAGCTCTTCCCTGAGCTTCAGATACTGGATGGGACTGAGCTTCTTAGTGTCTGTGATGACTGTGAATGTTAACGTGATTCACTGTGAAGATTAGGAGTCGTGTTACAGTGGCAGCACTTCTCAGCACTTCAGGTACTGGATGGAACTGAGCTTCTTTGTGACCATGATGACTGTGAACGTGAACATGATTTGTCGTGACTCATTAGGATGAGGAATTGTGAAACAGTAGCAGCGGCTCCCAAAGCTACAGATACTGGAAGGAACAGAGCTTCTTCATGACCATGATGACCATGAACGTGAATGTGCTTTGTCGTGAGGATGAAGAATTGTGTAACAGTGAGCGCACCTCCCGGAGCTTTAAACACTGGATGGAACGGACCATCTTTGTGATCATGATGACCATGACCGTCAACATGATTCATCATGAGGATGAGGAATCGTATAACAGTGGCAAAGCTTCCCACAGCTTCAGATACTGGATGGAACAGAGCTTCCAGAAATAGTTGCTAAATGTGAAATTCATGACCGTGATGACCATGAATGTGATTTTATTTATTTTTTTTATTTATTCCATGTGGTGTGAAGTTCTGGCCACTAAGCCAAAGCTTATACCCCCACTGAGTGAGTACAGGGAGGAAGATGGGAGATGACTGACTTCTTGGGTGGGGGGGTCACATAGACAGTATGCAAGAAGTGGTACTGGTGCACTGATAACTGGCTGGCAGATTTTATTTCACGCACAGAATTTCACATACCACCTACACAAAGGGTGATGCTGCAGGCACTGCTGCTACCCACAAAGATTCAGGGACTCTGCCTAGCCTAATCCTCTCTGACACAGTACTTTTTCCATTCAAGGAATTTTTTTCTATTTATTTATTATTCCACATGATGTGATGGAATGCCCTGCCCACTGAGCCAAAGCTTTTACCCCACTGACCAAGCAAAGGGAGGAAAATGACAGATGACTGACTTCTTGGGGGGGGCACACAGACAGTATGCAAGAAGTGGCACTGGTGCACTGACAACTATGTTTCATAGTTTCATAGTGTGCTACAAGCTCAGGAGGTATTACATTTTTGTGAGCTTGCCACCCGAAGGTGGTATTATTTTTATAAATAGTTAAATTTTTTATTTCCCATGTATTGGTCAAGCTGATATTTAAATGTGGCCATAGAATTGCTTTCTAAAATTGTTCCTGGAAGCATATTCCAATCGTTAACTATTCATCATGTGTATCATTTACTTCTCTTTCTTGTTTTACAGTGTGCCACTCTCAATTTAAGATTATGAGCTCTAGTCTGAGTATTATTTAAGTTGGTTTGTAGACCAAGTGTCTCAAAGAGAACAGGGTCTTTAATAGCTTTGTATGTTAAACAAAGGTCTCCTCTAAGTTGATGGTAGTTTATTGAGTGTAAATCTAATTCACATAATCTTTCCCCGTATGTCTTGTTTGACATACCGGTAATTCTTTTTGTTATTTTTCTTTGAACTCCCTCAACTAGTTTCTTGTTTCTAATTGTATAGGGAGCACAGAAAGGTGCACGGTAATCCAAGTTTGATCTAACTAGGCTCGTATATAATGGTATAATAACTTTAGACTGTCTAATTTTTATATGCTTAAAAATGCATCCCAGGGTACAGTTAGATTTTTTAACCTTTGTTAGTGTATTGTTATCCACTATTACTCCTAAGTCTTTTTTATAACTAGTTTCTTGCAGTGGTAAAAGATTCAATGTATAGTTATATTTTAGGTTATGACCCAGGTGCATTACTTTACATTTTTGAATGTTAAACATCATTTTATTCTTTTTTGCCTATAACTCCATGAAGTCTATCTCTTTTTGGAAGTTCGCAGCTGCCTCAAGGGAATTAACTATACATCCAATTTTACAATCATCTGCAAATTTAGCCATCCAGGAGTTTTTGGATAGCTACATTGTAGAGATTAGGATGTTAAATAATGCAGGGCTCAAGACAGAGCCCTGTGGGACCCCACTTGTGACCTCTGCCCAGGCAGATGAGTACCCTTTAATAGATGTACATTGTCTACATTTATCTAGCCAGGATTCTATCCAGTTAGTTAAGTATTGAGGAAAAGCTACATTTTTCATTTGCTGTAATAAAATCACATGGGAAACTCTATCAAACACCTTGGTGAAATCTAGAAAGACAATATCCACTGGTAGGCCTGCATCCAAGGATGAACTACTATTTTCGAAGAAGTACAGGTGATTTGTTAAGCATGATCTACATCTGGTGAACCCATGCTGTGTAATATCTTGAAGGTTGTTAGAATTTATATGTTCTTCTATTCTTTGTAAAATTAGCCTTTCAAAAGTGTTCCCTATTACAGAGGTCAGACTTATCGGTCTGTAGTTTGTAACATCTGTATTATTTCCTGATTTAAATATAGGGGTAACTAAGGCATCTTTCCATTCCAAGATACATTCACCTTTTTCTAAGAATAGATTAAATAGTTTACTTATTGACCCTGAAATTTGAGTAGCAGTTTCTTTCAGAAACCTAGGGTGCATTTCATCAGGACCCGGTGAGGAATTGATATTTAGGTTTTGTAGTGCTCTCATAGTTTCTTCTCTAGTAATTTGAATAGGTTTCAAATGATAGGAAGTAGATATATTATTTCCACCATTACTATTGTTTTTATCCTTTGGAGAAAAGACGGTGACGAAATAGTTATTACGTTCCGTGGCCATTTCAGTCTCATTGCTAATAAGCCCTGATTTAGTTTTGATCATTCCTATTGTGGATTTAGTATCTCTAAGGGCGCCTATGTAATTATACATTTTTTTTATTGTCAACAGTGTTGATGGCTAATCTATTTTCTATTTCAATCTTGGCTTTCTTAAAATGATGTTTAACTTTATTGGACATCTTTTTATATTTATTCCAGTTGGTTACTGATTTTTTTTTGTATTTTCTATATTTACTATGTTTGTTGTTAATTATTCTCTAAATTTTGTTATTCCACCAAACTGCAGTTCTATATCCCTTAATATATATTTTTTTCTTTGAAGCCCATGTATCAAGACAGCGGTTCATTTTAGACAAAATAAGAGACCAGCTCTTTTGGACATTAACTTTGGTAAGTTCTGTCTTCCAATCCCATGAGTTAAGATCATTGTTCATTTCATGATAATTAGCTTTGGAATAGTCCCTAATGTATTACCTTTAGTGGCTTTTGATTTGGTCTGAATTTGGAATATGATCATGTTATGATCACTATGTCCTAGTAGTGCATGTATAGTAGGGTGTAACATTTTTTCTCCCATATTAGTTAGTATGATATCAAGGATATTATTATTTCTGGTTCCAGCTTTAATAATTTTTTCCAAGTTGTAAATAAATGTAATTTCCATGAATTCCCTTTCAATAGTTCCTGAACAGTGGGTGTTTCCTGGTTTATTTTAGGATGTGATGGAATGCCCTACACACTGAGCCAAAGCTTATATGCCACCAAGCAAGCATAGAGAGGAAGATGACATATCACTGGCTTCTTGGGTGGGGGTCACACAGACAGTATGCAAGAAGTGGCACTGGTGCACTGACAACTGGCTGGCAGATATGATTTCAAACACAGAATTTATTTCATACATCACTTACACTAAGGCAATGCTGCAAGCTCTGCTGATTGTATACCCACAGAGATTCTGGGGGACCCTACCTAGTCTAATCATCTCTGACATAGTATTTTTTCCCTTCAAGGGATGTATTTATTTATTTATTTATTTATTATTTCTCTTGATGTGACAGAATGCCCTGCCCACTAAGTCAAAGCTTATACCCCACTGAGCAAGAACAGGGAGGAAGATGACAGATGACTGACATCTTTGGGGGTCACACAGACAGTATGCAAGAAGTGGCACTGGTCCACTGATGACTATCTGGCACATTGTTTTTATTTTTCACACACACACACACACACACACACACACACACAATTATTTCACACAGCACCTATGCTAAGGGCGATACTGCAGGCACTGCTACTACCAATGGAGAATCAGGGACCCCACAGGGTCTAACTCTCTCTGACACAGTACTGAAATCACCCATTAGAATATAGTTCTTATTAGGACTGAAATTATCTATTGAATGTAGATATTCTGTATTCTGATCTTTATTAAGATTAGGGGCTCTATAGGCTAATCCAACACACATTTTTATATTGGGTAACTTAATTTCTGCCAAGATTATTTCATTATTATTGTCTGAAGTTTGCTTTGGGATGATAGAATATGAAGTATATTCATTAGATATATAAAGTGCTATCCCCCAACCTGGTTTATCACTTCTGTTTTTCAGAATTTTAATATATCCTGGTATGTCTGTATTCCAGCTATCCTCCTGGAACCACGTTTCTGTAACTCCACATATTGCAATAGACTCTTTTTGTAAAATATACCTTAGTTCATCTATTTTGTTGACAAGAATACATGCATTGAGTAGTAAAATGTTTATTGAATTGCTATTTGATTTGGTGGTATCTATATTAGCAGGAGATATATTTTTTGATGTAGTTGTTGGTAAGATAAAGTTCTGATGATTACTGTGGTCTTTATTTAACCTTGTCCCTCCCCCCTTGTATTAGTTTAAATGTTTGTTAATGAAATCAGTCAAATGTTTACCCAAGAGTGCATTCCCTTTTCTACTTAAATGCAAGCCATCAGGACAATACAGATTGTCATGATGGTAGAACTCTTCCCAGTGAGTTAAGCACTGGATTTCTTGCCTGATGGTCCATTTTCTTAACCAATCATTAAAGCTTCTAATTTTCAAATTTAGTCTAGTGAGGCCTTTGGTATGGGCAGTACTTCAGAAATAGCAATCTCAAATCCAAGGTTAGTTAATTTGTTGGAAAGTGCCACCATGTCTTGTTTAATCTCTTCAGTAGAATCCCTAAGCATGTTTGTTCTTACATGAATTAATACTAATGGTTTACTACCCATATTTTTAATATTGTTTTTCTCATGAATGTTAGATCCTTTATTTTAGCCCCTCTATATGATAATAGTGTCCTGTGGACCTTGTCTGGGTTACACACATCTCTATCTAAATTTTGTATTATTGAGTCACCCATGACTATTAAATTTCATGGGGCTTTATTGATAATGGGGGCTGATTGTATGACATTCTCTGTAGTAGCAGGTTCTGGATTTTTTGGTATGGGCAGTTTATCACAGACTGTATTGGACACTGTAGGTTCAGATGTGTCAAATGATATTAGTTTTTGTAGTGAGGTAGATTCAGGAACATTATTGAAATCTGCCAGGGTGGTAAATCTATTACTAAGGGGAATGCTAAAGTTAGTATCATGCCTTCCCTTTTTGGGGGTTTAGTGTACTGTACATTATACCATAGATCATCCATTTCAGACATAGAATCTTCTTCCCTTGTCCATTTTTTTACAGGTTTCCTTATGTGGTTCATCAGGTCTGAAAGCCTTATATAAAGTTTCATATGATGTAATATTCTTTGGTACATCACCATTTGTGTGTCCTGTGCAGGCAGAAGAATTAGTTGGTATATTGGTTTGTGGAGACAAGTTGGTGCTAAGTGTAATGGCCATTTCTTTTTGACTTGCCTCTATTTGCAATAATCTTTCAGTGAAAGTATTTAGTTCAAGTAGCAATTCTTCATTGTGAATAAATTTTTTGCATTTAAAAGGATCTGGTAGAGCTTCCATGGTTAGTAAATACATAAGACAGGTTGAACATCTAAAACTAACTTGTCCTGTCAATGAACCACATTTTCAGCCATTATGAAATGCTATTTATAGGAAAAAATAAAATAAAATATCCTTAAAATGTGGAGTGGAGGGTACAGATTAAAGATTTATATTATCCTACTTATTTTGTGACTAGATATCTCCCCTGTATTTATTTATTTATTTTACTTTTATGGAGCCTATCCTATTTGCTTTATGTAGCACGCTGATTTCCTATACTGTATACTGTAGGGCCCTTATAATGATGTACTGCCAGGTATTGTCCTTTTACTAATATAGAAATAATATGATATTCTTACAATAACCACAGTTAAAATATTCAATACAGAGTTATCTGAAAACTAAGTCTGATGATTACAGAAGTTTAGCTGGGTACAATTTCACAAATAGCCTCTTAAGACAGTTGCAAAACTCTCCTTCCTAGTAATGGTAGAACACTAATTGCTTGCATAATATATAACACAAGTAGAGGTTTAGAGAACAAGTGTATATGGTTGATTTCACTTCTCACCTTTTAATCGTGTACATTTCACAGTGTTTATTCCTCCTGAACCCTCCTAACATGCCTAACACATGTAGACGCGCATGTCTTGGTGCTCATCTTCACGCGCATCGCTGCGCACTTGCTCTGTTCACCGCAGGGCCAAATTTAAGTATAGAACCTGGAAGTGCTTGTGAAGGTCACAAGCAACTTAAAGCTCCAAACCTACAATATTTAGTTAGTTTTATTTAAAATATGCCCAAAATGGGCTTTTACAATCACAAGTTGTCCCATCCCTGGTCTAATTAATAAAATATCGGTGAAATAATGAGCCGTAGTTCCAAGTACATCTTATAGACTGCAGCTCCTCTACCTGATGCAGAGACCAGGGCTCAGAGGACTTGTGATAGCGAGTGAGTTAAAAATAGTACAAAACACAAATTACATTCAGCAGCTATGGTACATATGAGTCAGGGCACATCTTTCATCTGGTGTTCTGTCAGATTAAACTCAGTGCTTGCTGCAGGGCCTAATTTAAGCACAGAAAGAACCCAGAAGTGCAACTATCTGGCATATTTTATTTCTCACACAGAATTATTTCACACACTACCTACACTAAGGGCGATGCTTCAGTCACTGCTGCTACCAACAGAGAATCAGGGACCCTGCCTGGCCTAACCCTCTCTGACACAGTACTTTCCCTTCAAGGATTTTATTTTATTTTGTTATCTATTACACGTGATATGGCGGAATGCCCTGCCCCTGAGCCAAAGATTATACCCCACCGAGTGAGCACAGGGAGGAAAATGACAGATCACTGGCTTCTTGGGGGGTCACACAGACAGTATGCAAGACATGGCACTGGTGACTGGCTGGCAGATTTTATTTCACACACACAGAATTTATTTCACACACCACCTAGGGTAAAGGCCAATGCCACAGGCACTGCTGTTACCAACAGAGAACCAGGGACCCTGCCTGGCTTAGCTATCTCTGACAGAGTACTTTCCCTTCCAGGATTTTATTTTATTTTTTTATTTATTCCATGTGATGTGACGGAATGCCCTTCACACTGAGCCAAAGCTTATATGCCACCAAGCGAGCACAGAGAGGAAGATTACATATCACTGGCTTCTCAGGGGGTCACACAGACAGTATGCAAGACATGGCACTGGTGACTGGCTGGCAGACTTTATTTCACACACACAGAATTTATTTCACACACCACCTAGGGTAAAGGCCAATGCCACAGGCACTGCTGCTACCAACAGAGAACCAGGGACCCTGCCTGGCTTAGCTATCTCTGACACAGTACTTTCCCTTCCAGGATTTTATTTTATTTTTTTATTTATTCCATGTGATGTGACGGAATGCCCTTCACACTGAGCCAAAGCTTATATGCCACCCAGCGAGCACAGAGAGGAAGATTACATATCACTGGCTTCTTGGGGGGGGTCACACAGACAGTATGCAAGACATGGCACTGGTGACTGGCTGGCAGATTTTATTTCACACACACAGAATTTATTTCATACACCACTTACGCTAAGGGCAATGCTGTAGGCTCTGCTGATTGTATACCCACAGAGATTCTGGGGGACCCTACCTAGTCTAATCATCTCTGACATAGTTATTTTTCCCTTCAAGGAATTTTTATTTATTTATTTATTATTCCTCTTGATGTGACAGAATGCCCTGCCCACTAAGCCAAAGCTTATACCCCACTGAGTAAGCACAGGGAGGAAGATGACAGATGACTGACTTCTTGGGGGAGGATCACAGAGACAGTATGCAAGAAGTGGCACTGGTCCACTGATGACTATCTGGCACATTGTTTTTATTTTTCACACACACACACACACACACACACACACACATAGAGAATTATTTCACAGAGCACCTATGCTAAGGGCGATACTGCAGGCACTGCTACTACCAATGGAGAATCAGGGACCCCACCCGGCCTAACTCTGTCTGATGCAGTACTTTCCCTTCAAGGATTTTATTTTATTTTGTTATCTATTACACATGATATGGCGGAATGCCCTGCCCCTGAGCCAAAGATTATACCCCACTGAGTGAGAACAGGGAGGAAGATGACAGATCACTGGCTTCTTGGTGGGGGGTCACACAGACAGTATGCAAGAAATGGCATTGGTGACTGGCTGGCAGATTTTATTTCACACACACAGAATGTATTTCACACACCACCTAGGCTGCAGGCCAATGCCGCAGACGCTGCTGCTACCAACAGAGAATCAGGGACCCTGCCTGGCTTAACTCTCTCTGACACAGTACTTTCCCTTCAAGCATTTTATTTGGTATTTATTCCACGTGACATGACGGAATGCCCTGCCTACTGCGCCAAAGTTTATACCCCACTGAGTGAGCACAAGGAGGAAGTTGACAGATCACTGTCTTCTTGGGTGGGGTCACACAGACAGTATGCAAGAAGTGGCACTGGTGCACTATTGACTATCTGGCAGATTTTATTTCACATGCACACACACACACACGTGCATGCAAACAATTTACTTCACACACCACCTATACTAAAGGTGGTGCTGCAGGCACTGCTGCTACCCATACAGATTCAGGGGACCCTGTCAGGCCTAACCCTCTCTGACAGTACTTTTTCCCTTCAAGGATTTTATTTTTTTTTCTTTATTCCACATCATGTGATGGAATGCCCTACCCACTGAGCACAGGAAGGAAGATAACAGGTGACTGACTTCTTGGGGGGGTCACACAGTATGCAGCAAGTGGCACTGGTGCACTGATGACTGGCTGGCAGATTTTATTTCATACACACACAGAATTTATTTCACACACCACCTACGCTAAGGGTGATGCTGCAGGCACTGCTACTACCCACACAGATTCAGGGACCATGCCTGGCCTAACCATCTCTGACACAGTACTTTTTCCCTTCAAAATTTTTTTATTTATTCCACACGATGTGACAGAATGGCCTGCCCACTGAGCCAAAGCTTATACTCCACTGAGCAATTACAGGGAGGAACATGACAGATGACTGACTTCTTGAGGGAGGGGGTCACACAGTATGCAAGAAGTGGCACTGGTGCACTGATAGTGATGACAGACTGGCTTGGCAGATTTTTATTACACATACACACACACATTGTATACTATAAAAGAAATCCCCACTGAAATGGCTGAGCACAGGCAGGAGACCTGAGACAGCTGACTTGCTGTTGTTGGAAGGCAATTTGGCAAACAGCAAGACGGTTAACTGGGAATGGTGTGGTATTGGGTAGCACGCTGGCACAGTTCAACAGGTTTTACCCCCTCTGCTAGACTGCTACACCCACCCCCCCCAAAAAAATGGGTCATCTGGCTCTGGCACTTAATGGTGAAGTCTCTCTTCAATCACTTGTTCCTTTTTGTCTTGTCTGCAGCACTCTGTCTTCAAGTTCTTTCTCACAACAAGTTGACCCCTGTCTCCTCCAAGTTCCTCTTCCCCTCCCCAAGTCTCCTCTCCCAACAATCACTACTCCCCTCCCCTTCCCTTCCCAATCCCTGACTCCCACACCCAGTCCTCAGCTCAATCCCCTCCAGAGTCCCGGAATCCCGGTCTCTACTCCCCACCCTAATTTCCTCACTTGTTTTCTTTTAGTTTAGTTATATATATTTTATATATATATATGCATATATATATATATATATATATATATATATATATATATATATATAAATTATTATTTCATTTTTTTAGAGTCGATGTCTTCCTCTGTTGTGCAAGGGGCAAAAAAAAGGTAAGCAGCACAAATGTGTCATCAAAGCACAGGTCAGGAAGCATAGGAAAATCCAGGAGCAGTTGTAGAATTTGAAAAAGTGTTTATTAGTACTAGCAGTAACATAAAAAAATAAACTTGTTCAGCATAACTATTTACAAAGGCAGAATAAACAGGGAAGATGCATCTGAGTTTTCCTTCAATTTCTGTGTCTCTCTCAAAACACTGTAGCTCTCTCTTATACATCTTTGCAAACTCCCCTTCTTAACAAGCATCATGTTTTTTTTCTAAAATGTTCTTGTATGTTTCAGGCAGGTGCAGCAAGGACACAATGTCCCAGAACTGAGGCCCCTTCTCCATAGCTTCTGAAGAAAGGGCTTAACAACAGGCTAACCCCTTGAGTTCCCAATAGCTTTTTGCAATCATCTCAAATTATAATTATATACATTTCAACAGTAACAGTATATAATTTCTAAACAATGGTATTCCAATATCAGTTACATTTCCACATAATGATTTACATATATTTCTATACCGGCAGATATGCAAGGGAGAGAAAGACAGAATAGCAAGTGAAGACTGACAGACAGTGAAAGGCAAAGAATTACAAGACTGTCGGGGTGATCAAACTCTAGGTCTCACAGGAAAATTTGGTTGCACAACCAGACAGACAAGAGACAGGAAAGGAAAGAACAGAACAGATTCCTGCATTCAAACACTCCATAATAACTAGGACAAGGTCCTAATCAACCCTTCCACATAAGCCCCCCTCCTTAAGAGGGAACCTGTTTTATCAAACAGGCTTCCAAAACTTTCTATTAATTCTGTACTAGCATTAGCTTCCAACTTTCAGAAATTAAGCACAAGTGCAGTATCATTTTTTCTATATCAGTACAGCAAGCAATAAAGTTCAAACTCATACATTTGTTTTTCAATCTTCAGAACCCTCAATTCCTGATCCATATCTTGACAGAAAACCAGCATTGCTATTCTCTTTACCAGATGTGTGCATGACCTTAAAATTAAATGGTTGTAATGCCAGGTATCACTTTGTGATTCTGGAATTTTTAGCTTTCATTTGGTTAAGCCAACAGAGAGGATTGTGATCTGTTATAAGTATAAATTCAGTTCCTAGCAAACAAAACTTAAGGGACTCCATGGCCCACTTTGCTGCTAAACATTCCTTTTCAATGGTGGAGTACCTTTTCTCTCTGTCATGCAACTTCCTACTAATGTACAGAAGAGGATGTTCTGTCCCATCTATATTCTGACTCAGGACTGCACTCAGACCTACCTCTGATGCATCTGTTTGTAACAAAAATGGTTTCTCAAAATCTGGGCTTCTTAAAATGAGGGCTGAACATAATGCAGCCTTAATGGCTTGAAAAGCTTTGTCACACTCTGGGGTCTATTTCACATTATTTGGGTACTGTTTTTTTGTGAGTTCTGTAAGGGGAGTAGCTAACTTTGTAAAGCTGGGAACAAATCACCAATAATAACCAGCCAGGTCTAAAAATGACCCGACATGTTTCTTTGTTTTAGGGGCAGGATTGTTAGCCACAGCTTCTATTTTAGAAATTTCTGACTTAACTTCTCCATTTCCCAACACATAACGCAAATATCTGGTTTCCTGCATGCCCAATGCATATTTGGTAGATTACTAGTCAGACCTGCATTTTTGATAGCTTGGATAACTGCTTGTAGGTGTTCCAGGTGGCTTTTCCCATCTGGACTGTACAACACGACATCATCCAGGTATGCAGCACAATAACCAGTGTGAGGTGATAAAATTATATCTGTGTACTGCTGGAATGTAGCTAGCACATCATGTAAACCAAATGGCATGGCGGTGAACTGATAGAATCCAACAATGGTGGCAAATGCAGTTTTTCTCCTAGATTCTTTAGCTAAAGGGATTTTCAAGTAACCCTCGGTGAGATCAAGGGTACTGATACACTTTGCACTCCCCAGTCTGTCCACCAAATCATCTGTTCTGAGCATTAGATAATTCAAATTCTGACACTTGATTAAGTTTTCTAAAATCAAGGCAGATTTTAACACCCCCTTCTGTTTTGTTTACAATTATCATTAGAGATGACCAAGCACTCCTCAACTCTTCTATGATATTCAATTCTTTCATTTTTTGTATTTCCTTAACCACGTCGGCTCTTAACTGCTCTGGTAACCTGTATGTGTTTTGCCTAATAGAGCAAGCATTCCTTGGCACTATTACATGCTCAACCCCTTTTGCTCAACCTGGTACTGTGGTAAAAGTACTATTAAATGTCTTTAGCAAGTTAAGAATTTCTATGCTTTGTTTGGGGATTAAGGAAACATTTACCTTTACAGCATCAGCAGTTACAGTTTGTTCCAGTCTATCATAAGCAACATCAATATCTTCTTTATCAGTTTCTGTTAAAACTAGCAAAGCAGCTTTTGTCATTTTTTCAACCCATTTATTGAGGAGGTTAGCACAGAAACATAGAATCTGATGGCAGATAAGGACCGCTTGGCCCATCTAGTCTGCCAATTTCCCTACCTAATGGAAAAGCAGCAGATCCTAGTTAACCAACAGCCTACTTCCTCCTACCCCCACTAGAATTGTCTTATGTCTGTCCCATGCATTCTTGAATTCCCCCATTGTTTTTGACTCTATGACCTCCTCAGGAAGGCTGTTCCATGCATCTACAACCCTGTCTGTGAAGAAATACTTCCTTACATTACCTCTAAGCCATCCCTCCTCTATCTTCAAATTGTGCCCCCCTTGTTCGTGCACATCTCTTTTTCTGGAAGATGCTACCCTCTTGGACTTTGTTGATTCCCTTGAGATATTTGGAAGTTTCTATCATGTGCCCCCCTCTCCTTCCTTTGCTCGAGGCTATACATCTTAAGCTCCTTTAGTCTTTCTTCATATGTCTTCTGATGCAGACCCTGCACCATTTTGGTTGCCCTCTTCTGGACAGCCACCACTCTGTCTATGTCTTTGCAGAGATGGGGTCTCCAGAACTGTGCACAGTACTCCACATGTGGTCTTACCAACTGTCTTTACAGAGGGCCAACAACTTCTTGTTTTCTACTGGTGATGCCTCTCCTTATGCATCCCAGTATCCTCCCAGCCCTCCTTACTGCCTTCTCACATTGCTGGCCAACCTTTAGGTCATCTGATATGACTATCCCAGGTCACTTTCCATTTTTGTTGCTGCCAGTATCTCATCCCCCATTGTGTACTCTTGTTCCCAGGTGCATTACTTTGCACTTCTTTCCATTGAATCTAGTCTGTCATACATTTGACCATTCCTCCAACTTGCCAAGTCCCTTTTCATCCTTTCCACCCCATCTTGTGTATCAACCCTGTTGCAGATCTTTGTGTCATCTGCAAAAAGACATACTTTCCCTTCCAGTCCCTCTACCATGTCACTTATAAAGACATTAAAAAGGACCGGCCCCAGTACTGAACCCTGCAGTACCTCACTAGTAATCCTCCTTTCTTCACTGTGTACTCTATTTACTATTACCTGCTGTGTCCTGTTGTCCAGCCAGTGTTTTACCCAGGTTACCACCCTGAGACCCACTCCCAGGCTGGCTAATTTGTTTATTAATCTTTTGTGTGGGATTGTGTCAAATGCCTTGTTAAAGTCTAGGTAGGCCATGTCCACAGCCCCTCCCTGGTCTACTACTTTGGTCACCCAGTCAAAGAAATCAATTAGATTTGTCTGACATGACCTTCCCACTGTGAATCAATGCTGCCTTTGGTCCTGTATCCCACTGGCCTCTAGGACCTCAACATTTCTTTCCTTCAGAAGTGATTCCATCATTTTCCCTACCTCTGAGGTCAAACTGACAGGTCTGTAATTTCCTGCCTCTGTCTAGCTCCCACTTTTGTGAAGGGGAATCACATCAGCCCTCCTCCAGTCCTCAGGTACCACACTATCCTCCCATGATTTATTAAAAAGGGTAGTCAGTGGTGTTACTAGTTCTTACCTTAGTTCTTTTAGAATTCTGGGGTGAATCCCATCAGGCCCTATTGCTTTATCCACCTTCAGTTTTAAGAGTTCTTTCAGAACCCATGGTATATCTTAGTAGGCTTTTTCCTGTCTGTGGTCTCAATCTCCTAGTTAATGGTGCCAGTATGTCTAAGCACTCTATGAGGCCCTTGCCACTTCATTAACAATCTATTTTCTGTTGTGGGTAACAGTAGCAAAATCTTTTCACCTGGCTCAAAAACTTTTTCTTTTATCCCATGGTCATAATATACCTTCTGCTGGTTTTGGGCCTCTTCCTGATTACTATGGGCAATTTCAACATATTTTGCCAGCTTCTTTCTTAGTGCACACATATAGGATGCTATAGATTGTTTCTGAGTGGGGTTATCTTCCCACATTTCTTGTATCACATTCAGTGGCCCTTTTGGCTGCCTACCATACAGCATTTCAAATGATAAAAACCCTGTTGATGCCTGTGTCAGTTCTCTGTAAGCAAAAAGTAGGTAAGGCAAATATTGATCTCAGTCTTTCTCTTTCCCTTTTACAAACCTTTTTAACATGCATTTTAGGGTTTGGTTAAAATGTTCAACAAGACTGTCTGTCAGAGGGTGATAGTGGGAGGTTCATATGGCAATTATACCTAGTAGTCTGTACAGCTCCTTAAGTTATGCAGCATCAAAATTATGACCCTGATCAGTAATAATTTCTTTAGATATGCCCACTCTGCTGAAAACATTTGCAAACTCTGCTGCCACTTTTGAAGGCTGTGACAGTACGCATTGAAACTGCTTTTGGGTATTGAGTAACATAGTCACATACTAACAGGATAAATCTATTACCCTTTTTACTTTTGTCTAAAGGATCAACCACATCCATTGCAATTCTCTCAAAAGGCACATCTGTCAAGGGTGGGGGCACCAGGGACACCTTGTCTTTTTTAGTGGTGATTGGGGCTACTTTCTGACACTCAGCACAGAAATTACAATAAGTAGCAACATCTTCATGAATTCCAGGCCAGTAAAATCTGTACAACAATCTAGCAAGGGTGCAGTCCCTTCCTGAATGACCAGCCATAGACTATCATGTGCTATTAGTAACAACTCAGATCTATACTTTTATGGTATAACCAATTGTTCTGTCTGTTCTTGTGTCTGAGGTTTAACCCAAACTCTGTACAGTAACCCATTACATTTTTTTAAACATAGGCTCACCCTGTTTTGGTTTTGCCCCCTGCAGCTTAAAATAACCCTGGAGAGAAATATTGTTAGCTTGTTCTGAAAGAAAATCACAATCAGTGATCAGTTTAGTTTCAGCATTTTATTTTTTTTAATTTAAAATTTATTGAAAGTTTAACAAATACACTGGACAGGGCCAAGACATGCAGTACATTTAAACATTTAACAGAACAGGTTACTTGACCCCATCCCCCACCCCCGCCACCCCCGGACACCATCCCACTCACCACACAGTCCTGAGGCATAATAATCCATAATAGCTGGTAGTCTAAAAATTAAATAAAATATTAAATAGTATATAATGTATGTAGCGTGGCCCAAATTCGTTCATATTTGGATTTACTATTATTAATACTCAAAATAGTCTTCTCCACTCAGAGATTAAATAAAAGCTCATTTACCCATTCAGAATAAGAGATAAGCTCAGTACTCTTCCAATACCTAAGGACCAGTTTTTTAACTGACATAGAAATCAATGCAATATAAAACTTACGCTTATTGACAGAAATATGGGAATAATCCCCGAAGATGCAAACCTCTGGGGTGAACATGTCCCTCAGCCCAAGGAGTGGATCAACCTTGTCCTTTATAGCCTTCCAGAGAGGTAATATTTTGGGACAATCCCAAAAAATGTGAATTAGGGAACCCTCTGCTTGGGCACACCTAGTGCATATATTAGAGGGGACTATTCCCCATTTGACCAATTTCTGAGGATATGATAAAAGTTGTGGAGAATATAAAACTGCATTACTCGTAGCCTATCTTGTGTTACAAAATGATGGCAGTTATTCCAAATAACTGTCCAGTCTCTATCCCAGTGCGGAAAAAGATCAGACCAGAACTGTGTAACATAGAAACAATAAGGACCGCTTGGCCCACCTAGTCTGCCCATTTTCCTACCTAACAGATAAGCTGCAGATCCTAATTAACCAACACCTTATTTCCTTCTACCCCCCACTAGGACTGCCTTATGTCTGTCCCATGCATTCTTGAATTCCCCCACTGTTCTTGACTCCACAACCTCCTCAGGGAGGCTGTTCCATGCATCCACAGCCCTCTCTGTGAAAAAATACTTCCTCACATTACCTCTGAGCCGTCCCCCCTCTATCTTCAAATTCCGCCCCTTGTTCTTGCACATCTCTTTTTCTGAAAGATGCCACCCTCTTGGACTTTGTTGATTCCCTTGAGGTACTTGAAAGTTTCTATCATGTCTCCTCTCTCCCTCCTTTCTTCAAGGGTATACATACTGTATTAAGCTCCTTTAGTCTTTCTTCATATGTCTTCTGGTGCAGACCCTGCACCATTTTGGTTGCCCTTCTCTGGACAGCCTCCACTCTGTCTATGTCTTTGAGGAGATGGGGTCTCCAGAACTGCACACAGTACTCCAGATGGGGTCTCACCAACTGTCTGTACAGAGGGATGACAACTTCCTGTTTTCTACTATTGATGCCTCTCCCTATGCATCCCAATATCCCTCCAGCCTTCCTTACTGCCTTCTCACATTGCTTGCCCACCTTTAGGTCATCTAATATAATTACCCCCAGGTCCCTTTCCATTTTTACTGTTGTCAGTATCTCACCCCCCATTGTGTACTCTTGCCCTGGGTTTTTGTTTCCCAGGTGCATTACCTTGCACTTCTTGGCATTGAACCTGAGCTGTCATACATTTGACCATTCCTCCAACCTTGCCAAGTCCCTTCTTATCCTTTCCAGTCCATCTGGTGTATCAACCCTGTTGCAGATCTTTGTGTCATCTGCAAAGAGACATACTTTTCCTTCCAGTTCATCTGCAATGTCACTTATAAAGACATTAAAAAGGACCAGTCCCAGTACTGAACCATGTGGTACCCCACTAGTAACCCTCCTTTCTTCACTGTGGACTCCGTTTAATACTACCCTTTGTGTCCTGTTGTCTAGCCAATTTTTTTATCCAGGCTACCACCTTGGGACCCACTCCAAGGCTGGCTAACTTGTGTATTAATCTTTTGTGTAGGACTGTATCAAATGCCTTGCTAAAATCTAGGTAAGCCATGTCCACAGCCCTTCCCTGGTCTACTACTTTGGTCACCCAGTCAAAGAAATCTATTAGATTTGTCTGACACGACCTTCCCATCATGAATCCATGCTGCCTTGGGTCCTGTGTCCCACTGGCCTCTAGGTACTCAACAATTCTTTTCTTCAGAAGTGACTCCATCATTTTACCTACCACTGAGGTCAAACTAACTGGTCTGTAGTTTCCTGCCTCTGTCCTGCTCCCACTTTTGTGAAGAGGAATCACATCTGCCCTCCTCCAGTCCTCAGGTACCACCCCATCCTCCCATGATTTGTTAAAGAGAGTAGTCAGTGATGTCATTAGTTCTACCCTTAGTTCTTTTAGAATTCTTGGGTGAATCCCATCAGACCCCATTGCTTTGTCCACCTTCAATTTTATTAGTTCTTTCAGAACCCTTTCTTCTGTAAATGGACTTGTATCGACCCTCGTTTTCAGAGTGTTTCTCTTGGTTGGTTTAGGTACCTCCCCCTCCTCTTCCTTTGTGAATACTGAGCAGAAATATTCATTCATTGTCACCCTCTACCCACATTCCATCCCCTTTATTAAGCCTCAGTATCCCTCCTTTGGTCTTTCTTCGCTCCCTAATGTACCTATAAAAAGTCTTATCTGCCTTCTTAACAGAGTTGGCTATCCTTTCCTCAGTTTGGGCCTTTGCTATTCTGACTGCCTTCCCAGCCTCTTTCTGCTTTAACTGATAAAATTCTCTGTCCTTCTCCTTGTAGGACCAAAAGGATCCAGAAAACCCCAATCATACAAAATATTGTATATTTTAGAAATTCTCTGGGGGTATTAGCAAGGGGGCCCAAATCTGACAGGAAAGCAAATTTATAAGATAGAAGGATGGCCTCTCCAAGCTTTTTATTGAGGAGGTGCCTAAGCTGACTATATCTGCAGTAGATAACCAGGTACTGTCCTCCTTAAGAAATGAAGACAGCCTTCCATCCCCCAATCTAGGTAACCATCTAGGGGATAATATTTTATTATCTATTTTAAAGACGGGAGAATTCCTAATTGATTGCTCTGCATCCATCCAGTTTTTATATTTTAGAAATCTACACAACTGTGCATGAATCTTAATAGAAGTTCCATTTGTGGTATCTTTTAGTTCCTTTGGAATAGAAGTGGTATTAAGGAATAATAATGCTGAGGGGGATATATTCGCCAAGCAAATTCTTTCCAGCTATATTTTAAGTCAAGCGGGAAGATAAGCAGAGGGATTTGGGTCCAACTACCTTAGATATTTGGCCGCACAACAGGCCCAGTAGTACATACATATATATGGAAGCCGTAAACTGCCTTTAGACTTGGGCACTACTAGCTTGTAAAGGGCTAGTCTCAGCTTCTTTTTGGACCATATAAAATTATCTAACAAACTCTGGACTTTTTTAAACCATCCATTCAGCAAACAAATATCGAGTAGCTGAAGAGGATATAATAAGCGTGGAAGAACGTTCATTTTAACCAAATTAACTCTTCCCCAGAGAGAGATAGGCAAAGCCAACCATCTGGCCAAGTCTAAGGCCACAGTGGACACCAACACCTCCAGATTGTACTTAATTGTACTCTGCAGGTCCCTCGTTAACACAATGCCCAAATATCTCAAGGAATCTTTGGACGAGGCTAAGCCTAGGGTAGTAATATCGTTCTTGAAACCTTTGTTGTTTAAAGGAAAAACAATTGATTTCCCTACATTTAATTTATAATTTGATAGTTGACTGAATTGCTCAATAATGTCCAACATGGCTGGGATAGATGAGTCTGGATAAGAAAGGTCTAAAAGCAAGTCATCTGCATAGGCAGCAACTTTAAACTCAATCCCAAGAATAGTAATCCCCTGAACCTTCGGAGATAAAATAATTTTATGGATTAACGGTTCCAGGTAGAGATTAAAAAGTAAAGGAGGGAGAGGACAACCCTGCCTGGTTCCAGAGTGTAAGGCAAAGGACTTGGAAATTACCCCATTGCCCGAAATCCTGGAAGTCGGATTCTGATAAAGGGCCCTTATCCAAGATTGGAATTGTTGGGGAAATCCAAAGGAGTTTAATGTTTGAAGTAAAAAACTCCAGTTGACTCTATTGAAAGCCTTCTCGGCGTCCAGAGAGACCAATGCTACTGGAAAAGTGGCATCCCTGGACACTGAGATGACATGCGAGAGAGTGCGGAGATGATCTGTGGAAAATCTACCTTTCATAAAGCCCACCTGGTGTGACCCAATTAGTTCAGGGAGGACCAGACTGAGCCTCTGTGCCAATATTTTTGTTAAATTTTTTATATCCTGGTTCAATAGTGAAATGGGTCTATAACTCTCAACATATTCCAAACCTTTACCCGCTTTTGGAAGAAGCACAAAGAGTGCCTCAAATAGAGAAGGGTCAGTTTGTACACCTGATAGGATATTATGAAAAAGAGAAAGGAGATGGGGGGTAATTTGTTCTTTGAAACACTTGTAAAAATTGGCAGTAAAACCATCTAATCCAGGTGATTTTTCTAAAGGCAGACCATTTATCACTTCCAGGATCTCCAGTTCCATGATAGGAGCTACCAGTGCCCTACATAGAGACTCTGAAAGACAGGGTAAATGGGCTTCTGCTAGATAAGAGGAGAGAGTAGAGGGAGAAGGAGGGTCAGGCATTTCACCATAAAGATATTCATAATAACTGACAAACTCTGAACAATCTCATGAGGGTTGGATTTAAGAGCTCCATCAGATCTAGAGCAGATCGGTGGAATGAAGTGGGCAGACTCTAGTTGTTTAATTCTCTGGGCCAAGAGTTTACCCATTTTTTCCCCATGTCCTAGATAAGAGGCTTTGGTACATAGGATAGCAAATTCCGCTCTCTCATTAAGCATGGTTAAATAGGAGTCTCACAGCTTTGCCAGTTCTTGTTTAATCTCATCAGATGGATTGGATTGTAAATTAACCTCCAATAATCTAATCCGGGTTAACACCTCCCTCTGCTTCACCTCCCACCTCCTTTTCCCTGCCACAGCCATCCCAATTATAATGCCCCAGAGTTATGCTTTAAAGGCACACCATAATACACCTGGCCTGGTAGCCTGTGTAGCATTCAGGTCAAAAAATTGTGCGATATGTTCCCTAATTCGGTCTCTGCTCTTGGGGTCCTTGAGCAGTTGGCCATTCAATGTCCACCTAGTCTAACACTTAGGTAAGGAAGTAAGGGACAACTTGCAGAGCACAACAGAGTGATCAGAAGGTGGGCCTGACTGGATGGTGGAGCTTGTCACACCTGGTAACAAAACCTGAGACAATAGGAAGTAATCATTGCGGGATGAGGACCTGTGAACAGGGGACACAAAAGTGTATTCCCTGTTCATGAGGTGTAAAACCCTCCATATATCACATAGTCCCAGCCTGTCCATCAGCTCATGTATCACCCATTGTGCCAGTGAAAGGAAAGCTGAGAGAGAGCTAGTGCGGTCTTTACCAGAATCCATCACTAAGTTCCAGTCCCCACTAAAATTATTGTGGAGGGTAACAATGAGAAAATATTATTGAGAAGTCTCATGAAAAAAAAAGGGTCATCTTTATTAGGGCCATAAATGCTTCCTAAAACAACATCTATGGAATATAACATGCCCTTAACTAGGATAAATCTACTGTAGGGGTCTTTGATTTCCTGGGCAACCTGAAAGGGAATTTCCCTGTAATAAGAATTAAAACCCCAGAGCTATTAGAAGTTCCTTGGGCTGAGAAGACCTGTCCAATCTGCATCCATCTCAACTGAATGGCTTCAGAGTCAAGTAAATGAGATTCTTGAATAAAAACAATATTGGCACATAGAATATCTAAGTGCTTCAGTATCTTATATTGTTTAGTTTTTTTATGGGCCCCTTTGACATTCCATGTTGAAAAACAAAGCTCCTTAGCCATTATACCATTTCAACGAATAAGAACAACACCTAAAATCACAGACTACCATAGCAACAAATCTCAATCAGCCTACAGTGGACTGTGCCCCCCAAACATTCTTAAAAGCCCAACCCCCTCACCTCCAGCTCCCCAAAATCCCCCCTTAAGCTAAGCAACAAACACAGAACCCCAAAAAACCCAACCCTAACACCCCCAACCCTCCCATCCTCCCCACTATTCCCACGCATCGCTAAGCAGCACCTCCAAGAACCACTCCCCACCCACCCCATCCAGAACTGCCTCATAAAGCCCACCAATGAGAGCATAAAAGGACAAGATAAGTTCAGTACATTTATGTACCACGCTAACAACCAAACTATCTGTGAAAAAACCTTTTTTAACAATGGCGGGTAACACTCAAACGCCTATCATAAGTCCTGTCCTATATTCTACACCTTTCGGTAGTAGATAACTTTCCTTGAAGAGTATATTATTGTACAGGAAACTGCCCCTCCATTACCTCCTCTCAAGACTCCAACACCAGAAAAAACAAATTTCGCCACCCCCATATACAATCAACAATGCGTTTCTTCATCTAGAGCAAACAAGAAAGGGAGTGAGAAAAAAAAAAAGAAAAGGAGGGAGGAATAGTACTAACAAAGCTAGGGAGTACTAAAAGTCGAGAAGCTCCCAGTGGTGAACCGGAATTTCCACAATCCTGAAAAGTGATACTGCACCTGTCCAACCTTAGTAGAAATGTGTTAGGGAAAGGCCTGCTCCCTCCTAAGGCAATCACTGTGCAACCGACCTTGATAAGTATCCCAGCTACCACTAACTCTGCCTTGCAAAAACATCCCTCCTAGTAAAAATTCCAACAGTCCAGCAACCAGATGGAAGAATACCAGGGTGATGTTCCCCTCTAGTGGCCATCAATCACAAGTGCCACAACTCCGTTTTCTCCTAACACTAATCCTGTATCTCCTCGTAAAGCTATAAAAAGCCAGAAAAGCCAGTAAAGTCCAATACGATGTTTATGACCCTTGAAATACCCCCTAATATCTCAGCAACCATCACAAGCCAGCCACCTGATCTCCCCTCACCAGGACCATTGACCGAAAAAGAGCTTCTGCTCACCAATCACAGAGAGTGAAGGGAGAGACAAAGCAGTGCTCCCGTCTCACAAGAGCAAAAAACAAGCACCAGCTCATCCTATGACATGGTTCCCACAAACCCTTTATTACAGGAAGCTCACCCAAACCATGCCCATTGAACCAAAAGAACCTCCATGATTCCCAAAGTAGTGCCCCTGAACAATCGTAGGCACCACCCCCTAATACCTCTAACCACAGGTATCCCAACTGCACCGCTTACCGGTCTCCCCATAAATACAAAATGTGCCTAATTATCTGAAACTATAAGGTACAGCTACATTCCCCTCTCAAACCCAAAATAGAAAAATAAACAATAAATGTCAGTTCTGGACCAGTAAGCAATATAAACAATATGTCCATGTAGTCCAATACATCTCGAACTTCCCGAATAGTCCCCACGGGTAACCCCCGTGGTGTTTAGGAATCTTTAAAGAGATCTGGCATTTCTTTTTTCAGTCCATCCAATGCTGAGTCAGGATCCTCATATGAATGCCACAGCCCAGATATCTGCACCTGCAACTTGGAGGGATACAGCAGTCTAAATTTAAGACCAGCTGCCAGGAGCTTCTTAACCACCAGATGATAAGCCGCTCTATGCTGTCTAACTAACAATGCTAAGTCCTGAGTTACTCTGATTCTTGCTCCTTCCCAATGAAGATCTTGAGTGGTCTTCAATTTAGCAAAGAAATTCTGTTTCTTGAGATTATTGAGAAAAGCGAAAGATCAACGGCCTAGGAGGGTTCCCCGTCGGAGGCTTAGCTTGGACAGCTCTGTGGGCTTGCTCTATAATATAGTGGGGGCCATAAGGAGAGGGCCCTGTGATCTTCTCAATGAATTTTCAAACAAATAACACAGCATCTTGTCCTTCCTCCATCTCAGGTAACCTAATAATAACAGCGTTATTTCTACGGCTTCGACCTTCAAGGTCCTCAAGCTTTTGCTCCATCTTGGTAATTTTTTGCCTAAGCATAGCCACTTCAGCATTCTGCTTGTCTACCTTCCATTCCAATGAGGTAATTCTAACCTTCGCATCTGATGTTCTCAGTGGTATGTCTTTGATAGCCTGTGAAAGGGCTTTAAATTCTCAGGTGAGATTTCTAAGCTTCTCTTTGAATGGCTGAAATTAGGCCAGGAAACCAGCCAGCATTAATGGCTTTTGCTCCAGGCAGGAGTGTGCTGTTGCCTACGCCGTACCTGTGATACCAGCTCATGTTTTTTTAGGGGCCTTCTCAGGGGTGACCGGGGGTGTGTGTTTGGGCTGGGGCGTCTTCATTTCAGCCTCCATTCTTTGCCAATCACACCAAGATCACTTCTCAGGCACTTCCCACACTAGATAAAGACTTCAGACAGTCTCTCGATGTTATTAAACTCAGAAAATTATGTAAAAAAGATGGCGGTGGGCAGGAGAGAATGGGGAAGTGTCTTCTCAGGCCTCTTGCATCACGTGATCCCTAGTTTAAGCATTTTCATATGTTAACACCTTATGTCCATCAGTCATTTGTTGCCACAGTTTCTTCAGGCATCGCCTTTATTTCCTGGATTTCTGGATCTTAGAGCTGTGCTCAAACAAGCCCGAATCAAAATCATCAAAAGGAAAAGAGTCCCCACCATCTGAGATTTTCTTTGCCTGAGCTCTTGTCAGCACTGCTGCTGAAACATCAGGATTTACTCCCTCTTTGATTAACTCAGTAAATCCTGGAAATTCATTTCCAATAATCACTGGTACAAGTAACTTGGGTACTAACCACACTTTCATTTGGTGAGACACCCCAGTAATAGTGAGAGTCACCTGGCTGGTTGGATAGTATCGAGTGTCCCTGTGGATGCAGATGACACCAGTACCTGGTCCTTTTGGATATTGTTTTCCCAGCACTTCAATATGCACCAGGGTCTGTACTGCTTCCCAAATCTATAAGTCCCTTCACAGTCTTATCTCCCACCTTCTCATCTGTTAAGTACTTGCCCCAATTTTCTAAGGACAAAACTGCTCCAGTGTCACTCTTCTTATGGTAATTTCCTGCAGTATGACCTGACTTATTACAGTTATAGCAAATAATATCTTTGGGCACAGATTTGTTACCCCCACCAGAGTTCTTATCAGACTTGGAGTTTAAATGGGAAAAAGAGTGTCTTACTTGTGCTTGGCTATTACCTTGCTGCTGTTGAGATTGTCTGGCCGTTTGGTAGTCTTCAGCCAAAGAAGCACCCTTTTCCCCACTTTCTGGTTGGGGCTTCTTTACTCAAAGCTGCAGATCTGTAGGCAGAGTGTTAATGAATTGCTCTACTGCAAATGTATAAATGATCTATGGGACTATTTTGCTGTCTGGTTGGAGCCATTTTATCAGGAGTTCTATAAGCTGGGTGAAGGCTTCTCAAAGATTGTCAACTTAGTTGTACTTCAGAGATCAAAATCTCTGCCTGTAGGTCTCTCCTGAGATGTCATACCTTTTCAGGATTTTGCTTTTCACCGTGTCATAGTTTTCTGACTGTGCAGTGTCCATATTGCTGTAGGCAAGTTGGGCTTTCCCTGTCAGGTAGGGTACCAGTATGATTATCCACTGCAGTTTGGCCATTGGCAGGCTCTGGCAACTCTTCCAAAAGTTGTCACGTATGCCTCGATATTATCCGAGGGACACAACTTCATAAGTTTAATGGCTTTAAGTTGCTTGTGTTTTGTTGCTCATCTGGATCTGTGCCAGATCTTCTGCCTTTGATAGCTTGCAAGGCATCCAGCCATCGCTGCTCCTGTCACTGCATCTCTTCTCTCATCTGCTGCTTTTGTCGCTGCATCTCTCCTCTCCTCTGCTGCTCCTGTCACTGCATCTCATCTTTTCTCTGTGCTTCTAAGTGTTACACGAGGTCCCTGCACTCTAATTGATACCCTCAGAGGTACATTGTAGACAGCTAATGCTTATGCATAGATTACATTAATACCCAGGGCTAAGGGCATCTACCATATAAGAGTAGATGTCAGGATATGAATGCATATTGTTGTAATCCACTTTGCTTGCTATTGCACACATATTATACCATGTATTTTCTGTCTATTTCTTACTTGTCAGATGCCAAGACACCTGTCCTTGAAGTAATGATAATATGTAAGGCAACATTGCCATCCTTCGGGGATGTGCACCACTACACTTGGTTATGTAAGACTCTGTATAAGAACTTCTTTGTTCTAAAACTGATGACTTTACAGAATTATGTAATGTTATCTTGGACTGTGGAGCCACCTCTAATTTAGCCAATAGGGCTCATCTATGTAACTAGAAATGTTTCAATCTTTTAGTAACCATAGTAATTATCACAGGTATATAATGTAATGCACAGGCTTTACACCTCAGAGACCCGAGAGATCCCAAGAGACTACAGAGAAACCTCGAGTTGTAGGGAACGCTTAGCGCTGGCTCCCGGTTTGTATTAGTAAGAACTGCTTAGGGCAACTGTGATTTATCCCTTTTGTAGTAATAAACTTGTTTATTACTCAAATGCAACTTGTTTGTGATTACTTGCATTCCCAATATTGTCAAGAATGTGAAAGTGAGGTTTAGACCTCTTACAAATTGGCGACCGTGTGCAGGTGATATTCGGTGTTTGTAAGTCTTCACTTGTTGCTGAAACTTTTTCCCTTCCCCACAGGGACTGTAGGTGTACATTCCCATATCACCTCTCCCATTTTTACAAAATCAGTTTGTAGTCACTTGCAAAGTCTGGCTGACTTTTTGGGTGTGGTCGATGCCATCTCGACCCACTCCATAGCAGCTTTGAATTGCAAGCCTGCAACTTATAAAGTAGTCCAGCTGTGTTTAAAATACTCCTGTTGTGGATCGATACACAACACGCTGTCTTTTTCACAGTTTCAATTTTCGTTCCTTCCCACACAATGGCCACAATATCAGATATCTGCGCAGAACTGAGACTCGATGTCTCTAACTTCCTTGCCTCCCATGGAGGATGGGCTGACTTCGCGCGGGACGCAAGTCAATCTGACAACCCTGTACTGGGGATTTCAACCCAGTACACAGAGATGTGACAGTCAACCAATAAGCGTTGTGCTAAAGGGTTGATGGTCGCCTCTCTCTACACTGCTTTGGAAGCCTCCGAAGTGCGGTTTCGCACCCTTGAGCTGCAGATCATATCTCTGAAGCAAGAGGTGGGTTTAAAGGAAACAGAATGTATTAGACTGCAGCAGAACTTGGAGTCTGAGCTCCAAACTCTGCAAAATGAAAAGGATTCACTATTGCATCATTCAGCACAAGCTGGCGAACAAGAAATGTGTAATTTGAAGCAGGAGTGTGAAAGTTTGAGACAGGATAAGAGTCAGGTTGTACAAATGAATGATTTGTTGAGTGCTGCGAATGCAGTTGAGTGATGAAATGGGTGAGCTTCAGGATGAGATCAACCAGGTACGTAATGATTTAGAAACAGCCTATAGGGACAATCGCGAATTGAGTGCCGCGTACCATGTTTTGCAAAAGCAGAAGCAGGATCAGGTTGTTATGGATGTTGCAAGTGTGAATCATGATGAATGTAAAGCTAAGATGGAAACACTGTGCCATCAGCGAGAGGTTTTGGCTGGCCACATTAAGGCAATGGGAGGCGTAGCCCCTGCCTTTCACTCGTCATCAGAGGGGGAGTTATCTGTTGATGATGTCTCTCAGTACAATGCCCAGTCATGCCCCTACTATGGCCCAGAATCCCCACCCAGCCATCCACAGTATGGCGGATCCTCCCCCCCAACTCCCCAGGTTGCACGTCGATGACATCGTGACACTCATCATGGGAAATGCCAACATGGCGGCGCCCATGATGAGGAGAAGCAGGCCCAAGCCTGGTCCTGACGGCACCTTCGGTAGCCATTATTAGTGTGGAAGACAGGCAAGAGATAGAAACCATGACTGATAGATCATTAGGTAATGTTCCTCTTCCTGAAAGGAGCATGAAAGGTACTAAAAGTCAGATTCGACAGATTTTCCAAGAAGCTGGCACTCAGGAAGGTGTTGTCCACACTGCAGTTGAAGCTGCAGCTTGCGCAGCCTTGGATGGTGCACGAGACACATTACCTTTGCCTGATCGACCACCTACTAATCCCCTACAAATGGCCTACTCTGTCCAGCAAATTGCTGACAGTATCGGTCGGATGAGCCCGTCCGACAATCTCAGCTGTCACTTAGAAAAGGTGCGTTCTAAATGTGAGATGCTCAGCCTCGCTGCAGAATATCAGGTCCAAATACTACGCCAGACCATCGATCCTGGTTTATGGGCCAAACTCCCCAAAGCAGTTTTCCAGGATGGGAACACTACCTTTGATGAGGTTGCAGCTGAGCTCATCTCCGCTCATAGCCCAGGTGTAGTAGGAGTGATGCTGGCATACCCCATAAAGCAAAATGCAAAAGAAGGCCCAGCGACCTACCACCAAAGACTCTGGATGGCTTACCAAGCAGGAAAACACCTGGCACAAGAAACTGCGGATGTAGATCTTATTGAATATAAGACCTTGTTCCTTAGGAACATGATCCCAGCAGTAAGAGAAAAGGTAAAGCCTACCACTTACCCAAATACGGATAGGTTTGCCGATATTCTTTGGAAAACTGAGAGGGTGTATCAATTGTACATCCGTGATTTGGGTTCCGGTTCCAAGAAAGTAGCTGCCATGGAACCCGCCTCTGGGACCACGACACACTATACAGTGGAAGGGCAGGCCCAACACCAGCAGACCAAACATCCGTTGGCCCCTCCAGCTGGTAACCAACAAAACCCCCAACAGGCCCAACAACAACAGCAGTGGGGAGGGAACTGAAATTGGCCTAAAAACAGGAGACATAAGGGCATAGGGAAACCATTACAGAGAATGGGTCCTTCATATAGGGAGATAGCTGAAGAAAACTGAAAATTCCGAGAGCTCCTGGGACAAGTATGCTCTGTAGCGGATGCTATTCCTGCACAGACCCTTGAGGCGGTACAACCGGTGGCCCAGGCCACAAGTGACCATGGAGACACCGGAAGTACAAGCCCTCAGGCCCATACAAGCCTGAACCCAGAAGCTCCTCCCTATATCGCATCAGTACAGCACTGTGAAGTTATTCATGCAAGTCAGACCCAACCTCTGCATGCCTCTGGCAATATGGATTGACAATTACAGGCCCCAGTCTGTATTGTAAACAAGCTGGTCTTGGATACAAATGGAAGGCCCTGCACCGAGGCCAAGGTCGGGGGCCGCCAACTAGTAGTCTTACTGGATACAGGTGCAGCTGTATCTGTACTACATGACGAACACCTGGACATGTCCTCTTGGTCTACTGGATGGAAGACCAATATGTCAGGAGTCGATGGTACTAGGATGCCTGCATACTGTTCTCTACCCTTACCAGTAGAGCTAGGCCATCTGAAGGCCTCACATGCTTTCCAACTGATGGTACTGCATGATCATCCTAGTATCATAGGAATTGATTTCCTTGCACCACACGGCTGTGTGGTGGACCTAGCTAACATGCTACTGATACAGATTCAGGGTCAATACCATAACATCCTGATTACCGATTCACATGTTGTGGTAACAATATCTGTCAATGACAAAGAGTATGACGTCATAGATTTGTTCAAGAATCATGAACTTTTCCTGAAACTTTTACCTATTCTGCAACAACATTTGGAAGCGTTTGCAGTTAAAAGCATGACTGTGGTAGAATGCACACTGTCATTGAAGTGCCCGGCCCGGCACATGAAAGGCAAAGGCAACACCCTTTTCCAACTGAGGCCTTGCCTTCTCTTTGAGAAACGATCAAGTCACTCCTTAAACAAGGAGTAATTAGAACTTGTGTTTCTACTGCCAACTCCCCAGTCTGGCCCGTGAAGAAACCCACAGGTGCCTGGAGACTTACTATTGACTACAGGAAACTGAATCAGGTCACTCCCAGTTGTTCCCCAGCTGTTGCATCGGCACCAGATGTGCTCCGACTTCTAACACCTGATTAGAAATGGTTCAGTGCCCTGGATATTTCCAATGGTTTTTGGTCATTGCCATTGGCCCTTAAGAGCCAATATAAGTTTGCCTTCACCTTTGAAGGATGACAATACACGTGGACTTGCTTGCCACAAGGATTCCATAACAGTCCATCCCTCTTCCATCTCCACATGATGGATGCCCTACAGAGTTTCTCTACCCCCAATGTCTCTTACAATATGTGGATGACCTGTTGTTGGCCACGGCCATGCAGGAACAGCATTTGGATCTCTTGGATGAACTACTGACTCTCATCCAGAGAGCAGGCCTCAAATGTAACCCGGCAAAAGCACAATTATGTCAGAAGGAAGTATTCTTTCTGGGTCTGAAAATAACTGACCAAGGTTGAAGCCCTGCCTGGAAAAAGGCACAGGGATTACAAGACTTGCCGTTGCCTACCAGTGTAGCAACTCTTCGAAGGTTTCTAGGCATGGTAAATTATTCGAGAGATTTTATTTGTGATTTTGCTCAGAAAGTCACTCCTCTGTATGAACTACTCAAAAAGGATGTTCCATGTACTTGGGGTCCTGTTCACACCCAGGCTGTGACATCACTGAAGCAGGCTCTGGCCTCCACCCCAGCACTGGTCAACCCCAATCCCGCACTGCCATTCCGTCTGGAGTGTACCACCTCTGACATTGCCATGTCAGCAGTGCTGGCGCAGAAGGTGCATGGCACCCTGAGACCCATTGCATATGCATCACAGCTCTTGACCCCAGTAGAGCAGAAGTATGGACTTTGTGAAAGGAACCTTCTGGCCACCTACTGGGCTGTCAAGCACTTCTTGCATATCATTGGGTACTCACCATTGATCCTTAACACCAACCACATGCCAACTACCTTTTTGCTCTCAGACAGAGTGAAGGATGGGTCAGTCTCTAACACTAGGCTGACACACTGGTCACTTCTCCTCCAGGACAGAAATATACAGGTCCACCCGACCAAAGTTCCATCTCTGCTAGCTCATGGTCTCCTTTTTCAGGGAGAACCCCATGACTGTACACTACAGTTACCTGATCTTCCGGATCCAGGTCCTTTCCTCCCTGCCACGCCACAAGTACTCGAGAGTACCTCTTTGTGCCATATTTTTACTGATGGTTCAGCATCTTACTATCAGGGAGAACAAATTGCAGGGATAGGTATTTTGGTAGTCTACCCTTATGGGAACATTGTCAAGATATCTAACCGATGTAATGTAGCTTCATCACAATATGCAGAGATGGCAGCGGTGGCCTGTGCCCTTGAGTTCATCCAACATGGAACTCAGAACACCATCATTTTTACAGACTCTAACTGGGTTTGTTGTTCCCTTACAGAATTCCTTCCTTTCTGGCAGAAGAACTCCTTCCTCTCTTCTGACGGCAGCCCAGTGAAATACAAAGAATTGGTAATATACATACATGCATTGGCACAGAAATGCACACACAAACTTTATGTTCACAAGGTTAAAGCCCACTCTCTTCATGACCCCTATCATGCTTTCAATGACACTGCAGACACCCTTGCTAAGGAAGGGGCCCAAGGGGGGGACGTCTGGATGATGGACCATCCAAAAGCTAATGCAGCTGTACATGTTGCAGCCCTCAAAAAGAAATCAGAGTCTTTTTCTCCCCTGGACCTCTCAGCAGCCCAACATATGGACACTGAACTTAAAGAGGTGTTCAGATTCTTTGACAAAGGTACTGAAGAAAGACTACCTACACATAATCCATACCGAAGGCATGAAGGTAAGTTGCACTTATCACCTGACGACAAGTTCATTTGGTTTCAACCCGATGACACTACCACCAAGTTGTGGGTAGTCCCCAGACACCTAAGATCTGAATTTTTGCACCAAGTACATGATACTCCTACTGGTGGACACCAAGGAGCAGAAAACACCCTCCAATGACTCAGGACCACCGCCTGGTGGCCTGGTATTACCAAAGATGTTAAACAATACATAGAAAATTGCCTTGTTTGTGCACAAAACAATCCCATACCTACAAAATGAAATGCCAAACGTTTACCACAAAGACATTCTGGCCCTTGGCATGCCATCCAAATTGATTTTATTGGCCCTCTGACCAATACCAGTAGAAACAACAAGTATGCTCTTGTGGTAACTGACCTATTCTCTAAGTGGGTTGAGGCTTTCCCCACAAAGACATGCACCGCAAAGACAACTGCCAAAATCCTGGTGGAACAGATTTTCTCCAGGTGGGGCCTGCCTCTTAAGGTAGACTCCGACAAAGGAATCAGTTTTACAGGTGAGTTGATGAAAGAGTCCCTTGAACTCCTCGGAGTTCAACAAAAGTTCCACATACCCTATCATCCTCAATCCTCAGGTCAAGTAGAAAGAGCCAACAGATGGATTAAGCAGATGCTTTCCAAATTCATTGAGGACAATCCCAAAACCTGGGATTCCCTGTTGCCTTTACTCCTTATGGCAATCAGGGGCACACCTTCAGCCACTACCCAGCTGACACCCTTCGAGGTGATGACTGGTAGACAGATGAGATTACCTGAACACTTGCTGTTTGACTTGCACACCCCCACTGCAGACCGCGTGTCTGTGGATCAGTATGTGGAAAAACTCAGAAAAGACCTCATACACACACACTTGTATGCTGCCAACTGCATGGGCAAACCCCAGTAACAATCCAAAATGCAATTTGACAGACATGCACAAGAAGTGGATTGGCAGGTCGGAGATCAGGTAATGGTACTTCAATTTGCACATCCCACCCACTCCTTCTCCAACAAATGGGAAGGCTCATACCCCATTGTCAACAAGCTCAGTCCGGTAGTCTATCAAGTTAGACTCCTGCACAACAATAAATTGACTGAAAAAATGGTTGCATGCAAAGCAGTTGAAACTGTACAAAGGAACTTAACTTACTTTTCCCAACCCCATTGGGTGGAATTGTACTAATATACTAATCTTTGATCTTCCTTTTCAGATACACTGACAAGATGGCTATCTTGTTCCTATATCTCCTCCTTTCAGGAGTGATCCCCTGCTTCCAAGGTATGGTACCAGACCTCCTTCGACGACTGAATCCTCCAGCACCTCCTACAGAGGGGAGTTTCCATCAAAATACCAGATACTATGATCACTGTCCAGGAAGGTTCCGATGCTTACCTCATTGCCTCGGTCATTGCTCCTGACAAATCTATCCTTCAAATTGAGTGGCAAACCACATCACAAGGACAAATCCTCCCTGTGGCCAAACTCTCCAAAGGAACTTTTCAGGGTTGGCCCAATGCTAAATTATCCCCAAATGGTTCACTGTCCTTGTTACAAACTGCATTAAGACACTCTGGTTTGTACAACATTACTGCTTTAGTAGATCCTTCTTACTGTAATTCTCTATCCAAAGATTCCGCTCTCAGATTTTGTGCTGTACACCACATGGCCTCTGCTGCCATGTATCTCTCTGTGTTACCGCCCACTGATAAACAGCTTTTGGAATGTTCAAAACATAACCCTGGTCCACGTAGTGGTCTCACAGCCACTGCCCTCACAGGTTCTTTGATTAATAATTTACAGTTTATGCATATACCTGTTTTGTTTAACCTTACTTACTGGAATATGAAAGAGTTTGGTATGTGTCACAATACTAACATCTGCATTTTATAGTATGTTACTACTTGATAGTTTAGCAGCATTTTATATTCATATGAAGGATCCCTTCACTGGGGTCTATTCTACTGAACATAGAGGTAATTTTAGGAGGAAGACTCCTCCTGGTACTTTCAATCATAAACGTAACAAATGCGAAGTTGACAGTTCTGATGTTACAGGTGCCACAGGTACTGTCACAGGTCTTTTTGGTACTGCTATGTCTATTTGTAATAAGCAGACATTGCTGCTGTCAAAAGTCATTCTGCGAAGTTCTCCACTGGCTTGGTTAATACTGTTTTACCTCCATTATTGCATGGTGTGGATGGCCTTAGTCAGGAAGAAAGATACACTGTATACAACATGCACGACATTGCTAAAGCATTCACTGATTCCAAAGATAAGATTAACACACTTATGCAACAAAATAATAGAGAAGCTGATAAACAATATATTGCTAGGGAAATACTCTGCTCCGCTTATGGCTCATACATTCTCACTACCACCAACAACCTCTTCTGTGATTTAGAATCTGGAAGAATTCCTGACATCATACATGATAGACGCATTTCTAAATGGTATTGTCCAAAATGTAAACTTTCTAGTTGTGTTTTCATGTGTATGCAACAGACTTTATTCTTCTCTCCACAGCAGGAAATTTGGGGTGTGACCAGACACCCTAATACCGGTCCTTGTTTCTCTACTAGGAAATGTTCCATAACAGATACCATGTTTGTTTCTTTTACTGTCTGTTTACCATGTTTTGATCCCACTACAGCTTTGTTCAACAAACTTGCATTGGCACACTCTATTGGGCATTTGGATGAAGATATCTACAGAGAATGCCTGGATCTACCACCTCTACTGGTTTACCATTCTTTCCTGGATGCCTGGGTGGCACCGCACACGGACTGCTGTGCGAAAAAGCAAAACACCTACTTGTGCCGATGTGATGTGTTTGATGTAATACGCCCTGTTTGTGGCTACTCTCCAGACAGTATTAATTGGACTTTTACTATGGATGATGACATCACTGACAATGGCACCAACTCTTTCGACTCAACTTTGTCTCCTGATCAGCTCTACCAGTCCTATCGTGAGGAAGCTCATCGCCTGTCAACATGGATTTCGAAGACACCTTACACATGCCCTGTCCAGTTGCAAAAGTGGAGAATGCCTACTGTACGCTCACAATACAACTCTGATGGTGAGTACTGCATCATCACGAATTATAAGACTTATACATATGGTTCTGTTACTTGTGCAATTGATTACCCCAACTTCTGTTTTGTTCCCCACCAGAAGACTGTTATTGGACATACTGTTATTACCCCCGTCCCCCTTATAGATGCAGACATTATTGATGGTAACCCAGAATATCTACTCACACTGTCAGAATACTTGCCATATTTTAACGTACACATAGACCCACTTACACTCACACTGAAATCCCTTTTAGACAGGAAAGACACACACCCCATCCACATCAGCAATAATATAACCAAAGCCAATGAAGCTGTTCTTGACTTGATTAACGATGGAGATATGAATAATGCCTTGACTAACACCTGGTTAGAGATTACTTTTAAAGGTTTTGTTATTATACAAGCATTTTTGATATTCACCTTGATTATTATGCTTTGCTGCCTATGACGTACACTACGCCAACACCGTGAGCAGCTCGAGTTCCTTTACAAGGCTCACGTGTCGGTATTGTAAATGACCACTGCTCCTGTCCTTTCCCTGGATTGCCTGTGTTGCCCTTAGAGGCAACAAGGGGGGAATTGTTACACGAGGTCCCTGCACCCTAATTGATACCCTCAGAGGTACACCATAGACAGCTAATGCTTATGCATAGGTTACATTAATACCTAGGGCTAAGGGCATCTACCATATAAGAGTAGATGTCAGGATATGAATGCATATTGTTGTAATCCACTTTGCTTGCTATTGCACACATATTATACCATGTATTTTCTGTCTATTTCTTACTTGTCAGATGCCAAGACACCTGTCCTTGAAGTAATGTTAATATGTAAGGCAACTTTGCCATCCTTCGGTGATGTGCACCACTACACTTGGTTATGTAAGACTCTGTATAAGAACTTCTTTGTTCTAAAACTGATGACTTTACAGAATTATATAATGTTATCTTGGACCGTGGAGCCACCTCTAATTTAGCCAATAGGGCTCATCTCTGTAACTAGAAATGTTTCAATCTTTTAGTAACCATAGTAATTATCACAGGTATATAATGTAATGCACAGGCTTTACACCTCGGAGACCCGAGAGATCCCAAGAGACTACAGAGAAACCTCGAGGTGTAGAAGCAGCTTAGCTGGCTCCCAGTTTGTATTGGTAAGAACTGCTTAGGACAACTGTGATTTATCCCTTTTGTAGTAATAAACTTGTTTACTACTCAAATGCAACTTTTTGTGATTACTTGCATTCCCAATATCGTCAAGAATCTGAAAGTGAGGTTTAGACCTCTTACATAAGCATTGAAGCTCTTTTTCTCTCTCCTTCTCCATCTCTTTTTGTTGTATAGCCCACCATTTGAAAAAGGCAGTCAGGCTTTCAGATTCTGTCACTGCCTGGTATTTTTCCATAACTGGTGCTGGCTGTACAGTCTCAACTTGGACTTCTGTCTCTGCTAGTTTAGCTGCCATTCTCCTGGTAACCACTCTTGGGTTTGCTGGTGCAGAATCCATACCTTTCTGTATGCTTCCGTAGTACTAGGTCCAGAACCCTCACACGAATCTCCTGGCTTAGAGTATGCACAGCATAACCCTCCTCAGGCTGACACCATCTGTGATAGAGGCACAGGTCAGGAAGCATAGGAAAAATCAGGAGCAGTTGTAGAATTCAAAAAAAGTGTTAATTAGTAGTAACAGTAATATAAAAAAAAACTTGTTCTGTATTACTATTTACAAAGACAGAATAAACAGAGAAGATCCAATTGAGTTTTCCTTCAATCTCTATGTCTCTCTCAAAACATTGTAGCTCTCTCTTATAAGTCTTTACAACCTCCCTTCTTAGAAAGCATCCTGTTTTTTCTAAAATGTTTGTGTATGTTTCAGGCAGGTGTAGCAATAATACAATGTCCCAGAACTGATGCCCTTTCTTCATAGCTTCTGAAAAAGGGCTTAAAAACCACTCTCAGGTTAACCCTTTGAGTTCCCAATAGCTGTATGCAATCATCTCAAAATATATGTATATACATTTCAACAGTAACACTATATAATTCCTAAACAAAGGGATCCCAATATCAGTTACATTTCCACATAATGATATGCATATATTTATACCAGCAGATATACAAGGGAGAAAAAGACAGAACAGCAAGTGAAGACTGACAGACAGTGAGAGGCAAAGAATTGTGAGACTGCCAGGGTGATCAAATCCTAGGTCTCACAGGAAAATTTAGTTGCGCAACCAGACAGATAAGAGACAGGAAAGGAAAGAGCAGAACAGATCCCTGCATTCAAACTCATCATAACAACTGGGACAGGGTCCTATTCAACCCTATCACAAAGTCAGCACACTGAATGTGACACAGTACAGAGCAGCCTACAGAAGCTGCTGCTCCTTCTCTGTCTAGATTGCTCTGCATAGCTTTAAGGTGGACCACGTGGGTTGCTAGAGCAGCTACCCAATCAGGTGCCACCTTAGAGAGACAAGAACAAAAGAGAGTCAGTGGGTCCCCTTCCAGTTAAAATGCTATACAGTTTGTTGTGGGGCTGGAGTACGGATAATCCAATGTTCAGAAAATGAAGAAAGCCAGTCACTCAATATTTTCTTAAAAGCTGATCTTTTTTTTCAACGTAGTTCTTAAAATCAATTATCGCCTGTGCTTACGCAGCATTTCACCCACATTGGACTTCCTCAGGGGCCATTATCTATCATAAATACATAATTACAGTTTTAATTTCTAAAATAAAAAAAATAATCTTGACCATTAATTTTCCAAAAAAAAATAATTTCAAGTCAAACCAACACTGCATTTTTGTTACACTTCCTATCACAATCTATGAACTACTTGCGTTTTTCTTTATGATAGTAAAAAATTGAATTCATTATTAGTATTTACAACTTTAATCAAAACAAGGCTGTGAATGACCACCATCTACAACTAAATTTCACCCTGGGCACTTAATTGTAACTGACCCATCTAATTACCTGTGATTCTGGAGTTGATGATTTTCCAGTGGTTTGTATCCTCTCATTTTCCAAATTGAGCTTTTTTGATTAGTTTTTCCTATGTGAGCAAAATATTTTTTGTATTCAACTTATTACTTTTTTATCAGGCAAATTTTGCCTTCTCATTATATCACATGTACAGTATAATCAGGAGTGAATTTCTCAATGCTAAGGAATCATTTAACAGTAACCTACATTTTTATAATAAAAACATCTCCGATTATGCATTTACTTGCCTGCTATAAGTAATGCAATGTTGCAACTTATTCATGACTCTTAAGTTTTCTTACTAAGTTAATTGTACTTATTTTATACGTTCTTTACACTTTCCTGTTCTATCTGTACAAATATTGCTCTCTTGGTTTCATTTGCAGCTATACGGTTCTAGAAGCCAAAATGCTTTGTAGACAGTTTAACCAGGAGGGCTCTACCGGTGGATTAATGCCTGCTAGGGGGGATTGGTGCACAGGGTGAAGCCCGAGGGTTCCAACCCCCCAGTGGGCATTAATCACTGGTACAGCCCAACTCTGGAGGTGATTAATGCACAAGTGTGATGGGATTAGTCTCGGGATACTGGGGGAGGTGGTATTGAGGAGCGGTTCTACAGACTGACAATGTTCGCAGGGTGACTGTTGTCTCTGTGGCTTTTTTCACATGGCTCTGCTACTGTGAGGATGTGAGACGTGGAGAAGATCCGTGCAAGACTCATATAAGAGCTATAATCACTCTGTCACACAAACAATGCTGATAAACCAGCCTGCTGCTGTACTGCTGAAGTTATCCCCCCATTACTGGAGAGCTGTTTCATTCGCCTTCAGGTCTGCTGCCATGCTGGGTTCTAGTTCGGGGTCACTCAGACCGCAGCACAACTGCGTGTCAAGCATCAGGAACAGAAGAGTTAGAGAAGACTGACTTTCGGAGTTGCAACTCAGGTTTATTATTGCATTTCATTTCGGTTTTGTGAACAGGACGCCGGTGTCGATTCATTCAACATGTATTCCTGGGGAGAGGTTGACTGTGCAGATTTGGGATTAACCCCTCTCAAGGGAAAGCACAGCTACTCTCTCCGTTATCAAAAGGACTCGGCTCAGATCCAAACAGGCTGTGACGGCGCCCACGCGGTGCCTCAGAGGCAACCAGCAGTGGGCTGTGGGTCTTGAGCACCGCGGGTGGCCTGAGGAGGTGGTGACCGAGTGGGCAGCTCCACTCTACTGCCGCGGTGGCCACAGGTGGTACTAACCGAGCGGGCGTTACCTGTGGGTTAATACCCGACTCAGTTTGTGTCACCTGTGCCACTTTGGCCAGTGCTGCTACTCCATTTCACTGCTCTCTGTATGCCGTGTTACAACTGTCAATATCACCTGCTAAAATCCCTCCTGCCCTACATTGCCCTTGTAGGACCATAAGTCACTGCCCTGCTACAGTTCTACTGTACATCTGAAGCAAGCACACTGCACTCTATATTTTTCTCAAGCTTTCCTCTGTAGTTGCACCCAAATGTCTGGCCTGTCTGCCTGAAATGATAGCTGAACTGCCACTACTAACTAACTAACTAACTAACTAACTAACTATCCATAGGAAGCTACACTTCTAGCCTGGAGTACTTTTCAGGAATAAGAGGACCACCCTGTTTCCTGAATGCAGAGGAATCCTCACTATGATGATTCTCCCTATTGTCAAATGTAGATACATTGTTTACTGTGCTGCTTTAAAGTTAACCCAATCTAAACTGGATCCCCTCTTTCACTCTTGTTGATTTGCCCTTGTCAAACCCCTGACTATTCACCACTGATTTTTGTCTACCTTCCTCTTCCGCCCCCCCCTTGATACAAGGCACCCTACCCACTGTGCCTCTTTTGTCTCCAAATATTGTTTTTGTTCCACCCCCTCATATATGTCTTCTCTCCTACCCTTCTACCTCTTACTCCCTTTGCAACACTTGCTTTTGCTGTCTTGATCACCCACAAATAAAATCTACTTCTGGCCAAGAGGCCTTCTCATTCTGCTTCCATAAACTTTGGGGTGCTCTCCCTCTTCCATCCACTCTGCTTCTTCCATTCTAGCTCTGAAATATCTCCTCTGTGATTTCTCTTTTCACTCCTGCAGTTGCTCCTGATACTGGGTGGTCTTCTGTTAGCTGCCTTCCACCCTACACTGATATTAGCACAGCCTCTGTCCCCCAGTCATCAAGCACTACTGTTTGTTCCTTGAATAATTGTTTTATAAATGGGTTTTGCTTTTTCCCATAGGAAAACCCAGTTTGTAATTTGCCCTTACAGAAGGATTGTTTATAACCACAAACATGCACTGGGTTTCCCTAGCTCTGTGCATGTGATAGCCGCAGCTCTTCCCTTCCTGACTACTGCCTGCCTTCCCTTGCTGCCAAAAACTGTATTACCACTCAGAATCAGGAGTAAGATCTTTTTAAAAAGAAAAAAAAATCACTGCTCTAAAATATTAAAACTAACCAACTACCAAAAAAAATTAACTTTCAGAAGCTGACCGTGAACCATGCTAAAACCCAACCAGACCGTGACCGCACAGAAATGTCTTTTATTTTATATAATTGCTGAGGTGACAAAGTGAAACCAAGCAATTATATAAAATAAAACATGGGGTAGTGTGTAAACCTCTAATTTTACACACAACCTCGGTGCTGGATGCTTAAATAAATCCCTAGAGCTTCGCTTTTGGGGTTTATGTAACATCCAACACCTCAGGTGTATGTACTATTCTCATTACACACTACCCCATGCTTTATTCTATATATTACGCAATTTTTAATTGTTACACACTGTTTAATGTTTTTTTGCTTGTTCTGCAAATTACTGCATGGCAATTTTATTCCTAAAGAATTTTCTTGTAATTTATTTATTTATTTAAGAGTTTCAGCAGGAAGGGCACACTGAACAACAAATTGTTCATCTCACGGTGCATCCTAGGGGGTGGGGGAGTTGAAAGGCACACAATAAAATGTAATCAGCACAACAGTATACATTGCCAATATATGGGAATTGGAAGACATACAAATAAGGTATAGACAAACAACACAATAGTATATAGTGCCAATTATGCATAGGGTACATTACCAAGTAGAGAACAATTAACAAGCAGTAACAGGCAGCAAGAAATTACAGTTAGTATATATTCCATTACATCATAGTGAACAGAAGGCCTGCAAGTGCAGTAATTGGATAACTATTACAGCCCATTTAGATGCAACATGATTTGCAGTTGCAATTTGTCTGTTTTGTTATGCTTATTTCTAAATTATTGTGTTAGTTACATTGTACTTTGTATTTGTTCTATTCTCTACTCTTTCTCCTCCCCTAGAACACATCTGGAAATGAGCTGACACAAGCTCACTATGTCTCACTTGGTAAAACTTTTGAAATAACTAAATAAGTAAATGCCAAAAGAAAACAATCCTCTAGGAACCCCCTTGCTGATGTCTGAAGTACTAGTTTAAGTCAGTTACCCAAATTTGGCATTGACCCCCCCCTTTCCCTTTACTAAGCAATGACATTTACTGACTAAAGTAATCAATTTGGCAACCCACTCTGTACTGGCTAACCATGTTTATAAGTTCACTTCTGCCTGGCCAAGGTTCAAGTACACTGGCTGAACACTGAAGGCATGCCTGTACTAGGTCCACAAGCACGTGTGATAGTTTTAAATAACCCCCCTTACTACTTACTACTGGAATGAACTCCGACCTATCTTTCTTTTTCTTTCCTACTTTTCTCTTTTTTCTCCTACAGTCTGTTGTGCAACAGCATCTTTTTACTATCTGTTTTTGTTTTAAATATGATAACAGTAAGTTGGCCACCCATTGCTATCTCTGTATTCTTCTTACTTTCCTTGCTAAAACTTGTCTAAAACAACCTCTAAGGAGTAGTAATTCCAGTGTGAGTTATGACAAACTCCCTGTGGCCTTGTATATTGTGCAATGTCCAAATAAAATTGTTTATGGAATGGAAATGGAAGCCGTTTGCTTCCCCTTTCTATATCTGTACATATCTAACTGGGGCAGTTATACAAATAAAACATTTGCTTTTGTGACCCCTGTGTAGCAGTTATCTGAATTCAGGTGCATGTGCTAAGAGTGAGAAAGCAGGGCTTGAATACCTGCAGATTTGGTCCATATACACATAGGTTCCAGAGGGAGGAAAGCCATTTGTTTTCTGCTCCCTTAATAATCATGCACACCTGCTTTGTGCAAGAAAACAAGCCCGAGTGTTTTCCTTTGAAAAAGCTGCTTAACGGACAACATTATTTAACTGCACATGAATGCAAACTTTTTCTTTTCTTCAGTAAGTCAATGATAAAAGATATTTAGTGAATAAATGCAGCAGAAAGAAAACATAATAAAAAGTGCCTAAACTATTGAATTTCTGAAAGAAACAAAAGGTTTAAACAGCAGAATTGAAACACATAAAGAGAGTCTTTTTACCTGAGTGTTGCTGTGCAAGGTGGTTGCTAGAGGTATGAGTGCTCAAGCAGAAGGGGCCTTCTAGCAGGGTGGGGTGCAGTCTCCTATAGGGAGGCTGTGGCACCCTTTCTGATATATTTATGGAACCTGAAGTGTCAATCTCCTAAATAGGGGGTGGAGCCAAGGTTTATTATAGCCCCTTTTTGTTTAAAAGAAGGTTTTTTTGGACTTTAAAGAGTAATAAAGAATAATATCATGTGGCCATTACTGATTATTGTAGTATTGTAAGATTTAGAACTAGGTATCATATGTCTAGATAGATATTGCAAAGAAAATGACTGTAATAAAGATTATTAGGGGTGGGTTTGTTCTTTAGGGGAGGAGTTTGGGTGCTATGAAACTCAAGCTCCAGCACCTTGAAGTCAGATGTCATTTGGAGTAGAAGCTGAGTACATCTCATGAGTGGGTTCTTCAAAGGGAGACCCAACGCAGACTTAGATTAGGGATCTAGATGCTTGTAGACCCAGAGCTGTGCTTTGCTTATTTTATTTCAATATTTAGCCAAGTAAATTGTTTGTATTCTGTTTTTTTTTTTTTACTTTTTCCTTTTTTATTAAATCTAGCCTCACCTATTTAGGTGTGGTGTACCTTATTTGCCTGTGTCTTGCCTGATCGTTTGCTACCCACTACAGCATGCACATACTATTGGCCTCTGCAGTACACAAACATTGCTTTTTTCAGTTCCTTACCTTTTCAGTCACAATGTTCAATAACAAGAATCTATTTAGCAAACTAATAGCAGCTGATTAAAAATACAGTGCAGATAAAAATCCGGTGTATACAATATCTTACTGTGCTTTCAATAGTGTCTAATCTTTTTAAACATAGTAAAGTCAAACTGTTGATTAGTGCATCAGTCTTTATGAGATGAAACTATGATGTTCACATTGTATGATCTACAGTATAATTCTTTACATGCTGTGTAATAGTAACAGTCAAGTAGAATTACTACAAGTGGTGTTACATGACAACATGACCTTAATAGATGTGATCATATCAAAGTTTTTCTATTGTATAGTTAATGCACAGTACACTGATGCATTCTGCATGCCCCAATGGAAAAATGTATTTCATTGTAAAATAGGTTCGTGATAACACATAATTTTGAGCTTATTTCATTACTTGCTCTTTCTGAATGTATTTATACAGTTTAGTCCTTTGAACATGCATGTTTCTGTAAAATTAGATCATGTTGTTCTACTGGGAATCAGAATATGAAGCTGCTTGGAAAAATCTGGTCAGGGTACAAAAGGTAATACTGTATACCACTGCTTTTCTTCATCAAGTGCTATAATGTAGAATCTTTAATGCTGAAAGTGTGTCATCAAGAAGAATGACATAAAACAGAATAAAGCAGTCTTATTTCAACAGGACCCCCCCAACTGGTATTTCAAAAATAAAACTAGGAAATGGCTCTTCTCATACAAAAGAAGCCAGTCCCAGTGTTGAAAAACTTGTAACTAACTGTAGCAACAAATTATTTTGGAGGAGAATAGGTTAGGTGGGCAGGGGATCATGTCCTCCTCCCTGCCACCTCACAATATTCTCTCTCAGCTATTATACCACTTATTTTTATTCTGAAAATACCTCTCCAGTTAAACTTTGAATATTTGAATGTTGTTTGATTCCAATACTTTCTCTGGTAGTTCATTACATTTTCTGTGCCCTCTGTGCTACATAGTATCCACTTTTTATATAAATGATGACTTCTTCAAGTTAATCTCAGGAAGACATAATCCATTTCAAATCTGAGAAGTCACATGACCTGTTTATTAAAGCAATTTAGTAGTCAGACAGAACTCAGACAACTTAGTACCTCGGACAGAAATTCAGTGTCTTTGTGGGACATTTAAACTAGGAGAGGGAGAGTTCATGGCTAGGGAACCTATTGATCACAACATGAAAGATAGGAACTTAGCTGGCACTCCCCCAGAAACACAGAACACTCTACCTCAAACTACAAACAACTGTAGGGTACAAAAGAGTGCATGGAGAGATTGTAAAGAGGACCAAGCATTGAAGAAAAGGCAGCCAAAAGTAAAAAAAGGTGCTCTGGTGGATACCTGGAGGGGAGTGTGCATTAATGCAAGAAGTCTAGGAAATAAAGCGAGTGACCTGCAGGCAATAACGGTGGACACCCAACTAGGCATGGTGATGATAACAGGGACCTGGGCTATGGACAACAGCAATTGGGACTTCAATACCAGGCTATTTGCTCTATAGAAGGGACAGAAAGGGAGCTGGGGGATAGGGATAGGGATGGCACTTTATGTACGAGAAAGAGTGAGAGCCTCAAAATTCTACGTCAGCAAAAATGAAGGGGTATGGCGACCCGGGTTCGGGAATGGACTCGGGTTACTGGGGGTCAGTGGTGTGAGGGAGGATTGAGCACCAGGGGTGCATCTAGCACCCGATGCCCCTGAAGCCAGTGGATGCACAGGCTTTTAGGGCACTGGCGGCTCTACTGAAGTCAGGAAGGGGGGACGCTGTTATGCGTGTGGCTGTCAGTGAGCATCAGCACGTTGGCAAGCCTGAATGTAAGTCCTAAACGCAGGTGTCCCAGGGGAATGGAAGAAAAAAAAAGTGGGAAAAAAAGGTAACACCCCTGGCCCTGCGAGGGGATGAAACTGGGGATGGGATGCTGTGGGGATTGCCCTGGCGGACGGAGTAGGAGGAGGTACGAGGACTCCTCTGAAGGCCGTGAGAGCAGGGTAAGTAACAAAAAAAAAAGAAGGGGTAGAATCTGTCTGGGTGCAAATCAGCTTGACATCAGGCAAAAATATTTTCATAACTGTCATATACAGGCCACCAGGGCAAGCAGAGGAAAAAGACAGGGTACTGCTGGAAGTGATTAGGGGTGTGGTAATGAAGGGAGAAACAGCGATGGTACAGTACGTGACCTGAACATGCCAGACATTGACTGGGTATCCCCTTGGCTTGATCTTCAAAAAGTCAAAAGATGGTCGAGATCTTACAAGTCTACCTACTGACCCAACTAGTAAACACCCTAACTAGGCTTAACGCCATCCACAATGTGGTCCTCACCAACTCGGAGGTGGCTGGTGCTGTTAAGTTTGGGGAACCACTAGCTAGTAATGACGAGAATGCCATCTGATTCAAGTTGTCCCTATAGAAAGTTAAATCTAAATCCAGGACCGAGGTCTTGAACTTCAGAGGAGCCAACTCCGATAGGCTGAAACAGCTAGTCAGGGGAAAACTGTCAGGGATTCATGAGAAAATGGAGGTAGAAGTCATCTGAGGGCAGGTTAAACAAGCCATTCTAGGGGTCAGCAAACTGTGCATAAGGACTGTGACAAAAAGGAACAGGCACAAGAGAACCATTTGGTTTATGGACCAGGTCAGGGAAGCAATTGGGGCAGAAGGGAAGCTTTTCACAAATAAAAGACAAACAGAGGGGACAGCGACTGGGATAACTATACTCAGAAAAGCAAAGAAGTTAAGAGGATGGTGAGACTGGCAAAAGCAGAAACAGAGCTTCAGATCATGGCAGGGGTCAAATCAAGGGACAAACACATCTTTCAATACATTCAGGGGAAGAGAAAAAAGAGAGGGGAATAGTACGGCTTAGATCGTGATAGAATCATCGAGGATGATAAACAGAAGGCACCTGCTCTGAACAACTTCTTCTGTTCAGTATTCACCAAAGAGCATGATGGGCCCATTCCAAATAATGGCCCAAAGGCTGAGGATAGGGAGTTCTCAAGAATGGTGACACCAACATTCATCACAGACAGGTTCAGTGAAGCACTGGAGCATTCTAAAGCAGATAAAGCATGTGAACTGGATGGACTGCACCCAAGGAAGTAGAGGGAACTTGCTAAGGAATTGGCAGACCCCCTGGCACATTTGTTCAACCACTCACTACAGATAGGAAAAGGGCCTAGGGACTGGAAAAAAGCAGTTGTGGTACCTCTTTAAAAGGGAGGTGGTAGGGAGGAGACTGGCAATTACAGGCCGGTAAACCTTACATTTATAGTTGGGAAATGAGTGGAAACATTCATTAAACAGGACCTAGTAGAATACCAGAAAAAGAACAGACTTCAGGATGGAAGACAACATGGGTTCATAGCAGGGAGACCATGCCAGATGAACCTCATTATGTTCTTTGACTGGGTGACTAAGGAATAGATAAAGGATACCTTAAATAAAGGTCACCCAGTGGATCTCCTATAATTCGACTTTAGTAAGGCCTTAGATTCGGTGCCACACAAGCACCTATTAAAGAAGTTAGAGGATGTAGGGACTGCTTTGAGCATAGTCAGGTGGTTGGGAAACTGGCTGAAGAACAGGCAGCAGAGAGTGTTGGTCAGTGGGGTGAGGGCAGGTGAGAAGAAGGTCACTAGTGGGGTGCCACAGGGATCAGTCTTGAGACCAGTCCTATTTAATATGTTTATTAGTGACATTGGAAAAGACATTCAGGGCAAAATAGCCCTCTTCGCAGATCACACTAAGTTAGGTAGTAGGGTAGACAGCACAGAGGCAGTGAAGAACCTGCAGAAAGACCTGAAAAAAATTGGAGAGATGGTCCAAATTTTGGCAGCTGTGGTTCAATGCAAAAAAGTGCAAGGTATCGCATCTGGGTAAGGGGAACCCCGGAATAGCGTACTGGCTCAATGGGGATTAACTCAGCACTTCACACAAGGAAAGGGATCTCAGGGTCATCATATGTGACACCCTTAAGCAGTCAAGCCAATGCAACAAAGCTTTTGGCAAAGCAAATAAAATGCTGGATTGTTCGAATATATGACCATACAAATGTTGCCAACAGCAAAAGGCCATCCTGGTCTATATAGGCTGATTGAGATTGCAATTAGCTCCCTATTGAGCAGCTGCCCCACCCCCTCTCCCTTTTCCTCCCTTTAGCCTCCCCTTGCCCCATCCCATCCCTTCCTGAAGCATTCCACTGTGTTACATGCAACCACCTCAGCCAGCAGTACATTCCACTCTGCCTCCACCCTCTCCATAAATAAATGCCTCCTCACCTCCCTCTGGAATCTAGCCCTTCCAATCTAATGTCATGGCCTATAGTGTCTCAGAATTGCCCACACTAGGGATTCATACAAAAGTCTGCATTCATACTTAAATAATAAAAAGGGTGACACAAAAAAAATTGGTCCATTAATCATAGATAACATAACTATACTTTCCGATAAGGCAACTGCATCTGAGTTTAATGAATACTTTTGTTTTGTCTTTGAACAAGATATGGAACCTATAACATCTATCAAGATGAAGATACATTCTGGTTATACTATCACTATTTCTGATACCCTTAAACTCCTAAAAACTTTGAAGCCAACAACAAGCCCTGGTCCTGATAATATCACTTCCAAATTTCTTATGGGAACATATGTTAATATTGCTGTCCCCTCACCATCATCTTTAATAAATCTCTTAAAGAAGCTAATGTCCCCTAGACTGGAAAAGAGCTATTGTTGCACCTATCTTTAAAGGGTGCACCATAAGGCTGAAAATTATAGACCAATCAGCCTTACTTCCATATCATGTAAATTATTAGAAAAACACATTAAACAGTTAATTGAAGAGGAGATGAGGGCACTGAATTTAGTAGATATTTCACAACACGGTTTCAAATCTGGACATTCCTGCACAACTAACTTGTTAGCTTTTTATAACCTAGTCAGCAGTAATCTCGATTCAAACATACCGGTGGATGTTATTTTGCTTGACTACAGCAAGGCGTTTGACAAGGTTTCACATCTCATATTAATAAATAAATTAATAACACTAGGCTTCTCTTATGGTATTGTATCTTGGGTTAATAATTGGCTCTATAATAGAACTCAAATAGTTAGAGTTAATGGGAACTATCAGAAGAGAAATCAGTGTTAAGTGCGCCCTCAGGGTTCAGTGTTGGGCCCACATTATTTAGTATTTTCATTAGCAATCTCATTATTTCATCACACAATACCTTATCAAAATTTGCAGACGATACTAAATTGGTGGACGAGTTGATAGTGAAATTAACCGGAGTTCCCTTATAACGATCTTAAAAAATTGAATTATGGGTGACAACCAATAAAATGCAGTTCAATGTGTCCAAATGTTCAGTATTACACTTTGGCAAAAAATCTAAAACAGACATATAAAACTCAGGAATCTCTTGTTGAAAAGATCTGGGTATACTGGTAGATAACAGATTATCTTTCTCAAATCATTATAACAAGGTAGCAAATCAGGCCAATGCCCTCTTACGCAGGATCAACAATACTTTTACTCTTAAATCTGAGGAATGTATCATGGCTCTATATAAAACTCATGTTAGACCCTATTTAGATTACGGTTCACCACTGTGGAGTCCCTATCTGGCTAAGGATATTTTAAGAATTGAGAAAGTTTAAAAAAAGGCTACTAAGATCATACCTCATCTCTCTGGTTATAATTATGAAACTAAACTGCATAAAACAAAGTTATATTCGCTGGAATTCAGAAGATTAAGGGGAGATCTCCTTCAGCTATTTAAAATTCAAAAATCAGCCACATTGATGAGTTCATGTGGCTTAGCCTTTGCATCTAGGAAAATGGTACCCAGAATACATAACAAACAAATAGAAATTGACAACAAGAACAAGCAAAAGGCAACATTTCTTTACAATTAGAGCCCCAAATATATGGAACTCTTTACCTCAGGAAATTGTGGACTGCACGAATATTAATATGTTTAAAATTAAAATCGATAATTGGCTTATTGAGAGACTATAATCTATCAATGATCCACACTGTGTGGAGGACATTCTCGATGGGCTTTGGCCTTCTTATGTCCTAACTACCAAGTACCAAGTACCAAGTACCAAGTACCCTTCCCTCCTCCTGAATAGACCCTCTGTGTCTGTTTTGATTATCCCCTTCATGTACTTGAAGGTATCTCTCATGTCCCCCCATCCCTCCTCTCCTCCAATGTGTACATATTTAACTCTATCAATCTGACCTCATAAGGCAATTCCCCCAGGCCCTGAATAATCTTTGTTGCCCTATGATGCACCCCTTCCAGTAGCCTAATGTCCTTTTGTAGGTACAGGCACCAGTACTGCATGAAGTATTCCAGGCGGGGTCTAAACAATGCTCTGTATAGCAGTAGAATAACCTCCCTTCTCCTCGAGGTAATACCCCTTGCAATGCAACACTGCACTTTGTTGACCATTGCTGCTGCCTTTTCTGCATTGCATGGAATTGTTCATTGCTCCCATGATGAGCACCCCCAGATTCTTCTCCTGTTCTATTACCTCCAGCCGCCCCCCCCCATGGTAGCTTCTCCTTGGATGTTTTGTTCCGAAATGCAGTACCTTGCATTTTTTGGTATTGTACCCCAGCTGCCCTCTGTCAGACCATGCCTCTAGCCTTGCCAGACCTTCCTGTATCCCCCACCACCCAACCTAGTCATCCACCACCATTCCCATTTTGGAGTTGTCTGCAAATAGGCTGATTTTGCTACTGATGCCCTCCGAGATGTCTATAATAAATATGCCAAACAGCATTGGGCCCAACACCAATCCCTGTGGAACACCACTTGTCACAGGCTTAGGGGATGAGTATTCCCCACCTACCACCACCCTCTGCTGCCTATCTTTTAGCCAGTTCTCCACCCACCCTACCAGTTTTGATCCTGCCCCGTACCTCATAGCTTGCTTCCAAGTCTCCTATGTGGTACTGAATCAAAGGCCTTATTGAAGTCTAGGTACAGGACATCCATTACATGGCCCTCATCAATTTGCCTAGTCACCCAGTCATAGTATTTCATCTGGTTGGTCTGGCATGATCTGCCCTTGACAAAGCCATGCTACCTCCCGTCCTGCACCCCGTTCACTTCCAGTAGTGCCACTAGCCTCTCCTTTAGGATGGTCTCCACTAGCTTCCCCACTATGGATGTTAGACTTACTGGCCTATAGTTTGCCGGTTCATCCTTGGGTCCACTCTTGTGGAGGGGAACCACATGATCCAGTCTCCAGTCATGGGGTATGCATCCTGTGTCTAAAGATGAATTAAATAATACTGCCAAGGGTCCTGCCAGGACCTTCCAGCTCCTGCAGCTCTCTCTAATGTACTCCATCCAGCCCTGGTGTTTTGTCCACCCTCAATGCCCTTAACACCTCCGGCACCCTCTGTACTGTGATTTCTCCATTTGTCATCCCCCCATCTGTTTCCATCCTCCTTCCTACTATGGGAAGTGCCCCCTCCCTTTCTTCTGTAAAGACTGAACAGAAGTAGTTGTTGAGCACTTCCGCCTTTTCACCTCCCTCTTTCACCAATCCTCCCTCTTTCTTAATTCTTACAATTTGGTCCTTACAGCTTCTTTTCTCCCTGATGTACCTAAGGAAGTCTTTTTCCCCTTTTTTATGCCCTGCGCCAGCCTGAGTTCTCTTGCAGCCTTGGCTGCCCTTGCCCCCCGGTCACTTCCTTTGCTTCTTGTAGATATTCCAGCTATCTTCCTCCTTCCCTGATTTTCTGTATCTCCTATAAGCTGCCCTTTTATTCCTCACCCTACTACCCCTTTGCTTATCTAGCTGGGCTTCTTTCCCCTAGTCTTCTTATTCTGGGCTCTGCAGCAAGTTTCTGTTGCCTCCACTATCCCCTGTCTTATCAGTCCCCACCTCTGTTCTGTGCCCATACCTGGTTGAATTTTGCACAGGAACCCCTGTACCACTTACCTCATCATCTTAAAGTTGGCGTTTCTGAAACCCGGCACATTTGTGTCAGATGCCCACCTCTCTTTAGCCATCTGTAACTGGACCCATACTGTCCTGTGGCCACTCCCCCCCAGTGGTTCCTCCACCTTCACATCCCTCACCCATTTCCCATTCATAAGTATGAGGTCAAGGGAGTTCCTTTCCCTAGTTTTTTCTTGACCAACTGTAGTAAAAAGCTTTCCTGTTAGGCATCCAGCAATACCTGCTCCCTACTGTTCTTTGTGGTAGGTGTGTTCCACTCCACCTCTGGCAGATTGAAGTCCCTGTTGTCACCATCCACCCTTTCCAGCAGTTTCTCCTGATCTGTTTTGCCAGTACCCTGTCCATCACTTCAGATTGAGAGGGAGGTCTGTACACCACCCCCAATCTCAGTGATCTGTTTTTGGGATCCTATAGTTACACCCACAGGGCTTCTGTATCTCTTTCATCTCTCTCCTCCCTTACACATTTTAATCCCTCCTTTATGTACAGCTCCACCCCAACTTCCCCTTTTCCCTATCCTTCCAGTGTAATCTGTCCCCGTAACTGTCATGTCCCTGTCATGGATTTGGGTGGCCCATGTCTCAGTTATAGCCACCAAGTCAACTCATCCCTCCTTCAGGAGAGCATGTAGTTCAGCCCCCTTATTCCCCAGACTCCTAGCATTTAGTGTTACCACCCTCCAACATTTGTCTCTACTATCCCCCCCGCCTCTCTCCTCTTATGTATGCTCCCTTAGAAGTTGCCTTCCTCCTTGCTTTGCTATCACGGGGGATAAGCACATTTGGTTTCTTATCACTAGGCCTCTGAAGTACTCTATCCATCTTGCTACCCACCCCCAGTTTAAATGCTACTCAGTGTACTTACCTATCCTTGTCTTCAGTACATTGTTTCCCTCCTCATTTAGGTGCAGTCTATCTTTTGTGTATAGATTGCTGTTCTTCCAGCCCCCCCACCCTCCTACTAACCCATATCCCTTTTCCCGACCCCAGGACCCCAGCCATTCATTAAACTCTTGAACTCTCCCTTTTCTTGCCATACTTGCCCTGGGAATGGGAAATACCTCCAAGATGGTAACAGATCTGCCTGCTTCCTCACACAGAGGTCCCTGTTCTTCAAACCTCCCCTTTACCTCCCCTACTGTCCCATCAGCCAGGTCATTCATCCCCAGGTGTATTATTAGGTGAGGCCTTTTCCTTCCCTTGCTTGCATACCTTAGCAGAAATTGCTCCACCCTTTCCGCCTTCATTCCTGGCATAGCTTCCACCCATATTCTACTGTGCCACTCCCCTTTGCTGTGCCACCTGACCCTCTTAGTATCGAGTCCCCCAAAACCAAGACACCTCCTTTTTCCCCTCCTCATCTTCCACTTCTCCTCTCCTTCTTCCTCCTGCACAATGTTACCTCCTATTGTTGCTGTTTCTCCCCCATGTTCTCCACTGTACTCAACCCTTCTTGCCCCAATACATCTATTTCTTCATCACCCTCCCCTGCCATTTTATTCTTTGTACCCATGGACTGCACTTCCCCTTCCTCCTTCCCCTCCTAAGACCTCTCTGTTAGAGGTCGGCCCCCATCTGAGCTTACTGTGTTACCATCTTCCTGTACTCCTTCTCTTATTCTCCTTGCCCGTTTGTTTCCCATACCTGTGTCACTCTTCCTGGCCTCTTGTCCTGACCACCCCCTGTCATTCTTATCTCCCCCATATTCTTTCTTTTCCTGGATGCCTTTTGTGCTTTCCACATTCCCTTCTCCTCCTTACCTAATACGCCCCTTCATCATCTTTGACACTTCCCCTATTAGCCTTAGTACTTCTTTCTCTAGCCTCTCCAGCCTTATACAGACTGGGCACCCCCATTCTCAACAGGGAGTCCATGAATACTACCCCTCCACAGTTATTGCATCCCACAATCCTTCCTCCCCTTTGATTTCTGTTCACCCCTTCCCTGATTCCTTTGCCCACTCCCCTCCACTGACCCTCATTCCGGCCTGCCCCACTACCTTGTCCCCTTCCCAGACTTTCCCAATCTGTCGGCCTGTTCCCATTACCCTTTCCTCCTCTTTGTTCCCTCTGCTCCATTCTCCCTCCCTTGGTTCCTCTTCTTTCTATCTTGCCCCTGTCTGTTGGCAGCAATATTTCCCTTATTTTCCAATCCTTCCTCCCTGTGGTGTGTGGTGTACAGAAATAAGATGGCTAACAGTGTGAGTATGCAGTCAGCAGGTACCGTATGTCACAGGTTACTGGTATAAAGGAAGTGATGCACTAGGAGTGAGTGGATTGGGCCCCTCCTTATGACCAGAGACAATCAGCTACCCAAGTTAACCCTCACTAAGACACTCAGCTGCACCAGCAAAATCTCCTAAATAGCTACCTTTCCAACTAAAGTCAGAAAGCACCCTGGTACCAACTGAAAATAACAGTAAGCTGCAAAAGAAACAACAGCAATAAAATCAATGAAAATCAACAGATACTTCCCTGAGATGTGTCTACTTCCTTCCCCAACTCCACCATTCTGACTCAGACCCACCTTCATTTAGCAGCAACATTGATGAGACCAAAGACCAGACAATTATCACCTCACCTCCAAGCTACAGGGCTACACACACACACACACACACACACACACACACACACACACACACACACATACACACATAAAAGCTACAGTTCCTACAAATCCCACAAATAGGTAACTTTCCAACTTAAGTCAGAAAGCACCCTGGTACCAACTGAAAACAACACTAAGCTGCAAAAGAAACAGTAACAGCAATAAAATCAGTGAAAATCAACAGATACTTCTTTGAGATGTGCCTGCTCCTTCCCCAGCTCCATCACTCTGACTCAGCCCTACCTTTAATTAGCAGTAACTCTGATGAGGCCCAAGGCCAGACAATGATCACCCCTCCCTCAAGCTACAGGGCTAGACACACACAAAAAAATTACAGTTCCTGCAAATCCCTAAAATAGGTACCTTTCCAACTTAAGTCAGAAAGCATCATGGTACCAACTGAAAACAACACTAAGCTGCAAACGAAACAATACTAGCAATAAAAGTAGTGAAAATTAACAGATACTTCCCTGAGATGTGACTGCTTCCTCCCCAGCTCCACCACCATAAGGAGAGGTTTTGACAGTAGGGAAAGGGAAGTGATCCTCCCACTATACAAGTCCTTGGTGAGACCCCACCTGGAATACTGTGTCCAGTTCTGGAGCCCTCACCTCAGAAAGGACAGGGTTATACTCGAGACTGCACAGAGAGGGGCAACCAAGATGGTTCAGGGCATCCAGGGGCTGTCTTACAATGAGTGACTAAAGACTAAAAGGGAAGCAATTAGGGGCAGAAGGGAAGCTTTTCACAAATATACGACAAACAAAGGGGACAGTAACTGGGATGACTACACTCAGAAAAGCAAAGAAGCTAAGAGGGCGATGAGACCGGCAAAAGTGGAAACTGAGCTTCAGATCACAGTGGGGGTCAAACTGAGGGACAAACACATCTTTCAGTTTATTCTGGAGAAGAGGAAAAAAGAGAGGTGGAATAGTACGGCTCTTAGATGTCGATAAGATCATCATAGGAACATATGAAATTGCCGACAGAAAAAGGCCCACAGGTCTATCAAGTCTGCCTGATTGTGCAGTTTTTAGTTTCATATTACTACAACTGCTCAAGACCCACCCAAACCCCTCCCTTCTTCCCCTTTCCTGGTCTTCTCCCCTTTGTGTTCTTGTCTGAACTAATCCTGCCCTTGATTCTATTCCAACCCCGCTTAAAACTATCCACTGTACTCAGTTCAATTAACTCCTCCAGCTGTGCATTCCATCTTGCCACCACTCTCTCTGTAAAGTATGTACCACCTCATCTCCCTCCTGAACCTCCCCCCTTCCAACTTCAGACTGTGCCCCCTAGTGACCCTTCCCCACTTTAAGCAGAGCAATCCTCCCTCTCTGACTTTGTTTATGCCTTTCAAGTACTTAAAGGTCTCTATCATGTCCCCTCTTTCCCTTTTCTCTTCCAGTGGGGGATGCAGTATAGTGAAGTGGTTTAAGGCTCTGAGCTGCAAATCTAGTGACATGCAGCAGACCAGACCTGGGTTTGAATCCTACAGCTTCCATTTGCATACTGTGTGACCCTGAGCAAGGCACTTAACTTCCCTGTTCTCCCAGGTTGTACCTGTACAAAAGCTTTCAGCTTAGTGTGCTACTTCTGGTTAAACAACTAAAAAAAATGAATACATGTTGAGCTCCATCAATCTTTCATCATACAGCAACTCCCCCATTCCCATGATCATTTTTGTAGCCCTGTGCTGTATCCCCTCCAGTAATCTCACATCCTTTTTGAGGTATGGGCACCAGTACTGCACATAGTACTCCAAGTGTGGCATCACCAGTGATCTATCCAAGGGCAGGTTGACCTCCTCCTTTCTAGTGGTGATCCCTCTGGCAGTGCACCCCAGCATCCTATTTGCCCTTGCTGCTGCCCTCCTACACTGTGCTGACACCTTCATGTGCCCTGTGACTATTACTCTGAGGTCCTTTTCCTCCTCTGAAGCTGTTATCTGCACTCCCCCCAGCCAGTAGCTGGTCCTGGGATTTCTTGCTCTGAGGTGCATGGCCATGCACTTCTTAGCATTAAATCCCAACTGCCACTCCCTGGATCAGTGTTCAGGTTTAGCTAGATCCTCCCTGAGTGCCTGCCTCCCTTCTTCAATGTCCAATTTGCACAAATCTTAGTGTCATCTGTGATCAGACTGATCTTACTCTGGCCCCCCTCTGCAATGTCTCCAGTGAAGACATTGAACAAAACCGGGCCCAGAACTTGAACTCTGTGGCACCCCACTTGTTTCTGGCCTTGGCTTGTCTGTCTCTCCCCTTACAACTACCCTCTGTTGTCTGCACTGCAACCAGCTCTCAACCCATTCCACCAGTTTCTTCTCCACCCCCATGTCCTCAGCTTGCTCATTAACCTCCCATAAGGTACTGAGTCGAAAGCCTTGCTGATGTCCAGGTACAGGACATCCACTGTGTGGCCTTCATCAACCGCTCTAGTGACCCAGTCAAAGAAGTTGATCAGGTTAGTTTGGCATGATCTCCAGAGACAAACCCATGCTGCCTCTTATCCTGTAGACCATTACTATCGGGAAAGGTTATTAACCTCTCCTTTAGAATGGTCTCCATCAACTTCTTCACTATGGAAATCAATCTTACTGGTCTGTAGTTGCCCAGTTTGTCCTTGGGTCCACTCTTCTGAAGGGGCACCACGTGAGCCATTCTCCAGTCCCTGAGTACCTTCCCTGTCTCCAAGGAGGTGTTGAAGAGGTCCATCTGAGGGCCTGCCAACACCTCTGCCAGTTCCTTCAGGCTCTTGGGTGTACACCATCTGGTTCTGGTGCCCTGTCCACCTGCAAGGCTTTAAGGCCCTTCAGAACTCTATCCTCTTAGAAGACCCCATCTGTTACCCTACCCCCCTATCACCCTTTCCTCTTTTCCCCTGTGGTATTGGGCCATCTTTCTTTTGTGAATACTGAGCAGAAGTACGTATTGAGTGCCTCTGCCTGTTTTTCCCCTTGTTCTACCCATCCACCATCCCTCTTGATTCTAACAATGTCATTTCTATAACTCCTCTTCTCCTTTATGTATTTAAGGAACCCCTTTTCCCCCTCTCTGATCCCCTGAGTCAACTTCAGCTCATTTGCTGCCTTGGCTACCCTGACTGACCTGGTCACCTCCCTAGATGCCTTTGCAAACACCTCTCTATCCTCCTCACGTCACAATTTTTTGAACTTAATGAAGGACAATCTCTTTTCTCTCACCATCCACTCCACTTCCTTGCTGAGCCAGTTAGGGTTTTTGGACCTGGACTACTTACTCTGAGATTTAGCACACATGTTCATGGCCTCATTCAGCCCCTTCCTAATGATTGCCCCCTTCGGTTCAGCATTCATCACTGGGTTAATTTTAGCTAAATACCTCTCTAGGATGCTGCCCATTCTGGCAAAATCTGCCTTCCTGAAGTCCATCACTCTTGCCCTGGTCTTAGCCGACTCCCACCCTGTGTTAAGGAGGAACCAGACTGAGAGGTGGTAGTGTCCTGCTAGAGGATCCTGTACTACCACATCCTGGACTTGATCACCATTTGTTTGCACCAAATCCAGTATGTTCCCTTCTTTAGAAGGTTCCATCACCCCTTGCACTAGGTAGCTGTCTTGGATAGCCTCCAGCAGCACCTATTCCCTGGCATGTGCTGTAGTTACTGTCTGCCAGTCAACACCATGTAGGTTGAAGTATCAAACTATAACTGTATTTCCCTTGCCACTGACCTTCTGATTTTTCCCCAGCTCCCTATTCATCTCCTTGCTCTGTGAGGGTGGCCTGTACACCACCTCCATCCTGAGCTTCTTACCTCTAGGGCTTTGGAGCACTACCCATATGGCTTCTGGCTTCCCCTCATCCCCCTCCTCCCTGGTACTCAGTATCCCCTCCCTGACATAAATATCCACCACTACAGCCCTTCCCCACTCCTGGTCCCTGCAAAACACCTTGTAACCCAGGATTGTAAGCTCCCAGTCATGTTATTGGGTGGTCCATGTCTCTGACATGGCGGCAATATCAACCTCTCCCTCTGCCATCATTGCCTGGAACTCTTGCCACCTTGTTTCTTAAGCTCCTTGCATTCAAGGATACTACAGTCCACCTTGTGCCCCACCCCACTTCTTCCCATCTCTCCCCCTTCCACATTTGTCTTGGTAACTTCCACTCAATCTCTTCCTCCTTCTCTGGGGGGAAAGGCTTTCAGGTCTCCCCTGGAAGGTACTTCCTCCCTGATATCCAACTCAGCCCTCCCCCTCCTTGGTTTAAATCTATGTTGTTTTTAATGTACTTCTCCAGCCCCTGTCCCAATGCCCTCGTACCCTCAATGTTGAGAAGCAGCCTCCCCTTGGCATAAAGCCCTTTATTGTTCCATGTCTCACCCCACTCCCCTACTACCTCATGCCCCATTTCTGCAGACCACCCCTTCAGCCACCCATTAAACTCCTGTATTCTTAGCTTCCTCACTGAGCTTGCCCTAGGTACTGGGAGTATCTCGAAGAATATCACTAAGCTTGCCACCTGACTGCAGATACCCTCCCACTTCTCTGAACCTCTCCTGTACTTCCTCCACTGTACTGCCCTCTAGGTCATTTGTTCCTAGGTGAACAATGATATGAGACTTCCCTCCCACCTTCTTCAAAAATTTCTGAATGCACTGCCCTACTCTCCCCACTGTCATACCTGGCATACACTACACCCAGATTAGGCTCTTCCTTGCTCTCTTACTTCCCCATCTAACCTTCCTGAGCATAGAATCCCCTAATACAAATACTCACTCTCCCATACCTTGTACTTCCCCCATGGTTTGCCCTCCGATGAGCCCCTTTTTCTCAGTGTCTTCTCCTTCCATACACTGCCCTTCCTCCCTTCTCCTTTAATTTCACCTTCACCTGCTGTCCTCCTCCTCCATCCCATCTGTGCTTGCTCTTCTCCACAACCCCTCCCCCTGCACTACATGTACCTCCTACCACTTTCCGCTGCATTGTGATGCCCCCTCCCTCCTCAAAACATGTTCTGGCCTTCCTCCCCTTTATTTAGTGTGTTCACCCCAACTCGACCAGCTTCCCTGCTACTCCCCACTTCTGCCTCACAGTCTTCCCTCTCACCTTGTACTCTGTATTTCATCCTTCCCTCCTTGTTGCCTGACTCTTGTTCTAGGGTGCCTTTCCCAAACTCCTGCTGTGTTTCATCAGCCAGTACTGTGTAACTTCAACCTCCTGCCCCAGCCCTCCCCTGTAATCCCCCACCTCTTCTTACCCTGAACTTCTTTCCTACTTCCTTTCTGCCTGCCCATGTTCCCTACCACCTGCCAACATGCCCTTCTGGAGCTCCTAGGATCCTGTAGACGTGCTTCCCCTGGTAAAGTACCTCCTTCTCACCCTTGGCAGCTTAGTCTATCCTGCGATGGAGCCCTCCCTGACCTTCTGCCCCATTTCCTCCTCACTGTCTCATTTCTGTCCCCTCCCACCAGTTTCTATCTCAAGCTCTCTATCTCCAGCATAAGCTGTCTTAACAGTCTGCACACTGGACACTGCCGCACCTTGCACCAGGTTCCCAGAAACAGTGCTGCTCCACACCCATTGCAGCTCACAACCCTCCTGGCCTCACAGTGCCCCCAATCCCAGCCATCCATACCCCTCCACTCTTCCCTCCCATTCATCCAGCTGCCTCTTTGCCCTGGCCTCCACATCTTCCTTGTATTGCCTAGGCTCTAAATATTTCACAGAACTTTACAACTGCATCCATATTACTTAAGAACTGTAAATCTGCATTTCTTTTAAAACATTGTCCACAGAATAGCCCTTACCTCCAAAAAGAAAATGTACAATCATTACATTTGCATTAGTATTTCTTTAAGACTTTCAACCCAATTTTTACCCCCTTTAAATTATTCTACCGCCTGCTCCTTCCTAATAGGTTTAACCACTGCTGGCAGTGATCCACTTGCCTATTTGTTGTGTACTGGGTGTGCTTTGAAACAACTGAGAAGCTGCATGGGATATACTATATTGGACTAGATATCTGTAACTAATCTCTCTTTATTGCTTACATCTGAGAGAAGTTTTCCTTACTTTTACATTGGTATTGCTTTGTGTTTAATTATTTTAGTTTTTAATTCAGGAAGGGGGTTTTCAAAACTGCTTATCTTGTCAGCATCTTCAGAAGGGCTGAAATAACTGCATATTTGATTTTCCTTTGTGGCTAACTGGACTGATTACTAGAATTCTGTGACAATCTGCATCAATATATTTTGCAATATTTGGTGGTGGTTGTGTGATTTAAAATAGCAAAGGCTGCAGTTTGTAATTGGATGCTAGACATAGCCTGAGGTGGGGGAAATTGTCTTCACAAGTCAGAGAGGCCTGCATCACAGCCAATTGTTCTAGCTTGACCATTTCAGCATTGATCAATTATTATTTGATTTTCCTTTGTGGCTAACAAACCACCAGGCTGTTTTGGGGCTGGAGAGGTTTACTTGTGTCTGACTTGGATGTCTGGATTTTTCTCTGTTTGATTAGCAGGGTATTTTCTCTGTCAAATTGTTGTGTAGGGTATCTTGCTGACAGGAAGACACTCATCACAGTGGTGGGTGAGAACTTTTAGCTGATTGTTTTGTGAGGGCACAGTTTAGGCCCAACCCCTTCCCACCCTCACCCCACCCACCCCTGGAAATAGTTCCTTTATACCTGAGGTTCTGACATCATTTCCTCAAGAGTGCAAGGTATATCAATCATATCCTCTCTAGCACACTGCACTGACAATATAAGTATCATTTTGTATAATATATATATTTCTATATAACAAACTAATCACACATGCGTACACGCACACACACAAACACACATACACACAAAAACAAACAAAAAAGAAGATAAACATGTGGGGAGTAGTGCAATGTAATGGCTGTGGGGCAGCAGTCTTCCAGGAGTCTTTCTGGAGGTTGAGATGCTGCCCTATTTGCAGACAACTCTCTGCCCTGAGGGAGGAAGTTGCCCATCTTCAGGCCGCACTGGACAGTAGTAAGGAAACCTTACCCCAGGCCATACTGGACAGTAGGAAGGGAACCTCCCCCATCCAGGGAGCACTAGCACCACCACCACTACCTCAGAGGTGGTGAAGAAAGCACAGCAGTTGGACCACAGTGGGCTCAGAGAGGGTGAGGATAGTGGAACAGAGGCACACCCAGTCAATTGTTCCACTCCACAATCCATACACCATTCTGGGGGAGCATAGCTCCCCTATGGATGCACCCACAGAGAAGACTGATGACAACTGTCACAAGGGAGGCCCACAGGAAGGAGGCAGAGGACACCACAGAGAAAGGAAGCAGCTCCTGGTGGGGGACTCAATTATTAGGGGGATAGAACTGGGGGGAGCTGGGAAAACTAAAGTAGGGTGCCTGCCTGGTGCCATGGCTTGGAGGGACAGGAAGCGCATCCTCAGGATCACGAGAACAGCTGCAAGGGAGTCTGAGCTGGACGTAATTGTCCACCTAGGGACAAATGACTTGGCTCATCAAGAGATTAGAGCAGTGCAGGAGGACATTGCAGTGTTGGGAAGGGGCCTAAGACAAGTAGCACACACAGTATTCTTCTCAGAGGTGCTGCCTGTCAATGGCATGGGGGAGGCGAGGGTAATTAGCATCATGCAGTTTAATGAATGGTTGAAAAAATGGTGTGGAGCACAGGGGTTTGGTTTCATTGGGGACTGGGGTTCCATCTGGAGGGACACCAGCCTATACTGGCAGGATGGTCTGCATCTGTCCAGGAAGGGAACAAGTCTTTTGAGCAATCGGTTTAAATGCTTCATTGGCAAGCTTTTAAACTAGTCAAAGGGGGAGGCACTGATAAGCAGCAGGAAAATCCCAGCCTTTCCCTACAAAACAGGGTACTAAATGAGAAAAAGACCGAGGTAGAAAGGTCAGTGGGGGATGCTGCAACAGAAGGTAAAGCCATCAAAATGGAGAGCAATGAGTACTAATGCCCATAGTCTGGGTAACAAGCTTCCTGAATTAGTGGCCTTGATGGAGGAGGAACATCTGGATATCATGGCAGTCACAGAAACATGGTACACACAAAACCATGACTGGGATGTAAACATACCAGGATACACTATCTACAGGAGGGACAGGGAGGGTAAAAGAGGAGGAGGCGTAGCTCTTTACATAAGGGAAGGAATAAAAGCAACAGAACAAAAGGGTAAACAGGGAGGAGAAGAAGCACTGTGGATAAATTTGGAGACAGGCAATGGCACCACAATCAGCACAGGGGTTGTATACAGACCCCCTTCTCAGGGGGAAGAAATGGACAAGGAAATGATAGAAAGTATACTTAGAATGGCAGAAAAAGGGGAGATATTGCTGATGGGTGATCTGAATATGCCAGATGTTAACTGGAGTGCAGTTGCAGCAGCCACTTCAAGAGTGGAGTTATTCTAGATGCCCTACAGGGGCATGCCTTAGACAACTAGTATTGGAGCCACTCGAGAGGGAGCAATCTTAGACCTGATTCTCTCAAATGGAGATGGAGAGGATCACAGATGTAGAAGTGGTAGCCATCTGGGAACTAGCCACCATCGAACAGTAAGGTTCACATAAACACAGCAATAGAGTCAAGCCATACAAAGGCAAAAGTACTGAACTTTTAGGAGGGCTGACTTTGCTAAAATGGGTGAGTGCCTAAGGAATGCACTAGCAAATGGGCAGGAAGGAGGTGGAAGAACAATGGGGAATAATGAAAATACTATCACAGAGGTAACGAGCCTTGAGTGAAGCAAATAAACAAAACAAAAGGATGTAAGAAACCACTATGGTTCTCAAAGGAAGTGGCAGTGAAGGTTCAAGAGAAAAAGAAAGCATTCAGGAAGTACAAGGAATCACAGAAGGAGCAGGACAGAGAACTGTATCAGTTAAAGCAAAAGGAAGCTGGGAAGGCAGTCAGAACAGCAAAGGCCCAAACCAAGGAAAAGATAGCCAACTCAGTTAAGAAGGGGGATAAAACCTTTTATAGGTACATCAGGGAGCGAAGGAAGACCAAGGGAGGGATAGTGAGGCTTAATAAAGGGAGGGGAGGTGGGCAGAGGGAAACTGTGAAAAGGCAGAGATAATAAACAAATATTTTTGCTCAGTATTTACAAATGAAGAGGGGGAGGTACCTAAAACAAACAGTAGAAACACTCTGGATACAGAAGTTGATACCAGCCCATTTACAGAAGAAAGGGTTCTGAAAGAACTCTTAAAACTGAAGGTGGACAAAGCAATGGGGCCTGATGGGATTCATCCCAGAATTCTAAAAGAACTAAGGGTAGAACTAGTGACACCACTGAATACCCTTTTTAACAAATCATGGGAGGATGGGGTGGTACCCGAGGACTGGAGGAGGGCAGATGTGATTCCCCTTCACAAAAGTGGGAGCAAGGCAGAAGCAGGAAACTACAGACCTGTTAGTTTAACCTCAGTGGTAGGGAAAATGATGGAATCACTTCTGAAGGAAAGAATTGTCGAGTATCTAGAGGCCAGAGGGGCACCGGACCCTAGGCAGCATGGATTCACAGTGGGAAGGTCATGCCAGACGAATCTGATAGATTTCTTTGACTGGGTGACCAAAGTAGTAGATCAGGGAGGGGCTGTGGACATGGCCTACCTAGACTTTAGCAAGGCATTTGACACAGTCCCACACAAAAGATTAATATACAAGTTAGCCAGCCTAGGAGTGGGTCCCAAAATGACAGCCTGGGTAAAGAATTGGCTGGAGAATAGGACACAGAGAGTAATAGTAAATGGAGTCCACTCAGAAGAAAGGAGGGTTACTAGTGGGGTACCGCAGGGTTCAGTATTAGGACGGTCCTCTTCAATGTCTTTTGTGTTTACATTGCAGAGGGACTGAAGGAAAAGTATGTCACTTTGCAGATGACACAAAGATCTGCAACAGAGTTGATGAACAGGGTGGGTGGAAAGGATGAGAAGGGACTTGGCAAGGTTAGAGGAATGGTCAAATGTATGGCAGCTTAGATTCAATGCTAAGAAGTGACAGGTAATGCACCTGGGAAACAAAAACCCAGGGAAGAGTACACAATGGGGTGAGATACTAACAACAACAACAAAAATGGAAAGGGACCTGGGGTAGTCATATCAGATGACCTAAAGGTGGGCAAGCAATGAGAAGGCAAAGGAGGGTTGGGGGATACTGGGATGCATAGGGAGAGGCATCACCAGTTGAAAACAGGAAGTTATTATCCTCTGTACAGACAGCTGGTGAGACCCCATCTGGAGTACTGTGTCCAGTTCTGGAGACCCAATCTCCGCAAAGACATAGACAGGATGGAAGCTGTCCAGAGGAGGGCAACTAAAATGGTGCAGGGTCTGCACCGGAAGACATATGAAGAGAAATGAAAGGAGCTTAATAAGTATAGCCTCGAGGAAAGGAGGGAGAGGGGGGACATGATAGAAACATTCAAGTACCTCAAGGGAATCAACAAAGTCCAAGAGGGTAGCATCTTTCAAAAAAAGAGGTGTGCAAGAACAAGAGGGCACAATTTGAAGATAGATGGGGGTCGGCTCAGAGGTAATTTAAGGAAGTATTTTTTCACAGAGAGGGTTGTGGATGCATGGAACGGCCTTCCAGAGGAGGTTGTGGAGTCAAAATCAGTGGTGGAATTCAAGCATGCATGGGACAGTCATAAGGCCATTCTAGGGGTTGGGGGTAGGAAGAAGTAGGCTGTTGGTTAACTAGGATCTGCAGCTTATAGAGTAGGTAGGGAAATGGGCTGACTGGGTGGGCCAAGCGGTCCTTATCTGCTGTCAAATTCTATGTTTCTATGGTGGTGGCAGTGAAGGGTGGGAGAAACCAGGCCACAAGTCCTCCTCCCAGTATAAACTAACCAGACCAAACTACAAGCTAACCAAACTACAATAATAAATACTTCACTTTAGTCCCCAGGACACACACTGTAGCTCCTGCTTCTTCTAGCTCCCAGTGCCTCCTCAAGTCCTCCTCCCAGTGCAAGCTAACTAGACCAAACAACAAGCTAACCAAACTACAAGAATAAATACTTCCCTTTAGTCCTGAGGATACACACTGTAGCTTCTGCTTCTTCCAGCTCTTGATGCAAAGTGAAGGAATTAAATGGTTGTTGGCTTCCTGCCCCTTCCCCAAATTTAAATCTGTTTGCAGTTTGATTTTGTAACTGCCACAGACAGAATTCAAAACACATCCTGCTTAAAAAAAAAAACACAACTCCTTAAAAAAAATCCTCCTCCTAGTACAAGTTAACCAGCCCAAACTGCAAGCTAACCAAACTACAAGAATAAATACTTCCCTTTTTTTCCCAGAACACACACTATAGTTCCTGCTTCTTCCAGCTCCCAAGGCATCGAGGATGATGAACAGAAGGAATCTGCTCTGAACAACTTCTTCTGTTCAGTATTCACAAATGAGCATGATGGACCCATTCCAGATAGTGGCATAAAGACTCAGGAATGGAGGATCACAAGAATGGTGACACCAACATTAATTACAGGGAGGGTCAGGGAAGCACTGGAGCATCTTAAAGCAGATGAAGCACATGGACTGGATGGACTGCACCCAAGGGAGTTGAGGAAACTTGCCAAGGAATTGGCAGACCCCCTGGCACATTTGTTCAACTGCTCAATACAGATTTGAACCATTACTAGGGACTGGAGAAGAGCAGTTGTGGTACCTCTCCACAAGGGATGGGGTATGGAGGAGATTGAAAGTTACAGGCCGGTAACCCTTACATCTATAGTTTCATAGTGGTTTACATGCTCAGGAGGCAAAAGCCTTTCAGTCTTCCCTACAGACATAAGCACTGTCTGACTCCAGAAGCCCTCAGTCTAGCCATACAAAGCTCAGTTGTCTCTGCTATAGACTATGGACTTGTTATATATGGAGCTGCCACTGTTTCTGCCCTATGGTGGATCTCCACTGCACTGAACAAGGTGTGCCATCTACTTGCTGGGGCCTACCTATCGCACGCATACCTGTGACCTCTATGAACAGGTGCACTGGCTCCAGCTGCAAGGAATAATCACGTACCAGACCTGCTTGGTAACAAAAAAGGCCTCCCTTGGTCTCATGCCCACTGGTGTACAGGAGCTCCTCTGCCCATATACCAGCGCCCGCCTTACTAGAAGCTCTGGAATCTCAGCGCTGCAAGTTCCTCGCTGCCGCACATCTCAAGGCCAGCGGTTGTTCGCAGGTAGAACCCCATAACTGTTCAATTCGCTACCCCATGAGGTCTCAAATGTTCCCACTATTGGTCTTTTCAAACACAAACTACATTAGCTCCTTGTGACTCATGCTGCCTGTGACTGTTTCACCTAAACTCAGAGATGGCACCTACTTTTCTGTGCCTTCCTCTCCCTTTAGTGCTTCTTTTTTCACCACACCCTTCCCCTCCTCACTTACTCCAACCCCTCCCATTCATTCCTCCCCCCTTTTCTTCACCCCTTCACTGCACTCTTACCATATCCTGACCCCTGCTATCTGTCCCTTGGCTCTGACATCATTTGCCTGAGCCCTTACCCCATGTCTTGTTTTCTATTCCCACTGCTGGACAAGGACTTTGGTTGCAATCTTTTAACTTTGTATTATGCATCTGCTGGAGACAAGTCCTGTTTCATATCACAAAGAGGCATAAAAATGCATAAGGTAAGTTGCATATACAAAATTTGTACAAAATTGAGTCAAATTACAAAAACACATACTATACAAAATACAAATAAACAAAATGGTCTGATATCTTGAACGCATAATAACACTTCTACAGATGTGCAAGCAGATTTAAGTTATTGATTTCAGTACACAGACAGATATGTGGCTACATGGAATAACAAATAACATAAATGATCACGATAACAGTTACATATGACTCTGGAAATTGATTTTAACCTTATACTGAATAATCTTGGGGATGTCACTCTCAATGAGTATGGAAGTGTATACCAATATTTTGCCACTTGATGTTTTAGGGTTTTTGCACCAAATCTTGTTTTATTGTGATTTATCTTTATTTTATTTGCAAAAACAGACCTAGTTAAGGTCTGAATAGGTTCAATTTTTTTCATCAATGCTTTAACCGCTATATAATGCGCCAGTTGTTTTGTGAAAAAATTATGCAATAGTTTTAGCTGTATCTCCCCATTTCTTTGTTTTAAAGTTGTCCATCCCAATGTGTTTAATACTGTACAATGATGTGTTCTGTAATGACAACCCAGTACAAAGCTCACGAGTTTGTACTGCAGAGGGTCTAGAGGAGGGCAAACAAAATGATTTAGGGCTTGGGGGACAGGACCTATTGGGAGAGACTCGAAGAGCTAAATATGTACACATTGGAAGAGAGGGGGGGCCGGGGGGACATGATAGAGGTCTTCAGGTACATGAAGTGGGTAAATAGGGGAGGAGCAGTCAGGGTGCTCTGAAGGGAGGAGGGAGGAGCAATTAGAGGGCATGGGTCGAAGCTGGGGGGAGAAGATTCAGGGGAGAAAGGAGGATGTGATACTTCACTGAGAAGGTGGTGGAGCCATGGAATGCGCTGCCCAGGGAGCTGCTGGAGGTAGAGACAGTGGAAGGATTTAAGAGGGAGTGGGATGGGTACAGGGGAAGGGTTCTGGAAGCAAAATCCAATGCAGCAAGAATATCCGGGACTGGGAAGGGAGAAGTCGGGGGGGGGCACCAAGGTCAGCTCCTAGGGTGGGGCCTGACCAAACAAGCAGACACTTAAGACCATTAGGCCTATTCTGCTGGCATTTTAATGTGTTAGTATGTTAGTATTTGGCCAGTTTATCCAGCACTGATTTAGGTACAACCTTGTATATAATACTTCCATAGTCAATAGAGGGCATCACCATCTGCTCCACAATAGCTTTCCTAGCTTTTAGGTCCAAACATCTTGATGTTCATCTGAGAGCTCCTAGTTTTTTGCTAACTTTATTTAGCACCTCCCTGATATGTTCTTGAAAATTTAGCTCTGCATGAAAGATTGCACCCAGATATCGATATTCAGTAACTTGATCTATTAAAGTATTTGTCAAAGATGTTATACCTAAGCTTGGTTTGTTTCTGTTCCCAAAATAAAGAACTTGTGTCTTCTTTGTGTTCATCAAAAGCCTTGACCTCATGAACCTTTCCCAAATACCACTGAAATTCCTCTGTAGTTTAATTCTCAGGTCTGCAATATCCACCCCAGATGCAACAAGTGCCGTGTCATCAATTTACAGCCGAATGTTTGATGTTTGTACTGAGTGGGGAAGATCATTGCAGAACATTAAGAATAACAAGGGCTCCCGTATAGATCCCTGGGGGACTCCTCTGTCAACTGATTTCATTGTTGACAGAGTCTGAAGCACGCATACCCTCTGAGATCTTCCAGTTAGGTATGATTTAATCCAGCCCCATGGTCCCTCTGTGATACCTATAACCCAGAGTTTTTTCAGCAGCAGGAGTCGTCCACCAGGTCAAACGCCTTCGACAGATCTATGAACATGACAGCAGTTTCCATTTCTGCATCCAGAGAGGTTGCCACAATGTCATTAAATTCAATCAAAGCTGAACTTGTAGAGAGCCCCCTTCTAAATCCTGCCTGATATGGTGTTAGGATTTTGTTTTTTTCTAAGTAATCAATTCTTTGTGTGTGTACTAATTTCTCCAGGCATTTAGATATAGTTGAAAGCAAGGCTATAGGCCAGTATTTATCTGGGTCATTTTGTTCACCCCCTTTATGTATTGTAATAATTTTACTTTGTTTCCATGTAGTAGGAAAAAATCCTGTACTCAAACTCCAGTTAAACATATATGTTATTATTGGCGCTATGTAATCGGCAGTCATTTTTAAACATTTTCCTTCCAACCCATCCAAACCTGGGGATTAATGAATTTTTATTTGTTTTAAATGTGTTTTTACTTCATTTATGTTTAATATTCTAAAATGAAGAGGTGAGTATGGCCCTTTAAAGTGTAATTCCTCCTGTGTCTCATTTAGTGAGACTTTTGTGTCCAAGCATTGTAAATTCACAAAAAAGTAATTTAACAAGTTTGCTATTTCTATACGTTCTTTCACTACCTTCCCTCATGGGTTAGTTGATTTATGTATTGTTTATTTTTATTTCCTGGACTAATAATATTATTGACAGTCTGCTAAAATCTTTTTGGATCATCATTCCCATCTATTTTTGTCCTATAATAATTTGATCTGGCTTTCCTAATCTGTTGTTTACAATGATTTCTTTTGTCACTACTTGTTTTTGATTTTTTAGCCAGTTTCCACAATCTTTTCTTTATCGTGATACTGTTTAATAATTTATCTTTACTCCAGGTTTCCCTAGCCTTTACATACTAACATACTAAAATGCCATCAGAATAGGCCTAACAGTCTTTCACGTCCACTCGTTTGATCAGCCCCCACCCTGGGAGCTGACCTTGCTGTCCCCCTCGCCTTCTCTGGCTTCTCCCTTCCCAGTTCCAGATTTTCTCGCTGCATTGGATTTTGCTTCCAGAACCCTTCCCCTGTACCTGTCCCACACCCTCTTGAACCCCTCCACTGTCTCTGCCTCCACCAGCCCCCCCAGGCAGTGCATTTCATGGCTCCACTACCCTCTCAGTGAAGTAGCACCTCCTCCTTTCTCCCCTGAATCTTCCCCATCCAGCTTCCACCCATTCCGTCTAGTGGCCCCCTCCTCCTTCCTTCGAAGCACTCTGACTGTTCCTTCCCTATTTATCCCCTTCATTTACCTGAAGACCTCTATCATGTCACCCCAGTCCCTTCTCTCTTCCAATGTGTACATATTTAGCTCTTTGAGCCTCTCCTCATAGGTCCTGTCCCCCAAGCCCCAAATCATTTTGTTGCCCTCCTCTGGACCCTCTCCAGGAGTTTAATGTCCCTCTTTAAGTGTGGCCTCCAAAACTGCATGCAGTACTTGAGGTGCGGCCTCACCAAGCAGTTATACGGGGGAGTATCACTTTCCTCCTTCTGGAGGTGATCCCCCTAGTGATGCATCCCTGCATCCTGTTGGCCTAGGCTGCTGCCTTCCTACAAGTCTCCGAGTTGTTCATCTTGACATCCATCACCACCCCAGGTCCCTCTCAGCCATCGAGACTTGTAGCACCCCCCCCAGGGTGTACACTTGGCCTGGGTTTCTGGCCCCCAGGTGCAGTACCTTGCATTTCCCTGCACTCAACCTCAGCTTCCACTTTCTAGACCATCTTTCCAAGCCTCCAGGTCCCTCTGTAGTGCCACCTTCCCCTCCTCCCCATCCACCACCGCCCCCAGTTTTGATTCATCCGCAAAGAGACTCATCTCACTCCTGATACCTGTCCTTATATCAGAGACATAGGCGTTGAACAGGAGGGGACCAAGGACTGATCTCTGTGGGACCCCACAAATGACCCTCCTTGGGGATGAGACTATCCTGCCAACTACGAGTCTCTGGGTCTGGTCCTTGAGCCAATTGCCCATCCATCTGATCATCTGGTTCCCCACCCCCATTTCTCCCAGCTTATCCAACAGGCCCATGTGAGGAACAGAGTCAAATGCCTTGCTGAAGTCTAGAAAGAGGACGTCCACTGGTCTACCCAAGTCCAAGGCACTCATCACCCAGTCATAGAACTCCACAAGGTTTGTCTGACATGATTTCCCCGGGATGAATCCATGCTGTCTATTGGCCAGGCACCCTGACTTTTCCAGGTCCCCCCTAACCACTCCTTGACAATGCCCTCCATCACCTTGCCCACCACCGATGTCAGGCTGACAGGCCTATAGTTCCCTGTCACCTCCCTTGATCCCCGCTTGTGGATAGGCACTATATGCGCCACCTTCCAATCCTGGGGCACCCACCCTGTCCTCAGAGAGATGGTGAAAAGCTCTGCCAGGGGTTTTGCCAGGACATCCACAAGTTCCTTCAGCACTCTGGGATGTAATTTATCTGGCCCAGGTGCTTTCTCCGGCTTAAGGGACCCGAGGGCTTCCCTCACTCTCTCTGCTGTGATTTCCACTTCCAGTACCTCTTCTCCCTGCTTAGCCTTCCCACCTCCTGCCAGTGATGCCTCCCCCTCTCCCCAGACCCGCCGATCAGTAAGGGTCCCCACCTCCTCAGAATCACTGTCTCCTCCCATGTATGATGAAGCACCCCCATTTTCCTTGGTGAAAACTGAGGTGAAGTACTCATTTAGTACCTCAGCCTGCTCCCCCGGGTCTTGTGCCCATCTCTCCCCTCTTTTAATCCTGCTAATCTGCCCCTTCACCCTTCGTTTTTCCCCAATGTATCTAAAGAACCCCTTGTTCCCTCTCCTAATTTCCCTGGCCAGGTTCTGCTCCTTCCTTGCCTTAGCTGCCCTCACCACCCTAGTGGCCCTTCTAGCCATCAGCTCGTACTCCCCTTGATCCCTTTCACTCCTTGAGCACTTGAATGGCCTATACGCTGCCTTCTTTCACTGCATCACCTCATGGACCTCCTTGGTCCACCAGCAGGGTTTTTGGGCCCTACCGCATTTTCATCTTACTCTTGCACAGGTGCTGGTAGGATCCTGCACCCCTCTCCTGTTGATTTCCCACCTACTATCAGCGTCCATGTCTGACCCAATCCCATCCAAATGCTCCTTAAGGATCCTTCCCATTTCCTTAAAATCCACCCCCCTGAAGTCAGTTACCTCCCTCTTTGTGCAGCCTTCTACCCCTCCTAGGTCCAGGCAGAACCAGACTGTGGCATGGTCACTCCCCGCCAATGAGTCCCTTACTTCCAGGCCCCAATCTGGTCACTGTCTGCCAGGACCACATCTAGTACCGTGCCTCCATGGTCAGTTCCCCCACCTGCTGAGTTTGGAACGCATCTTGAAAGACATACAACAACCTCTGTTCCCTGGTCAGCGAGGATGTCATAGTCTCCCAGTCTGTTCCTGGCATGTTGAAGTCCCCCAACACCACCACCGTTCCCCTGCCCAGTCTGCAGTGTCTCCAAACATCTGCCACCAGACTCTCCTCCAGCTTCTCCACCAGTGCAGGAGGTCTATACAGTACACCACTCCTATTTTTACTCTCTTGCCCCCCTTTGTTATCAAGGTGACCCAAATTGCCTCCACGGTTCCCTCTGCCTCCTCTAGTCCCCCTATGCTAATGCAGTTTTTGACAATCATTGCTACCCTTCCTCCCCTTCCCTCCCCCCTGTCCTTCCAGAACATAGTGTAACCCTCCAGGTTCAGGTCCCAGTCATGTCCTGCAGTGGCCCTTTCTCTTGCTTGCTTTTATCTTTGGTGCATGCTTATCACATAACTCCAAGAATCTGGTTACAAAATACTGTACAGTTTGGACTAAGTCCAGAATTTATTTACATCTCTCCCAATTTTCTGTCTGTATGTCCAGATTACATCTATCAACTGAAAAATGTTTCATGTCCCTAACCCACCCCTCACCCAGTTGTGTCCTAGATTGTACCATACATCCAATAGTTGCCCAAATTAAGTTGTAGTTCCTCAGGAAAAGTGATTTAACTCCCTTGGTGTGAACAATTAACTGAGGAGAAACTAACAATAGATCCAATAATGTTCCCTTAGCCATAGAAGTGGCATATCTAGTGGGTTTGTCTATCAATTGTATTACATCAAGGGGTGCCAACATGTCCTTTAATTTATTACCGCTGAAATTATGCCAATCAAAATTTAAGTCACCCATTACAATCAATAATTTTTTTTCACATTGTCCTGGATTTTATTTATGGTCTGAGTATAGTCAGGTGGGTGAGAAACTGACAGAAGGACAGACAGCAGAGAGTGTTTGTTAATGGGGTGAGGTCAGGTGAGAGGAAGGTCACTAGTATGGTGCCACAGGGATATGTCTTGGGACTGGTCCTATTTAATATGGTCATTATTGACACTGGAAAAGACATTCAGGCAAAATAGCCCTCTTCGCAGATGACAATAAGTTAGGTGGTAGGATTGACAGCACTGAGGTGGTGAAGGAGCTGCAGAAAGATCTGAAAAATTGGAGAGATGGTCCAAGGTTTGGCAGCTACAGTTCAAGACAAAAAGTGCAAGGTGTTGTGTCTGGGTAAGGAGAACCCTGTGGCTCAGTACTGGCTCAATGGGGTTCAACTCAGCACCTCACATGAGGAAAGGGATCTCAGGTTCATCATATGTGACACCCTTAAGCAGTCAAGCCACTTCAACAAAGCTTTGTGCAAAGCAGATAAAGGGCTGGTGTGTATAGGGAGAGGTTTCAACAGGATGGAAAGGGAAGTGATCCTCCATCTATACAGGTCCCTGGTGAGACCCCACCTGGAATACTGTGTCCAGTTCTGGAACCCTCCCCTCAGGAAGGACAGGAATAGGTTGGAGACTATGCAGAGAAAGGTGACCAAGATGGTTCAGTGTCTCCAGGAGCTCTCTTACAAGGAGCAACTAAAGACTAAAAGGGAGGCAATTAGGAGCAGAAGGGAAGATTTTCACAAATATAGGACAAACTAAGGGGACAGCGACTGGGGTGATTACACTCAGACAAGCAAGGAAGCTAAGAGGGCAATGAGACTGGCAAAAGCAGAAACTGAGCTTTGGATAGTGGTGGAGGTCAAACTGAGGGACAAACACATCTTTTGATACATTCAGGAGAAGGGAAAAAAGAGATGGAGGATAGTATGGCTCTTATATGGTGACAGAATCGTCAAGGATGATAACTAAATGGCATCTGCTCTGAACTATGTCTTCTGTTCAGTATTCACCAATGAGCATGATGGACCCATTCCAGATAGTGGCATAAAGGTTGAGGAATGGGTGATCTCAAGAATGGTGACACCAACATTAATCACAGACAGGGTCAGGGAAGCACTGGAACATCTTAAAGCAAATAAAGCATGTGGACTACATGGGCTGCACCTGAGGGAGCTGAAGGAACTTGCTGAGTAACTGGCAGATCCCTGACACATTTGTTCAACTGCTCAGTACAGACATGAACTATTCCTAGGGACTGGAGAAGAGCAGTTGTGGTACCTCTTCTTGGGGGGGGGTAGGGAGGAGACTCGCAGTTACAGGCCGGTAAGCCTTACATCTATAGTTGGGAAATTAATGGAAATATTCATTAAACAGGACCTAGTTGAATACCTGGAAAAGAACGGACTTCAGGATGGAAGACAACATGGGTTCATAAGAGTGAGGGCATACCAGATAAACCTCATTTTGTTCTTTAACTGGGTGACTAAGGAATTAGACAAAGGCCACTTTCGATAAAGGCCACGCAGTGGATCTTCTATACTTTGATTTTAGTAAGGCCTTAGAGTCGGTGCTGCATAAGCACCTATTAAAGAACTTAGAGGACCTAGGCGCTCTATGGAGCATAGTCAGGTGGGTGGAAAATTGGCAGAAGGACAGGCAACAGAGAGTGTTTGTCAATGGGGTGAGGTCAGATGAGACGAAGGTCATTTGCAGGGTGCCACAGGGATATGTCTTGGGACTGGTCCGTTTTAATATGTTCATTACTGACATAGCCCTCTTCACAGATGACACTAAGTTAGGTGGTAAGGTTGACAGTGCTGAGGCAGTGAAGGACCTGCAGAAAGACCTTAAAAATTTGAGAGATGGTCCAAGGTTTGGCAGCTACAGTTCAATGCAAAAAACTGTGAGGTGTTGCATCTGGGTAAGGGGAACCCCGGGCACAGTACTGGCTCAATGGGGTTGAACTTAGCACCTCACATGAGGAAAGGTATTCCAGGGTCATCATATGTGACACCCTTAAGCAGTCAAGGCAATGCAACAAAGCTTTTGGCAAAGCAAATAAAGTGCTGGGGTATATAGGGAGAGGTTTCGACAGTTGGGAAAGGGGAGTGATCCTCCAGCTCTACAGGTCCCTGGTGAGACTCCACCTGGAATACTCTGTTCAGTTCTGGAGCCATCAGGAATGACAGGGATAGGTTGCAGAATGTGCAGAGAAGGGTGACCAAGATGGTTCAGGGCCTCGAGGGGCTCTCTTACGAGGAGCTACTAAAGACATTGAACATGTACGCTCTAGAGAAAGGAAGTGGGGTGTTTTGATTGAGACATTCAAATTCATGAAGGGAATTAACAAAGTGCCCTACTCAGAAATTTTTAACAAAATAGAAGGCTCAGCCTACAGGGAACATGAATTAAGCTACAGGTTGGGAGCATCAAAAGGGATCTGATGAAGTATTACTTCACAGAAAACACCATTGAACTGTGGAATAGACTGCTTACCAAAGTGGTAGGCACTAAAACCATGGCAGCTTTCAAGAGAGGGTAGGACAGAATAACAGCTTAACAAGGTACAGAGGGTAGGGGACTAGGTCCCAGAATCCATAGAAGGCCTTGGAAAACCTTGCATGGGCTAGAGAGACCTATGGTCTCCTTCTGCCATCATCTTGTATGTTTCATAGAAACATAGAATTTGATGGCAGATAAGGACCGCTTGGCCCACCTAGTCTGCCCATTTTCCTATCTAACAGATAAGCTGCAGATCCTAGTTAACAAACAGCTTACTTCCTGCTAACCCCCACTAGGACTGCCTTATGTCTGCCCCATGCATTCTTGAATTCCCCCACTGTTCTTGACTCCATGACCTCCTCAGGGAAGCTGTACCATGCATCCACAACCCTCCCCATGAAAAAATATTTCTTCACATTACCTCTAAGCCGTCCCCCCTCTATCTTTAAATTGTGCCTCCTTGTTCTTGCACATCTCTTTTTCTGAAAGATGCTATCTCTTGGACTTTGTTGATTCCCTTGAGGTACTTGAAAGTTTCTATCATGTCCCCTCTCTCCCTTCTCTCCTCAAGGGTAGACATATTATGCTCATTTAGTCTTTCTTCGTATGTCTTCTGGTGCAGACCCTGCACCATTTTGGTTTCCCTCCTCTGGACAGCCTCCACTCTGTCTATGTCTTTGTGGAGATGGGGTCTCCAGAACTGTACACAGTACTCCAGATGGGGTCTCACCAGCTGTCTGTACAGAGGGATAATAACTTCCTGTTTTCTACTATTGATGCCTCTCCCTATGCATCCCAGTATCCACCCAGCCTTCCTTACTGCCTTCTCACATTGCTTGCCCACCTTTAGGTCATCTGATATAATTACCCCAGGTCCCTTTCCATTTTTACTGTTGTCAGTATCTCACACCCCATTGTGTACTCTTCCCTGGTTTTTGTTGCCCAGGTGCATTACCTTGCACTTCTTTGCACTGAATCTGAGCTGCCATACATTTGACCATTCCTCCAACCTTGCCAAGTCCCTTCTCATCCTTTCCACTCCATCTTGTGTATCAACCCTGTTGCAGATCTTTGTGTCGTCTGCAAAGAGACATACTTTTCCTTCCAGTTCCTCTGCAATGTCACTTATAAAGACATAAAAAAGTACCGGTCTCAGTACTGAACCCTGCGGTACCCCGCTAGTAACCCTCCTTTCTTCACTGTTGACTCCATTTACTACTATCCTTTGCGTACTGTTGTCTAGCTAATTTTTTATCCAAGCTACCACCTTGGGACCCACTCCAAGGCTGGCTAACTTGTGTATTAATCTTTTGTGTGGGACTGTATCAAATGCCTTGCTAAAATCTAGGTAAGCCATGTCCACAGCCCTTCCCTGGTCTACTACTTTGGTCCCTCAGTCAAAGAAGTCTATTGGATTCATCTGACATGACCTTCAATCATGAATCCATGCTGCCTTCGGTCATGTACTCCACTGGCCTCTAGGTACTCAACAATTCTTTCCTTCAGAAGTGATTCCATCATTTTCCCTACCACTGAGGTTAGACTAACTGGTCTGTAGTTTCCTGCCTCTGTCCTGCTCCCACTTTTGTAAAGAGGAATCACATCCTACAACCTCCAGACCTCAGGTACCACCCCATCCTCTCATGATTTGTTAAAGAGAGTAGTCAGCGGTGTCACTAGTTCTACCCTTAGTTCTTTCAGAATTCTTGGGTGAATCCCATCAGGCCCCAATGCTTTGTCCACCTTCAATTTTATTAGTTCTTTCAGAACCCTTTCTTCTGTAAATGGGCTGGTATCAACTTCTGTATCCAAGGTGTTTCTCTTGTTTGGTTTAGGTACCACCCCCTCCTCTTCCTTTGTGAATACTGAGCATAAATATTTGTTCAATATCGCTGCTTTTTTACTATCACCCTCTGCCCACACTCTATCCCCTTTTTTAAGCCTCAGTATCCCTCCTTTTTTTCTTTATTTGCTCCCTAATGTACCTATAAAAGGTCTTATCCCCCTTCTTAACAGAGTTGGCTATCCTTTACTCAGTTTGGGCCTTTGCTATTCTGACTGCCTTCCCTGCCTCTTTCTGCTTTAACTGATAAAGTTCTCTGTCCTGCTCCTTCTGTCATTTGTTATATTTCCTGAATGCTATCCTTTTCTCCTTAACCTACCCTGACACCCATTTTGAGAACCATAGTGTTTTTTTACCTTCACTGCATTTTGTTGATTTGCTTTACACAAAGGCTTGTTGCCTTTGTGAAGGCTGTTTCGATTACTCCCCATTGTTCCTCCAGCCTCCTTCTTGCCTGTTTGCCAGTGCTTTTCTTAGGCACTCTCTCATTTTTCCAAAGTCAGCCCTCCTAAAGTCCAATACTCTTGCTTTTGTATGGCTTGATTGTATGGCTATGTTTATCATGAACCACACTGTTTGGTGGTTGCCTGTTCCCAGATGGCTACCCACTTCTAAATATGAGATTCTTTCTCTGTCCCCATTTGAGAGTACCAGGTCTAAGATTGCTCCCTCCTGAGTGGGTTCCTATACTAGCTGTCTGAAGCATGCCCCTTGTAGGGCATCAAGAATGACCCTGCTTTTGGATATGCCTGCAGCAAAGGTGCTCCAGTTAACATCTGGCATATTCAGGACTCCCATCAAAAATATGTTCCCTTTTTCTGCCATTCTAAGGATGCCTTCTATCATTTCCTTGTCCATTCCCTCCCCCAACAAGTAGGTGTGTGACCACACAGGTGAAATTAAGTTCTTTAACTCATGGACTTTGATGAACATTCATGAACATCTTTCCAAGTTCCCCAATTGTTCTTTAACTCTGTTCATGAACCAAGGTCAAGAACTGTTCATAAACACAAAGTTCATATAGTTGCTGAAAATTTAAAGACCATAATGAACAGAGTCAAAAATAAATTTACATAACTAATTTGGATACCATTATGTTTTATATCCGGCTCTAAAAGTAATAAAGCATTATAAAATCAGAACATTTTTAGTTTAGCAGTGAAAAATGTATGTTTTAAAAGTAGTTAACTATTTGAGCACCCAAAACAATAAAAAATTGAACTCACCACATTTTAAACAAGTTTAGAGTCTGTTGATATAAACAGCAATTGGGCCTTTCTATTTATAAAAGGAAAATGATCAGTGATTCCAACTGATTGAAGAACACAAGAAAAAAGTAAGTATAAGCTAAGTTACTAGTTTTAAAGTTTAATGCAAGAAAAGACCTACAGTGGAAAATGTTGAGTTTGTTATAGCAAAAATCAACTGTTACTGTTTGTGATGCCAAAGATCCAGGCTTAGGACTGAGCCTAGAGCATCTGAGGGTCAGCTGGGGAAGAAGAAGGATCAAGCATCCAGCAGACAGCTCTCCTCCCCCAGGGTGGGTGGACTGTAGTGCTCTTTGTTCATCTGATCCCTAGTGTCAGTGAGCCAAAGACCATAAGAGAAGAGGACTGGAGGAAAGGCAGATGTCAGTGCATCAAGCATGGAAGCACATGTGATGTCACCAGGACATCATTGCACATCCTATCCTCTGGAGGCAACACGCAAGCTGGAAATGCCCTCAGGACATTGGCAGCATGAAGCTTCTGGTGACCATCCAAATGACACCCTGGTTGTTAGCATCAACTGGGGTCTCAAGTAGATAATGGCCTCTCACTTGAGGGAGCCCCACGGCAGGAGGTAAGCCACAGGCCTCTCAGACTGGGTAGTTTGGGGGTGTGCTAGGTGGGTGGTCCAGGAAGCTGAAACCAGTGTACATCATCACCTGAACAGAGAGAGGTACAGATAATTTAAAAAATCAGTTGTTATTGGTAAATTGCTTATTTTGTGGGGTACAGCAACTAAGGGTTGAATGGGTCTGCCTCTGTTCTGTGCAGAGGGCAAACATATTTTGAGAATAGGGCCAAAACAGGGTTGCCTGGTGAATTAACCAATATTATAAAAGCAGGGTATTTCTGGTCACCACAAATATTGATTGTGTTCACAGAAGTTCTGCGGAACAATTTCATGACTTGTTATGCACCATTATGAACCATTACATTCAAGAATGTTCATCAACACATTTTACTCATTTGATGTTCTTGTACAATTCATGAATGTTTATGAACAAGATTTTTGAACTTTGATGCATGTTTATGGACTCTGCTCATGAAGTTTTTATGAATAATTCATGGCTGTTAAAGAATCATTCCTTTACCTGAGAAAGTACAAGCCATTTAGAGTTTCATGGCCCCATATTCAAAGCTTTCAGTCTGCTTCTCACAAAGTCCCTATTATGAACATCAATTAGTGCTGTGCCCTAACATTGCTATATTCAAACATGTCTTGAGCAAATTGTGAGTTCTCTAAACATGTATAAATATAGCTCCAAGAGGAAAACCTAAATGAAGGCACTAAATGTATGTGGCATGAAACACAATCCCCTATTGATCATTGAAAGGTATGGTCCTATTTTCAGATAGAACTTACAAGGAGCATACTGAGTTAGGGTGTCCAGTACATTAGTGCTGTATTTGAAACATTCTACGGAAGTGATCTTTTTACTCGAATCCCACAGCTTCCACTTGCATACTGTGTGACCCTGAGCAAGTCACTTAACTTCCTTGTGCTCCCAGGTCGCACCTGTAAAAAATCTTTCAGTTTAGTGTGCTACTCCTGGTTAAACAACTGTACCCAAGGTCCTAAGAGGTAATTTGCATCCTGTTATAGCCTCATTACAATGTAAGGATCAAGCCTTTGCTACTTGTATCGCTTGCTGGCTGCGGGCTGCACACTGTAGCCTGTGGTCAGCTGTGGTGCTATTAAAAAAAACTAAATGAAAAAATGTAATGGGTCCCCTCCCTCCTCTAATTCCTAATTGCATGTAATTAATATAGCCTGGTGTCCTCCTCCACTACCCATATCCTTATCAAAGAAGTCTTAGAACACCAAGGTGGCCACTATGGAGCATATTGGAGCACAGAATGAAAGAAATCCAATAATTATAAAACAATCCAGCAGCCCAAAATTACTGTCATAAAAAAACTTCAATGCTAAGTTCCTTTTTCTCAAATGTTTATTGGATTCCTTATCCAATAATACCTGGTGCTAGTGGTGCCCCCTCTCTCCCTTTCCTGATTCTCTTGTCAAATATCCCTGTTGCTGGTGGTACCCACCTCCCAAGGGTGTAGACAGGCATACTCACTGTACACATTTGAGTACAGTTTTGTTGAGTGCCTGTCATAAACCACATGCCTTTCTGTTAACATTTTCATTCTAATCTGTAGTATTTTTGTTAGTGTAGGCCACTGAGGAATGTCTCTGTTTAAACGTCTGTTGTTTAGGAGACAGGTACATGTATAACCTCTTTAAAGATCAGAGAAATCATCTGACAACAATCTGACTTGTTTGGAAAGGGGTGCCATTTGGAAATAAAGTGTACATTTTTTTAATGGGGGAGTGTAACTGTTGCAGATTGTGTACAAAATGAACATTTCTGGCTACACCCCTGCCACCTCCTTCACACAATGCCCTTATCAAAGGCCAGCTTTCTCTCCTGATACCCTTATCTAACCTCACCCAATCCCCTTATCAAATTAGCCCTGGTGCTAGTAGTACCCCCCCAACCCAATCCCCCTAGTGTTACACAGTCCTTCCATGAAGACTATTTGTTTACACCTTTTTCAGTTCCATCTTCTTCCCCACCCCAACCCTCCTGCCTTTGAAATAATGGCCAGTACTCACCCATCAATCACATTTGCTGACAGCCCCATCACATTCACGCATGCCAATCACTTGCATTACAAAAGTAAATGTGTCTTTTAGTGAGCAAAAACCCTTTCAAAATATGACTGTGTCCTGTATGTAGGAGGTTCAGCTCATTTGTGTAGGTGCAATGGTGTATTTAGTGTGAAACATAGAAACATAGAATTTGACGGCAGATAAGGACCGCTTGGCCCACCCAGTCTGCTCATTTCCCTACCTGATGGATAAGCTGCAGATCCTAGTTAACCAGCAGCCTACTTCTTCCTACCCCCACCCCTTAGAATTGCCTTATGACTGTCCCATGCATGCTTGAATTCAACCACTGTTTTTGACTCCACAACCTCCTCTGGAAGGCTGTTCCATACATCCACAACCCTGTCTGTGAAAAAATACTTCCTTAAATTACCTCTGAGCCCTTCTATCTTCAAATTGTGCCCTTGTTCTTGCACACTTTTTGAAAGATGCTACCCTCTTGGACTTTGTTGATTCCTCGAGGTACTTGAAAGTTTCTATCATGTCCCCCCTCCCTCCTTTCCTCGAGGCTATACATAATAAGCTCCTTAAGTCTCTCTTCATATGTCTTCCGGTGCAGACCCTGCACCATTTTAGTTGCCCTCCTCTGACAGCTTCCATCCTGTCTATGTCTTTATGGAGATTGGGTCTCCAGAACTGCATGCAGTACTCCAGATGTGGTCTCACCAGCTGTCTGTACAGAGGGATAATAACTTCTTGTTTTCTACTGGTGATGCCTCTCCCTATGCATCCCAGTATCCCCCAGCCCTCCTTGCTGCCCTCTGACATTGCTTGCCCACCTTTAGGTCATCTGATATGACTACCCCCAGGTCCCTTTCCATTTTTGTTGTTGTTAGTATCTCACCCCCCATTGTGTACTCTTCCCTTGGGTTTTTGTTTCCCAGGTGCATTACCTTGCACTTCTTAGCATTGAATCTAAGCTGCCATACATTTGACCATTCCTCTAACCTTGCCAAGTCCCTTCTCATCCTTTCCACCCCACCTTGTGCATCAACTCTGTTGCAGATCTTTGTGTCATCTGCAAAGAGACATACTTTTCCTTCCAGTCCCTCTGCAATGTCGCTTATAAAGACATTGAAGAAGACCGGTCCTAATACTGAACCCTGTGGTACCCTACTGCTAACCCCTTTTTCAGAGTGGACTCCATTTACTATTACTCTCTGTGTCCTATTCTACTAGCAATTCTTTACCCAGTCTGTCATCTTGGGACCCACTCCAGGCTGGCTAACTTGTATATTAATCTTTTGTGTGGACTGTGTCAAATGCCTTGATAAAGTCTAGGTAGGCCATGTCCACAGACCCTCCCTGATCTACTACTTTGGTCACCCAGTCAAAGAAATCTATCAGATTTGTCTGGCATGACCTTCCACTGTGAATCCATGCTGCCTTGGGTCCTGGGCCCCTCTGGCCTCTAGGTACTCGACAGTTCTTTCCTTCAGAAGTGATTCCATCATTTTCCCTACCACTGAGGTTAAACTAACAGGTCTGTAGTTTCCTGCTTCTGCCTTGCTCCCACTTTTGTGAAGGGGAATCACATCTACCCTCCTCCAGTCCTCAGGTACCACCCCATCCTCCCATGATTTGTGACTATGCCAATCACTAAAGGATGCACTAACTGTTTCTTTGAATATAGCAGCAACTATGCTAACAAGCTTGTGGCTCCTCCAGAATAACTTAGCACAGTGTTAAGCCTGTTAGTGCCATTCTAAGTGTTTGACTATGGGACCCTCAATGCTTCAGTTCATCAAGTTGGAAAAGTGGGTAAAAGCAGGACCCCACTGAAAAAGAAATATTGCATCTTTTCTTCTTAATTGGGCTATCCAGGATAAATAAATTGTGACAAAAAAAATGGCACAAGGAGCTATGATGAGGGCAGACAAGACAAAAGCATGCATTTAACATGAATCTACAGAGTGTGTTTACACTAATGCAATTCTTGTCAGTAATTTTATATCTGTGGCAGTGAGGGCTAAGTGGTGTCTGTGAAGAAGTAGCGCACTGTGGGATCTGCAGTCCCCAGTGTTCAGTTCACTATTGCCTGTAGCAGGGGATTGTGGAACTTGTAGGAAGGAGAGGCAGTATGCTACTGAGGCTGGTAGTATAAAAATATTTGCCGAATTTTATTTTCAGCATGGGAGGGGCTGCAGTAAATATTACAACAGCCATCAGGAATGGGGAAGAGGATGGTAAATATAAACAAACACAAGCGAACAGTAATTTTGAGTGTCTAGGGGGCAGGTCCCGAGCACTGACATGACTTACAGTTGGTGGCACAATAACAGCATAACCAGTGAGATGTTGTAAGGAACATCAAAGGGGCTCTATATTAATTAATGATAGGAACAGGAGTGGTGTTCATTTTCAAAATGAATTAAGGCAACAATGAAGTGTTAAGAGCAATCAGGGTGCAGCATCACTTCCTATTTTTGGGACCTGCTCAAACCAGAAATGAGCAGGGGGAGTATAAATTCACTGGCCTAGCAAGTGAAGGTGAGCTATGGTAAATGCAGATAAAGCAAAGATGAGTCTGCCTGATAATCCACCAAAAGTGAAGGCCAGGAGGTCACCAGTGCTATCAGACCACTGACCTGAGGTGAAATAAACAAGCAGTCATTTTTGTGTTTTTAAAAAATAATCAGGTGCTATGAAACCACTGCCATGAGGGAAAGTCAGATGGTGTTCTGAGAAGGAGGGCATTAGTTATAGTATTTGGCATGCCAGAAGTACTTTGAGGTAGTGGAAGGCAATGATGGGCTGGTTTTTACATCTGTATGGTGAGCTTGGGCAGCACCTTGCAGGATAAGATTAGGGAGTTGAAGGAAAGACTGGCTACAATTCATGACATCAGGGGATTGGAAACATTTAGCAACCAATCCCTGGTGAATGTGAGTGGGAAGCAGGGAAGGGGGAGGAGCAGCTTACATCTGAAGCTCACACTAGAGGAGGAAATGTAACTAGAGGGGTGACAGTAGAACATAGGGAACAAGATGAGTGTCAAATGAAGAGTGGACAAGAGTGCAAGGCAGCAATCAGAAGGAAGGGCATGGATCAGGAGTCCATAAGTTAGCCTAAGGAATAGTTTTGGGAAACTGGCTGAGATATGGGGTGAAGAGGAGAGGGGGATCTAGATAGATAGGAGCTCCTGCCATTCAGGAGGCAGAGAGTGGTATTACCATAGGAGAGGGAAAAAGGTAGCTGATAGTCATGGGAGAATCAATATTTATGTTCATAGATGACATAGTTTGCAGGGAGGACAAGGAGAATATGATGGCAAGCTGTTTTATCTGAGTAAGTATGGAACACCTGCAGAACTTAATGGATGGTGTCCTAAAGGATAGTGGTGTGGAACCAGTGATGGTAGCACATGTACAGTAAGGTTAAATGACTTTGGTAGAAGAACAAATCAGAACATCAGGAAGGACTTCAGCAGCCCGAGGAAGAACCTAAAGATAAGGGGTTGTAGGGTAATCATTTCAGAAATTCTACCCATACCTAAAGGAGAATCAATGAGACAGTTGGCAATAACATGACTAATGCTTAGTTGCACCAGCAAACAAAAGATTATGGGTTTGTATTCCTGAGGAACTGTTAAAACTTCAGGCACAGGGATAATCTCTATAGTTGTGATGGCAAGGCAAGGCAATTTTATTTATATGGCGCCCCTTCCCTGAGGCTCAGGTTCCCTAACATATATAAAAACACAGTAAACAAAAAGGAAAAAAAAGTTAACATACGATAAAATAATATACAATAAAATTCAGTAGGACTGCTATAACCCTAAAATGGTTTGCTTCAGGTTACTTGGGAAACTAAACAAATGGTCAGAACACAGGTCAATCTGCTTAAAAGGCCTGGCAGAAGAGGTGAGCTTTCAACCTCAGCTTGAACTCAATCAAGGGAGCCTTCTGAACTGCAGATGGAAATGAGTTCCACAGGGTTGGCCACCCAACACTAAATGCACGGTCGCCCGCTGTCCGGAACTATGGGCTTGCAAGTGAACAGAAAAGGAGCTTGAATACTGGGTGCAAGAGTAAATAAGACTAGGTTTGCTGGCAAAGACACCTAGCTTCACCAGAGCTCTTTTCTTTTAGGTTTTCTTGTAAGGACAGAGCAAGGAACAACATTATCAGAGCAAGGAAAAAGATTAAGGCTTCTAAAGGCTAGGCAGATTTACTGTGTGTTACTATTTTCTTTTGTGCTCATGGGTTTTGCTACTATTTTTTGCTTACATTTTACTGATTTATTGTTCTCTGATTCAGATTGATGTTGTGGGGTATACTTTCTGCTGCATTATTACAAGGTGTGCTTACAGGTTTGTTACTGTTTTGTGCTTACAGATTACTGCAGTAATCTCAGATCAACTTGTTTTTTGCAAGGTATATCTTCTGTTAAAGTGTTCTGCAGGTTGTGCTTACAGGTGTTGTTACTGTTTTACTGCTTTATTTTTTCTCTGTAGCAAAGTGTCTTTTGCAGGATATATTTTCTGTGAAATTGTTACAGGTGGTGCTTTCAGGTTTTGTGACTTTTTGTATCTATCATTAGGCTAAGCTTTCAAGGCTAATTACAGGAGGACATACGAGATACAGACTGAGGGATAGCAACTGCATTTGTTGTTAGTTGATTGTTTCTGCTCTTACCTCCTTGTTTCTGTCATCCATGGTTCTTCTTTTTAAGCAGATGAAGGGCCCAACCACCCAACCCCATCCCCAACCACCCCATACTACACTCCTTTTATAAAGTAGCACAGTCATGACATTTCCTATAGCAAAGCAGGAAGGGGAGGATCAGAGGGGTATCCACACAGTGACCTCACTTATAGGGGCACAGTAAATTTAACTTGTTATAAAAAGTTATACAAAAACAAACAAGCAAACAAACAAAATAAAAAAACTATATATATATATATATATATATATATATATTTCTTTCATTTTCCTTCTAATTGCTTGGACCAGGTTATAAACTCAGCAACTCAACTGGAATAGATGTTATTAACTGCAGGTACTGTGGGACACTTTTAAGTAGGGCAGTTATATAGGATTTAGGATGCTGTCCTACATGCTGGACCATCAGAGATCTAAGGGCTTTGTTCTGGGCAGCATGGACAGTGATTGCACACTGCAAATCACATATTCAGGAGAAAATATATTACAAGAACTGCCCACCAATTCCCCAACATCCAACTGAAGCACCTTGACTGCAGTTGGTCCAGGAGATTGGCAGGTGATTAGGAGGGGCAAATCAGGTGCCCCATCACTCAATGATCACCAAAGTATCACCTCCACAAACCATATAAAAACTACAAACAGGTATCTGCCTCTATCTCTGAAATCAAACAAAGGGGCAGAGAACACTGCAGAGCAGGGCACTGCTGCATAGGATCTAGTGCTACAGAACTCACCCAAAACAGGTCCCAGAACAAAAAAAGCAAAAAGGAAATCCCAAACAGTTCTGATCATAGGAGACTCCATGATTCATGGACTTGATATCTACCCCCAGCCGAGGGTAATGATCAGATATCTCCCAGCTACATCAGCATGGAGAGACACTGATCACATTGTTAAAATCATGCACAAAGCAGGAGAAAACATTGACATCATGGTACACATAGGGACTAGAGATCTCACCAGCTGGTCAGTTGTGAAGACCAAGGAACACCTGACCAGGCTGGGAGACAAATTGTCATGAATTTTGTCTGGCATCTCCTTCTCTGAGATCCTGCCAGTCTGAGAAAGGGGGACAGATGGACAGAAGGTCAGAGAAGGGGAGATAGGGGAGCTAAACATATGGCTCAAGGGCTGGTGCCAAGAAAAATAACACAAATTTGTAGGTAACTGGCAACAGTTTTGGGAGTGAAAGTTCTTTAAATTTGATGGACTGCATCTGATGAAGGAGGGAGTCAGTGCATTGGGGCAGATGTTTGGTGTCTTTGCAGAATATTTAAACTAGGAAATGGGGAGAGGGGTGTGGCACCCGATACATCCAATGGGAAGAACACCCCTCCCCCCAAAGATAGTAATCAAACTAGAGTTCACCATGTTTGTAGTTCATTTGTATCACCAGGTAAGGAAAAAGGTCCTGCTCCCTATACGACACACAGGGGAAAAGCTAGACCTCACCCAATAACTAATGCACCGAAATCTGTTCAATGAAAAATCATGTACACAAATGTCCACAGTCTGGGAAACAAGATCCCAGACCTGGAGGCAACAATGACAGAGGCTGAACTGGACATAGTAGCCACTAGTGAGACATGGTTCACCAGTAACCACACTTGGGAGACTTCAATATTTGGTTAAGTACTGTTCAGAAGAGATCGAAGTGCAACAAGGGGGATGGAGTGGCCCTTCATGTAATTGAAAATATCAAAGCTACAGAAATTCCAAGTACATGTAAGGAGCCAGAAGAACTGTGGGTCACCCTGGAAACAGGAAATGGGACAACCATATGAACTGGATTGTCTTCAGGCCTCCAGACCAGAGGGAGGATATGGACATATTACTATTAGAAGATATACAAAATGTGATGGCTAAAGTGGAGATTCTGCTAATGGCAAACTTCAACATGCCAGATACAGATTGATCATTACCAGCAGGAACATTTGCCACAACTAGACACATAGTGGATTCCCTGCAAGGAGAGGGCCTCAAACAATTGGTACAACAACCTATGAGAGACAGGGCTACCCTGGATCTAGTACTGACAAATGGGAAAAGGAACACAAATCTTCAGGTAGAAGATTATTTGGGGGCCAGTGACCATCACATGGTATGGTTAAATTTGACCACTAGAACTAAATCATGCCATTCCAAGGCAAAAATATTGGACTTCAGAGGAGCTGACCTTGATAAGATGGCCAACAGAGTTAAGCTAGCCCTGGCAAGACAAAATTCAGGTGAGGCAGTACAGGCAACATCCCATTGTGTTAAGGAGAAAAGAAAGAGCAAAAGAAAGAGGAAATCACTTTGGTTCTCAAAAAAAGTAGCAGAAAAGATCAGACCCAAAAGGTTGGCCTTCAGGAAATATAAGAGAATGCAGTGAGACGAAGATAGGGAGGCATTCCAAACTTCCCAAAGGGAAGCAGGGAAGGCAGTAAGGCAGGCAAGGGCCCAAACCAAGGAAACGCTAGCATGAACAGTAAAAGAAGGGGACAAGACTTTCTGTAGATACATTAATGAAAGGAGAAAGTCCAGAGGTGATATTGCTAAGATTAAAGGAGATAAGAGGGAATGTGCGGAGGAGGCCCAAGGGAAAGCATCTATCCTAAATAGATACTTCTGCTCAGTATTTACTGAGGAGAAGGTAGGGCAGGGCCCACAGCTCAGCACCATGGACACAGGGGGCAGGGAGGTGTGCACAAGTCCCTTCACAAAAGAAAGGGTCCTACAAGAGCTTGCTAAACTCAGAGTGGACAAGGCAATGGGACCTGATGACATAAATACCAGGGTACTAAAGGAGCTAAGGGTGGTACTAGCAAAGCCATTAGCAGAACTGCTTAGTGAGTCTCTGAGCACAGGAGAGGTCCTAGAAAACTGGAGAAGGGCTCATGTGATCCCACTCCACAAGAGTGGCAGCAGAGAGGAGGCAGAGCACTACAGACCAGTCAATCTTACCTCAGCAGTGGACAAGATTGAAGTACTCCTTAAGGAAAGGATAGCGCAACGCTTGGAATCCATAGGAGCACAGGATCCAAGACAGCATGGGTTTACAACAAGATGGTCCTGTCAAACTAATCTCATAGATTTCTTTTGACTGGGTAACCAGAGTGGTGGACCAAGGGGGTGCAGTTGATGTTGTGTACCTTGAATTTAGCAAAGCTTTCAATACTGTTCCACATAGAATATTGATTAATAAGCTGCGTAGGCTTGAGGTGGATCAGAGGTTGGTCAACAGGGTGGAAAACTGGTTAGCGGGCAGAAAAAAGAGAGTGGTGGTAAATGGTATATAGTCAGAAGAGATGCAAGTCACAAGTGGGGTACCTCAGAAATCAGTCCTGGGACCAGTACTCTTCAATATCTTCATCAGTGACATTGCAGATGGACTGGAGGTAAGTTTGCCTGTTTGCGGATGACACCAAGATCTGAAACAGCGTAGATGATCCAGATGGGGTGGGCAGAATGAGAAGAGATGTGGAAAAACTGGCAAAATGATTGGAAGAGTGGCAACTGGGGTTTAATGCAAATAAGTGCAAAATCATGCATATAGGGAAAAAAAGCCCTGAAGCTGCTTATCGGTCGGGAGGGGAGCTGCTGGAAATCACAAGGGAAGAAAGAGACTTAGGCATCATCATCACAGCTGACCTGAAATCATCCAAGCAGACCACTAAAGCAGTAGGTAAGGCTAGAGGGATGTTGGGGTGTATTAGTAGGGGCATCACAAGTCGTAAGAGGGATATAATAATCCCTTTGTACAAGACACTGGTTAGGCCTCATCTGGAGTACTGCATACTGGAGGCTGCACTTGCACAAGGACAGTAACAAAATAGAGGCAGTCCAGAGAAGGGCAACCAACATGGTGCAGGGACAGCATCAGAAAACATGTGAGGACAGATTAGCGGAGCTCAATATGTATACCCCAGAGCAAAGGATGGAGATAGGTGATATGATCAAAACATTATAACATCTTAAGGGCATTAACAAGGTGAAAAAGTCTAACATGTTTCAATCTAAGAAAAATAGCAGAACACGAGGACACAGCATGAGAGTAGAGGGAGACCAATTAAGGGCTAATGTGAGAAAGTTCTTTTTCACAGAAAGGGTGGTGGATGCATGGAATGGCCTACCTCAGGAAGTGGTGGATATGAATACAGTGCTGAGCTTCAAACAGGCATGGGATAGGCATAAGGGAGCAATATAGATGAGTACGAATTGATAGGCCATTGACAGAGTAAAGGCCTATGGCACATTCATAAGGAAGAAAAAATAATTTTTATTCATTGATAACTGGTTAAGGCCCACTAGGCACAAGTGCCTGTTTTCAGGGGCAACCTGGGAGCACCGGGCAGTTAAGTGACTTTCTCAGAGTCACACAATATGCAAGTGCAGGCTGTGAGAATCAAACCCAGGTCTGGTCTGTTGGATGTACCAAGCTTATTTACAGCTCATTACTTTAACCTCTAGGCTATATTGCCAGCCCAAGCAATGGGCAGACTGGATGGTCCTTGTGGTCCTTATCTGCTGTCAACTTCTATGTTTCTATATAAGATAGTAAGGGAACATTTAAATGAATGGGGGGTGATAAAATATTAGGTGAAATCCCCCTGAGATATCAAATCACATCACTGTCAAGAAATATGTTAGGAAATGAACAGGGAGAGTCAGATTTCAGGGTTAAAACAAGCCAGTGTATATACTGAGAAACCAGAAATGAGTAGATAATGTGGGCATGCAGAGTAATAAATGCTAGAATCCGAAATAACAAAACTGAACAATAAGAGGAATTAGTTTTAAGGTATTAACCTGATATAATAGCTGTGACAAAACATGGTAGTGGGAAGGAGATAATTGGGGAAAGAATTTACAAGGGCATAATCTCAGTTGTAAAGATAGGAAATTCAAACATGAAGGGGGTGTGGCAATTCATGTAAATTACCAAATTAAAAAACAAGTAATGGAGCAAACATAAAACAGGGAACTATAGAAACAAACCCAACATGGGCAGTGGATGTAGGTGCAAGAGGAAGGGCATCTCTACTTGTGGATTGTTATAGGGCAAAAGTATGCACTCATAAATGTGACCAGTCAATTAATAGTGAAACAGGGAGAGCAATTTTAGAGAATTATGTCATTCTAATAGGAGACTTTAACCTGGACAAAATAAAATGGGAAAACAGGGATGGAAGGAAGCAAAGATAGGATAGTTACAAACAGCAAATAACTGTGACTTAGTGCGTCATGTCACCAAGTGAACCAGGGATGAGACAACTCTGGATTTGGATTTAATCAATATGAGAGACAAAATACAAGACTGTGAAACAACAGAGCCACTAACAGGAAGTGATGATAGCATATGGGACCTTTAAAATAATTAAGAAAATGGTGTTGCAAAAGGGCCAAAAAATGTGCTATATCTGCAGAACAGGCATGTATAACAGCAGGAAGGCTGATTTCAAAAGAGTGAAACAGGTGCAAAAGGATGGTGGAGAAAGCTGTTAATGAAAGTTTATTGAAACTTGAAGTGCCAAAGAGAGTAAAGTTTAACAAAAAGGCAATACATTTGATGTGACTAACAGAAAAATAATGAAAGAAACAAGGGCTGAAAGAATTACATACAGACAGTCAATATCAGATGGTTCAGTGAGGTCAGAGACAAATATGGTATAGACAGAAAACAAAAAAGTGTTAGAAACTTACATACAATGGAGCCTATGTACACAAAAAGGGTTTCCTATATGCTGCGCATCCAAGGAGCATAGGCAACAGAACATGTGAATGTCACGCTGTGGAGGTCCAGTAGCATTCACTAACAGTATGCAGTCCAGATGCGCACCCGATTTCCAGGCCATGTGGGCAGTTATTTATTTATTTATTTATTGATATATTCAGAAATACCTTTGAGTCAAGGACTCATTTACAAAGGTTCCACATCGTGCATAGACGATACAGGGACATTTGTTACAGAGTACAGTACATTACATTACATAACAGGCATTGGGTTACATTATTTTTCTGTAAGTAGCTATCAGTCAAGGATAACAGAAGTTTCAATACTTTAGGACAGCCATAAAGTTGCAGAGACGTTCTGTAGAAGGCTGATAGTCATATAGCAACATAGGTTAGTTTAGGTATGGAGACCCGAGAATAGTTGGTTCAAGGAGATCTCAGTCAATTAAGGGAGGGGGGTGTCAGGAACAATCACATAGGTTTGAGGCCTGGAGGTGTTCCCTTAGCCTACTTTTAAAAGGGCCAAGCCTTATTTTATTAGTTATTTGGCTTGGTAGTGAGTTTGTCCAGTAAGGGGCTTTGTAACTGAAAGATCTTTGGAATTGGGAGGCCCGATAGAGGGGTACCCATAGCAAAGGTTTGCCCGAGTTGCGGGTGGCTCTGACTGGAGATGCTAGGTGGATAATTGTGTCGAGGGCAGGGTGGGTGAGGCCTAGAAGTATCATTTTGGTCATAAGGCAGATGTGATACCTGATTCTATTGCCTAGGCTTAGCCAGTTTGTGGTACTGTAGAGGGTGCAGGTGTGAGTGAGACGATCACATCCGAGGATGAGACAGCAGGCTTTGTTTTGTACGAGCCGGAGTCTATTGAGTGTGGTGGTGGGTGCAGCACTGTAGATGAGAATACCATAGTCCAGCAGGGATAGGACAGAGGAATTCACGGTAAGACGCAGAGCCTCTGGGGTGAGGCAATGTTTGTATCGATAAAATGCGCCTAATCTCGATTTAAGGGCAGTGGGTAGGTGTAGAATATGTTGAGTAAAGTTGAGGGCTGGGTCTAGTGTGATCCCTAGGTATTTAAAGGAGTTCACTTGTTTGAGGGGGGTTAGATTGGCAGTGAGAAATTGAGGGTAGAGGCTCTTAAGGGGGTTCTGTGGATGGGAGAAGATCATGACTTTTGTCGTGTTGTAGTTGATTATTAGACGCTGGGTAGTGAACCAGTGTTCAGCTACTCAGAAAGAGTGTTGGAGTGTGTGTGGAGTTTAAAGAGGTCAGGATCAGAGGTGAATAAGATGGCATCATCCACGTATTGGAGCAGGTTGCCTGGGCAGGCCGACGGGAGGGAGTTTAGATACATACTGAAAAGCAATGGGCCAAGAATGGAGCTCTGTGGGACCCCGGAGTGGATTGGGAGGCTGGGGGACAGGGCGGAGTCTACTTTGACCTGCTGGGTTCTATCAGAGTGGTAGTTGGCAAACCAGCTTAAGGCATTATTGGAAAAGCCACTATCAGCAAGTGTGTTCAACAGGAGGTTGAGGTTTATGATATCAAATGCCTTAGAGAGGTCCACGAAGATTGCTCCAGTGACGCAGCTATGATCTAAGGTGGAGTGGACATGTGAGGTGAAATCAAGGAGGGTGGTGGTGGTACTATGTCCCTTATGGAAGCCATGTTGCTGGTTGCATAGAAGATTATATTTAGTAAGGTGGTCAGTGAGTTGATCGGTGACAGTAGGCTCTAATGCTTTAGATGGGGGAAGAATTGAGGTAGGATGGTAATTGTTGGTGAAGGTGCAGGCCCCACTCTTATGTATGGGGGTGATGGAAGCCAATTTCCAGCAGGAGGGGAATTTCTCTTGACAGAGGGAGTGGTTGAGAATATGGGTGAGCGGGTTAGGACTTCCAGGAGGGTGAGGCGGAGAAGTCTCAGGTCAAGGGAATCATTACTATAGTGGGAGTGGCTTAGGGCTTTGGCTAGGTAGGGTTTGGCTGCCTCCAGGCTAAGGACGCATATATAGAAGGGAGGAGCATGTGGAAGGGGGGTATGGGTTCGGGAAGGCAGGGGGTCAAAGAAATTAGGGGGGAGGACATGGTTGAGATCAGTGAAGGCGGAGTTGAGGGCAGAGGCTATACTGAGGGGATCCGAGGAGTGGTAACTGTCTATTTCCATTTGGTCTGGGGGTAGATTGGGGACTTTACCAGAGAGTTCCTTTATATTGTTCCAAAATTTATGCCCTGTGTCCCGGGCGGATGTTAAGGAAGCTTTGTAATAATCTGCTTTGGTGGTGTGTATGATCCATGTGCACTTGTTATGGGACTCCCTATACCATTGCCTGTCCGTAGGCCATTGGGCCTCATTTGCAAGGTGCCATAGGGTGTCACGATGTTACAGTAAGCCCAGGAGGTGATCAGAGAACCAGGGAGCATGGTTACCTTTGGTCATTCTCTTGGTAAGGGGGGGCGAAATTATCACATGCAGCATTAAAGGTGGTGATTAATAGATCAAGCGCATGATCTGGGTCAAGTGTGTTGGTTAGGGGTGTCCAGTCCCAGTATCTGAGGTGGGTCTTGAGCTGAGTGAGTTTACCAGACTCAAGTTTGCATTGTGTGGTAATTTTAGGGTGGGGTTGGGGCAATGTAGGACCAGGTGAAGACAGGAGAATGGTCACTAAGTGCATTAGGAAGTACCATGGTGTTTGTGATTCTGTGGGGATGGTTGGTGAAGACTAGATCTAGGAGGGAGTATGTCCTTGTGCAGGTGTTTACCAGGGAGGGGGTAGTGACTATCTGCGTGAGGTCGAGCACTGCAGCCTTATCAGTGTACGTGGCAGCTGTCTTGGCCAGCCAATTTATGTTGAAATCACCCATAACTATTTTTTCATGCTGTGGGGTTAGAGTAGAAAGATAGGTCAGGATGGCTTGGAAGGCTTGCTCCTGGTCCCTGGGAGGGATGTAGACAATAGTGAAAAGGAGAGGGGAAGTTGACTTGCTTAGCATTAATTTTAGAGTGAGAGCCTGAGCCCTCAATGCTAGTTTAGGCGGGGGGAGTATTTTGCTCGAAAGTGAGTCCTTAGGGTAGAGAGCTCACCCTCCTCCTCACTTACCCATCCTATCAGAATGAAAGAGGAGATATCCAGGGAGGTTAACTGCCGAGTCTAGTACAATGGGGGAGAGCCAGGTTTTGTCCAAGGCTATGATATCTGGGTAGTGTTGGAGTACCCACCCCTGAAAAAGAGTCCCATTTTTTTTGTAGGCTGCAGATGTTGATAGAGGCAATGCACAGCCCACTGGCTGATGAAGGGTGGGACAGGGGAGCATTCTGGGGGCCAGGATTGGGTTGGATATTGCCCATCAGGAGAAGAAGAAGGTTGAGGGACCTGAGTCGATTATTACTTGTTAGAGTATTTAGTTGATGGCATTTTCATTTCGGGAACTCCTTGGTGGGTATTGGGAGTTTCAGGGTATGGGGGTCTGACAGTAGGAGAAACTGGGGAAGGGGGAAAAGGTGCAGTGGTGGGGATTCAGTTGGTGGTTGGCAGGGGAAAGAGGGGAAACAGAGAGTTGTTTGCCTAAGGAGATGACACCTGTGAGAGAGGGTGAAGATGAGGAGGTGTTCATTTAAGTTTTCTGAGCTGTGGGGGGGGGGAGATGTATACAAGGAGGTGCTATCCTGCTCTTGTGTATGCTCATTGTTCAGGCGCAGCCTGGGGAGGGGGAGCAAGGTTAAGAGTGCCAGCCTATCTGAGGATAGAGTGTGGTAGGCATGTTCCACTTTCCATTGATGGGAGAGGGAGGGTGGGACGTTAGGGAGAGCAGCAGTGAGAGAGAGAGAGAGAGAGTAAGGTGGCTGTGCAGGAGCATGGTGTGCTGGGGAGAGTACTTATTGCTTTAGCACTTCAGAGATTTCTTATAGCTTTAGCACTTGAGGACATGAGCATAGAATGGAGTAGGACCTCTAGTGGTGGGATAGTATAAGCTGCAGCTGAGAAAGCTGGCTGATAGGCTAAAAATGATAGAGGGGCATGTTCTGCTACACTATATATGTCTGAGTCCACCAAGGATGGTGGTGGGGAGCCGATGCTCTGCGTCGGCGGGAACTTCTGAGAGACACTCCTTGTTGAGCCATGGCAAGCATTGCTTCTAACCTGATTTTGAGTTTTGAATTGGGGGTAGGGGAGGGCTACTCCTGTAGTCCCTCACGACCTCCGGCGACCTCCTACTGGGAATGCAGGCTGATTTTGAGTTTTGAATTGGGGGGCCGGGAGATGGCTACTCCTGTAGTCTCTCATGACCTCCGGTGACCTCTGACTTGGAATGCAGGCTGATTTTGAGTTTTGAATCGGGGTTGGGGGAGGGCTACTCCTGTAGTCCCTCACAACCTCCAGCAACCTCCAACTTGGAATGCAGGCTGATTTTGAGTTTTGAATCGGGAGGATGGGGAAGGGAAACTCCTGTAGTCCCTCATGATCTCTGGCAACCTCTGACTTGGAATACAGGCTGTGGAGTGGAATGCGCCAGTGCAGTCCGGGGGGGGGGGACAGATGGGGCATGTCCACATTATGTGCCCTTCACAAGGGCTCATAGTGCTGTGCATAAGGGGTCACTGGAGGGCACTGGATATGGCGGGAACCCTGCTCCAACTACAGCATGCATCTAGCTCTGCACACACAGAGCACCTGTCTGGTCCCATAAGACAGTTGTCTCACCCTCCCACACATCTGAGCCCCCACCCTATAAATAGGCAGTGCACTCCCAGCATCAGCTGGATGGGGGGGGGTGGCTGAGGTTGCATGTGGAGGGATGTGCCGATGAGTGTCCATCACCATGGCACTGATGAACTGATACGGGGGATGGAGGATTATGTTGTTGGTGCCACAGGGGGGCCAGTGACCACCAATGAAGGGGCAGAGTAGCCAGGATCATGGTTTGGGGTGGTCAAGCTGTGAAGTACTGGACAGGGTCCACAATAACAGGGCTCTGATTGCAGGTGGGGGAACATCACTGACTTGTGGACTGGGGCTGTGTCTCTGATGTGAGGGGGAGTGACCACTGACTTGTGGTACTGGGCAGGAGCTCTGATGTGGGGGGAATGACAACTGACTTATTGGACCAGGCAGGGGGTCTAATGTGGCGGGGGGAGTGATAACTGACTTGTGGGACTGGGCACGGGCTCTAGTGTAGGGGGGCATCTTTGTGCCTTGCAAGGCTTGGTGCCCTGGGAACATGTATCAGACAGGGGGAGGGACTGCTAGACAATGGGGAGCAACAGTGCATTCTCCAGGTACCTGTGTGCTATGCCCATACACAGATCAGCACCTTCCCACACTCCCCTGCTCCTGCGGAGCAGGGGATCCCACTCTGGGACCAAGAACAGGCATCCGATTGGCTGCCCTCCAGGGTCTACCACTGTACCCCATCCACCCTCCACAATCCTGTGTGCTGGGGGGCAGGACTGCAGACAGGTGACCGTTGATAGTGACTATTAGCCTGTGCACACCTGTCCATGGGCCTGGAGCTAAGCAGGCAGGGTACGCACTTCTGATGCATATTCCTATCCTTTCGTGCATAGGCATCAATAATAGAAAAGAAACCTAATGAGCAAAAACAAGAGACAGAAGTTTGAACACTGTTGATACTTTTGTTCAGTTTATGATCCAAAGGTCGCATTACAGGACTAGTTTGGAGAGGTTAGATAGGATAGAAAGAATAGCAACTTATGGGGATTGCTCATAAGAAAAAAGTGTTGGATAAATTATTGCACATTAAGAATGATAAAATGGCTGGACCAGGCAACATTCACACAAGAATGCTTAAGTCAGGCAGGATAATTAGTTGAACCATTAACACAATTATATAATTGAGGAGGCAGTATAGCACAGTGATTTAAGGCTCTGAGCTGCAAACCTGGAGACCTGGATTTGAATCCCACAGCCCCCACTTGCATACTGTGTGACCCTGAGCAATTCACTTAACTTCACTGTGCTAACAGGTCACACCTGTAAACAAGCTTTCATCTTAGTGTGTCTCTACTGGTAAAAAAAAAATAGTACTTCTATAGATACAGGAGAAGCGTGAGAGGACTGGACTGTGAGTGCAGTGATTTCATTTAGAGATGACTGGAATCAAATGTAATCAATTTTTTCAGTTCTAGGATTTTTGGAGTTTGAGGGCACAAATCTTAAACCTGAACAAAGGCAGAGTTGATATCACATTAAGATTTCAAGTCTGCATCCAACTAAAGAAGTCACCCCAACCCGACAGGACTTCCAGACCCTTCTCCCCCCTTGTTCTTTACCTGTGTGATTGCTGGGTTGGTGCTTGCTGAAAAGTAGTTAGGGGTGCCAGTGTCACATGATCCAGGGTGGCACAGCTTCTGGTTCAGGGGCCAGGTCCACAAACACTAGTCTTACTCCTCTGACAATAGTCCACTGTGTGAGACAGAGGCATTCTGTCTCCCATTGGCCTCCCTCCCTAGAGAAACTAGCTAAGCCAGACCTACAGTTGCTATACCGCAACCTCATTTCATTTGACCATCACACCACCAAAGCCAGCTGAGTTACTCAGCCCACCCCCTCCCTGCCTACTAGTGGGCTCTGTTGTCTCCATCTGTCCCAGACCATCCATGACCCAGTGTGACCTGGGAAAACAAGAACCTGAGGTGACTGAATCAAAACCCTGGTAACCAACTATGCCAAATGCTCTCTGAGTAAGAAGCTTGGTCAGTGGTTATCATGGTTTTGTTCCAGCTGGCCAGTCCATCTAATTCAGAGATTGGGTCAAATTGGGACTGGGAGCAGTAAGTAGAACTCAAAAAAGGACAATGGGATCATGAAGATATACTTCAGGCATGAGTAGGCATGGCGGGCACAGCACACTAGTCTTGTTTAAGTTGGAAGAGGTTGGAGCAGGAGCAAACAGGGCACTGGCATCTATAGGGAGTGAAGCTGGATGGAGAATCCACTTGTTTATTTAGTCAGTTGTGATGTGGTGTGGTGTGGCAGGTCAGAGAGTATGTGTTTAGATGGGCAGGTTTGGTTCTATTTCAGGGGAGTCATAGAGTTGGCCTGGCTCATTTTGTGAAAATGCTGCCTGCATGGTGAGAAAAAAGGAGGAGAAGGAGATGATCATGCCCCCCCTCAAAAAAATTCCCTGGTCTGGAGGACAGAGTTGCCTTGATGGACCATGCTGAAGCTGAACCTCAACCTCAACTTACGGTACCGCCATCTGATGTCCACGTAGGGGCACCATCTCTAACCCATCCCTAACATGCTGGCCTCAAGAGAGTCTCTGGTCAGGGAGAGGGAGATAAGTGGGGTACAGGGAAAGGCTTTGTTTTTCTTCTATAATTGAATGCCCAGTGGATGGAGGTTTCACTAGGAATCAGATGTAGAATTGGACATTCTGTTTCAGAGTATTTTTCTGATTATTCCAAAGCTAAACTAGCTAGACATCAGAGACGGAGGCAGAACTGGAATTTCCAATAATTTGATGGATCCCCACATAATGGATTCCAATGAATCCAATCACCCCTAATTCTGATGTCTGAAGAATGGGACAGGAGAGCTAATTAATTACAAACCAGTCAGCCCAACAGCTATCTGAAGAATCATTATAGAATCTTTTATAAGACACAAAATTGTAGAACAGCTGGATGAACTGGGATACAGGGATGAATAACAGAATGCCTTCACCACAGGAAGATTGTGTCTCACTAGTCTACTGGCATTCTATTAACCAGTAGCCAAAACATTGGATAAGGGAATAACAGTTTATATTATTTTCTTAGCATGTTATTGTTACTGTTTTATTTTTGTACTATAACAATATTTTTCTTCAATAAGATATTAATTCAAGATATTATTTTCTTAGGCATCTAAGCTAAATAGTATGGGCCTCAATAAGAAGTTAATAAGTTGGATAAACAACTAAGTGAACAGCACCAAGATTAAATGGTTTTGAATCAGAGGAATGCAGCAGTGTACCCCAAAGATTGATACTAGGCCCACTGTTGTCTAACACATACAGTATATTAAACAACTGAATGAAGGAGAGAACTGAGTTACATTTTCAGATGACACAAAACTAGGAGGACTAGCATATAGTGATCCACACAAAAAGATGATTTGATATATTTTACTGGATCAAAAGAGTTGGTTAAAACAACATAGGTGCGTTGAGCTTTCGGACTACACAAAATCCTTCATCAGAAAACAATGACAGTTGGTTTGGAAGAATGCACCTTCTTCAAGTCCAGATCATACAAAATAAAACAGATAAAAAGATTTTAAAAATCCCATTAGCCTAAACTGCTTTTAAAAATAAATATAGAGCCATATAAAGACAACAGATTTCCATCAAAGGAAAGGTATTTCAAGGGCAAATCTCACAGAATAAATAGCTCCTTCCCTGAGAACAGCCATAAAACATACTACAGCTACATTTGTGCATCTGTGCATGCAATAGCAAATGTCTATGATTTTAAACAACAAGATAAAATAAGCTAAACAAATACATAGTATATAATGTTAAATGTCTTCTACAAAAGAACATATCTTTGTGTTAGGCAGTCTTAAAACTAGGGGCGGGCAAAAGTGTGGATTTCTGCCATTGTGGAAATTCCATGAAATTTAGAAAATTTCTTTTTTGTTATTTTTTTAATTGCAGAGTTTCACAAAGTTGATTATTATATTGCACCATGCAACATTTGGGACATATGTTATACACTTAAACATCATTCTGTGACAGATATATAATTTGTTATAATTCTAATACATATGCAGATATGTTATATACCTGAGCTTGACATTAGGTCAGCACTTGTTCCCTTTTCACCTAATAAACCTGCAGAAGTCATTTGATTCTAAAAATTCCATAAATGGGGACCACATATTCATATATTGTTTGAGTTGCTTAATGGATGTGTAGTGGGCTTTTTCCAATTGACGGCTCATGGTCAGTGAATTTATCCAACTTTTTAAATTTGGGGGCTTATGATCTTTCCTGTGCATGCATATAGCTTTAAAAGCTAAGATGAGGCAAAGTCTAATAAATTTGACCTGCTTATTATTAATTTGGAATAGGGGTCCACCTGAATTTAGAATCATCCATTTAACTTCCTTATAAAAATCAATTCCTTCTATAATTGGTAGGATTCTAAGTATTCCATTCCACCATTCATCCAACATTGGGCATGTGATGATCATATGTTCCAATGTGGCTTCTTGACTACATCCCCAAGGCATCTACTGTATCTGTAATATTGGCATCAAATAGGTTAAGTCTATGTGGTGTATAGTATACTCTATGGAGAACATTGAAATATTGGCAGTGTCAGTGGCTCAGTAGGTAGCACACTTGCCTCTGAGGCTGAGAGATCAGAGGGCTGTGGTTCAGTTCCCACATCTGGCACTTGGGTTAATATCCCTATACTGACACTGTAGTGCAGCATGAGAGGGGTGCTGCACTTCTGAGGTGCTGTCTTTCGGATGAGACATTAAACTGAGGTCCCATCTGCCTGGATTGGTGGTAGTTCAGGTGGATATTAAAAATCCCATGGCACTTATCGAAAAGAGTAGGGGAAATTCCCTGGTGTCCTGGCCAAATTTTCCTTATTCACTAAAAATACCACCAACAGCTTCATCTGGTTCAAGGTCAGTTGGCATTCATTTGTATCCCCCTCCTCTGGGTCGTGCCTAAAAATAGGCAGGATTTGTCTAGTGCACTTACCTGGTCAACAAAAAATAAATAAAGTTTGTATTAATTTGGTGGATTTCAGGCCTAACTCCTTAAGGTTAACTATCTGATCCCACTGTTCACTCATAAACTTGAAATTGGTTTCTTTTTCCATTTATTTTTAAGTTTCAGTTCAAGTTTATCATATTCAACATTAGATATTATTATTTTATGTAGAAGTGAAATTATTTTTTTCCTCTCTGATAGGCACAGTGTGGCCAAAATCTCTTCTAATAGTGGGCTGTCAAGGAGCAAGCTGTTTGTTGAGATAAAATGTCTGAGCTGTAAGTACACAAAAAAGTGCTTATGTGACAAATTATTTTTGGATTTTAAGGTATTGAATGTATTTATTTGATTTTCACTTATCATTTGACCTATTGTTTGCAGGCCCTTTTCATGGCAGTTTTTAAATACAGACTCACCCATAGAAGGTAAAAAGTGACCATTCATGTAAATGGGAGCAGTTTTAGTGCACTCAATGTTCAGTTTTATAATCTTTCTTAAGTTATCCCATATGAGACAAAGAGTCGCGAGCGACCATCGATAATCCTTATATTTAGCTCTCCTTGGTCCACTCATTATACAGAACCATAAATTGTCATATGGAATGGATCAAGATTCAATCTCCATCTCCATGGAGTGCTATGCATCTTTAAATATGTCATATAAGCACATTAAATTAGCTGTGTAATAGTAAAACTGAAAGTTTGGGAGAGATAGCCCACCTTTCTCATTTGAAGTATATAACTTTTCTATTTTTAGCCTGGGGTGTTTGCCCTTCCATAGGAATTTCTTCTGCATTGTGGCCATTTTCTTAAAGAAAATGTCTGGCAGACAAATTGGTACCATCTGAAAAAGGTAAAGATATTTGGTTAGAATGTTCATTTTCAATACGTATTCTGCCTATTAGGGAAATTGGAGTTCTTGCCAGTGAGACAGGTCTTCTGCGGGACTGTGATTTAGTGGTGTATAATTCAGGGCTTCCAATTTGGAGACATTTTGATCGATAATCACCTCCAAGTATCTAATTTTTGTAACTTTATTTATATCACATCACAGAGGTGGATAAAAGGGGTGGGAGTGTTCATGGGATTCCATTAGTTCTGTTTTGGACCAATTTATCTTGAATCCTGATATATTCCCAAAGCATGTAAAATTTCACAAAATATGAAGAAAGCTATCATTCATGTTTAGTGTATATATTAACACATCTTCTGAGTGTAAGCTAATCTAGTGGGTTGTGGGTCCTATTGTGATGCCCTTGATTAAATCATCTTTTCAAATAGAGACGGCCAAAGGCTCTATAGTCAATGCAAAGATTAAGTGGTAATAGGGGGCATCCCTGCTGTTTTGCCCCTGGGAAGTTTTATTTTATCTGAGATATTTTGTTTGCTTTAATCCTCTCCACGTGACCGGGAGTAGAGCAGATCCACCCATGATCAAAATTTGGGACCAAACCCAAAATGTAACATTGTTAATTTTAAATATTTCCATTCCACTCTATCAAAAGCTTTTTCAGCATCCAAAGAGAGTAATGAGTAGTGAGACTCCCTAAGGGTATCTATAATATCTATAGTTCATCTAATATTAGATTTTATGTTCGACCTGTAATGAACCCATTTTGATCTTGATGTATAATATCTGGGATGACTCTCTCCAGTCTCATAGCAAGGATTTTAGCCAGGCTCTTAGCATCAGAATTCATTAAAGGAATGGGGCGATATGATCCTGGAGCCATTATATCTTTATCTTATTTTTTAAATAGGAAGATTGTGGCCTCTTTGAAAGAGGATGGTAACTGTTTAGTATCAAAGATAGTTTGAAATGCGTTTTGTAGGTGCACAGCAAGTGTACTGGAGAAATTTTTATAAAAGTCTACGGAAATGCGATCAGGACCTGGCACCTTGAATGGAGGGAGTTTTTTTCATTGCTTCAATAATCTCATAAATTGAGATATCAGCTTCTAACAGCTCCACATCTTCTTGTGAGATCTTGGGATTCCAATTTTATTAAAGTATTCTTGAATCTCTTCATATGAGACTGCTTGTTCAGAAGTGTATAATTTTTCATAATATTTTTTTTTAAATAATCATTAATATCTTTAGGGTGGTTAACAATATTTCCTGTTGAGTTATATATAGCAGCCCAGATATTCAGACTACACTGGGCAGTGGCGCAAGCCTGGGTACAGCACAACTGGGATGCACCGGGGCCAGGACCAGGTGATATTCAACAGTGATGCGCCATGGTGCAGCACCATTTGAATATGGCTTGCACTACACATAGCCCAGTGGCACTGCACCAGTTCAAGCCACAGATAGTGAGCACAGGGATGCGCCAGCACAGGTGCAGTTGCGCTAGGCGCAGAACCCACAATATTCAGTGGGGGGTATACAAATGAGGCCATAATATATGCAAGGTGTAAATGGGGCCATTTGCATATCATTATGGCCCCATTTGCATGCCTTGCATAGGGCAGCCTGGCGACTTGTGCCTGGCATCCCCTGTCCCATAGCCGCTATCGCAGTAGAATCACAACATGACAGCCTCTGATAGTCTAGTGTTCCCCCAACCCTCCTGATCCCCCGAGTCCCTGATATATGTTAATGAAGACTTTCCCTGGTGGTCAAGTGGTCCCTCCCTCCTGAATCTCCCTGATTCACCGATAAAGTAAAGAAGTCAGCCCTGGTGGTCTAGTAGTCCCCACGCCCATCACCGCGGATCATAGTACAGCACCATCAGAAATATCCCTGGTGACCCAGTGGCACCCCCACCCCTCCCACCCACATAGAACCCTTGCCCACCCACCCGCCATTGGCAGCAGCAACAATCTGCCCACTCACCATTCGTCGCCATTAAATGACAGGTATAGTATGAGCTGTAAGCCCATTGACCCTCAGTATGGATCATCGGCTTGTAGGGCATACTGTATTAGACAGTCCCAAATATGTGAATGAAGTCATTCTCATATTTGAGACTATCTAGTACAGTATGCTTGCAAGCCCATTGGTCCACACTGGGGACCAATGGTCTTACAGCCCATAATGTACCTGTCATTCTGCAGCGGCTGCGTGGTATGTGAGCTGCTGTTGCTGCCACCTGCCAATGACGGGGTGGGTGGGGTAGGCAAGGGTTCTGTGGTGGGAGGGTGGGGTGCCACTGGATCACCAGGGCATTTCTGATGGTGTTGTACTGTGATCATGACTTAAGGGAGGGAGGTTCACTAGGCCACCAAGGATGGTCTTCTTTTACTTTATCAGGGAATTGGTGGTTCAAGATGGAGGGGAGACCACTTGACCACCACGGACAGTCTACAATAACATTTATCAGGGAATCAGGGACTTGGGAGGAAGGGGGGACCAACTGACCACCAGGGAAAGGTCTGCACTAACATTTATTGAGGAACCTGGGACTCGGGATGGAGGGGGGACCACTGGACCATCACGGTGATGTGTGTGCTTGAGGACAGTGTTCTGGGTGGGCTGCTGGCCACTCACAGCTGGTGGCTGCTGTGTTGCACCCTGCAATACAGCAGCCCACCTGTGGTTGGCCAGAATATGTTCCATTGTTTCATGGGCTCAACTTTGAGCCCCCCTATGTGGCTCAATGCAGGGTGCACTGGCATATGCACTGCACATCCTGGGCTGAATATCATAATGTGCCACAAATGCATGGGCATGACCCCTGCATCTGCACCGCATACAATTACATTATGCCCTGGTTCATCAGGATTTGCACTGTGCCAGGCAGCCGTCTCAATATCCCGCTGGGATGCAATGCGGGGTTGCACCGGCGCAACCTCTTTGAATATCCCAGCCAGCATTTATATTATTTTCAGCTTATTCCTTTTTTAACTGCCATGACAGAATTTTATCAGGTTTATCACCGAGTGCATAACAGCTGACTTTCAGCAGTCTCCGTGACCATCATATTATATTTATTGTGGCACTGTATAAGTGTTTGATATACTACTATATCTCCATTCTGACAATGGGCTTCTTCTAGTAGTGTGATTTGACTTTCCAGGTCCCTTATTTCAGTTTATTTGTTCTTGTTTTTTTTTTTTGTTTTTTGTTTTTTTGTAGAGATAGTTAGGCCTCATATATAAGCTTTGAAAGCATTCCAGATAAACTGCCATGACGTATTTGAGTTGACATTTAAAGTAAAATATTCAATAATGATGCTATTCATATATTGGATATATTGTTCTTCTTTGAGTAGTAACAGATCCATCCTGAACACAGGAGGACCTCTTTCTTCATATAAGATCATATCCATAAATACTGGAGAATGATCTGAAATAATATTTTTATAAGTTATTTCCTTTATCATATATGCAATAGTTTCAGTAACAAGATAGTAATCTATCCGGGAATAATTTTGATGAGCCTCTGAGAAAAAGTATTGTCTTTTATTTGGGTTTCTATTTTGCCAAAGGTCTATTAAATTATAGTCCATACAAAATTGTTTAATTCTAGTTGCATTGGTTGAGCATCTTTCAGAACAAACTGAGGATTTATCTATATTGGGATTTAAAGTAGTGTTAAAGTTCCCTGCCATTATATATAGAGTCTCAAAGCTGGCCATTTCAAGAAATACTTTGTTAAAGAAATTAGGCTCTCATTAGGGCCATACATATTTATGAGTGTAAATTTATACTGAGCATAGATAATTTCTGTAATAATATATCACATGTTAGGATCAATTTTATGATGACCAAAAGTGAGTCCTGAGCCTTTTTTAAGAAAGATAGCCATGCCTCTTGCATTATTACTATAAGGGACGTTGAGGCCAATTCCCTATTTTTTAGAGTGGAATTTAAAGGCATAATTGAGTAAGTGGGTTTCTTGAAGCAGGATGCATTTAATTTTGTTTTTGTCCACATAGTTAAAAAAAGTTTTTGCCTTAGTTCTGTCTTGTAGCCCCTTGAAATTCCAGGTTGCTAATTTCAACAGATTCTCCATTTAGTCATAATAAGTACATTATAATACCAAGTTCCTGCAATTTCATATTAATAGCACTCACTGCAGTGATGATTCAAGACTGCAGTATTGTTCCTGTGTGTGCATAACACAAAACTAGCATGTTTGTCTTTTTTCCTTTATGCATATACTTATATAGTACATTTCACTTACATATGAGCCAGTGACCCCCCACTGCCTAAACCATGTGCAATGTTTATGCCAAATTTTACCCACCACCCTTTGCTCTAGTGCATGAAGTTGATCACTTCTTATGAGTACCAATTCAATATTTAGAGACTCATGTACTAAAGCAGTGCCCCATCCATCAGACATGATGGCTTTATTCCTTAGTCCAGTTGGGTTTGCACGTGCCATAATGGTTGCATTTAGCTGCTTAAACCAACCCGCTTACATTACACATACTGGTTTGTAGTCCTGTGTTTTGTTCCCAAATTCACAACCTCTTTCTCGCATACTAGCACCACTCCATCTCTGCACTCACACTGCCATGCAATTGTTCCAGTGAAGTTTAGCACCTTTATCTATTCAGCCATTGTTGGTCATAACAATATTGATAATTATGCATTTCACCATACTGCTATATACCCAAGGGAGAGAGGAGAGGAACCAAGAGAAAAGAGAGTGAAGAGAGAAAGCAAGAGAAAGTCAAGGAGAAAATACAGACCAAAAAACATACAGATCACCATTTGACCTTTGTTCCCCTCTTTTTTTTAAATACCTTTATATATTTTTCCTTACCTTTCTTCCATCCTCCAGCTCCCCATCAGCCCCTCACCCTCAGAACTGTGCTCCCACTCCCCTTCTCTTCCCCCCTACCATTCTCTAACAATTACCCCAGTCCAGCATTTGTTTCATCTGTTCTTGTCAGGAATTCTTCAGCTTTTTTAGGATAGTCAAATGTTTGCATTTGACCCAGGGAGAAAAAGCTAATTTTAGCAGGGTACAGCAATGTGAATTTAATGTCCTTTTGTCGCAGCAGAATTCTAACATGGTCAAAAGCCTGGTAAGACTGTAAGGTAGCTCTGCTTAAATCAGGGTAGACAGAGAATCTCATGCCTTCATTCGCCAGTCCTTTATTTATTTATTTTTTAATCCTTTTTACCTGGCACTCAGTCTGCTTCACATCCTGGCATTCATCCCATCTGGCGGCGTCAGTCAGCCATGTCCCCAGAGTGCCCCCACTGCTAGTTACCCCAGCGGCTTGCCCCTGTGGTGGGGTGGCAGAGACTTTCCCTCACTCCCCACTGAACCAGGATCCAGTAGCTACAGTGGTGGCCCCAAGGCCATGTGTTCCTTGATGGCTCATCAACCTGCCGCACCATGCGCCATATTTTTCGCCATTTTTTTCTTACATGAGAGGGGCATGCAATGATGCCAAGGAGTGCATGCACATATCTGCATGTGCACACTCCCAGCGCCGTGCCCAACTCACCCACTCCAGTGAGGTACCAGCATACCACCCCCAGCCTCTGCCAGAGGTCGTCGGAGCACTGATACCTAGGAACCCCCCTCCCCGGAGAGGGAGAGCAGTCCTACAGATGGTCAATCCCTCCCCACCCCTGCTGACCCCAGGCAACTCAAGTCTGTTCCCAAACCCGGGTTGCCATCATGGAGTGAGGTGTGGCGTCCAGCGCCTCAACCTTCAGCACCACCGGGCTGGCGTCAGTCCTTTATTAATGCATGCCTGTCTCAGGATATCTTCTGTATCAGAAAAGTAGTGGGGTTTAATATAGATATATCTGGGTTTGGAAGTTGAATCAGACATGGAGCAGGTGGGCCCCCCGGTGATATGCTCTATCTAGCCTGATGTTGTTCTCCGGTTAGCGCCTGCCCATTGCTAAGGTGAGAATTTTTTCAAAGAACACTAAAGAGTCCAAACCTCCTTCAATATCTTTCAGTGCCCCAATCAATTTAATATTTTGTCATTGGGATCTGTCCTCAAGGTCATTAATTCTCATCTGCAATTCATTCAGTAATTTTGAAAGCTGTAGTGTAGTATCCTGCAGTGGTGTATTACGTCCTCCAGGGTGCTAATGCGTTGTTATATATTATCAGTCCATATAGAAAGGTGTTGTAGTTTTGTAGTAATGTCATTTAATGTAGAGGAAATATTTAACAATGATTCATTAATACCCGAGAACCCTGCTTGAATCTCTCGGCTAATTTGGAATTTTAGTTTACGAAACATGGCCAGACTGACCATAGAGTCATTCCTGTTTTAAGTAAGCTGCTTAGCAGGGTGAAGACTATTTTGTGGCCCTAATTCAGTCTTGGTTGGTGCAGCATTTTGTGTCACTTGAGTATCTAAATTATCTGTGGTGCATAACATTTTTTTCTGACTAGAATCAATAGGCCCAGTATTTCCAGTATTTTTCTGTCCCACTCTCTACTATGATTTTAGCAGAATCATATTCAGCATCAAATTCAGGACCTGAATTTAACTGGATTTCATCATCTTCATCAGCCATCAAGCATTGTTCCTCAGAATTGAATGGGAGTTTCTCAACCTGCCCTCTGATTGTCTCTGTAGCTTCATCGGTTCCATTCTGTGTCATAGGTTTTGAGAAGGTGGGGTCTGGTCCTTGTTGGAGTGTTTCTGAGATGGGTGACACCAGGGGTTTGAGGTGAATGAAAGTGAAATGTATTTTTTGTTGTTGAAGCCTAGTTCATGGCTTTTCAATCATGGAGGCAGGCTGTCTCATTAAGCCCTCCCAATTGCTGCTTCTCCCTACAAGGCTGTTTAGGTAGCTTGGAGTGTTTGTTGTACTGCAATTCAGTGTCAGCGTCTGAGCTATCCTGCCATTCATCAGCATGACATACGGGTTTTGACATATTTTCTCGGATGATTGCAGATGGATAAATAAAAGATTTTTAAGTAGGTCTCAGAATTGCCACTGCGACTCCCATTCTAGTGCAGATAGTTCTATTAATGCGCTCAGTATTTGAAGCAAGCTGGCCCATGCAAGCACCCAACTGCGACATTCATTCAGAGTGCCATCTTTGCATTACCATCACTGGCTCCTTCACCTCCGGCTATCATTGGAATTTTCTGCTTTTTCATCTGTGGTGGAATTCTGAACTTTTTCCAAATAACTGGAATTCCGTTTAGTACTGCAGCGTTTAATTACGAACTACAGATTTTTTACAGGACTTGGACATAAAGTCTCTTGCTCAGTATTCATCATATATCATGTAATTATCCCGTTTGCATTACTTCTGTGTTTTTTTTCTGCAGTTTAATACATAATCCACAGAACTGGACACTGACAGTGATCAGTTCAATAGAGTTTTTCACAGTTTAATACATAAACCCATATTTCTTACATTTATTCCACAGTTTTCTGTGGAATTTCCACGAGTTGGTGAAATGATTTAACTTTCTAGAAGCAAAAATTGACTTTTGCTGAAATTCCACCTGCTGATATTTTTTCATACACCCCTACAGTTAAAACCTGTGTACAATAAGTCAAAATTATTCATAAATATTCAAACTTACACTGTTTAAACATGATCTATCTACAACTCTGTAAGAAGTGACTAGTGTTTGAGCACATTCAACACCCAAACCTAACACAGACCTCCTTGTAATTGAGATACTGTTATCCTAATATGTCCATGTATCAACATGGGTCTGTATATATCTAATATTCTATACTATTAAATAACAGTTCTATCAAACCAAATCAAAAACTAAGGAAATCAACACTACATTATCACACCCTACCCGCCCCAGGTGAAACCAATGTATAGATAACCAGTAAAAAGGAATCCATATACCCACTTTGCATTCAAGCATATTGTAATACCACCATGTACCACAATTATATGTCCATGTGTTGTCCCTGAAGCAAGTGAAACAATAGGAGCTTTTTAAGCAATGTAATGCGACATAAAACCCAAATCTATATTCATCTCGTCCTTCACCATGTTCAAAAGTAGAATGAGTTTGACATCAAAAGCCCACCTGTGTTGTATATTTTTGAAATGTCCTTTCAAAACCAGTACTGACTTATCAGAGATGGAGTGATCAGACTGTGAGAAGTGTTGACCCACTGTTTATTCAGTCATCTTCATTTTAATAGCATGTTTGTGTGAGTTCATGTGGATACAGAGAGGTTGCCCAGTCTTTCCAACATAACCTGTTTGTGGACATCTCTTGCACTGAATAAAAGAAACAACATTCTGAGATGCACATGTATAATTCCCCTGTAATCTGAATTATTTGTTTTGTGGGGTATTGATACAATCAGAAATGGAAATGTGCTCACAAGTCTTACACTTAGTGTAATTGCAGGGTCTAGTGCCACCTAGTGTTCTGTTATTTTGTTCAGGTACAAGTTTGTTCCTAACAATCAGGTTGGTTAAATTAGGTGGTTGGTTAAAAGACAGAAGAGGTACAGTAGTTCTGAAAATACATTGCAGGGTGTCATCCTCATTGAATATTGGTTGGAGGTCTTTTTAAACATTACGTGATTGCTTATTCATCAAACATACAGTTACATTCACTAGCATTTGATATTCATAATAATCTAATAAAACCATGATGGTGCCCTCCTCTTAATACATTCAAATGATCTATAAATGCTAAAAGATACATCACTGGAGGGTGTTACGAATAAGAAATCTAATGAATTATCCACATATTATGGGCTGTAAATGAACCCATGAGCTGCATGGTATTTAGTGCGTATGTCTTTGGTCCAAAATTGCAAAAGTTCAGGGGAAGTAATACCACCATGCATTTTCTGAATTAGTGCATTTTATGTGCAAACCACATTTAGACAGAGCACAGCATAAAACAAAACCTCTGTTCCATGTACTTAATTAAAGAGAAATACAGTGCAACATTGCACAGCATGTGACCTTTCATATATCAACATTGAACTTCTTAGGTAAAAAGAACTCAAGGTAGAGAAGTGTTTCTAACCCAGGGATTTAAAAAGAAGCATAGCCAACATCAACTGATCATCTGAATTAAACAAACTAGGTAAATATAACTTCCTCCCTCCCCAACAAAAATGGAGCTTTCATTGCCACATTAACTTATTCAAAAGTTCAAGTTTCCTCTTCATCCAATGAGAAATCCTCTCTGGCCGCATCTCGAGGGCAAACTGCTGCATTTCTTTGGCACCATTTAAGTGCCTCCGTAGAATCCGAAAAAACAAACACTCTGCCGTGAGACACTATCCACAATCTGGCCGGGAAAACCAACCCCTGAGAGATGCTTGCTTCTCTCAGAATTGCTCGAGCCCCATCAAACTGCTTGCGTTTTTGATGTGTGGCATAGCTTAGGTCAGGAAACATGTTGACAACTTGGCCGTCCTGCAGTAAAGTTTTCTTGCACCATGTGAGCACCAGCAGGTAATTTCTGGAGCTTACCACATCAGTTACCACCACGACGGCCCGTGGTGCTTCCGGATTGTTAGGCCAACCTCTTGATGTGATCTGGTATGCCTTCTGGAATTTTCTCACTACAGAACTGACTTCCTCACTCAATTACTGCACTAGCCATTCCTGCAGATTTAACGGCAAGTGATCCTCTCACACCCCTCTGCAAGCCCGAGCAGTCTCAAGTTGTAAGCTCGAGCTTGATTCTCCAGGGTTTCAATTCTGGACTTCACGTGGGAATTTTCTTTTATGACTGCTGATGTGGATCCCATTGCCACATCTGCCCATTTCATAACATCAGCTGTTGCAATCGTGATGAATTCCACACTAGCTTCAATGGCCGCAACTCCGTTAGTAAGGTTGTCAAACTTGTCTGACAATCCTGCCACCGATTTAATCAACCGATTAAGTTTGAAACCGAGTGTTTACAATGTTTCCTCAGTTCCTTCCTCTGTAGCCTCAGAGTCATGGCCTTGGGAGGACCGAGTGGTCAGGGGACTTGTAGGGTTTTTAGCTTTAGTTCCATCTCCCTGTGGTTTATCTTTATGAGTATTCCCTATCTTAATCACCAGCCTCTCTGACACACTGAGCTATAAAAATAAATTAGAATACTGTGCAATTAGCGTAGATTTCAGGGTTTCCAAGGAACTATATATGAGGAGCTCTGTCTTCAAGCTTCCATCTTGCTCGGGCTCACAGTGCCACCTCATTTGGAGGTCCCTAATAATTTTATGTAGAAGCTTCAGATCAGGATGATACAGTATGTGATGACTAAGGGTATTCTGTTGGTGGTAGTCCTTTCTTTATACTGTAGTAGTTGTTCCGTGGTATCAGAGTTGCACATTCTACAGCTCTGTCAGATTCTCTAGAGGAAAGCCCCAGCCCAATAAATGTATTTTTTTTATTGTGGCCAAGTGTTTATCTCTTGCTCCTCACTTGAACAGATATGGTGGTAACGGAGTGCTTGACTGTACATTACAGATTTCTTAGTGTGCCTTGAGTGATTATTGTTCCTATGCAAGTATTGTATCTTTGTCTTTTGGTCAGTTTCTTGTAAATACATGTCTGCAAGGTTCCATCTTTGGTGGCAACTGTGGTGTCCTGAAAATTAACACTGGTGTCAGAATATTCCAGGGAAAGTTTAATGGATGAGGTTGTTAAGTTCCTGATGGAACCTTTTGAGTGTGTCGATACCCTCTGTCCAAATTATAAAGAAATCATCAGTATAATGGAAATAAGCAAGTGGTTTATACATACAGTGCTTTATGAAATCCTCCTCCAAATTTGCCAAAAAAGGCTGGCTTACTGCAGAGCCATCCTGGTACCCTTGCTATTCCCATAATTTGAACATAATGACTCCCATTAAAGCTGAAGTTGTTGTGCATCAGAATAACTACAATAAATTCCCCCACCAATTCTGTGTCAAATTTATTCTGAGTTTTTGATTTGGTTTGATAGAATTGTTATTTAATAGGACAGAATATTAGGTATACACAGACACATGTTGGTATATGGACATATTAGGATAATAGCATCTCAATTACAAGGGTGTCTGTGTTAGGTTTGGGTGTTGAATGTGCAGAAACTCTAGTGACTTGTTACAGAGTTGCAGATAGATCATGTTTAAACAGTAGAAGTTTGAATATTCATGAATAATATTGACTTATTGTACACTGGTTTTAAGACATACATATCTGAATATTACATACCCTGTATAATTGAGTGAAACAGCTGGTTAATGTTAAATTTATACTAGGACAAGTTGTCTTTAAGCCTACTTTTTTCCTAACACAAAGATATTTTATTATTTAGAAGACTGTTAACATTATATACTACTGTAATTTTTTTCTGCTTATTTCATCTTGTGGTTTAAAATCATAGACATTTACTAATGCAGGGCACAGATGCACAAATGTATCATTATAATTAAATAGTATAACACTATAAACAGTGGCCTGGATATTCAAAGGGTATGTGCCTGGCGCAACTGGGTTGTGCCGGTGCAACCCCGCATTGCGCCCCTGCGGGATATTGAAAAGGCTGCCTGGCGCAGTGCAAATCCAGATGCATCAGGGGGCAATGATAATGTATGTGGTGCAGATGCAGGGGATGTGCTCATGCATATGTGGCACATCCTGATATTCAGCCCGGGATGTGCGGCGCATGTACTGGCACACCCCTGCACTGTGCTGCATAGGGGAGTTCAAAGCTGAGCCCTGCAGGTAAGAGCAACTCCCAGCCACCCACAGGTGGGCTGCTGTATTGCAAGGTGCAACACAGCAGTCCAGCTGTGGGTAGTCACCAGCCCGCCCAGAACACCGTCCGCAAGTACACACATCCCTGGTGGTCTAGTGGACCACTGCTCGAAGCCACGATCGCATGGTAAATGTATCTAAAGATAGCCCTGGTAGTCTAGTGGCCCCCCCATTCCCCAATTCCCTGATGAGTATGAAGTATGTCAATCCCTGGTGGACTAACGGTCATCCTCTCACCCGAGTCCTTGATGCAGCAATGTATGTCAATATGGCCACCCTTGTGGTCTAGTGGAACCCCCCTCCACCCATTGCTGTGATCATGGAACCATCCCGTATTGCAATGCCCTGGTAATCCAGTGGTACTCCCCACCCACCCACATAGAACCCCATGCCCACCCCACTCCCCCCATCATTGGCGGGCAGCTTCATCCTGCCGCTTTGCCTCCAGGCCACCACAGATGACGGGTGCAGTATGGGCTGTAAGCTCATTGGTCCCCAGTGTGGATCAACTGGCTTGCAGGGCATACTGTACCAGGCGGTCCAAATATGTGAATGGAGCCATTCTCAGAGCTGGGACTGTCTGGTACAGTATGCCTGCAAGCCATTGGTCCACAATAGGGACCAATGAGCTTACAGCCCATACTGTACCTGCCATTTGGTGGACAACCAGGTGGTATGCCATCGGGATGCTGCTGCCTGCCAATGACGGGTGGGAAGCGGGTGGGCAAGGGGTTCTGTGTGGTGGCGTAATGGGGGTCCCACTGGATCACCAGGGCATTGAGATACAGGTGGTTCTCGTGATCGTGGCAATGGTGGAGGGGAGCCGAACTAGACCACCAGGGTGGTCTCATTGGCATACATCAGGGCATCGGGGACTTGGGTGGGAGGGGGGACTACTAGACCACCAGAGATCGACATTTTGCATACTCATCAGGGAATTAGGGACTGGGGGCACTAGACTACCAGGGCTATCATTAGATACATGTACCATACGGTCATGGCTATGGGGCAGGGGATGCCCTGGGATCCCACAGCACACATCATGCTGTGCAGGGCACCAGGTGCAAGTCAACGGCCTGTCTTGTAGCAGGATGCAAATGGGGCTATAATGACATGCAAATGGTCATTTGCATATTGCATATATTATGGCCTCATTTGCATGCCTCCTGCTGACTATTGCGGGTGATGAACCTAGCGCAACTGCACTGGCGCTAGCTCACCCCCATGCTCCCTATTAGTGGCTTGCACTGACACAGTGCCACTGTGCCATGCCCAGTGTGTGCACTGCCCATGCTATATTCAATGTTGCTGCACCATGGAGGAGCACCATTGAATATCACCTGGATCTGGCCTCGGTGCAGCACAGTTGTGCTGCACCCAGGCTTGTGCCACTGCTTGGCGCAGCCTGAATATCCCAGCCAGTATGTCTATGTTAGATGCGATGGGACTACATTTGATTAATTCCACATGCTATGCAGCATCATATTTGCTTGCGCTCATGGAAACCAATAATAATAATTATGACCAACAGAATAACAGAGCACTAGAACCACAAAGAACTGTTACAAACTTTAATGTACCCACAGAAAATTGTTCTGATCTGCTAATTTCACAAGAAAATTGACTCCAAGACACTATAAATTCTGAGCAGTACAACATTAAAACATCAGAAACAAATACAATAATTATATCTTGGAATATAGCAGTCTTAATAGCAAAATTTGCAGATAAAGAATGTATGCATTTTTTGAATCAAGCCTCAATTATCTATCTACAGGAAACATGGCATCTAACTGAAAATTATGTCAAATTAAATGATTACTCCACTTTTCAGATTCCTGGCGATAAACTTTCCAAGTCTGATAGACCCTCGGGTGGTCTGGTAACTTGGGTTTAGCTTACTAAAGATATTATAGCTGAGCTGATTTTGTCAAATTCCTTTTCTCAAGCTTTTCTTGTAAATTTAGTAATCACTAAATTTTGTCTTATTAATGTTTATATACCCCCTCTAGTTTGAAACATTTTTATCCTGCTATATGGGAAGACGTAGAGAAAGTTGTACATAAATCCCGTCCATAACGGCATGTGAAAATATATTGATATGTGGCGACTTTAATGCAAGGATAGCAAAATATGATGGCTTCTCGGATAGTGATATACAAAACTGGAGACATGGAAATGCTTATATATTTCCTAGAGTTTCACAAGACTTCAAAATCAACAAAAGGGGATATAGATTAATTGATATTCTCATGCCCTATAATCTTGTTCTACTCAATGGTAGAATTAAAGGTGATACTGAGGGTAACTATACTCATTACAACTCCTTAGGTCCCTCAGTGATTGATTATTTATTTTGAAATGATTGCATAGAAAGGTGGAAAACATGGGAAGTAATATCGAGGGGTGATGGTGTCACTTCCCCTGATATTGGGTTATCAACATGTACACAAAAAAACAACAAACTGTTTCCCAATATCATAACTTAGAGATAAGGAATCAAACAAAGATTAAATGGAAACATACATTGTAATGATGCTACTCTTATTACTAAAAAGATATTCTCTAACCTTTCATGTACAATACAAAATGGCTGTATGCTAATAAATCAATAAGAGTCTTGTTTTCAAGCCATTAGAGAGCTTCTTACTGAAAATGTTGGGCTCTCCAGGAATAATCATTATACTTGGTTTGAGGTAGCCACCCTTGATCAGGCTACCAGTCAAGGAGCTGCTGCGGTGAGGATCCACCCCAGCTGCATGCTCTCCATCCCCGCAGGAATCCCAGTGCCTCTCCATTCAGGTAGCCATCATTGATCGGGCAATCAGCTGAGGAGTGGCTGTGGTGAGGATCTACCCCAGCTGCACACTCTCGATACCTGCAGGAATCCCACTATCTCTCCACTCAGGTAGCTGCCCTGTCTCTGCCTTGGTTGATTACACATCCCAAATCTATGATGCCTTTGAAGATGGTTTAGCAGTGGGGTTTATCTTTATAGTCTTTATGAAGGCATTCAATACTGTCAACCATCAACTCCTTCTGCAAAACCTTCACTCACTAGGCCTGTCCTGAGATGTGGTGGCATGGTTTAATAGCTACCTATCTCACAGGACTCAATGTGTCAAAATAAAAGGAAACCTCTCAGATCCAGGGAAGTGAGCCTAGGTATCCCCCAGGGGTCCATATTAGGGCCACTCCTCTTTAGCCTCTTTATCATTCCATTACCCTTAGAATGCCCAGCACACATCATGCTCTATGCAGAAGATGTGGTAATCTCCTTAAAAGGGACAAATCAGGCCTCGATCTCCTCTGAACTGCAAATTAACTTCCACAGGCTCAAAAAATGGTTCTCTGATAACAAACTCTTGCTCAATTATAAAAAAAGAGCATCTATTCACAGTTTAACAAAACAAAAAGAAGTTCAGGCCTCTGCAGATGCACAGCATCAAAGGTGACACTCTGAAGCAGGCGGGCACCTTTAAATATCTTAGTGTTCACCTTGATGACACCTTATCATTTTGAACTCATGTTGACCATGTTGTTAAAAACACTAATGCTAAACTGGGTGTCCTCTATCACCACCAGCATTCTATGACCCCAGAAGCCATGAAACATGTCACAAGTTGCTCAGTCTTAGCCACCATTGACCATGACCTTGTTATCTATGAGGCTGGCTCTGACACTGCCCTCAAAGATTGAAACTCTTCTTAACAAAGACTGCCACCTGGTTCTAGGAGTTGATCACTGGGCACATACATGCACCCTCTATCAAGACACAGGGTGGCTCTCTTTACACAACTGGATTGTTTACCCATTGTGCCTACTTGCAAAGAAGCCCCTGTGAGGACTTACCCCTATTTCAACATCCAGACTATTCATTAAAAACACAGCTTTCCATTAGGACCTGAAACACAGAAAAGGGTGGTCTAGTGGTACCATTAAGAGAACATCTCAAGCCCAGATATCTCTCTCCTTCTGAGGACCCAAGTGGATTAATGAACTCCTTAAGGACCTGCTAGAAAGAAGTAAGATTAGTCAATTCAAACCAGGCCTAAGAGCTCATTTGACTAAGGGGAATGCCTCTAAAATGTATTTTCTAACCATAACCTCTTTCTTGCACTTACCTTTAGGAGTGTTCCCTGGCTCACATCCTACCTGCTCCGTCGGACATGAGTATAACCTGCTATTCTCCCCCCATTCACCCCTGCACTAACCCCACTTCTCCCCCTCCTTTCTAGCACTTCTGCCTCTGCTGAACCCTCATTACTTCACCTTCCCACCCCTTCATTATCCCTCTTCCCATCCCACACCTACCCCCTTCACCCCCCCACTCCTCTTCTGTTCCCCTCCTGTATTGCTAATGCTTTCCTCCCCACTGCACCCTATCTCATTCACCAAACTGACAAAGCCTTCTATGGCTGCTCCACTTGACCAAACAAATATTCTTCATGTTACTATTGCTGTCCTCCCTGCACTTTCCCTGGTCTGGACATAAGTTCCAATTCTACTCCTGTATTGCTACACAGCACTTTCCATTTGGCTCAGATTCTGCAAACCAGTTATTTTTTTGCACTGGGAGACCTGGTTTAATTGACTAACTGCTGCAACCTATGTATTAATATTGACAAATTGTAACCTACAATGATTACTATGTTATCTTTGTAACCTTATGTAACCTATGTGTTGTCTGTTCTGTCCTATGTACTTGTATAACTTGCAACCTTTGTAAATGAGTCTCTGACTCAAAGGTATTAATCTCAATCTGAAATAAATAAATAATAAAATAAATAGAGATTGTTGCCAGGCCAATAGAAAATTAAACCATCTGATCAGATACACCTAAATAAACACACAGGGCAATAAAAAATATTAAATGAAGTTAGGGAGAACTATAAAGAACTACTTAAAACAAAACAAACATAATATCACTTTGCACAATGGAACAAAATGTTGATAGCTATTAAGAATAATGATTAGTATGCCTACGGGCATATGGTTGCCAAAGGCACCAACAACCAAAGAAATCACATTGATTCTTTTATTACTTTGGATAAATGGATACAGTATTATACTAAAATATTTTTTGATCCTGATTACCAAACTGACCCAGCATTATTTGTTGTAGATATGACACAGTTTATGCCATGTACACATTCAGAAGTCTACTTTGCAATAGTAGCTATGAAAAACAAATAAAGCCCCAGGCCCTGACCTAATCCCGTGGAAGTCTTTTGATCTCCCATCCCTTGGGGAACAATCCTTACACCAATTTTCAATTTGTATAAATAGGCTTAATTTCCCTAAGACATGGAAGGAGCTACAATAATTTCTATCCATAAAAAGGGAAACAAATCAGATCCCCACATGTATAGGCCTATTTCCTTATTGGATAATTGTGGCAAGATATTTACTAAAATAGCCTTGAATAGACTAATGGGACAAATAAAACTCTTAGGAAATCTATTAGAATATCAAGCTGGTTTCCACCCAGGCTACTGCACAACAGACAACTGCTTTACCTTAACTCACTTGTCTGAAAAATATGTTAAACTTTGCAAACAAAAGCTCTATGTTGCTTTTATTGATTTTAGTTCAGCATTAGATACACCATCTCTCATAACTCACTATGGACAATGATGATGGAATGGGACATAAGTTTAGATATCATTGCCATTATTAGAGTGCTATATTCAGACACCTGGGCTCAGGTCAGACTGGGTACAAATGGACAACTGTAATCAACTTTTCCAACAGACTGAGGTGTCAGGCAGGGCTGTGTTATGGCCCCCCTTTTATTTTGCATATATATTAACAATCCCCTTGTGACTCTTGAATATTCTGTAACAGACTCCCCAAGAATTGGCAAGAAGGCATGTGCAGCACTTGCTTAGGCAGACAATGTAGCTCTATTTTCCCTGAGCCAAGGAGGACTCTAGGAAACATTAAATATACTAGATGAATATGCTAGTAAATATGAACTTGTAATACATGAAAATAAGAGTCAGGTTCTGATTTTTGGGACAAAAAACACAAACGTATGTTGGAAGGTAGGAAACAAAAGACTTGGTACAGTTAAATCTTATATGTACCTAGGCTTGCAACTGTCAAATGATGGGAGTTGGACCAAGCATATCAATAATTTTTTTACTTAAATTAAAGCAAATTCACTTAAAGCATGTAATTATAAATATGGGGATAATTCCATAAAACCCCTCATAGAAGCAGTCAAGGCAAAATACCATGCTCAGGCATTATATCACATAAAAATATGGGACTGTGGTAATTTTCAGAGCCTAAAACCTTCCTTGAACAAGTTTTATAGGTGTAGTCTGGGGCTGAACAATACTGTACCTGCCCTACTTATACGAGCTGAACTTGGCATAATTAGACCAACAGCCTATGCACAATCCAGGAAAGTCAATTACTGGGTAAAATTATTATCCGTGGAGTCTAATAGACTTCCTTCTCTTTCCTAGAAGGCAGTATAGTGCAGTGGGTTAAGAATCTGAGCTGCAGGTCTGAGACCTAGGTTTGAATCCCACAGCCACTTAGTGCATACTGTGTGATCCTGAGCAAGTCACTTAACTTCCTTGTGCTCCCAGGTCACATCTGGAAACATGCTTGGCTTAGTGTGCTACTCCTGATTAAACAATTTTCCCTTTCCCTAAAGGAGAAATAGGCTTGGGAAAAGCTGGGCTGCTTGAGATCTAAATGGTTTGTTAAAATGTATAATATTCTAGAAGAAAGAGGTCTAACCTTTTTAAAAAAATACCTTGATAAGAATATAACTATTAGTGTCAAATGTAAGACATATATCACAGACAAAACTGTTAATTACTACAAACATATGGATTTTAAGATCATCTCAAATCTAAAATTATCTCCTTGGCCACATTTAAATTATATCACATTCTATTATAAAGATTATTTAGACATACTAACAGAGCCCAAAGACAATTATACACAAGATTTAGACTTGAATTATTTCCAGTAACATACCTACAGCTAGATATAAGAAAACTTCAAATATCTAGTCCCTTTGTTGTTCTTGTACACATTCACAAATAAAATACTTATTTCATGTGATAATGATTTGTCCCTGGTATGAAGGACCAAGGAAACACTGACTTGTCCCACTGTGGGGAAAAATCTCCACCACAGATCAATCACTCTTATTAAACATACTTTTTACTACATATGATGAAACAATAATTCAAAGAAACGGCAGGATATCTCGTTGCTATAACAAAAATTACAGCAAAACATAAACAACACTGCTCATAATACTACATTTTTCTTTTCATTAACATAATTTAAATGGGAACGATACAAATGATCATTACTTGCACCTATTTGTATTTTTAACAAAATAAGTGAATATGAAAGGTCATATGATTTTCTATGTGGCCTGAGTTATCCCATACATATACAAGATATTGCTCAGTGAAGAGGACTCTTGGTTCTAAAGTTCTTTTAAAATGTAACATTTAGAATTTTTGTATATTCATAATGAATTAGTAGCAAGTACTGAACACAGTAATTTAGATGTTTTTTGAAGACTGGCTTTATTAGTTCAAGCTTAAAATGTTTAGAATGTTATCTATGTGTCTATGTTTTTAAACATAATTGTTACATGTGGTAATTTTATATTGTAACGGTCAACGACCGATCAATAAAATAAATCTATCTATCTATTTATCTATTTATCTATCTATCTATCTATCTATCTATCTATCTATCTATCTATCTATCTGTCTGTCTGTCTGTCTGTCTGTCTGTCTGTCTGTCTGTCTGTCTATCTATCTATCTATCTATCTATCTATCTATCACAAATGTAGTTTTAGTATATTTTATGGCTATCCTCAGGGAAGAAGCTTATCTTTTCTGTGACATTTGACCTCAACATCCCTTTCCTTTGATGGAAGTCTGTTGTCTTTATATGGTCTGGTGCTGATTTTTGAAAGCCGTTTCGGCCAATAGGATTTTTAACAACTTTTTATCTCTTTTTTTATATGTGATCTGGACTTTAAGAAAGTATATTCTTCCAAACCAACTGTCATTTTTCTGGTGAAGGATCTATGTAATTCAAATGCTCAAGTACTTATTTTCTTTTTTAACATCTATGTTGGGCCAATAAAAGGTATCAAATAATCTCTTTTTTTCTGACTCTTTTACTTTATTCAGTCATACTCCTTATAGTATGTTTGATTTTTAAGGGGATTCTTTGCTCTCCATATTCCAAGCCACTGACACATTGATAGTCTGACAGTGATGGATGAGAGTGGAGAGCAATTATGAATAAAACCAGAGATGGTTTCAAAATAAAAAAAAGTCAGAACCCTCTTGTGATAGAAACAGTATAGTGCAAACATCGCTATGTCAACATTTACTCTCGCGACACTGTTTCAGAGCTGCTGAAGCTGCCTGTCTCTCTCTCTGTAGTGTGTAAAATATTAGAGTTGGCTGTAGTTTCTTGTAAACTAAATGTTTAACAAAAAAGCAGTTGTGCAACATTATGAAGGGGGTAATGAGGCTGCTTTGGCTAGGTAGGGTACATCAAGAAGAGTGATTGATAGTTTGACTGGTCAATAGCTCAGAAGGTTATCTTTTGGGATACTAAACTGTTGACCCTTTCAAACTGAACTACCAAACAATTTCAGTTTGATTACTGGTCAATAGTTCAAAAACATTCAATGTCATATTACTGGCTGTGGACCAATCACAGACCAGGATTTTCTCTTAAGGTTTTATATATATAGTGGCACCAGCCAGGATGCAAGACAATATTGCTGCGGTATACTGCAGGGAACAGTGTAATTCAATGATGATTAAAACATTTTGTATGTCTCTTTGCTGACAACATGAAGATATAGAGCAATAGGATTGATACAGTGGGGGGGTGGAAGATATGAGGGAGGACTTGGTTAGGCTTGGGGAGTGGTCGGAAAAGTGGCAGCTACAGTTCAATATCAATAAGTGCAAAATTATGCACATAGTACAAAATAACCCAAATACAAAGTACTGACTTGGAGGGGAGCAGTTGGAAGTAACAGAACAGGAAAGATACCTGGGGATCACTATTTCAGACATCCTGAAAGTCTGTAATCAGTGGGACAGAGCTGCAGGAAAGGCACTCAGAATGCTGGCATGCATAAGGAGGGGGGTCACAAGCAGGAGGAGGGAGGTGATCCTGCCACTTTACAAAACCATGGTCAAACCACACATGAAATATGGGGTCCAGTTTTGGAGACCATACCTACAAGAGGACAAGGGCTGGCTGTGAAGAATCCAAAGAAGGGCAATCAAGATGGTGAGGGGGCTGCAGGGGAAGTCTAATGAGGAGTGGCTGGATGAGCTGTTCTTGTACACACTGGAGGAAAGGAGGAATAAGGGGACATGGTAGAGGCATTCATGTATTTGAAGAGCATGAACAAGGTGAGGGTTGACAGCATCTTCAAAATGAGTAAGAACAACTTCACTAGACTGCAAACTGGAGAGGGGAAGATTCAGAGGGTATATTGGGGGAGGTTCTCTACTGAGAGGGTGACAAGGCCATGGAACAGTCTGCTAGAATGGGTGGTAGGGTAGGATATGGTGGGCACCTTCAAAAGAGCCTGGGATAGGTACATGGGCCTAATGAGCAAGGGTCATACTGGTAAGTGTGGGGGAGAGAGAGGGGGATTCCTAGTGAGGGAGGGTTACAGGCAGACTGGATGGGCCATAGGGTCCTTTTCTGCTGACAGTTTCTATGATTTTGCCATACAGTATTTTGTGACATTTCACTTACTGTAAGTTATTGCATTGCATTTTGGCTGGTTCTTCCTTTCGTGAGTACTGTATATTATAGTGGTTCAGCAGCCCCACTATAGTTAGGGTTGAGTAGGCTGTTTAATGTTAACCCCTAAGTTTGTATCCTATTACTCGTAGCTTTGCCCCTGTTCAACAGGAATGCACACAATTTTGTATGCAGTCTGGGGGCAAAGACTCTGATCTGTCAAGTTTCATTCCAGTCAGATGCAAATTTGAGATCCAGATAGTGCATTTTAGGAAAACATTTTTTGCTGTTTATTTGTCATCGCCTACAGCCCAGATGGTTTGGAATTTTGGTCTGAAATTTTTAGGGCATAAATGGCTTGCCCCAAAATGGTGCCGTTCATTGGTTTGCTGAAAAAAATATTAATCTGTTCTCAAGTTACAAGGATCTGAAATTTTGGTTTTGAGCATGCTCAGTAGGGCCTTTTGGATAGGTGTTTGATACCTTACTTAGCATGCTCAGAACTATAATGGCAAATTCTTGTAGCTTGGAAATGGATTAACATTTTTTTCACTAAACCAGTGAAAGGCATCATTCTGGGGCAAGCCCTATCTACCCTACAATTTTCAGATCAAATTCTAAACTATCTGAGCTGTAGGTGATGATAAAAACAACAGCAAAAAAAAAAAAGAAAGAAAATATGATTTTCTTTCCAAAAATGCTCTATCCAGATCATGGAAATGACACATCTCACTGCAATGAAACTTGGTAAATTAAGACATCCACCCCCACCCCCAGCTACGTATGCAACATTTCATGCAATTCTGTTCAATGGGGGTGAATATATTAATCTATTTTTGTACAGTATATACATCTACACACACTATAGTTAGGGTTGAGTAGGCTGTTTAAAGTTAGCCCCCTAACGTTGCACCTTAATAGCTTTGCCCTTGTTAAACAGAACTGCATGACATTTTGCATGCCAAATTTGTGGAGGGCAAGGTATCTTGATTTACCAAGTATCATTCCACTCATATGTGTGGATTCTGAGATCTGGATAGTGCATTTCTAGGAAAAATCTGATATTTTTGCTGTTTATATGTTATCGCCTACAGCCTAGATGGTTTGGAATTTTGGTCTGAAATTTTCAGGGAAGAAAGGGCTTGCCCCAGAATAGTGCTTTTCCTTGGTTTTGTGAAAAAGTATTAATCCACTCTCACATTATAAGCATTTGAAATTTTGATTCTAAACATGCTCAGTAGGATCTTTTGGAAAGGTGTTTGATAACCTACTGAGCATGCTCAGAGACAGAATTTCAAATCCTTATATCCTGGGAATTAATTAACATTTTTCCCCAAACCAATGAAAGGCACCATTATGGGGCAAGTCCTTTACACCCAGAAAGTTTCAGACCAAAATTCTAAATGATCTGGGCTGCTGGTAATGATGAGAAAAACAGCAATTTACCATGGGCCAGATTTTCAAAGCCCCAGCATGAACATATGCGACTTGTATCCAAAAATTATGAATAAAGCGGTGAGATGCACCAAAAGAAGCATCCAATGGGATTCAGAAATGCACACTGTGCCAATGCGCAGCAGAGCTGCAGCAAAGCTGGTTGTGCCCAGAGATGCATAAAATAAATGTGACATGGCATATTGTGAGATGAGTCAAGAAAAAGCTGCAGTATCCCCTATTCTTGGATTCAGGAAGGTTCCCACAGTGAACTTGCATTGATCTAAGACCCCATCACTTACATCAAGGTGAAGGTGGTCTAAGCACACTATACCATATAAATGGAGGAGCAGCACAGTGCTAGGCAGACACCTGAGAGGTAGCACAGTGCAAGCCAGGAGTGTGAAACTGGAACAGGACCATTATGCCTGCACCAATAGCCCTACTGTGCATCATGTTGGTGGCAGAAGGGTGATGGCGGTGGAGACGTAGGAAGCATTGAGATGACAGGATGCAGGGGAATGTCCCACCATAGCAGCAGCAGCCTGCCAGGCAGTATGACCCCCCCCGCATGATACGTGTGATAACGTCTTATGAGGATCACATGGAGGAGCAGTGCACAGCACAGTACCACTGGAACAAGGCTACCATTAGGATGCTGTGCCAGGAGATGGATGAGGATCTGCTTAGTGCAACCATAGAGGGGGCATGCAACACCTACAAATGTAAAGATAAGCGCAGCACTGTGCTGTCTTGGGACTGGGACATTCCAAACACCAAGTGGAGATACAGTGAGTATATCCCAGTCCGCTGTGTCCTGGTGCCTTATACAGCTTATAGATGCCCTGCTGTGATGCTGTGACAGGCACATTTGCTTCCCACAGGGGGCACAGCAGCAGCAGACTGTCAAGCAGGCTTTTTTCCACACTGGCCCAGTTTCCCAATATACTGGATGCCATTGATTGTACACATGTGGCCATCAAAGCACCACCTGAAGAGGGGGATGCCTATGTCAACTGCAATGGCTACAGCTTACTGAACATCTAGGTGGTGTGTGATATCCACTGTCACATACTGTACTGAGATGTGGTGGCCCAGTACCCTGGATCCTGCCATGATTTGTACATCTTCAGGCACAGTGGCCTGTACCAGACATTCCAAAGTGGAAAAATTGAAGGAGGCTGGCCGAAAGGTGGGTAATACTGTACTTCAAGACTTCATGACGGGTGGCTGAGAGAAGAGCACAAGACCACATGGGTGCAAAACAGACAAGCATGGGCCTAAATGAGTGACCAGCACAGCAGACAGTATGCCTGGAGGAGAGGTGAATGGTGTGAACTGCATGAAGTGAGTTGTACAGTGTGAAGGACTGGCAATGCATGTGTATGGCAGGTGTGCCCATGGGAATGTGTCACAGTAGGAAGACCACATGTGTTACCAAGGTGGACTGTGTGGTATAATCAGCACTGACCATGGTTGTGGAAGGTGTGTTGTGGGTGACGTGCAGCATTGTGCCATGCTAGCAACACTGTTGTGGTGGTAATTGGGGAGGCACATACCAGCAAGCCATGGCAAACTGATCCACTGTCCCCTAATACTCTACAGGTGAGATTGGCTATCCACAACTGCCATGGTTGATGACCCCATTGCAACATGCAGAATGTGGCTAAAGAAAGGTATAATAAGGCACTGACCACAACAAGGACTGTGACAGAGATAATCTTTGGGCTCCTAATGTCCCTATTCTGATGCCTGGACTGATCTGGTGGTACCCTGCAATACTCCCCAGAGTTGGCCTGCAAGATATTTGTGGCATGCTGCATTCTGCACATTATTGCCATCCGAGAGAGGGTTCCACTGCCAACAGGGGCAATGGATAGTGGTGTTATGGATACAGAGAAGAACACTTTTGAAGCAGACGTGGGACACCAACACCGAGCAGCAGACATCTTGACCACAGCCAAGCAGGTGTGAGCGGAACTGAGAAGAAACCACTTCACCTGAAGGACATCATTGTCCCTTGGATGGCACCAGCAGACATACCTAACAACCAGATGGAACCACTCAGACCAGAGGACATCCTTGTGTGTCCACGAATACCTCATGTCAGCACACGTGGATGTCTGCCCGGTGCAGTGCCCCAGTCATGGCTGCACTGTGACCAGATCAGTGGACATGGCTGGTGTGGTGCCACGGATGGATAATGGAGACATCTGTAGTAGCCGCAAGATCATCAGGGGATACACAATGCAGTGGTGTGCACCTCATATGCACACATGAATATGACCTACTGAGGTGAGTATGGTAGGTGTGTATGCGTTCGTGACAGGATGTTGCTGTTGACAAAGATACTTTACCAGGAGGGCATGTTGCCAGTGCTGGCCAGCAGGTACATAGCACTACCACTGGCCTGTCCAGTCCTCCCCTGAAAGCCATACCCCACTAACCCACCACCCTATACCATCCCCCACCCAGCATTTCACCATCTGTCCCCAACAGCATGTCACCCTGCTGCACCCTCCCCCCATAACCCGGTCACTGTCCCTGCCTCCAGCACCCCTCATGGCAACCAGTTCCACCTATGCACCACCCCCTCAATGCAGCTGTGCATCCTCTTGGCAGTGCATGATCCATCTACCACCAATGACATGCCATTCCCCAAAGTAGCCTCTCCTGTGCCAAACAACAGAAAAAACAACTTTCGCAGGTACATGAGTTGCAAAGATAACACAAGACACAGTTATTGGGTACAACACACCTGCAGTGTTTTTTATTTTATACAAAAGTATCAAAATACAGAAATAATACATAAATAGAAATATACAGTTCAAACTGAACTAGAAAATAAACAATAGCTCAATGCTATTCCACCTTACTTCAAGTATCTCTCAAAAACAATACTAAGTTTTTTTTTATTTCTTACTAAATCTTTTTCTTACTGCCTTTAGTTCTAATTTCCATATTTCCATCTCCCTGTTTGATGTGTTGGCACAACTGACCTACAATCACATGGACCAATGAAGCACTGAAAATATTACCTTGTCAAAAGGAAATCTTGAATCGTTTTGACATTAATACTGAGAGTTACAGGAGACCCTCCTGTAGTTCTCTGCCAGGCCTAGAAAAGAGCTGACGTGCTTTTTGGTTTTGGGCACAGGGCTGTTGGCAACTGCCTCAACTTTTTCAGTTTCAGGTCGTACAGTCCCATTACCTACTAGAAACCCAAAATTCCTGGCTTCTGATATAGCTAAGGTGCACTTGCTGGGTTTTGTGGTGAGCCCTGCTTTCTATATGGACCTTAACACAGCGATCAACTGTGTTTGTGCGATGACCAATCTGGACTGTGGATGACTATGTCGTCCAGATAGGTGGCACAGTATGCTGTATGAGGGGTTGGTATCTTGTTCATTAGTCTTTGAAAAGTTGCAGAGGCTCCATGCAGACCAAAGGGCATTGGGGTAAACTGGAATAAACCAAGGAGCATACTGAAAGGTGTCTTTTCTCTAGATTCAGGGGCTAAGGGAATCTGCAATATCCCTTGCTCAGGTCAAGTGTGCTGATGTACTTCATATCCCCTATGTTATTTATGATGTAATCTACCCTAGGCATGGGATATCCATCAAAATGGGAAATATTGTTGACCTTCCTAAAATATAGGCACAGCTTAATGCCTCCTTTCTTCTTTAGATGGTGTACCAGAGGCTTGAGGGGAAAGAAAACCTTTCTGATATAAAGGTGAACCCTAAGCTAGAATCCCAACAGAAAAAGGAAATCCTACACCTGATAGAATCCTTTGCACCCACCTTCACAAGCATACCAGGTAGAGCAGTGGGAGTTCAATACCACATTACAACCAAGTCTGGACCTACTGGACATAAATTGAGCTATTGTTTATTTTCTAGTTCAGTTTGAACTGTTGATTTCTATTTATTTATTATATCTGTATTTTGATACTTTTGTATAAAATAAAACATATTGCGGGTGTGTTGTACCCAATAACTTTGTCATGTGTTAAACTTTTTTAAAGTGTTCAGCTGTCTTGGGATCCCAAAAGAGGTACTTACAGGCCAAGGCAGTAATTTTCAGGCCACACTGTTAAAGGAGTTGTACCATTTGCTGGCGGTAGTGGCAGTAAGAACAACACTCTACCACCCACAAACTGATAGTGTGGTTGAACGGTTCAACCAAATGTTAAAAAGAATGCTTAAAAAGTTTGTGCATGGTGATGGAAAGGACTGGAATAGATACCTCCCACTCTTGTTATTTGCCTAAAGAGAGGTCCCACAAGCTGCTACAGGGTACTCCCCTTTCTCCCTTTTGTACGACAGGAATCCCAGAGGACCATTGGACATGGTCAAGGAGTTCTGGGAAGAGGATACAAAAGTGGGTCATACCAGCATTACAGAGTACATGGTCCAACTCCGTAAGAGGTTTGCTGACTATACAAAAAGGGCACAGACAAACAACATGAGCTTTTAAACCAAACAAACAGCATACTATGATAGCCACTGTAAACAGAAAGAACAGAAAGCAGGAGAGAAGGTGTAGTTGTTGCTACCCACCACCCAGAACAAGTTATTGTCAAAATGGCAAGGGCCATACTTGAATCTAAGGCAGACAGAGCCTGTAACCTACAAAGCTGAGACCCCAATAAGCACCCCAGGAGAAAGATTTATCATGCTAACCTTCTGAAAAAGTGAATAGAAAGAAAAGAAGCCATGGGGAGCCTATACATACACCCAGAGAGAGAAGAAACTGAGTTGGAGATGGTGTACCAGAGGCTTGAGGGGAAGGAGAACCTTTCTGATATAAAGGTGAACCCTCAGCTAGAACCCCAATAGAAAAAAGAAATCCTGCACCAGATAGAGTCCTTTGCACCCAGCTTCACAAGCATACCAGGTAGAGCAGTGGGAGTACAACGCCACATTACAACCAAGACTGGACCTATACGACAGAAACCATATAGGTTACCTGAGAAAGTCAGGAAGGGGAAGACAATACTGGACATAATTGAGCTACTGTTTATTTTCTAATTCAGTTTGAACTGTTTATTTCTATTAATTTATTATTTCTGTATTTTGAAACTTTTGTATTAAATAAATCACACTGCGGGTGTGTTGTACCCAATAACTGTGTCCTGTGTTATCTTTGCAACCCATGTACCCATGACACTGATGCGGTCCTGAACATGCATAAAAAAAAAATCAAGAAATCTGTGTTATGCATTGAAATATTCCACAAAGTGTGACTTGCGATAAAAGAAATAAACAATAGATGCCTCCGTTAACACACAGAGTGTATACACAGAAAAACGTGCAACACTGTGTGCCAGCTTCCTAGGTGGGTAACGACAAGGTCTGGACACTCTAGATAAGCATGGTATACACTATTGTGCTACCCCATCCTGTCAAGCCTGTCAGCAGACAGAATAATGGCAAATTTGAGTGGGAGGGCCCCAAATGTTTGTGCTGATGAAACAGCACAACTGTATAGCAGGTTGAATTCATGGTCCCCAGCTGTATTAAATTTCATCAGCTAGAATTAGCGCTACACGCTTACCGCAAAATACATGCCTAGACAAAACTAGTTAAATGGGAGTACTGTATCTGCTGATCCTTCTCTTGCTCACTCTCTGTCAGAACGCTGTGTGCTGCTGTCAGTCATGTCACTACTGCGATGGATTAAGGGCGCAAAGCAAAAGTACCCTCTAGAAGCCAGCGATATGGACAGCGATGCACTTGCTGCAAGCTCTGGTGTAGAGCCTCATGTTGCATCGTCTGTTATCAGGGAGCTTTCCATTTCAGGCCCACCACCTGAAAAACAAATTCAAACTTCCTCCTATGCCACCTACACCTCTGACATTCAATTTCAGCTCGGCAAATATGCAGCTGAGAATGGGGTGATGGCGGCTGTGCAGTATCACCTTTCTCAGTCAGGTAGGGTCATTAATGAGAGTACAGTTAGGAAATTTAAAAGTGACTACCTGGCTGCAGTTAACAAAGCTGGCAACCCAACAAACATGCCCCCCTTTCTGCCATGGAAGCCTGGTGGTAGACCCACCCTTCTAAAGGATGATTTTGAAGAACAGCTAAAACAATAGTGAGATCAATGAGGGCTGAAGGTGCAGTGGTCAATGGCTGTATGATACACACTGTGGCAGTTGGCATTGTGAAGGCCAAGTCTCCACAACTGTTGTTTGAGAATGGTGGGCATTTATAGCTGAGCACTAAGTGGTCATGGGGTTTCCTAAATGGGGTTTAGCAAATGCAAGGAACAAAAGTAACAAGGAAGGTCCCCTCTGATTTTGATGTTTTAAAAGTTAGATTCCTGAGGAGAATAGTTACAGCATGTGCACAAGAGCTAATCCCCCAATATGGTTATCAATGTTGATGAAACAGGAGTCAACATGGTCCCCATTTCTGAGTGGACCATGGAGGCCACTGTCTCAAAACAGGTATCACTGACTGGACTGGGTGATAAGCGACAGGTTTCTGTTGTCCTAGCTTGCTCTTTCTCTGACAACATGCTTGCCCACAGGTGATATACAAGGGCAAACAGCATTTGCACCTGCACGCAAATTTCCACCAGCCTGAGGCATCACACAGACAGTGAACCACTGGGCTAATGAACACAGCACTATGGAGTTTATCGATAAGATTCTGGTGCCATATTTTGATTGTCAAAAGACAACCATGGATTTACCCCAGGAACAGAAGAGTCTGTTGATATGGGATTTGTATAGAGCCTATACTACACAACCAGTGATTCAGCAACTGGGAGAAAGCAACATCATCCCTGTTTATGTGCCAGCATCTTGTACAGACTCACTTCAACCACTTGATGTTTTGGTCAATAAAATCTTTAAAGTCTTACTGAAGAATTGCTTTATGGACTGGTAAGCAGAATTGGTTTCAGAAAAAATTGACTCAGCAGCAACAGAGCTGAACATTGATCTAAAATAGTTGAAATTGAAAGAGCACCATGCAGTCTGGCTCAAGACCAGCTTTAACATGCTACAAGCGAGGCATGATGACATTTTAAGTGGAGTCCGACAGGCTGGGAAGCTAGAAGCTCAAAACACTTGCCTGAACCATGTAAGTTTCTGTTGCTGTCAGTCTCATTCTATCCAGATCTGAAACCATATCAATACTGCATTTTTTACTTTTTTTTCAGGTTTAGCTGCCGGATTCGCAGATACTGTAGTAGTCGGACTGGTATCGTAGAAATCGCAGATCGACAGGTAAGCACACAAATTCAAAATTTCAGTTCTGAAGCAGTACAGTTTCTCACACACTAACCTTTGCTTTCTTTCTCTCCATTTCTCATTACACAGGATGAGGCATGATGGATGTAAAGCTGGAAGGAAAAGCTCTATGGACTGTTTTTTATAATGTTATGGCACTTTAATTTGGAAATAAAATAAAATTTACTGTTGAGTCACAGTACTGGTATTCCTTGGTGTTACTTGTAATCAGTACTATCCCCCCTTTGCCATGATGCACTCTATACACATAGCATCACAAAATCACACCAACGTGTACGTTCTCTGTCTCAACATGTTGCGAGCGGTCCACCGGCCATGTCGGACTTCTCTAAAACTTCCTCCGGTGTTAATCTCAGAGCAATAAACACGGGATAAAGCAGGTAAGACAGAACAGTAAATCATCTGTAACACTACCAGAGGTTGTGTTTGTACTGTAATCACACTAAACATGTGGAGCTAGTGGAAACAGGGGATAGAGGTGCAGTATCAGATAATTATCATGTTCAGTTAAATTTCGAGGATAGAATCTAAATTGTGAATATAGCGAAAATTAACTGAGCGTGAAAATAAACCTGCTGTACAGTATTCAGCCTTGTCCGGCAATGGTGAAGGCATTTCATGCTACCTGGCAGCAAAAAGCATACCCAATGGAGAAGGACAAGATTTGTGCCCGGATTGGCACAATGAGGAAATGTGTCTGGGGTCAGAGGACACCCAGACAGCTCAAACCTAGGTGGCAGGATATGGCCAGGAGAGATCCCACCCTTCTTTACAAGCTGAGTGGGATGGCTGTGGCTGCCGATGAGGCCATGAGAACCGACGCCGTCAAAGCACCACGGGAAAGTAGGTCTCACACTGGAGAAACGTGTATGCATGACACATAGCTGTCAATAAATTACAGTGTGCCACATCTCATGTCCATCTGCCATATTTGTGTACCCACAGATGACTGTGACAGAAGTAGACCCAGCATCCATGTGGAAGAGGAGGCCAGGAGATCAATGGACCGTCCTTCTACAATGACAGCAATGTGTCCTGGATAAGGTAAGTCGTACAGTTGAAAATGTGTATGATGGCTTGGCAGCTGCAGTATATGGTGCTGCCACAGTGCGTGGGGGAGTGTAGCAGGGGCCCATGGCCACATTGTTGAGTGTGTAAACACATCCATGGCTTGTGACACCCATACCTCTGGTGGTGTGTATGTTTGCTGGGTATGACTTGTGGGTCATGAGGTGTGATGTTCCATGTCTCAAAGCCCCAAGTCAGGTTCTGACAGAACATGCATGGTGTCAGTCAATGGGCGGCACTGTAGAAATGATGCTATGCCACAACTGGGGATGCTGTGGTCCTGTAGTGAGCAGTCCACAGTATGTGGCTTATGTCCCTTGCAGCTTATAGTGGGATTGGTGGGGTGCCATGTACTGTGCATGTAGGACCACAAAGTGAACCGTTTTGTCATGCACAAGTGCCATGCACATAGGACAAGCGACAATGGTTGCCGTAGACTGTTGGTGTCCTCACAGTGCCACATGCATGGGCCCCTGACATGACAAACACATCTGTTGCCTGCTGTGTGCTATACCGATCATGCATGACACTGTTGCCCATCCATGGCATGGACACAGGCCACATATGCACAGTCTCCAATCACCGCACTTTGGCAGGTGGGGATGGATCTGCATATGGTAGTGGTATGTAGGATTATGTGTGCACAAAGGTGGCATACTGTATATGCCACATCACAGCAGTGACAGTGCTGCCTGTCCACATGTGTGGCACAATAACAGTGTACCCCCATACCTGCCCCCTTGGCCCACCAGTAGCAGTCAGGTTTGTATACACATGCTATCTCAAATGCATGAGCCCAGGAATGTACACTGATGATGTTTCACATCCTGATCTGCCTGTTACATACCAGTAGGGACTCAGATGCCAGACTGCTGTAACCATGTTGCTATACTGCATGTGTACAGCAGCACTGCAGGGTGTGCCCCCCACTAGTGGCTCCACACTGCACTGTACCACCCCTGGGACATGCCCACATGCCTGGGTTGTATCCCACTGCAGTACATAGGTCCCAGTCCTGGGCACCATGGTGGCATATTGGGAGCATGACAGAGGTACTGGGACAGTGCGTATGACAAATCCAGGTACCTCATCAGGGCAGGACAATGCATCCACCAGCCTTCTGGCTCAGTGATGCACGCTCATGCCATGCCACAACCCACCTGCATATGTGCACACATGCAGTGTATGGAATGTGACATATCATGAATCAAGTCAGAGCACACAATCCAAGGCCACATGGACACACAAAGGGAAGGTCAGGTCATGCACATCTGATAGTTGTCTATGAATGGGTGACCAGGGAGGCAGATAGGGAAGGGCCGGTGGATGTGGACTATCAAGATTTCAGCAAGGCATTCTATCTACAATGTCCCATACAGAACATTGATAAATAGGTTGTGGTCATAAGAGTGTGCTTCAAGGTGGTAAACTTGGTGAGAAACTGGTTGAGTGACAGGACACAGAGGATGGTGGCACATGTCATTCAGTCTGCGGAGATGGGGGGCATCAGTGAGGTGCCACAGGAACCCATGCTGGGCCAGTCTTCTCAAATGTCTTCATAAGTGACAGTGCAGAGAGGCTTGACTGGAAGGTATGCCTCATTGCAGATGACAATAATATCTACAACAGGGTCGACACTCCAAGGGGGGGGTGGAAAACATGGGACGGGACCTAAACATGCATGAGGAGTGGTCTGTGGCAGATAAGACTACATACACAGAGCTGAAAAATAAGCAGTTGGGCTACAGAAATCCAATGGGGGTGTACAGGATGGGAGAGGTACTGACAGCCACCCATCAGGAAAGGGACATGAGAACTGATCATATCTGCTGACCTAAAAGTAAACAAACAATGAAAGATGGCTATGGGGAGGGCGAGTGGGATGCTACAGTGCACAGGGAGCAGTATCACCATCAGACAACAGGAGGTGGTTATGCCACTATACAGCTCACTAGTGAGACGCCATCTGTAGTACTGTGTCCAGTTCTGGGAGCAGCAGCTAGAGAAGGATGTACACAAAATGGAGGCAGTCCAGAGAAGGATAACGAAATTGGTGCAAGGACTGCAACAATAGTCATATGAGGTAAGACAAGAGGACCTCAACATGTATGCCCAGGAGAAGAGGGGGGAGGGAGGGCTATGATAGTGACAGTTAAGCACAGCAAGGGTATAAACAAGATACTGCAGGATAAGATCTGCCTGATAGGAGGGTGTACTGTAACAATGGGGCATGCTATGCAGCCAGGGGTGCTAGGCCCAGTGGCACCATGTGGAAGTACATTTACAGTGACATAGTAGTGGATGCTTGGGACAGCCTCCCTGGAGCTGGGGGCCAACACCAGAGGCAATTCAAGACTGCATGGGATAGACATAAGAGTAGTGTAGCAATAGGGATGAGAGGGTAGGCCACAGAGCGACAAGGGTCTGCCGTAGTACATTAGGTAGGAATAGGGGCAGACTAGGTGGAACACATGGGCCTTATCTGCCATCACCCTCTGTGTAATTATCTGTGTATCTATATATGCCAACTGAATCATGGTATGTTAACATCTCAGAGATGCGTCCATCCATCCTGATAGGGGCATACACCAGCTGGACCAACAGCGATGTGGATGTCACTAATAGACATGCAACTAATTTAAATTTTGCGTGAAGTGCCACAAAGTGGGCACCATAATCTGCTATGCGGGAGTGGCCAATATAGAAATGCTCACTTCGCCTTGTAATTATTGCTTCGTGTTGTCATTCTGCCTAAACGTGAAATAAGGCAAAGTGACAACAATATAGGCAGCCCCACACACACACAGTCACCGGAATTAATGTGCATCCCCAAAATGCTACTGCCTTGTGTCCAGAAAATTCTCCAGTGCTGACAAAGTGAAAGGAAAGCGTAACAAGAAATGCAAAGTCACCCAGAATTAATGGCACACTCAGTCATGCATGCAGTGGTAACACACAGTCACCAGAATTAATGTGCATCCCAAAAATGCTACTGTCTTTTGTCCAGAAAATTCTCCAGTGCTGACGAAGTGAAATGAGAGCATAACAAGAAATGCAAAGTCTCCCAGAATTAATGGTGCACTGCAAATGCACAGACAGATTAAGATTGCACTGCACACTCAAGAGATGCAGATGCAAAGGCACAACAACACCTAACCAGTGCTCAAAAGTCACAAATCCAAATCTGGAAAAGAATAACTTTTGTCGGTTGGGGGGGTAGTTCAAGGCAGTAACAGTCCACTACCAGTAAAGATACCACAAAGCAGTACAAAAAATGCATGCATGTGCAGTGGATAACAGGTTCACACCACTGCAATTACTCTGTGACACAATAAAAGGTATCTAATTTGATTTCACGCCTCGCACACACACTCACACACACACTACAAATAACGTGAAGGAAATTGAAAACCTTTAGTAATATAACCAAATGTTTTAAACAAACTGAAATTATACACTGCTGCACCACAACAGTCAGCCAAAAAATGTCAAGAATTGCCGAAAATATTACTGTATTCATTAACACAGTTATACAAGAAAAATATAACCAAAACAGAAAGACTGCCTTTTTCTCCCAGTTCATCTACCTACACCACAGATATGCCCCTCCCCACAAAGCACACTTCACAGTACACAGACTGAATGTTCTAAATTAACACTGAAAATCCACGCACAAACATTAAACCCTCGATGATATGAGCACAGGAGGGTTTCCTACAATCGATGTACTAAATTTTCAGCAAAAAAAATGACAAAAAGGCTTTTTTAACAGCTTTTTGAGGTTTTGAATAGCAGAGCTTTGAGAGCAAACCGTCTCCAGCTACCACTACACACATACTACCCAGAACTGAGGCTGTGCAGAACAATCTAGAGCCCATGTGTCCTGCAATTCCATGAATCACTGCAGAATTTGCCTTGGAGCTCAATTACAAGGTGAAGTGATGTGAAGTATATTGAAATCAGTGGTGAAGAAGTGGTTTGGGGAAGGTGGAATAACGCAAATTCATTGTTTTCAATGGGCTTCACGTTCTTCATTATGATGTGAAGCACTCTACTTTGCGTTGCCGATTACTTCTCGGATTCCACATTACTCCGCAAATCACGTCACAGAGCAAATTTTGGCCACTTTGCCCACCACTAGTCACTAACCCACACCTGTACGCATTCCTAGGATGTTTGCCTGTGTAGCGGATGACACAGCAGTACACATAGTCTGCACACATTGTTGGATGAAATTAGCATGGCAACGGCATTGGTTCTACATTTGACCTCTCATTCCTTCTAGGTGATCATAGACAGGATTGCAGGGGAACTGTACCCGACACCCCAAGGGTCCAGACCATGCTCCAAGTGATGTGGCATCTAAAGAGGGAAGAGGCCAGGGCCTATGCAGAACCCACAACATGGATTCAGAGGAATTCAAGATAGCTGCTATTCTCTGGGGAGGAACACTTAGATTAGGTCACCATTAGCAGGCAGAGGGACCAGGACCTGCAGTGACAGCCACAGGGATAGAGAGGGTTGGGCCTCCACATGGACAATGGAAGCAGTAGGGATCATGGGCACTGATGTGGCTCACAGGGGATGTGGTCAGTTCGGGACTCAGGATAAAGGGGATAAACAGTCCTGTAGGTGCTGCTGCACAGGAAGGTGATGTGGAGGGCCCTGATGAGCACACTGCTGCCATGGAGGTGCAGCAACAGGGAGAATAGGAGGGACAACCGGTTGCTGGCCCACATGCATACCATGAGGGGGGCCTTCACAGTCTAGAGTTACATATTGGTGAATGCCTGCACCATGTTGTCAATCTTCATGGTGCACTGTTGGTGATGAAAGATGCCATGGCAACCTGCACAATGTGTAGTGTGCTGGTAGCATCCCTCCAACACCTGTTACATGTCGGTGCCAGTCAGCACCATTTTGCTCTATGTTGATGTTTGGTTTTATATTGTGTAGCTTTTAGCCATCTTTTTCATCACATAGTTCTAGTGTTCTTATATTGTTTGTCATTTTAGTAATGTTTACTGCATGTTGTATGTACATTGGCATTTACCATGTTTTCCCATTGTCCCCTTATTTTAAACACAGTAGTCTTGAATAAAGTTTTTTATCACTCACTCCGTATGCATGATTGCTTCATCATTCCTGCTGCATGTACCAGTGCTTTTTTGTCATGTAGCACAGTGTGGTGGGATACAGTGGTGCCCTGTGTCACACAAAGCCAGTCACGGGTGTTTCTACACACCTGGGTTTGTGAAGCACACAACCAAGGTCACAGATGTGGTAGGACATGAATAGGTGGAGGCAGTACTAAGGACGGTGTACATGACTGGTTCAGGCATGGACCCCTAGTTTGTGTGTGAGGTGGGATTGTGAAACCCCAGATATGTCTAACCTGGGTTGAGGAGGGAGGGGGGTCATGATAGAGAACTCAAAGTATCCCAAGGATTCCTAGGTGCGTGTCAGTTACAGTGCCCTCACAGCAGTATTGCTGGCCACACATGCTGCCATAATGCACTTTTTGCCTGACCAGTGGTACACCCAGCTGTTTGACACACTGTCACCTCTTCAGACATTGCATCCTGTGTCATCCATCACACACATCAGAGACCATGTCACATTGTTTACACATGCCAGCATCCCTGTCACAGACTGTCTACCCTGCAGTGCTCCATCTGACATATCTCTGTACTGTTATTCACTACACTGCCACATTCGTAAGTACACAGTACAGAATCCCTGGATGGCCTGCCACACAGTCCATGGTGATGACATGGCTATGCTGCACATCAACAACTCATGTACATTCTGCAGTCCTGGACCCACAGGCCTCCCTACCCACAGGCACCATGGTGCACATGACCTTTCTCTGTTGTGTTGTTCTGTTTGACCATCACATGGAGTGTGCAACATTGCACTCTACCTCTGTTGGCCCTGACTGTTCCCTGGCTTCACACTACTGTGCAATACTCAGCCCTGGCTTACCGGTGCCACTCTGCATGCAGAATGTGCCCAGGTTGCTGGTACCCTCTATGGTTTGGTTGCTGAGGTTGGCCACAGTTCTATCTTCCTGACCGGTGGGTGGTATTTCCTGGATCCCTCCACCACCAGTGGCCATAGCATTTCTTCAGTTCTGTGCAAGTTTTCATTGCACCATCTCTTCTTATCATTGTGGTGTTTTGCAGCTCTCTAACATGTGCTTGGAGTGGGCCACAGAATTCACCTTTCTGGCACCTCCTCGCACTTCTTCTCTGGTTGTGAAGTGCTGTTTTACCACCCCTGAAAATTAGTATGTCCACATGGGAATACATCTGTTCCAGGAGGATGTCTGTTTCCTGTTGTGTAATGTTCTTTTTATGTTTATGTTTGCCTCCATTGCTCTGTGCCCTGCTCTCCCTGCTCTCTGTGCCTCCATCCTGCGACATTGCTGTGCACCTGCAATTTGCATTATGCGTTCAGGTTTTGCTATTTTATATGACATGACCTGATACTTGCTTTTTTCCTGTTTGGATAAGTGTATTTTATGCATGTACCAGAAAATGGGATTCTGGCTTCGTCGCAGTTTATTGGGACGCAAATTGTGCCATGGTGCAACTTGCATCCTCCTTTGAAAATCCAGCCCCCTGATTTTTTCTTAAAAGTGCATTATCCAAATCCTGGAATCTGCACATCTGACTGCAACAAAACTTGCAAAACAAGGCACCTTGCCCGTCAGGCTACATGTAAAAAATGTTCAAGTTCTGTAAAGGGGCATGAAGCTATTAATATATGTATCTACAGTATATACATCTACATGCAGTATTATAGCTGGTAGGTTCTTCTGTGTGTGTGTGTGTGTGTGTGTGTGTGTGTGTGTGTGTGTGTGTATTGTAGTGATGCAGTAGTGCCACAATAGTTAGGAATATGTAGGCAACTTAATGTTAAACTCCTAACTTTGCACCTTAATTATATTGCCCAACTTCAATGAAATTGTACAAAATTTTGCATGCACAGTTTGAGGACACGGTCTCTTGAATTTCAAGTTTTGTTCCATTCAGATGTCTGGATTCTGAAATCTGGATAAGCGCATTTTAGTAAAATTTGTTTTCTTTTATGGTTTTTTTTCCACGCCTACAGTTTAGAATTTACATCTGAAATTTGCAGGGTAGAAATGGCTTGCCCTAAAGTGATACCTGTTTTGGTGAACAAATATTTATCTGTTCTCAGGTTACAGGGATTTAAAATTTTCATTCTGAGCATGCTCAGTATGGTCTTTTGGATAGGCATTTGATACCTTACTGAGCAGGTACAAAACCGACATTTTTTTTTCAGTTGTTTAACCAGGAGTAGCACACTAAGCTGGAAGCTTTTTCACAGGTGCAACCTGGAAGCACAGGGGAGTTAAGTGACTTGCTCAGGGTCATATAGTATGTAAGTGGAAGCTGTGGGATTCAGAACCAGGTCTGGTCTGCTGGATGTTTCCAGATTTGTAGTTCAGAGCCTTAAACCACTGTGCTTTACTGCCTCCCTAAACTCCACATAACTTGTGAAGGGGTTAACATTTTTCAACAAACCAACAAAATGCACCATTCTGGGGCAAGCCTTTTCTACCTCAAAAATTTCAGACCAAAATTTAAAACTGCCTGGGTTGTAGGTGATGAAAAACAACAGCAAAAAAACATGATTTTTTTTCTTTTTTTAAATAGAAAACTTTATTGAATTTTGTGCAACAGGAAAACAATGAGACAAGCAAAGACAAAATGTCCAATTCAGCCAGTAACTATCTTGTCCCCTCCCATTAACATATAGGGAGGCTGAGTGAGATGTGTCGTACAGTACAGTGTAGAACCCCAATATTTTCCTAAAGATGCACTATCCAGATCTTTGAATCTGCATACCTGACTGCAACAAAACTTGGCAAATAAAGACACTTTGCTCTCCAGATTGCTCATGCAAAATTTTAATTCTGCTGAATGGAGGTGAAGCTATTAATATATTATTTACAGTCTACACATATACATACCGTATTCTACTGGTGGGAAGTACCACTACAGTTAGGATTGAGTAGACTGTTTAATGTTAAACCCCTAACTGTACCGTAATACAGTAGCTTTACCCCGTTCAATGGAATTGCACAACATTTGCCACCAGACGGGGCCTATAGCCACCTATGATGGTAATGCATTCCGTGGAGGGGAAGGTCTCTTGATTTTCCTAGTTTTGTTGCAGTCAGATGTGCAGATTCTGAGATCTGAATATGCATCTTTAGGAAAAATGGACTGCTACAGTTTTTTATCATTGCTTAAAGCCCTGACGGTTTTGAATTTTGTCCTGACATTTTCAGAGTAGAAAGGGTTTGCCCCAGAATAGTGCCTTTCCATGGTTTGGTAAAAATATGAATCTGTTATCAAGTTATAAGGATCTGAAATTTTGGTACTGAGCAACTGGCAAATCAAACACTTGCCCCCTCCCAAACTGTTCATGCAAAATGTGCAAATCTGTTGAATGGGGTGAAACTACTAGTATATTTATGTACACTATATACATCTATACACAGTGTATTATAGCAGTGCTGTAGCATCACTATGGTTAGGGCTAAATAGATGGTTTAACTTTCAGCCCCAAACTTTGCACCTTCCTAGCTTTGCCCCTGTTCAATGGAATTGTACAATGGACTTGTACAGCATTTTGCATGTGCAGTCTGGGGGCAAGGTTTCCTGAATTGTCAAAGATTGTTGCACTTGAATGTGCAAATTCTAAGATATGGATCATGTGTTTTTAACAAAATTCAGGGTTCTTTGCTTTTTTGTGTTATTATCTACAGTCCAGACAGTTTGGAATTTTGGTCTGAAAGTGTCATTGTAGTAATGGCTTGCCCCAGAATGTTGCGTTTCTTTGGTTAGGTGAAAAAATATTAATCAATTATCAAGGTATAAGGATTTGAAATTTTGGTTCTAAGCATGCTCAGTAGGGTCTTTGGGATAGGCATTTGATACCCTACTGAGCATGCTCAGAACAAAATTTAAAATCCTAATAACTAGGAATGGCTAACACTTTTCACCAAACCAATGAAAACATCATTATGGATGGGACATATCCTTTCTAGCCTGAAAATTTCAGACCAAAATTCCAAACTGCTTGGGCAGTAGGTAATGACAAAAAAAAAAAAGAAAACAGAAAAAATGTGTTTTTCCTAAAAACATAATGGAAGGATTCACAAAGCAGATGCACTGTGCACAAATGATATGCACTGGTGCAACAGGAAAATGTTCCATGGTGCCATTCAGAGAGAGCACAGATGCTCCGGCGCAACCCAGATACGCTGTACCACACAGGATGCACCAGAGACCAAAATTAATGATATGTGGTGCATCTGTAGAATGTGCAACTGCATATACAGTGCAGAGCCAGTCACAGAGCAAACTTGATGTGCAAATGTGGAGCATTCACAGTGCAGTACCAAATGTGCCATTAAGAGATAAGTATAAAAGAAGTAGACTCAAGTGCAGGCCCCCAGCAGGCTGACCACAGAACATCAGAAGCAAGTAGTAGTACAGCAGCAGATGAACACAAACATGGATGAAGCACCTTTCCTGATGGTGGGAATGTTAATGGGGATGAGAAGACGGGTGAACCAGCAATGTGGCTGCAGAAGGCACCATAGACGGCCAGCCCTGTGGCAGTATTGTGCCATACTAACGTTTGAACAGCTAATGGACACCAAAACAGTTGGCCGATACTGCCTGAACAGGGCTATTCTGAGACAGCTCTGTGAGTTGTGCCATGACAAAATGCAGACACCCATTGGAAGGAGTCATGCCATATCAGTGGAGACCAAGGTGACAACAGCAATGTGCCTGCTCACCACGGGAACCTTCTAGAGCCAGCTGAAGACATCATTGGCATATCCCAGTCATCCACGTCCTGTCTCCTCCACACAATTCCTCACCCTTTCTCCCATGCATCTAAATTCATCCACTCCCCAAGCACACAGGCAGAGTGGACAGAAGCCATGCAGCAGTTCCACAGAGTGGTGTGCATGCCAGGTGTCATAGGTGCCATTGAATGCACCCATGTGGCAATCCGTGCACCACCTGGTGAGGATGCCATGACATATGTCAGCCACAAGGGCTACCACTCTGTCAGCTGCCAGCTGGTGTGCAATGCCATTGGGTGCATCAGCAATGTCTGCACCACACGTCCTGGTAGTACCCATGATGCCTTCATACGGCACCAGTCCACCCTGTGCTGCCTGTTCAAGACAGGAACATACCTAGTGGCCATCTAATAGGTGGGTGGGGCATGCAGATATGCCCATGAATAGGGCACCATGGCACAACATATGATGGGAGGGGGAGAAGGTTTGTATGGGCCATGGCAGGGACTGTGCAGGGGGACTTGCACAGGTGAAACAATGGAAGTGAAACAATGGGCACACCGAGGGAACTGCACATGCAACAAGAGGACAGTGCAGCAGAACAATGCAGCACAGGAGGTGGGTTGCAGTGCAGCAGCAGGCATGAGTGGCAGGGCAGAACACAACACATGCAGCCATGCATGGGTGACCACTGGGCAATGGAGGGCAGGCAGTGCTGAATGGAACAGATGTGGGCAGCCATGGCTGCATGCACAGGTAGGTACAGGTCAGGTGTGTGCAGACAGGGCAGGCTGTTGCAGGTGTGAAGGTGATGGAGATTACCAGGAGAGTTGCCACAGGGAGAGGGTAGACATTTGGCAGACACAACACTGCGCCATGGTGCATGGGAGGAGCTGGAGGAGACAACACACAGGTAAGCAGAGGTGTAACAGACTGCTCTTGCCTTCCACAGGTGATGCAGCATACCCCCTCAAACCCTGGCTCCTCACACCCTTCCACAGACCTCTCACAGAGGCAGAAGAGGGCTACAACAAGGCACATATCGCTATGTGTGCCATCACTGATCATGTCTTCAGCATGCTGAAGATGTGCTTCATCAGTCAGGATAGGTCAGGTGGTGCCCTACAATGAGCCCAGAGAAGGCCTGTGGCATATTCCTGGCCTGTAGTATATTGTGCACAACATGGCCATTGACCATGGAATAGCTGTCCCAGATAAGGGGAGGGCAGCAGTTCCATGGAGGATGAGGAGAAGGGGTGGGGGCAAGGATGCAGCAGGCCAGGGGGCAGTGTGAGGGACTGCTACTCAGATGAAGAGACCCACACCTGGTCACCAGGTCCTGGCAGCACAGTGACACCAACATTGAAGAGCACTTCAGTGACTGCAGGTGAGTAACACAGCTTGGTTAAACATGACAGCCCCCAACACACACACACACACACACACACACACACACACACACACACACACACATATGCACCCACACAGCCACACACACCCAAAAACCCACAACCGCACCACAGGGCAGTCGACAGCAACACTGCCACTGTGTAGCTCAACCATAAGGGTAGGCAATGCTGCACACACTCAAAACCACAGCAGGACACACATGCCCAGGGGGCATGGTGTATGTGATGGGGATGGCATGGATTAGTGTACTGCTGCTGGCACACGTGCACAGCAGACACAGGACTGCGCTCATCATGCTCATGCCACACAGCACAACAATGGTGCCCCCAGACATGCAGGCTGCAATGCACAAGTGACCCACACAGGCAATGCACTGGGGCAGGTGCATGCCACCCGTGTCACCCCAGGCACAGGTAGCTTGTTGTGTGGGCTGCAATGGGTGCAGGTGACAGAGGCCATGTGAGCTGTCACCCAGGCATCGATGGGGGGGCACCACAGCTGCCACGAACATGTGGGTGGCCACGCCCATGCCTGGTGGTCGCTAACTGGCCATGGGGGGTAGCCACTACCCCTGGAGGAGTACTGCAGTAAGACCGTGAACGGGTGCTCACTGGTGTGTTATCCCTGTGATCCATGTTGGATATGGGGTTGATGGGGACGGTGATGTGCGGTGACAGCATCAGCAGCAATGCGTCCACCTGATGCTGTGACCTGAACACTTGTGATGTACTCCTGGGGATGCGGTTGAGGCCTGGTGGCCATGTGGTGCACTGTTTGCATACACTGTCTTGGCAGCATGTGCAATCCACTCCAGAGCTGCGGTCATACTCACCCGCAGTAGGTCAGCCTCAGCCAACATCTGGGCATGCTACACGACCAACGACTCATATTCTACAGTCAGCAGCATCCAAAGGCCTCTGAGCTCCTCCTGTAGGGATGTTTGCCCCTCCATGGTGTCCCACACAAGGAATGCATAGCCCTCATGGGGATGGTGCTGATGGGCAGGTGGGGTGCTGGCCTGCTGGCCTGCTGTAGCGTATCCACTGTAGGTGGACTCGCCACATCAGGCCACTGAATGGTAGGGATTTGGCTTGGGTAACCACTCTGCATCTAGGGATGGCTGCATCATTGTCCTTCACCACCTGCTGCAGCACCACAGTGCCCTGCTGACCCATGCCAGTGGTCCCTGTAAGCACGGCAGCACCAGGCACAGAACCCACAGCAACTGCCACTGTGGGCAGCTGTTCAGACCTTGTGGTGTGCTAGGCCAAAGGACCACCATCGCCTGATGGTGCCACCTGCATACACCTTTGTGTTGGTCGCTCCACTGTTGAACATGTCACCCCAAAGTTGAGTGGTGTCTGGATCATTATTAACATTGCTGTACACCCCCTGCATACCAGATGCCAGCACCATCAGGGCATCTATATTGTCCACCTTGTCCCCTGGGTCATCATCAGGCTTACCCAGAAAGCTGACCATCTATTAGTTGCCCTGGCACCAGCCATGACACCAGTCACTGAGAGGTCAGGCTGCCCTGCAACCACTGGTGCTGCTTCCTGGGCTACCGTGGCATTGGAAGGGCATGGCATCATCCACAGCCCCGCTGCAGCCCGATGTGATGGCCAGCAGCATCCCTGCAAAGCTATCCTGCGGTCGCCAGCCAGGCAGCACCCATGAGTGTGATGGAGCTGTAATAGAAAGAAGGGATGCATGGTTACAGACATGTGTGACAGTTGTGTTCAGACAGGCATGTACAGATGGTCATGAAAGTGTGTCAGTGGTGCGCCTGACATGCCATGCGGGTGACAGTCAAGAAGGGTTCCGCTGATGCAGCCTTACACCAGCTATAGCAAGACTGCACTAGTGCCTGTATATACCCCCTTGGACATGTGTGTGACCAGCACAACACCCTAGGCACCAACCACATGGATGACATTACTGAGGTGCAGCACCCGACTGCACATGGCTGGCCTGTCATGCGGGTACAACACAGCGGTACACGAATGGGGCATACAACCATGGTTGGTGCACACAGGCACATGGTGGAATAGTGACCTACAGTGGGCTGTCATCACGCTGGCACACAGGGACAGGCATAGTTCCTGGGTCATGTATACTCACAGTGCTGCAATGAACTGCCACCCATCTGAAGCCCCTCCCAGAACACCTCTGCACAGCTGCTCAGCCCATGCTGGTCACCAGCAGCTGCTCTGTGGGTGTGAGGCGCACACCTGTCTGCGGCCCTCCCCCTGTCCCATGCAGGGAGGCCTCAATGTGTGCCACCTTTTCCTTAGCTTGCCTCTTTTTATCATTCAGGTGCTTTCTGCACTCCTGGGGTGTTCTGTTGAACTTCCCAACTGCATTGACATGCCTTGCCACAGCCTCCCAGCCCTCATCCCTCATATGGTGGCTGCCACCCCTGCTAGCCAGGATGTCCTTGTGGATGAGGTAGCTCTCAATCAGCAAAAATTCAAAAACCGGAATTTTTGTCATTGTCCATTTTCTGTCTTGCTCCCCTCATTTATATAACTAAAATTGAAAAGGAACCTTGAGAGACTTTACTAATGGACAGGTCTCAATCAGCACCCTGTCCTTGTCTGTGGTGAAATTGTGATGTCTGAATCCTGCAGCTGTGTTCTTTCTGGACATAGTAGTTTTTGTGGGTGAGAATACACAGGCATTAGCACACGACAGGCAACTATGTATGTGTGCAGGCATGGTGTCTGGCTGCTGCAGGATCACAGCACTCTGTCTGCATATCTCACACCCACCTGCAGTGCATATCTGGAACAGGACATAGGATGGTCAGGGACAGCAGGCCAATGTCAGGTACAGATATGTAGCATTGGTACATGTAGCTAACATGTCCTGCACACATTTCTGGTGTTGTTTGCCATGTACCACCAGATGGTGGTCTGGCCTGCAACACACATGTCTGCAATTGGTTGTACCATGCTACCCGATACATCAGCAACAGCCAACCCATGCCAAACTTAGTTGGAACAGTGGGACACTGTGGAGCATTCTCAGGGACGTGTCTGTTGACCAGAAACAGCTGAATGCCCTAATCCACACACTGTCATTTTGTGCAGCCACACTGACTATGGGAGAATGTAAACAGACTTACCTTCAAGGATGCAATTCCTCTCTGTCACATGAGCTCTGTGGAGGCACATTCAGGAGCATTTATGGCTCAGGGCATGAAAATGAGACTGGGAGCATCTTTAATGAGATGCTAAAAAGGTGTGATGCCCCTGAATCTGGCAATGAGCTGATTTGGGAGCAATGCCTGTGAATTGCATAATTTCCCCCCACTCATCCCAGTCAGAAAAGCGCAACTGCTGCATTGATCCCATCCCCCACAGCGCATTTCCCATGCATGCGCATCAGACATGGGGCATTTCCTGAATACAGCGCAAATGTCACGGTGCATTTCTGTGCATACACGATGCCAGGTTAGTGGCATGACAGGTGTAGCACAACGGTTCCAGTGTTGCTGACTCGAGACTAACTGCAGATGTGCATCCAAGTACACTTGCATGATATCCACTGTGCAGCCTGTCTCATAGTGTGCATGTATGCTGCGACATGACATTGAATCAATGCATACCTGTAGATCATGGTGCAATACCGACAGTGTGCGCAGTGACACTGCACTGTGTGTGGCATTGATTTCCACTCACATTATGGTGGATCCATGCAGAATGCTCATGTGCCACCTGGTCATGACCCATGACCCTGTGTTCCTGCCCATGCGTAGTGCTGTGCAAATGTATGGTGCCATGCTATTGGCAGCAATTATGCATTGACACGCTGCAGTACTGTGTTGTGCAGTGCAGTGCATGATGGCCAATCACACATGTGGCACGAATGTGTCATTGCACACCAGCTGCCAGATCTATGCACACCTGATCTAGGGACACTGAGAGGGAACATGCCATGTGTGCAGAAAACAGGGCCAAGGGCCATGAACTGGGAGGAAGTTGAGCTCATCAACCTTGTGGCACTGGTACTGCAGGTGGAGGGACAGCTGTTTGGGTCAGATGACCTCAATGAGCTCCACTCAGGTGTGTGGGTCAGGATCGCTGAGTGGCTGGTGCGCAGGACAGGGGTTGACCACACTGGCAAGCAATGCAGGCATCATTATGGTAATCTGCAGTGCAGGGACTCAGACAGGCTCAGGAACCTTGAGGAACATGCGCACAGGAATACATTGTCACGCCCAGGTACGTAACAGTGCACTGCAGATACACAGGCAGGCTAGGGTATGTGTCCGTGGGGGGGCTGACACACTGCACAACACCACACACACACACACACATGTGGGGACTGTGGAGCACCCTCAGCATGTGGTGTGCTGGCATGACCACCGTGGGGTAGCTGTGTACAGCATGGTGCATGAGTGGGGGGTGCATGGCCACTGTGGTGTGCACGGTGTGGTACAGCCATTGGCATGGCATACATCCAGCTGCACACACATGGTGGGAATGGGCTGGGGAGCTGTGTGTTGCTGCACAATGTCAGGGGTGCCTTAATTGGGGCACTGTGGGGGTGGTATCATCACTGCATGCTGGCACTGGTGTAGTTGCTGGGAACCGGGCGGGGGGTGGGACATCCCATCTCCTCATGGTGCTCTATGGTTGTTCCTCTCACAGGACAGGAAGACAGGCAGAAGGATGCGGCTACAGTGGAGGCACGGAGTGACACGGCCATTGTTGGAGCCCATGGACAAGGATGTGCTGGTGCAGGTGAGTGCCTGTCTTGTGCATTTTCTGTGTGTTTGGGGGGGTGGTGCCCTCTGCAGGCTACTGCTGGTCCCTTGTGCATGTCCGTGTGCTGCTGGATGTGCACACACATGGGGTGTGGGCATGGTGGCTTGTGCTTGGGCCACAGTGCACCTGGCCCCTGTGTGTCCATCCACTTTGTGTGCATCTCATGCAGACCATGGGCACACTGTGGTGCTCCAGTGGTGTTCAGACAGGACCTGCATGCCTGTGCAGCCTGCTGACATCTGCACATGCTGTGTGGGACATGGCTACATGCCCCTCTGTGCCTATCTCTACATGCAAATGTGGGCCATGTGCTGTCTGAGTACCATTGCATGGTCACAGTGTAACACTGTGTGCCAGCCTGTTACTGGCGTGTGGTGTGCCTGGTGGGCTGTCGGCCATTGCTGCGGTGGATGTCTCCCTCACAGTTGTGTGGTGGGCAAGGGGGGGCCCAGTGTGGAACATGGCACTTAGTACCTGTTGTCTGTGTCCCCCACTGTAGGTTCACGGATGGTACAGCCAGCTGTGCGCAGTCAACAGAGGTGTCAGGGTGTTCTGTGGCTTGCAGGGATGCAGCACCAGAGGGTGATGAGAAGGACATTTCTCCCACTTTACAGGCACCAAGGACAGCTCCGGCAGGCACTGACCATGCTGGTCTGAGTGCTATGTGCTGGGGTCATGGGGTGACTGCTCTGCTGCAGCCCATCCTGCACATTAGGGACATGGATTTTTGTAAATAGGCCCTAGTTGTTCTTCCCCACATTCCTCGCCCATCCACATTGTCTGTTTCTTTCCCTTGTTCCCCCACACCCATACCATCACCCTCCTGTTCACCTTTGTTGTTCCTGTTCAGATCCCCACACCTCACCTTCCCTGTTCCTACAGCCTATTGTTCTTGTAAATAGTTATTGTTATGTTGATTTTTACTAAACCTTTTTCTAATGCAACCAGTGTCTGTGGCCATTCAAGTGTACCTTGTGCTTGTGCTCTGTTTTGTTGCTGCTGTCCACTGTCTCTTTGTTCCCATCCACACGTAGCACCTGTGGTACTGTGCACACATGCATCCTGTCTCCCTGTTGTGGCAGCCTCACTGCGCACTCCTCCTTGTTGCCTGTGTGTGTGTGTGGGAGTTGGGGCATGCTGCCTTTCTCAGTGCTCCTGTTTTGTGTGTGGTGCATGTTGGCTACTTCTGTTGCACTGGTGCCCTGTTGTTGTGCTGCTCTACTTGTGGTCCACATTGCTTGTGAGCATGGTACACCTGTGATAGGCGTGGTCTTCGACTTGTCTGCAGTTGTGCTTGTCCACCTGTGTGCACCTGTGTGGCGTCTCCATTGTCCTCACCACTGGGTTCCTGTGCACCAGGCCATGTACTGCAACCTGTGCCATGCTGCATGGTGCCCCTCTGCAGCTGTGGCACACCTTAACAGGCACCTCTGGGCATGACATCTGTGCCATTGGTCTCCTGTGTGGGGTCTGTCTGGTGCTTCTAGGTGTTGCCATGTGTGCTCTTTCTGTGCACCTCTTCTGCTGTGGCTACTCTCGGGACCTTTTGACACTCTGGTCAGTCCCTGCTGGTGTGTTCCTTTGTGCCACTGCAGTTTCCCCCTGTTGCTCCTTTGTTCCTTGCTTACTTAATACTTCCATATTCACTGTTATGATGCCTCGGGTGCTTTTGTGCATCCATCTTGCTACTAGCATCTCAGGTTGCACAGTGCCACATCTGTGTTATTCACAGTAGAAATGCTCAGATTGCACCTTGTGGTGCATCTTTCTGTAGATTGCACTATTTGAAAATGGCACATCTCATCTGCACCAGACTAGCTTTTGGTGAATCCTGCCTAAAATCCGGATCTTGGAATCCGCACATTCGACTGCAATGAAACTTTGGAAATTAAAACACCTTGCACTCCAGACTGTGCATGCACAATTTTGTGCAAATTCCTTTGAATGGGGGAGAAGCTAGTAATATATTTATGTACAGTGTATACATCTACATTAACCATAATAGTGGCATAATAGTGCCTCTATGGTTAGGGCTGCGTAGGCTGTTTAATGTTAAACCACTAACTATGCACCTTAATAGCTTTGCCCTGTTCAACAGAACAGCATGATATTTTGCATGTACAGTCTGGGGTGCAACAACTCTTGATTTGCCTAGTTTTGTTCCAGTCTGAAGTGCACATTCTGAGATCTAGACTGCATTTTAGGAAACATCGGGGTGCGGGGTTGCTGTTTCTTGTCATTGCTTACAGCCCAGACAGTTTGGAATTTTGTTATGAAATATTCAGGGTAGAAAGGGCATGCCCCAGAATGGTGCTTTTCCTTGGTTTGGTAAAAAAATATAAATCTGATTTTGATTGTGAGCATGCTCAGTAGGGTCTTTCGAATAGGTGTTTGATACCCTACTGAGCATGCTCAGAATTACTGTAATAGAGTGGATAAACAGACACAGACAAGAGGAAAAGTATAAAAATAAACTTAGTTTATGCTTATGATTTTATTTCAACGAGTCAAAAAAAATGTACAGAAATCAAAAGAAAACTGGTGTTAAACAGCACACCTAAAATAAACAAATTAAATTTCTCTCTTGCAGCTTCACACTCTCTCTCTCTCTCTCTCTCTCTCTCTCTCTCTCTGTCGTGAAAATAAATTTACTGCTGGTGTGAATACCTGCACACCTCCTCTCTCCTCTCCTACCTGCAAACTACTGACCTATCTGTCTTCTGCTGAATCCTAGAGCTTTTTATTTCCTCCCCCAGTATGACATCATAGACATGTGACTTTAATTTAGGAAGAATTCTAATATCTAATCTTTCTAAACACAGACACTGCTTTTGTGGGAGACCGGCAAAATATATATATATTATAACACCCATCTGTAACCACGTCCATCTCACATTTTAGGCTCTATATGACAATTTAGACCTTTATTTGGAGAAGAGGGCAGAGTTTGAAGTCTAAGCTCCTCCTTCTTCTGTGACATCCTACTCATTTCCCTATAAAGGCAGCCATTTCATGGGCTGCCAGTCCAATAGTAGGACCTCTTCCAGGGTAACAGACAGTTCAGGTAATTCTCACAATAATATTTATTTACAGAAAGAAAGAAAAAACAACAACACATGGATATTAATTAGGCAACAGTATCTACAACTCTAGCAGAGAAAACCAGATGAGGAGCGTGCTCCCTATCTGTTTTCTTCTAGAGTTCTAGCATTCTGTTTGCTCATTTTGCTACAACAATAAAACATCCTTTACATTCATCCTGCTTATATTCATAATACTGAAATATGTATGCAGTAAACTCCTGCAACCTTTGGTTAAGCTGCACCTGCTTTCTTTATCATACTTCAGGCTTTTATTCATACACTACTAGCTTACCTGACAGCTGAAATTTCAGCTGACGGCTTTTGTACATTTCAGCCATCTCTCTCTCTTTGAGGGCTGCATTTTTAGTGAAAACTGCACTTTTATGTCTCCTTTTTGACACTATAGGGCTTTTACTTCTCATGCCCTCAGTGTCCTGCTTGCAATTCTTTAATTCAGCCCCTTCCTAGTGTATCTGAGGGGCAAATACTGCAACAACACTTTGGGGATGCAAAGACTGGTTTCCTTAGCAATGGTACACAGTTGCTTCATTTTCCGGCTCTCTGCTTTAACCGCGTGGTCAGCATTCTCTTTCAGTGCAATAAGCGGTTGTGATTTAACAGCTCAGCGACTCTATCACCCTTTCCTGCACGATAGTGCTCAGGGTCCCCAGCGAATGTGCGAGGAAAAAAACATTCGGGTTTTAGGTCTCTGAAGTCATTTTTTTTTTTATTTACAGTTTTCCTTCCTGCCTACCAGGCTGGCCTTCCTTCTTGTTGAACCTCCCAGACCCATCACCCTGGCTTCTCCCAGGACTTACCTTACCTTCTCCCACATGGCTTTCCCTCCATGGCAGGGTAGCAGGGAGTCCCTTAACTCACCAAGGTCTGGATCTGAAGTCGGGAGGAGCCTAATATGTGGCCAGACATACTTCTCTACCTTTGAAGAGTGTATCACTATGAACAAGGCCACTGTGTTTCAGTTTTTATTGGAAAATCTGGTAAAATTCCAGAAGTAGGGTTGCCTGAAGACTGGCAAAAACAAAGATTTCATGGAATCTGGCATTTTATATCGATTAGTAAATCTACAAAACTTGTGTTTTTCTTTTAACTCCTTCCTGTAATATTTTCAGTTTGCTTTATTTAATGCTCTGTATAGTAAGCCTTCTTTAATTCTGATTATTTATGCACATACTAAAAGAATAATAGCAGAATCATGATAAAATCCAGAAAGTAAAGACAACAATCACCAGTGCAATTACAGAATCTGAAGTCTTGAAAACAGAATTTCATTGTTTTAATCAGTTGTAAATCAGTAGCCTTGACTATGAGGCATTGACTTGGAACTGTACCTTGTGCTTTAGACTAGATGTTATGGGCTGCTGGGGTGAGCATTAGGACTGACAATCCCAAGGATGACCCTTCCACTGATTCGATGAGACTTCAGAGACCCACAACCCTAATGATTTTTCCTTTTTGCTGCTTTGGGGTTGGAGATGGGGAGTTAGGGTTGGAAACCCTAATGTCACATGTCCCTACTTTTGTGGCATTAAGTTACACTAACTTGAGCATCAATGAAGTTTCTTGCAAAGTATATATGTGTGTATATATATATATATATATATATATATATATATATATATACACACATATACACATATATATCTATATAGTATATCTATCTATCTATCTATCTATCTATCTATCTATCTATCTATCTATCTATCTATCTATCTATCTGTCTGTCTATCTATCTATATTTATGCATTGGGATAGTGATAAATGCACTCTGATACATGCATTTATCAGAACAACTATATGTATAAATGTAAAATCTTACATTTATACATTTACCTGTAGTTACTATATCACACTGATTTATACATATGCAAACCTCTCACTCCCAATTTTCTGACAGTCCATCACTTCCACATTGGTAAAGAACAGGGAACTTGTTCACAAAAAGCACACATTGTTACTCACTAATTTAATTTAAAAAAAGTTGGTTTCATATTTTTTTAACTGCAGCATTATGCTCCCACTCCGCTTTCTCTCACTTACTTGTTCCAGTCCTGGCTTTCTTGCCACTTGCTCCAGTCCCACTCACACACTTTGAAATAAAGAAACATAGAACACATAGAATTTGATGGCAGATATGACCACTTGGCCCACCCAGTCTGCCCATTTCCCTACCTACTTTAATACCACAGACCCTACTTGATCTCTAGCATAGCCCTCCCTTCCCTAACCACTGAGGTTTCCTTAAGCCTGTTAGATTTTAATACAGTGTAACTACTGAGTTCTGCACATATTTCAAAAGAAAGCTGAACTGGAGATGCTCAGGTTTCTCAAATATGAGTTTTATATGTATTATTTCTAATAAATACAAACAAAATAACACAACAGTCTAAAATGAAAGACCAGGTGCTGGCAAGCTCAACCTTGCTTTCAGGGAGACCAAGTTAGGGCAGGTTGCAAATCTTCAGTACTCTTCTTTTTTGGTTCTCCCCCACTAAACAGAATGTTTGACATTTTATACCTTAGCTGACGTCACACCTTGAGTGGCCACTTGGTCCTTAGACCAAGCATAATGACAGAATAAGGTTTTTATCAATTTTGGTATATGTCCTTAACTTTTAAGGATTGTTATCTAATTCTGATTGGTTGGCCTTGCCAGTCTTCTGAATGGTTTAGGGGTAGCTGGTTACAGTACAATCCTAGAAGTTACACAGACATAATTAATTTGGCTACTAGATGATGATAGTATTCCACTGAACTCCACAAAGTGCCTTTTTTTTATATGTAACAAACTTACACTTTTAGCTTTGCATTGGTAATTAATTAATAAAGCATGAGACATTAATATTACCATGTTAAAAAATATAGCATAAACCTTAAAACATATAACATAAACATTATTCTGAACATACAGTTCCATTACAGGTTCTGTGTCTCTAACACTCAGGCCAAATATACAGAGTTATATTTACAAAGAGGCAGTTTGGAATGTCCCTGAAGCTATTGTTTCTGATAGCTATAGAACCAGGAATTCTGCAGTAACCAGAGTTTCCAGAGAGAACAGGCTTTAACCTGTAAATTAACCTTGCAAGGAGAAAATCAACTTCCAGAAAGAACCACAAAATGAGCTTAGTAAGCATCTTACTTAGGATAAAAAGTTTTGAACTATAGATGAACTTTCTAAGCGTTTGACTTAAGCTGGTTCCAGCTCACACAAAATGAAAGTTTGTCATCCATCTTGGAAACATAGAAACATAGACTTTGATGGCAGATAAGGCCACCGCTTGTCCCACCTAGTCTGCCTATTTCCCTACCTAGAGGATAAGCTGCAGATCCTATTTAACCAACAACCTATTTCTTCCTACACCCCCACAAAAATTGCCTTATGTCTGTCCCATGCATTCTTGAATTCTCCCACAGTTTTAGACCCCACAACCTCCTCAGAAAGGCTGTTCCATGCGTCCACCACCCTCTCTGTGAAAAAATACTTCCTCACATTGCCCCTGAGCCATCCCCCCTCTATCTTCAAATTGTGTCCCCTTGTTCTTACACATCTCTTTTTCTGAAAGATGCTACCTCTTGGACTTTGTTGATTCCACTGAGGTACTTAAACGTTTCTATCATGTCCCCCCTCTCCCTTCTTTCCTTTAGCCTCTCCTTGTATGGCTTCTCTTTCAGACTCTGCACCAATTTAGTTGCCCTCCTCTGAACTGCCTCCATTCTGTCTATGTCCTTACGGAGATGGGGTCTCCAGAACTGGACGCAGTACTCCAGATGGGATATCACCAACTGTCTGTACAGGGTGATAACAACTTCCTGTTTTCTGCTGGTGATGCCTCTCCCATACATCCTAGTATTCCCCAGCCCTCCCTACCACCTTCTTCACATTACTTGCCAACCTTAAGGTCATCTGATATGATTACCCCTAGGTCCTTTTCATTTTGTTGTTGTTACTACCTCCCCCATTGTGTAATCTTCCCTTGGTTTGTTTCCCAGGTGCATTACTTTGCACTTCTTTGCATTGAATCCAAGCTGTCATACTTCTGACCATTCCTCCAACCTTGCCAAGTCCCTTCTCATCCTTTCCACGCCTCCTTGTGTATCAACCCTGTTGCAGATCTTTGTGTCATCTGCAAAGAGGCATACTTTTCCTTCTAGTCCTTCTGCAATGTCACTTATAAAGACATTAAAAAGGACTGGACCCAGTACTGAACCCTGCAGTACCCCACTAGTAACCCCTCATTCTTCAGCGTGGACTCACTTTACAATTACCTTCTGTGTCCTGTTGTTCAGCCAATGTTTTACCCAGGCTACCACCCTGGGACCCACTCCAAGGTTGGTTAATTTGACTACTAATGATTTGTGTGGGACTGTGTCAAATGCCTTGCTAAAGTCTAGGTAGGCCATGTACACACCCCCTCCCATGTTTACTACTTTGGTCACCCAGTCAAAGAAATCAATTAGATTCATCTGACATGTCCTACCCACTGTAGAACCCATGCTGCCTTGGGTCCTGTGCCTCACTGGCCTCTAGGTAATCAACAATTCTTTCCTTCAGAAGTGATTCCATCACTTTCCCTACCACAGAGGTCAAACTGACAACTCTGTAGTTTCCTGCCTCTGTCTTGCTCCCACTTTTGTGAAGGGGAATCACATCAGCCTTCTTCCAGTCCTCAAGTACCACACCATCCTCCCATGATTTGTTATAAAGGGTAGTCAGTAGTGTCACTAGTTCTCTGCTTAATTCTTTTAGAATTCTGGGGTGAATTCCATCTGGCCCCATTGCTTTGTCCACCTTCAGATTTAGGAGTTCTTTCAGAACCTTTTCTTCTGTGAAAGGACTGGGATCGGCCCCTCTCCAGAGTGCTTCTGTTAATTGGATTAGGCACCTCCCCCACTTCCTCTTTTGTGAATAATGAACAGAAGTATTCATTCAGTATCCCTGCTTTTTCACTGTCACTCTCTGCCCTCCCACCATCCATTCTATTCAGCCTCATTTTCCCTCCCTTTGTCTTTCTATGCTCCCTGATATACCTATAAAGGGTTTTATCCCTTTCTTAACCGAGTTGGCTATCTTTTCCTCAGTTTGGGCCTTTGCTATTCTGACTACCCTCTTTGCTTCCTTCTGCCTTAACTGGTACAGTTCTCTCTCCTGCTCTTTCTGTGTTTCCTTATACTTCCTAAATGCTATCTTTTTCTCCCTAACCTACACCGCCACTTCTTTTGAGATCCATAGTGGCTTTTTCTTTCATTTTGATTTGTTTATTTGCTTCACACAAGGCTTGTTGCCTCTGTGATGGCAGTTTGCTATTTCCCATTGTTGCTCCACCCTCCTTCTAGCCTGTTTGCTAGTGTTTTCTAAGGCACTCTCCATCTTGCCAAAGTCAGCCCTCCTGAAGTCTAGAACCCTCACTTTTGTATGGCTTGTCTCTGTAGCAGAGTTTATCATGAACCACACTGTTTGGTGGTCCCTTGTTCCCAAATGGCAACCCACTTCTAGATCTGAGATCCTCTCACTGTCCCCATTTAAGAGTATGAGGTCTAAGATTGCTCCCTCATGAGTATGTTCCAAAACAATCTGTCTGAGGCATGCCACCTGAAGGGCATCAAGAATGGCCCTGCTTTTGGATGTGGCTGCAGCAAAGGTGCTCCAGTTAACATCTGGTATATTAAGGTCTGCCATCAACAGTATCTCCCCTTTCTCTGCCATCTTAAGTATGCCTTCTATCATATCCTTGTCAATTCCCTCCCCCTGACATGGGGGTCTGTATACAACCCCTGTGCGGATTGTGGTGCCATTTCCAGTCTCTAAGGTGACCCACAGTGCCTCCTCTCCTCCCTGTTTACTCTTTTGTTCTGTTGCTTTTATCCCTTCCCTTACATAGAGAGCTACTCCCCCCTCTTCTGCCCTCCCTGTCTCTCCTGTAGGTTGTGTACCCTGGTATGTAAACATCCCAGTCATGGTTCTCTGTGTACCATCTTTTTGTGACTGCTACACTATCCAGGCATCCCTCTTCCATCAAGGCCACCAGTTCAGGGAGCTTGTTGCCCAGACTATGGGCATTGGTACTCATTACCCTCCATTTCTTGAAGGCCTTACCCCTTTTTGCCCCATCCCTGTCCTTATCGCATTTGTCACTTTCTCCATTTACCCCTGTGCTTCTCCCTATTGACATCTCTATGTTGGTGTCTACCTCACTTAGTACCCTGATTTTTTTGGGGGGCTAGGATTTCCATGCTCCTTTCCAGTGCCTTCCCCCTTGGCTAGTTTAAATGCTTGCCAATGAAGTATTTAAACCTATCACTTAGGATCCTGGTTCCCCTCCTGGACAGATGCAGTCCATCATGCCAGTATAGGCCTGCATTCATCCAGGTGGACCCCCAGCCCCCAATGAAGCCAAATCCCTGTGCTCTGCACCAGTTTTTCAACCACTGATTGAATCCCATGGTGTGGAGCACCCTAGCCTCATCTGTGCCATAGACAGGCAGCACCTCCAAGAAGGTTACCTTGTCTGATATTTTTCTGAGACCCCCATCTCCACAAATGCTTCTTGCACTGCTCAGTCCTTTCTTACCCAGGTCATTTGTCCCTAGGTGGACAATGACATCCAGCTCCTCCTCTGTGCAGCTGCTCACCATGATTGAGGGATTCGTTCCTGTCCTCCAAGCCATGGTGCCAGGAAGGCACCTTACCTCCTTCTCCCTTCCTCACCCAGTTCTACCTTCCTAACAATGAAATCCCCCACCAGGAGTTGTTTCCTTCCCCTGTGGTGTCCCATGCCACCCTCCTGTGGATCTCCTTTGTGGGGGTTTCCAGCATCCTCCTTGGTCTCCACTGTGGGTGCCTCCATAGAGGAATCACACTTTTCCAGAATGGCATAGAAATTGTGGAGAGGCACAACTGGAGGGATGCACCTCTGTTCCACTGCCCTCACCCTCCCTGAGCCCACTGTGGTCCAACTGCTCCTCTTTCTTGGCAACCTCTGAGGCAATAGCAGTGACTCTGGTGGTCCCTGGGTGGGAGAGGAGGTCACACAAATCCTGGCCAACTCAGCCTGGAGATGAGCAACCTCCTCCCTCAGCCCAGAGAGGTGCCTGCAAATGGGACAATGCTGCATCCTCCAGAACATCTTCCAGAAGACTGCTGCTCCACAGCCACTGCACTGCATCACTCCCATCATGTCTTTTTTTTCTGGCCTCCTAACTGTTTTACTCTTTCCTCTGTTTGTTTATTTTCTTTTTTCTTTTTTTCTTCCTCTCCTTACTTACTACCTCTGTGCCCTTTTAGCTCCTGATCTTCCTGTTCTAAGACAAGAAGTTCCTATATTTCTCAGTAGTCTCCTTACTTGCTCAGAGTCAGACTTCCAGCAGCTTGGGGGCATGGAGAGCTACTCTTGCCCTTCTAGGATGGTGAGTCTTTAGTGGCTCTGTGATCACCCACTTCCTGCTCCCAAACAGGAAGTTCCTGTTGTCATTTAAATCCTGTGCCTATAAAAGTAGAACTGGTTTAGGGTGGGGGTTGAGGGAGGAAGGAGGGCAATGTAGTCCCAGTAGAGAATTTTAGTTATGCCAGTAGCTACTTCCTCCTGGTGTTCTGTCTGTTCTCTGGCAGAAGGTATGTAGGGCAGTGCTTAGATCTGGTTTTAACCTGGCTCCTTTAGCTAAGCCACTCCCCTACTTTGAAAATAATTCTACACTTAGTTAATTTCTAGATAACAATTCCCTCCTGACACCTGTGACAAGCACCTAGATAAGTACACAGATAACACAGATAACAGATAACAATTTTCTTCAACTACCTCTGACAAACACATTAACTCTTTTTTTACCCTAAGTTGAAGGTCCCAGTACAAGATTTCTAGTTCTTAGTCCCAGTAGATAAGTTTTAGTTATACCAGTTGCTCCTTCCTCCTGGTGTTCTGTCTGTTCTCTGGCAGAAGCTATCTAGGGCAATGCTTAGATCTGGTTTTAACCTGGCTCCTTCTAGCTAAGCCTCCCCCTACTTTGCAAATATTTCTACACTTAGTTAATTTCACAGATAACAATCCCTTCTGACCCCTTGGATTATGAAAACATTGTAAAACAGTTATGTTCCATCTTTAGATATAAAAATGTATATAGCCAGAAACACAGGAGGTCAGCACAAGACCTTTTATTGATTTCAATTGTTGTATGATCCTACTTGCCTATCCCATGCATTCTTGAATCCTCTTACAGTTTTCTTACACTCCCTCTAACCACACCTCCAGTGCATCCTGCTGCACTAAATCAATTTAACTTTGCACTCCCCAATGAAAAACAGTACCTTTATTTTTTCAAGTAAAGTTTATTTTTGTACGTTCTGAATACGCTTGTACTCAAACTGCTGTCTCTCGCTCCTTCTGCAGTTGTTTTCTTGTCACGTTCCTCACAAATATGTTTATTTTCTCCTTGATCTTTTCCATCTTGCTCTCAAAGGTCTCAATTTGTTTTAAATAAAAATACAAAAAACACAACATTAAATACATTCATGAAAAAACAACTACTAAGGGAAAACTGAAAAACCTTTTACTTTCCTCCTTTCTCACTTAGAGGTACCACCATTTTTCTCTATTAATTATTTATACATGTTGACAACCAACTAATCAAAACATGTTATGGCTGTCATCATGTGGTGTCCCTAGTAACCACCTAGCAACCACCATGCTAAGTGGAACTACACTGGGGAAAACCACAAAAAATCCATGACAGTGATGTATAAGAAAATAAATGAATAAAATATTATTAACAAAGCATGCTCCACTAGCCACACTGGTACCTACTGCATAAATGAAATATGTGATGGTGGATAGTTAGCTACATTATTTATCTATATTTGTGCAAGTTGCCCTCAGAAACCTCACCTGCAGCTTACATGACTCGTAAGGTTACTTGGGATCAAACTGTACTCATACAGATAAATCATTTATCTAATTGTCCACCATTGCATATCCACTGGTGAGGTTACCCGAGGTCAAACTGCACTCATACAGATAAATCACATATCTAACTGCCCATCATCATATATATATATATATGCGTGTGTATATATATATATATATATATACACACACACAATATATGTTATAAAATATTAATGCTCCAGTTAGGGTCAAAGTGACACAAGTAGGAAATGAGGTATTAAGGTTCACCCAAACATCCCACCATCCCAAACCAGACAAGAGAGCAGGTATTGGGTGTGCCTTGGGTTTCTCAAGCCTAACACTCATACCATTTCATCTTTAAATAAGGTCAGATGTGTAGACATTAAGAGACTAGGGTGAGTGTTAAGCTTGAGAAACCCAAGGCACACCCCACACACGCTCTCCTGCCTGGTTTGGAAGGGTGAGGTGTTAGGGTTGGAAACCCCAATGCCTCATTTCCCAACTTTTGTCACTGTGATCCTAACTGGAGCATTAACAAAGTTTTTTGCAAGTTATTTCCTTACTTTTTGAGAGAATATTATAGTATTTTACTATGGAGCAGGGTCCAAGCATCCGTTCATAGCTGTGTATATACTTATATATATATATATATATATATATATATATATATATATATATATATATATATATATATATATATAAAAACTGTGTGGAGGCACCTGCACTTCCATTTATAGGACAACAGTGACCAAATTGACAGTAAAGCCATCTTATTACCCCACCTCATGTAGACGGTACAGAAAATTTTCTAATCCCCACCAAAATGTAATTCTGCACAAATGCAAACCATTCCATGCAGCAGGTGCAAAAAAAAACATTTTTGGCAGCATTTAAAAAAGGACAGCTGTGACATACGTGATGTGTGGTAATAAGAAAGATGTGTGGAAAACCTGGGGCAAAATATTTAAAATTTCCAAAGTTATGAGCATGCGTAGTGAAATTGCAATCAATGATCATAACTTTGGCATTTTTCCATATGTTGACACCAAATTTTCAAAATAGTCTTCTTATGGCCCCACCTCATTAACCACATAGGTGGACATTTTCAAATATGTGCCAAAACACCAGACCATGCCACAGGTGTGAAAACACATTTTGGGCAGGATGTGAAAAATGCTAGCTTTGCTATTCATGAGATGAGGTGGTGTAAAAAAATGGCTATGTTGAAAATTTGGAGTCAAAATATTAAATATGACCAAACTTATGTGCTTGCATAGAAAAATTTAAACGAGAACTCATAACTCAGCCATTATTAGGAATTGTTCACCAAATTTTCGACATGGCCTTTTTGGGACCCACACCTCATGAACACTGGTGGTGAAATTTCATTATTCATCCCAAAAGGTGTTATTCATTGCAGCAACCATGAAATCACCTTCTGGGTCTGATTAACAAAATGACACTGCCAGTGTCTATGAGGCGGGGTCCCAAAAGGCGTATGTTGTAAATTTGGTGAAAAAATTCCAAACAATGGTAAAGTTATGAACATAAGTTCAAAACACCATTGAAATGCATTATACAGTGGTTACCTTTATTCCTCAGTTCATGGTTTGTCTTTGAAGAGTGCAGATGTGTCTCAGTCCACAGAAGATGACAGAATTTGACATCGGCTGATGAGTAGAAGGTAAGGGAGTGGGGAGGTGGGTGCTCAATGGGAGGGTTGGGATGAAGTGGGCGTCAGCAGTGACAATAAGGGACAATTTTTCTTGTTTCAGGTTAAAAAAGGACATTATTTTATTTATGGGGATGATGCTCAGTGGGTGGGGGTTGCCACTAGACACCAGGGAATATAAGAATGGTTATGTATGGTGACAAACATCGCTGGATGGGAGGTGCCACTAGACACCAAGGCAATAGTGGTTCACAGCTCACACTGCAGCCGGCAGCACAAGTTCAGCTGCAGCTACAGAAGTCATGAAAATCTACTTTTCTCATACAGAGAACACAAGGGAATTACATCTCTCACTAAGCTGGGCACCCAGGATTTTGGGTACCCAGAAAAAGTATTTCTGGCCCTAGTCTGGATCTAGTTAAATGGGGCCCATTTAGCTAAGTTCTGGTGTTTGATTTTTAAAATGAAAACATTTTTATGTATTTTCTATGCTTTTTAGTTTGTGGAAAAAATCAAGATGGGGGCTCATGAAAAAATATTTTTTCCTTACAAAAATGAAATGGCCCTCACAAACAAGGATCCATTTTTGTGAGGCCAAATCCTTTGTTGAACTTTTTACATCTATCCTGGACAGTGATCTTCCCATAGAAAATGATGGGAAATTAAAAATGGAATAACTTTGCAACAGATTAATATTTTTGTCACCAAACAATGAATGGCAGTTCTGTCACCCAAGTGGTTTCTACCATAAAAAAAAAATTAAAAACAAATTCCACACTGTCTGGGCACAAGGCTATGAGGAAAAAAAAACTACAAAAAATGGTGACTTTTAAGATTTATGCACTATCCGGATCTCAGAATCTGCACATCCAACCAGAACAAACTTGCCATGTCAAGAGATCTACCCTACAGGACAGCACATACCAAATTTTGTGCAAACCCATTGATTGGTTGCAAAGTTATTAAAGTGAAAATCTGAGGTTTAACATTAAACAGGCAACTCAACCCTATCTATAGAGGCATGACCATGCCCCATAATAGACAGACAGACAGACAGATAGATAGATACAGAACCACTCATGATGCAGTGCAGTATCTTGCAATAAATCACCTGTCATAAAATACTGCAGTAAAAAAATGGCTTTATTGACATTATTTATTTTATTTATTTAGTTTTTGTTGACCAGGTAAGTGCACTAGATAAATTCTGCTTATTTTCAGGCACGACCCGGGGAAGGGGGATACAGATGAATGCCAACTGACCTTGAACTAGATTAAGCTGTTGGTGGTATTTTTAGTGAATGAGGGAAATTTGGCCAGGACACTGGGGAAATTCCCCTACTCTTTTCACTCTGACAGCAGGGGGCTTGACTTCCTGAGAGCACAGTGGAGGAGCACAGTTTGGAGCCGGACAGCAGAGGAGGAGGAAGTGCTGATGTGGCAGGGGAGAGGGCCTCCTTCCCTGCCTTGTATACCACTAGAGGCCTGAAAATGAATTCAGACACTTTTATGGATCAAGAAGATTGAAGTGAGGAGCTGGAAAGGAAAAAGAAGGAATTAAGAGAGAAAACTTCTTCCGTGGAGATGGAGGGAGGAGATGTTGCAAGCATGAGTAAAAAAAATATTTTGGAAAATAATCAGCAAAAGAGTAAAGAAACGGGAGGTCTTATAGAGCCAGATATTTCTGTTGTGGAAAGCAAAGAAAATAGGCTGTACCCCTATCAGGCTAAATTGAGAAGCACTGATGTGGCAGTATCAAAGCAAGCTGCACCTGCTGAAACAGGGAAAAACAATGAAAGTGTCAGCACAGAAAGAAAAGGCAAAAGTAAGTTGGAAATAAGTTTGGCCTGAAAAGGATTGTAGAAAGCAAGACAGAAAGTAAAGAAAGAGCTGAAACAAATAAAGAAAATACAGATTTTGAAGATATTGAGGAAGTCACAGAAAAAGGCCCAATAGGAAACAGTAAAGGAGAGAAAAGGAGGTTTCAGATTCAGAAGAGAGAACTTTTAGAGACTTTTCAGACACACCTGAATGGGTAACAGAAGCCTTATTACAAGCAGGTTGGAAAAGAAAGGATGATGGGTCTGGGCGGGATCCAAACAGGCCCAGTACATCAGGAATTAGTAAAAAAACAAAAAGAAGACACAAGGGATGTAGAAAGTAAATTTGGGGAAAAGTGGATGAAGCTGAAAAACAGAAGGATGTAATATCAGAGGCAGATAAAACAAAAGAGATAATTTTTGATGGACTTGATAGCAATAATGAAGAGTCATCTATGGAGTTTGAGCAGAAAACAATATTAACAGATAAAGAAATGCAGGAGGAAGGGGAAGGCCAGAGGGAGAAACCCTGGGGTGGGAATACTAAAGAAAGATTATTTCCCAAAGACATAAAACCACAGCAAGCTAAAAGAAGAAATGCGGTATGCCTGAGATTTAGAGGACCATCTGAGGATGTGCCCAGCAGAATTTTTATTGGGAAAGAACTCTTAATGAATAAAATGAAGTTTAATCCATATGAAATATATGCCCTTATTCATGTACCAGGAAGTACAGAATTTGACATAAGTTTTAAACATGGAGGAGGGTTGGACCGCTTTTGGAAATTATATCAGCAAATAAAATATACAGACTTATGGAAGGATTTCTCAGTTATTCCCTTATCAAAACCTGCTTTTAAGATAGTGACTGTGTTATTTCAAAATGAAGGCGTCAATGTGGTCGACATTAATTTCTGGATCAAGCAGAAGGGTGTAATACATGGGCCACCGGAATCAATATTGGATGAAAATGGTCTGTGGACAGGTGGATGGAAATATAAACTAACACTTAAACAAGTAGATGGGGAAATTCAACATTTGCTGAACTGTTTTTTTCTAGGCCAAGATAAAGGCATTGTTTTTTATGCAGGCCAAGTATGGGCCTGCTACAAATGTGGAGAGTGAGGTCACTAAGTAATGTCTGTGGTAAAGTCAAGGTGGCCTATGTGGGTTGTTGAGTATTTGGACAGAATGCACAAAACCAAGTTAAATGTAGTTTGTGTGAAGAGGAAGGCAATACCTTTGAAAATGTTCCTGGGCTCTCCATAACAGCCCAGAAACTGGAGAAAGAGCAGAGCAAGATGTCTACCTGACTGTGGCACAGAAAGAGAAAGAGAAGCAAGATAAGGTAATAAGAGAAGCCATCATCAGAGGACATGGAAAAGGAATAAAGGTACAACCTTAGACTACAGGGTTGGTAATACCAGAGCAAAAAAGAATCAAAAAAAAAACAGGGACTTTTAAAATGGAAAGGAAGACAGAAAAGAAACTGATTTACTATGGTTACAAGATCTAAAAACAAAAGAAGAGTACAGCAAAACAGATAATTTCATTGGAAAAAGATCGTGAAGGAGTAGAGTTAACAAATAAATACACCTTATTACAAGACAAGGAATGGTCTACTATGGAGGAGGGCTCTGATCGGTCCAACGCAGATCTTCCTGAAGGTGCAGGAGAGGAAGATGGAGACACAACAGACAGACAGGTGTCAAAGAAAATGGAAAAAATCTACAGAGGCAGGGTAAAAGTGAGGGGAAAACAAAATGGAAAGTTTAAAATGCCTCATTTATAATACAAATAGTATTAAAAATATAAGGAAGAGGCTGGTAACTTTTAAAATACTATGTGACTTGAAAAGTGACTTATATGTATTCCAAGACACAAGGTTACATACTATAGATGAAATTCAACAAACTCAGAAAGACAGGACATGGGGACCATCCTTATGGTCCTTTGGGATAGATAGGTGTACAGGGGTGGGGGTAGCTTTCTCTTCTCATGATGTTCAAATTTTAAAAGTAATAGATTTGGTACCTGGAAGAGCTATGATTATTGATGTTATCATAAAAAAATAATTCAGTGAGAATTATTATAATTTATAATACACAAAGGAAAAAAGAAAGGAATATGCTAATAGATCAAATAGAGGCGTATTTGCATACTTCAAAACTTTTGGTGTGGGAGACTTTAACTGTGGGTTATCTAGAGCAGATTGGGGAGGGCAACATCAAAATTTTTTTTGATATGACTCACGAAAAATGTTTCTGTGCGTCTGCAGCATTACCCCTTCCTCCGAGGCCAGAACCATTTTCCCAGCATGTGAACCAGTCCGCCCAGCCTGCCCATCTGCCGACTGTTCAACCAACAGAACCAATGGAGCATGGCACAGACCCGCAGACTGGTTCACATGCTGGGAAAATGTTTCTGTGCCGCTTCGCCCATTCACCCCGCCTCGAGGCCAGAACCATTTTCCCAGCATGTGAACCAGTCCGCCCAGCCTGCCCATCTGCCGACTGTTCAACCAACAAACCAATGGAGCGTGCGACAGACCCGCAGACTGGATACATGTTGGGAAAATGTTTGTGCCGCCGCCCATTCACTCCGCCTCCGAGGCCAGAACCATTTTTCCCAGCATGTGAACCAGTCCGCCCAGCCTGCCCATCTGCCACTGTTCAACCAACAAACCAATGGAGCATGGCATCCGACCCGCAGACTGGTTTACATGCTGGGAAAATGTTTTGTGCTGCTCTGCCCATTCACCCCGCCTCCAAGGCCAGAACCATTTTCCCAGCATGTGAACCAGTCCTCAGCCTGCCCATCTGCCGTGTTCAACAACAAACCAATGGAGGCGTGGCACGGACCCGGCAGACTGGTTCACATGCTGGGAAAAATGTTTCTGTGCCGCTCTGCCCATTCACCCCTCCTCCGAGGCCGAACCATTTTCCCAGCATGTGAACCAGTCCGCCCAGCCTGCCCATCTGCCGACTGTTCAACCAACAAACCAATGGAGCGTGGCATGGACCCGGCAGAACTGATGTCACATGCTGGGAAAAATGTTTCTGTGCCGCCTGCCCATTCACACCCTCCTCCGAGGCCAGAACCATTTTTCCCAGCATGTGAACCAGTCCGCCCAGCCTGCCCATCTGCCATTGTTCAACCAACAAACCAATGGAGCGTGGCACGGACTCGCGATCTGAGTACATGCTGGGAAAAATGTTTCTGTGCTGCTCGGCCCATTCACCCCGCCTCCCGAGGCCAGAACCATTTTTCCAGCATGTGAACCAGTCCGCCTAGCCTGCCCATCTGCCGACTGTTCAACCAACAAACCAATGGAGCGTGGTAGATGGATCCGCAGACTGGTTTACATGCTGGAAAAATGTTTCTGTGCTGCTCTGCCCATTCACCTTCGCCTCCAAGGCCAGAACCATTTTCCCAGCATAGAAACCAGTCCGCCCCAGCCTGCCCATCTGCCGACTGTTCAACCAACAAACCAATGGAGCGTGGCACGGATTCCGCAGACTGAGTTCACATGCTGGGAAATGTTTCGTGCCGCTCACCCATTCACCCTCCCTCCGAGGCTAGAACCATTTTCCCAGCATGTGAACCAGTCCGCCCAGCCTGCCCATCTGCCGACTGTTCAACCAACAACCAATGGAGCGTAGACACCCGGCAGACTGGTTCACATGCTGGGAAAATGTTTCTGTGCCGCCGCCCATTCACCCGCCCCCCGAGGCCAGAACCATTTTTCCCAGCATGTGAACCAGTCCGCTCAGCCTGCCCATCTGTCACTGTTCAACCAACAAACTAATGGAGCGTGGCATCGACTGCAGACTGGTTCGCTGCTGGGAAAATGTTTCCTGTGCCGCCTGCCCATTCACCCCTCCCTCCGAGGCCAGAGCCATTTTTCCCAGCATGTGAACCAGTCCACCCAGCCTGCCCACTCTGCCGACTGTTCAACCCTCCCCAACATCTTCCCTCTCTTGCTTTCCCATTCAAATAAAAGCAGCAGCAGGGCTATCCAAAACACATAACATTTAAATTCAGCAGGCACACAGAAAAGCAGTAGATGGCAAGGCAGGTCTACTACGTGCACAAGGCAGACAAAGGTGCAGGTCAGAGCACCAGGCTGCTTAGTACAGTAGGGCAGGTGAGCAGCACAGACGCTTTGCAGGGCAGTTGAGCATGGCCACTTCACACCCTCAGACCAGCCCGGACACTCACTAATCTTTCCCCTCCACACACCAGCCCAGTCACTATCCCACCCTCATTGGACCACCACAGCCACCCCAACCCACAAGAAGCGCTGCAGCATGGGTGGCGCTATCCCAATCCATATGCTGGTGTGATGATGACCACTCTTGCTACCCAGAGGACACTATTCCACCCCGACGGGCCGGCATGAATACTTTCCCCACTCTGACAGATGCCCAGGGCCACCCTCCTCACTGCAGTGTAGCAGCAGGGTCAATCTCCCCATCCCAGTGGACCACCAGGGCAGTATCCCAATCAGATGCTGATGCACATCAACTCTGCTTCCTCAGATAGACTAGCCCAGCCACTCTCCTACTTGAACAGGCCACGCACGGCCACTCCCCTACCCGATGGACCACCAGGGCTACTTCCCCACCCAACAGACCACCAGGGCCACTTCCCACCCCAACAGACCACCAGGGCCACTGCCCCCACCACAATGGACCACAAGGGCCACTCTCCTCCCGACATGCCAGCAGCATGGCCAATCCCTCCCTGACAGATCACCAGGGCCACTCCCCCACCCCGATGGACCACCAGGGCCACTTCCACACCGACGGACCACCAGGGCCACTTCCCCACCCTGACGGACCACCAGGCCACTTCCCCCACCCAGCGACCAGCCAGCCACTCCTCCCCTATAGGCCACCCATGGGGTGGCACTATCCCAATCTCAATGCTGATGCACAGCTCTCCCACCCTGTTAGACCAGTGCAGACATTTTCCCATCCCAACAGACCAGAACAGACACTGTCTATCCCACCCTGATGGACTAGGCTAGCAACTGTCCTCACGCTGATGGTGATGCATTTATTTAATAAAACCTCTTCCTTACCTGCTCAGCTGAAGCTGCAAGTGCTTCCTTCTCCTCACCTCACCCCCGACGCCTTGAGACAGCTGCATTTATTTATTTAATAAAACCTCTTCCTTACCTGCTCAGCTGAAGCTGCAAGTGCTTCCTTCTCCTCACCTCACCCCCGGACAGCGCGCGATAACTGCATTTATTTATTTAATAAAACCTTCTTCCCCACCACCCCCACCCCCGGACAGCGCCGCAACAGCTGCATTTATTTATTTAATAAAACCTCTTCCCTCACCTCACCCCGGACAGCGCCACAGCTACATTTATTTATTTAATAAAACCTCTTCCCTCACCTCACCCCCGGACAGCGTGCGACAGCTGCATTTATTTATTTAATAAAACCTCTTCCCTTACCTGCTCGGCTGAAGCTGCAAGTGTTTCCTTCTCCTCACCCCCGGACAGCGCTCGACTGCAGCATTTATCGATTTAATGCAACCCTTCCTTCTGCCAAGACCAGCGATCTCGATCTCACTGCATCCAGGAACAGTGAAAAAAGTATCAAATACTCACAGAACCAGAAACAATTTTAATTCCCCAGGACTCCAACAGCGATTCTCAGGACTCCAGGACAATACCGGCAAAATGACTGAGCAGGCAGTAAGAAAAACGCCGCTACACTCACTTTTAAAGCCTGCACATCACGGAGGCCCGAGAACAAACGCTATTTCCGCTGGCCGCTTCGCGGGCCAATCGCACCGGTTTCGTCTGGCCACCGCGCACGCGTAAACCATGTCCCTGATCCTGATATATTCCCAAAGCATGTAAAATTTCACAAAATATGAAGAAAGCTATCATTCATGTTTAGTGTATATATTAACACATCTTCTGAGTGTAAGCTAATCTAGTGGGTTGTGGGTCCTATTGTGATGCCCTTGATTAAATCATCTTTTCAAATAGAGATGGCCAAAGGCTCTATAGCCAATGCAAAGATAAGTGGTAATAGGGGGCATCCCTGCTGTTTTGCCCCTGGGAAGTTTTATTTTATCTGAGATATTTTGTTTGCTTTAATCCTCTCCACGTGACCGGAGTAGAGCAGATCCACCCATGATCAAAATTTGGGACCAAACCCAAAATGTAACATTGTTAATTTTAAATATTTCATTCCACTCTATCAAAAGCTTTTCAGCATCCAAAGAGAGTAATGAGTAGTGAGATCCTAAGGGTATCTATAATATCTATAGTTCATCTAATATTAGATTTTATGTTCGACCTGTAATGAACCCATTTTGATCTTGATGTATAATATCTGGGATGACTCTCTCCAGTCTCATAGCAAGGATTTTAGCCAGGCTCTTAGCATCAGAATTCATTAAAGGAATGGGGCGATATGATCCTGGAGCCATTATATCTTTATCTTATTTTTTAAATAGGAAGATTGTGGCCTCTTTGAAAGAGGATGGTAACTGTTTAGTATCAAAGATAGTTTGAAATGCGTTTTGTAGGTGCACAGCAAGTGTACTGGAGAAATTTTTATAAAAGTCTACGGAAATGCCATCAGGACCTGGCACCTTGAATGGAGGGAGTTTTTTTCATTGCTTCAATAATCTCATAAATTGAGATATCAGCTTCTAACAGCTCCACATCTTCTTGTGAGATCTTGGGATTCCAATTTTATTAAAGTATTCTTGAATCTCTTCATATGAGACTGCTTGTTCAGAAGTGTATAATTTTTCATAATATTTTTTTTTAAATAATCATTAATATCTTTAGGGTGGTTAACAATATTTCCTGTTGAGTTATATATAGCAGCCCAGATATTCAGACTACACTGGGCAGTGGCGCAAGCCTGGGTACAGCACAACTGGGATGCACCGGGGCCAGGACCAGGTGATATTCAACAGTGATGCGCCATGGTGCAGCACCATTTGAATATGGCTTGCACTACATGGCCAGTGGCACTGCACCAGTTCAAGCCACAGATAGTGAGCACAGGGATGCGCCAGCACAGGTGCAGTGCGCTGACACAGAGACCCACAATATTCAGTGGGGTTATACAAATGAGGCCATAATATATGCAAGGTGTAAATGGGGCCATTTGCATATCATTATGGCCCCATTTGCATGCCTTGCATAGGGCAGCCTGGCGACTTGTGCCTGGCACTCTGCACAACATGATGTGTGCATAAGGGATCTCGTGGCATCCCCTGTCCCATAGCCGCTATCGCAGTAGAATCACAACATGACAGCCTCTGATAGTCTAGTGTTCCCCCCACCCTCCTGATCCCCCGAGTCCCCGATATATGTTAATGAAGACTTTCCCTGGTGGTCAAGTGGTCCCCCCTCCCTCCTGAATCTCTGATTCACCGATAAAGTAAAATAAGTCAGCCCTTGGTGGTCTAGTAGTCCCCACGCCCATCACCGTGATCATAGTACAGCACCATCAGAAATATCCCTGGTGACCCAGTGGCACCCCACCCTCCACCACATAGAACCCTTTGCCCACCCACCCGCCATTGGCGAGCAGCAACAATCTGCCCACCTACCACCAGTGGCCCGCCAAATGACAGGTACAGTATGAGCTGTAAGCCCATTGACCCTCAGTATGGATCATCGGCTTGTAGGGCATACTGTATTAGACAGTCCCAAATATGTGAATGAAGTCATTCTCATATTTGAGACTATCTAGTATAGTATGCTCTGCAAGCCCATTGGTCCACACTGGGACCAATGGTCTTACAGCCCATAATGTACCTGTCATTCTGCAGCGGCTGTGGTATGTGAGCTGCTGTTGTCCACCTGCCAATGACGGGGTGGGTGGGGTAGGCAAGGGTTCTGTGGTGGGAGGGTGGGGTGCCACTGGATCACCAGGGCATTTCTGATGGTGTTGTACTGTGATCATGACTTAAGGGAGGGAGGTTCACTAGGCCACCAAGGATGGTCTTCTTTATTTTTATCAGGGAATTGGTGGTTCAAGATGGAGGGAGACCACTTGACCACCACGGACAGTCTACATAACATTTATCAGGGAATCAGGACTTGGGAGGGAGGGGACCAACTGACCACCAGGGAAAGGTCTGCACAACATTTATTGAGGAACCTGGGACTCGGATGGAGGGGGACCACTGGACCACCACGGTGATGTGTGTGCTTGAGGACGGTGTTCTGGTGGGTTGCGCCACTCACAGCTGGTGGCTGCTGTGTTGCACCCTGCAATACAGCAGCCCACCTGTGGTTGGCCAGAATATGTTCCATTGTTTCATGGGTCAACTTTGAGCCCCCTATGTGGCTCAATGCAGGTGCACGGCATATGCACTGCACATCCTGGGCTGAATATCATAATGTGCCACAAATGCATGGGCATGACCCTGCATCTGCACGCATACAATTACATTATGCCCTGGTTCATCAGGATTTGCGCTGTGCCAGGCAGCCTCTCAATATCCCGCTGGGATGCAGCGGGTTGCACCGCGCAACCTCTTGAATATCCCAGCCAGCATTTATATTATTTTCAGCTTATTCCTTTTTAACTGCCATGACAGAATTTTATCAGGTTTATCACCGAGTGCATAACAGCTGACTTTCAGCAGTCTCCGTGACCATCATATTATATTTATTGTGGCACTGTATAAGTGTTTGATATACTACTATATCTCCATTCTGACAATGGGCTTCTTCTAGTAGTGTGATTTGACTTTCCAGGTCCCTTTATTTCAGTTTATTTGTTCTTGTTTTTTTTTGTTTTTTGTTTTGTAGAGATAGTTAGGCCTCATATATAAGCTTTGAAAGCATTCCAGATAAACTGCCATGACGTATTTGAGTTGACATTTAAAGTAAAATATTCAATAATGATGCTATTCATATATTGGATATATTGTTCTTCTTGAGTAGTAACAGATCCATCCTGAACACAGGAGGACCTCTTTTCTTCATATAAGATCATATCCATAAATACTGGAGAATGATCTGAAATAATATTTTATAAGTTATTTCTTTATCATATATGCAATAGTTTCAGTAACAAGATAGTAATCTATCCGGGAATAATTTTGATGAGCCTCTGAGAAAAGTATTGTCTTTTATTTGGGTTTCTATTTTGCCAAAGGTCTATTAAATTATAGTCCATACAAATTGTTTAATTCTAGTTGCATTGGTTGAGCATCTTTCAGAACAAACTGAGGATTTATCTATATTGGGATTTAAAGTAGTGTTAAAGTTCCTGCCATTATATATAGAGTCTCAAAGCTGGCCATTTCAAGAAATACTTTGTTAAAGAAATTAGGCTCTCATTAGGGCCATACATATTTATGAGTGTAAATTTATACTGAGCATAGATAATTTCTGTAATAATATATCACATGTTAGGATCAATTTTATGATGACCAAAAGTGAGTCCTGAGCCTTTTTAAGAAAGATAGCCATGCTCTTGCATTATTACTATAAGGGACGTTGAGGCCAATTCCTATTTTTAGAGTGGAATTTAAAGGCATAATTGAGTAAGTGGGTTTTGAAGCAGGATGCATTTAATTTTGTTTTTGTCCATAGTTAAAAAGTTTTGCCTTAGTTCTGTCTTGTAGCCCTTGAAATTCCAGGTTGCTAATTTCAACAGATTCTCCATTTAGTCATAATAAGTACATTATAATACCAAGTTCCTGCAATTTCATATTAATAGCACTCACTGCAGTGATGATTCAAGACTGCAGTATTGTTCCTGTGTGTGCATAACACAAAATAGCATGTTTGTCTTTTTTCCTTTATGCATATACTTATATAGTACATTTCACTTACATATGAGCCAGTGACCCCCCACCCCACTGCCTAAACCATGTGCAATGTTTATGCCAAATTTTACCCACCACCCTTTGCTCTAGTGCATGAAGTTGATCACTTCTTATGAGTACCAATTCAATATTTAGAGACTCATGTACTAAAGCAGTGCCCCATCCATCAGACATGATGGCTTTATTCCTTAGTCCAGTTGGGTTTGCACGTGCCATAATGGTTGCATTTAGCTGCTTAAACCAACCCGCTTACATTACACATACTGGTTTGTAGTCCTGTGTTTTGTTCCCAAATTCACAACCTCTTTCTCGCATACTAGCACCACTCATCTCTGCACTCACACTGCCATGCAATTGTTCCAGTGAAGTTTAGCACTTTATCTATTCAGCCATTGTTGGTCATAACAATATTGATAATTATGCATTTCACCATACTGCTATATACCCAAGGGAGAGAGGAGAGAACCAAGAGAAAAGAGAGTGAAGAGAAAGCAAGAGAAAGTCAAGGAGAAAATACAGACCAAAACATACAGATCACCATTTGACCTTTGTTCCCTCTTTTTTAAATACCTTTATATTTTCCTTACCTTTCTTCCATCCTCCAGCTCCCCATCAGCCTCACCCTCAGAACTGTGCTCCCACTCCCCTTCTCTTCCCCCCTACCATTCTCTAACAATTACCCCAGTCCAGCATTTGTTTCATCTGTTCTTGTCAGGAATTCTTCAGCTTTTTTAGGATAGTCAAATGTTTGCATTTGACCCAGGGAGAAAAAGCTAATTTTAGCAGGGTACAGCAATGTGAATTTAATGTCCTTTTGTCGCAGCAGAATTCTAACATGGTCAAAAGCCTGGTAAGACTGTAAGGTAGCTCTGCTTAAATCAGGGTAGACAGAGAATCTCATGCCTTCATTCGCCAGTCCTTTATTTATTTATTTTTTTAATCCTTTTTACCTGGCACTCAGTCTGCTTCACATCCTGGCATTCATCCCATCTGGCCGGCGTCCAGTCAGCCATGTCCCCAGAGTGCCCCCACTGCTAGTTACCCCAGCGGCTTGCCCCCTGTGGTGGGGTGGCAGAGACTTTCCCTTACTCCCCACTGAACCAGGATCCAGTAGCCACAGTGGTGGCCCCAAGGCCATGTGTTCCTTGATGGCCATCAACCTGCCGCGACCATGCGCCATATTTTTCGCCATTTTTTTTCTTGCGCATGAGAGGGGCATGCAATGATGCCAAGGGAGTGCATGCACATATCTGCATGTGCACACTCCCAGCGTCGTGCCCAACTCACCCACTCCAGTGAGGTACCAGCATACCACCCCCAGCCTCTGCCAGAGGTCGTCGGAGCACTGATACCTAGGAACCCCCCCCGGAGAGGGAGAGCAGTCCTACAGATGGTCAATCCCTCCCACCCCTGCTGACCCCAGGCAACTCAAGTCTGTTCCCAAACCGGGTTGCCATCATGGAGTGAGGTGTGGCGTCCAGCGCCTCAACCTTCAACACCACCGGCTGGCGTCAGTCCTTTATTAATGCATGCCTGTCTCAGGATATCTTCTGTATCAGAAAAGTAGTGGGGTTTAATATAGATGTATCTGGGTTTGGAAGTTGAATCAGACATGAGCAGGTGGGCCCCGGTGATATGCTCTATCTAGCCTGATGTTGTTCTCGGTGGCGCCTGCCCATTGCTAAGGTGAGAATTTTTCAAAGAACACTAAAGAGTCCAAACCTCCTTCAATATCTTTCAGTGCCCCAATCAATTTAATATTTTGTCATTGGGATCTGTCCTCAGGTCATTAATTCTCATCTGCAATTCATTCAGTAATTTGAAATTGCTGTAGTGTAGTATCCTGCAGTGGTGTATTCGTCCTCCAGGGTGCTAATGGTTGTTATATATTATCAGTCCATATAGAAAGGTGTTGTAGTTTTGTAGTAATGTCATTTAATGTAGAGGAAATATTTAACAATGATTCATTAATACCCGAGAACCCTGCTTGAATCTCTCGGCTAATTTGGAATTTTAGTTTACGAAACATGGCCAGACTGACCATAGAGTCATTCCTGTTTTAAGTAAGCTGCTTAGCAGGGTGAAGACTATTTTGTGGCCCTAATTCAGTCTTGGTTGGTGCAGCATTTTGTGTCACTTGAGTATCTAAATTATCTGTGGTGCATAACATTTTTTTCTGACTAGAATCAATAGGCCCAGTATTTCCAGTATTTTTCTGTCCCACTCTCTACTATGATTTTAGCAGAATCATATTCAGCATCAAATTCAGGACCTGAATTTAACTGGATTTCATCATCTTCATCAGCCATCAAGCATTGTTCCTCAGAATTGAATGGGGTTTTCAACCTGCCCTCTGATTGTCTCTGTAGTTTCATCGGTTCCATTCTGTGTCATAGGTTTTGAGAAGGTGGGGTCTGGTCCTTGTTGGAGTGTTTCTGAGATGGGTGACACCAGGGGTTTGAGGTGAATGAAAGTGAAATGTATTTTTGTTGTTGAAGCTAGTTCATGGCTTTTCAATCATGGAGGCAGGCTGTCTCATTAAGCCCTCCCAATTGCTGCTTCTCCCTACAAGGCTGTTTAGGTAGCTTGGAGTGTTTGTTGTACTGCAATTCAGTGTCAGCGCCTGAGCTATCCTGCCATTCATCAGCATGACATGGTTTTGACATATTTTCTCGGATGATTGCAGATGGATAAATAAAAGATTTTTAAGTAGGTCTCAGAATTGCCACTGCTACTTCCCATTCTAGTGCAGATAGTTCTATTAATGCGCTCAGTATTTGAAGCAAGCTGGCCCATGCAAGCACCCAACTGCAACATTCATTCAGAGTGCCATCTTTGCATTACCATCACTGGCTCTTCACCTCCGCTATCATTGGAATTTTCTGCTTTTTCATCTGTGGTGGAATTCTGAACTTTTTCCAAATAACTGGAATTCCGTTTAGTACTGCAGCGTTTTAATTACGAACTACAGATTTTTTACAGGACTTGGACATAAAGTCTCTTGCTCAGTATTCATCATATATCATGTAATTATCCCGTTTGCATTACTTCTGTGTTTTTTTCTGCAGTTTAATACATAATCCACAGAACTGGACACTGACAGTGATCAGTTCAATAGAGTTTTTTCCCACAGTTTAATACATAAACCCATATTTCTTACATTTATTCCACAGTTTTCTGTGGAATTTCCACGAAAGTTGGTGAAATGATTTCCGAACTTTCTCAGAAGCAAAAATTTGACTTTTGCTGAAATTCCACCTGCTGATATTTTTTCATACACCCCTACAGTTAAAACCTGTGTACAATAAGTCAAAATTATTCATAAATATTCAAACTTACACTGTTTAAACATGATCTATCTACAACTCTGTAAGAAGTGACTAGTGTTTGAGCACATTCAACACCCAAACCTAACACAGACCTCCTTGTAATTGAGATACTGTTATCCTAATATGTCCATGTATCAACATGGGTCTGTATATATCTAATATTCTATACTATTAAATAACAGTTCTATCAAACCAAATCAAAAACTAAGGAAATCAACACTACATTATCACACCCACCCCCAGGTGAAACCAATGTATAGATAACCAGTAAAAGGAATCCATATACCCACTTTGCATTCAAGCATATTGTAATACCACCATGTACCACAATTATATGTCCATGTGTTGTCCCTGAAGCAAGTGAAACAATAGGAGCTTTTTAAGCAATGTAATGCGACATAAAACCCAAATCTATATTCATCTCGTCCTTCACCATGTTCAAAAGTAGAATGAGTTTGACATCAAAAGCCCACCTGTGTTGTATATTTTTGAAATGTCCTTTCAAAACCAGTACTGACTTATCAGAGATGGAGTGATCAGACTGTGAGAAGTGTTGACCCACTGTTTATTCAGTCATCTTCATTTTAATAGCATGTTTGTGTGAGTTCATGTGGATACAGAGAGGTTGCCCAGTCTTTCCAACATAACCTGTTTGTGGACATCTCTTGCACTGAATAAAAGAAACAACATTCCGAGATGCACATGTATAATTCCCCTGTAATCTGAATTATTTGTTTTGTGGGGTATTGATACAATCAGAAATGGAAATGTGCTCACAAGTCTTACACTTAGTGTAATTGCAGGGTCTAGTGCCACCTAGTGTTCTGTTATTTTGTTCAGGTACAAGTTTGTTCCTAACAATCAGGTTGGTTAAATTAGGTGGTTGCTTAAAAGACAGAAGAGGTACAGTAGTTCTTGAAAAATACATTGCAGGGTGTCATCCTCATTGAATATTGGTTGGAGGTCTTTTTTTTAAACATTACGTGTATTGCTTATTCATCAAACATACAGTTACATTCACTAGCATTTGATATTCATAATAATCTAATAAAACCATGATGGTGCCCTCCTCTTAATACATTCAAATGATCTATAAATGCTAAAAGATACATCACTGGAGGGTGTTACGAATAAGAAATCTAATGAATTATCCACATATTATGGGCTGTAAATGAACCCATGAGCTGCATGGTATTTAGTGCGTATGTCTTTGGTCCAAAATTGCAAAAGTTCAGGGGAAGTAATACCACCATGCATTTTCTGAATTAGTGCATTTTATGTGCAAACCACATTTAGACAGAGCACAGCATAAAACAAAACCTCTGTTCCATGTACTTAATTAAAGAGAAATACAGTGCAACATTGCACAGCATGTGACCTTTCATATATCAACATTGAACTCTTAGGTAAAAGAACTCAAGGTAGAGGAGTGTTTCTAACCCAGGGATTTAAAAGAAGCATAGCCAACATCAACTGATCATCTGAATTAAACAAACTAGGTAAATATAACTTCCTCCTCCCCAACAAAAATGGAGCTTTCTTTACATTAACTTATTCAAAGTTCAAGTTTCCTCTTCATCCAATGAGAAATCCTCTCTGGCCGCATCTCGAGGGCAAACTGCTGCATTTCTTTGGCACCATTTAAGTGCCTCCGTAGAATCGGAAAAAACAAACACTCTGCCGTGAGACACTATCCACAATCTGGCCGGGAAAACCAACCCCTGAGAGATGCTTGCTTCTCTCAGAATTGCTCGAGCCCCATCAAACTGCTTGCGTTTTTGATGTGTGGCATAGCTTAGGTCAGGAAACATGTTGACAACTCGTCGCCCTGCAGTAAAGTTTTCTTGCACCATGTGAGCACCAGCAGGTAATTTCTGAGCTTACCACATCAGTTACCACCACGACGGCCCGTGGTGCTTCCGGATTGTTAGGCCAACCTCTTGATGTGATCTGGTATGCCTTCTGGAATTTTCTCACCACAGAACTGACTTCCTTCAATTACTGCACTAGCCATTCCTGCAGATTTAACGGCAAGTGATCCTCTCACACTCCCTCTGCAAGCCCGAGCAGTCTCAAGTTGTAAGCTCGAGCTTGATTCTCCAGGGTTTCAATTCTGGACTTCACGTGGAATTTTCTTTTATGACTGCTGATGTGGATCCCATTGCCACATCTGCCCATTTCATAACATCAGCTGTTGCAATCGTGATGAATTCCACACTAGCTTCAATGGCCGCAACTCCGTTAGTAAGGTTGTCAAACTTGTCTGACAATCCTGCCACCGATTTAATCAACCGATTAAGTTTGAAACCGAGTGTTTACAATGTTTCCTCAGTTCCTTCCTCTGTAGCCTCAGAGTCATGGCCTTGGGAGGACCGAGTGGTCAGGGGACTTGTAGGGTTTTTAGCTTTAGTTCCATCTCCCTGTGGTTTATCTTTATGAGTATTCCCTATCTTAATCACCAGCCTCTCTGACACACTGAGCTATAAAAATAAATTAGAATACTGTGCAATTAGCGTAGATTTCAGGGTTTCCAAGGAACTATATATGAGGAGCTCTGTCTTCAAGCTTCCATCTTGCTCGGGCTCACAGCGCCACCTCATTTGGAGGTCCCTAATAATTTTATGTAGAAGCTTCAGATCAGGATGATACAGTATGTGATGACTAAGGGTATTCTGTTGGTGGTAGTCCTTTCTTTATACTGTAGTAGTTGTTCCGTGGTATCAGAGTTGCACATTCTACAGCTCTGTCAGATTCTCTAGAGGAAAGCCCCAGCCCAATAAATGTATTTTTTTTATTGTGGCCAAGTGTTTATCTCTGTTCTCCTCACTTGAACAGATATGGTGGTAACGGAGTGCTTGACTGTACATTACAGATTTCTTAGTGTGCCTTGAGTGATTATTGTTCCTATGCAAGTATTGTATCTTTGTCTTTTGGTCAGTTTCTTGTAAATACATGTCTGCAAGGTTCCATCTTTGGTGGCAACTGTGGTGTCCTGAAAATTAACACTGGTGTCAGAATATTCCAGGGAAAGTTTAATGGATGAGGTTGTTAAGTTCCTGATGGAACCTTTTGAGTGTCGATACCCTCTGTCCAAATTATAAAGAAATCATCAGTATAATGGAAATAAGCAAGTGGTTTATACATACAGTGCTTTATGAAATCCTCCTCCAAATTTGCCAAAAGGCTGGCTTACTGCAGAGCCATCCTGGTACCCTTGCTATTCCCATAATTTGAACATAATGACTCCCATTAAAGCTGAAGTTGTTGTGCATCAGAATAAAATTCCCCACCAATTCTGTGTCAAATTTATTCTGAGTTTTGATTTGGTTTGATAGAATTGTTATTTAATAGGACAGAATATTAGGTATACACAGACACATGTTGGTATATGGACATATTAGGATAATAGCATCTCAATTACAAGGGTGTCTGTGTTAGGTTTGGTGTTGAATGTGCAGAAACTCTAGTGACTTGTTACAGAGTTGCAGATAGATCATGTTTAAACAGTAGAAGTTTGAATATTCATGAATAATATTGACTTATTGTACACTGGTTTTAAGACATACATATCTGAATATTACATACCCTGTATAATTGAGTGAAACAGCTGGTTAATGTTAAATTTATACTAGGACAAGTTGTCTTAAGCTCACTTTTTCCTAACACAAAGATATTTTATTATTTAGAAGACTGTAACATTATATACTACTGTAATTTTTTCTGCTTATTTCATCTTGTGGTTTAAAATCATAGACATTTACTAATGCAGGGCACAGATGCACAAATGTATCATTATAATTAAATAGTATAACACTATAAACAGTGGCCTGGATATTCAAAGGGTATGTGCCTGGCGCAACTGGGTTGCGCGGTGCAACCCGCATTCGCCCTGCGGGATGTTGAAAAGAGCTGCCTGGCGCGGTGCAAATCCAGATGCATCAGGGGCAATGATAATGTATGTGGTGCAGATGCAGGGGATGTGCTCATGCATATGTGGCACATCCTGATATTCAGCCCGGGATGTGCGGCGCATGTACTGGCACACCCTGCACTGTGCTGCATAGGGAGTTCAAAGCTGAGCCCTGCAGAGTAAAAACTCCCAGCCACCACAGGTGGGCTGCTGTATTACAGGTGCAACACAGCAGTCCAGCTGTGGAAGTAATCTCATTCCGCCAGAACACCGTCCGCTGAGTACACATCCCTGGTGGTCTAGTGGACCACTGCTCAAGCCACGATCGCATGGTAAATGTATCTAAAGATAGCCCTGGTAGTCTAGTGGCCCCCATTTCCCAATTCCTGATGAGTATGAAGTATGTCAATCCCTGGTGGACTAACGGTCATCCTCTCACCCGAGTCCTTGATGCAGCAATGTATGTCAATATGGCCACCCTTGTGGTCTAGTGGAACCCCCCTCCACCCATTGCTATGATCATGGAACCATCCCGTATTGCAATGCCCTGGTAATCCAGTGGTACTCCCCACCCACCCACATAGAACCCCATGCCCACCCCACTCCCCCCATCATTGGCGGGCAGCTTCAACCTACCCGCACACCTCCAGGCCACCCACAGAATGACAGGTACAGTATGGGCTGTAAGCTCATTGGTCCCCAGTGTGGATCAACTGGCTTGCAGGGCATACTGTACCAGACAGTCCCAAATATGTGAATGGAGCCATTCTCAGAGCTGGGACTGTCTAGTACAGTATGCCTGCAAGCCATTGGTCCCACAATAGGGACCAATGAGCTTACAGCCCATACTGTACCTGCCATTTGGTGGACAACCAGGTGGTATGCCATCGGGATGCTGCTGCCTGCCAATGACGGGTGGGAAGGGGTGAGGGAGGGTTCTGTGTGGGTGGGTAATGGGGGTCCCACTGGATCACCAGGGCATTGAGATACAGGTGGTTCCGTGATCGGTGGCAATGGGTGGAGGGTTTCCACCAGACCACCAGGGTGGGCTCATTGGCATACATCAGGCATCGGGACTTGGGTGAGGGGGACTACTAGACCACCAGAGATCGACATTTTGCATACTCATCAGGGAATTAGGGACTGGTGGCACTAGACTACCAGGGCTATCATTAGATACATGTACCATACGGTCATGGCTATGGGGCAGGGGATGCCCTGGGATCCCCACAGCACACATCATGCTGTGCAGGGCACCAGGTGCAAGTCAACGGCCTGTCCTGTGCAAGGCATGCAAATGGGGCCATAATGACATGCAAATGGTCATTTGCATATTGCATATATTATGGCCTCATTTGCATGCCTCCTGCTGACTATTGCGGGTGATGAACCTAGCGCAACTGCACTGGCGCTAGCTCACCCCCATGCTCCCTATTAGTGGCTTGCACTGACACAGTGCCACTGTGCCATGCCCAGTGTGTGCACTGCCCATGCTATATTCAATGTTGCTGCACCATGGAGGAGCACCATTGAATATCACCTGGATTCATTCTCGTGCAGCACAAGTTTGTGTCACCAGGCTTGTGCCACTGCTTACGCAGCCTGAATATCCCAGCCAGTATGTCTATGTTAGATGCGATGGGACTACATTTGATTAATTCCACATGCTATGCAGCATCATATTTGCTTACTCATGGAAACCAATAATAATAATTATGACCAACAGAATAAGAGCACTAGAACCACAAAGAACTGTTACAAACTTTAATGTACCCACAGAAAATTGTTCTGATCTGCTAATTTCACAAGAAAATTGACTCCAAGACACTATAAATTCTGAGCAGTACAACATTAAAACATCAGAAACAAATACAATAATTATATCTTGGAATATAGCAGTCTTAATAGCAAAATTTGCAGATAAAGAATGTATGCATTTTTTGAATCAAGCCTCAATTATCTATCTACAGGAAACATGGCATCTAACTGAAAATTATGTCAAATTAAATGATTACTCCACTTTTCAGATTCCTGGCGATAAACTTTCCAAGTCTGATAGACCTCGGGTGGTCTGGTAACTTGGGTTTAGCTTACTAAAGATATTATAGCTGAGTCGATTTTGTCAAATTCCTTTCTCAAGCTTTTCTTGTAAATTTAGTAATCACTAAATTTTGTCTTATTAATGTTTATATACCCTCTAGTTTGAAACATTTTTATCCTGCTATATGGGAAGACGTAGAGAAAGTTGTACATAAATCCTCCATAACGGCATGTGAAAATATATTGATATGTGGCGACTTTTATGCAAGGATAGCAAAATATGATGGCTTCTCGGATAGTGATATACAAAACTGGAGACATGGAATGCTTATATATTTCCTAGAGTTTCACAAGACTTCAAAATCAACAAAAGGGGATATAGATTAATTGATATTCTCATGCCCTATAATCTTGTTCTACTCAATGGTAGAATTAAAGGTGATACTGAGGTAACTATACTCATTACAACTCCTTAGGTCCCTCAGTGATTGATTATTTATTTTGAAATGATTGCATAGAAAGGTGGAAAACATGGGAAGTAATATCGAGGGTGATGGTGTCACTTCCCCTGATATTGGGTTATCAACATGTACACAAAAACAACAAACTGTTTCCAATATCATAACTTAGAGATAAGGAATCAAACAAAGATTAAATGGAAACATACATTGTAATGATGCTACTTTATTACTAAAAGATATTCTCTAACCTTTCATGTACAATACAAAATGGCTGTATGCTAATAAATCAATAAGAGTCTTGTTTTCAAGCCATTAGAGAGCTTCTTACTGAAAATGTTGGGCTCTCCAGGAATAATCATTATACTTGGTTTGAGGTAGCCACCCTTGATCAGGCTACCAGTCAAGGAGCTGCTGCGGTGAGGATCCACCCAGCTGCATGCTCTCCATCCCGCAGGAATCCCAGTGCCTCTCCATTCAGGTAGCCATCATTGATCGGGCAATCAGCTGAGGAGTGGCTGTGGTGAGGATCTACCCCAGCTGCACACTCTCGATACCTGCAGGAATCCCACTATCTCTCCACTCAGGTAGCTGCCCTGTCTCTGCCTTGGTTGATTACACATCCCAAATCTATGATGCCTTTGAAGATGGTTTAGCAGTGGGGTTTATCTTTATAGTCTTATGAAGGCATTCAATACTGTCAACCATCAACTCCTTCTGCAAAACCTTCACTCACTAGGCCTGTCCTGAGATGTGGTGGCATGGTTTAATAGCTACCTATCTCACAGGACTCAATGTGTCAAAATAAAAGGAAACCTCTCAGATCCAGGGAAGTGAGCCTAGGTATCCCCCAGGGGTCCATATTAGGCCACCTCTTTAGCCTTTATCATTCCATTACCCTTAGAATGCCCAGCACACATCATGCTCTATGCAGAAGATGTGGTAATCTCATAAAGGGACAAATCAGGCCTCGATCTCCTCTGAACTGCAAATTAACTTCACAGGCTCAAAAATGGTTCTCTGATAACAAACTCTTGCTCAATTATAAAAAGAGCATCTATTCACAGTTTAACAAAACAAAAGAAGTTCAGGCCCTGCAGATGCACAGCATCAAAGGTGACACTCTGAAGCAGGCGGGCACCTTTAAATATCTTAGTGTTCACCTTGATGACACCTTATCATTTTGAACTCATGTTGACCATGTTGTTAAAAACACTAATGCTAAACTGGGTGTCCTCTATCACCACCAGCATTCTATGACCCCAGAAGCCATGAAACATGTCACAAGTTGCTCAGTCTTAGCCACCATTGACCATGACCTTGTTATCTATGAGGCTGGCTCTGACACTGCCCTCAAAAGGATTGAAACTCTTCTTAACAAAGACTGCCACCTGGTTCTAGGAGTTGATCACTGGGCACATACATGCACCCTCTATCAAGACACAGGGTGGCTCTCTTTACACAACTGGATTGTTTACCCATTGTGCCTACTTGCAAAGAAGCCCCTGTGAGGACTTACCCCTATTTCAACATCCAGACTATTCATTAAAAACACAGCTTTCCATTAGGACCTGAAACACAGAAAAGGGTGGTCTAGTGGTACCATTAAGAGAACATCTCAAGCCCAGATATCTCTCTCCTTCTGAGGACCCAAGTGGATTAATGAACTCCTTAGGACCTGCTAGAAAAGTAAGATTAGTCAATTCAAACCAGGCCTAAGAGCTCATTTGACTAAGGGAATGCCTCTAAAATGTATTTTCTAACCATAACCTCTTTCTTGCACTTACCTTTAGGAGTGTTCCTGGCTCACATCCTACCTGCTCCTCGGACATGAGTATAACCTGCTATTCTCCCCCATTCACCCCTGCACTAACCCCACTCTCCCCTCCTTTCTAGCACTTCTGCCTCTGCTGAACCCTCATTACTTCACCTTCCCACCCCTTCATTATCCCTCTTCCCATCCCACACCTACCCCTTCACCCCCACTCCTCTTCTGTTCCCTCCTGTATTGCTAATGCTTCCTCCCCACTGCACCCTATCTCATTCACCAAACTGACAAAGCCTTCTATGGCTGCTCCACTTGACCAAACAAATATTCTTCATGTTACTATTGCTGTCCTCCCTGCACTTTCCCTGGTCTGGACATAAGTTCCAATTCTACTCCTGTATTGCTACACAGCACTTTCCATTTGGCTCAGATTCTGCAAACCAGTTATTTTTGCACTGGGAGACCTGGTTTAATTGACTAACTGCTGCAACCTATGTATTAATATTGACAAATTGTAACCTACAATGATTACTATGTTATCTTTGTAACCTTATGTAACCTATGTGTTGTCTGTTCTGTCCTATGTACTTGTATAACTTGCAACCTTTGTAAATGAGTCTCTGACTCAAAGGTATTAATCTCAATCTGAAATAAATAAATAATAAAATAAATAGAGATTGTTGCCAGATAGAAATTAAACCATCTGATCAGATACACCTAAATAAACACACAGGCAATAAAAATATTAAATGAAGTTAGGAGAACTATAAAGAACTACTTAAAACAAAACAAACATAATATCACTTTGCACAATGGAACAAAATGTTGATAGCTATTAAGAATAATGATTAGTATGCCTACGGGCATATGGTTGCTAAAGGCACCAACAACCAAAGAAATCACATTGATTCTTTTATTACTTTGGATAAATGGATACAGTATTATACTAAAATATTTTTTGATCCTGATTACCAAACTGACCCAGCATTATTTGTTGTAGATATGACACAGTTTATGCCATGTACACATTCAGAAGTCTACTTTGCAATAGTAGCTATGAAAAACAAATAAAGCCCCAGGCCCTGACCTAATCCCCGTGGAAGTCTTTTTGATCTCCCCATCCCTTTGGGGAACAATCCTTACACCAATTTTCAATTTCGTATAAATAGGCTTAATTTCCCTAAGACATGGAAGGGAGCTACAATAATTTCTATCCATAAAAAGGGAAACAAATCAGATCCCCACATGTATAGGCCTATTTCCTTATTGGATAATTGTGGCAAGATATTTACTAAAATAGCCTTGAATAGACTAATGGGACAAATAAAACTCTTAGGAAATCTATTAGAATATCAAGCTGGTTTCCACCCAGGCTACTGCACAACAGACAACTGCTTTACCTTAACTCACTTGTCTGAAAAATATGTTAAACTTTGCAAACAAAAGCTCTATGTTGCTTTTATTGATTTTAGTTCAGCATTAGATACACCATCTCTCATAACTCACTATGGACAATGATGATGGAATGGGACATAAGTTTAGATATCATTGCCATTATTAGAGTGCTATATTCAGACACCTGGGCTCAGGTCAGACTGGGTACAAATGGACAACTGTAATCAACTTTTCCAACAGACTGAGGTGTCAGGTAGGGCTGTGTTATGGCCCCCTTTTATTTTGCATATATATTAACAATCCCTTGTGACTCTTGAATATTCTGTAACAGACTCCCAAGAATTGGCAAGAAGGCATGTCACTTTGCTTACGCAGACAATGTAGCTCTATTTTCCTGAGCCAAGGAGGACTCTAGAAACATTAAATATACTAGATGAATATGCTAGTAAATATGAACTTGTAATACATGAAAATAAGAGTCAGGTTCTGATTTTGGGACAAAAACACAAACGTATGTTGGAAGGTAGGAAACAAAAGACTTGGTACAGTTAAATCTTATATGTACCTAGGCTTGCAACTGTCAAATGATGGAGTTGGACCAAGCATATCAATAATTTTTTACTTAAATTAAAGCATTCACTTAAAGCATGTAATTATAAATATGGGGATAATTCCATAAAACCCTCATAGAAGCAGTCAAGGCAAAATACCATGCTCAGGCATTATATCACATAAAATATGGGACTGTGGTAATTTTCAGAGCCTAAAACCTTCCTTGAACAAGTTTTATAGGTGTAGTCTGGGGCTGAACAATACTGTACCTGCCCTACTTATACGAGCTGAACTTGGCATAATTAGACCAACAGCCTATGCACAATCCAGGAAAGTCAATTACTGGGTAAAATTATTATCCGTGGAGTCTAATAGACTTCCTTCTCTTTCCTAGAAGGCAGTATAGTGCAGTGGGTTAAGAATCTGAGCTGCAGGTCTGGAGACCTAGGTTTGAATCCCACAGCCACTTAAGTGCATACTGTGTGATCCTGAGCAAGTCACTTAACTTCCTTGTGCTCCCAGGTCACATCTGGAAACATGCTTTGGCTTAGTGTGCTACTCCTGATTAAACAATTTTCCCTTTCCCTAAAGGAGAAATAGGCTTGGGAAAAGCTGGGCTGCTTGAGATCTAAATGGTTTGTTAAAATGTATAATATTCTAGAAGAAAGAGGTCTAACCTTTTTAAAAAAATACCTTGATAAGAATATAACTATTAGTGTCAAATGTAAGACATATATCACAGACAAAACTGTTAATTACTACAAACATATGGATTTTAAGATCATCTCAAATCTAAAATTATCTCCTTGGCCACATTTAAATTATATCACATTCTATTATAAAGATTATTTAGACATACTAACAGAGCCCAAAGACAATTATACACAAGATTTAGACTTGAATTATTTCCCAGTAACATACCTACAGCTAGATATAAGAAAACTTCAAATATCTAGTCCCTTTGTTGTTCTTGTACACATTCACAAATAAAATACTTATTTCATGTGATAATGATTTGTCCCTGGTATGAAGGACCAAGGAAACACTGACTTGTCCCACTGTGGGGAAAAATCTCCACCACAGATCAATCACTCTTATTAAACATACTTTTTACTACATATGATGAAACAATAATTCAAAGAAACGGCAGGATATCTCGTTGCTATAACAAAAATTACAGCAAAACATAAACAACACTGCTCATAATACTACATTTTTCTTTTCATTAACATAATTTAAATGGGAACGATACAAATGATCATTACTTGCACCTATTTGTATTTTTAACAAAATAAGTGAATATGAAAGGTCATATGATTTTCTATGTGGCCTGAGTTATCCCATACATATACAAGATATTGCTCAGTAAAGAGGACTCTTGGTTCTAAAGTTCTTTTAAAATGTAACATTTAGAATTTTTGTATATTCATAATGAATTAGTAGCAAGTACTGAACACAGTAATTTAGATGTTTTTTGAAGACTGGCTTTATTAGTTCAAGCTTGAAATGTTTAGAATGTTATCTATGTGTCTATGTTTTTAAACATAATTGTTACATGTGGTAATTTTATATTGTAACGGTCAACGACCGATCAATAAAATAAATCTATCTATCTATCTATCTATCTATCTATCTATCTATCTATCTATCTATCTATCTATCTATCTGTCTGTCTATCTGTCTGTCTGTCTGTCTGTCTGTCTGTCTGTCTGTCTGTCTATCTATCTATCTATCTATCTATCACAAATGTAGTTTTAGTATATTTTATGGCTATCCTCAGGGAAGAAGCTTATCTTTTCTGTGACATTTGACCTCAACATCCCTTTCCTTTGATGGAAGTCTGTTGTCTTTATATGGTCTGGTGCTGATTTTTGAAAGCCGTTTTAGCCAATAGGATTTTAACAACTTTTTATCTCTTTTTTATATGTGATCTGGACTTTAAGAAAGTATATTCTTCCAAACCAACTGTCATTTTTCTGGTGAAGGATCTATGTAATTCAAATGCTCAAGTACTTATTTTCTTTTTTAACATCTATGTTGGGCAATAAAAGGTATCAAATAATCTCTTTTTTTCTGACTCTTTTTACTTTATTCAGTCATACTCCTTATAGTATGTTTGATTTTTAGGGATTCTTTGCTGTCCATATTCCAAGCCACTGACACATTGATAGTCTGACAGTGATGGATGAGAGTGGAGAGCAATTATGAATAAAACCAGAGATGGTTTCAAAATAAAAAAGTCAGAACCTCTTGTGATAGAAACAGTATAGTGCAAACATCGCTATGTCAACATTTATCTCATGACACTGTTTCAGAGCTGCTGAAGCTGCCTGTCTCTCTCTCTGTAGTGTGTAAAATATTAGAGTTGGCTGTAGTTTCTTGTAAACTAAATGTTTAACAAAAAAGCAGTTGTGCAACATTATGAAGGGGGTAATGAGGCTGCTTTGGCTAGGTAGGGTACATCAAGAAGAGTGATTGATAGTTTGACTGGTCAATAGCTCAGAAGGTTATCTTTTGGGATACTAAACTGTTGACCCTTTCAAACTGAACTACCAAACAATTTCAGTTTGATTACTGGTCAATAGTTCAAAAACATTCAATGTCATATTACTGGCTGTGGACCAATCACAGACCAGGATTTTCTCTTAAGGTTTTATATATATAGTGGCACCAGCCAGGATGCAAGACAATATTGCTGCGGTATACTGCAGGGAACAGTGTAATTCAATGATGATTAAAACATTTTGTATGTCTCTTTGCTGACAACATGAAGATATAGAGCAATAGGATTGATACAGTGGGGTGGAAGATATGAGGAGGACTTGGTTAGGCTTGGGAGTGGTCGAAAAGTGGCAGCTACAGTTCAATATCAATAAGTGCAAAATTATGCACATAGTACAAAATAACCCAAATACAAAGTACTGACTTGAGGGAGCAGTTGGAAGTAACAGAACAGGAAAGATACCTGGGGATCACTATTTCAGACATCCTGAAAGTCTGTAATCAGTGGACAGAGCTGCAGGAAAGGCACTCAGAATGCTGGCATGCATAAGGAGGGGGTCACAAGCAGGAGGAGGGAGGTGATCCTGCCACTTTACAAAACCATGGTCAAACCACATGAAATATGGGGTCCAGTTTTGGAGACCATACCTACAAGAGGACAAGGGCTGGCTGTGAAGAATCCAAAGAAGGGCAATCAAGATGGTGAGGGGCTGCAGGAAGTCTAATGAGGAGTGGCTGGATGAGCTGTTCTTGTACACACTGGAGGAAAGGAGGAATAAGGGACATGGTAGAGGTATTCATGTATTTGAAGAGCATGAACAAGGTGAGGTTGACAGCATCTTCAAAATGAGTAAGAACAACTTACTAGACTGCAAACTGGAGAGGGAAGATTCAGAGGGTATATTGGGGAGGTTCTCTACTGAGAGGGTGACAAGGCCATGGAACAGTCTGCTAGAATGGGTGGTAGGGTAGGATATGGTGGGCACCTTCAAAAGAGCCTGGGATAGGTACATGGGCCTAATTGAGCAAAGGTCATACTGGTAAGTGTGGGGGAGAGAGAGGGGGATTCCTAGTGAGGGAGGGTTACAGGCAGACTGGACGGGCCATAGGGTCCTTTTCTGCTGACAGTTTCTATGATTTTGCCATACAGTATTTTGTGACATTTCACTTACTGTAAGTTATTGCATTGCATTTTGGCTGGTTCTTCCTTTCGTGAGTACTGTATATTATAGTGGTTCAGCAGCCCCACTATAGTTAGGGTTGAGTAGGCTGTTTAATGTTAACCCCCTAAGTTTGTATCCTAATACTGTAGCTTTGCCCCTGTTCAACAGGAATGCACACAATTTTGTATGTGCAGTCTGGGGGGGCAAAGACTCTCGATCTGTCAAGTTTCATTCCAGTCAGATGTGCAAATTCTGAGATCCAGATAGTGCATTTTTAGGAAAACATTTTTTTTGCTGTTTATTTGTCATCGCCTACAGCCCAGATGGTTTGGAATTTTGGTCTGAAATTTTTAGGGCATAAATAGCTTGCCCCAAAATGGTGCCGTTCATTGGTTTGCTGAAAAAAATATTAATCTGTTCTCAAGTTACAAGGATCTGAAATTTTGGTTTTGAGCATGCTCCAGTAGGGCCTTTTGGATAGGTGTTTGATACCTTACTTAGCATGCTCAGAACTATAATGGCAAATTCTTGTAGCTTGGAAATGGATTAACATTTTTTTCACTAAACCAGTGAAAGGCATCATTCTGGGGCAAGCCCTATCTACCCTACAATTTTCAGATCAAATTCTAAACTATCTGAGCTGTAGGTGATGATAAAAACAACAGCAAAAAAAAAAAAGAAAGAAAATATGATTTTCTTTCCAAAAATGCTCTATCCAGATCATGGAAATGACACATCTCACTGCAATGAAACTTGGTAAATTAGACATCCACCCCACCCCAGCTACGTATGCAACATTTCATGCAATTCTGTTCAATGGGGTGAATATATTAATCTATTTTTGTACAGTATATACATCTACACACACTATAGTTAGGGTTGAGTAGGCTGTTTAAAAGTTAGCCCCTCCTTAACGCTGCACCTTAATAGCTTTGCCCTTGTTAAACAGAACTGCATGATACTTTGCATGCCAAATTTGTGGAGGGCAAGGTATCTTGATTTACCAAGTATCATTCCACTCATATGTGTGGATTCTGAGATCTGGATAGTGCATTTCTAGGAAAATCTGATATTTTGCTGTTTATATGTTATCGCCTACAGCCTAGATGGTTTGGAATTTTGGTCTGAAATTTTCAGGAAGAAGGGCTTGCCCAGAATAGTGCTTTTCCTTGGTTTTGTGAAAAAGTATTAATCCACTCTCACATTATAAGCATTTGAAATTTTGATTCTAAACATGCTCAGTAGGATCTTTTGAAAGGTGTTTGATAACCTACTGAGCATGCTCAGAGACAGAATTTCAAATCCTTATATCCTGGGAATTAATTAACATTTTCCCCAAACCAATGAAAGGCACCATTATGGGGCAAGTCCTTTACACCCAGAAAGTTTCAGACCAAAATTCTAAATGATCTGGGCTGCTGGTAATGATGAGAAAAACAGCAATTTACCATGGGCCAGATTTTCAAAGCCCCAGCATGAACATATGCGACTTGTATCCAAAAATTATGAATAAAGCGGTGAGATGCACCAAAAGAAGCATCCAATGGGATTCAGAAATGCACACTGTGCCAATGCGCAGCAGAGCTGCAGCAAAGCTGGTTGTGCCCAGAGATGCATAAAATAAATGTGACATGGCATATTGTGAGATGAGTCACAAAAAGCTGCAGTATCCCTATTCTTGATTCAGGAAGGTTCCCACAGTGAACTTGCATTGATCTAAGACCCCATCACTTACATCAAGGTGAAGGTGGTCTCAGCACACTATACCATATAAATGGAGGAGCAGCACAGTGCTAGGCAGACACCTGAGAGGTAGCACAGTGCAAGCCAGGAGTGTGAAACTGGAACAGGACCATTATGCCTGCACCAATAGCCCTACTGTGCATCATGTTGGTGGCAGAAGGGTGATGGCGGTGGAGACGTAGGAAGCATTGAGATGACAGGATGCAGGGGAATGTCCCACCATAGCAGCAGCAGCCTGCCAGGCAGTATGACCCCCCCCGCATGATACGTGTGATAACGTCTTATGAGGATCACATGGAGGAGCAGTGCACAGCACAGTACCACTGGAACAAGGCTACCATTGGGATGCTGTGCCAGGAGATGGATGAGGATCTGCTTAGCAACCATAGAGGGGCATGCAACACCTACAAATGTAAAGATAAGCGCAGCACTGTGCTGTCTTGGGACTGGGACATTCCAAACACCAAGTGGAGATACAGTGAGTATATCCCAGTCCGCTGTGTCCTGGTGCCTTATACAGCTTATAGATGCCCTGCTGTGATGCTGTGACAGGCACATTTGCTTCCCACAGGGGGCACAGCAGCAGCAGACTGTCAAGCAGGCTTTTTTCCACACTGGCCCAGTTTCCCAATATACTGGATGCCATTGATTGTACACATGTGGCCATCAAAGCACCACCTGAAGAGGGGGATGCCTATGTCAACTGCAATGGCTACAGCTTACTGAACATCTAGGTGGTGTGTGATATCCACTGTCACATACTGTACTGAGATGTGGTGGCCCAGTACCCTGGATCCTGCCATGATTTGTACATCTTCAGGCACAGTGGCCTGTACCAGACATTCCAAAGTGGAAAAATTGAAGGAGGCTGGCCGAAAGGTGGGTAATACTGTACTCCAAGACTTCATGACGGGTGGCTGAGAGAAGAGCACAAGACCACATGGGTGCAAAACAGACAAGCATGGGCCTAAATGAGTGACCAGCACAGCAAACAGTATGCCTGGAGGAGAGGTGAATGGTGTGAACTGCATGAAGTGAGTTGTACAGTGTGAAGGACTGGCAATGCATGTGTATGGCAGGTGTGCCCATGGGAATGTGTCACAGTAGGAAGACCACATGTGTTACCAAGGTGGACTGTGTGGTATAATCAGCACTGACCATGGTTGTGGAAGGTGTGTTGTGGGTGACGTGCAGCATTGTGCCATGCTAGCAACACTGTTGTGGTGGTAATTGGGGAGGCACATACCAGCAAGCCATGGCAAACTGATCCACTGTCCCCAATACTCTACAGGTGAGATTGGCTATCCACAACTGCCATGGTTGATGACCCCATTGCAACATGCAGAATGTGGCTAAAGAAAGGTATAATAAGGCACTGACCACAACAAGGACTGTGACAGAGATAATCTTTGGGCTCCTAATGTCCCTATTCTGATGCCTGACTGATCTGGTGGTACCCTGCAATACTCCCCAGAGTTGGCCTGCAAGATATTTGTGGCATGCTGCATTCTGCACATTATTGCCATCCGAGAGAGGTTCCACTGAACAAAGGGGCAATGGATAGTGGTGTTATGGATACAGAAGAACACTTTGAAGCAGACGTGGACACCAACACCGAGCAGCAGACATCTTGACCACAGCCAAGCAGGTGTGAGCGGAGCTGAGAAGAAACCACTTCACCTGAAGGACATCATTGTCCTTGGATGGCACCAGCAGACATACCTAACAACAGATGGAACCACTCAGACCAGAGACATCCTTGTGTGTCCACGAATACCTCATGTCAGCACACGTGGATGTCTGCCGGTGCAGTGCCCCAGTCATGGCTGCACTGTGACCAGATCAGTGGACATGGCTGGTGTGGTGCCACGGATGGATAATGGAGACATCTGTAGTAGCACTAAGATCATCAGGGATACAAATGCAGTGGTGTGCACCTCATATGCACACATGAATATGACCTACTGAGGTGAGTATGGTAGGTGTGTATGCGTTCGTGACAGGATGTTGCTGTTGACAAAGATACTTTACCAGGAGGGCATGTTGTAGTGCTGGCCAGCAGGTACATAGCACTACCACTGGCCTGTCCAGTCCTCCTGAAAGCCATACCCCACTAACCCACCACCCTATACCATCCCCACCCAGCATTTCACCATCTGTCCCCAACAGCATGTCACCCTGCTGCACCCTCCCCCATAACCCGGTCACTGTCCCTGCCTCCAGCACCCCTCATGGCAACCAGTTCCACCTATGCACCACCCCTCAATGCAGCTGTGCATCCTCTTGGCAGTGCATGATCCATCTACCACCAATGACATGCCATTCCCCAAAGTAGCCTCTCCTGTGCCAAACAACAGAAAAACAACTTTCGCAGGTACATGAGTTGCAAAGATGATACAAGACAGTTATTGGGTACAACACACCTGCAGTGTTTTTTATTTTATACAAAAGTATCAAAATACAGAAATAATACATAAATAGAAATATACAGTTCAAACTGAACTAGAAAATAAACAATAGCTCAATGCTATTCCACCTTACTTCAAGTATCTCTCAAAAACAATACTAAGTTTTTTTTTATTTCTTACTAAATCTTTTTCTTACTGCCTTTAGTTCTAATTTCCATATTTCCATCTCCCTGTTTGATGTGTTGAGCACAACTGACCTACAATCACATGGACCAATGAAGCACTGAAAAATATTACCTTGTCAAGAAGGAAATCTTGAATCGTTTTGACATTAATACTGAGAGTTACAGGAGACCCTCCTGTAGTTCTCTGCCAGGCCTAGAAAAGAGCTGACGTGCTTTTTGGTTTTGGGCACAGGGCTGTTGGCAACTGCCTCAACTTTTTCAGTTTCAGGTCGTACAGTCCCATTACCTACTAGAAACCCAAAATTCCTGGCTTCTGATATAGCTAAGGTGCACTTGCTGGGTTTTGTGGTGAGCCCTGCTTTATATGGACCTTAACACAGCGATCAACTGTGTTTGTAGGCGGTGACCAATCTGGACTGTGATGACTATATGTCGTCCAGATAGGTGGCACAGTATGCTGTATGAGGGGTTGGTATCTTGTTCATTAGTCTTTGAAAAGTTGCAGAGGCTCCATGCAGACCAAAGGGCATTGGGGTAAACTGGAATAAACCAAGGAGCATACTGAAAGGTGTCTTTTCTCTAGATTCAGGGGTTAAGGAATCTGCACAATATCCTTTGCTCAGGTCAAGTATGATGAGTGTACTCATATCCCTATGTTATTTATGATGTAATCTACCCTAGGCATGGGATATCCATCAAAATGGGAAATATTGTTGACCTTCCTAAAATATAGGCACAGCTTAATGCCTCCTTTCTTCTTTAGATGGTGTACCAGAGGCTTGAGGGGAAAGAAAACTTTCTGATATAAAGGTGAACCCTAAGCTAGAATCCCAACAGAAAAGGAAATCCTACACCTGATAGAATCCTTTGCACCCACCTTCACAAGCATACCAGGTAGAGCAGTGGGAGTTCAATACCACATTACAACCAAGTCTGGACCTACTGGACATAAATTGAGCTATTGTTTATTTTCTAGTTCAGTTTGAACTGTTGATTTCTATTTATTTATTATATCTGTATTTTGATACTTTGTATAAAATAAAACATATTGCTGGTGTGTTGTACCCAATAACTTTGTCATGTGTAAACTTTTTAAAGTGTTCAGCTGTCTTGGGATCCCAAAGAGGTACTTACAGGCCAAGGCAGTAATTTTCAGGCCACACTGTTAAAGGAGTTGTACCATTTGCTGGGGTAGTGGCAGTAAGAACAACACCTACCACCCACAACTGATAGTGTGGTTGAACGGTTCAACCAAATGTTAAAAAGAATGCTTAAAATGTTTGTGCATGGTGATGGAAAGGACTGGAATAGATACCTCCACTCTTGTTATTTGCCTAAAGAGAGGTCCCACATGTTGCCACAGGGTACCTCCCTTTTCTCCTTTTTGTACGACAGGAATCCCAGAGGACCATTGGACATGGTCAAGGAGTTCTGGGAAGAGGATACAAAGTGGGTCATACCAGCATTACAGAGTACATGGTCCAACTCATAAAGAGGTTTGCTGACTATACAAAAGGGCACAGACAAACAACATGAGCTTTTAAACCAAACAAACAGCATACTATGATAGCCACTGTAAACAGAAAGAACAGAAAGCAGGAGAGAAGGTGTAGTTGTTGCTACCCACCACCCAGAACAAGTTATTGTCAAAATGGCAAGGGCCATACTTGAATCTAAGGCAGACAGAGCCTGTAACCTACAAAAGCTGAGACCCCAATAAGCACCCCAGGAGAAAGATTTATCATGCTAACCTTCTGAAAAGTGAATAGAAAGAAAAGAAGCCATGGGAGCCTATACATACACCCAGAGAGAGAAGAAACTGAGTTGGAGATGGTGTACCAGAGGCTTGAGGGGAAGGAGAGAACCTTTCTGATATAAAGGTGAACCTCAGCTAGAACCCCAATAGAAAAAGAAATCCTGCACCAGATAGAGTCCTTTGCACCCAGCTTCACAAGCATACCAGGTAGAGCAGTGGAGTACAACGCCACATTACAACCAAGACTGGACCTATACGACAGAAACCATATAGGTTACCTGAGAAAGTCAGGAAGGGAAGACAATACTGGACATAATTGAGCTACTGTTTATTTTCTAATTCAGTTTGAACTGTTTATTTCTATTAATTTATTATTTCTGTATTTTGAAACTTTTGTATTAAATAAATCACATCATGGTGTGTTGTACCCAATAACTGTGTCCTGTGTTATCTTTGCAACCCAGTACCCATGACACTGATGCGGTCCTGAACATGCATAAAAAAAAAATCAAGAAATCTGTGTTATGCATTGAAATATTCCACAAAGTGTGACTTGCGATAAAAGAAATAAACAATAGATGCCTCCGTTAACACACAGAGTGTATACACAGAAAAACGTGCAACACTGTGTGCCAGCTTCCTAGGTGGGTAACGACGAGGTCTGGACACTCTAGATAAGCATGGTATACACTATTGTGCTACCCCATCCTGTCAAGCCTGTCAGCAGACAGAATAATGGCAAATTTGAGTGGGAGGGCCTCAAATGTTTGTGCTGATGAAACAGCACAACTGTATAGCAGGTTGAATTCATGGTCCCCAGCTGTATTAAATTTCATCAGCTAGAATTAGCGCTACACGCTATACTGAAAATACATGCCTAGACAAAACTAGTTAAATGGGAGTACTGTATCTGCTGATCCTTCTCTTGCTCACTCTCTGTCAGGAACGCTGTGTGCTGCTGTCAGTCATGTCACTACTGCGATGGATTAAGGGCTAAAGCAAAGTACCTCTAGAAGCTAGCGATATGGACAGCGATGTACTCGCCAAGCTCTGGTGTAGAGCCTCATGTTGCATCGCCTGTTATCAGGAGCTTTCCATTTTCAGGCCCACCACCTGAAAAAAATTCAAACTTCCTCCTATGCCACCTACACCTCTGACATTTCAATTTCAGCTCGGCAAATATGCAGCTGAGAATGGGTGCTGGCGGCTGTGCAGTATCACCTTTCTCAGTCAGGTAGGGTCATTAATGAGAGTACAGTTAGGAAATTTAAAAGTGACTACCTGGCTGCAGTTAACAAAGCTGGCAACCCAACAAACATGCCCCCCTTTCTGCCATGGAAGCCTGGTGGTAGACCCACCCTTCTAAAGGATGATTTTGAAGAACAGCTAAAACAATAGTGAGATCAATGAGGGCTGAAGGTGCAGTGGTCAATGGCTGTATGATACACACTGTGGCAGTTGGCATTGTGAAGGCCAAGTCTCCACAACTGTTGTTTGAGAATGGTGGGCATTTATAGCTGAGCACTAAGTGGTCATGGGGTTTCCTAAATGGGGTTTAGCAAATGCAAGGGAACAAAAGTAACAAGGAAGGTCCCCTCTGATTTTGATGTTTTAAAAGTTAGATTCCTGAGGAGAATAGTTACAGCATGTGCACAAGAGCTAATCCCCCCAATATGGTTATCAATGTTGATGAAACAGGAGTCAACATGGTCCCCATTTCTGAGTGGACCATGGAGGCCACTGTCTCAAAACAGGTATCACTGACTGGACTGGGTGATAAGCGACAGGTTTCTGTTGTCCTAGCTTGCTCTTTCTCTGACAACATGCTTGCCCCACAGGTGATATACAAGGGCAAAACAGCATTTTGCACCCCTGCACGCAAATTTCCACCAGCCTGAGGCATCACACAGACAGTGAACCACTGGGCTAATGAACACAGCACTATGGAGTTTATCGATAAGATTCTGGTGCCATATTTTGATTGTCAAAAGACAACCATGGATTTACCCCAGGAACAGAAGAGTCTGTTGATATGGGATTTGTATAGAGCCTTATACTACACAACCAGTGATTCAGCAACTGGGAGAAAGCAACATCATCCCTGTTTATGTGCCAGCATCTTGTACAGACTCACTTCAACCACTTGATGTTTTGGTCAATAAAATCTTTAAAGTCTTACTGAAGAATTGCTTTATGGACTGGTAAGCAGAATTGGTTTCAGAAAAAATTGACTCAGCAGCAACAGAGCTGAACATTGATCTAAAATAGTTGAAATTGAAAGAGCACCATGCAGTCTGGCTCAAGACCAGCTTTAACATGCTACAAGCGAGGCATGATGACATTTTAAGTGGAGTCCGACAGGCTGGGAAGCTAGAAGCTCAAAACACTTGCCTGAACCATGTAAGTTTCTGTTGCTGTCAGTCTCATTCTATCAGATCTGAAACCATATCAATACTGCATTTTTTACTTTTTTTTCAGGTTTAGCTGCCGGATTCGCAGATACTGTAGTAGTCGGACTGGTATCGTAGAAATCGCAGATCGACAGGTAAGCACACAAATTCAAAATTTCAGTTCTGAAGCAGTACAGTTTCTCACACACTAACCTTTGCTTTCTTTCTCTCCCATTTCTCATTACACAGGATGAGGCATGATGGATGTAAAGCTGGAAGGAAAAGCTCTATGGACTGTTTTTTATAATGTTATGGCACTTTAATTTGGAAATAAAATAAAATTTACTGTTGAGTCACAGTACTGGTATTCCTTGGTGTTACTTGTAATCAGTACTATCCCCCCTTTGCCATGATGCCTCTATACACATAGCATCCACAAAATCACACTCGACGTATGCGTTCTCTGTCTCAACATGTTGCGGCGGTCCACGGCCATGTCGGACTTCTCTAAAACTTCCTCCGTGTTAATCTCAGAGCAATAAACACGGATAAAGCAGGTAAGACAGAACAGTAAATCATCTGTAACACTACCAGAGGTTGTGTTTGTACTGTAATCACACTAAACATGTGGAGCTAGTGGAAACAGGGGATAGAGGTGCAGTATCAGATAATTATCATGTTCAGTTAAATTTCGAGGATAGAATCTAAATTGTGAATATAGCGAAAATTAACTGAACGTGAAAATGACCTGCTGTACAGTATTCAGCCTTGTCCGGCAATGGTGAAGGCATTTCATGCTACCTGGCAGCAAAAAGCATACACCAATGGAGAAGGACAAGATTTGTGCCCGGATTGGCACTAAATGGCAAAATGTGTCTGGGGTCAAGAGGACACCCAGACAGCTCAAACCTAGGTGGCAGGATATGGCCAGGAGAGATCCCACCCTTCTTTACAAGCTGAGTGGGATGGCTGTGGCTGCCGATGAGGCCATGAGAACCGACGCCGTCAAAGCACCACGGGAAAGTAGGTCTCACACTGGAGAAACGTGTATGCATGACACATAGCTGTCAATAAATTACAGTGTGCCACATCTCATGTCCATCTGCCATATTTGTGTACCCACAGATGACTGTGACAGAGTAGACCCAGCATCCATGTGGAAGAGGAGGCCAGGAGATCAATGGACTGCGTCCTTCTACAATGACAGCAATGTGTCCTGGATAAGGTAAGTCGTACAGTTGAAAATGTGTATGATGGCTTGGCAGCTGCAGTATATGGTGCTGCCACAGTGCGTGGGGGAGTGTAGCAGGGGCCCATGGCCACATTGTTGAGTGTGTAAACACATCCATGGCTTGTGACACCCATACCTCTGGTGGTGTGTATGTTTGCTGGGTATGACTTGTGGGTCATGAGGTGTGATGTTCCATGTCTCAAAGCCCCAAGTCAGGTTCTGACAGACATGCATGGTGTCAGTCAATGGACGGCACTGTAGAAATGATGCTATGCCACAACTGGGGATGCTGTGGTCCTGTAGTGAGCAGTCCACAGTATGTGGCTTATGTCCCTTGCAGCTTATAGTGGGATTGGTGGGGTGCCATGTACTGTGCATGTAGGACCACAAAGTGAACCGTTTTGTCATGCACAAGTGCCATGCACATAGGACAAGCGACAATGGTTGCCGTGGGCATTGGTTGTCTCACAGTGCCACTATGGCATGGGCCCCTGACATGACAAACACATCTGTTGCCTGCTGTGTGCTATACCGATCATGCATGACACTGTTGCCCATCCATGGCATGGACACAGGCCACATATGCACAGTCTCCAATCACCGCACTTTGGCAGGTGGGGATGGATCTGCATATGGTAGTGGTATGTAGGATTATGTGTGCACAAAGGTGGCATACTGTATATGCCACATCACAGCAGTGACAGTGCTACCTTTCCACACGTGTGGCACAATAAAAGCGAATCCCCCATACTCACCCCTTTGTCCCACCAGTAGCAGTCAGGTTTGTATACACAATGCTATCTCAAATGCATGAGCCCAGGAATGTACACTGATGATGTTTACACATCCTGATCTGCCTGTTACATACCAGTAGGGACTCCAGATGCCAGACTGCTGTAACCATGTTGCTATACTGCATGTGTACAGCAGCACTGCAGGGTGTGCCCCCCACTAGTGGCTCCACACTGCACTGTACCACCCCTGGGACATGCCCACATGCCTGGGTTGTATCCCACTGCAGTACATAGGTCCCAGTCCTGGGCACCATGGTGGCATATTGGGAGCATGACAGAGGTACTGGGACAGTGCGTATGACAAATCCAGGTACCTCATCAGGGCAGGACAGTGCATCCACCAGACTTCTGGCTCAGTATTGCAATGCTCATGTCATGCTACAACCCCACCCGCATATGTGCACACATGCAGTGTATGGAATGTGATATATCATGAATCAAGTCAGAGCACACAATCCAAGGCCACATGGACACACAAAGGGAAGGTCAGGTCATGCACATCTGATAGTTGTCTATGAATGGGTGACCAGGGAGGCAGATAGGGAAGGGCCGGTGGATGTGGACTATCAAGATTTCAGCAAGGCATTCTATCTACAATGTCCCATACAGAACATTGATAAATAGGTTGTGGTCATAAGAGTGTGCTTCAAGGTGGTAAACTTGGTGAGAAACTGGTTGAGTGACAGGACACAGAGGATGGTGGCACATGTCATTCAGTCTGCGGAGATGGGGGCATCAGTGAGGTGCACAGGAACCCATGCTGGGCCAGTCTTCTCAAATGTCTTCATAAGTGACAGTGCAGAGAGCTTGACTGGAAGGTATGCCTCATTGCAGATGACAATAATATCTACAACAGGGTCGACACTCCAAGGGGGTGGAAAACATGGGACGGGACCTAAACATGCATGAGGAGTGGTCTGTGGCAGATAAGACTACATACACAGAGCTGAAAAATAAGCAGTTGGGCTACAGAAATCCAATGGGGTGTACAGGATGGGGAGGTACTGACAGCCACCCATCAGGAAAGGGACATGAGAACTGATCATATCTGCTGACCTAAAAGTAAACAAACAATGAAAGATGGCTATGGGAGGGCGAGGATGCTACAGTGCACAGGGAGCAGTATCACCATCAGACAACAGGAGGTGGTTATGCCACTATACAGCTCACTAGTGAGACGCCATCTGTAGTACTGTGTCCAGTTCTGGGAGCAGCAGCTAGAGAAGGATGTACACAAAATGGAGGCAGTCCAGAGAAGGATAACGAAATTGGTGCAAGGACTGCAACAATAGTCATATGAGGTAAGACAAGAGGACCTCAACATGTATGCCCAGGAGAAGAGGGGGGAGGGAGGGCTATGATAGTGACAGTTAAGCACAGCAAGGGTATAAACAAGATACTGCAGGATAAGATCTGCCTGATAGGAGGGTGTACTGTAACAATGGGGCATGCTATGCAGCCAGGGGTGCTAGGCCCAGTGGCACCATGTGGAAGTACATTTACAGTGACATAGTAGTGGATGCTTGGGACAGCCTCCCTGTGAAGCTGGGGGGCCAACATCAGCAGAGCAATTCAAGACTGCATGGGATAGACATAAGAGTAGTGTAGCAATAGGGATGAGAGGGTAGGCCACAGAGCGACAAGGGTCTGCGGTAGTACATTTGAGGTAGGAATAGGGGGCAGACTAGGTGGAACACATGGGCCTTATCTGCCATCACCCTCTGTGTAATTATCTGTGTATCTATATATGCCAACTGAATCATGGTATGTTAACATCTCAGAGATGCGTCCATCCATCCTGATAGGGGCATACACCCAGCTGGACCAACAGCGATGTGGATGTCACTAATAGACATGCAACTAATTTAAATTTTGCGGTGAAGTGCCACAAAGTGGGCACCATAATCTGCTATGCGGGAGTGGCCAATATAGAAATGCTCACTGCCGCCTTGTAATTATTGGCATTCATTTGTCATTCTGCCTAAACGTGAAGTAAGGCAAAGTGACAACAATATAGGCAGCCCACACACACACAGTCACCGGAATTAATGTGCATCCCAAAATGCTACTGCCTTGTGTCCAGAAAATTCTCCAGTGCTGACAAAGTGAAAGGAAAGCGTAACAAGAAATGCAAAGTCACCCAGAATTAATGGCACACTCAGTCATGCATGCAGTGGTAACACACAGTCACCAGAATTAATGTGCATCCCAAAAATGCTACTGTCTTTGTCCAGAAAATTCTCCAGTGCTGACGTATGAAATGAGAGCATAAGAAATGCAAAGTCTCCAGAATTAATGGTGCACTGCAAATGCATGACAGATTAAGATTGCACTGCACACTCAAGAGATGCAGATGCAAAGGCACAACAACACCTAACCAGTGCTCAAAAGTCACAAATCCAAATCTGGAAAAGAATAACTTTTGTCGGTTGGGGGGTAGTTCAAAGGCAGTAACAGTCCACTACCAGTAAAGATACCACAAAGCAGTACAAAAAATGCATGCATGTGCAGTGGATAACAGGTTCACACCACTGCAATTACTCTGTGACACAATAAAAGGTATCTAATTTGATTTCACGAATCGCACACACACTCACACACACACTACAAATAACGTGAAGGAAATTGAAAACCTTTAGTAATATAACCAAATGTTTTAAACAAACTGAAATTATACACTGCTGCACCACAACAGTCAGCCAAAAAATGTCAAGAATTGCCGAAAATATTACTGTGTTCATTAACACAGTTATACAAGAAAAATATAACAAAACAGAAAGACTGCCTTTTCTCCCAGTTCATCTACCTACACCACAGATATGCCCCTCCCACAAAACACTTCACAGTACACAGACTGAATGTTCTAAATTAACACTGAAAATCCACGACAAACATTAAACCCTCGATGATATGAGCACAGGAGGGTTTCCTACAATCGATGTGTACTAAATTTTCAGCAAAAAATGACAAAAAGGCTTTTTAACAGCTTTTGAGGTTTTGAATAGCAGAGCTTTGAGAGCAAACCGCTCAGCTACCACTACACACATACTACCCAGAACTGAGGCTGTGCAGAACAATCTAGAGCCCATGTGTCCTGCAATTCCATGAATCACTGCAGAATTTGCCTTGGAGCTCAATTACAAGGTGAAGTGATGTGAAGTATATTGAAATCAGTGGTGAAGAAGTGGTTTGGGGAAGGTGGAATAACGCAAATTCATTGTTTTCAATGGGCTTCACGTTCTTCATTATGATGTGAAGCACTCTACTTTGCGTTGCCGATTACTTCTCGGATTCCACATTACTCCGCAAATCACGCCACAGAAGCAAATTTGGGCCACTTTGGCTCACCATCAGTCACTAACCCACACCTGTACGCATTCCTAGGATGTTTGCCTGTGTAGCGGATGACACAGCAGTACACATAGTCTGCACACATTGTTGGATGAAATTAGCATGGCACGGCATTGGTTCTACATTTGACCTCTCATTCCTTCTAGGTGATCATAGACAGGATTGCAGGGAACTGTACCCGACACCCCAAGGGTCCAGACCATGCTCCAAGTGATGTGGCATCTAAAGAGGGAAGAGGCCAGGGCCTATGCAGAACCCACAACATGGATTCAGAGGAATTCAAGATAGCTGCTATTCTCTGGGGAGGAACACTTAGATTAGGTCACCATTAGCAGGCAGAGGGACCAGGACCTGCAGTGACAGCCACAGGGATAGAGGAGGTTGGGCCTCACATGGACAATGGAAGCAGTAGGGATCATGGTGGCACTGATGGCTCACAGGGGGATGTGGTCAGTTCAGGGACTCAGGATAAAGGGGATAAACAGTCCTGTAGGTGCTGCTGCACAGGAAGGTGATGTGGAGGGCCCTGATGAGCACACTGCTGCCATGGAGGTGCAGCAACAGGGAGAATAGGAGGGACAACCGGTTGCTGGCCCACATGCATACCATGAGGGGGGCCTTCACAGTCTAGAGTTACATATTGGTGAATGCCTGCACCATGTTGTCAATCTTCATGGTGCACTGTTGGTGATGAAAGATGCCATGGCAACCTGCACAAATGTGTAGTGTGCTGGTAGCATCCCTCCAACACCTGTTACATGTCGGTGCCAGTCAGCACCATTTTGCTCTATGTTGATGTTTGGTTTTATATTGTGTAGCTTTTAGCCATCTTTTTCATCACATAGTTCTAGTGTTCTTATATTGTTTGGCATTTTAGTAATGTTTACTGCATGTTGTATGTACATTGGCATTTACCATGTTTTCCCATTGTCCCCTTATTTTAAACACAGTAGTCTTGAATAAAGTTTTTTATCACTCACTCCGTATGCGTGATTGCTTCGTCATTCCTGCTGCATGTACCAGTGCTTTTTTGTCATGTAGCACAGTGTGGTGGGATACAGTGGTGCCCTGTGTCACACAAAGCCAGTCACGGGTGTTTCTACACACCTGGGTTTGTGAAGCACACAACCAAGGTCACAGATGTGGTAGGACATGAATAGGGTGGAGGCAGTACTATGACGGTGTACATGACTGGTTCAGGCATGGACCCTAGTTTGTGTGAGGTGGGATTGTGAAACCCCAGATATGTCTAACCTTGGGTTGAGGAGGGAGGGGGGGGAGTCATGATAGAGAACTCAAAGTATCCCAAGGATTCCTAGGTGCGTGTCAGTTACAGTGCCCTCACAGCAGTATTGCTGGCCATACATGCTGCCATAATGCACTTTGCCTGACCAGTGGTACACCCAGCTGTTTGACACACTGTCACCCCTTCGTACATTGCATCCTGTGTCATCCATCACACACATCAGAGACCATGTCACATTGCTTTACACATGCCAGCATCCCTGTCACAGACTGTCTACCCTGCAGTGCTCCATCTGACATATCTCTGTACTGTTATTCACTACACTGCCACATTCGTGAAGTACACAGTACAGAATCCCTGGATGGCCTGCCACACAGTCCATGGTGATGACATGGCTATGCTGCACATCAACAACTCATGTACATTCTGCAGTCCTGGACCCACAGGCCTCCCTACCCACAGGCACCATGGTGCACATGACCTTTTCTCTGTTGTGTTGTTCTGTTTGACCATCACATGGAGTGTGGCAACATTGCACTCTACCTCTGTTGGCCCTGACTGTTCCCTGGCTTCACACTACTGTGCAATACTCAGCCCTGGCTTACCGGTGCCACTCTGCATGCAGAATGTGCCCAGGTTGCTGGTACCCTCTATGGTTTGGTTGCTGAGGTTGGCCACAGTTCTATCTTCCTGACCGGTGAGTGGTATTTCCTGGATCCCTCCACCACCAGTGGCCATAGCATTTCTTCAGTTCTGTGCAAGTTTTTCATTGCACCATCTCTTCTTATCATTGTAGTGTTTTTGCAGCTCTCTAACATGTGCTTGGAGTGGGCCACAGAATTCACCTTTCTGGCCACCTCCTCCCGCACTTCTCTTCTCTGGTTGTGAAGTGCTGTTTTACCACCCCTGAAAATTAGTATGTCCACATGGGAATACATCTGTTCCAGGAGGATGTCTGTTTCCTGTTGTGTAATGTTCTTTTTATGTTTATGTTTGCCTCCATTGCTCTGTGCCCTGCTCTCCCTGCTCTCTGTGCCTCCGTCCTGCGACATTGCTGTACACCTGCAATTTGCATTATGCGTTCAGGTTTTGCTATTTTATATGACATGACCTGATACTTGCTTTTTTCCTGTTTGGATAAGTGTATTTCATGCATGTACCAGAAAATGGGATTCTGGCATTGTCAGATTTATTGGGACGAAATTGCGCCATGGTGCAACTTGCATCCTCCTTTGAAAATCCAGCCCCCTGATTTTTTCTTAAAAGTGCATTATCCAAATCCTGGAATCTGCACATCTGACTGCAACAAAACTTGCAAAACAAGGCACCTTGCCCGTCAGGCTACATGTAAAAAATGTTCAAGTTCTGTAAAGGGGCATGAAGCTATTAATATATGTATCTACAGTATATACATCTACATGCAGTATTATAGCTGGTAGGTTCTTCTGTGCGTGTGTGTGTGTGTGTGTGTGTGTGTGTGTGTGTGTGTGTATTGTAGTGATGCAGTAGTGCCACAATAGTTAGGAATATGTAGGCAACTTAATGTTAAACTCCTAACTTTGCACCTTAATTATATTGCCCAACTTCAATGAAATTGTACAAAATTTTGCATGCACAGTTTGAGGGACACGGTCTCTTGAATTTCCAAGTTTTGTTCCATTCAGATGTCTGGATTCTGAAATCTGGATAGCGCATTTTTAGTAAAAATTTGTTTTTCTTTTGCGGTTTTTTTTCTCACGCCTACAGTTTAGAATTTACATCTGAAATTTGCAGGGTAGAAATGGCTTGCCCCAAAGTGATACCTGTTTTGGTGAACAAATATTTATCTGTTCTCAGGTTACAGGGATTTAAAATTTTCATTCTGAGCATGCTCAGTATGGTCTTTTGGATAGGCATTTGATACCTTACTGAGCAGGTACAAAACCGACATTTTTTTTTTTTTCAGTTGTTTAACCAGGAGTAGCACACTAAGCTGGAAGCTTTTTCACAGGTGCAACCTGGAAGCACAGGGGAGTTAAGGACTTGCTCAGGGTCACATAGTATGTAAGGGAAGCTGTGGGATTCAGAACCAGGTCTGGTCTGCTGGATGTTTCAGATTTGTAGTTCAGAGCCTTAAACCACTGTGCTTTACTGCCTCCTAAACTCCACATAACTTGTGAAGGGGTTAACATTTTCAACAAACCAACAAAATGCACCATTCTGGGGCAAGCCTTTTCTACCTCAAAATTTCAGACCAAAATTTAAAACTGCCTGGGTTGTAGGTGATGAAAACAACAGCAAAAAACATGATTTTTTTTTTTTTAATAGAAAACTTTATTGAATTTTGTGCAACAGGAAAACAATGAGACAAGCAAAGACAAAATGTCCAATTCAGCCAGTAACTATCTTGTCCCCTCCCATTAACATATAGGGAGGCTGAGTGAGATGTGTGGTACAGTACAGTGTAGAACCCCAATATTTTCCTAAAGATGCACTATCCAGATCTTTGAATCTGCATACCTGACTGCAACAAAACTTGGCAAATAAAGACACTTTGCTCTCCAGATTGCTCATGCAAAATTTTAATTCTGCTGAATGGAGGTGAAGCTATTAATATGTTATTTACAGTCTACACATATACATACCGTATTCTACTGGTGCAGGAGTACCACTACAGTTAGGATTGAGTAGACTGTTTAATGTTAAACCCCTAACTGTACCGTAATACAGTAGCTTTACCCCGTTCAATGGAATTGCACAACATTTTGCCACCAGACGGGGGCCTATAGCCACCTATGATGGTAATGCATTCCGTGGAGGGAAGGTCTCTTGATTTTCCTAGTTTTGTTGCAGTCAGATGTGCAGATTCTGAGATCTGAATAGTGCATCTTTAGGAAAAATGGGACTGCTACAGTTTTTTTTATCATTGCTTAAAGCCCTGACGGTTTTGAATTTTGTCCTGACATTTTCAGAGTAGAAAGGGTTTGCCCCAGAATAGTGCCTTTCCATGGTTTGGTAAAAAATATGAATCTGTTATCAAGTTATAAGGATCTGAAATTTTGGTACTGAGCAACTTGGCAAATCCAAACACTTTGCCCCCTCCCCAAACTGTTCATGCAAAATGTGCAAATCTGTTGAATGGGGGTGAAACTACTAGTATATTTATGTACACTATATACATCTATACACAGTATTATAGCAGTGCTGTAGCATCACTATGGTTAGGGCTAAATAGATGGTTTAACTTTCAGCCCCAAACTTTGCACCTTCCTAGCTTTGCCCTGTTCAATGGAATTGTACAATGGACTTAGTACAGCATTTTGCATGTGCAGTCTGAGAAAGGTTTCCTGAATTGTCAAAGATTGTTGCACTGAATGTGCAAATTCTAAGATATGGATCATGTGTTTTAACAAAATTCAGGGTTCTTTGCTTTTTTGTGTTATTATCTACAGTCCAGACAGTTTGGAATTTTGGTCTGAAAGTGTCATTGTAGTAATGGCTTGCCCCAGAATGTTGGGTTTCTTTGGTTAGGTGAAAAAATATTAATCTATTATCAAGGTATAAGGATTTGAAATTTTGGTTCTAAGCATGCTCAGTAGGGTCTTTGGGATAGGCATTTGATACCCTACTGAGCATGCTCAGAACAAAAATTTAAAATCCTAATAACTTGGGAATGGCTTAACACTTTTTCACCAAACCAGTGAAAGGCATCATTATGGATGGGACATATCCTTTCTAGCCTGAAAATTTCAGACCAAAATTCCAAACTGCTTGGGCAGTAGGTAATGACAAAAAAAAAAAAGAAAACAGAAAAAATGTGTTTTTCCTAAAAACATAATGGAAGGATTCACAAAGCAGATGCACTGTGCACAAATGATATGCACTGGTGCAACAGGAAAATGTTCCATGGTGCCATTCAGAGAGAGCACAGATGCTCCGGCGCAACCCAGATACGCTGTACCACACAGGATGCACCAGAGACCAAAATTAATGATATGTGGTGCATCTGTAGGAGGTGTGCAACTGCATATACAGTGCAGAGCCAGTCACAGAGCAAACTTGAATGTGCAAATGTGGAGCATTCACAGTGCAAGTACCAAATGTGCCATTAAGAGATAAGTATAAAAGAAGTAGACTCAAGTGCAGGCCCCCAGCAGGCTGACCACAGAACATCAGAAGCAAGTAGTAGTACAGCAGCAGATGAACACAAACATGGATGAAGCACCTTTCCTGATGGTGGGAATGTTAATGGGGATGAGAAGACGGGTGAACCAGCAATGTGGCTGCAGAAGGCACCATAGACGGCCAGCCCTGTGGCAGTATTGTGCCATACTAACGTTTGAACAGCTAATGGACACCAAAACAGTTGGCCGATACTGCCTGAACAGGGCTATTCTGAGACAGCTCTGTGAGTTGTGCCATGACAAAATGCAGACACCCATTGGAAGGAGTCATGCCATATCAGTGGAGACCAAGGTGACAACAGCAATGTGCCTGCTCACCACGGGAACCTTCTAGAGGCCAGCTGAAGACATCATTGGCATATCCCAGTCATCCACGTCCTGTCTCCTCACACAATTCCTCACCGCACTGCTCCCACATGCATCTAAATTCATCCACTCCCCAAGCACACAGGCAGAGTGGACAGAAGCCATGCAGCAGTTCCACAGAGTGGTGTGCATGCCAGGTGTCATAGGTGCCATTGAATGCACCCATGTGGCAATCCGTGCACCACCTGGTGAGGATGCCATGACATATGTCAGCCACAAGGGCTACCACTCTGTCAGCTGCCAGCTGGTGTGCAATGCCATTGGGTGCATCAGCAATGTCTGCACACACACCCTGGTAGCACCCATGATGCCTTCTTACACGGCACCAGTCCACCCTGTGCTGCCTGTTCAAGACAGGAACATACCTAGTGGCCATCTAATAGGTGGGTGGGGCATGCAGATATGCCCATGAATAGGGCACCATGGCACAACATATGATGGGAGGGGGAGAAGGTTTGTATGGGCCATGGCAGGGACTGTGCAGGGGGACTTGCACAGGTGAAACAATGGAAGTGAAACAATGGGCACACCGAGGGAACTGCACATGCAACAAGGAGGACAGTGCAGCAGAACAATGCAGCACAGGAGGTGGGTTGCAGTGCAGCAGCAGGCATGAGTGGCAGGGCAGAACACAACACATGCAGCCATGCATGGGTGACCACTGGGCAATGGAGGGCAGGCAGTGCTGAATGGAACAGATGTGGGCAGCCATGGCTGCATGCACAGGTAGGTACAGGTCAGGTGTGTGCAGACAGGGCAGGCTGTTGCAGGTGTGAAGGTGATGGAGATTACCCAGGAGAGTTGCCACAGGGAGAGGGGTAGACATTTGGCAGACACAACACTGCGCCATGGTGCATGGGAGGAGCTGGAGGAGACAACACACAGGTAAGCAGAGGTGTAACAGACTGCTCTTGCCTTCCACAGGTGATGCAGCATACCCCCTCAAACCCTGGCTCCTCACACCCTTCCACAGACCTCTCACAGAGGCAGAAGAGGGCTACAACAAGGCACATATCGCTATGTGTGCCATCACTGATCATGTCTTCAGCATGCTGAAGATGTGCTTCATCAGTCAGGATAGGTCAGGTGGTGCCCTACAATAGAGCCCAGAGAAGGCCTGTGGCATATTCCTGGCCTGTAGTATGTTGCACAACATGGCCATTGACCATGGAATAGCTGTCCAGATCGAGGAGGGCAACAGTTCCATGGAGGATGAGGAGAAGGGGTGGGGGCAAGGATGCAGCAGGCCAGGGGCAGTGTGAGGGACTGCTACTCAGATGAAGAGACCCACACCTGGTCACCAGGTCCTGGCAGCACAGTGACACCAACATTGAAGAGCACTTCAGTGACTGCAGGTGAGTAACACAGCTTGGTTAAACATGACAGCCCCCAACACACACACACACACACACACACACACACACACACACACACACACACACACACACACATATGCACCCACACAGCCACACACACCCAAAAACCCACAACCGCACCACAGGGCAGTCGACAGCAACACTGCCACTGTGTAGCTCAACCATAAGGGTAGGCAATGCTGCACACACTCAAAACCACAGCAGGACACACATGCCCAGGGGCATGGTGTATGTGATGGGGATGGCATGGATTAGTGTACTGCTGCTGGCACACGTGCACAGCAGACACAGGACTGCGCCACTCATGCTCATGCCACACAGCACAACAATGGTGCCCCCAGACATGCAGGCTGCAATGCACAAGTGACCCACACAGGCAATGCACTGGGCAGGTGCATGCCACCCTGTCACCCCAGGCACAGGTAGCTTGTTGTGTGGGCTGCAATGGGTGCAGGTGACAGAAGCCATGTGAGCTGTCCCAGGCATCTGTGGAGGCACCACAGCTGCCATGGACATGTGGGTGTGCACGCCCATGCCTGGTGGTCGCTAACTGGCCATGGGGGGTAGCCACTACCCCTGGAGGAGTACTGCAGTAAGACCGTGAACGGGTGCTCACTGGTGTGTTATCCCTGTGATCCATGTTGGATATGGGGTTGATGGGGACGGTGATGTGCGGTGACAGCATCAGCAGCAATGCGTCCACCTGATGCTGTGACCTGAACACTTGTGATGTACTCCTGGGGATGCGGTTGGAGGCCTGGTGGCCATGTGGTGCACTGTTTGCATACACTGTCTTGGCAGCATGTGCAATCCACTCCAGAGCTGCGGTCATACTCACCCGCAGTAGGTCAGCCTCAGCCAACATCTGGGCACGCTACACGACCAACGACTCATATTCTACAGTCAGCAGCATCCAAAGGCCTCTGAGCTCCTCCTGTAGGGATGTTTGCCCCTCCATGGTGTCCCACACAAGGAATGCATAGCCCTCATGGGGACGGTGCTGATGGGCAGGTGGGTGTTGATTGCTGGCCTGCTGTAGCGATCCACTGTAGGTGGACTGCCACATCAGGCCACTGAATGGTAGGGATTTGGCTTGGGTAACCACTCTGCATCTAGGGATGGCTGCATCATTGTCCTTCACCACCTGCTGCAGCACCACAGTGCCCTGCTGACCCATGCCAGTGGTCCCTGTAAGCACGGCAGCACCAGGCACAGAACCCACAGCAACTGCCACTGTGGGCAGCTGTTCAGACCCTGTGGGTGTGCTAGGGGCCAAAGGACCACCATCGCCTGATGGTGCCACCCGTGCATACACCTTTGTGTTGGTCGCTCCACTGTTGAACATGTCACCCCAAAGTTGAGTGGTGTCTGGATCATTATTAACATTGCTGTACACCCCCCTGCATACCAGATGCCAGCACCATCAGGGCATCTATATTGTCCACCTTGTCCCCTGGGTCATCATCAGGCTTACCCAGAAAGCTGACCATCTATTAGTTGCCCTGGCACCAGCCATGACACCAGTCACTGAGAGGTCAGGCTGCCCTGCAACCACTGGTGCTGCTTCCTGGGCTACCGTGGCATTGGAAGGGCATGGCATCATCCACAGCCCCCGCTGCAGCCCGATGTGATGGCCCAGCAGCATCCCCTGCAAAGCTATCCTGCGGTGCGCCAGCCATGGCAGCACCCATGAGGTGTGATGGAGCTGTAATAGAAAGAAGGGATGCATGGTTACAGACATGTGTGACAGTTGTGTTCAGACAGGCATGTACAGATGGTCATGAAAGTGTGTCAGTGGTGCGCCTGACATGCCATGCGGGTGACAGTCAAGAAGGGTTCCGCTGATGCAGCCTTACACCAGCTATAGCAAGACTGCACTAGTGCCTGTATATACCCCCTTGGACATGTGTGTGACCAGCACAACACCCTAGGCACCAACCACATGGATGACATTACTGAGGTGCAGCACCCGACTGCACATGGCTGGCCTGTCATGCGAATGCACAACACGGTACACGAATGGGGCATACACAACCATGGTTGGTGCACACAGGCACATGGTGGAATAGTGACCTACAGTGGGGCTGTCATGGCACCCATGGCACACAGGGACAGGCATAGTTCCTGGGTCATGTATACTCACAGTGCTGCAATGAACTGCCACCCATCTGGAAGCCCCCTCCCAGAACACTCTGCACAGCTGCTCAGCCCATGCTGGTCACCAGCAGCTGCTCTGTGGGTGTGAGGCGCACACCTGTCTGCGGCCCTCCCCCTGTCCCATGCAGGGAGGCCTCAATGTGTGCCACCTTTTCCTTAGCTTGCCTCTTTTATCATTCAGGTGCTTTCTGCACTCCTGGGGTGTTCTGTTGAACTTCCCAACTGCATTGACATGCCTTGCCACAGCCTCCCAGCCCTCATCCCTCATATGGTGGCTGCCACCCCTGCTAGCCAGGATGTCCTTGTGGATGAGGTAGCTTTCAATCAGCAAAATTAAAAACGGAATTTTGTCATTGTCCATTTTCTGTCTTGCTCCCCATTTATATATCTAAAATTGAAAAGGAACCTTGAGAGATTTTACTAATGGACAGGTCTCAATCAGCACCCTGTCCTTGTCTGTGGTGAAATTGTGATGTCTGAATCCTGCAGCTGTGTTCTTTCTGGACATAGTAGTTTTTGTGGGTGAGAATACACAGGCATTAGCACACGACAGGCAACTATGTATGTGTGCAGGCATGGTGTCTGGCTGCTGCAGGATCACAGCACTCTGTCTGCATATCTCACACCCACCTGCAGTGCATATCTGGAACAGGACATAGGATGGTCAGGGACAGCAGGCCAATGTCAGGTACAGATATGTAGCATTGGTACATGTAGCTAACATGTCCTGCACACATTTCTGGTGTTGTTTGCCATGTACCACCAGATGGTGGTCTGGCCTGCAACACACATGTCTGCAATTGGTTGTACCATGCTACCCGATACATCAGCAACAGCCAACCCATGCCAAACTTAGTTGGAACAGTGGGACACTGTGGAGCATTCTCAGGACGTGTCTGTTGACCAGAAACAGCTGAATGCCCTAATCCACACACTGTCATTTTGTGCAGCCACACTGACTATGGGAGAATGTAAACAGACTTACCTTCAAGGATGCAATTCCTCTGTCACATGAGCTCTGTGGAGGCACATTCAGGAGCATTTGGCTCAGGGCATGAAAATGAGACTGGGAGCATCTTTAATGAGATGCTAAAAGGTGTGATGCCCTGAATCTGGCAATGAGCTGATTTGGGAGCAATGCCTGTGAATTGCATAATTTCCCCACTCATCCCAGTCGTAAAGCGCAACTGCTGCATTGATCCCATCCCCACAGCGATTTCCATGCATGCGCATCAGACATGGGGCATTTCCTGAATACAGCGCAAATGTCACGGTGCATTTCTGTGCATACACGATGCCAGGTTAGTGGCATGACAGGTGTAGCACAACGGTTCCAGTGTTGCTGACCTCGAGACTAACTGCAGATGTGCATCCAAGTACACTTGCATGATATCCACTGTGCAGCCTGTCTCATAGTGTGCATGTATTACGCTGCGACATGACATTGAATCAATGCATACCTGTAGATCATGGTGCAATACCGACAGTGTGCGCAGTGACACTGCACTGTGTGTGGCATTGATTTCCACTCACATTATGGTGGATCCATGCAGAATGCTCATGTGCACCGGTCATGACCCATGACCCTGTGTTCCTGCCATGCGCGTAGTGCTGTGCAAATGTATGGTGCCATGCTATTGGCAGCAATTATGCATTGACACGCTGCAGTACTGTGTTGTGCAGTGCAGTGCATGATGGCCAATCACACATGTGGCAATGAATGTGTCATTGCACACCAGCTGCCAGATCTATGCACACCTGATCTAGGGACACTGAGAGGGAACATGCCATGTGTGCAGAAAACAGGGCCAAGGGCCATGAACTGGGAGGAAGTTGAGCTCATCAACCTTGTGGCACTGGTACTGCAGGTGGAGGGACAGCTGTTTGGGTCAGATGACCTCAATGAGCCCCACTCAGGTGTGTGGGTCAGGATCGCTGAGTGGCTGGTGTGCAGGACAGGGGTTGACCACACTGGCAAGTAATGCAGGCATCATTATGGTAATCTGCAGTGCAGGGACTCAGACAGGCTCAGGAACCTTGAGGAACATGCGCACAGGAATACATTGTCACGCCCAGTTACGTAACAGTGCACTGCAGATAACACAGGCAGGCTAGGGTATGTGTCCGTGGGGGGGCTGGCACACTGCACAACACCACACACACACACACACATGTGGGGACTGTGGAGCACCCCAGCATGTGGTGTGCTGGCATGACCACCGTGGGGTAGCTGTGTACAGCATGGTGCATGAGTGGGGGTGCATGGCCACTGTGGTGTGCACGGTGTGGTACAGCCATTGGCATGGCATACATCCAGCTGCACACACATGGTGGGCATGGGCTGGGGAGCTGTGTGTTGCTGCACAATGTCAGGGGTGCCTTAATTGGGGCACTGTGGGGGTGGTATCATCACTGCATGCTGGCACTGGTGTAGTTGCTGGGAACCGGGCCGGGGGGGAGTGAGACACATCCCATCTCCTCATGGTGCTCTATGGTTTTGTTCCTCTCACAAGACAGGAAGACAGGCAGAAGGATGCGGCTACAGTGGAGGCACGGAGTGACACGGCCATTGTTGGAGCCCATGGACAAGGATGTGCTGGTGCAGGTGAGTGCCTGTCTTGTGCATTTTCTGTGTGTTTGGGGGGGTGGTGCCCTCTGCAGGCTACTGCTGGTCCCTTGTGCATGTCCGTGTGCTGCTGGATGTGCACACACATGGGGTGTGGGCATGGTGGCTTGTGCTTGGGCCACAGTGCACCTGGCCCCTGTGTGTCCATCCACTTTGTGTGCATCTCATGCAGACCATGGGCACACTGTGGTGCTCCAGTGGTGTTCAGACAGGACCTGCATGCCTGTGCAGCCTGCTGACATCTGCACATGCTGTGTGGGACATGGCTACATGCCCCTCTGTGCCTATCTCTACATGCAAATGTGGGCCATGTGCTGGTCTGAGTACCATTGCATGGTCACAGGTGTAACGCATGTGCCAGCCTGTTACTAGCGTGTGGTGTGCCTGGTGGGCTGTCGGCCATTGCTGCGGTGGATGTCTCCCTAGTTGTGTGGTGGGCAAGGGGGCCCAGTGTGGAACATGGCACTTAGTACCTGTTGTCTGTGTCCCCACTGTAGGTTCACGGATGGTACAGCCAGCTGTGCGCAGTCAACAGAGGTGTCAGGGTGTTCTGTGGCTTGCAGGGATGCAGCACCAGAGGGTGATGAGAAGGACATTTCTCCCACTTTACAGGCACCAAGGACAGCCTGCAGGCACTGACCATGCTGGTCTGAGTGCTAGTGCTGGGGGCCTCGGGGTGACTGCTCTGCTGCAGCCCATCCTGCACATTAGGGACATGGATTTTTGTAAATAGGCCCTAGTTGTTCTTCCCCACATTCCTCGCCCATCCACATTGTCTGTTTCTTTCCCTTGTTCCCCCACACCCATACCATCACCCTCCTGTTCACCTTTGTTGTTCCTGTTCAGATCCCCACACCTCACCTTCCCTGTTCCTACAGCCTATTGTTCTTGTAAATAGTTATTGTTATGTTGATTTTTACTAAACCTTTTTCTAATGCAACCAGTGTCTGTGGCCATTCAGTGTACCTTGTGCTTGTGCTCTGTTTTGGTTGCTGCTGTCCACTGTCTCTTTGTTCCCATCCACACGTGTGCACCTGTGGTACTGTGCACACATGCATCCTGTCTCCCTGTTGTGGCAGCCTCACTGCGCACCCTCCTTGTTGCCTGTGGTGTGTGTGTGGGAGTTGGGGCATGCTGCCTTTCTCAGTGCTCCTGTTTTGTGTGTGGTGCATGTTGGCTACTTCTGTTGCACTGGTGCCCTGTTGTTGTGCTGCTCTACTTGTGGTCCACATTGCTTGTGAGCATGGTACACCTGTGATAGGTGGCGTTTCGACTTGTCTGCAGTTGTGCTTGTCCACCTGTGTGCACCTGTGTGGCGTTCCATTGTCCTCACCACTGGGTTCCTGTGCACCAGGCCATGTACTGCAACCTGTGCCATGCTGCATGGTGCCCTCTGCAGCTGTGGCACACCTAACAGGCACCTCTGGGCATGACATCTGTGCCATTGGTCTCCCTGTGTGGGGTCTGTCTGGTGCTTCTAGGTGTTGCCATGTGTGCTCTTTCTGTGCACCTCTTCTGCTGTGGCTACTCTCGGGACCTTTTGACACTCTGGTCAGTCCCTGCTGGTGTGTTCCTTTGTGCCACTGCAGTTTCCCCCTGTTGCTCCTTTGTTCCTTGCTTACTTACTTACTCCATATTCACTGTTATGATGCCTCGGGTGCTTTTGTGCATCCATCTTGCGCTGGGGCATCTCAGGTTGCACAGTGCCACATCTGTGTTATTCACAGTAGAAATGCTCAGATTGCACCTTGTGGTGCATCTTTCTGTAGATTGCACTATTTGAAAATGGCACATCTCATCTGCACCCAGCACATCTGCTTTGTGAATCCTGCCTAAAATCCGGATCTTGGAATCCGCACATTCGACTGCAATGAAACTTTGGAAATTAAAACACCTTGCACTCCAGACTGTGCATGCACAATTTTGTGCAAATTCCTTTGAATGGGGGAGAAGCTAGTAATATATTTATGTACAGTGTATACATCTACATTAACCATAATAGTGGCATAATAGTGCCTCTATGGTTAGGGCCATGAGGCTGTTTAATGTTAAACCACTAACTATGCACCTTAATAGCTTTGCCCTGTTCAACAGAACAGCATGATATTTTGCATGCACAGTCTGGGGTGCAACAACTCTTGATTTGCCTAGTTTTGTTCCAGTCTGAAGTGCACATTCTGAGATCTAGACTGCATTTTAGGAAACATCGGGGGTGGGGGTTGCTGTTTCTTGTCATTGCTTACAGCCCAGACAGTTTGGAATTTTGTTATGAAATATTCAGGTAGAAAGGGCATGCCCCAGAATGGTGCTTTTCCTTGGTTTGGAAAAAATATAAATCTGATTTGATTGTGAGCATGCTCAGTAGGGTCTTTGAATAGGTGTTTGATACCCTACTGAGCATGCTCAGAATTACTGTAATAGAGTGGGATAAACAGACACACAGACAAGAGGAAAAGTGCATAAAATAAACGCAGTTTGCGTTTATGATTTTTATTTCAACGAGTCAAAAAAAATGTACAGAAATCAAAAGAAAACTGGTGTTAAACAGCACACCTAAAATAAACAAATTAAATTTCTCTCTTGCAGCTTCACACTCTCTCTCTCTCTCTCTCTCTCTCTCTCTGTCGTGAAAATAAATTTACTGCTGGTGTGAATACCTGCACACCTCCTCTCTCCTCTCCTACCTGCAAACTACTGACCTATCTGTCTTCTGCTGAATCCTAGAGCTTTTATATCTCTCCCCAGTATGACATCATAGACATGTGACTTTAATTTAGGAAGAATTCTAATATCTAATCTTTCTAAACACAGACACTGCTTTTGTGGGAGACCGCAAATATATATATATTATAACACCCATCTGTAACCACGCCCATCTCACATTTTAGGCTCTATATGACAATTTAGACCTTTATTTGGAGAAGAGGGCAGAGTTTGAAGTCTAAGCTCCTCCTTCTGTGACATCCTACTCATTTTCCTATAAAGGCAGCCATTTCATGGGCTGCCAGTCCAATAGTAGGACCTCTTCCAGGGTAACAGACAGTTCAGGTAATTCTCACAATAATATTTATTTACAGAAAGAAAGAAAAACAACAACACATGGATATTAATTAGGCAACAGTATCTACAACTCTAGCAGAGAAAACCAGATGAGGAGCGTGTCCTCATCTGTTTTCTTCTAGAGTTCTAGCATTCTGTTTGCTCATTTTGCTACAAACAATAAAACATCCTTTACATTCATCCTGCTTATATTCATAATACTGAAATATGTATGCAGTAAACTCCTGCAACCTTTGGTTAAGCTGCACCTGCTTTCTTATCATACTTCAGGCTTTTATTCATACACTACTTAGCTTACCTGACAGCTGAAATTTCAGCTGACGGCTTTTGTACATTTCAGCCATCTCTCTCTTTGAGGGCTGCATTTTTAGTGAAACTGCACTTTTATGTCTCCTTTTGACACTATAGGGCTTTTACTTCTCATGCCCTCAGTGTCCTGCTTGCAATTCTTTAATTCAGCCCTTCCTAGTGTATCTGAGGGGCAAATGCCAACAACACTTTGGGGATGCAAGACTGGTTTCCTTAGCAATGGTACACAGTTGCTTCATTTTCCGGCTCTCTGCTTTAACGCGTGGTCAGCATTCTCTTTCAGTGCAATAGCGGTTGTGATTTAACATAGCTCAGCGACTTATCACCCTTTCCTGCACGATAGTGCTGAGGGTCCCCAGCGAAAAGGAAAAAAACATTCGGTTTTAGGTCTCTGAAGTCTTTTTTTTTTTATTTACAGTTTTCCTTCCTGCCTACCAGGCTGGCCTTCCTTCTTGTTGAACCTCCCAGACCCATCACCCTGGCTTCTCCCAGGACTTACCTTACCTTCTCCCACATGGCTTTCCCTCCATGGCAGGGTAGCAGGGAGTCCCTTAACTCACCAAGGTCTGGATCTGAAGTCGGGAGGAGCCTAATATGTGGCCAGACATACTTCTCTACCTTTGAAGAGTGTATCACTATGAACAAGGCCACTGTGTTTCAGTTTTTATTGAAAAATCTGGTAAAATTCCAGAAGTAGGGTTGCCTGAAGACTGGCAAAAACAAAGATTTCATGGAATCTGGCATTTTATATCGATTAGTAAATCTACAAAACTTGTGTTTTTCTTTTAACTCCTTCCTGTAATATTTTCAGTTTGCTTTATTTAATGCTCTGTATAGTAAGCCTTCTTTAATTCTGATTATTTATGCACATACTATAAGAATAATAGCAGAATCATGATAAAATCCAGAAAGTAAAACAACAATCACCAGTGCAATTACAGAATCTGAAGTCTTGAAAACAGAATTTCATTGTTTTAATCGTTGTAAATCAGTAGCCTTGACTATGAGGCATTGACTTGGAACTGTACCTTGTGCTTTAGACTAGATGTTATGGGCTGCTGGGGTGAGCATTAGGACTGACAATCCCAAGGATGACCCTTCCACTGATTCGATGAGACTTCAGAGACCCACAACCCTAATGATTTTTCCTTTTTGCTGCTTTGGGGTTGGAGATGGGGAGTTAGGGTTGGAAACCCTAATGTCACATGTCCCTACTTTTGTGGCATTAAGTTACACTAACTTGAGCATCAATGAAGTTTCTTGCAAAGTATATATGTGTGACAAAGAACCTCTGTGCGCAAACACTGAGGCAAGGGTTACCCCAATATATATATATATACACATATACACATATATATCTATATAGTATATCTATCTATCTATCTATCTATCTATCTATCTATCTATCTATCTATCTATCTATCTATCTATCTGTCTGTCTATCTATCTATATTTATGCATTGGGATAGTGATAAATGCACTCTGATACATGCATTTATCAGAACATCTATATGTATAAATGTAAAATCTTACATTTATACATTTACCTGTAGTTACTATATCACACTGATTTATACATATGCAAACCTCTCACGCCCAATTTTCTGACAGTCCATCACTTCCACATTGGTAAAGAACAGGGAACTTGTTCACAAAAAGCACACATTGTTACTCACTAATTTAATTTAAAAAAAGTTGGTTTCATATTTTTTTAACTGCAGCATTATGCTCCCACTCCGGCTTTCTCTCACGACTTGTTCCAGTCCCGCTCTCTCTTGCCACTTGCTCCAGTCCCACTCCACACACTTTGAAATAAAGAAACATAGAAACACAGAAGCATAGAATTTGATGGCAGATAAGGACCACTTGGCCCACCCAGTCTGCCCATTTTCCCTACCTACTTTAATACCACAGACCCTACTTGATCTCTAGCATAGCCTTCCCTTCCCTAACCACTGAGGTTTCCTTATGCCTGTTAGATTTTAATACAGTGTAACTACTGAGTTCTGCACATATTTCAAAAGAAAGCTGAACTGGAGATGCTCAGGTTTCTCAAATATGAGTTTTATATGTATTATTTCTAATAAATACAAACAAAATAACACAACAGTCTAAAATGAAAGACCAGGTGCTGGCAAGCTCAACCTTGCTTTCAGGAGACCAAGTTAGGGCAGGTTGCAAATCTTCAGTACTCTTCTTTTTTGGTTCTCCCCCACTAAACAGAATGTTTGACATTTTATACCTTAGCTGACGTCACACCTTGAGTGGCCACTTGGTCCTTAGACCAAGCATAATAACAGAATAAGGTTTTTATCAATTTTGGTATATGTCCTTAACTTTTAAGGATTGTTATCTAATTCTGATTGGTTGGCCTTGCCAGTCTCCTGAATGGTTTAGGGGTAGCTGATTACAGTACAATCATACAGTTACACAGACATAATTAATTTGGCTACTAGATGATGATAGTATTCCACTGAACTCCACAAAGTGCCTTTTTTTCGATATGTAACAAACTTACACTTTTAGCTTTGCATTGGTAATTAATTAATAAAGCATGAGACATTAATATTACCATGTTAAAAAATATAGCATAAACCTTAAAACATATAACATAAACATTATTCTGAACATACAGTTCCATTACAGGTTCTGTGTCTCTAACACTCAGGCCAAATATACAGAGTTATATTTACAAAGAGGCAGTTTGGAATGTCCCTGAAGCTATTGTTTCTGATAGCTATAGAACCAGGAATTCTGCAGTAACCAGAGTTTCCAGAGAGAACAGGCTTTAACCTGTAAATTAACCTTGCAAGGAGAAAATCAACTTCCAGAAAGAACCACAAAATGAGCTTAGTAAGCATCTTACTTAGGATAAAAGTTTTGAACTATAGATGAACTTTCAGCGTTGACTTAAGCTGGTTCCAGCTCACAAAAATGAAAGTTTGTCATCCATCTTGAAACATAGAAACATAGACTTTGATGGCAGATAAGGCCACCGCTTGTCCCACCTAGTCTGCCTATTTCCCTACCTAGAGGATAAGCTGCAGATCCTATTTAACCAACAACCTATTTCTTCCTACACCCCCACAAAAATTGCCTTATGTCTGTCCCATGCATTCTTGAATTCTCCCACAGTTTTAGACCCCACAACCTCCTCAGAAAGGCTGTTCCATGCGTCCACCACCCTCTCTGTGAAAAAATACTTCCTCACATTGCCCCTGAGCCATCCCCCCTCTATCTTCAAATTGTGTCCCCTTGTTCTTACATCTCTTTTTCTGAAAGATGCTACCTCTTGGACTTTGTTGATTCCACTGAGGTACTTAAACGTTTCTATCATGTCCCCCCTCTCCCTTCTTTCCTTTAGCCTCTCCTTGTATGGCTTCTCTTTCAGACTCTGCACCAATTTAGTTGCCCTCCTCTGAACTGCCTCCATTCTGTCTATGTCCTTGCGGAGATGGGGTCTCCAGAACTGGACGCAGTACTCCAGATGGGATATCACCAACTGTCTGTACAGGGTGATAACAACTTCCTGTTTTCTGCTGGTGATGCCTCTCCCTATACATCCCAGTATTCCCCCAGCCCTCCCTACCACCTTCTCACATTACTTGCCAACCTTAAGGTCATCTGATATGATTACCCCTAGGTCCTTTTCATTTTTGTTGTTGTTACTACCTCCCCCATTGTGTAATCTTCCCCTGGGTTTTTGTTTCCCAGGTGCATTACTTTGCACTTCTTTGCATTGAATCCAAGCTGTCATACTTCTGACCATTCCTCCAACCTTGCCAAGTCCCTTCTCATCCTTTTCACGCCTCCTTGTGTATCAACCCTGTTGCAGATCTTTGTGTCATCTGCAAAGAGGCATACTTTTCCTTCTAGTCCTTCTGCAATGTCACTTATAAAGACATTAAAAAGGACTGGACCCATACTGAACCCTGCAGTACCCCACTAGTAACCCCTCATTCTTCAGCGTGGACTCACTTTACAATTACCTTCTGTGTCCTGTTGTTCAGCCAATGTTTTACCAGGCTACCACCCTGGGACCCTACCAAGGTTGGTTAATTTGACTACTAATGATTTGTGTGGGACTGTGTCAAATGCCTTGCTAAAGTCTAGGTAGGCCATGCACACACCCTCCCATGTTTACTACTTTGGTCACCCAGTCAAAGAAATCAATTAGATTCGTCTGACATGTCCTACCCACTGTAAACCCATGCTGCCTTGGGTCCTGTGCCCTCACTGGCCTCTAGGTACTCAACAATTCTTTCCTTCAGAAGTGATTCCATCACTTTCCCTACCACAGAGGTCAAACTGACAACTCTGTAGTTTCCTGCCTCTGTCTTGCTCCCACTTTTGTGAAGGGGAATCACATCAGCCTTCTTCCAGTCCTCAAGTACCACACCATCCTCCCATGATTTGTTATAAAGGGTAGTCAGTAGTGTCACTAGTTCTCTGCTTAATTCTTTTAGAATTCTGGGGTGAATTCCATCTGGCCCCATTGCTTTGTCCACCTTCAGATTTAGGAGTTCTTTCAGAACCTTTTCTTCTGTGAAAGGACTGGGATCGACCCCCTCTCCAGAGTGCTTCTGTTAATTGGATTAGGCACCTCCCACTTCCTCTTTTGTGAATAATGAACAGAAGTATTCATTCAGTATCCCTGCTTTTTCACTGTCACTCTCTGCCCTCCCACCATCCATTCTATTCAGCCTCATTATCCCTCCCTTTGTCTTTCTATGCTCCCTGATATACCTATAAAAGGTTTTATCCCCTTTCTTAACCGAGTTGGCTATCTTTTCCTCAGTTTGGGCCTTTGCTATTCTGACTACCCTCTTTGCTTCCTTCTGCCTTAACTGGTACAGTTCTCTCTCCTGCTCTTTCTGTGTTTCCTTATACTTCCTAAATGCTATCTTTTCTCTAACCTACACCGCCACTTCTTTTGAGAATCCATAGTGGCTTTTCTTTCATTTTGATTTGTTTATTTGCTTCACAAAGGCTTGTTGCCTCTGTGATGGCAGTTTGCTATTTCCCCATTGTTGCTCCACCCCTCCTTCTAGCCTGTTTGCTAGTGTTTTTCTAAGGCACTCTCCCATCTTGCCAAAGTCAGCCCTCCTGAAGTCTAGAACCCTCACTTTTGTATGGCTTGTCTCTGTAGCAGAGTTTATCATGAACCACACTGTTTGGTGGTCCCTTGTTCCCAAATGGCAACCCACTTCTAGATCTGAGATCCTCTCACTGTCCCCATTTAAGAGTATGAGGTCTAAGATTGCTCCCTCATGAGTATGTTCCAAACAATCTGTCTGAGGCATGCCACCTGAAGGGCATCAAGAATGGCCTGCTTTTGGATGTGGCTGCAGCAAAGGTGCTCCAGTTAACATCTGGTATATTAAGGTCTGCCATCAACAGTATCTCCCTTTCTCTGCCATCTTAAGTATGCCTTCTATCATATCCTTGTCAATTCCCTCCCCTGACATGGGGTCTGTATACAACCCTGTGCGGATTGGTGCCATTTCCAGTCTCTAGGTGACCCACAGTGCCTCCCTCTCCTCCCTGTTTACTCTTTTGTTCTGTTGCTTTTATCCCTTCCCTTCATGAGAGCTACTCCCCTCTTCTGCCCTCCTGTCTCTCCTGTAGGTTGTGTACCCTGGTATGTAAACATCCCAGTCATGGTTCTCTGTGTACCATCTTTTTGTGACTGCTACACTATCCAGGCATCCCTCTTCCATCAAGGCCACCAGTTCAGGGAGCTTGTTGCCCAGACTATGGGCATTGGTACTCATTACCCTCCATTTCTTGAAGGCCTTACCCCTTTTTGCCCCATCCCTGTCCTTATCGCATTTGTCACTTTCTCCATTTACCCCTGTGCTTCTCCCTATTGACATCTCTATGTTGGTGTCTACCTCACTTAGTACCCTGATTTTTTTGGGGGCTAGGATTTCCATGCTCCTTTCAGTGCCTTCCCCTTGGCTGGTTTAAATGCTTGCCAATGAAGTATTTAAACCTATCACTTAGGATCCTGGTTCCCCTCCTGGACAGATGCAGTCCATCATGCCAGTATAGGCCTGCATTCATCCAGGTGGACCCCCAGTCCCCAATGAAGCCAAATCCCTGTGCTCTGCACCAGTTTTTCAACCACTGATTGAATCCCATGGTGTGGAGCACCCTAGCCTCATCTGTGCCATAGACAGGCAGCACCTCCAAGAAGGTTACCTTGTCTGATATTTTTCTGAGCCCCCCCCATCTCCACAAATGCTTCTTGCACTGCTCTGATCCCTTTCTTACCCAGGTCATTTGTCCCTAGGTGGACAATGACATCCAGCTCCCTCCTCTGTGCAGCTGCTCCCGTGATCCTGAGGATTCGTTCCCTGTCCCTCCAAGCCATGGTGCCAGGAAGGCACCTTACCTCCTTCTCCCCTTCCTCACCCAGTTCTACCTTCCTAACAATGAAATCCCCCACCAGGAGTTGTTTCCTTCCCCTGTGGTGTCCCATGCCACCCTCCTGTGGATCTCCTTTGTGGGGGTTTCCAGCATCCTCCTTGGTCTCCACTGTGGGTGCCTCCATGGAGGAATCACACTTTTCCAGAATGGCATAGAGGTTGTGGAGGCACAGCTGGAGGATGCACCTCTGTTCCACTGCCCTCACCCTCCCTGGGCCCACTGTGGTCCAACTGCTCCTCTTTCTTGGCAGCCTCTGAGGCAATAGCAGTGACTCTGGTGGTCCCTGGGTGGAGAGGAGGTCACCAAATCCTGGCCAACTCAGCCTGGAGATGAGCAACCTCCTCCTCAGCCCAGAGAGGTGCCTGCAAATGGGACAATGCTGCATCCTCCAGAACATCTTCAGAAGACTGCTGCTCCACAGCCACTGCACTGCATCACTCCCATCATGTCTTTTTTCTGGCCTCCTAACTGTTTTACTCTTTCCTCTGTTTGTTTATTTTCTTTTTTCTTTTTTTCTTCCTCTACTTGCTACTACCTCTGTGCCCTTTTAGCTCCTGATCTTCCTGTTCTAGACAAGAGTTCCTATATTTCTCAGTAGTCTCCTTACTTGCTCAGAGTCAGACTTCCAGCAGCTTGGGGGCATGGAGGCTACTCTTGCCCTTCTAGGATGGTGAGTCTTTAGTGGCTCTGTGATCACCCACTTCCTGCTCCCAAACAGGAAGTTCCTGTTGTCATTTAAATCCTGTGCCTATAAAAGTAGAACTGGTTTAGGGTGGGGGTTGAGGGGAGGAAAGGAGGGCAATGTAGTCCCAGTAGAGAAATTTTAGTTATGCCAGTAGCTACTTCCTCCTGGTGTTCTGTCTGTTCTCTGGCAGAAAGTATGTAGGGCAGTGCTTAGATCTGGTTTTAACCTGGCTCCTTTAGCTAAGCCACTCCCCTACTTTGAAAATAATTCTACACTTAGTTAATTTCACAGATAACAATTCCCTCCTGACACCTGTGACAAGCACCTAGATAAGTACACAGATAACACAGATAACAGATAACAATTTTCTTCAACTACCTCTGACAAACACATTAACTCTTTTTTAACCCTAAGTTGAAGGTCCCAGTACAAGATTTCTAGTTCTTAGTCCCAGTAGATAAGTTTTAGTTATACCAGTTGCTCCTTCCTCCTGGTGTTCTGTCTGTTCTCTGGCAGAAGCTATCTAGGGCAATGCTTAGATCTGGTTTTAACCTGGCTCCTTCTAGCTAAGCCACTCCCCCTACTTTGCAAATATTTCTACACTTAGTTAATTTCACAGATAACAATTCCCTTCTGACCCCTTGGATTATGAAAACATTGTAAAACAGTTATGTTCCATCTTTAGATATAAAAATGTATATAGCCAGAAACACAGGAGGTCAGCACAAGACCTTTTATTGATTTCAATTGTTGTATGATCCTACTTGCCTATCCCATGCATTCTTGAATCCTCTTACAGTTTTCTTACACTCCCTCTAACCACACCTCCAGTGCATCCTGCTGCACTAAATCAATTTAACTTTGCACTCCCCAATGAAAAACAGTACCTTTATTTTTTCAAGTAAAGTTTATTTTTGTACGTTCTGAATACGCTTGTACTCAAACTGCTGTCTCTAGCTCCTTCTGCAGTTGTTTTCTTGTCCGTTCCTCACAAATATGTTTATTTTCTCCTTGATCTTTCCATCTTGCTCTCAAAGGTCTCAATTTGTTTTAAATAAAATACAAAAACACAACATTAAATACATTCATGAAAAACAACTACTAAGGAAAACTGAAAAACCTTTTACTTTCCTCCTTTCTCACTTAGAGGTACCACCATTTTTCTCTATTAATTATTTATACATGTTGACAACCAACTAATCAAAACATGTTATGGCTGTCATCATGTGGTGTCCCTAGTAACCACCTAGCAACCACCATGCTAAGTGGAACTACACTGGGGAAAACCACAAAAAATCCATGACAGTGATGTATAAGAAAATAAATGAATAAAATATTATTAACAAAGCATGCTCCACTAGCCACACTGGTACCTACTGCATAAATGAAATATGTGATGGTGGATAGTTAGCTACATTATTTATCTATATTTGTGCAAGTTGCCCTCAGAAACCTCACCTGCAGCTTACATGACTTCGTAAGGTTACTTGGGATCAAACTGTACTCATACAGATAAATCATTTATCTAATTGTCCACCATTGCATATCCACTGGTGAGGTTACCCGAGGTCAAACTGCACTCATACAGATAAATCACATATCTAACTGCCCATCATCATATATATATATATATGCGTGTGTATATATATATATATATATATATACACACACATATATGTTGCAAAAATGTTGTTAATGCTCCAGTTAGGGTCAAAGTGACACAAGTAGGGAAATGAGGTGTTAAGGTTTCCACCCAAACATCCCACCATCCCAAACCAGACAAGAGAGCAGGTATTGGGTGTGCCTTGGGTTTCTCAAGCCTAACACTCATACCATTTCATCTTTAAATAAGGTCAGATGTGTAGACATTAAGAGACTAGGGTGGTGTTAAGCTTGAGAAACCCAAGGCACACCCCACGCTCTCCTGCCTGGTTTGGAAGGGTGAGGTGTTAGGGTTGGAAACCCAATGCCTCATTTCCCAACTTTTGTCACTGTGATCCTAACTGGAGCATTAACAAAGTTTTTGCAAGTTATTTCTTACTTTTGAGAGAATATTATAGTATTTTACTATGGAGCGGTCCAAGCATCCGTTCATAGCTGTGTATATACTATATATATATATATAAAACTGTGTGGAGGCACCTGCACTTCCATTTATAGGACAACAGTGACCAAATTGACAGTAAAGCCATCTTATTACCCCACCTCATGTAGACGGTACAGAAAATTTTCTAATCCCCACAAATGTAATTCTGCACAAATGCAAACCATTCCATGCAGCAGGTGCAAAAACATTTTTGGCAGCATTTAAAAAGGACAGCTGTGACATACGTGATGTGTGTAATAAGAAAGATGTGAAAACCTGGGGCAAAATATTTAAAATTTCCAAAGTTATGAGCATGCGTAGTGAAATTGCAATCAATGATCATAACTTTGGCATTTTTCCATATGTTGACACCAAATTTTCAAAATAGTCTTCTTATGGCCCACCTCATTAACCACATAGGTGGACATTTTCAAATATGTGCCAAAACACCAGACCATGCCAGGTGTGAAAACACATTTTGGGCAGGATGTGAAAAATGCTAGCTTTGCTATTCATGAGATGAGGTGGTGTAAAAAATGGCTATGTTGAAAATTTGGAGTCAAAATATTAAATATGACCAAACTTATGTGCTTGCATAGAAAAATTTAAATCAGAACTCATAACTCATTATTATTAGAATTATTCACCAAATTTCGACATGGTTTTTGGGACCCACACCTCATGAACACTGGTGGTGAAATTTCATTATTCATCCCAAAAGGTGTTATTCATTGCAGCAACCATGAAATCACCTTCTGGGTCTGATTAACAAAATGACACTACCAGTGTCTATGGGGCGGGGTCCCAAAAGGCGTATGTTGTACATTTGGTGAAAAAATTCCAAACAATGGTAAAGTTATGAACATAAGTTCAAAACACCATTGAAATGCATTATACAGTGGTTACCTTTATTCCTCAGTTCATGGTTTGTCTTTGAAGAGTGCAGATGTGTCTCAGTCCACAGAAGATGACAGAATTTGACATCGGCTGATGAGTAGAAGGTAAGGAGTGGGAGGTGGTGCTCAATGGGAGGGTTGGGATGAAGTGGGCGCCAGCAGTGACAATCAAGGACAATTTTCTTGTTTCAGGTTAAAAAAGGACATTATTTTATTTATGGGGATGATGCTCAGTGGGTGGGGGTTGCCACTAGACACCAGGGAATATAAGAATGGTTATGTATGGTGACAAACATCGCTGGATGGGAGGTGCCACTAGACACCAAGGCAATAGTGGTTCACAGCTCACACTGCAGCCGGCAGCACAAGTTCAGCTGCAGCTACAGAAGTCATGAAAATCTACTTTTCTCATACAGAGAACACAAGGAATTACATCTCTCACTAAGCTGGGCACCCAGATTTTGGGTACCCAGAAAAAGTATTTCTGGCCCTAGTCTGGATCTAGTTAAATGGGGCCCATTTAGCTAAGTTCTGGTGTTTGATTTTTAAATGAAAACATTTTTATGTATTTTCTATGCTTTTTAGTTTGTGGAAAAATCAAGATGGGGGCTCATGAAAAAATATTTTTTCCTTACAAAAATGAAATGGCCCTCACAAACAAGGATCCATTTTTGTGAGGCCAAATCCTTTGTTGAACTTTTTACATCTATCCTGGACAGTGATCTTCCCATAGAAAATGATGGGAAATTAAAAATGGAATAACTTTGCAACAGATTAATATTTTTGTCACCAAACAATGAATGGCAGTTCTGTCACCCAAGTGGTTTCTACCATAAAAAAAAATTAAAACAAATTCCACACTGTCTGGGCACAAGGCTATGAGGAAAAAAAAACTACAAAAAATGGTGACTTTTAAGATTTATGCACTATCCGGATCTCAGAATCTGCACATCCAACCAGAACAAACTTGCCATGTCAAGAGATCTACCCACAGGACAGCACATACCAAATTTTGTGCAAACCCATTGATTGGTTGCAAAGTTATTAAAGTGAAAATCTGAGGTTTAACATTAAACAGGCAACTCAACCCTATCTATAGAGGCATGACCATGCCCCATAATAGACAGACAGACAGACAGATAGATAGATACAGAACCACTCATGATGCAGTGCAGTATCTTGCAATAAATCACCTGTCATAAAATACTGCAGTAAAAAAATGGCTTTATTGACATTATTTATTTTATTTATTTAGTTTTTGTTGACCAGGTAAGTGCACTAGATAAATTCTGCTTATTTTCAGGCACGACCCGGGGAAGGGGGATACAGATGAATGCCAACTGACCTTGAACTAGATTAAGCTGTTGGTGGTATTTTTAGTGAATGAGGGAAATTTGGCCAGGACACTGGGGAAATTCCCCTACTCTTTTCACTCTGACAGCAGGGGGCTTGACTTCCTGAGAGCACAGTGGAGGAGCACAGTTTGGAGCCGGACAGCAGAGGAGGAGGAAGTGCTGATGTGGCAGGGGAGAGGGCCTCCTTCCCTGCCTTGTATACCACTAGAGGCCTGAAAATGAATTCAGACACTTTTATGGATCAAGAAGATCGAAGTGAGGAGCTGGAAAGGAAAAAGAAGGAATTAAGAGAGAAAACTTCTTCCGTGGAGGTGGAGGGAGGAGATGTTGCAAGCATGAGTAAAAAAAATATTTTGGAAAATAATCAGCAAAAGAGTAAAGAAACAGGAGGTCTTATAGAGCCAGATATTTCTGTTGTGGAAAGCAAAGAAAATAGGCCGTACCCCTATCAGGCTAAATTGAGAAGCACTGATGTGGCAGTATCAAAGCAAGCTGCACCTGCTGAAACAGGGAAAAAACAAGTGAAAGTGTCAGCACAGAAAGAAAAGGCAAAAGTAAGTTGGAAATGGCTTGGCCTGAAAAGGATTGTAGAAAGCAAGACAGAAAGTAAAGAAAGAGCTGAAACAAATAAAGAAAATACAGATTTTGAAGATATTGAGGAAGTCACAGAAAAAAGGGCCCAATAGGAAACAGTAAAGGAGAAAAAAGGGAGGTTTCAGATTCAGAAGAGAGAACTTTTAGAGACTTTTCAGACACACCTGAATGGGTAACAGAAGCCTTATTACAAGCAGGTTGGAAAAGAAAGGATGATGGGTCTGGGCGGGATCCAAACAGGCCCAGTACATCAGGAATTAGTAAAAAAACAAAAAGAAGACACAAGGGATGTAGAAAGTAAATTTGGGGAAAAGTGGATGAAGCTGAAAACAGAAGGATGTAATATCAGAGGCAGATAAAACAAAAGAGATAATTTTGATGGACTTGATAGCAATAATGAAGAGTCATCTATGGAGTTTGAGCGAAAACAATATTAACAGATAAAGAAATGCAGGAGGAAGGGGAAGGCCAGAGGGAAACCCTGGGGTGGAATACTAAAGAAAGATTATTTCCCAAAGACATAAAACCACAGCAAGCTAAAAGAAGAAATGCGGTATGCCTGAGATTTAGAGGACCATCTGAGGATGTGCCCAGCAGAATTTTATTGGGAAAGAACTCTTAATGAATAAAAATGAAGTTTAATCCATATGAAATATATGCCTTTATTCATGTACCAGGAAGTACAGAATTTGACAAGTTTTAAACATGGAGGAGGGTTGGACCGCTTTTGGAAATTATATCAGCAAATAAAATATACAGACTTATGGAAGGATTTCTCAGTTATTCCCTTATCAAACCTGCTTTTAAGATAGTGACTGTGTTATTTCAAATGAAGGGCGCAATGTGGTGAGCATAATTTCTGGATCAAGCAGAAGGGTGTAATACATGGGCCACCGGAATCAATATTGGATGAAAATGGTCTGTGGACAGGTGGATGGAAATATAAACTAACACTTAAACAAGTAGATGGGAAATTCAACATTTGCTGAACTGTTTTTCTAGGCCAAGATAAAGGCATTGTTTTTATGCAGGCCAAGTATGGGCCTGCTACAAATGTGGGAGTGAGGTCAACAGTAATGTCTGTGGTAAAGTCAAGTGGTGCTATATTGGGGTTGTTGGGCATTTGGACAGAATGCACAAACCAAGTTAAATGTAGTTTGTGTGAAGAGGAAGGCACACCTTGGAAAATGTTCCTGGGCTCTACACAGCCCAGAAACTGGAGAAAGAGCAGAGCAAGATGTCTACCTGACTGTGGCACAGAAAGAGAAAGAGAAGCAAGATAAGGTAATAAGAGAAGCCATCATCAGAGAGGACATGGAAAAAGGAATAAAGGTACAACCTTAGACTACAGGGTTGGTAATACCAGAGCAAAAAGAATCAAAAGAAAAAACAGGGACTTTTAAAATGGAAAGGAAGACAGAAAAAGAAACTGGATTTACTATGGTTACAAGATCTAAAAACAAAAAGAAGAGTACAGCAAAACAGATAATTTCATTGGAAAAAGATCGTGAAGGGTTAGAGTTAACAAATAAATACACCTTATTACAAGACAAGGAATGGTCTACTATGGAGGAGGGCTCTGATCGGTCCAACGCAGATCTTCCTGAAGGTGTAGGAGAGGAAGATGGAGACACAAAGACAGACAGGTGTCAAAGAAAATGGAAAAAATCTACAGAGGCAGGGTAAAAGTGAGGGAAAACAAAATGGAAAGTTTAAATGCCTCATTTATAATACAAATAGTATTAAAAATATAAGGAAGAGGTTGGTAACTTTTAAATACTATGACTTGAAAAGTGACTTATATGTATTCTAAGACACAAGGTTACATACTATAGATGAAATTCAACAAACTCAGAAAGACGGGACATGGGGACCATCCTTATGGTCCTTTGGGATAGATAGGTGTACAGGGGTGGGGGTAGCTTTCTCTTCTCATGATGTTCAAATTTTAAAAGTAATAGATTTGGTACCTGGAAGAGCTATGATTATTGATGTTATCATAAAAAATAATTCAGTGAGAATTATTATAATTTATAATACACAAAGGAAAAAAGAAAGGAATATGCTAATAGATCAAATAGAGGCGTATTTGCATACTTCAAAACTTTTGGTGTGGGGAGACTTTAACTGTGGGTTATCTAGAGCAGATTGGGGAAGGGCAACATCAAAATTTTTTTTTGATATGACTCACTTGAGAAGAATGTTAGATAAAGCTGGGATGGAGGATGGATATAAGTTAAAAGGGAAAAAAGGAGAACACACATATTTCTAGGGTTCACATTCTACTCATATAGATTTCTGGAAGGTACAAAAAAAGTGGAGGTAGTTGATATTAGGAGTATACCGATTGAGACAACAGATCATATGGCAATAGAAGTTAAAATTAACTTGGGGAATAGGATAAGAATAGGAAAAGGCTATTGGAGGATGAATACAGATAAGCTACAAGAAGATACTTGTACAGAAAAGATTAAAATAATACTGGAAGATAAGTTAACAGTTATGGGATTATATGATAGTGGAACAGAATGGTGGGAAGATACTAAAAATGAAATCAAACAATATATGACCGAAGAAGGACAGAAAGTAGAGGCAATAAATTATGGGAAGTATTTAAAATTAAGGGCTAGATTATATAAACTTATGACAAGGCAGGTTAAAGATAAGGTGGATGAATCTAAACAAATTGAAGAAATTAAGGTTAAAATGAAAGAATACCAATATAATAGGGTCACATCTTTAATTATGGAACAGAAAAGTGGTACCCAGGGAACAAAATATCATACAAATCCTTATGACAGTAGTAAAGAAAGAATAGAAAATCGAATTATGTACAAATTACAGGATGGAAAAGGGAGGATACATACAGATATAGAAAATATTAAATGTACAGTGCAAGAGTTTTTGATGGAGAAATACCAGCAACAAAGAAGTAGGAAAAGTGAGGATTATTTTCTGACAATTGAGATGCCAGAGATGGAGGAAGAGAGGCAGAGGCGATAAAGGGGGAAATTAAAGAAGAAGAAGTCAAAGAGGCAATAAAATCTTTGTCAAATAACACAGCACCTGGGGTGGATGGGATTCCGAATATGTTCTATAAAATTTTGGAAAAACAAATAGTTCCCATTTTAACAAGAGTATACAATGGTATCATGAATGGAGACAATTTGGCAGAAAGCATGAAAAAAGGAATAATGATTTTTTGCATAGAAAAGTAGAAAAAACACAACTTAAAAATTGGAGGCCCATTAGTTTATTGACTTCAGATTACAAACTTTTAGCCAAGGTAATAAATAATAGGTTAAGGACTTTTTCAGAGAAATTGATAATGTAGTCTCAAATGTGTGCTATTCCTGGATGGAGCAAACAACAAAATTGTATTTATATTAGAGAAGTCATAAATAAAGGACAGGAGGATTCTTTGCAAGGGTATTTGTATGCCTTGGATCAAGAAATGGCATTTGATGTTGTAAAGCATCAGCATGTATGGGATACCTTAGAAAAGTTTAAAATTCCAACAGAATTAATTAGTTTAATAAAAACAATATATAAGGAAGCACAAATTTGTCCTATGGTTAATGGGCATCTAGGGACTTCAGTGTATATAAGGAATGGGGTTCGGCAAGGGTGCCCGTTAAGTCCCCTACTATATGTATTTTGTCTAGACCCACTTCTGAGGAGAATACAGGTGGAGAAAGAGATTAAAAGTATTGTATGGCAAACTAGGGAACTGAATAAAACAAGTGCTTATGCAGATGATTGCTTAGTTTTAGTAAAAGATCAAAGTTCAGGCGATAAGTTAATGAGTCAGTGAGAGTATAGCCAATATACAGGATTAAGATAAATAAAGGGAAAAGTAAATTTATCCGTTGGGGCAGTGGTGAAAAAGAAAAGAGGAGATTTGGAGATAGCAGAAGAAAGCATTAAGGTGCTGGGAATAAGATTTGGAGGGGATGATGCAATACAACAAAACTGGGAAGAAAAGTATCAAATAGCCCAAATAAAAGTACATAAATGGAAACAATGGAGTATCACACAACAGAAAATAATTTACTTATTAAAAACATTTATTGTCACAATATTTTTAATTTTAGCATACATTTTTCCAGTACCATTTCAAATGCAATCCAAAATTCAAAGTCTTTTTTTTTTCAGTTATTGTGGGGTAGCAAGTTAAATCCTATTAAAAGGGGGATAATGTATAGAATAATAAAAGATGGGGGTTTAAACATGATAAATCCAATTGTTTTTTATATTAATATTTTTGTGTTTTCAAATATTGTACCATTAGTAAAAGGTGAGAACAAAGCTTGGTCTTGGTTAACACAGCAATGGAATGTACCTTTCATTAAATGTATTGGGAAGAAAGGGAATATAGTAGGAGGTAAACGGCCAATATATATGGAAATTGGAAGGAAGTATTTAACCCAATGGGGGTAGCAGGATGCTGTAATTAGGGTAACAGAAAAAAGATGCATAAAGAAATTATGGAGAGAATTTCTGGGAAAAACAAGTTTTTAAGGTAGAAAAGGAATAAAAGAGCAGGACATTTTAGCTGTTACATTAGAAAAAGAATTCCGGAAAATGAAAGATGTAGTATGGATGTGTAGTCATGGAAGTTAAGCGTCAGAGGTAACCATAAACATAAAGAATGGAGGAAAGAATATGTGGAGAAAAGATTGTGGGACAAAAGAGGAAAGCAGGCAGCATTTATTTTGATTGTGATTTTATTAAACCTTTTTGAGATGCGGTACGTTATTGGGGATGCAAGCTTTTAAAAATATGACATACAAGATTTTGATCTATGGTCAGTAACAAAAGAATGGGGAAAAGTTAATAAAAATACAGTCTGTGTTATTTTGGCAGTTTTGAAATGGTCTATATGGCAAAACAGATGCTTAAGAGTTTTGCAGAATAAGGATTTGACTGTACAGGATGTTTTTTTTAAGTTTCAAGATGAAGTAGATAAAATTTTTCAAGATGAATGTAAATTATAGGGAGAAGAGAAAACAAGAGGGTTGTGGAAAAATGTTACTGGAATTGGGTAGATAATATGGATATCACAATGACTGTGTGATTTGTTTTTGTTTTGGAAAAAAAAGTGTGTTTTTGTTTTAATAAAACTTCCCTACTCTTTTCGATAAGTGCCATGGGATCTTTAACAACCACCTGAACTACCACCAATCTAGGCAGATGGGACCTCAGTTTAACATCTCATCTGAAAGACAGCACCTCAGAAGTGCAGCACCCCTCTCATGCTGCACTACAGTGTTAGTACTGGGATATTAACCCAAGTGCCAGATGTGGGAACTGAACCCACAGCCCTCTGATCTCCTGGCCTCAGAGGTGAGTGTGCTACCTACTGAGCCACTGACACTGACTAGTAAGTCAGAAGGACTCCATCTGCAACTGCAGAAATCTAGAAATTCCCACTGTTCTCCTACAGAGAACGTGTGTAAAAGACTCATCACTCTTAACTGCGTACCCAGGATTTTTGGGTGCCCAGAAACCTTATTTCCAGGTTAAAAATATTAATTGAATCCCTAAAGATTCAATATTTTTTGTTTTCTGAGCATGCTCAGTAGGTTTTTTTGATAACCCTGTATCAAAAAGTTAAGATATACTGCAGAACTGCTGTATTGAATCCTTGCTGGTACTTAGGCAGCACAGGTATAGTTAGGGTTGAGGAAGGTGTATAATGTTAAACACCAGTTCTTGTACTTTAATATCTTTGGCAGCATTCCATGAAATAACCCAAACATTGACATGCACAGTCAGGCTGTCAGGGTCTCAAGACATGAAAAGGTTTGTGATTGCATCTTGTGCAATTTCTGAGATACAGGACATCAATTTTTAATGAAGTGCAGTGTTTTTCCTATATGTAATTCATGTTTTTGTTTTCTACCTACAATCTAGACAGTACAGAATGTGTTTCTGAAACTTTCAAGGAATAAGTAGTCTGTACCAAGGTAGTTTCATTCAAAATTGTGTTGAAAAAATATTAATTGAATCCATAAAGATTTAACGTTTTTTTTTTCTGAGCATGCTCAGTAGGTTTTTTTGATAACCCTACGATACGAAAGTTAAATTTACCTTTTGAAGATATTTATCCTTCAGAAAATTAGTGATTTGTCATTCATGACAAAAAATGTTGTTTGTGACAGCCACCACCTTATTTTGTGTTTACTTTTAAAAACATTTGAAAGTACATAATGATGTATTTTCAAAAAAACAAACACATGGACCTAAGTAAATGGGACCTCTTTGGTTAGATTCTGCTGTTTTTTTTAATGACCATGGAAATAAGGTTTCTGGGCACCCAAAAATCCTGGGTACGCAGCTAAGAGTGATGAGTCTTTTACCCACATTCTCTGTAGGAGAACAGTGGGAATTTCTAGATTTCTGCAGCTGCAGATGGAGTCCTTCTGTCTTCAGTGGCAGCAGTGAGTCAGCAGTTTAATAATAACAGGAAAGCTTGAGTCTCAGATATTGCAAACACTGAGCCCATAATATTAGAAATGAAACTTGTTTGTCATAATTGCACAGTTATTGAACTTGTTGAAGTGTTGAGAAATCAAAGCAAAACATTCACAAACCAAAAACATGACAGCACTTTTATTCCAGGAGTCTGCACAATCCGGCAGATTTATATCCGTAACCAAAATTAAAAGCATGGGTTAACCTCAGACTAAAGCCTGATATAATACTTGAGAGTCATTTCAAAACTGGAGTCATTGGGTTATAGAACAACACAATGGGAACACTTGCCAGTGCCATTGCATAGGCATCATATTGAGCATTTTTATACTTACACGCCAACCCAGGAAAATGTACCAAACAGTCCCAAGTCCCCATATATACTGAATAAAGAATGAGTCCAGTACCAATCTCAATACTTAAGCTCCTCAACAGAATGTCAAACCTTACTCCATTCTTCTAAAGCAGATTTCAAATGGCAGATTGACTGAAGCAGAATTCCATGTGTAACTTTGTTACCAAATCCCTGCTTCTACCATATTGCTGAAAATTTGGATTTACCCTTCATGGTAAACTAATTATATAACAGTGGACCATGGTATCATCCACCACCAGTACCACATCTTTCTCTTTCCCCTCCCCTCCAGGTAGCCCCACCAAATATAGATAGCAGCACTGGGGTACCCACCCCTCAGGGCCAATGATGTATATCTTAACACAGGGGTGCTCAGTCCCATTGTTGGCTTGCATCAGCCTATAAATAAAGAACAATATCCCACAGTGATATTTTTTTTTAAAAACCTGCAAAGATGAAAATGATCCCTTGATGATCTGACCCCCCAAATCCCCCCACCCAAGCCTAACATCCCCACTCAGCACCCATGATCCTACATCCCCCACACATACCCTCACTTAACTAAAAGTGTCCCATGGTATAGCTCTACTCTCTGACCAAAAAGATGTCTTGTTGGAAGAACCGGTGACCGTGATATGAGAAAACAAGGTAAGTTTGTTTAATGTATTTCAACGCATTTTTAACTTTAACTCTTAACTTCTTCAATAATTTTATACCAAATTTTTAATATGGCCTTTTGGGGACCCCACCTCATGAACAAGAGGGTTTGCAAATCCCAGTGTCAGAAGTACCTTCCCCTCCCTTGTGTAATCTACCCCCATGCCCATAATGTATACTTGCCAACACCAGGGTACCCAATCCTTGGTGTAAACAATCTCCTTCCCCTGACTCAGCATTCTGTAACACCAGCATGCCCAATCATGGTACCACCAACAGGGTGCATCAATGTTGGTGGTATGTTTAAAAAAGAAGACTGTCTTGCAACACCGTTTTCTTTTTTTAACCCTGAAATATACAAAATAATCCCTTGTTGTCTGCCGCTGTTCTCATTCCCCCTCCACTCTGACCCCCCCACTAAGCACCCACACCCACACACACCCCTTACCCTATGTTTACCTAGCTGAGGTCCAATGCCATAACCCTTTCTGCAATGGAGACTCTTCTTCACTCTTCAATGCTGGACCAGAAACTGAGGAAAACAGGTAAATGCCATAAAATGTATTTCAATGCATTTTGAACTTTTCTTCACAACTTGGTCATTTTTATATATTTTTTGCCAACATTTTCAAACATGGCCTTTTTTGAGACCCCATGTCATGAACAAGTGTGGTGAAATTATGTAAATCAAGCCCAGATGGTGACTTGCTGGTTGCTATTCAAAATCACCTTTTTTGTTGGATTTGAGTGATTTCACTGCCCTTGTTCATGACGTGGGGTCCCAAAAAAGCCATGTTGAAAATGTAGGGAAAATAAATAAAAATTACCAAGTCATGAGTGTACATTGAAATTTGTTATGCTGTCACATACTTTGGGTAATTGTCAATATTTTGAGCCAAAATTTTCAACATAGCCGTTTTATCACACCACCTCATGAACAGCACAGAAATTGTTTTTCAGGAGAAGATGGAAGGTTCGATACCTTTTATTGGACCAACAAGTGTCTGTACAAAGATGAAATTATACACAAGCTTTTGGGGCCACACAGGTCCCTTCTTCAGGTGAAAGCTTTTGTTTTTCAAATCCTGACTGAAATGTTTTCGTACCTGTGGCCCAAAATGATGTTTTGGCAGGGATTTGAGAAATTTGACCTTCCAGGTTTATGAGGTGGGGTCACAAGAACACTGTGTATAAAATTTGGGGTCCAAATATGAAAAAATAAATACATACATAAAAGAACTAGAACAGCAACCCCAGAGGAGCTGTGTCTGGGGAGCTGCAGTATTGGGAGCAGAGAAACAGCAGCTGGAGTGTTTGGCTGCATCAGCGGCAGGAGTTTGCTGCATTGGTGGTGAGAGGGGAAGAAGGTGGCCACATCGGCGGTGTAAGAGGACCCACGGACCAATTGGGCCCAAGAGCGGGCCTTTTGAACTGAAGGCCATGCTATAAATAGCCAAGCCTGGCCACAACAAAGCACAGAGACCATGGAGGAGCTGTGTCTGGGGAGCTGTGGCCTGGGAAGCAGAGGATCAGCAGCAGGAGTGTTTGGCCACATCGGCGGCAGGAGTTTGCTGCATCAGCAGTGAGAAGGGAAGGAGGCAGCTGCATTGGTGGTGTAGGAGGACCCACCAACTAATCAGGCCCAAGCATGGGCATTTTGACCTGGCAGCTAGGCTATAAATAGCCAAGCCCAGCTGCAACAAAGCACAGAGACCTCAGAGGAGCTGTAGTGACTGTATGGTATTGTTATTACTACAAACTGTAGTAACTGTATGGTATTGTTGTCACTACATTTGTGTCCCGCTCACCCTCCCCAGCCCTGACCTTTATTAAATGGTTGTGGAGGGTGGAGCAAGCTAAGGGGGTAGTGGCCAGGGGCTGGGCCTTGGTGGAGTGTGTCCCTGGGGAGGGGAGAGAAGTGGGTACAGATCAGGGTACTGCCTGTGAGTATGTTCTGGTATTGTCTTGTTAATCTGCAATTTGTCTGGCAGCAAGGCCCCCAGATCACTAGGGAAAGCATCTTTGGAAGGGTGGTGGGGTGTGTAGGGTGTGGGTCAGCCATGGTATTAGCCCTGGCTTGAAGGATAGGAGGGTGCATTGTGTGCTAACAGTTGGCACAACTTCAGGAGGAGGTCCAGTGGCTAAGATGGTCTTTGGGTTAGGCAGGGCTATGACACAGTGGAGTACAAGGGGTCTCTGCTGTGGATGGAAGAGGGGGACAGGGCAGGGGGGGTTCAGGGTAAAGTCACAGTGGGTCGTGGTGTGGTACCTGGTCTTGGAAGGAGCTGCTGGGGGGAATAGGTAGGGTCACAAAAGACCACAAAAATAGGAAGGAAGGTGCTGGGGGAGGCTCTGTAGGTAAGGGGGGTCCTCTAGTGAGCATGGGGAGGGGTGGTCCTGAGTGGGGAGAAGGCCTCGAGTGTAAGGGGGTATGCCAGTAGAGTTAGGTAAGGGTGGTCCTGAGCATGAAAAGGGTCAAGGAACCTGGTGGGTGGTTGAGGGTAAAAGCAGGGGAACCCTCATAGGGGAACTGATGGGGAAGAGAGCGAGTGGAAGGAGTCAAGATGGATTGTTTGCTGCAAAGCAACAGATTTGCACCTCTAGCAAAGCTAAACATGGGAAGGGGGGGAGATCCAGGAACAAAGGAGGCACCAAGAGGGGTTGAAGGATTGGGCATGACAGAAAGCTCTGAAGTCAGGAACAGCAGGGGGATACCCGCGCATGATGACTTGGGGGGGAGGCGGGAGGAGCTGATAACAGAGGAAGCGCCAATGTGGGGGAGAGGTTGGGGATAGCTAGGATCTGGGACACTGGGGATAAGAAAGGTGAGGTTGGTGGGGGGCAGGTTTAGGGATCCCCCAAATAGGGTGGAGGAAAACCAAATGGGCCAGGTGGGTGTTGGCCAGGGGGCTAAGGACAAAAAGGGATGCAGCAGGGGGGAGATCAGCACAGAGGTGGGAATTGAGGGGGACAGTACAAATCCCCTTTTGGGTAAGGAGAGGTCATTAGACCCTGGGGTGAGTTAGGAACAGATCAGGGAGGCACAGAAGGAAGGAGGGTGGACAGGTCAGTGAGGAATAAGGGCTGGAACAGGAAGGATGGGTCAGCAGCTGGTACCTGGATGGGGGGCAGTTGCCAGGACAACTGAAGGGGGGGACAGGAAGAGGGGAAACTCCTGGATGGGGAGTGGACAAAGGGGAAATGAGGAGGTAAGAGTGCTACTGTTGGGCGACTCTATGATTAGGGGTATTAAGTGGGAAAGTCAGGGGGACAGCCTGTGGAGTAAGGGTCAAGAGTGTATCTGGTCTGACTGTGCATGAGGCCAAGCATTTGATCTATGCTCTGGTGAAGGAATGTGGAGGTACCAAAGAGCTATTGGTGCACCTGGGCACCAATGATATAGAGGGGAAATAGTGTACTGGAAATTCAGGCTAGATTCCAGGAATTAGTCAGAGTTTGTCATGCCATCGGATGCTCGGTCTCCTTCTTGGAGATTCTACTGGTGCCTAGAGCCAGTGTGGCAAATAGGCAAAAAATTAAGGAGGCTGACGGATGGCTCAGTGGTGGTGCAGGGCCAGGGGGTACAGGTTTGTGGGGGACTGGGGTGCAACCTGGGAGGACAAGGGGCTATACACAAGGGACAGGCTTCACCTCAGCCTGGGGGAGAAGGGGGTCTTGAAGCAGGGATTGTCCTGCTTCATCCAAGCTAGGTGGGGTTTAAACCTGTGAGGGGAGGAGGGCAGGGGCTTGAGGTGGACTACAGCCTGCCCATCCATGGAGGAGCGAGTGCAGCCTGGGAGCACCAGATTGTACACAGCTGGGTCCTGCCAGGCAGCCAACTGGAAGCTCTTTGGGCAGGGGGAAGGGGGAAAGCAATGGGGACGTGCCAGATGGTGGTCCTGATCAACATTAGGAACATGGAAAACACGATGCCCAAGCTCCAGGCACTGCTATTAGAAGGGGAAATAGATGTGGCAGCTGCGACAGAGACTTGGGCCACTTCTACATGACTAGGGCCTAAACCAAATAGGTTACACCATGTTCTGGAAGGACAGGGCTGTGGGAAGGGGCAGGGAGTGGCCTTTATTATTAAGGATGGTATTAGGATATGCAAGGTGGAGGAAGTGGAGGGGCATGTGGAGGCATTATGGGTCACCTAGCAGGCTCCAGGAGGCAAGAGGTGAAGCTAGGAGGGATATATAGGCCACCCATGCAGGGTCTGGACCTGGAAAAAGGACTGGTGGCAAATCATAAGGGCCATTGTGGATGGGAGAATGGCAGGACAGTGGTGTTGGGTGACCTAAATATGGCAGGGACTGACTGGGGAACCATGTCATCCCCATCAGCCAGTGAGCAGTGTCTGCTGGACGTCATCCAGGATGTGTTTCTTACCCACCTGGTGACCATCCCGATGAGGGAGGGTAACATCCTTGATGTGGTCCTCTCAAATTACAACCTCATCAGGGACCTTGTGGACAGGGCCCCACTGGCCGGTAGTGATCACGTCATGGTCTGGTTTTCCTTGGACCTGGGTGGGGGAGTGGGTAGCATAAAAATGATGGTAGTTGACTTTAGAGGTGCTAACTTCAAGGGTATGGAGCGGATGCTAAGGGGCTACTTAGATGAAATCAGGCCAGGCATGGACACTGAAAGTCAGTGGGAACTCTTTAAAAAGGGGCTCCTGGAAGCTACCAAGACATGTGCAAGGGTGAGATGCAAGTTTTGCAGAGCTAGGAAGCTAAACTGGTGGAATAGGGAGGTCCAGGAGGCAGTAAGGGAGAAGAAGGCTGCGTACGGCTGATATAGGGGCTCGTGTTGGGATAGGGACAAGGGGGATTACGATAACTGGACTAGGAACATCACCAGGGTGGTGAGGTCAGCCAAAGCAAGGATGGAGCTGAAGTTGGCTCAGGGGATTAACAGAGGTGAAAAGGTTTTTTTCAAGTATATCAGGGAAAGGAGAAAAGGAAAAGGGCAGATTAATAGACTGGGGTCTGGGAGGGGGTGGGTGGAGGAGACAGGGGAACAGGCAGAGGTATTTAAAGACTGCTTTGCCTTGGTCTTTACTAGGGAGGATGGTGGGATGGCTCCCCAAGAGGATGGGCAGGGTGGTCCCACTGGTGGTGGAGGGAATGCCATGGATGATGAAATCCTTGTTGGTAAAGTGAGGGATGCCCTCAAGGCCCTGATGGAGGAGAAGGCACCGGGCCCTGATGGCCTTCATCCCAGGGTGCTGAGGGAGCTGGCAGATGTCCTGGCAGCACCCCTGGTGAACCTCCTTAACTCCTCCCTCTATTCAGAATGGGTGCCTCAGGATTGGAGGATGGCCCACATTGTGCCTATCCACAAAGGCAGCTCACGAGAGAAGCCGGTAAACTACAGGTCAGTAAGCCTGATGTCAGTGGTGGGCAAAGTGATGGAGGTCATCTTAAATGAGAGGCTGTGGGGTTTCTGGAGGCAAGGGGATACCTGGATGATGGCCATCATGGTTTGGTTCAGGGCAGATCATGTCAGACCAACCTTGTGGAGTTCTACGATTGGGTGATGAGAGCACTTCACCAGGGCAAGCCGGTAGATGTCCTCTTTGTGGACTTCAGCAAGGCTTTTGACTTGGTGCCACATCCTGGGCTGCTAGAGAAGCTGAGGGGCATGGAGGTGTGGGAGTGGATGGTCAGGTGGATCGGGAACTGGTTAGGGGGGCATTTCCAGAAAGTTATGGTTAGGAGGCAGGTTTCATCATCCAGGAGGGTCATTAGCGGGGTCCCACAGGGATCAGTGCTGGGGTCTCTCCTGTTAACACTGATATCTCAGATATCAGAGATGGTATCAGGAGTGAAGTGTGCCTCTTTGCTAATGACTCCAAGTTGAGGGTGGTGGTAAACAGAGAGGAGGGTAGGTTAGCCCAACAAGGGGACCTGAAGACTCTGGAGGGGTGGTCATGCACCTGGAAGCTGAAATCTAACACTGAAAAGTGCAGGGTCCTCCACCTGGGGGCCAGGAACCCAGCTCATGTGTACACCTTGGGAGGGGTAACACTGCAGGCCTCAAGTGGGGAGAGGGATCTCAGGGCAGTAGTGGATGCCAGAATGAACAACTCAGAGCAGCAAGAGTGAACAAAATGATGGGGTGCATAGCCAGTTTGATAACCTCAAGAAGCCAGGAGGTGATCCTTCCACTTCACAACTGCCTGGTTGGACCGCACCTTGAATACTGCATCCAGCTTTTGCATCTGTACTTAAAAAGGAATATTGCACTCCTGGAGATAGTCCAGAGGAGGGTGACCAGGATGAAATGGGGGCTGGGGGAAAGGGCCTATATATAGAGATTAGAGGAGCTTACTGGGTACTCCCTGGAGAAGAGGAGGGACAGAGGAGACATGATTGAGGTCTTCAAATATCTTAAGGGGATCAACAGGGCAGGCCAGGATAGGGTGTTCCAGCTGAAAGAGGAGGGGTCCACCAGGGGCAACCTATGAGGCTGGTAAGTGGGAGACTCAGGGAGGAGATGAGAAGGTGCTACTTCACTGAAAGGGGGGTGGAGCCCTGGAACACACTACCAGCATAACTGGTGGCTGTGGATACTGTGGAGGGGTTAAAGAGAGGCTGGGACAGGTATAGGGAGGTTGCATGTTAACGGGTCCGAAATTGGGGGGCAGTCAGGGGAAGGGGGTTGGGGACCTCCGGGAGAAAGAGGGGCCAGAAAACAGTGCCCTAAATGGGCACTGATCCACAAGCAGACTTGATATACCATGGGTCCTACTCTGTTGGCTTCTTAGTATGTTAGTATGTTAACAACAAAGTTATGAAGGTACGTTGTAAATTTTTCTATGCACACTCATAGCTTTGGTAACTTTCAGTATTCAAACCACAAATTTTCACCATAGACATTTTTTCACACCACCTCATAAATGTAACAGCTATTATTTTTCAAATCCTGATCAACATGTGATTTGACACTTCGGGTGTGAAATTATGTTTTGCCCAGTATGTTACTAAATTGCACCTGCTTTGTTCAGAACGAGGTGTTATAAAAAGATTCTGTTAAATTTTGGTGTCATACTGTCACAAATTTTATGAAATAACATTGTTTTCAAGGATGTCTGTTGGCCCAGTGGGGACCACGTTGTCTTCTCTTGATAGTTACCTGAGTTTGGGTGCAAACTCACTGAGCTGGCTTAATGGGTGAAGGCTGGGGGAAGTTGCTGCAGCGTGCAGCACCGGCTCCATCCTGGGGAGGGACACAGCAGTGTTCTGGTGTATACACACACACCTTTTGGTTGGCTGAGGAGCCTTTCTTCACAAGGTGTTGACATGTGTGTTGAGGCCTGATGAACCCATGCACTGGTCAGGACTGTCCTCGGCATGAGGATACCAATCCACTATCAGAATACAATGGAAATTAATTGCAAAACTATGTTAATGCAGACATTAGGGATGAAGAATGCAAAGTGCATAATGTAGGGGAAAAAAACATTAGGGTTTTGAGTCTACAGAGTATTGGTAAATCAGTGGTGGGGTCTTCCTTGAGGTTGTCAACCCTCATGACCATCCTACCCCCCCCCGCCCATAACCTTCTGTCTAAAGCACAAAGTGCAGCTCCAAGCCGGTGTCTCATAATGATAAATTCTTCAGCAATAGAGAAGTACGGCTTGCCATATGTTGCCAACAAAATCTGTCATTGCTTTTTTACATGCAGGTCCCTGCATGAAGAGTTTATGTCTGACTTTGTTTGCTCAGGGGTGGAGGTGGGCATTAGAGTTGACAGCCCCAAGGAAGAACCCGCCACTGAATGTTTCTCATTCCCTTACTTTGTACGCTTTGCATGCTTCAACCCTAATTTCTGCATTAATGTAATTTTTTGCAATTAATATGTGTTATACTGGTGTGGCAACTCAAGTATAATTAGGGTTGAGAGGAGTGCTTAGTGTTAAACCCCTTTCATGCTGATCATGCATGCACTGCACTGGCTGCCTGTGTGAGGGTGCAGCATCATCTTCAGGATCTGCTTGTTAACTTACAAGGCCCTTGGCAGTTTGGACCCTGACTACTTACAAGAGTTCCTGTCTCCCTACTACCCAATTTGCTCCCTCCACTCCACTGATGTGGTCTGTTCATTGTCCATCCATCAAGACGGAAGCTATTTAGGGATAGAGTTTTGGAGTTGCTGTTCCACTGCTTTAGAATGCACTGCCTCTGAACATCTATATGATCGACAAGGTGGAGACCTATAAAGCCTCTTTGAAAACTTATTTATTTCAACCAGTGTTCCTTAATTGTTTTGCCTCTACTTATTTTAAAGTGCTCTTAATATTAGTGTTTGATCTTATGCTTATTCTGTACAGCGCACATAGCCTTTTTTGGATTGAGCACTTTACAAATTTTGCCTTGCCTTGCCTAACTTTGCGCTTTCATAACTTTGGTGGGTTTTAGCTAAATTGCCCCAAATTTGGCATGCCTTGTCCGAGAGGCAGGTTCGAGAAATGTAGGAAGTTTGTGATAGTAGCGTATGTGGTTTCTGAGATATGGATATTCATCTTTACATTATTTTGTAAAATTTTTCCTGTACTTACTGTACTTTTTTTGCTCTCACCTACAGCCTAGTTGGTACAGAATGTTTTTCTGAAACTTTCAGGGTACAAGGGACCTGTATCAAGGTAGTGCTTTTCAAAGGTTTTGTAAAAAATTATTAATCAGTTCTACAGTTATAAGGATTTAAAGTTTTTTTTTTTCTCAGGGTTTTAGTATAATCCTCTGATATGACCAGAACATTTTCATTATGTGAACTTTTTGCTTTCACATCACTTAGTGTTTTTTTTTGGTCATGAGAAACATTTTTGGGTTCTGACAGCTGCCATCTTGTATTTTTTAAACAAAAAACATTGATAAAAACTGTCAACCTATGTAAGCAGGACACATTTAGCTAGATTCTGGTGATTTTTTTTTTTACCAATTTGGCCTGGAAATACCATTTCTGGACACCCCAAAATCCTGGGTGCCCAGCTTAGCAAAAGGGGCCAATTTTTCATGTTGTGAGTTGAGAATTCCCCTATCATACACAAAGTGGTGTACAGGGCAGTTTTCAGCTCACACACAAAACAGTAAAACCTACATGCTCCCTCCCCCTCCCATCTCAGCCATCCCTCCCTTGTGCCTCCCAGTTCTGATGGTTTACTTTTACTAGAATCCCTACCTTCCCAGATCATCCAGCCCTTCCTCCTTCCTGATTGTCCTTTTACCTCATTACATTCCTTCCCCCTCCTAGCTCAACCATCATTCCCTCATCCTTCCCAGTTCTGAAGGTTTTCTTTTATGATAGACCCTGTCCTCCCAGATCAGCCTGCCCTCCCTTATTTTTCTGAGTGTCCTTTTATTTTATTGTACTCCCTTCCCCTCCCAGCTCAGTCAACCCTCCCTCATCCCCCCCACCAGCAATGAATTTTCTATAAGTAGTCTGGGGTGCCCACCATGGTACCACCAGATTGTCCAACCCCCCAAAACACATAGGTGGTGACATCAGGGTGACAACTCCCCCTGTTGTAGAACACTAAATTCTCACACTGCGATGTCCTATCCCCAGTTTTGGGTCCAGTTCCTGCAAAAAAAGAGAACTATCCTTCCTTGATCTTTTTATTTTAACCTGTTACCTGAAATGAAGAAAACCTTCCCTCGCCAAATCTGTGCTCCCTCATCTGCCTCCCACCCCACCCCACAACCCCACTCAGCACCCACCATTCCTCCCCCACACAGATGCTCACTCATCAAAACAGGATTCCACATCATAGAACCATGATCTGATCAGAAATACATCTTCCTCCTGGAACTGCAGTCATGATATGAGAAGGCATGGTTAATCAGGTTAATGTATTTCAGTGTGTTTTGAATTTTAAATCATAACTTTGTCATTTTTAGATATTCTTACACCAGATTTTCAATGTGGCCTTTCTGTTGTATCTCCTAATGAACAAGGTAGATGAAACTTTCAAATCTGGCCTGAAAGGTGATTTTGAAATTGCTCCACAAAGAAGAATTTGTTGAAAATGTGGTGGAACAATATGGTGAAATGATCAAGTTATGAGTAAATGTTGAAATATTTTAACATACACTCATAACATCACAAATATTCAATATTTTTACACCAACCTTTCAACATGGCCTTTTTGGGACCCCACCTCAGGAACAAGGCAAGTGAAATTTTAAAATCTGTCCAAAAGAGGATTTTGCAGTTCCTCTGCAAAATCACATTTGCAGTGGGATTTGAACATTTTCACTTGCCAGGTTCATTACATTCAGTCAAAAGATTATCTTCAAAAACTGCATTCAAAACATTAAAAAAACTGAAGTTGAGAGTCACATGATGTGCTTAACCTTCTCTCACAGCTCTGCTGCCCTTGACATAAAAACACAGCTAAACCAGCAAGTTTAATTGAGCCATTACTTTTTTCAGTCACGTTAAGTGATAAGTTTAACCATCCATACTCTGTACACAAAACCTGGTCGCTGTCTCAGCCATGGATGCCCTGCAAATAATGAGATATGCTGCTGCACCACCAGTGCCACTGCGGGCACCTGCTCCTAAGTGACAGAAACAGGCATCACCCTTTGCCTCCATGTCAGAAGTTAAAGATACAGAGAGCACCTCCAAACAACTTGACAGATTCTTTACTGACTTGATAACAATTTAAATGACCATTCTGGAGCTGGACAGAGATTTTAGGGCATTTAAACCCACGCTGGAAGCCCTATCAATGACAGTCAGCAATGCAGAGGCCTCGTATAAGCTTGATCAAGGATAAGCAGTCCTGGGACAATGATGAACTATTAAAGGTCCGGCAAAAAGTTGAAAAACTCAAAGATCATATAGAGTACCAAGAAGGGAGAAGCCAGAGAAACAATTTGGTCCTAGTTGGCATACGTGAGAAGGCAGAAGACAATAATATGATGGCTTTCATACAAATATTCTTACAAGAAGTAGCTGGACCTCTGGAGACTGGTACCACATAAGTTATTGAGAGATCCCACCATTCTCACTCACCCCCACCACCTCCAAACAGAAAGGCCAGAGTCATTATCCTGTGGTGTCTCAATTTTATGGACAAGGTGCGTATTCAAGAACAACCTTGGAAGCAAAGGAACTTGATCTGGAATGGTCATCAGGTGCACATCTTCAATAATGTTACACTTATGGTAAGAGACAAGCAGCTGGCTTATAAACCAATCAAGAAAGCCCTACCACCGCAAATGTCAAATTCTGCATACTATATCCAGCTCATCTTCATGTTAGTGCTAACCATGGCACCAATGAATTTGTCATTGCTCAGATAGCACGGGGGGACTGCCACGCTATATTCTGGGGATTGATTTTGAAGCAGATAATGCTAGAAAGCAGAAAGGTACATCATCCTGAAATCTTTCTGTCAGCCCTCCTAATCAGCCAGCTTATTACTAACTTGTGTCTAAGGATTTATACAGTCAATGTATTATTAAATCTCTTGGGACTGCTCCTCACCCACTACCTATCTGCTCAGTTGATTTAAATACAGGTGTGTGTGTGTTTCCCCAAAATACTGTTGAAACCTTGGGGTGCTATGAGAATGCTTTAACACTATATGTCCAGCTCTGCAGACTTTGACAAGCCCAGACTTAAAAATGGCCACCACCTTTTGTTCCCTCAGATGGTAGTCTTTTCTATTCCTCTTCTGGATTTTCCACTGTTTTTCCTGCTTGGCAGACTGTGCAGCTGTAAACATAACCTGCTGTAAACATCACCTGCCTTTGCCAGTTAAATTTTGCCTATCAAACAGCTGGAACATCCACCTCTTCTGCAGCAAGTTCCATGGCAACTGCATATCAGGGAGGATCAAAGCTGTCAGTGTAACATGTGTGGTGACATGAATAGACCAATGTGAACATAATACGCACATTTACACATTTGTGCTGCAGAAATTTTCTCCTTAGATGTTTGAGGGCATTGCTGGACACAGAAGTGGGCTGCACAGGACCCATGCTGCTTGATTCTGTTTCTGAGACTTACTGCTTTATCACACACCCACTCTCTTCAAACTAAGGACTTCAACACAGACTTTGTTACAATATTGTATATTCTAAATTTACATTCCCCTTCAGTCAGATGGCCATGTCCAGTGGGGGAAGGGGGGGCAGCAGCTGCTTATACCCTAGAGTTGGGTCCCAGCTCTAATTGTGTGATTTTCTCAAGTTTTATTGCTGTTCCTTATTCCTTCTTTTTTTTTTAACTGCAGATAATCTGAGTCTAAACAACTGGAGTATTGCATTACGGAAGCAGCTGCATGGAAGGAGGGGCCAGGACTGAAATCCTCCCACCCTCAGCTAATGAAGTAAGTTGTTGTTCACTCCGACACTTGGGGATGAACAGCTTCTTGAACCCTAGACTTGGGTCCCAAATCTAATTGCATATTTTTCTAAAGTTGTATAGCTGTTTATTAATTCCTATTGACTTTTACTGCACCTAATCAATTTGAGTTTAATCAACTGAAGTTTGAAGTTTTGGCAGCTTCCCCATGGAAGCAACGACCAAGGGCTGAAACTCTCCCACCCTCAGCCAATGAAGTAAGCAAATGTTTGCTCTGACACTGGAGGGAGGGGGGGACAAACAGCTTCTTAAACCCTAATTTTGGATCCCAGTACTAATCATGTGATTTTTCTCTCATTGTATGGCTGTTAATTCCTATTCAGTTTAACTGCATTTAATCAATCTGAGCTTTGCCAACTGAGATATTGGTTATGGAGGCTTCCTTTTGGAAGTAGGGATGGGGGGTGAAACTGTCCCACCATCAACTTGTGACATAAGCAGCAGCTCACTCAGATACATATTTACTAGAGTCACTAAGTGGTGCTGCTGAACATTCTTCAATAGAGCAACCACCATTTCCCAAGCTGGTTTCAACCCTCACTGGATCACTATAAAGGTGGTGGGGCTGATAGAATCATCCCATATGAGTCCTGCATGGACCAGATGACTGGATTTGCATGGATTTAGCATCAACGGACACCAATTTCAGTAGGACCTTTAGTCGATCTTGGCAAAGCCCTTCTAATTTTTTCATTTGCATACCACTGCATTTTCCCTAGCTCTGTATTGATAACACATCCCGACAGGATTCTCTTTTCAGGTGTCCTGCTGGATTGTATGAGTGACCACTGTCCCATTTACTGTGGCTAGTCTTCTAAGTTCCTTAAGTCTTCTCCCCAGTTAATTGAATTTAGGGCAATTTAACATCTTTATCCTGAGCAAGTTGATTTCGCCTTCTCTGAAGTTGGTTGGTCCCCTTTAGAATCTCTTTCCAACCATTCCCTAATGCTTACAAACATACAAACATACGAATGTGCCAGCACAAAAAAACACCTGGTCTATTATCTACGTCTGCTTGAGTGTGCAGCTAGCATCCCTAGTTTGCAGCTGCCCCACCCCCTCCCCTTTGTTATCCCACTGCCGCCCTCCACCTCTCCCACCCTCACTCTCCCCTGCTCCCTGTCCCATGCCCTTTTAAAGCTGTTCACAGATTTACATGATACCACCCATTCTGGTAGTGAGTTCCATTTTGATACCACCCTCTATGTGAAATAGTGTCTCCTCATTTCCCTCCTAAGTCTTCCCCCTCTATTCTTAGCCCATTCTCTCTGGTGTCCCTCCCCCTCTTTAGCTTAAAAACCCCATCTGTTCCATCCTTATTGATTCCCCTCAGATACTTGAATGCCTCTATCATGTCTGCCCTGTCCCTTCTATCCTCCAGGGTGTCCATATTCAGGTCTCCCAGCCTGCCCTTATAGTCTATCCCCCCCATTCCACATATCATCTTTATTGCCCTCCTCTGTACCCCCTCCAGTAGCCTGATATCATGCTTTAGGTATGGCCTCCAAAACGGCACACAATACTCCAAGTGCGGCCTTACCAGTGGCCTGTAGAGGGGCAAAATCACCTCTCTTTGCCTGGACAAAAACCTCCTTGCTATGCACCCCAGAATTTTGTTTGCTTTGGTAGCCACTCTCCTGCACTGGACAGTGTTGTTTATGATCCCTGTTACCATTACCCCTAGGTTCTTCTACTCCTCAGTGATCCCCAGCTTAACCCCATCCAGCCAGTATTCTCTCCTTGGGTTCTTTGCCCCAAAGTGCATAACCTTACACTTCTTTGCATTGAACGCCATTGCCAACTCTCTGACCATTCCTCTATCTTGCTTAGGTCCCCCTGCAGCTGCTTCCATCCTTCCTCTCCATCCACCACTACTCCCATTTTGGTGTCATCTATGAACAGACTTACCTTGCTCACCACCCCATGCACAATGTCTGATATGAAGATCCCAAATAATACTGGTCCCAGCTCAGAGCTCTGTGGCACCCCACTCATCACTGGCTTTGGAGCTGAGAGCTCCCCTCCCACCACCACCCGTTGCAGCCTTCCACTCATCCAGCTTGTAATCCAGTTCTTTATTTTATCCTCCAGATAAGACACCAGTCTTTCCATTAGTATCGTTTCCATGAGTTTGCACACTATGGAGGTGAGACTTACTGGATGATAATTACCTGGTTCATCCCTTGGTTCACTCTTGTGTAACGGCATTACATGTCCCATCCTCCAGTCTAGTGGCACACATTCCAACTCCAGTGAGTTGCTGTACAGATCCACCAGGGTCTCCACCAACACCTCCGCCATCTCCCTCAGCACCCTGAGGTGGATACTATCTGACCCTGGTGCCTTGTCTACCCTCAGTGCCCTCAGTACCTCTAGGACTCTACCTCCCTCAATCCTGCCATCTGTTGACTCCTCTTCCCTCATCCCCACCCTCCCAGCCCATGGTGGTAGTGGTCCCCTTTTCTTCCACTGAGAAAAGTATTCATTCAGTGCTTCCACCTGTTCCCCACTCTATCCATTTCCCACACATCTTTATCCTCACTATTGTCTCCTTGCACTTCCTTTTCTCCCTTATATATATGAAAAGTCTTTCTCCCCCTTAATTCCCTTGCTAATCTCATCTCCAGCTGGGCCTTGGCTTCTCTCACTTTCTGGTCACCTCCCTGGACCATCTTGCATACTCCTCCTTTTCGTCTTCCTTTCCTGTTCTCCTATAACTCTGGTGCATCTCTCATTTTGCCCTCACCACCTCCACTACCTCACTGTTCAACCAGCGTGGTTTTCTTGCTCTACTCCTCTTACTCTGTGTCTTGGTGCAGGCTTTCATTGCCTCTGTAATCCCCCATTTAATAATATCACATTTCTGCTACACATCCATCTCCTGCCTTATGCCATCCAGTTTCCCTTTCAGTACTTCCCGCATCCTCCCGAAGTCCACCCCCTGAAGTTTACCACCCAGGTTACTGAGTTCTCTCATTCCCTGCACATTGTGATATTAAACCACACCGTTTGGTGATCGCTGTCTGCTAGTGGGTCTTCCACCCTTATTTCCCTTACTGCCTCCCCATTCAATAATACTAGATCTAAAATGTTCTTTAGCCTAGTAGGTCTCCTGATCAACTGCATCAGAAGACCCTCCTGGATCGCATCCAGGAGCACTTGCACCGTAGCACTGGAGGTGACCAGAATGCTCCAGTCAACCCCCAGCAAGTTGAAATCCCCCACAATGACCACCTTCCCTTATCTATTTCTCTGATATTTTTCAGGGGGTTGTCAATAAGATCGCCCCTCTCAAGCATATGAGGGTTAAGTCAAACAAGCAACCCAGGGTTTCCCCCAGGTTACTTCAGTTAATGCAAACTAGGGATAGGAATTGGAGGGCCTACAGGAAGCATAGGGATGCATCTTTGTTGCTGGCATACAAAACCTTGCACAATAAATGCAAAGCTGCTATCAGGAAGGCTAGGACCCAACATTTCTTAACTGCTCAGCAAAATGCTTATGGGAAACCCTTGAAAATCTGGGGTTTGCTCTATCAATTGCTGGGTAGACAAAAGACACAATCTTCTGTCTCCTTATTGAAAGACAGTCTACTTACCAGTGACCCAGCTGTCACCACTGAGATCTTTAATAACTACTTTGGTGACCTAAATTCATTTAGGTCTCTTTTTTCTCCCATTACCATACATGATTCTACCTTAGTGAGTGACAATTGTTCCCCTAAACTCTATTTTAAAAGTGTCTCCTCAGAATCAATTGTAGATTATGTCACTAAAATGAATTCTCCACCCCTATCTTGCTCTCCCTACTTCACACCCATCCAGGATTCTTGAGAAGATGGTCTTGGATCAGACCTCTGAATTTCTCAACAAGTACAGTCTATTAACACCCCATCAACATGGTTTCAAACAATCCCACAACACTGAGACAGCCTTGGTGGAGTTCACAAGCTGCATACAGGGTGCCCAAGATAAAAGGCACTCTGTTGCAGCAGTATTTGTGGACCTCACCAAGACCTCCAACCTTGTCAAACACAGTTTATTACTTGATATCTTGTCAAGTTTGCATTTCTCTTAGGAAGTTGTTATGTGGTTTTCTAATTACTTAAGTAACCGTGCCCATGACACTTTTCTTGATGGTTTTTTCTCTCGATCTGTTCCTATTGTCTGTGGAGTCCCTCGGGGGTTCAGTCTTGGGACCTTTGATTCTTTTATTTATATATGAATTCTGCTCCTAATATCTGTCTCAGACATTAATTATTATGTATGCTGATGATGCTGTGCTATTTGGTATAGCCGCTAAGCAAAATAATGCAATAAGGGTCCAGACTGATTTCATTTTGTTTCAAGACTGGCTTCACAATAACCCACATGGTATTGAAAGTTAAGAAGACTAAATCAATGGTCTTTTCTAATAAGCAAAGTGCTGAGGATCTTATCCTTCTTGTTGACTTAAATGGTTCCCAAATTGAACTTGTCGAATATTTTAAATACTTGGGGTTAATTTTGGACTCTAAATTATTCTTTGAGAACCATGCTATTAACATCAGGAAGACCATCCATCAGTATCTAGAGGCTCTTTACCTTGTTAAAACATGCCTCACAAAAAAATCCATGTTCCTGTTAGCTCATAGTTTCTTGTTTACCAAGCTGGATTATGGTTTATTATTTTATTCATCTGCAGGTAAAAATATGTTGCAACATCTCCGGGTAACTTACAACTCAATTCTTAGGTTTATGTTGCAGGTCCCATATCGTACTCATCAATGCCTCCTTTTTCAGTGGTACAATTGTTTGTCATTTGATCATAGGATTCAGTTTAAACAATGCATGTTCCTGTTCAAAATCATATTAGGCCATCTTCCTACTTCTGTTTCTAAATTGTTTCCAAGATTTACTAATGGGTGTGGTACCCAATCCCAGGATAAATATTCATTTCAGTTATCACTTATTTGTAAGGCAATTGGTCAAAGATCAGTATTGTATAGGGTCCTTTAATCTTTTAATTCCCTTGCCTCTGATTTTCTTTATTTAAAAACAATCTGTAATTTCAAACACAAACTTTCTATGCACCTTAGAAATTTACAGAAATGCATTTGTCAATAGATTTTGTTTAAATCTTTATTGTATTACATGTATTTTACTGGTATTGTTAAATGTTATTTGTTGTTTATTATCTATTTTATTTGTTTTTTGTAACCCAGCTTGTTGCTTGTGAAAACGGGAAGTTTGCTCATCAGGCTCACAAGGATAAAAAATGAAATTAAAATGAAAAATGTATAGCTGTTAATGTTCAGTGTTACTTTGTTTGCTATGTTCATTGTTCATTGTTGTTTTTTATTCACCACATGTTCATACGAGCTTGTATCGGACTACTCAGGCTCCACTGATTAGCATGCAGGAAAAAGACTTTAATGTAGCTGTGATCAATATCTTTGCTTATGCAACTATAATTAACCTTTTATGGTGTTGGGACATCCCTAATTATCAGATCCAATGGGGTCTCAACAAAGGTTCACAATGAATGCTATTGCTTGGTAATGGCTAACAGTACATTTATTTTTTTATTTATTCAGTCTAGGATTACAAGTACCTTTGAGTGCCAAGTAGCTCATTTAAAAGGTTCCACGTCAATGGGGTTGGGGGGTGGGGTACTGATCCATAATGGAAAACAGACTGGTTTCACAAACAATTAAGCAATTTGCATTACAAAATACAGAATAATAGAACAGCAAATAAATACACATTAGTTTAGCACATGATTCAAGGCAGGGAGTGAGTTGAGGAGGGAATTAGGATGGGAGCCAGATCAAGGAAGGGGAGAGCAACCAGGCGGCATTGTCAAGTAGCAGCTAAGATAGTAAGGGACGCTGGTAACGTGATGGCAGCGTGTTGAATGGCAGCAGGGGCTTGGTGCGCTCTCCCTCAACCATCCTAATTGCCATATTTTGGAGTGTTTTAGCCTATTAAAATTGGCCAGATTGCCTGTACTGGTTGCTTAAGATTAGATTTTTAACCCTCGGAGGTGATTTCCAGTGAATACGAGGCAATTACTGAAGAGATGGAGGTCGATAGGAGGCAGGCCGCAACTAAGCATACGCCGCCTGCGACTCCTGAGAAACAGCCGAAAAAGCCGCAAAATCAGGTGGGCATTGGGCCGGAGAAACCTGGAGATAGGCCCCAAACATCGGGGATGCTTACAGAGGAGAAATTTATGCAGGAGCTCAGCCCACTCCGAACCTTGCTCCAGGATATCACGTCCGAACTGAAATCAATGCAGAGCGACCTCTCTTCCCTCACTATGAGGGTATCAGATTCGGAGGCTAAAGTCTTCTCTTTGGAGCAGTGGAGAGGGAAGACTGAGACAGAAGTGGCGGGGCTGACTCAGCAGATACAGAGGCTACAATTGAAAACGGAGGACTTGGAAGGCCGCAACCACAGGAACAATCTTTTAATCATAGGCCTGCCAGAGATGGAGGAAGGTCCGGATCTCATGGCCTTTTTGCAGCGTTTCTTAACTAAGGTAGTTGGCCCTTCGTCGATTAACCCTAATTACCATCTTGAAAGGGCGCACCATTCTTTGAGGCCTCGACCACCTCCTGGTTCTCCCCCTCGCCCAATAATTGCAAAGTTTCTAAGTTACATAGAGAGGCATCACGTATTTAACAAAGCCCGAGAGCTGCAAGCAATTATGTGGGGGTCAGCCAAGATCCGTATCGCCCAAGACCTTCCAAAAGAGATGACAGTGAAGAGAGCAGCGTTCATCCAACGGTACAGAAGTTGATTGCTGCGTCTATACCATTTAGAATGATCTACCCGGCCGTGCTCAAGGTTACCATCGGTGGTATCACTCATAGTTTTGAGTCCCCGGAGGCGGCTTAGAAGGACTTAGCGACTAGGCTTCCCGACCTCTTCAAAGCTAATGGCTGAAACATGCAATGTTTTTACTGCATTGGTGGACTGTTCCTGTCTAGTTAATGTTTTCAATGGTTGGTGATTCTCTGTCCCTTTTTTTCCTTTTTTTCTAGGTATTCCCGCTGGATTGATTCTAATTTCTCTCGTGCCCCCTTTCCCCTGGTGGTTCCCTAAGTCCCTTACCTGCTTTGGCTAATCCCCGGGCCTTGTGGTTGATGAGATCCGTGGAGGCTGAGTGGAGGTGGAGCTGGGCCATGTTCGCGGCTTTGATTGGCTTTTCCGGAACTGCGCTGTTGGGGTAACGTTTCCCGGAGTTCAGGGTATTGGTGCAGGACTGGGTTTTGGTCCTGCTGTTTAAATGCGCCCCCTGGAAACATACTGAACTTGTTGCGTTATTAAAGTTCTGGATATGGCCCACTCAGCTCACGTTGGCTTCTCCTGAGTATCTACACCAGGGGGTGAGTTGTAACTAGCCTTTGCTTTTTTGGGGGTGCTTTTCTCCCTTCCTGGAGTCGAATAGGGGAGGATATATGGGGTTGATACTTAATAGGGAGTTCTACTCTGTTTTGGTGGCTGGTTGGTGGGGGATGGAGCAGATAACAGGCTCTGTTTTCCTGCAACAGCTGAGTTGCGAGCCTATGGAAGGGGGGGTAGCTAATCCTGGCTCACCCTCAGGATTTATCTTGATCACGATTATTTTGGCTGGTAAAAGACTGCTCCTTAGAGGGATGTTTCCTAAAGTTCTTCTTCTGCTGGTCGGCTCCTGCATGGTGGGTGGTATGGGATTTGCGTTGGGGATCTGGCTCTCAGAACCTTCGATTTTTTGGGTTGGTCTTATTGTTATTCAGTTCTGGTGCCAGGTTGTACATAGTTATTTAGTGGAGATTAGGCAGGGTATTTTGCAAGCTGGGAGGGGTTGGACTTTTAGGGTTTGTAATTTGGTGGGGGGGGTTGGGGGGAGGGAGTAGCCTGCCAAATGGAGCATCTCGGTGACTGTTTCTTAACTGGGGTAATTCTTGCTAGGTTGATATTACTTACTTGGGGTTTTTCTTGGCAGGTTGTGGGGATATGGGTTTTTGGGGTCTTAGTGTGCCACTATTTCTGTTTCATTTCTGGATGTTTCAGGTTTTGCTTCTCTCTCATACCTTATCTAATATGGCTACAAATGCTATTAAGATAGCATCCTGGAATGTGCCTGGGCTCAGGGAACAGGTCAAAAGAACTCAGGTTTTCAATCATTGCTCTTTATTGCAGGTGGATATACTTTTTTTCTTCAAGAAACTCACTTAGGCCAGGCAGAGGCTAAGTGGCTATCTCGATCTGGTTTTTCACAGATCTATGTGGCGGGGGGATCCAGATTTAGCAAAGGGGTAGCTGTCCTCATCAAAAAACATGTCCTGTTTGTGAGAGACCTGGTCGTGCTGGACCCGGAGGGGAGGTTTGCTTTGGTTAAGGGTACCCTTAGTGGGAGCATTGTAGTCCTGGGTTCCATCTATGGGCCTGTTGGGGGGAGCCCTGAATTTTTTATGAGTTTAGCCGATAAAATTAGTGCTCTCCTCCCCTCGCAACTTATTTTGGGAGGGGATTGGAATGTTTCGCCTTCATATGTCCTGGACAGAGATCCCCAGGATAATTGACCCGCTACACCCGTTCAAAGGGCTCTACATGACTTCTTGTTGATGCTAGGGCTGTGTGATCCTTGGAGGCTTTCTAATCCCTCACTTCGGGCTTTCTCGTTTTACTCTCAGCCCCATAGGTCAAGGTCGAGGATAGATTATGTCTTGCTCAGTAAAACTCTCCTCCCCAGTCTTCTTCAATCTGGCATTGAGCCGATTATTCTTTCGGATCATGCAATAGTATGGATCAAAATTTCTCCGGATCCTGATTTTCAATGGGATACTACCTGGAGGCTTAATACCCAGTTGCTCAAAGATCCCCATACGGTTTCACAAATAAGATCCCTGATCTCCCTTTTCCTTGCAGAAAATCTTGATTCTACCCTGAGATTTGATATGATCTGGTGTTCTCTAAAATGTTATCTCAGGGGTGAGTTAATTAAGATAGCTTCTGCAAGAAAAGCCTGCCAAGCGAGCCCTCTCCTTAATGAATAAAATTAAAGATTTAGAAGCCGCCACTCCCCAATATCTCCGTTGTCATCTTTAGAGGCCCTCCTGGCAGCTAGGAATGAGTACACGGACCTTTTGAAAGAGAAAGCTGAGTACTGTCTTATTAGGACTCAAGCCAAGTACTTAGATCATGGGTAAAAGGCCGGGAAACTCCTAGCTTTGCATCTTCTGGCACTGGAAGGTTCCAGGATAATCCCGACTCTGCATTCATCCACTGGTTCCATAGAAACTTCTCCCCGAGGAATTGCCCAAGTATTTGAGAACTACTACAAGGAATTATACAGTTTGCCTCTACTCCCTGCATCTCTCTCGGACATTGCAACATATTTAGCTGACACTGACATTCCTCAGCTTTTACCATCTCACAAAGAGGTTTTGACTGCTCCTCTTTCCCTTTGGGAGATAGAGAAGGTCACTGCCTCTATGGCTTCAGATAAAGCACCTGGTCCTGACGGCTTCCCTGCTAATTTCTATAAAGTTTTTTCCAAGGAGCTTGCTCCTATACTTCTTAGACTATATGAGTACCTTTCCTCTACTTGTATTATGGATCCTACTCTTCTTGAAGCCACTATCATTCTAATCCCCAAACCCGTTAAATCTCTCACGGACCCAGCAAGTTATCGGCCTATATCCCTTCAAAATTATGACATGAAAATCTTTTCTAAAGTCTTAGCTGAAAGGATTAAGAGGGTCTGGACTGGTTTACTTAGTCCCGAGCAAGTGGGGTTTGTGCATTCTAGATCTCCATCAGACCATTTAAGAACTCTGTCTCACATATCTCAACATGCTCAGGTTTCCTGCTGTCCCATGACCTTAGTTTCGCTAGATGCAGAGAAGGCCTTTGACCGATTGGACTGGTCCTTCCTTTGGGCTGTAATGGCAAAGATGGGCTTCCCGACATCTTTCCTAAAGTGGGTTCAGGTCCTTTACAGCCATCCCTCGGCCAAAATATACTGTAATGGGGTTTTTTCTTCGCTTTTCCGGTTATATACCGGTACTAGGCAGGGTTGTCCTCTTTCACCCTTTCTATTTAATTTATATTTGGAACCCCTCCTTATCAGACTTAAATCTTCTCCACTTATTGAAGGTTGTTTAGTGCAACACCATGAGCTGGTTCTCTCGGCTTATGAGGATGATATACTCCTGCATGTAGAAAGTCCCGCTGACTCCCTAAAAGTGGCATTAGAAGTTATTAGGCAATACGGGGCCCTCTCTCAATATAGATTGAATATTTCTAAATTGGAAATTTTTCCGCTAAATGTTCATGTGTATAAGCAGGATTTTGCTAATTTCGGTATGAGATGGTCTCCCAAATCGATCAAGTATTTAGGGATTCACTTCTAGACAGAGCCTTCCCTCCTTAAGAAGCTTAATTTGGACAATATCAAAATCCACATCCAACAGGATTTGCTGCGATGGTCCACTCTTCCCATTTCGCTCTGGGGTTGGATCAATATTATTAAAATGAATGTTCTTCCCCGTATTTTTTATCCCCTTAATTTGTTAAATCTCTGGCTGCCGGTCTCCTATTTTCAGCAGTTTCATGCGATGTTCTCCAAATTCATTTGGCGGGGAAGGGAGCTAGGCATTCGTTTTATAAATTGTCTCTTCCTAAGGATAGGGGTGGTCTCCGGCTTCCTAACCTTTTGTTCTACCATTGGGTGGCTCATCTTGCTAAGTTAGGGGAGATGGCTCTCTGCGAACTCAGACCTCTCATGCCCGGTCTGGCTTCAAATTGAAAAGGCGATCCTTTCGGAGGTAAAGTTGGATATCTATGCAATTTTTTATACTTCCCCATCCGTAATTTCACAGTGGATTGCTGACCGTATGATTCTTATATCCCTCAAATCCTTCTTTCAGTGTTTGCGCTCGATGAATTTCTTCCCCGGGCTGGATTTGGGTCAGCCGGTTGTGTTTAATCCCAATATTAAATTTGGTAAATCAATGATTGCTTCCAAGTGGCTTCCTCAAATTAGAGAAACCAAGCTGGAGCACTTTTATGATCAAGGATTCCTCCTTTCCTCAGCTGAAATACTTGCAAAATATGCTATCCCCCGAATGTAAAGATTTTCAAAGTTTATCAGTTAAGACATCTTATTGCTGAGAAATTTGGTACCTCGTTTAGTGAATCGATGGTCTACCCATTCCTCTCTCAAATAATAACCCTGGCTTCTAAACGCATTCCATCTCGTTAATCTATTCCTTTCTTTTAAATTATAAATTTCCAGAATCTGTCAGGGGCTCTAGTATCTGGTCTTCCTTGTTGCCTGAGTCTACCTTGAATTGGTCCCGTATCTGGAAGGACCTTCATAGGTATCATACACAGGATAGATTAAGGCTTACTCAATACTATATTGTGAATAATTTGTACTACACCCCTAAGAAGCTTTTTAAGCTTAAAAAGCTCCCCCTTTCTATCTGCTCTAGGTGTATGCAGGATGAAGGGGACTCTCTACATATTTTTTGGTCCTGTGGCAAGGTGGCTCCCCTGTGGTCTCTTATCCGAGATAATTTAGATCCCCTACTAGGTCTCTCCGGTTTTTTTACCCCTGAGATTTGTGTTCTGGGTGACTACACTAGTATTGATAGTGTGGAGCGCCGATATCATATGGCCTTGGTGTCCATTGCAGTTAAGAGGTTGGTCCTTAGACATTGGACTGATCAATTGGCTCTGACATACGCTGAATGGCTGATTGAGCTCTCTGCCTATCTTAAGAAAGTCTGGTAGCCAGCCTACGTAGCCGCATGGACCTCTTTCGGAAGAGGTGGGGTAGATTACAGACGCTATATTTGCACCAATGAGTTCTTGACCTTTTTCCTGATGCCCGCAAAGATAACCGGTATTTGTTGTATATTGTCAGATGCACCCTTTACTGCTGAGGGTGGAGCATAGTCATAGATGGTTAGTACTTGTATGTATCCAGTTTGAAAGTAATGCTTGCTTGGCACACTTAGTTTTGGGGGAAGGAGGGGGGAGGGGTTCTGGTTAGGGGTGGGTAGGGTTTTGGTATGTGGGAGGTTGGGGGAGGGGGTTTGGGGGGTTTGGTTGTACCATGTATATTCTGTGTTTTATCTACTTGATATGTATTAATGTTTTGTTTTGTCTGTGAAAATAATAACCTTAAATTTCAAAAAAAAAAATAAGATAGTAAGGGACAAAAAACAAGGAAGACAGTGGGAGGGAGAAAAAGAGGGGGAAATGGGAGGGCAGGAAGGGAGAGGAGCGTGAGAGGGCAAGACAAATAGAGACAACAGTGGAAGAACAGTGGGGGGGTTGAGGTTCTGAGAAGAGGGACAAGGATGTTAAGTGGTGCAATCACAGGAGTTTTCAGTTAGGATGTGCTGACGAAGTTTGAGTTTGAATTCACCGAGACTAGTAAGGTTAGCCAAACCATTGTTGAGGCCATTTAACCAGTATGGCACTTTGATACAAAAGGAGCATTGGTATTGGGTGGTCCGGCACATCAAGACTAGTAGGAGTGCAGAAGATGAGGTGCGCATATGTTGGGTCTTGGGGGATTTGTGAAGTAGGCATCCTAATCCTGAAGGCATGAGTCCAAAGAGAATCTTTTTGGCAAGTAAACAGGTGTGGTATTTAATTCTCCCATGCAAGTTGAGCCAACCAGCCTGCATATAGACATCGAAGGTGTGGGTGAGGTGTGGTGCACCAATTAGGAGTCTACAGGCCTTGTTCAGTGCCACAGTGAGGCTTTTGAGTGCAATGGTGGAAGCAATTCCATAAATGACAAGGCCATAGTCGATTAAGGAGAGCACCGAGCTGTGGACAGCAAGATTTAGGGCTTCAGGTGTTAGAGACTTTCTCAGTTGATAGAGGAGCCCAATCCTGGTATTGACAGCTCTGGCATCATTTTCAATGTGCCGTGAATAGGTGAGGTGTCTATCAAGGGTAACCCCTAGGTACTTGAAGTGCTGTATGTGTTCAAGTGGGTCACCTTGGGAATTTTGGATGGTAAGAGCATGCTCTTTAAGTTGACTATGGGCTGAGGAGAACACCAGGACTTTTGTCTTCTTGTAGTTTAGTACTAGTTTATGGTTGCGGAACCAGTGCTCAACTCCCATGAAGTCCTTTTGAAGTTTACTTTCAAGGAGGTAAGGGTCAGGGTGGCTTGCAAAAATGACAGCATCATCTGCGAAAGGCAGTGTTCGCTGGTGGCAGGCTGTCAGTAGATTGTTAAGGAAGATGCTGAAAAGGAGTGGACCCAGGATTGAGCCCTGGGGTACCCCAGACTGAACAGGCTTCTGGTCAGAGATAGCATTGGAAATCTTCACGCATTGAGATCTGTCCCCAAGATAGCTTCTAAACCAGGGCAGTGTATCAGGGGAGAGACCAGTTTGTGAGAGTTGTTTAAGGAGGAGTCAGTGATTAACTGTGTCAAAGGCCTTGATTAAGTCTATAAAGACTGCACTCACAAGACTGCCTTGGTCAGTAGATGGCTGGATGTAGCTGGTGAATTCTAAGAGTGCAGTGGTGGTGCTGTGCCCTTTCTGAAAGCCATGCTGTTGTTCACACAGTAGGGAGTATCTATCGAGGTAGTCCACAAGTTGGTTGGCAACAATACATTCAAGTATTTTAGAAAGGGGTGGGAGAATTGATGTAGGCCTATAATTGTTGTGTAGTGCACAGTCTCCAGATTTGTGAACTGGGGTAACAATGGCTGTTTTCCATACCTGTGGGAATTGTGAGAGGGTTAGAGAGAGGTTAAGTAATTTAGTAATAGGTGGAAGTACTTCCTCAGTGGTGAGTGCAATTAGCTTGAGGTCTAAAGAGTCACCACTGTGCCTGGACTTGCCCAGCACATTGTTTAGTAGTTTTCTGACCTGGGCCACTGAGACATGTTTAAAGTTGGGGGGGTGCTGATTTGTCTTGGTCTCAGGATGATGTGCTGCCAATAAGGTGGTATCGTCAAAGAAGCCTTGTGGCAGCACACTACTTAGGCCAGTGAAGGCATCATTAAAGGCATTCACTATTGTGAGTGGGTCAAGTATGGGGGTACCATCAAGGTTTAACATTGCGGGAGCCTTTTTTGGGTCTTTCTCCAGAACATCATTGATATTTGCCCAGAATTTCCTGCTGTCACCCCAGGTATTAGTAAGTTGCTCCTTGTGGTGACTACTTCTTGCTTTAAGGATTTCCGTAGTGCAGGAGTTCCTTGCAGTTTTATAGGCTTGCCAGTTCTGTAGCTTGCCAGAAGATTTAGCATAGTACCAGAGGTGGTCCCTCCGATTCATGCTGTCTATCAGCCCAGGAGTAATCCAGGGATGAACAGTGCCACGCACCTTCATTTTCTTGAAGGGTGTGTGAACATCACAGGCAGCATTGAACATAGTGATAAAATGTTGGAGTGATACATTAATGTTTGAAGAGGAGTCAAGTAGTGACCAGCCCTGACAGTGCAAGTGTTGTTTTAGGAGTTCTAGGTGGCCACGTCTTAGCACTCTGTTGTAGATAGTTAGAGGTGGTGGGGCATGGAATTTGTTGGTCCAATTGCAAATAACAGGGAGTGGTCACTGAGTGAGTCAGGGTGCACACTTACATTGGCAACACGGTCAGGGTGATTAGAGATTATCCAGTCAAGAATGGTGCTTGTCCAAGTCTTATAGTTAATTCTAGTGGGACAGATGACCAGCTGAGTAAGGTGCAGAGCTGCCAGTGCATCATTTACAGGGCCACTGGAGACAGACAGCCAGTTTATGTTGAAGTCACCAAGTAATATTGTCTCAGCGATGAGATTTTGGGCTCTCAGGTGGTCCAGGACTTTATGAAGACCAGTAGAAGGATCGGTGGGAGATATGTAAACTGATAGGATTGTGAGAGTCTTGTGGTGGGCCCCCAGTAGCACTTTAATTGCTAGTACCTGGGTGGGGCACCCAAGGTCAGCAACAGGCAAGACCAGTCCTTTTTAAGTGTCTTTTAGATAGAAAGCACAACCACCACCACACTTAGTTCATCTGTCCAATCTGAAGGTAGTGTAGCCAGGTATGGCAACCGCTGCATCTGGTATTTTGGGAGATAGCCAAGTTTCAAGGACAGAGAGTATGTCGGGGTTGTTTAGCAAGACCCAGGCTTTCAGGAGGTCAATTTTGCACAGGAGGCTGCAAATGTTAATAGAGACCAGGTGAAGAGTCCCCTGTTTCCGGTGATTATCCTTTGTAATAATATCATAACTTGGAATGTAAAGGGAGGGCAAACTAAGCAAGAAAGATACCAGGTTCTATGACACTTAAGATCTGTAGGAGATAAAATTGCTCTACTACAAGAAACTCATACAATATCTTCTAATACTAACCTTTGGAGAAGGGACTGGGTGGGAGAAGTGTTTGCGTCTGATAATAAGAGGGCTGATACTGGCATAGTAACTCACAGAAGCATCCCATTTCTTCTCAGAGAACAAATCATTGATATTGAGGGGAGAATTGTCATTGTTAAAGGTACACTGGATTAAACAGACATCATCTTAGCCTCCATTTATGGGTCTAACCTGGAAGACCTGCAGATTTGCACAAAAAATTCTATCTCACCTGGTATCTCTTGGTAGTTTGCCCACCATCATAGGAGGAGACTAGAATGTGGTATCTGACAATATGCTCAATATATCTGGTAACAGGAAACTAGGTCTATCCTCTAATCAGACAGGAGCTAAACAGCTACAATATTCTGTAGGCCTAACAGATATATGATGATCCCTGCACCCTAACACTAAAGACTTTACATTTTGGTGTGCAGCTCACAAATCTTCTTCATGCCTTGATTACTTTCTTATTTATTTTATTTATTTTTATTTAGTTTTTGTTAACTGGGTAGGTGCACTAGCCATGAAATGACTATTTTCAGGCACGACCTGGGAGAGTACAACAATCAAAGACAGGTACATAGCATGAGTACAATGAAATTACAATAACATAGGTCAAAACAGTTAGTAGTAATGAATACATGCAGCCTGAACAATAACAATCAATACAATTCACACAGCATTTTAGGCAGAGAAAACCTACAGAGTCTAGGAAGAGACACCACAACATAGCAGCAAGAAATATTGTTAAAATTAGTCACAACAGTGAAGATTCAAATAGGCAACAAAACAAGGCAAGGGCAAATTCCTGACTGGGCAGGATACATTATCACGGCCTCTGAAACAAGGCTCAGGTGTGTGTGTGTGGGGGGGAGTTGGGGTAGATTAACTGTCAAGGAGATAGTAAGGGCAAGAAGTGCTATGAGGTAGGAAGGTTAAAGTTAGACCAGGCAGCATCTGGAGGGTGAGTGGATTGGGGGGATTAATACAAGTGCAGGGATCAGCAAGGGATAGATTAAAGCTCAGCTCCTTTTTGAAGCTGTCATGGGCTCCAGATATTCGAAGTGCTTGTGGGAGAGAGTTCCAAAGCTTAGGAGCAGACTGATTGAAGGCAACAGAGCCTTTTGATGTTTTACATCTAGGTACATTCAGCAGGAATTTATCTACCAATTGCAGTCTATAGGAGGACGTTTGAGGTACCAACAATGTTGTAAGTGCTGAAGGGGTCTAGTTTCTGAGTATAGAGTCAATCAGGGAGCCCAGAGAGTATTGATGGCAAGCTGAGGGGGATAACCAGCCCAGGTCCCTGTACAGTTGGCAGTAGTGCTTAAGCCATGGTGACGAGGAGATGTATTGACAGATATTATTATAAGTGACATCCCACTTATGAAGGATGGTTTTGTGTGTGGCAGAAAAAGGTCGGCATGCCATAGGAGAGGGCAGGGAGTAATATGATCCTGGCAATAGCAAGTTTAGCGGAGGGAGTCAACATGAAACTGGACTTGTAAGCAACCCCAGTTTAGCATTCACTGTCTTGCAGGTGGATTGTATATGCAGGCTGAAGTCCAGGGATTGGTTCAGAAGAATTCTGAGGTACTTAAAAGATGTAAAGCATTCTATTTGTATGCCACTGCGGTCTTGCACCAGTAGGGGTGTTTGACATGTCCTAAGTTTGGGGCAGATCCAAGTAACATTGCTTGGGTTTTCTTAGCATTAAGTACAAGCTTATGTGCAGAAAGCCAATTTTGGACATTTGTGAAATCTGAAGAAAGTGATGCATTTATGCTGGTGACCTTATCAGATCTTGAGCAGAGTACAAGATTATCTGCATAGATAATAGATGAGCATGAAAGAAAAACCTCATCTATCTTATTGATAAAAAGTGAGAAAAGAAGAGGTTCCAGAATAGAGCCTGGGGAACCCCAATATTGATGGTAGCACCATCAGATAAAGAGTAGTTGAATTTCACAATTTGAGTTCTATTTGATATATAGCTTCCATACCAGGTGACAACTGGTGGTGAAAAGCTCAGACTGCAAAGAGTGGAGAGGAGCAGGGGGTGATCAACAAGATCAAAGGCCTTTGTAAGGTCTATAAAAACTGCCCCGTCAGCTGGCCAGCATCCATACTGGTAAGCACATCGGTAGTGAATTTGAGAAGCACTGTAGAGGTACTGTGACCTTTATGGAAGCCATGTTGTGTGTCAGAGAGAAGGCTGTTCTTTGTGAGGTAGTCAACAGTTTGATTTGCAACAAGTTTTTCCAAAATTTTACTTAGGACTGATAGGATGGCTATAGGCCTGTAGTTAGTAATCTCCTTGGTATCACCTTTTTTAAGAACTGGTATTACATGAGCAATCTTCCAGAGGTCAGGAACTTGGCTATTAGAGAGAGACAAGGTGAAAATTCTAGCCAGAGGGGAGGCTATGTATGGTGCTGCTAGTTTCAGGAGCTGAGGCTCAAGTGTATCTGATCCAGAACTAGTGTTGTCAGAGACAGTCAGTAATAGTTTTAAGACCTCAGTCCTTGAGATTGCCTTGAAGTAGAATAGAGGATTTTTAGACATTTGTTGGGAAGGATAGCTGGGGGTAGTGGACTGTGCTGATGTTGCAAGCAGAGAGGCTGCCTCAGGAGATGGGAAGGCAGAGGTATACTGAGACAGGTCTGAGAACGTTTGTTTGAAGGAATTAGCAATGGTGTTGGAGTCATTGCAATGTACTCCATTTAATACCATGTCACTGGTGCTAGTTGACTGGGACACACTGAGAAAGGTCTTGACATTGACCTAGAAATTCCTAGGGTCCCCAGTAGAGCTTAGCAGCAATTCTTTACAATAGGCACTCTTAGCTGTTATGACCTGTTTTTTACAGAAGTTACATAGGGTTCTATAGGTAGCATAGTCAGATTGTAGCCCCAAGGCTTTGTACTTTTTCCAGCATTTGTCGCTAGAGCGTAGATTTTTCAGCAAGTCTTTGTGAAGCCATCTTGTTTGTTTAGCCCTCACCCTCCGTGTCACCTTGGGGGCATGCTTGTTATGGAGGGCCAGGAATTCATTAAGGAAGATACTTAGTGCAGACTCAACATTATGGGAAAGGTAAATACCAGACCAGTTTATCCTCAAGACATCATGACAAAAAGCCTCAATATCCAAGTTGATGAAATTTGTAAAGGTGACATACCGCGGTGGAGTGGATGGAGCAACCTCAGTACTCCAGATGCAAAAACAGGGGAATGATCAGTAAGCGAATCTGCCAATATGCCTGCTTGGTGTACATGATCTAGATGGTTTACCAGTACCCAGTCAATAAGGGAAGAGGATTTAAAGTGAAGGAGTAACTCTGGTATTCTCCGTTAACAGCTGGTGGAGGTTATAATTTTGTACCAGAAAAAGTAGCATGGTATGGGCAGTCCCTAGCCAATTTTGGTTACGGTCACCCAATATAATGACCTCATTATGTTTGGAGTGCAAAGAGGTCCTGCAGACCTACAGTGCCCCCATTTGGGGGATTGTAGGTGCAGACAATGTGGAGTTTCTTTGCTCCCAGGGTGAGAGTAGCATGAAGGGACTTACAGGCAGAGGATATTGAGAACAGGGTGTCCGTGATGTTTAGATGATCTTTATAGAACATGGCAACCCATCCGCCATGCTTTGAGGAGAGCCTATCCCTATAGATAAGGTAGTAGTTAGTCAGGGAGCATACAGAGTCAGGGATAGTTGGCTTTAGCCATGTTTCAGACAAACAGAGTATGTTAGGCTTGTAGACACCCACCCAAGCCTCAAGATCACTGAAGTTTCAGGTGAGACTTCTGATATTCATATGAGCAATGAAAAGCCCTTTGCTAGAAATTGCAGAGATGTCAGCCAGGGAGAAGAGGGCACGTGGACCCGGGTTCATTTCAACATCCCCTGCAAGAAGGATAGCTAAGATGGCGAGGAACCATAATTTTTGATAGCCAAACAGTAAAGGAACTGCTTGACTCAGTAGGCATTTTTTTATGTAAGGTCACCGCATAAAAGGTACAGCCCTTAGAGAATAGGAGGTGCTTAAAAGCAAGCATAGATTGAGATGCAGTAACTAGGTTAGAGAAACTGAAATCAGCATGTAGGGTGTTTGAAGAACTTAAAGGATAGGATCCTGGGAAAGTTATAACAACCCAGTTAAGGCAAAGTAGGAGTAGAAGTAATAGGAGCATCTCAAACATGTAATGAAGAGCCATATTTAAACAAGTGAGTGTAATTATCACACAGAGGGATAGGCAGAGGTTCAAAGGTAGCCAAAGAGGAATTATGATATGGCTACAGAAATTTAGGTGGAGAGCTAAAAGACAAGTGCCAGCCAATCTCAAGAGAGTCACTGGAAGCCTAGACCAATCAGCGATCAGGTGTCATAAGTTCAAAATCCTTTGTTGACTGAGAGGCAGTTTTGGCACTGAACGTACCTGTGGAGCAATGCTTTTCAGCTGAGCCAGTGAGGTGGTTCAATGCTTCAACTCAGTATGGCAAGCTTGGTCTGCAGCTTTCATTTCTGTTTCTGGCCCTGCTTCAACAGTATGGCATGAGAGTGGGGGAAGGCGTTCAAGTCTTGCAGCCTTAGTGGATGACCATGATTTGGTCTGAGAAACAGGCAGAAAAACCCCGGGGATGGTCCTCAGAAAGAGAGGTATCCCAGGTCCAATGGAGCAGAAGAGGAAGGAGTAAATATAAAGTGTTTCCTCTTTAACAGAAGAGGCAGGTGTTGTAGCCCTCTAGTGGCTGTGTAGTATACTTTGTAAATGGCAAAGTAAAATAAGGAAGAAGGAAGAATGTCTTGCTTTACAAAAAAGGATAGTCTCATGGTCAGGGTCAGAATCGTGGGTTGCTTCCAAGAAAAGGCTTGTGGCTTTTCCTCTGGTGGCGAGGTCTGAGCCCCAGGTAGGCATGGCACACCTGAGGGGGAGAGGAAAGGAGATGGATTAAGTAGAGGCAGGCAGGGGAGGTGTGGTTAACTCAAACAAAGAAACAGGGTGGTCACAATAATTTGGAAGGAGGAGGCTAAAACTATGAAGTGGGTAATAGAAACAGGGAGGAGATGTAAGTGGGTTAGAGAGTATACAGGTGAAAAAGCAAGAGACAAGGACTGGTTTATAAATTTAGAATGCTAGGCTCTACACTGAAAAGTCATGTCAATTCAAAACTACAGCTTTACACAGAAATTAATTCTAAAAAGGATTTGGCTGTTGGCTTAAACTAACAGACAGTGCAGTACAGGTCTAATAAACTTAAAACTATATAGTTTTACACTCAGAATTAATAATAAAAATGATTAGGCTGTAGTTTTAGGATATTAAGGAGTGCATTAAAAGGTCAACTTAAAACTCTTCGGCCTTTCACAGAGAATTAATTCTAAAGAGGGATGTAATTACAGTGCATTCAGAGCAGGTAAATCACTTTAAACAATGGCAGTGTAACACTGAATGGCCTAAACTGGATTGATAGATGAGAGAAATGGGGGGAGGGGGGCTTTCATGCCCTTCTAGCTTTACAAAAAAGAAGAATTTCTTTACAAAAAAAAAGGAAAATGTCTTGCTTTAAAAAAAAGGATAGTCTCAGGGCCAGCAGCGCTGATAAATGTCTCTAATCAAGCAAGGTAAAATGGAGACCAGCCGGAATAAGTCAGTGAGACTGAGATCCTCCAATAAGAGTGTTGGCACTGAAAGTTCAGAATGTCCAAAAGGTGCTAAATACCAATGTACCTGAGGGGGTATATATCTTTTTGCTGTTTCTGTAGATTTCTAGACCCTGCAATGAACCGGAGTTTGGAGGATGCCAGGCAGCAGTTTTAACAGGGGAAACAAGCCTCAGGGTCTGCTGATTTACAGTAGCAGAATCGGGGGTGTCTTCCAAGAACAGGCTTGTGGCTTTTCCTCTGGCAGCGAGGTCCAAGCCCCAGATGGGCACAGCACACCTGATAGGGTATACGTCTTTTGGCTGTTTCTGTAGATTTCTGGACCCAGCAACGAACCGGAGTTCAGAGGATCCCAGGCAGCAGTTTCAACAGGGGAAACAAGTCTCAGGGTCTGCTGATTTTCAGTATCAGTATGGTGGGTTGCTTCCAAGAACAGGCTTGTGGCTTTTCCTCTGGTGGTGAGGTCTGAGCCCCAGGTGGTCACATCTCCTAGAAACTAATCTACAGTGTTCTTAATCAAGGCCATACATGGAGACCATTTGAATGCACCATTAGAGGGAAACTAATCTGGCTGGCAGCCACCAAAAAAATGCAAGAGAAATTAGGAATGTGCCAGGCTCCTAACAGAAATCAAACAATAGGAGAACAACATTTCTAGTCATTCTTCTGAGGATCACTGGCTCCAGCTAAACACAGCCGGAGCAAGGTATGGTGAGCTCACTCATGAACCGGCAGAGTTTGCAATATTCAGGGCAAAAACTAATTATATAGATCAGGGGGAGAAGGCTGTGAGGCTTCTTGCCCTTAGACTATGAAAACAAGAGATGAAAATAACCATTCACACTATTAGGCCTAACAGCCCAAGGTTTGCCTCTCAGTAACTCTTATGACACTGCATCAGCCTTTAATACTTTTTATGAAGCGTTATACTATGCTGGTCCCCAAGTAGCCAATCACACTATTCAGCCATTTTTGTCTGAGGCATGGCTGTCAAACCTAACCCTGTTCCAAATTGAAGGGTTCAGACAAAATATTGCTGTATGGGAAATCAAGCAGGCCACGGTCCATGTCACCGCACTGACAGAAAATTTGCTGACCGACAGTACAGTGATGGCACAATGTTGACAATTGGCATTGTGCCATCACTGTATGAAAGTGTTTTTTTGCTGGGGGCTTTGCCCCTTGCACCCCCATGTAGGGGTCACCGCCTCCTACAGTCCAACAGTATAGAGTATCAACTCTGAGTTGGAATTGGTTTGGGGAGTGGGCATACTCCCCAGAGACAGCAGTGTAGGGAAATCAGTGGACCATAGCAGTGAACTGCCATATTTGTCTCTATGATGGTCTTTGCTATTTTCCAGTCACTGTTCAGATGTGATACCATTAGTCCACCCCTTGACAAAGCTCCAGGCCTTGACAGGTTCTCCACCAATGCATATAAAGCACTTGCTAATATAGTTCCTTCTCCACTAGCCCTACTCTTTAATTTTTCCCCAAAAAACTCAACACTGGAACCCACCTTACAAGAGGCTCAAATGACTCTTCTCCCCAAACCTGATAAAGATCCAGAACAAATGGGCAGCTATAGAAGCATCTCATTGCTCAATATAGACATCAAAATACTGGCTAAAATACTAACTAACCAAGTCAATAAAATCTGGCTCTCCCTTGTAGGCCCAGAACAGGTAGGCTTTATGCAGAGGCACCTAGTGACAGACCACTTGTGCAAAGTCAGACACAGATATACTGCTGATGTCTCTGGATGCAGAGAAGGCCTTTGGTAGAGTGCCATGGCCCTATCTCTTTGCCACTCTATCAGAGTTTGAATTAATCTCAAATTTTATAGGCTGGATTAAGCTGTTATATTCTAAGCCCACAGACAGAATCTTTTGCAACAGAGTCTTCTCTTCCCCCTTCACAATACAGAAGGGAACCTGAGAGGGTGCTAGTTGTCCCCCTTCTTATTCATTCTATATCTGGAACCATTAACAAGACATATTCTTTTACAGAACTCAATTAAGAGAGTACAGATTGGATATCATAGCTATAAGATCTCCACCTATGCTGGTGACATTCTCTTGCATTTAGATGACCCAGAGACCACCATTCCAGAGGCACTAAACATCTTAAACCAATCTGGGCAGATCTCCTGTTTCAAACTTAACCTTACTAAAACCAACTTAATAACCCCCAGGTATTATACAACTAGAAATCAGGTGATGCTATGTTGGGGGGGGGTAGGGGGTTCCTGGCTACCAGTCAGACTCAAATATTTAGGTATAATGATTTGTAGAAGTAAAAATGCTTTTTTGCCAGGAATGAGAACCCCTTGTTTAATCAACTCAGACAGGATCTTACAAGATGGTCAGTCTTACCCTTGTTGCTCTGGGCTTGTATTAGCACAATTAATATGAACATCTTACTCCATATGTTTTACCCCCTGGGAATGACAGGGTCATTAATTCCCAAAAGTTGGTTTACTAAATTAAAATCCCTTCTATCACATTTCCTATGGGATAACCAGAAACCCAGAAAACCCCACCAGCAACTCACCTACTCAAAGGGGCAGGGTGGGTTACAACTTCCCAACTTCCACTTATATTATATATCCATGTATGCTGGTGGAGAAGAGCACACCTACAGGACATAAAGTCTCCTTACTTCACACATTGGAAGCAAATGGAACTGGATTTCTGTCAAATAGTCAAGATTGATACCACAGCCCTGTTACATACTCCCTTTAGTAAATAACCAACCTTGCTTAAATCAATACTATAGCACCTCCCTGTTGGTCAGCAAACTATTACACAGACTAATTGGCACTACCCCAGTTCTAGACCCTAATTCCAAACAACCACAACTTTAAGATTCAGGGCCGCCCAATCTCACCCACCTTTTTAGGCCAAGCAAATGTACCAAAGCTAAGTTCCTTGTTAAAGAATAACAATCTGATGTCCTTTTAACACTTCAAAAGAAATAATGCTTATATCATAATTGCAATATTCCCATTTCTCCAACTCAAACACATGCTAGCTAATGCATTAGGTGCCAGGCCTAGGAATACAACTGAATTTATTGTCTGGGATGAGTTGGCGGTACCTGCAGCCCAGAGGCATTCCGCCTCCCTGATATATAAAAAGCTAGTCTATTTAACTACTTCTGGGTAAAGCGACTTGTACAACAACTAGGCAAAATAATTTCAAGAAATATGAACCCCAGAGGCCAGGGCCAAAATGTGGGAAAATATTCATAAATACTTGAAGTTTGATGGACTCAGGATAATCAATACAAAATAGCTAATAACATTATTATACTCCAAAAAAACTCCATAAGATGGGGCTCTTAAACTCAAACACATGCATGAGATGTGGCCAGGAAGTGGGCACTCTCAAACACAGTCTCTGGGACTGTCAAAAAGCATATTCACTATAAGAGGAAAAGAGTATGGACCTGCTACTAGGCCTAGACTCAGCCTTCATACCAAACATTTGCCTTCTGGGTCTTAATCAGTATCCCAACATGAGGACAAGAAGATGTCTCATTTCTTTGATCTCTGCTATTGCCAAAAAAAGTCATTTAAAAACATTAGATGGATGTTATCATCCCTACCTTTCAGGAGTGGCATAATGCTATGTTAGATGCCCTGTGCATTGAGAAAATGATCTGCTCTTGGCCATATTCCCCAGGTATATCTCAGAATATGGGGAGCTTTAGAAGCTCTGTTACCCATCTCATGATTTTGAGTGGACTCAATAAAGTATACTATTTTCAAAAAATAAATAAACAACAATGTTATGAATGTACCTTGAAAATTTTCCATGCTCCCTCATAACATTAATAATTTTCAATATTTTGACTCATCAATGTGAAAGGTGACATTTTTCAAATCCTAGTTAAAATTTGTTTTCACACTTGTGGCACAAAATTGTGTTTTAGCCAGCATTTTGTAAATGCCACATGTCCAGTTTATAAGATGGAGTAATAAAATTATTATGCTAAAAATGTGAGGTCAACATTTTAAAAACATATATAGTACTAAGAAAAATGTGCAGTGCCAGCCTATGGCCCAGTGGGTAGTGCTTTGTGCTCCCATGCTGGTGAGCTGAGTTTGTGGCAAGATCAGCAAGATAGTTTGATGTGCCAATGCTGGGGGGATTGTGCTGCCATGTAACACCACACACCAGCCCCAAAAGGAAAAGAGCAGGGCTAGCTGCAATGGCCCAAGTGCAATAAAATGAAGAGAACTCATCTCTTGGCATTGGGCCCTGCACCTCTGCACCCATGGCTGCCAGAGGGCTGTGCACTTTGGCTGACAGGTGGACTCTTTACCCTGTGCATTTGTATCTGTAACCACATGGACACAAAGGACCTAGAAGATCCTGTACTTCAGCAGCATGCCAGACAGCTCCACAAATTCTTGACAGACATTGCTGCATGGAAGTGCAGGATCCAGTGGACTCTGCACTTTCACAGGTGGATAGACTATGCCCTTGGTGCATGACCCAGGGAGCCCTCCACATCAACATTTGTTCACAAAAGTGCTGAAGGGACCGGCATGAATGAGGATACATTCCCCTATTCCAAAAAACCCCAAGGCACACCCCCGATGCCTGTCAGTGTCTGCAGGGTGGGGGTTGGGTGTTAGGTTTGGAAACCCTAATGCCACATTTCTCTTCTTTTGTCACTTTAGTAACAACCCTAACTGATTCAATGACAAATTTTTTTTGCAATGAATTTCCGTACTTTTTCAGATAGTATAATCAAATCCTTATTTGTCGGTGAGCCCTGTGCTTCTATCCCTCCATAGATGTGTTTATGTATGTAGCTGTGGAAGCACAGAGCCCTCCTGGCAATGCACTTCCATTTATAGGACTACAGTGACCACATTCTCATCATAGCCATCTTATTACCCTACCTCATGTACCCGGTATAGAAAATGTTCATATCCCCACCAAAACATAATTCTGCACAACTGCAATGCCATTCCATGCTACAGATGCAAAAACACATTTTGGGCAAGAATTGAAAAGTGACAGCTGTGACATACATGAGGTGGGTATTAAGAAGGCTTTGTTGAAAATCTGGGGTTAAAATATTTAACATTTCCAAAGTTACAAGCATGCATCGAGAAATTGCAACAAATGGTCATAACAGTTACACTTTATTTTAAGTGTCCTTAACTACACTGAAACTACTGTATAACTACAATGTAACTACTATATAACTTCTGTGTAGTTACATGTAACTACAATGTAGTAGTTAACTAGTTTCACATTTGCGGTTTAGTGTAGTTACACAATTTGCATGAACTGGTAGTTATCACAATTACTGCTGCAACAGTTGTTACTGTACATGTGTAGTTACACTTCCGGCATAAATCAATTTGTGCCAAAAGAGAAATGGTTGTGGTTGCATATGTAACTACCACTTCATGCAAATTGCATAACTACACATCAGTTAAATATGAAAGTAATTAACAACTACATAGTATTTACAGTGCAATAACAGTGTAGTTACTTCATAGAAATGTGGATCTAACTACCTAATATGCAAATGTGAAACTAATTACCAACTACATTGTATTTACATGTAACTACACAGTACTTACATAGCAGTTACATTGCAGGTATACAGTAATTACAGTATAGTTAAGGGAACTTAAAGTAAAGTGTTACTATCATAACTTTGACTTTTTTTCATATTTTGACTCCACATATTCTACATATCCTTCTTATGACCCCACCTCATGAACAAGGACAGAACAAATTCCAAATACCTCCCAAAAGGTGAATTCACCAAGTGACCATAAAATCACCTTTCAGGCAGGAGTTGCATAATGATAGTCATATTGTTCATGAGGTGGGGTCCCCAAAAAGCTGTGTTAAACATTTGGGATTAAAATCTTAAGAAATCATGGAGTTATGAACCAAAGTTGAAAACCCTATTGAAGTAAATTGATCCACAGTAAAAAATAGGATCCTGTTTTGCAAATGGATCCTTTATTGTGCTTTTCCATTGACTACAATGGGATTAGCATGATGTAGAATCTTGTTTTGCAAAAAAAAAGATCCTTTATCTTACTTTTCCATTGTAGTCAATGGACTGCAGCTAATTAACATTGCAGCTGGCAGTGAGAGTCCCAGTCAGCTTAGAATGTGGCCATTATTGGAACAGAGACAGTGACAATCCAAGCTGGGTCATGACGTGGCCATTATTGGAGCACTGACAGCCTTAGCCAGGGTCAGAATGTGGCAATTATTGAAAGAGTGAGAGCCCAAGCCAGGTGAGAATGCGACTATTATTATAGCTGGGATCAGGTCACAATGCATCCATTATTATAGCAAGAGCAGCAAGAGCTCAGACTGGCCAGAGTGTGGCCATTACTGGAGCAGGAGAAGTGAAAGCAGGAACTGTGTTACAGTGCCCACAATTATTGAAGGAGGAGCATTTGGACGTATCTGGAAATGAAATTTTACAAGTGCAGATTTTTCTTATGGCAAAACTTTTTAAATAAATATATACTAAAAAGGAGCAGCAAGAGCCAGAGGTTGGTCACAAATGCAGCCATTATTGGAGCAGCAAGCATGAATGATTGAATTGTGTTTAGTTAGCAGTGGGAGCCCAAGCCCGCCCTCAGACAGCCCCAAATACCTCTTACTGTACTCCCATCTCAAGCCGATAGCTGCATACAACCGATGGCAAATTCAGGTGACCAGACATAGCCAAGTATTTATTAAAAAAAGTGCTAACCAAAAGGAAGTCTGAGAGAGAAAAAAGATATGAGTAGCTATAATAAAATGAAGTGCTCTCATTACATAGGCAGATGGTTATATTTGGTTTAAAAAAAGTAAAATGAGAGTTATGCTTCTAGTGGATTGGATTAGTGTGTCTTTCTATTTGATTGGCTGCACACTGAATTAGGGCGTGATTTTTCTGACAAACTGGTTCACTGATGTAGGGTAACCTTTAGATAGCGGTTTGCATTTGGGACAGGCAATGTAAATCATATGGGTTTCATGTAAAGTGGCAAGTGATATCTTCTACGAAGGTTTTTGAATGTGAACTATAGATATAGCAATGTGTGTGTCTAGCATTTACTTGAAATGCTGCTTATGCGTGACATTAGCACTTACTTGAAATATTGCATCTATCTCTCTCTCTGTTTTTTTAGTGAGCTGTACAGACCGTTATTCGGTTTACCTGCCAATAATATTTTTTGGGCATTGCTTTTTGCACAGCTCCCATATTTACTGGATACATTATTTACATGGACCTACGAGCATAAAAATTAGAATATTTACTAATATAGCTGCAACCTTCACTCCGCGGTTTGAAAAGAGGCAGATATGATTGTGGATATAGGGACAAAAAGCCAGTGAGGCAGTCCTTTTTCAACATTAGACTAATTTATTACAGCTTGTGCCACTTTTTCATAGAAATGTGAACTGCTAAGCTGTTGTCTAAAAAGGTAGGTGGGCAGACCTTGAATTCATGCTGGCAGAAAATGGTGCTACATCCAAACTGACATTCAGATGTCCATGTGTTGTATAATAGTGACCTGTACTCAGCAGCTCATGTTTTAAAAGGTGGCCAGTTTTCCTGATCAGACTTTGATCTGCTGTATCTATACCTTTCTATGGAAGAGCAGTGCATGCACATTGTCAGAAATACAAATGACAGCAGCTTCTCATCTTGTTGATGACTTGCATCTGTTTGGTGTTGCTTACAGCATTTGAACCTTGACAGTGTTATCTGGGTCCCAGAATCCAGAGCTGAATGAACTCAACCCAGCAACTGAAAAAAAAGATGTACAGTCCTGAATGTAACCCTAATTTTGCTTATAATTTTGTTAAAACAAGAAAGCAGATTGCTTTAATGTGCAAAACATGCCTTTCTAATCTTGCTGGGACAACTTAATTGTCTCTTCTACCTCAAGTCAGTCACCTTTACTCTAATGAAAGGATGGGGGGGGTGGTAGCACCATTTCAAAATCATCCATCACTTAATCTGATATTAGGTGCACACTGCAAAGGCTCAATAATCATCATTCCCAAAATAGGTTCCTTCACCATGACATGAGGGAGACTTTTGGAGACAGCAATGTGTTTCTGTGCCAGCATCTTTTCTGACAGGGTGCACCTGCCATGCAAACCCCAACCATGATAAGCCCTGATTGAAGCAACAACAGTGGTAGGCGGATCGGATCAATATGGATTATTGGAAATGGGTAGGTGAGCATAGTGCTTTGTTTGCTGTCTGAAACAGCAAGAAATGATTTGCTCTGGGCATTTGATTCCAGCTGCATGTGAACGAGTGATCACTGGTGGATCATGGCTAAAAAGTCTGATGTTTTCTCCACCTCACTTCCTTACCTAGTTCTCCCCTTCAGCATAACTATTGTTTCAAAGCAGTACATAAAAGTAATCATAATATTCATGGTCTCTATATCTAGTAAAATGTTAAGCACCACTACACATTACATTACAAAAATAGTTTCTTTTGTTGTATAACACATACATTTATTTTAGTTAACTATTAAGTCAAGTGAATTTAGTCCTGCTGAAATGCATTATTTTGGTATGTGTGGTTCATTTCTGCTTCTGCCATATTGTTAAGACCAGCAGAAATGAAGCAGAGGGAAGTCAGGGCCATGTACTGAGGGAAAAGGATTTTTTTTTTATTTTAGTCTCTGGTAACCAGTTAAGGCCCACTAGGCACAAGTGCCTGTTTTCAGGAGTAACCTGGGGAGGTTAAGTGACTTGATCAGTCACACAGTATGCAAGTGGAGGATGTGGGAATCAAACCCAAGTCTGTTGGATCTACCAACCTCATCCACAGCTCGTTACTCTAACCTCAAGGCTATACTTCTAGCATAGAGTTTAGAGTTGCCATTGACTGTAACTATTCTGATCTCTCTATGCAGATTCACTTTATGGCCAATTAAGTGCTGCTAGCGGAGACAGCAATCAGCGGGTGGTGAGTGCCACTAGACACCAGGGAGAAGGGCGTCTCACTGCACACAATGCAGCTGGCAGGATGGCTTTAGCAGCAGCTACAGAAGTGAAGAAATTCCCATTGTTCTCATACAGAGATCACAGGGAAGTGTTCCTCTCATTCAGTTGGGCACCCGGATTTTGGGTGCCCAGAAAAGGAGCTTCTTGCCATAATTTCAAAAATCAAACATCAGAATTTAGCTAGACTGCTCAAGTGTAGCTAGGTTATGATTATTTTTTTTTTAAATCCATTCATTTTATGCAATTTCTTTCTTTTCATTCTCTTGCTAACAGAAATAAACAAAATGGTGGATCCACAAAAATCATTTCCCACCTGCAAAACAGGATGACCCATCTGCTCAAAGGCATCAGGGTCCCACAACACAGGATGAGCCATCTGCAAACAGGCATCAGGCTCCTGTAACACAGGATGATCCAGTCTGGGCCAAGAGATTGTCTTCTGCGACACAGAATCCATTTTTGATCTTAACATCTATAATTTCCCATTGAAAATATTGGGGAACTTTGAAATTTAATAACTTTGTAAAGGATTAATATCACCAAACCTTCAAAGGCACATCAGTGAGACAAAGACTCTCTACCCTGAACATATCAGACCATAACTTAAAACACTGTCTGAGGTACAGGTGGACAAAGAAACAGCAAAATTACATAACTTTGAACATTTTACAGACTCTGTATCAGAGAAACCACACAAGTGAATCAAATAAAATTTGTCACATCAAGAGACCTGCCACCCCACAAGATTATGCATGCAACATTTCATGCAAATCCGTTGAACCGTTGTGAAGCTATTAAAGTTCAGAAATTGACTTTTAACATACTACTGTATATATATATATATATATATATATATATACATACACACACAATGGGGTGAAAGCTATTCCAGTGGAATAAATGGAGACATGCTCACTGCAATGAGATAAAAGCTGATGACATCAGTGAAGTGACATATATTCCATTTATACATACTCTGCTGATGTCACCACTCACTCACGCCTACATTCTAAATGAAACTGCTTCAGAAAACAGTTTATCTTTCTCACTGAAGCTCGTAATTTACTCAGTTAGCACTGCAAAAGACAGTGTCCCATAGTGTTTCTGAAACTCCTAGCCCATTACTGTGCTGATCTTAGCTTCAAAACAGCCTACATTCTAAATTAAACTCCTTCACAAAGCAATTTGTCTTTCTAAGAGCTACCTGCAACAGTTTCTCTTTCTCACTGAAGCCTGCAACATACTCAATTAGCACTGCAAAAGACACTCGCCTGTGTCCCATAGAGTTTCTGAGACTCCCAGCCCATTACTGTGCTGATCTGAGCTTCAGCACATCCTGCATTCTAAATGGAACTCTTTCACAAAGCAGTTTCTCTTTCTCAGTGCTACCTGCAATTTACTCACTTAGCACTGCAAAAGACACTCACCTGTGTTCCATTAGCTTGCTCATACTCCCAGTCCATTCAGAAAAACTCACACCACACACAGAAAGAGCAGAAAACACACAGAAACAGAAAAAGAACAAAGAAAAAATATTTGCAAACCTCACACCCCCATTGCATAAATCACACATATGATGTGCAGATCGTGAAATATGGAAAATATTCTGAGTTCTGCAGAGTGAGCTGTGCATTCTCACTCATGCTTTCAGCACTCGTGAGAATACAGAGCTCACTCTGCAGGAAATGAAATATCCTATCTCCCTCCCACCATGTATAATATATAATATATATATATATATATATATATATATATATATATATATATAGATTAATTACAAAAAACAGCATTAATGCATCAGTTATGTTGATAGCACAGTGACAAAAGCATGGAAATGTGATGTTGAGGGTTACCCCCACCACCACCCCCACCTCCATACACCAACAGGCATCATGATGTGCCATGGGGCTGTCAGACCCAACTCTTACCCCATTCCATGTGTAAGCAAGCTAACATGCTACAGTATAGGAGAATGGGGTAAGAGTTAAACCTGAACCCCATGGCACACTCTGTCTGTTGGTGTGTGGAGGGTGGGGGTGGGGTTGATGGTGGTAGGGAGAGTAACCCTAACACCACATTTCCATGTTTTTGTCACTGTGCTATCAACCCTAACTGATACATTAGCAAAGTTTTTTGTTATGAGTTCCCCTTCTTTTTGAGAAAGTGTAATGTAACTGATAACTGGTATGTGTTAGTGGGAGCGTGGGCACCCCAGGCCCTGCACTCCTTTCACATTACCCAGTTTTTGCATAATGGAATGCGTATGTGGGAGCATGGGTCCTCTGGGCTCTGAGCTCCCGCATACACATAAGTACAGAGCAATACAGCAGCCCCATAGTACTCAAAAGGAACCCTTGTAACATGTATTTGGTAATATTTCAGTACTGTAGCAACTATGAAAAAAATTCCACTGTAGTTGTAATCATGACTTTGAAACCTCCACGTGGACTAAGATGCGAGTAGCGAAAAATCCATTATCTAGAATCTTTTTCGAGATATGGGAGCCAAAAGGCGCCACGGGAGCTGCAATGTTATCTTATGGGAAATTTCTCAACTTTTAAGCACTGTAACTTTGTAACCACGTTACATTTTTTTTACCAAACCACCAAAATGCCACCCTGTAAATTTCAACCAAAAAGCCCTAACCATTTAGGTGTAGTGGTGTGGCAAAGAAATTGTATTTTTATTGCAATAGTGTTGCAAATTGCAACAGTACAGATGCAACAGTGTTGTGATTTGCACAGTGTCACAAATGTACTCACATGATTTGCAACACTATGGGAGACCTGATTTTAAAAAAGGTATTTCTAGGGGTCCTCAAAAAAAACTGATGGCACCATTGTGTTCCTTTGGCACCAGTTAGGTAAACGCAACTGTCAGTGTTTACCTAGGGGCAGTAGAATTTGAATAGAAAATGTTTTTCTTCACCACTAACTGAAACAAGATGGCTACAGCATGACAGTAAAAGGCCCATTTGCAACAGTAAAATGTACTGGCGGCAGCTTTCGTGAGACACATATATTTTTTTCCCATTGACTATAAGGGGAACATTTAAATTTAAATAACTTTTGAACAGATAAATATTTTTTACCAAATCTTCAAAAGGCACATCAGAGACCCAGACTGCATCTTCCCAGAAGAGTTTAGACCAGTCGGACAAATCATGTGGGCTGTAGCCACGAGCAAAGAAATGCACAAAACCCCCATTTTTGTGTGTTTTTTTTTGTGCTCTGCAGTTCTGTAACCACTCATTCAACCATAATGCAACTTGCCAGATCCAGAGATCAATGGTGCCCCAGCGTGCATGCAAAGTTTCAGGCAAATCCATCTATAGTGGCAAAGTTATTCAAGTGCAAAATTTGGGGTTTAACATAGAAATGGCCGGGCAACCCAAAGTAGTGCAGCTATAATCATATATATATATATATATATATATATATATATATATATATATATATATATATATATATATATATATTATAGTAAGAAAAACTCAGTTTAATGCATTAGTTAGGGTTGTTCCACAGTGACAAAAGTGAGGAAATTCACTGTTATGGTTGAAAACCCTCCCTGACCCAGCCCACCCCCAACCGGCATTGGGGTGCGCATTGGGATAATCAGCCTAACTCTCACCCCATGACATGTAGTAAAGCAGCAGAAGTATAGGAGAATGGGGTGAAAGTTGGACCCACTATCCCAATGCACACCCCAATGCCATTAAGTGAAAATTCAAGGGTTTTCAACCCTAACGAATTTCCTCACTTTGTCGCTGGAACAACCCTAACTAATGCATTAAACAGAGTTTTTTGCCTCTAATTTCCCTTCTTTTTGAGAATGATAACGAGAAATAGTGAATGTAATGCAGCGGCGGGAGCGCAGGGCCCGAATGGCATACTAACAGGGACAGCAACGCAAACAGAAATGCTAACAGTGGCGCACATGCTAACACAAGCACAAATGAGAACAGAAAGGGTAACGCACATGGTGGCGCAGACGGGAATGGTCTGCCACGTGATGTGTTGTCACATAGTAACATGGTGCCTGCAAACAGAAATGTCAATGGGCATGGTGATGTAAAGTGAAACAGTAAGATAAACAGTACTGTAGACAGAAATGGCAAAAATAACAGAAGCATAAGCGCAAATGAAAGCATAAGGATACGCACATGGTGGCACAGACGTCAATGGTAAGTGAAACAGGTACGGATCCGCAAGCGGAAAGGGCAACAGTAACAGTAATGTAAGCACACAGGCTGGTTTTCCCCAAAACCTGCATTGAGAAAGACAGTGAGTACAAATAATGTATGCAAAATAATGAGTATCGGCGCAGAAAATGAGGTCTTGGAATACTAAATACATTATATCTCAGGAACCGTACGACAAAGAAAAAAAATTTAAAAGTCATATTATTTAGAACTGTCCTGACTAATTTGAATCTTAGCCCCATCAAGGGGCTAAGAGATTTTCTGACGAAAAGTCCGTATCTCACACCGTTTCCGAGATACGGGCCCTGAAAGGCACGGCGAACGCCGTAATGTTATCCTATGGGAAAAAAAGAAAAGTTTGGAGCACCATAACTTTGCCTCTCTGTAATGTTTTTTCACCAAACTACTGAAAGGCACATCTGTGTACCGTTGGCTGTCTTCCTTCCAAATTTCAGGAAAAAAGACCAAACCGTTATTTTGCAGCAGGGTGCCAAAGGATTCCTGTAATGCTTCGGGCGCCGTAATGTTATCCTATGGGAAAAACTGTCAACTTTGGAGTGCCATAACTTTGCTGCCATGTAATATTTTTTCAATACAACACTGAAAGGCACATCTGTGAGATGTCGGCTGCATTCCCTCCAAATTTCAGCCCAAAACTCCCAACGGTTATTTTGCAGTGCAGTGCCAAAGAATTGCTGTCATTTTCCCACAGACTAGAAAATTACTGTCGCAATTTGCGAAAGCTTTCGCAAAAATTTGCGACACTTTCGTGAGCACAAAAGTAATTTGCGAAAGTACTTTTTCCAGAAATTTGAAAAACATATTTCTGGGGTGTTTTACCACAAAATAAAGACATGGCAAGCATCCTCAGGGCCCGACTAGGTGAATACAAAAAAAATTAGGTTGCTAGAGGGTCCCAAATTTAAATGCCAACCATTTTTATGATCACCAACTGAAAACAAAATGGCCGATTTGCGACAGTAACAGGCCCATTTGCGAAAGTAAAAATGCATTTGCGAAAGTGTTGAACTTTTTGTTAACTTTTCCCATTGACTTATATTGGGAAACTGTCTTTTGAATAACTTTTGAACCATTTAATATTTTTTCACAAAATCTTTGAAAGACACATCGGGGACCCTGGCTGCACATTCCCTGAAGATTTTGGGCCAGTCAACATAAACCAATACGACCTGTAGGCGCGACCACAGAATTCAGAAAAGCGTGGCGATGCTTTAGATCACACTTAATAACTCCACAGCCATATATCCAACCAGTACGAAACTTGGCAGATCCCAAGGCCTATGGTTCTTGATCATAAATTCCAAATTTCAGGCAAATCCATCAAATGGTTGCAAAGTTATTAAGGTGCAAAGTTTGGGGTTTAACATAGAAATGGCTCCTCAACCTAACTATGGTAGCACTACCGTGCTACCATAATATATACATATATATATATATATATATATATATATATATATACACACTTTGCAAAAAAAAACTGTTAATGCATCAGTTAGGGTGACTACCACAGCAACAAAAGCAGAGAAATGAAGCGTTACAGTTTCCAACCCAAATGCCACCTCCAAGGTTCACACCCCTACCACCCTACCCTCATCCCCCCACCCTCCTCATGCCAACAGGTGTTGCGGTATGCCATTGGGTCTTCAGGCCCAACTCTCACCCCATTCCTCATGTAAACAACCTTACACGCTACAGTATAGGACAATGGGGTGAAAGTTACACCTGAAGACCTACTGGCACACCCCAACACCTGTTGGTGTGTTGAGGTTGGGTTAGAGTGGAAGGAGTGGGAAATCTGGGGTTGAGCGTTAGGGTTGGAAACCCAAGCGCCTCATTTCCCTGCTTTTGTTGCTGTGGTATTCACCCTAACTGATGCATTAATGGAGTTTTTTTGCAAAGAATTCCCCTTCTTTTTCAGATAGTATAACTGTATCCTCATTTGACTGTGAGAGCACAGGGTCCTTTGGACCCTGCACTCCTATCGCTCCATCCAGATACTATAACAATGTCCATATGTCATGGTGGGAGAACAGGGTCCATCCCTCCATCCAGACATTAGAACAGTGTCCATATGTAATGGTGGGATAGCCCTGCACTCCCATCCCTCCACAGATGCACATATATATGTAGCTGTGAAAACAGAGGGGTCTCTGGCCACTGCGCTTCCTCACATAAAGTTACTGGCAGGCATAGAGAGATAGCCACAAATAGTCATAACTGTGCCATATGAACTGATTTTCACCACAGATGTTAACCCTAACCTTCTTAGCACCTCACCAGATGTACCCAGTATGGCAAACATTCAAATCCCCATCAAAATGTAATTCTGCACAATTGTAACACCATTTTTGCACCACAGTTGCAGGAAAATATTTTTTAGTAGGATTTGAAAAATGACAGCTTTACTATTCATGAGGTGGAGTGAAAAAATGGCAGTGTTAAAAGTCTGCAGTATGAAAAGGAAAAATTGGCGAAGTTACGAGCGTGTGTAGAAACTGTGCAATGCAAGCTCTTAATGCGATCATCTTCTGGAATTTTTTGTGCCAGATTTTCAACATCAGCATTTTCGAACATCCCTTCAAGGACAGTGCAACTGTGATTTTGTTAATCCATCCCAAAAGTTGATTTCACACAGTGACAGTGCCATTCTGTGCCACAGGTGCGAAAACATGTTCCAGGCAGGATGCACAAAATGACAGCTGTACTGTTCATAAGGAGGCATGACAAAATGGCAATTTTGAAAATCTGAAGTGAAAATATTACAAATTGGCAAAGTTACAAGTGAGCGTAGAAACTGTACAATGCATGCTCGTAACGGAGTCATTTTTAGGAATTTTTTCACCAGATTTACAACATGGGCTTTTTGGGACCTACCTCATGTACAGTGGCACTGCTGTTTCATGAATTGGTTCTGAAAGGTGATTCCATGCAGCTACTGCAAAATTACTTTCGGAACCAAGAAATGACAGTGCTAGTGTTCACTAGGAGGGGTTTCAAGAACCCCATGTTGAAAACTTGGTGCAAAAATTCCTAAAATTGGCCGAGATATCAACATAAGGCAAAAGCCCCTCATTGACTCCCATTATACGGCTTACCTTGATTCCTCAGATCGCAGTTCGGCTGTGAAGAGTGCAGATGAGTCACGGTCCAGAGAAGATCGATGATCCTGACCTCCGGAGGGGAAGTATGGGTGAGGGGGGTGCAGGGAGGTGGGTATACAGAGGGAGGATGGGGATGGGGAAGTGGGAGTGGGGAGATGATGAAGGACTATTTTCTTTTTGACAGTGCTTAAAATAAAAAAAAAGACTTCGGGGGACAATTTTCTTCATTTACAGGTTTAATTGTAAAAAAAACAATAAATAAATTTGGGCACATTGGGGTGGGCTCCCAGTGTGCCACATGAGTTTGGGGGACATACATGATGCCAACAGGGGGATTGGGAACCCCTGTCAGTAATGGAAGTGGGCTAGGGGGAGACATCTGACACCGGGGGTGGGCATCCCAGTATCAGAAAGATTTTACAAAAAAACATTAATCTTGGCAAACTGGGGTGGGCTTCTAGTGTGCCACATGAGTTTGGAGTGGTGACATACATGATGCTGAAAGGGGGATTGGACACCGCCGTCGACACTGAAACTAGGTTTGGGGGGCATCCAACACCGGGATTGGGCATCCCAGTGTCGGCAAGTTTAAAATAATTTCTTTTATCTGGGCACACTGGGGTGGGCTCCCAGTGCACCAGATGAGTTGGGGGAGATGCATGATGCCAACAGAGGGTTTGGGAACCCCCTTCAGCAATGTAAGTGAGCTTGGGACGTTCACACCGGGAAGGGGCATCCCGGTGTTGGAAAGACTTTTTAAATAAAAAACAATCTGGGTACACTGGGATGGGCTCTCAGTGTGCCACAATAGTTGGGGGGATACACATTGACATGAGGATTGAGCACCCTGATGTCGGTGCCAAAAATAGGAATTGGTGGGGGGGGGCAGGATTCTGCATTAAAAAAACACTTGCAAAATTCAGATTTTCACACTAGGACACTTGTGAAAGTCTTATTTTTGCACCTTGATCATGTGAAAGTCAGATTTTCTCAGCTTGCCCTAATTTGCACAAATCTTACTTTCGTGCTAAACACTTAACTTTTCCCAAAGGAAATAATGGGAAATTAAAAACTTTAATAACTTTTGAATGGATTAGTACTTTTTCACCAAACTTTCAAAAGGCACATCTGTGACCCAAGGGCTCTCTACTCTGAAAATTTCACCCCACAAACATAAAGCTGTTTCTGAGATCCAGCTGTAGAAAGCACTTGATAGATTCCCACAAAATGTGTCAGGTCAAGGGACCTATCCCTAAAGATTATGCATGCCAAATTTCATGCAAATCCATTGAATGGCTCCAAAGTTATTCACCTTAAAAGTTTGGACTTTAACATAGAAGTGCAGTTTCGCCCTAAATATACTGGCACAACCACACCAGTATAATATATCAGTCACTGCAAAAAACTTTGTTAATGCACCATTAGGGTTGAAGTGTAAAAAAGTAGGGAAATGTGATCTTAGGGTTCCCAAGCACAAGATCCTGCCCCCACCCTTGGCTTCCAAACTGAACACCACTCCTTCGACTTCCAACCCTAAGGCCCACCTCCACCCTGCATACAGGAGCAGGTGTGAGGGGTGTGCTTTGGTGTTGTGAACCCTAATGCTCACCCCATTGTTTTATTCTGTACCCATGTCAGGTTATTAACTGTTGAAATGGGGTGAGCATTAAGGTTCGCAACCCCAAAGTATTTTTCATAAATTACATATTTTTCAAAACATACTGATGAATTTTGCTCAAATAAACCTGAACTTTTTTTTTCTCAATTGTTTAACCAGGAGAGACACACTAAGCTGCAAGCTTGTTTACAGGTGCAGCCTTGGAGCACAAGGAAGATAAGTGACTTGCTTAGGGTCACACAGTATGCAAGTGGGGACTGTGGGATTCAAACCCAGGTTTCCAGATTTGCAGCTCAGAGCCTTAAACCATTGCGCTATACTGCCTCCCTAAACTTTTTAACCCTAATAATTCTGGAACTGTTCAACGGATTGGCATGACATAATGGCCAGGGGTAGGTCTATTCACGTGCCAAATTATGTGCAGATATTTTGAAGGGTTGCAAAGTTATTAAGGTGCAAATTATGCAAAACTGGAAGATTGTGAAATCTGCAAAAAAACAGGCACATTAAAGGATGTTTGAGGCACTGTATCCCAGAAACCACAAAACAGATTTACAAGAGATTTGTATCCTCAAGTGATCTGTGCCCAGCAAAAATGCTGGCCAATATGTGTGTATATCTGTTGAATGGTGCCAAAGTTATTAAGGTTTAAAGATGTGAAAAAAACTGGAAGACTGCAAGAATTAATAAAAACATGTAAATGTAAAGATGTTTGAGACACAGTATCTCAGAAACCACAAAAGCTATTCAGCTGAAATTAACCAGAGTTATAGACATGTACAACAAGACTATGCATACTAAATTCCATGCAGTTATGTTGAAGGATTGCAAAGTTATTTAGATGCAAGCTATAACAAACTGGAAAACTGCAAACTTAAACGGGCACATTTAAGGATGTTTGAGACACTGTATCTCAGAAACAACAAAACAGAGACACACAAGATTTGGACCATCAAGAGAACTGTACCTAGAGTATGCTTGCCAATTTGTTTGCACAACTGTTGAACAGTGCCAAAGTTATTAAGGTTCAAAGATGTAAAGAAAATACTGGAAGACGGCAAAAATTAATAAAAACATGTAAATGTAAAGATGTTTGAGACAGTATCTCAGAAAACTCACAAGCTAGTCAGACGACGTTAGCCACATTGATAGCCCTGTACCACAAGACTAAACACACAAAATTTCATGCAGATATATTAAGGGGTTGCAAAGTTTTTAAGGTGCAAATTATGCAAAATTGGAAGACTGTTATATATTATATTGGCACGTTAGTGCCAGTATAGTTAGGGTGAACGTGCACTTCTATGTTAAAGTCCAAACTTTGAACCTTAATAACTTTGGAACTGTTCAACAGATTTGCATGAACGGTGGCATGCATAATCTCTAGGGATACGTCTCATGACCTGCCAAATTTCATGCAAATTTGTTGTGTGGTTTCTGAGAGACAGAGTGTTGAACAAACAAAAAATCTGTGTTTTTTGCCATTTCTTTGTTCACCTGGATCTCAGAAACAACTTTAGGCAAGGCCCCCTGTTCTCTGCAGCAAACTGATGTGACTTCTGTGGCAGGGACTCTGAACTTCTGTGGCACTGTTAGGTCAAGTTCTGCAGCAAGGTTTAAAGTTCTGCGGCACATTTATATATAAATAATACAGAGCCAGCTTTACAGTTTGGTGGACCCCAGCAAGAATGACCTGTGAGGAGGATTCCTGACTTCCACTGCATAAAGGTAAGTTACATTATTTCTCTTAAACTTTCAGTTTTATTCTCTTGTTTTTCAGAAGCTGTTCCTGCTCTCCATATTTATCTAAATCTATTTAGGGCTTAGTGCTATGTAATGCAATATCAATGTCTGTTGGCTGGCACCCCCTCAATGTACTGGCAACAAAGCAAATAGCTGAATAGTTGTTCTTAAAGGGACAGCTTGAAGTAGCCTAGCCATGGAGCACCCAAGACTCCCCTCCTCTGTGAACACCTATCAGGGGACTCATACACAGTCATAGTTGTGGGTGGCAGGCTATTGGTGCATACAGAGACACCCGAACTGCCACCCTGAAAATTACCATATATTAAAAATATAAAATATTAAATATCAGCAGTGTCAGCATGATTATTTCTATCTTTTCCTCTGTTTGTTTCACTCTTTCCTTGTTTAGTTGTCACATTTTGAATGAATAATCTTTAGCTTTGTTGTCATCTTTCTAACATTGGCTTCATTTTTTTTGTTTTCTTTCATGTGTACCTCACTCCCCTAGCTTGAAAGCCCTGGCATCTGCAATGCCCTCTGACAATGGGCTGTCCTAGAGCAGGTAACCTCAGGACTGCACCTAATCATGTGTTGCCCTCATGGAACCTCGATGCACTACTACTGGCCCACTCCAATAGGGTGGCTCAGCTAGCTTTTTGTATTTTCCTTTTTTTCCTCTGCCTCTGTGGCCTCATTGTCTATGTTTCTAAGTCTGGCAAAGTTCCCCTTCCCCAGAGGAAACAATGGCAACAGTGCTCCCACCTCCACTCCAGACCAAAAGACTGCAATGCTCTCTGCCCTAGGACAGCCCATTGTCAGAGGGCATTGCAGATGCCAGGGCTTTCAAGCTAAGGGAGTGAGGTACACATGAAAGAAAACAAAAAAAAAATGAAGCCAATGTTAGAAAGATGACAAAGATGATCAAGGGGCTAGGGGACTTATCATAGGAGAGGAGGTTAAAGGAGTTGAACATGTACTTACTGGAGGAGAGGAGGGACGGGGTGACATGATTGAAACCTTTAAATACATGAAAGGAATAAACAAGATGGGTACAGAGGGGCTGTTCAAAGTAAGGGATGGGAGGGCCACCAGGGGCCATGATATGAGACTGGAGGGAGGAAGGTTCTGGAGGGAAATGAGGAGACACTTTTTTACAGAGAGGGTGGTGGCTGGGTGGAATGCGTTACCTACAGATGTGGTATCCAGTAGAACAGTGGACTGCTTCAAAAGGGGATGGGACAGGACAAGGGGGAGGGTTAATGAAGGGGAAGGGTGGAAGGAAGGGGCAGCTGCAGAATAATGGGTGCTAGCTGCACATTCGAGCAGGCTTGATAGACCTCTAGGCCTTTATCTGCTGTCAAATTTCATATGTTCGTATGTTTGTATGCCCTCTTCTTCCCTCTCCAAAACCTAGTAAAAGAAAAGCTTTCTCCTCCCCACCTCCCAAATACCTAATGGCAGTAATGCAGTCTTCTCCTCCAACAAGGGAAGAAAATATTATAGACCTGGTACTGGAGGATGGAGAACAGGTCACAGATGTAAGGGTGGAGGAACCACTGGCTGGTAACGATCACCCGCACAGTGTGGTTCTCTATCAGTTTGGGTAGAGAGATCTACAATACAAAAACAAAAGTCCTGGACTTCAGAAAGGCAGACTTTGGCAGGATGGGGCAATTAATGAGAACACACATAGATGGCATCTGCCCTGACATGGACGCAGAGCAGAAATGGGCAATCATAAAACTAGGGCTGATTGAACCCACTAAAATTGTGTCAAGAGCCAACAAAAGAAATCAAGGACCAAGCATCGAAACTGGATGACCAGAGAGGTAATGGAGAAGGTGAGGGATAAGAGAAAGGCCTTACAAACCTACAAGAGAACCAATAGGGCAGAGGATAGGGAGAACTATGTGAGAAAGTCCAGGAAAGTGAGCAGAGCAGTCAGGACTGCAAAGGCAGCCAGGGAAAGGAAATTGGCACAGGGGATTAAGGAAGGAGAAAAGGATTTCTTCAGGTATATCAGGAAAAAGAGCAAGTGCAAGGATCAAATAGTTCGGATCAGGAAAGGCAGTGGGTGGGTAGACAAGGAGGTCGAGAAGGCAGAAGTACTTAATGAATACTTCTCTTCAGTGTTCACAAGGGAGAGGGATGGACCTGTTCCTGCAGGGAAAGGGGACACAGGCATGGGGGGGTGAGACAGCCACAGACGGGGTCATCACGGTGGAAAGGGTGCTGAAGGACTTTAGGTCCCTGAGGGTAGACAAGGCTTCTGGGCCAGATGGGGTACATTCCAGGGTACTGAGGGAGCTGGCAGATGTCCTGGCAGAGCCACTGGTTGATCTATTCAACACCTCGCTAAGTACAGGATGTGTGCCCAGAGATTGGAGGGAGGCACACATGGTACCTCTCCACAAAAGTGGGCCCAAGGATAAACCAGGGAACTCCAGACCAGTAAGCCTCACTACAATTGTGGGGAAACTGATGGAATCTATCTTCAAAGAAAGGCTGGTTCAGTTTCTTGCGGATAATGATCTGCAAGACAACAGACAGCACGGGTTCATCGTTGGCAGATCCTGTCAGACTAACTTGGTTGATTTTTTTGACTGGGTCATGAGGGAACTGGACGGGGCCATGCAGTAGATGTAGTCTACCTGGATTTCAACAAGGCCTTTGATTCAGTGCCACAAATTAAGGAGTCTTGGTATAGGGTGGAAGCTACCCCGATGGGTAGAAAACTGGCTGAAGGACAGGCAACAGAGGGTAGTTGTGGCTGGAGAAGCATTGGAACCCAGGACAGTGACAAGTGGTGTCCCACAAGGATCAGTATTGGGACCAGTCCTGTTTAACATTTTCATCGCAGACATAGCGGTTGGGATAAAGAATAAGATCAGCCTCTTCGCCGATGACACCAAGATCTGTGCTGAGGTGGATGGGGAGGAGGGTGGCAAATTACTGCAGGAGGACTTGGCAAGTCTAGAGGAGTGGTCACACATCTGGCAGCTTGGGTTAAATGCCAAGAAGTGCAAGGTGTTGCATTTCAGAGCCAAAAATCTGGGATACAGCTACTAGATGGATGGCATCAAGCTGTCCACATCCGACGAGGAGATGGATCTGGGGGTGCTGGTGATCAGGGAATTAAACCACTCTGCCCAGTGTAGGAAGGCAGTGGCTAAGGCTAACAGGATGTTAGGGTGCATTGTAAGGGGGATTACATCCAGATGTAGCAAAGTCATATTGCCGCTGTACAGGTCCCTGGTGAGGCCACACTTGGAGTACTGTGTGCAGTTCTGGTGCCCGTACTTGAAAAGGGGTATCAAACTACTGGAGGCAGTGCACCGAAGAGCAACAAAGATGATCCAGGGATTGGGGGATAGTACTTATGAGGAAAGACTAAAAGAGCTCAACATGTATACCCTGAAATATAGAAGAGAGAGAGGGGACATGCTTAAGACCTTCAAGTACCTGAAGGGGATGAATGGAGTAGACTTCTATGGTGGGTTCACTCTCCAGAATGGAAAAGATACTAGAGGGTACTCCCTGAAGTTAAAAGGGGAAAGATTCAGGAGGGAAAGGAGGAGGCACTACTTCACTGAAAGAGTGGTAACAGGGTGGAATGCACTGCCTGAGCAACTTGTATCAGTGTAGACTGTGGGGTGCTTCAAGACGGGGTGGGACAAATTCAAGTGGAAAGTACATACTGGGGGGGCAGTTGGGGAGGGAAGACTTAAGGGAGGAGGGGCAGCTGCAGTTTAATGAGCTGAAGTGCTGCACACTCGAGCAGACTAGATGGACCACATGGCCTGTATCTGCTGGCAATTTTGTATGTTCGTATGTAATCTACATAATGGCAGCAATAATCTCACCTCTACTCTCTTCCCCAGACCTAATCGCAGCAATGCTCTCTTTCCTCCTCCTTCCACATAATGGTTGTAATGCTTACTGGTATAACTCCCTCCACACGCACATCATAAACATCTCCAAAATCGGCCTCTTCAAAAACGCCCTACGCAAACACCTCACTAGCACTCTGAGCTGTATATGCCCATCATAGGGCTTTCCGAGAGCGCCATTCAAAACCAACCTGTCCCTATACTATTACGTATGCACTAGTTTACTCAATTAGCCTGTTTTAGTCTGTACACCACACACTGTATCTTGTGTGACCCACTGGGACCCCAAATGACTTAGTTTTTGTGTGCTCTTCTGCAACTTGTCTATTTTTGCTATTTGAAATGCCTGCTGTGTATGCTGTTTGTATCTCACCTGTACTGTTCCCCACTGTCTTGCTTCACAAATATATTGTCTCCCCTCCCTGCGACGAGGTGCCTTTGTAAATGAGTCTTTGACTCAAAGGTTTGTAAATCCGATATGTGAATTAAATAAATTAAATAAAATAAATGCTGTCTGCAACCTTATCTCACCCTAGACCTAATGACAGCAAGATGTTTTCTCATCTTCCTAACATGATCCTGTCCCCCCAAAAGCCTTGCCTGATCCCAGCTTTTAAAATCCAGTGTAACCCACCTCCACCCATCACAGTGCCATTACCCACCCTGGAAAGAAAAGGATGGTATTTGTGATGCTCTTCAAACACTTTTAGCACAGAATGTTAACAAACTGGGGGCTGGCTGTCAGACTAGGGATGTAGAAGAGATAGGGCTGACAGTTAACCAGAGCCAGAATTTGATTAATTCAAATTGGGGGTGGGCTACACTGGATTTATTCTTTGATCACCTTACCTGGTTACCAAAGAACCGAAAGACAATTGACTACTGTATTGAACGGTCAGGCTATTTGTGTTTTAAAAAAACTTAGAAGCTGCACTGATGCTCTGAGTACATCTACGAGTTCTTCAGCAGCATTTTTAATTGTGATGCAGTGAGCTTGAAATCTGTCTTGCTCACCCTTAAATATTGTCCTGGAGCAACATATGTATGTTATAAAATTAAAACATGTTTCATCTGCAATGTCTTCATGACTTTCTGTATTTTCTCAATTAGTTTTTTTCTTTCCTCATTTAGTTTCCACATTTTACATAAATAATCTTTAGCTTTTCACTTTCCTTATATTGATTTCATCTTTTTAATTTATTTGGTCTATCCAGCATTCATTCATTCTTTTCCTGCCCCAACAGTTTTTTTTATTAACTTAGTTATCCCTTTGCTTGTGTAACCCCTAGTCGGTGTTACTCCAAGGGCTACTACTCCTGCCTTGCCTTGCCTAAACAAGGTTGAGGGGCCTGGGTTCCTAACCTTAATTTAAACTGATTCTTTTCCATGTGTTGCATAATGTGCAGTGCCTCTACCCAAAGTATAGCTTCAAGTGGGATAGCTGCTACTTGGTACAACCCCCTGGAATGTCATACCACAGATCCATGATGGTTGGTTGACAATTTCATTGTCGACCAACATTACAGTGACTCCTTTATGTTGACTGAATTTGCAGTTGGCATAAAGGGAGTCACTGCAGACTTTCTCTTCTATGTGGGGCATTGCCCCCATACCCCCCATGTGGGGGGCTCTTCCCCCTACACACCCCACTACTATAAAATGCAATACCCCCACAAAGCAGTGCCAGGGTCCCGTGCCAACACTACATTGACCTGACGCTCTTGTAGCTATGGTGTCAGTCACTGTAAAGTTGTTGCGGTAGTGATGATATACCTCATACCACCCACTATGACCATTTGCCACCCCAACACATGACCCAATAGTATTTCCCTACATTTCTGACATTTCTGAATTTAAAGACTCTCTCTAATAATATGGCTCACGACAACCATTTGCAAAAACATTAACAACAATATTTATTTGGGGGCAGAGGGATTAAGAATGGAGAAACAGGAGGAGTAGAGGTTATTCACTGATTATTATTTACAAAATGTACATTGGATTGGTTGGATTGGATTGGGAGCCCATCCCAGGGTGTCCTACATTATTTTGAACCCTGCAAAATAAAGGAAACCATCCCCCAACATCTTTTCTATGATGCAGAATCCTAATCATAACTTCTGGGCCCTGCATTCCCAGAACGCTGAAACTGTTTGCATAATGGTACGTAAATGAGGCAGCGCAGGCCCTCTGGGCCCTGCACTCCCACTTACACATAAGTACGGGGACATAACACAAGCCTACAGACAGAAAAATAAACCCTTGGAACACTAATTTGCCAATATCTCTGTAACAGTAGCAGTTATGAAAAAAAATTCCACTTCAGTGGTATTCATGACTTTTTAACCTCCACCCATGCTTAGCTGCGAGTAGTGAAAAATCCATATCTTGAACCGTTTTTGAGACATGGGCATCAAAAGGCGCCAAGTGTGTCGCAATGTTATCCTATGGGTAATTTCACAAGAACATTGCACAACAGACACTTTTAATGCAGTGAATTTTTTGAATTTGTGAACCAAATTTTCAACAAGGGCTTTTTGGGCCCCTCCCCCCCTTATGGACATTGGCACTGTGATTTCATTAATTCATCCAGAAAGTTGATTTCACACAGCAGCTGCACCATTCTGTGGCACAGGTGAGAAAACATGATTTGGGCAGGATGTAAAAAATGACAGCTATGCTGTTCATAAGGAGGTGTGACAAACTGGTAATGTTGAAAATCTGAAGTGAAAATATTAAAAATTGGCAAAGTTATGAGTGTGAATAGAAACATCACAGTGCACACTCATAATGTGGTCATTTTTTGGAATTTCTTTACCAAATTTTCAACACGGGCTTCATGGGATCTCCCCTCATGAACAGTGGTACTATGATTTTGTTAATCCATCCTGAAAGTTGCTTTCACACTGTGACTGCGCCACTCTGCACCACAGGTGTGAAAACATGTTTTGGGCAGGATGTGAAAATTGACAGCTCTACTGTTCATAAGGAGATGTGAAAAAATATTTAAAATTGACAAAGTTACGAGGGTGCATAAAAACTGTGCAATGCACACTCATAGCGCAGTCATTCTTGGGAATTTTTACACCAGATTTTGAACATGGGCATTTTGGGACCCCACCTCATGAACAATAGCACTGACATTTCATTAATTGGTCCTGAAAGGTGATTCTGTGCAGCAACTGCAAAATCACCTTTCAGGGAAGAATAATGAAATGACAGTGACTGTGTTCCTGAGGTGGGGTCCCAAGAACCTCATGTTAAAAATTTAGCACCAAAATTCCTAAAATTGGCCAAGATAGCAACATAAGTTGAACCCCCCATTGACTCCCATTATACGGCTTACCTTGAATCCTCAGATTGCAATTCTGCTTTGACAAGTGCAGACATGTCCCCAGTCCAGAGAAGATCACTGCTCCTGACCTCTGGAGGTAAGTATTGGTAAGGGGGGGTGCAGGGAGGTGAGTGCTCTGTGGGATCATGGGAAGGGGTACTAGGGAGATGATGAGGGACTGTTTTCTTCTTTACAAGAAGAAAAAACATTGTGGGATGGTTTTCTTTATTTACAGATTGTTCTTATTTAAAAAAAAAAATTGGACACAATAGGGTGGGCTCCCAGTGTGCCACACTAGTTGGGGGGGGACACTACCTGACTTGGGAATTGGGCACCCTGATGTCAGGATAAAAAGTATGGGCTTTGGGGGGAGGGCATCCAACACTGGGTAGGCATCCCAGTTTTGGAAAAATATGATATTAAATTGGTACACTGGGGTGGATTCACAATATGCCACATAATTTTTTTTAAGGGGGATACATGCTGCCAACAGGGGGACTGGGCAATCCCATTGGCAAAGAAAGTGCGCTTGGGGGGAGGCATCCTATGCTGGGAGTGGGCATTCTGGTGTCAGGAAGGATAAAATTGGTTTAAAAAATCTGGGCATATGGGGGTAGGCTCCCAGTGTGCCTCATAAGTGTGTGGGGAGGGGGGAAGCATACCAACACAGGGATTACGCACCCTGTTGTCAGTAACTCTCACACAAGTTAGATGCAGGATTCTGCATCGTAAATTTTAATGCAGGTTTCTGCATCAAAGCTAAGCGATATTGGGGGATGGTTTTCTTTATTAACTGCCCCAGGTAAACACTGTCAGTTGTATTTACTTAATAGAGGGCTGAGGAACACACAATGAACATCAGATTTTGAATTTGACCCCCAGATATGCCATTTTCAGGATCAAGACCCTATAGTATCAGAAACTGAAGAAGAAACAGATGTGGCACTTTTGAGAAAGTGCCACACTTTCACAAAAGTGTTGCACCCACTTCTTCTGCAATTTCTGACTCTACAATTGTGAAAATGCCATTTCTTGGGGTCACATTGAAAATCTGATACCCCCAGTGTGTACCTCAGCCACCGATTAGGTAAACACAACTAACAGTGTTTACCTAGGGGCAGTAATTTTTGAATTTCAGCCGTTTTTGTCTACTGCTAACTGGAAACAAGATAGCGGTAGCTCAAAACCAAAAAACAGAGCTCAAAAGCTTTTTTTGCTTTTCTGAAAGCTTTTAAAGCTTTTGAGCTCAACATATATTTTGTCCCATAGGCTATAGTGGGAAATTTAAAAATTTAATAATCTTTGAACTGATTAATATTTTTTTTATCAAATCTTCAAAAGGCACTTCCTTGACCAAGACCCCATATACCCTGAAAGTTTCTCACACCAGTCAAACAAACCGTTTGGGCTGTAGAGATGAGCAAGGCTTCAAAAATGTTGAAAATTGTTCACGCTTTTCAATGCTCCACAGCTCCATAAGCAAAAATCTGACAATAACAGAGATTTCCAGATCCAGAGATCTATGGTACCACACCACGCATGCAAAATTTCAAGCAGATTGGAGAAACTGTTGCAAAGTTATTAAAGTTCAAAATCTGGGGTTTAATATAGAAGTGGCTATGCAACTCTAACTACACTGGGCCCTACTGTGTATATATTATATTCACTCGGTAGCACCACTATACTGTAGTTAGGGCTGAGTAAACAGTTTAAAGTCAAACTCCAAATTTTGCACTTTAATAACTTTGCAACTGTTCAAAGGATTTGCATGAAATTTGGTATGTGCTGTCCAGTGGGGTGGATTCCTTGACTTGCCAAGTTCCATTTTGATCAGATTTGCTGATTGTGCACAGTTAGTAGTGAAAAAAAAGTGTGTTTTTCACTTTTTTCTCCAATTTTTGCTAATTTTTCCTCATTGCACTGCGGCCACATTGTTTGGAATTTTGACCTGAAAATTTCAGGGTAGAAAGGGCTTCCACAAAGAACAAGCCAGCATTCGTTTGGTGATAAATTATTAATTTGTTCCAAAATTTTTTCATTTTGTAATTTCAGGTTCTGAGCATGCTCAGTTCAATCTTTTGGATTGCTGCACAGCCGCCCTAGAACAAGGATTTGGCCTGACAAATGGGGATTTTTGACAGCTCACAAACAGGGATTCATTAAATCCCTGTTCGTATGAAAAAATCCAGAACAAATAGTCTGATACCTTTTATTGGAATAACAAGGATGTTACAAGAAGAACAAATAGCTTTAGCTTTTGGACCAACAGGTCCTTCTTCGAAAGCCTAATGACAGTTATTTAGAAAATGCAATATTATTAACACTTAGAACATGCAGAAAAAACAGAGATAATTCTCATTGGTTTAAAACAGGTCTTCAGAACATAATTAAAGTGACATCAGAGAGCTTGAATATCTTAAGTGTGCTTTCAGCTGAACCAAATGTAAAAGGTCAAAGGTTGTCCAGAGATAACAGCAGGCAGAGAGTTCAACCCACATATATTATACCATGTATCAGTCTAATGAATAATGTATCAATCTAATGAATAACAAAACACTAAGATTCTCTACTCACTAAAGTATATGTCAAGTGAAAAAACCTCCCGAAGACACACACTTCAGGAGTGAGGTAACAGTACACCCGTAGAAGCCAGCTTCAACTCTCCTCAGAACTCTGTTAGTTTGTGAATATAGCCTATGATAATAAGATGACCCTGGAGGAAACAATTGTAAGCCAAATTATACAATGGCAAGAAAAAATCCTGGACTCTGATTGGTCAGTCTTGGTCTGGACCTGTGATGTTATCCCAGTACAACATCACAGGTCTAGTCTTAGCCTCACTGTGAACCTGTAGATGATTTTTTGGAGTTAGATGATTTTTTGGACCTAGAGCTAATAAAAACATTCTTTAAAATTATTTTTTTATTTTATATATAACAACGAGCCATTGTATAATAGCAATAATGCCCTCCAGGATGTGTGTCATTTGGGATAACATCACGCCTCAGTTGTTGGACACACTCGGCCTGCGGCCTCGTGCCCAACCACCTGAGGCATGACGTTATCCCAGCATGACACACACCCTGTCGGGCATTATTGCGTAAATGTAACATATTAGCAAGTAAAAATTAAAAAATAAGCCCCAAAAATACAGCAGTAATTATCTTTACATGGCATAGAGAAGTATGAACATGATGTTTACCCAGAGTGAGTAAGTGTATCAAACTGATGAAAGTACAACTGGCTGGAGATATATTCCCAACATACTCTCAACCAGCTGTTGTGTTTCAGAAACCTTAAGGCCTTCAATGTTGTAACAAGAATTTATGCATGATAATATCAATTGCCAGTGTAAGTGCCAGATACAAAGAAGTACTGTACTAGTGAAGGACCACCAAGAAACTGAGACTATGCAGCCTGATATTTACAGATTTCAGTAAATTGCCAGTGTATAATTGAAATAATACATTTAGAAACAGTCCAAGGAATCTAAAGTAAAATTCCTAGGAATTAAATCCCCCCCTCCCGGGGAAAGTAACTACTTAAAATTAAATATAGGTACATGAATCCCAATACACCATCAATTGCACCAATCACTACAATAGTTACCCAAAAAGAATTACACCTCTCATGAACCCCCAAGTAAATGAGACAATGCATCCTATTAAGTACAGAATGTAAAAACATAACAGTATATACTCAAACTATAGAACTAGCAGAAGGAAGTAAATATCCACTATAATGAGTCCAGAGTCCTAGCCACTACAACACCATAATGTCATGTACCTGAACATAAGTTTACCTTCATATCACCACAATATTCTCATCTACTATACCCACATAACCGCCCATCTCAAATACCCATATTAAAAATTCAATGTGCCACACTTCTTCTCCCCCTGCAACACACAAACATATTCACAAACCCACACACATACACACACACCCATGCACACATTCACACAATAATAATGTGAGAGGCTGACCTGTAGATAACCAGTTAAGAGGGACTGTATAAATATAAGAGTCAAAGTCCAAGGCTCGCTGAAAACCTAAAATATGTATGTCCATCCTTTGAAGTAAAGGTCCACATAAGTTTACGTGTTATGTGTCATATATCCAACGTCAATATTCAAGCCGTCTTCCACCGTATTAAGAAGTAACATAAATCTGATCTCACAAGCTTGTCTCTGTTGTGTACTGTTGAAATGTCCTTTTAAGGCCATCACAGGCATATCTGAGATTGAGTGGTCATCCTGAGAGAAGTGTTGTGCCACTATTTGACAGTCATCTTCCTATTAATATCACACCTGTGTGAATTCATTCTAGTGCAGAGTTGTAGTTTCATCTCCCCAACATACCCTGTGCGAGGACATGTTCTGCATTGAAAAAGATAACATTTCTTGATGTACATGTATAATTACCCAATATCCTCAATTGTCTGTTTTGTGAGGTAACCACACAGTTTGAAGTGGAAATATGCTCACAAGTTCTACATCTGCATTTATTACAGGGTTGTGTGCCATATGATGTCATGGCATGCTGCTCAGATTCAAGTTTACTCTTAATAATCTGTTTGGCTAAATTGGGTAGTTGTTTAAAAGATAGTAGTGGCAGTTCTTGAAAAATACAGCTAAGGGTTTCATCCTCATGAATTATTGGGAGTAGGTCCTTAATAATCTTACATAGAAGTTCAAGGTCAGGATGATACAGGACTACTAAGGGTACTCTGTTAGTAGTGGTCCTTTCATTATATTGCAGTACGTGTTCTCTTGGTACTTGTGTAGCACGTTCCACTGCTCTGTCAATTTCTCTGGAAGAGTGTCCCTGCTCAATAAAGGTGTTTTTCAACATAGCTAAATGTCTATCTCTGTCTTTCTCATTTGAACAGAGATGGTGGTACCAAAGTGCTTGACTATGCAAGACAGTGTTCATATGAAAAAAATCCCTGTTTGTGAGCCATTTTGTTTTAATTTTTTCTCAAAAAACAAAATCTTGTAACTTGCCTCACGGAAGTATGGGATTTGTTCAGGATGATGCCTTCTACAATGCCATGGCTTTGGTTCCATTTACTTTTCTAAAAAAATGTCTTTCTTATTTCAAACATCCTTGTTCATGATTCGATTCCTATCCTTGTTTGTGAGGTGTCAAAATCCCTTTTAGCAAGCCGATCCTTGTTTATGAGCTGACAAAATCCTTGTTTGTGAGACGACAAACAGATGGCTCTATCTCACGAACATGGATTTCTCACAAACAAGGATTATGACACCTCATGAACAGGGATTCAGCTCACAAACAGGGATTTTAACACCTCACAAGCAGGGATTATAAAGAAAATTGTTGTTTTTGAGGTGTCAAAATCCCTGTTCATGAGACGATGACCAGATGGCCCTAAACATCCCTGTTCATGAGCTGTCAAAATCCCTGTTTGTGAGGTGCCAAAATCCATGTTCATGGACCATTCCCTGTTTGCGAGCTGTCAGAATCCTGTTTGTGGGGGATGACCAGATGGCCCTACTTTATGAACAGGGATTGGCTCATGAGCAGGGAATTTGACACCTCACAAACAGAGATTCGGCTCACAAACAAGGATTTTAACAGCTCACAAATAGGGATTTTTAAAGGTTGTTGTTTCTTTGCCACATTACTGCAAAGAAACGGTTAGCACATTTGGCTTGAAACTTGCAGGGTAGAAAGGGAGTGTACCAGAGATGTGAATATGCTGGTTTGGTGTAAACATTTGCAAAGGTTACATAGTTATGACATTCTGAAGTTGAGAATTTTTGCCATGGGATAACACTGTGGTGAAAGTATCACCTTTTGGTTTGAGATACAGATTTTTCGCTAAACACTAAGCACACATGTAGGTTACTAGTCCATGATTACAACTGCAGTGGAATTTTTTCCAAGGTTGCTACATTTACTTAGATATTGTGTCATTTGGAGTACAAGGGTTACTTGGAATGTGTCTAGGCCTGCGCTGCATCTCTACAATTACAGGTAGGTGGGGCACAGGGCCATAGGGCCCTCTGCTCCCACATATGTATACCATTGTGCAGTAATGGGACTGCTGGGCCATGAGGAGATGACAGTTCATTACAATGTCTGTATACTTATGGGTAGATGGGAGCACAGGGCCATCCAAAGCCATATAAGGGTAAGATTACACTTTCTCAAAAAGTAAGGAAGTTCATTGCAAAAACCTTTGTTTATGCATCAGTTAGGGTTGAAGTGACAAAAGTAGGGAAATGAGGCATTAGAGATGAGAACCCCTAACACCTCCAACCCTACCACCCCATCCCATCCCCCACCCTCCACAGTCCAATAAGTGACAGGGTGTGCCTTGGAGTCATCTGGCCTAACTCTCACCCCATTCTCCTATATTGTACCATGTCATCTTTCTTATACATGAAATAGGGTTAGAGTTAGGCTCAACAACCCCAAGGTACATCCTGTCACCTGCAGGTGGTGGGGGGGTAGGGTGTGTTAGGGTCTCAACACTAATGCCTCATTTCCCTACTTTTGTCACTTCAGCCCTAACTGATACATTAATGAAGTTTTTTGCAATGAATATATAAAATGCAGAAGGTGCTCATGCTCAAAATCCAGTATTCTGATTGTATAAAACACATCACATGACCATGCATATATCAGAGCGTGACTGCACACCTGCACTTTAACCCCCCCCTCAAAAATAATTTTACCATTTTTTAAGATAGATAACCCACTCTAGGATGTGCGGTTGCACTCTGATATATGCACACCTTGGGTGGTTGATGCACTCGGCCTGCGGCCTCGTGTGTACAACACACACCAAGGTGTGCATATATCAGAGCACGATCGGACACCTAAGAGTGGGTTATCTATTACATATATATATCTATACATACATATATATATATATATATTTTTTTTTATTGCAAAAAACCTCATTAATGCATCAGTTAGGGTTGACAGTACATCAACAAAAGTTTAGAAATTCGATGTTATGGTTCCCACCCCTACCACCCCACCCCTTCAACACACCAACAGGCATGAGGGTGTGCCATGGGTTGTCAGGCCTAACTCACACCCCATTCCATGTATAAACAAGCTGACATAGTACAGTATAGGAGAATGGGGTGAGGTTAGTCCTGATGACCCCATGGCACACCCTGACACCTGTTGGTGTGCGGAGGGGGGTGGGGTGGTAGGGGTGGTAACCCTAACATCGAATTTCCAGACTTTTGTTGGTGTACTATCAACCCTAACTGATGCATTAATGGAGTTTTTGGCAATGAATTTCCATTCTTTTTTAGAAAGTGTAATCTAACTGGTTGTGGTTGTGGGAGTCCAGAGCCCCCTTCATGCTACCCATTTCTCTGTAATAGTATGCATATGTGGGAGCATGGGTCCTCTGGGAGCCACTTACACATAAGTACAGAGAGATACCGCATCCCTAGAGTTATGAAAAGGAGCCCTTGTAACACTAATTTGGAAATATCTCAGAAACCATTGCAACTGTGAAAAAAATTCCACTGCAGTTGTCATCATGATTTGGAAATCTCCACGCAGTGAAGAATCTATATCTTGAATAATTTTTGAGATACCGGCGCTGAAAGGTGCCACAGTGCTGCAATGTTATCCTATGGGAAACTTCTCAATTTTGAAACAACTTACAGTAACTAAGGAACCAGTGTAATGTTTTTCACCAAACCACCAAAAGGGCACATCTGTGGTTCGAGGGCTTGCCACCCCACAAATTTTAGCCTAAAATCCCTAATCGTTTGGTTACAGTGAGGTGTAAAAGAAATGGTTTATTTTGGGACTGTAGTGTCGCAAATTGTGAAACTTTCACATGATTTGCAAAAGAACGGCATGAAACTGTCACAGATTTTGCCAAACTGTTGCACCATTCTTTCACAATTTGCAAAAGTACAGGGCAGCTGAAGTTAAAAAAAAATATTTACAGGGCTAAAATCAAAAAACTAATGGCAGCATTGTGTTCTTCATGCCCCGATTATGTAAGCACAAGTGTCCGTGTTTACCAAGGGGCACTATAATTTAAACTACAGCCATTTTTCTCCACCACTAACTGAAAACAAGATGACAGTGGCACAACATTACTGAGGGCATTTGTGACAGTAAAAGGTGCTTTCATGAAAGTACTGGGTGTTTTCGCACGGCAGATATATTTTTCCTCATTGACGGCAATGGGAAATATTACATTTTAATAACTTTTGAGCAGATTGATATTTTTTCACCAAATCTTCAAAAGGCACATCAGTGACCTGAACTGCATATTCCCTGACAATTTCAGATCAGTCAGACAAACTATTTGGGTTGTAGCACCGAGCACAGAAATAGCCCCAAAAGTGTGTTTTTATATGTTTTTGGCTTCTCTACAGCTCTGCAAACGTATATCCAACCAGAATGAAACTTGCAAGATCCAGAGATCTATGGTGCCTACATGTACATGCAAAATGGCATGGAAATCCATTGTATGGTTACAAAGTTATTAAAGTGCAACATTTTTTGGTTTAACATAGAAGTGGCCGGGCAACCCTAACTATAGCTGCACTACTGTGCAGCTATAATATGTGTTTATATATATATATATATATATACACACATACATATATATATATATATATATATATATATATACACATACATATGTAATAGATATACCACTTTGAGTGTGTGAGTAGCGCTCTGATATACATATGTGGTGGCTATCGTCAACCACTTAATAATGCGTATATCAAGTGCGACTGCACACCTCAGAGTGGTTTATCTATCTTATAAAATGTCAAAATTGTTTTGGAGGGGTAAAAGTGCAGGTGTGTGGTCGCTTATGATATATGCACAGTCATGTGATGCTCATCATCCAATAAAAGAACAATTTCCCTACCCATTTTATAAATATATATATACACACATATCTATATATACACACATATATATATATATATATATATATATATATATATATATATATATATATTAATTGCAAAATTTTAATACATCAGTTAGGGTTGATTTTACACCAACAAAAGTCTGGAAATTTGATGTTAGGTTTACCAATCCTACCACCCCTCACCCTCCACACACCAACAGATGTTGGGGTGTGCCTTGGGGTCATCAGGCCTGACTCTCACCCCGTTCCATGTCTAAACAAGCTGAGATGGTACAGTTTAGGAGAATAGGGTAAGAATTAGGTCTAACGACCCCAAGGCACCCCACGATGCATGTTGTTGTGTGGAGTGTGGGGGTGTAGGGGTGGGGTGATAGAGTTGTTAATCCTAGCATTGAATTTTCAGACCTTTCTGGCATGAAATCAACCCTAACTGATGAGTTAATAGAGTTTTTTGTAATGAATTTTCCTCCCTTTTGAAAAAGTGTAATATTTTATTTTATTCTTTTGGTAACCGGGCTACTCATATCCATACTGTTTGTGGGAGCATGGGCCCTCTGAGCCCTGCACTCCCACATACCCATAAGCATAGAGACATATTGCAGGAGGGCCCTGTGCTGCCAATTTTGCAAAATGGTACCCATATACTGGAATACAGGCTTCTCGGATCCTGTGCTCCAAACCACCCACTGCCACTTTTGTAAAATGGTATCCATAGATGGGCCCACACTCCCACCTCCCCATAAGCCTAGAGACATAGTGCAGTAGGGCCATGTGCACCCAGTGTTGCATAATGGTGTCCATGTGTGGGAGTGTTGTCCCTCTGGGTCCTGCACTGCCGCCACCCATAACTTTAGAGGCATAGCACAGGAGGGTCCTGTGCTCCCAGTTTTGCATAATGGGATCCATAGTTGGGAGCATGGGACCTCTGGGCCCTGTGCTTCCACCCACTCATAAGTGTAGAGACATAGTGCAGAAGGGCCCTGTGCTCCCAGTATTGCAAGATGGTAACCATAGGTGGGAGCACTCTCCCTCTGGACCCTGCACTCCTACCCACTTATAAATATAGAGACATAGCACAGGAGGGCCCTGTGCTCCTAGTTTTGCATAATCGGTTCCATAGGTGGGAGTTCAGGCCCTCTGGACCCTGTGCTCCCACCCTCCCATAAGTGGAGAGGCATAGCACAGGAGGGCCCTGTGCTCCCAGTTTAGCATAAATGGTATGCATAGATAGGAGTGTGGGTCCTATGGTCCTGTACTCCCACCTACCCATGAGTACAGACACATAGCACAAGCCTAGAGACATAACAAGTAACCCTTTTACTGCAAATGTGGCAATATCTCAGTAACCATAGCAACTTTGAAAAAAATTCCTTGGCAGTTATACTCATGATCTAGCCACCTCCATGCAAGCAATAACACATGACGAGGTGTGGTTTATCGCCTGATAAGAGCACGCCAAGGGGTGTTCTAAGGCATGAGGCCCTTGCGCCGAGTCCCTTATGCCACTGGGCGTGCTCTTATCAGGTGATAAACCACACCTCGGAGTGTGTTATTGCACTTATAAAATGGGTATTTCAGTAAGTATTTAAGAATTAAAAAAAGAACAAAAAAAAGTAAAATGTTTAGAAAGGTGAGGTTTAATATTGAAACAGTAAAAATAATCCTCCTATTGGTAAGTTGTGATGGCCAGTACAGGGTGCTACACACACACACACACACATACACACACACACACACACACACACACACACACACAGACACACACACACACACACACACACACACACACCCCAGATTGTTCCTCCTTCTAACTTCACACTGCATTTGTGACTGGCAGAAACCTGAGGAGTAGCATGTATAACTGGTAGTGAGGGTGATGAAGTATTCATTCAAGCTTCATTTCTATCCCCAACACACATTTTATTGTTGTTCTTTTCATGCTGAGACTTTTTAAAATTATTTTTAGAATGCAGTGAAATTATCTTTACTTGTCGCCTGCCGCATCGGGAGCGAGCGTGTCCCTGAGCGGTTCCCATACACAGCGATTTTGCTTGTAGTGCATTTTGAGTAAGACAAGGTGGCTGTAGTTTTCCATAACTGTTTTTAAAATCTGTAGTTTGGGGAATACTGGAATAAATAAGTGGACCGCTACTGGTAGTGAGATTGTTGAAGGACTGGGTGTCGATTTGAATTTAAAAGGCATTCATAAAGCTCGCAGGGATGCTCCGTGGATTGCTGGTGGCTGTTCATGAAGTGGAGATTGCGAGCCCGGGTTGCAAGCGCATCCTTTTTGAATTTTGGGCAACAGAGTTCAGAGTTTGAGGAACAGAGGTCAGAGTTTCAACAATTAATTTTTTTCTATGATGCTTTACTTTGTTTCTCTTTTTTTGAGTAGATTTACAGAGCGGTGGAGCTGGGGTGGGTCTGCAGGTCAAAAGTACAGACGGAGCTCTGGGAGACTCCAGATGAAGAGGAGACTGCTTGGCACAGTGATTTCTGTGGTTATGAGTCCTGATTGGCTGAAGAGGTGCTGGTTGGCACAATATGGGCTGATAAGGACACGGTCAGAGGTGCTTCTCAGCCAATCTGGACTCAGAAAAATCTCAGCCCATTTTATAAGCATGCTTAGTACACACAAATGTCTGCTAAGCTGCACTTAGCGAAAAATCCGTATCTTGAACTGTTTTCAAGATATAGCCCCCAAAAGGCACCATGACTGCCACAATTTTATCCTATGGGAAGATTTGCAACTTTGGAGTGCTGTAACTATGGTACCAGTGTCAATGTCTTCACCAAATTAGCAAAAGGCACATCTGTGAGGCAAGGACTTGCCACCCTGAAAATTTCAGCCCAAAAGTCCTAACCATTTTTTTGCTATGAAGTGGCAAAGAAACTGATTTTTTGGGGCTATTTACTGTACCTGTGGCACTTTCGTGAAAGATCCAAAACTCTAACAACACATTTCCCTACTTTTCTGGCATAAAGTTGAACCCTAACTGGTGCAATAACACAGTTTTTTTGCAAATAATAGTGTTCAGTTATAGTTGTAATACAGTACATACACACTGCCTTCTGGCTGCAGAAGAGCAGGTACCTGTGAGGCCTGCACTTATGCAGCTGCATATAGAAAACCATGAACTAGCAGATCCAGCTATGTAGTGAGGTAACACCTTCTACCATCTTATGCCGGCAAAAAGTAACTGTCTTAGCCTAATCTGTGCTTTTAAAGGTAACCCTAACTGGTGCATTAACACAGTTTTGTGAAAATAATTTCCTTTCTTTTTGAGATAGTGGAATTGTAGCCTCATTCACACAGGTCCCTTTCAGACCTGCTAGAACAGATGCAGACACACAGGACACTCTGGACCCTGTACCAAGGGAACAGTCCACCTTCCTGCAGAAGTGCAGAGGCCTCTTGGCCCTGCTCTTCCATGTGATAATGTATATCAAGAATTTGTGGGGCTGTCTAGTGGGCTTCAGAAGTGCAGGGCCCTGTGTGCCCTTGTGCTTCCACATGGCTACAGACACAGACATGCAGTGTATTTAGAATAAGAAAAAAACACCACATTTCATTAAAAATCAACATTCCAGATCTCAAAAACTACACAAACATAGAAACATAGAATTTGTCGGCAGATAAGGACCACCAGGCCCATCCAGTCTGCCCATGAGTCCTATACTTGTATGCAGCCTCTGACTCTATCTGGTCAGTGGTCTTTCATCATTCCCTCCCAACCTCAAGGTTCCCTTGTGTCTGCCCCAGGCATGTTTAAACCTCCCCCACTATGCTTGCTTCCATTGCCTCTTGCAGCAGATTATTCCATATGTCCAATACCCTTTCCATGAAGAAAACTTTTCTCACATTACCCCTTATTCTACCCCTTTCCAATTTCATATCATGCCCCCTTGTTCTTGTACTCCTTCTACATTGAAAGATGTCTTCACCCTGCACCATGTTCATGCCCTTGAGGTACTTGAATGTTTCTAGCATGTTCCCCCACTTCCTTCTTTCCTCCAGTGAGTACATATTGAGGTCCCTTAGTCCATCCTCATATAGTTTGTGGTGCAAGCCCTGTACCATCTTGGTTGCCCTTCTCTGGACTGCCTCCAATCTGACAGTGTTCTTGCACAGGTGTGACCTCCAGAATTGCACACAGTGCTCTAGGTGAGGCTTCATTAGTGTTTTGTATAATGGCATCACCACCTCCAGCATTCTGCTAGTGATGCTCTACCTATGCACCCCTCATGCCACTGGCTATCTCTGCAGCCTTTGTGCTCTGTTTGGACACCTTTAGGTCATCAGAAATGATAACCCCTAGGTCCCTTTCCTCCTTGGTGATCGTCAGCACCTCGTTCCATCCTGTAGTTCTCCCCATGGTTCCCTCTTCCCAGGTGAATTATTTGTGATGAACCTCAGTTGCCACATCTCTGACCATTTTTCAAGCTTCTCTAGGTCCCTTCTTATTTTCTATACCCCTCCTGCAGTATACACCTTGTTGCAGATCTTGGTGTTATCTGTAAATAGCAGACCATTCCTTCTAACTCTTCTGTAATGTTACTAATGAAGTCATTGAACTGAACTGTCCCAAGACAGATCCCTGAGTTACCCCACTGGTCACCCCCTCTCCCCAGATTGGATCCATTTTACCACCACCCTCTGCCTCTTGTCTGCCAGCCAGTTACTAACCCAGTTTATCACCTTGTGCCCCATGCCCAGACTACCCATCTTGTTAATCAGCCTCCTGTGTGGGATGGTGTCAAAGCCTTTGCTGAAATTGAGGTAGGCGACATCCACTGCCCCTCCCTGATATACTTCCTTCATTACCCAACAAAAAAAATCTATAAGATTAGTTTGACATGACCTCCTGGCTGTGAATCCTTGCTGCCTTGGATCCTGGGCACCTTTGTATTCCAGATATGCCACTGTCCTTTCTTTCATCAGTGCCTCCATGATCTTCCCCTCCACTGAAGTGAGGCTGACCAGCCTGTAGTTCCCCACTTCCTCCCTACTGCTGCTTTTGTGCAGAGGGACTACATTTGCCCTCTTTCAGTCCTATGAAACCACTCATGTGTTGAGTGACTCTGTGAACATGACTGCCAGAGGTGCTGCTAGTTCCATTTGCAGCTCCCTTAATAGCTTCGGGTGTGTGCCATCTGGCCCCATAGATTTGTCTATCTTCAGTTTTGTGAATTCTTCCAGAACTCTTTCTACTGTGAATGGACTGGTGTCTGCTCCTCCCCCCACTGGATTTGCTACCCAGCTGTGTACCTTGACCCTCACTCTCCTCAGTGAATACTGAACAGAAGTACAGTATTTATTCAGTATTTATTCCTTATCTAGATCACCCTCCTTACACTCTCCCTCTTCTCCTTTGAGCATTACAATCCCCACATTTTTTCTTCTTTTGCTGATGTACCTATAGAATGTCTTGTCCCCTTTCTTCACTGTCTGCAATAATTCTTCCTCCTTCCATGCCTCTGTGCTCCTAACAACTTTCCCCACTTCCCTTAGATATGCAAGTTACAACTCCCTGTCTTCCTCACTCTGAGTCCCCTTATATTTCCTGAAACTCTTTTAGCCATTACTTTGTCTGCCACCTCTTTGTAGAACCATAGTGGCTTCCTTCTTTTCTTCCCATTGAACACTAACCTGATGCACTGGTTTGTCAACTCTACTACGGCACCTCTCAGCTTTTACCACTGCTCCTCAACTGCCTCTCCTTCCTCCCCCTTCCCCAAGCCTAGTCTGATACATCTACCCATTTCAGTGAAGTCCGCCCTCCTGAAATCTAATACCTTTGTCCTTGTGTAGTTCACTTGAGTCCTTGCCACCATTCTAAACTACTCTATGTAGTAGTCTCTGGACCCCAGCTGTACTTCTAGCTGGACTTCTGTGACTCTATCCTCATTGGTCAAAATCAGATCCAGAATCGCCTTGTCCTTGGTGGGATCAAACACTAGCTGTCTGAGACCTGCCCCCTGTAGGGAATCTAGGATGGCTCTGCTTCTGGTTGAAGCAGCTGCCTGGGTAGTTTAATCCACATCTGGCATATTGAAGTTAGTTAGTTAATCATTTATTTGTTCGACTTTCAAGTTATTGCAAATTAACAATATAAAATCCACAAATTCAGTTACATTTTGACTATATAACATACACATATTCACTTATATATACACAGACTATCATACATAATTCAATCAAAATTACATAAAAATAACATAAAAATGAAAATAAAATGTAAGACAGGAAAAGAGGACAGGAGGAAAATATACAGTTATTGCATTTCTCACTTAATAATCCATATGAAATCCCTCCCCCTCACTTTAATTGACATTTGTTCATTTTTTAATAAATACAATTAATGTAAGATGCCATATCTGTGGCAATGAACTCCAATGGTGGATTCATTAAAATTCTCAAAACCTCATTTTCCAGTAATTGATCTGTCTGACATTAAGGGGACACTCTTTTGTTTAGTAACTCTGCATACTTTGGGCAATGCAATATAAGATGTTCTAATGTTTCCAAACAGTTCGAACCTCAATTATAATTTAAATCATGAAATTCTGATTTATCCTTTGCACATAAATATTGTCTATATTTAGAAGGATATAGTTCTAATCTAAATTTTGTAAATAAGAATCTTAGTTTTCTATCCATTAAGAAAGTTAAATATGGTTCCTTTATATGGTTTATTTTATTTTGTGATGACCTTTTAATAACCTGATTTTTCCCATATCCTCACTAGCTGAAATACTAAATAATCTATTTTTAATCAACTTATTGTGTTTATATGAAATAATTATTCCCTTTTGTTGATCAGTCCATAAATGGTAAAGTCCCATTTGATTCAGGATACAAATGATTTGATTTAACCATGGTGAAGATGATCCCCGAACTACCCAATTAGCTTTCTCCCTTATACATTTAGAGGCCAATCTATTTGGTTCGAAGCTGGCACATCTTATCCAATATCTTATCTTTGTTTACTATGCTAAATACTTAATTTGAACTCTTCCTAGTTTGGCCCTAACTACTGCCACCGGGATAGAGCCTGGGACACCCAATATGTTTTTGTATAGATTATTAAATGGTTTCTCCAGTTTTGCCACATTATCATCAAGCCACACTTCAATGGTGTACAGAGCAATTGGATTCAATTTCATTTCTGCTGCTTTAAGAACTGCATCAACACTATTCCCTCCAAATTTTGAATTAAATCTCAGTAACCCATCTTTAGCCTGTATTAATTTATTTAATGTATATGACATTTGTTTTGCAAATTTACAATTACTACTGTAGTTATTTGTAATCTATGATATCTGTATTCTGATGTTAATTGAAGTGGAGTATTATTAATAAACCTTTTAAATGGTGTTAATTTCTTTCCAATTATCATTATTTGAGTTTTATCTGTATTTATTTTTAATTCATTATCTTTACAATGTATTTATAATTGTTTTAATTGCCTTCCCATTCCTATGGGGGAAGTGATATAAGGGCCAAATCATCAGTGTAAATAAGAATTGATGTCAAAGTACCAGCCACTGCAGGTGAGTGGCTGGAAATTTTATTTATTTATTTAGCTTTTGTTGACCGGGTAAGTGCACCAGACAAATCCTGCCTATTTTCAGGCACGACCCGGGGGAGGGGGATACAGATGAATGGCAACTGACCTTGAACCAGTTTAAGCTCCTAATGTACAGGGCCATCCTCCACACACTTTTTTCCCCTTCCTCTCCCTCTTGAACAGGGCATAGCCTGGTACATTGATGTCCCACCAATGATTAGCAGTGTACCATGTCTCTGTTATTGCTGCTATGTCTAGGTCTGCATCTGCTAACAAGGCCTCCAGGTCTGGGATTTTATTTCCCAGGCTGTGAGAATTTGTTACCACGGCTTTCCATGTTCTGCAGCCTAGACTGACTCCATTCTTATTAGTACTCTCCCACCTCGTTTCCCCACCCCAGTTGTCTTTCTCATGTGATGTTGACTTTTCAGCTTCCCCACTTCAACCTGCTTTCTCGGATTGTCCCTCTCTGCCTGTGTCAGTTGTCCCTGGTGTCACTTTTCCCATATATGCTCATGGGGGGATACTACTAAGCCTCTTGTCTGTCCTGGCTCCCCCCCCCGGCCAGTTTAAATGCTTGCAGCTGAAGCAAGTTAATATAACAGAACTGAACTTCTCACATCTTGAGAACCTGGCAAGCCAGACCACACATGCCAAATTATGGGCTATTTTGTCAAACACTGCAAAAGTTATTAAGGTGCAAAAATTGGAGTTTAACATAAAACACCTTACTTAGCTCCTAAGTATATTGGCATTACTGTGGCAGTAAAGAATAGGACTGAGTAAGATGTTGAATGTTAAACCCCTAACTTTGTACCTTAATAGCTGGAATTTGGATATGGTGGTAGGCAAGCAACTCCTAGCCCAGCATTCGTGGCTGCAGGAAGTTCACTCTGTGGCCCTATGGGTAAAGCAAAAGAAATCCAAAGATACAGTGTGCTTATCAGTCTGGTGCTGGTACTGTGCTGGGGGTTGTGAGTCCCAATTAGCAAAACAAGTCTGAGAAAGGCAGGTGCTGCCTTTCTTGAACTTGTTTTCCTATGGGTAAAGCTGCTGCTACATTGTATGAAAATAGAGCACATGCAATATATTATTAGAAACCAGCAGGAAAGATATTATAACATGTGGGGCCTCCTGAACACTGCAATACAACATCCCTGGTTTGCCTCCTTTTAAGGTTCGGGTTGGGTAGGAGTTGTACAGAGAACTAAGCAGTTGAACAATGGCTTTTGGAGGCATCTAGAGGGGAGGAGTGACTAGGGGGAGTAACATGGGGCATGTGGGGAATGTCTTGACTGACTATTGGCATTCTACAGCTACGGGGGTGCCGGGTCTCCTCTTCCCGTCTTGGTTTAGGGGGCCATACGCCATCAATGATGATGCCCTGAAGTTGTGATAGCAGCAATACCTGGTCAAGAATCAGTTCAATTCAATTTATTTATTTTGCCAGGAAAATGCTCCATTGAGCAAACTGATTTACAAGGAGGTCCTGGGTAGGACATTTGAAATTACATCACAAACATTAATACAAATACAGCAAAAATATCACAAGTATTGAAAACACAAAGCATCACATATAAGGAAATACAGCAAGTACATAAGTACAGAAGTAACGAGAAGTACTTAAGATCTGGCTCAGTTAAGCAGTGCATCTTTAGTGGTAACCGTAATGTTATTTTGCTAATATTAATATTTGTCATGTAGTACTCATCTCGTTAGACACTTTAAAGTAACTGTATACATTAGTCAGCTATGTAACTCATTATTATGAAAGTAATGAAGTATTGTAATGAAGTATTAGGAAATTGCGGTGTCCTCCCCACAACAACAACGTCTGCCAGTAGCTTCAGGCAGTGGTCGGAGGGCCAAATATTATGGCATCCTCCCCACAACAACAGCACCTGTCAGCTTCTTCAAGCAGTGGTTGGAGGGCCAGAAATTGCAGTGTCCTCCCCACAACAACATCACCTGCCAGCAGCGTCAAGTAGTTATGTCTCTCTCTGACATCTACTGGGGAACAGCGATTAGTCGGCTAACTAAAGCTGATTGTTTATTTCATGTTCTATTTCTATACTACTGTGCTGGTGATATAGTCTTCCATTACTGTTACTTTAATGGTTTGTGCCTTATACCTGTAAGAGCCATGGTTTCCACCAGGTACATTCATTTATATGGTGTATTTCTCTTTGCATATTTGTGTAGCTGTTCAGTGTCAGGCAGCCTAGGTACTGTGTGTATTAGGCAGCAGTCAGCATTGCAAAATAGTTCTGCATTCTTTGGTATTCCCAGCTAGTCCATTGCTAGCCCCCCTTCCCCCTCGGCTTCCTTTTCCTACTATGACCTTTGCCTTATTGTGTAGTAGACCTCCTAATCCCTCCCTTGTTTTGTCTCTACAGGCAGTGGTCAGAGGACCAGAAATTGTGGCATACTCCCCATAACAACATCACCTGCCAGAAGCGTCAGGTAGTTATGGTTCATTCTACACCTACAGAGGAACAGCACTGCACTTTGAGCAGTGCTGTTCGCTACTACCCATCCAACCCACCCTCCCAACCAGGGGTGGTGTTACCTTCAATTGTTACAGGCTGAACCAATCAACCCACTTTTGTACCCCCACCTGTCTGGTGAGCTTGATCCCTTCCACTCCGCCCTCCTCATCCATAGTTGTCGCACCCCTGGAACTGATCTTGGAACCCTCCACCCTTCCTCCTCCTCCTCTCTTTAGGTGCACTGAAAATCTAAATTTATACTCTCACCACCCCTTGAAGTAATCTTCTAACCCATGTTACATGTTTAAGTTGGTTACTGTGGGACTCAAACTCAAGTTACTGTTGACGGGCTCCCTTATAGTCTAGTGCTCTATCCACTTAGCCAACACTACCAACAAGCATTAAGGCACGAATTATCGTTAAGACCTCTATTCTTCTTGCTCCAGGCTATACTGCTATCTAGGGTCCTGCCTCACACTTACCAGTTCCTTTCCACGACCACCACCAACTTCTACCCCTTTCTTATATCTACCTACACTATCACCTAATCCACACTATGTCTCTAATCAGCTTCCTACATACCTTCTATCCCTTTGCTGTTCTTCTGCCTGCTTCCTACCACCTCTCTACCTCCTGTCACCCTTCTAACCTATTCACACTCTTCCTTCCATCTCCCACTCTCCACTTCCCCATCCCAACCCTCTCCTCCTTCTGCCTTTCCCTCTTTCTTTTTTAATCATGTAAGATTGTATTATTTTCTTAAGTAATAACATACATTCTCTCCAAACTCAGACCTCATGAATTCATACTAATACATAGTAGCTCTAATATTTCTCAACTTTTCTAACCAGTGTGTTTACAACAACCATTTTAACATCTAACTGCAATCTATTTTGCTTCCTGCAGGCATGATTTCATATTCCCTGTTGTACAGTGCTACGGTTCTTCAGTGAAGAGACAAAAACAATACCTTGTCTTAACTGATCGTTCACTTTTACTAGTGGAAAATAGGTACAGCTGTTCATGAAGGAGGATTGATAGGTGATGGTAGTGGCACCAAACAAAGCTGTGAGTTTACATATGGGTCCCATTGTCTGTGATACAGAAGAAGTTGATTTCTGTCAGCAAATGATAGCCGTTCAAAGGCTGCTAGTTTAGCTACCTCTGTGTGACAGATGAAGAGTGAGTGAGCTTTTACCATTTTATCAGAACTACTCGTTTAGCTTCAAGGAGTATTGCAGTGACCCATCATTTCAGCTTTCTCAAGTTGATGTCTAAGTGGGAGGTGTCCCCTAATAAGGTATGTGCTGGTGTGTCCGGGATAGTTATCCCTGTCACTTTCGTCCAGTCCTCCAGAACCCCCTTCCAAAAGGAGGCAAGATTTGGGCACTGCCAGATGATGTATAGTAAGTCTGCCTCTGGTTCCTGGCACCTCCATCATTGAGCATGTGGTAACAGTTTCATTTACTGGAGTGTCTTAGGGGTGCAGTACCATCTTAGCAATATTTTTAATTGCATTATTTGACTTCTTGCATCTGTGTAGGCCTTATGTGCATCCCACAAGTATGTCTCAAGCACTTTGTGAGATATCTATCTGTGGTCCTGTGCCCACTATGCTTTGCATTTGTCTGTTGTGTTCGGTTATTTATCCCTGATTAATCTATACACCATACTGGCTAGACCCTTGCTGTTCCCTGGTTTGTGGAGCTGCATGAGCCATTCCCATCCCTCTGCCAAGCCTTTTCCCTGTTGAAATTCCCTCACTGTTTCCCTCAGCTGAAGATACCTCTAGATGTCTGACTTGAGAAGTTGAAATTTGTCCTGCATATTTTGGTAAGACATCAAGGGGCCTGTGTACCCCTCTGTCAAGTCCCCTATTGTGTGTATGCCATTTTCCATCCATGTTTACCATGCTATGGGCCTACCCACATCTGTATGGTTGTATTGTCCAAGAGGGGTGTGTATCTTGCTGGGGGGCCGCTCCTACCCATTCGTGTCTGTGTAAGGCACATGCACCAGCTCCATGCCTTCTAGGTGTCCCATATTACCAGAGAGTCCTTGTTACTCAGTCAGGTTTTTCCTCCCAACAAGGTACCAAGCCAGGCCTGCTCTGAAAGATCCCTTTCCAGACCCAACCATGTGGCACTTTCTGGCTTTGTGGGGGGACATCATCTAGTGTGGTCCAGCTTTCCACTCCTTGGAAGCTGTGAACCCTCCTGAGTACTCATTGTGGACCCAAATTCTTTTTCCTCTGAGGAGAGTTACACTGCAAAAGAACAAGAAGACAAAGAGAGCAAACGAGCAAGAAAACTGTTTGTGTAATACCTATTCTAGAAACTTGCTCTGCCTGTGCCCTTTTTCTTCTGACAGTCATATTCTTCTGTGCATCCAGTACCAGTGTGATACTAAAACACACCTGATTTTGAAGCCAAGCTTCAATTGGTCATGTGATAACACTAAAGTGCCTATGGTATTAGCAAAAAGGGTGAGAACCTTGCTTACCCTAGCTTTGCCACCTAGGTACCGTGTGGGAGATTAAGTCAGCCTATAGCTTTTGTATCCCTCCCACCTGACCTGTATATCCTGGTGTTGACTTGGCATCTCTTTAAGTGTACCATCTTACCATTCATCCTTCAATCAGTGCTTAAGCACTTTATCTGTCTCTTGTGCTTTTTCCCACTAATGTTTTACCTAGATCACAAAACCTTCCCTGAGGGGAGAGGGGAGAATGTTTGTGGGCTCTAAGGGGGCAGTAACCTGTAACCGTGTCATAAGTGGGGGGCACATGTTGTTCCAAGCTTCCCTGTACATCTTATGGGGCTATGTGTTTTCACCTCCATGTGGGGATGGAATATCATGTCCTGTCATGCCTGTCTTAGTGCTCCTAGATGGCGTTTTTTGCCTGCTGTGGACCGCAACCTTCCAGGGCTAACCATGCCTCCCCCTCTACTTTACACTTCTGTGTGTATTTAAGTCCTGTCTTACCATCCTTCCTGTGTAGTCTGTGCTGCTTCCCCCTTATGCTGTGGATTTACAGTGGCAGGGATGTTACTTCCCAATCTTTGCCCTGGGGCCCTTTGTCCTCTCTGTTGATATGGGGGGTCTCAGATAAGTCCTGCATGTCTTGCTTTCCAGGCAGTCAGTGGTGTCTTGTTACCCTTTCCATCCACCCTGTCTATTCACCCCTCCCACTGCCTATTTGCACTGCTTATACTTGTCTCACCCTCTGTTACCTCTTTTCTTCCTTTTGCTTCAATTCCACTAGCACCCCCTTACATTTACTTGTTTGTCTTGTTGTGCCCCCATGGTTCATACATTCTAAGCCCTGTTATTGCTTCTGCTTGCTTCCATTATTACGTTCCCCTGTTCTCCAAGTAACTCATATCCTTAGTTTCCCTCCTTCTTCCATGTCCCCGAGCTTTCCCCTCATCTCCCTAGTACCCTGCTTAGCCATTCTACAAATGTAATGAGCCTTAACATCATTTTATAACATTAGAAATATAACCTGTAACAAGTAACAAGCAAACATTTTATGTGTACCGCATGATCAACCTCCTCGTGTGTCAGCTCGCTGGTGCTTCCAGGCAACCGCCTTAAGTAAGAGCAGTGCAGCATAAAGTCTTCCTCCAGTTCAGCCTTGATCCACTGCTATTACTTCAGCATACATTCGATTTCCTGGTCTGGTCAGCTTGGGTAACAACTCTGAACTGTCCATGTCTTCGACTGTTGCCTCGAAGCCTTCAGCAGCATCCACCCAGTCAGTGGTGACCTTCCGATTTACTCTCTCCTCCAGCACATCTTCTTGGCCATCAGCTGATTGTTCACTGCTGGTTGAGTCATCCCTGAGGTATTTTGCTGGTGGGGACTCCTCTCTGACAGGCGATTTCCCTATCTTGCCTGCAAGACTCCTGGAGCACTGCCTGTATCTTTGAAGTTGTGGGTATCTCCTGATCTCTTGACCACTCTCACTTTTATTTCAGGAGCTTTAGTTGGTAGCAGTATTTCCACTGCTGGCATCAAGCTGTAATCCACCATTTTAGGTTCCCTGCTGGGTGACTCCATCTTACGCTCCCCAGTGTTCTTATGTTTATCATCCTCTGGCTTCTGACTGCTGTTTCCTTGGTTCCTCTTCAGGGGGTGTTCTTTACTTGGGGGCCAGAGGGTTCTTGGATTTGTAGTTCCCCATCTCATTTGCAGCCAGTGTTTCTGGAACCAATTAATGATCTTTTGGGGGTTGTTTGCAACTGTTTCTTTGCCATCTTTCATTATATTAAGTCCAGCAAGCCCCCGAAAATGGTATCTAATGTTCAGGTCCCTCAGCTCTTTTTTGATAGGGCAGAAGGCCTTGTGCCATATAGCTACTTCATGTGAGAAGTCCCTATAAAGCAATATCTTGGATCCCCTGAATTCAAGCTCCCTCAGATTCCTTGCCACTTTCAGAAGCCTTTCCTTGGTTGAATACCTGAGGATGTATATGATTATTTGTCTTGGGCAGTTTCCATGTGGTGTTTGTTACCCCCTTGTGCAGTGTGCTCACTCCACTTCAATCACCCTCCATCTGCCTTCCATAAGGCAGTGGTAGAAAGTCATTAAGAAGGTTTTCCATGTTGTGGCCCTCAGGCCTTCAGGGAAGCCTAAGATTCTAATGTTATTGTGATGTCCCCTATTCTCTTGGCCCTCTGCATGGTTCCATAGTTTATTCAACCTTGCCTCATGCGCTTCCAGATGATCAATTATTTTGTGTTGGTGCACCTCCAGGACATCAGTTCTTTGTTCAGCTATCTTCATTCTGTCCTGAAGGTTTCTGACTTCCTCTGATGAGTCTGCCAAAGATTTTAATATCTGCTAAATCTATTACCAGTTCCTCTAACATTTTAGTGATGTAGCTTAGGGAGTCTTCCGCTGTCCCATTTGCACCCTGTGCCAGCTGCGGTTCCATTACATTCATGCTGGTATCTGTGATTAAGCACTTTCCGGGTGATGTGCAAAGTTCACAATCCTGCGCTCCTATTAATTACTTTCCCCCTTCAGCCACCATTCTGTTATGTTTAAAAAATGCCTCAATGAGCAGTATAGGGTCTCTCTCCCTGCTGCAGCCCGTTCTTGCACTGTCCTTGTCACTTGGAGATGCCGTTTCACCTACTCTCTTGAACAGATGTCCTTTTGGGGTGGAGTGCTGCTTTGTGGTAGGCTGCCTTGTGACACGGCCACCCTAGTTTAAGTACTTGAAGCTTCGGATCTCCACCAGGTAAACACTTAGTTTTAGGATTGCTAGGTGTGCAAAATCCTCCAATAATAGCAGGTATCTCTGATTTCCTTCAGTAGCCCTGCCTTGCTCTCTTTTTCTTCATATGGATCAGGTTGGGAATGGATCAGTGCTTTTAAGCAACCATCCTTCTTTGTGGCCAAATCATGCCCCCTCCCCCCTCTTTCAAACTCTCCATGATGCCAAGGTGCCTCTCTTTACCATCTGTCTCTTCCTGGCTTGATCTAAGCTACTTCTCCCAGTCCCTTTCCCCCACCCCTCCTACTCCCTCCTCATTTTTTCCTCACCACTTTCATCACTGCCATTTTCCTATTAAGCTCTTACTCCCCTTCCTAATCCTCATGGCTGGTGATTTCGAACCTAACCCTGGCCCTGTCCTTGCCCTTCCCTCTGACCATCTCAAAGGTCTCTGGGTGGCCCATTTAAATATCCACATTCTCCTTCCTAAAATTGATCTCCTCCACTTCCTTGTCACCTTACTGCAACCTGATATCCTAATTGTCTCCAAATACATACCTCTCTTCCTCAATTCAGTTTTCCACAGTACTATCTGTCACCTCTCCTGGTGCCTGCAAACTTCTTGTCCTCAAACTTTCTCTCCCTTTCTCTCTCTCTATTTATGTGGCAGGTGTCTACGGTCACCCTGGCTTATCTGTTACCATGATCTCTGAGTTTCTGACTTCCATATCCTCTTTTCCCCTTCTGGTGATCTTCTCATCCTGGGCAATTTCAACATTAACTGGATTTCCCCCTCTAACTCTAAATTTAGCTGAAATGCTAAATCCATGCAACTTACTCATTTCATCTTTACCCCTGCCTGTCTTAACTCCGAATCCCATAATCACTCTCTCCTGGATTGGGTCCTTACCAGTCTGCTGCACCACATCATTGATGCTGGCACACTTCCTGACCCACTCAGTGATCACCACTTGGTACACTCTGTTCGCAAAATACACCGCCTTAAAGCTCTCCCTAAAATTGTCCACCCTCGCTCCTTCCATCTGTTGGACTTATCCTCTCTCCATGCCAATCTGCTGTCTACTGACTGGTCCCTTATCTCCAAAACCACTGGTATTAACACTGCCCTGGACTACTTCCACTCCAAATTTCTTAAGATCTGGGATCAGCATGCTACCCTCTGCAAAACCCAGGTCAGTGGCTCGCACCTCTCCTGGATCTCTGCAGAATGTCTGACTTGCCATTGTCCATGTGACAAAGCCTGGAAATCATAGAAGTCATCCGGCTCCCCTGCTGACCTTCACAGGTTCTGCACCCTCCAGAATTCTTGCACCTGAGCAACCAGGCTTGCCAAAGCCAAATTGTTCTCATCTACTTTACAGAGGAATTTAAGTTACCCCTCCAAGTTCTGTGAAGCTATCTATGCCCTTTTCTCCCCTCCTACCCAGTCTGCCCCCCATTAACCTTGGTTCCCTCAGTCTCCCGACCCTCTTAATGTGGCCTCTGCCTTCAACATCTATTTCACACATGTGCCTCTCCTCTCCTTTCTCCTTCCCTCCCAAACCCTTCCCCTCTCTGCTACTCCTCCTTCTCATTCTCACTGGTTTCCCCACTCTCTTCCCTTAAAGCTCTTTCAGCCCCAAACCCACTACAAAGCAGATCCCTAATGGGCTTTACCCTAAACTCCTACACTTTTCTGCCCATGCCATTGCCTCTCCTATCGCATCCCTACTCAACCTCTCTTTCTCTCTTGCTACTGTGCCTAAGTCTTGGAAGCATGCGACTGTCATTCCACTGTGCAAAGATGGTGACTTCTCCTCTCCAGGGAATTTCCATCCTATTTGCCTCCTCCCTACCCTACCCTATCCAAACTCGAAAAGTACATTGCTCTTTCCCAACTCTTCCCTTTCCTCAACTCCTCCTCTTTCTTCACTCCTTTCTAGTTGGGCCTCCACAAACTCCATTCCATTACTTCCTCCTCCTCAGACTCATGGATTCCATTCACACTGCTGTGGACCAGGGTCTCCTCACTGCCACCATATTCATCAATTTAGTGAAAGCTTTTGATACTGTCTCACATCCCCCTATTGCATAAACTGAAATCAGTGGGCCTCTCAGACCCTGCCACTATTTGATTCAGCTCACACCTCACTGGCAGAACTCAATCTGTAAAGCTTGATGGAACCACATCCCCTCCACTCCCAAAAACTACTGGTAACTCCCCAAGGTTTCATGCTTGGCCCCTCCTGTTCTCCATCTTTCTAAATGAACTTCCATCTGTCTGCTCATCTGTGTCCATCTACATGTACACAGATAACATGGCCCTATTTGTGTCTGGGTCCTCCCCAACTGAGCTGAGATCCAAGCTCCAACCTGATTTCAGCTCAGTCCAGAAGTGGTTTAGGTCAAATCAGCTATACCTCAATGCCAAGAAAGATGGTCTCCATGTGCTTTGGCACTTGACCGTGGCTTTCTAAATTTCTGTTCATCCCCTCCTTCCACACCCTTGATGGTGTCCCACTCAATTATGTTGCTTCCTTCAAGTACCCCGGTGTTTGGCTTGCATGACACCTCCATTTCTCCCAGCACATAGATGCCATCTTCAAAAACCTCCACCATAAGCTTGGTACCCTCTGTAGGCACAGAAGTTGCATCCCCTTACCTGCCCATTGAGACATCTTTATTAAGATGATTCTCCCCATTACTGATTATGGTGACACAGTCTATAGTGCTGCCTCCAAGTACATCCTAGCTAGATTGGATCTTCTCTTCCACTCATTCTGCTGCTTCACTCCTAACTGCCCTCCCCACAACCATCACTGTACTCTCTACTCCTGCGTGCCCCTCCCTAGAGGATTGCTGTCTAACCCACTGCACCTCCTTCTCCTCCAATTTCTGGTTCTCCTCCCTTCCTCTCTATCTTGATTACCTAATCTTACCTTCTACCCCCTCCTCCTACTCCCAACGTAGCTCTGGTCTTCGCTTCCTCCAGACTACTCCCTGCAAATCACTTGCTGGTTAAGCTGCCTTTTGTTTCCACTTTCCTAAACTTTGGAACGCTCTCCTTCTAAACATTCACTCTACCTCCTCCAAATCCTCTCTAATCTCTCTGCTCTGATCTCATACTTCTCCCTCCTGTCATGCCCTTAACTGGGCTGTCCACCCTTTTCATATTTCTCCCCCACCCCTCTCCCTTTTCTAGTTTTCAGCCTACCCCTTTGCTGCCCTATTTGGTTCCCTTATAGGCTCTAATGTTCATCCCACTACTTGTACACCATGTCATCATATTGTAAATATTATACATCCCCACTCTATATTCCCGACTTCCGTGCTCTCACTTATTTGTACATCTCTCTCTCTCTCTCTCTATATATATATATATATATATATATATATATATATATATTTGCAATATTGTATCTACTGCTGTTACTTATTATTACCATGCATCAAATTTTATGTATAAATATTTATTTTGCTTAGCTGTCTCTCTTTCCCCTTACCCCCAGGATGCATCTGGCAACAAGTTATTTTGGCTCAGTATGTCTCTCCAAGTGAAACACTTTAATTAATAAATTATGCTTTAGTGCCCTGCTGGTAACACATCACGTGTATAGCATATTTGGTTCCTGACCTAGTGCATCTTTATTTACATATGCAAACTTCAGGACAGTTGCTATCGATGAGGGATTTGAAGAACTTTCTCCCAACCAAGATCTAAGTTTAAGTGTTCTCTGCAGCTTGTTCCAGGCAACTGATATGATAGTGCTAATAGTAGATACAGCAAAGAGCATTGAGTATGAGTGTGTCTGTCTAGTAGGAGGATATTGCTCTTCCTTAGTGCATAAGAGCATGTAGTCCTTTTGCAGACCTCTAAAATATATTCTGGTAGATTGTTCAATAGTACCTTGTGTGACCATATGTAAAGATTATGAAGCCTCCTTTTGGCCAGTGAGGTCCACCTAGCTGCTGCTCACAGATTGCAGTGGTGTGTTAATGGCTGTAAATTCGTAACAAATGTCAGTGCCCAGTGGTACAGTACATTGAGTTTGTTTAGGCAGTTGGCAGTACAGCGGCTATAGATAATGTCTGCATAGTCTATGATTGGTATGAAAGTTGCTTGTACAAGGTGAGATCTGATATTCAAGAGAAAGCAATGCCTATTTCTGTAGTAGAAGCCAAGTCTGATTCTGTTTTTTGCAGACTGCATCTATATGTTCCACAAAGGATAACTTGCTATAGATCCACACTGCTAGGTATTTGTATTATGAATTGACACTATTTCGAGGTGCTCTCCAAGCAGTGTGCTGATGGGCGGTGAGGGCATCTTCTTTGTTCTTGCATTGGAAAACCACATTGCCTTAGTTTTGTTGGTATTAAGTAGGAGTTTAGATCAAAAGAGGATCTTTTGTAGTTTTTTGAAAGCTGCCTGTAAATTCGAGTGCCTTGATGACATATTGAGACCTGAGGTGTATATCACCTTGTCATCAGCATAGAAGTGTAGCTTTGCATTTTTGACATTGTGAATCAGGTACTTGGTGTATATTGTGAAGAAAAGTGGCCCTAGGACTGAACCCTGGAGGACTCCTTTGGATATCGTAGTGCTTGTTGATTGTAGACCCTGCACTGTGACTTGCTGAAGCTGTCCAGATAAGTAGTTATGCATCCATAGCAAGGCTGATGTAGAGAAGACTATATCTTGAAATCTGTCCAACAGTACGGTGAGATCAACTGTGTTGACTGCTTTGCTTAGATCAAGGAAAATGGAACCCATGGCTTGTTTTTGATCTATGGCACACAACTAATCATTTGTGACCTTGGCTAATGTGGTTGTGGTATTATGCTTGGCTCTAAACCCAAATTGGTGAGGTGACGAAGTATTTGTGCTTTCAAGAAATTCCCTTATTTGGTTGTTTGCTAATTTCTCCAGCATCTTCATGAGTACCGGTGGTATTGAGATTGGTTTGTTGTCATTTAGTAGACTTGTATCACCTGATTTGTGTAGGTGGATGATGTGGGCCAATTTCCAACTTGGTAGTTCACTGCTGCTTATACGAATGATTCTAGTAATGTATGATAAGCACCAAAACTCTGGCTATAATGTCTTATGGTAAAATAGATCTCCTCTCTATATGAATTAATGAGCTATTGTGTACTAGAACAGAAGTTGTGTAAACTTGCTGATGACTAAAATAAAGTTTACAAAAAAATAAAACTTTGTCCCATCAATAGTCACTGTATGCAGTTTTGAATGTGCAGCCTGGAGGGCAGTATCTCTTGATTTGGCAAGTTTCATGATGATCAGATGTCCAGCTCCAAGATCCAGATAGTGTAAAAAGTGATAAAACTGGTGGGAGTTTGGCCTCCTTTTTTTTGTTCTCACCTATATCCCAGATGGTATGAAATTGTGTTCTGAAATTTTCAGGGTAGAATGGGATTGCCTTAGAAAGAGGTATTTTTTAGTTTGGAGAAAAACATATTATATGGTACTCAGATTATAAGGATTTGATATTTTGGATCTGAGCATGCTCAGTATGGTCTTTCATTTATATATCTGATGTGAAAGAAGAATTTCCAGCTTACAGAAGAGGAATCTTTTTTCTTGAGCTGAAATCTTCTTTTGTGAGAAAAAATTCTCCTGTCATTTTTTGCCATCTTATTTTTCATTGTTTCCAAAGAACAATTGAAAACCCATAAAAATCATACCCTGAATAAAAATAAACACATGTATTTAGCTAAACAGAACCTGTTTACCTCAATTCTGGAGTTTGGTTTTCGAAAAAATGACCCCAAAATATGGTTTTGAGACAGCCCTAAAATCTTAGATGGAAGGTTTAGCAACAGCTTTCAGTTCTTTTTTTGTGAGCCAAAAATTGTCTTTCATGAATCTCACAAAAGAAGAATCTTGGATCAAGAAAGAAGAATTGTTCTCAGAAAATAAGAAATTTCTTGTTTTGTGCTCTTCTTTCGTGATCTTTTATTGTGAGATTTCTTCTTTCGTGATCTTCATTCATATCACAAAAAGCTCATGAAAGAAGAATTTCTTCTTTCATGAGGTGAGATTTTTCTTTTGTGATGTTGTTCTGTGTTCTTCTTTCTTGAGACCATGTGAAAGAAGAAAATCTGCTCACGAAAAAAGAGCTTTGTCTTTATATAGAAAAACAGCTTCTGCTTGTACTAAGGATGTTTGAAAAGGTTTTTACCCCAGATTTTCAACATTGCCCTTTTTTGACCAAACCTCATGAACCAGGAAGGTGACATTTTTCAAATCTGAACCAGAAGGTGATTTTGCAGTCATTCTGTGAAATCACCTTTTGGGCAGCTTTTGAAACATTTTCACCTGACTGGTTTATGAGCTGGAGGTCATAAAAAGACTATGTTGAACATTTGGAGTCAAAATATTAAAAAACAACAAAGTTATGATGGAAGAGCTCCTCGTGTCTGTGTCTATAGATGATCAGAAGAACAGGGCCCAGGGCCCCTGCATTTCCACAACTAGGCAGACATTCCACTTGGCACAGTGCCTTGCATGTCTTCTTCTACAGCCCCTGGAGAGCCCTGTGCTTAAAGGGCCCTGCATGCCTCCTCACTTGACACAGAGCCCAAAGGGCCCTCCAAATCTGCATCTATAGCCACAAGGAAATGCAGAGCCCTCCATGCCCTGTACTTCCACAGCTAGATGGATTTCTTACTTAGCATGGAAGCACAGGGACCACTAGGCAGTGTGCTTTTGCTCCCAGATAGATTCCTCACTTGGCACAGGGCCCAGAAGACATGCAAATCTGCATCTATAGCCACAGAGAAGTGCAGGGCCTGAGAGCCCTTCTCTTTTGCAACCTGATGCATCTGTAGCCGCACATAACCACAGGGCCCAGACAACTATGTGCTTCCACAGCCAGATGGTCACCTCAGTTTCTGCAGGGACCATCTGCATCTGTAGCCAGATGCATCTGTAAATGCAAATCCCAAAGGGGCCTGCATGACCGAGGATAAAATTCCACCATCTCAAAAAGGAAGTACATTGATTGCAAAATACTGTGTTAATGCACCAGTTAGAGTTCAATTAAAGCAACGAATGTCAGGAAATGTGCTGTTAGGGTTAACAACCCGAATTCCCTACACCCAGTAGCAAAAGGAGAAGAACACACAAGCAACAACAGACAGCCATGATCAGGTAAGACAAGCAACATAGAACTGTTTCCAGATGACATAAATGCAGTAGCACTTATTTAGTACCTTCAAACATACTTGCAGCGTTGTGAAAAAATTACAGTTAGTAAATTATCTATTACAGATACTTAGAAAGGAGACGAACGGAGACCAGACTGAAGGCGGAAGAATTTAATGATTATAACAATAATCACAGAGAGAGATTGCAAGTGGTACATTCTTCATTCTTCAAAATAACAGTGTGTGCTGGCTTGCTTATATAGTGGAAGACAGCATCATCATTTCCTATGGTTTTCTATGATTGGTTCAAAACAAGCACAAACATCAACTTACAAGGCAATACTCCTTTGGTATATGTATGAGTTCATCCTTGGTCAGCACAAGTATAGATAGTGTAAATTCTATTATTATATATGGCTAGTAACAGTTGTCACTACCAGTTACCAAGGTCTAGGAGGAAAAATAGGTTTGAACTTAGGAATGTGCATACAAGCATTTTGGCCTGTCCTGATAAGAATAAACACTAGAGATAATCAGAAGGGTAATTTGGACACTATTCTGTGTTTCTGTCTTGCAGACACATAAGACAATTGTTTGCTATTAATTACATAGTCAGCACAAATATCAAAAGGCACTTTAATATTGCAACTTGTGGCTTAGTTTGTCTTGTGGCTTTACAAGCTTTATATGATCCAATTATATAGGTCAACATTTGTTACACAAACACATTATGTTTTAGACCAAAATGAGGTTTAGGCTGAAATATAGGGACAAACTTATTTATCCCTTGTTACAATACTCATACAGCACACTTCCTTTTAACAAAATACTGTATCAGTGCTGTCTAGAAACCTTACAGTGTGACTGCAAAAGTGCATGTGTATGTTTTACAATGTGTATGTGTATTTGCGACTGCAGAAATGCAGGCCACACAGGGGCCTATGCTTCTGCAGGCACAAACTGGCTGTGTATGTTTTACACTGTGCATATTGAGCTATAGTTGCATAAGTGTAATCTGCATATCAGAGATTTGTATTTGTGGCTGCAGAAGAGGTCTGCACTTCTGTAGCAACAACATTTTGGGGTCCTGCACCTCTGCAGCCAGATGGACTCCTCACTTGATGGAGTTCTATCTACTGGATGTGTATCTCTTGTCATTTCCATGTGTACCCAGGGCTGTAAAATCACTGGACCCTTATGATGGATGTCTTTTTGTGTCATCTAGAAACGTTTGTATGTTGATTGTCTTACCTATGATGGCTGTCTGTGGCAGATTGTGTGTTCTTCTCCTTTTGTTACATCAGATGTTGGGAATTAGGTTTGTTAACCCTAACACTACATTTCCCTACAATTGTTGTTTTAAGTGGAACCCTAAATGGTGCACTACTGCAGTTTTTTTTTTTGCAATATATGTATATTATATATATTGACTCATTCACTAGATATTTTAAACAAACTAGTCAAAACTGGGAAACTGTAGTCACCAGGGCCTTTAACATCAATTTGGCAGCCAAATCAAGTGTTACCTACAGGGATTTAGTAGCCAGCCTGTTTTTCACTCAGGTAGTTACTGAATGCACAAGTGCTAACTACAAAATGGGATCCAAAACCTTAATTATCTGGATCATGGCTATGCACTCAGATAGGATAACTGATGTCTGTGTACTGCTGGATACAATTAGTGACTGCTCCCCCTGTACAATGTGCATGGACTGTAAACTTACTAATCCTCCCCCAAAATTTACCCCTAGCAGGGTCCTACACAAAGACAAGATCAGCTAGACTGGAGATATCTTGATGTCACCACTGATATTGACTCCATCCTTAATTACTTTGTAAATGAATTAAACCCTGCTTGTGGCAATGTTTGCTGGAAGGGTTTCCCTAGAGCCCCTAGCCCATATGTGTGAAAGGGATACTCTGTGGCACAGGGCAAGAGAAATAGTCTCACCCACTGAACTTTAAAGGTACAAGGAATCTCATTATAGGTGCATCAATAGCATAAGGCAGGCAAAATTGACATATTGTAAAGATACAATCCAATATGTTGAAAGAGTTCTAGGAAAATCTATGGTGGAGGGTAACACAATAGATATGAAGTTATTGGCCCAGGCCATTGAGGAACCTGCCTTCCTTATAAATAAACTATTCAAATATTCCCTGCAGTATTCACAGTTCCCTGCAGTCTGGAAAACTGCACTGGTCAGATGAGTCCTTAAAAATGGTGACCTCTCCAACCTGGCAAATTACATGCTCCTATCCTCCCTCCCTTTCCAAGGCCCTTCAAGTAATCATTTCAGACCAACTTGTCACCTATTTTGGTATATACTGTATAAAATACAATGCACAGAACAAGATGGATTTAGGAAACTCCGTAGTGCTAGCACTGCCCTTATAGATTACACAACTACCTGCATTAGGCCCTTGATGGTGGTCCCATGCTGGAAGCCATCTACATTGACCTGCCAAAAGCATTCTTTCTTGTCAACCATAACTTGCTACTTAGCAAGCACTTTTCTCTTGGCCTCTCTTGGGACACAGTAGGCTGGTTTTGAAACTACCTCACCAACCATACACAGTGAGCAAAAATTGATGCCTCTCTCTCAGTAGCCAGGAGTGTCTCTCTGAGTGTACCACAAGGCTCAATGCTTGGCCCTCTCCTATTTGGACAGTTCACAAACAGCCTCCTGGATGCTTGCCAGACATCTTCTTGGACCAGTGGGCATCTGCAGGAGGGGGTAGTGGGTAGCAGTTCAGGACACCAACTCTGTTATCTGCACAGCCCAAGTATTTCCCCTTGTGCAGCCCAAAACTGTGCAGGGAGCTCCTCAAACCTCCTACAGATCGGGCAATGACCAAATTTCCAAAGTGTAGCCCAAGGGATGATTGCCTCACTATCCCCACAGCTAGCTAACCATCCTTCTTGTCTATTCTCCATCATTTCTACTAGCTGTATCTCCTATTCCCTCTGTGCAGAGCTACCCCAGATAGGCTGTAGTGTCCACTGGTGGTTTACCCTCCTGTTCTGTATACAGCTATGTAGGCCTACCCCAGACAAAGTGTAGATCAAATGTCCATGTTATTTTTGCTATTGAGTTAGCAGCTGAATCATTGCAAATCTAAAAATTCCATCCAGGTTATCATATTGCACACTGAAAAGGATTTAAATACAACCAGCAATTCTAATTGTGAAGCCAATTTCTTTAACCAGGTGTCACATTCCAGATTAGATTTGCATGTTCTACATTTTACACTGGTAAGCCATGATCTTAAACATCATGAAAAGCTAAATTAATTCTCCTTTCATCATCAGCTAAGCCTAATTCCTTTCCAGTCAGATAGAGAACCAGATTATACTGTGAGTCATCTATTGTATAACATTTCCTGAAGATTCCTGTTAATCTTTTGACCATTTCAACAGTAGAGAATTCATTTCAGTGTGTGGCTAGATAGAAGGCTTGACTTCTCTGCCCATGTTGATGCCATCCATGCCAAACTCTGCCCCAAACTCAGTGCTCTGTATAGCAATATGAGTGAGTCTTTCTCACCAGGTCCACTGGGAGCTGGTTACCAAAATAGTTCTAATTTTCAACTATGTGGATGTGGTTTATGGTACAGCCACCTCCACCTCCCTCACCAGACTGGATGCCTTTTGTAATGCCTTTTGCCTCTGCTACCAGTTCACCCTCCTGCGCTCACTACTGCTGACTTTACTCCTCCTTATTCATCCTCCCTCTCCCTTCATATCACTAGTTCTTTTGTGCTTGCCTAATCTCTGAGTAGTGATTTGGGTCCCTCCTTTCATACCTATTCCACCTTCTCTCCCCATCCCCTCCTACTCCTATGACCTGTGCTTAAGAGACCCATGTACATTCTTCCTTTTCCACTCACACTCCTCAGCCAGGAAATCTGTTTTCTCATAATGCCTACCCTCACTCTGGAACTGCCTACCTGCTTCCATCCATCTCTCCCCCTCCCTGCTCTCCATTAGGTGCCAGCTAAACTTCTCCCTATGCCCCCTGCTCCTGACAAACCTCTTTCTGAATCTTTCCTTATCTTAGCCAGGCTTTGGAACACCCCTAACCTCTCCCTTCCTCTCATAGTTGTAACACCCTTATTGAAGTTTATCAATCTGTTTTGACTCCTACTTTAAGCACCAAGTTGCAGATCCACAAAGCATGGCACACAGGGAAGCAAGGCCATGGAAAAGGATGATTACACTGCCTTTAGGGAACATGGTGAGAAGGTAACCAATATATTGGGGAGCATGAAGGGGGCCAGACAGGGTATGGGAAGAAGCAGTCGGCAGATAAAGGGCGAGGTTGGAAGGCTATCTAGTAGATTCCTGAGGCTCTTCCAGCCCTGGAGCCAGTGCTGAGGAGGGTGGAAGGTCTGGTGCCACCACAGGCACTGATACCTTTGTAACCTATTCTACCTCCAACACCGGTCCCAGAACCTGTGCCCAGGCATACCCTGCACCCCCACCCTAACCTGCTCCTCCAGCTCCACAGGCTCCCATAGGTGTGCTGGTGCCTCCAACTCCTCCAGAAGCCCCTAATATTCCTGAAAACAGCCTACCAATGAGCTCAGTGGCTCCAGTTCTGGCCCTGGGCCGTAACCACAAAACAGGTAATGTGAACCTCACACCTGAGGGTACTATTAAAGTGTATATCTAGTAGATGGTAAGCTCCTTGGGTGGTAAGTGGTATGGGCCAGCATGGAAGGGTGTTGGGGGGTTTAAGAAGTGAGCAAAAAGGGGAGGCATCTGGGTTAGCGAAGGCAGAAGTGGAGATGGCAATGGTAGAGGGAGGAGGCAGAAATAGGGTCACTAGGGGTAGAATAGATCACCATGGAACATGAGCAACAGAGGAAATAGGGAGATGGAAGCTGGTGGATGGATTTTTGCATTAGATAATATAGATACTATGGGCAAATGCTGAGAAAGGGGGAGGACTGGACATTGAAGGAAACCCTGGGGGATGCATGGCCAACAGTTTTCATGTATGATATGGCCTCTTGCCACTGAGAAGAAGCTGCAATTGAACCCCCCTTTGGTGACCTATTCCTTATGCTTATAAGCAAGGGGTGGGCATTTTTGAAGGTGGTACGATGAGAAGTTAGAAGGTACAGGGTGCATGTGGGGAATGTTGAGATGGGACACCAGGCAGCTTTGAATTATGACTGGGAGACATTGTTAGGCACAAGTGGAAGTGAAGGGGTTGGCATAAGAAGACGGAGCCCTTCAAGATATGCCATGATCTTAAACATCATGAAAAGCTAAATTAATTCTCCTTTCATCATCAGCTAAGCCTAATTCCTTTCCAGTCAGATAGAGATAGAGATACTGGGTTTCACAACAGGGTACATTGCTCCTAGCAGCACTGCTGTTGTAGGCATGCTTGGACAAAGTGTGATGGGGTTCTTCCAGCAGCCAGAGGAGGACCTGCTAAGACAAGAATAATAGTAGTAGTTGATACAATCCGTCCTTTTGGGCAGGATCTGCTGGGATAAGAATGGGAGCAGTAATTGTTACAATCAATCCTTTTGGGTAGGATCTGCTAGGACAAGAATAACAGAAGTATTTGTTACATTCAGTCCTTTTGGGTGGGACCTGCTAGGACAAGAAAAACAGGGGTAGTTGTTGCAATCTGTCCTTTCAGTTTGGTCTCTCAGGTTCAGGGGACAAATCTAGGGGGGGCAGTTAGAGGGGTCTCGAGGGGATACACAACATCAGGATCAGCAAGGCAACAAAAAGGGGGTGAATTAGAACATTTAGGTTGGTAAAAATGCCAAGCAGGGCACAAGCATTGGCAGAATAGGGTTTAGGCATTACCGAGATAGAGAGGCAGTTAGGAGGACAGAGAGAGTGTGCAATGGGGCTTCAGCCTGCATGTTCTGGGGGACAACGGTTAGAGCAAAAAGCAAAACCCTTTTCTTGACATGGGGACATAGGGGTATTTCCTTTGGGTTGGTGCCAAAGAAGCAGGCAGGGGAATTTTGGGGATACATCACCTGCCATATCCAGAAGTGGAATCGAGAATGATCAAATAAATAACTCCACGTTGGAAGAGGCAGTAATTTCAATAACGGTGCCCCTGGAGGGACAAGGTTAGCAAAATGGGTATTGAGGGAGGGGGATTCATTAGGTTGGTAGGTAGGTGGCAATATTATTGCGACAAGCTAATGTCATGGGGTAGTGCCATGGCACGTGCTACGATGGAGAGGTTTAGATGGGGTTACCATGGATATTTCAAAGAAAATAGTATGGGTACAGGTCAGCCAACCATTAGTTGGACAAAGTCCCTCTAATCTGGGAAGAGAAGGAGGAGACTGGAAGAATGCAAAGTAATTTTGGGGGGAGGTGGCAGGTGCTAAGAATGCCCTTGGCACCAGATAGATAGCAGGCCCGAGTCAGCAGAGCGAATTTTAAGGATAGAGATAGAGACAGAAGGGAAATTATTAAGTTGCCTGAAGTGAAGGGAGCAAGTGGAAGGTTTTCATCAAGTCAGTAAAGGGGTGGCAGGAGAGTACAGTGGCAACAGGAACAGCAACTCATGTGGCACATGGACTTGACCTGTCTGGCCATTGCGCCAGGATTAGCATTTACATTTCATCTGGCCAGGGCTACCAGAGGCACCACCAGGCCACCCCACTGGGTGGTTATTACTAAGGATGCACTACAGGATCTGGAGATCCAGGAGGCATTTCTAGAGATTACAAGGGTAAGATTTTGACAGGAAGATTGGGTGTTTTCAACACCAACCTACAGTTGAACACCAAGACAGCAGGAGGCTTAGGTATGGTGTCTATTTTCAGGGGAAGTGAGTCTCAGTGGCATGGCCAGCTGGATTGAAAAGGAGGGATCTGGCAAGACATATCACATGCTTAACAATATTTCTTAGATGGTCGGCCACCTTAGTTGGGGGAAGAGCTATGACATCATAAGTCACATTTTGGTGTGACAATGAAGCAGTATTTGAAGTCCTGGCAAGAGGGGGGTGATGAAGAGGGTATTGAGCTAGCATGTTTTCAAGGTTTGAGATGGAGCAGGTCTTTTAGGGTGAGGTATATAGACGGGGTGAATAATACAATGGCTGACAGCCCTTCCCCTGGTGCGCGGATGGTTTTCCGTGTTGGGGGCTGAGGAAATCGGCCTGACACTTAAAATATCGTAAGAGACCAGGTGGGACAAGGGGTCAGCAGAGTAGTTTAAACAACATCAATTAACTGCTCTATGCCTGGTCAACACATTGTCAGTGTGCACTCCCATGCAACCAGGGTACAGTGACCCATGGGACATCAAGGGAGAGAGCACATGGGAATCCCGGGGGGTTAGGACCCCAATGATAACTCCTCCCATTCCTTCAGGATAATTGCAGAGTCAGAGGTTGCTGCACAAGAGGGGGCAAGGGTGGAGGTTAAAAAAGATAGGCCAGTGGGTCTTCATTTATTTTAAGAGACATATTAAAAAGAATAAATAAATAAGATGCTTACTACATCTCTCTTTTATTTATTTATTAAATTTTGGTGACCAGGTAAGCCCACTGGGCCCTGGAGGTCCCTTTTTCAGGGGCAACCCGGGGTTACATAGCAACAGAATATACAATGTTGTGAAACAATGAGTATGACTTACATGTGTACAGTCAGGCATGCAGTGGTGGTACATAGATAAATAGAGTAATCCGTGATGCTGGTAAGTAGTATTGTACCTAAAGGAACACACTAGAGTCTGGATAAGTCCAGAAAAGCTATTATCAGAGGGGTGGTCTCACTGGCCGATGCAGTGGCAAGTACTGGCTGACACCATGTGAGCCTTAAGCCTAACATGGAAACTTCTGTTAGAGGGTGCTTCCTGCACCCCGGGTGGGAGTAAATCCATAGGATGGGAGCAATGTGGGCAAATGACTTGGTGCCTGCCTTGGTTCTTACTCTGGGGACATGTAGGAGAATTCGTCCCATTGTGCAGAGGAGCCGGGGATTGGACTTCAGATCAATGAGTCTGGAGAGACTAGGGGGAAGAGTCGGAATGATTTACTTGTAGGCTGGGCATAGCTGAGGATACTGGAGGTGGGCGTCCAGTGATGGCCAGTTTAGTAGGGATAGGGTGTCACAGTGGTGGTTCCTGGGGTATGCCAAGGAGGCAAAGTGAGCCACCTTATTGTAGAGTACTTGGAGTCTATTCCTCTCAGTCTTCACCAGCCCATATATGACTGGGGCAGCATGTGTGAGTGTCGGGAGGAGGACGCTGGTGGCGATAGAGACCTTGGCTTCAGGTACCAGCTGATCTTTCATTTGGTAGAGGGTGCCCAGTTTCCCCTGTATGGTTTTGGTGACTTGGTCCACATGGTTCTTAAGGGTGAGACCCTGGTCCAGGGATGAGGCTGAGGTATTTTAGGGAGGAAACTACTTCTATGCAGTTGCCAGACATGGAGGTGAGATTTAGGTGTTGTTTTCTGTCCTGACTGAGGGATCTAAGACCGAACAACATGGCCTTGGTTTTGACCACATTAAGGACCATTCTGTTCTAGATGAGCCAGTTCTCAAGGGATCATAGGTCATCTTGGAGTAAGGGACTGAGGTCAGTCAGGTTGGCCGTGGATCGATAGATGACAGAGTCATCCGCATACTGGATGACAGTGCTCCCTCCGCAGTGGTCACTTAGTTCATTAGTGAACAGGGAGAAGAGGAGAGGGCCAAGTACTGATCCTCGTGGCAGTCCCTCTTTTAGTGGAAGTGGGTCTGATATATAGCATCCTTCCATTTTACCCTGTGTGCGGCCAATTAGGTAACTTTCAAACCACCTTAGAGCATGGCAGTCGAGGCCTATGTTGCCCAGCTTGGCTAGAAGCAGGTTGTGGGTGACCAAATCGAAGGCCTTAGAGAGGTCTATGAAGACCACTCTAGTAGGGGACCCCTGGTCCAAATCTCAGAGTACATCTGTTGAGAGTTTGGTCAGGGCAGTATCAGTCCCATGCCTGGTCCTGAAACCGTGCTGGGAGGGAGCCAGAAGTTGACGGGCCTCTAAGTAGTCTCGGAGTTGCCCTTTGATCGGCCATTCCTGGAGTTCTGACAGAATGCAGAGGAGGGAGATTGGCTTATTATTACCAATGGACTCCCAGTGGCCTCCCTTGTGGATTGGGACCACATGTGCCTATTTCCCCTGCTTAGGGACTGCACCTTCCATCAGGGAGTGGTTGATGAGCCAAGTCAGGGGTCTGACCATGGCAGGGGCACCATCCTTCAGCAACCTAGGGTGAATCCCTTTGGGTCCCCCCGAGCCTGAGGTTTTTAGGGTCATTTGAAGTGAGAGAACCTCTTTTGGCCTGACCAGCCTAAGGTGGAAGGAAGGGCGTGCTAGGTTCGGAAGTGCCAGCGTACCAGGGTCAGTGTTTGTGGGAGGTAGGCTAGCCTTGCATGAGTCAAGGTTGGTGAAGTGGAGGTTGAGTGCAGTGGCAAGTTGGGGTTTGTCAGTCAGCTGTTGTCCATTAACCTCTCTGGGACCGGGTTTGGACTTGCCTTTCCCTTTTACAGCCCACTGATGTAAGCCCAGAAGAGTCTAGAGTTCTCTAGGTTTTTTCTCTGAAGACACATGACATACTCCCTTTTAGCAGTTTTTATAGCCAATTTACACTTGTTCCTGAGAGCTTTGTAGTTCATGAGGTCGACAGGCCGCTGGTTTAGGAGCGTGTTTTGTTTCAAAGTATATTAAAAATATATATGTATATATATATATATATATATATATTTAAAATGGGTAGGGAAATAACAGCAATATTATTGGCTGAACAGCATCACATGACCACGTGTATATCAGAGCGCAACTGCACACCTGCACTTTTACCTCCCTCTAAAACAATTTTCATATTTTATAAGATAGATAGATAAACCACTCTGAGGTGTGCGGCCACGTTCTGATATACGCATGCCTAGGGTGGTTGACGCACTCGGCATATGGCCTCATGCGTAACAATGCACACCAAGGCATGCGTATATCAGAGCGTGACCACACAATTCAGAGTGGTTTATCTATTACATATATTATAGTGGCACGGTAGTGCTAATATAGTTAGGGTTGAGTACCCCATTTAAGGTGAAAGTGTGAAAATTTGCAGCTTAATAACTTTGCCACCATTTGATGGATTTCTCTGAAATTCAGCAGACCTGGAGCAGTATCATAGGTCTATGCATCTGCCAAGTTTCATAAAGGTCAGATGTATGGTTGCGGAGCTATAAAGCACCATTCTGTGTCACATTTTCGCTTTTTTGTGCATTCTTTGCTCGCACCTACAGATTGTACGGTTTTCACGACCAGTCCGAAAACTTCAGAGAACATGTGGCCAATGTGCCTTTTGAAGATTGTGTGAAAAAATATTAAACGGTTCAAAAGTTATTCAAAAAACAAGTTTCCCAATAGAGTCAAAGGGAAAAGTTAACAAAATGTTCGACAGTGTCACAAATGCAGTTTTTAGTGTCGCAAATGACCCCTGTAGTGTCTTGAATCAGCCATTTGTTTTTCAGTTACTAGTCACAGAAATGCTTGGCATTTAAATTTGGGACCCTCTATGTACAAAATTCTTTTTGTGTTCACCTAGTTGAGCCCTGAAGATGCTAGCCATGTCTTTTTTGGGGTTAAACACTTCAGAAATATATTTTTGAAATTTTTGTAAACCGTAGTGTCACAAAGTAGTGTTGCACCTCCCACACTTTTGTGATTTTTTTTTGCAAAAGTGTTGTGATTTGCAACACTGCTTTGCGACACTATGCCCAAAATAACAGGAATTCTTCGCCACCCTGCTGCAAAAGAATGGTTTGGTTTTTTGGGATGAAATTTAGAGGGAAGAAAGCCAACATCCATCAGATGTGCCTTTTAGTGGTTTGGTGACAAAGATATTACAGGGATGCAAAGTTATGGTACTCCAAAGTTGACAATTTTTCCCATAGACTAACATTACGGCATCCGCCATGCCTTCCGAGGCCCATTTCTCGGAAATGCTTCGAGATACGGACTCTTCATCATAAAAGTGCTTAGCCCCCACCAGGGAGCTAAGTAAAAACCTAGCCAAGAAAGTTATAAATAATATGAAATTTAAATTTTTTTTCTACGTTGTATGGTTCCTGAGATACAAGCAATTTAGTATTCCAAGTGCTCATTTTCTGCTCCGAGGCCCATTATTATGTGTACATTCTTTCTATTCACTGTGTTTCTCTACGCAGCTTTTGGATGAAAAAAGGGTGTGCACTTTCGTTACTGTTACACTTAGTTTTTCCACTTGCGTTTCCGTAACCGTTTGCATTACAGTTCCGGTCTATGCCACCGTGTGCATTACCCTTTTTGTTTTCATTTGCACTTCTGTTAGTGTTACAGTTACCATTTGCATTTCCAGTACTGTTTCTGTTTGGATTTCATTTTGCGTCACCGGGTGCATTACCATTTGCATTTGCATATGTGCTTCCTTTTGCATTTGTGTTTCCTTTGGCGTCATCATTGCTGTTTCTGTTAGAATTTGCATTTACAGTTGTGGTACTGTGCCTTTGCGTGTTACCATTTGTGTTTCCATACGTGCTTGCGTTTCCTTTTCTGGTACTGTTTGCTTTGGCGTCATCGTTGCTGTTACTCTCACTGTTTGCGTTCCAATTGTGTTACTGTTACTGTTTGTGTCTTCATCACTGTTTGCATTTCTGTTGCCCCAAGCATTTGCATTTTTGCTTGCATTTCTGTTGTCAGTTGCGTTACTGTTTCCTTCTGCAGTGCCATTGCCTTAACCATTTGCATTTCTGTTTGGGTTTCTGTTACCATTTGCATTTTTCTTACCATTTGCATTTCCGTTGGCATGACCATTTATGTTACTGTTTCTGTTAACATTTGCATTTCTGTTGCCATGAGCTTTTGTGTTACCATTTGTGTTACCATTTATGTTTTCATTAAAGTTTGTGCTTGCGTTTCTCTTACCGTTTGCGTTACCATTTACCTTTGTGTCACCATGTGCGTTACCATTTGCGCTTGTTTTGGCATTACCGTTAGCGTTACTATGTCACAAAAAACATTCCATTCACTATTTATAGTGCTCATTCTCAAAAAGAAGGGAAATTCATGTCAAAAAACTCCATTTAATGCATCAGTTAGGGTTATTCCACAGTGACAAAAGTAAGGAAATTCGATGTTAGGGTTCCCACCCCACTTTCACCCCAGCTACACCCCACCCACACCAACAGGCTTTGGGGTGTGCATTGGGGTCGTCGGTCCTAACTCTCACCCCATTCTCCTTTACTGCACCACCTCAGCTTGTTTACACATGGGAAGGGATGAGAGTTAGGAACGATGACCACAACGCACACCCCAATGCCTGTTGGTGGGGTTGGGGGGAAAGGGGGTGGGAACCCTAACATCAAATTTCCTCACTTTTGTAACTGTGGAACAACACTAACTGATGCATTAAACAGAGTTTTTTTGCCATGAATATATATAGAATTTCTGCTTAAAGTTGAACCAGAATCATATTTTGTGGTGATTTGCATATACAGCCCATGATGCTTTGCATTATGGGGGTATGTGTGATTTTGTGCTTCTTTGAATCTTGGCTTCCCAGCCAGTGTCCTTTGGGGTAACTCTTGCCTCAGTGCTTGCACACCAAGGTTCTTTGTTTTTTAGCTTGTTTTTAGTTTTTATTGGGCTGACCACAACCCAACCCAGATAGACCAACTTAGGATAGCTAGTTCATTCCTCTGGGGTGTCATACAGCTGAGACACCGTGATGAGTCCTGGTAGGATGAAACCTGTGTCTGTGTCTTCTGTTGGCACCCTTTGCAGGCTGTGTGAGAATAATTTTTGCACCATGCATGTCTGCTTAAAGTTGAACCAGCATCATATTTTGTGGTGATTTGCATATACAGCCCATGATGCTTTGCATTATGAGGGTATGTATGATTTTATTACTTATATATATATATATATATATATATATATATATATATATATATATATTAGAGGCAAAAACTCCATTTAATGCATTAGTTAGGGTTGTTCCACAGCGACAAAAGTGAGGAAATTCACTGTTGGGTTGAAAACCTAACTCCCAAGTCACCCCCAGCACCACACACAGACACACACACACACAAGTATTGGGAAGACCAAGTCAACACAACCAATGACAGACATCCAGCAGCAGGTGACAGAATTAACAAACAATTGTCTAAATGTACTACGAGACATCCCCACCCACCTGACCAGGTACTGCATGCTCAGTGGAGATCAACAACAAAACTGAGGCCATGTACACCAAACGTACATCCCTGATTGCAGCTGCACACAGTACCACACACTTAGTAGTTGCATGGCCTTACCACGATGCCCCACACTATACCACAACTGGTACTGTGCCGTTATTCAACTATAATGCTGAAGGTGCATGATGACAGTTGTAGAAAGGTTTTAACACTAGTGAGTATACATTAATTAAGAGAAGCACATAAATTAACTACAAGACACTAGCATGCTCAAGATAAAAGTAGTGTTACATTTAGTAGGTGATTTACATAGTAGTACATTTACTGGAATGGTTTACTCAAGATAGAGAGGCTGATGTAAATGTATGGAAAAGCATTGCCTGTTCAACGCCATGAAATTCGTACTGCCAGTAACACATGCATTCTTACTGATGAAGGTGTACTGCTGATGCACATACATAGGCCTTCAGTGTGTTTCAATACTAAAGATGCAGTGAGTATTCTTTGTAAGAAACATTGTAATTGTACGGACCAGGCCAAGCAACTTCTAAATATCATAGCACTACTGAGCCAATAATGACGTACCTGTATCGGAGATGTATATAGGATAGATTTTACTGTAGGCACTTACTGAGTATGTTGTACCTGATAAAGACAATCTCAATGCATCTGTGATGACTAACTTATTCAAATAGTAATACATTTACTATTGTTGCAATGAGTGATCTATGCCACTTATGGACACAGTGTAATTTTTTTTAACAGTTGTTTCATACTCAGGCTGTATGCCTAGTGTTTGGGTTTGCCACACTTCTGTCACTGATGCTATCAAAGTGATAACTATGTTAATTGTGGTACAACAGGAATCAAGAAGGTATGGTGTAGATATAAACAGAATGTCTTTTAGTATTGATTTAACTCACAATGGGGTAAGTGTACTAGGACAGCAGGAGTTATTCTCTATCACTGACTCTGTCAGTTATAATCACACTAAGGTTTCAATGACTATAATGATCAAGTTACACTGTTCATCTTTATGAGTTCATATTCACAGCCATTCTCCAGTAACTAGACAGTGTATGGTGTAACTGGGTGGGACACTGTGTTACAAAGCTGCTGCAGTGCCTAGCAGAGGAGAGTATCACTCATAAAGACAATTAAGCAATAAGGCATGATCACAGTTATGTTAAATGGTCTGTTAATCACCCTGTGGGTTTAATGTTGAATGAGGTATAGCCGAGTGCCACATGTCACTAGACAGTGATAAACTGACCATTAACATAATATCTGGAGTGGCTTATTGCTATCATAATAAAACTGTTTTTAAACAACATTAAACCATGTTCATCATATGGTTAGGCTCTACATGTATGTTAATAAAAACTAAACATAAGGCTGTTACAATGTTTACAGTCAATTAGAAATCTGCATTTCTCAAACCCTTGTTATAACAGAGATATTATACCTGTACAACTCCTTGGTTTTGCTGAACTCTATTGCTCAGGTGGCCCACCACATGTGGTGTGGTGTGGTCTGGTGTGGGGCATCGGTAGGTAAGGCCATGCAACTACTAAGTGTGGTACATTGTGTGCAGCTGCAATCAGGGATGTGTACGTTTGGAGTACATGGCCTCAGTTTTGCTGTTGATCTCCACTGAGCAAGCAGTACCTGGTCAGGTAGGTGGGGATGTCTTGTAGTACATTTAGACAATTGTTTGCTATTTCTGTCACCTGCTGCTGGATGTCTGTCATTGGTCATGTTGACTTGGTCCTCCCCCATACTTGAATGTGTGTATGTGTGTGTGTGGTGCTGGGGGGGGTGAATTCGGAGTTAGGGTTTTCAACCCTAACAGCGAATTTCCTCACTTTTGTCGCTGTGGAACAACCTAACTAATGCATTAAGCGGAGTTTTTGCCTCTAATTTCCTTTCTTTTGAGAATGATAACGAGAAATAGTGAATGTATCACGGTCGGCCTCCGTGTTCTCGCCACATGATGTCTTGTGGCATAGTAACAGGAGCAGCAACACAAAACAGAAATGCTAACAGTGGCACACATGGTAACACAAGCGTGAATGAGAACAGAAAGGGTAACGCACACGGTGGCGTAGACGGGAACGGTCTGCCACATGATGTGTTATCACATAGTAACATGGTGCCTGCAAACAGAAATGTCAATGGGCATGGTGACGCAAAGTGAAACAGAAAGAGAAACAGTACGGTAACAGAAAGAGAAACGCAAGCGCAAATGAAAATGCAAAGGATAACGCACATAGGGCCCCGCGCTCCTGGCACGTAATGTGGCAGCAGGAGAGTGGGGCCCAAAACCCCTGCACTCCCACCACATGATGTCTAGGCATAGTAACAGAATAGCAATGTAAAGCAGAAGCGCCAACAGAGGCGCATACAAAGCAAGCACTAATGAGAACAGAAAGAGTAACGAACACGGTGGCGTAGATGGAAGCAGTGTGCCTACGTGATGTCTTGTCACATAGTAACATGGTGCCTGTAAATAAAAATGTCAATGGGCATGGTGACATAAAGTGAAACAAAAAAGAAACAATACGGTACACAAATGGCAAAAAAAATAGCAAACATAGCGCAAATGAAAACTCAAAAGGATGACGCATGTGGTGGCATAGACATCAAAGGTAAGTGAAATGGGCATGGGACATAGCGGAAAAGAGCAATAGTAACAATATTAGCAACAGGCTAGTTTTCCCAAAAGCTGAATACAGAAAAGACGGTAATTACAAGAAATCTTATGCATTATAATGGGTGCCGGGCAGAAAATGAGACTTGGAATACTAAATAGAAAGGATTATATCTCAGGAACCGTCTGACGTAGAAAAAAAGATTCCAAAGTAGTATGATTTGCAGCTGCCCTAGCTAGTTTGTATGATGAAAAGTCCGTATCTCGCACTATTTCGAGATACGGGCCCTGAAAAGGGTGACGCCGTCAATGTTATCCTATGGTAAAAGAAGTTCAGAATGCCATAATTGCCTCCTGTAATATGTTGTCACAAACCACTGAAAGGCACATCTGTGGGCTGTTGGCTGTCTCCCTCAAATTTCAGGAAAAAAAGACCAAACCGTTATTCTGCAGCAGGGATCCAAAAGATTTCTGTAATCGTCGGTGCCATAATGTTATCCTATGGGAAAAACAAGTCAACTTTGGACTGCTGTAACTTTGCCACCATGTAATATTTTTCCAATACAACACTGAAAGGCACATCTGTGAGGTGTCAGCTCCGTTCCCCTCAAATTTCACCAAAACACCAACGGTTCTTTTGCAGTGCAGTGCCAAAAGATACGCTGTCATTTTCCACAGATGGAAAACTACTGTCGCAATTTGCAGCTTTATATGAGTTCGACACTTTCGTGGCAGAAAGTAATTTAAAATACTTTTTCCAGAATTTGAAAAACATATTTCTGGGGTGTTTTACCTGAAAATAAAAGACATAGCCAAAGCATCCTCAGGGTCCGACTAGAGGTGAATACAAAAAAATTAGGTTACTAGAGAGTCAAGTTAAATGTAACCATTTTTCTGATCACCAACTGAAAGAAAACAAGGAAATGGCCGATTTGTGAAAGTAACAGGCCCATTTACTAGATAAAAAGTAAATTTTAAACACTGTCGAACTTACAGTTAACTTTTCCATTGACTTATAATGGAAACTGTTTTGAATAACTTTTGAACGTTTAATATTTTTTCATAAAGTCTTCAAAAGGCACATACGGGGACCCGGCGCATGTTCCCTGAAGATTTGGGCCAATCTAACAAACTACAACTACGACCTGTAGGTGCGACAACGTAGAATTCAGAAAAGCGTGCTCTAGTCATGTAATAACTCCGCAGCCGTATATCTGACCAGTAAAAATTCTAGCGGATCCCAAGGCCTATGGTTCTTGATTGTGAATTCCAAATTTCAGCCAAATCTGTGAAAGCAGTTCGCAAAGTTATTAAGGTTACCAAAGTTTTGGGGTTTAACATAGAAATGACTCCTCAACCCTAACTATGGTGGCACTACTGATGCCACTATAATATATATACTGTATAATATACATATATACATATATATATATATATATATTATAGTGGCACAGTAGTGCCACTGTAGTTAAGAGATGAGGAGCCATTTACGTATGTGAAACGGTTGCAAGTTATTAAGGTGAGTTTTGGGGTTTAACATGAAATGGCTCTCAACTCTAATTATAGTGGCACTACTGTGCCACTATAATATATATTGTATATATACATACATACATATATATATATATATATATATATATTATAGTGGCACAGTAGTGCCACTGTAGTTAGAGATGAGGAGCCATTTACATGTTAAACCCAAAATTTTGCAGCTTAATAACTATGTAACCGTTTGATGGATTTGCCTGAAATTTGGAAAACTTGATCAAGACCCATCCACCTTGGGATCTTCCAATTTTCGTACCGGTCACATATACGGCTCCAGAGTTATTAAGTGTGATCTGCTTGCATGTTTATGCTTTTCTGGAATTTTTCTGTCGTCTCTACAGGTTGTACGGTTTGCGCGACTGGCCCGAAATCTTCAGGGAACATGCGGCCGGGTTCCCCGATGTGCCTTTTGAAGATTTTGTGAAAAAATATTAAATGGTTCAAAAGTTATTCAAAAAACAGTTTCCCATTAGAAGTCAATTGGAAAAGTTAACAAAATGTTCGACAGTGTCGCAAATGCAGTTTTTACTTTCGCAAATGGCCCTTTTACTGTCACAAATCTGCCATTTTGTTCTCAGTTAGCAATCAGAAAAATGGTTGGCATTTAAATTTTGGACCCTCTAGCAACCTAATTATTTTTATATTCATCTAGTCAGACCCTGAGGATGCTAGCCATGTCTTTATTTTGGGGTAAAACACCCAGAAATATGTTTTTCAAATTTCTGGAAAAAGTACTTTTGCAAAGTACTATTGCACTTGCAACACTGTCGAATGAATTTGCGAAAGCTTTCACAAACTTTGACAGTACTTTTCTAGGCTGTGGCAAAATGACAGCAGTTCTTTGGTACCCTGCTGCAAAAGAATGGTTTGGTGTTTTGGCCTGAAATTTGGCGGGAATGCAGCCAACATCTCACAGATGTGCCTTTCAGTGTTTTGTTGAAAAAATATTACATGGCAGCAAAGTTATAGCACTCCAAAATTGACACTTTTTCCAATAGGATAACATTATAGCGTCCGACACATTACAGGAATATTTTGGCGCCCTGCTGCAAAATAACGGTTTGGTCTTTTGGGCTGAAATTTGGAGGGAACACAGCCAACATCCCACTGATGTGCCTTATTGTGATTTGGTGAAACAATATTACAGGGAGCCAAAGTTATGGCACTCCAAACTTCTCTTTTTTTCCGATAAGATAACATTACGGCGTTCGCCACACCTTTCAGGGCCCGTATCTCAGAAACGGTGCGAGATACAGACTTTTCTTCAGAAAATGCTTAGCCCCTACTGAGACTAAGTACAAAACTATCCAGGAAAGTCATAAATTGTATGACTTTTAAATTTTTTTTCTACGTCGTACGGTTCCTGAGATATAAGCAATTTAGTATTCCAACTCCTCATTTTCTGCTCCGAGAACCATTATTATGCATACATTCTTTGTACTCACTGTATTTCTTTATGCAGCTTTTGGGGAAAACCAGCCTGTGTGCTTACATTACTGTTACCGTTACCATTTTCGCTTGCAGTTCCATTCCCGTTTCACTTACCGTTCACATCTACGCCACCATGTGTGTTACTCTTTGTGTTTTCATTTGCGCTTGCTTTAGTGTTGTTTTTAACATTTCTGACTACACTACTGTTTCTCTTTCTATTTTGCTTTGCATCACCATGCGCATTACTATTTGCATTTGCAGGCACAATGGTACTATGTGACAAGACATCATGTGGCGGGAGCGCAGGGCTCTTTCTCGCCGCCACATTACATTCACTATTTCTCGTTATCATTCTCAAAAGAAGGGAAATTAGAGGCAAAAATCAGTTTAATGCATTAGTTAGGTTGTTCCACACCGACAAAAAGTGAGGAATTGATTGTTAGGGGTTAGAAAGCCCCTTGGCTTCGCCCCACCCCAACCAGCATCGGGGGGAGCGCATTAGGGTTGTCTGTCCTGTCACCCCCATTCTCCTACACCTCTGCTTCTTTACACATGTGATGGGGTGAGAGTTATGGCTGACAACTATACGCGCGGACTCGATGCCGGTCGGGGTGTGGGCAGGGGGCGCAAAGCGGGGCTTTCAACCCTAACACCAAAATATATATATATATATATAATAGTGGCACGGTAGTGCCACAATAGTTAGGGTTGTGTACCTCATTTAAGGTTAAACTCTGGAATTTGGCAGCTTAATAACTTTGCCACCATATGATGGATTTGCTGGAAATTTGGCTTGCACAGAGGGATACCATAGATCTCTGGATCTGCCAAGTGTTGTAATGGTTGGATGTATGGTTGCAGAGCTACGTAGTGCCGGAGTATGTGATAATTATGTATTTTTGTGCATTCTTTGCTCATGCCTACAGGTTGCACGGTCTGTGTGACTGGTCTGAAACCTTCAGTGAACATGCAGCAGGGGTCCCCAATGTGCCTTTCGAAGATTTTGTGAACAAATATTAAACGGTTCAAAAGTTATTCAAAAAACAGGTTTCCCATTATAGTCAATGGGAAAAGTTAACAAAAAGTTTGACAGTGTTGCAAATGCAGTTTTTAGTGTAGTGTTGCAAATCTGCCATCTTGTTTTCAGTTGGTGGTCACAGAAATGCTTGGCATTTAAATGTGGGACCCTCTAGGGACACAGTTCTTGCTGTGTTCACCTAGTTGAGTCCTGAGGATGCTAGCCATATCTTTTTTGGGGGTTAAACACCCCAGAAATATGTTTTTCACATTTTTGTAAACAGTAGTGCTGCAAAGTAGTGTCGCACATTCGACACTTTCTTGATTTTGTTTGTGAAAGTGTCTCAAATCATGACACTACTTTGCGACGCTATGCCCAAAAGAATAGGAAATCTTTGGCACCCTGCTGCAAAAGAACGATTTGGTCTTTTGGGATGATATTTAGAGGGAAAAAAGCCAAGATGCCACAGATGTGCCTTTTCCTGGTTTGGTGACTAAATATTAGAAGGCTGCAAAGTTACAGTACTCTGAAGTTGACAATTTTTCCCATAGGATAACTTTACGGCGTCTGCCACGCCTTTCAGGGCCCACATCTCGAAATACGCTTTGAGATACGCACTTTTCATCAGAAAAATGTTTAGCCCCCCTGCTAGGGAGCTAAGTACAAAACTAGCCAGGGAAATCATAAATAATATGAGATTTTAATTTTTTTCCTACGTCGTATGATTCCTGAGATATAAGCAATTTAGTATTCAAAGTGTTCATTTTCTGCTCCGAGGCTCATTATTATGCATACATTCTTTGTATTCACTGTGCTTCTGAATGCAGCTTTTGGGGAAAAAAACAGTCTGCATTTCCGTTACTGTCACAGTCACCATTTCCACTTGCATTTCCATTACCATTTGCGTTAGCGTTTCCATTTACGGCACCCTGTGTGTTACCCTTTGCGTTTGCATTACTATTACCATTTGCATTTCCATTACTGGTTTTGTTTGCATTTCCTTTTGCATCACCGTGTGCATTACCATTTGCATTTGCATACGCACTTCTGTCTGCATTTCCATTTGCATTTCTCTTTCCTCTGGCATCATCATTGGTGTTATCATAAGCATTTGCATTTCCAATTGCGTTATTGTGACCATGCACATTACCATTTACATTTGCATTTCTGTTTCTGTCACTGTTCCCTTTGTCATCATCCTCATTGGTGTTGCCATAACCATTTCCATTTCCAATTGCGTTACCGTTACTGTTTGCATGTTCATCACTGTTTTCCTTTCTGTTGGCCTTAGCGTTTGCATTTTTGGTACCATTTCTGTTGTTGATTGTGTTACTGGTTCCTTCTGCTTCGCCATTGCATTTACCGTTTGCATTTCTGTTTGCGTTTCTGTTACCATTTGCATTTTCCGTTGGTGCTAGCATTTCCGTTACTGTTTTCTTAACGTTTGTGTTTCTGTTGCTGTTAGCGTTTGCATTGCCATTTACATTACCATTTCTGTTTTCATTAACATTTCCACTTGCATTTCTCTTACCATTTGGATTACCGTTTATGTTTGCGTCACCATGTCTGTAACCATTTGCGCTTGCATTCTGTTACCGTTACTACATGCCAGTCACTATTTATAGTGCACATTCTCAAAAAAAAAGGGAAATTCATGGCAAAAAAATCCATTTAATGCATCAGTTAGGGTTGTTCCACAGATACAAAAGTGAGGAAATTCAGTGTTAGGGTTGAAAACCCTAACTGCACATCCACCCACCACACACACACACACATACATGCAAGTAAGGGAAGGACCAAGGCAACACAACCAATCACACACAACCAGCAGCACATCACAGAACTACCATACAACTATGTAAACCATGACACTACACACCCATGCTCCCATTGGGCTGTGGCATGGGGCTGTCAACACTACAGTATTTTGTGACACTATTTTGCATGCTTTTGCAATTGCGACACTGTCATGTCTTCAGTTTGCGACAGTATTTTGTGACACTATGTTATATGGTTTTGCGAATGTGACACTTTTGTCTCTTCTGTTTGCTACACTTTTATGTTTCGAAAGTATTTTGCGAAAGTATGCTCCTGATGACTGCACATCTTTGCCATCATCCTGCAAGCAAACGGTTGGGTCCTTTGGGCTGAAATATGCAGGGTGGCAAACCCTAGTCCCACAGATCTGCCTTTTCCTGCTTTGCTGTTCAAATACTTAAGCACAAAAAACTTACACTGTTCCAAAATTGAGCTATTTGCCATAGACTAACATTGTGATGCCCATGACATCTTTTTGCCACCCATATGTCGAAAACAAAGTGAGATACACCAGTTTTGCTACTCCCAGCTGACGTTAGATTTCTTACTTACTTCCTACAGTGACACAGATATACACCTCCTGCTGGTTGTATGTGATTGGTTGTGTTGCTTTGGTCCTTCCCCTACTTGCATGTATGTGTGTGTGTGTGTGTGTGGTGGTGGTGGGGGTGGGGGGAATGTGCAGTTAGGGTTTTCAACCTTAACACCAAATGTTCTCACTTTTGTCACTGTGGAACAACCCTAACTGATGTATTAAACTGAGTTTTTTGCCATGAATATATATATATCGATATATATAGTTGCGGATAGGATGTCGGCATACTATCAGAAAACTCATATGTTCTTTTATCCAACAGGATGGAAAAGGAGGTTAGAAGCTTGGAGCTGGGGGCACTCCTTTATGTTTTGAGCAGTTCAAAGGATCCTGAAGGTTCCAGAGTTATCAGATATCAAGATTTGACATGGATTAAATTTACCGGGAAGAAAGTATGGGAAATGCATTGGGCCTTGCTGCTGTAACTCCTTATCAAGATGAGGGCAGAAACATGAATCTGGACATGGTCATCATCCACCTGGTGGGAAAATGACTGATGGGCTGGGCTGTAAAAGGTCATTTTCTTTTATAGAAAATTAAAAAGAAAGGACATGGAGAAAATGTATTTTTATTTTTATTTAGTTTTTGTTAACCTGGTAAGTGCACTAGCCATAAAATGACTATTTTCAGGCACAACCTGGGAGAGTACAGACATGCAGAAACTTAACAAGATAACAATTTATAAGTGCTTTACATACAATGAGTTAAAGAGGATACACTATATCAGAACATACATAGTAAAGTGCTTTACTTACAATGAGTTAAAGTGGATACAATATATCAGAGACATACAGAGTAGACCATTCATAAGTTCATAGGTGCCTACCTATGCAATGAATAGAGAGGACCTTGGACAATAAATTATCAGGTGACATATCATATAAACAGAACAAGGTACACAAAAACAGGTAATACAACAGGAAGAAATAACCATTGAGAGCAGGGTGTGTCATTAAGAAAAAGGTCAGTAAGTGAGGAAACGGGGAGCAAGCCATGAAATTAGATTATATGAGTATATGTAAGTGTAAGGGAGATGTCTGCAGTGCAAGATTGTATATGGGCAGGGAAAGGGAGCTGGGACAGGCTGAGGCAGAAAGAGGGTAATATAGAGGAGAGGAAATACTATTGTATGGCAAGAGACATCAGTCATTAGGTAGGGTGAAAGCAGGAACAGGTATCAGCAATCAGCAGATTTGAGCGCAATTTTCTCTTACAGCATGTGTGGGAGCTAGAAAGTCTAATGTCGAGGGGAAGGGAATTCCACAGCTGTGGAGCCGCATGCTCCAATGCAACAGTTCCTTTCTTAGTGTGACACCTCAGCAAATTCAGAAAGAAAATAAAAGAGTGGTGGCCTACTATTAACTTGGTATGGTCAGAGATGGTCACCGGGAGGTTGTGGTGCCATGCACATAGCCACAGTAAAAGGGAGAGGGCAAGGGGGTGCATAGATCAGAGGATTGGTGCTCTGTTTATGACAGCTGGAGAAAGGGTCATCAAAAGAGGGGTGGAAGAAAGCTTCCACGAGTTATAGGTTTCATAGGTTGCATAGGTTAATCAGAGCCAAAAAGACCAAGGGTCCATATTGCTCGCCATAGATTAATTATAACCCTTGATTGCATTTGAGCTTAAATAAACATCCAGTCGATTTTTGAAAAGATACATGCTCTCACTGGCAAACACTTCTAATGGCAGACCATTCCATATTTAGAAACTCTAACTGAGAACCACAAACGTCTCTGTTTTGTTCTACAGCATTCCACCATTAATTGTAATGGATGAGCTCTGGTTTCATATAACACCTCTCTGAGTACCAGATCCAAAATTTCCCATAAACGATCATCATGTAAGGCATGGTAAACCATACATAAATCTCCCATCAATCTACGATACTCCAGAGTATAAAGTCCAAGTTTTTGGAGTCTATCCTCATACTCTAATCCCCTCACTTCATCAATTTTTTTAGTTGCCCTCCTCTGAACTCTCTCCAGGGCAATTATAGAAACCTTATCTCCTGATGCCCAAAACTGAGCACAGTACTCAAGGTGAGGCCTAACAAGGGAGGAATATAATGGGATCAAAACCTTACTATTTTTACTTTGTATATGTTTATTTATGCAATGGAGTATGTCCCCAGCCTTTTTGATTACATGTTGGCAATGTAGGACAAAATGTAGGTCATTTTTTACCCTGACTCCCAGATCCTATTCGTCCTCAACAGCTTCAAGTAATCTGCCACCCATTATATAATTTGCTTTTGGATTTCTCTTCCCAAAATGCATCACAGTACATTTATCTACATTAAACATAAGTTTCTTTACATTCGCCCAGCTTTCTAATTCACCCAAGGCGTATTGTAAAGTGTTGATGTCTTCAGGTTTATTAACTGTAAAATCAATGCGGGTAACATCAGCAAACTTGGTTAACCAAACATCCGTAGATGTAGTTAATGTAGAAATATAGATATTAAAGAGACAGGGGCCCATAACTGATCCCTGAGGAACCCCACTAGTCCCCTGTTCATAATCAGAATAGTAGCCCTTTATGCAAACCCGTTGAGTTCTCCCAGTCAACCAGGATTCTATCCATTTAGTAATACTCCCCTCTAAACCCATTTTTATAGTTGCATCAGTTAATTCACCATTGGGGACCTAATCAAAGGCCTTAGAAAAATCCAGAAGGATAACATCTACAGCTTCTCCTTTTTATAATGCCTCACTAACACCACCATAGAAATGTAACAAATTAGTCATGCATGATCTCGATTTCACAAAGCCATGTTGTGTAGTATCAGGCTGCATAATTTTACCAATATGATTTTTAACTATGCCCTCAAGAATTTTACCCAAAATGGACGTTAAACTAATTGGTCTATAATTAATTACATCCTGCTTAGATCCTTTTTTAAAAATGGGAATCACTATGGCTTGTCTCCTTGCTTCAATAACTACTCCCTCTGTGATAGATTTTGTGAAGAGTGCAACAACGGGACCCGATAAGGCAATTGCTAGTTCTTTCAAAATATGAGGGTGGAGTCCATCAGGGCCACCTGATTTATTTGGGTCCAGTCCCTGTAGCAATTTTTCAACTTCCATTTTTCCCACTGTATATTGTTTATTTATTGTTGATCACTGTGATTTCCATTTGGTCTAGATTTTATACTAAAAACTGAAGAAAAATATTTGTTACATGCTGTGGCCATTTGGTATTTATCAGTTGGTAAGTCACCAGTCTGGTTTTTAATGGGCCTATAATAGGTGTACAACCCCTCTTTTTATTTATGTATTTATAAAATGTTTTATAGTTATCTTTTACATTTACGGCTAGCCTATATTCGTAATTTCGTTTGGCTTTTCTGATGATATTTTTTGTCATCCTTAGCTGATCTTTATATTTTGCCCAATTTTCAGGGGTACCACTTAGTTTAGCCTTCCTAAATGCTTTATTCTTATTTTTATATGCTTCTTAACTATTGCTTTCATCCAAGGTAATTTGGGTTTTTTATTTTCTATTTTCTTCATTTGGGGTATATATTTTTTGGTGGTAATAGTAAGTTTGGTACTTATAATCTACCACATTTCCGAAAGTGATTTATCTTTGAAATCTAATTTCCAGTCCCAATTAGCCATTTCATTTTGAAAATCCAAAAAGTTAGCCTTATTGAAGTTATATATGATTGTACTAGTGGTATCATATCCTAAGTTTACTTTATATGTAAAACTAATCATGGAATGATCACTGGACCCAAGGGGGGGATGACCTTACATTTTATAATATTATTGCCCAGATTATTCAAAACTAAATCCAAAATGTTTTCACCCCTTGCATTTAATTTAACTATTTGATCCATGTTAGTCTCTAGGAATGTTTTTAAATAAGTACTTTCAACAGGAGTTTTAGTTTGAAGTGTAGTCCAGTTTATTCCTGGTAAACTGAAATCCCCCATGAGTATGGCACTGTTTGCAGACAAGAACTTATTTATAAATTCTAATAATTGGGAATTGTCACTCTGAGAGATGGATGGGGGCCTATAGATAACTCCCAGGTTGATACTGTCAAAAGTATTTGGAAATATTTTAATACATAAGGCTTCAATACTGGGCCACTGGGTTATTTCAATGTTTTCAGTATTTATACTGTCAGAAACATAGAGTGCTACCCCCAGTACCAGTTCTATCCCTATGGAACAATGTGTAGCCTGGGATTTTCTTATCCCATGTATCATTTTCCTGCCACTAAGTCTCTGTTACTGCACATACATGGATATTCAGTTGAAGAAGGGTATACATAAGCTCATCAAATTTGTTGTTAAGGCTCCTAGCATTTATAAGTAAAAAATTCCAATCTGGCGAACTCTTTAAAACAGTACTAATTTTACTGTCTACAGAAGTAGATTCTACCCCCCATTTATCAGTTTAAACTATAGTCAATTTGTTTTCTTAGTCTGTTTGCAAATATCCATTTACCATGTTTATTTAGGAGCAATCCATCCCTGGCAAACAAGTCCTGATTTAGAAACCCATCCCAATTTTCAAGGGATATAAACCCTTCTCTCAAACACCAATGTTTAAACCATCCATTTAGATAAATATCTTTTCTTTGTGATTGGCCAGCTCTAGGGATGGGCAATAATCCTGAAATAATTAAATCACCCCCTTGATTTTTAATCATGTTCCCTACTGATTCGGAATCCCTTTGAATGTCAATAATAGGTCTTCTGCCCAAGTCATTTACCCCCACATGTATAAGTGTAAGTGGATTTTGTGTATGTTCTTGTAATGCTGGGAGTAGATATTTGATGTTATCTATACCTGCTCCTGGTAGGGCACTTATGGTGTGCATATTTCTATTCCTACATATGATTTGGTCTGTGTAACACAACATTGAGTCGCCTATTACTAAAACATCTCTTGTTCTGTCCATACATCTTGTTTTACTTGTACTATGTGTCACCTGAGCTGAGGATAAATTCAGTATTGTATTTATGGGTGGATTCATTTCACTGGAATTTTCATTACAAGGTTTGTCTTCCAGGACACTGTACCTATTGGTAGTTACAATGTTTGAACTTCCCCCAATATTTCTCCTCCCTTTTTTACCAACAGTTTTTGAGACATGGCACCACTCCTCTTTCACAATATGATTACTATTTGAATTATCATGGAAAGTAGGTTGTTTAAATGAATCAGTAGCCATAGTATCTGTTACCGAGTCAATGTAATCCTTGAGACTACTTATTTCTAAATGAACCTGTAGCCGTTGCTCTAATCTAATGATTTGAGCTCTCAAACTCTCAATCACTTTACAATTTTCACATTTGTAATCAGGACACATGTCTCTATCTGTGTACATACCGCATACAATAAAGCTTTTAAAATCACTTCCTGGACTTGTGGCCATTTTTTATCTGTACTAAGGTCCAAGGCTCAATGTCCAGTGTCCCAGAGGACACAGCAGATATGCACCGATGTGCGTGTCCTTGCGTGTATCTCTGCGCACTGCAATGCACACCCTGCTCACTGCAGGGCCAAGTTTTAAGTGCTAAGGGGACCCAGAAGTTACTCCAGGAGTCGTGAGATGCTCGAGAACTAAAGTTCTCAAAACGGTGACAAAATATATTTAGACACTTTGTCTATCCTCCTCTTGTCCCCCAGATGCTGCCAAGATGCAGGATTTAGATTTGAAAGGGGTTTTAATGCCCTTGTAGTTCTATAGTGAGCCTCAAGAACTACAGGCACTCTCTACCTACTTCCTGTTAAACAGGAGGTAGGGCTGTCAGTGTTATTTGTAAAGGCTGACAGAATCACAATATTAAAATGGTATATCACACACTAAAACAATAAATAAGTATGACTCCCAGCATAGAAGGAGCCCATTTATTTTCACAGGATAGTCTCTATAATCTGATATTATATAGAGGGGAGAAGGGAGGGGATTCACCTCTCTGGTATGGGTCTAGATCAATTTAATGCTGAATCAGCAGACATGATAGGATCTTGACTAAGACAAGGGGAAAAGAAAAAAAGGGGGGTAGGCAGTGCCTAATTGGGGGAACCCACCATCCGTCACAAGCTGGAGGTGGGCTAGTGGAAGGAAAAATGGTAGGTGCACAAGAGAGAGATAGATTGCTGAAGGTGGACAGCAGATCTGCTAGGACTGCTGATAGTGGATGGCAGAGAAGAGGAAGAGGCACTGAAAAGGGGAAGGGGAGGTAAAGGGGAGGTGGCACAATCGGATCCAGAGGGCTGCAGAGCAACACTGGACACATAAGTGGTACAGGTGTACACATGTACCCAACAAGACAGAAAAAAAGAAGGAGAGCAGCCCCCAGATGTACATCTAGGGGGGAGAAAAGAAAACAGTAATGGAAAGTGTTTTTTAAGAATATTGTTTTTAATAAAGATAATGATGGACATAATGCTGTAAAAATATGATGATGAAGATGTATTATGGAAGTGGATATTTGGAAGAGATTGTAATAAATTAATTACCAACTGAGCACCCACACAACTGTAGTCCATGTTTTATTGAGCAGGGATATGGGGACAAGGAGGATTGCCTATTTAAAGGGCAAACCTATTTGTCAACAAGCCCTGACCTATAGGGTGGCTAAAGGCATGGAACAAAATGCAGGTCGGGGGTGGAGGAAGGGCGGAAGGAGGCAGGATGAGGAGGCTATGCTAGGAAAGCTGTACTGAAGACATGCCAATCAAGGAGAAAGGGAGGAGGCAGGATGACCTCAGAAAGGGGTGGAGCCTCATGACCTCATGGCAAGATGGATAAAAATGATTGAGTAAGAAAAGAGAGAGAGAGGTGATCAAATGGGGGGTTTAAAAGGGACAGAAAGAGAGAGAAGCCTAACAACTTTGTTCTGAAACATTTCCCACCCACCCACCCCATGAAATAATAACTCTGAGCAAGAAAAGTGATAGGTGCACAAGAGAGACAGACTGCTGAAGGTGGACAGCAGAGAAGAGGAAGGGGCACTAAAAAAGGGGAGGGGTAAAGGGGGGATGAGACAATTGGACCCTGAGGGCTGCAGAACAACACAGGACACATAAGTGGTCTGTGTGTACACACGTACCCAACAAGAGAGAAGAAAAGAAAGAGAGCGGCCCCCAGATGTACATCTGGGGGAGAAGAGAAAACAATAATGGAAAATTGTTGTTTAAGAATATTGTTTTTAGTAAAGATAATGATGGACATAATGCTAAAAATATGATGATGAAGATATATTGTGGAAGTGGATATTTGGAAGAGATTGTAATAAATTAATTGCCAACTGAGCACCCACACAATGGTAGTCCGTGTTTTATTGGGCAGGGACCTGGGGACAAAGGATTCTTATGTTTAGGCAGATTGCTTTTACTGCCATTGCATAGTTTTTCCCTTGAGTAACAGTTTGATCTGCCACCTTATCCTGCTGTATGCATTTATTCTCAATAGGGTCACTGATATAGGCAGCAATATTTTTACAATCTGTTTTTACTTATATTTTGATTTCTGTGTCTTTTTCCCTTTCTTCCCTCATTTCCCTATTTTTCCCTTTCCTTTTGATATTGGTATCAGCATTGGGCATAGAAACAAATAATTTGTCAACAGAAAAGGACCCACTGGCCCACCTAGTTTGCACAAGTGTTTCCTGCCTATTCTTCCTCTTTGGACCTTATCTGATCTCTGGTGACTTTCCCCACTCCCAAACTCTTTTATAATATACCCGATCTTTATTCCATACATGCTTGAAGAATTCCATCACTCTAGCATCGACCACATCTGGTGACAATCTGTTACAGCCATCTACCATTGTTTAAGTGAAGAAGTATTTCCTGTCAACTCTCTTGTTCATCCCTGTGATGTACTTGTAGGTCTCGATCATCCCCCCCCTTTCTTCCAGGGATTACATATTTATGTTTCTCAGTCTGTCCTCTTAGGGCTTCCCATGTAAACCCTGAACCATTTTAGTTGCCCTCCTCTGGACCGCCACCACCCTCTCTATTATATGTCCTTTCTAAGGTGTGGCCTCCAAGCCTGGACACAGTACTCCAGGTGGGGATGCACCAGGGCATGATACAGTGGATATGCCACCTTTCTCCTCCTGATGGAGATACATCTCCCTACATTTCAACCAACTAGCCCTGTCTGCCTTCTCACAATGCCTGCCACCTTGAGGTAAACTAATATCATAACCCCAAGATCCATTTCTAGTATAGTGACAGTCAGTACCCCCCATTATATACTCAGCACCAGGTGCTCTAGGTGCATAATTTTGTACTTTTCGGCATTGAGCCCAAATTGTCATGTCATTGATCACACCTCAGGTTTTCCAAGCTTCATACACATTTTGCGTTTTTGCAGATGATACCAAAATCTGCAATAGGATGGACAATCAGGCAAAGGGGGAGATAATGAGTAAGGATCTTGGAAAACTCATGGTGTAGTCAAGAGCATGAAAGTTGGGGGTTCAATGCCAAGAAGTGCAAAATAATGCACCTAGGGCATAGGAACCCAGGAGCTAAGTATAGGATGGGGGTAGGTATAGACAGTTACTAAGCTGGAAAGGGACCTTTAGGTTATCAGAACTGATGACCCCAAAGTGGCAGGGCAATGTGACAAAGCAATGGTAAGGGCTGGTGCGATTCTGCAGTATATAGGGAGGAGTGTTATCCATCAGGAACAACGGAGTGGTCTTGCCACCGTATCTCTCACTGGTTAGACCCCACCAGGAGTACTTTGTCCAGTTTTGGAGGCTGCACCTCAGAAAGGACATAAACAGGGTGGAGGCAGTCAGGAGGAAGGAAACTAAAATATGCAGTGATTCCACAAGAAGCCTTATGAGGAGAGACTGAGGATCTCAACAAGTATACCCCAGAAGAGAGGAGTGAAAGAGGGGACATAATAGAGACCTACAAGTACCTCACAGTGGTGAATAGGCTGCAGAAAGGAAGTCTCTTTTAAAGGAGAAAGAGCACCAGGACCAGGGGCTAGTGAAGAAGCTGGAGAGAGGGAAATTTAAGAGGGATGTTAGGAAGTACTACTTCATTGAAAGGTTGGTAGACACCTGAAACAGATTGCCAGCAGAAGTGATAAAGGCAAAAACAGTGGAGGGCTTCAAGCATACATGGAATAGACATGGGGTATATTAGTACAGTAAAGAGACAGGGAGGAGGGAGGATCACTGAAGAATAATTAATAATGAAATGCACAGCATTTCAGCTGCCACCTACCCCCCAGGACCCTCAGCCACATCCTCTGGACCCTAGCCCTCCCTCTGACCAGATTAAAAGGGTGATGCCTCTCTTCTGTGTCACTTCCAGCATTTCAGCTGCCACCCACCCCCCACCAGGACCTTCGGCAACATTCTCTGGACCCCAGGTACATCTAAGCTCCTCCACTACAGCAGAAGCCACCTCGGAACACCAGTAGAGCTTTCCTTACATTGAATTAAGGGCACTTCTGAGGCTTAAATCTGATGGCTTGATTGGCACCATCTCTCTATGCCCTGTACTCTGTAGCTTGCCACAAATTTACCTTTTTCTGTGAGCTTATTTTAATGAGAAAGTCTGCTCAATTCTACTTTTTGCTAAGACTGCTGAAATTTTCACTGCTTAAACTGTTGAGCTATTTAAATGTGTAGCTAAATGTATAAATTTTGGGCTGCTAACTGTGTTGGACTGGGTCACTGAATGTAATGTATGTTTAAAACTGCAGCCTTAACTATTTTTCTTTCTTTGCCATTTTATTTATTTATTTATTTTCCTTTTGCTTCATTTGTCTTTTTCCTAACTCTGAGATAACCAACTTCTAGCCTCTGTGGCAGACAGCCCCCCACCTCCCCAGCTGCTTCTCTTTCCTCTCCACTCCATCCCCTTGCTAACACCCCTACTTTTCTTTACCACTTGCCCAGGTCCCTGCTGGTCATCTGTCTCCTCATACTGTCTCCCTCTGCCTTCTTATCTCTGCTCTGGATCCTAGTATTTACTAAAACCCCTGTTTCATTCTCTTTTTCTCCAGCCCTTCCTCTGACCAGGTAGAAAGGGTGCTGTCTCTCTCCTGTGGCACTTCCAGCATTTCAGCTGCCACCCAACCCTCAGGACCCTCAACTGCATCCTCTGGACCCAAGGTACATCTAAGCTCCTTTGCTACGGCAGAGGCCACCTCAGAACACCAGTAGAGCTTTCCTTTCTTTGAATTAAGGGCACTTATGAGGCTTAAATCTGATGGCTTGATTGTCACTTTCTCTCTGTGCTCTGTATTCTGTAGCTTGCCACAAATTCATATTTTTCTGTGAGCTTATTTTAATGGGAAAGGCTGCTCAATTCTATTTTTTTAAGTGTCCTGTTTCCCATTTGCAGATTATAAATTTCTGCCACTAGATGGCCCTTAGTTCTTTTTTTTTTAACGCGACTGAAGTAAGAAGATATTTCTCAGTCAACTCCCTCTGAGGTTACTCTGTAGTTACATAGAAACATAGAAACATAGACTTTGATGGCAGATAAGGACCACTTGGCCCACCCAGTCTGCCCATTTCCCTACCTATTGGATAAGCTGCAGATTCTAGTTAACCAACAGCCTACTTCCTGTAACCCCCCGCTATAATTGCCTTATGTCTGTCCCATGCATGTTTGAATTCCCCCACTGTTTTATTGGTGGTTATCACAGCCTCTCCAGGAAGACAGTTCCATGAGTCCACCACTCTCTCCGTGAAAAAGAATTTCCTCTCATTACCCCTGAGCTGTCCCCCCGCTAACTTTAAATTGTGCCCCCTTGTTCTTTCACATCTCTTTTTCTGAAAGATGCTACCCTCCTGGACGTTGTTGATTCCCTTGAGGTACTTAAAAGTTTCTATCATGTCCCCCCATCCCTCCTTTCACAAAGGGTATACATATTAAGCTCTCTCAGCCTCTCTTCATATGGTTTCTGATGTAGACCCTGCACCATTTTAGTTGCCCTCCTCTGAACTGCTTCCATCCTGTCTATGTCCTTGCCTAGATGAGGTCTCCAAAACTGCACGCAGTACTCCAGATGGGGTCTCACCAACTGTCTGTATAGAGGGATAACCACTTCTCTTTTTCTACTTGTGATGCCCCTCCCTATGCATCCCAGTATCCCCTGGCTCTCCTTACTGACTTCTCACATTGCTGACCCACCTTTAGGTCATCTGATATGACTACACCCAGATCCCTTTCCATTATTGTTGTCGTTAGTACCTCCCCTGCTATTGTGTACTCTTCGCCTGGATTTTTATTTCCCAGGTGCATTACTTTGCACTTCTTTGCATTGAATCTAAGTTGCCATATGTCTGACCATTCCTCCAACCTTGCCAAGTCCCTTCTCATCCTTTCTACCCCCCTTGTGTATCAACTCTGTTACAGATCTTTGTGTCATCCACAAAAGGCATACCTTTCCTTCAGACCCTCCCAATGTCACCTATAAAGATGTTAAAGAGGACTGGACCCAGTACTGAGCCCTGAGGTACTCCACTAGTAACCCCCCCTTTCTTCAGAATGTGTTCCATTCACTATTACCTTCTGTGTCCTGTTGTGCAGCCAGTTTGCTACCCAGGCTACCACCCTGGCACCCACTCCCAGGCTGGCTAACTTGATTATTCATCTTTTGTGCAGGACTGTGTCAAATGCCTTGCTAAAGTCTAGGTAGGCCGTATCCACAGCCTCTCCCTGGTCTATTACTTTGGTCACCCAGTCAAAGAAATCGATTAGATTCGTCTGACATGACCTTGAGATAGTGAAGATTAATAAAGGAGAGGGGAGGTGGGCAGAGGGAGACAGTGAAAAGGCAGAGATACTGAATGAATACTTTTGCTCAGTATTCACAAAATAAGAAGAGGAGGAGTTACCGAAACCAAACAGTAGAAGCACTCTGGATAGTGGGGTTGACACCAGTCCATTTATAGAAGAAGGAGTACTGAAAGAACTCCTAAAACCCAAGGTGGACAAAGCAATGGGGCCTGACGGGATTCACCCTAGAATCCTAAAAGAGCTAAGGGAGGACCTAGTGACACCACTAACCACACTTTTAACAAATCATGGGAAGATGGGGTGGTACCTGAGGACTGGAGGAGGGCACGTGTGATTCCCCTTCACAAAAGTGGGAGCAAGGCAGAAACAGGAAACTACAGACCTGTTAGTTTGACCTCAGTGGTGGGGAAAATGATGGAATCACTTCTGAAAGAAAGAATTGTTGAGTACCTAGAGGCCAGCGGGGCACAGGACCCAAAGCAGCATGGATTCACAGCAGGTAGGTCATGTCAGATGAATCTAATCAATTTCTTTGACTGGGTGACCAAAGTAATAGACCAGGGAGGGGCTGTGGATATGGCCTACCTAGACTTTAGCAAGGCATTTGGCACAGTCCCGCACAAAAGATTAATAATCAAGTTAGCCAGCCTGGGAGTAGGTGCCAGGGTGGTAGCCTGGGTAGCAAACTGGCTGCACAACAGGACAAAGAAGGTAATAGTGAATGGAACACATTCTGAAGAAAGGGGGGGTTACTAGTGGAGTACCTCAGGGCTCAGTACTGGGTCCAGTCCTCTTTAACATCTTTATAGGTGACATTGCGGAGGGCCTGGAAGGAAAGGTATGCCTCTTTGCGGATGACACAAAGATCTGTAACAGAGTTGATACACAAGGGGGGTAGAAAGAATGAGAAGGGGCTTGGCAAGGTTGGAGGAATGGTCAGACATATGGCAACTTAGATTCAATGCAAAGAAGTGCAAAGTAATGCACCTGGGAAATAAAAATCCAGGCGAAGAGTACATAATAGAGGGGAGGTACTAAGGACAACAATAATGGAAAGGGATCTGGGTGTAGTCATATCAGATGACCTAAAGGTGGGTCAGCAATGTGAGAAGTCAGTAAGGAGAGCCAGGGGGATACTGGGATGCATAGGGAGAGGCATCACAAGTAGAAAAAGGGAAGTGGTTATCCCTCTATACAGACAGTTGGTGAGACCCCATCTGAAGTACTGCGTGCAGTTTTGGAGACATCATCTAGGCAAGGACATAGACAGGATGGAAGCAGTCCAGAGGAGGGCAACTAAAATATGTGCAGGGTCTACATCAGAAACCATATGAAGAGAGACTGAGAGAGCTTAATATGTATACCTTTGATGAAAGGAGGGACGGGGGGACATGACAGAAACTTTTAAGTACCTCAAGAGAATCAACAAAGTCCAGGAGGGTAGCATCTTTCAGAAAAAGAGATGTGTAAGAACAAGGGGGCACAATTTAAAGTTAGAGGGGGGACAGCTCAGGGGTAATGTGAGGAAATTCTTTTTTATGGAGAGAGTGGTGGAGGCATGGAACCGCCTTCCTGGAGAGGTTGTGGGTCTAAAACAGTGGGGAATTCAAACATGCATGGGACGGACATAAGGCAATTATAGTGGGGGTTGCAGGAAGTAGGCTGTTGGTTAACTGAATCTGCAGCTTATCCAATAGGTAGGAAATGGGCAGACTGGGTGGGCCAAGTGGTCATTATCTGCCGTCAAAGTCTATGTTTCTATGTTCCTGCTGTAAATCTATGCTGCTTTGGGTCCTGTGCCCTTTAGCCTCTAGGTACTCAACAATTCTTTCTTTCAAAGTGATTCCATCATTTCCCCACCAATGAGGTCAAACTAACAGGTCTGTAGTTTCCTGCTTCTGCCTTGCTCCCACTTTTGTGAGAGGAATCACATCTGCCCTCCTCCAGTCCTCAGGTACCACCCCATCTTCCCATGATTTGTTAAAAGTGTGGTTAGTGGTGTCACTAGGTCCTCCCTTAGTTCTTTTAGGATTCTAGGGTGAATCCAGTCAGGCCCCATTGCTTTGTCCACCTCGAGTTTTAGGAGTTCTTTCAGTACTCTTTCTTCGGTAAATGGACTTGTGTCAACCCCACTATCCAGAGTGCTTCTACTGTTTGGTTTAGGTAACTCCTCCTCTTCTTCTTTTGTGAATACTGAGCAAAAGTATTCATTCAGTATCACTGCCTTTTCACTGTCTCCCTCTGCCCACCTCCCCTCTCCTTTATTAATCTTCACTATCCCTTCCTTAACCTTTCTATGCTCCCTAATGTACCTATAAAAGGTTTTATCTCCCTTCTTAACTGAGTTGGCTATCTTTTCCTCGGTTTGGGCCTTTGCTTTTCTGACTGCCTTCCCCAATTCTTTCTGCTTTAATTGATACAGTTCCCAGTCGTGCTTCGTCTGTGATTCCTTATACTTTTGAATGCAGCTTTTTCTCCTTAACCTTCCTGACACCTCTTTTGAGAGCCATAGTGGTTTTATTCCGCTTTGTTTTCTTTATTTGTTTCACACAGAGGCTTGTTGCCTCCATGATGGCAGTTTTGATTTTTCTCCATAGTTCTTCCACCCCTCCTTTCTGGCTATTTGCTAATGCATTCCTCAGGTATTCACCCATTATGCCAAAGTCAGCCCTTCTAAAGTCCAATATCCTTGTCTTTGTATGGCTTGTCTCCATGGTTGTGTTTATTGTGAAGCACACTGTGCAGTGGTCGCTTGTCCCCAGATGTCTACTGACTTCTAAGTTTGTGATCCTCTCTCCATTTGAGAGTACCAGGTCTAATATTGCTCCCTCCCAAGTGGGTTCCACCACTAGCTGTCTAAGGCATGCTCCCTGTAGGGCATAGAGAATGACCCTGCTCTTGGATGTGGCTGCAGTCCATGTCACCCAGTTAACATCTGGCATATTCAGGTCTCCCATCAACAGTATCTCCCCGTTTTCAGCCATTTTGAGAATGCCCTCTATCATTTTCTTGCCCATTTCCTCCCCTTGAGACGGGGGTCTGTATACAACCCCTGTGTGGATTGTGATGCCATTGGCGTGTTGTGAGCAAGAGGGGTTGGTAGAGAGACCACTGACCACTCGGTCTCCATTTCTGGCTACTCCCTACTAAGGCAAGTTACATGCTCAGTTCTTTGTCCAACTATTATCTGAGAACGGCCTTGAATCTCAGTGTGGTGCTGTTATTTCTTCTTCTTCACACTCTCTTCTTATATTAGTTTTTTCCCCAAATCATGCCCCTGTTGCAATGCAGATCCCTCTTTCCTCCATCTCCCTTTTTCTGCTTCTATCCCTCTCTCTACCAACCCCTCTTGCTCACAACACGCCAATGCAAAATAACTCACCAACCCCCTACATCCCCTCCTCAAATCCCCCACTCACATCCTCACTATTACTCCCTCTTCTTCCTCTGAACTATGGTCTCACTTCTCTATGATTCCTCATGCATCACTACTATATGTGCCATCTATTCTCACTGTTCTTCATCTACTGCTCCCTTACTCTACCCTTCCCTTCCTCTCCAAACACCTGGCCTCATCGGATTCTCCTTACAAATGCCCAAAGCTCCACATCCTCATCCTAGCTCTACTCCTACTCTCCTCTGGGGACATCCATCCCAACCCTGGCTCTGTTGCCTCCAGCAGTTCTGGCGCTCCCACAGCTGCTGCCCCCTCCTTTGCTCCTACAGCTCTCCCAAGAGGCTTCAAGATCCTACATCTAAATATCTGTAGCCTAGTACTAGAAATTGACCTCCTACAAACCATGGTGGCCTCTTTAAAACCAGACATCCTAATCATTGCAGAAACATGGCTAAAGAGCACGGTCGCTGACCACTCGGTCTCCATTTCTGGCTACTCCCTCCTAAGGCAAGACTGAGCTGGCAGTGGTGGTGGTGTCACCATGTACGTCCTTACCTCCCTCCAATACTCCATAAATTACTCATCCTCTGACCCAATGACCCACGATGCTCTAGCTATTCATGTTACCCTTCCCTTTACTCTTCCTGTCTTTATAACTGGTATCTATTGCAGCCCAAATGTCCAGCCCTCTACCGTTCTTGACCTCCTAACTTCCATCATTGCCCTCTCTCACTCTGGGGAGCTGTACATCCTAGGTGACTTCAATTTAAACTGGCTGTCACCAAAAGCAACCAAAATACACAATGGAATCTTTGCCTGTAACCTCATGCAGCTAATATCGGAACATTCCAATCACAAGACAAAATCATTCCCTACTTGACTGGGCTTTTACCTCCCACCCCCCACAGAGTCATCATCTATGGTATCCTTCCTGATGCACTCAGTGACCATAATCCAGTGTTCATAGTCAGGAAAGTTCACAGACCCAAATCTCCACATAAAACCTTGCAACTAAGCACTTTTAAATCCTTAGAATTAGAACCTCTATTCCTCAACCTAGCCCTCTCCAACTGGTCTCCCCTAGCCAAAATCCCATCGGTTGATAAGGCCCTTGCTTATTTTACAGATATATTCCTAAAGAATTGAAATACCTTTGCCATATTCAAACAAACCAGGATTACGGGAAACCACTCACCTTGGATTACTCCAGAATTATTGGCCTGTCTCAGAGCTAGAGATCATGCCTGGAAACGTCATAAAGCAACCCAGCTTCCTAGCGATCTCATGACTTACCACAAGCTTTGAAATGCCTGTAACAGGGCCACAAGGCTAGCAAAGTCTGAGTACTTTAACACTGCCTTCTTCACAAACATAAAATTCACCTTCCAAGTTCTGTAAGGTGGTTCATGTCCTCTTTTCTACCATGTCCCGCCCACCCCCCTCATGCTTAAAATAAATTACACCCTTGTAGCCAACCCGGGTGCCCTAACTGCTGAATTTAACTCCTACTATACCACCTGTGTGCTGAACTACTGAAATCCCTCCTTTCCTACCCTCACTCCTCTCCTCTCTCCAATGGTACCTCTCCTCCCTCCTCCTCCCACCCCCTCTTCTCCTTCGATAGAGTTTTCCCAAATTACACGTTACAAGCCCTCCTCACTATCAACCACTCAAAAGGCTCCTCCTCAGATGGTCTAGACCCCAAACTCCTCTTTTTCTCTGCCTCTGCCATTGCCTATTCTCTTTCCCTAATTCTAAACCTCTCATTTTCTACTGCCTTGGTCCCTACCCCATTGAAACATTCTGTGGTCCTCCCTCTTCCCAAAGGCAGTGACTCATCTTCCCCTGGAAATCAGGATTTATGTGATTAGGGCGAAAGCACAATCGTGATCAGTGGCAGGGCGAGTGTACATTGCCAAAAATCAATTTCGGTGATGTACACTCCCGGTTCACAAGAAAATGGTGCTGGGGACTTAGATTTTAAATGTTCATGCGGGGGGCTGTGCCCCCCACACCCCCCTACTAAAGGATTCTTAACTCCTGGGGGGTGCATGGTGGGGGGTGCAAAATCTGGACAAAAAATAATTTCGGGCCTGGTGCATACAAATATAGGTGCGCCCAGACCTGAACCCGGAACCCTCACAGCTTTATTCTGCCACCCGCCCACCATGCTATGGGGTCAGCTCGGCAGCCCCACACCAACCAGGCCAGGCCAATCCTCCATCCCTTCTGTCATGCTCTCCCCCCCACGCGCGTATACATATAGCGATGTCCTGTGGCTATATGCGCCCACCTCCCCCGTCTGGTTGCCCTCACTCAGCAGTAGCCCTGTCTACATTCACCGGAATTGAGTTGCTGTTATTGCAAGTGCTCAATTGCCAATGACCATGTCACGGGCTACCGGAAATCACTGCCCTATCTCTCTCTCTCCTCCCTACCCTAGCTAAATTACAAGAACACCTTGTCCTCTTCCCAGCTTACCCCATTTCCAACTGCTACCTCCTACTTCACCCCTTTCCAATCTGGCTTCAGGAAAAAACTCACTCCACTGCCACCTCCCTACTTTGGTTCACTGACTCTATCCTTACCAGGATGGACAATGGCCAAATTAAGTCAGCCATCTTTGTAGACCTCACCAAGGCTTTCAACACTGTTTCCTATTCCCTCCTCCTTGACTCCATCTCAACAGCTGGCCTAACTCCTTCGGCCACTAGCTGGTTCAAAGCCTACCTCACTGGTAGAACCCAATCAGTCAGGATCTCTGATGTCATTTCCCTTCCCCTCCTGATTAATACTGGAGTTCCTCAGGGCTCAGTGCTAGGGCCCCTATTAATCTCCTTCTTTCTAAATGACCTTCCATCTGTCTGCTTCTCTGTCACCGCTATACACATGTATGCCAATGATATGGTCCTGTATGTATCCTACTTGCAGCAAGACTTTGACAAGGTTCAGCGCTGGTTTGCTAACCATCAACTTTTTCTCAACACGAAGAAGACTGTCTCCATGACCTTTGGCATAAGGCAGAGATTCTCAAGGTTTCCCTCCCTGCCCACTTTCCACACCCTTGGTGGGACTTTACTTGAGGACACATCCTCCTTCAGGTACCTAGGAATTTGGCTGGATCAACACCTAAACTTCTCCAGACATATTGACGCCATTCAAAAAAAATTACGGCCCAAACTTGGTGCCCTGTTCAGGAACCGTAGTTGCATCCCCTCTACGGTTAGGTGTGAACTCGTTCAGATGATCCTGCCCATCTTCGACTACTGTGATGTAGTCTATGATGCTGCTCCCAAGTCCACCCTGGCCATATTAGATAACCTCTTCAATTCCTTCTGCTGTTTAGCCTTTGATGCTCCCTGTTGCACCCACCACTGTGATCTCTATTGTGCCCTATCCTTCCCCTCTCTTACAAACAGATGACTCTCCCACTGTACTAAATTCACTTCCCTTCCTACCTCCCCTCCTCATTTATAACAACCCCCACTCCCTCTCACTCCCTTATATCATCTGACTCCCATACTGTGGTGGTCCCCAGCAGAACCACCCTCATCAGCCAGTTTGGTTACTCTCACCACCTCCCAAAAATGTAGAATTCCCTCCCCCCTCAAATTCATCACTCATCCTCCTACTACTCCATCAGCTCTGCCCTTAAAAACGTCCTTGCACCTAGCTGTTCCTGCTACAACCCTCCCTAACTCCCCCCCAATCCCCTGACAAACCCTACCCCTCTTCATTACCCATGCAATACCCCTGCTGCAGCTGCACCCCCACCCACCTAAGAAAACAGCATTCCTTCCCTTCCTCCAATTCCTTCCCTTTAGACCTTCAGTTGTGCTCTTAATGTGATTTCTCAGTCATCCAAAGTTGTACAAAGGGCCAGTCCCTACCCTATCCTTACACCATTAACCCAACTCTTCCCTCCACTTCTCCACATCCTGAATGGGCTGGGATTCAGCCTCTCCTCTGTCTCACCTTCACCTTCTCTTCTCTTCTTCTGAAGCCTATTCCACCTCGTTGTCCACAACCTGCTTCCCTCCTATTGTACGCTACTTCTTGCTGCCACAACCTGCTCCCTTCCTGTCATGTGTGACCCCTGCCTTGTGTAGGCAGGGTCCTCAGCATACTGGAGGGGTCAGGCCCCAGCTGACCTTCCTCCTCCTACCTGTTCCTCCGCCTCCTCATTCCATCCCCTTCCATCAACCCCCTCCTACTTCTCTGCCTACCAACATACCTACCTCTCTCTTACCTTCCCTTCTCCCTATTACATAGCTCTAGCTATGGCTGACCCCTAATCTCTAATACATTTGTAGTTAACTTGCACTTCAGTTATAGCTGACCTCTAATCTCTACTGCACTTGTAGTTAACTTGCACTTCTGTTATACCTTAGCCAACCTGTTCTGCCTGTGTTTACTCCTCACTAACTTCCCTAGATCAAACGACAATAATTCTATTCAGACATTTTCTAGCTACACAATTATGTGTCATTTAGTGTATGCTTAAATGTTATTTTGCGTTGTTGTATCAATCTAGTCCAAAAGTGTTGGCGTGGTATCTACCTAGTTCAAAACTGTTAGTATCCCACTATTTCATTACTCCTGTACAGTCTGCTTGAATACTTTGAACATAATCTACTGTAAATTTATATTGTGTACCAAATCTCTGTAAACTATCCTCATGTTCCCCTACCTCCCAGATCACACCTGGAGATGAGCAACTTGTTGCTCAGTGTGCCTTCCTGGTGAAACATTTCAATAAATAAATAATTAGGGTCTGTAGAGACAGATTAGATAGGGAACATCTTGAAAGACTAGGTAGGCCAAGTGATCCTTTTATGTGTACAAATTCCATGGGGTCTGTTCACAAAAGTGCCAGGAATGCCACAAGCCCTGGGTGTCTGAACATATGGTGGCTGGGGATTGTGGCATTCACTGGCTGGTGATTGCGATTCTCGATCCCATGGGCTGATTATCATAAGTTAGACCAGCTTTTTCTGGTCTAACCTGTGGCAATCTCAGGTACCTTTTTTACAGGCCTTGCACCAAATATTTGGTGCAAGCCACCGTAAATCAGGAAGTGTCACAAATGCACCCTATCCTCTTGAATCAGGCGCATTTTGTGGCAAAATGGTTGGTGCAGTTGCAACAAAAAATGTGTCTGATGCAGGGTTTGACACAAAACCTGTGTCCCCATTTGTGAATTGGGCCCCATGTTTCTAGTTTTCTTTGTAGATCCTCAACCAGTCTTTCTCTCAATAGAGTTTCTGTTCATTTCCCCACCACTGATGTAAGACTGACTTGCTTATAGTAGCAAGCTTCCTTCCTGTTGTCACTCTTATGTAGACGGACTATGTCAGCCTTTTTCCAGTCCTCTGGAACCACTCCTGTTTCCCATTAGTTGTTGAGCAAGGCTGTCAGTGGGGCCTTACTGACACCTTACTGAGTTCTTTTAGTACTCTGGGGTATATCTCATTCATTCCTGTAGCCTTATCCACTTTCAAGGCTGCAAGTCCCTTCATGGCTGTCTTCTCTGAAAATTGACTTGTGTCCTCCATCTCCCAACTCTTGCTTCTCCCTAGTGAACTGTCCCCTTCTCCCTTTATTGTGAAGACTAAACATAAGTACTTGTTTAACATGCCAACTTTTTGTGGGTCCCCTTCTGCATAGTCTCCTCCTTCCTCCCTTTTGATTCTCATTATCCTTTTTCCTCTTTTCACTTAGGTACCTGAAAAAAGTCTTATCCTCTTTAGTGACCCTTTTGGCTATCCTTTCTTCTGCATGCACCTTTGCTAGCAACTCTTTCAGCTCTCCTTTCTTTTGTAAGTCCCTTTGCTCCCCTAACTGCCTTTCTGGCTTCCTTTTGCTTTGCTTGGTGTACCTCCTCCCTCTGTATTTCTTTTTACCTCTTAAATTAGACTCTTTTTTCTTTCACCACACTTTCCACTTCCGTGTAGAACCATTAAGTCTCCTTTTCCTTCTGCTTTTGCTTACTTTCTTCACACAGATGTTGGTTTCCTTCATTTTCTCTCCCTTATTCATTCCCACTGTGGCTCTGCTCCTCCCTTGCAACCCTCAAGACAATTTCTGAGGCAATCTCCCATTTCATTAAAATTCAGTCTCCTGAAGTCCAAGACCCACATCATCATGTGGATTGCCTCTTCTTCTGTCATTATGTTCTGCTACACTATACTGTGATCACTGGTACTTAAGGGACTGCCCACTGTGACATTTGCAATGCTATCCCTATTTGCAATCGCCAGGTCCAACAATGCACTATCCTTAGTAGGCTCTTTGACTAGCTGCCTGAAAATAAGCCCCTTGTATGGAGTCAATGTTAGCCCTACTCCTTACTGAAGCCACATTTGGAGGGCTTCATTCCACACCTGGCAGATTGAAGACTCCAACTAGCAGCATCCCCCCCCTTGCCATCCTGATTATGACTAACTCACGTGCCTATCCATCCCCTTGTCCTGTGCTGGAGGTCTGTACACTACCCTGGTATAGACAGCAGTTCTGGAGCCTGTCTCCAGGATGATCTACAGCACTTCCAGTCCATCCTTTTCCTCCTTTTGCCCCTGTACCTCCCTGGCCTTACTTCCCTCCTTCATATATAATGCAACCCCTTCTCCCCTCTTCCATGCCCTGTCCCTCCCACACAGAGAATAGCCTAGGATGACCATGTCCCTGCTGTGGTTATTATGCTTGTTATGGCCACTTAATCCAGGTTAGCCTCTACCATAATGGCTCCAAGGTCTGGGATTTTGCATCCTAGGCTTCTCACATTTGTGCACATGGCCCTCACACCTTCATTCCCCTATGCCTGATGCCCTGTTTCTCTCACTAGTCCTTGCCTGTGTTGTTACCTCTAGCACCCTCAACTCACCGCTTCCCTTTTTGCTGTCATCATTCCTGGTCCACTTCATTCCACTCTTCATCCCTACCTGAGTTATAGCCCTATTTTATTTCATCATGTCCAGTCCATGCCTTTCTGCAACTCTGCCTTAGGGGAATGTTCTCACATCAGGCCCTCCTTCTCTGACATTTTGCCATCTGGGAAGGTGCAATAAATGCTCATCCAAGTACCAGTAGCATTTAAACCTTCCACTAATGACTGTGATCCCCTTGAGATGTAGACTACTTCCCTTATAAAGACACATATCCTCCCAGGGAGGACCCCCCAATGTAGCAAAAGTCCTCCTCCATACACCATGACTTAAATCAGTTACTAAATGCCTGGTGTGGAGTACCCTTTCCTGTCCCCAGATTTTTACAGGTAGCACATGGAAAAATATGTCTGTGTGCTGATGATAGGGAGATCACAATCTTCACATATGTAGTCACCACTTAAATTGTAGTTCACTGTTTCATTTATTTTTTTTCCCCTACATTTCACTCAGTAAGAGCTTGCTCACAGGGACATTCTTCTGTTCAAAAAATATACAGTTACATCACATTAATCATCACCCTTCATAAAGTGCTCACAAAAATCTATTTCATTAAATTAATTGCCATTAGTGAATATACTACCACTGAACTGCGTTCCTTAGTTAATTTTACTTTGAGTTCCACTGCATAAGAGCTACCTGGGGACATAAAAAACAAACTGTTTGAATTGTCCAATAGCAACAAACTTTCTTATTCCCAGTCACCAGACACTGCGTGGATTATAGCACCAAATGTGTAGCTTCTGTTTTAAACCTGTACCACTTTTTTCAACTGCTCACATACCTGAGTCTCCAGTTAAATTTTTACTATTATTTGCTGGTTGTAAACCATCCTACATTGTTTAGCTCTTGCCTGTATGCAAAATAATTCAAAGACCACCTTAAACACACTGTACTCCTGCTTAACATCTCATTTTTTTAAAACTGAAATTAATTTTATCTCTCAAGTTGTCATGCCTTGTGTTTTCTATGTCACCGTTCCACTTTAACCGAATGTATTTACTTCTCACATGGCACCTGAATGTCAGCCACTGTTGCTACCATTTGCTTGGTTGTGGCCATCCTCTTTGGCTCTCCTGACTTAAAATGTAGGTAAAATTATGTATTACCTGCTACTTTCGCATTGTCTAGCGAGAGTGCATTCCACCACTAAGGCAGACACATTTCATCCAGGACAGCCGATGCTTTGGTGCTATTTCCATGTTGCCTGCTGACAGGTGAGTGAAACGTTGGGGAAAAGAACAAATGAAACACTGAATTAGAAATTAAGTGGTGGCTACATATGTGAAGATTGTGATCTCCCTATCATCAGCACACAGACATATTGAAGTAAGCTACCTCGGGAGATCCTTAAAATTAAAAGGACCATTACCCAGAAATTGTTTCTTTTGAATAGCACATGACAAAAGTCACCATGCATGCTATCTGCTTGAGGCCGTCCCACACTCCTTGAGTTGCCTGCACATCTACTACCCTTTCCCTTAAGGACCAGTTTCAAAGGACATTGTTTTTGGAGGAATTTGCCTGCAGACAGCCTGGGATTGGCTGTCAGTCAGCCATACTGTTCACACACAATAAGTTCCTCACTGACTGGTTGAGCTCTCCTGCTGCTTTGGACCCTCCTAACCCTCTTGTAGTTACTCCCTAACTGGGTCACCTTATCATACTTCTTCCTCATAGCCACCTGTTACTAGATTTTTGCATTGCCTAGGTGGGTATTGCCATAACTAGGTTTTCTTTTACTGAATTTGCTTATTGTGATTGCTCCCTATCTGGGTCACTTTACATACTGTTCTCTCGTAACCTCCTACTGCTGTATAATTGCATTTCATAGCTGTTCTTTGCACTGCCTAGCTGAATACTATACAGCCAAACCATATGCCTATAAATTATGACTGGTATACATGAACTGCTTATTTTGAAGATGGAATAAACATTTGATTTACTACTTGAAGCTCCGTTGTCCTTCTATAGGTGAGTTGTGTGTGCCACAGTTTTGAAGAACTGTACATTGCTATTTACTGTTGAGAAGACCACAGTCCATGTGCACATTCCTTGAAAAACACAGGGGGTGGGATATTCAGACTGTGCCAGGCAGGGGCTCAAGCACAGGCACAGGGCAACTGGGTTCAGCCAGGGCATAGCGCAGATGATATTCAACAGTGCTGCACCATGGCTCATCACAGTTTAATATGGCACTGGGGGCACCCGCACTGTGCACGGCACAGTGGCACTGCACCAGTGCAACTGGCAGGTGAGGAGCAGGGGGCTGCACCAGTGCAAGTGCGGTTGCGCTAGGTACAGCAAGAGTGATATTCAGCAGTGAGCAAGCAAATGAGGCCATTATGTATGCAAGGTGCAAATGGGGCCATTTGCATTTCATTATGGCTCCATTTGCATGCAGTGTGCAGATCCCCGGTGACTTGCACCTGCTGCTCTGCCAGGCTGCAGCTGTCGGGGACTGACACCCCCTGCCCCATGGTGGGCAAAGCACCCCAATGCCTAATCATGGAAATATACAGAAATATCCCTGTTGGTCCAGTGGACCTGCTCCCCTACTCAATTGCGGGCAAATGAATAAAATATCCCTGGAGGTCCAGTGGATCCCCTCTCTTGCCCGATCATGGGCAAATGAATAAAATATCCCTGTTGGTCCAGTGGACCCGCTCCCCTGCCTGATCATGGGCAAATGTAAACAATAACTCTGGTGGTCCAGCAGTACCTCCTCTCCACCTGCCCACTGAGCCCCACCACCCTGCACCCTCCACAGTCAGCAGTGGCAGCAGCTCCTTGCCACAAGCTGCTCGGCCGCCCACCGACTGACATCATACAGAATGGCTGTATGTCTATTGGTCCACCATGTGGGCCAATGGGCATGCAGACCATACAGTACTACACAGTCCCAAACTGTGAATAGTTCATTCACATTACAGGACTGTGTAGTACAGTACAGTCTGCATGCTCATTGGCCCATGCTGTGGACCAATAGGCATACAGCTGTACTGTATACTGTCAGTCAGCGGGAGGATGGGTGGCTTGTGGTGGGGAGCTGCTGCCCACCACTAACCAGGGGGTGCAGGGTGGTGGGGCTCAGTGGATGGGTGGAGAGGTGGGTACCGCTGGACCACCAGGATTATTATTTACATTTATCCACTATTGGGCAGGGAAGTGGGTCCACTGGACCACCAGGGATATTTTATTCATTTGCCCATGATCGGGCAGGAGAGTGGGTTCACTGGACCACCAGAGATATTTTATTCATTTGCTCACAATTGGGCAGGACAGTGGGTCCACTGGACCACCAGGGATATTTTATTCATATGCCCATGATTGGGCGAGGGGGGGTATGACACCCTGACTGTGTCCTGGGAGGTTGGGTGGCCACCCACAGCAGGCAGCTGCCATGTTGTGCCCAGCAATGCGGAAGTCCACCTGCAGGTGTCCTCCTACATGTCCCTGATTTTGACAGGCACATCTTTTCACCCCCCTGTGCAGCGCAAGGTGAGTATGTGCCCGCATATGTGCCGCACATCCCAGGCTGAATATTGGGATGCACGGCATATGCCAAGCACGCCCCTGCACTATGCTGCATACATTACTGGTGCACTCGCACCTCGGGATTACCATGCAGGAGCAACCTACCCCTTTGAATATCACGCTGGGGTGCATCGGTGGGTTGCGCATGGTGCACCACTATTGCGCCATGTGCAACCCCTTTGAATATCCCACCCAGGCTTTATTTGCATGTTGTGTATTTTTGCTGTTTTACTTTGCACTTGAATTGGTGCTGCATATTGTGCTATGACTGCACTTCTATCTTCAGTAATAATTTATTTTTGTACCTACTTATTTTTGTAACAATGTATTTGCCAAACGGTTACTTAACAGGCTTCTAATTGTGTATTGTATTTCTGATACTCCTTCTCCCCTCCCCTTGGTCATGCTTGAAAATAAGACTTGACTCAGTGTACTTCTCCCTGGTACTAATTTTCAAATAAAATGTTAATTTGTCCTAAAATGAAGATTTTTCTTATCTGTGTTCCTGTCTGGTCCTTTGTTTTCCCTTTGAAGCATCCTTTCATCTACTGACCGGTCCCTCCCTCCCCATTTCTTCTCACCCGTCATTTTTTAACTTTGCATCTTATATAGGCTTTTTATCTCTAGTTCCCTTTTATCACTTTGCTACTTCACTTCCTGCTATTTTTTAATTGCTCCACAGTAGATATATATACTGCTTATGTTGCTCAGTTGTGCTTTTCACCTGAGGAAGGGACCTGTGAGGTCCTGAAACATTGTGTATAATTCCATCTTTGTACAATAGACTTGTTGGTCCAATAAAAGGTATCAAACCTTCCATCATTTCCTAAAATGAGCAATGACATCTAGCTCCCTCCCAGCTCCTGCTGCCCTTGTGATTCTCAGGATTCACTTTCACCCCTCCAAGCCAAAGCACCAGATAGGCAATTCACCTCCCCATCCTTCCTTCCCCAGCTCCCATTTCTATTCTCCTCACTATTGAGTCCCCACCAGCAGCTGTTTCCTCTTTGGCTGGGGGCCTTTCACTCCCTCCTTGTGGGACTCTGTTTCTGATGACCACCTCCTTCACTCCCACTGAGATGGATGTCTTTTCTCAACTGCCCAGTTCCACCAATATGGTGAAGGCATTTCACAGTGGCAGTGGTGGAGTAGCATGCAAGGATGGCATACTGTATTTGAAAACAGTCAGACACTATAGATTAAGGTTGGTACTTCTCACTCTGCAAACCTCTTGATCACCATCTTCAGTTTTACTGCTATGGTCTTCATTTTCAATTATCAGAAACATATTGGGATTTCAACAGTTCTGTCCTTTTTGCTGATATACATCAACAGAAAATGCTAAACAAATGGTATTGTTTACAGGGAATCACCTGAAGTTTATAGGGGTTGCTACACTTGCACTAGATTGACAGATTTCAGTCTGACTGAATAGCTAATTGACTGCAGTGTGTATCAGATACAGATTTTTCTAGGTAATCTGGATAATCAGGGGGTGAGTAAAGAAGTTAAAATATTAGTTGATTGAGAGTTGGTGGCAAATAGGAATAAAGAAATATAGGAGATTCAAATTAATCTTGGCCACAATGACCTTACTAGTTTTTCCACCACTGGCCATCATTATATTCAATTATATTTCTCATCCTAAAATGACTGCTGGTTCTTTTTAACCCTTAGACTGCCAATTAGATTAAAGAGGGATTGTGGCCAAAAGTGCTACATTGCAGAATTAGAATAAGCATAACCCCAATAAATCCCATACCAAAAATTAGGTTTCTATGTTACTTCATTTTAAAGATATGAGCTACTTTGTAACCTTGATTTCATTACCTGTTCAAAATAGCCAGTTTCAGTGGAGAGCTGCTGCTGCTGATATCTCCTGAACTCACAGTCTAGTCCTCCCTGTCAGTAAACGTATACAGTAGGACCTGTTTCTCCAAAGTTTAAAGTGACTTATGGAAGTTTGCCATAGCAAATGGGCATAGTAACCTGTAAGAGTTGTGAATCAGTCTCCTACCATTCAAACTGCCAAAAAGTACTGTTTTCCAGGAAAACAAATCATTTTAGTTCAGTGCTCCATTGTATTTGCATAGCCCTGTCCCTTTTTTTCTCAGTGCTGCAACCCTGAACCATTTCATCTTGCAAAGGAAACAAAGTTTTTAAAGTGATTTAGCAAACTTTGCCATAGCAAATGGAAGTATTAAACTATATTAATCTGTAGGAGTTGTGATTCAATGTCCTACCATTCAAACTGCCAAAAAAAGCTTTTTGCCATGAAATAAATGCCTTTATTTCTGTGCTCTGCTTCATTTGCATAACCCACACTTTTTTCCTCAGTGCTGCCATTCCCAAGAATGACATCATGCAAGACAAACAAAGTTTATAAGCACTGTTTTGAAACCGAGACTTCTGTTGGTCAGTACTGGTATTGCAGACATCTATACTACTGACATAGGAGACTACATCTCTAGTAAAAACTATTGTCAGCTAGATACTATGTACACAATGCCTTGTTGGGGAAAATAAACATATGAGTGCTTTTATTGTTGAAGCCACTACAGAGATATGAGACTGCACATCACAGTAAGGGAATTGGAAAACAACTTCTTATTGTACCCACAATGCCTTGTTATATACATCTACATATCAGGTGCAGTCACCACCACAAAAATAAGGGACTGCACCTCTGAGTAGCTAACATTTAAATCACCTTTATAATTTACCCAGAATTCCTTGGTGCTGTATGTAAAACATTGACAGCTCCCTTGCATGACATCAGTCTGGGGGTGTGGCTGCACAGAGAAAACTGGAGGGCAGGCAGAAACAAAGTGCTGATAAAACATCAACAAAACTGATGATGACAGATGTTTTTAAAAAACAAATTGCAGCTTCAACATCTGAAACATGGCTGGCAATGATTTACTATGTGAAAAAGGCATTTGGGGAACTTCCATAAATCACTTTAAACTTTGGAGAAACAGATCCTATAAGCTTGCTGACAGGGAGGACTAGACTGTGAATTCAGGAGATGACATCACCATCAGCTCTTCTCTGAAACTAGCTTTTTTGAACAGGCAGTGAATTTAGGGTTGTAAAATGACTTGTAACTTTTAAACAACGTAACTTAGCTCATTTTTGGCATGAGGCTGATTGGATCTATGCTGATCCACATTCTGAATTTACTGATGCCAGAAACGTTGACCATAGTCACACTTTAAGGCATTTAATCACACTGTTGCCACTGTTTATGATCTGAAAAACTGCTTCAATATCTCCCCTTAATCTCTTATACTCCAATGAATTAAAGTTAAGATTTGTTTATCTACTCTCATAGTCAAGGTGCAGAAAACCTCTAACAGACCTAATGGTCCTTCTTTGTACTGTCTTGATTTTATTTAGTTCATTGCTTAGATATGGTGACCAGAACTGTGTGCAGTATTCTGAGTGGGACCATGACAGGACTCTGTACAATAGCATTAATACATTTTCATCATTACTTAAAATATTTCTTTTCACTCGTCCCAATATTTCGTTACTTTTACTAGTAATCTCCTTAGAATGCTGGGACATCTTAAAGATGTAAGTGATAAGTCATACCTAGATCATGCTCAGATGAGGAGGATCTTAATGCTTTGTTGTTAAGCATATAGATCCAACCTGGATTTTGTTAAGCCAAAATGCATTACCACACATTGATGTGTGTTAAACACCATTTTAGAGCAACATGACCAACAGGACCACGCCTAAAGTTGCTCTTGCACGTAGACAAAGTAGGTTTCTAATTTAATCTTCAAGATGTGTGAGTCTTCTGCCAGGGACTCCTTCTTTAATATAACATTCCATGTAATAACCTTAGCCTTTTTAAACTTCTGTACTCTTTCTTATATTGTATTTGTAGATACAGTGGAGTTAGCCAGGATGCCACACTCTTATCATAGATTCTGCCAGTGGCATTCTGCAGAATACTGCTGGAGCACAATGTAATCCAATGGCAATTACTTCAATTTGTCAAACAGGAAATTGTGACATGCTTATCATGTAGTATTACAGCCTGACTCCACTGATTATTCTTTATTTATTTTTTTGTTTTTGGGGGCGCAGCAGAGGTTGAGGATAATTAGATCACAGTTGTTCAGTCAGATAATTTAGGCCTTTTAGCCTACTGACTAGCAGGTGTATGTTTGAATTTAAGATCGCAGGAATTATAGTTTGCTTAATTCTACATGTGTTCAATGAAGATACTGCTTGAACTATTGGGGTATGGTAGTTCTTTTGGGTTTTTGGTGAGATGGGTAAATGGGAAGGCAGTGCAGTTATTAATTACTGAACTTCAAGTTTATAGGTGAAAATAAAAAAATGATGTTTTAAGTGCTGTATTTAGACATAGTATACAGTGGCAGACTTGCACTTTCCTAATCATTGCTAGTAAATTAAAGAGTAGTGATTAACTGGTAAATGAGAAAATGGAATTCTTCTAAAATGTCTTGTCAAATATAAGTTTAAGCAATCTATGCTTTGAAGTTTTAAAACCTTAATTCCAGTTTCATCATAAATCTGGTTGCCATCTGCCACTATAGATGAGGCATGGCATTACAATTATTTTACAACATTGTCTTCAAATGCTTCACATCTTATAGTGCATTGTTCTACCAGACATAAAACAAAATGATTATGTAACTAACAAAGGTAATTTAGAGCATGACTGCATTGCAACAGATGGAAAACATACTAAAATGGAAAAATAAAACTATTTTTTTCAAATCAGGATTTGATATGACATAGATTAGAATGATAGCTTTACATTTTCTTGTAAAAGTGTCTAAATCTAAAAGTTTAAATTATACCATTCAGTAAAATGCAGTAGAATTGCAGTATTTAGGACAATCTAAATTAATTTGCTAATAGAGCTAAAGTATCACATCTGTAAAAAGCACATTTTGTGAAGCAAAGAATTTAAAATAATCAAGTGCATATGTTAGGGTCAGCTGTTGTATGGTTGGAAACATATCAAAGGACTGGGCACTTGCCAAGGGAAATAATTGCAGCAAAAAGTCAAACATATGCAAAAAGAAATTGATTTAAGTTGCATTATCACAATTATCTATTACTAAATAGTACTTGATAAAAATGATTGTAGAAATGAGACTACTTTCTTATATAGTGTCAAACTACTGCATTGTATGTATAAGAACCATGTTTGACAGAAAGGGCCATTGGTGAGGCAGCCATCAATTTTTTACACTGCTTAAATAATGTTAAGCTTTTTGCTTCCTTTTTGATTAATTTCATGCCCAACACAGTCAGAGATTAGGCCTTGACACAGGTTATAATTAAATGTTGAAATCAGGAACTGCAAGAATGTTTAAGTTTTAAAATATGAGTTTTAATTTACCTCATACAGTGAATAACTGTGGTCACCTGCAGAGATGCATTACACATTACACTGCCTAATGCATGATGTCTGAATAAGGCTAAGCATACAGTTCAAGTAAACTGATGCAATTTATTGAATAGCAGTCAAATATTTATACAGTTGATAAAGCAGACCTGGTTCTAAACTCAGACAGTGATTAAAGATAAACCCTGATAAAAACAGGGTTACTTCAGTTTTACAGTTATGATATATTTTGGCAGTCAATATATCATTATAGATGTTGCTATTGTTCTGTAGTGCACTTAGATTTGAAAAATTAATGAAATGATAAAAGGGAAATTGTATTATGTTTTCCCATGGGGATTACATCATTTGATTACATTTTTCCTGACATGTTGCCCATGATATTATGAACTTCTATTGAAAACTAAAATTATAGTTTTTTCCTTGACTGTTAAGGAAGTTGAGCAGGTCATTATTCATATCTGAAGACTGCATAACATGATCATTTTATTTGTGTCATCTGAAAAAGATTAAAAATGAATTCCAACATACGTTGAGGTATATTACACTTGATAACATATTTAGCTGGCTGCAAAAATGTGAAGAATATATTTTTAACTTAGTCATCAGACAGGGGTTCTGAATTACAACTGGATGCATTCTAGTCCAAGATCAAGCCTGACTTAACTAACTAAGGGTGTACTTTCCTGATCAATCATTTTATACAAGGGTTCAGGCTTTTGCTCATAAAGAATGGCAACAAGTGAGGATGATGCATTAATCGGGATGCTGTCCTTCAGGTGATACAATCAACTTGAGTTCCTTTTGTCTATTTTTGTTGCTCCTCAAATGTACATTCAAACCCCTAAACTCAATATAAATGACACTGATATAATTTATTTTAATTTAAAGTTCCCCAAATCAATAAAAACAGTTGCAAATCTCATGCAGCTCTAAAAATAAATCATGTGCATTTTGTTGCACTGGGGAGGATGCTGGTGCAGTGCAAAAATAGCATTTGTACCAGTGTCTACCCATTTAGGCATCCCATCACATGACTAAGATATCTAGAACATTTCCACATATACATAATTTAATTAATTGGGAAAGGGATGGTTATGTGATACATACCTGAAAGCAGAATTATTATGCCGGGGGTGGGAGGATAAATCACTTGCCCTTGCATTCCCAAAGATTTACACCACTGCTAGTGTTCCTGTTCAATGTTCTAAAGTTCATTACATTTACTAATAGCACTTCCTACTTCCCATTAAAGAAATGGCAGTTTCACATAATATTAAATGCTGCAGATACCTGGATGAAAGGAGATGAACACAATGGGTCTATGGTATTTCCTTATCTAGCACTTCCCATCTTCTTATGTAATATTCTTGCAGTAGCAAATTAAAATCAAAGTACCAAAGGTACTGAAAGTCACCAAACTCAGTTTTGTAAGCTATTAATTGATGCCACGAATGGAGGAAGGTTCTATTTTTCCAGATACAGATCCTGTGTCTGGTTAGCCATCCAGCAGTGCACCCTACCAGTATACTGCCCTCTCCATACCACTGTCCCCCTCCATCAACTCAGAATTTCCTCCCCACCAGGATCACATGGCAGTATTTTAATTGAAAAAGCATAATAATGAAAGTTGGCCCTATAACCTATGTAAAGGATAAAAAATAGAGTTGTGCTGCCCACACATACCATGCTTCTCATTTTACTGTTGCGCAGCTAAACCTCTGTGCAGGGAAAAGAAATTAAGAAGAAACGTTCTCTTTTATATTTCCAGGAAGACCTAATTGCTGAAAAAAATGGAATGAAGTGATATTTGTATGTAACAAATCTCTGTTGCTACCCTATATCCAGATGTGTAGACCTCAACAGTGATTTATATACATTTCAAATGCAATATCCTTAAACAGGATAATCCTGGTGGAGAGAAAGTGCTGTGGTGGGATGAGGGACAGTGCTGAGGTGTGGCCAATGTACCTGGGGTAGATTTAAGTCATGTATGGCTGACCAGCTATCTGCGAACTGAACATTAAACATCCCACCAGTCATACTATTAACTAATACTTCACAAAAATTAGTTTGGTACCTGTAATAGTACATTTGGTGCTTCAATTTTATTTGCTTTCTAGGTAAAAGCACATTGAAACATAAACTTTGATGGCAGATTAGGGCTGCTTGGCCCACCCAGTCTTCCCATTTCCCTACCTATTGGATAAGCTGCAGATCCTAGTTAACCAACAGCCTACTTCCTCCTACCCCTACTATAATTGCCTTTTTTTCTGTCTAATGCATTCTTGAACTCCTCCACTGTTTTTGACCACACAATCACCTCAGGAAGGCTGTTCCATGCATCCACCACTCCCTCTGTGAAAAAATAGTTCCTCATGAGTCCCCTGAGCCATCCCACCTCTATCTTCAAATTGTGTTCCCTTGTTCATGCACATCTCTTTTTTCTGAAAGATGCTACCCTCTTGCACTTTGTTGATTCCCTTGACCTACTTGAAAGTTTCTATCATGTCCCCCCATCCCTCCTTTCCTGGAGGGTATACATATTAAGCTCCTTTAGTCTTGCTTCACATGACTTCTGGTGCAGAACCTGCACTATTTTAGTTGCCCTCCTCTGGACTGCCTTCATCTTGTCTACGTCCTTGCAGAGGCGGGGTCTCCAGAGCTGCATGCAGTACTCCAGATGGGGTCTCACCAACTGTCTGTAGAGAGGGAGGACAACTTCCTGTTTTCTACTGGTGATGCCTCTCTCTAGGCATCCCAGTACCCCCAGGCCCTCTTTGCTGCCTTTTCACATTGCTTGCCTACCTTTAGGTAATCTGATATGACTACCCCCAGGTCCTTTTCCATTTTAGTTGTTGTTAGTACCCCCCTCCATTGTATACTCTTCCCTTGGGTTTTTGTTTCCCAGGTGCATTACTTTGCACTTCTTTGCATTGAACCTAAGCTGCCATACTTTTGACCATTCCTCCAACCTTGCTAAGTCCCTTCTCATCCATTTCACCCCCCAATGTATCAACCCTGTTGCAGATCTTTGTGTCATCTGCAAAGAGGCATACTTTTCCTTCCAGTCCCTCTGCAATGTCACTTATAAAGATATCGAAGAGAACTGGTCTCAGTACTGAAGCCTGCAGTACCCCACTAGTAACCCCCCTTTCTTCAGAGTGGACTCTGTTTACTATTACTCTCTGCATCCTGTTGTCCAGCCAATTTTTTACCTAGGTCACCACCCCAGGACCCATTCCCAGGCTGGCTAACTTGTTTATTAATTATTTTGTGTGGGACTGTGTCAGATACTTTGCTAAAGTCTAGGTAGACCACATCCACAGCCCCTCCATGGTCTACTACTTTGGTCACCCCATCAAAGAAATATATTAGATTCATCTGACATGACCTTCCTGCTGTGAATCCATGCTGACTTGGGTTCTGTGCTTCACTAGCCTCTAGGTACAAAATAATTCTTTCTTTTAGAAGTGATTCCATCATTTTCTCTATCACTGAGGTCAAACTAACAGGCCTGTAGTTTCCTGCTTCTACCTTGCTTCCACTTTTGTGAAGGAAGGGGAATCACATCCACTGTCCTCCAGTCCTCAGGTACCACACCATCCTCCCATGATTTGCTAAAAAGAGTAGTCAGTGGTGTCACTAGTTCTCCCCTTAATTCTTTTAGAATTTTGGGGTGAATCCCATCAGGCCCTATTGCCTTGTCTGCCTTGAATTTTAGGAGTCTTTCAGGCCCCTTTCTTCCATGAATAGACTGGTATCAACCCTCCTATTCAGAGTGTTTCTATTGTTTGGTTAAGTACCTCCCCCTTCTCTTCTTTTGTGAATACTGAACAAAAGTATCCATTCAGTATATCAGCCTTTTTTCACTGTCACCCTCTGCTCACTCCCCTTCCCTTTATTAAGCTTCACAATCCATCCCTTGATCTTTCTTTGCTAATGTACCTATAAAAGATTTTATCCCCCTTCTTAACTGAGTTGGCTATATTTTCCTCAGTTTGGGCCTTTGCTATTCTGACTACCTTTCCCACTTCATTCTGTTTTAACTGATACAGTTCTCTGTCCTGCTCCTTCTGTGATTCCTGAGCACATGGAGAAAGTTTGTAAAAGAGATTCATTCTTCCACACAGTGACACATGCTCAGAAAGAGACACATGCCTGGTGCTCACACAGAAAGATACACTTGTACACAGAGATGTACACTTGTACACATAGATGCATATGCACCCACAGAGATGCACATCTACACAGATAGACGTATAACTGCACACAGAGATACATGGTGCCAAACACAGATGCAGTAATTCATAGACTGATGCTTGCAAAGACAAGGACAGCTGTAGATGAGTTTACAATTATAGACAGAGAATAACACTTGCAAAGAGCCACACTCATATACAAGCACTCCCATGCACACAGACACACATACACACATATACACAGTTGCAAGTGCACACACATACTCTTATTGCCACAAATACAAAACATGCATGCTCACTGACACACATACTCTTACAGCCCCCCACACATAACATAGATGCACACCTGCAAAGACACATACTTATGTTCATGCATGTAGAAACACACAAGGTTGCTGAAACACAACTGCTTATACCCAAAGATTCATGCAAGCCAATAGGCCTGGATATGATCATGCAATGCATGCTCACTGACACATAATGTCTCTAATTGTATTGCTTGGAATCCCTCAGTCCCACATGGAAAAGGTTCTGTCAATCATTACTGTCCAAGGGGCTGATCTGTATATCGGATGCATGCACACATACACCTTCAGTCAGTAAAGGAACCCTTTTTTTTTTACATAAAGTACTTATGAAGTGAAAGTTTGTGCTGTGTTTTTCTGCATTTGCACTATTCATAGGGTGACTGCAATGAAAGTTATTTTTCTAAATCTGAGAGTCCCCCCTCTGATGAGAGGGATCAGCAGCCCAACCGCTGCTGCGGCACAGCATCGATGGGTCCCCCATGAGGAGGGGAAGCTAACCTGCCACTCTGACATCAAACTTAAAGGTTCTCCAAGAGGGGGACTGGCAGCTGAGCAGCATCAGCCCCCCTCCCCACCGTGGAAGAAGAGGATCATCAACCAAGAGATCTGACACAAGTTTCAAGAAGAACAGATGCTGTAATGTGTGGGTGCATACTGTTGGGGTAGCACATCTATCAATCTGCTGAGTAAAAAAACACATACAAATGATATTGATTTGATTTGTAAATAGGGGTTCTAAAGGGGGATGGACAAAGGTTTCATGCAGTGTGTGCTTCTGACCAATGCATACCTCTTTTTTCTTCTGTCAATTCAAATTATGAGCCATAATTCACATTAACAGAAGAAAAAGATGCATATTAGGTAGGCATGCACACCTTACAGAACCCTTATCTGACTCTGATCATACTCATAGTCAGAGGTTAGATGGATAGAAAGCATGATCCCACAGTATCTGCCTTCCTTACATGGGGTATCTAATCCTTATTAGTACTGAAGAAATACTGATCAATTCTGGTCTTAAATGTTAGAAAAGTTGGGGCTTTTACTATTACTTTAAGTAGTGCATTCCAAATTGGAATAATTTGTTGTGTGAAATAATGCCTTCTAGGTTGTTTGTTAGAAAATGCTAATTTTGGTTGTCATTTATAACTTCTCATACAAACATCCCTAATAACAGGTGCAAGGGCAATACTTTCTATCAGTTCAGTGACCCTACTAATACAATACATTAGAAGCAAGTCTCCCCTTGTATGTCTTTTTTCCAAGGTGTACAACTTTAGCTTGGCTACCATAGACTCATATAAATCATTTTCTAAACCATGAAACAGTTTTGTAACTCTTCGCTGTACCCTTTCTAAGTTATTATTATTCCTTTTTAGGTAGGGGTTCCATACGGAATTACAATAATCCAGGTAAGGATGTATAAAAGCCTTATAGAGGGGCATAATGCATTCCTTATGTCTTGATGCAAATGCCCTCCTAATAGATCATATATGTCTGTTAGCTTTACTCACAACTTAAGTACAATGTCTACTAAAGGATAAATTATTATTGCCGCCCCCCCCCCCACAAAACTAATGAACATCAACTTATGTCATCAGTATGATGGTAGTAAATGCTTTTTCTATTTAGAAAAGCATTCAGTGAGGAGTTTTAGTTGCAATGGTAAATCAGTGCTCTCCTAATAATCTCTCTCACAGTGCCCATGTAGATTTCCTGCTGTCCTGTCACCTCTCTCATACATTCAAAGTATGCTAGCCATCAAAGATCTGTTCGTTTGCCCACTTGATAGACTAGCTCACTGTGTTTCATGGTCCTGTCTCCTTCTTAACTGTCTCCTCTTTCAGATTCATAGTATGCCAGCCCAATGTTGGAATTACATTTTATGAACTTTGAAAGCTATGGTATCCATGAGGATCCTATTCTTAAATTGCTTCAATAGTCTCTGCCAGTCACAGCACTGAAAACAACAGGTCTGTCAGGGCCAGATATATTCATATGCTGATACAGCTCCATGCAACATCTATAGAGCAAACCTGGTAAATCATATGACTGATTCTCTGCTGGGCTGTCAACAGGGAATACTGTATATATTTGCATATAAGTTACATTTTTCAGATCGAATTGTGATTGATCAATCAAGGGTGCCAACTTATATGCGAGTAACTGAACTGCACAGGAAAAACTAAGGCCGCATGACACACGAAAATATAAACTACCAAAAAAAAAAGTTAATTCATGCACTTTAACTCACTGCCAAACGTATGCTTGATTACCGTACTGCAGAATGAGGGTCTCTGCAAATTGACAACTGGCTCCACAACCATTGTTGCTCTCAGCTGTTTCACAGCACAATAGGCATCGATGAAAGTACCATAGCAATGAGGCACAGCATTGTTACAGCTAAATGACTGCTAATTGGTTGCATTAGTAAATGAGTGCTTCTTAGCATCAACATTAATGGGCAGCTTGTCTAGTGTCATTTTTAGTAATTAAGTAATTACTAAGTGAGTCAAATCATGAATACACTAACATTCTTCATATTACTAGACAGCTCAGAAATGCCTGGAGTGAAACGAAAATGCTGTGCCCACACCACAAAGCTAAAATGCAAAGTCCATCTGCCTGGATTAGTGGTAGTTCAGGTGGATGTTAAAGATCCCATGGCACTTATCGAAAAGAGTAGGGGAATTTCCCCGGTGTCCTGGCCAAATTTCTCTCATTCAATAAAAATACCACCAACAGCTTAATCTGGTTCAAGGTCAGTTGGCATATCATCTGTATCCCCCTCCCCCGGGTCGTGCCTGAAAATAGGCAGGATTTGTCTAGTGCACTTACCCGGTCAACAAAAACTAAATAAAAAAAAAATAAAAAAAATAAAAATAAAAGTTATCCAGTATGCCAAATTACACAACAATGTGGCCACTGCAATAGAATTTAATATAAATGATAAGCTCGTTCAGGACTGGTGTTTAAAAAAAGCTGAACTTTAGTCCATGGAAAAATCTGTTAAAACAGTAAAGCTGAGCAACTCACCCTTGGCTGCCATTGAGTCTGAACTGAGAAACTGGATGATCAATCTTAGGCAGAAGGGGTACATTGTAAACAGGATGGCAATATGGCTCCAGGCATTAGCTCTATCAAAAAAAAGAGGTGTACAGTATTTTGAGAACTTCAAGGCATTAGTGGGCTAGCGTACCCGATTCATGCCAATGATTAATGTTACGGCAGAGAACTCATATTGCCCAGAAATTGCCTTCTGATGTCAATAAAAAGGTGGACAGCTTCCACAATTTTGTTTTAAATGAGAGGAAGCAGCATAATTACCCTCTTATTTCGATCAGTAATATGGACGACACTGCTGTAAGCTTTGATCTCCCCTCAAACCAAACAATACATGTTAAATGGAGAAGACTGTCACAATCTGTATGCTTGGAGCAGAAAAATCACACTTCACTGTTGTTCTTGTCATGCCTCAGCTGAAACCTATGATAATATTTAAAAGAAAGACAGAACCTAAAGATAAATTGCCACATGGTGTGCTCAATGAAATAAACGAAAAGGGCTGGATGGATGAGGCTTTTGTCAACAAATGGGTTGATGAAATATGGAACAAAAGACTGGGTTCCCTAACTCACAAAATAAGCCTGTTTTTGTGGGATATGTTTCGAGGTCATCTTGTTGAGTCTGTGAAACAGAACGTTAGAAAAAGAGTGACACACATAGCGATGATCCCAGGTGGCTGTACCTCACTATTGCAGCTGCTTGATGCCAGCCTAAATAAGCCCTTCAATGCCAAAATGCAGGAGTACTGGAGGCAATTGGTGCTAACAGGAATGATATACTTTTATTCCATTTTTTATCCCTGTTGTAGTTTTTGTCAATTTGTTTCTCTTTTATCTTAGTCGGAATTTTTTTCAACAGGTAACAAAGAATTCACTGCAAGTGGTAACATCAGAAAACCAAGCTTTGCAATGGTGTGTGAGTGGGTCAGAGATGCGTGGAATGCCATACCTGCTGAAGCCATTGTTAAATAATTTAAGAAATGTGGCATATTGAATTCCATGAATGACACTGAGGACCATGTGCTATATGAAGATCTGATCTGTTCTGATGCTGCATGATCAGATGATGTCAAGGAGGATGACACAACACCTGCAGAGCTTGAGGATATGTATGAGGACATCCCCCTGTCAGAACAGCAGCTCCACATTTTGTTTGCACCAGACGATGAAGATGAAACTGAGTTTCTGGGATTCAGTGATGACAACTTGGGCTAGAGGCATCAAAGCACATTGTTGGGCATAATGTGCTTATCTTTATGGTACCAAAGTGAACTGATGGCTATTAAATAAAATGTGGCAACTTTTTTTATTTTTCATTACATTATTTTAACATGACATACTTGTGGTAGCTGTGCTGGCAGAGTCAGATTTAAATTAACAGTACATTAGCTGTGGAATTAATGAACTGATTTAATTTTTATATTTGCAGCTGTTTTCATTCCAATGTGCTCAGTTAATAAACTGATTTAATTTTGACATTTGTAGCAGTTTTTGTTCCAATGTGCTCCATTAAATGCTTATGGTACTCGTATACTGTATGCTCGCACAAAATTGGTCCGCGTCTGCTAATTTTCTTTTCATGATTATTTTTCAAACCATGACTCTGACTTATATGTGGGTGAAAGAAAAATTATAAATCTTAGACTGCCAAACCCTGCCCCTGACTTATACGCATACCGACTTATGTGCGAGTATATACTGTATAGTAGTTCCCTACAAACCCCAGCTTAGAAAATCTGAAACATGACTGCCCTATCTAAACAGAATCTGTCAGAAATATTCGTACTGCCCAACTGATGCACATAGTAGCTGATCTGTTAGCCCCAGGGTACTGTTTCACTGCCATCTTCTTTCCCAACCCCCCTCTACCTCTTCCTCCTTGGCCCCCTATTCCTGTTCACCTCTACCCTGGACAAAGCCATCTTGTCTGATTTTTTGTTTCAACCAGTATTACTGATGTCAACTGTCTAAATCATACTGTAAATTGTATTGTACTGTTCAAATTCCTCTGTGTATAATTAGATACTTGTCTGATTCAAATGGTATTGTACCTTGTCTTTAAGCTTATGATCAGTTGTGTTGTCCTTAAGTCATGGATGTATGTTACTGTTACCTTTTCTGACATGGAATATTTGCAAATTAGCTTTCAGTTCGAAAGTATTTGCAACCTGAGAATAAACAAATAAATAAATAAATAAAAACACAAAATAGTTACACTGACAATAGGCTCCAAACTTTGGTGCCTAAAAGTAATGGTCTTAATTTTCACCACTAATATGCACTGCTGTTTTAAATGGAACACTTTGCCTAACTAGGATTATGCATGATATTCTAAAGTAAGTGTGCATTATAACTTATTGCCATGCCACCTCTAAGTTATGATCCCACCCCTCACACTCATGAGTTACTGTCACGCCACTTCATGTGATGAAAAGGGAAAGGTAACACTTTTCTACATGAACTCTCAAATGCCCTATTATTTAGAATCTCACACTGAAAATATTGCTATAATCTAAAATATTTATTGAATGTTACCTAGCAGGTCTATATGCACTATTACAAAATCAATTGGTACCTTATTTAATAGATAGATAGATAGATAGATAGATAGATAGATAGATAGATAGATAGATAGATAGGTACTTTATTTATAAAACGCCCCTTCTCAGACACTCAGAGCATTGTACAATTCTTAAAAGCAACATCATCAAATACACTTCCAACAATCACATTGCAGAGTAAGTAAAATAAATTAAAACATAATACAGTATATCTATCTACCTGAAAATAAGACAGTCAGTAGATTATACAGCTTTCAATAATTATATAATATCATAAGATTGATAGAATAAAATATCTTTAGCCCTTTCTTAAAGGTTTCCTCTGAGGGTGCCTCCCTTAAATAGCATGGCAGTGAATTCCACAGGTTTGGTGCAGCAACATAGAAAGCCTGATCTCCTGACTGCCACAACCTAGCCCTGGGGACCACCAGGAAGCATCCCATAGAGGAATGGAGAAAGCAAGCCGGGCAATGAGGAACCAAGAGGTCTTGCAGGTAGTTTGGTTCCTGGCCATTCAGGGCTTTATAGGTCAGTAATCCAACCTTAAAGGCAACCCTCCACCTTAATGGCTGCCAGTTTAGTCCACAGAGAACAGGCATAATATGATCAGAACAGGGAGGAGAGGAGGCACTGTGGGTCAGCCTGGAGAATGGAAATGGCACCACAATCCACACAGGGGTTGTATACAGACCCCTGTCTCAGGGGGAGGAAATGGACAAGGAAATAATAGAAGGCATCCTTATGATGGCAGATAAAGGGGAGCTATTGCTGATGGGGGACCTAAATATGCCAGATGTTAACTGGAGCCTTTTGCTGCAGCAACATCCAAGAGCAGGGCCATTTTCAATGCCCTACAGGAAGCATGCCTAAGACAGCTAGTTTTGGAACCCACTTGGGAGGTAGCAATCTTAGACCTGGTACTCTCAAATGGGGACAGAGAGAGGGTCTCCGATCTTGAAGTGAGTAGCCATCTGGGAACAAGTGACCACCAAACAGTGTGGTTCATGATAAACTTAGCTGTAGACTCAAGTCATACAAAGTGAAGGTACTGGACTTCAGGAGGGCTGATTTTGTCAAAATGGGAGAGTGCCTCAGAAAGGCACTAGCAAACAGGCAAGAAGGTGAGGTAGAGCAACAATGGGGAAACATCAAAATTGCCATCACAGAGGCAATTGCTTTGCGTGAAGCAAATAAACAAATCAAAACAAAAGAAAAAAACACTATGGTTCTCAAAAGAAATGGTGGGGAAGGTTAGGGAGAAAAAGATAGCATTCAGGAAATATAAGGAAACACAGAAAGAGCAGGACAGAGAACTGTACTTGTTAAAGCAGAAGGAAGCAGGAAAGGCAGTCAGAATAGCAAAGGCCCAAAATGAGGAAAAGATAGCCAACTCGGTTAAGAAGGGGGATAAAACCTTTTATAGGTACATTAGGAAGCAAAGAAAGACTAAGGAAGGGATACCGAGGCTGAATAAAGAGGAAGGTGGTTGGGCAGAGAGTGATAGTGAAAAAGCAGGGATACTGAATGAATACTTCTGCTCAGTATTCACGAAGGAAAAGCAGGGGGAGATACCTAATCCAGTCAATAGAAGCACTCTGGATAGGGGGGTTGCTATTAGTCCTTTCACAGAAGAAAGGGTTCTGAAAGAACTCTTAAAATCGAAGGTGGATAAAGCAATGGGGCCTGATGGGATTCACTCCAGAATTCTAAAAGAACTAAGGGAACAACTAGTATCACCACTGACTACCCTTTTTAATAAATTATGGGGGGATGGTGTGGTACCTGAGGACTGGAGGAGGGTGGATGTGATTCCCCTTCACAAAAGTGGGAGCAAGACAGAGGCAAGAAACTACAGACCTCTCAGTTTGACCTCAGTGGTAGGGAAAATGATGGAATCACTTCTGAAGGAAAAAATTGTTGAGTACCTTGAAGCCAGTGTGGCACAGGACCCAAGACAGCATGGATTCACAGCAGGAAGGTCATGTCAGATGAATCTAATTGATTTCTTTGACTGAGTGACCAAAGCAGTAGACCAGGGAGAGGCTGTGGACATGGCTTACCTAGACTTTAGCAAGGCATTCGACACAGTCCCGCACAAAAGATTAATAAACAAAGTAGCCAGCCTGGGAATGGGTCCCAGGGTGGTAGCCTGGGTAAAACACTGGCTGGACAACAGGACACAGAGGGTAATAGTAAATGGAGTCCACAGTGAAGAAAGGTGGGTTACTAGTGGGGTACCACAGGGTTCATTACTGGGGTTGGTCTTTTTTAATATCTTTATAAGTGACATTGCAGAGGGACTGGAAGGAAAAGTATGTCTCTTTGCAGATGACATAAAGATCTGCAACAGGGTTGATATGCAAGGTGGGGTGGAAAGGATGAAAAGGGACTTGGCAAGGCTGGAGGAATGTTCAAATGCATGGCAGCTTAGATTCAACATAAAGAAGTACAAAGTAATGCACCTGGGAAACAAAAACCCAGGGGAAGAGTACACAATGTGGGGTGAGATACTGACAACAACAAAAATGGAAAGGGACCTGGGGGTAGTCATATTAGATGACCTAAAGGTGGGCCTGCAATGTGAGAAGGCAGGAAGGAGGGCTGAGGGGATACTGGGATATATATGGAGAGGCATTACCAGTAGAAAACAGGAAGTTGTTGGCCCTCTGTACAGACAGTTGGTAAGACCACATCTGGAGTACTTTGTATAGTTCTGAAGATCCCATCTGCACAAAGACATAGACAGGGTGGAGGCTGTTCAGAGGAGGACAACCAAAATGGTGCAGGGTCTGCACCAGAAGACATATGAAGAAAGACTAAAGGAGCTGGAGATGCATAGCCTCAAGGAAAGGAGGGAGAGGGGGGACATGATAGAAACTTTCAAATATCTCAAAGGAATCAACAAAGTCCAAGAGGGTAGCATCTTTCAGAAAAAGAGATGTGAAAGAACAAGGGGGCACAATCTGAAGATAGAGGGGGGACGGCTCAGAGGTAATGTGAGGAAGTATTTTTTCACAGAGAAGGTTGTAGATGCATGGAACAGCCTTCCTGAGGAGGTCTTAGAGTCAAAAACAGTGAGGGAATTCAAGAATGCATGGGACAGACATAAGACAAGTCTATTGAGAGGTAAGAGGAAGTAGGCTGTTGGTTAACTGGGATCTGCAGCTTATCCATTAGGTAGTGAAATGGGCAGACTAGGTGGGCCAAGTGGTCCTTATCTACCATCAAATTCTATGTTTCTAAGTTTAATGTTTTTAGTGTACCTGTTAACAGCCTGGCTGCCATGTTTTGCACCAGCTGGAGATGAAGGAGATTGCCTCTAGATATCCCCAGGTACAGAGCATTGCAGTATTCCAACCTAGATGTGACAAAGGCATGTACTAGGGTGGCAAGGTCATCAGCTGGTATCAGGGCTCCGATGTTCCTAAGATGATAAAAGCCACTTTGGATGATGGCCGACACCTGAGCATCAAGCGTCAAACCATCATCAAGGACCATGCCCAGATCACTAACCTGAATAGAGGTGGTCAAGGGAACATCTCCCAGTCTCAAATCAGGATCATTCCCCAGCCCTCCTCCATCCTGCCAATGACCAGGCTCCACCACCAGTACCTCTGTCTTGTCTGGGTTGAGTTGTAGCCAGTTTTAAGTCATCCAGCTCAGGATCTCTGCCAGGCACGTGTTAAACACAGAGGCCGCCATCTGGTTTCCCAGCACACAGGACAAGTATAGCTTGGTATCATCAGTACAGAAATGAAAACCCAGCCCGTACTGACTGATAACATCTCCTAAAGGCAATGTATACACTGTGAACAGCAGCGGTGACAGGACCAAACCTTGCAGAACTCCACAGTGCAGAGGCATAATGCTAGATGAAGATAACTCCCCTCATCACCCTCTGCATTCTGCCCTTGAGGTAGGACCTAAACCAGCTGATGATAATGTTAGTTAGTCCACATCAGTTCTGCAATCGATCCAATAACACCTCATGGTCCACAGTGGCAAATACCGCAGAGCGATCCAGGAGAACACGGACAGTACATTCTCCCTTATCTCTCGCTATCAGGAGATCATTTAGCACCTTCACTAGAGCAGTTTCCATGCTATGCCCAGTTCTAAATCCCGACTGCAAGCACTCAAAGTGGCAGAAGAAGCGAGACAAGCCTCAAGCTGAACGGCCACCACTTTTTCTAAAACCGTCCCCAAAAATGGGAGGTTTGAGACCAGTTTGCAGCTGGTGAGACACTCTGGCTCCAGTGAGGGTTTCTTCAGGGCACAGAGTCATAATGTCATGGATGAAACTGCGCAAGGAAACACTGCACACAGAAAACAGTGTGCGGCAACACAGCAGTGGTACATAATGCTGACTGCATGACAATGGTGCTCACGGATGGATTCTTTTGTTTTTGCAAGTTAAAATTCTGACTGCTGCACTTAGTCATGGCCGCATATATGGGAATCAAAATAAAATTCCCTCAAGCAGGGTTTCAAACCCTTGTCTCCCTCCCTCACCTAATGCTGGGTCGAGTACCTTGGCCACTGCACCATGGGAGTGGCTCAACAAATCACTCAATCAGCAGTGCTCAAACCCCTTTTCCCTACTTCTGTCTTCCATTCAACAGCAACAAGGGTAGCAATATTTTCATATCACTCTAATATCCCTGTCGCTGTAATTCCTTAAGCACTTATGACAGTGTGGTTCTTCATGTGCAGTTTTGTCCACACTATAGTGACCCAGTACCTTCCTTCAGAAGGGATTTCACCAAGGCCTCTTTCAAGGCCACTGGAAAGACCTCACTTCCAAAGGAGCACCAGACGATCTCAGCAACCACAGGTCCAATCAGGCCCATACAACTGACCAAAGGTTGAGTTGAACCTAGGTTTATAAAACAATGGGTTGGTCACAGCCTCAAGACTATTTCAACTACCTCATCCACTCCAACTGGATCGAACTCACCCACACAAGAGGTGTGCCCCAGCAAGTCACTGGTCCGATCCCTCAAGCTGTTTGAGCAGTACTGGAGGAGATCTCAGTCCTGATAGAGGACACTTTGTCAGCAAAGAACAGAGCAAACTCATTACACCTCTTGCTTGAACTAGCTCCCCCAGTATGGAGACAGGTTGGGTGCAACAACCTGTCTATTGTACAGAAAGCTGAGCCGTTGGCTTACTATTTTCTAAAACATAGTTTGAGTAAAATAGCCACAGGTACTCTCTGACAATTTGCATTTTCTGAAACCACATGCTGTAATGGATCATGGACCCAACATTTCTTCCCAGTCTCTAGCAAATAGCAGATGCTAAAAAAAACAAGATCACAAGTACCCATTTTGATGTCACTTAAACTGCTGCTATTCTGAGCTAAAAAGGGAATGTGTATAACTTCAAGAGAGATTAAGTTCAGTAGCTCCTTCAGCGCTGATTTTTTTGTTAATTAAAAGTAAAGCATCCTTTTGTGCTCTTTTTAGAAGCACAAAAATGTTCCTAGCTATTTATTCCACCTATAATAACAGAGCTTTTTTTGAAGAATACATAACAAAAAAAAATCTTTAAGAAGAAAAACATTTGAAAATGAAACTGTAGGGTTTGCACGTGGGGGCACTGACAAGGGGCTTGCTAAGACAGGAACACAAAGTAGCTTTAAGTGTTTTTACTTTTGACATTTTACGGTCTCACAAATGTTAGTAACAGCAGAGAACTGAGCAGTGCACTTGTTCAGTTAAACCCCAATGTTAATTCATTTGCATTCTTATTATCATACAATGCAATGAGATGCATTTTTCTTTTCTGTAATTTTCTTTTTATGTACTGTACATCAGTTAGGCCAGCAGAGAATGAGACTTCTGGTATGGCGCATCATCTGTGGAGCTGATGTTGCAGGAGTGAAACCATTAGTTCACCGGCACCTTGGCTCACTGGTAAGAACGATGAGCTTCACAGGCAAAATACAAATTATCTTTAACCAGTTAAACCAGGTCGCAGTATGGCTGGGTCTTTAGAGTAGAGATGCAGCAAAGTCAAACTTTGTTGGTGAAGTTACCATGAAGCTGTAAAACTTTGACTTTGTGAAGCTACCATAAGTTTCTGTTGGCATCAGCAATATCAACTTTGCTGACTTCACAATGTTTCCTTCAGGCAAAGTGACACTTTTTTCTGTAAAGTAACAACTTCATGAGTGAAGTTTGACCATTTTGCAGAAAAAATGACACTTCACTTGGCAAAAATGTTGCAAAGTTGGCACTTCAAATTTTGCGAATTTGGCCAGCTTTGCAAAGTTCTGTTGAAGCGTTGTTTTCTCAGACTCATACATCTCTGCTTTAATGTCACTGTTAAACACAACAATGTGAGTAAAGGCAAAACTAAACAAGTACCATCATAAAAGGAAATGTGCATTTCAACAAAGAAAAAGAAGTATGTTGCTATCAAGGAAGGAAAACAATGCAGCAACTCACAAAGGAAAGCCATAATATAAATGTGTATGTTTATGAAAAAGTGAAGATTTAAGAAAAAAGTTATATCCTGGAGCTTTGAAAAACTATTGAGAAACAACTTGCAAGGAAGTGCAAATTCTAATTTGTGCAAATGCAGCTACGAACTTCATCTTGTCAGTTACTTGCATGTGCAAATACCATGTTGGTACAATATATACAGTGCTCCCTCGTTATAACAAACAGAATGGGAGTTATAACATGAATTCCTTATAGCTCCAAGTTTGTTACATTGAGAGACTCTCAGAACAAGGCTTGAAGCAAGGCTGGGCACTAAAAATAATATATTGAGTATTGTATTGTCACTACTGTAATCTAGCAACTTGCAATAAGCTCATATATTTAATTTGTTTTATCAACATTTTATTACTGTATTTTATATCATTATGTACATGAGTGCTGGAAGATAGTAAAAGTTGAGGGGCTGAAGATCAGGAGGGCACTTACATATGAACATACGAAGAAGCCAGCAGAAGAAGACCATTTGGTCTATCTTGTCTGCTCATATTGCAGGGTCCACAGCTTGAGCTACTGTCCCTGCTCCCCTTCCCCACTCCTCCCATCCTCCATACCCATGATCCTTTCCTTCCCCATGCCTATCCCAGCCTCTCTTGAAACTGCCCACTGTCTTCAACAAGACCACCTCCTCTTGCAGTGCATTCCAAGTGTCCACCACCCTCTCCATGAAGAAGTGCTTCCTGACATCCCTCCTAAATCACCCCCAGCTTAAGACTGTGCCCCCTCATGTTATGGCTGCCACTCAGCTTAAAAATACCCTCCTTATCCACCTTATTTTTCCCTTTCTAGTACTTGAAGGTCCCAATCATGTCCTCTATCTCTCTCCTGTCCTCCAGGGAGTAGATGTTCAGTGCCCTCAACCTCTTCTCATATGCCTTACCCTGCTGATCTGCTATCATATTTGTAACCCTCCTCTGGACATTCTCCAGCAGGTTAATGTCCTTTTTGAGGTGTGGGCACCTGGGCATCAGTACAGAACTCCATATTCTAGATGTGGCATCAGCAGTGACCTGTACAGGGCAGCATAACCTCCTCTCTCCTACTACTAATCCCCCTAGCTATGCATCCCAGCATCTTATTTGCTCTTGCTACTTTTTTCTTATGTTGCATGAAGTGCTCCATGTCACTAGTGAGCATCACTCCCAGGTCCTTTTCCTCCTGTGATGCAGATACCTTGACTCCACCTAGGTAGGACTGTGTCCTTTTATGTAACTTGTTATGGCATCAAGGGCTGTTTTCTTCCAAATCAGTTTCAGATACACATACTGCAAAAATGCAGCAGTTGCTTATTTTCTGTGAATAAAGTAATATAAAGGATAAGCACAGGATGGTGCCTTTGATCAGCAGTGCAGGGCCTTTGGGACACTGGCATCATCCTGCTGCAGTCGATTTTCCTCTGATGTCTCCCTCCCTCATGTATGGAAGCATAACATACCCCTAGGAGTGCACCCAATGGGAATGCATGCTTTGGAGAGCCCACAACATGCACATCCTTCCCTCTCCTGGCCAAATCCAACATGTTACTCCATAGAAACATAGAATTTATCAGCAGAAAAGGACCACTTGGCCCACCCAGTCTGCCAGGATGTTCCCTGCCTTGTCTGTCTGCACAGACCCTATCTCATCTCTGATGACCCTCCCCCTTGTCTATTTACCAGTAGTCATGTATGCCTATCCATTGCATACTTGAAGCCCCCCACTGGTTTAGCCCCCACTTCCTCTGCTGGTAGACTGTACAAGGCACCCTCCATTCTTTTAGTGAAGTAGTATTGCCTCACATCCCTGTTAAACTATCCCCCTATCAGCTTCATTGCATGCCTTCTTGTTCTGGTGCACTTCTTAATTAGAACTAGACTCCCCTTCTTTACCCTGCCCCCCCCCAAGGTACTAGTAGGTCTCTATCTTGTCCCTCCCCTATATTTCTCTTTTCTCCTCTTGGGTATACATGTTGAGATCCCTCAGTCTCTCCATGTAAGTCTTCTCTTGCAAACCATGCACCATTTTAGTTGCCCTCCTCTGGACTGCCTCCACTTTGTCTATGTCCTTTCTGAGCTATGGCCTCCAGAACTGGACACAATACTCCTTTTGGGGTCTCACTATTCACCTATATTGGGACCTGGGTTTGAATCCCACAGCCTCCACTTTCATACTGTGTGACCCTGAGCAAGTCACTTAAGGTCCTTGTGCTCCCAGGTCGCACCTGGAATAAAGCTTTGGCTTAGAGTACCTTTCCTGGTTAAACAATTCCCCCATTCCCTTTCCTATATAGTGGTAACACCACTTCCCTCCTTCTGCTGATAATACCTCTTCCTATGCATGCCAGCATACCACTGGCCCTGCTTACTGCCTTATCACACTGCCTGGCCACTTTGAGGTCATCAGATATTATGACCCCAAGGTCTCTTTTCTGCTTAGTAAACATCAATACCTCCTCCCTCCCCCTGTTTATACTCAGTGCCTGGGTTTCTATACCCTAGTTGTATTATTTTGCACCTTTTGACATTGAACCCCAGTTGCCATACCTTTGACCACTCCTCAAGTGTTCTAAGGTCCCTATTCATTCTCTTGACCCCCTCCTGAGTATCCAACCTATTACAGGTTTTGTTGTAATCTGCAAAAGGTATATATTATCTTCCAGTTCTTCTGCAATGTCAGTAATGAAGACATTGAAGAGGACCAGTGCTAGTATTAAACACTGTGGCACCCCAATGAGAGCCTCAGGGCTCAACCCATGAACACACAGGTGACAATAGACTGCAGGCCTCAGTCACCCCCATCTAGAAGTGGAGAGTGTCTGCTGGAAAATATTCATGCCTCCTCCCACTGCTAGGAATTGGGCAGCCTGAATCCTTTCAAGAGATATGCAAAGTTGCTGAAATTTGCTCCATGAAAAAAAAACTGTGAGTTTTAGTAAATTTGCAGAGCTGGGTAGTGCAATTTGCATTGTAATTCGTTGGCTAAAATTTGCATGTGGAATGGCCAATTTGCCAGTGAATTCCAAGTCAAATTGGGTTTAAATAGTGGTTACTCACCACAAAACTCCCTATCACTGGCACCCTCCTCCCTGTACCCCTCACCCCAGCAAACATCAAGCTGCTGCTTTACTGAAACAAAATGTTATCCCTTCCTTCCTCCCTCCCACACATCAAATACACTCCCCCCAACACACTCACTCCAGCCCCACTGTACTCAGTCCCCAACCCAACTTTTCTCTGGTTCACACCACCTTCTACCACCACCAGCACCAACAAAATGTAGCCTGCAAATAAAGAAAATGGCACACTGGTGCAATGTTTGCTCTGTTCAATATTGACTCCCATCTTGTAATGGCTTTTATGAATGAATGGTGACAGCTTAGCTCCTAGTGAAGCCTGACTGGTTGAAATTTCAACCAATCAGGTTTTATTGAGAGCAAAGACATCACCTTCCATTCATTCATGCTATTATCTGATGAAGAGTCAGGATCAGAAATGAACAGAACACTAGAGCAGACACTGCACCGAGAGACTGTTTTCTTGATTTGCAGCCCTAAACTACATGTTGTGAGTGCTGGTAGCGGGAGGAGAGTGGTGGGGACCAGATATGGGTTGTATGGGGGACTGAGAGTGATTGTAATAGACAGTGGGATTTGGGTGGGGGAGGTGGGAGGAATTATTTTGTGAATGGGTGTGGGAAGGATTACATTTGGCCCAGACATTCTGTTAATGTAGGGAAATTAGAGGACAATATTTGTGGGGGGGGGGTCACTTATTTCCAAGTGCCTGGATTGGGAAGGGGGTTCTTTCATGCCACAGTGGGTGCAGGGGTTTAAGTTAACAAAATAATCCACCAGCAAAGTTAACAATTTAGCCGTGGAATTCTCAGATTTTTTTCATGAATGCGAATATTGCAGATCCTTGCCAACTTTGCTTGTGAATTAAAAAATTGCAGCATCTGTTGTATGTCCCATACCAAGGTCACCATTGTCACAAGCAGCAGGCTTAATGCTGTGCCACCAAGCTGACATAATGTGCAAATACATTGTAAAAAGTAATGAAGACATCTGCAGCCCGCAATATTACTATTCTGATCAAGTAAAACATTTATCACATTGTACAAGTGGTTTTCAGCACTCTATCTTTCAGTTGTAGGCCTGATTCCTAGTCCACCAGGATCATAGACATTGTCAAATGAAAGAAGTATGAAAAGTAATAGGTATCTGCAGAATCATCAAAACATTTTTAAGAAATTGATCCTTACATTTTTTGCAAATTGGTTTCAAATCGATCACGTCTGCCTTGGTGTTTCAAAATATATTTGCTGTGATTACTATTAATTGTGTTGAGCTGCCTGTTACTTTGAAAAGTTCAGCACTAGCACTACAATAGTTGTTTTTTTGCAAACAAAAGTATTTCTACATTTAAAAAAATAATCCATTTGGAACCAACTTGCCTACAAACAAAACAAAAAAACAATGATCAATTTTAAATAAATACTTCTCAATAAGCTGCATTAACAGTTTCTGGCTTTTGTTTGATTTTACTTTCTGCCATATGTAGGAAACACACAATTTCATGCACTTGTGTTAAAAATATTTTCCTTTGCAGTTTTACTCAGATTAACCACAATTTAGCAGCACACATGACTAGAATGCACACTTGTGGTATAGTGAAAATATCGTAAGCAGTATTTTGCATGGGTTGTTTGAGACAGCAAACAATTATGAAAAATATTGAAGGACTAGCTTAACAATTCATCTACCCAGTACAGCCAAATTAGATTGCATTACCTGCGTTTTTGGAGAATATATTTTTACTTCCATAGTGCGTTCTCAACACACCAGCCCAAGATAGTTGTTTTATCTACTGGCCAGCATTAAAGTGAAACAAACTGTATTCTAAAGGGTGAGCATCTTTCATTTTATACTGAAATGGATAAGAGCTTTGGTTCATTTTGAATACTCACTTTATGCTTATCTTTGTTTTGTTGACAAGATTGCTGTTACTTGTAGTAGTACTACTGAATATTTTTTAAAGGTACAACTCATTCCACTACATTTGTAGGAACATATACAGTCATATGCATCTTACTCTGCTGTCTCTGTCCTAGGCTGGAATCAGTTGTCTCACCACTAAAATCTTTATGTAAGTTTGGGTCTCCTGTCATTGCCAAATTGTCACAGACTTCACTGCTGGGTCATAACGTTTCTTCAAATGCATTCAAAATAGCTACACTGATGAATTATGCAATCATTTATCTGACTATTGTATCTGCTGCTACAGATACCAAGGTCAGATGCCTTTTCTAAACTATAAAAGATCTTTTGCAAAGAAAAAAAAACTTTCACCTTCACTGCTTCAGTTGTCCATTTTTATGCAATAGGAGGGACCTAAACAGAGTGTGATAAATCCATTTATGTGAGTAACTGTGTGGATAAATAGAGAATAATATATGGGATGGAGTGTGTAACGAGATTTTACACACAGCCCAGTTGTGGGATGCAACATAAACCCCGAGGGCAAAGCCTGAGGGGTTTGTGAAAAGCATCCCACAATGAGGGTGTGTGTAAAATTGAGTTTTACACACTCCACCCCATATTTTAGTTTTTATAATTGCTGTTGTGTGCTTTTTCACCTCAGCAATTACAGAAAATAGAATACACAAAGTAGTGGTGTTCACACAGACGGGAACCAGTCCAAATTCTGAGTCTGCCAAGTTAGATGGCTCCCATGGAGTGTGTGGCATGTTTAATTTGTTTTTAAATTAGGCTATATTTTTTTGTTGTTAAACTTACCACCTGCTCGGCCTGGTGGTACTGAGGGTTGAGGCGCTGGACACCACACCTCACGCTATGCCGGCGACCCAGGTTCGGGAACAAGCCCGGACCGCAGGGGGGGTGGCAGGGGAAGGAGAGAATTGAGTGTCCAGAGGACAGCTCTCCTCTCCTGGGAGGAAGGGGACCCCAAGGGTCAGAGCTTGACTGCCCTCTGGTGGAAGCCAGGGGCGCAGCAAGTTCCCTGTCTCACAACATGGGATAAGTGTATGGCAGACATCGGCAGGGGAGGGCCTTGACATTGGGAACAGACGTCAACACAGGAACACCAGAAAAATCACCCTCTAGGCTCCTGTAAGACAAAGCAGTCTAGTGCAGACCTCATAGCCCACCTGCCTGTCCCAGTCTGGTGCCCTGATGAAATAAAAATAGTTCAGGGGTGTAGGCACCCCATCTCTGTCCCCGCCCAGGGGGCAATCCGAGGCTACATGGAGGGAATACCACTGTGCAGGTAGGATGAGGCTGAGGCAGACGCAATTAGTGACTCCCGAGGTGACGGAGTCTAGGGGGCAGGGAGGAGCATAAGCAGCAAGTAGAAAAAAAAAACTTACCACCGAGTGACAGTTGTGAAGTTTCACCATGCTTCATTTGAAGCAATTGGGAGAAGCTCTGGCCAACACATAGTGACAGGGAAATCTGGTGCCCTTTCAACAGCCCCGGTTTTTAAATGGTTTTGTATGTCACTGGAGGAGATGACTTAAAAAATTACCGGTGACTGCAAGGAGCAATTAAGATTGCGGCCATGTTGCTTCCGGGAACTTCGCCAGAGATGGGCATGCATGGTCTGAAACCTGGTGCGTGTTTGCCGTTATAACCAGATGGTTATAATGGCAAATTGTAACTGGGTTTCCCTATGAAAAAAAGTGCGCGTCAGTAAATATATTTCATTTATCCACACAGTCATTTATCCGCACAGTTACTCTGTTGTCCACACTAACCATATTTAAATGTGAATAACTTTAAAACAAAAAAAGATAGTATGGTACTGTGAGCATGAAAATTGTTCAGCGCAAAATTATCTACAAAATGAGTGGTGTTTTATTTATAAATACCTTATTGATTTTTTATCATTAGCTAAAAACAGAAGAAAATTGCATTTTTTTCACTTTTTGACAATCAAATGCAAATAACTTTAAAACAAAAAATTATACCCTGGTACTATGAGCATGAAAGTTGTTCAGCACAAACATATCTACGAAATGAGTGGTGTTTTGTTTATAGATACCATTTTTTTTTTAATTAGCACAAAACTGCAGAAAATTTAATTTTCTTTTCACTTTTTCGACAAACAAATGCAAATAACTTTAAAACTAAAAAGGTAGCATGGTACTGTGAGCATGATATTTGCTCAGCAAGAAGTTTTCTACAAAATGAGTGGTGTTTCATTTAATAGCAACCACTATGCTAAGCAGACATATACTAGGAAATTTAACTGAAAGTCCAAAAATTATCATTTAAATAAAAGGCAAACAGTGAAAAACAAATGTTTCTGCACTGACAGAAAGCAGCCCCATTGCAAAAATGAAATATATTATGGTGAGCTGTCAGACAAATGATTTCTCTACACTTGTGCTGTTAAACCTCAGACACCTCACTCATGGCTTACACCACCTGTGAGGTTACCTGCGGTGAAACAGCACTTTTGTAGATAAATCATTTATCTGACAGCTCACCATTGTCTATCCCTTATTTATCTGTAATGGTATGAGATTACTTTTCAAATGAAACTTTAATAACGCTGAATTAATGGTCAAATATGTAAGACACTAGTGAAACTTCTACACGATCCCTGATCTGTAATGCTGAAGTAAAAGTTGCAAAGTGGAACTTCCCAACATGACTAAAATTAAAAAAAGCAAAGTCTGCCATCCTTTGACCCCTACAGAGGTACATGCACAGCAATGCAAGCAGACTCTGGAGCATACTATCAAAGATAACTATCTCTTGTGGAAAAACACAGCCCGTCCTGAAAGAGATGTAGTGATTTTGGCTCACAGTGTATACTACAGGCTAGAGAAATTAGATTTGAATGAGCCTGGAACATCCAGCAGACCTGGGTGTGATTCCAACAGCCTTCACTTGCACACTGTATGAATGTAAGCAAGTCACTCAACCTCCCTGTGCTCCTGGTTTGCCTCTATAAATGGGTCAAGTGGGACTTACCTAGTTACCAATGAATAAAAAAAGTGTTAGGCAAACTAGAATGAGTAAGGCTTTGTATCCCTGCTACTCTAATTCTTTACTACATCAGTGATGTAGTTAGTTGGGAATCTTCAGCAGCTACTACATGACAAGGGTCTCCCTTGGGGTAGGAGTTCCTCCTTCAGACCAGACCACTACAAAAAATGACAATCGGCAAACTTACTCACTTCAAGCCTGCCCATTACAAAGAGCTGCCAAATTATACTGTATATCTGCTTTTAGTTGTCACAGATTTTTCATGTTTAATTTGATTGATGTATTTATTTATTTAAAGCTGCAAACTTGGAAACTCAAAGACTGAAGCAACACATAAAATAACTACACAAACAGAACTATTCTAATTCCATTTTTTTATCATTTCTTGCTTTTTGGGTGTCAAAGAAAATGAAAATGTGTGGGATCAGTCAATGTTTTTTTTTTCTAGACAACAGGGTGAAAGGCCACAGTCAATAAATCAGCTTAACCTGGTTCCACATCAGTTGGTTTGCATCTGTATGCCCCTAGCCAGGCTGAAAATAGACTGTACTATCTAGTGCTCCTTAACCTTTCATGATCAACAAAACTAAATAAATAAATATATAAATATTCCCAGGACTGGTAGTGCAATGACTACTAATTGGAACCATACTTGAGGATAAAATTATTTGTGTCACCAGTATTGACTGACTATGAAAACCTTTATATCCAGCAACCCACAAATGACAATTTTGATCATTTAGACCTTTTTTAACAGCAGAAAGCTTTCAATAAACAAAAAAAAGCAGTGTTTTCACACTGCTTATTTGCACTAGTGTGGTTCCTATAGTCATACATAATCTGGCAACTTTATTACCAGGAATGCCAGCCAACTCATATGTGCTACAGAACTACTATGTGTATATATATATATATATATAATCTATTATTATCTGTTGGAAGGAATTTAATTTTACCTAACAGACAGATTGGATTGTTTTTTTCTAAAAAACCTGGAATTAAGTTGCTCCTAACAGACAGATTATTTTTTTCTAACAAACTTTGACTGATGAAGCACAAAGAGCCAGTGCACATTAAGAAACTATTAGGGTTGTTTAGTGTCTAATAATGTGTGAATCTGTCAGAAAAATGGAGCGATAACATTCTTACTTTCAGTTGCCAATTGTTGTTTCCTCAGTATCCCAAGTCTGAAGTGAAGCAAGCCCACTTTTCTTTGTTGTCTCATCTGCCTGCCACTAACTAAGTGTCTGCCCCAGTGGTGGTGGTGTGCCTCAGTTCATCCAAGTTTTCTAGTCCAGGTCCTAGTTTTGTCCTGGTACAGCCACACAGACAGTAGTAATGAGTGTTCAGACTTCACACTAACCTTTCAATGATCCATAATATGGAGGAGATGAGTGCCAGTGCAATGAAGTGAGCCAAGTCACTCAGAAGTGATGGGTTGCTGGCTGGCAGAAGCTGGTCAACCACTTAATTATTCTGTGTGGAGTGGTGGACAGTGGCAAAACTCAGACTGGGCATCCTGAAGAGTACTAGCATCACAAATCAAACTGGGGTTGCAAGGCCACAGATTATATGACAAAGAAAGAGTTTTCTTATTAAATCTGAAGGGCAGAGTTACTGCTAAACAGCACATGAAGCAGATGTATGCTATAATGCTAGTGGCAGCCAACATAGCTAGTAGACAGCACAGCTGAGCTCATAAACAGCCTTTTCTTGCTTAGTCAATTAATGGTAGCAGACATACTTGCAGCAGCAAGTGAAGCGAGTGGTAGTGACCTAGCAATTGGGTGGGTGGGTACCGATGCAGGGGCTATGAAAGGAGCTGACTGACACAAAGACAAGCTCACAGTCATATCACAAAGAAATCCTTAACAGAAAGCTCAGGTTGGCAAGAACAACTGTGGCTGCTGGGCTCTAATTATTTATCTGGCTTCCCGATTGTTCCCTTTGTTGACAGCAGACATAGCTGCTATTCAGTTTATGGGGTGGCGGGGGGGAGGGGGTTGCTACACCATCAGTGAATCCTGGTGCTTTCCAATAACTGAATAACAGGAGAAGGAAACAAAAAATTAATGAACAATCTGTAGATCTCTTTCAGTTTGCTACATTTTTTTTATTTCAAATTATTACTTGTTTCATTTTTGAAGATCGGTTCAGGACTGGAGACCAGGAGTAGGAATCCTGGTGCTTTGAGGTTATTCACAGCCTCTTCATCAGGGGGGTGATACCACCCATTACTTGATGTACCTTTATACATGGTATTCTAATTAAATGCTAACATTGAGTTATTCAGAGTATACAAAGGGATAATCAGCTGACAGCAGTGATTAAATGGCCTTGATGTTTAATTAATCACAGAATCTTTTTATTCCAAGTATACTCCAGCTAATTGAATGTTATTACTGTTATACGACTAAACATTTTTAACTCAGGATTTTAAAAGTTCTGCGGTAGTTAAAGTGGACCTGGCCTTTTTACCACTTTATTTTTCTGTGGACAAAATGCATAAACTACTGTGGGTGTGTCTGAAATGTGGATAACCTACAACGGGCATAGCTGAAATGTGGATAACCTTTGGTGGGCATATCCAATATGTGGACAACTCACTGTGGTCATGTCCAAAATGTGGCTGCAGTAGTTTATGGGGTATTAAATGACAGTTTTCATGGGTTCTGACTGACTGACAAGAGATAGCTGTGATATAATTTTAATTGAGAAAATCAGATGGAAACTATTAAAATAAGAGTGCCACTAGTATAATATAACTTGTATTTAAAAATGTTGACTGTTAGTAACAATCAATTGTGAGTGACAACTACCATTAATTTACCTATAGAAACATAGAATTTGATAGAAACATAGAAACATAGAATTTGACGGCAGATAAGGACCGCTTGGCCCACCCAGTCTGCCCATTTCCCTACCTAATGGATAAGCTACAGATCCTAGTTAACCATCACTCTACTTCTTTCTACCCCCACCCTCTAGAATTGTCTTATGACTGTCCCATGCATGCTTGAATTCAACCACTGTTTTTGACTCCACAACCTCCTCAGGAAGGCCGTTCCATGCATCCACAACCCTCTCTGTGAAAAAATACTTCCTTACTTTACCTCTGAGCCACCCCCCCCCATCTTCAAATTGTGCTCCCTTGTTCTTGCACACCTCTTTTTTTGAAAGATGCTACCCTCTTGGACTTTGCTGATTTCTTGAGGTACTTGAAAGTTTCTATCATGTCCCCCCTCTCCCTCCTTTCCTTGAGGCTATACATATTAAGGTCCTTTAGTCTCTCTTCATATATCTTTCCGTGCAGACCCTGCACCATTTTATTACCCTCCTCTGGACAGCTTCCATCTTGTCTATGTCCTTGGAGATTGGGTCTCCAGAACTGCACACAGTACTCAGATGGGGTCTCACCAGCTGTCTGTACAGAGGGATAACAACTTCTTGTTTTCTACTGGTGATGCCTCTCCCTATGCATCCCAGTATCCCCCCAGCCCTCCTTACTACCCTCTCACATTGCTCGTTCACCTTTAAGTCATCTGATATGACTACCCCCAGGTCCCTTTCCATTTTTGTTGTTGTTAGTATCTCATCCCCCATTGTGTACTCTTCTCCTGGGTTTTTGTTTCCCAGGTGCATTACCTTGCACTTCTTAGCATTGAATCTAAGCTGCCATACATTTGACCATTCCTCTAACCTTGCCAAGTCCCTTCTCATCCTTTCCACCCAACCTTGTGCATCAACTCTGTTGCAGATCTTTGTGTCATCTGCAAAGAGACATACTTTTCCTTCCAGTCCTTCTGCAATGTCGCTTATAAAGACATTGAAGAGAACTGGTCCTAATACTGAACCCTGCGGTACCCTGCTAGTAACCCCCCTTTCTTCAGAGTGGACTCCATTTACTATTACCCTCTGTGTCCTATTCTCCAGCCAATTCTTTACCCAGGCTATCATCTTGGGACCCACTCCCAGGCTGGCTAAGTTGTATATTAATCTTTTGTGTGGGACTGTGTCAAATGCCTTGCTAAAGTCTAGGTAGGCCATGTCCACAGCCCCTCCCTGATCTACTACTTTGGTCACCCAGTCAAAGAAATCTATTAGATTCATCTGGCATGACCTTCCTGCTATAAAATCCATGCTGCCTTGGGTCCTGTGCCCCTCTGGCCTCTATGCTTTACATGAGTTAATACATCTTTTGGAGCAAGCACAGGAATGATGCAGACCTGAGTGATAGTGAAAGAGAAATGTGTAGTACTGTTAATAAGTATTTTAGTACAAGCTGGTATCACTCGCAAATTAATCAAGATGGTTGAATTCAAATAGTTAATTTATGACACTATCTATATGATACTAGCTATACATTTGAGACATATGAAGAGATAATGAAAAAATGGAGACAGCAATGAACAGGAGCAGTGGGCTAATCAAGAATGTGTTAAGAAAACTGAAAGAAAAATGTAAGCTCCATTTAACCTAATATTGTCATAGGGACTCCGTGAAATCAACCAGTCCACCACCTTCTTGGTTCAAAACTGACCTTTTATTTGAGCAGATTACTTGATACATCATTTATAATTTCCACACTTAAACCATCACCATGTCATTACATAATCCATTGCATATTATTTTGCCATCATGTCTTGGTTTTGTCCCTTTATTCACATTTATATTATCCAACACTTATTTATATCTTTCCACAATCTTCATGGCTTGGGTGTAAATGACCAGATACCTCTTTAACCACCTGGTTCTTCTCACTGGGTCCAGGTGTCCCACTTGATCCCCAGCCCTACCCCTCTGGGTGACTACCCCATGAGGGGCCCTTCTCTGCCCCACTCAACATTCCTCCACTGGGGCCCCCATTTTCCCCTTAAACTGTTGCTCTCATCAGCCACCCATGTCTCCATGGGCTTTACTCCTGTTGCCCTCAGTTGGAACCCAATGTCCAAATTGTTGCTCTCTGCTCTATTTACACTCTTATCATTGATACCCTCTAGGTGGGTGGGTGGGAATGATCTCTGGCAAAACTGCTGGAAAAGAGGGCTTCTCCTTCCCTGCAGCCCCTTCTGTACCCCAATTTAGCCCCTCCCATTCTTCCCTCTCCTCAATCCATAATGAATGCTGTCAATCACTGCTGTCAAGCCCATCCCCACCATGGCCTCTTTTCCTCTTAAACCAGTCAACCCTAGTTTCCATCTTTAGCTCCACCCCCTCCATCTACTCTCTCTCCTCCAACTACCCCCTCCTCTAAGCCCTTCCTTCTGATTCCAGTGAGCCACTGACAATCTAGGTTGCCCCTTAAAGGCCAACCTCATTTGTCAGAGGGACTCCTTGAAATCAACCATTCCACTATTTTCTTGGTTCAAAACTAACCTTTTATTTGAGCAGATCACTTGATACATCATTTATAATTTCAACATTTAAACCATTATCATGTCATTACATAATCCTTTACATATGATTTTATCATCATGTCTTGGGTTGCCCCTTTATTCACATTTACATCATCCAACACTCATCCCTCGCTGTTGTTCCATTGGTCTAGATTATAGAATCATTAAATTAGGAATAAAATCTTTGGCCTACACCCTTTCTCTTATTTTTAATGCCTCTTTATGTTCAGGAACTTTTCCTGCCCAATCGAAATGTTCTATTGTCAAACCAATATTTGAATCAGGGAACCCAAACTTAGTTTAAAACTCTCGTCCCATCTCCTTACTTTCCCCATTATCAAAGATAATAGAAAAGATGATCTTAGATCAGACTACCGAATTTCTAAATAAATATGAGTTGTTAACCTCTCAAAAACATGGTATTAAACAGAAACATAATACAGAGATGGCCTTGGGGGTGTAGCCAGGCATTTCAGATTTGTACACCAACCTGCCACACTGCTACCCTCTCCCCCATTGTTGCCCATGCCTGCCTTCCCCCTCCCCACAACTGGAGTCCAAGTTCCTGGCTCCAATCAGATGAGTCCCACACTAGACCTGCTGTCTACATGATAATAGATGTTTGTGTACAAATGCTAGGTGTGGATTCATGTACAAATAAAATATAAATGGCCCCAGTATGCTATTGTGGTGCTTGCTGCCCACTGGTAAACACCACTGACTGCACCACGAGTCCAAGACCATGGCAGACATTTCTTCTCTGTCCCCTGCAGGTAGGCATATTTGCTTCACTTGCCATGCCACATGAAGTCTTCATTCTTTTAGCTGGCTGCGAGTCTGTTCTTCCGTCTGCTGCTCCTCATTTCTTTTACTGCTTCTCTCACTCCTAGTACAATTGAACTAATAGTATGGCTTCTAACTTTGCTGGGGTATTTAAACTCACCGCCCAAGACTTACTGCACCCCCATCAGATGCCACAGCCAATCACTATGCATGCAGACCTAATTGAGACCTTCAGCTTCAACATCCTCGGTCCACTCTTCCACCCCCCCAACACAAAGCTGAAAGAAAGAGAAAAGAAAAAGCCTGCAAAGCCAAACAAAAGGAATTTAAAAGTGATGGACTAAAGAGGGCAGAGCAATGCTGGCCAGCTTGTTTGCTACCCCCTTCCAATAAACTTGGTACACCATGTCTTACTTGGAGTATCAGTAGCTACACCCTTGCCTTGGTGGGATTCACTATCTGCCTTCAGGGTGCCCTAGATAAGGGGCACTCTGTGGCTGGTGTTTTTGTGGACCTCACCAAGGCCTTCAACTTGGTTGAACATAGTAGTCTAATAACTGGGATTTTTCAAAACTTTCACTTTCCACTGATGTTATCATCTGGTATGTTGACTATTTAAGTAACAGAGTGATTAAAACCATGATAGATGGTCATCTCTCTTCATCTAAACAAATAGTTTGTGGTGTATCCCAGTGATCAATACTGGGGCCATTTATATTTTCTTTGTACATGAATCCACACCTAGCATTTGTACACAAACATCTATTATCATGTATGAAGATGATGTAGTTCTTTTTGGGATTAGTTCAAAGCCATCTGATGCCATTAGAAAGTACAGGGTGATTTTAATCTCCTACAGAATTGGTTTCTACAGAATCATATGGTAATGCATATCAAAAAAACAAAGGTCATGGTGTTTTCGAACAGACAAGAAACTATGGGATTTGATCCAATTCTAGATTTGAAAGGGAATGTAATTGAATATGTTGATCAATTTAAATACCTGAGGCTGATGCTGGATTCTCATTTAACATTGAAACCCATATCAATGGTCTTAGGAAAACCATCCATCAAAGGCTGGGTGGGTTATATCGAGTGAAAACCTTTTTAACTCAGGAACCTTGGGTGTTATTGCGCTACAGTTTTCTTTCACATTTATTGGATTATGACCTTATTAGTTAGCCAGATTCCAATAATCATCTGTTATCTCAATTCAAGGTTATATATAATTCAATTACTAGATTTATGCTTAATGTCCCATATTGTACCCATCATTGTTCCCTATATCTATGGGATAAATGTCTTTCTCTAGATAATAGAATTCAGTATAATTACGGTGTTTTCATATACAATATCACTTTTGGCCATTTTCCTAATTCGATCACACATCTCTTCAGTAAGGCTGCCAATGGTTGTGGGACTAGATCCCAAGATAAGTATTCTTTTAAACTCCCCTTATGTCATAAAGCTATAGGCTAGAAATCTATTATCTACAGGCTCCCAATTTTTTTTATTTACTACTATCCAAGCTGTTGGGCTATAAAACAATTCATGTATTTAGGAGAAGACTTGTGCTGTATTTACAAGAAAAACAGCATTGTGTTTGTTAGTGATTTGATAAAAATGTATACTATGTAGCAAGTCATTTTGTAAGTTTATGTATTTATTGTTTTATATATGTAATGTTATATCTGTTTATGTCTTTATCTTTTTGTCGCCTGTGAAAATGGACATTTTGCTCATCAGGCATACAAGAATAAAAAATAAAATGAAATTAAAATGAAAACACTTATTTACATCTTTCCACAAACTTCATTGCTCAGGTGTAAATTACCCGATACCTCTTCACCCTCTTGGTTCTCCTCCCTGGGTCCAGGTGTTCCACCTGATCCCCAGCCCTGTCCCCTCTGGGGTGACTTCCCCATTAGGGTCCCTCCCCTGCTCCACCCAACATCCCTCTACCTGGGACCCCCATATTTCCCTCAAGTCCATATCCCTGCTTTCAGCACTGGGCTATGGGCTTCCCCCCATTAAAACTAGCCAAAATTCCCCCAATCCCTCACCAAATTTCTATAGACTCCCAGATATCCCCATTGAGTGCTGCATTGTCTAATATATCAATCAATCAATCAATCAGTCAAAATCTTTATTTATCAAGGTGAACACCATCGAGTAAGCTCATTTACAAGATGGACCTGGTTGGCTCTGGGTCAAATGGTACAATGCATGCAGAGATATTTACAACAGAGACATACAGAGATATTTACAACAGAGCCAAATAACAAAAGTAAATAACAATTAATGCAAGTAAGTACTCAATTTTACATCAATCATATCAGTTCAGAGTGCTTCTATAATATTTAAGGATGACATAAGATGAGGCTTAGTAGACACTTCAGTAGGGAGAAGTGATCTGCTGCTCATATAGAGAGCTGATGCAAGCACAGAATTTCAAAAGTAATGACGCAGTATCCCTAAATGTAACACTCTAAACAGAAGGATAAGGGTCTTAACAATCAAGGAGAAAAGTAATTACAGCTCTTTTTGGCAAATTTCGGAATGGAAATCAGATTTATGCATGGTTTAGAATGAACACAGAAGCAGACTGCAGGAACCAATCGGAAGTCAGCGCCAAAGAGCACTCACATTCTGATTGGATGGCTGCTAATGCTGTGCTTTGCCAATGTATGTGTATGTGAGTGTGTCTCTTTGTCTGCCTGTCTATCTGTCTGTGGATCACAGCACCTGGGCTGGACAAAATTGCTCACCAGCAAATTATATAAAATAATAGATGGGGAAGTGTACATATGAGAATTTAATGTAGACCTTTGGTTTGGTTTGGGGTGCTTTGATAAACCCCTTGAGTTTCACCCTCGGGGTTTATGTAGCATCCCACACCTCGGGTGTGCATTAAATTCTCATAACGCACACTCCCCCATCCTTTATTCTATATACGTATATTGCATGGCTGGGCCCTAGCCCCAATGAAAATGCCAGCATTTAGTTCTCCATATATGATAGTAGCCCATTAGCATATATGAAACCATTACCATCCACAACTGATGGTAATTAACTAACATTAAGTAATTACAGCATTCTATGACAGTGTACTTAACACTCTGTTAGAAGAGTGGACAAAATATATACATGCTAAATAATTATAACATTCTGGTACATAGTAATTAACACTATATTACAAGTGTGAATAAAATGTATACATTTTATTACAGAACTAATAACATGTGTAACAACCACCTAAATAACCCATATAACAACAACCTACATACTGTACCACCCATATTATAGCCCTAATAGCCTCTCCAACTACAGCTCCATCAAAAAAAGAAACGGACCCCTCCAAATCAGTACAAACCACTTTTACTGCTGCATCCATATCAGTTGACAAACTAACAGCCACACATGGAAATCAAAGCTAACATGTGTAAAGAATGTGTCCATCAGCAAAAAAGCCACCCCCCATCAGTACCAACCAATGTAGCTACTACTGCCACATCACTTGTCAAACTAATAACCCCCACATGGAAATCAAAGTTAAACTGTGTAAAAAAGGCCTCCTTGATCACTTTCCAAATATTCTACATGGTCTGTTCCATTTTGTTAACTGTGTAAAAAAAAGCCTCCTAAATCACTTTCCAAACATTTTATATGCTTTGCTCCATTTTGCTAATGGTGTAAAAAAGACCTCTTTCTTTTTCCCTTGGTTCAGATATCCAGCTTGAGTAGCTTTATCAATCATTGGTAAAATTTCTGACAGAGCTTCAGCTTTTACATTATCATTCTTACCAAGAAGAGAGATCCGGGAGCTAAGCCATTTGCCTCCATGACAGAGCATACAGCCACAACCAGATTCACTGGATAACTAAATAATCACAATTGTATCTATTGCCACTAGAAATGGTGTTCACATTTTCCCAAATTCTATCATTTTTTCATTTTTTCTATACCATATTTGTTCAAGTTTTGATATATCTATCATTAAGTTCAACCAAGTTTTAAATACTAGTGGGTCCGAATCTTTCCACTTCATTAAGATTGTTTTTTGTTTTTTTTTGCTACTACCAAAGTTAAAGCCAATAGTCTTCTCTGGAACTTATCAAGTATATTTCCATCTGGGTAAATTCCCAGTAGATTTGTTAAGGCTGCTAGCTTAATATCTTTATTAAAGGTCAATTGACATACCTCTTCTATTTTAGACCAATAGTTAGTCAAATATGGACATGATCCTACCAGATGAATCAATGTTCCTGAAGTGATTGCACATCTTGGACATTCGTCTGAAATTGTTGAATTGAATTGATTAAATTTTGTGGGTGTATAATAAATCCTATGTAACGTGTTCATTTTAATTTGCTGCATTTTAACAGAAAATAATTTATGTATATATGTATCTATTGTGTCACTCCATAAGGCCTCTGTTAGATTCACTCCCAAGTCTCTTTCCCATTTGTTTTTTTATTTTAATAACATCCCCTCTGGCCATCTCTTGTGCTTCCTGATATATAAGTGAGATCATTTTTTTCCCATCTAAATTCTCTATCATCATTTTTAACAAGGTTGATGTATCTCCATATCTAATTAATCCTTTTTTTTATTAAAATATCTTTTCAACTGATTATATCATAAAATATGATTTTTAAGAATATCAAATTGATTCATCAAACCAGTAAATGTTTTCAAATGTCCCCTCTCCAATACATCTCCTATCTGACATATCCCTTTCTGAGTCCACAATTTAAATTGCATTGATTTAGATGGAGGAAAAGCAAAATTGTTAAAAATAGGTGTAAATTCGTGATTACCTCTTTCTCACCAAATATTTTTAATAAAGCCATCCAACTTAAATATGTTGTCTTGGTGGTTTCTGGGAACTCCTTTATTTTTTTCTCTGGAATAGAGGAATACAGTAAACTTATCAAGTTTGGATATGATTGAACTGTGCTTTCTATTAACATTGATATGGGCATGGTCCTCTCTGTTTTTTTATCTGGTTCCACCCCTGTGCTACTTGGGCTGCCAAGTAATAATGATGAAAATCAGGTAGGGCTTGACCTCCCCTAGCTTTTGGTAGTACTAATATTTTCCAAGCTATTCTAGAGTTTGAATGTTTCCACAAGAATTTCCCTATTGCAGTTTTAAGGCATTTAAAGAAACTCTGAGGCAAGTATATTGGTACTGCTTGGAATAAGAACAATATTTTAGGGAACTATTTGTATTTTTATTAAATTTATCTTGCCTATTAACATGAGAAATAACGATTTCCACTTTAACAGATCTTGTTCTATCTTAATAATGCACTCATCATAGTTAGCCTTAAACCAATATAAAATACTTGCCGTTATATTTATTCCTAAGTATTTAATAAATGTAGTTGATATTTGGATTTGGAAATTAGTTGGTTGTTGAACTTGAACATTTTGGTTTAATTTTAAGATAACAGTTTTCAACCAATTAATTTTATATCTGAAAATATGCCAAACTGAGTAGTTTTTGCCATCACACAGGGAACAGAGGAGGCAGTATTTGTCAAATAAAGCAATGTGTAATCTGCACATAGACTAATTTTGTGTTCCCAACCATCAATTTTTATACATTGGATTTTCACATTTTCCCTAATTGCTATTTGCCAAGAGTTCAATAATCATTGCAAATATTAATGGAGACAGAGGACATCCCTGTCTAGTAAATCACTCCAATTGAAATTTCTCTGAGGCTATGTTATTAACCTTGAGTACTGCCTGGGAGCTTCATAAATGAGTTTTATCCATCCACTGAGCTGTGCTCCAAAACCCATCCTCCCCATAACAGCAAAAATATCAGGCCATTCTATCCTATCAAATGCTTTTTCACATCAATAGCCATTTCAACCGCATCATCTTGTTTGTTAAGCACCACGATGTTTAAAGTCCATCTAACATTCTCCATCAAAGATCTTCCCTTAATAAATCCATTCTGGTCCTGGTGAAGTAATGTAAGTATCATATCCTTCAGCCTCTTAACTACAATTTTAGTAAAAATGTTGTAATCTATATTTAATAGGGAGATGGGCCTATAGGATGCACAGCTCGGAGGATCTTTATCCTTTTCCAAAAATAACTTTATTACAGCATCTCTAAAAGTCTCAGGTATTCTCTGAAACTGATTAAATGATGCAAATAATATCCTTATAGGTTCAATTAAGATGGCACTCTACTGTTTAAAAAATTCTGCCCCAAGGCCATGAGGGCCTGGTGCCTTAACCACAGTTAAATCTTGAATTGCCTCCTCTATTTCCAGTGTTGTGATTAGCATTTCCAGTTTATTATGTTCTTGTTCCGCCATCTTAGGTAAATTAACTAAATCCAAAAATGAACCCATACTGTCCCCTGCCTCTTCTTTAAATTCTGTAGAATAAAGTTTTTTATAAAATTGGACAATGGATTCATTTATATCAGCTGGTTTATCACAGACCAGCCCCTGTATATTTTTAATCCTATTAACTGAGTTTTACATACTAACATACTATTTGCCAGCAGATTAGGCCTTATGGTCTATCGAGTCTGCTCGAACTTTAGATCCTTAGTTGGGTGCCGAGACCCTCCCATCCCTTGTGCTCCAGAAACCCGTATCATCCATCCCCACTCCCCTGGGACAGGACATCATCTGATACATCTACTTTCTGTGTCTGTCCCATCCTCTCTTGAAGCCCTCCACTGTGGATCTCTGAACTAGCTCACCAGGCAGTGCATTCCAAGGGTCCACCACCCTCTCAGTGAAAAACCTCCTCCTCTTTTCCCCCCTTACCCTTCCACCTTCCAACTTCAAACCATGCCCTCTGGTGATACCTCCTGCTTTAGTCTAAAGATCCCTCCATGTTTATCCTATTTATTCCTTGAGGTACTTGAGACCTCAATCATGTCCCCCTGTCTCCTCTCCTCCAGTGAAAACAGGCAGAGATCCTTAAGTCTGTCCTCATCGTCAAATCCCTAGCCCTCGTGTCATCTTTGTTGCCCTCCTCTGCACCCTCTCTAGGAGCTGTATGTCCCTCTTTAGTGTGGTCTCCAGTACTGTACACAGTACTCAAGGTGTGGTCTAACCAGTCCATTGTACAGTGGCAGAATCACTTCCTTGCTCCTAGAGGTGATCCCCACGATGCATCCCAACATCCTGTTTGCCTTGCTAGCCGCTCTCCTGCACTGCTCAGAGTTATTCATACATGCATCCACCATGACCCCTAGGTCTTTTTCCCCTATTGAGGCCTCCAGCACCTCCCCTCCCAGGGTGTACCTGTGTTTAGGGTTTCCCCGACCAAGATGCAATGCCTTGCACTTGGTGATATTGAAATTTAATTTCCATGTGTGAGCCCTGTTTTCCAGGGTGTCCAGGTCCCCTTGCAGGGCCAACTTCCCCTCTTCTCCCTCAACTACTGCTCCCATCTTGGAGTCATCTGCAAAGAGACTCATTTCACACCCTATACCCTCCCTGATGTCCGATATGTATGCATTAAACAGGATCGGACCCAGGACCGAGCCCTGCGGTACCCCACTACCAACCTCTCTAGGGTTCGAGAGCTCCCCACAGACCACTACCTCTGAGTGCATCCAGCTAGCCAGTTTTCAATCCATCTGACCATCAAAGGGCCTACTCCTAACTCCCATCAGTTTCTCCACCAGACCATTGTGGGGACAGAGTCAAACTTGCTGAAGTCCAAGAATACATCCACAGGCTTACCCTGTCCAGTTCTGATGTTACCCATTCATAGAACTCCACAAGGTTGGTTTGACATGATCTACCTGGCACAAACCCATGTTGCCGACTGTCCAGACCTCCCACCTCCTCCAAGTACACCCCAATCGTTCCTTTAGTAAACTTTCCATTAATTTTCCCACCACCGGGTCAAACTGATGGGTCTATAGTTACCTCTGGTACTTCCTTCTTGCCCCATTGTTAATTGGTACCACATGTGCCTCTCGGCCAATCCTAGGTACCCTCCCTGTCTCAAGTGACCTGCTGAAAAGCTCCACCAGGGTGCAGCCAGTATGTCCGCCAATTCCCATAGTACTCTCAGATGAATGCCATCCGGCCCAGGAGATTTGTCTTTCTTTAGGGCCTTGAGGGCTAACCACACCTTTTGGCGGAGATAGCATCATCTGTCCCCTCCACCTTACTGGCCTTTTTATCTTTACCCAGATGTGACACCCCTGGGGTACCTCTCTCTCCCTCTTGCTCCATTTTTGTTGCTCCCCTGATCCCACTTACTGATGTTTCTATCCCCTTCATGCCTTGCTTTGTAGATATCCCATCCCCCTCCCTAGTGAACACAGAGGCAAAGTACTCGTTAAATACCTCTGCCTGGTCCCTCGCCTCTTCCACCCACCCTCCTTCTGATCTCAATCTGCTGAGATGGCCCTTAGTTTTCTCTGCTCCCAATGTACTGGAAGAACCCCTTTCCCTCCATGTACCCTGTGCCAGCCGCTGCTCTTTTACTGGACTTTGCTCCCCTCACCATCGGGTGACTTTTTCTAGATGCAAGCTGGTACATTTCTTATCCTTATCCCTCTTGTTGTTTTATATTTTTGTAGGCCGCCTTCTTTTCTCTCTGACTCTACCTGTACCTCACTGGACCACCAGCATGGTTTATGTGACCTTGCTCCTTATGTTTCAACTTAGTGCAGATCCTGACTGCCTCATGAAGTCCCCTGTTATGACCTTCCATCTCCTTTCCACACTTGTCATTGAGGTAATCCCATCAAGTGATCCTTGAGAATATTTCCCATGCCCATGAAGTCTGCCCCCTGAAGTCCACTGCCAGCATCCTAGATCTCCCTCCCCCATGCTTATTTGAAACCAGACAGTATTGTGGTCGCTCCCAGTCAGGGGTCTTGTACAACCATGTCCTTACTAGATCCCCATCTGCCAGAACCACATCCAGGACATGCCCCTCCCTTGTGGGCTCCATCACATGCTGTGTTAAGAACACATCCTGGAAGCCATCCATCAGCCTCTGCTCCTTGGCCACCTTAGAGGACATGGTTCCCCAGTTTGTACCTGGCATATTAAGGTCCCCCATCAACACCACTCCTTCCCCTTTTGGTCCACACTGGGCAATGATGTTGTCCAGCAAACCATCCTCTAGAACCTCACTCATCCTGGGGGGCCTATATGCTACACCCAGCTTGACCTTATTTCCTGCTGAGGATTGTAAAGTGACCCATAAGGCCTCCACGTTTCCTCTGCCTCTTCTACCCTAGCAATTTCTATGTCATCTCTAATGAACATAGCCACTCCACCCCTCTGCCGTCTATCCTTCCTGAGCATAGTGTACCCCCATGCGTTTGGGTCCCAGTCATGGTTTTTGTTGGCCCACGTTTCCGTGACCGCCGCCACATCCACCCCCGAACAGCATGGCCTGGAACTCTGGCAACTTGTTTCCCAAGCTCCTGGCATTTAGTAACACCAACCCCCACCCCTTATCCCTGATTCTCTTTGTCGAACCCCACCCAGATTCCTTATACTTCCATCCTCCCTCTGCTCCTCCTGAAACCTCCATCCCCAATCTGTTTCCCCTTCCCCCCTTGGGCATGAAGGCTACTCCCCTCATCTGGAGGAGAGGGCTTCTGGTCAGCCCCTCCCTTATCCCTTCCCCCCTCACAAGTTTAAACTCCACCTTTCTTGTATGTAGTCAGCCATCCCCTGTTTAAGGACTTCCTTCCCTAATGGGGCAAGATGAAACCTGTCCTTGGCATATAGTCCCTTATCCTCCCAAACTCCATTCCAATTCCCTAACACCCCCAACCCACTCTCTTCACCCCACTTCCTGAGCCAGTCATTAACCTCTGTGAGCTTCATTTTTTTCTCCACTGAGGCCTTTGGTACTGGCAATATCTCTGAAAAGGAAATGTTGCATCCATTATCCCGACAGACTCTGGCAAGTTCTTGGAACCTTGCTTGGATTTCCAAAATGCTATTTCCCTCTAGATCATTAGTTCCCAAATGCACCAGGAATCCGGTTCCTCCACAATCCCTAACCATTTCATACACCATGAACTTTGCTCTGTGCAGTGTCAGCCCAGAGATACACACTACCTTCACCTGGCTATGGCATCCCACCCCTGTCCCTCCACTGGATACCCCTAATCATCAGTCTCCCAATAACAGAACCTTAACACCACCATCATCCTTATGGTTACCTCCACTATGCCCTCTCAGCCCCCCTTCCCCCCCTTATTCATGATCTCAATTTCGTGGAAGTCTTCCTGCCTTACTAGAGACCCCCTTGTCACCCTCCCCTTTCTGCCTCCCTTGCTATTTTGCCCACTTAACTCAAACTCCCTCTGAATAGGTGTCCCTTTAACCTCTCTTATCTGGACCATTTATCCTGGCCCTGATGGTTTCTCCTTCCCCACACCCATCCTCCCCTGTATAATTACCCCTGCCTCCAGAGGCTCTCTGTGGGTCCCCTTTAGCTAGGGCCCCATCCTTGTACTGCCCCCTGCTGAAAGGGCTCCTTCCCACCTCCTTGTCTCCTAGTTTCTTCCAATCATGCCTCTCCTCTCCTCTCTCATGTCTGGAATATGTTGCATCTCCCCCATTTGCTTAACATATATGTTTCCCCTTCTCCCTCTGGGAATATTTCCATCGTTTCCATTGCCGGTCTGTGATGCCCTATGGGTATCAGACTCCCTCCCCCCGGCCTCTGTATAAGTTTTCTCATTTCCACCAACCCTTTCCTCCCCCTCTAGGTTGCTTAGTAGCTTAAATTTATTGTGACAGTCTATGTCAGCCTCCATCAAGTAACCCGAGATTCCCCTGACTGCACCTCTAAACTGCCCCTCTTCTTCCCCTCTTGCTCTGTTCACCTTAGGAGCTCCCTTCCCACAGTCTGCTGTTTTAGGCTTCCCGCACAACAGCCCCTCCTGACTCTTCCCCTCCACTATCTTTGTATTCAGAGTTCACCTGTACGCTTTCCCTTAGCATCAACTTCCCTATCTAAGGGTCCTCTGTCCCTAATATCCCTCCTGCTTGCTGTAACATAACGTCCTGTAATTTCAGAGTGTTGCCCAGCCTCCCCTCAGCCCCACCCTTCTGCTGCCCATATTCCACACCCCTCATCCTTGGACACCTCAGCTCCCCAGCTTACTCCTTAACCAATATACCCCACTTCTGATACAAGACAACTGTTCAAAGAGTGGGCAGCCTCTCTCCAGGCCCAATTTAGAATTATTGCCATCCCACAGCCTGTACAGCCTACAACCCTTCCAAAGATGCCTGCCATGGTGGAATATGGCCACCCTGTTTATCCCCCTCTGTTTATAATAGCACACCCCCTTTTCTCCGTCCCTTTCCCTTGGAATACAGTTTCTCTCTATACTGACTGTAGTTATTTACAAACCCAATTTTAACCCCACCAACAAAGTTCCAAAGTCTCACAAACACATACAGTCCAGTGTGTGTTCGGTTCCACTAACAGTGTGTATAAGCAGACATCAGGTACCGGATGATGTCAGAGGCCCACCAGCTGCTGTTGCTTCAAATATTTAATCCTAAAACAGAAATACTCAGCCTTTCAATCCCAACCCCCCAGTAGTTTTTCAGTATTTAAGAAAGCCTACAAAACAGGGTGGGTGGAAGGCTCTACAAACACCAGAAAACAACACATTTAAGTTTCCCTCTAATTAACCCTGACAAACAACTGTCCCCAAACCTCAAAAAGTTACAATATCACAGCCCAAGTAACAGTTCTAATTCAAGGTAATAATTTTTACCACATAGAGCTAATTTCACTTACAAACTATTCCAATATTTCAGTTAAAACAGAATATAAACCCAGACCTCTGTCCAACCAACCTGCTGCTTTCAGTTCCCAAGTGAACAATGGAGGCCAGGGTAATTCCTGTTTAAAGACAAGGTAATTGCAGCTAATGTCCCTTCCCCCTAACACCAGAAAAACAACACATTTAAGTTTCCCTCTAATTAACCCTGACAAACAACTGTCCCCAAACCTCAAAAAGTTACAATATCACAGCCCAAGTAACAGTTCTAATTCAAGGTAATAATTTTTACCACATAGAGCTAATTTCACTTACAAACTATTCCAATATTTCGGTTAAAACAGAATATAAACCCAGACCTCTGTCCAACCAACCTGCTGCTTTCAGTTCCAACGTGAACAATGGAGGCCAGGGTAATTCCTGTTTAAAGACAAGGTAATTGCAGCTAATGTCCCTTCCCCCTAACACCAGAAAAACAACACATTTAAGTTTCCCTCTAATTAACCCTGACAAACAACTGTCCCCAAACCTCAAAAAGTTACAATATCACAGCCCAAGTAACAGTTCTAATTCAAGGTAATAATTTTTACCACATAGAGCTAATTTCACTTACAAACTATTCCAATATTTCAGTTAAAACAGAATATAAACCCAGACCTCTGTCCAACCAACCTGCTGCTTTCAGTTCCCAAGTGTTTTGTGCTTGGTCTTTTTTTATCTGCCAAGTTAGAAGTTTCAAAGGCTTATCTGTCATAAAATAGTAATTAGCCCTAGTATTATGTACCAAATTCTCTGTCTTATCCAAAACCAAATTATTATAATATGCCTTCTTTTGCATTAATTCTTTATATATAGTAGGGTCAAATGTATTGCTACGAATCTGTGTCAAAATACTCATTTCTTTTTCTACCTGAAATATGTTTTGTTCTATTTTTATATTCATATGCAGCATATATTTGCAAATACCCCCTAATGTAGACTTTAAAAGTCTCCCATACTGTTATAGGTGAAGTTTCCTGTACCTTATTAAATTCAAAAAACTCCCTACACAATTCTAATAATTTTTCCTGCAATGTAGGCCTACCAAGCAAGCTTAAATCCATTGCCCACATTTTTTAAGAACTATTAATTTCTGAAATTTCCAATGTTAATACACAGGGAGAATGATCAGAGATTACTATACCAGAGTACTTTATTTCATATACTCTATGTAGCAATATTTTAGACAATAGAAAAAGTCTATTCTTGAATAAGTCTGGTGAACTGCCAAAAAATAAAAGAGAAGACATCTCGTGAAGTAATTTTTTCCCACCAAGGGTCTATTAATCCTAGATTATTCATAAAAGTATGTATTACTCTATGGACTGTTAAGTGAGTCTTGTCAAGCCCAGTTGTTTTATCTTCATGATGCAATACCAAATTGAAGTCCCCTCCAATCAAGTAAGGGGCTTCAAATTCAGAAAGTGCAAGAAAAAACTCAGAGAAGAACCTTTGGCAGTTTTGACTGGGAGCACAAATTGCTGCACAAGTGAACCTAACATTATATAATTGTAACACCAAAATCAAATATCTACCTTCCTTGTCCAGATAAACTTTATTAATAATTGGTTTATGTTTTTTTTCTATGAAAAGCAATTAAGACACCCCTGGCATTATTAGAGTAGTCTGTATAATACACCTTACCCCATCTATTTTCAAACCATGTAATATTTTCTTTCATTAGATGGGTCTCTTGAAACATTAGCAGGTCAACATTTTTATTTTCTATATGCTTTATTACTTTAATTGACTTAGATCTATCTATTAATGCCTTGGCATTCCAAGTGGCAATTTTATTACTCTATGGGCTGTTAAGTGAGTCTTATCAAGCCCAGTTGTTTTATCTTTGTGATGCAATACCAAATTGAAGTCCTCTAAAGCATTAGAAAAAGTGGTTTTCACCCAACTTACTGAATACCTAGCCAAGTATGACATTCTATGCCCAGAGCAGCATGGCTTCCGTTCGGGCCTTAAGCACCACCACAGCCTCCCAGAATTCACCAACTCCTGCACTCATCCCTAGATGCCGGTAACATTGCAGGAGCTGTGTTCATAGACCTATCCAAGGCCTTCAACACAGTCTGCCACCCTCTCGTTCTCGACTCCCTCCACCAACTTGGTTTCTCCACAGGCCCCCTAGCCTGGTGCTGCAGTTACCTTTCCACCCAGTCCCAATGCGTCAAAATTAATGGAATCCTATCTGACACACTACCTGTCCACTCCGGGGTGTTCCATGGCTCTATCCTGGGGCCACTTCTTTTCTCCCTCTACCTAAACTCCTTACCAAAGGCCTGCTCCACAAAACTCTTACTATATGCAGATGATGCAGTGCTCTTTGCTTCGCATCATAAACCCATGCCCCTTCAGGACTCCCTCCCAGGCCGAAACATGGTTTAAGGACCATAGACTGGTCATAAACTTAAAAAAGACTAAATCAATGATCTTCTCTCACTGCCAAAACAAAGCAAAAAGTGCACCTCTCCACATCCTCCCCAGCACCAAGCACCTCCTTGAACAGGTATCCAACTACAAATATCTTGGACTTACCCTCGACTCGCCCCTTACCTTCCATGACCACATAAACACCCTTGCTGCTGCAACAAACACCCGGATTGGTCTCCTTTACTGACACAGGGACTGCCTCCTCCCCACACCCTTAGGCTTGCCATCACCTCATCAATACTGTCCCAAGTGGACTATGGGCTCCCTGTATACAGGACAGCAGATAACTCCGCACTCCAGGAAATCCAGGTCTCCCTAAATAAGGCCTGCAGGCTCCTAACTGGTGCACCTAGGCTCACTCACACCTGCTCCCTCTATACCTCTGCCAATCTTCTCAACCTCGATGAAAGGCTCCTCTACCAGACCTGCATACTGTCCAAGAAAATATGACTCAGACCCCCCCCGGGGTCACCATCTCAATTCATCCTGCCACCCCCACTATCTCCACCCGCAACTCAGAGAAAGCACCACTGGTTGTGCCCAGGGTAAAAACCTCCCTTGCCCAGAGATCTTTCCACTACAGGGCCCCTACATGGTTTAATGCACTCCCAACCACCATCACTAGTGCACCCAAGATTGCCCACTTCAAAACCACTCTTCGCAACCACCTCTTCAATATCCGCTCCTGTAACTGCAACTAACTTTTCACTCTCTCACCCACTCTAATCCAAATTCTCTGATAAAGTCCATTATGGATTGCAACCTCTGTCAACAATACCAAACCCATGAATAGGACTGACTACTCTGTTTAGATGCTTTCTCAAGCTAATAATGTCTTTCTGCTGTGATGATGTAAATATCATCATCAATATCATCTACTGTGACAAGGTACCTTTGTAAATGAGCCTATGGCTCAAAGGTTTTCCAAACTGCTGTTTAAATAAAACAAAAATAAAAAATACTGTAATTAATGTCTGCAAATATGTACATCCAAATTCTGTAAATAATGTCTGTAACAAATGTCTGTAACACATGCTTAATGTAATTGTTGTTATACCCAGTCTGTATTAGTTTCTGTCTTACATGTAATGAGGTACCTTTGTAAATGAGCCTCTGGCTCAAAGGTTGTAAACCCGATATATCAAATAAATAAAATAAATAAATAACTCTATCATGGAGACAAAGGTTCTGAATCATATAGCTCCTGGATCCCCTTATTCATGCCATTTTTGTTTTCTTAAATTCAGTTCACTAATAAACCTTAACCATGAAACAAACAGACTGAAAATTTATTATAAATTCCCTGAACCCATTAACCCCTCCCCCTACTCTGCTTAATATAACCCCCATCCTCCCCTGTTAAAACCCTGTGTATGACAGAATGGCTGAAAAGACATCCTGTTATGCCAGACAAACCAGAACCGGACCTATGGAGGCACCCAGCCCGAAAAAAAAAGAAAGAAAAGGGAAATCTTAACCTCCCCTATACCTCTTAAACTTCATCTTGCTTACCTTATCTTTTCTGTTCCTCCCCTTCTGCTACCATTTCCCACATTGCCTGATTCTCCTTCCTTCCCAACTTATCTCCCAAGGGAAAAACATATGGCAAAAGTGAAGAGTATAGATAAGGAATGGGGGTGGGAGATTTTAATATCTTACTACCAGCCTAGTTAACAAAGTTCCCGGCCCTTTCCCCACCTCTTTCTTTTTCATTATATAAGATTCCCTCTAACTGCTAACTCCCATATCTCTCTTTACTCAATATCTAGATCTAATGCTAATAAGCATTGTCGGGGGGTCTCCTAACACCATACCTGACCTCACCATCCCTTTAATTGCCCACCTCAGTTCATCTACACTCAAGTATCCCCATATACCAGGTTATAAGTTTCCAAAGCTTCTTCTGATGATTCATATGTATGTAGCCGCCCATTCACTACAAAACAAATTTTTGCTGGGTAAAGCATGGAAAACCTTATCCCCTTCTTATACAGTACAACATCTGTTTTAAGGGGTTGATTTTTTTTCTTTTTTCCATAGTACCTAATGAAAGATTTGGATAGGCATTGATATGCAGGTTTTCGAAATGGAGGCCTTTCATTACTTAAGCTTTTTGCAGTATTGCCTCTTTATCTTGATATTTCAGTGTTTTAATAAACACAGTTCTAGGATAGTTTGCATTGCCATCCTTTCTGGCCCCTGCTCAGTGTGCTTTATCAATTCTTATCTTTTCTTCAGGGTATTTATGGTCAAGGGCTGTAGTGAGTAATTTTTCAAAGTAGGGTATGGGGTCCCCTGTCCCCACTACTCCCTCCAGAACTTTAAACAGCTGAATATTAACTCTCCTTGCCCTATCCTCCTGCTCAATAACTTTCAGCTGGAGAGCTTGCAGTTGCCTTTCCATTTCTAGTATCTTTGGTGGAGCTGCATCTGCAAAGTCTTCCACCTGCATAGATACATAGATACATAGACAGTGTCGGCAGATAAGGGCCTATGGCCCACCTAGTCTGCCCATTTGAGCTTGTAAGTTCAGTTTGTTTTCCTAGAAGTCTATTTCCCCTTACCCCTGACCTCTAGAATTCCTTTATGTCTATCCCATGCATTCTTAAATCCCGTGATTGTTTCAGCCCCCACCACTTCCTCTGGCAGGGTGTTCCACTTGTCCACCACCCGTTCTGTGAAGAAATTCTTTCTCATGTTTCCTCTGAATCGTCCTCCTCCAACTTCATCCCATGCCCCTAGTCCTGAAACCTCTTTTCGCTTAAAATAGTGTTTTCCTGCACCCTGTTCCTCCCTGTAAGATACTTGTATGTCTCTATCATATCCTCTCTCCTTCCTCTCTCCAGGGAGTACATGTTCAGTTCCTTCAACCTGTCTTCATAGGACTTGTGATGCAACCCATGCACCATCTTTGTTGCCCTCCTCTGAACCTTCTCCACCCTGTCTATGTCCTTACATAGGTATGGTCTCCAGAACTGTACACTGTACTCCAGGTGGGGCCTCACTAGTGTCTTGTATATGGAATTATGACTTCCCTTTTCCTGCTGGTGATGCCCCTGCTCATACATCGCAGCATCCTATTTGCTTTACCTGATGCCTTGTCACACTGTTTCCCTACCTTGAAGTCATCAGAGATGACAACCCCAAGATCCCTTCCTGCTTGGTGCATGCTATATCCTCACCCCCAACTGATATATTGTGCCAGGTTTTTGTGCCCCATATGCATTATCTTGCACTTCTTGCATTGAATTTCAACTGCCAAACCCTTGACCATTCTTCAAGTTTCTGCAGGTCCCTTCTCATTCTGTCTACACCCTCTGGTGTGTCTACTCTGTTACAGAGCTTTGTGTCATCAGCGAACAGTGAAATTCTGCCTTCTATATCCTGTGCAATGTCACTGATGAAGATGTTGAATAGGACCGTCCCAGCACTGATCCCTGTGGTACCCCACTGGTCACTCTTTCCTCTGTGGAGTGACAGCCATTTACCACCACCCTGTGTCCTGCCACCCAGCCAGTTACCTACCCACCACACACTGTCCTGCCCACACCATATTCCCCAGTTTGTGTAATAGTCTTCTATGTGGCACAGTGTCAAAGGCCTTGCTGAAGTCCAGATAGGCCATGTCCACTGCCCTCCCCTGATCCACCTCCCTAGTCACCCAGTCAAAAATTCAATGAGGTTGGTCTGACATGACCTCCCTGGTGAAACCATGCTGCCTTGGGTCCTGTAGTCCATTGACAACCAGATGTTCCACCAATCTCTCCTTCAGTAGTGCTTCCATGATCTTTCCCACTACCGAGGTGAGGCTGACTGGTCTGTAGTTCCCTGCTTCCTCTTTGTTCCCACTTTTGAATAAGGGGACTACATCTGCTGTCCTCCAGTCTTTGGGTACCTCCCCTGTTTCCAGTGATTGGCTGAACAGGATAGCCAGAGGTTCAGCCACCACCTCTCTTAGTTCTTTAAGGACCCTGGGGTGCACCCCATCTGGCCCCACCTGTGAGACTCTCCCCTCTAATTGCTCCATCCTGCTTGACAAATCTAGCAATGTAGTGTTCATTTCATGCAGCGTGCCTGCAACATTCTCTAATGGCCCTTTAATGTCCCCCAAGGCTGCTAGCATTTCATTTTTTAAGCTAGAAATAGCTTGTAATATTTCTGTTTTAAATTGTAGTTCTTTTTCTGGGTTTACCAGTCCCATAGGTTCTATTATTGGGGTATTTTCAACTTTAGGGCTTTGCTCATTTGTACCTTGTAAAACCAAACAATTTTGTTCCTGCACACTATATGTTAGCCCTTTATATTGCATTTCATTAAAAGGACTTGGCAGTTCACCAAATAAAGTAGCAGACACCTGCATATTATACTGCTGTATATTAACTTGTTTAGGTTCTAATTCCATTGAAACCACTTAATTTGCAGGATACATAAGCTTACTTTGTTGATTTTCACCAGTTTTTATATTTACAGCCAGTTCTAAACCTTTCTCAGTACTGCCCATATTTGTAATTTTGCTCATATATACCAAAATGTTACATTGAGCCCCCCCAGGATAAAGCGGGCTTACCAGAGGGGGAGAGAAACCACTGAGGATTCTCCTTCAAAGCCGCATAGCCTGGTAAGCCAGGCAGTATCTCTCTCGCTGTCACCCGTGTGTTGCAGTTGTTCTTCTTTTCTTTTGCCTCAGCTCGCAGGTCTGCTATTTCTTTATTGTACCTAGCTGACTTTGACATTCCCGCAATTACACCCATTTGTTACCAGACATACCTGCAGCAATGGAAAGAGCACATCGCAGGTATTGAAAGCAGGAACAACAGATTAGAAGCCACAATTCAACTTAAATAGAAGAGAAAAGATAATACAAGGAGCTATAAGGAGAGAGCCATTCATTCGTCCCAAACACTGGGTGTCTCCAAGGTCAGATGCAGCCGGCGTTATCTTCATCTGGTCATATTGGAGCGGTAGGCGTGTGACTTCAGACCTTCTTCACGGGCGCCCCCAAACCGTAAAAAAGGCCTCTTGAATCACTTTCCAAACAGTTTACATACTCTGCTCCATTTTGCTAACTGTGTAAAAAGAGCCCCCTGAATCACTTCCCAAACATTTCACATGATCTGCTCCATTTTGCTAACTGTGTAAAAAAGGCTTCTTGAATCACTTTCCAAACAGTTTACATACTCTGCTCCATTTTGCTAACTGTGTAAAAAAGGCCTCCTTAATAACTTACCAAACATTCCACCTGCTCCCTTGAACAACACTAAAGGAAAAACTGGTGCATTTAGCCTTCCTTATATAGAAAGCCACTGCACTATACAAACCTCAAAGGGACAAAACTGTGCAGTATTTGAAATGTCTTACAATACAGAAAAATACTATGGAAAAACACTAGGTGGGACACTACCAAAATATAGAAACATTCTAACTTAGACAAATACACTAAACAAGCTATAAAAAAGACACACATTGTCTTAAAGCAAAACACACCAACCTAATGTAATACATAAAATGAAAGATGGCAAAGTCCGGCATACTCATGAAGTAACACTGTTTCAGGGTTGAACAAGCTCATAAAGGTCACTCGCCCTTTGGGCTTATGGCGTAATGGATTATTCAACCTCTTGTTGGTATTATTTCCTCTTATATGACACTTTGCCATCATAATATTTCTCTTTTATTCTTCATTCCTTGATACTTGTGTTTTACTTTCTGTAGCATTCCAGTGCCCTTGTGATTATTGTGAGAATTTGCTCTATGAAGGTTTTGGTTTAACTACTAAGGATACCATGCTTAGCATTACTCAGAATATACACATAAACTTAGTGTTAATTTCTAGAATCATTCACAAATTGCAGCTATTTTTTCCAAGGTATCTGCAAGCCTCCAGCTGTGCATAGTAATAATGAATACAGTGTGTGAGATAAAATTGTAGCACTAACTCAAGAGGTTACAAAATGATCAAATCGTGGCTTGTACTAAAAACAATGGGTCCAATTTTACAAGCATCCCTACACATGTCATAAGTTGTGACATACGAGGGGTGCAGTTGCATCAGGGACCCTGCACCTGATTCTATGTCAGGCAGGATCCCTGCAGCTAAGTCCCATGACTTATGCCAACCTGAATGGTACACCAAATGGAGGATGTACCTAAATGGGTTGCTGCAAGCCTGCAGCAGTCACAGTGTAAGGGCACAAGTGCCCCCCATGCCCCGATCCCTGAATGGTGCCAGTTACAAGAGCCCCTGTGGGCTACTGGCCTCCCACAAGCCCTGACCCCCAAACGTTCAAGCAACCAAGCCCTTGTGAGCTAGTGGCCCCTAATCCTCTGATCCCCACTGTTCAATGCCCAAAAGCTCCTCAGGGCTATCGGCCCAGCAAACTAAGAACACCATGGAGTGAACAGTAGGCATGCAGGGCTATCAGTCACCCAAGATCCGAACCCCATGAAGTGAACAGTAGCCCCACAAGGATATCGCCCCCCAAGCCCCAATCTGTGATCCCCAAATGGCAATGTCTGGTCCTATCCATAAAACTTAATAATAACATCCCATATCCCTGATAGCCCTGGTAGTCTAGTGGCCCCCCTCACCAGGCAGTGAAAGTCCACCCCACAACCCCTGACCTGTACCCAGCTGGTGACTGGTACAGCCCACCTCTCACTACAATGATCAGCTGCAGACTGAGCTCTGTATGAGTGTGTACTACTGTAAACAGTACATGCTCAGTGAATGATTCACTGAATGTGTACTATTTACAGTAGTATGCACTCATACAGAGCTCAGTCAGCTGCTGGTCACAGTGGTGAGAAGTGGGCTGTGCCACTCATCAGCTGGGTATGGATAGAGGGGAGCAGGGTGGACTGGCACTGCTGGGTGGGGGGTGTGGCCACTAGACTACTAGGGCTAATGGGGATGCAGGATGTTATTATCAATAAGTGTTATGGACCGACCAGATATTGCCATTTAGGGATTGCAGAATGGGGACTGGGGAGCCAATATCTCTGTGGGGCTATTGTTCACTTCACGAGGGTTGGGACTTGGGGAGTTCAATAGCCCTGTGGGGCTTATAGGATGTCCACTATTCCACATATTTAGTAAGGTGGTGCATCCTAAAAAACATAGAGAACTGTAAACTTCCAAAAGGTGCACCCACCTACTTAGTTCATCCACATTCTTTAAATGTAATCACTAAATCTCTTCTGGTGTACTTTGGAATAACAGAACAAATGTCCAATACTCACAGTGCAAAAAATAGCTTTAACGTTTTATTTATTAAATGGTGTTCCAAAAATGATACTTCCCACAGAGATAGATGTGCACACACAGGAGCAGTTCACAATAAATGCAGAGGCAGAGCCTTATGTTTCACGATGGCTCAGTATGGTTTCATCAGAGGCATAAAATATAAAACCATGCTGAACCATGGTGAAACATAAGGCTCTGCTTCTGCATTTATTGTGAACTGTTCCTGTGTGTGCTCATCTATCTCTGTAACCTTTTAAAAAAATGAACATCAAAGCTATTTTTTGCACTGTGAGTATTGGACATTCGTTCTGTTATGCCAAAGTACACCAGAAGAGATTTAGTGATTACATTTAAAGGATGTGGATGAACTAAGTAGGTGGGTACACCTTTTGGAAGTTTACAATATGTATTACTGTGGAGCAGAACTGTGGGGGGGACTGCCTCACCAATGTGGGATCCGCTAGGGGCACATTGGCACAACCACTGGTGGACGCAAAGTACACTTACGCCAGCTGATAGCTGGTGTAAATGTACTTTGATGGATGTCCTCCTGTGGTTGTTCTAGAATACCAAAGTAGGGGATGTGGCAACTACCCTTACAGAATAGGACGCAGCTGCTGATGTAAAACACCTTGCGTCATGTCGCAGCAGGGTTTTGGCACAACTGGTGGCATAACTCCAGTTTGGCACAAGCAACCTGCAACATGATGCAGGCTGCTTTGCAGAATCCCAAATGTCGGAACTCATGGTGAAAGTGCTACTTGCACCATTCCTGTTGGTGCAATTCACTTTGCACTATGCGTAACATCACTAGAATCAGGTCCAATGAATTCACCACAGAAAACAAACAACATGCAATACACAAAGTGTGATAATGCACTTTCAAGGTAGTGACCCTCAGTGAACAAAGTAGAGATTAAACTGAGAAAATGTAATAATGATAATGATGATGGGGGGGGTTCCATGACACATAGTTACTGATCAATCCCTGTATCAATCGTATTAATAAATAAATAAATTAAATGAACAAATAAATGTGACTGTGTGACTCTATATGCTGGGAAAAAATAATAAAATTAATGTTTATATACAAAAATAACAAGGATAATGATGAAATTATTGTCTGTTGCTGTCATTCACACAAGTGCCAACACTTACTGAACTTCAGTAGTTATTACCAGAGTAAGTCCTTGGAATTGGGATGTTATGTACTATCTACTATCCAATCTTTTCTTTCATTTGTAGTTAGTCATCTTCATAAAATATTCAATAAAAAGAACAACACATGTAACACAGTGGCCACATTCTGAGGAAATGAGGAGTAGCAAGTCAGCATTTGAGGTTTGGGCTTTCCTTGTTTTATGATTGGTATGTCATCATTGCCATACTATATACTGTAGCTATTTGATCTTTGCACTATTTAAATTGTAACTGAGAACTGTTGTGTTTCCCAGAAAATCTGTTTTTCACTCCCCGGTCTCACTACACCATTTGGCACACCTACCTGAAGAGGAGATAGGAGTCAGGAGTGGAGCCAGGAATGAGGCCCAGTGGAGTGGAGTGGAGCAAGGTGGTGGATACTGGTGGAGCCAGCTAAAAAAAAAAGGAGTCCAGCTATGTGGGAGAAAGCCAAAGTTAGACCTGATCCAAGGTCTCAGAGACCTGTGAGCCAAACCTGAAGACTGGAGGAATGTTGAAGAAATCCAAGGAGTGAAGAGTAATGAGCTGCAGTGGAGCAAGTGTCTGTTGCAGTGCAGGGAGCTCTCAAAGCAAGTGGTGCAGGCAAATAATTTGGAACAAGCTTAGCAGAACTGCGAAAGTGCAAGGATATGTTTTTGTAATGGTCTCCACCTGATGTAAGTGCTATTATTTGTCATATTTGCAATTAGCACAGTATTAAGGTCTGCAGCTGAGATTTTTATTTTTTTATCGAGGGTCTCTGCCTTTCAGTAAGAAAGTCGTTCTGTGCATGCAAGTAACTTCTTTCCAGCTGGTAGAACTCAAACTAGCTATCAAAGAAGAAATTCTATGCCCAGAAAACAGAGCACCTTGAATGGCATGAGCAAGGTGGAAAGAGTAGTCAGTAATATAGAACTGGTTGTAAACAAGTTAAGTGCTTCACACTTACCTACTTGGCTTATGTGTTCAGGAGCTTATGTTTTCTGCTTAGCGGCTGACTGTGCAGCAGCTTCAAAGGGAAGGTCCAGGGAGATAACAGAAATGGATTATCCTTTGAATACTGTATATGCATTTTTTCAGCTGAGAATTAAAACTTAAAGGCTACCTAAATAATTTGATATATATCTCCTTGGTGGATTTCACTTAGTGATGCTGGTGGCTGGCCTCCTGATATGCATTACTGTCAGTTTTCATCCAAAACTGAATAAATTAGAATACTTTTTAAACCATCATTCTCAAGTGGTTTTCAAAGGCTATCTTCCTGGTTTGTGTGTCATGCTCACTTCTCAGGATGCTCAGAGTCTGCAAACCCCACCTAAGAATGATGTCAATCTAGCATGGCTCACATTCACGGAGAAAGCTGTCTCTGGAGTGGGAGAATGGTGCTGTTTGTTTCCTTTGCCGACGATCATTGTGAGATATGAAATACAATAAAATTAGTCTTTTTTTATTGCATTTCACATGTAATCACAGAAACTGGCCCTAAAATACTGAGATCTGCTTCGTGTTTGCCAACAGTGATTACTCTGCAGTCTGTATATGTCATTTTGACTGCAACTCATAGGTCTCACACCATGTTATTGGTGAATTGACTGCAAGTGCACAGTGTCAATACAGCTGAGCTGCTATAAAAACATATATTACTTGCTAGAAGTTATGAATTTTTTACTGAGTAAATGTTTTGGTGCTAGTCTGCGATTCTAAAAGAATGACATGAGCCACCACTGAAGGTGACTTGCACCAAACTCAGTTATGACTTGAACCCTGTGCCTAGTTCAAGAAGGGGAACGGTCCCTGCAACTAGTCCTGCAACTTGCGACATGCAGATGGTTATGCCAAACAAAGGGGCGTAACCGGGGCATGTCACCAAGTCCTGCTCATACTGCTGGCAGCGCATGTGCCCCCAAAGTCCCACAAGGCAGTTGTGTCCCCAGCCCCTATCCCCCAAACAAGGATATCCCCCACAGGGCAGTGGTATTACACCCCTAGGACCATTTTCCCAAACCCAGGACCCTGCAATGCCACCAAATGAACATACCCCCTTATTCCCTGATAGTCTAGTGGCCTCCACCCCCTCACCCAGCTGAACCAGTTCACCCCACAGCCCTCGACCCATCCATAGCGATGACTGCCACAGCCCACCTCTCACCTCTATGGCCAGCCACTGACTGAGCTCTGTAGGAGCACTTACTGTATAATCACACTTAATGTAGGAATGTACATTCATGCATTGAGCATGATTATACAGCAAGCACTCATACAGAGCTCAGTCGGTGGCTGGCCATGGAGGTGAGAGGTGGCTGTGCCAGCCACTGGCTGGGTATGCGGCAGGGGGTGTGGGTGAACTGTATGGCTAGGTGTGGGGCCAGCTACTAGACTACCAGGGAATAAGGGGCTATTATGCACATTTGGTGGCATAGCAGGGTCCTGGGTTCAGGGTTCAGGAAATGGGTCCAGGGATACCACAGCTGCCCTGCAGGGCACTATGTGGTGTGGTGGTTCAGGGGTACGGGGCATGTGGGCAGCCCTGTGGGGCATGAACAGGTTGAGGGATTGGGGGGCTGGGAGTGTGAGATGCCCTGCTGGGCACATACTGTGTGGTGGATCAGGGGCTGGGGGGTGAGAGATGCCCTGTGGAGCACCTACTGTGGTGGGAAGGGCATGGGAGGGAGAGGGCACATGGATCAGGTGCCGGTCTGTTGGTAGGTCTATACCACCCCAGGAGGGTATAAGTACAGTTACACCAGCTAAATGCTGGTGTAATTTTGATGATTCTCCTCCAGGAGTTTTAGAATCCTGACATTAGCGACTTCGTTGCTGCCCTTTCAAAATAGGGTACAACTGCTGCCATGTACCCCCTAACACCATGTCGCGGGTTTCAGGTGTAAGTGCTGGAGTATGTCCACTTTGGCTCAAGTGGTCTGTGGCATGTCACAGGCCACTTTGTAGAATGCTGTATATTACAACTGCTGGCGTAACTTGCTACTTGCACCATTCTTTTTGGCGCAAGTCAAGTTACATCAGATGTATCCCTTCTAGAATCGGGCCAATTGTGTGTATTTATAAAACTAATTTTTAACATTTTTGCTGTGTCCCAATTTTTTTTTTTTGGTTTATTTCTCAACTGACCATCATGCTGTCACTTGACAATTTTGGAGTGAAAAGTCATTCTGTAGGCAAAACTCAGAAGATAGCTTCAGTGCTTCAGCTCTCCACATAGTTCCTCTGCTCTGTTAGGCATTACAACAATTTCTTTTATTAATATATATTTTTTTGTGATTATGTAGTGTTTACTGTATCCTTTCTTCAGATTTCATATTTATTTTGAAGTACTTACAATGCCATACTGTGCTGTGTCTGGCTGTATAAACAAAAGCAGCTGTGGATATGGTATCCATTTCTTTGTTTTTCCTTGAGACCCAGATTACCTTCTTGTGTGGACACATTTCTGCCACTGAAGACTTCAAACCAATGCTGTACAGCCACATTTGTTCTGCACATTTCCCTTGCTACAGCCATGATTGTGACCCTGTCAGACTTGCTGAATATGGGTAGTTGAATGCAAAACCAAAGCTGAAGGCTGATGCCATCCCACCAATATTTGAGCCTCTGCAGGAGTAAAATATGGATGCAACACAGATGACAAGAAAATCTTATCTGAAGCAGGACTGAGGTTCTTGTTAAACTATTTTCAACTGTTACCTTTCTTGGCTGTTCAGTGCCTGAGAATGTGTAGTGGAATAGCATTACTCGTTGCCGCTGCAGACTTAGTCTTAAATGTGGATGGAGTGGCTGAGGTGAGTGTCCCAGTCACTTTGATGGAGGGCCTCTTGTAAACTAGCATTGACTGGGGAGTGTGTATCTTGGGTGTCTTTTCCATTTGTCATTGTCAGTGGCTCAGTAGATAGCACACTTGCCTCTGAAGCTGGGAGATCAGAGGACTGTGGGTTCAGTTCCCACATCTGGCACTTGGGTTAATATCCCAGTAATGACACTGTAGTGCAGCATGAGAGGGGTGCTGTACTTCTGAGGTGCCATCTTTCAGATGAGACGTTAAACTGAGGTCCCATCTGCCTGGATTTGTGCTACTTCAGGTGGATGTTAAAGATCCCATGGCACTTATCAAAAAGAGTAGGGGAGTTTCTATTATAATAAGAAACATAAATCACAACACAGTAATACAGAGTATCATAAAGATGTCATACTTTGTAAAAGAAAAGAGAACCTCTTACATGTCAATCCTTCAATTTATCCATAGAACAAATTACTTAAATTTAATGAAATGTTTAAAACCTTTCCACCATTTCATAACTTTGAGCGAGGTGCATACTTGAGCTTCTTTAGCGTAGATTCTAGAAAGTTCATTTGACACTAAACAAGCAAGACAATCATAAGTCATCCTCTTCTGATAAAGCACCCATTGACATCTTGCCTGCCATAAAAAAACATAAACAACTGAAAAATAAATGCAAGGTGCTAGGATGATAAGAATTATAACTAGAGGGGTAGATCCCAAAAACTAATATATCATAGGTAATCCAGGGCAGCCATTTTAATCTCCACAAATTTGCTAAATAAACCCACAATCCTTTTGCATAAGAACACTGTAAGAAAAAATGAACCATATTTTCTTCAATATTAATACAGTCTGGATAAGGGCAATTGCTTTCCTCTTTAACTTTGTATTTTGCATTCCCCCTCACATTAAGCTGACCATACATGATAAGCCATTGAGTTTCCCGTTGATGTAAAGGTAATCTGGAATTATTGAGTTGGGCCAACACCTTGGGATTCCTTGCCAGGGGACAATTCTTAAATCAAGGAGTTTGTGGGTGAATGGATGACATTAATAATTTATACATAGACTGCGTATTATTAGTCTGAATCATGTTTTTAGAGATTTGTCATCGGAATAATTTTTGTGCTGCTGGTCTAAAATATTCCAGTATATGCAAATGAGAATTTAATTTCGGAGCTAAACTATGCCAGGCTTTGAAATAAGAGCTCAAAGCCCTGACTCCCCATATCTTTTGAACACTCTCTTCCTGATCCAAAATACATTTAATAGAATTTATAAAAAAAAGAGAAAACATAAACACAATTGGATCTATCTTTCCTAACCCTCCCAGACTTTTCCCCAAATAAGTATAATGTCTTTTTATTGGGTTTAGGCGATTTCCCCACAACATTTGAAAAAATATACTGTAAAGCTTAGTCTCCAGCTGTGATGGCACAGGGAAAATCATAGCAGTATACTGTAAGCAGGGTATAATATATTGTTTTAGGACATGTATCCATTTTAGTTTAGAGAATTTCCACTGTTTCCATCTATTCACTTTACCCTCTGCTGTTCTTAAAGCTAATTCCCAATTTTCTATTGGTAGATTTTGGAGACCAAAGAGAATACCTAAAATTTTCAGAGGGATTCTAGAAATACTAATATTCTCCTGAATTACCTCAATAGGACTAAGTGCCCCAATGAATAACCCTCTGGTTTTCTGCAAATTTAACTTTGCATTTGAAACCACTGAAAAAAGCTGAAATGCCTGTAAAAACTCCTGAATTTGTGTCTGGTTGGAAAAATAAATGTTTAGATCATCAGCATAAGCTTGTAAATGAAGCTGAGAAGAAAACAACTCTCCCCCTATACCTACCCATCTGGGGGGTTAACCAAAAACTGCAGCAGGGGGTCTAAAGAAAAAATATACAAAAGGGGACTCTGGGGGCATCCTTGCCAGACTCCAGTTTTTATGTGTATGCTCGGAGCAGCGTCCCCTTGCAAAATTGGGTGAACTTTAGTGTGCTGATAGAGCAATTCAATGAACTGAATCAATTTTCATGGGATCCCATAAACATGCAGGACAGAGAAAAGATAAGAGAGATGAACCCTATTGAAAGCCTTCTCAAAATCTGCTGTAAGGATACATCCAGATTTACCAACAAGAGATAGATGCTCAATGACATCTCATATTATCATCAAAGCTGATTGTATCCTCCATTCAGGAACACCACCAAACTGATACGGAGAAATAACCAGCTTTGCGTAATGTGTGAGCCGATTATTTAAAATGTTAGTAAATATTTTATAGTCAGAGTTTAGGAGATTAATAGGTCTCCAATTCTTAATATCATGTCTATCCCCCGTTTTGAATAGGTGTATCAGTAATCCTGTTGTGAAAGATGGAAACATGGAATTAGTATCCCAAAAATACTGAAATAAAATCACTAGACATTCACAAAATTCATGCAAAAAACATTTATATAGCTGGTTGGGAAGGCCATCTATCCCAGGTGATACATTAGGCTTCATTTTCTGAAAAACCTCCCATATTTCCATACAGGTAATAGGTTCTAATGCACTAAAACCCTCCGTTGGTACCGAGGGAAAACTGCAGGAACTTAAGAAATTTGAAATTGTTTCCTCTGAAATTGGTGCCTTAGGTTCCAATAGCAGATAATGTTGACTAATAACATTCCTAATTTGTTCTTTTGTGATTGCTTTACTGTCATCCGAAGTAAGTAGATAATCAATAGTGGAAGATTCTTTCAGCAGTTTGCAAGCCTCAAAGGGGTCGCAAATAGGAGATTTCCTTGTGCCATTAGAAAAAATGGCTTGCAACGTTTTCGCCCTATCATACTGATATGTTTTCATATCATTTTTCAGCATAGAAATTTGTTGTGAGTAATTCAGTTTTGTAATATATGTAAGTGACATTAATCTCTGAAGTTGTTGACGTAGAGATAAATATTTTAAAAAATTCTGATTTTTGGCCACCACTCCTTGTTTTTTAAACTAATTCCTAAGATCTAATTTGGTATCAGACCACCATGCCCCCTTGTCTGTATACAAAAAGGCCAAGGAGAGATGGCCCTGAAGAAGCAATTTGACACTTGATATTATTGTAGGGGAATCCAAAATGGAAGTATTCAATTTCCACTGTACCTGTGGTTTTGGAATCAGGTGTTCAGGTTGAAGAAAACAGATTAACAATAGATGGTCAGAAAACTCAATAGGATGTATTTGAAAATCTTTTACCGACACAGAAGTAGAAACCAACAAATAATCAATAAGAGAATGCAATTTTCCCTTTAGAAATGAAAACCTAGGACCCTGGGAAAGAAAAGACATACAATTCAGTAAACCAGCAGTCTGAATTATGGAAGCTAAAGTGTTTGAATCACAATATATTTTTTTATTTTTCTGGGGTGTAATCAGGCTACAGTTAAAATCCCCACCCCATAGTATGCGAACGGAAGTGACCAAATATGGTTGCACTGCCTTCATGTAGGCCACTTTCTCTGCTTTTGATTGGGGGTTATAAATGTTAATAAATCTGTAACAGATATTGTGCCATTTCTCATCTAAAATGAGAACTCTACCTGGAATGAGATCAATGAGCTTATGGAGTGTAAAATCAAAAGAATTAAATAATATACCTAACCCATCCACACTATCTGTACCAAAGGACCAGTAGGAGGGATCCCAGGGCCAATCTCTCTTAAAAGTGGATAATTGCTCAATGGAATACATCCAACTTTCTTGAACAAAACTGATTGAAAGGTTGCAATCATGAATATATTGAAATAAAGCCTGCCGTTTGATAACATTCAATAAACTATGAGTATTCAAGGACCCCCAAGTTAACAGCATAGCAAAGGCAACAGAAGACTCCTAGCTATTATTTTTTCCGTTTTTTCTTTTTTTTCTCTTTATAATTATCCACAGAATGGGAAAAGGTGGATAAAGTAGATTTTTGGGAATCAGAATCCCCTACATCCATTTCAGTCTCCCCCCATGGGGTGAACAAGGCCACATAGGAGTTACTAGATTCTACAGAGATAGAAGGGGTTGAGATTTCGGTTGCAGGTTCCTGGAGGATCTCCTTCTGGGTAGAGGGGATGGAGGGCCCACCACCCGAAAAGGTTTCTCAGAGTCCACTGGATCTGTATAGCACACCGGGACCATTTCTGGATTAACCAGGGAGTCATTACAGGCCTCTTCTTTCTTAAGATGTGGTGGAGCTACAGTAGGCAACTTCACTAAAGGCTGTGAGGTAGAAAGCCCCATAGAAAAGGTAGTCTGATTAGTTTGTTGAACAATCTCCGGGGGGGATAGGGCAAAGAGCATCCTGCACCTGCTGAATCAAAAGCTCAAGGCTGATGCAAGAAGCCTTGTTCTTTGCAGCCCAAGGACTATCCCTAAAAACATGTCCATATTCCTCGCAAAGGTCACACCTGGTAAGGTTTGCGCATTGCATAGTACCATGCCCAATTTCACCACAATTGTCACAGCGGGGTTGGTCGCAGACACTGGACAGGTGAGTCCTAGAGCCGCACTTATAACATGCCCTGGGCTGCCCACCATAAAAACATATCCCTCTATCCCTACCCAGCAAAAAACAATTAGGGATATGCTCAATACCAAAATCTGTTTGTTTAAGCTTAATTTTATACTTCCAACCACCCATCCAAAATTACTCTGAATCCAAAATGGGTTATCGAGAACTTAAAACATCACATTTTTGGGATAACTAAAAAGTAATATCTTCTACATGGACCCCCTCATTCTGGAACATCACAGTTACAAACTTGATTAATGGTTTGGTAAGTGGAATGACTAGAAAAGGGGCCCATGTGGGAGAAAACTTAACCTGGCCATACCGTTTCCAAAAGATATCTAAAGCATGAGTAGTCCTAAAGCTAACATCAAAATTATCCTCACCAGATATATTAATGAAAGTGAAGACATCTTTTGGGGAAAAGTGAAGGAAGTCTTTAAGTAGAGTTTTTCCCACGTAATATCTGTCTGGCCTAATTTCCAGCCCTCCTTTATAATGAATCCGCACAGCATTTCTGTGAGGGGTGGCCTCCCTTTTTACAGTAGAGAAAAGTTCTGACATCAAGGGTTTATGTGGAGGGGGATCAGAGGCCTCTGGATGAGAAGAGACAGCTGTAGTCTGCAGTGTACAGTCATTGTTAGGAACTTTAGATTGCAAAGGAATAGCTTTGGGTAGTATAGGAGAAACTTGAGGTAACAGTCCCTTGGGTGTAATCTCTTGCAACCCCACTGCTGGGCCACTTTTAATTTTTAATCCAGGCTCCCAGGAAGGAGAATCTTGAGAAAAGTTCGGGCAGGACCCCTACTCTGAGTCTGGTAACCAAATACCAGTTGGGGATTGCTTCCAGCCTGCACCCACTAGGGCTTTCCCTGGTGTCCAGGGACCCCCTAATGAATTAAGAGGGAGTAAATCAGTTTTTATTTGGAGTTTAGGAGGATTACCTAGAATAGGTGCAGCATTTTTCACCACTGGCTGTTTAGAGCGAATGTCAGTAAAAAGAAATTCAGAAACCCCCATTTGAGACTCTGCTTTGGACTGATAAATGATTTTTGAGGGGACTGCAGGGCTAAACACAAAGCCAGTCTCTTTATTCAGCGGGGTTGTTAAATTATGTCCAAAATCAGTGGAGCTAGCGACTGAAACAACGCCAGTTGGCTTAGTAAAACTCACAGAATGCACCACATCGCGGTCCTGCAAAAGAGAATCTTCAGGCTTTAGGCACTTGTTTTCAACTACAATTTCACTGCCAGCCTTGAAAGAAACTCTGTCCAAATCAGCAGATTTAGCGTTGTCAGGGAGTATAAGAGGTAACTCACTGTGCTCTGCAGAGTTTGTAGCAAGCTGTTCCTCAGCTGGAATCCTGACAGCTTGCACTTCGCTAATGACAGGGAGTGCCGCAGCACACTGCAGCTGCTTTCAGAATGAGGTAGACCTTGCTCCTCAAGCAAACCACAAACTCCAACATCCAAATTCTTGTGTTGCAACAAAACAGAAGTAAATACTGTATCCGTAGGTATCTCTAGGCTCTCTACAGAGATAGCTGCTTCGTGAAATTCATGTTCTGATTCCAAATCCACAATACTTTCCAGAATAGCCTCAGGCTCAATAACTGAGGGAGCTGAGACAAATGCTCCCCCTGTACAAATGTCCTCTGCCTCCACTGTCCTGCTGCAAGTGGCCATCTTGCTGACAGCCTGTCCCCCTACTGGCCAAACAGTAAGGTTTTTTTTTATTGAAAATCACATAATACACACACAGCAAGAAAATCAAAAAGAAAATCAATGTAAGTGTATAACCCCTAAAGTGGGGAGAAAGGGGAAAAAACAAGAAAAATCACTTATACTTAATAAAAATTTGAAAACCTTTCCACCATCGATATACTTTATCACTTGAATAATGTAATACATCAGAATGATAAACTGAAATCATTGCCTGTGCCACCAAAAAACTATAAACTTGATATGGCATCAGTTTCTGGGAAAGGATCCACTGGCATCGAGCTTGCCACAGATAAAACCTTAAACAACATAAAAAAATAAAATATGTTTCCAGGTGGAAATCAACATTCTCAGTAGGCAAAAGACCTAACACTAAGGTATCATAATTTATATTAAGTAACCAATCCATACACCATTTATCTTTGAGAAAGGCCCAAAGTGGCTTTGCATATGAACAGGTCAATAAAAATTGAGACATAGTTTCCTCTGAATTTATACACATTAAATATGGACAATTTCTAATCCTTTAAACACCTCCAGATTCGCAAAGCCTTATCCACGTTCTCCAGGCTCTCCCCATTAATAGATATCCGGGAAATATATCCTATTGCACTTCTCCAGGTTGCCTCCCAGCCGCATAAAGTTTCAAATTTGTACAAAACTCTTCAGGATTGGGACCATAGACTACCCTCGGGCGTTTGCTTTTACTGGGTAAGGGAATTAGGCCTCCCTGAGGATGTTAATGTGTGGAAGAAACTTTAGATATCATTGTATAAGTTTATCAAGTTTATCAAGCAAGATAGACTTAGATTAGTGCACTACAATATTATGCATAATATGTATTTGACACCAGCCAAACTCTGTAGATTTGGATCCTTGCATGCACCAACATGTAACAGGTGCAAGGCGGATTTAGGGTCCCTTTATCACATGCTATGGTTGTGTCCACATATTAAGACATTTTGGCAGTCCATCAACAACTCTTTAGACCCTATTCTTGGTTTGAGGGAGCTGTTTATGCCTGAAGTTTGTCTGATAAATTATTTCCCAATGGATACTCCAAAAAGTAGGAAAGCGCATATGACTCTTGTCGCAGCAACAGCCAAGTTAACAATAATGAGGCACTGGATGGATGAAAATCCACCTCTAATATTGGAATGGTTCAGGAAATGTGTTTTAGCTTTACAGTTGGAAAGACATATAGCACTTGTACGAAATAGAGGCAAAACTTTTACCTCACTGTAGGAAGCTTAGAGGCAATTATGATGATATGAAATCATAACAAAAGGGCATGTATATATGCGGTTCTAATGGTAGTAATAGTGCATAGTCTGGGGGTGGGATGGGAGTAGGTGGGGTTTTCCTTTTCCTTTTTTTTCTTTAATACAAAATATGCGCCTGATGTCCTCAAATGTATGTGTTTACTTGATATTGTTTACCTGGTGCTGAAATATTAATAAGGCGTTTAAATAACAAAAAAAAATATGGACAATTTCTTTCTGCCAGATTCTTATGCTTAGCATTTCCTCTAGTATTCAATTTACCATAAAGCATAAGCCACAAAATTTCCCACATAGTAGCAGGCACCCTTTTTTTCATGAGTTGTTTCAAAACATGCCCAGTAAGGGCTGGGGGACAATCTTTAAAACTAGGTTCAGGAGGGTATAAATGAGACAATAATTAAAATTAAAAATGTTTCCTAGAATTTTGCAAAATATCAGTCCAGGAAATTTTCCATTTATATAGTTTTTGAGCCGTGGGATGAAAATAATCAGGAAAATGAAGTCTTTAATGAAGTTTTGGTGCGATATCATGCCATCTGGATAAATAGTGCAGCAAGACCTGTTGTACTACTCTTCTAGCGCCATCAGAAGTGGAGGAAATACTATACAAAACAGTATGGTAAATAAATAAAGAATAGAAGAAAATCAATGGTTCAATCATACCCAGTCCCCCTTGTGCCTTACTTAAATAGGTATAACAACGCTTAACTGAGTTAAGCTTATTCCCTCAAAGCATTTGGAAAAACATCCCACATAATGTAGTCTCTAGGGAAGAAGGGAGGGGAAAAATATATGCTGTGTATTGTAATTGTGGAACTATAAATTGCTTCAAAATTTGAATTCTTTTAAGCTTAGAGAGTTTCCAAAATTGCCATCTCCTAACTTTAATCTGAGATTTTGATAGCACTAACTCCCAATTTTCTAAGGGTAGCTTCATTACACCAAACTTAATACCCAAAATAACTATAGGCTGTTTAGAAATATTAATCCCCAATACCTGACACGAATTTATATCCCAAGAGCCTATCATTAACCCTTTACATTTAAAAAAATTGAGTTTAGAATTAGAAACAATCGCATATTTTTCTAATTCCTGTAAAAACAAAGGAATATGATCAAAATGGGAAAAAAACAACAAATGTCATCTCCATAAGCTATCACTGAGAGGTTAGCAAATGCTCCCCACCCTGACAATCTATTTAAATACATTTTAGTCAAGAATTGTAGTAAGGGGTCAATAGAGAATAAATAGAGTAAAGGACTAAGAGGACATCCTTGCCTAACTCCAGTATAAATTTTAAATCCATTAGTAATTTGCCCTTTTAAGAAAACTTTCACACAAACAGGAGAATATAATGATTTTATAAATTCAATAAAAGCTAAGGGAACTCCATATTTAGCTAATGTAGAAAACAAAAAACTCCTATCAATCCAATCAAACACTTTCTCCTGATCCAAAGACAATATACATCCTTTATTACCCATCATCAGTAAAACTTCAATAAAATCTCTAATAATGACAAAGGCATCTTGGATTTTCTTCCCCGGAAGTCCACCAAACTGGTGTACTGAAAGTACAGGGGAAGCATAAATCTTAAGTCTGGTATTAAGAATATGAGTTAAAATTTTATAATCAGAGTTTAACAATATAATTGGTCTCCAATTTGAAATATCTGTTCTATTCCCTGATTTAAATAGATAGACTAATAATCCTTCAGAAAAAAGTAATCGGGATAAATATACAGTATGTAAAATAACTGAGATTTCTGATATACAAACTTTATAAAATTTATTTGGTAGACCATCCAGTCCCGGTGAAGTACCTGCACTGAGACTGCGAATTGCATCTGCAACCTCTGTTACTGTAGTCTGTTTAAGCAACAGCAATGCTTTGTTTGAACATAATGGAATCTCAATATTTTCTAAATACTCTGACATTTTCTCATCAGAAGGGGCTACCACAGGTTCCATAGATTGGTAGTACAATCTAATGAAATTTTCCATATCTAAAACTGAATCTATTATATTACCCCCTGCATCCTGTAAAGAGTCAAGAGACATGTCTGAAAGGATTTTTTTACAGGCTTCATAGGGGTCCCTGATAGGCGACTTCTGGGTTCCACTAGAAGCATTGCAGCTATTATAGTGGCTCTATTGTACTGATAAATTAACATGTCCTTTTTTAATTTATTAATTTGTGAGGAATAATCAAATTTAGTGAGATATGAGATGGAATATAAGTGTTGTAACTGGCTGTGAAGGGAAAGATATTTTAAAAAACGTTCGTTTTCTAGAGACTTACTATAGTTACTGAAAAAACTTTGTAGATCCTTTTAGGAGTCTAACCACCATTCTCCAGTATCATCATATAGACAATAAACCGATAATCTAGCAGACAATAATGCAATAATATCTTTTTGAACTTCCAAAGATGTTAGTAAAGAAGGATTTAATTTCCATCTGCTTTTAATTTTGGGTTTATAACTCAACCCCTCAATAGTAAACCTTAAAAGTAAATGGTCAGAAAATTCACAAGGAATAATAGAGAACTGTCCATCAGGGATATTCCGGGAAATAAAAAAATGGTCAATAGTAGTTTTAAAAATGCCTCTAACATATGTAAACCTAGAACCTCTGTTATATATACTACAATCAATTAATCCTGCCCTGCAGATTAAGGTTGTTAACATATTAGAGTCGCAATAAACTTTCTTCTTTTTCCCTCCTCCTACCTGATCCCTAACAATATCACAATTAAAATCTCCTCCCAATATGATCATATATGAGGAAACTAGGTAGGGCTGAACCATTTTCAAAAGACCCACTCTATCAGCTTTAGTTTGAGGCCCATAAATGTTGATAAAATGAAAAGCAGACAGTTTCCATTTTCCATCTAACATCAGTAAACGACCTGGAATTAAATCAACCAATTTCACTAAAGAAAAGTCATATGAACTGAAAAGAATACCCACCCCATCTGCACAGTCTAGGCCAAAGGACCAATAAGATGGCCCCCAAATCCAGTTTCTCTTGAATGACAATAACTGTTCCCTAGAACTCATCCAAGTTTCTTGTAAAAAAAAAAGATCATAACCAGAATCATGAATAAAAGAAAAAACTGCCTGTCGTTTAACTGGATTAAAAATACTGTGGATGTTTAAAGACCCAACAGAGAAAAAACCCATGAGATGTTAAACAAGCAAAAACAAAATAGGGTCAATAACTGTCTTCTTTCATTTTTCCTTTTTTCTTTTTTTTTTATAGTCCCCTTGATCAGTTCCAATAGAAGGCTGACTACTGTCCATTGATCAGGAATCCACATCCCCATGTTCCATATCAGAACCATCATCTGGTAAGAACAAAGCAGCATAAGTATTATCATGTTCATTAAGTATTGGAGAAATCAATGGAACTTGAGGTTTATTGTTCCTAGAGGAATGTCTTCTTGTTACAGGCTGAAAAGCCTTGCTGTTAACCAATTCACTCCTAGGGATATCTGGTTCCTTATAACAAACTGGTGTTAAAAGGGTGGTACTAATAGATCCTTCTGTATCAATAGAATGGGCCCGGATCTTGGAGTCTGGGATCACCTCAGATGGGGAGGGGGGAGGGACCTGAACCAAGACATTGTCCTGTAGAGGAACTGACTTGGGAACTGAATTTTCATTTTGAAATTCTTTTTTAGCAGAAGTAGAGTCCTGGGCTTGCTGTATCAGCAGTTCAGGACTAGCACAAGAGGCTTTGTTCTTAGCAGCCCAAGGACACTCACTGAAGACATGGCCATCATCCTCACACAAATCACATTTCATTAGATTAGCACACTGCACTGCAATGTGTCCAATTTCCCCACAATTATCACAGCGGGCCTTATCACAGGTACTGGACAAATGAGTTCTTGCACCACATTTATAGCATGCCCTAGGCTGCCCTGCATAAAAACAAACTCCCCTATCTCTCCCCAACAAAAAGGAGTTGGAGATATGTTCCATTCCTGTATCAGTGGCTTTTAATTTGACTTTATATTTCCACCCCCCTGTCCAGAAAGATTCTGAATCTAACAGGGCTTCTGGAGTACTCAAGATCTCACATTTCTGAGATAGCCAAAAAGTAATATCATCAACATGAACACCCTCGTTTCTAAACATGACTGTCACATACTTAATTAAAGGCTTTGTTAATGGAATCACTAAAAAAGGGGCCCAAATGGGTGAAAATTTAACTTGTGCATATCGTTCCCAAAAAAGAACTAAAGCATATGCTGTTCAGAAACTAATGTCATAGTTATCCTCCCCAGATATATTAATCAAAGCAAAAACATCTTTAGGAGAAAAAAATAAAGATTCCTTCAATAAAGTTCGACCAACATAAGTACGGTCTGGTCTGTTCTCCAAACCACCCTTATATCGTATACAAACAGCGTTCCGCCTAGGAGCGGCCTCCTTTTTATTTTTAGAGAATTAGTCCGATAATAAGGGTGGTTGATCTGGGACTGAGTCATGAGGTTTTGATTTCTGGTCATTAATAAGTTTCTCTTCCATAGATGTTTTTCCTTTTTCTGAATTTTCCAACACTTCAAGAGCCTTGCAAGCCTTAACATCTGAAGGTTTCCACTCAGGGGAGGATTGTAAAAAAGTCAAAGATGAGTCCCAGCTAGGGTCTGGTCGCCAGATCCCCTGTTCATTTCGGAGCCATCCTGCCCCTTGCAAGGCTTTTTGGGGAGTCCAGCTTATGTCCGTATTAGGAAGTAATGAGGGGCCAACTGGCAGATCAGGGGAAGGCAACTCGATGCTAGTTTGCTGACCAAGGGGCTTAAAAGATTGTTACATAGGAACACGAACTTGCTGGGAAGATTTATTTTTCAACTGTAAAAAGGAAAAAGTAGTAGCCCCCGTCTGTATATCTGGGCTAGTCTGATAAATAATGTCACCTTTTGTTTCCTGCTGCAAACCTTTGTCAGACTGATTCGTCGGGAAACGAAACACAAAACCCAATTCAGTCATCAGTGTAGGGTCAGAAGAGGCTACGGCAGACTGTGCCAGCCCCGAGGAAAGAGCAAACACTTTTGGAATGCAGTCAACACCCTCAGCCAGAATTTCACTCTCCGTAGATTGCAAGTTACAGGAGTTGGGCTTTCGGCATACACCCGCCTCAGTGTCAGAACTGCCAGCCCATACCTGAGTGTGAGAGAGAGTTCCCAGGAAAGAAAAGACAGGCTGTCGGCACACACTAGCTCCACTAGAACTGCCAGCCATTGAATAAGGTGGTAAATCAGGATGAAAATCAGTAGCCAACTCACCACGCTCCGGAACAGTAAGTGGTTCTATCGTGTGTCCTTTAGAAGTTGTAAGAATCTCCGGTAGGTCTATACGCCCAGTAACAACCTCATTTCTTGTAGTGTGTGCAGACAGCTCCTCAGCATCCTGTAAATCATTCACATCAGAACTTGCCGGTAAATCAGGAAAAGAAAAAGATGCAATGTTATTCAACTGAATCTCCGGTTTTAAGCCAGCCGTAGTTAAATCTTCCATAGAAAGAAAAACATCATTGCCATCCCCTTCTAAATCCAGCTCCAAACGATTACAAAGGAAAGCCTCTTGCCTTACAGGAGTAGGAGAGGAGGCTTGCTCTCCTAACTCCACAGCATCTTGCCGGTCCGACGACTCGCTTCGAGTGGTCATTGCAATGGCCCATAGCCCTCTACTGGTGACAGAGCAACAGCATCAGAGTAGGGGAATTTCCCCGGTGCCCTGGCCAAATTTCCCTCATTCACTAAAAATATCACCAACAGCTTAATCCGATTCAAGGTCAGTTGGCATTCATCTGTATCCCCCTCCCCCTGGTCATGCATGAAAATAGGCAGGATTTGTCTAGTGCACTTACCCGGTCAACAAAAACTAAATTAATAAATAAATTACTGCATTGAGATGTCCTGTGGTGTTTTTCATGGGTGGACAGTGATGTCTGGCTGGCAGTATAGCCTAGAGGTTAGAGGAACGAGGTGTGAACGAGCTTGATACATCCAACAGACCAGACCTGAGTTTGATTCTCACTACCTCCACTTGCATACTGTGTGACTCTGAGCAAGTCACTTAACCACCCAGTGCTCCCAGGTAGCCCCTGAAAACAGGAACTTGTGCCTAGTGGGCCTTACCCAGTTACCAAGGACTAAAAAAAATTAAAAAAAATAAAAAAATGGTGTCTTGTAGTCATTCTTACATTGCTTTATAGGGATGTATGTTGGTAACTGTTGTACAAGTGTCTACGGATGTTTGTTGGTAACTGTGCCCATAGCGGGGGGGGGGGGCTGATGACTGTGGCATGAGTAGTGATGCATGGCTTATGTTGATGGTTCTGTCTGTGGGGAGGGATGACTTGCGGTAACTGTAACAGTACTGTGTAAATCCTGCCAGTGTTCATTCAATTAATCAATCAATCTTTATTTTACCAGGCAAAACACCACTGAGGAAGACTCATTTGCAAGGTGGACCTGGGCAAGATACAAGTGGATAATACATTTAGAAAAATGTACATAAAAGACAAGGCCATCAGAACATTGCAACACATAATACAAGAAGTAACCAATGGCAATGTTTTCATACATAGTTAATACTTGGTACACATCAATAAGTTATATATACAGTATTTACAGAATCCAGGTGATATGCAGGAATAAACAGACAGAGGAATAAGGGTGGAAGAAGGAGGCCATAAGTAGCCAGAGAAAATAAGAGAAGGAGGATATTACTAGCAGGGGTGAGAAAAAACAAAGGAGGAGATTCACATGGGCATGGGGGTGCCTATTCTGTGAATGGTTATGGGGTGGGTGTCATGGTGAATGTGCCATCACTTGAGATGGAGGTGCTGTGGTGATTGTGTTTGTACTTTCATGGACTGCTGGTGGTGACTGTCATCAGAATTGTCATGTAGGGTTGGTTGTGAGTTAGCCTTTTGTGGTGAGTTACTGCCACTTTTGAATGTGGTGATAATGTGTATTGAGGGCAGTTGGTCACTACTGGTACTGTTTGTTGAGGGCGGTGTTCACTGTGCACTTACTGGGTGCATGGATCCACTTGTCACTGTATTTAATGTGGAAGGAGGGCTGTTTTTTGACTATGTCCAGAGAGGGGGGTTGCCCTTGGCCAGTGTACAAATACAGTGGTGGCGGTGTGGTCAGTGCTACATATGCCTGTAGTGTGATGTGAATCATCTTGTCAAATGTGCCCTTGGTGTGAAGGGAGGTGCCACATTGATTGCATGCACTGCTGAGGGGTTGATGCTTCCCTGTACCTGCAGTGTGGAGGGAGGGCTGTCCTGGAGGTGATGGTGCATGGAGTGGTAACTGTTACTGTTGGTGACTATGCTGGTTGTGGATATGGAGGGCCAGTGGTGACTCTGCCCTTAGTGGTGATGAAAGAATGCTGGTAACTGCTGCAGTACTGGTTAGAGAGTCACTGTAGTCAATAGGCCTTGTTAATTAGTCCCCACCTGGGGACTTCTCTTGCTCTTTCACTCCTATTTTGCTTTATCTTTCCCATCATCACCTTTTTGTTTCACAGATTCTCTCTTAATCTTGCCATTTACCACTTCTTCTCCCTGAGCCTTCCTTTTTTTCTTTCCCCACACACACACATATATATATATATATATATATATATATATATATATATCCCTAATTTTACCTCTCCTCTACACTAACTTTGTTTTTTTTTCTCTTTTAGATATTTCCTGAGGAAGACTTAAGGTCGAAATGTAGATTTTTAACTCTATTTTCTATTTTCAGAGTGCATTTAATATAACCATATTGTTTTTCTTTTAGGCCACATGCTGACACAGTGCCTTGTTTTTGTTTTTTACATACTGTAGTCATTGTGCCATCACTGTGGAGGGATGGCCATTTTGGACTGTGGTGTGAGCAGAGAGGGAGGGATTGTCGTGACTCTGCTATCAGTGGGGAGGCAGGTATGGTACTGCTATTGGCTGTAGTGATGAGGGCTGGCCATTATTGAATGTTCTCATAGTGTGTGGTATGGTATATTTTGACTGCCCTCAGAGTTGTGATAGATATGCAGGTCTCACTGAGTACAGTGAGGAGGGAAGGGAGATGCTCACAATGCTCATACAGTGGTGGGGGTTGTTTTGAGTGTGTTCTTAGTGAGAGGGAGGTCCACTGCTCACTGTCCACAGTGTGGATGGAGGGGGTGGTGGTGGTGTCTCTGCCTGGACAGTTAAGGGTGGTTGGCTATGAGTGTGGCCAGGTTGGAAATGGTGGCCTTTGCTGAGTATGGCTGTACTGGGTAATGATGGTTGTTGGTGAATATGACCTGAGTTTTGAAGAAGGTCTGGCGGGCAGTGCAGATGGAGGTGAGAATATGTCCCTATTGAATGTGCACCATTGAGTGCATGTGGTGGTGTTATGGACCATAGCCATAGTGGGCCTGGTGGCTGTTGGTGACTGTGCTCATCATGGGCATTGTTTGTTGCTGGTAATTGTGAATCGACTGTGTAGCAGTGTGTGATTCTCAATGCCCTGAATGGGTAGTGAGTGACATTGCTCACCGCGTCTGTACTGCGTATGTAGGTGCTACAGCAACAGATCCCCCTGTGTGGGGTGATGGATAGTAGTGAGTGTGCCATTAATGGGAATGGAGTTCTAGTGGACAGTGTCCGTAGTGTCTTGTAAGGTGTGTTTGTGAGTTTTGTCCTGTTTTCAGTGAGGGTGACAGGTGACTGTTGCACGACTGTTGACCCAGATCCACTATTAACCATTGCCATATGTAGAAGACTGTGTGATGGTGACTTTGGCTTGTATATAATGATTGTATTGATCAAGGCCATATTGGCTGGTGTATCTGCAGTGTTGACATATGACATTTAAGGTTTTTCCATGTTTACGTGTGGGGTTGTGATGCTATGGACTGTTATTGTTTCTTATAGTGGGACAAGTAAAATTTTTCTTTTCTTTTAACTTTTAGATACTGGATTCCATTTTCACCCCACTCACCATGACAACTTCACCTGGAATGAAAGAGCATCTGGGAACAAGCAGTAAAGACACACACACATCTACCAGTGGCAGTGCTGCAGCTGAACATACTGAAGTTCTCACAACAGGAATGAATACAGAGTTAAGCACTGAAATCACTGTGCCCCAAGATGATGTAATATACACTGCAGGTTTGTCAGATTCATGTACTGACACATATATGGCTAGTTTCCAGCACGGAGTTCAATGTAAACTTTACATTTCTAAGTACCATCTCAACACCTTCCAATTACATTTATTTGGATATAACTGCCACACCTGTACAGGAGAGCAACCTGTCTGATACCTCTATATGTTCCAATTGTCAAATACTGCTGAGATCTACAATGGCTGACACTAGAAAGGAAAAGGAATACTTATCCAAATTCATGTCATCCATTGGTATACAATGCAATATGGATTGTGACTCAATAGGCTGTCTATCCATCACATCACCTCACAATCTGGACAGCAAGTACCTCACTGACGAAAGTCTCAGCACTTTGCAGTCTGATATAGAAGATGAAGATCCAGATTCTGATCCTGATTATGCTCCCATGGGACACAGATCCTTCCATAAAGTACCACCATGCTATGTCTAACCTATAAATATTGGTAATGTTGACCTCGACAAGGAAACATGTACTATATGGTATCACAGCAAAGTCTGGCACAGCTATTTAGGTGTTGTCCAAAATGTGGTGATAATACTACCAGTGACATCAGTGGGCTTATTGGGACAATGGTAAGAGTTAGGTGCACATGTAAATGTGGATACAATCTACTGAGGAACAGTCAGCACAGTCATTGGGCAATGACATAGGGTAATGTCTTCACATGCAGTGCAGTGATCTGCAGTGGAATTACCCCTGCAAAAGCTCTTCACTTCCTGAAACTAATGAAGCTTCCAGTTCCATCGATACAGATATACCAGAATGTTCAACGGTCATATATTCTCCTAGCTGTGAAGCCGAAGCTGACTGAAGAATTAAAAAAAAAGGGTCATATTAGGAGTTGATGCTAGATGCAACTCCCCATAGATGCAACTCTCCATAGCATTCTGCAAAGTATGGCCTATACACACCCATGGACCTGGATACCAATAAGGTCTTTATGATGCATCTAGTTTGAGTATAAACTTCTTTACTGCTGTACTCACAGTACACTTTGTCTCATTGCACTACCAAGGTGACCAAGAATCAAAGACATGTTATGCATTGTGGGACTCAAACACCCACTGATGTGGTAAGGCAGGGGTCAAAGATCAAGTGTCATTCATACCTTTGGAAGTGCTTGAAGTTATGATGAACACATGACAGACAGTGCAGTACTGTGAACTGAGTTGCACTGTTTGCCACAACAAGCATCACAGTGCAGTGAAATGCACATGAAAAGTGCGATTATTTCTCACTAATAACACAGCATTCAGTGGCCTACTGCTCTGATAAAGTCACAAAGAAATATGCCACTTAATGCAGGATTATGTTTGGAGGCTATGAGTGGGGGAATGTTGAATCTATTGCTTGGACACAAACCAGCCTGTATGATGTTCCAGTACTTTTTTCTATATTTCTAATTTTACTGCTCAAATGACTATATGTCATGGAAAGTACTATCCTGTATTCCACTGGTCTCCTTGTGCCCTGTGTCAGATGCACCTCCCTGGGTGTATTTGTGATATCTCTTATTGCCCCCGATACCAGAATGTGGAAGACAATGTAACCCTACATTACATGACAAACTAGCACATACTAGACATTTGAGAATAAAGAAACCACCACAGAAACAACTTTTACTGTGGCCACTGAAAGATGGCTCATTTCCATGTCGGAGATGTTATCAATGCAGAAATACCAATAAAAAAACAGTATTTGAACACCCCTGGAATAATAAGATTTTTAACATTCAACAACATATTATCTGCACTACTGATCATGTGGTTTATGTTCTGAGATGCCCTTGCAACAAACTGTATTTCAGCAAAACTGTGAGGAAATTAAAAACGAGGATCAGTGAACAAAAAAGTGACATTCGCATGAAGAATATTCACTCCTCTGGGGCAAGACACTTTAATTCAGTGGGACATTTGGCTACTTCTTTCAGATTTTGGGGTTTGGAAAGGGTGTCTGAACCTGCAGTCCCAGGAATAAAATGTGATGCTCTATTACAGAAGAGAGAAGTCTACTGGATTTTCACTCTGGACACAATGAACTCAAGATATGGTTTAAACAAGTAATGTATCTGGTCTTTATATCATTGAGGATCCAGGTATACATCCCATGTATGCTTTAATGTTGCTTTAAAGCTTATAACAACCCTTCTACATGAACCAACATGGCAGCAGGAAGGGTATCTTGTGTGCATCTCTTCTGTCCATTGGTGCTGCTTTCTTATAGAAATGTAATATTATGAACTGTAAATATATTTCTTTGAACAGAATAGTAATTTGAAATAAGGACAAAAATAATCTGATGTAAAATATTTGTTTTGTGAAATTCACCACAGGTGGGGAACGAAGCTCTGATGGAGGGTCCTGCTTCCACTGAGGTACTGCATACTGAGATCTTTTCTCAGTGCTACCATGCTGCACCTCCTGCTTTTGATATATATCAGCTGCAATGCAGGCAGTGGCATTGTAAAAGTTACTTAGTGATGTCATTAGCCCCTGTGACCTGACGGTATTTAAACCACGCCATAACGGACGACGGCGGACTCCAGAATCCAGGAGGTCTGTTGGGAGGTCTGTGCGTTTGTCCACTGATATAGGTTGGATACCTTTCCTTTTTCTGTTTATCAGATAAAAAAACATTTTTTGAGCACTATGCTATATTTGATGAACCCCGGGCAGGTAAGGTACAAATGGGCTTTTTGCTTTTGTGTCTATACAGGTTTAGTACAGGAAGAAAAAACAAAAATAAATGTAAAGGATATAAAAGGACTACTAAGATAAATGTATATATGAGCTGGAGCACCAGCCCTTTACTGAGAATTTAAGAGATCAATGATTTTTTGCAAGTCTGGAGTAAATAGTCTATAAATGTAAATACTATGGTCCTCTCGTTTCTCTGTTGTCCTTAGCCAGGACTATCTCTAAAGAGAATCGTGTCACTTGCACACCTGAATGTGCAAACATCAAAAGATTACACTATACAGGTATAAAATGAACAACATGTGTGGGTGAAATGTTATATATGTTAAATTATAATAAGCCTGTTTTAAGAATGTTTTTGTAAGTTATGTCTAAAAGTAATAAGGTTCAAGATTTACATAAAAGGAATTATAATTGTGGAAAGATTTTAAGAAATGCATATAAGTGTTGGATGATGTGATATTTATAAACACATTGAAGGTCATTTAAATATAATGATAGAAGGGTATATAATTAGAACAACATCTGGTAACTATATATGAAAATAATATTTACTTAATTACAGGTGTGTATTGAACACCGATTCGATTGATTCCAATACAGCTGGGCTACAGCTATAAATCAGAGAGGTGAGGATCCCTCTAATAGAAGTGTTTGGTTACCTTCAGGAATAATCAGATGAAATAATTGATTTAAACATACAAATGTCACAGACACAACAAAATGGAGGCTTGGACCTTACTGTGTATTTAGTGGACATGAGCTTGTAAATATGGTTTGAAACCTATATTTTATTGTTAATATAAATTGGTTGAATAGTAGTAAATAGTTGATAATTAATGTAGATTGAACTTTCATTAATTACATGTGTGATGGGTCCCTGGATTGTATTGTTTTATAAGGAAGTTTATTCCTAATTTTCTGTTACTAAAATACTTTTTGTATGATTTTGTCAGAATCTATAATGCTGTGGGCCTGATGGAGTGGCTTTCACCATGAAACATAGCCTTGAATAGTGTATGGATAATAAACAAATCATAATAAAGGTAAAATCTGAAGATTTGATTTGTGGAGTTTGTCCTGACTTGGCTTACATTACTGCTTCAGTTTCTCACTACTGGGACGACTCAAGACTTTGGAATCTGTTTACACTCACTTAGAGCGGGGGCATTTTGAACAATCATTTTGTACAAAAAACTGGAAGCTGTCTCCAAAAAGAAAGACTGAGACCATTCGACAATGGATAAAGTTGATAACCAATAATTTATTCTGGGTGGCTTGTTCCAGTAATGGTGACATGGATGCCATGGTTCAAAAGTGGCTCAGCCTATGACATCACAATTGCAATGTGCATGTAGGACATGGGGGATAAGTTCCCTTCCTGCCTGCACAACACATTATTAGAGGAAAGAGAGTGGATCAGACAAGGTAAAGAACGATTATTGCCCTGTTACGTATGCCTTGTGTAAAAGATTTACATACCTTACATTATCACCTTTCTATTGTATTTGTAGAAAGTCGTCAGTATAAACTCATTGCCAAGGAGTCCAGCAATTACCTTTTCTGAGACATAAGACAAATCTCACCAGCATATCAGATATATGCCATGGAGGTGTTCCATAGCTTAGTGTGCCATTTTGCATCTAAGTTTTCACACTTTTTTTAACAGAGCAGTGTATGCAAGGTATGTTAAAAAATGGGATGTGCTGCTCCACACTTTATATATAGTGTCATTACTAAAACCTAGAGTCCACATCTGACAACATTGATTGGTGTGGTGTTTTTTCATAGACATATCCTGGCTGCCTTGCATTTTACTGAAAACTTTAACTGTGCGCAGTCAGTGACCACTGATGGAAGACAGAAGTTTAATTTAACTTTTCCCAAGGCTAAGAAAGGAACAGAGGTGGCAATCAAAGCAGTGAAAACAGAAACCACCTACCATATGTACCAGTGGAAGTCTCCTTTTTTTAATGTAACATTGCAACACATAAATAAGTAATTACAAACAGTCGCCACATAATGGGAAACAGGAACAGTGGAAGGGAGCATAAAACTATGAAAGATATGTGGCATCACTACCATTGCATGATCACATGTATGATGCATCACTTGCCTGCCACACTGGCCCCCAGGCTTCAGAAGTGGAAGAAGTTGGCTATTTGCCAGAAGGGAAACAGACTATTGAGTATATGTGAGGCGCCACCACTCCATTCTTGTGGGGAGTGGGGGGGGGTTACAGGTCCATTCCACTCCTCTTCCTTCTGGATGAATGTGTTTGTCTCCTCAGTTGACTACCGCCTAACAGCAGTTGAGTACCTATCTGATCACCTGTGCCATGGGCAAAAAATACAATGAATGGCACAACCCTTCTCTCACCTCGTGTGCTGTCTGCCATATCTATCAAAGTGAGTGGGTGTACTTTGCAAAGTATGGTCAGCATGCCTGTTATACTGTACATAGTACTTGTGCTCCCTGTAATTCCATCTGGTGGGAAACAAAAGTATTGATAGCATTGGAATGGTGTCCCTTTGCCACATTGGCACAATGTGGAAGCAGCGATTATGTTGCTTTGTGAGGGGTAGTGGCATGGTCATGTAACATGCATGTGCAGAAGTGGGGACAAACTTGTAAGGTACCACTTCACCACTAATGGGTTTTTATGGTTTGATGTGTTCTGAGTAGCTCTATAACGTGTAAATCCCAAAAAAAAGGTCACACTGGGACGGTGGTGCTTCCAGACCAAAAGTACAAGATATGTAGAATAAGAGCCAATAATCTTTTTGATAATTTCAGATAGTGAGTATCAATAAATGACTACATTTATTGATTTAAAATCAATAAAAGTTAGTACACAGGCAACAACAGCCTGACATGTTTCGGAACCTATAGTTCCTTTTTCAAAACTACAGGTTCTGAAATGCATCTGGCTGTTGTTGCCTGTATCACTTGTTTTTATTGTTTTCAAACCAATAAATGTAGTCATTTTGGTGATATGATACACTGTCTGGAGTAATTATCAAAAGAGGTGGTGAGTGCCCAACTTTATTCTGCATGTCAAGCCCTTCAATGTGCATTTTGATTCTAAATGAAGCATTTTTTCTGACAGAATACAAGAAATACTACAGGAGATTGTGTCACTGAGTGTAAAGTACCTGTTGCACCAGAGAACAAGAGTGCTACGAATGGACACAGTGGTACCAGAACCAGTATGGTGTCATTATGAGCAGCCTGACAAGAACGATGTTATCATCAAGAACAAGTCACAGTTTGTCCACACTGGTGCAGACATGAGCAAGTTACCTGACTGAGACTGTGAGTTTGAAGGACATTTACTGAACACTGACTTTGAGGATGGAATTCTTTGTAATGTACCAATTTTCAGTTTTAAAAATGTACATTCAACTGGCATGCAGACACAGGAACACTACTGAAAATGAAGCCACAGACAAATTTCAGTTTTGTTAATGAAATGTTTTCCTTACTGCTTCAGGTTCACATTGACAGAATGAACAATAAGTAACTGCAATGATGCATGCATGTACATGGAATGTTTCCATGTGCATAATGCTACAGTACAGTATATTGAATGCCAATGATAGTGACGAGATGGTATGAATACACAGGTTAAGAACATATCTTACTAAGAAATGTTAGGTGACACACTCTTCTGCTGACTTTGCTTTTCACACGAGTCCTATCAAGGCAAGTGCTGCCAGAGGATGTAATCATAGTGTGGTAAGGCAAGACAGGAAGTGTGATAACCCTATTTCCTCATGGTTACTGGCACAAACCCTCTGTTCACCTCCTCTGCCAACTACTTTCACCTTCTCAGATAAGTACCATCTAACTCATGCAACTTCAAAATAGAAAAAAAAAACAACAGTAATTAATATGCTTTGCCCACCAAAGTCAGCCCCATCACCCTCCCGACCCTCTTCCCCTTAGTCAAAAAACTCACGCACCATGCTTCCCAACAACCAGACTTCCTTAGTAAGTGCCTCAGGGGCAATTAATTTCAGCTGCACATGCTCCCAACTGGAAGTCCATTTGTGCCGTGGGTGCAGCTGTCTTCTGGCAGCTTCTGCCACACCACACTTCGCTCACCCCCCCAAACAGAACAAGCACCTTGGGACACTGAATACACACCCACTCTGCAGCTTGATATATAGGCCCATCTGACACTCAGATTCCTGCTTGTAGTATGCAGTGTCTGATGTCAGACGTGAGGGAGCCAGATGACAACACTAACATTGATGTGAGGAGCCAAGCTTGAAGATGTCTGGTGACTGGGACAACAATTATGCACCTCAAGAGGCTGTTGGTAGACATGAGGTTGCCATGCCAACAGAGATGTCTCACCATATAACTTCGTTTTAATTGATGTGAAACCTGACATGTCCTCTGCAGCATATTGCAAATGCAGTACTCCCTCACTAATATTTATTTTTGTAACCCACATCATGTGAACATCACACCTGGTTGTTGTTATATTGCACCATGATCAATGCAAAGCAAGTATTTTCACAGAAAGAGGATGGTGTCAGGTGGAAGTTTGTTTCAAAAAATACACACCAAGTGCCCGATACATAAAACTTTGCCCAGTGGCAAATCCTGGTTTGCGTGTGTAAACCAGGCTTTGCATAGATTTCCTATATTCAAAAGCCCAGTTTGCACACAAAAACAGGCTTTGCACCTGGGCAAACTGTGGATGGTGCACAATGTAATAAATGGAGTACACTCTGAAGAAAGGGGAGTTACTAGTGGGGTACCGCAGGCTTCAGCACTGGGACCTGTCCTCTTTAATGTCTTTATAGGTGACATTAAGGAGAAGCAAGAAGGAAAAATATGCCTCTTTGCAGATGATACAAACATCTGCAACAGGGTTCATACACAAGAGGGAGTGGAAAGGATGAGAAGGGACTTGGCAAGGTTGGAGGAATGGTCAAAATTATGGCAGCCTACATTCAATGCAAAGAAGTGCAAAGTAATGTATCTGGGAAACAAAAACCAAGGGGAAGAGTTCACAATGGGGAGGTCCTAACAAGAACAAAAATGTAAAGAGACCTGGGGGTAGTTATATCAGATGACCTTAAGGTAGGCAGCAATGTGAGAAAGCAGTATGGAGGGCAAGGGGGGATATTGGGATGCATAGGAAGAGGTATCACCAGTAGAACGCAAGTTGTTATCCCTCTGTACAGACAGTTGGTGAGACCCCATCTGGAGTACTGTGTGCAGTTCTCGAGACCCAATCTCTGCAGGGACATAGACAGGATGTAGGCAGTCCAGAGGAGGGCACCTAAAATTGCAGGGTCTGCATCAGAAGCCATACGAAGAGAAACTAAAAGAGCTTAATATGTACACCCTTGAGGAAAGGAGGGAGAGGGGGCATGATATAAACTTTCAATTACCTCAAGGGAATCAGCAAAGTCCAAGAGGGTAGCATCTTTCAGAAAAAGAGATGTGCAAGAACAAGGGGGCACAATTTGAAGATAGAGTGGGGATGGCTCAGGGACAATGTGAGGAAGTACTTTTTTCACAGAGAGCATGGTGGGCTCATGGCATGTCCTTCCTGAGGAGGTCACGGGGTCAAAAACGGATAATTCATGAATGCATGGAGCAAACATACAGTAAGGCAATTATAGTGGGGGGGGGTACGAAGAAGTAGGTTGTTGGTTAACTAGGATCTGCAGCTTATCTAATAGGTAGGGAAATGGGCAGACTAGGTGGGTTAAGCGGTCCTTATCTGCCATCAAAGTCTATGTTTCTATGCAAATGGAGGGGTAGGGACCTCAATATCGGCGCAGTCCAGTATTCAGAGTGTTAGTGCCATGCAAGATTGTTTTGCACAGTTACCATTACACAAATTAAAAACTGCTGGAGACTGCGGCTTATTACAGTGCAAGCTTAGTGTTTGGCATAGGAAGTATAGTGCCCCCCCCACACACCCACACCAGTCATGAGCCATAAAAACAGTGTTCCTTGTGTACAGTGGTCCCTACAACCACAAGCACCCATGCCTGATGTCCACACACAATGTCCCTGGTGTCCAGTGGTCCCTTGTGCCACCTCCACCCATGCCCAATGTCCACCCACAATGTCCTTGACATCTAGAGGTCCCTCCCCCCCACCTGCACCAATGCCCAATGTAACACATCATTTACCCTGGTGTCTACTGCTCCCCCAACCGGTGCCCTGCCCAATTAATAAAAAAAAATTCTCCATGTTGTCTAGTGGTCCCTCCTCCCATCTGATCTCTGTACCCATACCAGTGAAAGTTCACCCCTGTTTGGCACTCCCCCTAGCGATCACCGGCCCACCACTAATGTGCAAGTTGCCTGTGGTAAGTACTGCCCCAACCAAACAACACAGTTCTGGCCCCAGTCTACAGTAGTGATTCCCCTTGGGTCTTGCTGGTGTCTAGTGGACACCCCTTCCTCCTGCAACACCAGGAACACACATCCTCGGTCACCCTCACCTGAATCTCATTGCAGCGGTGAAGCGATGGTGAACGACACAGCTTTCCACACACCACCTCATCTGCCTGCCATCTGAGAAGCAGGGAATGTACTGCTTATTTGCCCTATGGTGTGACTGGGGGTTGTCTTCTTAGTTTGGCGGGAGGGAGGTGTGGTCACTGCACACCAATGTGACATGGGTGGGGTTGGGGGACATCACTACTGTGGAATGGGCCTGGAGCTATGTTGTTGGGGGTTGGGGAGCATTACTTGCTACAGGAATCCCGCCCATAAGTGGCAGGCTGGTAATGTCCAGGGAAGGGGGGAGGATTGTCAAACCAGAGTGGGCTTTCACCAGTGATCAGATGGGGGAGGGAAAACTGGACACCAGGGAGAATCTTCTTGTATTAATTGGGCAGGGCAACAGGTGGGGGGTTGGGTTGTGAGACCACTAGACAGCAGAGTAAAATGTTCTGTTAAATTGGGCATGGGTGAGGCTTGGGGGAGGGACCCCTTCACAACAAGAAAGTTGTGTGTGGACATCAGACATGGGTACAGGTGTGGAGAGGGACCACTGGACACCAGGGAAATTCTGTGCAAGTACCGTGTGAGGGATCTAGTGGGGGGGACAACTAGCACCAGGGATATACCTCTGTGTCTGGGACTGGGCAATTGGGAGTGTGGCACTGTATTAAACTGAAAGGCCACTGATTCCAATGAGACCATAATGGGCATGCAAATGGACCCTTAATGCCTTGCATGTCAAATGGAATCGTTTGCTTGGGTCCTTTTGAATACTGAGAATTGTACTTCTGAACAAGCCATTGTGGTGGCTTACTTTGAGAACCATGCCAGGGCAGTGATAAGTGACATGACATATCTATCTATCTATCTATCTATCTATCTATCTATCTATCTATCTATCTATCTATCTATCTATATCCATATATCTATCTATCTAGATATACTGTGTTTATATATGTGCTGGTGCACTATTCCACTGAGTATAGCATCTTCGGACACCGGCTCATCTTAGTCTTTGGATATCAGGCCCCTGAAGTTGACTATGTAGTTCACTGCTCATGCTAATGTGCAACCCTGGATTTATAGCTCTCATCATCAATATCCCCCTACCCACACATCACTGTTCACATACAGAAGCACCTTATACTTCTTCTGCATATTTCCAAACACCACAAAGTCCAGGTACATGTACAGTACTGGTTCAAATACCTGTCATCCGGTTCTGCATGACTCCCACAACACAACCAGTCCAGCAATGGTGCAGCATGCATTTTTTTGCATTACATCACCCAAAGGGTAACCAAAGAATAACAACTGTGTACATTTAAAGGACACAATGCACAGTTTGTCTACATTTGTGAGGTTGTTAGGTGGTGGGAACAAGGAACAACAGGTGTGTTGTAGGGTACATGAACCTGGACAGATGCAATGCACATGCTGGTCCCATCATACTGTAATATATATCTTGGGGAAACCCACCTCCATCCCTATCTACTACATGGACAGTGCTGTGTACGCATGACTGATGATTATAGGAAAGATGAACAGAACTCATTCCTATCAACACATCCTACTGGCTTTAATAGTTGATGCATGGTTTCGCTATAAGAGAAATCATTTGTGGTATACTTTAGATCATCAGGTTTGCAACACCTTAGCAGGACTTAACTGAAGGACAATGAATATGTTGCCTGTGTACATCTTAAGTGACAGTGAGAAAAAAATGTTGCAATACTTAGATATTTTGGAATGTCCATGTACTCATAATACTGAACAGCAGTTACTATAACTGTGACTTTCTTTAATGATCAAAGCACAACTATTACATGTAACAGAATGGCAACATAAGTTGAGCAACTCTTTCTGATTTTGAACATGTTTGAAAGCTGACCTTAATACACCCTGCATTGTCCTGTGTTAGCAACATTTAAAGCACATTATGAACCACTCGGAACAGTACAGAAATTGCAGTAATGTTGTGTCCCCCTAAGAAACCACTACATTATGATGTCCTTATACTGGGATAATAATCATGTTGCATGCTTTAAAAAGGCACAAAAACTCCAAAGAAGACAGGGAAGTAACTATGGTTTGCAATACACATTTTTTACTCTCATTAGTAGCCTTATGTCAGTCAGTGTAGCCCCATAACATACTGGCTACTGTTACACCTATGTAGGTATCCATAAACTAATTTGTGTTATAAGACATGAAAATGGGGGACAATAGTTGCCACCACAGAAATGTGTGCCATAGTCATGACTGTACTGCATTGTGGCTAAAAATAACAGGTACTTACAAACATGTGATATGGACAACACACAGCTAAAGAGCTAGTGGATTGCTTTGTTGTGATTAGCATTCTCATCATTTGTTTCATACCATTAGTGCTTATAATTTCATTTCATATGAACTGTACATCAAAATTTTAATCACAGTATACATTTAATAGTGTTTCTGCAGATAGGAGGCCACAAAAAGATGTGTGGCACCGTTCATCAAAACAAGATCTGGCAGAGACACTGCAGCTGTAAATGCATTAACTAGATAAGGGTGTTTCATGGACTTAAACATAAACATGAATTGCCATTGCATACACTAACTGAATCAAAGTATGGTACATCGAGAAAGAGCAAATATAAAAATAATGTCACCATCAGTATTACAGTTACTTGTATGATTCACATTTTATTATATGCACTGTTACAGCAACCAACTCATCAGAACTGAACCATCATATACGTGAAGGTACTGTACTTTAATTGAAAACACTGCTGAGACAACTGTATGTTGTGACAAGGTGGAAGATAAACACAATGTTGAGACATGTTTAGGAAGGCATTTGATGTGTTTAATTGATTTTTTTAGAGATTGCTATACAGTACACATACACATAATTAGTATAATATGAAAGTGCATATACCCAAATGTCAATGTAAATCTTAGACATTTCATTACAAGTTGTTCTCGTGAAGGAAGACCTTAATGTGCAAGGCCTAAAAATGCACGTTAGGTAAAAGTATACTGGGGCAGGTGTGTTATTGAGGGTATTGCATAGTTTATCTTTTATTGCTGCTCCACCCCAGGCACACACAATATGAAAATTAACAACCCCTTGATATGAAGCAGAAGGAATTAGTTAGTACAAGGACAGAAACAAGTAGGAGACTGAGTAAGTGGGTAAACAAGCATGAGTATGGTAAGTCAAATAACATTTCAAAAAGTCTCACTATTATAATTCAGTTTTTACAAATGTGTCAGCATAGATGACAATTTTTGTAAAAAATTAATAACAATGGGAGTTATTCCACATACAGTATATCCACGAGTGCCATGCATGCAGGTGGAGGGATTTGTGGCTTGGGTGCACCAGTCTGCCCTGCTCCTAAGTCAGAAGATCATGGCAGAGAGGCAGAGGTACTGTGGGTTCCATCGATAGCTGTTGAAGCAGAGGGAACCAAATCTGATGAGGCCAAAGAGGGGCTATTAGAACCATGTGAGCCCCTTCCACCTGCAGCTTCAGGAAAACCCTCTGAAGCACTGGGAAGGAAGGAAAGGCATACAAGAACCTCCCTGTCCAGCAAAGAGACAGTGCATCTCATCAGAAAGCACCACCCCCGGGAATGAGCAAGCAAAAACTGGGTAGTTTTGCATTGGATGGGGAGACAAAGAGGTCTATTTCCAGCTGACCCCACAGGTCGAATAAGCTTTCGACCACCACTTGATTTAGCTCCCACTCATGAGCCCTGACAGTGGTGTGGCTGAGACTGTCTGCCAGGAGCCTGGCACATGGACAGCGGTCAGGTGGAGGTTGTGCTGGACTGCCCAGTACCACACTCACATCACCTCCCAGCATAGAGAGCATGAGAGAGTACCTCCCTGTTTGTTCAGGTACCAGACCATAAACATATTGTCAGTCTGAACTAGGAGTGTCCCTGGACATAGAGGCTGGAAAGCCTGGAGAGCATACAGCACTGCCCTGATTTCTAATACATTGATGTGTAGAGATTCTTCCAGCTGAGACCATGTTCCTTGGGTCTGATGATTTCCTAGGTGGGATCCCCAGCCTTGACATGAGGCATATATTGTAAGGGTCATGGTAGGAGCAGGTGGTTGAAAGGGGAACCTCCGTGGAGAGATTGGATAACTCCTGCCACCAAAGAAGACCCTTCTTCATGTACCCAGACACTAGGAATCTGTGGTCCAGGTTGTCCAGCCGCTGATCCCATTGAACATGAACAGTCTATTGGGTAGCCCTCATATGCAGTCTGGCTAGAGGAACTGTAGGGATCACAGCTGCCATCAGCCTGAGAACATGGAGAATTGACTGGGCTGTGGTTCAGCATGAGTTGGCCACTAATCTGGCCTGTTCTTGCAGGGTTTCTGCTCTGTCCAGTGGGAGGAATGCACTGACCTGGACCTTATCCAGCACCATCCCAAATGCATTGTAGGTGCTGGGAGGGGAGAGGTAGGACTTGGAATAGTTGATTCTTATTCCATGTCTGAAAAAGAGGTCCAGGGTGAAGGAGAGGGACTCCCTCAAACTGCTTTGTGATGGGGCTGACACAAGCCAGTCATCCAGATACAGACACAATTATATCCTTCTGCGGCGTAGGGCTGCAGCAACCACTGCTAGGCACTTGGTAAAAACCCAATGTGCTGAGGATAGGCCAAAAGAGAGAGACTTAAACTGGTGATGATACCCTGGGAAGACAAACTGAAGAAAGTGGTGGGCCTGGAAGACAGGGATGTGCAGGTAAGCATCCTGCATGTCCAGCACATAAAGCCAATGGCCCTTATGGAGCAGGGGTAGAAGTCCCTGGATGGTGAGCATGCAGAACCTCTTGTACTCAATGTACAGATTGAGCATGCTGAGGTCCAAGATGTGACTTAGGTCACTTGTCTTTTTGGGCACCAGGAAGAAATGGAAGTAGTACTCTCTTCCTATCTGTGCCAGAGCCAAGGGCTCTATATTGCTGACTTTTGCAGAAGAGTCTGGATCTCATCCACTCTCAGAGATAGATGCCTTGGAGGATAATGGGAGAGGCCTGGGGGGTTTCCGGAGGCCTGTCTAGGAACTCTGTGGTGTGACCTCTTGTTATTAACTGAAGGACCCAGGAGTCCATGGTTATGTTCAGCAACTCCAGAAGGTGGAGGGCAAATCCCCCCCCACTGGTTCCCATAGAGGATCTGTAGAAGGCAGCTGGGGTCCCCCACAAGTCAGGAGGCAGAGGGAAGGGAGCCGGCAGCTCCTTTGGGGGATTCTGGGACTTGGCAAGGGAAGTAGGGGTTCCTGATGCTGGATACCAGCATTTTGCCTGCCATTTGGCAGGGGCCTCTTTAGTCTGGTGTCTCTGTTGCTGATGAAAAGATTGTTCACCTTTGTAACCCCCTTGGTACATGAAACGGACATTGTGGATGGATTTACCTCAGTCCTGTAATTCAGTGATAATATCCTTGGCATCACTTCTGAATAACATGGATCCCCTAAAAGGGGTATTCAGGATGGAGATCTGGACATCTTGTGCCAGACCAACAATCCTGAGCCACGAATGCCACCTAATGCAGACAGCAGTGGCTGTGATGTGAGCAACTCAGTCTACTGTGTCATAAGTGGCCCAGAGGGTATGATGACAGGAGATTTTAGCCATTCTCACAGTCTTGGCATTCTCAGCCTTAAGCTCCTAGTTCTGGATAGCTTCCAGCTTGGACTTGAGTGAGGCCTGGGAAGATTTTTGGGTAGGAAACCATATGAGCCACTTAATTCAGTGACCTGAGGGTGCAAGTGGAGAAGGAATGGATCATGCAACCAAAATTGTCCAGCTGCTCAGACTCCTTGTCATGAGGAGACATGCTCAAATGTTCAGGTTTAGAGGCCTGGTAATGGGCAGCCATGATAACAACTGAGTCTGCATTAGGATGGCCAGTAAGGTGTATGACCCCATCTAGGGGGTTGGTACATCCTGTCTGCCTTTTTTGAAACAGCCAGAATGGAGGAAGGCTGTTGCCAGACAGTGGATGCCAGATCTTCATGGGACACAGTCCAAGGCAGTATGGGAATAGGAGCTGTGTCAGGCAAGGCTAGATGCTCTGCAAGCTTTTTTCACTTTGGATCCTGTTCCTGGATAGCCCAGCCACAGGCATTTTGTATAGTTATGAGGAGTTCTGCAAAGGAGGAGTCCTCCAGAGGGTACTTCAGGGACTCCATAGGCTGAGGCTCTATTACTGTATGTGTACCAGAGCTGGAGGACAAGTCAGAGTCAGAATCCGAAGAGTGCCTGCTGGGGGTCTGAACCCTTTTTAAAGGAGTGTCCTGGGTTTTATCCCTGACCTGGTGTTTATAGGAGCATTCTCCAGAAAGGTGGGAATCCACAAGAAAGGCTGATCTAGGGGTTGGAAAAGACGTGGGAGTAGAGGCTGCCACTGGTTTTTGATGGTCAAACTCTGAGGCTAGTCGAGTCCTGGCCTCATGAATCAGGGTCTGAAACATTGCCTGGATATCAGCCTGAGGCTGTTGTGGAGGCAGATGCTGAGGAGAAGGAGGAGGTAGTGGAGGAGAAGGCTGGTATAATGGATAGCCCAGCATCTGATATTGAAGGTATCCATGAGCCTGATAGGAGTAGGGAAAGCCAGAAGGAGCATACCCTTGATTAGACATAGCCTGGCATCTGGTATCCTGGTACATAATGGAGCTGATGACCAGGCATTGGATACCCCACAAAGGGTACATTGGGTATTGTGGGGGCAGATAGCCTGGAACATTGCCCATAGGTCCAGCTGGAGCCAGAGCTGGAGCTGAAGGCCTGGCAGGAGGTGGGACCGAAAGCCCAGCAGGAGATCCAGAAGGACCAGGCATCTGCCCCATAGGGACATTTAAGGGGCTGGCACTGGATCAGGCACAGGAATGTCTGGCACTGGACGATTTGGCACCTGGGGGCCTGACAGAAGGCCATCAAGCATTTGAGGAATGGCCGGAGTGCCAAACATACCCTGACCCAGCGAAGGGTCACCTGGTGAAGGATCACTTGGCATTGGAGTGTGAGTAGAACCCAACAGAAGACCCACCATTGTCTGGGGAGCTGGAGTCCAAGATGGCGGAACCTGGTTGTCCAAGGGGGCTTGGGTTGAGGAGGTCCCAATGGAAGGTCCCTGGAGGGATTAACAATAAGCCCAGTGGGAAAACCAGGAAGATATTCACCTGGCAAAGGAGAGGGAACCTCCAGATTAATACCCACCTCTGGCTCTTGATGTTCAGGCAAGCCCAGAGGGTCTGGTTGGGTCAGTGGCAGTGAGAAATCTTCTAAAGACTGTTGTGTGTCTAGCAGCTGGCTCAACTCAATGTTGGGGGTATCCTGTGACCCCAATGGGAGATCCTCAGCTGTGTGGTCCCCAGAGGAATTGGGGAGCGACTTATCAGCCAAGGCCATGCAGACATCAGAAGAGCTAACATCTGATTTATTGACCTGGGCCATGCAGACAACAGTGGAGCTGGAGTCCAGCTTACCAGCTGTGACTGTGTGCTCCTCATTTGGGCCAGGGAGTGACTTATCGACCTGGCTGCTGGTAATAGACCCTGAAGAAGATATGGGGCTAAGGAGCACAATAGGGGTTCCATCATCCAAGAAGAGCCCCGACTGCACAGTGAGTAAAGCAGCAAGGAAGGCCATGGTCTGAGACCTGGCAGTAGGGATACTTACTGAAGTGGTGGCCCCTCTGGTGGTCAGTTGTGCCTGATGGTCACCATCAAGTGGATGGAGACCTTGATGCCTCTGTTTGTCCTTTTTCTTCTTTTTGGGTTCTGGCATTGGAGAAGAAGATTTTTCCTGCAGACTCTGCAGTTCCTTTTCCATCAAAGCTAGATGCTTCTCCAGCAAGTGGGCTTAGAGCTCTATCTGGTGCCTAATCCATGTGGCCTGGTTGAAGGATTGGCAGGGCGCACAGTCCTTGACCTGGTGTTTGGGAACTAGGCAGATCATGCAGCAAGAATGCTCATTCACATGCAGGATCTAGGTGCCACAGGACTTGCACATCTTCTTTTCTATGCATCACCCAACTGTTCATGTTCCTGAATTGTACATTCAGCTATATCCCATGCTGTAAATTTGTCACTATTATTTATTTGCTTCCCCTTTCTTCTGTATATCCTTCAAGATTCTGTATTAGACCTGTGTATACAGTATTTTACTATGTAATTGTTTGACCTGGTGTTCTGTTCTCTTTTTATGCTTAACTGGACATTTGTGTAAATGGGCATTTTTGCTCACATACCTTTCAGTATAAAATAAAGATTGACTGATAAAAAACTGGACTGACAGACCTGAACCACAGCAGTTCTGTATAAATCTTAACTGGCCATGCTGGGTGCAACTTGCACAAATACTGCTGGTCCAGTCACTCTGGCTGCACTGGTTAGTCTGACTTTTACGTATCTGGTCTGCTCCTGGAAGTCTATTTTTCAACTCTTCCTTGGCATGGTTGAAAACAGAACCATCAGGACCAGACCAGATAGGTAAAAGCCAGACCAGATCACCTAGAGTGAGTGGATCAGCAATATTTGCACAAGCTGTGCCCAGTCCAGATTTTACAGCTCTGGTCTGGGTCTGGTGATCTGGTTTTTTACCCATACCCCACTGCATGTGGCTTAGTGACATACTCTACAGATGGATGCAGAGTCTACCCCATTGAAGGTTGAAGTTTCAGAAAACCACTATGCTAACAATACCAAGACTCACTCAATTTCTGATGATCTCCCACCCCAAAGTCACACTTAGTCCTCTACCAATGCCATGCTCAAGTATTGGTGCATCTACATCAACATGATTTAGCTTTCACTGCCAGTGTGCCTCTTATGTTGCCATGAGCTCCTCCATCCATGAAGTCCCATTCTGTTTGTGGCAGCCCCCCTCAAAACCAGGTCATTTTCCAGGAGCAGCTCTTTACAACATCAACTAAATTATTGCAAACTCCTTGGCCTCAGATATTCAACTGCGCCAAAAGTAGCTCAACAGCAGGAGTAAGATAAACCAGTTGGGCAAAATGCGCAACAGGTGTGATATTCAAACATGGAGCAGGAGCAAATTGCGAGCAACCAACGCCTGAATATTGCACATACTGCGCCATCGCGCAACCAGGAAGGAGAAGTGAGTGTAAATGTTGCACTCATGGAGCAACCAGAGAAGCTCAGCTGAGCATTCCAGAGCTGCCATAGCGCAAGCACAGCCCCCCAGAGCAATGGAACTGCACATCCAGGAGGCAGACTGGGCCCACCGCCAGCCACGCCACACATGTGGCACAGGAACACACTGCAGAACCCACACCACACCTGCACACCCCAAGCACAGCATCACTGGGGTGGGACGGATGATCCACGTGCCCATGGGGACAAGCCAACAAAGCATAGCAGAGCCATGACACCCCAGCACAACCACTGGCAGGCGTAGAGTGCCACACAGGGGCTGACAACCACAGTGCACATCAGCCCCCTGCACGCACAGCACCACCCTGCACTGTGACCCCAAGACACCACCCATGTGCAGTGACTGGCACTACAGGAAACCATGCAGTCCCCCAGCACTCGGCCAGCCCTGGTGCAAACACAGAAGCCTGACAAGCCAGACACACCCTGTGCACCCAGCAGTGGTGGCAGATGGCAAGACCAACCGAAAGTCACTGCCATGCTGGAGATACCTCCCATGCACACACATGCACACACACACACACACACATACCCAGGACCATACCAGCCTAGATGGCATGTACACACCTGCAACTGAGCACCCATAGCCAGCTGCAAATCAGAGACCCATACAGTATTCATATATCAAAATAGAAATGTATATTGAAATATATTATAACAACAACAATAGAAACTATTTACAGGGGGGATGGGCAAGGAAGGGGTGTCTAGGGGAGGGATTAAAAACTTGAGAGGGGCAGGGTGGTAGGGATGGGAGAAGTGGGAAGGTAATGTCGGCATGGCCCAGCCGCTCCTGGTCTCCCTGCTGGTGTACTCCATCCTGTGCCGCCCCTGTTGACGCTCCATGTCGCCGGGATGGCTTGCAGGACTCCTGGTTCTCAATGCTGATTTCTGTGTGAGGCGCCTGACATCATGCGCCAACCTCCTGAGAACCCTCGAGGCTCAGGAAAATGGGAACACAGTCAATGGCTGTGACTGACCACAACCCTGAACACCACCCAACCTGGCAAGCCATATAGCCCAATGTCCCGCACCTGTGATGGCATACACCCACCCACAGTGAACATGCATATGGCCATCACAAACAGGCGACACCAGCTACGCGCACCATCGCCACACACCCTGCCCACGCCAATCACAGTACAAACTAGGGCTGGCAAGTGACGGGCAACGTGATGCTGATGCCAGTTACACAGCTTATGTGCCCAGTGCATGCCTGGACCACTAGTGACGATACACAGACGTGCTGTGATACTGCACAGTGATGCATGTCACCTGTTTCGTGCTCACATACATGGATACATAGACAGTCAGTCAGATAGGGCCTATGGCCCACCCAGTCTGCCCATTTGAGCTTGTAAGTTCACCTGTTTTCCTATAAGTCTGTTGCCCCTCACCCTGACCTCCAGAATTCCTTTATGTCTATCCTGCATTTTAAATCCCGTGACTAAGTCAGCCCCACCACTTCCTCTGGCAGGGTGTTCCACTTGTCCACCAACTCGCTCTGTGAAGAAATTCTTCTCATGTTTCCTCTGAATCGTCCCCTCCAACTTCATCCCATGCCTCTAGTCCTGGAACATCTTTTACGTTAAAATAGTGTTTTCCTGCACTCTGTTCCCCTGTAAGATACTTGTATGTCCCCATCATATCCCTCTCCTCCTCTCCTCCAGGGAGTACATGTTCAGTTCCTTCAACCTGTCGTCATAGGATTTGTGATGCAATCCATGCACCATCCGGTGTTGCCTCCTCTGAACTCCTCTCTACCCAGTCCATGTCCATACTGTAGGTATGGTCTCCAGAACTGTACACTGTACTCAGGTGGGGCCTCACCAGTGTCTTGTATAGTGGAATTATGACCTCCCTTTCCTGCATGGTTGTGTTGTGCATGGCTGGTGGTCTTGCCCCACCCCAGCATGCAACAGCATCCATGAAGTAATGATACTCACACCTCCAGCAACTGGCTCTCTGCCGCTGCTGCTGATGCTGTTGTTGCTGCTGCTGCTGGGGCACAACACCCCCAGCACGGGGCCTGGCACGGCCCATGTCACCGCCACCCTGTGTCCTCAGATTCCTGCCTGTGGAGAATATATGCTGAGACAAACATCAGTGTGACTCAAAAGCAGAGTGCCCCTGCCCCAGTGAGAGTGCCTGCCCACACAGCCATAACCATCCATCACACAGCTGCACACACTGACACAGCCAACCGTGTCCGAGCCGGCACTCTATGCACAGCCACCCAAGCACACACACACCCCTACAGAGAATATAGGTATAGATGGTACACTCACCTGGCTCAGGGTCATCTTCTCGCTTGCGACATGGCCATCAGCCGCGACAAAAGTCCTGGTTCCTCCGCAGAGGTCACTGCACTGCGCCGGTACTGCTCAGCAGACCGCCCGCCCAGTGATCTCCACCAGGTCAGTGGCTACTTGCCGCCACAGCGAGTCCTGGCACTGGTGAGGGGCGCTCACCATACAGGCCATCATAGTGTGGCTCAACTAGGGCCACCAGGTTGGCCACTTCAATCTGGCTCCAGGACACCGCCTCCTCCCAGCCATGGCACCAACTTTACAGCAGGCAATATGGCGCCCGCTGCACTGTAACCCAATGCGGAGTTGTTGCTAATAGACCACCATAGGCTCCAATCACGTGCTGTTCAATAGCGCCTCATTTTCAGCGGTTGCGCTGTCAGCCAGACAGCGCATATAGGGACGCATACATGGTATGCCAACAGTGCCAGGGTCAGAGGGCATACACAAGGTCACGGCACGACGCAGGCTACGTCGATGGCACCATCGGACGATCAGGCATCCCGCGAACTGCCAAGCTGCTGCACCAGTGCCACAGTGGACTATCGCGCAGTAGTGCCACAGCGCCATATAGTGCCCAGTGCTGTAGCACCACTGGCACAATGGTGGCCATGGTCTGAATCACCTATCATGCTCAGCAGGTCTGCAGCACAATAGACACATGCGTAAGCTGTCTGGGCATGCGCAATGCAGTGTGGCAGACAGCCACAAACCCGCGCCATTTGGCTCAGTCGATTCTTCCGTATTGGCGCAAAAAGCGCAAATACGTGATATTCAGCCGACATATGCAACCATGTGATCAGCTATCTGTGCGAGGGCGCGATTACATGTTATTAAAGTTGCGCCACACCTATTTGCATGTGTTGCACTATAAAATGCGACAGTGGGTTGTGCTGGCCAGATTTGGTTACTGCAGGTGAGAGGTGAGTTACATGCTGTGTGATGCTCAGGACAATGCTCATGGGCGGAGGATGATAAAGGCTGAGGGGGCTGAGCATGAAAAGGGCACTTAGAAAGGGACAAAGGCACCCTCTTTCTATCAGTATCTGCCATGCAGAGAGGAAATGGGGGCTTTGCCTCCGGCCAGGCAGCGCTATGCTCATGGGGAAATGCTTGACTGCACAGTGACAGGTGTCCACTTCCATCCATACAGATCACCATGACTGACCAGAGCCAAGCTGAGGGTGTGGACGGCATCAGGAGGAGGCCGAACTTCACCGCAGCAGAGACGGAGGCCTCTTCCAGGCCTACCTGGAGGATGAGCCACTAGTGAGTGGACTGGAGGGGCACCCCTCAGGAAACGTGCAGCTGCATGGGAGGGGGTAGCTCGGGCCGGAACCTGCATGGAAGCCACCAGCGCCTGCAGAAATGCAAGAAGAAGATGGGGACTGATCGAGGAAGCTGAAGGAGAAGGTGGCAGCCTTCAGGGCGGCACGTGATGGCACTGGTGGGGGCCCACCAGTGGTGTTGCAGCTGACCCTTACAGAGGAGACACTGGTCGTGGCCATGCAGCTGAGTGCCATTGCGGGCATACCAGGCGAAGGATTCCAGACAGGTGGAAGCCCATCACTGCACGGTATGACATGGTGGTGTTGTTGGGGGGGGGCTGTTGTTCACATGCACTCACATGTACTCTCTTTCTGTTACAGATCCTGTTCATCTTCAGGAGACGGTGGTGGTGGTGGGTCCAGGCAGTGGTGCAGACCTGCTGGACGTGGAAGAGGGACCATCCACCTCCGCCACCAGCCTGCAGGCACTGCAGCAGCATGCACGCTGGGCCAACAACTCCGGTGTCAGTGATACGGGTGTAGGGGGTGCACAGCCTGTGTCACAGCAGTCTGGCATGCAGGTATTCCAGCATGCTGTGCCTATGGCAGTGGCACGCACCTGCACCATTGATGATAGCAGGCCTGCAATGGGCAGTGATAGGTGTGTGTCCCATGACGGACACATGGCAGGCCAGCACATGCCCCTGGGCCTTCCTGGTTCACACCTGTGTACCAGCATGCTGGCACAGTCCCAGGCTGTGCCTGTCAGCACCGGTGGGGCAGCACTGGTGGCTGTGCAGGTGTCTGGCACTGTTGTCAGCACGGAGGTGGAACAGGTGGACCTGGGAGCTCAGTAGTTGGAGGGGCAGCAGCAGCAGTCGCACACCAGGTCTGGGGGTACAGTGTCAAGCAGTGGCACATGTCCACCACCCTTTGATCTGCCCATACCTGGTCCTGGTGAACAGCGCCCACCCTCAAGGGGTGCTGTGCACCAGGACCGTCCACACCCTGGGGGTCACGATGCCATTGGGGCACAGTACCCATTGGATGCGCACACCCACCTGCTGCAGGACTCAGTACAGCTGCAGGGGTGGGTTGCAAGGTCCGTGGAGGCACTGTCTGTGTCCGTGGAGCGGCATAGTAGGGAGTGTGCTCGGGACCGAGCCGAGCTGGTCCTTATGCGGACGGATGTGACCGCTGCCATTGACAGGCTGACCCAGGCAGTGGTCTCTGTCACGGACACATTGGCCACACTGTCAGGTGCCCCTGTACCACACACCCCACACAGTTCACTCTCCACTCCCCGTTCCTGGCATTGTGCAACACCAGGCCTGTCGACACCGGGTTCTGCTGTGGGCATCCCGAGCACCCCTGGTGCAAGTTTGTTTGGCAGGATGCAGACCCCTGTGCGGGCAAGGTCGCGTTCACGCAGTGGGACCCCTGGTGGTGCACCAGCGCCACCCGATGTGGCCCCTGCTCAGCCTGCCAGTGCTGCTGGGCCACGGCAGGGCCGCCCATGCATCTGTGGTGGCTGTGGGACAGTGCTACCTGACTGAGCTGTCTCCCAGTGCAGGCCCCGTCTGGTGCTGCCCTGTGTGCATGGTCATGGTGGGGCAGTGCACTGCTGGTGCTCTGCTCACCACGCTGACACACGGACCACCTGCACACTCTCCCAACTGCTGTCCACAGGTGCATGTGCATGATGATGCCTGCATTGCACTGTACACCAAGGTGCAGGGTGCCCAGGTCCTGACACACGACGGGACAGTCCAGGTGGTGGGGTGGTTGGTGGTGCTGTGTGTTGGCAATGTCATTTCTGCAGTGCTGTGCTGCTGCCCATGTATGCTGCCTGGTGTGTGTGTGTCCATATGAGTGCTCACCCTTCTCTGATGGTGTGTTGGTATGCCTGGAACCTTCAACTCCCCTGACCTTCATGCACGTGTGTTCCCCTGTGTGCCTGTGGTTTTGCGATGGACAGTGTTGCCTGCACATGTCCCTTGACTTACCTGTGTTGGGCATAGTGCTCTTCTGCAATGGTGTCCCAGTGCAGCTGGGCCTGCCGGGTCAGTCGGGGGTCCCTCCATCCTAGGGGGGGCTGCTCATCACTAACATCACCGCGCCACTGACGGCTCCCATCGCTGTCCCCTCTTGGACCTGTACAGCTATCCCATGGTCTTTGGCCATGTTGTGCAGGATGCAACAGGCCAGGAATATCCCACAGGCCTTTTGGGGCTGTACTGTAGGGCTTCCACCGGAGGTGTCCAGGCATCGGAAGTGTGCCTTGAGCATCCCAAACACCCGCCTATGATGTTACGTGTTGCGCATATGCCTCATTGAAGCATAGCTGCCTGGGATCATGGGGCACGCACGTGTGAGCAGCCAGGGACGGAGTGGGTATCTGCAGTCACCTGTGTGGAGATAGTAGAGATCAGTGTCATGTCAGGTCCATATTGCCCATATCCTTGTGTGCCACTACCATGTCACCTGTGTCATTCCCACCCTTGCCCAGAGTTTGCATTCCATACATGTGTACTCACCCACTAGATGACCTGTGGGGAAGTCCCCACTCTCGAATCGATGGCACAGTGCAGACTGGTGCCATATGAAGGCATCATGTGCTCCACCAGGGTGTGTGGCACAGACATTGATAATGCGCCCAGTGGCATCACACACCACCTGGCAGTTGACACTGGAAAACCCCTTCGGTTCTTCTGATATTCGGGTCAGGCCAGGTGGCATGCTTAATGGCCACATGGGTGCAGTCTATGGCCCCTAGCATGCCAGGCAGCTACTTGCCACCTGTGGAACTCCTGCATGTTTGTTGTACGCCTGCCGTGTGTTGGGGAAATGGATGTACTCCGTGAGTATGAGGCAGGTGCTGAGGAATTGGGTGAGGATGCGACGTGGCTGACTGTGTAATGCCTGTGGTGTCCCCTGTTGGCCTCTGGAAGGTGCCCGTGGTGAGCAGGCACATGCAGGCTGTCACCTTGGTCTCCACGGACAGAGCGTGACTGCCGTGAGGGTGCCTGCATCACATCACTGCACAGCTCGCAGAGCCGCCTCAGTATTGCCCTGTTCAGGTGGTACTGGCCCACAATCTCGATGCGTCTGTACAGCTCGGCTGATGCGGCATGACACGCTTGTCGGGGGCATACTGACGACGGCCCTCCGTGGCCACATCCCCTGCAGCATGGTGTCTCACCTCTCATTACAGCTTCCATGTGGAAGCTGGCACTGTCCATCTCCCTGGCTTCTGCCCCCGCTGCTGTTCCTGTGTTACCCCGCTGCCCCCACTGCTGCTTCCACTGCACCGGCACCCCCACTGGCCTCTCTGTCCTCCTGGACCCACTGTTCCTCCTACCCTTCCAGCTCCTGTCTCTCTCTCTCTCTGTCTCTCTCCCCAGTTTGCGGCCTGCTAAGGTTCTTGCGCCCCTCTTCATGAGCCTTTTATTTTGGCTCAATTCAGCTACTCTTGCTTCCGGCTGAGCCACTCTTGCGCGTGCGCCCAAGTGTTCGATGTCGCATTGTCAGCACTTTATGCATGGACCCGCCTTCAAGGTTGTGCATGCCTTCATTTCCATTGCGCTTGTTGCTCAGCATGTTTTTGTGTAACTGGCCCTTTCTGAATATCGTAGAATGGCGTGATTTTTGGAGTTGCACATGCGCAACCCTGTTGCGCATGGCGCAACCCTTTTGAATATCTGGGCCCTTATTTTAAAAACAAATTTTAAGAAATGTTTGCTTTAGTATATCCATGGCCAGGAAAAATGAATTTGTAAAGAAACCAAAGCTCCATTTATCAGTTATTTTAATCACAATATAGCATGTTATGAACTGATCAGATTATATGTGTAACCTAAGTCAAACAAATATTAGACACACACATGCCTACTTATTTGCAGGTGAAGCAAATGTGGTTACTATCATTCAGTTGTAAACACCTATAGTCACAAATTACAGGTTAAGAACATTCAGTAGACTATAAACAGTAGCCCAAAACTGCCTGCCTGAGAAAATGAAGTTGGTGTATTATTTGGAAACAGGCATCACTGGAACTCTTTCCTATGGAATGTCCCGCAAAGTAGCAGAATGACTCCTTTTATGATGGTGGTGTCAAATGGCTTAATGAGGTCTTCATAGGGGCAAGAGCACAGCAAAACTTATTTGTTATGCAGAAAGCTCCAGGAAGTGTTTAACCCTTTCTACTTCCAATAGCTTTCTATGATGTCTGTACTATCCATTGGTAATAAATGACTGCCAGAAGATAATGATTTAACTTTCTGTGAGCTCAATTAACTCCTCAAGCCATAGGAAAAATAGTACTCTACAGCTTCCCATATGCACACGGGCAGTGTACTAATGAGGCTTCAGTGGAGGAATCTATTTTTAACACCCTATCATGTTGTTTGGTAACAAAAATTACATCAGCCCTTTTCTGAATGCAAAACATCTGCAGGGCTATGCCCACAGCCGTAAAAAGACAGAAAATGATGCAGAGGGGAAAAAGATGATCTGTTCATAGCTGGCATAGTGTTACCAGTGTTAAAAAGCATAGATTCACTGGGTTTGGTGTATTTTATATTGGCAATTCCCATGTAAAGTAATAAATACGTATATGTCCCTTGGCTGTGGGTGGTGTCATTTTTTTTAATAATTTCTAATCCCTATCATTTTTCTCAAAAGTGACCAATCAAGCAGCACTACCAGTGATCCAGCTGTAGCTCTGAAAAACTCAGCACTGAGAAGCTCAAGTCCAAGTATCCCAAGTAACACAAAAGTAACTTGGCCTTAACAAGAGGAGTAGGTGATCATAATTTAAATAAGTAAGGGGAACTTTAAATGACTGGAATAGGGGCTGCAGACTCTTACAAGGGGTACAGTTGTGTGTCCCAACCACATCTGGACAATAATCCCATCCTTCCAGTAATGTATCCAGAACATGCCCCCTTCCAAACACAGTCCCATTTCACAGGAACTGCACACTCCACGCTGAATCACCCAGTTGGTTATCAAGCAGCCATCTCTACATGTGCACCCTTGTGTACTGGCAACAGTTTGTGTTTCAGGACATTCAATGTTACACCATCCGTGAGCAAATGTGACCTGATCTGAATAAACACCTGGCCACCTTTCTTGTCACTGAGTTCCTCCTGGCATCCTACAGCTAGCGAAAGAGCCAAGCACAGGAAAATGTAAAGGGCTCCAACTATCATCAGCAAGGCCACTGGTTTTCATTTTTTTACCAGAAAACCTGGTAAAATTCTGTAATTAAGGCTGCCTGAACACCAGTAAAAACAAAGATTTCATGGAGTCTTGCATTTTATATTGGATCAGTAAATCTACAAAACTTGTATTTTTCTTACGATTCCTTCCTGTACTATTTTCAATTTACTTTATTTAATACTCTGTATATTAGGCCTTTATTTATTCTGATTCCTTATGCACATGCTAAAACAATGATAGCAGAATCCTGGTAAAATCCAGAATTTAGAGTAACAATCACCGGTGCAATTCGGGATACCTGAAGTCTTGAAAACGAAATTTCATTGTTTTAATCAATGTACAGTAAATCAGTGGCCTTGATCATCAGTATGGGTCTGTCTTCACATGCACAGTCAACTACAGACACATCAGTGAGACACAAGTACAATGAACTTGGCCTGGAAGTGTCTGTTAACAGGCTTGGCCCTCCAGTCAATGACAGCATCATCATCAAGTTACTGCGTGGTGTAATGTTCAAGGAGTTCTACATTTTCTGACTGATGAGGTTGGCAGGGTGCAGCAAAGGGTCAGACTTATGCAGAACAGCAGAGTGCAATATTACAGCCTTTCATGGAATTAAGCATTTGGAGGGGATTATAAGGGGGAAAGGATCTGACCCTCACCATGCAAACCTCTGTCAGCACCCAGTTAATCTATGCAAAGTTCCCTTTGATTTTTTTTTCAAATTACAATCACCTAATCCTGTTGTGAAGCACAACGAAGTTTTCAGCAAAATATGCAAATCATATTCAGGCTTAACAAACCTGATTTTTTTTCAAGTCTGCAGCTAGAGCGATCATAGCACTACTGAATGTGTCATTGTCAAGAGATATGATAGAGATCTTAAATGATTGATCAATGACACTGTGAAAAGTGAAAGGTCATAAATATGCTTAGTAAGTTTACTGTTTCAAACACTGGTGGAAGCTAGCCCACTGGGTAGAAAACTGGCTGAGGGACAGGCAACAGAGAGTAGTTGTGGGGGGAGAAGCATCAGAGCCCAGGGCAGTGACAAGTGGTGTCCCACAGGGATCAGTACTGGGACCAGTCCTGTTTAACATTTTCATCGCAGACATAGCGGTTGGTATCAAAAATAAGATCAGCCTCTTCACCGATGACACCAAGATCTGTGCTGAGGTGGATGGGGAGGAGGGTGGCAAATTGCTGCAGGAGGACTTAGGAAGACTCGAGAAGTGGTTGCATACCTGGCAGCTTGGATTCAATGCCAAGAAGTGCAAGGTGATGCATTTTGGAGCCAAAAACCCAGGATACAGCTACTGGATGGATGGTATCAAACTGTTCAAATCCAATGAGGAGAAGGATTTGGGGGTGCTGGTGACTGGGGAACTACACCACTCAGCCCAGTGTAGGAAGGCAGCAGCTAAGGCTAACAGAATGCTAGGGTACATAGCAAGGGGGATTACATCCAGGTGCAGTGAAGTCATATTGCCCCTGTACAGGTCCTGGTGAGGCTGCACTTGGAGTACTGCATGCATTTCTGGTGCCCATACTTGAAAAGGGATATCAAACTACTGGAGGCAGTGCAGTGAAGAGCAACAAAGATGATCCAGGGGTTGGGGATAGAACTTATGAGCAAAGACTAAAAGAGCTCAACATGTGTAGCCTGGAGGATAAAAGAGAGAGAGGGGACTTGATAAAGACCTTCGAGTACCTTAAGGGGATGAACAGAGGAGGCTTCCAGTGTGGGTTCACTCTCCAGAATGGAAGAGATACTAGAGGGCACTCCTTGAAGTTAAAGGGGGGCAGATTCAGGAGGGAAAGGAGGAGGCACTACTTCACTGAAAGAGTGGTAATGGGGTGGAATGCACTGCCTGAGCAACTCGTATCAGTGCAGACTGATGGGTGATTCAAGAGGGGGTGGGACAAATTCAAGGGGAAAGTACATACCGGAGGGCAGTTGGGGAAGGGAAGAGTTAATGGAAGGGGGGCAGCTACAATCTAATGGACTGAAGTGCTGCACACTTGAGCAGACTAGATAGACCATATGGCCTGTATCTGCTGGCAATTTTTTATGTTCGTATGACAGGCAAACCGTGCTTCAACACAAAACATTACTTCCTGTTCTACTGTAAAGAAGTCTGCAGCTTTCACTTCACAGCCAAGACAAGCAGTGCTATTGGATTTGTAAATGTTTCACATGTAAAATATAAATGTACATCAAGAACAATTAATATTGGCATTGAACTTTTTGTCCTGTTAAGTGACCTCCATTACAAACATGTTTTACAAAGTTCAGCTCACTAGCTCTTTTTAATGAACTTGAACATAGGTATTGTTTGGTATATTATCTTCAAATGTTAATAAACCAGTAATTTTCTTAAAGTTATAAATGAAACATTAAGAGGTTGCACAGCAAGACAATTGCAATGTACTGCCTTCATTCAACACAGTCTTCATAACACTTTAATGAAGGTTTAATTTCTGGAAATGTAGTTATTCCTCCTGATTTGGTGGCAGGAAATCTGTATATTCCTTTGAAGAAAATGCATCATGGATTGCAGAGACAGCACAGGCTTGCAACACCTTTCTATTCTACCACCCCTGCTTCTGCCATATCCACCAAACAAAACATTGGTAGGCAACATAACAGAAACTCCTGAAAGAAAGAAATAGAAATGATCAGGTAACTATATGAAATATTTATTTTAGTCTTTGGTAACCAGGTAAGGCCCACTAGGCAGAACTGCCTGTTTTCAGGGGCAACCTGTGAGAATTGGGCATTTAAGTGACTTGTTCAGAGTCACACAGTGTGCAAGTAGAGGGTGTGAGAATCAAACCAATGTCTGGTCTGCTGGATGTACCAAGCTTGTTCACAGCTCATTACTCTAACCTCTAGGCTATACTGCCAGCCAGCCAGCTATCACTATCAAATAACATACATGAAGAGCATAAGGCATTATAGGCATGTTAGCAATGGCAAACATTAATTACATGTACCTCCATGAAAGGTGAGTAAAGTAAGCAATAATACCAGACAGGGTGGGCGAACTGTGCTATATCAGATGGTCCGGTATAGCACAATACTGCCACCCTGGCGAGTATTATTGTACTCAGAAAATGGGCTACATGTCTCATTTTTATGACATTTAAAAAATAACATAATCCTACAATTGTAATTGGAATTACAGGTACCGTGAATATGTTTATTCCATCACAAGGCACAGCATATATTACTATACTGTAGAAGTTTGTAATGCAATCAATACCTTTTGGATAACATATTTATTGATGTGTCTCACCTATGCTTCACCACTACCTTGATTCATAATGCGTTTAGCAATGTATTAGATGGGTGACCAGGGAAGGAGGAGTGTATAAATCATCCTAGTGTCACTCTTGTTATGCAGGAACTGGGATACACATTGAAACCAAGTGAAATTGACCCAAGTGTACCTGTTGGTGTTATTTTTACAGAGGGTGGGCAATTTAAAAGCACAATGGGGAGATTACCCTACTGTTTTCCATAAATTCCATGGGATGTTTACCATACACCTGAACAACCACAAGAACAGGCATATGTGACCTCTGTTTAACAGGTCATGTACAGGATGGCACATCAGGAGCGCAGCTCAACAGTCATTTTATGGTACAGTGTCACTAATGGGATGTAACACGACTGCATGGTATGGTGATACATGGAAGTCTGCAACCTGCATATCCACTGATACTGATAAACCCAGCAAAGGCAGCAAATTAGCATACAGTCTTACGTGAGGACATCAATATTGGAATGCTGTGGTCATCTTTACATACAGTAACACAGAGCAGAGTGCATCATATTGTATCTTATCACTGCATATCAACTACCAGAATTGACATGAGATCCTGACATCCAAAATCCTGACAACCAAATCCTGAACCAAAAATAACAACAGTCAAATTCCCAACAAGGTCAAAAGCCCAACAATCACAATCTCGACACTCAAAATCTGGACAAGGTAAAATCATGTAAGGTGGGCAATTCACATGACCTGTTAGGTGATGAACTGAGTTTTGTGAAATACTGGAGAGCAAATTCCCCTATATAAATCTACGTCCAGGCAGACAGCAGTCAGTTTCCAGGAGTGGAAATGGCAGAGATTTGCCATATAGTGCCATCTCATAAAGGAAATGACAAAATCAGCATTAGAGGTTACCTCTTAGTTAAGGAAAGAACTAGAGGTGATTTCTTTTATTGGTGCTGTCAGAGTAGGATGTCCAAAACCTGTTGAGATCGAGCAACAACTATAAAACATGGAGATCAACATCACCTCAGCAAGCATACAGAGCAAAATCATTTACACGATGCCACTGATGCACCCATTGCTTCAACTATGGCTGCTTTAAAGGAGAGGGCAAGGAACACCAATGTGACTCCGACACAATTAATTCAGTCCAAAATATCAAGTGTTCCTATGGAAATTAGACATAACTTACTAAATAAACAAGTTCTACAAGAGATAGTTAACTGAGCATGAAAAGAAAACTTACCACCAGTGCCATGATCTTTGGAAGATGTAAATATGCCAGAAAGTTATTACATGCCAATGGACATCTTTTTCTGGCAAGGGATTCCACCTTTGGAAAAGGAAAGATTCTTATTTTCACTCGAAACTCAGTATGGAGAAGCTGAATAATATTCACTACTGGATAATGGACAGAACATTCAAAACTGGCCCTGCACTGTTCAAACAGTTGTAGTTCATTCATGCACATGTTGGCAGCAATGACAACTGTAGAATTGTACCACTGGTAGAGATGGGCAAAGTGGCCCCAATTAGCTCGGCGAAGTGAATTGCGAACTGAAAGCGAATTCGCAGAGTGCTCCACTACGTGAAGCAGAATACTTCACGTTATAATGGTAATGCGAAGTCCATTGAAAACAATGACTTCGCATTACACCTCCTTCCCAAACCACTACTCCACCAATTCTTAATGCGAAGTACATTGAAAACAATATACTTCACCTCACTTTGCCTTGTTTTTCTGTTCCAAAGTTGAATTTTGCAGTGATTCATGAGATTTCAGGTCACATGGGCTCTAGATTGTTCTGCACAGCCTCAGTTTGGGGTAGTGTGTGTAGGAAGCTGTAGGAGACAGTCTTCTGTGAGAGCTCTCTGTGATTCAAACCTTCTAAAAGCTGTTACAAAAGCCTTTCTGAGTCATTTTTTTTTTGCTGAAACTTTAGTTCATCGATTGTAGGAAACCCTACTGTGCTCATATCATCAAGCGTTTATTGTTTGTGTGAGGATTTTGAATGTTAATGTACAACATTCAGTCTGTGTACTGAGAGACAGTAGAAGTGTGCTTTGGGGGAGGGATGTATTTGTGGTGTAGGTAGATTAACTTGGAGAAAAAGACAGTTCTTTCTGTTTTTTTTTATTTAGTTGTTTAACCAGGAGTAGCACACTAAGCTGAAAGCTTTTTTTACAGGATTGACCTGGGAGCACAGGGAAGTTAAATGACTTGCTCAGGGTCACACAGTATGCAAGTAGAAGTTGCTGGATGTCACGAGATTTGCAGCTCAGAGCCTTAAACCACTACGCTATACTGCCTCCCTTTTTTTTTAAGTGCCCATCTTGTGTGCTCTTTATTGAAGTTAGTGCTACAATGTTTTAGATCTTGTTGAATGCTGCTACATCCACAGACAGTACATAATCTTCAAAAGCTGTGATCTGTTCCTCCAATACATCTACTCCAACCTTATCATTTTCAACCACACGCTGGATCTGTAGCTTCTTAATACCATAACCCACTGGGACCAACTTGGACATGCCCCAGACCAGACCATCCATCTGAATTCTTTGGATGCACTCTTCTATCTTGGCCATATCTGTCTTATCGTCCCAAGGTTTCAAGTCAAGCAGGATGGAAGATTTGGCTTAAACAGTGGGTTTTTTTGGATTTCTTTGCTTCATATTGGGCCAGATGCTCCTCTCTGATCCTTTTGGTCTCTTCGTTATCTTCTTCATTATCAGATCCAAAGAGATCAATGTCATCATCGTCATCATCATCCTTGGACTGTGTCATAGCAGATGTGGTGTCCTCAATGCCAACAGGACCGTCGCTGCTAAGGGGATTCTTCACCCCGGGGAGGCTTGTCTTTTCTTTCTCGTAAGATTTGATGTGGTTGTACCAATGAAGGGCATGGAAGAGATCAGCAAAAGAAGGACCAGAGAGAGCTTCAAACACAGCAACATCAACCTGGGAAGGAGCATACCCCTCGATGTAGCTCTTGTCAGAAAGAAAGTCATTCAGGACTTTCAATTTTGGTGATATTTTTCTTGTATGACTGTGTTTATGTACACACAGTAATATTTTCAATAATTCTTGCCATTTTTTGCTGATTGTTGTAGTGCAGTAATGCATAATTTTAGTTTGTTTAAAATATAAGGTTACATCACTGAAGTTTTCAATTTGCTACACATTACTTTGTGTATGTGACGCATATCATCAAATCAGACACCTTTGATTGTGCCACATAGTAATTCCAGCAATGTGAACCTGCTATCCACTGCAGTTGTGTGATTTTTCTACTTCTTTGTGGTACTTTTACTGGTACTAGTACTAGTGACTGTCACTGTAGCAGTGCAGTACACTGCCCCCCCATGGCCCGCTCCAACAGGCAAAGGTATTCCTTTGCAAACTTGAATTTCTGATGGTGAGCACTGGTTAGGTGTTGTGCCTTTGTGTCTGCATCTCTTCAGCGTGCAATGCAATCTTAATATGTCTGTGCATTTGCATCTCTTTAGGGCCCAATCTCCATCTGTAGCTTAAGTCACAGTTGTTTCTTTGGTTTCCCTTCAGAGTATTGGACTGGTGTGATGCATAATTCTGCATGAACACTGTACTCATTAATATGCGTTTTTAAGTCAGGACCATCATCACGAGTCACTCGTGATACAAATCACGTTCTTCATCATCACGGTTACAAATGCAGTCACAAATCATGATTCATGATAATGTCACGAATCACATCATTCATTTTTTTTACTAGTTACTTGGACGTATTGTAAGCCTGTTTTGTGGTATCTCTCCAGGCTTCATCACCCCACCATTGTACTCATTAATACGTGTTTTTAAGTTGGGGATTTTTGAGCGACAGCTCATCGGGGAAGTACAGCCATAGGCATTTGTGCTCCCAATACAGTTCCATATTGGTTATCTCACACCATCTCATTATTAAGAGTTTTTAAATTGGGGAGTTTTATGATACAGGCTCAGCTCATTAGGGAAGTACAGCCATAGACACTTGTGTTCCTTCCTGTACAGTATGTGAATTACAGCACTGTAAGTAGTGGTGGGCAAAGTGGTCCAATTCCATCCGCGAAGTGATTCACGGAGTAAAGTGGAATCTGTGGAGTACTCCACAATGTGAAGCAGAGTACTTTGCTTCATAATGAGGAACGTGAAGTCCATTGAAACCAATGGCTTTGCATTATTCCGCCTTCCCCAAACCACTTCTCCACCAATTTTAAGGTGAAGTACATTGAAATCAATGTAATTCGCCTCACTTCACCTTGTAATTGAGCTCCAAATGAAATTCTGCAGTGATTCATGGGATTGCAGGTCATATGGGCTCTAGATTGTTCTGCACAGCATCAGTTCTGGCCTGGACAGTGTGTATGTAGTGGTAGCTGGAGACAGTTTGTTCTCAGAGCTCTGCGATTCAAAACCTCTAAAAGCTGATTAAAATGCCTTTATGAGTCATTTTTTTACTCAAAATATAGTACATCAATTGTAGGAAACACTTCTGTGCTCATATCATCGAATGTTTATTGTTGTGTGTGGATTCTGAATGTTAATTTAGAACAGTCAGTCTGTGTACTGTGAAGTGTGCTTTAGGGGAGGGGCGTATTTGTGGTGTAGGTACATTAACTGGGAGAGAAAGGCAGTCTTTCCATTTTGGTTATATTTTTCTTGTATAACTGTGTTAATGTACACACAGTAATATTTTCAGTAATTCTTTACTTTTTTTTGCTGATTGTTGTGGTGCAGCAGTGTATAATTTGTCTGTTTAAAACATTTGGTTATATTACTAAAGGTTTTCAATTTGCTACACATTACTTGTAGTGTATATGTGAGTGTGTGTGTGTGGTGTGTGCCATTAAATCAGACACCTTTTATTGTGCCACAGAGTAATTGCAGCAGTGTGAACCTGCTATCCACCGCACCTGCATTCATTTTTTATACTGCTTTGTGGTATCTTTACTGGTAGTGGGTTGTTACTGCTGTGCACTAATCTCCCAACTGGCAAAATGTATTCCTTTCCAGATTTGGACTTGTGACTTGTGAGCACTGGTTAAGTGTAGTTGTGCCTTTTCATATTCATCCCTTGAGTGCACAGCGCAATCTTAATCTGTATGTGCATTTGCAGTGCACCATTAATTCTGGGAGACAGCATTTCTTGCTACACTCTCATTTCACTTCATCAGCACTGGGGAATTTTCTGGACACAAGACAGTAGCATTTTGGGGATACACATTAATTCTGGTGACTCTGTGTGTGACCACTGCGCGCATGACTGAGTGTGCCATTAATTCTGGGAGACTTTGCATTTCTTGTTATGCTCTCATTTCACTTCATCAGCACTGGGGAGTTTTCTGGACACAAGACAGTAGTACTTTGGGAATGCACATTAGTTCTGGTGACTGTGTGAGTGGGGTGCTGCCAATATTATTGTCACTCCACCTTACTTCACGTTTAAGGTGGAATAACAAAGCAAAGTAATAATAACAAGGTGAAGTGAACCTTTCCTATGGGGCACTCCGCATAGTGAAGTGCCAACACGAAGTGGCCACTTCGCATTCACTTCACTGTAGGATTTTAAATTTGCTGCATCTCTAACCACTGGTCTACGGTCAGATGTCAGCAAAATCACAGGAATGTTACACCAGACTCTTTCAGTATTTGCATGCTATTGCAGAGGAGTATGGCCTTATTCTCAGGCCAAGCTGGATCATAACAGACTTTGAACATGCTGCTGTTAATGCCTGCAAGCAAGAATTTTAAGATACAACTAGGGGATGTCTCTTCCACTTTGGTCAAATTATATGGAAGAAGATACAAAATTTAGGTCTTGCATCAGTGTACGGGATTGATCCTGAGTTTAACCTCATGATGTGGCATTTGGTTGCTTTAGCATTCCTGCCACATGAAGACATACAAGTGTTCCAAGAGTTAAAAAATGACATGCCCACCTCAGGTACTGCTTTGATGCAGTGGTTTGAGGAAAACTGTATCCTCCGTCACATTCAGAGTTGCATGAGAAATAACACCGCAATAAGATTTCCATCCATATTTCCATCTCAGTTTTGGTCTATGCTGGACCAGATGAGAAATGGAATTCCACAAACACAGAATAACATTTAGGCATGGCACAGAAGATTGAGCTCTTTGATTGGGAATGCTCATGTTGGTGTACAAAGATGCATAGAAGAACTGAAAAAAGAGCAGCAGAACACAAGAGACAATAATTGAAAATGTCAATAGAGGATTGCCTCAGTCACCAATAAAGAAGTGTTATGCCATCAAGAAAAAGAGGAACACAAATATTGTCAGTGCCTGACAATATTGCTCAGCTATGCACTACCTTCGGGGTATAGCTCACAACACAACTCTTTAACTACTCAATGATTCTGAACTCACAACAGGATGTTGTAACTACTCAAATAAGTCATTTTAAAAGAAATGTTTACTAATCCTAATAAAATCGTACATTTTATTGAAATCATTTAGTGGTATTTATTTCAATAATGTTATCGCTACTTTGAAGGGGTACTAAATCCCAACAGCCAAAAACACGCTGGGAGTTTAGTATTGGGATTTTGATTGCTGGGATTATAACCTTGTCAGGATTTGGGTGTCAGGAATTTGGTTGTCGGGATTGTAGCAGTCAGGATTTCATAGGGATCCCATCAATTACCATCATGCAGAAAAGCAACATGCATGACTGGTTGAGGGGGAAGGGAGATAGAGGAGGATGAGCAAAAGGCCATTGTCTTGAATGACTACTTTTGCTCATGATTCACTGAGGAGGAGTGCAGGTCCATGCCAGAAACTTGCATCAAAGCAGCCATTAAGGAAGTCACAGAAATGAGGCAGCCAATACTTACTAGGGAGAAAAATAACAAAGTGGATCACAACAGTGGTGTGGTACATTACAGAAATCAATGGCAGTAGGCCATGAACAAGACAATACAGTTATATGAACAGAAATTCCCTGTACCTTAAGCTAGATCTGCAGAAATAGGTTTACTGTGTATATGTGCCAGGTAACCGCAGCTGACAAGCAGCGTGGGATACAGGGATATCGCTTTAATGGCTGTGGACATAATGTGTTATTCAAACGGTGCACTGGGGAGAATCAGATGTAGATATACAGAATACTACCTGTGCTAGTGTATGTTATGAGGATTTTCCACACAGCTGAGATGTGTGAAAAATCCTCATAAGAAAAACCTTGCACAGGCATTACTTTAAAAAAAAAACTTGTGCAAGGCTTAAACAGAGGCAAAACATATACGCTGTATTTGTGTGAGTGAGCATGTCTCTGAACACCCACTGTACTGACAGAAATACAGTGTGCTTTTTTTTATGCTTCAGTGAAATGATAGCATGAGAAAGGAAATGCCATAATAACCCACTATCGAGTTATGGAATTAATTGCGTTATTATGGCATCACAATCTGTACAGGGGTTGTATACAGATCCCCATCTCAAGGGGAGGAAATGGACAAGAAAATGATAGAGGACATTCTCAAAATGGCTGAAAAAGGGGAGATACTGTTGATGGGGGACCTGAATATGCCAGATGTTAACTGGATGACATGTACTGCAGCCACATCCAAGAGCAGGGTCATTCTCGATGCCCTTAAGGGGCAGGCCTTAGACAGCTAGTGTTGGAACCCACTTGGGAGGGAGCAATACTAGACCTGATACTCTCAAATGGAGAGAGGATCACAAATTTAGAAGTCAGTAGACATCTGGTAACAGTTTACCACTGCACAGTGTGCTTCACAATGAGCACAACCATGGAGATAAGCCATACAAAACAAGGATACTGGACTTTAGAAGGGCTGACTTTGGCAAAATGGGTGAATACCTGAAGAATGCACTAGCAAATGACCAAAAGGAGGGTGGAAGAACAATAGAAAAATCAAAATTGCCATCATGGAGGCAACAAGCCTTTGTGTGAAAAATAAAGAAAATAAAGTGGAGTAAAAACACTAGATTCTCAAAAGAGGTGGCAGGGAAGGTTAAGGAGAAAAAGGCTGCATTCAAAAAGTATAAGGAATCACAGAAGGAGCACGACAGGGAACTGTATCAATTAAAGCAGAAAGAAGTGGGGAAGGCAGTCAGAAGAGCAAAGGCCCAAACTGAGGAAAAAATAGCCAACTCAGTTAAGAAGGGGGATAAAACCTTTTTATAGGTACATTAGGTAGCATAGAAAGGTTAAGGGAGGGATAGTGAAGATTACTAAAGGAGAGGGGAGGTGGGCAGAGGGAGACAGTGAAAAGGCAGAGATACTGTATGAATACTTTTGCTCAGTATTCACAAAAGAAAATGAGGAGGAGTTACCTAAACCAGACAATAGAAGCACTCTGGGTAGGGGGGGGTTGACATCAGTCCATTCACAAAAGAAAGAGTCCTGAAAGAACTCCTAAAACTCAAGGTGGACAAAGCAATGGAGCCTGACAGGATTCACCCCAGAATCCTAAAAGAACTAAGGGAGGACCTAGTGACACCACTGACCACGCTTTTTAACAAATCATGGGAGGATGGGGTGGTACCTGAGGACTGGAGGAGGGCAGATGTGATTCCCCTTCACAAAAGTGTGAGCAAGGCAGAAGCAGGAAACTACAGACCTGTAAGTTTGACCTCAGTGGTAGGGAAAATGATGGAATCACTTCTGAAAGAAAGAATTGTTGAGTATCTAGAGGCCAGCTGGGCACAGGACCCAAAGCAGCATGGATTTACAGCAGGAAGGTCATGTCAGATGAATATAATTGATTTCTTTGACTTGATGACCAAAGTAGTAGACCAGGGAGGGGCTGAGGATATAGCCTACCTAGGCTTTAGCAAGGCATTTGACATAGTCCTGCACAAAAGATTAATAATCAAGTTAGCCATCCTGGGAGTGGGTCCCAGGGTGGTAGACTGGGTAGCAAACTGGCTGCACAACAGGACACAGAAGGTAATAGTTAATGGAACACATTCCAAAGAAAGGGGGGTTACTAGTGGAGTACCTCAGGGCTCAGTACTTGGTCCAGTCCTTTTTAACATCTTTATAGGTGACATTGCAGAGGGTCTGAAGGGAAAGGTATGCCTCTTTGCAGATGACACAAAGATCTGTAACAGAGTTGATACACAAGAGGGGCAGAAAAGATGAGAAGGGACTTGGCAAGGTTGGAGGAATGGTCAGACATATGGCAACTTAGATTTAATGCAAAGAAGTGCAAAGTAATGCACCTGGGAAACAAAAACACAGGAGAAGAGTACACAATAGCAGGGGAGGTACTAACAACAAAAATGGAAAGGGACCTGGGGGTAGTCATATCAGATGACCTAAAGGTGGGTAAGCAATGTGAAAAGTCGGTAAGGAGAGCCAGGGTGGATACTGGGATGCATAGGAAGGGGCATCACAAGTAAAAGGGAAGTGGTTATCCCTCTATACAGACAGTTGGTGAGACCCCATCTGGAGTACTGTGTGCAGTTTTGGAGACCTCATCTATGCAAGGACATAGACAGGATGGAAGCAGTCCAGAGGAGGGCAACTAAAATGGTGCAGGGTCTGCAGCAGAAACCATATGAAGAGAGACTTAGCAGCTTAATATGTATACTCTTGATGAAAGGAGGGACGGGGGGACATGATAGAAACTTTCAAATACCTCAAGGGAATCAACAAAGTCCAGGAGGGTAGCATCTTTCAGAAAAAGGGGGCACAATTTAAAGATAGAGGGGGGGACTGCTCAGGGGTAATGGGAGGAATTTTTTTTTTCACGGAGAGAGTGGTGGATATATGGAACCACCTTCCTGAGGAGGTTGTTGGGTCTGAAACAATGGGGGAATTCAAACATGCATGGGACGGACGTAATGCAATTATAGTGGGGGATTGCAGGAAGTAGGCTGTTGGTTAACTAGAATCTGCAGCTTATCCAGTAGGTAGGGAAATGGGCAGACTGGGTGGACCAAGTGGTCCTTGTCTGCCATCAAAGTCTATGTTTCTATTACATAGAGTATAATGGATAGGCAAGTGTGTGTATGAATTTTTTTAACACATCCAAGGTGTGTGATGACCCATAAACCTCGAGAGGGAAGCTCAAGAGGTTTGTAAGGTCATCATACACCGAGGGTATGTAAAAAAATCCTTAAACACACATTTGCCTATCTTTTATTTTTTATAATTGCTGGTGCAGGGAGTGAATGCCAACAGCAATTATGTCATACTGCCAGAGACACAGACTCTCTCTCTGACACACACACACACACACACACACTCCCTGTCCAGTAAGGACATTTCTTCTTTGTTTCTTTTTTCTTAAACAAAATGCTACTGCTGACACTGCTGACCAGAAGAAAACAGTCACATTTGAGATTGTGCTGGGTCAGAATAAAGCCCCGACCTAAGCGCGACAATGGCAGGATCAACCAAATAGCTTTTTTTTTCTTTTCCCCAAAAGGCAGGATCAACCAGATGGTTTAAAAATGTAAGAAGTTATTGCAGTCGTACTACGATTACTTTGCGTGAGCAGCACTGGTCATCACTAGAGGAAAATTGTAACCATTATGTTTCTTAATATGTTCTGCCCACCCACACAGAGAGTAAGGGCCAATAATGTGGCACACTACAAATGACTGATGCTGCTAGTGAGAGACAGTTTTAAGAAATGCTGTAATAACTCGATTTTGGGTTATTACGGCGTTCAAAAGATTTTGTAATCCGTTTGATAAATGGGGTCACCTGTAATTATAGCATTTTATCATGACTGGATATCCATTTGTCATAGAGTGTTATCATTTATTACACAATGATATAATGAAACAACACATTACAGCTTACTGATACTTACTCATGTTGATATATGTCATTATTAAATGGACCAAAATAAACAAATATTCATTAAAGGATATGTGGACAACGTTTCTGCTCAGTTTTTTCTGAAGCACTACACCTCAGTTATGCAGGACACTGTGTCTGAAGGGATTTCACAGGATACAGCATTCACCTCTCTACAACATAAGCATCCCATGGAGGTTGGCATCACTTGGCAGTGGTTGAATGTACACCTTTGAGTAAAAAAGCAACATACAAGATTACGTAGGCTTCAGTGATGAATATGTGTAAACTTACTGTCAGAACTGCACGACAACTCACAATTACTCATAATGTAGTGGCACTACACACAATTAGTTTGGAACACAGGGGTGCATGACTTCAAAGTAAAGAAGGAGGATGCAACATACACACAGGTCGAGCATGCATCAACAGCATGGACACAGTACACATCAAACCTCCATTAGAACTGGCTGCACATATTCAAACAGCACATCAAAAGAAAAGCTAGAGAACAAAAACAACGTTTATCAAGCCCCTTTGGGGCACTTAACACACAGCCATTTTGCAGATTGATGTATGTGCCCCTCTGACACTCAGCTACAGAAACAAGACTGATGCTGCAGTTCAATGAGTGGCATAGAAGGAACTGAAGAGGAGCCACCTTTTGTATTCTGGTCCTAAGGGCTACACCTCTTCTGTATCTGTCCTTCCTTGTTTTCACCTGATCTGCCTCCAACCAGTGCACCAAACAAGCAGCAGCATGACCAGGACCAAGTCTTTAGTGCTGCTAAAAATATAGTTGTTGCCACAGGAGAAGCTGTTTCTTGGTGGTGGATGTCTCGCTGCATTGGCTGATGCTGACCTCAGACAGCAGCAGAGGTGTGAACATGCAGACTCTTTTCATTTACATTATATTCACAGTGACTCTAAACAGGCGTTCTCTGTGACTTTGGGCCAGATAAAAAGTTAATTTCTGTACTCAATTGCTGTCAGTAAGTATATATTTGAACAGCACTGGTCTGGCATGACCAGACCTGAGTGTGGAGTGCTACCAAGAAGTTAGCAGTTTTGGCAGAAACAGCTGTGCACTGCCAAGTGGAATGGAGAGGAGTCAAGAGAGCAGACAAACTGCTCTGTCTGTGCCATCCTTCTGATCTCACTGTGTCCCATCTCCATTGGGATATCTTCCAAACTGTGTGTCCATACCCCTAAAGTTTTACCTGGCATACTTCTCACCAGGGCATTACAGAACTACTGGCATAACTAGGGCTGAGTCTGGAGCACTGCCAATCAGATAGCTGTTGCCACAAGAGCAGCTGTGTACTGGCAGGTGGATGTCCCACTGGAGTGGTGGCATGCACATGCAGGCTACATGATTTTTTTTTTTTAATTTAGAGCCACAGCAACACAAATTAGGTTGTCTTTCTGACTCTAGGCCAGTTAAAAAGATAAAGGCCCTGCTCCTTGGCTCTCAGTAAGTATTTCTAAGTGTAAGCATACCACGAGCAATACAACAACCCTGGATGAGGCCTGTATGTAGACAAGGAATTTAGACAGATCTAATCTACTTAAACCCAAATTAAAACCTAAAGGTAAGAATCAGCCAGCTAGCTTTGTTACAATGCACAATTGTTTAGCCTAGAAATTGCAGCAATGATAAACACTCGGATGTTTTAAATGGATACCCAGTGCTCAATACAGCAATAGGTCACAGACCCAGAATAACTTATCACAGCGGTGAGAGTTTAAAAGATTTGCTTTCTTGTACTACTTATTCCAAGAGAAAGCCTAATAAAAGACCAGGATGGATGTCCCCATGTCCTTTTAGGTGTTTTCATTGTGGAAGGTGCAATATTTGCTGCGATTGTACACAAGGAAAGTCCTTTGTACACCCAAGTATTGACAGACCAGTTTCTATTCATCAGTTTATTAATTGCACAACAACCTTCATGGTTTGTGTCTTGATTTGTTCATGTTCTAAGATTTATGTGGGGTGCACCATCTGTGCATTAAAAAAAAGAATTCAAGAACATATCTGTTCTATAGTGAGACTTAAATCTGATACTCCAATTGGAGCACATTTTGCAGATGAGAATTCCACAACAGCAGTCCTGTTTTCAAGTCATAGGAATTGAACATGTACCTATAAATCCAGGGGATGGAGACAAGTAAAAAAGATGATTGCAGTGTGAAATGAAATGGATTTTTACTCTTACAGCACACTCTTGTATAGATTTAAATAATTACCTGTTGCCATATTGGTCCTTGTACAACAAGGTGCACAAAATAGGTGATTTGATACCTTTTATTGGACCAACAAAGATTTCCAGAAAAAACTTTAAGCTTTTGAACCTACATAGTTCTTAATCAGACCACCACTGACATTTCGCCATATCTTTAGAATGTTTCATATATTGAGCATAAAAATGAATTCTCTGCAGTCATTGTCATATTTCCACATGTATAAATCAGAGTTTGGTTGGCCAGGCTGCATTTAATTTGTCAAAGGTTTTGACTATATTATGCATTCATATTTCTTTGGGTACTAGTTTATGTATATACTTTACAATTATATTAATCCCCAAGCACTGAGAAAATTGTTCTTTTATCTCTTAAATATGATGTTTATGTATCACTGTTATTTTTATTTCCATTGTACTCAATGTATTACAGATACCCACTGTATTGTAACTTGTACCTATTGTCTGCAACTTGTACCTATTATCTGACTGTATCATCTGCCACTGTTTGTCTAGGGTCACAACTGAAAATGGTCCTTTGTATCAGCTTGCCTACCTGGTTATCAAAAACATAAATAAATAAAATAAAACTTTACTTTTTAGGAGCCTGTTTTAGGGCACTCAAAGAACTATGTTATCAATATCATTGACACAATTATTAGCAAAGTATTATCGAATTTGTTGAGGGTTTTGTCTATGTTATGCATGCATATTTCTTTGGGTAGCAGTTTACTTATATACTTTACAACTATATTTATTCTCAATGAGTTTTTACCCCAGGGGCTGGATATTCAAACTGCACCCAAAATGTGCGCAATAGCAGGAGCAAGCAGAAGTCCATTGCACACATGCGCAATGGACACGATATTCAAAAATGGAGCAAGCCAAATTGCACAACCAGCCAATGTCTGAATATCGCACAACCTGCGCCATAGCACAACCAGGAAGGGGAAGCTGAGCAGATACGATGCGTTATAGCGCAACAAGGGAAGCCCAGCTGAGCAGCCCAGAGGCGCCATAGTGCAAGCAGGGAGCCCCCAAGCAGCAGAGCAATGGAACTGCACAACCAGGGAGGTAGGCAGGGGCCCACCACCCATGCCACAGATGGGCACAGGGACACACTGCAGAACTGACAATGCACCCCCACACCCAAAGCACAGCATAACTGGGGGAGGGATAGAATATCCACCAGCCCATGGGGACAAGCAAACAAAGCACAGCCGGGCCATGTTGCCCCAGCACACCCACTGGCAAGCTGAGACTGCCACACAAGGGGGGCAGACCACCCCAGTGTACAGCAGCCCCCCCGTGCACAGCACACCCTGCACTGTGACCCCAAGACACCCCCCATGAGCAGTGACCATCACTGCAGGAATCCCCATGCATCCCCCCATCACACTGCAACCTCGTGTACCACAGAACCATACAAGCGAGACCCACCATGAGCACCCAGCAGTGGGTGGCAGCACACGGCAATGCAACAACGGCAGACACAGTGCCAACACGCACAACCCCCCTGAGGCACAGCTGAGACACCGAACATGTGTCACCACAAGTGGTACCCCACATGGGAAAGGGCATGCCCCTGACACCACTGCCATTGACACAGCACCCTGCACAGTAGACAGGTGTCACGGCGTGACCCATCACGAGCCACACCAGCCAGCACAGACACCCACAGTGGTGCGTGGAAGCATGCAGTGCACTGGATGCAACACAGTGCATGGGCAAACACACACCCATACCCTCGGGGACACCAGCACAGGGACACAGTAGTGTGGCAACCCAGCCCCCAGTGTGGGCACATGTAAACTGTGCACACACAGCCTGCAGTCCACCATGGCACAGGGGTGACACCCACCCTGTGCATGTACTGTGGCCCTGTACGCCACCAGAATACATCTGGAGCACAAGTCACAGACAGTGCTGCACTGCCCCTGCAACACACACAAGACACAGCATGGAGGTGGGACAGCAACTGTGGAGGCCACAGTGTCACCCAAGGCAAACATGCACCCCACCGGTGACAGGTGGCAACCCAGCATCGTGATAGTCACAGTGGATGACCTGCAGGGACAGCACCCACTGACACGGCAGCAGACCTGGCAAGCCATGGACATGCAAGGGTGTCAGCTGCACAGGCCAAGGACAGCTTGACAGGGGCACAATGGACACAGAGCAGGCACCATGGAACACTGCACACAGCAATGCAATGCACAGTGAACAACACACACCACAGATACCGACTGAAAGCCACTCTCACACCAGAGACACCTCCCCACGCACACACACACATACCTATGACTATACCACCCCAGATGCCATGCACACCACTGCAACTGAGCACCTATACCCAGCTGCAAATCAGAGACTACAACAGTATTCATATCAAAACAACTGTATTACAAAAAGAACAACAATAAGAATAACAACAACAGGAACTATATACATATGTACAAAACAGGGTTGGGGGTACGGGTACAAGGTAGGGGTAGGTAAGGGGCAGGGGTGAACAACTGGGAGAGGGAAGGCTGGGTGTGAGGGATAGTTAAAGGGGGGAGGTGATGGGCAGCTACTTTCTTCCAGCCTGCTCCCCTGCTGCCTGGTGCTGGTCCTGGGGCCTCCTTCTCCTTTGCACCCCATGCTGCTGTAGGTCCTGCAGGATAACGAGTGAGTCCATTGCTACCTGCAACAGCTGCTGCATGGACCTCTCTATCCGTTGTAGTATCCGGACACCTAGGACAAGGGATCAGAGTCAATGGGTGTGACTGTCCATATCCCTGAAGCCCACCCATCATGCATGGCATACTGCCAGTGCCCAGCTCCTGTGATGGACTGCACCCACCCACCCACAGTGACCGTGTACACAAGACATGCCCAACCAGGCAGCAACAGCCATGTGTACCACTGCACACACACCGCCCATGTCCAGCACAGCACAACCAAGGCCGTACAGTAATGTTGCTACGCCGTGGTAGGCAGTGCCACAGCCATGTGCCCAGTGCACGCATGGACCACCATTGATGCACTCCCAGACATGCAGTGCCACTGGACAGTGCTGACTGTCACATGTCACGTGCATGGCAGTGGTGTCCATGGATGGTGGCCATGCTCTGCTCCCCACCCTGTCACACAGCATGCAATAGCAATCATGTTGTCATGGCACTCACCCTCACTGGGCTGCTGCTGGTGTCGTGGTTCTCCACCACCACGCTCGGGCACTGCTGGCACCACTCCCTGCTCTTCAACAATGGCCCTCCTCCGCTCTGCCACGCCTGTGGGAACCAAAAGGTGAGAAACACATTAGTGCAATCCCAAAGCATATTCCACCTGCCCCAATGAGTGTGCCCACCCACCCAGCCAGACCCATACATCACATACCCTGTAAACACCGCCATGGCCAACCCTAGACCAACCCTCCCCCATGTGCAGGACACAATAGACAGTGTTACCCATATGGACCATACAGGTACATAGACGGATCATCCACTTGGTCGAGGCACCATGCCCCTCCTGGCATGCGACCTCAGATGTGCCAGTAGTGCCGGCTTCCTCCTCCTCAGGTCCCCATTGCGGTGCCTGCACTGTTCTGGGGTCCTCCGTTGGCCAGTGGCTGCCTCTAGGTCAGTGGCCACCTGTTGCCACACCTGGGTCCTGGCCCTGTCTAGGGGAACCTCCCCATACAGTGGGCCATAGTGAGGCTCCACAATGGCCACCAGGTTGGCCAGCTGGAGGGCACTCCACTGGGGGGCTCTTCTACGTGCCATCTCTAGATCTATAGTAGGCAATATGGTGCTCTGCAGCACGGCAACCCCATGTGGAATTGCTGCACAATACAATGCCGTTATTCCCTATCGCGCTGTTGGTACGGCGCTGCCATTCCTTATCGCGCTGTCACCAAACAGTGCGATAAAGCTGCAGACATGCCATACATACAGAGCCAAGGGGGCAAAGGTCGGGCACAGGGTCATGGGTCTCTGGTGCATGGCCACACACAGCGCTATCGAACGTCTATACGTCCAACGCGATTGGTCACCTGTGTGCCATTGCCACAGCAGACTATTGCGCAGTTGTGCCACAGCACCATGTAGTGACCCTCGCTGTAGCGCCACTGGCACAATGGTGGCCGTGCCCTGAATTGCCTACCATGCACAACATGTCATCAGCGCAGCAGACGCCTGTGTAAGCTACCTTGGCATGCGCAGTGCGGTGTACTACACAGTCACAGAACTGCGCCATTGGCTCAGCACGTACAACACAATTGTGCAAAGCGCAACAGCGCGATATTCAGCCATCATTTGCAAATCATCCGATCAGCCATTCAATGGCGCAGCAACGCGATTTGCATCTCATTAAAGTTGCGCCACACCTAATTTGCATGGATTGCACTATAAAAATGCGACGCTGTTCTGCAGTGGCCATATTCAGTTACTGCAGTTGATAGGTGAGTTGCATGCTGTGTGATATTCTGGACTATGGTCTTAGGGAATTGCTGTGTACTGTACAGTCACAGGTGACCACTTTCACCCATACAGGCTGTGAAATGACCGAGCGAGGAATGGGTGAGGAGGATGATGGTGGGTGGAAGAGGAGGCCCAATTTTACAAAAGCTGAGACAGAGGCACTCTTCAAGGCCTACCTGGATGAAGAGCTACTTCTCAGTGGACGGCGGGGCACCCCTCAGGCCCGTGCTGCTGCATGGTAGGGGGTGGCACGTGCCATCAGCCTGCACGGCAGCCACCAGCGCTCTGTGCAGGAGTGTAAAAAGAAGATGGGGACCGACAGGAGGAGGGTGAAGGAGAAGGTGGCAGCCATCAGGGTGGCATGTGCTGCAACAGGCGGGGGCCAGCCGGAGGTGGTGCAGCTGACTCCGGCAGAGGACCAGCTCGCTGCAAGCATGCAGCGCAGTGCCATTGAGGGTGTTCCTGGAGGTGGCTTACAGACAGGTGATAGCCCATCACTGCATGGTATGTCATGGTCGGGGGGGAAGGTAGATCACATGCACTAACATGTTCTCACTTTCTGTTACAGATCCTGTGCATCTGCAGGGGTCAGTGGTGGAGGGCCTGTCCACTGCGGACAGCCATCCGGAGTTGGAGGAGGGACCATCCACCTCTGCAGGTAGCCAGCGTGCATTGCACCAGTGTGCACGCCTGGCTGCCATCACTGATGTCGGTGAGACAGGTGTTGGGGTGCCCTTCCTGTGTCTCAGTGGTCTGGCATGCAAGCATGCCAGCATGCTGTGGCTGTGGCTGTGGCTGTGGCACAGACCTGCACCATTGATGATGCAAAGACCACTATGGGCATTAACATGTGTGTGTCACAGAATGGACACACAGCAGGACAGCTCACGCCCATGGACCTAGCTGGTTCCGACGTGTGTGCCAGCACGTCAGCATAGTCCCCGGCTGTGCCTGTCAGCACCAGTGGGGCAGCACCAGTGGCTGTACAGGTCACTGGCACTGTTGCGGCCACAGCAGCAGAACAACTGATCCCTTGGGCACAGCAGGCGGAGGGGCAGCAGCAGCAGTCACCCACCAGGACTGGGGGTACAGGGTTCAGAGGTGGCATATGTGCACCACCTGTGGACTTGCCCATACCTGGTCCTGGTGAGCAGCGCCCTCCCTCAAGGGGTGCTGAACATCAGGCCCTTCCATACCCTGAGGGACAGGTTGCCGATGTGGCAGACGACCCCTTTGACGAGCACACCCGCCTGCCGCAGGCATGAGTACAGCAGCAGATGAGGGTTGCAACATCTGTGGATGAACTATGTGTGGCTCTTTAGCGGCACAGCAGGGACAACGAGAGGATCCTGTCATGGATTGACCATTTGCGGATGGATGTGACCGCCACCATTGACAGGCAGACACAGGCATTGGTCGCTGTCGTGGCCACATTGGGCACACAGTCAGGTGCCCCTGTGCCACTCACACTGCTCAGTACACTATCCACTCCCCGTTCCCGGCATCGTATGACACCCACCCTGTCGATGCCGGGTTCAGCTGTGGGCATCCCGAGCACCCCTGATGCAGGTATGTTTGGTGTGCTGCAGACCCCTGTGTGGGCAAGGTCGTGTTCATGCAGTGGAACCCCTGGTGGTCCATCAGTGCCACCCCATGAGGCCCATGCTCACCCTGCCAGTGCTGCTGGGTCTTGGTGGGGCTGCCCATGCAGCTGTGGCACTGTGCCGCAAGACTGAGCTGTCTCCCAGTGCGGGCCCTGTCTGGTGCTGCCCTGTGTGCAATGTGTGTTTCAGTGGGCAGAGCACCGGTGGGTGCCCAGCCCTACACACAGACACATGGCCCACCTGCACACCCTCCCGACTGCTGTCCACAGGTGCGTGTGCATGATGATGCCTGCATTGTGCTGTACACCACAGTGCGAAGGTGCCCAGCATCTGACACATGTACATGGACAGTCAGTGGATGTGGTGGCCTGTGGACATGTGTGTTTTTAGTGTCTGTGTTCCGGCACTGTTGTGCACCTGACCCCTGTGCACTTTGTGCCTTTGTGTGTGTGTGTGTGTGTGTGTGTGTGTGTCCGTCCATGTGGCGTGTTACTGTTCACCCCTCCCTGGTTGTATGTGTGTGCTTCTGTGCCCTGCCACTTCCCTTGCCGTCATGCACCCCTGGTGTGTTTCCCTGTGTGTATGTGGGTTGTGCCCTAGCCACTGTTGGTTGCACATGGCCCCATGACTTACCTGTGTTGGGTGAAGTGCTCCTCTGTGATGGTGTCCCGGTGCAGCTGGGCCAGCTGGATCAGTCGGGGGTCATGTTGTCCAAGGGGGGGCTGCCCATCCCCATCATCACCGGTGTCACCATCGTCCCCATCACTGTCCCCCTCTTTGACCTGTACGGCTATCCCACAGTCTTTGGCCATGTTGTGCAGGATACAACAGGCCAGGAATATCCCACAGTCCTTTGAGGGGCTATGCTGTATGGACCCGCTGGAGGTGTCTAGGCAATGGAAGTGCACCTTCAGCATCCCAAACACCCGCTCAATGATGTTGCGTGTGGTGGCATGTGCCTCATTGAAGCGTTGCTGCGATGGGGTCATGGGCCTCCAGTAGGGTGTGAGCAGCCAGGGACAGAGTGGGTATCCACTGTCACCTGTGTGGAGATAGTGGAGGTTAGTATCTTGTTCAGGCTTATATTGCCCCTAACCCTGTGTGCCACACCCATGGCACCTGTGGCTTACCCACCCTTTCCCCCAATTTGTCAGTCCTACAGGCATACTCACCCACTAGATGTCCTGTGGGGATGTCCCCACTCTCGAATCAATGGCACAGTACCGACTGGTACCATATAAATGAATTGTGTGCTCCCCCAGGGTGCGTGGCACAGACATTGATGATGCGCCCACTGGCATCACACACCACCTGGCAGTTGACACTGGCGTAACCCTTCTGATTCATATAGGTGGCCCCATCGGTGCCAGGTGGTGTGCGAATGGCCACATGGGTGCAGTCTATCGCCCCTAGCACACCAGGCATACGTGCTACCCTGTGGAACTCCTGTATGTTTGCTATGCGCTCCGCCGCGGTGCTGGGGAAATGGATGTACTCCGCAGCATGTGGCAGCAGTGCGCTGAGGAATTGGGTGAGGATGCGTGATGTGGCCGACTGTGTTATGCCTGTGGTTTCCCCTGTTGGTCTCTAGAAGGTACCCGTGGTGAGCAAGCACATGCAGGCTGTTACCTTTGTCTCCACTGACAAAGCGTGACTCCGTTGTGAGGGTGCCTGCATCACATCACTGCACAGCTCACAGAGCCACATCAGTATTGCCCTGTTCAGGTGGTACCGGCCCACAATCTTGACATCTGAGTACAGCTCAAAGCTGGTGCGGGCTCGGTACTGCCTGTTGGGGAGTACCGCTGACGGCCTCTTCCACGGCCATGTCCCCCTGCAGCATGCCTTCTCACCCCCCTCATTATGGCTTCTATGTGGAAGGTGGCACTGTCCATGTCCCTGGCTTGTGTTCCCCCAGCTGCTGTTGCTGTGTTCCCCCGCTGTCCTGACTGCTACCTCCACTGCATCGGGTACACCTACTGGCCTCTGCACTCTGTGGCCCCACACACCTTCCTTGCCCCCTATTTTGTCCTCTGCTCTCCCTGGCCTGCCCTCTTTGTCTCTCTGGCCTTGTCTCTCCCCTGCCTCATGTGACTTCCTGCATTCTTGCGCCTCTTCTCGCTCCTTTTATTTTTGGCTCATTTCGCTATGGCACAACTTCCGCCTGGTCCACAGTTGCGCATTGCGCAAGTCTTTGAATATCACATTGTGCACTTTATGCATGGTTCCACCCCCTTCGGTTGCGCATGCCTTCATTAGCATTGCGCTGTTGCTCAGCATGTTTTCAGTGGTGCAACTGCCTCCTGCTGAATATTGCAGAATGGCGGATGATTCTCTCTGTACAGTATGCAACTCCAGCTATGACAGTAACCCTTTTGAATATCCCACCCCAGGTGTTTTACTTTTTAACAGCCTGTTTTAGGGCTCCCAAAGAACTATGTTATCAGTATTATTGGCAAAATATCAAATATTTTCTGTTGTTGCTACTGTTTGTCATATGTTTATGGGGAGCACATCAGATGTTTTATTATCACGTTTTTAATGTCTTTATTAGTGACTTTAATTGAATCTTGTGATAGCTAGAATGCTGATTTTATTGAATGTAAGTACTGTCTCATTAAGACTAACTAGGGTGTACATTAAGTACATCAGCATCCGAATGCCTCCTTCTGATGAAACGTCATGTTTCTTACATGAATCATGGATGGTTTGTGCTTTGCTGTGGCTTTTTTATTAAAATAAATTCACTGGATTATCTGTACAAGTAAGTTTGTCTTTTTTATTTGGTTGAAACAAGTGCAGCTTTTTTGTTCTGCTATGTGGTCCATTTTTCAGCGTGTACCCACTCTGGCATCCTCATGAGTGGAGGTTTTGTTTGGGGTTTGTCTAGTGGTCTGTCCCACCCTCTGATCCCTGGCCCAGTAGCTTATATAGTCCTTAGTGCCTAGTGGCCCCTCACACCCTCTAATCCACAGCCCAGGCAACTTTATATATTACATAGTGTCTCATAGTCCCTCCCACCAGCCGATCCCTGGCCCTGGTAACTTTATACATTCCCTAGTGTCTAGTGGTCCCTCACACCCTCTGATCCCCTGCACAGGTAAAATGCAAACCTTCCCTGGTGTCCAGTGGCATCCCTTCCCCCAATCACCCACCACAGTAATGCACAAGAAGATCCTGGCATCTAGTAGCATCTGCTAAACCACCCCACACTGGGTACACTATCCCGCTACCCCCATACCTTAATCCCTGGTGCCATGGGATTCCATATGGTGACCACCAGAGCCCTTCACTCACCACCTTGACCAGTCGCCATATGCAATGACAGGGAAGAACATCCTCTGTAGTGTAAATAGAACACATGTACTGCCTACTGCAGACAGTGCACACATTCCCTTTACAGCACTGAGGATTCATCCTCTCTGTCATCACATATAGTGGCTGGCTGAGGTGGTGAGAGGAGGGCTGTGCTGCTTGCCATATGGGCTCTCATGGGATTAAGTTATGGGAGTAGCAGGGTGGTGCAAACAGCATGGGCAATGCAGGGAGGCCACTAGATACCAAGGTTTTATTGTATGTCACTGCAGTGGGCAATCAGGGTGTGTGTGGTGCCACTGGTCAGCAGGGAAGGTTTGCATTTTACCAGGGCCAGGGATCAGAGAGGGGAAGGGACTACTAGGCACCAGGAACTCTTTTCATTTTACTAGGGCCAAGGATTGGAGGGTAGGAGGGATCACTAGACACCAGGAACTTATGCCCTGATCTCTAAAGGCTACAACTCAGTTATGGATCCTGGAACTAGCTTACAACTGGGAATTAGTACTAATGCAGAGAATACTACCTCCCAAAGTGTGCTAAAAGATATTTTTGTACATAGGGGCAGTTCTAACCCATTATTAGATGATGCTATTGTTCATAACAATACCATAGCCTCCACTGAGCAAATTACTATCCAACAAGCATTTCACCATTTGCAGTGGATAGCGTTAGAAGCACACCCAATTTATTCACAACAGTTGACCTTACAAGCCTATTTAATTGTGGGCTATATCGCTCACACTCTGTGCATTTTAAAGCAGCAAGCTGTTATTATAGAATGGGATTCCATTATGGATTATGGAGCTTCTGGCACAGCTAAAATCAAGGGACCACCTTTGGAAACTGGCTAGGTCTTCTGGTGCTCAATCCAACATACAGAATTACAAACGTTCCCTAAACAACTGCACGAAATCCATTAGACTAAAGAAAAGCATGTACTACAGAGAAGCTCTCTCTAATACCTGGGGAAATGGGAGTGAGTTTTGGAAGAACATCAAAGAAGTCATGGGGAAGCAGCCCAAATCCTCTCCAATGATGCTAAAAGTTGATGGGTCTATCACTCTTGATCCCCTGGTCATTGCCAACACTTTCAATGATGTGTTCACTGACCTAAGTAGTGTTCTCCCCAAGGACTTTTTTCTGGATTCTGACTCCACTACTCCCTGTAGCTATCCCACTCCTTCCAATCATATGTCTTTCTATTTCAAAACTGTCAAGAAGCATGAAGCCCACAAATACATCACCAAAGCAATCTCCAAGTCAAGAACTAGTGGGGACTCACTGGACCTTAAACAGCTATCTCTCACCCTTGATGAGGTCCTAGGTCCATTAACTCAAATTTTAAACCTCTCCCTTAGTCTCAGCCAGTTCCCTGACATATGGAAAGCTGCTACAGTTACACCAGTCCACAAAAGTGGGGATAAGACCATCCAAGAGAACTATCGACCGATGTCTATACTACCTCCTCTCTAAGGCCCTGGAATGCATAGTGGCCAACCAACTTACAGATTTACTGGAAAAATACAATATTCTGTGTACTCAATAATGTGGTTTCAGAAAAGGCCGTAGCATGTCATCTGACTTACTGGAATTCACTGGAGCACTACACAGCACATTGGACAAAGGTCATCTAACCGGGGCTGTATTTGTCGATTTGACTAAGGCATTTGGCACTGTCCATCATCATCTGCTGATTGAACAGCTCTGGTCTTCTGGGATCTCTCCTGACACTGCAGCCTGGTTCAATTGCTACTTGGAAAATTGGTCACAAAGTGTCAAAATCACAGGTGTTCTCTCTGATGCCAGACCGGTCTGCTTTGGAGTCCCACAGGGGTCTATACTGGGCCCCTACTATTCAGCCATTTCCTGAACACCCTCCCACAATCCTGCCCTGAGCAACTCTTCATATATGCTGACAATGTAGTAATCTTAATCTCTCACAAGGATCCTGAACCCTTACAACACAATCCTCAGCAAGGATTTACCATTGTAAAAAACTGGTTTACTATGCATAAGCTGGTCCTAAACCATAAAAAAAACAAGGTTATGCATTTCAACAGCCCTCACAATAAGCATAGGCATCACCCCCTCACCATTACAATTAGCCTTCGGAAACACCCTTGAGCAGGTGCAGTCATTTAAATACCTTGGTATATCTCTGAACCCAAATCTATCGTATGGTTCCCACATTGACTGTGTTGCCAAAGCTGCAAATACATGGCTAGACTTACCATACCACCACAGACAACATCTTACATCAGAAGCCTTGAAGATCACTGTCCAGAGCTCAGTGGTCTCCATCATTGATTATGGCCTTATCATCTACGGCTCTGCATCAGCCACTGCGCTCAGATGAATATCGACTTCCCTCAACAAGGCTTGTTTGCTCATCTCTGGTGCCCACCATCTGACTCATACATGTGACCTTTATGCACAAACTGGATGGCTTTAACTGTCCAACTGCATTAAGTATCTATCCTGCACAATGGTGAAGAAATTTACCATGGGCCTCACCCCTCCTGGAGTGCAAGCCCTACTGCAAGCATGCCTGAATCCTCATAACACCAGGGATCCAAAACTCAGCTTCTCCAGGTTCCCACTGTCACAACTCCCGGGGTCAAAGATCCTTTGCTCATAGGGGGCCTAGCTGGCTAAATGGTCTCAGACCTGACATCTCCTCCACACCTAAGCTTGGCCCATTCAAATACAAGCTTCACCTTCATCTCACTGCCACTAGCTCCTGTGACTGCTACATATAACCAGCCCTACCCATCTTCAACCTATCATCTCTATACTCCTCCTCACTAGTCCTTATAACCTATCCTCCCTTTTCTCCTACTTCCCCTTCCTTGCCTATCTCCCCCTCCCCATTCCCTCTGCTAGCATTTCACCCCATTTTGTTGTCTGTGATGCTCTGCTCTCCCACTGTGATGTTGACAATGCCTCTGTCTGCTCCATCCTCCCTCTGTGTCCCCCCTTGTGTTCCCTCTGTACCTTTCCCTGGTCTTCTCCTATGTTTTCCCACTCTAGTACAGCTTATCCTGCCTACAGCATTGTATTTCTCCTATTCTTAACATGTTATCTTCCATATTTTTTTTCTGTATTGTACTGTATATGATGTGGAACCTTTGTAAAAGAGCCCTGGCTCAAAGGTATTTGTAATCCTGTACTTAATAAATATTTGTAATGGATCCCTCCTCAAAGTGCATGGTTTACTCATTGAAGATATTCTAAAGAACTCAAAAAACTGCAAGATAAAGTCCAAACAGGGGTAGAATAGAGAGAACATACTGTTATGATTTTTTTCAGATTCTCTAGAATATGCAGGATATATGAGAGACTTGCAAAAACCTATAGAATATCAAGATAATAAAATAAAAACAGCAAAACTAAACAATTCATTAGAGACCTAAATTATTATGAATCAGGATATACATTTGATTGGCATAAAACTAAACAATCTACAATATCACTTAAATATTTTTTTTTTAAAAAAGGGGCTATTGTTAATATGGAAAGGGATTCAGACTTAGATAGTACTGTAAGTCCAGCTTTTTTAGATGTGCATCCCCACCTGCTCTGCTAAGGAGGAGCCACGTATTCAATTCCACCATCAGGAAACAATAGGAGACCAAAAGAGGGTGCAGAGGGAAATACAGGATACAATCAACAGTGGAGGAAAAATCAGAAGTCCTAAATAAGAAGCCAGCTGATAAAAAGAGCTCTAAAGAAGCAGGGATACAGATGACAACCACAGAACATAAACAAATGCTATTGGCAAATATTGCTAGCCATTTGCCATCTAATTCTGAAATTGCTGTCTTACAGACATATTGTATTTGTTCCTACTTTGAATCTGAATCCTTTTTACTGTGTTATTGAGTTGTACAAATCTACTGGAAAAGTCTGAAATATCACTCTGAAAGAAACAATATGATGTTCACCCAAAATGTTAACTGTGAAAATGCTTGGAATGTTGATAATTTTTTTCACATAAAATCTTTTTGCCCCCCCCCACCTGTCTGCAGCAGCAGTCCTAGCCTTACAAAAGACATATGAGAAAGATTTAGAAGTGCTGTTTGAACAATCAACTGACTCAGAATAGAGAAGAGCAAGTAACCCTTAGGTCTTTACAATGGGACCACCAAATCACAATAAAATAAGCTGATAAAGGTGGATCTGTTGTGATTACGGACATGGACAACTATGTGTCCAAGGTATTGAGGCAGCTGGGTGATGTAAATGTGTACCAATAACTTCAGTTAGATCTTACTAATGAAATTAAGAATAGAAATTATGCTTTTTCTGACTGAATCCTGTAACAGGAATATTATTAGCAAAGAAGTAAAAACGTTTTTGACAGTAGACCACCTGATAGTCACCACAATATATATACTGCATGTTACCAAAAATACACAAGACACTAATAGACCTTTCTGGTCATCCTATTGTGGTGAGTATCAGGTGTGTAACTGAAAACCTTTCAAAGTAATGCTGACTTCCATCTCAGGCCTTTAGTGAGAAGACTACCATCCTACTTAGAAGGTACATTTGATGTTCTGAAAATGTTTTCCAGTTCCTGAGTGGAGCCACAATAACTATTGATAACTATGGAGGTTGTATCTATGCATAAGAACATTCCTCATGCTGGTGGATTAACAGCAATGTGGTACTGCCTAGAACAGACAGGAGAATATGATAAAACATTTTCTGAATTTTAAATTATATATTCAGAGTATATACTAACTTGTAACAACTTCATCTTTTTAGATCTTTAGATATGAGATAGCACAATGGATGCCTTCCTAGCTCTCATCTATAGTATGTGATCCTTTACATGGGTGCTTGGGAAAGAAGGTGAAATTACATCCAGATTTGAACCTGTTCTTTGAAAAGATTACAGGTACATAGATGACGTGTTTCTTATCCAGAAAGGAACATTCAATGAATTATCTAATTTTGTGACGTATCTTGACAGTTCTAATCAACATTTAAAGTTCACTACCATGTGAATACAGTATCATATTTTGAATTATTCATTACCAAGTCACATACAGGTACCTTGGAAACAGACTTCTATAGGGAAAGTTTGGATCAAAACTCAGTCCTTCGGTCTTCCAGTATGTATCCTAGACATACCATTAAGAATATTCTACACAAAGCTAATGTCTGCAGCTTTGGCAAAATTGTAGCCAAGAGGACAGTTTCCCAAAACAAACTTCTATCATGAAACAGATGGTCTTGGACTGGGGTTATAGCCAATCGGATGTGAATGAAGCATCTTTGTGCTAGCGAAAATGAAGTGAAGTGAAAATGGTCTCCCTTTTATCAATAACAGTAATATGTATGTTGCAGCTGATGGGAGAAAGGAGGAACAGAGACTGAAGTACTACTGTACATACAGTATTTCTACTTACACACCACAGCTGACTGAATTTGAAAAGATAATCCAGACAATTTAGAATATTATAGAGACATACTCAATTTTCAGTAAGATCTCAAGAGGAAAAATACCCCTGGTAGTTAACCTAGAAGATGATCTGGTCCATTCCCCTCAACTGTCATAAAAAAGGAATCCTGTTTCCTTTTTTGACCCCCTCCTATCCACTGGATGCAGCATATGTGGTTAATGCAGGTTTTGTAAGTACATAAAAAAGTGGAAAACATTCAAACATTTTGCTAAGGATAGAGAATAAGATATCAGAAGTTGGATCCTTTGTCTATTTAGTATCTTGTACTTGTGGAGCATTTGATATTGGCAAAACAATGTGACTTCAAGAAGCATGTTGGAGAACATGTGAGAGACATTGCAGATGATGATGTCAAAAATATTCGGTCAGCCCATGTAAAGATTGTTGGACCAACTGGGAGTTACAACTGGTTCTATGTGGGCATTGGACATGTTTGCTTGGGGGGGGATTCTCAATGCATGGCTACATAAAAGAGAAGCAATGTGAATGCACAGTGTGGAGGCTTGAAACCCCCATGTCTGAATGGGCATTTTGAAATTGCTACTTTCTATAACTGGTTATATTATAAAATGCTACTATATATTTGTACTCTAATGTCAGCATTTTTCACAATCGTGTGATTGTTCATGCTCCTATATATTCTATTCTCTGTGTCCCACTTTTTGTGTTTACAAGAAGTCCTGAACCCTGCTAGGTGACAAGAAAAAGCAAGCGTCTATCTAAATGGAGCTTTAAAGAGTTCCTGACACAGCTGAGACAATATAAAAAATTTCTATTCAGGCATAAATGTAGCTTATATTTTGTATGTTATTCTGGAATTCTCACATTTATGTCCTTGATACTAAGGGTATTTGCATGAATACAGTATCTCAGCCATTTTAGCTCTGGCTGCCTGCCTACACCTGACATCATCATTCTGTTTATGACATCAAAATACTGTATGTTGCTATAGAGATAATAATGGTGTCATGAACAGGAGATTGTGATGTCATGTGTAGAGAATCAGCCAAAGCAGATATAGTCTAGAGGACAGTGATCTCATTTTCATGCAACTGTTTTTAGTAGTAAAGGAAACAGAGAATTGATTACTGAAATTATATGAAGTAGTGAAGAAAATGCGACGGAGTTGTAAATAAATCTTACTTTTTTCAAAGTGTTCCTAATGTTTTCAGGGGCTCTTTAAAAAAAGGGACTGATGTACCAAGCTTCATTTGACATGAGCTTTATTTTGAGATTCTCCATCTTTAAAGAGGTCTCTCAATCACTTACATTTGTGGTGTTTTTATTATGTGTTTCTGATCTGCTATGGCACTTTTTTATATCTTTATTATTTAATCTTAAAAGAGTAACAATCATTACAATTCATACAAAAGAACAATACATACAAGAGAAAAATTTAAATTTGCAATTAGCATTAAAGAAAATATAAAATATCCTAGTAGAAGGCATGTATTTAAAAAATATATATAGTAAACAGGGAGCATATCATATACAATTTAAGAGTCTTCTGGCCCCAGTGAGGGGGAAGTATTCATAGTCATCTTTTTCCTAATTTTCTGTATTCTGACCAGAAATGTTGCTGCTCTGGAAATTGTGTCTTCATCTTCAGCTGTAATATTAGAAGAATCATATTATCATCATCAGGCAGAAAGGAATCTAAGATTGGTGCAATCCATGTTTTCCTGGCCTTGTTGTACCAGGTGCACTTCATAGATACATAGATGCATCAAATTTGATGGCAGATATGGACCACCAGGCCTACCTAGTCTTCCCATTTTTACTATCTACTGCAAAAACAAAAGACCATACTTGATCTCTGACTTTGTTCCCCTACCTATCGCTAGGGCACCACTATGCAAATCCCATACATTTTTAAATTCCCCTACCAAATTTGTCCCAACCACCTCTTCTGGGAGGCTATTCCATGCATCCACCACCCTTTCTGTGAAGAAATACTTCTTCATGTTAACCCTTAGTCTACCCCTTCCAGGCTCATGTCATGATCCATTGTTTCAGAACATCTCTTTTTCTGAAAGATGCTACCCTTCTGTACCTTATTTATGCTCTTTAGATATTTAGAGATCTCTATCATATCCCCACTGTCTCTCTCTCCTCTTCTCCAGGGTGTGCAAATTAAGGTCCTCCATTCTCTACTCATATTACTTTTGATGCAGGCCCTGCACCATTGCTGTTACCATTCCCTGAACTGCCTCCACCCTGTCTATGTCTTTATGTAGATGTGGTTTCCAGAACTGGACACAATACTCCAGATGAGGTCTTACTAATGATTTGTATAGAGGCACCACCACCTCCTTTCTTCTGCTGGTGATACCTCTCCCTATGCACCCCAGTACCACACTGGCTTTCCCCACAACCTTGGCACATTTCCTGGCCCCCATTAGTTCATCAGATATGATTACCCCCAGATTCCTCTCCTGTTTGGTTACCATCGGTACCCCCCCTTCCCATCATGTAAGCCTCCTTTGGGTTCATGTGCCCCAAATGCATAATTTTGCACTTTTTTGCATTGAATTCCAGAAGCCACATTCTTGACCATTCTTCAAGTTTTGCTAGGTCCCTTCTCATGTTTTCCACCCCTCTCGGAGTGTTTACCCTATTGCAGATCTTAGAATCATCTGAAAATAGGAATATCTTTTGTATACCTGCAAGTCCCACAATCCTTCATGTGGAATAATATGATGTCATAGTTTAGCACTTTACGTATGTTTGTAGGTTTAGATAAGTTACACTATGTATTAGTTAGATCATAGTATATTTGTTAGCACCTAGTCTTATATGTTAAAGATATTTTTTGCCTATATTTAGGTATGATTCTGCTAAGAAACTCTATATCACAAGCCAACACCATTTCAGACAGAGTAACCCCTGCCTGTAATGTAGCCAGACAACCAATGATGATTCTATCTACAAACACTTTGTGGCCTACAGCACCATCTGCTGCAATAAAAACAGGACCATACTTACTAATATATATTTGCTATTTTTATATAATGTTTCTGATATATTTGTGAGCTGGAAGCACCATCTACAGCCAGAAAACACACTGTTATAGTCAGCAGTATTACTTGACTATCCTATTGTTCTGTTATACTAATGTCAGCAATATTTGTACACAAAGTTTATACAATGTAATGTCTGAAAGGGCAAAGTAGATATTACTGAGCAGCCCACTGAACTGACCAATCAAGGTAATTTAGAATACTCATTTTATACATACATGAGCACATTGTTACAACAACTGGACTTAATCATATCTCTCTATATAAGAGTTTGTTTTTCATAACTTCCCAGAGGAAAATTTATGCTACATCAATGGTAGGGGAGATTTAGGCTCCCAGTATGTACCTTGTGTGCATTGCTGTCTTCACCTACTTTTTTTATCATTGCATATTTTCTCCCCCTGCGGAGCAGGCCCATGACCTCTGGCCACCAGCACCCATGTCCCTGAGCCAGGTCTGGCATGTGGATAATCTCCCCATGCCATAGGGGTTGGCTGCCCCCCCCTGACAAGGCACCTCTCATGCTTGGAGTTGCAGGGCATGGCCATTAGCCATAAGATCGCCCTGCCATTTTTCCGCTGTTCTTCCCCAAGAGCTGAATGTGCAATGGCATCAAGGCATAATCTGCCAATGCCCACCATGCTCTCCCCATTCTGCTGCTCGCTGCTGGACCACTGATCTCTACCAGCTGTCACTACAGTGTGCTGCAGAGCCCCAACCCTCCCCAGAGGAAGGAGATCAGTCATGGGACGCTAGATACTTCCTCTACCCTGCCAACCCCTGGTGGCCTGAGTCCATTCCCGAACCTGGGTCACCGGTGTGGTGCGAGGTTTGGCATCCAGCATGTCAACCTCAGAGCCACCGGGCCAGCTCACTGTCTTCACTTACTAAGCTTATGGGAATAAAACCTTGTGAGTAACCTTTGTCTACTGATTTGGCACTGTCATTCTATCTGGTCAGATTTACATAATAAAATTATGCTACAAAAATTAAAAACATCTTTTATGGCATTTATAAATTTCCATAGGAGAATGGGTCAAACTTCTATAGAAGGATTAATAACAGTGATTAATACAAGGATAAAGGCTGGGATCTTATATGCCACAAAAATATGGAGTCCATCTAATATTAAACCCTTAGAAGTAGAATTAAATAAAATGTATAGATATCTACTTAAAGTTCAGCAATCAGTTCCCCCAGAAGTACTAAGGAGAAAACTAGGTCAGTTTCCTTTAAGCACTATGGCTATGGAAAGAAGAAGAATATTTACATTACTTTAATTTTATTTATTTGATTTGATTTCTTCTTCAAGAAAGCAGAATTCCTAATATGCATCTTAAAGAACAGATAAAATATCATAGTATGGGCTGTACAGCAGATATAATTAAAACCATACATGATTTTGTTCTTCCCAGGGGTCTGGGAAATATTGTGTATGAAATATACATGTCTCCATTCCTGAAATTAAAGAAATGGTAAAGAAAAGATTAAGAGACATAATTGTTCAACAAGATCTCAAAATAATTGTTAAATTACACCATTACAAATGATATAAAATAATCAAAGTAGGTCATAAATTGGAACTGTTTTTAACTGTACTTAGAAATCCAGAAGAAAGAAGAGTTATAACCAGGTATAGATGTGAACTTTATATAGCAAGATATATCTTTTATGATCAAAGAAGCAGAGACACAACAGATTCAAACTGTGTCTGCCAAATGGGAGTGGTGGATGATCTTAAACATGTAGTATTACATTGTCCACAATTTGAAATAAAAAGGACATGGTTAACTCCAATATTGGCTACCATTGGTCTTCCATCTGACCAACTTTTAATCTATCTGCTTAATAGTAATGATACACATATACTTGACAGAGTATACAGATTTCTGAAGTAATTAAATCTGTACATAGACTGCTCAGAAGGATTCCCCATAAGTTAGATGTGAAACATATGTGATAAAGAAATGTGATTTTATATTATATGAGCAGTAACATAAAAACTATGTATGTTTAATATTATATACATTTAACCTTTTATATGGAGATATGTGAATGTAAAACTTTGTAATGGCTTATGTCGATCAAATAAATTGTATCTACCTACCTACCATATGGTCAGAACTTGCAAAAGGACTTTTTATAAAATCTAATAAAATGGCAACTGTGACTGGACCAGAGGTGTCTGAACCCCAACAGTTTAGGCAGAGTAAGTGATTACCGGAAAGTAGAGGGGGTCACACCAGGTAGACTGGTGCCTGCTCAAGCACTACAGCTTACTTAGCAGACTCCCCATGCTGACTATGAGAGACAGAGCACATGATGTGAACAAGAGCTTCCAACTCACTTGAGTAACAGGACTAGGTCTGTTGAGCCCCATAGCCCTTAGCTGGTAAACTGTGTAGCTGGGAAAAGGGTAGTGGATCAATACACTATCAATTTTTTACAGCACAGGTAGAAAGAAACTCTCAAAATGGCCATCAGCGCTGAAATAAAATTGGAAATTTCAAATTGTCTAACCTCTCATGGAGGCTGGGGGGGGGGGATTTTGCTCTGGACATGAAAACCCGTAGTGACCCAATTCAGCATTTGTGCATACTGTATTTGAACACTAAGCATACAGTGAAGAAAAGATAAACTAAAATAGGTTTGATGGTTGCCATCTTGTTTACCGCACTCCATGTAATGGAAAGATCAAAACAAAAATGAAGCACCCACCATAACAGTGACGATGTCAAAACAATTTACAGTTTCAAACTTTTTATTCCAGCATAGGAGTGACCATCAGAACACAGACTTTGTGGAGTAAAGTGCAAACAGTTATGTTTCGCTGAACTGCCGTTGAGCTTTATCAGACAATTCAAATTCATGACATACCACCACTATAAAAAGTGTACTAATAACGCCTAAATAAATCACAGTGTTTATTTAATGATTTTGCAATTATCTTAACAAGTTTCAGGGTGTATTCAATTTTCTACCCTAATGTTTTAAACAAAGCCAGAACCATTCTAAGGCCCACATATATTTAAAAAATCCTTTTTAGGCATTACATTTTTATTAAATAGTGCTACCAAAATGAGTGTTTAAATAAACAAACACAATACATTACTTGATCCCTATTATTACACTGAACCCACAAACTCAGGGAAAAAACACAAAACCACAAGGAATAAGAAGGGGGGGAGAAGGAAAAGACAAAAACAAAAAAGGAAACAAACACAGTGTATATATAGGGAATCAGGTTCATACTTAAATATCAGAATGTCATAAAGGAAGCAGGAAATATTATTGTTACAGTCATGCACATTTGAAAAAGCTATTATAGCCTCTTCCACATACACTATATAGTGTAGCCCAGTTAAATCTTTATACACTGAATATTTACCCAAACAATTTGGAAAATGATTTAATTCATCTCTTATTCACACACCTAATCCTCTTAATGGTGTTTAAAATCTTTCCAAAAAAAAGATGACAGATCAATATTATAATTTAAGCCATCAACATTCCTGGCATTCAATATATATATCAAATAACTCTCACGCTGTCCACTGTGTTTTTTCAGATCACCTCCCCTGATTCCACATTCCACCTTTTCTATACCCAGAAAAGTAACATGATTTTCCACCCCTGGGTAGTTGTTTACATGCTTGTCTATGGCATAGGTTGCATCTCTCCTTTGTATGGCATGAATGTGCTCACCCACTCTTACTCTAAATGCTCTGGTGGTCCTGCCCACATAGTAGCTCCCACAGCTACACTGAAGCAGATGTACTACTTCCTCATTCCCACACATGATGAAATGATTAAGTTTAATAACTGACCCATCACAAAGGTTAACAAATTCCTTCCTCTGTGTGACATATGGGCACTACATACTTTTACCACACTTGTGAACCATGGGAAGATGGGGTAACCATGTATGTGCTTTTACTGCTTCACTTGGTAACTTATTTGGTGCCACTGATTCCTTAATGGTTTTCTGTATACAGTTTTAGGACCCTTTGTTACCACCTCTCTTAACTTCAGCTTCTAGCTCTAAGAGGCTTCAGTTTTGTCTAACTATGTTTGCCACATCTGTTGCTCTAATGGAATATGTGGTAACAAACTGGCAAAGTGGACCTTCCACTTTTTGTTTAGGGATTAGCATACTAGCTCTTTCCATGCTATCCACTTCTTTCACTGCTTTCACAATACACTTGTTACTGTACCATCTAGTTTTAAAACAGACTATTTGTCATTTTCTTTTTTCAAACTCAGTCTCCTCAGTACAATTCCTCAGTCTTCTGATTAGTTGTCCCTAAGGGATGTTTTTAATTACGTGTGCTTAATAAAGTATTCCTACCTCCCACCGAAGAGAAAAGTGAAGCACCAAAACTCTGTGTCTGTTCAGACTGTGTGATGTTTTCACTTGGACCCTCTTCATTGCCCACCATAACTCATTGTTTACTCCTGAGCCACAGCTGCTATGTTCGACCTGAAGGGAACTACCAACACCTTATCCACAAGAAATGCATTCTTCAGAAGCCCAAATTCTGACTTTACTTGATATTCAGTGTATAAAGATTTCACTGGGCTACACTATATAGTGTATGTGAAGGAAGCTATAGTAGCTTTTTCAAATGTGCATGACTGTAACAATAATATTTCCTGCCTCCTTTATGACATTCTGATGTTTAAGTATGAACCTGATTCACTATATATACACTGTGTTTGTTTCCTTTTTTGTTTTTTGTCTTTTCCACCCCCCCCTTCTTATTTCTTGTGGTTTTGTGTTTTTTCCCTGAGTTTGTGGGTTCAGTATAAAATAGAATAGGGACCAAGTAACATACTGTGTTCTTTATTTAAACACTCTTTTATGTAGCACTATTTAATAAAAATGTAATGCCTAAAAAGGCTTTTTTTTAAATATATGTGGGCCTTAGAATGGTTCTGGCTTTGTTTAAAACATTAGGGTAGAAAATTGAATACACCCAGAAACTTGTTAAGATAATTGCCAAATCATTAAAGAAACACTGTTTAAACTAAATTGTTTTGACCTCTTCACTGTTATGGTGGGTGCTCCATTTTTGTTCTGATATCTCCATTTTGTGAGAGCTCCACTATCCTATAAACCTGGTGCTGGACATCTTTTGTTTTTGCATGTAATGGAAAGTGAGATTCTGTCTTTGAAAAAAGATTTGAGCTCCAGGGCCATGGAGGTGGGCTCCAAAACAAAGGATCTGGGTGAGCAAAGTAGAGTTGGAATCTAAAATTGAAAAATTCAGAAGTGATTCTGACTATGCAGTGCAATGTGTCATTAAAAAGAAGGTTGAACAGCTACAGTTGAAAGAGTCAAGAGGGAATATGAAAGGTTAGAACAGGATAAGGTGAATGTATTGCAAGTGAATGAATGGTTGGTCACATCGAGAGAGGAGATGTGGGTTGTGTGTGATGATATGGAAGAGAGGCTAGCAATATTTAAAGACAGTTTGGACAGGGAGATCATGGAAAAACTCGAAGTGTGAGGTACATACATGGTTTTGCAAGACCATGTTAGTAAAGGGCAAGCTAAGGGAAAAGCTAGTCATGTAAAATGCAGAATGCTTTTGAGAAAAGTACTTGAAAGGTACAAAATCCTGAAGGGTCATGTTAAAGCTTCATCGTATATTTCGCCTATCGATCTTGCATCATCAGAAGATGACAAATTCAATGATGAAGAAACAGACCCACCCATAAAAGATGGTGGGACTAGGGATGCAGAAGGTAGGACGAGATCTCGCCCACCTCTGATGGTAGTCGTCACAAGGAGAGACAGGGACGAAATTGAATCCATTGTTGCCAATGCAATCCAGGCTGCTAGAGTTCTGGAAGCCTATTTCAAGTCAATTCAAAAAGTCATGGTTGACTTATTATCAGATGAGGTAAACCAAGATCAACTGTTTCATTTGGTGGCCACCACCACCATGAACACAGTCATTCAAGATATTGAAAGACCCCCCCACCTCTCCCTCCTAATGTGTTGCAATCTGTCCATGCTATCCAGAGCATTGCAAAAGAAATTGATTATATGCAGTCTGGCGACAATCTTAGTTGCCATCTGAAAAAGGTACAGGGATAATGTGAAAGGCTCAACTTTCTAGCTCAGCATAGTGTAAAGGTCCTAAAACAAACTATAGAACCCACATTATGGGAGAAACTCCCAGAGGCTGTCCGTAATGATGCAGCACTGGAATTCAAAGTAGTCACTTCAATCCTCCAGGGGGCTCAGAATCCCAACCTGGTTGATGTGGTGCTAGACCAAACCATCTACCAAGACCCCAGGGAAACCCCAGCCAGGTACAACAACAACAGATTGTGGCTAGCAGATCCAGTAGGCAAAGTTTTGGCCCATGAAATGGCTGAGAGAAGCTCAATCGAGTTTGAAAGTTTGTTTTTGAGAAATCTGCAAACTGTGCTGAGGGAAAAGGTGGAAACCCTGGTAAATCCAAGAATGGATAACTTCACTGCCATTATGGACAAAGTGGAGCACACATTCCAGATCTACCTGCACAACCTGGCTGCCAGCCCACAGGCCCAAGTAGCTATGGTGTAGGTGAGCACCGAGCCATCCACTCAATATTGAGTGGAAGGGAAGGCCCAAGAATCCCACCAGGCCCAAACCACCTATCAAAAACAGGGGAACCCAAACAAGAATAAGCAGCACAACAATAATAACAAAAATCAGCAAATTTCAAAATCACCCGAAAGACTTAGCCCAACATGCAAAGAACTAGCACAGAAGAATGAGATTCTCTGGGAATGGAGAGCCAGTGTGCAGGCCATTACCAGGGTGCCTCCTTTGCTGAGATATGTTGAGGCCTTCTCAGCTGCATCATGCTTAAATTCTGATGAGGAACTCAAAACCAGGCCTTGTTTAGGCCTCAACCTGGAAACCATGGGCAATACCCAAGGCCTGGGGCCTACTGTCGGACTGCCATCAGGAAGTGTGCACCAGGCGCAGCCACTCCCACAACCTCACCTTCTTCAGGAACTGGAAGAACAGGTCTGATGGTGTCAGGCCCTGGTACAGTCTATCACTAACCTAGTGATGGATGAGTCTGGTCATCCATGTATAAAAGCACTGGTTAGGGGCCACCAACTACAACTTGTTCTAGACACAGGTGCCTCAATCTCAGTTCTGCCCCAGGATAACCCACAGGTATCCTCATGGCCACAAGCAAAGCAACATATGCAAGCAGCTTTGAAGGGACTGTAGTTACTAGGTACCAATCCAAACCCATACCCATTATGGTGGGTACCCTGAATATGGAACACTGTTTTGATCTAATGGTTCTTCTTTTTTTATAGGTATTTTTCCCATACCTCTACAGACCCAAAAGGGGCTACAACCCCTCTTTCAGAAGGGTACATCCTCCGGCCCCTGATCACTCTGCATGGCCACCCCCGGAGTTCCCCTATGGATACCCCTCCATGGCAGGGCCAGGGTGAAGAGTGCCATCATGCCCCCCAGGAGCAGTAATCTAGAATCAGGAACAGTCCCAAAGAAGTGATCGGGCCATCATGGGTCCAGCCAGGTCTCAGTTTTCCTCCATTTCCTCCTGTACCCTACACCTTTGCAATGAGTGGGGAGACTGTCTACACTTCCGTGGAGGCAGCCGATTGCCCTCTATGTGGGCCAACCCCTTTATGAGGCTGTGCATCTGTGCTGACACCCAGCTTCAGCCAACAGCACACAGCACTACCCCCCAAGGAATGAGAGCAGTCCTCCAGATGCTCTATCCTTCCTCCCCAACTGACCCCGAGTGACCCAAGTCCATTCTCGAACCCAGGTCGCTGGTGTGGTGCAAGGTGTGGCATCCAGTGCCTCAACCTTCAGCACCACCTGGCCAGCTCAATCTAATGGTTCTGTATCAACACCAAAGCATCTTGGATATTGATTTTGTGACCCACTTCAATTGTGTGGTAGATTTGGTAAAGCCAGTACTTTTGGCCAGCCTGCTGGTGGGGGGAGGTTGCCTACCTGCAACACCAGTAATCCAGGTTCAGGAACAGATCTGGGACATTGGAAGGTCAGCTGGGGAAGAAGGATTGAGCATCTGAGGATTGGTCTCCTTCTCCGGGTTGGGGGTGTTTGGTGCTACATGAACACCTAGCAGAGGCTGGGCATACCATGCACACCAATGCCAAAGTGTTCAGGCAGGTGGGATGGATGCTTATTGTCACTGCATGTCCCTGAACCCATACACCAGGGAAAAAAGCAGCCAGATGCCCCAAATGAAGCCCGGCCTCACCTTCCATAACTCTCAGGTTAGCTCATCGACCTATCTTGATGTTGTGGCACCTTAAGAGATGGTGCTGCGACCCCACCCTGGTGGAAAGCCAGGGGGTATCGGTGAGGCGCTACTGATTTAGGAGTAGAAATGGGGGTCCATGACTGGAATGAGGAACCAGGTGGCCATCGGCAAGAAAAAGCGTACTGAATAAAAAAAAAAAAAGAAAGTACTTTTGAAAATGCCTGGTTATCAACATACGTTTTGTGTTTCAGATTCATATGTGATAGCAGCAGTAAAATCCAATGACTGTAAGTATGACATCATTACCTGCTCCAAAGCCACAAGCTGTTCCTGCACCTTAGGTCTATTCTGGAAAAACATCCTGAGGCCTTTGCCAAGAACATGCATGACTGTGTAAGAATAAACACCCTCATTTGGGTCCTAGGCCCAGACACACCATGCCAATGGCTATACCCTCTTCCACCACCAGCCATACCCACTTTGAGGGCCACCATTGATTCCCTTCACATAAAATGGGTCATCAGGCCTTGTGTATCCACAGTCAATTCCCCCATCTGGCCAGTGGAAAAAAAACACCAATAGTTGGAGATTGACAATTGATTCGAGACGACTTACTCAAGTCACCCCAAAGTGTGCACAAACACTGGCAAATGATCCTGATGTGTTCAAACTCCTAAGGCCTGAACACAAGTTGGTTAGCACATTGGATGCTTTCAATGTTTTTTCATCACTCCTACTGGCCCCTGAGAGCCAGTACAAGTTTGACTTCACCTTTGAAGGACATCAGTACACATGGAACTGCCTACCCCAGGGGTTTCACAATTCCCCTTCGCTGTTCCATATTCACATGAAGGATGTCATGCATGTTTTCTCCACACCACAATGCCTCCTTCATTATTTGGATGACCTACGTTTGGCCACTGAAAGCCTAGACCTACAGCTGGAGCTACTAGATGAGCTCCTAACCTTTCTACTGAAGGCAGGTCTCAAATGCAACGCTGCTAAGGTACATTTGTGCCTCCCAGAAGTTTCTTTCCCAGGGCTGAGCATTTCAGCAGAAGGCTGAAGCCCAGCACTGGACAAGGTTCAAGGTCTACAGGATTTACCCCTGCCCATCAGTGTATCCACAGAGACATTTTCTGGGAATTGTCAACTATTCCAGGGACTTCATTTGCAATTTTGGACAAGATGTCTCACCTCTGTATGAGTTCCTGAAAAAGGATACTCCTGGCAAGGGGGCCTCAAACATACAATTGCAGTAACATCCTTAAAAAGATCCTTGGCCTTGCCCAGCTTTGGTCAATACAAACCCTGACCTACTGTTTCATTTGGAAACTGCTTCAACTGAGACAGGAATATCTGCAGTTTCATCTCAAAAAGCAAATGATATCCTAAGGCCTATTGCATATGCATCCCAAACACTTTTCTTAGTGCATCAGAAGTGCTCTATGTGTGAAAGGAACTTACTGGCAACCTTCTGGGCAATTAAACATTTTGCCAAGTTGATAGGATTTTACAATCATTCTGCACACAAACCACACCCCCACCAAATTCCTTTTGTCAGACAGAGTCAAAGACAGTAATGTAGCTAACACTACACTCACCCATTGGTCTCTTCTACTGCAAGATAGGGACAACACTGTACTTCCCACCAAAATGCCATCCATTTTGGTACATGTGCTTCTGTACCAAGGGAACCCACATGAGGGTGGCCTGGAGCCACCCAACCAGCCTGACCCAGGCCCATTCTTCCCTGCAACTGAAACAAATCTAAAAGGCCCAGCTTAGGCCATGTCTTCACAGACGTATCAGCCTCTTATAATGAGGGAGAACCCATCACAGGTTTTGGTGTTCTTGTCATTTACCCAGCAGGTAACACCATCAAGGTATCCAGGAAGTGCATGATCAAATCTGCACAATATGCAAAGCTTGCAGCAATGACCTGCACCATGGAAATCACACAAAACCAAAAGGAAATTGATAGCATCATTTTCACTGATTCTGCATTTGTGTGCAATACTCTCACAGAATTTCTTCCTGTCTGGAAGATGCATGATTTTGCCTTCTCTGAAGGCACCCCTGTGAAACACAGAATCCTGTTCATCCACTTAGTAAACATTGCTGACAAATTTACTTTCAGACTGTACATGCACAAAGTTGAGGTCCACTCAAAGTCAGAACCATATCATGAGCACAGTAATCAAGTCGACACTTGCAAAAGATGGAGCTTGAGGTGGGGACATTTGGATCATGCCCCCACCTACTATGGCAGTATCACTCCCAGTGTCAGCCCAAAAAATGACCAAACTGGATCTTTTGGAACTCCACACTGAACAAATGGCAGATCCAGAAATGAAAAGGTGTACCAATACATCTCCAAGGACATAGAAAAAGAAATGCATGCTACTTAACCATGCAAAATATATGCTAAAAACCTGAATCTTTCACAAGATCAAAAATTGGTCCTGTTTCATGGAGATAGTGGTGAGAGGCTCTGGGTGATTCCAAATGCCTTTCAATCAGAATTTATCCATCAGGTATGTGATACCCAAACAGGTGGACACCAATGGGTGGAAAAGACCCTCCGAAAACTGAAAACTGTAGGATGGTGGCCCACAATGGGCAAAGATGTCCAAAACTACATGAACAATTGTCTTAACTGTAGTCAGAACAACCCTATTCCTGGCAATAAATATGCCAAACTGCTTCTACAAAGGCAAACAGGGCCCTGGAATTCAATTCAAATCGATTTCATTGGACCTATGACCAACTGTAGTAGAAAAAAACAAGCATGCACTTGTAATTACAGACCTATTTTCAAAATGGGTAGAAGCCTTTCCATGTAAGGCAGCAACAGCAAGAGCAACTGCTAAAGTATTTGTATTCATCAGTTGGGGCTTACCCCTAAAGGTAGGGGTAACAGACAGGGGAACCACATTCACGGGTACAGTAATGCTAGAATGTTTTAAGGTATTTGGGGTAAGTCAGAAGTTTCATATTCTTTACCACCGACAATCTTCAGGGCTGGTAGAAAGAACCAATTGGCAAATCAAACTGATGCTATCTAAATTTATTGAAGAAAACCCTAAAACCTGGTATACTCTGTTGCCCTTACTCCTAATGGCAATAAGAACTACCCCATCCTCATCTACCCTTTGAGGTAATGACAGGTAGATGAATGAGGCTACCAGAACACCTGTGAATAGATTTGCACACCCTTACTGCAGATCAAGTGTCAACAGATTCTTACATTGCAAAACTGAGAGACAACATTCCACAGGCACACCTGTTTGCTGCAAGAAATTTGGGTCACACCCAACAGCAATCCAAAAGATACTTTGATAAGAATGTTAAGGAAGTTGACTGGAAAGTTGGTAATCAGGTAATGATTCTCAGATATGCTACACCTGCTCACCCCTTTGCAAACAGATGGTCTGGCCCATGTGAGATCATCAGCAAACTCAGTTCAGCTGTGCACCTCATACAAGGCCAAATTTCACAGGAAAAGAAGATTACTGAGAAGAGATTTTGTGCCAACCAGTTGAAACTATATAAGGGTGACAACATCATCAATGTTGCTCCTTCACCTGGCCAGGGGAGGGAGACCTTTATGTTTTGTAATCTCAGAAGCCAAAACCCAAAAATGAAAAGAAAAACACTAAGAGGGATAATCCTGGCCTATCTAATCCTATTGTCTTGCACAATTCCAGTGGTGCCAGATCCAGCGTAAAATCCAGATCTTAGACCCAATCCAGAGCCTAATCCAGATTCAGACCATCTAGATGCAGCCATGGTGAAACCAAACCTTCTAGAACCTGATGAGATCCAAAGAAAAAAACATTCTTTCCTGATGGATCTGGATTCCTGGAACCAAGAATCTTTCCCATTTCCCAATCTGCACTTTAACCCACCCATAGGAGTGTCCTTTTCCCTTACCTCTTCATATATTGTTGCACATGAAGGAAATTATGTTTATCTTGATACATTTGTAGTCTCACCTGATCAATTAAATTTACAGATTGAATGGACAGTTACAGACACTAGTAAACAACAAATTTATGTGGCCTGCCATGTCAAAGGAACTTTCCAAGGTTGGCCTAATGCTAACATTGCTTCTAATGGAACATTATCCATCAGGTTACCAAACAAAACACTGGTCTTTATAATATTATAGCCATGATGGACATTGACTTTTGCACCTGCTTTCATAATGTTACAATATGTAAATTTTGTATCATGAACACTATTGGAGCAGACACTTTTGTCTTTCTATTATCCCACAGGATTCCTAAAAGAATCATGAACAATTCCTAAAAGAATCATGAACAATGTCCAAAACAAGAGCCAGGTCCACTTAGTGGCTTGACCGCTACATCTTTACCTGGAACTTTAATTAATAATGTACAATTCTCACATATACCTGTATTACTGAATTTAACCAACTGGAATATGGTCGCATATGGTCACTGTTCTGAAACAAATATTTCAACATTTCATACTGTTATGTTATTAGATATAATGGCAGCATATCAGGCACATGTACAAGACCCTGTAGCTCAGCATTACTCAACTGAGTAATGAGGGGTGTTCAGAACTCAATTACAAAAAATAAGCTGAGTTACTGGCCCAGCAGGCTATTTAGGGTCTGATACAGGTATTTTTGGTTCAGGTATGTCAATTTGGAACCAAGACAATTTAGCCAAATTTAAAAGGAATGCCAAGTTCTTTCACTCCAAATTGAGTTATGAGGTTATCCAACCTATGCTGCATGGCATTGCTGGACTTGCACAAGAAGAAAGAGTTACATCACACAATATGCATTATATTACACATTTGTTTAATCAACCTGATATAAATTGATTCAACTGATACATAATAACAATAAAGAAGCCAGACAACAGCATATACAGTAGGTAGGGAAATATTGTGTTCAGCTTATGGTAATTTTGCAATAACCACAATTAAAAATCTCTTTTGGGATTTGGAATCTGGGAGGATCCAAAATCTTTTTAATGATAGATTGGGTCACCCTTGAAAAAGGGACTGTTTTGGTCTCAGTGGGCCTACCCGGTCAGCAAAATTTAAATAAATAAATAAACTTATTAATGATAGATGTATGCCTAAATGGTATTGCCCCCATTGTAAAACCTTATCATGCACTACCAAGTGTATGGATAAGACTGTCCTCTTCTATGGCCACTGCACGGAACTTGGGCTATATGACACTATATCAAAACCAAGGACCTTGCTACATTGCTGGGAAATGTAATATTCAGGATACCATGTATGTTACATTCACAGTTTCACTTCCAGTTTTTGATAAAGACATTGATGTGTTCAACAAGCCTGTAACAATCAACTCTGTAGGACATCTAAAAGAAGACATTTTTCATTAATTTGCCTCCATTGCTTGTTTATCATAATCAACTGGATGCCTGGGTTGCCCCCCTACTGACTGTTGGCAAAAAGGGGGCTACCACTATTTATGCTGAAGTGATGTTTTTGGCATATCCATGCCTGTTTGCAGTTACTCACCTGAACTTAAGGACTGGTCATATACGTTTAAAAATGAGCAATATGCAAATTATACTAACAATAAAAACTTTAATGTGAACACTTCTTCAATCAAGAAAAACATCAGTTTTGCCTCAACAGAAGATGGATGGTGCCTCACCAGCCAGATAACCAACACCTCCGTCACTTGCTCAGTCAAACTTATCAAGTGGCAGCTTCCTGAAGTTCGTGTAACACACAGTTTTGATGGACAATACTGTGTTGTAACCAACTACAAGACTTTTTCCTATGGGTCCCTAACATGCAATGTCACTGGTCCAAATTTCTGTTTTAAACCAAAAGAGTGCACTGTCATTGGCCATATGGTTATCACTCCTGTTCCCACCCCAGAAAATTATGCTATAGAAAGTGATCCTCAATACCTCAATGATATAAAGCAATATTTACCTGTATTCAATGTTCGTATTGATAAACTGCATTTTGGCCTTAAACATTTATTAAGGAGGAAATATACTTATCTTCTTCAAATTAGTAACACTGTTCATAAAGCAGACAATTCATTGCAGTCACTATTTCACAGTGGGGATCTTAGCACTTCACTGTCTAGCACCTGGTTGGAACTTACATTGAAATCATTTGTGGTTATCCAAATTTTCCTTATTTGTATTTTAATTGTCACTTTGTTTTGTCTCTGTAAAACACTAACATTTCATAATGTTCAATTGAAGTTTCTATATTCTACACAAGCTTCCCAACCATCTCTTACTCATTCTGTTACTCGCTGACTTACCTCGTTAGCGTTGCCTGTCACTCAGGCAAAAGGGGGGGGGATATGTAGACCTGCTAGTCCCACAGTCCTTCATGTGGAATAATAATATAGCATCATAGTTTAGCACTTTACATATGTTTGTAGGTTTAGGTAGGTTACATTAGGTATCAGTTAGATCACAGCATATATGTTAGCACCTAGTTTTATATATCACAGATATGTTTTGCCTATATTTAGGTATGATTCTGCTAAGACACACTATATCACAAGACAACGCCATTTCAGACAGATCAGTCCCTGCCTGTAATGTATTCAGACAACTAAGGATTCCATCTACAAACAGTTTGTGGCCTACAGTGCCATCTGCTGCCATAACACAGGATCATAATTACTAACAAACATTTACTATTTTAATATGTTTCTGATGTATTTGTGAGCCTGGAGTACCCTCTACAGCCAGAAAACACACTGTCATAATTAACGTTATTACTTGACTATCCTATTGTTGTGTTATACCAATGTCAGCAATATTTGTATACAAAGTTTATACAATGTAATGTCTGAAAGGGTAAACTAGATATCACTGAGCAGCCCACTGAACTGACCAATCAGGTTAATTTAGAATAAGCATTTTATGCCTACACTACATGAGTCCATTGTTACAGTAACCGGACTTGATCGTATCTTTCAATATGAGTTTGTTTTTCATAACTTCCCAGAGGAAAACTTATGCTACGCCATGTGTAGGAGAGATTTGGGCTCCTGGTATGTATCTTGTATGCATTACTGTCTTCACTTACTAAGCTTATGAGAATAAAACCCTTTGTGAGTAACCTTTGTCTACTGATTTGGCACTGTCATTCCATCTGGTCAGAACTTGCACACATACTTTTTACAAGGTCTAACACTTTCCTTCCAGACCCTCTGCAATGTCACTTATGAAGACATTAAATAGGACTAGCCCCAGAACTGACTTCTCTGGCATCCCACTGGTTATGCTCCTTTCCTCAGAATGAGCACCATCTACTACCACCCTCTGTGTTCTATTCCTCAGCCAGTTTCTAATCCAGTTTACCATCTTGTGGCCCATTCCTAGTCTGCCTAACTTGCTTACAAGCCTTTTATGTGGAACAGTGTTTAAGGCCTTGCTGAAATCCAGGAAGGCCACATCCACTGCTCCAGCCTGATCCACTACCCTGGTCACCCAGTCAAAGAAATTATCAGATTTGTTTGACATGACCTTCCCACTGTAAATCCATGCTGCCTCAGATCCTGTGCTCCACTGGATTCAGGATGCTCCACAATCCTTTCTTTTAGCATTGATTCCATTATTTTCCACACCACCAAGGTCAAGCTGACTGGCCTGTAGTTTTTAGCCTCTTCACTGCTCCCACTTTTGAGTAGAGGAGCTTCATCAGCTGTCCTCCAGCTTCTGGAACCACTTCTCCTTCCAGTGATTTATTGAACAGGGTTGCCAATGGTGCTGCCATCATCACCCTAAGCTCCTTTAATATTCTAGGATGTGTCCTGTCTGGTCCCATTGCTTTGACCACTTTTAGTTTTGCAAGTTCCTTTAGAACTCTCTCCTCTGTAAATGGACTGGTGTCCTTCTCCATGCCATTATGGTTCCTGCTGCTCAATTGTGGTCTCTCACCTTCCCCTTCTTCTGTGAACACTGAACAAAAATTGCTGTTCAGGATTTATGCTTTTTCCAAGTCTTCTTCCAAACACTCCTTGTCTTCCCCCTTAAGCCTTATGACCCCACCCCTTGTCTTCCTATTTTCATTAACATACCTATAAAATGTCTTGTTGCCTTTCTTAACAGTCTGGGCTATTTTATCCTCCATTTTCACCTTTACACTTCTGACTGTCCTCCCTGCCTCCCTCTGCTTGTCCAGATACACTACCCTGTCCTCCTCCTTCTGTGGTTCAACATAATATGAGCAAGATTGTCAAATACAGATCTGTTACAGTTATGAAATTTGTCTTCCTTGCTTAAAGATTTTTGGCTCCATATTCAGAAGAGATGCACGGTGCATCCCTAGATGTGTTATGCATCTCTGGACATGCAAGGGCCATTGAGGCATGGCCATATTCAAGGGCCAATGATGCAGCCACACCCACACAACTGTGCTGCCTCACATTATTTTGTGATGTGCCAATGCAAATCAGGGGTCCCTCATGCATATGAAGCACATTACAATATTGGAACCCCCACAGCATAATTATGGCCAGATGGGCAGGCACATAATTACACTTTTGAAAGCCTACTTTAACTATTCACGAGGTAGAGTGGTGCATCAAGCATAGTCAAGGACTGGGTAAACAATCCCCCTCCTCAGCCCTGAGAACCATTTAAATACAAATAAAACATTGCTCCCCTTTTGCATAGTGTAGTGGCCTCCTCCCATGCCTCGATCACCCATAAATAAGAATAAAACACAAGACCCCTGTTTCTATAGTATAGTGGCCCCCTTCCCATGCCCCAATGACCCTTAAAGAAGAATGAAACACAAGTCCCCCTTTTCCATAGTATAGTGGCCCCCTCTCATGCCCCAATTATTCATAAATAAGAATAAAACACAAGCCCCCTTTTTCATAGCGAGTGGCCCCCATGCCCTGATAACCCACAAATAAGAATAAAACACAAGCCCCCTTTTTCCACAGTGTAGAGGCCCCCTCCCATACCCTGATCACCCATAAATAAGAATACAACACAAGTCTCCCTTTTCCATACAGTAGTGGCCCCCCTCCCATGGCCCAATCACCCATAAATAAGAAAAAATCACAAGCCCCATTTTACATAGTATAGTGGCCTTCCTCCCATGCCCTGATCACCCATAAATAAGAATACAACACAAGCCCCCCTTTTCCATAGTGTAGTGGCCCCCTCCAATGCCCCAATCACCCACAAAATACTGTCAACCCCTTCCCTGTGCCTTGACACTTTACCATATATTGCAACCCCCCTTCCTGAGTCACAACACTGCTACAAATATGGCACCCTTCTGAGCCCCAAATCATAGAACCATATAACAGCTCCCACCTCTTGTAGGCAAAATGTCCCAACCCCTCACCCCATTAGGTATTGTTCTACCACTCAGCTGCCCCAACCTGACAGGAGCTGGCAACTGGCACAGCACTCCTCACCCTGCCACAGCAAGCTTCTGACTGATCATTACTGGAGTGCATACAGTAACTAGAACTCGCTCATTGGTTGTCTCAATGACCACTAAGCACATACTAGTTACTGTATGCACCGCGGTAATGATCAGTCAGTGGTTGGCTGTGGCAGGGTGAGGAGAGTTATGCCAGTCACTGGCTCCTGTCAAGTTTGGAGGGAGCTAGGTGATGGGACAATGCCTAAGGGGGTGGGGGTGGAGGGCCATTTGCCTTCCAGAGGTGGGATCTGTTGTAAGGTTCTATGGTTCAGGGCACAGGGGGTGTCATGTTTGTAACAGTATCATGGCTCAAGAAGGGGGGTTGCAATATATGTAACAGTGTCAGAGCTTGGGGAGGGGGTTGCAATATATATAACAGTATTAGGGCTTGGGGAGGAGGGTTGCAATATATGTTACAGTGTTGGGGCTCATGGAGGGGGGATTGACAGTATTTTATGTGTTATCAGGGAATGGAAGGGGGGCCACTACACTATGGAAAAGGGCAGCCATGCTAATGGGCCCATAATGGACTTGCATAAGGCCCCTTTGCCCAAGCATTCCCAATGGGCTCATTTGTATGTTTGGACTGAATATCACCCATGGGAGACACGGTACATCCAGGTATGCACCACACATTCCCATATGGGGCAGTCTTCAGCCCCACACCATGGATGCGCTGCACCATATCTGGTAGCTGCTTGTTGTACACTGCACATCCAGGGTCCTATACTGAAATAGATTGTGCACTCTGTTTGAAAATGGCACCAAAGCCAGCCAGTCCATTTTATTAGTGTGGCACATTGTTTCGCACATGCATTCAGCCTGCTCTGAATATGTCTCCCTGAGATAATCTGGCAGACTGGATGTTTGAAAGAAATTGTTCCATTTTTTATCTAGTATGTGACATTCTATCTACTAGTTCCTTCAAAAAATCCAAATAGTATATCTAATAATGATTACAATCATTCCTACTGTACAATTTGGAGAATTTATAGTTTGCAATTCAGATAAGTCTTTATCATTTTAAAAGGCTGTAATTTTTTTTGAATGTATGATTTGTATTTCTAGTTTATCATTATATTGTTTTTAGCGTAGTGTGCCACAGCCTCTAAATGGTAAAGTGAAAGAATTTCAAAGACATATGTTAACCATTTTGATGATGTACAGGGTAAGGTAAGATTTCATTGTTCGACTAAAAAGCTATTACAATACCTTGACAAGTACAAGTGCAACAATTCATACGAGTCATAACATATAAATTCAGTTTCAATTAACATACTGCAAAATACATCGTAGTGCATATAGAATCTTATAAGTTATGTACCAAAATAGTATCAACACATCAAATAAATAAATCCATTCTGTGATCAGATTAATAATGTGGCCAGTCAAACATTCCTATAAGCCACAGGATAACCTTGATGCCAAACGGCACCATAGCAGACCAATGTCCCAATAGAGTTTATCCTCTCCACATACATCCTGTCCCATCAAAGCCAACCAAGTGGCTAAATAGATACACTACAATAAAAAGGCAACCATTAAAGGTATCATGCAGCGCAGCTGCTCCATAACCTGCAGACCACTTCCTATCCGACCACTCCTATTGGCCACACTTGAGGTACTTAATGAAAACCGTATTTCAAGAGGGTCCCAACTGGTCACTTTGATACCATGCCATTCCTACCCAGAAGCCAATTGGGCCTGCTTGAATTGAGGGCGTGTCCATTTAGGCACCATGCAGTGCATACTGCTCCATGCCCATGACTCGCCCTACTATCAACTACACCTTTCGGCCTCTATCGTGCAAACAGCAGGACTCCGTGACACCACCCATCCCATCCGTCCACAGGTTATCATATTTGCACCTCCCTAGTGGCCCAATGGATAAGTTGGCTTTGAAGCACGTCCACTAAAGCACCATGCTACTCATGCCGCTCCATGCCCCACTGATTACTCCAATTCCAGTTACACCCATAAACCACTCCTGTGGCATATAATAGGGCTCCATGTCACTGGTGGTGCCACTCATAGTGGGTAATCTTATCCTATCTGATACCGGATGGCCATAAAAAATCCCAAAGCCTCAATAGCAAACACTGCCAGCCAGATTAAAATGCACAATTGAAATAATTATAAGTTGCATTTAAGTTTGTTATTACTCAAATTCATTTCAAGGTATAAACTCCCTCTTAATACTGCTTACCACATTCTTTATACCCCCATTTTCTGCTTTACATAAATGCAGAACTTAAAACAGCTTGTGGCCTAAGCCAGAAGCAAAACTCTCCAAAAGAATACTCAGTTTAAGCATCACAAAACCAAAATTAGTCTGCATACTCAGCTTGCTGCTTTCTGTATAGGCCAGAAGCCAATTAACATACTAATGTATCATATTTCTGCTAACTATATCTGGCACCTAGTAGTTCTCTGTTCATATGCTTGACAGACCTCACTTGGTCAAAATTTAGTCTACATACTTAATACGTCGGTACTTTCTGTATCAGCAAAGGGTCAGTAAACATGCTTATACAGCATTTTTCTGTCTTGACTAATTTGACACCAGGATACTTTTTAATCAACATTTTAACAAATAACGTTTAGTGAGAATTACTACTTTCATGCATGAAATTAGACCCATTTTCATGTTTATGGTCAAGCTAGCATTCCTCAACACTTTCTGCTATTCTTTGAGCCACACCAGTCTCATTGGGAGGTGGTGTACTCCGACAGTGCTCACATGACCGGGGAGACTTTTTACAACGGAACTTTAGGTAGCTTGTCCCTTACAATAACGGCAACCACATGCCACATAAACTTAGTCTGTAGTCTAGTTAAACTTAAGTTTCTTTCATTAAATCTGAAAATATGAGATCAGTAACCTCAAAGTAAGGCATAAAAATGCCAAAACACAAGCGAAGCAGTGAGGAGCAGAGCAGCACCGCAGCCATCTTGCCCCATCCCCTCTCAATGGTTCTCTTGCTACAGTTGTTTTTTATTTAAGTACTTTTTAGCAAGTCTGTTGTCCTGGAGTCTGTTAAGTCTGACACAGAAATAAATTATTCTGGAATGTATGATTTGTATTTCTAGCTTATCATTGTATTGTTTTTAGTGTAGTGTGCCACAGCCTCTAAATGGTAAAGTGGAAGAATTTCATAGACATATTTTAACCATTTTGATGATTTACAGGATATATCTTGCCACAGGTGTTTTTTCATTTACACACTTTTTAGCAAGTCTGTTGTCCTGGAGTCTGTTAAGTCTGACCTAGAAGTTAATTATTCTGGAATCAGCAAACACTTGAAGGTTAGGTAGGCCCAGTTCTGTTCTGACAAAGCATGCAGGGGTAAGGCATGTGATTCCATGTACTGGGCGCATTACTTGGACAAGAGATTTCTCTAAAGTTTCAGTAGAGCATAAGTCCCATATTTCTGATCCATAGAAATCTTCGTATTGTATTTGGCTTGAACTGCTTTCTGGAGAGGTCTAACAGAGTATCCCCCTGTATATATGATTACATTTCTTTAAGCACAATAGTGCTGCTTTTGCTTTAATAGTGGTCCTATCTAAATGATTTTTCCAACCAACGTTCCAAGCTAAATTTATACCTATGTATGAGTTTATTATTTCAATTGGGTGTGAGTCTATAGACCAATGGTATTTCCTTTTGTGTGTGCCAAACATGCTGATTTTATTCTTTGACATATTGACTTTTAGATCAAGAGTGTAAGACTTTTCATTTAGTATATCAAGCTCTTTCTATAATCCTAAACATGATAAGGAAATGAATACCAAATTATCAGCATATGCTAACTCTAGGCACTTAGTATTATCAATTTTCAGGGAGTCTGGCTCATTCTCCTCAAGAGCAGTCAGTAGAGTAATAATGTAAATTGAAAAGAGTGTTGGTGCCAGGACTCAACCTTGTCTGACCTCTTTATTTGTTGAGAAGAGGTCAGAGAATTGCCCCCTGGGCTCACTTCACTCTGGCCCATTTATCTGTGTAAAGTGACCGTATAACATTCACCAGATCAAGGGAGATATCCCATTTACTCATAAGGATCCATAGTGTATCTCTAGTAATTGAATCAAATGCCATACTAAAATCTACAAAAGCGACAAAACCATTTTGATTGCTACTTTTGATGTATTTTTCTAATAGATAGTGTAAAATAAAACAATATCTAAAGTAGAATGGTCAGATCTAAAACCAGCTTGAAGAGGCGATATCTCCCACCTCTTTGAGTTTGTCTTTTAACTTCTCCAGAATTACTTTAGCAATGATTTTTTTTTGCATCTCCAGTTTATCTATCAGGCTAATAGGTCTTTATATCCTGGGACCTAAAGTAATGCCTTTCTTAAAAATAGGCACTATTTCAAAACCTTTCCATGAAAATAAAACTTGCCCTTCTAAAATGCATTTATTAAAAAAGTTGTCAGAAAAACTGCCACTCTGATGCATTGCACATGAATATTTCAGATGGCATTTTATCTGGTCCGGGGGCCTTATTTTGTTTAAGTTCTAGTATCGCTGATTCTACTTCTTGGATACTTATAACTACATTGGGAGTATTAGAGTGAAAATCCTTAAGACAGAATTTTGTACTGTAGCATCGAAAAGAGTATTAGAGTAATATCTAACCTGTATGTCTTCCCAGATGAAGTGACCCGTATCTGCTTTATGAACATTGTAGCAATTTCTAACCAGTTTCTAGAAGGAATTTTGGGTTTTCCTCTATACCGTCTTTATCATTTCTTCCCACTGTTGTCTGTGATATTCTCTTTTTTTATTTTCTATTAATCTTTTATAATATTTCCTGACAAGTTTTTGATCCTAAATAGTTCCTACATTTTTGTCTTTTTTTTAAAGCTCTAAGACATGACATCTTTCTTTTCTTTTCTATTTCACATTAATCAAACCAGCCTTTTAGTGGAAGATTTTTGGTATGTATTACTCACTCCTCACAAAAGACCACTTTAAGTTGAGTAAAATGATTTTGGATTTTTAATGCTAATTCATTAAATGGAAATTATGTGTTCCTCATACTCAAAATTTATTTAGAAAGTTTTGAAATACTTTGGTCCAACTAATTCCCTTTGCATATCTTATTTTAGTCGACTTATAATAATTATTATTGCTTGTGAAAGAGTACTTGGTGTTGTCTTTGTGGAAACATTTACTCTTGAAGACTACGGGAAAAATATCACTATCATGCCTCAGTTTGACTATAATACCAGACCAGAATGAAAGTGAACCATACCACAGGTCAAAGTCAATGACTGAGAATTCCTGTTGGGATTAGAATGCAGGAGAGCCTTTCAGAACCCCATTAATTCTCCCATTAAGAGGGTATATAAGATTTCTCTCCATTAGCTTCATCAGCAGTTCTCCATTATAATTAGTTTTAGTGTCCATGGTACTGTATTTCTTGAATACATAAAGGCCTCTGAATAGAGCTAATTATGTATTGAAACACTAGAGAAACCATCAAAAATACCAATTCTGGCATTAAAATCTCAACCAAGTAAAATATGAGGATCAGAGAAAGTTAGTTGAACATCCGATATCCTGTTTTTTAGCTTATCCCAGATAGAATCAGAATAACATTTACAGCTTAGTGGAGGTACTGTATATATGTGTTAAAAAGGATCAAACTATTTCCATTTTTGCTAGTCAAAGTGCCAGAAAATTCCCATCTTGATAAAGCTCTTCAATATGGTAAAAAAAACTAATTTGACAAAAGTCATGAGTCCACCCACAGATCTCTGTAATTTCAATCTCTTTATAGCTACACTGTAGAACAATTGGTAACCCTTTAGATTAGTTGTTTGTTTTGAGCTATGCCATGTCTCCTGCAGACAAACAATAATGAATTAGAAACAAAGGCAATCCATTCATCATCCACTAATTTAGATCATATATCAACAATGTTCTGTGATAAGACCACCTCATCCAGTGTCTTTATGTCCTTATAACTGTTTGTCCCTATAGTATCCATATGATCACATAGACTATTGAGTTATGGGTCCCATGCTTCCAGTCAACAGTTATAACCTACTACTGAGAATAATTTTTTGGAGATAGAAATTGGGGGGTGGGGTATGATGCTGTTAGCATCAGATGCAACTCTCCCTTCAATGAGATAAAGACCAATTTTATCTAATATTTCAGCTTTACTTATTACTTTATTTTCAACTGCTTTCTTTTTAAAGATAATATCCTCTTGACCCTCCTCTGAGTAACAGTTTTGTCTATGAGCTTGAATGACACAATTCCTACCCAGGAAAACTTGTAATATACTGTATTTACAAAGAAGTTGCATACTATCCTTGCCAGTTCATTATCGAGTTCCTGGTATATCATAGGGAAGCCAAGTAGGCTAAAGGTTGCGTGATTGAAAACCCAGGACTTATCTGCCTCTGAGGAATTACCAACATCTAGATTGAAAATATCTAACTTTAGTTGAAACTGTTCTACCCTATGCCTATTAAGTCATAGGAAATTAATGGTTCTAGGTGTGGCACAGTACACATCAACGTAATCCGCATGATCAAATTCTTGAGAAAGATTTGGCCTAATTACTTCTTGGATGTCATCTTCTTCAAGCTTTAGGCCCAAACCTGACTTAAATAGATTCACAATTGTCTTTCTCAGACAGTTTACTCTCTAATTTTCCTTTTTTTAAGCCAGAAACTCTAATGAAATCTTGACTCTGCCTCAGTTGAAGTCCAGATCCTTCTGGCATATTATATTTACCCCCCAACCCCCATACTGAATGTTCAGATCCACTGTTTCTATCTTTTTTGTATTTGCAACAGTTGCATTTTTATAGTTTGAGTTATTTTCTTATTTGGGACATCATCTGGATTTGTCATGTTCAGAGTAATGTCACGAACAGGCCTTAAATCATTATTAGGAGTGCCTTTGAATTTATTATTCCCACTTTAATGAGTACTAATCAGTCCTATAGCGGTACTTTTGATTTGTTTTAAATTTAACAGTTTTCTTCCTTCAGCCCTTATTTTCCTTTTCTTAATGTTACTGGGAGACCCCTTTTAGATACTGTATATATTTTTATCTAGTTCCTTAAGACATGATATATTCTTTTGCAGGTCGACTAGGACATCCTTGATTGTATTTTATGATGGGAGTTATTTACTACAGTGGATTCCATTTAAGTGCACATGGATAAGTGCATATTTCAGTTTTATACATAATTTTCTCATTTCCTGTTTTTTTTTCTATTTCCCCCATGTTAAAAATATTGGTTAAATACACATTGGATAAGTGCACATTCTGCTTTAATCCACAGTTTCTTGTTTCACAAACTGACCTCTCCCTATGTAGACAATTTTGATTAATTGCACAGGTGCTGTTAATAATGTGTCAGTAGTATTTAACACTTTGCCCCACACTAGCCACACACTGGCTCACAGAAGCAAATAGCAAGCATTATGGAGAAAAGGAAAGTAACACTTAGCTTAGCCCTGAAAATCTCTGTGTTGCAGGAGTCAGAGCAGCCGAATGTGAAACACATAGACGTTGCAGCGAATTCTGGGGTTGATGTGTCCACCATGGCACACATTGTCGGCAGCAAAGACCGTTTATTTTCTGAACATGACAAACACAGACAAGGACACTGAACTGTGACATTTAACTTTACCTCATTTTATTTTATTTCTATTTCCTTTGGGGTGTGCTTCATTTAATACTGTTGTAGAGTACTATAGCTGAGAAAGTGCTCATAAGTGCTAATTCAAATATGCAAATCAGCCAATTTATAAAATAAAAGTGGTGTTACACTAGCGCATGTGCAATCTTTAAAAATACAGGGCTAGACATTTAAAGGTTCCCAGGCACACAGCGCAAGTAGCTGTGCAGCGCAACCCAGATGCGCCACCCTGAACAACTGCCATATTCAGCTGATGCGCCACAGGTTGCGCCAGCGCAACTGCCACTGAATATACCATGGAAGCGCCATAGCGCAACCTCACAAGTGCAGTGCAGAAGGACAGGACAGAATATAGCAAGTGGAGAAGGCCTGCCTGAGACTGGAGTAACATGTCAGTGCCCATAGTGGGTCATGAACACAATGCAGGTGCAAAGACGGGGTGTCCCCAGTAACCATGGCCATGGTGGACAGAGTGGAACTGCAGAGGAGCAGGATAGGCACCACGCAGTACAGCAGGGGCACAGGACATGGCAACACATACAGCAGCATGCACCATGCCCAGCACATGCTGATGGCATGGCAATGACAAGGACATGGATGATGAGACAGAACACTGGAGATGGCAATGGACAGCATGGCCAACATGCGCACTGGCATAACAGTGCCAGGTAGCCAAGCATGCCAGATATGCATAGGCCACATAAGGTGCACACGTCCAGGGGCACACAATGTGGGAAGCTGTGCAGCATGGTGCATGGTGCAAACAATGTGGAAGGTGCAGCACTGGGGGCACACACAGTGAAGTTGCTGCTGTGGGCAACAGGGGGTGTCAGCACAGAGACACCACAGAGATGACCATGGCAAGCATGGTGGTGGCCTGTGTGGGCAGACAGGGAGATTTTGCACTACAGGACATGAGCAGCTAAGCCATGCAGGGCAAGAGGCAGTGGACAGTGTAAGCAACATAACAGCAAACTGCTAATACAGCACAGACTGACCACAGACACAGGGAATGTCCAATCAAAAATGGTTTAATACAAAACACAGGTACAATGGTAACAGAAATATGAAACAGCAACATCAACAGCAACTAAAACCTCTAAACTGGGGGATGTAAATGGTACAGGGAATGCAGGTGGGGTGGAAAACTTCAGAAAATGTCACAGGGAGGGGTATATTGTAGGGGTGCTCAAAGTAAAGTACGGCCACCATCAGTCCAAGGGTCACACACATGTGTTCACTGGTCCTGGTTCCCATCAGGAGGATGGTTGATCGGGCCCAACCCCTGGAGCACTACTGTCTGCTCCCGTATGGCAGGCAGAATGGTCCCCAACTGCCTGAATATTGCCCCCTGCCTGCAATGTATTGCAGTCAATGTCCCCGGGGAGCCTCGGACCTGGTTCCATCTTCTGTCTCCGCACCAGCCCATACCATGGGCACCACCCGCAGCAGGATGACCTGTGTGGTGAAACAAAAGAACATGCACTCAGTGCCACAATATACACAGGCCTGCCCCCCCCCCAGGGAATGAAGCACACACAGGACATTGATGGGACACAGGCATTCACCCAACAAAGCACCAAGCACATGATATGTTGGTGAAGAGCCGAGCAACAGTGCCACACAGTGATTTGACTGTGGGACAGTGCAATGTAATGGAACAGAAAAGCACACCTACCCTCTGCAAGTCATGATGGCACCCTGCGCAGCCCAGCACCTGCTGCCTGCAGTCCCCTTGACCTACCGTGCTCGTGGCCTCTGTCCGCCACCTTCTGGTGTTCTTCCCAGCCTGCAAGGGGAACACAATGGAAGGGAGACATGAGCAGCATGCTGTCACCACTCCCCAGCCCTCCCAACAATACACACAACCCCCCAAACATTGCAGCGCACACAGGACACAGCACCCCACCCCATGTTCAGGAACAGCATGCCAGCTATGACAGAGTGATTAACAGTGGACATACAGTACAACCCTGATTATCCAAATGCCATGGTCATTACACATCACCCCTGTGGGCACTCTCCTGCAGCACCATCAGTCACTCAGGGTCCCTCTCCACAGGTCCCTGTAGTGGTGCCTGCACTGTTCCCCAGTGCATGGCACCCCTGTCCTCCACATGAGCTTGTTAGCCAAAGTGGCCCAGACCTGGGATCTTGCCTCCTGCAAGGCCTCAGCACCAAACAGCTGGCCCTCCACAGGCTGCACCAATCCACAAGGTTGGCCAGCTCAGTGTCACTCCAGTTAAGAGGCTGTGGACCTGCTACTCATTCACATGCCATTGTGTACACAGTGTGCTGCCAATGACACTTCAGGCATGCAGCTCTGTGCACCATATGGCCTTCTCCTGTCCAATGCATGATAGGCATGCATGCAACGGCCTGTGCAGCACACAGATGCACAATGCCAATGCGTGCTATGCAGTCAATCGTGCATCAGTGTGCATGTGCGGTGCCGCAATGCTGTGAGGGAGCACAGGGTCAGGTCATCACACAGTGCGCATATGTGACCAGAATGTCGGCCATGTTGGGAAGGGTGCAACAAGCCACACAGCAGCCAACGGTATCACACAGCAACATGTACATGCGCTGTGCAATGTCACAGTTCATGCACCACCATGCATGACATGTGTGCCTCAGACCATTGTGCACGTGTGATGATGCCCTGGTTGTCACACTTCCACCTCACAGACACTAGTATGGTAGCAGAGGAGGAGTTGAGATGGAGAAGGTGTCTGAACTTCATGGATGATGAGCTGGGAGCCCTTGTTGAGGCATATGTCTGGATAGAGGACCTCCTGTCAGGGAAGACTGGCACACGGCAGCAGAGGGTACAGGGATGGGATGTGGTGGCACAGGTGGTGAACGCACATGGCATGTACAACCACACCCCCCAGGAACACATGAAGTGCATGAACAGTGAGAGAACCAGGACCAGGGAGTGCCTGGCCATTATGCAGGCAGCCCTGCATGATACAGGGGGTGGGCCACACACCGTGTCACCACTAACTGCACAGAAGGAGGTGTTCGCATCCACACTGTCATGGACATCTGTGGAAGGAATCCCTGTAGGTGGCTTCCAGACAGGCAGAGGCCCTGCACAGCATTGTGAGTATGCATGTGTCACAATGTCTGTCTGGCTGTGTGCTGTGAGCCTAGGTGTGTAGGTCATGCCACACGTGGATGCACATGTTGTCACCATGCTGCCATGCAATGCATCCACCATTAGATGTGCCCCCCCATGGCCAAGCAATGTCCCCCATGCAGCCTATGTGTGCTGCTGTGATTGGTTATGACACCAAGGACATCTGCCTGCTGAGGTGGCGCAGCCAGTGGTTGTCACTGTCCACCTGTGGTCATGTGCCACGTTCCCGAATGTCGGCACCACATGAATGTGCAATGCACCATTGTGGACTGTCACCATTGCCGGTATGCCCACACACAGGCAGAAGTGCCCCTTGCATGGGGGTGGCCCTGAGCACAGCCATGTCCCAGTGGTCACTCATGTTACAGAACCATGGGTGCATGGCCCTCTGTCATGCATTGCATGCAGAACACGATGGGGCGTGTGACACAGGTCACAGTGCTGGTGCACACCATGTATGGCAGTGTCAGCTCAACTGTGCTTCATGCCATGTGGCCCCATGTACACCTGTCAATGTACACACATGGAAATGCTGCCCTGACCATGCATACCTGTCTGCCTTACAGTGCCATCATGCCTCAGGGGAGCTACAAGGCATGGCATGCAGCCAGACGGACAGGTGGAGGATGAACCAAGGCCATCAACATCGGCTGGGATTGAGGCCGGTGCTGGCAGAGATGGCCTGTTCCAGGACCTGATGAGGTTAATGGGTCTGATGCCCTGCCTAACATTGAGTTGCCTGATGACCTCATGGTGCTGGCATCAGCCATGAAGGATGATGATGATGCCACACAGCATGAGGTGATGACACACAGTGGTGCCACTGACACAGGGCAGGTGGCCACACAGATTGCGATGGATGGGGGGGCACCCTGTGCCCATGCAAGGCCCCAGATGGGATGGCCCACTGACTACCTCACCTGCAGTGGTTGTGGGTGGCCAGCTCCAGGGTGTGGCTGTGGGGCCATCACCCTGGAGCAGCAGCGTGTTGTGCAGCAGCAACATGCCACCCATGCACAAGACATGACTGTACAGGGACCCACTGTGCCTGCCCTCTCACAGTCCCTGCCCAAATGGTGGTCAGTCATGCAGCATCCACAGGCAGTGGATGTTGCACTGCAGACCGGTACACCACCTGCCCATCAGCATCCCCCTCAGGACAGGTCCCATGCTGAGGGGCTAAAGGAGCACACCTGCAGGCCTCCATGGGGCATCCCGGTGCACTCAGGGAGATGTGTCAGGGCCTGCATGTGCAGGTGGGCATCATGGATGACCATGCCTCTGCGAGCCACTCCCTGTTGGTTGGTGAGATATGCCAACTCTGGGTGGATGTTGTTGGTGAGATTCACCAGCTGCAAGAGGACATGACCGCAGGTTTCGAGAGGATAGCACAAGCTATTGAGGTGGGCTGTGCTGCCCTCATGCCCCACAGATGTAGGAGTGCCCAACGCACACTGCATAGTGACAACAGCACTCCCGTCTCATGGCGTGGCATGGCCCCATTGCTTCTAACACCATCCCCTGACTCAGATATCCCCAACACCCCTGGGTCACATCTAGACTTTGGCAATGAGACACCCATGAGCACACGGACATGGTCTTGTGGGTCTACTCCTGCTAGTGGGTCCCAAGCTGATGTGGTTGCCACCCCAGAGGGGGGCATACATTATGGTTGTGGCTGCCCATGTGTCCGTGGCAGCCGTGGTAGGTCACAGCCATCCCACCTTTGTACAGTTGTCATGGCGCAGTCACCATCCAGCCATTGTTTGCCCACACACCCTGCTGTCTGTTCCCAGGTCCATGTGCGGGGCACAAGCATGGGCCTGTGGCTTGCATGTCCATGCAGTCTGTGTGATATTCTGGGCATGAGGTGGGACACTGCTGCTGTGTTGTCTGGCATGGGCGTATGAGTGCAGCCTTGTGTGTCTGCTGTGCATGTGTGCGGGCATTGTACACTGATCCATGCCATACACCACAGTGCCCCATGTAGGCCAGGACATGTCTGTTTGGCTGTGGTCATGCCTGCATATGTGTGTGTACTCTGACACTGTGTACCTGTCAGCCATGCCACATCTGCCAACCTTCACATGTTGTCCCCCCATTCCCAGAGGACATTGCCCAAACCCACAGTATCCCACTCTGTTACCCACCTGCTGTCTCCAAAGTGCTCCTCCATGATTGTGTCCCTGTTCCTCCTCTCTCTGGTGACCAGCTGTGGGTCCCTATGGTCGTGGCATTGCTGCCCACCCCCTGCCTGTAGCCCCTCATCCTCAGTACTGTAGCCTGACTCAGCCTGGACATGGATTCCACAGTCTATGGCCATGTTGTGTAGCATGCAACAGGCCAGGAATATGCCACAGACCTTCTCTGGGCTATACTGTAGGGCACCGCCAGACCTGACCAGGCATCTGAATCTCATTTTGAGCATGGCAAACACACATTCAATGATGTTGCGTGTTGTGGTGTGTGTCTCATTGTACCAGTTCTCTGGCATGGATGTGGGCTGGCATATGGGAGTGAGCATCCATGGCCATAGGGAGTATGCACAGTCACCTGTGGAAGGGAGAAAGTGTTATGTGTACATCTGTCATTTACAGGTTTCCTACAGCCCAATGTTACTACATGTATACCATTGCTCTGTGTGGCCCACACCCTGACCCTCCCACCCCACAACACACAGGACATGCACACATCATGCCGTCATTGTGTGTGCTGTATGTGGGTTGCATGAAGGGCATGTGCCTGGTGTGCCATGACCTCCTACGGCCAGGCACTGCTGTTCATGTGCCCTTCCCCTGCTGGTGACAGCCACTGTCCTGTCCAGGGGAACTTCTTTGTAGCACCATGGCACCTGTGTCTGGCCCATGCCCTGTGACACAGCCTGCCTGTATGCATGTGGTTGCAGTGCATCCCTGGACATGCCCACCCTTATCCAGCACACACCTGCCACATGTGATTCACAGTGCAGTGGCCATATGTGGCCCATGGCACTGCTTGTCTGTTTGGCATGGTGGTCCCTGTCTGTTTCATACACAGCACTTACACACACTGTATTATGTACCACTGTGTGCTGTGTAGACCCACTGTCATGCCCCACTCACCCACTAGGTGGCCACTGGGCACCCCCTGCTCTCGAACAGGTGGCACTGGGATGATTGCTGCCATATATTCGCATCATGTGCACTTCCAGGGTGTGTGGCACGCACATTGATAATGTGCCCTGTGGCGTTGCACACCATCTGGCAGTTTACGGAGTGGTAGCCATTTCTGTTGGTGTATGCCAGTCTCTGTGAACCAGGAGGTGTGTGTATTGCCACATGGGCACAGTCTATGGCTCCTAGCATGCCTGGCATGCATGCCACCCTGTGGAAGAGCTGCATGGTTTCTGTCTGCTCTGCCTCTGTGCGTTGGAATTTGATGTACTCTGAAGCATGCAGCAGCAGAACAGTGAGGAATTGGGTGAGGAGATGGGATGTTGCAGACTGTGTGATGCCAGTGGTGTCACCCACCAGCATCTGGAAGGTGCCCATGGTGAGCAGGCACATTGCTGCTGTCACCTTTTCTCCACCGTCATAGTGTGCCTCCTGTGTGTTGGTGCCTGCAGGTCATCATGGAGCAGCTCACAGAGCTGTCTCAGCAGTGCCCTGTTGAATTTGTACTGGCTCATGATCTCCATGTCACTCAGGTGGTCAAATGTGACATGGGCACAGTACCTTCTCTGCTGGGCATAGTGCTTGCAGGCTCTTCCATGACCACACTGTTGTTCCTCCCATCTCCTCACCCCCCTCATAACTGCTGCCATCAGGAAAGCTGTCCCATCCATGGCTGTTATGCTGCTGTCTGCCTGTGGGTGAACTGCACTTAGACATGATTTTTATATGCCTATCATTGTGCAGCGTATCTGCTGGTTGTGCCATGGATGCACAGCTCATCCTTGCTGAATTATGTGGCTATGCGGCACATTCATGGGAATGCCCCTGCACACGTGTGGCATACATTATATTTGTGCTATGGTGCAACTGGCTTTGCGCTGTGCATCCCTGTTCTCTCAATAGTACACCATGGCACATCATCTGGTTTGCACTGGCACATCTCAGGTTGTGCAGTGCATCTGCTTTGAATATCTTGGCCACAGTTTTTTTATATGGAATTTCGGCTAAGTGCATATTCTGCTTAAATGCACATTTTTCATCTGCAAAATGGGTGTGCATTTAAGTGGAATCCACAGTAATTGCAAAGAAAACTTTGAATAAGAGTGGGCATCCTCTGGGACAGTAGGCGCAGCTGTATATAACTCTGGGACAGAGATCCCTTATTAACTTCAAAAAGGTTGATTACAGCTTCAGCAAAAACATCATCAGCAAAAATATTTTTCCATTGATGTACTTGAAATATCCTTTAGTTTAAGAAGGGAATTCCCATTTTGCTCAGTAGCATTCAAATGAACAGACCTAATCTCTGTATTTAAATTAACTTGAGAGTTGTTAATCCCAGCCTTTTGTAAAGAGCGTATTTCATGTAGTTTGGGAGTAGATGTAACAATATGCAAGTCAGATTTCACTTCCCTTAAAGCCATTAATCTACCACTACCCTGTCTTTCTTTGTCATCAGGGGATGGTTGTGAAACAATTTGGTTATTTTTTGCTGACTTTTGTCAGTATTTAGAGTTTTGCTGCCATTTCTTTTCATTTTGCTGCCCTGTTTGTTTCTAGTGGGCGTGCCTTCCTAGGCTTACTGATCCTTACCTTCAACTTAGTATTTGTTTAATTGTCTGACTTCTCGTGATTGCCATTTATCCAGCATTTTTAATCAGAGTTATATTAATTAGCTTGACTAGTAAATCCTGCTGTATCAAAGAAAAGCTCCCGATTGGATACCAAACTCGGTCCTCAGTTATGATCCAAAGAGAGCCAGGAGGCTAGAATTAGTATTGCAATAAAAGTGTTAAAGTAACAGTGCTAACAGTTACCTATCATTAAAATAGTACTACAAAAAGGATATAAATGGAATGATTATTTAGAAAAAAACAGGATTATTTAATACAGTCTTAAATATTGCACCAGTAATTTAACAATTATGCAGCTCATTGGAAGTTTCCAGATGCTTGGTTTAGTAATGAATGCGATGACTGTGTTCAAAAATTATCTGTAGTTGTAGCAATACTGGTCTTCCTTCCTCTCTCCCTCCCGCCCCAGACAAACGTACCAGCACTTCTTATCTCTTTCCTGTGTCTTGCTTTCTCTTAGTCACAAAATCCATATGGAATCTTGCAAATGCATGTACAATTTATAAGCACAGGCAATAATTTCAAGAAGGAGAGATCAAAAAAGTTACTTATGGGAAGGACGTCTTCAAACAGTTTTGGGCAAAAGGTGGTGCAATCACTCTTCGCTGGGCCCTCATAAAATTGTAGATGCTCAAGCTCTGTTAGATGTCTTTTCCATTGAACACTGTGAAAGGAATTTGCTTTGGCTTCACAGATTGCTTTTCAAACAGCGAGCTCACCCTCATGGTTCTCAATTATTACAAATGACAGCAGTAAGTTCTTCTATATTGCAATTATAAGTTTAGAACCCTTCTGTGCTGGCTACCAGCAGACTGATCCGAGGTCTACTCACAACAGAAATGAGCTGTGATACTGTGAAAATATGTTGTTCTACTTGTGCCAAATCTTGGAGAGCACACCTTGATTTTTAACCTTGTTAATGATAAAGTGTTTCTATATCTTCTATTGTATGTTGTCATTTCAGTTGCACTTTACTAATTGATATTTTGTGTGACGCTGTTATAATATCAGCTATTGGACTGTAAAAAGATTGTCACTATTTTTGCACCTCACCCTTGATAAAGTATCCATAGGAGTACAAAATAGCATCTGAAGGGTTTTGTGGCTACTACGGGGGCCTTGTGCTCATTTAGGAGATAGGCCTGCACAGTTATTTATTATGCTATGTAACTCAAAAATGAAACCTTGTTTATATCTTTCTAAACAGGTTTCCTATGAGTTTGTATCCTTGTGAGGGTGTAAGTGTGATGTTTATTGTTTGGTTGTACTACTTTATGGTTTTGACCCAATGCACTGCACTTGCCTGGGGCAATTTCTGGCTGGGGTTTTACTGATTTGTAAGAAGGTGCAGGATATTGTTTATCCATCTTACATGACACAGCAGGTAAACCACAAGGTCTGTGCCAAACAGCCAGTGTGGTATCCTACAAAGCTGAATGGATAAGAGGCACAACCACAGTGGGTGAGGCAGACACCTCCAAGAACTCATAAACATTTTTTTTAGAGGAATCTTCCTCCTCAGCAGCAAATCCCAGATTAGACTGGACTAGCTGGAGGAAAGACTGGAAAGAGGCATTCTCAGAAGGAGACTAATCTCGACCTTCACTCACGAGACTTACCCCCCACAGCAGGGTTCTTTCATCAGGGTCTTTGGGGGGGGATTGATCCCCTGAATGTAATTCAAGCTAGCATTGGTGGAGTGGTGCTACAGTCAGTGGTACAAGGCCTGAAAACTGAAGCAGGGAGTCATCCTGCCCAACTGAAATATTTTTTTGGGAGTTTCACCCAGCCTGACATGCCAACAAGCTTCAAAGGCCATGAGGCATGCACATGCTTTGCATTGCTCTGGATTTCCAGCCTGCATCTCTCCTCCCAGATGCCCTTAGCTACACTGCCACCTGTGGACACCCAGCTAGTAATATAGAAGTGAAGACAGTGACCTTCCCTCCTTCCCTAAAGGAGGACAGCATCTGTGGGGATGCTTGACCCTCTTCTCTGCCGGCCAGCCCCCGAAAACCCAAGCTTATTCCTCAACCTGGATCACTGGCATCACAAGCAAGCAAGCAAGCTATTGCTGCACTGGTTGGCTGGCTCTGAGAAACCTTCAATGGGCAATGCATTGATTGAGGAAGCCCATTGCTAGGTACAGTGACCAGCAGAGGGAACTATGGTGCTGTTGACAAAGTCAACAGTGGGGATCTTGATGGCAGTGATGGGGTTAGGGTTGATGACAAATTCAGGAGCAGAAGCATTTGTAAAAGCTCAGGCATTGTCTAAAATAGCATATGCATGTCAACAGACCCTGATGGGGTCAATGACATGGGAACCAATCAATGGGACAGTGTCTAATGGTGAAATTGACTGTAAATCCCCTGATGAGGGATTAGAGCTTGTACCAGACCCTGATCTTGGTGTCTGAGAGATGGTTGGGGCAGCATAACCCGAGGACGTACTCTGGGACCTGTCTTTTTCTAAGAATGTACCTCTTTTAAGAGCAAAACAAGATCTTCAGGAGAGGCATCCTTTTCTCTGTGCTTCACTTGTCCTTTTCTGCATGGTGGTGTTTGTCCACGATTCAACAGACTTCTCCTTTTTCCTAGGAAAGTCAGCAGCCAGCACAATTGATCATGGAGAATTGTGGGCCGACGGTGACCTGTGGAGAGATGGAGCAGGTGATGATGGTGAATCAGTCTGCACTGTTTTTCTATCATTGCCTTGAGTTTTAGATAAACTTCCAAGGCTTCCTTTAGATGTCTCTGAGTGGATAGGTTCATGTCCTGGCAAATGCTGCAGGCTTTTTTGTCATGAGAGTAACCTAAGCAGCAGATGCAAACAAAGTGGTCCTTGTTCTTGTAGATTTTTACTTTGCTGCAACAAAAATAATGAAATAGTGGTTCATTTTCTTTCATCAGTGGCATACATGTTTAATTACATTTAAAATAATGAACAGAGAAGTAGAAGCATCAGCAATACCTGTAAAGTCCAACAGCGTTATTCAACAGTGGTGGACCAATGAGTAGTTGATGGTGGGAGAAAGAACTGAGGCATGATGGGGCCACCCTCATTATACAGGTGGTGATGATGCATGCTGATGTGGGCAGTTCCAGCTAGCAAGTTTCCAGGTGGTCCTGATATGGATTGCTTATCATTTCATGCTATGGCTCAATGGAGGGAGTTTCATAAGTTTCATAAGTTTTTCAAGCCAGAGGACAGTGTCCATAATGCTTGCCACATTTTTAATTATATTTATAATCATCTATCATTGCTAAATCCAAATTTGTTTTGAACGCATCCATACTTGAACTATCCACAACATTTGGAGGAAGATTATTCCATGTTGCAATTGATCTTATACTAAACCAGTTTTTTCTCCTTAATGAATACCATTTACCAATCAATAACTGTTTATTGTGTCTACGGTTGCTTTGTCTAAGTTCAGATTTAAATAATCCTATTCCGTTTAGGAGTATAGAATCTTGTCGTAAACCATATATAAGGCATAAGTCACCCCTAAGCCTTCTGTATTTCAGGGAGTACAATTTCAGGTCCCTAAGCCTATGTCCATAATCTTTTCCTTTCATTCCTGTTATTGTCCTACTGAATCGTCTCTGCACTCTTTCGAGGTTATTAATTTCTTCCTTGGTATATGGGGACCACACCTGGACATAATACTCAAGGTGGGGTCGCACCAGGGCATTGTACAACGGCAACATAACCTCTCTAGTCCTACTTGCCACATGTCTAAATATACAATTTAAGTTCTGGTTTGCCTTTTAATTTGTTTGGAACAATGGAGTTTAAATTTCATATCTGGGGTGATGATAAGCCCAAGATCCCTTTCTTCCAAGGTCTGTTGTAATACCTGGTTTGCCAGTTTATATATAAGTTTAGGATTACGTTACCCATATGCATCACCTTACACTTATCATTGTTTAGTACCAGTTTCTTTTCTTTGGCCCATATAGTAACTTCATCCAAGAAATTTTGCAGGGTACTGTATTCGTTACTATTGTTGACAATAGAACCTATGCGGCAATCATCGGCAAATTTTAGTAACCAAATCTCATTTAAATTTGATTCTAGGGAGGAAATGTAAATATTTAATAGGCATGGCCCCAAAACCGATCCCTGGGGGACACCACTTGTCACACTAGCCCAATCTGACAATTCTCCATTAATGGCCACTCTCTGCCTCCTATCACTAAGCCACATCGCTATCCAATTAATTATATTTTGGTTCAGTTTAACTTCTTTTAAAGCATTTATAAGTTCAAAGTGGGTATTTTGTCAAATGCTTTAGCAAAATCTATAAACACTAGATCAACTGAGTTACCCTTATCCATTTCTTCCGTTACTTTATTGTAAAAGGTCAGGAGATTAGTCAAACATGATCTTGATTTTGTAAATCCGTGTTGATTTTTATCTATAAGTTTATTATTATTCAGGTGTTCCAATATAATTTCCTTAACAAACTGTTCGAATATTTTACCAATCAGAGATGTCAAACTTATGGGTCTAAAATTTTCTGGTTTGTTGGTAGGACCTTTTTTGTGTATAGGTACAACTGTTGCAGTTCTCCAATCATTTGGGACCTCACCACTGTCTAATGAGTGTTGAAATATATTAGTCAAGGGCATATAAATTTCATAAGCAAGTTCTTTTATTACCTTTGGATGAATATCATCTGGGCCCGGGGACTTATTAATATTTATCATATTAAGTTTATCTAAAACTTCATGGGGCTTAATTGTAAATGTACCAGCTATCGAGCATCCTATTTCAGTTAATTTGTCCTGTCACTTATTATTAAATACAGATAAAAAGTACTGTTTCTGTATATTGGCTATTTCATATTTATTAGATACGCATCCAGACTGTGTGGTGAATGGACCTATAGTCGTAGAATTACGTCTAGTTTGGCTTATATAGGAAAAAAAGGATTTCTTATTATCTTTTACCCTTGATGCTAATTTAAATTCAAATTGTTTTTTTTCTAATCTTATTTTAATTTTTATTGTTTTTAATAATTCCTTATATTTTAATTTAAGATGTGTAAGCCCTTTTTGAATTTTCTTGTATAATTAGTTTTTTTTGTTAATTAGGGATTTAGTTTTAGAGGACATCCACCTAGGTGTATGCTTATTTTTTAATTCATATTTGCTTTTAGTTGGAATGTTGTTTTTAATAAGGTCTTCTAATTTATTAACTAGTAGTAGCCATTTAGCCTCTACTGATAAGTTTATGAACAGTGCTTGCCAATCCCAGCAACTCATAATATGCTTCATATTTTGAAAATTAACTTTAGAGAAGTTTAGGATTTTAGTTGTACCTGTTGCTAATGTAGGTTTATTATTTAATATTTGAAATTGTACAGTATTATGATCACTGTTAGCTAAGGGAGCATTAACATCAATCCCAGTAATACAATGAGCAACATTAGTTAATATAAGGTCCAATACTTTATTACCCCAGGTATTTATTTTGACAAGTTGTTCCAAACCTATTTCATTGAATATTTTCATATAGCTTCTATCTATCTTGTATAATGCAGTCACCTGATCCCAATTAATACTATTCAAATTAAAGTCTCCCATAATTATATAATTTTTTTGATGTATCTAGATGACTAAAAGTATGTAATAAATTGTTATCATTCTCGGGACTCATGGAGGGAGGTCTGTATACTAAGGTCAAAATAAATGGTGGACCTATCTGCGGTTTTATTCTAATCCACAATATTTCAAGATCAGTGTCATCTACAATTTCTTCACTATCAATTGATTGATGTATGTATATGGCTACCCCTCCCCCTTTCCTATATTTCCTATTTTTGTAATATAATTTATATCCCTGTATATTTTTGTCCCACTGATCATTGTCACCCCACCAAGTCTCAGTGATGAGTGCAATACATATATCGTTCATCTCTAGATACAATTTAAACTCATCAAATTTATTATTCAAACTCCGTACATTTAATAGGACCCCATTCCATCCATGATCTTCAGTTAAATCATGATTACATGAATAATCTGCTATTACAGGGGTGAAGTATTGGGCTTCACCCCCTTTTACCCAGTTTAAATGAAACTCTACTACCCTGTTAATTTTTTTAGCCAATAACCTACTACTAATCTGGCTAAGGTGAATTCCATCATTTTTATAACATTTTATATTTTTGAAGGTCTGAGTGTTGTCCATAAATCCTGTTTTCTCCACCTTACAGAAATATCTTAACCAGGAATTTAGTTGTTTCGCTTGTTCATTCTTATAGTTTTAAGTTCCTATAAGTGGAAGTATACCAGACAGTATAATATCTCCCCTTTTCCTTAATCCTTGCAACTATTTTTCTATAATCTTCCTGAATATCTTTCAGAGCCCTTTTAATTAGGTCATTAACTCCCCACATGAAGGATAACTAATGGTTTGTTTGTATTTTCAAGCTGCCCTTCTAGAAGATTAATTATGTCATTAGTTCTAACCCCTGATAAGGCACTCACAGTTGTATGTTCCTTTCTCCCTTCACAGACAATGGTATCAATTCCTTTCAATATTGAATCACCTATTACTACAACATCTCTATCAGAAATCTTGTTTTTCCCTATTCCACCTACATTAGTCACACTATTAAGCATAGCACAGTCTCTAAGATTTGGATTTTTAGTTTTTTGTGATTCTTTGTATTCATCCGCTAGTACTTCAAATCTATTATCCTTGAAAAAGTTCAGCTGTTCCAGTGATCGCTAGTATCAGCAGTAGATGTAGTAAAATACACTTTTCTAAGAAAAAGAGATTTAGTTTGATAAGTTATGAGGTCAAGATAATTAAAAGTAGCTTCTTCCACTGTCCATTACACTAATCCATGGAGGCTTTCATGTGACTCTCACAAAAATGAAGTACTTAGAAATTGGATTTGCTGTGCAGAAAAGGCAGTTGCACGTTGTATTTTACATTAGGACTGTAACTGACAAACCACACTGCTGCTTTAACTGCAATGGTACACCATGGTGCACCTGACTAAGTACTACTGTGATATGAAGCACTGGGGTGATTGGGCGGTTGCAGTCCTAATAGAAAAAATATATTTGCACTTGCCTAATTTTAACAGCAAAAGCCTACTTCTTATTGTTTAGTTTCTGTAAAGCGTTGCAAAGTGTTTTCTGTGTGGCTAAGCACTGACTAGCAGCCGGGCATGTCTGTAACAGTGTGTGACTGGGGTGTCTCCATGACCACCTTTCTCTACTGGCCAGTAGAATAAGTGAGAAGTTTACAAAAGGGCTGTGTGAATACCTTTTACCAAATATTCAGCCACATTTTCAGTATTCAGCTACCAGATATTCAGGTGTTCATTATTCAGCCAGGAAAGGTGTTTGTTAAGGATATGTTAGAAAGTAATGAAACAACACCATTAACCCCCGCTTCAAACCTGGTGTACAATATACACCACAATAACACTTCAACAACTGACAGCTATCACTAATGCAACACAAGGTACCTGTGGCACCCTCAGTCCACCCCATGTAAGACAGGTAGTTGGCTGGTCCTGAATACCACATCTGGGGCCCTTGTGACAGCTCGAGGGGGCCAGCCTGAGTCCTTGTGAGACAGGATCATAACTACTAAACCTTTGGTGGTGTGATGCCTCCACCTGGGGACTCGGGAAAAATAGCCAGTGACCTTGCCCCATTCCCTAGGAACAATATTTCCACCTCCAGAGCCCCACCAGACAATTCCCAACAATTTACAGTACCCAAAAACAGTTGTGAAGACAGAAATTACCATAAACACAGAAAGTATTTATTACTAGAGGGAGCAGGAATGCCTACTTTGGCTGCAAGAAAATAAGGTTAGGTAGGCACTTACACAATGCTTTCCAACACCAGTAACAATACCAGTAATACCATCAATAACACCCACTGCAACTTCCCCCAAGCTCCCACCCATCTGGTATTATACCTGTCCTAATGTCTTTTGGGGTACCCTACTATGGTGGCAGGCCTGTTATACCATGGGGTAAATGGTGTTAAGGCCCAAGATGAAGAAATAACACAAGGCAAATGAACTTGGAACAATGGCAGCCATTTGCAATCCCCCTGGTGACAAAATGTTACTCAGCTGATACAGTGCAGGACAGAAGGATGTCCTTGGCTTCTGATCACTCTGGTGAAATCTTCTGGACCACTTGGTGGACAGAAGCTTCTCGGCTAAAGACAGACTGCAGCTCCATTAATCTGGCAAGAACAGTTTGATGCAGACCCTTATACCAGGCTGGAGTCTCAGGCAGAACACCCTGAGGTGCAATTTCCTTGAACAGCAATTGGGTTAAAGTCTTTTGTACATTGAAAACTGAGGTCCTCTGAGCTAAACAGGTTCATAGGCTCATAGGTAGATTATGAGTCTAGAGGTCAGATGACCTTTAATGACTCATCACTTGTTAGTGGTATTGTCTGTATTTGAGTGTTCCCAAATAATGGTCTAGACTATGTTTAAATGATGCCATAGTACTACAGGACACAAATTCCTCTGGTAGTGCATTCCAGGCAATCACCACATGTTGACTAAACCATTTGCCTCTGGTGCTAGTCCTATATAAATCCACTTTTAATTGTAGACTGTAATCATGCAGTCATTGAATTAGGACTTTTCTCTAATCTAATGGATTCCCAAAGGAATTTATTTTTGCTTGCATTGTACACATAACAGAGGTCTCCCCTTAGTATCCTGTACTCAACAGAATACAGATTTAACTCAGTTAATCTGTCATGGTGTGATTTATTAGCCATGTTATGTATTCTCTTAGTCATCTTCCACTGCACTCTCTCTAGTGATGTATTAGCCTTGATTGTATGTAGAGCCCAAAAGGGGGAACAATGTTCCAAATGGGGTCTGACAAGTGATGAATACAATGGAATGATTAACTGTGGGTCTCTGCTCTTGATATTTCTGAAAATACAGCCAAGGATTTTATGACATTTCTGTGCAGTGATCTTAGAGTGTGTACTGAAGAATCATTTATTTGCCATGGTCACCACTATGTCTTTTTCATTAGTGGTTTCCTGGAGCATGGTGTTATCCAAATGGTAATTAATTTGTGGGTTCATATGTCCAAAATGCATGACCAGACACTTGTCAACATTGAACCTCAGCTTGTTTGTTTCTGCCCATTTGTAAATTAGGTCTAAGTCTTTTTGTAATAAATTCCCATCGTTATAATTGTTAACAATTACACCTTTTTTGATGTCATCTGCATATTTAGCCATCTATGTCTTATTTGATGTCTGCATTCCTGCGATAAAAATATTGAACAGTGTAGGGCCAAGTACTGAGCCCTGGGGCATCCCACTCTTCACACTACCCCATTCTGAGCAATAACCCCTAATTTTCACCATTTGTCTCTGTCACTCAGCCATGAATCCACCCAGGCTATTATACTGTAATGTAACTGAAGTCAGTTACTCTTTTGATTAGTTCTTTGTGTTAAACAATATTGAATGCCGGGGAGAAGTCCAAATAGATTACATCCAAAGAAAGGCCTAAATCCAGTGCAGCACTATCTGGTTCAGAAAAGGTCAATAAGTTTGAGGGGTGCTAGCTGCACACTCGAGCAGACTTAAATAGACCAGGTGGTCTGTTTCTGCTGGCACATTCGTATGTTCGTATGGGAACTAAACCCATGCTGTGTGATGTCGGTGTTTCTGCATTTTATGACGTACTCATTGATTCTGTCCTGTTTGATCCTTTCCATGATTTTACTTATCATGGATGTGAGACTGATTGGTCTGTAGTTTGAGACAATCTGTTTCTTACCTTTTTATAAATTGGGGTGACTACAACATCTCTCCATTCCTTCACTGTTTTTTTCCCCCCTTAAGAGAGTTATTGAATAATTCTGTTATTGGTCCAGTAAGCACATCTGATAGGGTTTTAATAAGTTTTGGATGTATCCTATCATACCAAGCATATTTGTCTGCTTTAAGGTTTTTAATCTTTTTATGTACTTCCAGTTCAGTGATTTGAATTTCATTGTGTTCTGGAAATTGATTATTGATAGGCATGGATACACTTCCTTTCTTTTGAAATATGCTTAGAAACTAGTTATTAAATTCTTTGGCCATGTCAGGCAAGCTCTAGATTCTCAAATGTCTTGGCAGAAATGTTCACCACCCACTGGTGGACTTAAGCAGCTTTTGTAGCAAACAGTTTAGAAAACACAGCCCGAATGAGCAGCAATCCACTCGGGCTCTTTTGCAAACAGTTCAGGTTTCTGATTCGATTCTTCAGTCCCAGCACTGTAGCTTAGTGCCTGCAGAAGTCTAGATCAGCCATCACAGCTTGGGGCTCCAGCCCTTGGTGCAGTCTCTCCTGGTTTCTCTTCTCCTTGGGGACTGGATTTTTGGTGAGCTTCTGGAGCTATTTATCACCTTCCCAAGGCTCCCTGCTGATTGGCTCAGCTCTTCCCTGGAAAAAAAAACAGTCTTGCCATTTTTTTTCTCTTCCTTCCTCTGCAGCAATGATGTCCCCCTTGTTTTATGCTCCCCTGGACCCCACCAGCAGAATTAAAAGGGCAATGGGGAAAGTAATTTTAGCAGGACCAGTCTTCTTAAAGCCACATGGGGTGGAGGCTTACATACTCCCCCCCTCTTTAGAACTTGTCATCCTCGACAAGACACTGACTACAGTTCATGAGTCCCAAAGTCTATTTTAGGACAGTGTGCTGTGGATGGAAAAGGGGTCTATGAACAAACAAGTTATATAACCTAGAAAGAAAGATGCTAATTAGTCATTAACAGGTAACACATTGAACACACTTAGTTGCCCCAGTTTACTAACTTCTAATTTCACTTCAGATGTATACCTTTGGGATAGGGACACAACCTTCACAATAAGTCACAATTCTTGTGAGCACCACATGGAGGGGCATATCAGAAGACATTCCAGACTGATCGCAAGTTTTAGTGGGGGCTTGTGGGCTCTTTCTGACCTCCTAGGCACCTGTGAGATTTCTAGGGGATTCATGGAACATTGTCTGGTTCAGTGTTCATTTTGGGGGTATCAATATATACAGGGCCTTCTTGCTGAGCATCCTCAGGATCTGTAGAGTCCTCTAGCAAGTTGGTAACATTCATATCCACAAAATGGTTATCAGTAGTGGTGTCCAGCTCGATCTGTGAAACAAAAGGTTGAACATCAACATTCCATTCAAAAGATGTAGTTTTTGAGGTTGAGTCATCTCTGGTCCACCCTACACCCGGGGCAGCTGAGGCAACTGAACTGGTGAAGGGTTGGTATCACAAAACCCTGGGGTCTCTGTGACAATCTTCATATTGATCCTCAGGTTCCCTGGACAATTGTGGAGTGGGGGCCAAAGAAGCATGTACTTTTGCAGATGAAGTATGTCGCATTTGGTTACCCGCTTGGGTTCTGCTCCTGGTTCTGTGGGACCTTAGGAAAAAAGGCTCATTCTCATTGATGACTGGTTCTAGGTGTCCTATTGGTAATAGATGGTTTCGACGAATGATTTTGATGCTGTGAGGCCCTCTCTCTTATCTGATTTTATAAACAGGTAAATTAACCAATTTCTCCAGGATGACATAGGGTTCAGATGCCCATCTGTCCACCAACTTGTGCTTTCTGTGGACTACAAAGTTCCGTAATAGTACTCTATCTCCCACAGTGAGTAGTTGGGGTCTTAGTCTCAGGTCATATCTGGCCTTGTTTCCGGCATTTGCCTTCCCAGCACATTCTGCTGCTAGCTTGTATGCCTCCTGTAGCTGGCTCTTGAGGTGCTTGGTATACTATAGATATGACTATTGGCTGGTTCCTTCAGGTGACAGACCTAAAGCCATGTCAATAGGCAGCTGAGCCTCTCTTCTGTACATCAATAGGTGGGGGAAGGTGTCTGTGGTACAATTGTAAACATGCATCAATTGTGGTACATGCTGGCTATAGGTCTTCTTCTGCTTATGGTTCAGAGTGCCCAGCATGTCCATGAGTGTCCAATTAAAGCACCAGTACATGATAATGATGAAACTTTTGACCTATACCATTTTGTTCTGTTTTGGATTGCCTCTTACCTCCTGACTTGTATGACACCCTTCTTTCCTCATTTTGAGTCTGCCTTAGTACTTTTTTCACATTTAGAATAATAAAAAGGAGTGCTCCTTTTAATATGGTTTGGAGCAGGTTTTCATCAGTACTCTCATCTGTTTTTATAATTCTGTTGTCCCACAAGGTGAGTCAGTTGTTTAAAATTACTTCTGTTGTGACAAAAATGAGCTATCATGCAGCAGACAGTGCTCCCTAGCCTTATGGGACAGTAGGTGTTGCAAAAACAGCTGAGAATATTGGTGAAAACCTGGTCCAAGCCACATTAAAAGGAGAGCTCCTTTTATGATTTCAACTGTGAAATGAAGTACTAAAGCAAACTCAAAATGAGAAGAGAAGGGTATCATACAAGTCAGGAGATGAGGGGCAATCCAATACAGAATAAAAAGTATAGGTCAAAATTTTCACCACTGTCATGCACTGCTGCTTTAAATCATTTGGCTGCAGGTCCCCTTAGGGTGATAAGGGGTAATTTTTGATTGTTGAATTCCATTTGTTGTCAGAAATTCCTTAACCAGTTTGCTCTGGAAGTCAGGACCTTGATCGGAATGAATGTGCTGTTGTATGCCATAATAGGTGATAAATTCAGACATCTTTTTCACAAGTGTACTAGCTTTCTGGTCCTTGTTGGGATAGCCTGAGCATATTGGGAAGAATGGTCGGTGATAACTAATATGCTTTTGAAACCTTTGCTGTTAGACCCCAAGGATAAAAAATACATGCAGACTACATAGAAACATGGAAACATAGAAGTTGATGGCAGATAAGGACCACAAGGCCCATCCAGTCTGCCTATTTCTTTTTCTACCTTATAAATGTGCCATCGGCCTTTGCTCTGTCAATGGCCTATCTATTCATACTCATCTGTATTGCTCCCTTATGCCTATCCCATGCCTGTTTGAAGCCCTGCACTGTATTCATATCCATCACTTCCTGAGGTAGGCTGTTTCATGCATCCATCACCCCTTCTGTGGAAAAGAACTTCCTCACATTACCCCTTAATCGGCCTCCTTCTAATCTCATGCTGTGTCCTCTTGTCCTGCTATTTTTCTTATATTGAAACATGTTAGACTCTTTCACCTTGTTAATGCCCTTAAGGTGTCTGAATGTTTCGATCATATCACCTCTCTTCCTCCTTTGCTCTAGCGTATACATATTGAGTTCCATTAATCTGTCCTCATATGTTTTCTGATGCAGTCCCTGGACCATTTTGGTCACCCTTCTCTGGACTGCCTCAATTTGGTTAATGTCCTTGTGAAGGTGTGGCCCCCAGTACTGCATGCGGTACTCCAGATGGGGCCTAACCAGTGTCTTGTAAAGAGGGATCATTACTTCCTCTTCCGACTTGTAATACCCTATTAATACACCCTAACATCCCCTAACCTTACCTACTGCTTTAGTGGTCTGCTTTGATGATTTCAGGTCATCAGTGATGATGATGTCCAAGTCTTTTCTTCCCTTGTGACTGCCAGCAACTCCCCTCCCAGCATATAGGTGGCTTCAGGGTTTCTCTTCCCTATGTGCATGATCTTGCATTTCTTTGCGTTAAACCCCCAGTTGCCACTCTTCCGACCATTTTTCTAGTTTATCCAGATCTCTTCTCATTCTGCCCACCCCATCTGGATCATCTACTCTGTTGCAGATCTTGGTATCATCTGCAAACAGACAAACCTTGCCCTCCAGTCCATCTGCAATGTTACTGATGAAGATATTGAAGAGGACTGGCCCCAGAACTAATCTCTGAGGTACCCCACTTGTGACTTGCATCTCTTCTGACTGTATACCATTTACCCCCACTCTCTGTTTTCTGCCCACCAATCAGTTTGCCACCCAATTGACCAACTTCTGACCCACCCCAAGCCTACCCAGCTTATTAATCAATCTTCTATGTGGAACAGTATCGAAAGCTTTGCTGAAGTCAAGGTAGGTGACATCAACTACTCCCCCTTGGTCCACCACTCTGGTTACCCAGTCAAAGAAATCTATGAGATTAATTTGACAGGACTTTCCTTTTGTAAACCCTTGCTGTCTTGGATCCTGTGCTCCTATGGATTCCAGGTGTTGTACTATCCTTTTCTTAAGGAGTGCTTCCATAATCTTACCCACTACTGAGGTAAGACTGACTGGTCTGTAGTTCCCTGCCTCCTCCCTGCTACCACTCTTTGTGGAGTGGGATCACATGAGCCCTTCTCCAGTCTTCTGGGACCTCTCCTGTGCTCAGAGACTCATTAAACATTTCTGATAATGGATCTTCTAGTTCCACCCTTAGCTCCTTTAGTACCCTGGGATGTATGCTATCAGGTCCCATTGCCTTGTCCACCCTGAGCTTATCGAGCTCTTGTAGGACCCTTTCTTTTGTGAAGGGACTAGTGCTCACCTCGATCCCCCCCCCCGTGCCCATGGTGCTGAACTGTGGACCCTGCCCTACCTTCTCTTCAGTAAATATTGAGCAGAAGTATCTATTTAGGATAGATGCTTTTACATGGTTCTCCTCCTCACACGCCTCCTTATCTCCTTTGAACATAGCAATACTCCCTCTGGACTTTCTCCTTTCACTAATGTATCTATAGAAAGTCTTGTCACCTTATTTTACTGTGTGTGCTAGTGTTTCCTTGGTTTGGGCCTTTGCCTGCCTTACTGCCTTCCCTGCTTGCCTTAGGGAAGTTTGGTATGCCTCCCTATCTTCATCCTGCTGTGTTCTCTTATATTTCCTGAAGGCCAGCCTTTTGGCTCTGACCTTTTCTGCTACTGTTTTTGAGAACCAAAGTGGTTTCCTTCTTCTTTTGCTTTTCCTTTTCTCTCTAACACAATGGGATGTTGCTTCAAGTATTGCATCCAGACTAACTCCAGGGGGTCAATGTTTTTTTTTTTTGTTTAACAATGGAGCAATTCTTTTTGGAAGGATCTTTCTTTGGACACATCTTGCACATTTTTTACAGTATGCTTCGATGTCTCTCACCATTCTGAGTCAGTAAAATCTGTCTTTTATCAGGCTGAAAGTCTGCTCAAATCCTAAATGGCCCATGTCATTGTGTAATGATCTCAATGCCAACTGGTGGTACTTCCATGGGAGCACCAATTGTCTAAAAGTTTTTGGAATCTTTGGATCTCTGACAATCTGGTACAACAAGCCATTCTGTAGTTCCAGTTTATTCCACTCTCAGTTATGTAGGCACATCGGGGTGGGTTTTGGTACTTGGTCTGGTTTGTCCCCCTTCTCCAGTGCAGCCTTTACCCTCTTAAGACTGTCTTCTTGCCTCTGTAACACTTTTGTTTTCTCTTATTTGGCTGTGGTAAGTGCTTAAAGTCAATGCTGGTATGGTTGTAATAAGCTTCTGATATAGCATCTGGAGGGGTCCCCAAGGAATCAAAGACTCTGCAGGGTAGCACAACTATCTCTGGGTTCCCAAGCAAAAACTTAATGCACACTGTTTGCACTGTCTCTGGTAGCAGTTCTTGGGTACCAGTGGGGGTCTCCAGATGTGTTCTGTGGGACACTGCATCAGCATCAGTGTTGCTCAATCTTTGCCTGTATTCCAGTTTATAGTCATATGTGGAGAGAGTGGAGAGTCATCGATGCCTAGCCGCATCCAGCCTCGCTGTGGTGCTGATGTAAGTGAGGGGGTTGTTACCTGTTCTAACGGTAAATTGTGCTCCATATAGGTAGTCATAAATCTGTCTACCACAGCCCATTTGAAGGCCAGAAACTCCAGTTTGTGTACTTGATATTTCTTTCAGCTGCAGTGAGGCTCTGACTGGCAAAAAGCACAGGACACAGACCCCATGGGTGTTCCTGATACAGCACCACCCCCAGTCCATCCAGGCTGGCATCAGTGTGAAGAAAAAAGGGCTTGGTGGGATCCGCAAAAGCCAGTACCAGTGGTTCTTCAAGGCAGTGGATGATCTCTCTGAAGGCCTCCTTGCACTCTGGTGACCACCTGGCTCTGAAGGTTTCATTCAAATTGTAGTAAGACTTGGAAGTTGTTTCTTGGTTCTTACATTTCTGCTTGTAGTTTGGGGTAGGATAGCCCTTCAGCAGGTTAATCAATGGGTGAATGACTTTGGAAAAATCTTGAATAAACCTCCAATAGTAACCACAGAACCCTAGGAAGGATTGGAGAGTCTTTAAGTTGTGTGGCATTGTCTAGGTTGTCAGGGTTTGCACATTAGCAGGATCCGTGCTCATCCCTCCACCAATACGTTATGTCCCATGTATTTAATGGACAGTTGGCAGAACTGACATTTGTCCACTGACACTCTCATCCCAGCTTCCTCCAGTTGATCTAGAACCTCCATCAGCCTCTCTTCATGCTCTTCGATGGTGCAGCCAACACTATAAGATCATCAAGGTAAACCAATACTTGCAGAAGGTTCATGTCTCTGACTACCCACTCCATTAAACACTGAAAGGTGATAGGAGCCCCCATGACTCCCTGGAGCATCCTCTTGAACTGATAGAACCCCAGTGGGCAGATGAAAGCAGTTTTTTCATTGTCTTTCTCCACCATCAGTATTTAATAATACCCACTTCTGAGGTCCAGGACTGAGAACCATTTGCTTCCTGTCAGGCAAGCCAGGGCATCTTCTACATGTGGCATGGTGTATTGGTCTGTCACTGTTCTCTTGTTAAGTATCCAGTAATCAATGCACAGCCTCACTGCCCCATTCTTCTTCCGTACTACCACAATGGGTGAGGCGTACGGACTCCTGTACTCAGAGATAATATTGGCAGCTAAGAGCTCTCGCAGGTGGTTTCATACATCTTCTATGTTAGTGGGTGCCAGGCATCTTGATATTTCTTGGAAGGGCCTCTCATCCTTCATCCTTATGTAATGTTCGGTCCCCTTCACACCCCACATTGAGTTTGCTTAGGGAGAAAACCTTTGTGTGTTGTGCCAGCTTCTGACATAGTTGTTGGTACTCCTCAGGCAGTGGGGTGTCACTAAATTAGAATGGTATCATGTTATATGAGTGACCCAAAATGAGCGACTAGTGTTATAGCAACTCATTTTGGGTGCTTCTATTGTGGGCTACCCTGCCGAATAGCTAGGGTATGTGAAAGTGATTAGGGTTAATGGAGAACGGAAGGGAGGAATAGCGAGGGGAAGGGAAAGGACAGTGAAGGGGTGTCAGGAACTGGTGTACCTGCCACTGCCGAGCTAGCAGTGTGGCATAGTGGTGGTGCGGGAGGCTAGCTCTGGCAGTGCAGATACTGGGTTCGAGTCTGGGAGTGGGTTACGTTTTGCCACAGCTGCAAGCTGCAGCACTTAATTTATTGCACAGTATCGTTTTGCCCCTTTCTGACATGCACCCCCCTGGAGTTGAGAATTTAATTTCACGGGGGTGTGTGGGAGGCACATCCCCCTGCTAAAATACTTTATTTAGAGCCAGAATTCAGGTCGCCGTAGAGTGTTTATCGCCGATTTGCTTTACAGTGATATACACTCGCCATAATAGTGATCACTGTTTTGCAGTTGCTATTATGACATGGAACCATTGGAACATGCTGGGGTCCAGTTGGGTGGTAGGCAGGCTTCTGGTGAACATGTTTTGCACCGTCTCTGTAGTGTACACGTGGGCCAGGGTTCTCCCTTTTCTGATCACCACTCATTTGTTGCTCTCATTCTTTACCAGTAATGTAATCTTTCAGGCCTTCTCCAAAGTGATCTGGGTGCAGATCACCCCTGCTTGGATCAGTAAGAGGTCAGCCGGTTCATTACTCCAAGGACTATCAATCAGCAGGACCAAGCTCTCAAGGGTTCTGTGTAGCTCTAAGATTCCAGTGACAGTGACCTCAGCTCCCAGGGGCATTGTGAAGGGCGTCACCTCTGCATGGTTAATAATGCCGACCGGGTCTTCTTCCACCCTGGGGTTCACAGTGGACAGTTTCTTTAAGTAGGCTGTTCTAACCATGGGTTGCATTGGAATCATGTCAGTGCATTGAGGGCCACCCAGCTCTTGACATACTTCCGCTAATCTTTAAGACATGTTGGTATTCATGCCCACCACCACTGGGGTCTCCCCTTCCATTCCTGTATCTGGACATACCAGGGCCAGGATGTCTAGGTAGGCTTAGATCCCCACTACCCTTTGGGGAAACTCAGTTCATACTACTACATACCCCAAAAAAGGATACAGTTGATTACTCACCCCCTCATAGCCAGCCCTTCAAGTGGTCTCACAGGGAGATGTTTAAGATGTTGCCTGTACCAAGACTGAAATACTGCATTCACTTTGGAGCCGCAGTCAAGCAACACCTCACAGGCACCCCCTTGACTTTAGCCCAGACCTTAGCTGAGGGGCCAACCAGGCTGAGGGGAATCTCAGGGGACCCACAGGTAAATGCGTTTGTAGACTTTACGAATCATTCTTATTTCGGGGGCCCAGTTCGCTCCTTCATTTGGTTCCACTGGCATTTCCCGACACATTTTGTCTTTTCACAAGTTTCTGTACCACCAGGGGGAGGTTTTCAGGGGCTCTGCAGTTATGTCTTTATGTGTTCCTCCTCACCACAGTGGTGGCAAAAGAAGTTAATTCTGGCCTCAGTTTGAAGAGGGGGATTGTCCCTCTGCATGTGGGGTGCCTGCCCTTGTTCTGGCCCAGTAGCTCGAGAAGTTTGCAATTTGGACATCTTTTCACTCAACATCTGTGCCTGCTTGCACAGCAACTCAACCTCATTTGGTTGATAGTCCCCATTGGGTCAGTCAGCAGCAGTCTGTATCATGCAAGCTGGGGCAATTGTTTGAGTGGGTTCAGGACGCAGGTCATCCTTTTCCCAGACCTCCAACATCAGATCCCCATAGGAGGGAGGGGTTTAGAGTCTCTCCTCTAATCTTAACTTCAACAGTAGCATTTTGGACTGACCTGCCCCCTCCAGGATCTGCTCAATTCGGACTCTACTCATGAATTTGACTAAACAATACCCTTTCCTATATGCTTTTTGAATTAACTGCCTCATTAAATACTCAGATAGTTTCTCTCCCTTATTCTGTGCAATGGTTTGTAATTTTCTCATTACCCTAGCCCCAATATCAGTACTCCTGACTATCCCTTCCAAAGTGCTCAGGTACATTTGGGCATTATCCTCTGGGTGGGTGGCCTGCAAAGTGGCAATGCCATCCATAGCAGGACCCATCAAACTTTGCCATACCCTTCTCTTCTTTTAGCCTCAGGGAAGTTGGGATCTTTGACATAGAAACATAGAAACATAGACTTTGATAAGGACCGCTTGGCCCACCTAGTCTGCCCATTTCCCTACCTATGGGATAAACTGCAGATCCTAGTTAACCAACAGCCTATTTCTTCCTACCCCCCACAAGAATTGCCTTATGTCTGTCCCATGCATTCTTGAATTCTCCCACAGTTTTAGACCCCACAACCTCCTCAGGAAGGCTTTTCCATGCTTCCACCACCCTCTCTGTGAAAAAATACTTCCTCACATTGCCCCTGAGCTGTCCCCCCTCTGACTTCAACTCGTGTCCCTTTGTTCTTGCACATTTTGTTTTCTGAAAGATGCTACTCTCTTGGACTTTGTTGATTCCACTCAGGTACTTAAAAGTTTCTATCATGTCACCTCTCTCCCTCCTTTCCTCAAGGGTATACATATTAAGCTCCTTTAGTCTCTCCTCATATGGCTTCTCTTGCAGACCCTGCACCATTTAAGTTGCCCTCCTCTGGACTGCCTCCACCCTGTCTATGTGCTTGCAGAGATGGGGACTCCAGAAATGGACACAGTACTCCAGATGGGGTCTCAACAACTGTCTATACAGAGGGATAACAACTTCCTGTTTTCTGCTGGTGATGCCACACCCTATACATCCCAGTATCCCCCCAGCCCTCCATTCTGCCTTCTCTCATTGCTTGCCAACCTTAAGGTCATCTGATATGATTAACCCCAGGTCCCTTTTCATTTCTGTCATTGTTACTACCTCCCGGCCCCATTCTGTAATCTTCCCTTGGGTTTTTATATCCCAGGTGCATTATTGTGCACTTCTTTGCATTGAATCCAAGCTACCATACTGCTGACCATCCCTCCAACCTTGCCAAGTCCCTTCTCATCCTTTCCATGCCTCCTTGTGTATCAACCCTGTTGCAGATCTTTGTGTCATCTGCAAAGAGGCATACGTTTCCTTCCAGTCCCTCTGCAATGTCACTTATAAAGACATTAAAAAGGACTGGACCCAGTACTGAGCCCTGCGGTACTCCACTAGTAACCCCCCTTTCTTCAGAGTGGAATCCGTTTACAATTATCTTCTCTGTCCTGTTGTCCAGCCAATGTTTTACCCAGTCTACCACCCTGGGACCCACTCCCAAGCTGGTTAATTTGATTATTAATCTTTTGTATGGGACTGTGTCAAATGCCTTGCTAAAGTCTAGGTAGACCATGTCCACAGCCCTTTCCTGGTCTATTACTTTGGTCACCCAGTCAAAGAAATCAATCAGAGTCATCTGACATGACCTTCCCACTGTGAACCCATGCTGCCATGGGTCCTATGCCCCATTGGGTGGGTGGCCTGCAAAGTGGCAATGCCATTCACAGCAGGACACATCAGACTTTGCTATACCCTTCTCTTCTTTTCAGCCTCAGGGAAGTTGGGGTCCTGGACATAGAAACATAGACTTTGACGGCAGGTAAGGATGGCTTGGCCCACCTAGTCTACCCATTTTCCTACCTACAGGATAAGCTGCAGATCTTAGTTAACCAACAGCCTATTTTTTCCTACCCCCCCAAAAAATTGCCTTATGTCTGTCCCATGCATTCTTGAATTCTCCCACAGTTTTAGACCCCACAACCTCCTCAGGAAGACTGTTCCATGCGTCTACCACCCTCTCTGTGAAAAAATACTTCCTCACATTGCCCCTGAGCTATCCCCCTTCTGTCTTCAACTTGTGTCCCTTTGTTCTTGCACATTTCGTTCTCTGAAAGATGCTACTCTCTTGGACATTGTTGATTCCACTGACGTACTTAAAAGTTTCTATCATGTTCCCGCTCTCCCTCCTTTCCTCAAGGGTATACATCTTAACCTCCTTTAGTCTCTCCTCATATGGCTTCTCTTGCAGACCCTGCACCATTTTAGTTGCCCTTCTCTGGACTGCCTCCATCCTGTCTATGTCCTTGCAGAGATGGGGTCTCCAGAACTGGATGCAGTACTCCAGATGGAGTCTAACCAACTGTCTGTACAGAGGGATAGCAATGTCCTGTTTTCTGCTGGTGATGCCTCTCCCTTTACATCCCAGTATCCCCCCAGTGACCCCTATTGCCTTTTCACATTGCTTGCCAATCTTAAGGTCATCTGATATGATTACCCTCGGGTCCCTTTCCATTTTTGTTGTTGTTGTTCCTACCTCCCTGCCTAATTGTGTAATCTCCCACTGGGTTTTTGTTTCCCAGGTGCATTATTTTGCACTTCTTTGCATTGAATCCAAGCTGCCATACTTCTGACCATTTCTCCAACCTTGCCAAGTCCCTTCTCATCCTTTCCATGCCTACTTGTGTATCAACCCTGTTGCAGATCTTTGTGTAATCTGCAAAGAGGCATACTTTTCCTTCCAGTCCCTCGGCAATGTCACATAAAGACATTAAAAAGGACTGGACCCAGTACTGAACCCTGCGGTACCCCACTAATAACCCCCCTTTCTTCAGAGTGGACTCCGTCTACAATTACCTTCTCTGTCCTGTTGTCCAGCCAATGTTTTACCCAGGCTACCACCCTGGGACCCACTCCCAAGCTGGTTAATTTGATTATTAATATTTTGTGTGGGACTGTGTCAAATGACTTGCTAAAGTCTATGTAGACCATGTCCATAGTCCCACCTTGGTCTACTACTTTGGTGACCAGTCAAAGAAATCAATTAGATTCATCTGACATGACCTTCTCACTGTGAGCCCATGCTGCCTTGGGTCCTGTGCCCCACTTTCCTCTAGGTACTTAACAATTCTTTCCTTCAGAAGTGATTCCATCACTTTCCCCACCAGAGAGGTCAAACTTACAGTTCTATAGTGTCCTAGCTCTGTCTCGCTCCCACTTTTGTGAAGGGGAATCACATCCAGCTTGCTTCAGTCTTCAGGTACCACACCATCCTCCCATGATTTGTTAAAAAGTGTAGTCAGTGGTGTCACTAGTTCTCCCCTTAATTCTTTTAGAAATCTGGGGTGAATTCCATCAGGCCCCATTGCTTTGTCTTCCTTCAGTTTTAGGAGTTCTTTCAGAGTCCTTTCTTCTGTGAAAGGACTGGTATCAACCCCCTATCCAGAGTGCTTCTGTTAATTGGATTAGGCACCACCCCCTCCTCCTCTTTTGTGAATACTGAGCAGAAATATTCATTCAGTATTCCTGCTTTTTCACTGTCCCTCTCTGCCCACCTACCGTCCATTCTATTCAGCCACACTATCCCTCCATTTGTCTTTCTATGCTCCCTGATGTACCTATAAAAGGTTTTATCCCCCTTCTTAACCGAGCTGGCTATCTTTTCCTCAATTTGGGCCTTTGCTATTCTGACTTCCTTCCCTGCTTCCTTCTGCCTTAATTGGTACAATTCTCTATCCTGCTCCTTCTGTGTTTCCTTATACTTCCTAAACACTGTCATTTTCTCCCTAACCTTCCCCGCCACCTCTTTTGAGAACCATAGTGGCTTTTTCTTTCATTTTGATTTGTTTATTTGCTTCTCACAAGGCTTGTTGCTTCCGAAATGGCAGTTTTGATGTTTCCCCATTGTTGCTGCACCCCTCCTTCTAGCCTGTTTGCTAGTGCTTTTCTAAGGCATTCTCCCATCTTGCCAAAGTCAGCTCTCCTGAAGTCCAGTACCCTCACTTTTGTATGGCTTGACTCTGTAGCTGAGTTTATCATGAACCACACTGTTTGGTGGTCACTTGTTCCAAGATGGCTACCCACTTCTAGATCTGAGATCCTCTCACTTTCCCCATTTGAGAGTATGAGATCTAAGATTGCTCCTCATGAGTGTGTTCCAAAACTAGCTGTCTGAGGCATGCCACCTGTGGCATCGAGAATGGCCCTGCTCTTGGATGTGGCTGCAGCAAAGGTGCTCCAGTTAACATCTGGCATATTCAGGTCCCCCATCAACAGTATCTCCCCTTTCTCTGCCATCCTAAGGATGCCTTCTATCATATCCTTGCCCATTCCCTCCTCCTGAGATGGGGGTCTGTATACAACCCCTGTGTGGATTGTGGTGCAATTTCCAGTCTCTAAGGTGACCCACAGTGCCTCCTCTCCTCCCTTCCCTGTTTACTCTTTTGTTCTGTCACTTTTATCCCTTCCCTTACATAGAGAGCTACTACTCCCCCTCTTCTACCCTCCCTGTCTCTCCTGTAGGTTGTGTACTCTGGTATGATAACATCCCAGTCATGGTTCTCTGTGTACCATGTATCTGTGACTGCTACGATATCCAGGCATCCCTCTTCCATCAAGGCCACCAGTTCATGGAGCTTGTTGCCCAGACTATGGGCATTGGTACGGATTACCCTCCATTTCTTGATGGCCTTACCCATATTTGCCCTATCCCTGTCCTTATTGCCTTTATCATTTTCTCCATTTACCCCTGCCCTTCTCCCTATTGACATCTCTATCTTGGTGTTTACCTCACTTACTACCCTGATTTTTTTTGTGGGGGCTAGGATTTCCCTGTTCCTTTCCAGTGCCTCCCCCCTTAGCTAGTTTAAATGCTTGCCAATGAAGCATTTAAACCTATCACCTAGGATCCTGGTTCCCCTCCTGGACAGATGCAGACCATCACACCAGTTTAGGCCTTCATCACTACAGGTGGACCCCTAGTCCCCAATGAAGCCAAATCCCTGAGCTCTGCACCAGTTTTTGCAACCACTTATTGAATCCCATGGTGTGGAGCACCCTAGCCTCACCCATGCCACAGATAGGCAGCAACTCTGAGAAAGTTACCGTGCGTGCTACTTGTCTAAGGCCCTTCCCCAACTCCACAAACTCTTCCTGCACTGCTCTGATCCCTTTCTCAGCAAGGTCAATTTTCTTTAGGTGGACAATGACATCCAGCTCCTTCCCCCATGCAGCTGTTCTGGCGATCCTGAGGAGTGGCTCTCTGTCCATCCAAGCCATGGCACCAGGCAGGCACCTTACCTCCCTTTCCCGTTCCTCCCCAGTTCTACCTTCCTAACAATGGAGTCCCCCACCAAGAGTTGTTTCCTTCCACTGTGGGGTCCAATGCCACCCTCCTGTGGGTCTCTTTGTGGAGGTTCCCAGCATCCTCCTTGGTCTCCACTGCGGGTGCCTCCATAGAGGAACCACACTTTGCCAGAATGGCATATGAATCATGGAGAGGTTCAACTTGAGCGATGCACCTCTGTTCCACCACCCTCACCCTCCCTGAGACTACTGTGGTCCAACTGCTCCTCTTTCTTGGCAACCTCTGAGGCAAGGGCAGTGGCCCTGGTGGTCCCTGGGTGGGAGAGAAGGTCCCCCAAATCCTGACCAACTCAGTCTGGAGATGAGCAACCTCCTCCCTTAGCCCAGAGAGGTGCCTGCAGATGGGACAACACCACATCCTCCAGAATGTATCCTGGAAGATTGCTGCTCCACAGCCCCGCACTGCACCACTTACATCATGCCTTATTTCTGGCTCCTTAACTGTTTTTTGGAATACTTACTCTTTCCTCTGTTTATTTATTTATTTATTTTTATTTTTATTTTTTTCCCTACTTACTTACTGCCTTTGTGTCCTTTAAGCTCCTGATCTTCCTGTTCTGAGACAAGAGACAGGAAGTTCCTATATTTCTCAGTAGTCTCTTTACTTGCTCAGAGTCAGACCTCCAGCAGCTAGAGGGGATGGAGAGCTACTCTTTTCCTTCTAGGATGGTGAGTCTTTTGTGGCTCTGTGATCACTCACTTCCTGCTCCCAAACAGGAAGTTCCTGTTGTCAGTCAAATCCTGTTCCTATAAAAGTAGAATTGGCTTAGGGTGGGGGGTGGATGGCTGGGAAGGAGGGCAATATAGTCCCAGTAGAGAAGTATAGTTATAACAGCAACTCCTTCCTCTTGGTGTTCTCTGCCTGTTCTCTGGGATCTCTTGATCCACCCAATTGTCAAACTCATCCTCCCCAAGGGGAATGGGTTTTTGCCCCAAAAATGGTTTCAATCAAAGATAGGATCCCTTCTCACAGCCCAGGGTCCATGCAATGACCCAAGCAGGGGGCTTTTCATTTAACTCTACACTGTTAGCCTCATACATGTTTTTCAAGTCATTATACATTTTACCTTCGGATTATAACTATAAATCCACTTTGGTCCTAAAATAACTAGTGCCCACTCCTGATCCCACAGGTTCTGGGGTGCTTGTGTGTGTGACCACTGTCCATGGGACCTGGGAACCCCTGGGGGTATAGACTGGAGGTGCCTTGGTGAAATCAATTGCAGACCTGCTGTTTACCAGGGCACTCAGACTATCACTATAGCAGCCATACCTCAACTTTGTATTTTTAAATTTTTGCAACATTCCCATTCATATACCATATCAATCACATTTGCCCTGTCAGCACTTTCTGGTATTCCCTTTAATAAAATCACTTTTTTCAAGTCTAGCCCTTCTGCTTGGCACCAATCTTCCAGTTCTCAGAGTACCATTTTTTCTTGCAGATTGATTGGGTTTTGCCCCAAAATGACTCCTTGACTCCACTCAGAACCTGTGACTATCTTTCAGGGCACAGGGAGATTCCAGTGGTAGCCTCTAATATGTGAGGTAGGTTGTCAGCCGGTCCTGAGTTCCAACTCCAGGACCCTCTTGATAGCTTGAGGGGGCTAGTCTGGGTCCTTGTGAGACAGGACCATAACTACTAAACCTTCAATAGTGTGGTGCCTCCACCTGGGGACTAGGGCAAAATAACCAGTGATCTTCCCCTGTTCCCCAGGAAGAATATTTCCACCTCCCAAGCACCTCCAGACAATTCCCAACAATATACAGTACCCCAAAACAGTCATGAAGACAGCAATTGCCATAAGCACAGAAAGTATTTGTTACTGGAGGTAGTAGGACTGCCAACTTCAGCTGCAAGAAAATAAGGTTAGGTTAGGTACTTATCCAACACTTCCCAACACCAGAAACTATACCAGTAATATCATCACTAATACACACTGCATCTTCCCTCAAGCTCTCACCCGTCTGGTACCAGACCTCTCCCAATGTCTTTTGGGGTACCCCACTATGGTGGCAGGCCTGCGATGCCACACAGTGGCTGGCATTTGGCCTTAGATGATGAAATAGCACAAGGCAAAGCAACTTGGAAAAACAGCAATTATTTGCAATCCCCCTAGTGGCAGAATGTTACTTAGCTGAAATGGTGCAGATGAGAAAGATGTCCTTGGCTTCTGATCACTCTGATGAAATCTTCTGGCCCACTTGGTGGGCAGGAGCTTCTCAGCTAAAGATGAACCACAGCTCCATCATTCTGACAGGAATAGTTCAATGCAGACCCCGATCCCAGCCTGGGGTCTCAGACAGGACACCCTGAGGTGCAATTTCCTTGGACAGCAATTAGGCAAAAGTCTTTTGTAAATCCAAAACTGAGGTCATCTGAGCAAAAGATGAGCTCCAGACTCTCAAATGTCTTAGCAGGAATCTTCACCACTCTCTAATCAACAAAAGCAGCTTTTGTAGCAAACAGTTTGGAAAACACTTCCTGAATTTGCAGCAATCCACTTGGGCTCTTTTGCAAACAGTTCCAGTTTCTCTTTTAATGCTTCAGTCCCAGCACTTTAGCTTAGTGCGTGCAGGAGTCTAGATCAGCCATCACAAACTGGGGCTCCAGCCATGGTACAGTCCCTCCTGGTCTCTCTTATCCTTGTGGATTGGATTTTTGGTGGGCTCCTGGGGTTATTTATAGCCTTCCCTAGGCTCCCTACTGATTGGCTCAACTCTTCCCTGGCAAAGAACAGTCTTGCCATTTTTTTCTTCCCTTCTTTCCTCTGCAGCAGCAATATCCCCCTTTGTTTATGCTCCCCCGGACCCCACCTTGAGAATTAAAAGGGACAGGGGGAGGTCTTTTAGCCAGACCAGTCCTCTTAAACCACACAGAGGGTGGGGCTTACACTTATCACACCACATAGCAGACATGATATTGAGCACTGCATTGGATCAACACACTTTGGGTGGTCAGGGTCACAGTTCATGGGTCACATGGTCACAGTCATAAGGGCAGTAGATGCTGTGGCCATGTGCATAGGAACAGTGATCACAGTGGCTGCAGTGGTGGTGAAAGCAGAGAGGTTGGCTGCTGCAGAAAAGGCACTGGCGGCAGGGGAAGTTCTCTGGTTTGGATGACACTGCCATAATGGTAACAGTGGGAACACTGGTCATGGTGGCAGCCACTTTCTGCACAGGGCATGTAAGCTCTATAGCCCTCCTTCTATTACCATAGAAGGAGGTGGCAGTGAACATGTGGATGGAACAAGTGGTGACACTAGTAGTAGTAATATTGGGCGCTATGCACAAAGGGTGCGGAGGTGCATGGCAAATGCATGTACCCTGCACCCACCCCTGCACACCCATGGACAGATGCATACCGACGGTATGCACAGCTGCCAGTCACCTGTCCATGGCCCCACCCCCGGTGCGCAGGTCTGCGCAGAGCGGCCGGGAGAGGGATCACCGTCCCGGGCGGGCATCCAATAGGATGCCCCCTTGTGGCACAGAGTAGATCCTTGTGCTGGGTGGCATGGGTCTGGGGTTGTACATGCTGCTTGCAAGTACCCAGAACCACGTGGCACCCACCAGCCTATTGCTGCTGTCAGCAAAGTCTGGGACTCTGTCCCATCTGGCCGCCTCCTTCAGCCCAGCAGTTGGAGGCGGCATGGTGCACCCCATCCAGGTCCCCTGGCATCTCACCAGTGGTGCCTGTGGGGGCACTTGGTGGGTTACAGCAGGGTCAGCCATGGCATACCCTGCACCACACAGTGCACCCATGCAGCCAGCACTAGCAGGTTAGTAAAACCTGTGTAGTGCTGGCACGTACCCTAATGCCCCCTGCTTGGAGCTGTCCATGGATGTGGGGGATCGGGTACAGTGGGTCTGTGCACCCCCCTTCCAGAATGCCACGCAGAGGGTGCAGTGGGTGCAGCATGCCTACGTACACCTGATACGCGCTTGTAGCCACTCTGCACCTTTTGTGCATAGCACCCAATATTAGTAGTACTGGTGGCACTAGTATTAGATACAGTATGTCCCCACATACACTACTACTGGAAACTGAAGGCTTGCTTTGACACAAAAATATTTTAACCTGCCAAACAGAGTCATACACCCATCTATCACCATCCACCTAACCATTTGGTTTCAGTGATACAGAATCTTTGCTGGGGCTGGGAGAAGCATGTTTGCAAGGTTGCTGAGACATGATGGGTCTGATCACTAGGGGTTACTGTGTAAATCTCAAATTAAACTACTGCTGTATAGTGTGTGTGTGTGTGTGTGTGCATATGTGTGTGTGTGTGTGTGTGTGTGTGTGTGTGTGTGTGTTGTGTGTGTGTGTGTGTGTGTGAGAGAGATGCTTTACTTAGTGCTTTTGGATCAATAATAATACATATGCCAACCCTAGTAATTATACTTTACCAATAAAAGCAAAAATACTGCTACTATGAAGGGGGAAGCAGAGGACAACCTCTTTAGTTACACATAGAACCGAATTAGACCCACTGAGAACTGCATTAGTTTAATTCAAAAACCCTCTGCACACAACCATGTACACACAAGGTGCAGCCTCTTGAAAAAAAGATTATGCATGCACAGGCACCTTGTCGCTGTGAGAAGGAGGAGCCAGATTACACACTCCTCAGTCAGGCAGAGAATGATCATGGACCCAGATGACTATCAACAACAATTCACTGTGTCAAGCCTGACCCACTGAAAACTACCACAGTTTAAAACAGAAAAAAAGTATGTGCACATAGCCTTGAACAGGCTGGGTGCAGCCACATGAAAAAAGAATTACACACTCACAGGCAATTATTGTGCAGTGAGCTGTGGAAGAGTGGAGTCCGTTGACATCCTCCTCAGCCATACAGTGAAGTGAGCCCAGAACCAGATGACTGTTAACAATAATTCAGTGAGTCAAGCCTGACCACTGAATACTGCAGCAGTTTACTATAAAAATCAAAGTGCACTCACAGCCGTGCACACCCAGGGTGCAGTCTCATAAAACAAATATTATTTATGCACAGGCAAGTCATGTGCAGTGAGCTGTGGCCGGGGGAGTGAGGTGACGCCATCCTCAGCCATGCAGGGAACTAAGCCAAAAACCAGACAACAGCAAAAGAAATGTGCTTTACTGAAAAATCACAGTGGAGCTGTGTAGCAGTGAGCAGTAAGAGAAGGGTGTGAGCAGACAGCTCTCCTGGTCCCTGTTGCTGAGCCCAAGAATAGAACAACAAGAATAGAACAACTCAGTCAGAAAGCCAAACCTGACTTTTCTGACACTGATTAGACAATAATACTGACCACAAAAAAAATATGTGGAGCAAACAAAAAATCATTTTGGCAAGTGAAAGGTCTCAGAAATATTGCAGAGTTTGCTCTCAGAAATGACTGTCTGCTCTTCTCTTTGAGGTGGTCACATGACGTGCTTGCCGTTCAGCAACAGAAACAGCCTCCAATTGAACAAAGGTCTGTATGACTTGAAAATCTCACTGATTAGTTCTTCTCAAAGGTGGCCAAATAATTAACTATTTGGGAAGAGGACCTGAATATTCATAAAGCTTCCTATTCCTGGTATTCAGGAAATACTGTTCAGTGAATGCACAGCCCTAGTTTCCAATGCTACTCAAAGGCAGGCCAGCAGGGACAGCATGTATGTCATGCTGGTAGCTACTCTATTCACTACTACTGTGATGCACTTGGCCCACTATCAGCTCTAGGGTAGGACACCTGAGTCTATGTATGTAGACTGCTGCTGCTGCTGCTGCAATTGACAAGTGCTGACTGAATGTTTACTTTTTTTAGAGATATTTTTTGCTTCCTTCATCGGGGATTGTGGTGGATATACCTGCCTGTCTGCCCCCTTCCCCCCTTTGTTGGAAGTCATCACAGTGCTTTTGGCCTTGGGGGTTTTACCCTTTAGTTTCCTCATGTCCCCCACCTTCTGTTGAGGATGCTGGCACAATCAACTCACATCCAGGCTGGTGATGTGCTGATTCAGCCAAGCACCTTATGGCACCTCCCCTTCCTACACTGCTGACCTTGCTCTGCTACCTGTGTATCCACAGGTGTCAGTGTCAGAGCAGTGTGATGAACCTCCCTCTCCCAGAGGAGGAGGAGAGTATCCCATGGGATGCTCAATATTTCTCCCTCCAGCCGGCCCCTGATGACCCAGGTTTGCTCCTGTCCATGAGTATTAGGGCTACTGGCAAGCTGAAAGGCCAGTCAACTGTTACCTTTTTAATCTGCCTCAAATGTTGTTTTCCATGTAAGAACATGCGTTACCTTAGCTTGGTTGCACTTCCAAAACAGTTTCAAGCCATTTCAACTATACTTTCTTGAATTCCCAGTACTCTCAATATTCACCCATTCCATAGCACTCACCACCTTGAAGCATTTCTGCAAGGTTCACATTATTGTAATATTTGTTAATTATTTAAAAAATATAGTATAGTACAATACAACATATAAAATATTGTGAATATTTAAAGATTATTTGACTGAACTAGAAATCTATGATCATGTGTATCATAAAGCCATGAGTTCTAGTTCCAGTACTGTTGTGTTGTGTTGTGTTGTGTTGTGTTGTGTTGTGTTGTGTTAAAACTTTTTATGCAGAAGTGGGGAGCTGCTGTATTTCAGTCATAACAGGATTTGGGGAGGGGTTGCATTAGTTATTGGTAGGGAGGGTGGTTGCCCTCATGGGAGTGAAGATGCAGAATACAGTATGTCATCCAGATTATCACAAGTTTAGGATCCAACAAACACTTCTGAGACAGAAATCTTCTAACATTAATATTTTATTAGACAAGTGACATGAAACAACATAAATTCTATTTAAATCCCTTTTCCCTTCTCTGACATGCTTCTACAAAATCCTTCTAGGCTCTATGATTACACAGATAAGAATTATTTGCAGTTTAGTTACCCTGGATAGCCCAGCTAAGATTCAGTATCTCATTTACAGGAAGGTTATCTTTCTACTTAACTTCACTGCTTGGAGTACTAAAGCACGAGGTGCTTAAATGACATACTCAAGGCCACATCATGAGTATGTTAAAGTGGTGGGATTTTAACCTGAGACTCCTAGTATACAGGCTAGTGAATTAGCCACTGTACTATACCACCTTCAGTAAAAATAATGGTATGAATTGCAACAGGGGACCATGCTAGCCTTCAGAGTTAGGTTACATTTCATGGGCACATCTACATACTCCAGACACTGATTTGATTGAATTAGTTTACCAAAGACAGGTAAAATAGGCCAGACTGGATGGCCCCTTGTTTTCATCTGTCCTTATCCATCTCTATACCTATTTATGCACTGTATCTATGTAATCCCACTACAGACCACTGCAGAAAGTAAGAAAAAAAAAACTAAAAAATGAGGGAGTTTCAAACAAAGGTCAAACAAATCCTGCAACATTTGATGGGGTGCATTCTGGACATCCTAGGACTCCTGGTAATGGCTCATTGATTTGAATGGGTCAAACTAAACAATTTATTTTTAGCAGTAATGAGCCATACAGATGGTATTATTAACTAGACCTAATCTATGTTAGGAAGTAGCTTGGTGCAAATGTTAGTTTTTATATTTCTTATTGACCACTGAAGAGAAATGTAATATGTAACCCATTGAAGTGAATGCCCTAACACATGTTGGAGGCTAATTGTTGGTCAGCTCCACTCCTTACTCATGAAAAACTGGGTGGTCAGGTGCTTGAACAAAGCAGGATGAGCATCATTTTACCTGCATGTGTCCAACATGGGGGATGTCTCCTACTATCTGTTGCCCAAGTATATTTAAACTATGACAAACTTGGTCTAGCACTCATCTGAGTTGTGTTATCAGCATAATGGCATGCCTGCGGGCCAACTTGAACAGATTTCTTAGGGAGTATGGCACTGTGGATTACACAGCATGAGTGGAGTAGCATTCTGACTTTTAAGCTTGGATGTATGTCCATAGTCAAGTTGGGTGCGGTCACTGACATGGTGTGAGGAGCTGACAAGAAGGACACTAAGTCCCTTCCACCATCACAATACTCTTTTCTTATGTAACATTTGAGTAACAGGCCCCAAGTAACGAAAAACATTCCGAGTAGCATTTTGAAACTAAACGTTCAGCAGTTAAACATAAGAAATAATTTAAAGGCGCATGTCAAATATAATTACTGTCCTCATTTATGATGGGCACATACAGAGGTAGCAGTCAATTCAGCAAGTCATCTTCTGGGATTCTGTCTGAGACTGCCCGTGCTGCAGGAAATGTCACATTTTCTCCTTAGAGATTCCCAGAGATTTTGTAAAATAATTAGCCAAATCAACTGATATTACTGTACTACTGACCTAGAAATGTGTATCAATCAAAACCATAGGAAAGTTTGTGGTGATTCAGCACCAGCAACTCCTGGTAGGTGTCACTGTCACTTTAGGCAAAAGACTTTTTCAGTACTAGAGCAAAGTACTTTTATTAACAAGCACAAGAACTGTACCTGTCCAAAACTCCAATTTGCCACTTACAAGACAGTTGCTTAAGGGGAAAAGATAAGTCAAATCAAATCCTGATTGTCAATGCAATCATCAGTACAACAGGAATCATTCGATAGCTGTTCTTAATAAACACTAAATAGTATGATTACACTTGGACATACAGTAGTAATGGATAATATGCAGCTGGTATAGATGTTGCACAGTTTTCCTTCACTGGTAAACATGTGGTAAAATCCTGAACTTTGCCCTTCATAAGGACCCCATGAAGAGACCCCACAGTACAAAATCTGCAGCATAGTACACTTTGAGAAAGCATGTGAAGTTCTTCACTGGTGAAGTTAACACTACTTCATGAAGGTTGAATAACTGAGCAGGTTCAAAAGGCTGATCTCAAACATGGTTACAGTGCTACAGGCAGTATAAGTATATAACCATGTTACACTGTGCAATCCAAGCCTGATAGGGGATGGAGTAGCATATGTCACCATTGTGCTATGAAGACATTCAGCCCAGAACAGTCAAACATGATTTTACTGCAGACATTGAAATAGTTTCTGTTTAGAGTGTGCCATCTTGAAGTAAAATGGAAATGAAATGGATTAAAGTCAAAGCATTTTACAGCACATACAGTATCTTCATGCAGTTATAATTTGCTCATTGTAAGGTCTTCCAAGCTATGGGCCCTATGCACATATGGGCACAAGTTATGCACCAAAGGTGCATAACCCACGTGTGCAGCTCCGCACCTGTGGACAGGTGTGCACCGGTGGCATTCACCACCTCCAGCCACCTGTCTGTGGCCCCTCCCCCCAGCATGCAGCTTCACACAGGGCAGATGCGGGAAGAGTTGTGGACCCAGCCAGGCATCCAATCAGGTTGCCCGGCATGGGTCCAACAGTGGATCCTTTACATGGTGAGGTGCACATTGGCAGCATGCCCCATGGATGTCCAAGGACTGGTGGCTGTGGTGGGTGGTAGGAGGGCAATGCTGCTGGCCATCTCCAATGGCACCAACATGGTGCAGTGGGATGGGAGACATGCCTGCTGGTGGGGGGAGGTAACATTACCACCGGAAGTGGGAAGGGGGGTTGACATGTGGTGCCACTGGGGATTGGGGCAGCAGCCTTGTGCCAGTGCCCTGTGAGGAGTATGGGTGTTGTGGGTGTTTGGGGGGGTGTCACACTCACTGCTGTGTGCTGGGGTGGGTGGGTGGCTTTGGGCAGCCGTTTCCTGATGCCCTGGAAGGTTGGTGGGCTGTTTGCCCTGTCCTGTGGGGTGTGTGGGGGGTGCATATGGGGTTTATGGCAGGGTCCTCCCAGGCATATCCTGCACCCCTATGCAACCCCATGCCCAGCACTACACACTCTCGTGCATGGTGCACAGTGCCGGCTCACCCCTCGCCCACCCTGATGCATTGCTCCTTGTGTGGCCAGGGGATTGGGAATGTGTGTGCTGCACAACCCCCTTCAAGCATCCCATGTGGGGGGATACGTAGGGTGCGGAGTGGTTGCGCGCCCCAGATGCACATGTGTAGCCACTCCACCCCATTAGTGCATAGGGCCCGTTGTTTGAAAGAGAGCTGGAGTTCAATAAAATAAAAAGTGCTTTAGCACAGACATTTTTTACAAATACTGACCGTGCCCTCTCGGTGCTGGTAGCTATTATTGAAACTGAATTGAAAGTGAGCTGAGGTTGGGGTGGAGAACTCCTATATTTTGTGCCAGGATTATGTAGATACAGTACATATGGAAACCCCAGGTGTAGGTAACTTTAAAATAAAATAGTCATAAAATGAACACCTTGGCAACCAGGGCTGTTCCACAGAAACATAGAGTGTGATGGCAAATAAGGGTCGCTGGGCCCACCCAGTCTACATATTTTTTTTTTGCTGTAGACCCTGCTTGATCTATGGTACAGCCTCTTCCACTGCTAGGTAATGGGTACAGTATGCTAATGAGTCACTCTGGCAATCAAGCCTGTTCCACTGGTAGGTACTGTAAATGGTATGTGAACAAGTTACTAAGTTCATTCACTTTTCTTTCACCTACCACCACTGGCAGATATGTACACCTTACTTACCAACCAGACAGTTGCAAGAATCTGTGTAGGAGAGAAGGCACTGTACTGGATTGACACTAGACACAATGGGTGCTATGCATGATGCGGGCACTGGTAAACAGAAAAGTCGCGTACCCTGCCCACGTAACAGCGCACCTGCAGACAGGTGCGCACAAGCCAGTATTCACAGCTGGCACCCACCTGCCCATGGCTCCTCCCACCTGGTGAGCAGGGCTCCACAGGGTGGCCGGGGGTGGAGTCACAAACCCAGTAGGGCATCCAATGAGATGCATGCATGGGTCCCAGAATGGATCCTTTGTGCCCAATGGTGTGGGTCTGGGTGCGAGAATAGCAAACACAGGCACCCGGACACATGTGGCATGGCCCCCTTGGCTGTAGCACCCACTGCCCAAGCCCTTGTGGCATCATGGGCCCCCACTGCACACCCACACCCAACAGCAGGACCCCACCCAGAGGCCCTTTTGCAGGCTCCCTGACACACATGTGACCTGACACCATAGGGGCAATACAGACCCCCAGAACATGAAAACCCAGGCCTTGTATGGGCAATCAATGGATGAGTATGGAGTGAGAGGGGGTGTTGGTGCTGCAAGGTGGCACACTTGCTGACCAAGGATGGTGCTCCACTGGGGGGGCACCATGATGCCGTGGCCTGTGGGGGAGCCCATGTGTTGGGGTGGAGTGGACATTTGGCATGTTCAGGGACTTGGGACAGGCACATCACCAAGGTGTGGGTCCGTGACAGGGGTCCATATGTGCTGCAATGCACCTGCACTGACTCGGTCAGCTGCCCCTACCCTCTTTGTCTGCCTAGTGGGCTGGGGAAGCAAGGCGAGTCGCATCCTGTTCCTGCTGTGTCCAGTGGGTGGAGTCCATGGGGGCATGCAGTGGGTTATGGTATGGATCCTGGCTGCCATAACCTGCACCCATCTCAGCACTATGTGGTTTAGTGCATAATGTGTAGTGCTGGCATGCCCCTGGAACACTCCCAGCACATTGCAGTCCATGTGGCTGCATACCTGCCTTGTGCCCCATTTGTGAATGCTGTGTGGGGTCCATGGGATCCCCCTCTGTGGCCTTCATGTGTATCGACGCTAATGCGCCCCATTTCTGTGGCACATTGGCATCATGCATAGCACCCAACAAGAATTGTGAGACATGGATACTTTCCAAAGTATGACTTGGACACAGTTTTCAAGTGAAGTAATAGTAAATTTACTAAAGCTGTTCTGCCAGTGTGACAGATGAAGCTTACAAAACTAAAAATGACAACAACAACAGCAAATACACTTGTGCAATTTGGACTCAAACTAACTGTAACATATACTCTAATCAAAATATACTTATACTCTGTGTTCTTTCCCACAGGTCTGTCCCTGCTAACCCTGAAGGCTGTAGCCTATACTTGACCCACCAAACCTCCAGTATTACCAATACAACTAGCACTAGCCCCCCCCTTGGACTTTAGTCTCTGCAGCTTCCTCTTACAGGTGTCTTACAGCAGCAGTACAAGTTAATAAAAATTTAGGTTTTACAATAGTTATGTTAAACACGTCCCCAAATTGACAAAACTTGAATCCTTTGCCTTTAATTTTGTTGAGTTTTCTTTATATTCTTTATTGTTTCTGAAAGTTTTGCACAGACCCTTGTCAGGAACACCATACTGGATTCTGAGGGACATAGGATGCTGCCATTCTCTCATTGGTTATTTTGTCTGATGTAATGAGAATGCACCACCCCTTCCTTTGCTTGCTAAGTGTTTATAGGACAATCAATATAAACAAAGGATGAGAAACAGGAAATGGTATGAGGGCTGCCATAGTTCCTGTGGATCCACACACATTTATAAATGAATTAAAAATCAAGTGAACCAATTATCAGAAAACAGTAGTAAATAGCAAAAGTTAAACCTGAAATTTTAAACTATTAGGTGGTGCAAAAAACTTGGAAGTGATGAGCACTTCCTGGTTAACTAGTACTGTTGCTTTAATGACATGCAGTTGCTACTGAGTATATAACATCCTCAGTCAGCCCACTCAACCCTTTTATACAATATCCTTCCCTGGTATCTAATACTATAGTATTCAGTTATGCTTGTCTCTTATTCTCTTATACTCTAGGGTCAATGAAACCTCTATGGAAATTGTATACAGAGTCTAATACCCACTGTACTACAAAAAAAGTACATTATTACAATGACTCTCTCTCCTGAGATAGCTTGCCTATGGTGAATTCTGAAAACTCTGTCATCTCACAAGAACCAGATACAGTATCTGAACACTAACAGAACAGAGTGTCTGTAGAATCACCTCATGGAATATTGCTGGTCTTCTTTAAAATAGCAGATTTTGAATGCTAACATTTATCAGTATTTTTCAAATAATTTTTTTACAAGGGACATGGTTACATAATAAAGTAAAGCTTAATGGCTTTCGCAGTTATTCCTCATCATCTAGAAAGATAAAAAAATGGAAGGCCTATAGATAGCTTGGCAATCTTCATTAAGATATCTGGATTTCTTGGGCAATCTGAACTATCGGACCAAGACCATAACTATAGAAACATAGAAGTTGACGGCAGATAAGGACCGCAAGGCCCATCCAGTCTGCCCATTTCTTTTTCTACCTTATAAATGTGCCATCGGCCTTTGCTCTGTCAGTGACCTATCTATTCATAGTCATTTGTATTGCTCCCTTATGCCTATCCCATGCCTGTTTGAAGCCCTGCACTGTATTCATAGCCACCACTTCTTGTGGTAAGCCATTCCATGCATCTCACCACTTTCTGTGAAAAAGAATTTCCTCACATTCCCCTAATCGGCCTCCTCTAATCTCATGCTGTGTCCTCTTGTCCTGCTATTTTTCTTATATTTAAACATGTTAGACCCTTTCATCTTGTTTATGCCCTTAAGGTGTTTAAATGTCTCGATCATATCACCTCTCTCCTCCTTTGCTCAAGGGTATACATATTGAGCTCCGTTAATCTGTCCTCATATGTTCTTCTGAGGCAGTCCCTGCACCATTTTGTTGCCCTTCTCTGGACTGCCTCAATTTGGTTAATGTCCTTGTGAAGGTGTGGCCTCCAATACTGCACATGAAGTACTCCAGATGGGGCTAACCAATGCTCTTGTACAGAGGGATTATTACCTCCCTCTTACGACTTGTGATACCCCTACTAATACACCCTAACACCCCCCTAGCCTTACCTACTGCTTTAGAGGTCTGCTTGGATGATTTTAGGTCATCAGTGATGATGATGCCCAAGTCTCTTTCTTCCTTTGTGACTGCTAGCAACTCCCCTCCCAGCCTATAAGTGGCTTCAGGGTTTCTCTTCCCTATGTGCATGATTTGCACTTCTTTGCATTAAATCCCAGTTGCCACTCTTCTGACCATTCTGCTAGTTTATCCAGATCTCTTCTCATTCTGCCCACCCCATCTGGATCATCTACTCTGTTGCAGATCTTGGTGTCATCTGCAAACAGACAAGCCTTACCCTCTAGTCCATCTACTGGAGGTCACTAATGAAGATGTTGAATAGGACTGGCCCCAGAACGGATCCCTGAGGTAACCCCTTGGACTTGCATCTCTTCTGACTGTATACCATTTACCACCACTCTCTGTTTTCTGCCAGTCAACCAGTTTGCCACCCAGTTGACCAACTTCTGACCCACCGAGCCTACCTAGCTTATTTATCAATCTTCTATGTGGAACAGTGTCAAAAGCTTTGCTGAAGTCAAGGTAGGCGACATCAACTGCCCCTTGGTCCACCACTCTGGTTACCCAGTCAAAGAAATCTATGAGATTAGTTTGACAGGACCTTCCTTTGTAAACCCATGCTGTCTTGGATCCTGTGCCCCTATGGATTCCAGGTGTTGCACTATCCTTTCCTTAAGGTGCCTCCATAATCTTGCCCACTACTGAGGTAAGACTGACGGTCTGTAGTCCTCGCCTCCTCCCTGCTACCACTCTTGTGGAGTGGGATCACATGAGCCCTTCTCCAGTCTTCTGGGACCTCTCCTGTGCTCAGAGACTCACTAAACAATTCTGCTAATGGCTCTGCTAGTTCCTCCTTTAGCTCCTTAGGCACCCTGGGATGTATGCCATCAGGTCCCATTGCCTTATCCACCCTGAGCTTAGCAAGCTCTTGTAGGACCCTTTCTTTTGTGAAGGGAGTAGTGCTCACCTCCTTCCCCCCTGTGTCCATGATGCTGAGCTGTGGGCCCTGCCCTACCTTCTCTTCAGTAAATACTGAGCAAAAGTATCTATTTAGGATAGATGCCTTTACAGGGTCCTCCTCCTCACATGCTCCCTTTTCTCCATTATGCTTAGCAATACCCCCTCTGGACTTTCTCCTTTCACTAATGTATCTATAGAAAGTCTTGTCACCTTCTTTTACTGTTCGTGCTAGTGTTTCCTCAGTTTGGGACTTTGCCTGCCTTACTGCCTTACCTGCTTCCCTTAGGGCAGTTTGGTATGCCTCCTATCTTCATCCCGCTGTGTTCCCTTATATTTTCTGAAGGCCAGCCTTTTGCTCTGACCTTTTCTGCTACTGTATTTGAGAACCAAAGTGGTTTCTTCTTCTTTTGCACTTCCTTTTCTGTCTAACACAATGGGATGTTGCTTCAAGTATTGTATCCTTAATGCTTGCCCACTTTGCCTGTACCTCCTCACCTGTGTTTCTTTTGCCAGGGCTAGCTTAACTCTGTTGGCCATCTTATCAAAGTCAGCTCCTCTGAAGTCCCATATTTTTGCTTTGGAATGGGACGATTTAGATGTAGTAGCCAAATTGAACCATACCATGTGATGGTCACTGGCCCCAGGTGACCTTCTACCTGGAGATCTGTGATCCCTTCTTTGTTAGTCAGTACTAGATCTAGGATAGCCCTGTCTCTTGTGGGTTGCTGTACCAGTTGTTTGAGGCCCTCCCCTGCAGGAATCCACTATGAGTCTAGTTCTGGCAGATGTTCCTGCTGGTATTGACCAATCTGTATCTGGCATGTTGAAGTCTCCCATTATCAGAACCTCCCTTTAGCTGTCATGTTTTGTATATCTTCTAACAGTAATGTGTCTATGTCCTCCTCTGGTCTGGGGCCTGTAGACAACCCCAGTTCTTATGGCTGTCCCATTTCCTGTTTCCAGGGTGACCCACAGTTCTTCTGGCTCCTATGTGTATTCCTGAATTTCTGTAGCTTTGATATTTTCATTAACATGCAGGCCACCCTCCCCCTTTTGCACCTGGGTCTCTTCTGAACAATACATAGCCAGGTACTGAAGTCTCCCAAGTGTGGTTACTGGTAAACCACATCTCACTAATTGCTACTATGTCCAGTTTAGCCTCTGACATTTTGCCTGCAGGTCTGGGATCTTATTTCCCAGGCTGTGAGCATTTGTGTACATGATTTTCCATTGGCCAGATTTTGTGTGTGTAGTTGTTGGTGAAGTTTGGCATTACCCTGTGCATCGTATGGAGACAAACCTTTTTCTTACCTGGTGATGCAAATGAACGGCAAACACGCTGAATTCCTGTTTGACCACTAGCTGAGGGGGAGGGTGTTCTTCCCATTTGACGATGGGGTGCTGCACCCTCTCCCATTTGCTAGTTTAAATATTCTGCAAAGACGCCAAACTTTGCCCCAATGCACTGACTCCTCTTTAGTCAGATGCAGTCCATCAAATTTAAAGAACTTTCGCTCCCAGAACTGTTGCCAGTTCCCTAGAAATCTGTGTCCTTTTTCCTGGCACCAGTCCTTGGGCAGTGTTTAGCTCCCTATCTCCCCTTCTCTGACCTTCCGTCCATCTGCTCCCTTCTTCCAGACTGGCAGGATCTCAGAGAAGAGATGCCGGACGAAATAGATGATAGTTTGTCACCCAGCCTAGTCAGGTGTTCCTTGGTCTCCACAACTGACCGGCTGGCGGATCATTAGTCCTATGTGTACTAGGACATCAATGTTTTCTCCTGCTTTGTGAACAATTTTAGCAATGCGGTCAGTGTCTCTCCATGCTGATGTACCTGGGAGACATCTGACCATCACCCTGGCTGGATGGGTATCAACTCCCGAATCATGGAGTCTCCTATGATAAGAAGTTTTTGGATTTCCTTTGTGCTTGTTTAGTTTTGGTTCCTGATTTGGGTGAGTATTGTTGTGTTAGCTCCTGCACGCAGTGTCCTGCTCTGCAGTGTCTTCTGCCTCTTTATTTGATTTCGAGATAGAGGCAGATACCTGTTTGTAGTGTTTATATGGTTTTGGAGGTAATGTGTTGGAGAGCAGAGAGTGATGGGGCACCTGATTTGCTCCTCCTAACCACCTGCCAACCTCCTGGACCAACTACCCTCTGCGGTCGAGGTTTTCTGTTGGATGCTGGGGAAATGGCGGTGGTTCTTATAATGTATTTCCTCTTCAATATGAAATTTGAGGCGTGCAATCTCTGCCATGCTGCCTGGAGCTGAGACCTAAGATCTCCAAAGGCCCAGCATGTAGGACAGTGTCTAAATCCTGTAAGACTGTCCTTCTGAAAATTGTTCCACAGTACCTGCAGTTAATGAATCCATTCCAAATAAGTTGCTGGGTTTGTAACCTAGTCAGAGTAATTAGAAGGAAAAAAATGCAAGTAATGGTTTAATTGTGCTTTGTTTAACTTGTTATAACAAGTTAAATTACTAGTGCCCTGTAAATGAGATCACCTTGTGGAGGCCCCACTGATCCGCCTCTTCCTGCTCTGCCACAGGAAATGTCACAACTGTGGTACCCTATAAAAGGAGTGTAGCGGGGTGGTTGGGGTGGGGTGGTGGCTGGGCCCTTCCCTGCCTAAAAGAAGAACCACGGACGAAAGAACAAGGAGGTAAGAGCAGAAACAATCAGTCAACAACAAATGCAGTAACCCTGAAAGCTTATCCTAATGTTAGATAAAACTGTAAAACCTGTAAAGCACCACCTGTAATAATTTCAGAGAAGATATACCCTGTAAGAAACACTTTGCTCCAGAGAAAAATAAAGCAGTAACAGAAGATATACCTTGCAAAAGACAATTTGAGTCAGAAGATTACAGCAGTAATCTGTTAGCACACACCTGTAGGCACACCTTGTAATAATGCAGAAGAAGGTATACCAGCAACAACAATTTGAATCAGAGAAAAAATAAAGCAATGAAATGTTAGCAACAAACAGTAGCAATCCCTGTGAGTAAAAAAATAAAAACACCACCACACAGTAAATCTGCTTAGCCTAACTAAGTCTTAATCCTTCTCCCTTGCTCTGGTAAGTTTCTCTACTCTGCCTTTCAAGCAGTCTTAGAAGGAAAGAGCTCAGGTGAAGCTAGGTGCCTTGGCCAGCAAACCAAGTCTTCTACCTGCCAAACATTGCAAATAATAACAACAAAAAATTATTATCCTATTGAATGTGTATGTACCCCATTATATTTATTTATTTATTTATTTATATCTTTGGTAACCGGGTAGGTGCACTGATCCAAAGGATCATTTTCAGTCACGACCCGGGCCACAAGGTGGCAGCAAAGCAGGAAAAAAACAAACAAACAACAAGCGATACATACAGAGTCAGGAAATACACACCCCGAGCATGAGGTGGTGTGGAAAATAAAAAATATACAAGTGTATAAAAAATATACAGTTGATGACATTCTTTACAGACAATATATGAATGTATAGTGCTCCTTACAATGAAGCAAAATGTACAAGTATATAAATAAGTAGTTGATGATGCATTACATTAAACCTAGTAGAGTTAGACTAGAGGATAAAGGGAAACAAGCATGATTGTGCAGAATAATGGATAATGGCAAGGATGTCTAAGATCCTTAGTATACATTACAGCTAGCTTGGGACAGGGAGACACACCTTTGTTAATGTATTAACTATGTTTTTACCTTACTGTAGATAATTCTAACACAGTGTATAAAGTCAGATACATATCTTTCTGTCTCCAAGATGACTGTGAGTTTGGCAAGTTAGTTGGTTAGGCTCCTACTATTTGCAACCATGGCCTTCCAGGAATGTACCTCCTCTTTGGCGTGAGGTTGTACCATCTTTCTGGACTGCTCCAGTTTGCTTTTTCTGGCTAAGAGATTATGGAGGTTGCTGGTTTGGGTGGAAGTTGGCTCTGATTTGTTTTCTTAGGATGTATGCATGAATTTGGCGTGCCGGGGAGTGATGACTAGCCCTTCGACGGCAGGGGTGAGAGTTGCATCATACTCCCCTTTATTTAGTTTAAACTACCTGCATAGACATTGAATTAGCATTCTATAATATTCATGAACATGGGTGGAGAGAATTTTCAAATCCTGCACAAAAAGGTAATTTTGCATAGTGATGGCAAAAATCACCTTTTAGGATGGACTTGCATAATTTCACCACCCTTGTTCATGAGCAGGGTCACTGGAAAATTGCAGAACATTTTTCCCAGAATGTATTTATTTATTTAAAATTTGGTAACTGGGAAAAGCACACTGAGCCAAGGCTTGTTTCCAGGTGCAACCCGAGGACAAGGATGAGATAATACAATACAGAGGGGGTATATACATACATATGCATATACATACACTTAAACTAAATAACAGTTATGCAAATAGTATGGAAGCTATATACATACTGTATACATACACATCGACCAGAACAGGACATTAGGCTATAAGATTCAGGGTATATACAAAGAGCAGCTTTTGTTACATGGTCACATATCATACATACGTTAAACAGAGCAGTGCATTAGATAAATAAGAGATGCTAAAGAAAAAAAAGGAATAAAAAGTTAAGAAAAAAAGGGAGGATCCATGAGGAGGGTAGTTCAGAGGGAGGGGGTTGGAGCAGACTAGAGTTTGGGGGACAGGAAAAGAGGAAGGGGTACATAGATACATAGATACATAGACGGTGTCGGCAGATAAGGGCCTATGGCCCACCCAGTCTGCCCATTTGAGCTTGTAAGTTCAGTTTATGTTTTCCTAGAAGTCTGTTTCCCTTACCCCTGACCTCCAGAATTCCTTTATGTCTATCCCATGCATTCTTAAATCCCATGATTGTTTCAGCCCCCACCACTTCCTCTGGCAGGGTGTTCCACTTGTCCACCACCCGTTCTGTGAAGAAATTCTTCCTCACATTTTCTCTGAATCATCCTCCTTCCAACTTCATCCCATGCCCTCTAGTCCTGGAACATCTTTTTTGCTTAAAAATAGTGTATTCCTGCACCCTGTTCCTCCCTGTAAGATACTTGTATATCTCTATCATATCCCCTCTCTCCCTCCTCTCCTCCAGGAAGTACATGTTCAGTTCCTTCAACCTGTCCTCATAGGACTTGTGTTGCAATCCATGTACCATCTTTGCTGCCCTCCTCTGAACCTTCTCTGCCCTGTCTATGTCCTTACGTAGGTAAGGTCTCCAGAACTGGTGCAGGGGGAAGGAGAGATGGATTTGAGCTGGCGTTTGAAGGCCAGGAGGGAGTGGATGTCATGAGGGAAGCTGGTAGATAATTTCAGAGTTGAGGGAGGTGTTAAAAGAAGGCAGAGGAACTAGCATTTGATCACCGTTGGGGGATGGCGAAAATGAACGGGGATGCCAGGATCTAAGGGAGTAGGTGGGAGTAACAGCAGGAGAGAGGAGGGAGGAGAGGTAAGGAGGTAGAAGGCTGAACCAATATTTTGGCTTGCTTTTGCGTGAATGAGTGTGCCACCTGTGGGAGAGGAGGAAGAGATTCAGGGAGGAGAGAAGTGTGCAATATAAGTATGTAGCGGGGCATTTGTGGTGAACTTGCAAAAGGAGTTGAGCATGGTGTCAAGCTTAGAGAGAGAGGAGGAATGGCTGGGGTGTAGATAATGTCCCTGTAGTCAAAGAGAGTGAGTATTGTCTTGTGTATTCGGTCACAGCTGATATGTAGGGGGATAGTATGCTTGTTTTGAAAGAGCAGGCATAGTTTGGGGTGCAGTTTTCAACAGAGATAGTCGATACTGACCAAGTATTTGAGATGTTGGTCCAACAAGTGTCCAAAGATTTGTGTATGAGGTGACGGTATCCAGGGTGGAGGTATCCAAAGTGGTGAATTTATGGGGTAAAGGGAGTTTGGCCAGTTTTTTGGGGTAGCCAAAGATCATGGAAACAGTTTTTTTAGTGTTCACTTTAAGGTTGTTTTTCGGGAACCAATGTAGCATGCGGTCAATGTCAGATTGAAGTGGTAGCTGGACTGAGTCTGTGGAGGGGCCAGAAACATAGAGGATGATGTCATCTATGGAGAGGTGAATGTTGGAGCAAGAACAGACTGAGGGGAGGTTGTTAATGAAAATAGAAAAGAGGATGGGGTTGAGGATGAAGCTCTGAGGGATGCCAGATAGGATGGGGGTGTGTGGAGTTGCCTACTATGACACACTGCTGATGGTCACTAAGGTAGGACTTAAACCAGAGGACAGTAGAGGATGCAAGGCCTGCAAAGTGCAGTTTTTGGAGGAGATGTGGGTGAGAGATGGAATCGAAGGCCTTTGTGAGGTCAATAAATATAGCTAATGCAAGGAGGCCTTTGTCCATTGTGGTGAGGATTGAGTCTGTGATGAAGAGAAGGGAGGAGATTATAGAGTGTTTTTTCCAGAAGCCAGTTTGATAATCTGAGAGGAAGTTGGATGAAGAGAGAAAGTCAGAGAGCCTTGAGAGAATTATGGATCCTGCAATTTTGCCAGGAAGGGAAGCAGGGAAATAGGGTGGTAATTGTCAGGGGATGAGGGGTCACCCCCTTTGTACAACAGGAAGACGTTGGCCAACTTCCAATGTTTTGGGACAGAGTTATTGAGGAAAGAGAGGCTGAGTATGTGAGAGAGAGGGAAGATATGGCTGGTGCAGAAAGGCATAGGAGCTTGGAGTGAAAGCTGTCTGGGCTTGATTTCCATGGGTTTAGAGTGCTGAGGGTGAGAAAAAAATTCATGAGAGGTGGTGGGGTGGAGATTAAACCCATTGGAGGGTGGGGACAGTAGGGAGGCACTGGACAGTCAGGTAGTATACAGGTTGTGAAGAATTGATTAAGGGCATTAGTGACTGAGGTGGGGCAGAAACGGAGGACCCAGTTTGCTTGAGGGTGGGGGTAGGTGCCTGGCAGGAGGGTTGAGGAGTGATGCTCCTAAAGAATGAGGGGTCAGGGCAAGATGAGAGGTTTGACTTGAAATATTCAGATTTAGCTTGGCATATGGCTTTAGTGCAGGAGCTTCAGAGTTTGCGATAGAGGTGGAGGTCAGTGGTGGCCTTGGAGGATTTAAATTTTGACCAAGCCTTGTCGAGAGCTTTGCATAGGACTAGGCTATTTGTAGAAATCTAGGGAAGGTGGTGTCTTTTGACCCTAGTAGTGCAGAGAGGGGCATGGAGGTTCCAGTTGCTAGTCTGGATGGAGGAGAAATGCATGACAGCCTGGTTTACATCAGAGGCTGAGAAGACTGGGGACCAGTTTGCTGAGCATAGATCTGCCTGGAGGAGGTGGGGAGTTAGATTGTGGTTAGGAGTGGAAGCTAAGATATTTGGGGGAGGATTTGGGAAGGTGAACTTTCCTGGTGCAGAATGTGAAACAATGATCACTGACAGCATCATTAAGTACTCCTGTAGTGGATATTCGATTGGGGTGAGAGGAAAGGATCCAGTCAAGGAGGGTATGATTGGTGGAGAGTGGGTTGTAATGGGTTGGTTCATTTAGTAGTAGAGAGAGAGTGAGTGAGTGCTTCAACAGAGGTTTTGGTGTGAGAAGAGGTGGGGGAGAGCCAGTCGATGTTGAAATCTCTGAACATGAGCAGTTCTACGTCAGAGGAGAGGGAGACAAATGAGCTGAGCCATGAGAGAAGGCATTTAGGGGCTAGTTTTGGAGCTGCAAAGAGGCTTCCTATGTAGACTAGGACAGTAGCAGGAAGGGTAAGACAAACAAGGAGAATCGTGTTACATATGGAGACAGTTTTTTGAAAAGAGAAGGAGCAGTGGAGTGAGCTATGAACATACATGACGACGAAGGCTCCCTATATATCACAGTCTTGGCGGTAAAGTGTGAAGTTTGGAAGGGCAAGTTCAGTAACTGGGGTGGGAGAGGAGAGCCATGATTCTGAGACACAAAGGACATCTAATAGGTGCTAGGTAAGCTAGACTGTTGGGGCTTCCATTTTGGGTAGCAGGCTTTGGGTATTGATGTGGACAATTTAGAGGCCCTTTAGGGTGGGGGACTGCGGGGGTGAGCCAGGATTAAGTTCAGCATCACTGGAGATTAGCAGGAGGAGAAGGAGAAAAGAGTACAGGAGATGTTTCTTAGATTGAAACAGCAGAAAGAGGGGGTAGGGGGCTCGGGGGGGGATGATGAAGGAACAAAAGCAGGGATTTGTGTTTTGTGAGGGTGGCCGGGAGTACACAAGGGTGGATGGGGAGAGGGTTGGCTGTGTAAGGATGAACATGTGGGGGGGAGGGTAGCTGGGCAGGTGACAAATGAAGATCAACTTCTGGGAGGCATTTCTTGTGTGGGGAAGCTGAGAGGGGGCAGGAGATGCAAATAGGAGGAGCAGTAGCCATGCAATGTGTGGGATCATTTTAAGAGAGTGTCATGGGATTAAAGAGGAATAGGAAGTGTAGGTGCTGTAGGCAGATCAAAGGTTGAGGAAAGAGGGGCCAGTACAGGTGAGGGAGGTGGTGCTGCAGGACTGTGAGATTGCCTTAAATGTAGAGATCTATGTGGTTTGAAGGATGCTCAGGGCAGCTGGTGACATCTACTGGGGAAAGCTGATAACTTGCTGATGGGCACTTAGGGAGTTAAACTATCGCTTGGGCAGAAATATGGATACTTTTTGTAGAACTTGCAGGGAAATTGTGGGTGTTCACTATACATCTCTAATGCTCACTAATAAATCTTTCATTGTTTGTTGCAGCATGTACTGATCACATAAATTGCTAGATAAATGTATTGCCACTTGTATATGCTATCAACATGAAGAAAGGTTTAGGTTTTTGAAATGCATTGCAAATGAATCATTATGTAGAATATCTTTAAAATCTAAAGACATCTAACTCATGCAGTGCTAACTATATTTTATGTAGTAATTCACAGTCACTCAATATTGAATTCATCCTGTAACAACATGGTTTGTCAGTTTCTAGAAGTTAAATAATGAAGCCTGTTTAACAATTACTTACTCTGGTGCAAAGAAAAGACTCAACAGATGACTGGACTGCCTAATAAAGTTATAGTAAAAGAAACTGTTTATTTTGTTACAATAATTGCTGTTCTTAATCTGCACTGTTAGTACAAACATTTTGAAATCACATAATAGAAGTATTAAACCATACTAATAGCGTTTCACTACATCACACATTAGTTTTAAATACATGCCACTTTTGTTTTACTCAGGTTGCAATGAGTTTTGTCTATTTGAGGGTAACTTTAAATGTACTTAACCTGTTTTATCGGTGTATTTTCAGAATTTTTTTTTGTAGGCTTTGTATGTGAGCATGTAGATGTGGCAGATTATCAAGTAGGGATCATTGTCAGCAACCCCTCAGAAGCTCATTCAGGTTTATAATCTGGAGGGCCATCCAAACTCCTTACAGATTTGATTGAAATCCTTTCAGAATGAAATTATGTATATGAGCAATATCTATCCTACCACTCAAAAGCAAGCACTGTAGTTAATGCTCCATTTTGGTGAATGGGGCTATTCACACCTTTTCTCACAGCTATTGTTTTAGTCTCTGACTGTAGCAGTAAAACATTTTCTTGGGTAGTCTGCTTCCACACAGATTTTAAGTGCTCAAGTGTACATATGCATGCCCAGGGGAATCTGAAACTAAACCAGGGAAGTGAATCACACAAAAAAAGAGTCGTATTGGACCCCCTTCAGCTGATACTGCATTGTTTTGGCCAAATCCAAGTCTATGTATCAAATTGTTACCATTTTTGAGTAGATTCCCTTGAGAATGTATATATATAGATATTCATACAATTTCAGTCAAAAATTCAAAAAATTGCAAGAAATTGCAGATTTTGTGTGGAAAATGGTGAAAATTATGGACATTGTGTAAAAACTGAGGGTGCAATTTTCCAGTGCCTCTGTTAATGAGGTGGGGTCCCAAAAAGGTTATGTTGAAAAGTTGGGGGAAAATGTTTCAAAATGAGGACACGTTCAAAACCCATTGAAATACATTGAACAACATACCTGATTTTCTTAGTTCCCAGTATGGCGTTGTCGAATGAAGAGGTGTCTCTGGTCCAGAGAGGATTACAGTTTTGCACCCCAGTTGGTAAGTAAAGGGTGGGGAAGGGGTGCTGAGTGGGAGGGTAGGGTGTGGGAGGGTAATGGCAGCTGTAGGCTGGCAGTGGAAACAGACATGGATGGACATTTTTCTTTTTTACAGGGTGTATAAAAAAAGGACTACATGGGACAGTTTTCTTTATTCCAGGTACCAACACTAGGGATTGGGCAGTCCCATGTCAATTTAACCTCTAGGGGATGGGAATTGATGTGGAGGTGGGAGTGATACTTGGCAGAGGTTGGGATTACAGGAAGTAAAAAAATATAATAAAAAAGTCTATGGGGGACAGTTTTCTTTATTTCAGGTACCAGCTCTGGGATTTGGCAACCCAGTGTTGGTATTATGATTGGTGACACTTGGGTTGGGCTCCACAGTGTCACACAGTGAAAATGGGCAGGGTGGGGGCTACTAGCCGGCACCGGTGATTATGCATCCTGGTGCTGGAAAATTAAGAAGGAATGGCAAGGCAATGGGAACTGGAAGAGATACTTGGCAGAGGGTTGAAGGCATTACTTTTTTGTTGGTGGGGAAGGACTATGGCAGGTTGATCATGATGCTGATCAGCTCTGCTTGTCGGACAGTGTTATGCAGATCAAAGGAAAGTACTGCCCATGATTGGGTGTCTCTTTACTTTGAATTATGGGAAGTTTCTTCCCAGCAAGATCAGAAGAGTGTCTTGATTAGCCTGGATGAGGATTGGTTTGATGCTGTTGAGCCCCTTGTAAGTTGCCCTGCATTGGACTGCCAGTGATACACCTCTCAAAACCCACTACCATGCCAATAAGTTCACCCTTGTGCAAGTGCAAGGGCAAACATAAAAAGTAAAGCTTTTTTACTCCACCAAGAAGACTACATGAAATGTAGTTAGTGGATATTTTCCATCTCTGGTAAATGGGAGACAGCAGGCTCTACTCAGGGCATTTAATACTGAGTTCTATTTATTAAAAAAAATTCCTTTGTACCTCTCTATATACAGATAAAAGTGATTTAGTCAGAGGCCTGCTGTGAGTGGGAAGGAAAAGAGGACATGAGGGAAGGGAAGTCTACTGTTTTATACTTGTTTTAAACTAAATCTTGTGGACTGCATATTGTGTAGGGTTGTACATGGGGTTGGGATTCTGAGTGTGGAGACTATGTGAGGTGGGTGGACATGGGCTGAGGGATGCTGCAGGAGGATTGGGAAGGGGAAGTACAAAGAATATGTGACCAGGCTTGGCCAATAGGGCCATGGAGGTCAGGATTTATTACCCATGGAGCCAAGCAACCCCTCATGTGAGAAACCCAGACGCATGAGTGCCACGAAGCAGGAGTGTTGCGACTGACTAGGTGGCATCTGTAGGGCATGTGCAGGGAGGACCGCAGGCCTTACTTGACAGGATATACAAGGTCTCTATAGTCAGGTGATTGCTTAGGCTACCAAAGGGAAGCAATGGTTGAAATTATATAGGGGTACTAAAGGTGAGATTAAACCAGTTTGCGAGAATAAGGAAAATGGAGATACATGGGGGATGGAGAGAGCAGAAGGGAAGGAGAATGGTAAGGGGGAGGGGAATGGGTGGCAGAGTCAGGCCAGTGGGAGAAGCTGGATGGGAGGTAAGTTGCAATGAGTGTGGGGCAACCATCTTCTTGTGGATTGCTTGGAGGATAGTGGGTTGTATGTTGTGTAGACAGATGGCGCAACTTAGAGAGGAGGTTGACAGACTGAGAAGGGAGCTGAGTAGGTGGGGAGGGTGGAGCAGGGGGGAACAGCATGGGCCAAGGGACAGAAGGAGGACCAACACAGTAGACACAAAAGGCAAACAAGGGGGAATGCAAGGGGAGATGAGTCAGATGGCAAACTAAACTACCACTAAGGGGCACGGGGTCATGATGTTGTAAGACATTATGCTGTTGCAATATGTTACACTGCCAATGGCATAATAACCCAGTCCCATCTCACTGCTTGCCTCCCTTGCTGCCCATGTCTCATCCCATTGAGCCATGGCAGAAGGTCAGCAGACCCGTCTTCCAGCAGGATTCTTATCCTTTACTGGTAACAGTGAGAGGCTGCATTGCCAGGCATACTTCCTTTCATGGTTCTGCACTCTCTTGCTCTTACCAACCGTGCTGTACCTACCTCATCATAAATGTGCAACATCTGACATTTTGACCCAGTAGGTCACTGAGGAGCATTTGAGACATGAGGTCAAAGGATATACGGAGGTCAAGATAAGGGGAAAGATGGGAATGGGAACAGAACATGGTTTGAGGTCGCAGGGAGTGGGGAATGGGGACACCTGTGATAAGGGGAGGAGGAAAAGAATAGCTTCTTGGTGCTAGCAAGCCTGGAGCAGCAAGAGGGGGAGGTCCAGTCACAAGGAAAGCAGGGAAACAGGATAGTAGTGTTGGCAGGGGATCTAGTAGACAGGCTAGAAGCAGGGTCAACTTAGGAGAGGGTAACAGGAGTAGTGGAGCAGGTGTGGCAGAAAGGATGCAGGAGACTCAGGAAAGTGTGGAGGAACATGGGAAGGGTATGGAAAGGTGGGGAGGCAAACAGTCAGAGCAGGAGTATGGAGAAGGAGAGGAGATCATCAACTTCAGTGGAAGGAAAAAGATCAGTGGAGGCACTGGTGGCCAGAGGTATGGAGGGGTCTAATGCAGAGCAAATGGGCACTGAATTGGAAAGTGGGGAGTGCAGATAGGGAATGGTTTGGGCAATGACACAGCTAATATGGGCAGGAGTGGGAGGGAGAGAGGGGGTTCTAGGGCAAGGGCACAACAGGAATCAAGTGGGGCAAAAGGGCCCTCAGGGATGGAATCAAGGGTAGGGGATCAAGAATGTGTGCAGAGGAATGGGTTGCACCAGGGAGGTGAGCAGGGTAAAGAGAGGGGGAGTTGTCATCTTGGGGATTCAGTAATAAAAGGTATAAAATGGGGAGGCAGAGGAGCCAGGAAGAGCCACATATTGGTGGAGTGTATGCTGGGCATGACAGCAGGGACACTGGGACTGTATGTTAAAGGGTGTGTGGGGAGGCTAGGGGGGAACCTCATATTGTGGTGCACCTGGGTAGTAATGATCTGGAAGGGAATAGGTTGGAAGAGATGCAGGATAGATTCAAGGATGTAGGAAGGTTGCACAGTACAGAGGGGATGACAGTGGCTTTCTCTGAGATTCTCTTGGTACCAAGGGTTATCACGACCAGGAAAATAAGAATCTCAGAGTTTAACAAATGGCTGGGGACATGGTGTGAGGCCATGGGAGACAGACTGGTGGGGGGTTGGGGAAGCATATGGGAAAACAAACACCTGTATGCACCAGATAGGCTGCACCTGAGTAGGGAAGGCTCAGGGGTTATAAAGAAAAAGTTGGCGAGTTCATTGCAGAAAAGTATAATTTAAACTAGGTGAGGGGGAGAGGGGGTAGATAAGAAACAATGCCACCTGGCAAGGGAGACCACCAGTCTCCACCCATAGATAGGGAGTAAGAGGGAAAGCAAAAGACAAAAAGGGAATGGGTTTTGGGAGAGGGAATAGGCAAACAGGGGAAGAATTCACAGTGGAGGGTGGTCTCATTGAATGCAAGCAGCCATGGCAATAAAACAGTAGAACTGCAGGTTTTGATGGCATAAGGAGAGGGTGACATAACTGCCATAACTGAAACATAGGACACCCAGTACGAGAACTGGGATGTAGCGATCCCTGGGTACAAACTGTACCATAGAGACAGGGACAAAGGGAAAGAGGGAGGGTTAGCTATCTATGTTAAGCAGGGGATATTGTGCAGCAGGGAGGAACATGAGGAGGGCAAGGCCAAAGCCTTATGGATTCATCAACAGAGCTCAAAGGGTAGAAAGATGAGATGAAGGATGGTGTATAGGCCTCCCTCCAAAGTGAGGAGATGGACAGAGAACTGGGGGAACAAATTAAGAGGCTTAGCAGTAAGGGCACCACAGTGGTGGTTGTGGACTTCAATCTGCCAGGCATGAATTGGAACACCCCAGCCACCTCACATGCCAGACAGCAGGTCCTCCTGGAGGCCTTCCAGGATGGGTTTCTCACACAGAAAGTGATGGATCCAACCAGGGATGAGAGCATTCCGGACCTGGTACTTTTGGATGGAGAACTAGTCCAAGACATTGAGGTGGAGGACCCCCTGGCAGGAAGTGACCTCCACACAGTGTGGTTCTCCCTCAATCTGTGGAGGGAGGTAGCCAATACAAAAACAAGAGTTGTGGATTTTAAGAATGCAGATTTTGGCAGGATGGGAATCATTCTGAAAGGGCACCTAGGCAACATCAGCCATCCATAGCAAAAAGGCCAGGAACAAGAAACCAAGCTGATTGAATGGAGAGGTAGTGGAAAGGGTGAGGGAAAAGAGAACAGCCCTTAAAAAGTATAGGAGATCCTACCAGGATGAGGACAGAGAGGAATACATCAAGAAATTGATGGAGGTGAGCAGAGTAGTGAGGGTAGCCAAGGCTTCAAAAGAACTAAGGCTGGTGCAGGGCATCAGGGAAGGTGAAAAGGATTTCTTCAGGTATATAGGAGAGAGAAAAAAATGCAAGGACCAGATTGTAATAATTAGGAAGGATAGAAGGTGGGCGGAGCAGGCGGAAGTAATTAATGAAATTGTTTATTGTTAAGCTTAAAAAGCCATTCACAGTGAATACAAAATGTTTATACAAAGACAAACAGTGAATACAAAATATTTATATAAAGACAGAAAATATAAAAATAATATATCACAATAACCATTGTGTACAATCTTAAATCAAAAATACATGGGTATCAGAGTGTAAGATATTTACTTTAGACAATACGACAGCTACCATCAAAAATACATCTCTATTACCGTAAATATCTTCAAATCTTTTTTTAGAGGTCATCTTGCTTAACTAACGGGCTCCTTTTTTTTAGTATTGCACTCAAGCATTTAGCTACCCTTGTAATAGACCATTTCTCAGCTGTAAGTTGGATAACCGTTAATAGCTCCTCGTTTCTATGATATTTTGGATCCAAAAAAGTTCAGAACTGTATATAATAATTCTTCATGGGATCATTGCTAGGAATAATGTTAAAATGTTTAAATTATGCAAATAGGTACTGTAATTGTATTTTAATATTGCACTGAGCACCTTGTTTTTTACTTGCACTGTTGCTTTAAATTGGACTTTCTATTTAAAGGCCATAGGTGGTAGTAATTGTCATCCTATGATTAAGCACCAGAGGGCAAGAAATGCATCAGGAGGACAATTTGTTGTGTGATTGTGGATTGCAAGGGAAGGGAGCCATGGTCAGAAGCTATTGTTTGTGCACCATACAATAAAATAAAGGAAAAATCACTTTTAAACAGACCGTGGAGTTTTGGCATCTGTATTCTTCATAAGGTGAATTTGCACTTCTCAAAGGAAGACCACAGTGAGTAGCTGGTGCTAGCAACATATTTCTATCACATTACTTGTTCTACAGCCTTGCACAGTAGACCTAGGTGCAGCCCAGAACTGAATTGTTTGACAGTTTGACTTAACCACAATGCCTAGATACACATAGTTTGTTACTACCTATATTTTCTGTGTCCCTATTTTCCAATTACCATTAGTCCTTTTATTTTCCCCCAAAAATTATAATCTTAGTTTTCTGAATGTTGCCCTTAAGTTGTAATTTCTGGGACTTTGTATACAATATATCTAGGTTTTTTTTTGAAGTCCTGACTTTGTTAGTGAAAAAAGAAGAAAATTGTCCTTGTATGCCAAATTGATAAATGTTTAGAGAATATGTAGGTACTACAATAAGTTCAGTCAAAAGTATATTAGCATAAAGTGCAAACAAAGTCAGGGCAAGCACACAGCCCTTCCTTACACCATGATTCGTCTTCATCAGGGCTGATAGTTCTCCTAGATTTACTAACTGCACCTTACTCCAAGTTTACAAATATAAGGTGGGAATAATATTAATCAATTTTTATTTAGCCCTCTTTTATCAAGAATTTGCCATAGTATGTTCCTAGAGACAGTGTCAAATGCTGCCGAATAATCTATGAAGGCTGTGTATAGTTTTTGCTTCTAGATGTAAATATATTTTTCTATCAAGTGCATGAGGACAAATATATAATCTATGTCGAGTTATTTTCCCTAAAGCCAGTTTCTAATGGTAATATCCCTCCAGTTAATTCAATTTCATTAAATAATTCTTACAGCACTATCCTAGAAAAAAATGCTAGTTTAGTATCCAAGAAGCTTATAGAGTGAAACATTAGAGGATCTGCAGTGTTGCCTTTATTATGAATAGATACTGTATTAGATCCATTCCAAGATGCTGGGTATTTCCTTTCTGCTATACATTTATTGTAAAAAATTGTGAGACTTCTCCCCCAAAGCATGTTATTACATTGATATACCTCAGCTGGCACCCCGTCTGGCCCTGGGGCTTTACCTATTTTTAATTAATTTTTTGCCCTTGTGGACTTTGTCAAATTGAATTACAACTAATTTTTCTTTGGGGCCATTATAGCTTTCCTCTTGTATGCTAGAATCCCAAAATATGTTCTCAAAATGGGCTATCTGTTTGTCTTCTGAAATGTGTGCGTCTATGTTGGAATTATAATTATTTGGTTCCTCTGTCTACCAGTCTCCAGAACTTTTTATTACTCTTTGTGTTTATAGCCTCCATCATTTCTTTCCACTGCTTGTTATGGTAGTTTGATTTCTTCTTCTTAATTATATCTTTATGTTCTTTTTTAGCCAAATTAAGTTCTTTTAAAGTACTGCTAAGTCTTTTGCATTTATATGCCCTATAGATATTCCTTATTTTTTCTTTATGGCGTTACACTCTCTGTCATACCATACACTATGCAATATGTTTTTCTTTGAAGAGTTTATGGTGACTTCCAATCCGCCCTTAATTTTTTCAAGCAGTTTGCTCATACAATTGTTTAAATGGTCAGTGGTTAGTGAGTTCAAATAGGCACAATTGTTATTAAGAAAGGAATCATTTACAATTTGAGAAACATTAATGTCTGATTCTCTTCCCATAATATCTTTTTGGAAGATCTAATCTCTGTAAAAGGAAGTAAAGAATTATTTCTAACTTGAGAATTCTGATGAATCAAATTGGTCATTAGGATCAGAGAAGTAAATGATCACTCTCTGTATGATCTACAATTTGTAATTTTTCCCAGATTAAATGCTGCCTTATCCTTAAGGCATCATCAATTACTGAGACCCCTCTTGATGAGGAGTGTGTCCATTTAGTCTCCATATCCCCCACTAATTTCCCATTATGCAGGTAGAGATTAAATTCTTCCATTAAATTAATAAGGTTATTTCCTGCTGGATTTGTCTTAATATCTATAGACTGTCTTGGCACCATATGTTCCATGTTATTATTATAAGCATAGTATGGGTTCCCCACATACCCATCATATTTACCTATTCATGCATTGAAGTCGCCAATAACTAATATATCTATATCAGCATGATCACACATGAATCCTCTAAGAAAATTACTCAGTTAGTCCCATACACTTTGATCATAATAATTTGAATTTTCTGGAAGTATGTAAGTGTTGACAGTAAACATAGTTTTCCCCACAAGTTCCAAATAGACAGCAAGATGATTTTTCTTTCTAGGGATATTCATTTAGTTCTTTGAAACATGCCCACTTTAAGAAATAGGGCGAGTCCACCTGAGCATCTCCCCAGTTGCTGGGTTCTACTACCAGACATATGATAGCATTCATAGCCATTTAGTATCATCTCATCAATCTTATTATGCCATGTTTCTTGAAATACAATATCGATTTTTTTAATAAAGATATTTCAATCATTATCAGAAATGTTATTATACAATCATGCTATGTTCCATGAGATCAAAGTTATTCCAGCTTTATTCTCTGCCGGTACAATATCATCAATAGTTTCTGTGAAGATACTCAGATTTTTAATATATCAATTTTAATAGCCAGCTAAAGCAAGGACTTATATGCTCTGGTGTGAATATTCAGTTCTTCTTCTGACTTCTTCCCAATTTCTTTACCCTCTAAAACAGCAGCTTCTACTATAAAGATGAGTAATTTATCCAATCAGGGAGGCAGTACCGTGCAGTAGTTTAAGGCTCTGAGCTGCAAATCTGGTGACATCCAGCAGACCAGACCTGGGTTTGAATCCCACAGCTTCCACTTGCAGACTGTGTGATGCTGAGCAAGTCGTTCAACTTCCGTGTGCTCCTAGGTCACACCTGTAAGAAAGCTTTCAGCTTAGTGTGCTAGTCCTGGTTAAATAACTAACAAAAAAATATATATATATATAGAGAGAGAGACCTTCTTTAGTAATATTTTATTAGCTAAATTCTCATTACTGAATAACGGGTTCACCTGTGTTTCCACACCAGCTCTTTCTGCTTTTATATTCACTATCCCACCCAAAGGTATTTATAAAATATTTTCAAAAATGTTACAAATAGTACCCGTAACTTTGCACCTATTTTCACCCACTATTGGCTGTAAGCTGAACATATACACAGAAACTGGCTCCCTTTTTTCTACCTTTTCTTTCTCTCCTTCATATTAAAATCCTGTCAGTTAGGAAATGTTACATTAAAATCTTTCCCTTGGATGGCCAATCCATTTAGCCACACATAGTTGGTCACTCGTGGAGATAGAAATATCACATCAATTAACAGTGCCATCTCTATATGAGTTACCCTTACATCACATATCTTCTCTTTTCTGATCTCTATGTCCAACATAAATTGGAGTATATCCATGAATTGTGTGATTCAGTCTACATAGTCCAATTTAATCCAGTCTCTGAGGCCAAGAAATCTCACAAATGGATATGTGGTGTTCTCATTGTGCTTACCGTTCCACAGTCTGTTGGTATAAGAGAATTGGCCTTTGTTTGATAAACTTTCTTACAGGTTCTTGAAGATATCCTTCACTCTTATTGTTCTCTATTCCCATCTCTCTAACACTTGTAGCACCAATTAACTCTTTAACCATTTAATTTCATATTCTAGGTTATTTAGACCTTTTAGTATGGGATTGAACTATCTGGTAATTTATGTTTATCATTTTGTCCACTTTTCAGTTTGCTGGAATCCTCTTAATTTTGTTGACTCCTCTCTAGTTTAGCAGCTTGTACTTTTTCAACACATATGTTGTTTCTTCTAATGCCATTTACATCAAAGCCATCAGTACCAGTAGGCAGTGAAGCCTGAAAGTTTGCTTTCCCTTCATCTTTTTTCTTATTCTTTTTCACTCTATGTTTCTTTCTCTTTCTTATTTTTCTGTCCTTTACCCTATTATAGTCTATATTAGGATTCTCTGGAATAATTATTGTGCTAAAATCAAGTCTCTTATCATCCTTATTCTGTTCTTGAGCTTACTTATTTTTATTTTATCATTTTCAGATTACAATATCTTTGAGCACATAACAGCTCTTTTACAAAGGTTCCACATCAGTGGGAAGCATGACAGAGATACAATGGATGGTATTACATAACATTTTGACAAGAAAGTATTTAAAATGACAATATGACATTAGCACCTGCAGCTAAAATTAAAACTATTAATCAGTATGAAATCAAAGGAAACCTAATAAATGGAGGTAGTCCAAGGTGCTTTGTCAAATAGGTATAGGTAGAGTTGGGTGAACAAAAGTTCAGGTAAGTAAAGATAAAGAGTGGAAAGAAGGTGGAGGGTGAGAGGGGTGTGGTGAAAGAAGGATCAGGGAAGGAGGCAGAAAATAGAGCAGAGCAGTTAAGGTGAAAGTAGTCATTCGCAGAGAAAAAGGAAGAAGTAGGTACACAAGGATGTGTACCTCAATCTCATCTCAATTGATGCATCTGAGATTGTTGTTAGAGCTGTAGCAACTTGATTAGTTAACATTTTTATGACCCAATCAATTTTAAATCTGTTTCTCACTATATCTTCTCTTAGGGCCTCACGTAGATTTTTATTAATCACCAATTGCTCCATTAATATCAGATTGGCACAGTACTGGTTTTCATTAGATGGATAAGATCTTCCCCCAGACAATCTGGAATATGTTCTGGCCTACCCTGTTGTGTCCGGGAGTGATTTTCAGTTACTTCCTTGCAATCACATACTTTACTCAGTTAAGACTGCTTTAATTGTTTTTCACATCGCTTGAGCCCATCTGTTGTATACTGCATAGCTGACATCATTTTTTTTGATATCTTCACCAGATTTAACTACCTCTTCTACCAGGTCCTGCTTGCTTTCTCTCTCTGTGAGGACCATGCATTTGGTGATAGATCTAATTTAACTGGTAGGACATTATTATAAGACCAAGGGGCTGGAGGAATATTTCAGTTGCCTATCCTTGAACCAGCTACTTCTGACATACTTTATTCTAGATCCTCTTTTATCAGTGAATCACCCCTTGATGTATCAAGAGTTGGGGGAGTAGTTAATGAACCCATTTTATTTTGTATCTCACTTTCTCCTTTTTTATTAAAGGGATTCTAGGTGTAGATGTTTTACTACCCCCCTCCACCTCTTCAAATAAATGTTCTGTTATCTTAGTTTGCCTTAATGGGGTTTTATTCCCCTGTTGCATACTGGTAACTTCATCTAGGGGGACAGATCTGGATTAAGTAATCTTTGCTGTTTTGTATTCACCATAGTGAGCCAATAATATGTCTTATAAGAAGTATACAATAAAAATAGAGCAATGTAATCATGACCAGTGAACAGTAAAGAACAGAATACAAAAGATCTTATTCAATGCCCAGTCTTCCACATTAATAATAACTGGGTCAATTATATCAGAAAGTTAGCCAATAAACTTTATAAGCTATATTATATTGATTTGTACTTTGGAAATGGGAGTAGTTACTTTCCTTTCTTTTCCTTATGAGTCAGTATTCTCCCCCTTTCCTGATTTCCAGATTTGATCTTTAGGGACAGAGTTCACAGTTACAGCCAAGATATTCAATCGAGACAGATGGTATATGCACCAGGCAACTCAGTTAAGCTCTGTCCAATTCTATTGGTCTATTCAGTACCTTTCAGCAATTCAGTCTTCTGTTCGGAAACCAGGGTCGACTGCTAGTCCTCCTTACAGAATCAACAGATTTGGCTAGTACACTTGATTCCAAAAATCACTCCTCAAGTGTTCATCACGCTTTTGCAGAATTCATACTTTCAGGAAATAGGGCCTATATACACCAATTGCTGAATTATTTGCTAATTATTTTTCAAAGCCTTGGGTTCCTTAAGATGATGTTTGAGTGCCTTACATTCCCTGGCTTCTTTATGTTAAGTTCTACAACAGATCAATTAAGTAAAAAATCAGCTTTTAAGAGTAAAATGGAGGCACTTTCCCCACCCTAATAATTAGAGGAAAGGTAATACCACTGTCAATACTCTAAAGTGTCCTTATATATACTCAAGATCCTTTGTGATAATGCCTTTGTGACAATAATAGGTAGGTTAAATAGTTAAAAGTAAAAAGATATCTATGCAAAGTCTAAATAAAGTGCACTACTAATTAAAACATAGAAATAGTGTAAAACAAAAAATAAGACAAAAACACCTTGGCCCAGATATTCAAACTGCGCCAGGCCGTGGCGCAAGCCTGGGCGCAGTGCAACTTGGCTGAGCAGGGGCGTTGACTGGGCGATATTCAATGGAGCTGTGCCATGGCACAGCATCATTGAATATCACACTCTGGCCACCTGCAGTACGCATGGCACAGTTGCACTGCGCCAGTGAAAATAGCCAGAGTGGAGCAGGGGGATGCGCTAGCACAAGTTCTGTTGTGCCATGCGCAGCAACCGCGATATTCAAAAGTGCACGTGCAAATGGAACCATAATGTATTCAAGGTGCAAATGGGGTGATTTGCATGTCATTATGGCCCCATTTGCATGCAGGTGCACCAATCTCGGGCGACTTGCACCTGGCACCCTGCCAGACAGCAGCTGTCGGGGACTAACGCCCCCTGCACAACGTGGCAATGTGCCCCACAGCCCGATCGTGGGGTTCAGTAAATATAAAATATCGTCCTATATCCCTGGTGGTCCAGTGGACCACTCTCAACCCGATTGCGGGCATGTCTAAAAATAAAGATATTCCAATATCCCTGGTGGTCCAGTGGACCACTTCCAGCCTGATCGCGGGTATGTGTATACAAAAAGTACATCCACTATCCCTGGTGGTCCAGCGGACCCTCCTGCCCACCCGCCTACTGATCCCCACCACCCCACTCCCCCCCCAGTCAGCGGTGGGTGGCAGCACTGCACCCACCTGCCACCCTGCTGCCCACCAACTGACACCATAGGTAGGGCTGTACGCCCATTGGTCCACAGCATGAGCTAATGGGTGTGCAGCCCGTACCGTACTACACATTCCAGATGTGTGAATGGATCCATTCACATATCTGAATATGTAGTACGGTAGTGACTGCATGCCCATTGGCCCATGCTGTGGACCAATGGGCATGCAGCCCTACCTACGGTGTCAGTCGGCAGGCAGTGGGGCAGCAGGCGGGTGGGGTGCTGCCACCCACCGCAGACCGGGGGCAGCGGGGCAGTGGGGATCACTGGGCAAGTGGGGGGAGGGGGGTCTGCTGGACCACCAGGGATAGTGAACATACTTTTTTTATACACATGCTCACGGTAGGGCTGGGAGCAGTCCACTGGACCATCAGGGATATTGGAATATCTTTATGTTCACACATGCTTGCAATCGAGCTGAGAGCTGTCCACTGGACCACCAGGGATATTGGAATATCTTTACTTTTACAGATGCCTGTGATCAGGCATGGGGGGGTGCCGCCATGGAGGTGCAGCCGGAGCTCAGGTGGCCACCTACAGGTGGCAGTTGCTGTGTTGCGCCCTGCAATATGGCAGCTCACCTGTGGGTGGCCAGCCGTTGTTCCTTTTTTGGGGGGATCAACTTTGTGCAGCCGAGTAGAGGTTGTGCATGCATGGACTCAGCACATCCCGGCTGAATATCGGGATGTGAAGAATATGCATGGGCATGCCCCACTACCTGCACCGCATACATTTCTGATGCGCTCTGGTGCATCAGGATTTGTGCCAGGCACAATTCCTGTTTGAATATCGTGCCGGGGAGCATCAATGGGTTGCACATGGCGCAACACTGTTGCACCATGCGCAACCCTTCTGAATATCTGGGCCCTTATATTTAAGAGTATTTGAGTGTGTGCTAAATTAGGCTATAACTATATGCTATTAAAAACTAGCAACTGTAACTAAGCAGTCTAAAATATCCAGTGATGAATATCAGTATTTAAAATAAAACTAGCTAGTAAGAAAGAGCTTTAACACCTTCAGAACATAAATAAAAGGAGCACAACTAAATTGTGAAATCAGTAAAATCTTACATTAGGATCATGGTCTTTAACAACACCAACCTCCTCTTCTCAAAGGAAAGAGCATGTAAAGGGCATATATGCATTCACAAATCTTGCTGGAAAGGGTCTGAGCACGTCACCAACAGAAAACATTTAATAGGTTGGAGTTGTACCCTTTCTATCTCAAAGAACTAAGGTAACTCAACACTCCAATATGAGCAGGCAAAGGTGGTTTATCTGTTATAGGTAGCGAGAGTGCATTTCAGACCCCTGCTTTTGTCACCTCTAGATTCAGCATGCAGACGCATTCTGAGCTCCTTTTTACACTTCCCAATCATATCATCTGGCAGAAGTACTAAATGAGTACTTTTGCTCAGTGTTTACCAGGAAGAGAGAGAGATGAGCCTATACATCAGGAAAGGGGAGGGTCAGGGGAAGAGGAGGTGATGGATGGTGAGGTCCCAGTTGAAAGGGTGTTGGAGGGCCTAAGGTTCCTAAGGGTGTATAAGGTGCTGGGACCAGGTGAATTGCATCCTAGGATACTGAAGGAGCTGGCAGAGGTCATGGCGAACCACTGGTGGATTTGTCCAGCGCTTTCCTGAGTACTGGATACATGCCCAGGGATTGGAGGATGGCACATGTGATGCCAATCCATAGGAGTGGATGCAGGGATGAACCTGGGAACTACCAGTGAGCCTTACAGTATTGCAAGAAAGCTAATGGAGACTTTCTCTAAGGAAAGGTTGGTGAGTTTTCTGGAGGAGAATGGTTTACAGGATGACAGACAACATGGGTTTGTATCTATCAAATAATGTCTGACCAACCTTGTTGACTTTTTCGACTGGGTGACGCAGTAACTGGATAGGGGCCATGCATTGGATTTCCTCTACCTGGACTTCAGCAAGGCATTTGATTTGGTGCCCCAAAGAAGGCTGACCAGCAAGTTAAATAGCCTGTGAGCAGGGAGAACACTGGTAGGTTGGAATAAAAGATGGTTGCAGGGCAGGCAGCAGAGGGTGGTAGTTGGAGGGGTGCTCTCAGCATGCAGGGCTGCAACCAGCAGTGTACTGCAGGGGCTGATGCTATGACCAGTACCATTTAACATATTCATTACTGACATATCAAATGGGATAAGGAGCAAGATCAACCTCTTTGCAGATGACACTAAGATCTGTGCTGAGGTGGATAGTGTGGAAGAGGTACGGTACTGCGAGACGATTTGGTGACACTTGAGTGCTGGTCTGCCACATGGCAGCTGGGGTTCAACACTAAAATATGCAAGGTCTTGCACTTGGCAGCAATAAACCCAGAGAACAGTTACTGGTTGTGGGAGTACAGTTAACCACTTTGGCTGAGCAGAAAGATCTGGAGATGCTGGTGACAAGGGACATGAAACACTCAGCACAGTGCAGGGAGGCAGCTGCAAAGGCAAACAGAGTGCTGAGATGCATCACCAGGAGAATCACCTCTAGGAGGGAGGAAGGAAGTAATTATTCCCCCTTTACAGGTCCCTTGTGAGGCCACACTTGGAATACTGTATGCAGTTTTGGTGCCCCTATTTGAAAACGGACATCAAACTTCTGGAGGAAGTCCAGCATAGGGCAACAAAGATGATCCTAGGGATGGGGGAACAAAACATATGACGAGAGATTGAGGGAGCACAACATGTACACCCTTGAGAATAAAAGGAAGAGAGGGGATATGATTGAGACAGTCAAGTACCTAGATGGCATAAGCAGAGTTAATTCTGAGGGTTTGTTTAAGTTAAGGGGGGGGAGGGACACCAGGGGACACAGTTTTAAATTGAAGGGAGGACGTTTCCAGAGGGAGATGAGGAGGCACTGTTTCATGGAGAGGCTGGTGGCAGGTTGGAATGTGCTGCCGGAAGAAGTGATATCACTGTGGGCAGAGTACAGCTTCAAGAGAGGGTGTATATGGCCAAAGGGAGTGTTGAAACTGTGGGGAAGATGGGGGGAGAGAAGTTGGAGGTGGGGGCACTAAATCAGAAGGGCATGCGGGGGGGGCAGTTGCATTTTAATAAACAGCATGCTGCACACTCGAGCAGACTAGATAGACCGAAAGGACTGTATCTGCTGACAATTTTGTATGTTTGTATGCACTATATTTGTAGCAAACTTGGCAATACATACTCCAGTAAATACAACATGAAATGGAAGTCTTTCAGATCAACCATAGAACTATCCTTCATGATGCCTAATCCATAGGACACCTTTGGTATTGTTGTCTTACAGAAAAGATGAGTCCTTTCAATGCACCCATCCACTTCAATTTCCTTTTTTAATTCAAAAGGTAAACAAATTAAAAGGGAAAGCAATTTGTTATGATTACTTTAAAGTGCCAAACTCCTAATTAAGTTGTTGCACAGTAATTTGTGAGTAGAACTCTCATTTTATGTATGCAAATCATTGTAGGTCATGGTGAAGCTGGCATTTACAGAATTAGTAAAGTAAGTAATTAGGTAATCTGGTAAGTGAAATGGCAAACCCTAATCAGTAATCTCACAATGGATGATACTTACATTTTGAACATACTTTTTATGATGCCTTGAGCATGCGCAAGCACCATATTGTGGTAGCTTGGAGTAGCAGGTTTTGGAGATGCGGTCGTGTTGTGGCCAGTGGGGCCACTGCCTTTTTGGGTTGGGCTCTGTGGCATGAATTAGAGTGCATACTGTCTATGACAGCAGTGCAAGAACGTGCCACCATCTTGAAATGATTTTGCTGCCGCAATGAGGGAGTTCCCCCTCATTGCAGGGGGTACCTTCCCTGGTGTAACATTTCAGTGAAACATGGTGGCGGCTGTCACCATCCACATCTCACACTCCCCAACAAATCAACATCGGGGATGCCTAATCCCCCTGTTGGCATGCCCCCTCCACAGTTCAATTTGCTGATGGGGAGCCAAGCCCCACCGCATAATGGCCCCCTAATATTTATTATGTGTGCCGAGGGGGTGCGTAGTCCCCTCGCGCCGTCATGCACCCCCCAACAGAGATACGCTTGTGTGCCAATGAGGGGCCCAATCCCCATCGGCTTCAGTCCCCTTCCCCAAAAATACAGGTAGCACACTGAGAGCATACCCCAGTGTGCCAAAACACACCTGCAAACAAGAAAACTGACCCAGTTGTCTGTTTGTTTGTTTGTTTGTTTTCCCCTGAAAAATAAGAAAATGATCCATTGACATGTCTGGTGCCCCTCCCCTAACCTACACCCACCTTCTGCGTACCCCACCTCCCCATGCCCCTGTCACCCTATAATTACCTCCACAGCCTGGCGTGACGATCTTCGGTAGACCAGAAACACATCTGCACTCTTCAAAGCTGACCGCAAACTGAAGAAATGTTGGTAAGCTGTGTAATGGCACAAATGTTTTTCTTTCAGCTTTGGTGCATATCTCTGCCATTTTTGCAAATTTTGGCACCAAATTGTCAACATGGGGTTCTTGGCACCCCACCCATGATTTCAGTCACTGTCATCTTGTTATTCAGTCCCAAAAGGTGATTTCATGGTCACTGCATTGAATCACCTTTTGGGACTGATTAATGAAACAACAGCATCACTGTTCTTGAGGTGGTCTCCCAAAAAGCCTATGTTGCAAGTTTGGTGAACAAATTCCAAAACATGACTATTTCAAGAGCATGCATGGCGCAGTTTCCATGCATGCTTGTAACTTTGAGAATTTTTTTATATTTTTACTCCAGATTTTCAACATTGCCATTTTTTCACACCTCCTTATGAACAGTGCAGCTGTCATTTTCCACAGCCTGCCCAAAATGTGTTTTTCGCACATCTGGTGCACAATGGCACAGTCGCTGTAGGAAAACAATGTTTGAGGCAGAGTAAGAAAATCACAGTAACACTGTTAATGAGCTGAGGTCCCAAAATGCCTATGTTGAAAATCTGGTGACAAAATTCCATAAAATTACTATGTTGTGAGTGTGCTTTGCACAGTGTCCATTCACAGTAGTTAGTAACTTTGAGAATTTTTAATATTTTCACTCCAGATTTTCATCATTGCCATTTTTGCACGCCTTCTTATGAACAGTACAACTGTTGTTTTTCACATCCTGCCCAAAATGTTGTTTCGCACATCTGGCGCACAATGTTGTGATTGCTGTGGGAAATCAATGTTCGGGACATATTAAGAAAATTGTAGTGCAACTGTTCATGAGCAGAGGTCCCAGAATGCCCATGTTAAAAATTTGATGAAAGAATTCCAAAAAATGACTGTGTTACAAGTGTTCATTGTACAGTTTTCACGCACCCACGTAACTTCGAGAATTTTTAATATTTCCGCTACAGAGTTTAAACATTGCCATCTCTTCACACCTCCTTATGAATGGTGCAGCTGTCATTTTTCACATCGTGCCCAAACTGTGTTTTCACACATGTGGTGCAGAGTGGCATGGTCACTGTGGGAAATCAACGTTTGGGACAGATTAACAAAATCACAGCACCACTGTTCATGAGTAGAGGTCCCAAATGCTTTCATGAGGTGGGGTCACAAAATGGCCATGTTAAAAATTTGGAGTGCAAATACCAACAAATGCCTGGGGCATTAGGGTTTCAAACCATAGTATCCCACCCTGTACAGACAGGTGTCAGGGGTGTGCCTTTGGATTGTCGGCTGTAGTGCTCATGCCATTGCACCGCCACCCTGTAGCCACTAACAGATGTCAAGGAGTGCCTTGCACACTTCGGCCCCAAAGTTCACCCCATTCTTCTGTACTGCACCCATCTCAATGTACTTCCTTATGGAATCGGGTAAGCGTGAGGCCCGACAACTCCAAGGTACACTATGACACTTGTCAGAGTCTGCAGGGTAGGGTGAGGTGAAATGGCATGAGTGTTATGGCTCATAGCCCAAAGGCACATCACAATGCCTGTCAGCCTCTGCAGGGTGGGGTGGGGTTGACATAGGTTCCATACTTCACTGCCATTCCTATTATGCATCTCTCTAACTCCTGCACTGCCAATGCCAATGCCAGCAAGACAACATTCGGCATTGACAAATGCCTGTTAAACAATTATAATAGATAAAACTGAACAGTAGATGAGGAAAAGCATGGCAAAAAACAAGACTCTTATGCTAATTTGTATCCTTTGTTATGGTTGTTAATTGGATTTAGAAATCTTTAATTATTAAATAAAAATTAAGGTAGTGGTAAATAAAATATGGGCTTTTTCAACATAAGAAAATGAAATCCTGATAAATTGTGGCAGACAGCAAAAAAGACTGATTCCATGATGAGAACAAAGATGCAAATTAGTACCTAGGATTCCCTTTAAATTGCCTGATATATTGGTGTTGGGATTTTCTCAACAACATTTCTTTGTCAGGGGCCTAATCCCCCGACTACCTAGTAGCAGAGGTTTTTTGCATATCTAAAGGTCTAGGTTCAGTTATTGCTTCAGTTCAAAAAGCAGTCTGGAATGCGTAATTAGCTAGCATGCAGCTGTAATTTAAGAAATTTCCCATTTGCAGGCCTGCATCACACATGGCTTCAGAGGTTCCAGCTGCTACTAAGCTAAACAGGCTAATGAGATTACATCAGTAGAATGGTTCCTACTTTACCAAGCATTTTGTGATAAAAGAAAAGCTTTTCCATAGCACCTCTAGTGGTGTAACTGCTATGCCAAACACCCAACTACATATGCTTTTGGGGTACAGAATGTTAAGGACCTTTCATGTAGTTGACATTTATAATGCAGAAACAGGGATCATTCTGGACAAAATGGCAATGAACATAACAACCAACACAATTCTAGGTACGCAGCAGTATTTGTAAGTGGGCAAAATAAAAAAAAAAAATATCAGCACATAGGTGTTAGCAATGATGTATTTCTGGCAGAAAAAATGCCAATTTCCCCATTATTCTTTCTGTTGTGGTTGTTTAATTCCAAGACTCAGATATACGGTTTTGAAATTTCTCAGTTTCAGCTCTCTTACCACATCTACCATTAAAAGCATAAACATCTTAGCATTGTGCTGAGCTGTTTACCATTGCAAATATGTGCTAGCACTATCCTAATACTGTATACAGTATCTACAGCATGAATATAGTCAGTATAGATACTGTAGCAAGTAGTCTCAATGGAAGAGAGTCAGTATAGTTAAAAAATATTCTCAATGGAAGAGCTTTTAAAATATTGCTAGTGACATCCATATTTTATGGCTTGAATCATAATCACCATTATCCTCATTAAATCTTTTTTGATTGACTCACACACACTACAACAATATTAAAACAAAAAACATACATTCAGTTTCATAAGACATATTAAAAACATAATTTAATAATATGCAATGATTATGATCATCTAATAGTATTCTACATATACAGCTTTAATTTCTTAAAACCTGGTTTATCAAATGTTTGACTATATTCCTGATGTAAAGTAAGAGCAATGATTATAAGCAAACATTGTAGGAGGGGCACTATACAAGGTGTTATCTTAAGTAGCCATAGTAGATCAAACTCATTTAGTGTTTTCTGATCTTTCCAACTTTTTAAAATTAGTGACTGCAAGCAATACCTCTGGAGTGTGGGTATTTTTAAATCTGTTAATCAGGGATAGGGGGTCTAAAGTTGTTTTAGACACATTATAAAGATACATGTTTCTAATATTTTCATAAAATGGAAATGTCAAGAGGAAAGGTTTAATGTCCTCAATATGGTTAACACCACTAGCCAATATGGTTAACACCACAAGGGCCAAATATTTGGTACCTGGGTGATGACCTGCAACCCTAAGCAACACAGGTAGTGAAAATCTGCAAGTCTGGACTTTCTCTGCTCCTCTGGAAAGAGTTGCTGTTTGATGCTTGTGCCAGTCTGTCCACACTTTGCATGGACTGCCCCATCCACGGTCCACCCCACCCTGAGTTGTTCCTAAACTTATTAGGAATCAGTAGTCATGTGACAGTGCTGCATTCTGTAGTCATGTGACAGTGCTGCATTTTCCTACATGCTCACTTTCCCATTTGCAGCTTATACTCCTTGGCCTCTAGGAGTCACTAGTGTCTCTTCCCATACCTAGGTCTTGAACCCCCATCCCCTGCTTCAGAAACAGTAGCCCTTCCACTAGGCCATCAATTAGACCCACATTACTTGGTACCAAAGCTGCCCTTATCCCTCTGCCTTCTGTGTGCTATCTCGAACTACAAAATTAAATTTCTCAATCCTAGTCTCTTCTTGGGTCTTCTTCTCCTGCCTCCCTCTCTTTCCCTTCTGGGACTTGAACCCACCACCTTCAGCCCCTAAGGCACGATCACAATCTCATTTCTATCCTTAGGCTTCATCTACCTCCCGCTCTTGCCCTCTTTCCCCTTAGTCAACCTTCTTAAAATAAATGTTATCACCTAATCACCTTATCATAACCTCATGGGCTTTGAATCGCTCACCTTTGGTCCTTAAGGCTGCAATTCTTCCTTTCTCCTATTCCTGCTGTCCTCCTATAGCCTGATGCTTCTGGCCTCCTTAAGACCCTCCTCCTAACATCCAGCTAAACAAATTACCTAATCTCCCCTATCCTGACCTCCTGGGCATCAAGCTGCTCACCTTTGTTCCTAAAGACAGCAACTCTTCCTTTATCCTTCCCATCTGTCTTCCTGTAGCTTATCATTTTAGCCCCCCTTATAATACTCCCTATACTTTAGCTAAATTAATTACAAGCTTGCACCCCCCCCCGATATGAACGGTTTACCTTAGCTTCCACAGGCAGTAGTTCTTCCTCTACTTTATCCACCAGCCCTCCTGCTATCTTACTTTCCAACTCTTCCTCCCCTTCCTCCTCCTTGGCCAGCCTTTTTAATTAAAACATACTACCTAATCACCCTATCCTGACCTCCTGGTCTTCAAACCATTTACCTCTGCTTCCTTAGGTGGCAACTCTTCCTGTATCCTAAGCAGCTGTCTTCCTGTAGCCTGTTCTTTAGTCCTCCTTACATTAGTAGGGCTGTTTCCCTACCCGTACTCTATCTGTCACCCCTCTGCCCTGTCACTCTCTAAAAATTCTTTCCCATTCCCTAAATACCTCTGCAGCCTGTAACATGAAAATAAATGAACTCCTGTTTCTCTCTTTACACTGATATTCATGACTTGCCTGCTCTTTTCCACAGATTTTTGTGCCTCTACACTCACTGCCAATCAGCAAAACCTACACTCTTACACCATCACTGACACACCCGTAGCCACCCTGCTAACAGCAGTCAGGCAAAAACATACTCTCATGTGTTTGACTATGCTGGCACTCCTGTCTAATTACAAACATCACCTGCTTGAACTATCAGCACACTCCTTCTCAATCCAGCCCCCCCCCACCACTGGCACCCTCCCTCCTGTCCTATCCTCTCCCTCCTACTCCTCTCTGGATATATTGAGTCAAACACAGGCCCAAAAATACCCTTATCGATCACATTGATAATATCTGGGTGAGACATTCCAGCCTTTGTATTGCCCATCTGAATTTCTATAGCCTCCCTTCTAAGTTTCCTGAGCTTGAGGCATGGGTATCCCTTTACAAACTGCAAGTGCTAGGTCGCTCCGAGACCTGGTTGAAATCATACCACACTAATGCGTCACATCAACTACATGGTTACTCCCTTTTACACCAGGACAGTCCAGGCAGAAAAAGGGGTGGGGCTGTAGCACTGTACCTCCAAGATCACATCTCTGCCACTTCCATCATCTGTCCGAACACCTCCTCTCCATGTGAGTGGCTCCTTGTGGAACTAATCCTGGGAGCAGCTAAAAAGATCTATCTTGGATGTTTTTATAACCCCCTACAGGAGACATTCAGTGCCTATCAAACTTCCTAGATGGGCTAGGCAACCTCACACCTCCAAAAGATACCATCATACTAGGTGACTTTAATCTCAACTGGTGAAGTGCCTTTCAGCTGGAATATACAAGCTTACTAAAAATGCATCACCTGGAACAGGTCATCACCTCCACCACCAGGCATAACCCCCACTCACATAACTACATCATCCTTGACTGGATCGTCACAAACCAGGCAGATTTGGTCCACCAGGCTGGCACTACATCTGACCATAACCCTATATACATAGTTCTGACAACTAGATCTACCCATCCCCCATCCAAGCTTCTTTTCTTGAGAAAATTCAGCTACACGGATCATGATGACCTTCTCAGGCAGGCTAGGGCTATAAATTAGATTGACCTATACCACCACAGCAACATATAATCTGCTGTTGCTTTCCTCACTACTGCCCTACAAAAGTTACAGGACAAGCACTTCCCACTTACAACCAGGAGGGTTAGAGGGGGCTGCACCCTCTGTCTATCTAAGGAACTCTTAGCACAAATGAAGGACAGGGACAGCAAATGGAAGGCTGACAAGGCATCACCCTCCCCCCAACTCTGGAATGCCTTGAGGCAGCTGTGCAATTCCTGTAAGCAAGTGGCCAAATCACTCAAATGCAAGTAATACCTAACCCAACAAAACAATACTCTCAGCAACCCTCACAATGTCTGGGCCTCTATAGGGTCCCTCCTCAGTCCCAAGTCCAAAAAGCAAATTACCGAACTCTCATCCCCTTCAGACACTATCTCAGATCCCATTGGGAATGCAAACATCTTCAACAATATGTTCACCGACTTGTCCTCTTACCTCAGGCAACTCCCCCCTCAACCTCCCCCAGGCCTGAAGTTTCAGCCGAATCTCCCCCTTCCACCTCAAATAATGTCTCACCACCCCCTTTCTACTTTAGGGTTATTGGGCAAAACTTCAATGCCAAACTCTTAAAGATCCTACCAGCCAGGGAAAGTCCTGGTAGCGACAAACTCTACCCCGCCTTTCTCAGAATTATTGTCCCAACCATCATTAAACCACTTACCTTCATTTTCAGTCTCGCCTTATCATCATTCACTGTGCCTGACCCCTGGAAAGTCACAAATGTGGTATCACTCTTTAAAGCAGGTGATCCCTCTCCCCTGAAAATTAAAGACCCATCTCCCTCCTCTCTCATCCAAGTAAACTACTGGAAAAAATTGTACACCATCACTTATCAGAACACCTTGATAAATACAACCTCCTTTGTCCCCTACAGTATGGTTTCTGTAAACATCATAGCACCGCCTCTACTCTGGCCCTCTTCTCTGACCACATCCTTAGGAATATGGATATGGGCAAGGCCATAGGCATGGTGTTCATGGATCTATCTAAGGCTTTTGGCCTAGTCGACACCACCATCTCCACCCTACTTCACTTTGGATGCTCCAAAGAAACTGCTGCGTGGTTCCATAGCTACGTCTCTGGCAGGTCTCAATCTGTCTTAATAGGCAAAGACTCCTATTCCACACTACCTATTCACACATGGGTATCCCAAGGTTGCATACTTTGCCCACTAATCTTTTCATTGTCTGTCAATGCTCTCCCAGCAGATAGCCTCAACTGTAATGCCCTCCTTTATGCAGACATCCTCATCCTGTACCATAGCAACAAGTTACTCGATCAATCTCAGCCACCCTAACACTAAATTATGCCTCCACACACTAATGGTTCCTCACCAACAAACTCCTTGTTAATGTAAAAAAGATGAAAGCCATGCTCTTTGGATCCAAACCTTTGCTATCCAAGGTTGCCAAATCAGCATCCTCCCTTCTAGTACTCACCCCATCGGAGGCCCCCGCGGAAAATGTTCTTACCTTCAAATATCTAGGTGTCACTCTCGACCCCTCCCTTACTTTTGCTGAACAATATAAATAACACTGCCAAAAATCCACCAAAAGTTAGGTGCTGCCTACCGTATCAAGCAACTCTTGTCCCTTGAAGCTTGCCTTGCTATTGTGCAAGGGAACCTACTACCCCTCTGTAGCGCGGTTGGGATAGTCAGGATAACAAATCAAGCAGACCCACAAACTCAGTGCATAAAAAGTGCTGGAAAGGCACTTATCATTTTATTTTTGTCAGGAAATATTGACTTCAGGATTCACAGAAATCAGGAAAATAAAGTTAGTTCAGTCATTTTCAAAGTCTCAACAAAATAATGAACAGATGAGCTACACTCAGAATGAGCCACTGCTCTGCCTGGCAGTGCCACCAGGCTATCTCCTTGCAAACGTACATACTTCATAGGTCCACCACCTCTGGCAGTCAGCTCCAACTGACATCCTCTCCTCTTAACTCCCTAGTGGTAATCTTTTATACATTTCTGGGGAGTGACATCACAATCAGATGATCTTCCTCCTTTTTGAAAAATCAAAATAACATACTACAGGTTCCCTTTTTTTTTACTATACATTTTCATTCCTAAATATCAGGTATATAAGTGTATAACAGTATTTATACTAAGTAATCCCATAACCTTACTTTGATGTCCTAAAACAATGTTCATAGAGTTAATTAGTCTCAATAAGGCTAAGCCCCTCCCTTGATAGTGACATCACTCATTACAACTTCTATAAAAGCAGACAGACTGTGGGCTGCCAGCCTTATAGAACACCCATGCAGCCCAACAGGTAAGACAAACAAGAATATATTGCTCACTTTAAATTTACCTCTTTGTCAAAGGGCACACCATGCAATATTTAGGGACTCCCTGGTCTCATTTCCTACATGTGTTTTGTTAGTGCAACTTCTTTATTCATTTAGAAGCTAGCATACTTCCACACTTTAAATAAAATGCTGAGTTTTAGTTTATTGAAACGCTCAATACAGAGAGCTCTGTTTCAGAGGGGTTGCTAACAACGAAGGTAATCTTAGTTTTTATTTTATTCAGGTTCTCTCCCTTCTCTGCAACTATTAATTTGAAAAGTATAACTCTTTTCTTTCGGCTCATTAGCAGCATGAACCGAGTTGCAAATGAAAATCTTTTCTTAAGGTTTTCTATGTCCTTGGGGGGTGATTTCAAAAACTGCAGAACTCCTGCCTGAAGCAAACAATAGTTTCCCCCTTCTACTAAAATAAAGTAGAGCAGATTGGTAATTCCTTCTTCTATTAACTAAACCAATGCTCCCAAAAATTGCAGCATAAGGTAACGAAATGAAAAGGGAAAGGGAACGCTAATAATTTTGCTTGTTCATTATATTTCTGTATAACAGGCTATCTGCTCAACCAAATCTAACAGATAATGCTAGAAAAACTAAGGACCTAACAGGCTATTTTAAAAGGGTCCTGCAAAGCTGTGAAACAGACAACTCTTAAAACATATTGTGTCTGCCTCACTGGGCACTTAAGGTACTTCCACTTTTATGGAAGCAATACCCCTTTAATATATCCATGTGTATATATTATATGTTTCTACATTTCACATAAATGTCTTCACTATTCAGCATCTGGTACTTTATACCTAAGCACTTTACCTCTTTGGGGGGGGGGTACTTGGAAGAATATTAGAACCTGTACTCATCTCAAGAAGCACCATGTGACACCCTCCTCGATTACTGCTCCCCTATCTACTCCTCTATGCCCGATACCCTATGCTCTTGACTAAATACAACTTACAACTTTACCTGTCACTTTGTTTTCTAAGTTCCCCATTCCACCCACCACTGTGTACTCTATCAATCCCTAGGGTGGCTCTCACTACACGGTCATTTTGATTATGCCTTGACTGCCTAGTGGACAATGCACTCAGGAGCAAGCAGCTGTCACCCTATGGTTCACTGTTAACAGACAAGGTGGTTTCTAGGAGCCTCATGGCCTCCTCAGTCCCTTCACTTATAGTCCCACATACTACCAATGCTATGGGAAGTAAGACCTTCTCTGTCTCCACTCCATCCCTATGGAACAGGCTACCATTGTCCGTTCGCTTGTCCCCCTCTCATCTCTCCTTTAAATCTAACCTAAGATCCTGGCTCATGACCAAATCCACTTGCAACTGTTTCTCTGCACAGTAGTAAGATCAAAATCTGTCACAGCATTGCTTATCTTTGCTCTTCTATGTATCCTTGCTCCCTAGTACTGCTGCTTCCTTGTCCTGCCCTACTGTCTTATCAGTCCCTGATGCACACTCTCTCTCTCTCTTACACTGTCTTTTGACCTCTGTTAGGCATATTAGCTTGAATGAGTTGTATTTTTTGCCTCATTTAGCATGTATCTATTGGTGGCTATTTGTGTAATGACCTTGAATCCTTGTGTTTAGCACATGCGTTCATCTTGTACTGCTTGATACTTGCTTTGTATCTTTATTAGCTTAACTACATTGTATCTGTGATGTGATCATATCTTTGTATTCTCTATATTCTCTGTATTTTACTACTTCTATAGAATGTTTGCTGCCACCTGTGTGGCCTGGTCATGACTGAAATCGATCTTTTGGATCAGCTCACTCACCCAGTTATCAAAGACATAAACAAATAAATAAATACATACATACATACATACATACATAAATAGATTACCTGTTTCAGCAGCAAATCTTTACTGTCTAGATGCAGTCTAGCAAAAACTTTCCTAACCTCTGGCATGGAAATGAAGGAATAATCATTTCCCCAGTTACTGTATGTTGGGTTTCGAAATCTGGATAAAAAGTTAAAGGCTTTGTGCCACTCATCATAGAGACATCATTTTGCTTCATGTCTGAAAGCCTCGACTTCACTTCCAGACAATGAATATGAGCATAGGAATATAGAAACATAGACTTTTTGGGGCAGACAAGGACTGGTAGGCCATCTAGTCTGAACCCCTTCCTTGCCTGTTCTGGCCCCCCCACCCTGTTTGGTGACTGGCACCCCTCCCAGCCCCCTTCCCGCTACCTAATTTTCCCTTGTGCCTATCCCACACATGATTAATTCTCCCCACAGTTTTTCCCCCACTGCATCTTCTGGAATGCTGCTCCAGTCAACCACTATCCTTTCCATGAAGAATTATTTTCTCACATATCTCCTAAGCTTCTCCCTCTTCAGCTTCATTGCATACCTTCATGTTCTAATGTCTTCCTTCCCCTGTAAGAGACACCCCACCTGCACCTAGTTCACCCCTGTGAGAAACTTGTAGGTCTCAGTCATGTCCCCTCTTGCTCTCCTCTCCTCTCCTCCAGGGAGTACATATTGAGATTCCACAGCTTATCTTTGTGTGGCTTTTTGTGCAACCCATGCACCATTTTAGTTGCCCTCCTTTGTACTGCTTCCACCCTGTCAGTGCCCTTGCAGAGGTGTGGCCTGCAAAACTGAACATAGTACTCCAGGAGAGGTCTCACTAGTGAGGGATAGAGTGTCAGTACCTCCTCCCTTCTCCTGCTAGAAATCCCCATCCTAAGGCACCCCAGCATCCCGCTAGCCTTTTCTACTGCCTTGGCACACTGAACAAGTACCTTGAGGTCATCAGATATAATGACCCCGAGGTCTCTTTCTTGCTTGCTAACTGTAAGTGCCTCTTCCCACATCTTATGCACAGCTCCTGGGTTTCTCTGCCCCAAGTGGATGATCTTAAACTTTTTGTCATTATAACCCAGCTGCCACACATTAAACCACTCATCTAGTTTCCCTAGATCCCTTTGCATTCTCTCCGCCCCTTCCTGAGGGTCCACCCTGTTGCAGATTTTTGTATCATCTGTAAAGAGACACTTCTTCCCTTCAGATCCTCAGGAGTGTCATTTATGAGCACATTGAAAAGGACTGGTCCCAGTATTAATCCCTGTGGTACCCCACTAGTCACTCTCTCATCCACTATCTGCCATTTACCACCACCCTTTTCCTCCTATCCTTCAACCAGTTGGATACCCAGCTTATGACTTTCTCCCACACTCCTAAGGCTGCATAGTTTCTTATCTAGCTTCCTTTGTGGCACAGTGTTGAAGGCCTTATTGAAGTCCAGATAGGCTACATCCACTACTCTCCCTTGATCCACTTCCCTAGTAACCCAATCAAAGAAATGTATGAGATTTGTTTGACATGACCTCCCCCCTGTGAAACCATGCTGCCAGTGGTTCTGCAGCCCATTAGCCTCCAGGTACTCCATGAGCCTCTCCTTCTGTAGGGTTTCCATTAATTTCTTCACCACTAATGTGAGACTGACTGACATGTAAACAGTGTCAGTTGCTCAGCAGGTTGCATACTTGCCTCTAAGTCTGGAAGGCTCTGGGTTCTATCCCCACATCAGGCACTTGGGTTAAATCCCATTACTGACACTGCTGTGCAACATAAGGGGGGTTCTGCACTTCTAAGGTGCCGTCTTTCAGATGAGACATTAAACCAAGATCCCATCTGCCAGTTCAGGAGGATTTTAAAGATCCCATGGCACTTCTTGAAAGAGTAGGGGAATTTATTATTAAAGCTCCAAAAACAAAGAATAATACAAACATGTTAAATTCACATCAAAGAAATATGAAAGTCAAAAAATAATAAAGCATCAAAGGAATATTAATTCATGCCCCTTTCCCACCCACCCACTACTTTTAAGTAGGGGAAACTTTTATCGAGGCTTCTGGGAGAAAGAAAAAAACTAATATGTTAGATTCACATCTAAAATAATGTACAAATTAAAAAATAAGTAATGATCCATAACCTTAACGGTCATTCACTCATCCCCCAACCCCTCACCAGTCCAGAGTATGACATTTCAAAACTGCTATAAGATAAATCAGAAAACACACCCATGTTACAGTTAAATAAATGTTGAATCAGAATATACCTCAAAACCATATCTATGTAAGCCCCTTCCTTTCCATCTACTAAGTTAGTATTTGGGGAGTAGAATTCCCTGATATACAGGGTGTTTATATTGCAGGTTATGAAGAAATCATAATTAAATGAAAAAGTTAACTAATCAAACTACCTTATTCCCCTGCAAATTAGATAGCTGGGCACATACAAAACACCATTTACCACAGATACTTTATTTTCTTAACATTTCCCCAAAGGCACATGCATGTGATGAATCCATAATACAATTAGTTATACCTTCTCTGGGAGTTGGTACCCATAAAGAGGAACTTCCGTGATGGTCCAAAAAGTTATAGCTTGTAGTCATTATATGCAGTACTAGACCTAAAAAGCTGTGTGCAGTTGTTATTTTTGGCCAAGGTTTACTCTGCCTTCCATAATTTGGATTTGTTTTTGAGCCCTGCTACAATTGCCATTGCTATTCAGCTGCTGGGCTGCTAGCTCCTGATGACATCATTGTAGGATAGGGGAGTGAGTCACACTGTGCAGTAGCATGCAGTTGTAACAATGTTGCAAGAGAAACCTACCAGCACTCAGTATACATACTGTGTTCCCCCTCTCCAAGACACCCTGTTAGCAATGCATTATGCCAAAATCCAAATGCCTTGTAAGTATGTTTTTTTTTCGTTTTGTTTTTTGTGAAATTGACTCTGCCCTACAGTGATGTCAGCAGTACAACCCTGGCTCTACAACAACACCAGCCTTTCTTTAGAAGCCCTGGCACACCCTGCAGTTTTTAGCAGTTCAGAATGCAAAACCTAACTACAGCAGACAGTAAAGGAATACAATTTCAGAATCAATGCAAGAAGGGGTAATTTATGCATGAAAGTCAAAAGGACCAGTAAAGGTCCTCTTTAAGTATCAACCTTAAAATTCCAACTTCATAGACATTTCTCCATGTCGAATACAGTTACAGTGTCTATCCAGCTCATGTGTCTCCAACGTTCTGATACATTTGCATTGAACAGTGTAAACTGTTGTTTCTTTTTATCCCAATAAGCGCCTTATGTGTAGTCCAAAACAATTTTTCTACTGAGATTTCCCTTTTTTTTTGCAGTGCTAACTGACATTCTGTGTGCCAGATGTGATATTTAATTAAAAGCAGGATTAAATAACTTCTACCCAGGTCATATCTGTTCCATTTCACAGGTAAAACCCCTAAAAATAAAATAGCTGTGGTAAGCAATAAAAAAGGCAAATATTTCCATTCTGCATACAGAATAGACGAGAATGCCAAAAAATAGGGGCATGCAAAAAACAAGTGTTCCATGGTCTCAAATCTATTTTGCTATAGGTTGACTTTGGGGCAAAGTCTTTCACTGACATCTTTATGCTTTAAATTATTTCTGATATTCAGCTTGCTATGTGTGTACAACCACAGCACATCCCACATCATTCTGTTATACTGGATTTTAAGCATTTCCTCCTTTATCTCAATTATTTGTTCAGCATATGAAATGTTATTTTCTTGTTGTAATGTTTGTAAAAAAATATAATTGAGAGTGTAGCTCAAAATATTTCTCCCCTTAATTTTCCCCATGGTTTTAAAGTACTTTCTTATGTCTTTGTTGCTATACTCCCACCAATCATCGATGGCCAGCCTTTGCTAGGTGCAAACTGTGCCCCTGCACCTTGGGGGCCCATACTTTTTTCTTGAGGAAGCAAAAATAATTTAAAACATTTAAAAATACCAACATTCTGTTATAGATGAAAATGTTTACCAGCAAATCAAACCTGTCTATGGCATGGATGAGGCTAGGGCACTCTGTACCATGGGATTCAATGACTGGTTGGAAAGCTGGAGCAGAGCTCAGGGATTTGGCTTCATTGGGGACTGAGGCTCCACTTGGAGGGATGCAGGCTTATACAGGCATGATGGTCTGCATCTATCCTGGAGGGGAACCAGGATCCTAGGTGACAGGTTTAAATGCTTCAGTGGCAAGCATTTAAACTAGCCAAGGGGGGAGGCACTGAAGAGGTGAAGGGAAATCCTAGCCCCCCCCAAAAAATCAGGGTAGTTAGTGAGGTAAACACCAAGAAAGAGCAGTTGATATGGAGAAGGGCAGGGGTAAACAGAGAAAAAGACAAAGGCAGTAAGGACAGGGATGGGGCAAAAAGAAACAAAGCCATAAAAAAATGGAGGGTAATGAGTATCAATGACCGTAATCTAGGTAAAAAGTTCCCGGAAATGATGGCCTTGATGGAAGAGGGATGCCTGGATATCATGGCAGTCACAGAAACATGGTACACAGAGAACCATGACTGGGATGTCAACATACCAGGGTACACAATCTACAGGAGGGACAGGGAGGGAAAAGAGGAGGAGGAGTAGCTCATGTAAGGGAAGGATAAAAGCAACAGAACTAAAGGGTAAACAGAGAGGAGAGGAGGCACTGTGGGTCACCCTGAGACTGGAAATGGCTCCACAATCTGCACAGGGTGTATACAGACCCCTGTCTCAGGGGAGGAAATGGACAAGGAATGATAGAAGGCATCCTTGGGATGGCAGCAAAAGGAAGATATTGCTGATGGGGACCTGAATATGCCAGATGTTGACTGGAGCACCTTGCTGCAGCCATATCCAAGAGCAGGGCCATTCTCGATGCCTTACAGGGGCATGCCTCAGACAGCTGGTTTTGAACCCACTGGGAGAGAGCAATCTTAGACCTGGTACTCTCAAATGGGATGGACAGAGGATCTCTGATCTTGAAGTGGGTAGCTATCTGGGAACAATCGACCACCAAACAGTGTGGTTCACGATAAATTTAGCTGTATAGTCAAGCCACACAAAAGTGAAGGTACTGGACTTCAGGAGGGCTGATTTTGACAAAATGGGAGAGTGCCTCAGAAAAGCGCTAGGAAACAGGCAAGAAGGTGGGGTGGAGCAACAATGGGGAAACATCAAAACCGCCATCACAGAGGCAACAAGTCTTTGTGTGAAGCAAATAAACAAATCAAAATGATAGAAAAAAACACTATGGTTCTCAAAAGTGGTGGCAGGGAAGGTAAGGGAAAAAAGATAGCATTCAGGAAGAATAAGGAAACACAGAAGGAGCAGGACAGAGAACTGTACCAGTTAAAGCAGAAGGAAGCGGGTGAGGCAGTCAGAATAGCAAAGGCCCAAACCGAGGAAAAGATAGCCAACTCAGTTAACAAGGGGAATAAAACATTTTATAGGTACATTAGGGAGCAAAGAAAGACTAAGGCGGGGATACTGAGGCTGAACAAAGACGAAGGTGGTTGGGCAGACAGCGACAGTGAAAAAGCAGGGATACTGAATGAATACTTCTGCTCAGTATTCACAATGGAAAAGCAGGGGGAAATAACTAATCCAGTCAATAGAAGCTCTCTGGATAGGGAGGATGATATTAGTCCTTTCACAGAAGAAAGGGTTCTGAAAGAACTCTTAGAACTGAAGGTGGATAAAGCAATGGGGCCTGATGGGATTCACCCCAGAATTTTAAAAGAACTAATGGAAGAACAAGTAACACCACTGACTACCCTTTTTAATAAATCATGGGAGGATGGGGTGGTACCTGAGAACTGGAGGAGGGCAGATGTGATTCCCCTTCACAAAAGTGGGAGCAAGGCAGAAGCAGGAAACTACAGACCTGTCAGTTTGACATCAGTGGTAGGGAAAATGATGGAATCACTTCTGAAGGAAAGAATTGTTGAGTACCTAGAGGCCAGTGGGGCACAGGACCCAAGGCAGCATGGATTCACAGCAGGAAGGTCATGTCAGACAAATCTAATTGATTTCTTTGACTGGGTGACCGAAGCAGTAGACCAGGGAGGGACTGTGGACATGGTCTACCTAGACTTTAGCAAGGCATTTGACACAGTCCTGCACAAAAGATTAATAAACAAATTAGCCATCGTGGGAGTGGGTCCTAGGGTGGTAGCCTGGCTAAAACACTGGTTGCACAACAGGTAATAGTAAATGGAGTCCACAGTGAAGAAAAGAGGGTTACTAGTGGGGTATTGCAGGGTTCAGTACTGGGGCCAGTCCTTTTTAATGTCTTTATAAGTGACATTGCAAGGGACTGGAAGGGAAAGTATGTCTCTTTGCAGATGACACAAATATCTGCAACAGGGTCGATATACAAGGTTGGATGGAAAGAATGAAAAGGGACTTGGCAAGGTTGGAGGAATGGTCAAATGTATGGCAGCTTAGATTCAGTGCAAAGAAGTGCAAAGTAATGCACCTGGGAAACAAAAACCCAAGGTAAGAGTACACAATGGGGGGTGAGATACTGACAACAACAAAAATGGAAAGGGACCTGGGGGTAGTCATATCAGACAACCTAAAGGTGGGCCAGCAATGTGAGAAGGCAGTAAGGAGGGCTGGGGGGATACTGGGATGCATAGGGAGAGGCATCACCAGTAGAAAACAGGAAGTTGTTGGGCCTCTGTACGGACAGTTGGTAAGACCACATCTGGAGTACTGTGTACAGACATATACAGGGTGGAGGCTGTCCAGAGGAGGGCAACCAAAATGATGCAGGGTCTGCATCAGAAGACATATGAAGAAAGACTAAAGGAACTAAAGATGTATAGCCTCAAGGAAAGGAGGGAGAGGGAGGACATGATAGAAACTTTCAAGTACCTCAAAGGAATAAACAAAGTCCAAGAGGGTAGCATCTTTCAGAAAAAGAGATGTGCAAAAACAAGGGGGCATAATTTGAAGACAGAGGGGGGACAGCTTAGAAGTAATGTGAGGAAGTATTTATTCACAGAGAGGGTTGTGGACACATGGAACAGCCTTCCTGAGGAGGTCATATAGTCAAAAACAGTGAGGGAATTCAAGAATGCATGGGACAGACATAAGGCAATTGTAGTGGGGGGTAGGAGGAAGTAGGCTGTTGGTTAAGTAGGATCTGCAGCTTATCCGTTAGGTAGAGAAATGGGCAGACTAGGTGGGCCAAGTGGTCCTTATCTGCTGTCAAATTCTATGTTTCTATGAAGACAACTGGCTCTGCTACTGCTACAAAAGGTGGGGGCAACTTTGCTGCAGTGGAAAAGATTAGGTTAAGTAAGCGCTAATGGTGTTAATGGCCCTACTTTACACCTCCCAGGCTGACTGCTTTCACAAACAAAGGGCTATCTTGTTTTTTCACCTGGACATGTAGCTGAAACAATGAATGATATGACAAAATCTGTTTCAAAAGTATATGAGCACTCAAAATCAGGGGTCGATCTTAACATTGTTTTACTAGCCCAAACACTAGTGCAAATTGTCCATGGCTAATGCAACTAACTCTCTACTTGTCCATCTTAACTAGTGTAGGTTTTCATGGCTGTTAATGAAGTTAAAAAAAAGTCTACTTTAGCAGGCTGTAGTCCTCATGCTAATATCACTTAATGTTCCAGATGGTCTGTTGTGGTTAACAGCTCATTAACAGCTGCAGTTATCTGGCAGTTCAAGAGGTGGATCCCACAAAAGACTCAATGTGAGTCATTATCGCTCCACTGTTAGGACTTTCAGCTAGTGTCCAGGGTGTGATCAAGGGCAGAGTGCTGTTAAGTCACTAGCTTCCAGTTTTCTGAATGTGTCTCTGTCTAAACATTTGTCCCATAATATTAAGACCAGTGCCCCTAATTTCCCTACATTTTGAGGGTCTGTATCCAATATTTCACTGACAAAATGCGAGGAGGTATACAGGGTCGGCTCTGCAGGTGGTGGGTTTTATCCCAGCCTCACCATAGCATCCCTCTCCTTTCCAAATCTCTTAAGTCTGTTCTTTCCCCTGGACACCACTGCAGACCAAACTCTGAAATGACCATCCACAGATCCATAGCTGCCATTACTGGCAAGTGTAGGGGATCCCTAGCTCTTCTAAATGGACCACGCCAGCCATCACTATCCATACAATCCCACCCAGCATGTTCTTTCATCCTAAAAACAAAACTTTGGATCATGTATGGTACAAAAATAAACTTTAATAAAATACATAATTTGAAAGCTTAAAATAGGCATCCCTGGGGGTACACAGATATCCTATATAGAAATAGAGATATTATAGCATTATGCCTGGGCACTGTTTCCCCAGCGCTGATGAAAGGACAATGTTAAAGAAAAATGTGTTATTGTTGGTGCAGAGCCTATTAAAATCAATGCTTTTAAAAATAAAAATATAGTTTTCTGTTTCCCAAGCCCCTTAGCTTTGTGTATTCCCCTCCCCAAAGAAATCTTAGGTGTACTCCTGGCTCACTTGAGACAATATAAAAACTTCCAGAAGTGCAGGTCTCCAGTTGACTATAGGGTAGGGGCTGAGAGTGTCTTTCTCTGCCTGACTCTGTTCATTGCCCTGTGGGTGGTGGTGACAGTGTGGTGAGGTGCATGATGATGTCAGCTATTGTGTGTGTGAAGAGCTAGGACTGCTTGATTGAACATTTGCTGTTTTGATATCCACTGGTTTGGGGTGTGTGTGTGTGCAGAAAGAGAAGAGGAAGAGAGGAGGCCATGGTACAAAACAATGGGGTGGGGGGGGCTCACTGTGTGTGATGGCATTGCAGTCTTTTTTTCTGCAGGGGAGCTGGAAGCAATATGGGAGCAGGATAAATGTGCAATCAGAGTATTTCTTGACTTGCATTGTTTCCTGTATAAGTGATCAAAGTTTACCATTATAATTGAGGGCTAGTGCAACCATCTGCGGGCTATTGCAAATTTGAATCAACTTGCCTTGCTGGCTAGTGCAAAAAAAAAATTAAGGTGGACCCCTGCTCACAATGGTTCAAAACTATGAGCAAAATCAGATTTCCTGATAGGGACACTGAAAACTTGATCACCAGGTAAAAAAACTGACAGGTGTCCCGTGATTTTATTTATTTTTTTAGCAGGAGAGACACACTAAGCTGAAGCTTGTTTACAGGTGCAATCTGGGAGTACAAGGAAGTTAAGGGACTTGCTCAGGGTCACACAGTATGCAAGTGGGGGTTGTGGGATTCAAACCCAGGTCTCCAGGTTTGCAGCTCAGAACCTTAAACCACTGTGCTATACTGCCTCCTATGATAATCCTCCATATTCTCACTCACACCTCCAGAAAAGTTAAGTTGTTTAACTTATTTTCAAATCAGAGTATCTGAGATCTGAGGCATAAGTGTCCAGTGATGATGTCCCTGTCCTTACAGAAATTAATACGGCAGTAGTACTATACTTACTTAAAGAGCAGGTGCTTAGTAAGGGTGCATATCTTAAAGAATGAAGGTTTGGTGCCTTTAGATGCCTCTGAAAACCATTCAGTTTGCTTTTATTTGTTAATTTACTTACTTTTCCATCTTTTTATTTGTACTTTGCCACATGCTAGTGAAAAAAAGAGTCCAATGGCGTCCCTGTGTGATGATGTCATAAAATCCTTACTAGCAAGGCTGCCAGTGTATTTCAATGGGAAACTATAAGTCTGTTTTCAGAGTTTTCTTCCAGACTGACCTATAGGTGGAACTGTGAACAGACCGCAGCCTGCCCCATGTGCTTCTAGGCTGACCTACAGCTGGAGTTGTGGGACCTGCAATAGTGCTGCGAAATCTACATGCAAATCAGGCCATAACGAGATACTAATATCGATGTTTGCCCACTGACTGCCTAAGTAGGCTTATTTGCACATCACTTTTGAATATAGCAAATGCTTGCCCCGGGAAAACGTCCTAGCTCTGGGCAAAAGTGTTAGCCCTGCACAAACACTGCACAAATGTATTTGCAACATGCAAACCTGTCTTGAACCATAACACAGTCCTGCAGTATTTGGCCTGCACTGTTGTTTGCAGCTTCAGTGCATCCACTTCTTTGCTAGCACACACATCGGCCACGTAGGTCACCTATGCTTTCTTTCACGTCTGTGTGCATTGGGCTGCAGTTTTGGTTTGCACTTCCTGGATGCTACGGTATATTCAGAGCTGTCTTACTTGCTGGGCTATTATTGCAGTGCACTCCCAGCCCTGTAGTTCAGACAGGTTTGCATGACGCAAATACATGTGTGTAGTGTTTGAGCAGGGCTAACATATTTGCCCGGTTCTAGAACATTTGCCCAGGGAAAACATTTGCTGTATTCAAAAGTGACATGCAAATGAGCCTACTTAGGCAGTCAGTGGGCAACCATCCATATTAGTATCTCATTATGGCCTGATTTGCCTGTAGATTGTGCAGCGCTATTGGAGTGTCCCACAGCTCCACCTGTAGTTCAATCTGAAAGTACAGGGGCAGGTTGGGTCATTTCACAGCCCCACCTGTAGGTCAGTCTGGAAGTACAGGGGCAGGCTGGGTCTGCTCACAGCTCCACCTATAGGTCAGTTTGGAAGAAATATCTGAAAAGTAGAAATATTGTGGTTTTCTATTGAAATATACTGGCAGCCTTGCTAGTAAGGATTTTATGACATCATCACACAGGGATGCCATAGGACTTTTTTTTTTTTACTAGCACTTGGCAACATACAAATAAAAAGATGGAAAAGTAAGTAAATGCATACAAGCAAACTGAATGATTGCAGAGGCATCTAAAGGTCCCAAACCTTCATTCTTTAAAATATGCACCCTTACTAAGCACCTGCTCTTTAAGTTCTGGCTCCAGGCTCAGTCAGATTCATTTCCAGTGGTGAAGTCAAATAATTAAATGCAGTCAATGGCACTAATTAAAAGATGCTAGTTAAACTAGTTGACCTGCTACTGCTTTATTAATACAAGACAGGAGGGTTAATTAGGTGTAAATGTTGCATGAGTGGGGGGCCTGGCAGGGGGCTGCACAGGGGCCCAGAATGATTAAGGCCGGCCCTGCAATCATCTGAGTTATACAAGAAAAAAACTGACTTTCTACCTGTCAAGATATACTGAAAACCTTCTGAGATAACAGGATCATCTAATAAACTTAAATTGAGCCTCCAATAACCTGGCCCTTTTGAGGTTTCTGTGCAATTTGCTATAGTCAAACTAAGTAACCCATGATTTGAGGATGCTGCTGGAATGACATTTGTAGATCTAACTGGCAGTGTGGGGAAAATGAATCAATAATCAATTTGTGTTGAAATGGTACCCCTCATATAAGTATGTGGAACCTGCTCATGAGTTTGTGCAAAAACATCCTTCAATCCTGTCTGGTTAAGAAGTTGATTTAAAAAAGAGGTGTCACAGCATATTTTTGAAGTTTTAAGCCCTGTATCATACAGAAAGCGGCTACAATTGAAATCGCTCCCAAAGAGGACATTTTTTGCAGTGAATAAACATGGTTGAATCATTTTGTCATAATTCAATATGGCCAGCCTTCATCTGTGGAGCATAAATATTAATTAGATGAAAATCCATATCATGTAAGCGCAGAGTCTATGCCACCATATGCATAATCATTATATACTGATCCATGAAACAAATGCCCACCCCAGTACAAGTATCCTCCCCCCATGGACCAAAAACACAGACCCCACACCCAAGCATTACTGGTAGTAGAAATATCATGCATTGAGGTCAGTCTGGTGTCTTGGAAAAACACTGTATCAAAAATACTGTCTGCAAATAAAGCATATGGTGCCAGTCGCTTCCTTTCTGACAGAATACTATTCGTATTCAACAAGGTGACTGACAATTCATATTGCCTAACATAAGCAAGCCTTGGTTAATGAACCATCTCATGGTACTTTCCTTGAACTGGTCATGCTTCCCACACATCTTCTTCTCGGTTTACCTTTAGTCCCAGTCAGTTTTTCTGTATCTGACAGTGCATCAGTCTGTGAAGGGGATAGGGAAGCACTGTCCAATTCAATTTCTACATCCAGCTTCCCTCCCTTGTAAGACTGAGAATGGGTTGTGGGTTGGAAGAAGGTCTGAAGATGCAGCTTCTAGCTGTATAAGTTTCCCTTTTCCTTTTTTCTGCAGAGACTTAAACTCAAGGCCCCTGTAATGAGGGGTGGGAGGAGGCATGTCTGTGGATTCCAACTCTGGTTCAGGCTCAGTAGCTTGTGCCTGTTGTGAGACATTCGCCAGCACATTTACTTGCTTGGGGGTGGGGACCCAAATCACCTGGGGTTCAGGTGCACAGCGAGTTTGTTGTTCTCGGGGCTGTTTAGGAAAATAGGGCCTTGATGCGGCTTTGGATGCTTTGTTTGTATAGAAGTCCTGAAGCCTATAATCAGCATTTTCACTGTAGAGGCAGTCCATGAAAGAATGGCCCTCCTCATCGTATAAGTTGCATTTCTGCATATTGGTACAGTGATAACCAGAGTGGCCCATTTTTCCACATTGTGCACATTTGAGAATGTCGCACTTTGAACTAATATGTCTAGCCAAGCCCTATTTAAAGCAGTGGTGTGGTTGACCTGGCTAAAAAAATGAAACCCTTATCTCTGCCTATGTAAAGACACAGATGTAGAAGTGGGTAGCCATCTGGGAACTAGCGACCATCGAACAGTATGGTTCACAATAAACACAGCAATAGAGTCAAGCCATACAAAGACAAAAGTACTGGACTTTAGGAGGGCTGACTTTGCCAAAATGGGTGAGTGCCTAAGGAATGCACTAGCAAATGGGCAGGAAGGAGGGGTGGAAGAACAATGGGGAATAATAAAAGCTGCCATCACAGAGGTAACGAGCCTTTGTGTGAAGCAAATAAACAAAACAAAACGATGTAAGAAACCACTATGGTTCTCAAAGGAAGTGGCAGTGAAGGTTCAAGAGAAAAAGAAAGCATTCAGGAAGTACAAGGAATCGCAGAAGGAGCAGGACAGAGAACTGTATCAGTTAAAGCAAAAGGAGGCTGGGAAGACAGTCAGAACAGCAAAAGCCCAAACCGAGGAAAAGATAGCCAACTCAGTTAAGAAGGGGGAGAAAACCTTTTATAGGTACATCAGGGAGCGAAGGAAGACCAAGGGAGGGATAGTGAGGCTTAATAAAGGGAGGGAGGGTGGGCAGAGGGAGACTGTGAAAGACAGAGATACTAAACAAATATCTTTGCTCAGTATTGACAAATGAAGAGGGGAGGTACATAAAACAAACAGTAGAAACACTCTGGATACAGAAGTTGATACCAGCCCATTTACAGAAGAAAGGGTTCTGAAAGAACTCTTAAAACTGAAGGTGGACAAAGCAATGGGGCCTGATGGGATTCATCCCAGAATTTAAAGAACTAAGGGTAGAACTAGTGACACCACTGACTACCCTTTTTAACAAATCATGGGAGGATGGGGTGGTACCCGAGGACTGGAGGAGGGCAGATGTGATTCCCCTTCACAAAAGTGGGAGCAAGGCAGAAGCAGGAAAGTACAGACCTGTTAGTTTAACCTTAGTGATAGGGAAAATGATGGAATCACTTCTGAAGGAAAGAACTGTCGAGTATCTAGAGGCCAGAGGGGCACAGGACCCTAGCAAGCATGGATTCACAGCGGGAAGGTCATGCCAGACGAATCTGATAGATTTCTTTGACTGGGTGACCAAAGTAGTAGTAGATCAGGGAGGGGCTGTGGACATGGCCTACCTAGACTTTAGCAAGGCATTTGACACAGTCCCACACAAAAGATTAATATATAAGTTAGCCAGCCTGGGAGTGGGTCCCAAGATGACAGCCTAGGTAAAGAATTGGCTGGAGAATAGGACACAGAGAGTAATAGTAAATGGAGTCCACTCAGAGGAAAGGAGGGTTACTAGTGGGGTACCGCAGGGTTCAATATTAGGACCGGTCCTCTTCAATGTCTTTATAGTTATATGCAGAAGGACTGGAAGGAAAATATGTCTCTTTGCAGATGACACAAAGATCTGCAACAGAGTTGATGCACAGGGTGGGGTGGAAAGGAAGAGAAGGGACTTGGCAAGGTTAGAGGAATGGTCAAATGTATGGCAGCTTAGATTCAATGCTAAGAAGTGCAAGGTAATGCACCTGGGAAACAAAAACCCAGGGGAAGAGTACACAATGGGGGGTGAGATACTAACAACAACAAAAATGGAAAGGGACCTGGGGGTAGTCATATCAGATGACCTAAAGGTGGGCAAGCAATGTGAGAGGGCAGCAAGGAGGGCTGGGGGGATACTGGGATGCATAGGAGAGGCATCACCAGTAGAAAACAAGAAGTTATTATCCCTCTGTACAGACAGGTGGTGAGACCCCATCTGGAATACTGTGTGCAGTTCTGGAGACCCAGTCTCCCAAGAAGACATAGACAGGATGGAAGCTGTCCAGAGGAGGGCAACTAAAATGGTGCAGGGTCTGCACCGGAAGACATATGAAGAGAGATGAAAGGAGCTTAATATGTATAGCCTCGAGGAAAGGAGGGAGAGGGGGGACATGATAGAAATGTTCAAGTACCTCAAGGGAATCAACAAAGTCCAAGAGGGTAGCATCTTTCAAAAAAAGAGGTGTGCAAGAACAAGAGGGCACAATTTGAAGATAGAGGGGGGCAGCTCAGAGGTAATTTAAGGAAGTATTTTTTCACAGAGAGGGTTGTGGATGCATGGAACAGCCTTCCAAAGGAGGTTGTGGAGTCAAAATCAGTGGTGGAATTCAAGCATGCATGGGACAGTCATAAGGCAATTCTAAGGGGTGGAGGTAGGAAGAAGTAGGCTGCTGGTTAACTAGGATCTGCAGCTTATCCAGTAGGTATGGAAATGGGCAGACTGGGTGGGCCAAGTGGTCCTTATCTGCCGTCAAATTCTATGTTTCTATGTTAAGTTTGGCAAGTGTTGCAGTTTATTTGCCACATGATTCAGTTTGATTTTAATCCTCCACCATTTATTCTAGAACCCTTCCACATCCAGGATTGGTTCTGGGTGCCTTGTACTGTGCATTTCTTCTCCGGCCAGAAAAAATAATATTTGTGATATTAACCCCCTCATTTCTAAAAAGTACTGTTACAATCTGAAAGGATTGTTTTGTTAAGGGGATTATTTGGAATGGTGTCCAGAGGGGGTCAGTTTTCAGAGTCATGTACTTGCTCCAGAAATGCTCCAGTAAATCTGGAGTATGAAAACTGATATTGAAAGTAGAATCCCCTGGAGCATGTATGAGGGCATAAATGTCTGCTGGGGAAAAGCCAAGAAATTGCTTTATTTGACATTTCCCTATGAAAAACCTGTCGGCCGGTGTCTCCATGCCCCTCTGGTACCTGAATCTGACTGCATTTCTTCTCTTTGCTAGTTCCACAGGTTTGTTTACTAAACTAGCATAAGTCAGGTTTTGTTCTTTGGGAGGATTGGCATTGTTAACTGTTACAGTATTTGAGCTACCTTCCTTGTTCAAGGGGGGCTAGTGGCTGGTCAGGTTGCAGAACTAGGTCACCAGGCTGTGCATCATGAAAAACCTCAGATGTGCTAACAAGAGGTGAAAAGGAAATTGTACCTGACTGTTCTCTGTTTGTAGAAGTTCCAGGGCCATTGTCCAAAATCAGAACCGACTTCTCCATGGTGGTAACTTCCACCACACTTTGTTCCACTCCAGCAATTGCAATATTTGGATTGAGTATCCATGTGCCTGTTGGCGACTGTATCCAGCCTGCTCCTAGCAAAGTTCTTTCTGATGGCCATTTTCCTGGTTCGACGGATGGTGGCTATGCTAGTTCTGAGGCTGTCGTAGTTGAGGTGTAATCCAGGGCTTTGGTCCCCATGCCAAATACATGTACTTTTGTTGAGACAGCAGCCGCCACTCCAGGTGAGTTTTTCAGACAAACGTTTATGCTTTTTCTCTTCCTCTTGTTTAACTTTAGCCTCATGAAGCTTTTTGTCAAGTTTCGACAACTGGGTTTGCAGCATTAGTTTTTCTTGTTGAATTTTTTTCTCTACTTCTGACACATCCAATACATCCATGGCGATATTTGCTCCAGCATCTTCTTGCAGCTCCTGCACATTCACAATCTGGACATCCATTGCAGTGTCTACAGCACCTGTACTAGCTCTGGCTATACCTCCTCCTTCGTTGTTGACCAACTCCAGACTGGATTCCTGCATCGTGCTCGCAAACAGCACTACGCCCCCTGCAGCAGAGTAGGGAAATTTTATTGGGGGGGTGAAGGATAGTAAAATTCAGAACAATACATTTCAATCTGATATTTCTATACAGGAATTTACATCATACTATTTACCCAAAACCAGTCTGGTTTTCTCTTTTCACTTTTACATGACCACTTTTTTTTTACTTTAGTATTTTATCACATTCTTTCCACCACAGTTTTACTTTAGATACTGGTATATTTTGTTTATCTGTGTCATATACCTGCTGTATTTAAATAGTTACAATTTTAAAAAACATTTATTTTGTCATAAGCTGCTGCATTAACACCCACTCACATCTTGCTTGCAAAATGAAATACTTTAATATGGAGAAAATAACAAGTAAATTTCTATTATGAAACTTAGACCATCTATGACGGTAAACTGCAAAAATTTATTCTGTATATGTCAGTGTTTCAGATCATGGTAAATTCCAATTTTGTGCCACATCTTCCCATAATTCTCCAACATAATCACACTCAAGAAAAATATGTTCTTGTGTTTCCAAGATTTGCAGGCAACTACATAGATACATAGACAGTGTCAGCAGATAATGGCCTACGGCCCACCCAGTCTGTCCATTTGAGCTTGTAAGTTCACTTTATTTTTTCCTAGAAGTCTGTTGCCCCTTACCCCTGACCTCCAGAATTCCTTTATGTCTATCCCATGCATTCTTAAATCCTTTGATTGTTTCAGCCCCCACTACTTCCTCTGGCAGGGTGTCCCACTGTCCACCACCCATTCTGTGAAGAAATTCTTCCTCATGTTTCCTCTGAATTGTCTTCCCTCCAACTTCATCCCATGCCATCTAGTCCTGGAACATCTTTTTCACTTAAAAATAGTGTATTCCTGTACTCTATTCCTCCCTGTAAGATACTTGTATGTCTCTGTCATATCCCTTCTCCTCCAGGGAGTACATATTCAAGTCCTTCAACCTGTCCACATAGGACTTGTGATGCAATCCATGTTACCATCTTTGTTGCCCTCCTCTAAATCTTTTCTACCCTGTCTATTTCCTTATATAGGTACGCTCTCCAGAACTGTACACAGTACTCCAGGTGGGGCCTCACTAGTGTCTTGTATAGTGGAATTATGGCCTCCCTTTTCCTGCTGGTGATGCCCCTGCCTATGCATCTCAGCATCCTATATGCATTACCTGCTGCCTTGTTGCACTGTTTCCCTATCTCGAGGTCATCAGAGATGATAACTCCAAGACCCCTTTCTGGCTTGGTGCATGCTCTATCCTCACCCCTCAACTGATATATTGTGACAGGATTTTTGTTCCCCATATGCATTATCTTGCACTTCTTTGTATTGAATTTCAGCTGCCAAACCCCTGACCATTCTTCAAGTTTCTGCAGGTCCCTTCTCATTTTGTCTACATCCTCTGGTGTGTCTACTCTGTTACAGAGCTTTGTGTCATCAGCGAACAGGGAAACTCTGCCTTCTGGGTCCTGCACAATGTCACTGATGAAGATGTTGAATAGGACCGGTCCCAGCACTGATCCCTGTGGTACCCCACTGGTCACTCTTCCCTCTGTGGAGTCACAGCCATTTATCACCACCCTCTGTGTCCTGTCACCCAGCCAGTTACTTACCCACCACACTACTGTCCTACCACACCCATATTCCCCAGTTTGTGTAATAGTGTCAGTGTCAGTTGAGTTGAGTATCAGAGTGGCTCAGTTGATAGCACATCCACCTCTGGATCAGAAGGTCGTGGGTTCTAGTCCCACAGTGGGATTGGAGTTGCACCTAAAATCGCTGGCATCAGAGTGCAGTATTGGGAGGTGCTGTACTACTGGGGTGTGCCATCCTTCAGATGAGATGTTAAACCGAGGTCCCTTCTGCCCGTCCTGGTGGGTGTCCAGGTGGAAGTAAAAGAACCCAGGGCACTCTTTGCAAAGATCAGGGAGCATTCCCGGTGTCCTGGCCAACATTCCCTTTCCCATAAACCGGTTCATGCAACTATCCAGGCTGTGTGTGGGTGATGATGTGCGATATGCTGTCACTACCAGTCTAGCATTGCTTGTAAATTGTTTTGGGATACTGTGTATGAAAAGTTCTATATAAATGCTGATTCTTCTTCTTCTTCTTCTTCTTCTTCTTCTTCTACATGGCACAGTGCTGAAGGCCTTCCTGAAGTCCAGATAGGCCATGTCCACTGCCCTCCCCTGATCCACCTCCCTAGTCACCCAGTTGAACAATTAAATGAGGTAGGTCTGACATGACCTCCCCCTGGTGAAACCATGCTGCCTTGGGTCCTGTAGTCCATTGACAACCAGATGTTCCACCAATCTCTCCTTCAGTAGTGCTTCCATGATCTTCCCCACTACCGTGGTGAGGCCGACTGGTTTGTAGTTCCCCACTTCCTCTTTGTTCCCACTTTTGTGTAAGGGGACTACATCTGCTGTCCTCCAGTCTTTAGGTACCTCCCCTGTTTCCAGTGATCATCTAAACAGGATTGCCAGAGGTCCAGCCAACACCTCCCTTAGTTCTTTAAGGACCCTGGGGTGCACCCCTTCTGGCCCCATTGCTTTATCAACTCATTACTTCCAGTTCTTTCAGGACCCTTTCTCATGTAAAGGGACTTGTGTGCATTTTTGCACCATTCCCACCCCTTGTACTCGCTTCAGACCCATTAACCTCCTCTTCCTCAATTAAGACTGAGCAGAAATACCTGTTCAATATGTCAGCTTTACTGTTGTCATCCTCCACACAGCCCCTATCCTCCCCCTTCAGTCTCACTATCCCTCCCTTTGCCTTTCTTTTTTCACTTATGTATCTGTAAAGGTTTTGTCCTCTACCCACTGATTTTGCAATGTGCTCTTCTGTCTGAGCTTTGGCTTCCCTTACTGACCTCCCTGCCTCCCTTTGCTTCTCCTGGTACTTCTCTCTATCCTCTTCTGCCTGTGTCTTTTTGTATTGTCTGAATGCAATCTTTTTGGCTTTTACTTTCTCCACTACCTCCTTGGAAACCATAAAGGCCTCCTCTTCCTTTTTCCCTTACTAACCTGCTTAATGCATAATTCTGTTGCTCTTGTAATCCCCATTTTAAATACTGCCCATTGTTTCTCAACCCCTGATTCCTGCCCCATTCCGCTTAATGCCTCTTTCAAGCATCTCTCCATTTTCCCAAAGTCTGCCCCCCTAAAATCCAGGATATGTGTTTTTGTGTGGTTTGGTTCTGCTCCTTCTGTGATTTCAAACCACAATGATTGGTGGTCACTGTTCCCCAGGTGCTCCCCAACTGTTACCCCCATCACACTGTCCCTGTTTGTGAGCACAAGGTCCAGTATTGCCTTCTGCTGAGTTGGTTCCTTGACCAGTTACTTGAGGAAGGCACCTTGAAGGGAGTCCAGGATAAATCTGCTCCTAGTTGATGCTGTTGCTGGGATGCTCCAGTCCACATCTGGAATATTGAGGTCTCCAACTAGCACTACCTCACCCTTGTCTGCCATCCTCTGGATGGCTAGCATCAGCTCCATATCTGTTTATTCCTCCTGGGAAGGTGATCTATAGATCACACCTGTGTAGATGGCCGGCCCCATTTTCCTTTCCAGCTTAACCCACAGTATCTGTCCCCTATTTTGTTCCTCCTTTATCTCTGTGGTCCTTATGTCATTTTTTACATAAAGTGCCACTCCTCCTCCCTTCCTACATGCTCTGTCTCTTCTGAATATGTTGTAGCCAGGTATGGCCCTCTCCCAGTCGTGGTTATCATTACACCAGGTTGCTGTGATGGCCAAAATGTCCAGGTCTGACTGCACCATGACAGCCTCCAGATCCTCCATATTGTTGCTAAGGCTTCTGCCATTGGCATGCATGGCTTTCCATGATTTGACCTCCGTAGACTGTTTAGCTCTTCTACTCCTGCCCCTTCCCTGGTTGTCCCTTATCTCTGGTTCTCCCTGCTGTCTTCTCTTCTGTTGAATTTTGCCCTTTTTCTGCCTATCCACCTCTTGGCCACTTATCTCCATCTTTTGCACACTGCTTTGTAGAGAGATCCACTCCTCCAGTTCACTGGTTCCACTGCTAACTATGGGGGATGGGCAATTAGGTACCCTCCTTGCTGGCCTGTCACCCCCCTTGGCTAGTTTAAATTCTTGTCCATGTAGCATTTAAACTTATCATTGAGTGCTTGGATTGTCCTCCAGGATGGATGCAGGCCATCAGGCTTGAACAAGCCTCCATCCCTCCAGGTGGGTCCCCAGTCACCAATGAATCCAAACCCTTCCTCACAGCACCAGTTCTTCAACCATGAGTTAAAGTTCCTGGTGCATGCACCTATGTTCTCCCATGCCTCTCGCAGGTAGTACTTCCAAGATGGTGACAGAAGTAGCTACTTGCTTGAGACCCCTCCCCAATTTCCTAAACTGTTCCTGAACTTCCTTTGACTCCCCATTTGGCAGGTCATTAGTACCTAGGTGGATAATAACATCCAGTTCACCCTCCTGTCTTGCCTTCCCAGTGATCCCGAGGATCTTCCTCCCATTCCTTCATGCTGTGGCACCTGGTAGGCACCTCACCTCCCTATCCTCCCTCTCCTGTGTTCCTAGCTGGCTCCCTCTTATGATGGAGTCCCCCACCAGGATTCACTTCTTCCTCCTCCTCTGGGGTACACTGTTCTTCCCACTGAGGTCACCTACTTGGCTAACCTCCACATCCTTTCCTTCACTTCTCTGGTACCTCTATTTGGTTGTCCCCATTTGCCAGTGTGGCATATGAGTTCTTGAGTGGAATAAGATCTGGGATGTGCCTCTGTCTGACTGCCCTAATCATCTCTGAGCCCACTGTCATCCAAGTGCTCCTCGTTCTTGGCATCCTTTGAGACAGCAGCATTGGACTGGGTGGTCTCTGGATAGGAGTAATGGTACTCCTGACCCAGCTTACTTCCACTCTGAGTCTGGCTACCTCATCCCACAGTCCAGAGAGATGCATGCAGATAGGACAGCACCTCAGTGTCCAGAAGGTATGCCTGAATATGACTGCCCTGCAGCCACAGCATTGCACCACTCCCCACACTATACTGCACTTATACGGCTATTGCAGTACTTGTCTATTACTGAAGCTCTCCTACTTCCCTTTTTATTAATTTACTGTCCTAAAAATCCTGCCACTGATCCTCAGATACTTTTCTTTAAACAAGGAAAATACTAGGTCTTTGACAGTATCTTTCTGCAATTGGTTTATGCTTATTATTGCTTTTTACATTTAACCTGCCATGTATACTTAGCCACAATAAGTCCCAGGAAAAAGCAGGTACTCTGTCCTTTGTTAATTGTGACAGTACTGTAGTATTGTGTCCTATGAGACAATTTGGTAGAATGATATCTCCCTGACACTATAACTGCAGTATTACACTGTAAATACCTTACCTAGTACTTGTCCTTCGTATGGAACAATTAATTTTATTGTTTTTTAAACATTGACTTTACGTGTATTGGTGCCACATTTGCTCTTGCTAATAATCTACTTTTCTCCTGGACCCAGGCTTGTTTGTAAACTTTTACCCATTCTTCTATTATTTCCTGCCATTGTTTCGTATGTTGATTACTGAATCCAATTATGTTGTAATAAAAAAATATACTATAATAAAATGCTAATCTGTATATCATTCCTAGACCTCCATCTTTTATGGGCCTGTATGTGGTATCTCTCTTAACTGGGTTTAAATGACTCCCCCAGAGTGCTCAGAAAAATATACTGAATAGTCTGGTTTCTATTTGTGCTGGGGGTGGGAATAGATAACTCACGTATAAAAATATGGGTACTAGCAAATTGTTTATCAGGAGTGTTCTGTTCCTCTTATAAATCTGCCTATGAATCCAATTTATTGACATACCTTCTACTTTATTCATTTGTTCTTCCCAGTTCTGGAGAGCCAGATATGCATTCCCAAAAATAATTCCTAAGATTGAAATATGGTCCTGTGTTAGGGCTATTGAATCATTGGTATTTCTTAGTTGTGATCCTTGCCTAATTGGACTCCTATACTTTTTTTCCATATTAATTCTTGAACCAGAAACTTTAGAATAGGCTTCTAATTGGTTTGTGTTTCTTCCTTGTATGTATTGTTATTTACGCTTATTACACCATCATCTGCATAAGCCAAAGCCTTTAGTGGGGTGCCTGACACTGATAGCTTGATACCATCTATCTGATTTCTTGCCATTACTGAATGTAACAATGGGTCTATGCAGTATATGTACAATAAGGGACTAATTGGACACCCTTGTCTCACTCCTCCACTTCTCTGTATTGTATCCTCCATCCAACCATTTATTCTTGGTGTTATTGTTGCTGTTGTGTATAAAAATTTGTTCCATTTTCTAAACTGTTTTGACATTTTGAATTTCTTTAAGACCAGAAACATATACTCATGAGATGCAGAATCAAAGGCCTTCTGTTGGTCAAAACTCAACACAAAAAAAACCTTCTCCAGTCCTTTCCTGACATCTTTGGAACAGTTCTCTCAACATTATCAGGTTATCATGGATCCCTCTTTTCGGAACAGGTCTGGGCAGTGTTAGTTGGATTTTCTGAAATCTGAGCTAACCGTCTAGCAAGGATTTTACCTAACATTTTAAAATCCGTATTCAATAGACTGATTGGTTTCCAGTTGGTAAGTTGGTTCTTATTCCTTTTTTTATATAAAAATATTAAATCCCTGCTGCCATTGATCTAGGCACCCTTTGAGAGTTTAAGGGTTCATTATATAGATGTGTAAGTTCAGGAAGTAATTCTTCCAAATTTTTTTTTATAAAATTCTCGGGTAATCCCATCATTTCCTGGGGCTGTACTACTTTTTAAGGTCTATAGCATTGTTTTGACTTCCTCTTCTGAAATTGGTGATTTTTGTCAAATTAGGTACTTGCATCTGTTCTAAATATTTCTCAGGCTGATGAACCTTTCGGGGCGGAGGTACCAAATGTATTTTTACATGTTTATTTACTATTTCAAAAATTTCATCTTTTTTGTTATGTATTCTACCATTTCAATCCTCCAATTGTAAAATTGATTTTGTATGTGTCCTTTTCTATCTTTTCAGGTCGTAAGTCTGTTTTTTACTTTCCATTCCAAATCTAAGCTCTTGCTGGATGGTTTTTGCCCTATTATATTGTACATTTTACATTTTTTTTTAACAGTTGTTATTTTTTGACTATAGAGATGCAGCGAATTTAAATTCCGCCAGCGAAGTGAATGCAAAGTGGGCACTTAGCGTTGCCACTCCGCTATGCGGAGTGGGCAATGCAAAGTGCTCACTCTGCTTTGTCACTACCACTTCGCATTAAGGCAGAATGGCAATGCGAAGTAAGGTGAAGTCATTGTTTTTAATGGACTTTGCATTCCTTATTATGATTCTAAGTGATCCACTTGGTGTTTCAGGTTTGACAGCCCCTCCACACATCACATGGCTTACAGTACTGTAAGTTGCATGCTCTTTAACTAGTCAGGAAGGAAGTGAGTCATACAAGCAGACACTTTTACTTTCTCCTGTGCAGACGGAGAGAGAGGAGTGTGTTTTGTGACTGCTGATACTTTGAGATCAGAGCGAGGAGATTTAAACTTTGATTTAGACCCAAAAGCTTTTTTAAAAGCTACATTTTTTTGTCTTTTCTGTCTGTACTCTTTTTTACTTAATTTGTTCTTTCTGTAAATTTTATTTTTCTTACATAGAGAGACATCAGTTGCAAATTATGTCCATGCTGGAACTGCTGCTGGATCACCATGGGATCCCACATTAGTTTTTTTTTCCTCACACCATGTGCCCCCCCACACCCTCCTTGCTGTGTTATAAAATGTATTCCTTCACCATCCCTGACCCTTGTATGTAATTATGCCCTTTTTTTGCTGTCTTCCTTATGTATTATGAGCAGTGCAAGCATTCTGTGCTAAACTGCATGGGTGCAGTCTTCTTTCCAGTCTGTGTATGTACTGCAGACACTGTCCAACTCCCTGATTACAAACACTTATTAATGAGTACAGTGGTGGAATAGTGAAGCCTGGAGAGATACTACAAAACAGGCTTACAATACATCCAAGTAACTAGTAAAAAAATTAATGCTGTGATTAGTGACGTAATTGTAAATCGTGATTTGTTACTGCATTTGTGACCGTCATGATAAAGAAATGTGAATGCCTGTGGCTGTACTTTCCCAGGCCCCTATGAGGTGTGGCACAAAATGCCCTGACTTAAAAACACACATTAATGAGTACAATGGTGGGGTGGTGAACCATGGAAAGATACTACAAAACAGGCTTACAATACAACCAAGTAACTAGTAAAAAAAATTAATGTTGTGATTCATGAAGTGATCGTAAATTGTGATTTGTGACTGTGATGATGAAGAAACGTGAATGCCTACAGCTGTACTTCCCCGGGTCCCGATGAGGTGTGGCACAAAACTCCCCAACTTAAAAAAAACTCATTAATGAGTACAATGCTGGGGTGGTGAAGCATGGAGAGATACTACAAAACAAGCTTACTATACATCCAAGTAACTAGTAAAAAAAATTAATGTTGTGATTCGTGACATGATTGTAAATCATGATTTGTGACTGCATTTGTGACCGTGATGATGAAGAACGTGATTTGTATCACGAGTGACTCCTGATGATGGTCCTGACTTAAAAACGCATATTAATGAGTACAATGTTCATGCTGAATTATGCACCTCACATGTCCAGTACTCTGAAGGGAAGTCAAAGAAAGAACTATGACTTAAGTTAGAGATGGAGATTGGGCCCTAAGGAGATGCCAATGCACAGACAGATTAAGATTGCGCTGTGCACTGAAGAGATGCAGATGAAAAGGCACAACACCTAATCAGTGCTGACCCTCAAAAATTCAAATCTGGAAAAGAATATCTTTGCTGGTTGGGGTGAGCCATGGGGGGGGAAGGGCAATGTACTGCACTGCTGCAGTAACAGTCACTAGTACTAGTACCAGTAAAGATACCACAAAGTACAAAAATTACACAGCTGCAGTGGATAGCAGGTTCACATTGCTGAAATTATGTGGCACAATAAAAGGTGTCTGATTTGATGACATGCGTCACACACATACTCACACATACACTAAGTAATGTGTAACAAACTGAAAACTTCAGTAATATAACCACATATTTTAAACAAACTAAAATAATGCATTGCTGTACCATAACAATCAGCAAAAAACTGGCAACAATTATTGAAAATATTACTGTATGTACATTAACACAGTTATACAAGAAAAATATCACCAAAACAGAAAGCACTGTCTTTTTCTACAAGTTAATCTACCTACACCACAGATACGCCCCTCCCCCAAAGTACACTTCCACTATTTCTCAGTATACAAACTGAATGTTGTACAGTAACATTCAAAATCCACACACAAACAATAAACGCTCCATAATATGTGCACAGGAGGGTTTCCTATAATCGATGAAATAAAGTTTCAGCAAAAAAAAAATGACTCAAAAAGGCTTTTTTAACAGCTTTTAGAAGGTTTGAATCACACAGAGCTCTCAGAGCAGATTGTCTCCTACAGCTTCCTACACACACTACCCCAAACTGAGGCTGTGCAGAACAATCTAGAGCCCATGTGACCTGAAATCCCATGAATTACTGCAAAATTTGCATTTGGAGCTTAAAAACAAGGCGAAGTGAGGCGAAGTACATTGTTTTCAATGCACTTCACCATAAGAATTGGTGGAGTAGTGGTTTGGGAAGGTGGAGTAACGTGAAGTTATTGTTTTCAATGGACTTCACGTTACCCATTATAAAGTGAAGTACTCAGCTTCGTGTTGCAGAGCACTCTGCAAATTTGCTTTCACTCCGCATTCCTCTTTGCGGAGAGGATTGGGGCCACTTCACCCATCTCTAGTTGACTATAGTCAGCCTTTAAAGTTTCAGTTTTTGATATTAACACAAGAAGTTGTTTTCTAAGATTCAAATAGATGAGATATGACTCTAAAACTTGTTTACTAGCTAATTTTTGGAATAGGGATCTAAAGTTCTTCTTTGAATCTTCCCACCATTCCACATATGTATTATACATACACAAAACCAATTTGAGAGCGTCAACATTTTTTCCATTCTCTAATAATGCATTCTGACTCTAAGAGGTTGGCATTAAGTCGCCAAGGCCCTTTACCACAAGTTGGCACATTTATCCAAGTTATTTCAATTTCCAAAGCTTTGTGATCTGAGAAAGCTATATTTTACATATTAGCTACTGTTACTTCCATTATTTGAGATATAAAAAAGAAATCTCTTCTTGTGGTATGTGGTCCCCTAATGTATGAATACCCTTCCTTTTTATGAACTTATCTGTATGCATCTTTTAGTTTAGTTGTAGCAATTATATCTTATAAAATGTTAGTGTCACAGTACAATTTCATTGGAACCCTGTATCGGTTTGATGTAAACCACAGTTTAAATCCTCACCCCATACTATTAACCTGACTGTGTCTAAGTAGGGCTAAATTTTCTTAAAAAGATCAATCCTTTTAGTTTCAGTCTGTGGTACATATATGTTTATTAACCTTAATTTAGTGTTCTCATATTGTATGTCTAGAATGAGTGTTCTCCTCGGTTCTAGATCAAATAACCTAGTGACTTTTAAGTTTGGATTCATAACTAAAATCCCAGTACCATCACATGTCTCAGGTCCTAATGACCAGAAAGTTATGCCTTTGGTCCATAGTTTAGTAGCATAGGCTACCACAGATAGTGTTTTGAACCTTGTGTCTTGTATACACACTGTATATGCTTTATGTTGCAGAAGTTCTATTATGACTGTCAGGTGTCTTTTATTATTTTTTATATTGGTTACATTTAGTGTTACTATTCTTCAAGATGTCATATACAGTATAAATATTAATACCTGTAGTGTGTAATTGGCCAACATTTCTTTACTGTTGAGATCTGGTAGACCATTTCTTCTTTACTGTATTCCTGTGTCCTGAATCTTCTGGACCTGAAGAATGATCTTTCATAGAAGAGACTATAGAAGAAGAGCCTGATTCCCTGTCTTCTTCATCAGAATCTCCACATGTTTTATCAAATTGTAGAACTTTGTATTTTTTTGCTGCAGTCAATTTTGGTTGTCTTTTTATAATCTTTATTTCCTTCCCTTTTGGTTCTGTTTTATTTCCCATTTTTGTCCTGGGTCTTTTTTATAGTTCACTGGTTGAAAGGCAGTCTCTGTTGTAGTTTTTTTTTTGGGGGAATAGTACTCTGGTCCTTCTTGTGTGTATTTTCTTATGTACCCCTGCTTGGTCATTCATCAAGATATCTGTTCCATCCACTACTTCCATATTCCATTCCATACTTTCCTGTTCTGTAATTATGTGTAAGCATGCTTCATTTTCTTTTGTTATGTCCATAATATTCATATTCTCCTGATGTATAGAAATTATTTCCTCACTGCACTGCAGTTGTCCTGTCTTGGTTCTTGTGGTTGTATTGTGTTTATCTCCTCACTTATTTCATTGTCTTTTTCTTTTTCCTTTTCTTTATGTATTTCCTGCATTCTTTCAGAAGCTTAAGCACATCACTTTCTCCATGCTTGTGTAATCAGTGCTTCAAGCGCTGAACAATCCTCAAAATTACGTGAAGCCCATGGGCATCTTACATACGAGTGCCCCTTCTCATCACACAGGTTGCAGCAAAAGTGATTTACACAAGATGCTGCCAGGTGTCCAGTATCCAAACAATGTGAACATCTGGGAGTATCACAAGCATTGCTAAGATGAAGCTGGGATCCACACTTGTGGCAGGATTTAGGTTGCACAGGATAGAAAAGGGACCACCTATCCCTTCCTAAGAAGTAGCAGCTTGATAACTGTACTATACCATTATTGAACATAATCAGTTTGCATTTTACCCTCTATCCTCCTATGCAGATTTGTTCTGAGTCAATTATGAGGGTCGGGTGCTCCAGAACCTCACATCTCTTTTGTAACCAAAACAAAATGTCAGCCACACTTACACCTTCATTTTTGAATAGTATTGTTATGGTTCTCACTGCTGGTTTTATGATTGGAATTGCCAGGAATGGGGTCCATAGTGGTGTATCTTTTAGTGTGTTGTATTTTAACCAGAACCTATCTAAGGCTTCCACTGTTTTCCAACTTACATCATAATTTTACTAGTCAGTATGAATTACAGCAAAAACCTCTGAAGCATAAAGCTTCATGGATTTTTTTTAACAACGTTCTCCCCACATATACCCTATCCAGGGCATTCTCCAGGCCACCTTTATATAGCAGTCTGATTGCATTTGTACGAGGTGCAATCTCCTTTGTTCTTGAATAAATCCAACATTTGTAAAAGGGGTTTAAGAAACTGTTTTTTGCTTGGATCTTGCAGATTCTGAACCCCTATTCCCACTGGTAAATTTTCATCATTAGCCTGTACATTGACTGGTAGCCTTGCTGAGTTCTGCATCTGTTCAAACATTTTATCAGATTTCAGTTTCTGAGTTCCACCACTTTTAGTTTTTATCAACCACATCTTTGTTAACAAGTATAATTTTAGGTTCAATATGCACAGACTCTGTCTGCTTGGACGTGCCTGGCTGCTGTAGGGTGGTCTTCTCTGTTCTGTACAGCTACTGCCCTGTACTGTAAATGGTACTTTTTCTTTAAATGGCACTGTTTTATTAAGTTCTTTGAGCATCTCTTCTGCTTCATTACTTTTACAGGTAGAACTGTGTTTAGAAGAAGAAATCATTTTACCTGTTGGAGTAACTTCGGTATTTTCAAACTGTGCTACCTCTGGGTCCTGTTGGTTTCATTTCCATGATCCATCTGGATCCTCGACCCAGCCTGCATTCTTCAAAGCAGCAGCCGCCGACCATATCACATCTTGTTTTGCCTCTGAATGCAGTCTGATCCAATCTGTATGCTTTCTTGCATACATCCCTAAACTTTTCATTTGCAGTAATCCAGTAGTTTGTGCCATTTCTGTGGCCTTAGAACTCCTCTGCATTCCAACTCCTGGATTAGTACTTGGTGCCACGTCAGCATTTGGTCTGAGACAAGGTGTGGCAGCTGTTCGCAACTGCTGTGCAGCTTCATGATACTTTGCTTCTTCCTCCGCTATCTGCTAAAACATTTGTTTTTTTCTTTTCATCCAGTGCCTTCTTTAGAATTTCTTCTGCAGCTGATGTTGCCATCTCTTTTCCAGTGTGTGTCTGCTCCCCTTCTTGGGACATCATGACCTTCACATGCCATCCAAACTCCTGGTTTGTACTTTTTTCCTTTTCCTCAGCTGCATTTTCTAAGAAGATATCTACTTCCATTTGTATATCATTGCTGACCTCTTCTGAATTCCGGCTTTGATTCCCATCCAAATCTGCCAAAGGTATAAGTGAAAACATAATCCCATCATGGTCTTTAGTCTCTAAGATTGCCAAGGTTGGGGAGGAGACCCACTACCCTGCCTCCCACATGTCTGTACTCTCTGACTTCATGTTCAGAGTGGCCATCTCTCCAGATGGCCAGAGGTTCTCCTATAGGCGAGTAGGGGAATTTCCCTGGAGTCCTGGCCAAATTTTTCCCATTCACTAAACGATACCACCAACAGCTTAATCTGGTTCAATGTCAGTTTGCATCCATCTGTATCCCTCTGCCCCAGGATGAGGCTGAAAATAGGCAGAATTGTCTAGTCCTCCTTTCCTGGTCTAAATAAATAAATAATTGTAGTAGCTAGCCTCTTCCCTGCTGCCACTTTTGTGCAGCAGGATCACATCATCCCTCCTAAAGTCCTCTGGAACTACCCCTGTCTCCAATGATGCCCTATATAGTCTTGCCAGAGGGCCAGGTAGCACTGTACTCTGTTCTTTTAGAACCACTGGATAACCCTGTTGGGCCCCTTCACTTTATTCTCCTTTAGAACTTCCAAGCCTTTCCAGAATCTCTCTCTACTGAAAATGAACTAGTGTACACTCCCACCTCCCCCTGTTGTTTCCTGGTATATGTTGGCCCACCTACTGTGAAGACTGAACAGAAGTAATCATTTAAAATTTCAGCTTTTGCTTGATCTTCTCCTACACAGTGCCTCATGCCCTCCTTATTCTCACTATCCCTCCCCTTGTATTCCTCTTTTCACTCATGTACCTGAAGAAGGACTTGACCCCTTTTTTGATCTCTTCAGCTCTATTCTCCTCTGTTGTGCTTTAACTACCCTCACCTTCCTTCCTGTCTCCCATTGCTTTCCCACATATAACTGCCTCTTTTCTTCCATCTGGGTCTCCTTGTACTAATGGTATTCTAGGAGGTCTGGGTTCAAGTCCCAGCTAAGGCACTTGCTTCTTTCTCTCCTCTGTTTGCATGAGTTCCATAAATATGCATGTCGCACCCATGTAGTTGACAATGTAGTAATTATTTGTGCAACACCAGGTTGTGCATTGGAGAGGACAGTCCAGGTTCCAATTGCCTTGGTGGTGCAGCTGATTAGCGCCACCAGAACAGTATTCTGGGCAGCCTGGGTTCAAGTCCCAGCTGAGGTACTTACTTCTTTCTCTCCTCTCTTTGTATGTGTTCTATAACTATTCACACTGCACTCGTGTAATTGAAAATGTAGTAATTATTTGTGTAGCACCAGGTTGTGCATTGGAAAAAGAATAATGTGTGCTCTGGGACAGCCCAGGTTCCAGTTGCCTTGGTGGAGCAACTGGTTAGCATGATCAGAACAGTATCTCAGATGGCCTGGGTTCAAGTCCCAGCTGACGTACTTACTTCTTTTTCTCCTCTGTTTGTATGTGTTCCATAAATATGCATGCCACACCCACGTGATTGAAAATGTACTTCCTAAATGCTGTTTTCTTCTCCTTCACTGCCTTTTCCACCTCCTTAGAGAACCATAATGGCCTCCTCTTCCTCCTTCCCTTGCTCACTTCATTCAAACAGAATGCTGTTACCTTGGCTATTGCTGCCTTAAAATTTTTCCACTGGTTCTCCACCCCACCCAGGTCATCTCCCCCCAAGATATTTACTGAGACAGTTTCCTGTTCCTTTAAAATCTACCCTCCTGAAGTCTAGGACCCTCATCTTAGTGTGTTTTTCTCTTGCCCAATCCATATGTAAAACCACACAGTACGGTGATCACTTGTATCTAGGGGACTATCTACTGTTCAAGGTAAAACCATAATTCCCAGCACAGCTCGACTATAGTGATCAAACAGCTTTACGTCAAATAATGTGCATATACATACTGCCCACAGCTCACGATGTAAAACCTTGACTGGTTTCAGAAAGTTGCTGAGTCATCAGAAGAATGAGGTAAGCCAGTCAAAAGAACATTTAGAGTGACAGTGATTTAAAACAAAGTACCCAAACAAGTTCCATAAATGGTTAAAATTACAAACTACAACACCAAATCCATCACAGACACTTAATTTAAACCCTAATGCATAACAATAACAGTAACAATAACATATACAATAATGTATGGGGACGTGTTCTTAACAAGGATTTAATGATTGCCCTTGGTGTGGGATGCTTGTTACAGCATCCACACCTTGGGCAATCATTAAACCAAGTTAAGAAAACGTCCCCATCCTTTATTATTTATAATTGCTGGCTAGCAATTTTTTTATTTTGATTTCTTTTGAGGATGCAGCTTACTTGCGTTTGCCACTTTCTGTTCTGTGTGACTGCTGAACAAGCGAGCGAACTGCAGAGTGAGAGTTGAAAATGTTGTGCGCTACATTTTCCAAATGGAAGGATCAACAGCATCCTAATATGCCTGTTTCTTTGTTGTTTTTTTTTAAAAGGTAACATGCGGATAGCTCATTCCGGCAGCTGCTCGCTAAAATACTGAGGAGCCGCCATGTTTGAAAAACAGTTTAGCCCACCCACAGGACGCAAACAACCAATGAGGGAGTGGCTGTGTCTGAGTGACTTGGCTCGTGTTTGCCGTTATAACCCGTGGGTTATAACGGCAAATTATAACTCGGTCAGCCCATTCAAAAAGTTGCTGGTCAGTTATTATAATAATTTTATGATCAATTTAAATTTAAAATGAGAAGCAGGTGACTATCATGGGGAGAATACACCAAAACTTTACACCTTAAGGCATACTTTTTGTTCCTTGAGTGCATGAGGGATAAAATCCATGATTCCCCTGCACCATAGAGAAAGAAACATAAATACATTCAATTAATATTTGTTACAGTATTCATAATACATAGAAACATAAAAGTTGACAGCAGATACGGACTGCAAGGCCCATCCAGTCTGCTGATTTTTTCTACCTTATGAATGTGCCATAGGCCTTTACTCTGTCAATGGCCTATATAGTCACACTCATCTGTATTGCTCCCTTATGCCTATCCCATGCCTGTTTGAAGCCCTGCACTGTATTCATATCCACCACTTCCTGAGGTAGGCGGTTCCATGCATCCACCACCCTGTATGTGAAAAAGAGCGTCCTCACATTACCCCTTAATTGGCCTCCCTCTAATCTCAAGCTGTGCCCTCTTGTCCTGCTATTTGTCTTATATTGAAACTTGCTAGAATTTTTCACCTTGTTAATGCCCTTAAGATGTTTGAATGTTTCGATCATATCACCTCTCTCCCTCCTTTGTTCTAGGGTATACATATTGAGCTCCGTTACTCTGTCCTCATATGTTTCCTGATGCAGTCCCTGCACCATTTTTGGTTGCTCTTCTCTGGAATGCCTCCATTTTGTTAATGACCTTGAGCAGGTGAGGCCTCCAGTACTGCACACAGTACTCCAGATGGGGCCTAACTAGTGTCTTGTAAAGATAGATTATTACCTTCCTCTTACAACTTGTGATACCCCTACTAATATACCCCAACATCCCTTTAGCATTACCTACTGCTTTAGTGGTCTGCTTGGATGATTTTAGGTCATCTGTGATGATGTCCAAGCATCTTTCTTCCCTTGTGATTGCCAGCAATTCCCCTCCCAACATATAGGTAGCTTCAGGGTTTCTCTTCCCTATGTGCATGATCTTGCACTTCTTTGTGTTAAACCCCAGTTGCCACTCTTCCGACCATTTTGACAGTTTTTCCAGATCTCTTCTCATTCTACCCACCCCATTTGGATCATGTACTCTGTTGCAGATCTTGGTGTCATCTGCAAATAGGAAAACCTTACCCTCCAGTCCGTCTGCAATGTCACTGATGAAGATATTGAAGAGGACTGGCTCAGAACTGATCCCTGAGGTACCCTACTTGTGACTTGTATCTCTTCTGACTGTATACTGTTTACCACCATGCTCTGTTTTCTGCCTGCCAACCAGTTTGCCACCCAGTTGACCAACCTCTGACCTACCCCGAGCCTACCCAGCTTATTAATCAATCTTCTATGTGGAACAGTATAGAAAGCTTTGCTGAAATCAAGGTAGGTGACATCAACTGCACCCCGCTGGTCCGCCACTCTGGTTACCCAGTCAAAGAAATCTATGAGATTAGTTTGACAGGACCTTCCTATTGTAAACCTATGCTGTCTTGGATCCTGTGCTCCTGCGGATTCCAGGTGTTGCACTGTCCTTTCCTTAAGGAGTCCTTAAGGAGTGCCTCCATAATCTTGCCCACTACTGAGGTAAGATTGGCTGGTCTGTAGTTCCCTGCCTCCTCCCTGATGCCACTCTTGTGGAGTGGGATCACATGAGCTCTTCTGTAGTCTTCTGGGACATCTCCTTTATACCCCATAAACATTGATACATACACATACAGCCTCAAATTCCAAAATTATTTCCTATTCCTAATTGAAGGTAAAATGTCTATCCTATCATTGAGACCAAGTGCTTTAAGAACTCCCAAAGTATAAATCCAAAACTACTCTCTCTCTGCAAGAGCTTTTGGTCTCAGTCCCCACCTCTAGGTCCCAAATTAACCTGCTCCACCCCACAAAATGTAAATGTGTGACTTGTGCCTGCGTGTGTATTCATCATGCAGTGAGTAGCTAATACATTTGTGGTGTCCTCCCTCGCAATGTTCCTTAAGTGTTCACCTATTAGGAGATTAGCAGTGACACAACTGAAAGGATTTGGATTCAAACACCTACGTTCCATTAACAGATGTAAAGGTGTTACATTTCAGAATAGATGTACAAAATTTACAGTTGTCACATGAAAAAGTGCCATATGGTATGGATGGTAAGCAACTCTTCCTGGTATGTATGGCTCTAGATTCCTTTTGTAAACTATATACTAGTGTGTCACATAGATTGATCCCTCTTTTGTAAACCACCCTGGAAGGGGGAGAGCCATAGCTTCTCTCAATATGGGATCTGTTCTCAAGATATCCCAATTTTCTCTTGGGAACTTTTGAATAGCCCCGATTGTCTGTTATATATGATCACAATGTGCATCCTATTTGGTCCATTGGTGTTTCCTTAGTCACCAGAAGTTATTCCCTGTTTGTCTCTAAAGTCTGTTGAAATACTTTATGTACCACCACTTTACTGTAACCCCTCTCCAAAACTCTTTGGCTCGTGTCTGAACCATTTGCAATGAAATCAGCATCTTCATTACAGTTCATCATTGCTCTTGACGGTTGGGCCTTGGGAATGTTGTCAACCACATGGCGTGGGTGGAAACTCGAGGAGTATATCTGTGAGTTACAGTCAGTACTTTTTCAAAATAAGTTAGTCTGAATAGTACCATCAGATTTTTTAGTTGCCTTCAGATCCAGAAAAGTGACCACTTCCTGTCACATTGTACTAAGAATTTCAAATTGCAATTGCTGTTTTCCAAATAATCAATGAGTTTGTCTCTCAGGTCACACCAAATCATAAAAGTGTCATCTATAAAATGACACCAGTGGAAAATCCTAGGGTAAAAAGGGTTGACCTGGTCATCATAGACAACTACTTTCTCCCAATGGCCTAAATAGAGATTTGCATAATTGGGTGCAAATGTAGCACCCATATCTGTCCTTTTGACTTGGAAGTAACATGTATCCTAAAACAGAAAAAAATTACTACACTAAATCCATCACAAACACTTTACTTAAAGCCTAATGCATAACGATAACAGCAACGCTTGCAATAATAATAATTTTATGATAAATTTAAATTTATAAAGAGCAGCAGGTGAATATCATGGGGAGAATACACCAATACTTGCATAATTTTTGTTCCTCCAGTGCATGAGAGATGAAATCCATAATTCCTCCACACCCTAGAGAAAGAAACATAAATATATTGGGCTGGCAGTATAGCCTAGAGGTTAGAGGAATGATTTGTGAACAAGCTGGGTACATCCAGCAGACCAGACCTGAGTTTGATTCTCACAGCCTCCACTTGCATACTGTGTGACTCTGAGCAAGTCACTTAACTGCCCAGTGCTCCATGGTCACCTCTGAAAACAGGCACTTGTGCCTACTGGGCCTTACTGAAAAGACAACAAAAAATATATATATATTCAGTTAATATTTATTTAGCTAGTTAGTTTTTGTTGACTGGGTAAGTGCACTAGACAAATTCTGTCTATTTTCAGGCACGACCCAGAGGAGGGTCATACAGATGAATACCAACTGACCTTGAACCAGATTAAGCTGTTGGTGGTATTTTTAGTGAATGGGAGGAAATTTGGCCAAGGCACTGGGGAATTTCCCCTACTGTTTTCAAGAAGTGCCATGGAAACTTTAACATCCACCTGAACTACCACAAGAACAGGCATATGGAACCTCGGTTTAACGTCTCATCTGTTAATACCCCTTAAATATTGGAACATACACATACAGCCTCACATTCCAAAATCATTTCCAAACTTTACCATTAAGTTAAGTATTTGTGATGGATTCGGTTTTGTAGTTTGTAATGTGTTGTAGTTTGTAATGTGGCTTCTCATTAAAAGCACACCATTGGTTGCCCTCTCTGTGGCTCATCCTCCTGTGGCTGCCCTGCCTGTAGCCATAAGAGCTCCCAAACTGTATTTTATTTTGAGCTCTGTATTTTACTTTGTATACTCCTAGTTTGAATTTTCTCCCGCCCATCCTCCCCCACCCCAGCACTCTTTAAATACACTACTTTCCCCACCTCCCTTGTTGTGCTTCCCTGCCTTTGGTCCATAACCAAAGTGTCTTTAAATTTTAAAAGGGCAAGTTATCCTAACCTGTGCCTAAAAGGGGCTTTATCTTGTCCTACAAATCCTCTGAGAATCTACAGGCACTGTCTCTGTATTTTCCTCTAAGCCTAAAAATTAATAGATAAATTTCACTGCCTCCAATTTGTTCACTCCCAAAATCCCCCCCTTTATCTCCTAATATGTATCCACCTGCCTTTCTCCTACTCCTGTGCTCCTTTTCCTATTCTCTCTCCTACTCCTCTCCAAACACTTAGCTGTACCTCTTATGAACCCTTCCCCTTATATAACCACCTTGCCCATCCCTTCCCCGTCCTACCACTTGATTGCCTCATACTTACTGCCACCCCATATAAGCAGCTGCTTCACTTTAATTAGATGATCCAGGCACAAATCATATGCCGTCAATTCCATAACAGGTTGTAAGCTCCTGGGCACTTTCTCTTTCCTATTTCTCCTCCTGTTACTTGTAGGCAATATCAAAAGAAACCTTACTCCTCAAAAACAACCTCTCACCCACCAGGGCATGAAGGTCATGCACATCAACATAAGGAGTCTCTCCCCTAATCTGGACCTTCTAAATGCCTGGATAATCCAAAACATCCCTGACATCCTATGCCTCTCTGAAACATGGCTAGCTGCAAAAACCCCAGACTCAACTATCTCTTTCCCCGGCTATCATATCATTCATCAAGACCATGGAAAAAGAGGTGGTGGTGTCAATATGATTGTAAGACACCACCTCTCCTATTCTGTGTTGAAAAAAGAATCCACCATCAGTTCTCATGAGCTGATTCTTATCAAATTCTCCTTCCCCCATTCTCTCTCAACCTACATTGGAGTAGTCTATGCATTCCCCCCATCTCAGTCAAGATACTCTTGTAACATGCATTGCTGCTATCTGACCTTTGGCCCACCCAGGCAAACTGTGACTCCTTGGAGATTACAACCTTGACTGGCTGACCCCCTTCATCTAAGACTGCTATAGCCAAGTTTGAATCCATGAACCTCTCCCAGCTAATCATGGAACCAACATGATACAACACTAAATCTTCAAATCACTCACTCCTAAATTGGGTTCTTTCTTCCCATCCTCACCACATAACAGCATCTGGTGTCCTCGACCCAGCCATAAGTGATCACTGTATCACTTACTGTGTTAGGAAAACTCATCTACCCAAATCTGCCCCAAAATACATTAAGACACACCCTCTAAGCTCACTGGATACAAATTCCCTTCTCTCTTACCTTCACTATGCAAAGTGGTCCCCATTATATGCTGCAGCCTCAGTTGATGCTGCCCTAGATCACTTCACCAGGATTTTTCAACAGCATAGGGGACCTCCATGCCCCCTTATGAAAAGCCAGGGTTAGGAAGTGCCACCACCCTTGGATCACCACCTCCATAGTCACACTCTGTAAGGCCTGAGACAAAGCTTGGTCTGCTTTCAGAGCCTCCCCAACTCCCAATACTAGGCAAGTATGTAACACCAAAAGAAATGCTTGCACCAAGGCCATCCATCGTGCTAAGTCAGACTATTTTAAACATTGCCTGAACACCGCAGACACGTCCTCTTTCTGGAACATAGTACACTCCATTGTCGCCTCCCCCCTGCAATCCAACACCCGTACTCTCAAGCACAATGCCGCTGAAATTGTGGACCCCATACAAGTTGCAGATACCTTAAATACCTACTTCACGACTTGTGCTTCCCCAAATCTGACCACTGCCTCCCTGCCTGATCCTAATTGCTCCCCATTACCCATAAATAATAAAAAACTCCTGCTAGCTTCTGCTTCCACATCTGAAGTTCTGCGTGCCCTGCAATCCCTTAACACATCCAAAGCAAGCCCTGATGGTCTGCATCCTAGCCTCCTGCTTCTCTCTTCCCCTGCCAACACTCCCCACCTCACCCACATCATAAACTCCTTTTCCTCAGGCCTAGTTCCTAGATCCTGGAAATCAGCATGCATCATCCCACTCCACAAAGGTGGCAATCCCACTTCACCTGGTAACTATTGTCCCATTTCTCTTCCACCTGCCCTAGCAAAATTACAGGAACACCTCATTCAATCTAGACTCTCTGAAATCCTAACCTCCACAGACTTCTTATCCTCCTACCATTCTGGCTTTAGAAAAAAACAATCCACCATCTCCTCCCTCCTCCATGTCACTAGCCACATTCAATCTGCTGCCAATAAAGGCCACCTCACTTCTTCAGTCTTCATCAATCTGACTAAAGTCTTTGACTCTGTTTCCCACCCCCTCCTGGTAAACACTCTTGAGGAAGTAGGACTCGCCCCTCCTGCTATCCAGTGGTTCAATTCCTATCTAAAAGACAGATATCAATCTGTCAAAATCAAAAGCTCCTCCTCCTCCTCTTCCCTCCTTATCCTGGCAGGTATCCCCCAAGGTTCCATACTTTGCCCTATCCTGTTTTCAGTTTTCATCAACAACCTCCCATCCACTTGCTCTTCCTCCCTCATCCATATGTATGTGGATGACACCACATTGTTCGCATCTGGCCCATACCTAGCCATGACACATTCTATGCTACAACAAGACTTCAACTCTGTTCAGACTTGGCTCATCTCAAAACAGTTTAAACTGAATACTATGAAAACTGTTTCAATGACCTTTGGTACCTCCCAAAGACTAGCCAAATGCCCCTCCTATCACCTCCCTTGATGGCAAACCACTAATCATGGTCCCATCCTACAAATACTGTACCTTGGTGTCTGGCATGACCCACAACTAAATTTCTCCCTCCACATCGATTACATTACATCCAAACTATGCCCAATGCTGAGAGTCCTCTACAGTAACAGAGACTCTATCCCCCTCCCTGTACGTCATGAACTTTTGAACAAAATGATCATGCCAGTCTTTGACTATGCTGATATTTTTTATTGCACTGCTTACTCTACCTCCCTCTCTCAGCTTGACTCTCTTTTGTATGCCTTCTGTCACTTCACCTGCAACTCTCCTTACAGGACCCTTCACTGCTCCCTTCTCTCCTGTATGGACCTCCCTCCGCTCTCCCACAGATGCCTCACCCACTCTGTATATTTCACCTATAAATTCTGATTCAACCTGCTCCCCTCCTATATCTCTTCCCTCCTTTTACTTGTCCCTGCCTCTAGCTATTCCCTATGATCTAGAGACTCACATACCTTCTCACTCACTGTGCCAGCTTCTAATTTTGGCAAATATGCCTTTTACTACCATCTTCCCTCTGTGTGGAACTCTCAATACCCTCTCCTATGCAACTCTCCCTCTCCCTCTACTGTCAAATCCCTGCTATGCCTTCTTCCACAACCCACCTGCTCCCACAACTTAACCTAGCATGACTGTAAGTCACTTTTGCTCTTACTCTGCTCTCTGTCTATCCCCTCTTCACCCATACCCTACATGTATCCTATATACCTAAATAGCCTATTATGCTGTACTGATTCATGAAAATATGTATGTGGCACCTTGTAACATTATGCTGCTTCTACTATTGATATTGCTACATGTCCTGTACAAGTGCCTGATTTTATATTTATTGCCAAATTATATAATTATGTAATATTTTGTATATTGTGTATTATGAAAAAGTACTTTATCCATTGTTCCCATACCCCCGGATTGCACCTGGAAATGAGTCTCAGTTCAGTGTGCCTTTCCCAGTCACCAGATGTTTAAATAAATATATAAAAAAATAAAATTGTAACCATTTATGGGACCTTTTTGGGTACTTTGTTTTAAATCACACTGTCACTTTTACTGCAACTCTTTTTTAAATGTTCTTGTTACTGGTTTACTTCATTCTCCTGATGGCACAGTAACTTTGCAAAACTGATCAAGGTTTTACTTCTCAAGCTGCAGGTGGTATGTATTTGTACATTATTTGAAATAAAGCTGTTTAATCACTTCAGTCAAATGGTGCTGGTAATTGTGGTTTTACCTTGAACTGTGTCTCTCTACTGGGCACACTCGAGCAGTTTTGAGCTGTTTTGCTTTCCAGACTCAATTTTTAACTTGCTGACTGCAGACTGTTGTGTGGCATTTTTGTTTTCATACCAGCCCATAGTGCAGAACATCACAGGAATTCGGGACATAGCATAGCCGTATGCAGCACCAATGTCTCTGTGATATCCTGTTTGTATTGTGGATGGGGTTCTCTTCTAGAAGCATGTCTAATACTTTGTTTAGTAAGATCCATTTAGGGGAGTCATCAGGTTCATTGTCAGCAACTGTTTTTTCTGTGGAGGGTGAAGTCAAACTGTTTATTGAGAGACTGCTGGAAATGAATGCTGAAGTACCACAAGCCACTACTGAAACAATGGGCAGTATTGAAACTGGACATACTCTCAGTGTTCATTCAACTGGAACAAGCTATCCTGAAAGGCAGATGCCACCACTGGGGACAAATTTTACTTGAAGCTTACCTAAAAGTAGGATGCTCTCCCAGGGGCCTGAGGGTTGCTAGGACTCCAGGATATGGAACCAGCCATGGCAAGTTCATAAACGATTGAAAGCAATGATCACAGTTAGGCACAGATGAACTTATGAAAGCTATCATTAAGATGATCTAAAACAACAATCTCAAGTGACGAAAGATATTAAGATAAAAGAAGAAACAGTCCTGAAATTTAAAGATAACCAAGACTTTGCAGCATTGGGAAACAAATTAAAGGAGACCATCCAAAAACAGGACAATACGATTAAACAAAGAAAATAAAAAAAGTTCAAAAGAGATCATTTGGACTATCTTAACGATAGAGTATTTACTTAGAACAAAGGGAATAATAACTATCAGAACTGTGGGCACAGTCAAAGTCAGAACTGAGATAAATCATCCCAACCCCAAGCATCCTGTTCCATCCTGAAAAATGGAGGGATGTCCCCCTCATACTACACATCTACTAGTGATTTGGATACAACAGGACAGGTTTTTGTAGAAGAGGAGGAGGAGTTCAATTCACAGTTGCTGAGATGCAGTAAGTGGCTGGTGCAATTCAGAGAACCCACCAAGATGTAAAAGCAAGGGAAGCAACACAGACAACAGCAGGACACAAGAAGCAACATACATGCAGAGGAGGGAAGAAACACAAGTACCAGGCAGCACTCCAGGAGAAGGAAGTGAATATTAACTCTGAATGCATTGTAATTAATATCTTGGACACTCCACTAACTGAAGTCCAGATATCATTGCTTCAAAAGTACTTATCCTTTGTTGTTACCCAAGACATTAAAGTATTCATTTTATACGTAGACCTACACAGGCTCACAAGAAGGTTGAACTTGAAGGAATTCTTTGAAAAAGCCAAGATGTGTAAGGGAAATGCAATTCCACCTTCACCCGAAGAACAGATTTCCCAAGTGGCTACAGAGGGTCTTGACAGAACTTTGGACTTTTGACCACCCTCTACATTTAATTCACCATGTAATGATATGGTACGTGTCTTTGAATGGGTATGTGAGATCAGATTTGAGGAACTGCTACAAAAGTTTGAGAGGCCTCATTTTGTCAACATTACAACAGAAGAAGCTGCAGCACTAAAGGATTTGGAAGAAAATCCCGAAATAGTAATAAAACCTGCGGACAAGGAGGGAGCAGTTGTGGTTATGTCCACAATGAAATATATACAAGAAGTGGAGTGTCAGCTCCAAAATATTACATTCTACCAGAAACTGCAGTGGGATCCCACAGATACCATTAAAAACAGATAGCTATGTTTCTTTATGAGGCCTACATGGATGGTATTATCACACAAAGTGCATTGAGTTTCTTTACAGTGTCTCATTGCGTGACAGCCAGTATGTACATGCTGTTGAAGATGCATAAAGTTTTGAAGTATCCACCTGGGCACTGAGTTGTTGCAGGTATTGGATCTTTAACTGAGCCATTAGAATGATTCATTGATGCACACATTAAGGGCTACAGTATGTGCAGAATTTATGGTCCTAAGTGAGCGATACTATGAACATGTTGCGAGTCCTTGGAGCTCTTCAACTTGAACCTGATTGGTTGTTGGTATCTATGGATATTGTATCCCTATACACTAATATACCCCTTGAGGATGGGTTAGCAGCATTGGCATGCTGGCTGAATCTGGATGAGATACAGGATATAGGGAGAACGCAGTTTTTGTTGGATTGCTCCAAATTTGTGCTGACTAAAAATTATTTTCTGTTTCAGGATACATATTACCTACAGGTCAAAGGCACAGCAATGGGTGCTACCTTTGCAGCCAATTATGCAAATCTCTATTTGGGCCATTGGGAAAAAGATGTTATTTATGAGGACCAGGGCAATCCTTTTTACCATTGGATTGACCTCTGGTGACACTTTATAGATGACATTTTTATGGTTTAGCGTGGTAGGAGAGATGAACTCGGTGAGTTCATTGATATATTATTCCCTCACATCTCCCGGCCCATACGCTGGTTCTTTCCCCCCTCCCCCACCTAAATCCCTCCCCCAGTTCATGCCCACAGTTCTCCTCCACTTCACACCCCATTCCCTATGCCTTGAGCTGACAGAGCCTTCTCCAGCCTCTCTTCTTCACCTAGCAAGTTCTGTTCATGTCATCCTTACTGTACTCTGCACTTACCTTGTTAAGACCCTCTGGGTCAAACTGCATCTGTTATGTAAACAGCTCTCTCCATGTAGGCACTGATTCCATATCTTGCTATGCTGTATTCCTGGTGCCCAGGGTTTAAGTATTAGCCCCCGAAACCTTGCATTAAAGTGGGCCTTACGTTATTTAGCAATGTTTTTTAAAATGCAATGTACCTTTCTATGCAAACTATGTAACCTATGTTAACCTATGTTTCAGTCTGTTCATCTTTGTATTATCTGTATGACTTGGAACGCTTGTAAACAAGTCCATGACTCAAATATATTAATCCCAAACTGAAATAAATACAAATAAATAAATTATTTGGAAAGCAGCAATTGCAATTTGAAATTCTCAGTACAATGTGACAGGGATGAGGTCACTTTTTTAGATCTGAAGATAACTAAAAAATCTAATGGTACTATTCAGACTAACTTTTTTCAGAAATGTACTGACCGTAACTCCTGGCTACGGTCCTCAAGTTGCCACCCATGCCATTTGGTTGACCACATCCCCAAGGACCAACTGCTAAGAGCAAGGAGGAACTATAATAAAGATGCTGATTTCATTGCCAATAGTTCAAACATACAGTATGCCAAAGATTTTTAGAGAGGGGTTACAGCAAAGGGGTGGTAAATAAAGCATTTCAACAGGCTTTAGAGGCAAACAGGGAAGAACTTCTGGTGACTAAGGAAAAAGCTAGTGAGTGAACCAGATTAGATGCACTTTGTGAGCACATGCAACAGACAGTCTGGGGCTATTGAAAAGGTCCATAGAGAAAACTAGAATATCTTGAGAACAGACTCCCTTACCGAGAGAAGCTACAGCCCCCCCACCGAGGATGGTTTATAAAAGGAGGACAAATCTATGTGACAGACTAGTATATAGTTTACAAAACAAATCTAGACCCATACATACCAGGAAGAGTTGGTTACCATCCAGACCATATGGTACTATTCATGTGGCAACTGTAAATTTTGCAGTTCTACTTTGAAATGTAGCACCTTTACATCTGTTAATGCAACTAAGGATTTTTAGTCCAAATCCTTTTTCAGTTGTGTCAATGTTAATCTGATATATATGGTTACCTGTGAGTGTGGACCCTATTGTATAGGGAGGACCACTAGGCCCTTTAAACTCTGAATAGGTGAACACTTATGGAACATTGCGAGGGAGGACACCACAAATGCATTAGCTACTCACTGCATGATGAATAGACAGGCAGGTACTGTACAAGTCACACATTTACATTTTGTGGGGTGGAGCAGGTTAAATTAGGACCTAAAGGTGGGGACTTAGACCAAAAGCTCCTGCAGAGAGAGTCATTTTGGATTTATACTTTGGGGGTTCTTAAAGCACTCAGTCTCAGTTATAGGATAGACATTTTACATTTAATTTGCAATAGAAAATTATTTTGGAAATCAAGGTTGTATGTGTATGTATCAGTATTTATAGAGTATTATGAATACTGTAACCAATATTGATTGAATATATTTATGTTTCTTTCTCTAATGTGCAGTAGGAATTATGGATTTAATCCTACATGCACTGGAGGAACAAAAATGATGCATTAAGATGCAAAGATTTGGTGTATTCTCCCCATGATATTCATCTTCTGCTCAATTTTAATTTAAATGTGTCATAAAATTATTATTATTGTTATTGTTACTGTTACTGTTATTGTTATGCATTAGGGTTTATGTTAAGTGTTTGTGATGGAACTGGTGTTGTAGTTTGTAATTTAACTAATTTCTCTGACCTATTTGGGTACTTTGTTTAAATCACACTGTCGCTTTAACTGTAGCTCTTTTAAATGTTCTTGTGACTAGCTTACCTCATCCTCCTGATGATGCAGTAACTTTGTGAAACCAGTTGAGGTTTTATGTCCTGAGCTATGGGCAGTATGTATCTGCACATTGGGGATTATTCACAAAGGTGTGGAGTGGGTACGTGTTGCATAAGTGTGGCTTGTAGCCAACCCGTGCCTGCCCATGGCCACTGTGCCCCTTATGCAGGATTCTCAAAGCAAATATGCCCCCCCAACTCACCAGATCCCCCGGCAGATTGTGCAGCTCCATGGCTGTGTGGGTTGGGGGCAGTGCAATGGTGGCACCAGAACTCCATGTGATTCATGTAAGCAGGGTGTGCTGTAAACGGCAGTGGGCGGCTATGCGAACATGATGGAGACATAACCCCGAGCCACCAGTTATGCTCCCCCCAGGGATGCAGCCACACCAGTGATGGCGGGGATTCATGGACCCCACAAAATGGATGCCTCAGCCTTCGGGACACTAATGGTGGGCTGGGGTGGCCAACTGAGCACAGTCCCCCCCATGCAGTCACTGCACTACGTGCTGGCTTCCAACACGATGCTCGACAAGCACAAGTAATCTATTGTTGGGACCTGGGTCATGCAGCTGATTGGCTGTCTGTGTGGGTCCACCGCTCCACACCCAGCCACCCCAGAGATCCTGCATACCAAGGGGGTGGGACTATGAAAGGGAGACACGCGGTGGCCCGTGTTAGTGAATTCAGCCCCCGCGCAGATCTCCCAAGGGTGCAGAGTTGCACAGGCAGAATACACACCCTTGGAGCATAGTTTCCACCCATTTGTGACTAGCCCCCGTTATTTGAAATAACGCTGTTTGATCATTTCAGTAGAGTGGTGCTGGTAATTACAGTTTTACCTTGAACTGTGTCCCTCTACCTGGCCCACTCGAGTGGTTTTGAGCTGTTTTGCTTTCTGGACTACTTACTGTGATGTCTGCATTGCTGTCCCTGTTTGTAAATGCCAATTCCAGTTCTGCCCCATCTCTAGTTGGTTGTGTAACCAGCTGCCTAAGAAATGTCCCTTGTAGTGAGTTGAGGATGGCTCTTTTTTTTGTTGTATCTGTGGCCGGAATGCCCCAATCTGGATCAGGCAGGATAAAGTCCCCCCAATCAATACTTCCCCCTTGCTTGCCATTTTGCTAATGGCCTCCCAAAAACTCTAATTTTTCCCTCTGTCAGTTGTTTGCACACCATCTCCATGTGAATAAAGGCCCCTGACTTGGTCTCTTATCTCCCTGGTGTCCCAATATCTCAATTGCCTTTATACCCTTCCATACATATATATATACACACGCACATATATATATATATACACACATATATATATATATATATATCTTTCCTCCCTCTCCTGTTATTCCAGAACATGGTGTAGACTCGGGTGGCCATTTCCCAGCTGTGGTTGTTGGTGCACTATGACTCTGTTGTGACCACCAGATCCAGGTCTGCCTCCACAATGACTGCTTCAAGGTTATGAATTTTGTTTCCCATACTCCTATCATTGGCATGCTGTACATGGTTCTCTAGTCCTTTTGTCCCTTTCTCCACCATCCAGTCTCCCTTTCCTGTTTTCATCCCTGGCCCCTTCTGTTTTCCGGGTCCTGTCCTCTTTTACACTATTTCTCTACCTGTCCTCCTTATCTTCTCTCCCAAATGTAGTTCCTCTTTCCGACCCACCTGCCCTGTCCTCCTACTTTTCCTTATTCCCCTCTACCCTGGTGAATTCCTTCCCCTTGAGCTTCTCTTCCCTGCTGTTCTAGATTCTGGGGGGATCACTGCCTCCTCATTTTTTCTGCCTCCCTCCCAGGATAGTTTAAATGGCCTTAAAAGTAGCATCTAAACTTTCTTCTCAAGACTACCATTCCCCTCCAGAATGGATGAAGGCCATCTCTTTTATAGAGGTGTCCATCCCACAAGTGGGACCCCAGTCCCTGATGTATCCAAAACTTTCCTCCTTGCATCATGCCTTTAACCACTCATTGAAGGACCTGGTGTGGAGTTCCCCAGCCTTCCCCCAACTGTACACATGTAGCACCTCAGTGAAGGCCACTGTGTGAGCTACCAGCTTCAGACCCCTTCCCATCTTCCTAAATCTGTCCTGCCATACCCCTGCATTGTCCTTTGCCAGGTCATTCATCCCTAGATGGACAATGATGTCCAAATCCCTCCCTACTCCCACCTCCCTGGAGATCTCTATGATCTGCCTTTCAGTCCTCCCTACCAAAACACCTTATAGGCACTTTACTGCATTGTCCTTCCCTTCCCCTGCCCCACACTCTCTCTCCCTGACAATGGAATCCTGCACCAGCATCTGCTTCCTCCTTGGCTAGGGTCCTCACCCTTGGCCTCACCCCTCAGGGCTTCCTGCCTTGAGAACTCCCATCTTCTCTCTTAACCTCCAGTTCCTAACAGCATTGTATGCAGCTCCTTACCTGTTTCTCTGTTCTGTGTTCTTGGCTGGCTGCAGGATTCTGCGGTGAACCAGCAGATGACTAAATCATCAGGGTGGGGCCACAACAGATAAAAGCTTGTGCTGTCCTTGTAGCAAACAGCAAGCCCCAACCATCCTCCTAAGCAGCACCATGCCTGAACTAAGAGACTCCTTCTTCTACCTATCATCTATGAGCGGCAGCATTGTAGCAGAGTGTTTTATGCTGAAGGACTTGTTTTTCCTTATTTTCAGCTGACAGAGGGTTCAGCAATGAATAAAGCAGCTGACTATGCCAACGGGGGCAGAGATGCACCAGACAAATGCCTGTGCAACCCATGGAGCAAACAGTAAGCTCCTAACATCCTCACATGCAGCACCTTGCCTGAACTAAAAGACTCAAGCTTCTACTTGTCATCTGTAAGCAGCGGCAATGTGGCAATAGTGTTTTATGCTAAAGGACTTTGTATTTCTGTGTTCCTGTGTTATTTGGCTGGCTACGGTGGGTTGGCCAAAAACCAAGTAGCTGACTATGTCAGAGAGGGGTGGGGCCACACAAGATAAAAGCCTGTGCCACTCCCGTGGCACTCACACAAGCGGCACTCATGTAAGTGGCTTCCGCTGGAATGATGGCAGTACCAGTTGGAGACCACTGCAGAGAGGATGCTTTGTAAACATTTTTTAGTTTAGATATTTATAACTTATTTATTTATTTATTGAAATGTTTCACCAGGAAGGCACACTGAGCAACGAGTCACTTACCTCCTGGTGCAACCTGGCGGGAAAGGGTACAATTGGAATAAGACTTACGAACATACGAACATACGAAATTTGCCAGCAGATAAAGGCCTAGAGGTCTATCAAGTCTGCTCGAATGTGCAGCTAGCACCCCTTATTCTGCAGCTGCCCCTCCTTCCACCCTTCCCTTCATTAACCCTCCTTGTCCTGTCCCATCCTCATTTGAAGCAGTCCACTGTTCTACTGCATACCACTTCTGCAGGTAACGCATTCCACCCAGCCACCACCCTCTCTGTAAAAGTGTCTCCTCATCTCCTCCTGAACCTTCCTCGCTCCAGTCTCATATCATGGCCCCTGGTGGCCCTCCCTCCTTACTTTGAACAGCCCTCTGTACCTGTCTTGTTTATTCCTTTCATGTATTTAAAGGTTTCAATCATGTCCCCTGTCTCTCCTCTCCTCCAGTGAGTACATGTTCAACTCCTTCAACCTCCTCTCATATGATAAGTCCCCAGACCCTGATCATCTTTGTCGCCCTGCGCTGCACTCCTCCAGTAACTTAATGTCCCTTTTCAGATGGACGCCAGAACTGCACGCAGTACTCCAGGTGTGGTCTAACTAATGACCTATACAGTGGCAGAATCACCTCCTCCCTCCTTGAGGATATACCCTTGCAATACAACCCAGCATTTTGTTGGCCTTTGCAGCTGCCTTCCTACACTGTGCCGAGTTGTTCATTGACCCTGTGATGAGCACACCCAGATCCTTCTCCTCCTCTGTCTGGGCTAGCTGCACTCCCCTAGCTGGTAAGTCCTCCTTGGGTTCTTCATCCCAAAATGCATCACCTTGCACTTTTGGCATTAAAGCCAGTTGCCAGGTGTCTGACCAGGTTTCAAGCTTTGCCAGATCATCCTGCAACCCCTGCCATCCCCTAGTCATCCACCACCGCGCCAACCTTGGTATCATCAGCAAACAGACTGATCTTGCTCTTGATGTCCCATGATATGTCTGCAATGAATATCCCAAACAACACTGGTCCCAACACGAGCCCTGTGGGACACCACTCGTCACTGCCCTTGGGTGTGAGAGCTCCCCACCCACCAGCACCCTCTGTTGCCTTCCCTGCAGCCAGTTTCCTACCCATCTCACCAGCATTGCACCTGCCCCTGTGCCTACTAACTTCCTTCCCAGCCTTCCATGTGGCACTGAGTCGAATGCCTTACTGAGTCCAGATACAGGACATCCACTGCATGTCCCCGTCCAGTTGCCTAGTTGCCCAGTCATAGAACCCGACCAGGTTGGTTTGGCAGGATCGGCCACGTATGAAGCCATGCTGTCTGCTGTCCTGTAGTCCTTTGGCCTCTAAGAGGGCCACCAGCCTCCTTCAGGATAGTCTCCATTAGCTTACCCAATGATGGATGTGAGGCTCACTGGTCTGTAGTTTCGCTCATCCTTGGGCCACTCTTGTGGAGGGGCACCACATGAGCCATCCTCCAGTCCCGAGGTACACACCCTAATGTAGTGAGGCATTAAATAGGTCTGCCAAAGGTCCTGCAAGGACCTCTGCCAGCTCCTTCAGTACCCTGGGTGGATGCCATCTGGGCCTGGTGCCTTGTCCACCCTCAGTGCCTTCAAACCCTCGAACTCTGTCCTCCATGATTTCCCCTCTGTCACCACTTCCCCTCAAGTCTGCCATTTCACCCATCTTGGGTGTCACCCCTCTCTCTTTAGTAAATACTGAGCAGAAGTACTCATTTAGTGCTTCCGCCTTATCATACCCTGCTTCCACCCAACCCCTCCTTCCTAATCCTTACTATGTGGTCCTTACAGCTCCTTTTCTCCCTGATGTACTTAAAGAAGTCCTTCTCCCCCTTCTTAATGCCTTGTGCCAGCCTGAGTTCCGTAGATGCTTTGGCTCCCCTTACTGCCCTTGTCACCTCCTTCGATTCTGTCAAGTACTCCTCTCTGTCCTCCCCTCCTGTTTTCTTGTATTTCTAAAGGCAGCTCTTTTCTTCCTTACCTTTTCCATGACCTCCTTGCTCAACCAGCTCGGTTTCTTAGCTCTAGCCTTCTTGCTCTGGGCTTTGCAGCAGGTTTGGTTGCCTCCACTATCCCCAACTTTATGAGCTCCCATCTCTGGTTAGTATCCATACTAGATTGAATTCTGGCCAGGTACCCTTTTACCACTTCCCCATCCTCCCAAAGTCAGCCCTCCTGAAGTCCAGCACTCTTGTGCCAGATTCCCTCCTTCCTTGCCCATATCCAATGTGAGCCATACTGAGTGGTGGTCACTCCTGACAGCGGTTCCTCCACTGTAAGTTCTCTCACAAAGTCCCCATTTGCCAGCACAAGGTCAAGGGTATTCCCTAACCTGGTTGGTTCACTGACCATTTGCAGCAGGAAGCTGTCCTGGAAGGCATCCAGCAGTACCTGCTCCCTTCTGTTCCTGGTTGTTGGGGTGCTCCAGTCCACTTCTGGCATGTTGAAACATTCAAGTTACAAGATCAACATTAAAACACAGTTGTAAGGCAGGTGTTACAAACAGTGTTACAATACTGTTGAGCAGAAGATATAGAAAGAGTAGACAATAGTAAGTGTCAGGTTAATAAGTAAATAAGTGCTTACATGAAAGAAAAGGGGGAAGGGGAGGAAGGGGGAAGGTGGGGGCAGGGGAAGAGTCATGTCTCTGGAGACCCCTTCCGGATGCGAGGAACCCTGCAACTTGAAAAGTCTTAGTTTATTTTAGTGTTGGTTTTACTGTTTTACTTTAGTTTTTATATTCAGTTTTTTTTAAACTTTATTTAATAAAGAGTTGGTGGGTAGGAAGGGTACAAATCAGTTACTTCATTATACGATACAAATACTTTCTTGTACATATGTATGAAAGGAAAGATATCCAAGCAAACATAATTCATGTCATACATCACAGACTTAATTACTTTAAAACGGGTTCAAATTTCAAATTGTATTCGGTTTCAGAGTTAAGCATGACAGAGGAAAACAAGCTCCCATTCTTATTTCCTTCCTTTTCCAACCCTAATTGCTGAGAAAAAGGGGAACCAGGTTTTACTCATTGCCCTCGTGAGTGGGGACCATATCTGATTATACTTATCAATCTGTCCCCATACCTTATACTGAATGTGCTCTAGTTTCATATTATCCAGCAAGGTTCTTACCCATTGGGCAATAGTGGACGTAGCTTGAGCCATCCAATTTTGGGCTAGGACTGGTTTTCCCACTACCAGGACCAATCTTCTCAGAGGGTGAAAGATTTTTGCATGCCCTTTCCCATTGCTACCTACTCCCAGCAAAATATCCACTGGATCCAATAGAATGTCACATTCTAAAACCTTGTTTATTAAATAATTGATCTCGTTCCAATATGCCATTATTCTAGGGCAGGCCCATACCAAATGAAAGAATGAACCCTCCTGTATAAGACATTTTGGGCATTGAATAGGGACCTGGAAGTTTATCCTGCGTGCTATAGCTGGAGTAAAGCAAGCTCTATGAAGAATAGTGTAATGAATATTTCTGAGCCTATTGTTAACCAAAACGGTCTTACATCCTTTCATAACTAAAGTCCAGTCTCCCCCGACAGAGATTCTCCACTCAGGTCCTTTTTCCATCTTCCTTTAGTTTCTCTAGCTGATCTGGTCGGGTCCCCAGTAAAGCTCTATACAGTGCACTCAAAGGTTTCCTATTAGAGTACTTCCTACAATATTGATATATCTCCTCCAGCGGTATTCTACTTTTAGATGGACCGTCCCCCCCTGGCTTTCCCCACTTGATTAATCTAGATTTTACTTGGAGATATATAAAATAATGTGTAGGCTGGATATTGTAGGACTGTATTAGATCAGAAAAACTCAAAAAAGAATCTGTATGGGATGAGTGGGAAAGAAGGTATACTCCCTTTCTTCTCCACGTCTCCAAAGCTCTCTTTACTGGGGGAGGGGCTGCACCATTCTCCCATAAACTGTGCAATATAGAACCATCAGGGGATAAGCCTACACTCTCTCCCATTAGCCATACAGCTATTCTCCATGCCTTAAGCATGGTGCAAGTATACAGATTTCGTGGCGTATCCCCCTCCCATCTTTCCGCACTCAAAGGCAAAATATACTGAGCAAAAGGAGAAATTTCCAGGGAGCACGACTCCAGAGAAACCCAGGCCCATGACCTATCCCCTCTTTCCAGGCAATCCACTATATATGTTAATTGTGCTGCAAGAGCATAAAGTCTCAAATTGGGAAGCGCTAGTCTTCCTCTGTGGATTGGCTGCCATAACACCTCTTTCTGTATTCTAGGTCTATGATTTGCCCATAGGAGGGAAGTTATTGAGCCTTCGAGTGACCTCAAACAGGTTGACGAGATCATAACATGTAATGTTTGAAAAAAGTAAAGACACTGAGGCAATACTTGCATCTTTACCAAAAGAAACAACAGGAGTGATTTCTATCTGTTACATTGTTCCTTGATTTTTATAGCCAAGGGTTTATAATTTATATCACCTATTTCACCCAATCTCTGAGGATGCAATATCCCCAAATATTTTATTACTGACTTTGGGAGTATGTCCACCCCGCCAATTCAGAGTGGTACTCCCACTTCTTTCATTGGAAGCCACTCACTTTTATGCCAATTAATCTTGTGACCAGAGAGAGGACCATATTCTTCAAAAAGAGATGTCAAGGCAGGTATTGCAGTCACAGGATCTGCCAAAAACAAAAGAACATCATCTGTGAAAAGAGAAATAACATGTCCCCCCCCATTTACCATATAGCCTTGTACTCCTTGGTGATCTCTAATATCTGCTGCCAACATTTCGATAGTGAGTACATATATTAAGGGCGAGAGGGGGAAACCCTGTCTAGTTCCTCTGAAAAGCCAAAAGGGGCTTGACATATTATTATTAGTGAGTATTTGAGCCCAGGGAGACTGAGATATACACTCCACCCATTTTCGAAAGACCCGGTGCTAGCCAAATTTTTCCAAAACTGCAAACATAAAAGGCCATTCGACCCTGTCAAAGGCCTTCTCTGCATCTAAGGCTAGAAGGCCCCCTGGTCCACACCTACCTCTTGACCCTTGTCACATAATGTTCAAGACCCTTCATATGTTATGTCTGGCCTGCCTCCCCTGAACAAAAACCTCCCTGATCAAGATGGATTATCCCTGACAGGACACCCTCCAGCCTCCTTGCCAATACTTTTGTTATTATTTTATAATCTGTATTAAGTAAAGAAATAGGTTGGTAGGAGCCACACTTTTTGGGGTCTTTACCTGGTTTAGGGAGAATAGTTATAGTGGCCAAATGCTGAGATGGTGTTAATCCCTCACCCCCAACACCTCCTGGAGCATACTCATAAACAAAGGTGACAACTCTCCCCAGAACTTCTTATAAAATTCTAAGGGCTGACCATCAGGGCCAGGAGCCCTGCCTGATCTAGAAACCCAAACCACTCCTTAACCTCCTGTAAAGTGAGAGCTCGGCTGAGCAACTCATTACTTACTGTTGAAATTATTGGTACAGAAACATTATCTAGGAAGGTCTCTGGAGTTTGGAAGTGTATAACTTCTCATAAAAGGATTTAAAAGGATCTCACTAGCCGACGAGGTACTGTAACTGGCTTCATTCTCTATACCAATAATGGACCTCTCTGGTCTTTGTTTTTTAATTAGCCATGCCATCCATGTCCCAGATTTATCTCCCTCGAAGTATTGTCCTGCTCTTGACACCATAATATCCCTCTCTATACGTTTGGCACTAAGTTGGTTGTATTCCCCTTTCATACTCTTCAATAGCGCCATGTCTCTGGAAGATTGAGTGTTCATGAGTTGTTTTTCCAGCCTCATTATGTGAGATTCTAATTCACTTTCTCGTCACTTTGCCTGTTTGCCTTTAAAGGCTGCATATGAAATAATTTCTCCCCTCACAAAAGCTTTAAAAGCCTTCCATGTAACCCTGGCTTATGTATCTTCTATCTTATAAGTCTCTTCATATTCCCTGATACATTTGGACATCTGCTGGATAAAAAGAGGGTCACTCAATAAGGTAGGATCAAACCTCCATTGTCACATATCACATATCTCTGTTTCAATTTTCAGTTCACAGTATGAGGGCACATGATCCGATATTAATATAGGCCCATACTGAATTTCTTCTACATGGTTCAAAAAAAATGGAGATGACAAAAAATAGTCTATCCTAGTGTAAATTTGTGGGCATGAGAATAAAAAGAGAACTCTGCCATGTCTGGATGCTTAAAGCACCATACCTCTTGCATAGTCCTCTCTTCTGCCAGTTTTCTTAATTCCAGTACACTTTTGGGGTAGCTGCGGAAGTGTGTGTTAGCATGATCTAACAGGGGATCCCAATAGGTATTAAAATCACCCCCTAATAGCAACCTACCTGGAAAAGTTGCCAGTGTAATAGCCAGGTGTTCAGAAAATTCTGGACAGTCAAAAGCTGGGCCATAGAAAGACCCCAGAACTATCAATTATTTTTCTACAATGGCGTGAACTACCACGTATCTTCCCTTACCATCCACTTGGGAAGAAATTATTTGAACCCTGAACTCTGGTCAAAACCATATACAAGTGCCTCTGGCCTTGGATGTGAAATGGGACGCTATCAAGATACCCCACCCCATTTATTCTGCAACTGTTGGGTCTCCTCGTTTGTTAGATGTAACTCTTAACATCGCAGCATCTGCCCTGCTTTTCTTAATATAAACCCATACCCATTTCTGTTTCACTATTTTTTTAATACCGTTAACATTCCAAGATAACAGCTTTAAACTAGCCATTTAAGCTTATCAGTATGTCATATTGTCCCAGGACTCTCTCTCTCCACACTGTACAAGTTTCTCGTTCATCTTATCCCCTCCACACAACTCTTGTTCTTTTTTATTTTTCAATCGTCTAACAAAACCCTTCCCATATCCCTTCCTCCACTTAATAATCCCTAAAAGCCCTCTCTTTTCCTTCTGAGGCATATAAGCATTTAAACTTTAAAGAAAACTGTGCAACCGATGCTAAGCTAAATTGAGGAAAAACTAGCCCCTCCAACGAACAAACCAAACAAAACAGCTAACTAAACGTCTCTCGCCCCCTCCCCCAAATCCCACTTCCCACCTTTGTAACTTTTGTAGTTCCTTCCCCCTTTAGTTTTGTGGAGTTAGCCTTCTGGCCTCTCCGTCCTAGTCCCAACAGTATAACAACCTGCAGTGGCCTAAGCCCCATCCAGGAATAGATTCCGGTTGTTTTATTTTATATTCACAGCCCATAATTCGGGTCTATGTTAGGGAAAGCCATAAAGTGTTCAAGTGTATGGAGAGGTACTACTGAGGCCGTTCTGCCTATGGAGAAACCCCAGCTTGGGAAACCCATATAGCAAAAACCACCCCTGTCCAATTATCCTTCTTTCAGTCCCCATAATTGCTCAGACATCCTTTAATTGCTCTGGTGCCCCCCTTCACCCTATTTTACTGATCCCTACCAGTATGAAGCAAAATTAATTAAGCATACCTTCGATATGTTCTGCTTTTTCAGGCCACTGCTTACTGAAAGAAAAATTAAAAACTGTTCCCACCCCCCCCGAACACCTTCTTCTTCTTCTCAATGAATTCCATATGAAAATAACATATATATTTTTTCTCTTTTTTTGTTTTCCCTTAATTCAACCTGGTTATAAAGCTTATCAATGTAACAGGTCTAATATTAGCAAAGTTCAGGCACTAGAGTTCACAAGCTTGCATGTCTTATAATCATAATTCTAATATAATGCTTAGTTAAACAGAGGTATGCAAAGAGAAACATTCTGGGGGAAAAAAAGAAAATTAACTTGCATCCAGATTGGGGGAAGAGAGCAGAGGAGGCCTCCCAACCCAGGCAAATGGGCCTCTCCGAGTTATGGGTCAGACCGAGCAAAGTTCAACCGCCCCCCGGAGCTCTCCATGCTGGCTCTTAAGCTGTTACATGAGTGAGAAAGAGATAAAAATAGACAAAATTAATAATACAAGCCCTGGAGTCTCTCAGCTCTACATATTTTGTAACAATAGCGACTCCGATCAGTCAGCAGCTTTGTCCTTAGATACTTGATCAATGTACTGCATTGCTGCATCGGGATTTGTAAAGGCCTTTGGGGCTGCATCCTTTCTCTTTATAATTAAACGAGCCAGATAAACCAACATGAAAGGCCAATCAAGTTGGTGTAGTCGCCTCTTTATTGGCATAAAGGCATTCCGGGTCCATCTGTACCAATCGAGAAAAGTCCTGAAAAATACTTATAAGTTGAGAGTCCTCCCTGAGAGGGCCTGCTTTTCTAGAGGCTTCCAACATTAATACTCTGTCCTTGTATCTAAGAAATTTCATGATAATATATCGTGGCCTTTCACTTGGACCAGGGAGATGACATGGGCTTCTATGTGCTCACTGGATTTTTAAAGTGCACTCCGGATGCAAATTGAGGTTAGATTTCAGCCATGATTTACAGTATGAGATACAGTCTCGTCCTTCCTTCCTTTCTGCCATCCCCACTATACGGATATTAGTGCGCCTTTCCCTATTTTCGTGATTGTCCAATATTCCCTTCAGTTTTTTCAATTTCTTCCAAAGCTGACTGCAGTTGAGGGGCTCATCTGTGAATATTTATCTTCTTGAGTGCCTACTCTCTCTTCCACCTCCGTTAATCTGGTAGAGTGTTGCTCCATCATTTCTCCCAGAGAATTCACAGTAGTTTGGAGATGTGCCAGTTGAGCTGAAACATTTTCAAATCCAGCATTCATCTTGCAGGTAAGATTGTATTTAAGCCCAATAAATAGCTTTTCTAGGGCTAACAACAGTGCACTCATAGAGGGTTCTTCTGGGCCATCAATTGTCATATTTGCCGGTGCTTCAGCTCACAGTTGTAGGCCCTCTGTGCCTGAAGTTTTCAATCCGGTACTGGAGCTTTTAAATACTAGAGTAACTTGTTTTTTTGACATTTTTGGTGGCATACCAGGTTTCTAATGCCAAGTTCCACTTTTTACTCAATTAAATGGGTCCCGGGGGTACGCAGAGACAGTATAACTGACGGAGAAGGCTCAGAGCTCCAGAGTTAGGCAGCCATTCTGGATGCCGGCTTGGCCACGCCCCCTTTTATATTCAGCTTAATTGTCAAAAGTGCTTCTTTACTTATTGTGGGTAACATTACTAATGTACAGTATGTTCAGTGTTGTAATTTTCCACAGTTTGATCCTCAGAGTCATACTTACGCTTGGGAGGGGATTAAAAAAATAGATTCAGGTATAAATGTAAACCTGAATTTACCAGTTTATAAATTTAATATTTAGGGTCTAATTTAATAGCTACTGACCTATGTAGTTGTTTCCTGGTCAGACAATTAACTACACTTGCTAGATATAACAATGTTTGTAACTGGAATACTGTAATTAGGGTAAGAACTATGGGCACTTGAAAATAGTCTGAGTTAAAAGTAATGCAAATTTAAGGACTTTTAGAAAGAGATGCTTGGTGATTTTACTACTAATTACCTCTGGTACAGTTCATCCTCATCGTTCCACCCATAGAACCCTGGGGAATCTTCAATCATCATATTTTTCTAGTATACCTATTAATTTAGGACTATGATTTGTGTATGTTAACAATTAAAATTTACCAGCTAAATGGTGTCATTTTAGCCCTGCTGTACTCAAAATCATTTGACATTACAGTCCTATCAGAGACAAGGTTATTTGTTAAGATAAGTTACTATGAAATTTCCCTTGATGCTTACTCCATTTTTAGGAAGGACAGATGTGGGGAAAGAGGTGGCAGTGTATTATCATTCATTTCAACTAAACATAAATAATCTGATTTTTAATCACCCTCAAGGCAAGATGGTTGTGATTTTGCTTCGATTGATCTTGTATTGGGCTCTGACAAACATATTTTCATTAGTACTATTTACTATCATGGCACTGGCCTGCTACAGGTTTCTTCATTCAAAACAAGTATTCCCTCAAAAAGGGAATGGATTTTGATGGCAGATTTTAATTTGAACTGTGACTCTGAACAGGTAAGGGAGGCTAAGAGACTCTTTCTGGAATTAGAGGTACAGCAATTGCAAAATAAAACAACTAGAAACAACCATACGTTTGGCACAGGCTCTGTGAATTAATGGATTGTGCTCACTTACCCCTCCAAAGTGGTAACATCAGGGATGCTTCCAGATGCTGTGAGTTACCACTGTCTGATCTTATATAATTGGTCTATGAAAAGTCTAGAAGTCCTTCTGTGTATATTTATTCCAGAAATTTAAAAGGCCTCAATGCTGAGACACTTAAAGTTGCACTAAATTCAGTCGACTGGTCCTTTTTGAAGGCTTTATTGATAGTGATGAGATTTTGGAAAGATTTAATCAATTATTTGATGAGTTTTATGACAAAATTCCTTCTAGAAGAAAACAAAATGAGAATTAGATCAGGCAAGAAAGAATGGGTTACATCTGAGCTTTTGTCCCTGATGAAAATCAAGGATAAAGCTTGGAAAACATTTAAACATTCAAGCTATCCTATAGCTTTAGAGGAGAATAAATGTATCTGTAACAGATGTAAATCAGCAGTAAGAAGAGTAAATGTACATTTCTTTCAGTTCAAACAGCCTAGTGATCTCAAAAATCTAAGCAAATCCTGGCAAACACTTAATAAACTGTTTGGTAGGGAGAGCAACGGTGGTACCATTTCTCTTCAAACTGAATCAGGGCTCTTTGCTGATTTTACTGGGGTAACCAAAGTATATTTTTTTCCATGTAGGTTTGTTATGCTCTGTTTCAGCCAGGACAGGATGGGCTCCCCTCCATCCAGCTCCTCCTACCCACACCATCCCAACCCACCCCAGGGCATTCTGTTACACTCTAATGCTGATATCAATTTTTCTAAAGATGTGATGTATTGGTGTTAGGGTTGCCTTAAACATAGGACCTACAGAACTCTGGTCTCAGGATACCATTGTGATTGTCATGTTATACAATGTGAGGTGCCCCAGGGATGAATTCTGGGTCCTCTATTATTTTCTTTATTTTTAAACTCTATTCCATCAACCTTTAAATTTTGGGAAATTATACTGTAGGCAGACAATGTGGTTATATCTGGGTCAGGACCAGATCAAAGTGATGTTGCTTCTAAATTTCAGAAGGATCTTGATCAATTCCAAATTTGGCTTATATCAAGGAATTTGATCTTGAAATCAAAAAAGGCCAAATCATTGAGTTTTGTGGACCCAAGAAAGGTAGCTCAGATTGATTTATCCATAACAAATATGAATGTTGAAATCCCTGAGAATTTCCAGAGCTTTAAGTATCTTGGGGTTATCTTGGATTCATCCTTCTAATTTGAGCCAGATGTTTCTCATTTTTTTTTTACCAGGAGAGACACACTAAGCTGAAGCTTGTTTACAGGTGTGACCTGGGAGCAAAAGGAAGTTACATGACTTGCTCAGGTTCACACAGTATGCAAATGGGGGCTGTGGGATTCAAACCCAGGTATCCAGGTTTGTAGCTCAGGCCTTAAACCACTGCACTATACTGCCTCCTTATTAAAGTTATCCACCAGTGACTGGGCCTATTATTCAGAATTCATGACTCCTTAATTCCTAAATCCCATAGGTTGCTAGCACATAGCCTACTATTTTCGATGCAGGACTATATGCTTCCAGTCTACATGGGTAGAAGTAAAGGAATATGTAGTATATTACACTCTGCCTGTAGCAGCATTTGTCATTTCATGATAAACCTTCCCAGAATCACCCACCATTGTAATCTGTACAAGACAGTGGAGTGTTTAGCACTTCAGGAGAGGGTAAACCTAAAAATGAATGTTGTATTATATAGATTTTGTTTGGGGTTATTTCCCAAAGCAGTTACTTTGCTTTTCTCTGTTGCTGATAAATCCTTTGGCACAAGGTTTCAAAGTAAATTAAATGTTAAAATTCCCCAGTTAAAGACTACCATTGACCAAAAATCAATTGTTTTTATGGCCTCTTCATTTTATAACATGAACCCTAGTGATGGTACTATTAAGATGAAAAACTGGTTATATTTAAGTTTCAACTGTAATTGTAATTGAATGTTGAATTGTTATGTATTATGTATAATGCACTTGTCAAATGTGAATATGGGCAGTATCTGCTCATCTGCTAACAAATCTAAAAAATAAATCAAATAAATTCAAATCTTACTACTGCCTCTGGTGCCTCCTCTTGACTTTCCCACCCCCACCATAATGGCTGAGGAATTATGCAGTGGTAAGATCTGAAGGGTGCTCTCTTTCTTCGTTTATCCCCCCACCATCCCAGAGCCCACCAAGGTCTAGCAACTCTTCCTCTCAACTGGCATCCTTTGTGGGATCAGTGGAAATCTTGGCAACCCCTGGGGGAGCAGACGGTACCCTGTACTTGTGTCAATTTGGTCCTAAGTCCGGCAACCTCAGCTTTCAGCCTAGACAGGTGCTGTATATTGGGCAGCACCTTAGTCTACAGAACAAGTCTTTGAAGACTGTGGCCCCACAACCACACCCATTACACTGCACTACTCCCATGCCTGTTGACTGCTTATCCTCTAAAACATCTTGCTTCCCTGCTTTTCCAATTTCCTTATTCTTATTCTATGTCTATCCCCCTCTTGGCGTCACTGTACTTTTCCCTTCCCATATTTATCCCACCCCTTTGGTGTCTGAACCCTTACCCTAGATAGAGTTCTTCTATAATTACCATTTTTCTCTTTGCCCTTTGTAATTTGACTCTAGAGAGATTGCTAGGGTTTTTGGCTTCTTTTACTCTCTTCTCCCCCCGCATAAATAGGGTATAACCTCTATTCCCACACCATTTTTGACCAGTGTATACCCTTAGCATAACCCTTGTAGGACTTTACCTCCCATCTCTATAACAGTTGTATCCCCCAAACCTTGCTGCAGCAACAAGTATACAGGTACTCTACCTTACCTAATGGATCAGCAGAGTTTCCTGTTTGCTTGCCTGCTGTCACCTGCTGATGCCTGTCAACATCTAAGATGCTGATCTATTTACTTCTCCACTCCTGTTCTGTTCCACTCATGTTCTGGAACATTGAACATGAATGGGATATGTTAGGAGTGCTTCCTTTTAATCTTCTTGGAGGACTTCCTGGTGAGTCCCAATTGGTCACAGTGCACCATGACTCCTTTCTCACTGCAGCCTCCTTGTCTGAGACCCTGACTTGGCTCTCGCTGTCCTGTTGCAGATAAAAAAAGATTACAACACATAGCCAGGTTAGTTTAATTTAAAAAAAAAACAGTTTCTTTGTCCCCCCCTCTTTTCCAGTGCTCACTTTCTCAACAAAAACATGCATTTTCTCCAACCTGGAGCTCTGTTTAAATGCCCAGCCTTCTGTATGAGTGGTCACACTGCTTAGCAGCCCATTCCAACTCCTACCTTCTTGTCTCAGCCCTCAACTTGGGTCCTGATATTCAGCTGCTGGGAGAAAGAGATTACAACACACAGGACTATATGATTGTAGAGATAATTAAATCTAGATATTTCCCTGTCAACAAGGAGGTAACAAAATATCACCATAATTTATTAAGAGGATAAGGCAATGGTTTGCAGTGGCCAAACTGGCTCAGTCAGTAAAGCACTGCTTAACTCTATAATGCAACCCAAGTTTTCTACTTAGTTGAATAATGTTCTAGGTGAGATTTGAAGTGCTGACTAGAATCAAAGCAGAACTCTAGGTATTTAAAACTTCTGGTAACCTCCAATTTTTAACTGTCTCTTGTATGAAAGTCAAAGATACCAGCAAGGGTATTTATTACCAGACTAGGGGTGTGCACTTGAGGGGACATGTACACAAATTATTTCAAACAGCCACAATGTATTGGAGAAACTTGCCAAAAATTTTTTGTGCAACATGGCACAGAAGACATAAACAGCTCTGGTGCTTCAACAATATCCTGGTCTTCATCAGGGGTCCAGCAAAGGTATTTACTGTGTTTGTTGATCCAAAAAGCATGGCTTTTGTCTCCTTTGCATTGACAGTGAGCTTATTCTGAATAAATCAAGTTTGTAATATAGTAAAGTACTGATTTTAACTAAGATTAATGTCAGAGCAGAGTTGCAGATGAAGTGGAAGGCTAGAGGCCAGGGGTTAATAAACAAAGTGTATAGAAGAGAACCCAAGATTGAACCTTAGGGACCATACTTAAGACCTCTAGGGATGGAGGAATATTAAAATGCTTAATCACCAGGGACATAGAGCAAAAGTAGCTCATAACTCATGCTAGGGATAGCTCATTAAAGCCAGGACAGCATTATCTAGCCAACAGGATGTCAGGATCTATTGAGTCAACATTCTAATTAGTTAATAATCAGTCAACATTTTACCTTTTTTTTTTGCAAAGAGAAAATGGATTATTTTTTTTCCTTCCCACCACATACCCCTAGTGTCCATTCATGTGTGAAGACATGTGCATGCCATGCCTTGTGGTGCCCTTCCGATACACTGCTGCCCCCTCCTGCCTATGCTACCCAGTGGTAGCAGAACTACAGGGGGGTGACAACCACACTGGGAGAGGAAAGCTACCTTTCAGTTGCTAAGTCCTGCTCCCCCGTGCCTGCTCTCTGATGACCCGAGGTCATTCCCTAACCTGGGTCACCAGCAAGATGTGAGGTAAGGTATCCAGGGCCTTAGCCCTCAGTGCAACCAGGCCAAGAAAATGGATTCATATGATCTATGGTCACTGAAGCATTATAACTGCTCAGTAATGTATTTGAACTTTAAAAATACTTTATCTTCCCACCAGTTGAAGTTTGCCATCCCAATTTTTTTCAATCAGCAAGCCATGTAAGATCTTTGATAAAACATTTATGTTATTTGACTCCTTAGTTCGTGATTTAGCTAGATCTAATAGATCCTTTACAACCTCACATGGTTTACCATTAATAATGTTTTGGTTTGTTTCAAGCTTGTGAGCAAAATTGCCCATTTTCACAAGCAACCAGTTAACAAAAACACTCAAATACAAATATACAAATAACACAAATGTGTAACAAATGTATATGCACAATAAACAACTGAGTAAAGATTAATTATATAACACTTACAGACAGAGTTAGAAATAGGTATTTTATTATGGACCTTTTAAAAGCAGAAATCTTAGTGCAATCAACTATAACATTTGGCAAATTATTATACAATTCTGTACCAACATATTTGATTGAGTTTTGTGCAAATGCTGTGTGAAAATAGAGAACCTGAAAAGTACTTCTAGTCTGAGATCTAGTAAACACAACATTAGAGATTTTGGGAAACAAACTGACAATGCTTTCAGGCAACAGACCCAATTGAGCTTTGTGTAAAAAAATCAATTATCTAAAGTTAAAGAAATCAGTCATTTTTTTGTCACCATTTATTGATCAACAAGTTGTGTCATTTCAATTTCTTACAGTATTCACAATTCTTAAAAAAATCACAAAAAACTTATGATAATATAACAATAATCTCAATACTGACACTGTAGTGCAGTATGAGGGGGATGCTGCACTCCTGAGGTGCCATCTTTCAGATAAGACATTAAACTGAGGTCCCATCTGCCTTTTCTGGTGGTAGTTCAGGTGGATGTTAGAGATCCCATGGCACTTCTCGAAAAGAGTAGGGGTATTTATTAAGAAAAAAATTAAAAAAATGAAACTTAATACAACAGTTTCAATCACAACAAATCATATTGACACACGGGCACCCTTTAAATGGAAACATTCAAAAAGAAAAGGAAAAATATCTAAAAAAGAATAACTAAAAGTAAATGATCCAATTCATGTCATTGGAACATCTGTATTTGTAATCCATGGCAAGTTCCGCCAGTGAGCTTCTTGTATTTGTTGGGGTACTTTCTTTGCTTCTTCTTGATATATCCAGTGTAATTCCTCCATGATTTGAGATATTAAATATAAGATTGGAGTGTCCATTCGCTGTAAGGAAAAACCACAATGTGCATTTCAAATAAACCATTTTATAACTACAAAAATCAAATTAAGCATACTTGCATGGTATTTTTTCCATTCGTTTGAATATGAACCACACATAAGAACCTCGCAATTTACTTTCAAAAATATTGGCATAGACCAATGCCTTGATAATATTTTCCAAAAATCTGTTATATATGAATATGAGAAATAAAGATGAATTATGGTTTCTTCTTGTTGTACGCATAGAATCCTTGAACAGTACTGTTCTGTTAACTGTATATGTTTTTGATTACTTTTAGCATTAATCTTTTCATGGCAGTTTAACCAATGTAAATCCCACATTTTTTCAGGAATTCTAGATTCTACCAAAAGCTTTAATAAAAAAGGTTGATATTCCATTGGGCAAAGAGGGAATGTATTCATTTCTGTAAAATATCCATTCATAATACACATATATGTTTGCTTTCTGTTATTTGAGATCAGCATTCTGCTATTAATTCTCCACATTCTAAATTTCACAACAATTTCTCTACAATATGTTGAAATATAGGAACTTGTTTAATTATGGAAATAGTAGCTGAATCCCATGCCGGAAACCATGTTTGTATGCATTTATAGAAAAACAGGATCCATACTTTCTCTAAATTAATTAACAGAGGTCTCACATTAACATAAATGAAGATATTAAAAATAAATACCACAGGGTTTATCATGTTAATACCCCCTTTGTGTACTGATAAATATGTAATGTTCCTTTTTACAGCCTGAAAGAATATATTAAGTAAGATGACTTCTAACTGTTTTGGTAGAGGAAAAAACATACTAATATATGTACAGTATACTGTGACAATAAAAATGTTTTAATCAGAAAAAAATATTTTTCTTTTACTAAATTGCCATTTATTCCAGTTATTCACCATTGACCCCCCAGTTTCTATATTTGGCATCCAATTTAATAAATCAAGTTCACCTGGGCCAAAAAATATTCCCAATATTTTTATTGGGGTTTGTGAAATAGGAATATTTGCTACTTTATTTATATAAGGTCCAGTGGGTCCTAACTGTATACTATTACATTTGTTTAGGTTTAAACTTGCACCTGAGACTTTAGAATAATGTGAACATATATGAAGTGCCTCTTTAATGAATGCCTCATCATCTAGTAATAAACATAAATCGTCTGCATAAGTAATGCAATTGTATGGTATAACCTCTTGTGTAGTTCTTAGTGGTCTTAAAATGGTATTGTTATTGATTAACCATAATAAAGGGTCTATGCAAAAATATACAACAAAGGACTGAGTGGGCATCCCTGATGTACTCCTTTTTTAATAGGGATTAATGGCCCAACTCTACTATTTACATATGGCCTTACTGTAGCTGTATGATATAAATTCTTCAGCCATCCAGAAAATTTTGCAGGAATCCCATAGTGATCCAAGACTTCCCACAAATACATGTGACCAATAGCATCAAAAACCTTCTTTTGATCTACGGAGCTAATAAACCCCTGACTCTCATTCCTATTGCCCCTATAAACTATTTCCCTCAATAATATCAGATGACCTGTAATATTTCTTTCTTGTATTGCACATGCTTGTGCCGGGCTAATTATATATGATGCTATACGTGACAAGCGATATGTTAATATTTTTTTTATATATTTTACAATCTGTATTAAGAAGGCATATTGGTCTCCAGTTTGTTATTTTATGTTTATCCCCAGTGTTTTATATGAATACTAATAAATCTTCCATCATTTTAAAGGAAATGCAGTATTTAACATGTCTGTGAAAATAATAGCCAACTCTTCTGCTAAGTTTTCTGATACTAATTTGTAAAATTCACAGGTTAGCTCATCACTTCCAGGTGACTTATTAGATGGAAGAGCTTTAATTGCTGTTATTACCTTTTCTGGTTTAATATCCTGTACAATCTCCTGCATAGACTGAGATGAACAATGTGGGATAGGTAGTGTTCCTAGAAACTGTTTCACAGCTTTCAGGTCTGTATTTATTCATGAGAAAGAGTTTAAAGCATAGTCTGTTACTATTTGGCTTATCTTATTACTGTCAGTATGTATGTTACCATCTGCATTATGAAGACTTAACATTTGTTTTTGCTGTATCCTTGTTTTACATGTGTCATATGGGCATGCTGAAAAAGTATTTTCTTTTACCCCAAACATTTGTTGAAATTTTATAGCTTCTGCTTTTTTTGTATGGTGTTGAGACATTTCGTCTTTAAGTTGCCTGATTTGACTAGCATACTCGTGAGTTGAACTACAAGATAAAAAAATTAGTTTTTTGAGTTGTTTCCTATTTTGAAGATATGAAAAATTAGCATCATGTCTTTTATTTTTACTAATAAATTTTTATAATTTTATTAATTCATATTTTGTATCTTCCCACCATTGGCTTATTGAATGATACATACAAAGTATAATTTTCCTTGCATGTATGAAATATAATATCTGAGATTTACAGCTTTCCTGTTCCAGAAATGAGGAGTTCAGTTTCCAAACACCTGGTCTAAGATTATGGGGAATCCCCAGATTTAACACTAACATAGAGTGATCACTATACTCTATAGCCAAAGTAGACATTTTAGCAATATGTAAAGATTTTGAGATAAAGAAAAAATCTATTCTAGTAGATTGGATGCCTTTATGAAAAGTAGGTACTACTTTTCTCTGATAAACCAGAGAGACATCAATTAAGTTTGCTGTTTTCACAATTTTGTTGAGACAGTTCATATCACTATATATTTTATTAGCTGAGGTATTCTTCCCTTTGTCCTGTTTAGTCAAGCCAAAACTGAAGTCCCCTTCAAATATTACCTGTTGTGCAGTATGTAAATTTGGCTGTATATCTTTGAACAGCTGCACACATTCTGCTTTAGATTGCATTGCAGAAATATTGATTTGGAAAAACAACTGACTCTGATATATAACATCTAGTATTAACACATGACCTGCATAGAAGTGTATTAATTTAATTAGTTGGATTTCTGTAGAATGAAAAAGAATCCCTACTCCTGAACACTGGTCCATTCCAATTGACCAGTATGATGGCCCCACGTACCATGCAGAAATTACATTTTGTATATCCCTAAGACTATGCAGCTGAGTGTATCTTGTATGAAATTGATACCTGGAGGTCCAGATAATAATGCAGAAAATACTAACGTATGTTTCCTGGGGCTCTTTACACTATTTACATTAATGGAAAAACTGTTTCAATTCACAATCATACAAATGCAGAGTAAAAGAAACAATTCATTTTTTTCTTTTTTATTTTCTTGGTGCCAGTCTTACCCCTGAGCTTAACCTTGGCTTTTGCCTAAGCTCCTTTTTTCAAATTTTGCTGGTAGGGACGACCCCCTCCATTTCATCACAGATAGAAGATCTAATAGAAGAAGAATCAGTATCAGACTCAGAGCTTTCTTGTGATAAAGGGTAATATTTATTAGTCAATGTGATGGTATGTGTTTTTGCCAATTTTTAGGCTGGAACACTTTTGTTAGAATGTTTCCATGTTAACATGCCTTTTCTATCAACTTGGGGGGGGGGGACATTTCTTCTGAAGTGCCAGGTACTGAAGCTATCTCCACTGTGGTTGTATCTAAAATTTCTATGTTAGGAACTTCAACTGGGGTGGAGTGGGGTGAGGGGGTCCCAGGAATAAGATTAATGTTGACCATGGAGACCTCCTCTGGCCTGGGAGGGGGAGGAGGTGGCTGGTTTTGGGGTTGTATTTGTTTTCTCTGGGACATAGCAATAATTAAAAACTGTTCCTCGCTATCTGCTTGTGGATTAATACTGTGTGCTGCCCATGAGCAGCTTTGAAATGAGTGGCCATTTTCATCACATAAACTGCACACCATTTCATTTACACACTGATTGCTAGCATGCCCAAGTTCTGTACATAATGAACATCTGACCTTGTCACACATACTACTAATATGGCCCACTGACCCACACTTATAGCAGGCCTTGGGCTGTCCTGCATAAAATAGAACACCTCAGTCATTGCCCCCCAAAAAAGGAATTTGGTCGATGTTAAACTCCTTCCTCAGTTGTTTTCAGTAAAACTTTATATTTCCAACTACCTGTCCAGTAGTTTTCATTGTCAAAGATCTCAGTAGGGCCTTCCAATACATTACAACATTGTTTCACCCAGTAACTTAAGTCCAACACACTGACCGCCTCATTTCGGAACAATACAGTAATGTTTTTTATATCTGGTTTTGTGAGAGGAATGGCCTCAAAAGAAATCCATAAAGGAGAATTTTTTATTTCATTAAACTTTTTCCAAAATCTCTCTAGGCCTCTAGATGTCTTAAAACTTATGTTGTATGTGTGTTCTCCCGATACATGGATAAGTGAGTACACTTCTGTTGCAAAAAATTCTGAAGAGTCTTTTAACAAATTTTTTCCTATGTAGGTTCAGTCAGGCACAGTCTCTAGACCTCCTTTGTAAAACAACCTCACTGCATTATGCTGTTTAGCAGGAGCTATTGGTAGATGAAATAAAGAAGCATAAGGTTTACAAGCATTTGTTTGTAACTTGTTTATAGGAGACTAATTTTGTACTGGTTCAGCACCTTCCTCTGAAGGCAAAATATTTACACCAGGAGAGTTTTGTAACTGTAAATCCTGTGTAATATGCAGGGGAGATTGCGTTATTGTGTTGTTAGGAATTGAAGGTATACTAATGGGTGTGGGTACTGAAATCCATTGTGATCCATCTGGAGTTTCTCCCATCCATGTCCCTGCAAAGCAGGTTCTAATGACCAGTCACTTTTTCTTTCTGGTACAAGATCTATATCTTCTTGTGCTGCAATATCTGCTGCATTATGCTCACTTTCCTTCATTTCATGTGAACAAGGCATCTTAGCATTTTCCTTAGTATTTATATTATCTGTTTTAGAGATAGAATCAACATTTACTTGGATTATGTTCGGTTTTTGTTGTATCACCAGCTGTCCAGTTTTATCAGGCTTTTCTTTCTGCTGCTGAGACTCGCTCAGCTCGAAGCACAGAGATTTGAGTTCTGTTTCTACTGCCAGCTGTGTTGCTTGGTTGTGTTGTCTCAGTCTCCTGCTGTCCAAATGGGTGTGTCCTTGGAATTTCAGCTGTTGTTTGTCCAGTTTGACTCAGCTGACTGTCAGACTCAGCTGAGTCATTTGCTAAAGTAACTTCTGCAGTTTGTTGCATCTCCAAATGCCATTTGTTTATGCTGCTTTTTTCTGCAAACAGTTGTTCTTCATGTAATATCATATTCTGTAAATGTTCTGCTTCTTTAGCATCAAAGGAAGCATTTTTTCTTGATTCAGACATTGCTTTTACATTTAAAGCTGTTTTATTTTTTGAACTCAGTGCCTCCATACCTTGATTCTCTATTGTTTTTTGGATTCCTTACTGATTTTCTCCTTGTGTTAGGGCCTCTTGATTGTTGAAAGCAGGGGAGGAGGCCTGCTCCCCTGCTTCAGTCACATCCATCTTCTCTCCTGGCTCCTGCTCATCAGCCATCTTGGTCCTGATGGACAAGGGTTCCCCCTACAGAAGAGTAAGGGAATTTCCCCAGTGTCATAGAAAATAGAAACATAGACTTTGACAGCAGATAAGGACTGATTGGCCCACCTAGTCTGCCCATTGGTAACTGTCCAATTTCCATCCTCACAAGGGCAGTTGGTGCACTTTTTGGAAGTCCCAAAAATGTTTTTATAATAAGAATTTATCAGGGGTTCTAGAGCCTGTCTTATTTCCCAGCCCCAAATCTCAGCTCCATATAAGACTTGATTCCTTATTTTTGTATTTATTATCTTAATATTCCTTTTATTGATCTTCCTCCTATTTTATTTACAAAACCCCTCACTGCAGCTAAGAACTTGCTAACCTTTGTTTCTACTTCTTTCTTCTGTTTTCCCCATTTTAATCTGCTATTAAACTGTATTCACAAATAACTATAATTTGCTACTGTCTCAATTTGTTTACTATTGATTTTTATTTTATAATTTCCTTGCATTTTTTCCCAGTATTAAGAAAGCAGTCAAGGATAAACAACCTAATGAACTATATAAGTGACAATGATGTGCCATTCTTGGAAGTCCCCTGTTGCAAAATGAATAGTATTATGATATGTGGACTTGATCTTATTAAGCATTCTTTCTCATTAAAAGGAGTAAATTATAGAACCATAACTAATAAGAGAGAATAAGAAGCTATGTGTCAAAAATTAGCCTAGTGTCTGATGTCAAGTGATTATTAAGTCTTACGCATTTCCTCCTCTCATGCCTGGCACCTCAACCCTCATCCCTTGTGGTGCTACCCATGACCCTTTGCCCTTCCCTAAACTCTTGAGGAACCCTCTGTTTGATTCCTATCTCCCCCATTTCTGTTTCTCTTCCCATAGTATTTCTGTACAACCAAGTATAAAATGTCTCAACTCTTTATTCTTCCTACGCTAGCATGCCATCTCCACAGTCATTTCCCATATCTACTTTTTATCCAGTACTTCATTATCTGACTAGATTGTTTTGCACCTATCTACTATATTTATGACATTGTATTTCCACCTGTTTCCAACCTATGGTATGTATTTTGTTCTTATTATGTTCCTGTGTACAACTACATGTTGATTTTTTTGTCTATTGTATTGTTTTCACTGTGGTGTGGAACCTCTGTAAATGAACTTTCAGCTCAAAGGTTTTCCAAGATTTCAAATAAAATAAAATGAATAAATAAAATAAGTTGGTCTAACATTCCCAATCTCTGATGTAATTTATCAATTAAGTTGGTAATGTGCTGTTCAAATGTAAGTTGATAATCCTAAATCAATCCAAGATAAGTAAGCATCGGCACCCTTTCTATGTGATTTCCAGCATTATCAGATAATACAAATTCTGTTATGAGAGCTTTTCTAAGGCTTGAGAAAACCATAAGTTTTGTTTTCAAAGAATTAAGAACTAATCTATGTGTATCAAACCAGAAATGTATTGCACTAAACTCCATTTGCAGATTTTTCTGTAGAACAGCATCATCTGCATATAGTACTAACTCAGTACTATTGCATATTTCTGATAGCGTGTTTACAAAGAGTGTAAATAGTAAGGGCCCATGAATGGACCCTTGAGGAACTTCTCATCTCAACAAATGTTCTTTAGAACAAGAGCCATTTATCAAATCTTTTTTGTGTCTTGTTTTGTAGATAGTGTTCAATCCATGGAATCATATCCACAGAAAAACTAACCCTGGCCAACAACTTTGTTAACTCCTTATGATCCCTCAAATCAAATGCCTTGGTAAGGTCCACAAATGCCAAAGCCACATATTTCTCTCATCAAGAGTCCCATAGGCTCGGCCTGTAAACCTCACCAAGCCAGTTTCAGTGTTATGATTGGCTCTTTACCAATGTTGAGAATTAAACAAATTTTCCATATGGTCAGTAATCTGATCAGAAACAATTCTCACTAAAACGTTTGAAAGTGGAGCCAAAAGAGAAATGGGATGGTAATTGTTTATATTCATCTTTGTTCCTGTTTTATTAATTGGTTTAACTGTGGCACATTTCTAATTAATTGGGAAAGCACTGTAACATAACGAATAATTGAATACTTTAGTTAATGAAATAATGATTGAGGAACTAACTCTTTTAAGTAGCCTATAATTGATATGAGCCTATACTTGATCTGGGATCCATCTTAATAATATATTGATGAACATCATTACGGAATAAGGCATGGAAATAAAACTTGGGTATACCTTCAGCATTTTATTTATTGTATAAAATATAATTCCCTGTTGTACAAATATATGTTGAGACTGATAAAGAGGAACAAGGCACAGGTCTATAAATTTCTAAGTTAGAAAAGTGAGAATTGAATATATTTATTTATTTATTTATTGAATTTTGTTAACTGGGTAAATCCACTGAGACATGATAGTCCCTTTTTCATGGGTGACCCAGAGAGTGCAATGTAATTGATAGTGCAGCAGATGATACAACAGTTGGCGATATTGGCAATTTTTAACGAATCATTGATCAAAACACTATCAGTTTCAATAGAAATTGTTTCAGTTTTTTTAGATCTTCCCATCAGTGAGTTCAGAGTATTCCATGCCAAATTTGAATTTCCTCTTTCTGCTATCAATTTCCTCTTAAAGAAATTTACACTAGCTTTTTGTAATGCTGACTTACATTTATTACGTAAACATTTATACTCCTGTAAGTGAACATTTGTTTTATTATTTCTATATTTAGTCCAAGTTTTATTTCAAAGCCTTATTAATCTGAGTAATGTAGGTGTAGCCCATTCATTAATCACTCCTTTAACTCTAACCTTCTTCAGGAGTAATAATTTGTCACGTATAGAACTAAATTATGAGCAAAAGGAGTCAAAAGCCTCATCAATGTTAGTTATCCTATCCAGATAAGACCGATCAATTAATTTAATTTCACTTGTGAATTCCTGTAGATCAAGATTCTTAAGACAACGGCATGTGATTATCTTGGATTCCCCATTACATTGTTTGGCAGACCAATTGCAGAACACAGCACAATGATCACTTAAGACAATCAGGTAGTACCCCTGATTCCCCATAACTCTATCCTATGATTCAAATTCAAAATGACATCTCTAAGCAGCATTGATCTGAAATCTAAACAAACCCACCCTTTGCTGGGCTCAACCTTAAATCTACAAACTGAAACAGTTCTGGTTTCTGACAATGACATTTGTAACAAGAGTTCACAACATCCTTTAAGTGTGCTAGGAGGGAATATCTGGTCTCTGATGGTCATATTCAAAGTCAATTAATATAGACGGTTAGCTGTTTGTTTGTATTTATGTCATTTCTATTAACCACTGCAACCTTCTCTACCTTATTCTGATCACACTGAGTGCTTTGAGTTGAACTCTCACACTGCTTAGATTCAATAATAGCTGATGGGTAATAATGTGGATCAATGAATGTCCCAAAAGCTTTTGCAGTCCCATTATTGTTTTTGAATTTCTCTATGGATCATTCGATTTCCTAACCTAATGCAAATCTGACCCATATTAGGATAATAATCAAATCTATTGACTGTTTCAACTAATTGTACTTCTAGGCTGTTGCTAGCCTTGCTTGTAGAACAGAAAGCAGCTAACTAAAATAAGCTACATTTTCTCATTAATTTAACACTTATATCTTAGTAGGAGTCAGTGTCTGTTGAGTTTAAGCAAACAGGTACTTTATTAGAAGTAGATGGGGCCTTATTTAGGGTTTAAAAAAAAGAAAGAAAAGAAAGAAAGTTAGTGTGTATTCTGTGTTGGAAATGGTTCTGTATCAGTTTACTTTGCTAAACCAGTAGGAGGAGAAAGAGCTTAATTGGGGGTGTGGCTTAGACACTATAAAAGCAGGTGACTCAAATTACAACATCCTGTTGCTAGCCTTGCTTGTAGAGCAGAAAGCAGCTAACTAAAAGAAACTACATTTTCTTATTAATTTAACATTTATATCTTTGCAGGAGTCAGTGTCTGTTGAGTTTAAGCAAACAGATACTTTATTAGAAGTAGAAGGGGCCTTATTTAGGGTTTAAAAAAAGAAAGAAAAGAAAGAAAGTTAGTGTGTGTTCTGTGCTGGGAAGGGTTCTGTATCAGTTTACTTTGCTAAACCAGTAGGAGGAGAGAGAGCAATTGGGGGTGTGGCTTAGACACTATAAAGCAGGTGACTCAAATTACAACATCCTGTTGCTAGCCTTGTAGAGCAGAAAGCAGCTAACTAAAAGCAGCTAGATTTTCTTATTAATTTAACACTTATATCTTAGCAGGAGTCAGTGTCTGTTGAGTTTAAGCAAACAGATACTTTATTAGAAGTAGAAGGGGCCTTATTTAGGGTTTAAAAAAGAAAGAAAAGAAAGAAAGTTAGTGTGTGTTCTGTGCTGGGAAGGGTTCTGTATCAGTTTACTTTGCTAAACCAGTAGGAGGAGAGAGAGCTTAATTGAGGGTGTGGCTTAGACACTATAAAAGCAGGTGACTCAAATTACAACTTCCTGTTGCTAGTCTTTTTCTTACTAATTGCCCTCCATCACTCTAAGCCAGTTCTACTTTTATAGCCACTGGATTTGACTGTCAACAGGAACTTCCTGTTTGGCAGTAGGAAGGGAAGGATCATAGAGAAACATTGGTTTTGTCAACCCTAAAGGAAAAAAGTAGCTCACTCCCCCAGCTGCTGGTGGTCTGACACTGAGCAAGGAAGAAGGAGGCTACTGAAGAATATAGGAAGTTACTGTCCCAGAACAGGAAGGGTGAGAGTTGTAAGGAGAGGAGACAGTAAGCATACAGAGAAACAGGAGAGGGGACACAAAATAAGACATGATAGGAGTGGTGCAGTGCAATGGCTGTGGGGCGGCAGTGTTCCGGGAGACATTCTGGAGGCTGCGATGCTGCCCTATTTGCAGGCACCTCTGGTCTGAGGGAGGAGGTTGCAGATCTCAAGGCTGACCTGGCTAGGATTGGTGAGCCTCCTCCCCACCCAGGGACCACCAGGGCCAATGCCACTACCTCAGAGGTTGCCAAGAAAGAGGAGACTGGACCAGGGTGGGCTCAGGGAGGGAGAGGGTGGTGAAACAGAGTTGCATCCCTGCTGTACCTCTCCACAATTCATTACGCTCTTCTGGTGGATAGTGGTTCCTCTATGGAGGCACCTGCGGTGGAGACAAAGGAGGATGCTGGGAACCTTCACAAAGGAGACCCACAGGAGGGTGGCATGAGACCCCATAGGGGAGGGAAACAACTCCTGGTGGGGGACTCAACCATTAGGGGGTAGAAATGGGGGAGGAAGGGGAGAGGGAGGTAAGGTGCCTGCCTAGCGCCATGACTTGGAGGGACAGGAAGCGAATCCTCAGGATCGTGGGAGTAGCTGCACAAGGGAGGGAGCTGGATGTTATTGTCAACCTAGGGACAAATGACCTGGCTAGGAATGGGATCAGAGCAGTGCAAGAGGAGTTTGTAGAGTTTGGGAGGGGCCTTAGACAAGTAGCGCATACAGTAACCTTCTCGGAGGTGCTGCCTGTCTATGGCAAGGGTGATGCTAGGCTACTCCTCACCAGGGAATTCAATGAATGGTTTAAAAACTCGTGTGGAGCTCAGGGTTTTGGCTTCATTGGGGACTGGGGAGCCACCTGGAGGGATGCAGACCTATACTGGGGCGATGGTCTGCATCTGTCCAGGGTGGAACCAGGATCCTAGGTGAGAGGTTTAAATGCTTCATTGGCAAGCATTTAAACTAGCCAAGGGGGGAGACACTGGAAAGGAGCAGGTAAATCCCAGCCTCCCCTACAAACAACAGTAATTAGTGAGGTAAACACCAATGTAGAGAAGTCATTAGGGAGCAGGCCAGAAGTAAATCTAAAAAAAGGCAAAGGCAGTAAGGACAGGAATGGGCTAAAATGGGTAAGGTCATCATAAAGTGGAGGGTGATGACTTGAGTACCAATGCCCGTAGTCTGTGTAACAAGCTCCCTGAACTAGTGGCCTTGATGGAAGAGTATTGCCTGGCTATTGTGACAGTCACAGAAACATGGTACACAGAGAACCATGACTGGGATGTCAACATACCAGTATACACAATCTACAGGAGGGACAGGGAGGGTAAAAGAGGAGGAGGAGGAGGAGGGAGGAGTAGCTCCTTATGTAAAGGAAGGGATCAAAGCAACAGAACTAAAGAGTAAACAGGGAGCAGATGAGACACTCTGGGTCACCCTGGAGACAGTAAATGGCACCACAATCTGAATGGGGGTTGTATACAGACCCCCATCTCAGGGAGGAATGGACAAGGAAATGATAGAAGGCTTCCTTAGAATGGCAGAAAAAGGGGAGATATTGTTGATGGGGGACCAGAATATGCCAGATGTTAACTGGAGCACCTTTGCTGCAGGCACATTCAAGAGCAGGGTCATTCTTGATGCCCTACAGGGGGCATGCCTCAGACAGCTAGTACTGGAACCCACTCAGGAGGGAGCAATCTTAGACCTGGTACTCTCAAATGGGGATGGAGAAAGAATCTCAGATTTAGAAGTGGGTAGCCATCTGGGAAGAAGTGACCACCAAACAGTGTGGTTCACAATAAACACAGCCATACAATCAAGCCATACAAAAGCAAGAGTATTGGACTTTAGGAGGGCTGACTTTGGGAAAATGAGAGAGTACCTCAGAAAAGCACTAGCAAACAGGCAAGAAGGAGGGGTGGAGAAACAATGGAGATTAATCAAAACAGCCATCACAGAGGCAACAAGCCTTTGTGTAAAGCAAATCAACAAAACACAATGAAGGAAAAAAACGCTATGGTTCTCAAAAGAGGTGGCAGGGAAGGTTAAGGAGAAAAGGATAGCATTCAGGAAATATAAGGAAACACAGAAGAAGAAGGACAGAGAACTTTGTCAGTTAAAGCAGAAAGAGGCTGGGAAGGCAGTCAGAATAGCAAAGGCCCAAACCGATGAAAGGATAGCAAACTCTGTTAAGAAGGGGGATAAGACCTTTTATAGGTACATTAGGGAGCAAAGAAAGACCAAAGGAGGGATACTGAGGCTTAATAAAGGGAAGGGAATGTGGGTAGAGGGTGACAATGAAAAAGCAGGGATACTGAATGAATATTTCTGCTCAGTATTCACAAAGAAAGAGGAGGGGGAGGTACCTAAACCAAACAAGAGAAATACTCTGAAGATGAGGGTCGATACCAGTCCATTTACAGAAGAAAGAGTTCTGAAAGAACTAATAAAATTAAAGGTGGACAAAGCAATGGGGCCTGATGGGATTCACCCAAGAATTCTAAAAGACCTAAGGGTAGAACTAATGACACCGCTGACTACTCTCTTTAACAAATCATGGGAGGATGGGGTGGTACCTGAGGACTGGAGGAGGCGGATGTGATTCCTCTTCACAAAAGTGGAGCAGGACAGAGGCAGGAAACTACAGACCAGTTAGTTTGACCTCAGTGGTAGGTAAAATGATGGAATCGCTTCTGAAGGAAAGAACTGTTGAGTACCTAGAGGCCAGTGGGGCAGAGGACCCAAGGCAGCATGGATTCACGATGGGAAGGTTGTGTCAGATGAATCTAATAGATTTCTTTGACTGGGTGACCAAAGTAGTAGACCAGAGAGGGGCTATGGACATGGCTTACCTAGATTTTAGCAAGGCATTTGATACAGTCCCACACAAAAGATTAATACACAAGTTAGCCAGCCTTGGAGTGGGTCCCAAGGTGGTAGCCTGGATAAAAAATTGGCTAGACAACAGGACACAAAGGGTAGTAGTAAATGGAGTCCACAGTGAAGAAAGGAGGGTTACTAGTGGGGTACCGCAGAGTTCAGTACTGGGACCGGTCCTTTTAACATCTTTATAAGTGACATTGCAGAGGAACTGGAAGGAAAAGTATGTCTCTTTACAGATGACACAAAGATCTGCAACAGGGTTGATACACCAGATGGAGTGGAAAGGATAAGAAGGGACTTGCAGGTTGGAGGAATGGTCAAATGTATGGCAGCTCAGATTCAGTGCAAAGAATGCAAGGTAATGCACCTGGGAAACAAAACCCAGGGCAAGAGACACAATGGGGGGAAATACTGACAACAGTAAAATGGAAAGGGACCTGGGAGTAATTATATCAGATGACCTAAAGGTGGGCAAGCAATGTGAGAAGGCAGTAAGGAAGGCTGGGGGATATTGGGATGCATAGGAGAGGCATCAATAGTAGAAAACAGGAAGTTGTTACTCCTCTGTACAGACAGTTGGTGAGACCCCATCTGAGTACTGTGTGCAGTTCTGGAGACCCCATCTCTGCAAAGACATAGACAGAGTGGAGGCTGTCAGAGGAGGGCAACAAAATGGAACAGGGTCTGCACCAGAAGACATACGAAGAAAGACTAAAGGAGCTTAATATGTATACCCTTGAGGAAAGGAGGGAGAGAGGAGACATGATAGAAACTTTCAAGTACCTCCAGGGAATCAACAAAGTCCAAGAGGGTGGCATCTTTCAGAAAAAGAGATGTGCAAGAACAAGGGGCACAATTTGAAGATAGAGGGGACGGCTCAGAGGTAATGTGAGGAAGTATTTTTCACAGAGGGTTGTGGATGCATGGAACAGCCTCCCTGAGGAGGTCGTGGAGTCAAGAACAGTGGGGGAATTCAAGATTGCGTGGGACAGAAATAAGGCAGTCCTAGTGGGGGGTAGGAGGAAGTAAGCTGTTGGTTAATTAGGATCTGCAGCTTATCTATTAGGTAGGAAAATGGGCAGACTAGGTGGGCCAAGTGGTCCTTATCTGCTGTCTAATTCTATGTTTCTATGTTTCTATGTTTCTAGGCCCAGATATTCAAAAGGGTTGCACATAGCACAACAGTGTTGCACCATGCAAAACCCACTGATGCACCCCAGCGCGATATTCAAAAGGGAAAAGTGCGCGGCACAACTCCCGATGCACCAGAGTGCATCAGTAATGTATGCAGGCACAGGTGGGGTGTGCCCATGCATAACCTGCACAGCCGATATTCCAGCCCAGGATGTGCAGAGCCATGCATCGCCTTCTGCGCCAGCACAGATAAACCAAAAAAAGGAACAACTGATAGTCACCCGAGTTCCAGCTGCACCTGGTGCGCCCCCCCATGCCAGATCATGGGCATTTGTAAAAGAAGACATCGTCCAATATCCCTGGTGGTCCAGTGGACCGCACTCTGCCTGATCACGGGCATCTGTTGTAATAAAAGTCCCCCCGTCCAATATCCCACTTTCTGCCTGATCGCGGGCATCTGTTGTAATAAAAGAAACACCCCTGTCCAATATCCCGCTTTCTGCCTGATTGCGGGCATCTGTTGTAATAAAAGAAACCCCCCCCATCCAATATCCCACTTTCTGCCTGATCGCAGGCATCTGTAGTAATAAAAGAAACCCCCGTCCAATATCCGCTTTCTGCCCGATGGCAGGGAATCTTTTGTAATAAAAGAACCCCCTCAACCAATATCCCTGGCAGTCCAGTGGACTGCACTCTACCGATCAGCGGGCATCTGTTGTAATAGAATAAACCCCTCGTCCAATATCCTGGTGGTCTATTGGTACCCCCCTCCCCACCTGCCACTGAGCCCCACCACCCTCCCCAGGTCAGCCGGCAGGCGGTAGCACCCACCCACCTGCCGCCCTGCCTCCCGCTGACTGACAGCTGGTAGGGCTGCATGCCCATTGGTTCACAGCATGAACCAATGGGCATGCAGCCCTACCAAGCTGTCAGTTGGCGTGGTGGTGGCCGCAGGCGGGTCAGCCGCCACCCGCCTGACCACAGGGAGTGAGGTGGTGGGCCCAGTGGCAGGTGGGGAGGGGGGTACCACTAGACCACCAGGGATATGGGACGGGGTGGTTTCTTTTATTACAACAGATGCCTGCGATTGGGCAGAAAGCAAGATATTGGGTGGGGGGGTTTCTTTTATTACAACAGATGCCCACAATCAGGAAGAAAGCAGTCCACTGGACCACCAGGGATATAGGATGGGGAATTTATTTTAAACATATGCCCGCGATCGGGCTGCAGGGGGCATCGGTCCCCGATGGCTGCTGCCTGGCAGGGTGCCAGGTGCAAGTCGTCGGGGATCGGCACACCTGCATGTAAATGGAATGCAAATGGGGACATAATGACATCTAAATGGCCCCATGTGCTCCTTGCATAAATTATGGCCCCATTTGCATGTCACCTTTTGAATATCATGGGTGCTATGAATGGCGCAATGGCACTTGTGCTAGTGCATTTCCATGCTCCACTTTGCCCACTTGCACTGGTGCAGTGCCACTGCACCATGCACAGTGGGGGTGGCCAGGGTGTGATATTCAAAGCTGCTGAGCCATGGTGCAGCTCCTTTGAATATCGCTTAGTCCATGCCCCTGTGCAGCCAAGTTGAGCTACGCCCAAGCTTGCGCCACAGCCTGGCGCAGTTTGAATATTTGGGCCCTAGTGTTTGACCAAGTAATATTTCTTTGACATGTATAACAACACTCCTACATTCACCACTGTCTTCATTTTTCTTTATTGGGATGTTCTTTAGAAATAGTTAAGTGGACTCTACTGAGTTATCAGTGGCAGCATTTCTCTGAAATATAAGACACAGGGTTATTGAGAAGAGCTGGGTCCTCTCAATGGCATCCCTGATTTCCAGTTATAGGAGGTGATCAGAACATTCACCACAAATTGTTTAGACTCTTTTTATTGTTCACAATTAAGTTTGCCATTTATTGAATACTATAATCTGTTTTGGTTCCACTGGACTGTTTCTTAAAGTTGTTTGAGGTTAATTTATTTTCAGCACCAGTTTTGGGAGATTCAGAATGAATGTTGTATCCTTAACTTCCAGCAGTGTCTTTACTGTATCATTTGCTGTTGTGTGTTCTAATTTCCAGTGGTACTGACATCACTTAACAATTTCTTCATTCTATAATTCGTATTTTTAACAAAATCAAAACTTTTTTATCCATGATGACTAAAATTCAAAAACATCCAACATCAGTGTATTCAAAGCCTCCAAGACATCACTGGAAACATAGAAACATAGAATCTGATGGCAGATAAGGACCACTTGGCCCACCTAGTCTGCCTGTTTCCCTACCTAACAGATAAGCTACAGATCCTACTTAACCAACAGCCTACTTCCTCCTACCCCCACTAGAATTTCCTTATGTTTGTCCCATGCATTCTTGAATTCCCCCACTGTTTTTGACTCTACAACCTCCTCAGGAAGGCTATTCCATGCATCTACAACCCTCTCTGTGAAGAAATACTTCCTCATCAGCAAGGCTTGGTTGTCTGCACATTTAGAGCAAACTTGTGAGGTTGGGGACTGGGTAACACATCTTTGGCACATTGGAGGTGATGGACTAGAGGCATATTTATTTAGTTATTGAAATTACTTTACCAGATAAGCAATACAGAGAATCATACATGTCTCAGATACAGATGTGACTGGAGAGTGGAAGAGTAGAGGGTGGGAAATGATAAATACACTAGGAAGGACAGGGTAGCAGTAATTTGAAACAATAAAAAAAGAAAATAAAAACCTAGCAATATTCATAACTGAATAAGTAATAATACAGCATTATGCAGTATTGTCATGCACAAGGGATCAGGCATAGTAACTTTTCAATTTGGACAAGTGCAGGAAGGGAAAAAGACATTGCCTGAACTCTGAGAAAATTACATGGTCACCTGAAATTGAGAAATCCAATTTTCACATTTATCCTCATTAGTAACATTTTCAGATGGAAAACTGTTAGCAGAGCAATCTCCAAAAGAAAATTCACCACTTTTTAAATTAAGCAAGGCATTGTTAGTTCTACTGGAGCTTAAGTTACTGTCATGTACCAATAATTGGTTAGGATTCCTTTTTTTCTCAATAGCGTTACAGTACTAGGCATAGTATTAATGGTAATCCTTTTACCAATGCTGTTCTTCTTTTTAGTTTTCCCTATGCTTATGGACATTTGTTGACTGATACCTAAATTGTTTGTTTCTTTAGGATGATTTAAGCTGAGAATTAAGGCAGGGGGCCAGTGCTGATTTTATAAATAACACACAAATACAGTAGGTGTTTTAATCAAAAACCTTTCCCTTCTCCTAGTGTCATTACGTTTGGGAAGAAAAAGATGACAACTCTTCAAAAATTCTCAATGGTAAGTTTCATGGAAGTAAGTACTGAATTAATGATATTTGAAGCCCCAAAGGGAAATGAGAGAAAATGGGTAATAAAAAAGTAAGCAAAGGATGCCCCCAACAATAAGCCTCCGCCCCAACCATGTGCTCTTTCCAATTATTTTTTAAATAAATAAGTGCAGACATTATATAGGGATAACATTTTAAAAACTTTTAAATATACCAACTGCTATATAAATTGCCAAATACTATAAATGAATAGGATAAAATTTCACTATCCAATTGTAAACAGTAATAATATTATACCAAGGTTAGCAGACTCCGTATATTCAGTCAAAACATGTATACTGTATTATACTCCACTAGTCATAAATTTGAAGAAAAAGTTATTAAAAACTATTGACAAGTTTAAGAAGATTATCAAATGTCAGATATAAAACCTACTGGAACGTCTAAAATAGGTAAAAACTGTGTTATGTAATTAGTTCACAGTTCAACCAGCACAATAGTAGAATAATCATTCAATATCCAGCACACCATAAATAATTAGAGTACATCCTCCATGGTAATTTATTCCCAATTAGTTTTCAACCACAGTTTAAATCTTTTGCATCCTAGTAGCATGAAAATAGATGCTTTTAAGGATTTTCTGGAAGAGAAAGCAAATATCATGCATGTGGCATGCATAGGAAGGGGCATAACTAGCAGGAAGAGGGAGATGCTGATGCCATTATATAAGACCATGGTTAGACCACACCTGGAGTCCAGGGTACAGTTCTGGAGGCCTCATTTAACACAGGACATACATGTAACAAAAAAGGTTCAGAGAAGGGCAACAAAGATGGTGCAGGGTATGCAAGGGAAAACATATGAGATAAGATTGAGAGACTTAGATCTGTATATGCTGGAGTTTAGAACAGAGAGCGGAGACATGATAGAGACATTCAAGTACATGAAGGAGATAAATAAAGTGAGGGAAGGAAGTCTATTTAAAAGGAAAGTCAGAGTTAAAACAAGAGGTCATACTTTAAGATTGGAAAGAGCAAGATTTAAAGGTAATGTAAGAGGGTGTTATTTCACTGAGAGGGTGGTTGAACTCTTGAAAAGCTTACCTGAGGAGGTGGTATGTGTCAAAACAGTGGAGGAATGCAAGAGAGCATGGGATAGACATATGGGTTGGTTAGAGGACAGAGGATAGGCCCCTAGTGCATCAGTGACAAGTAGGGGAGTGGGAGATGGTCAGACTGGATGGGCCAGGATGATTCTTTTCTGTTGACACATTACTATGATATTATGATCAGCTAGGTAAGTGAGGGAAAGATACAACACCACACAGCTGTATAGAACTGCTGCCTCAGTAAAAAAATATGCATCTTATAAGTGACTACATGGTGCCAAGTGCAAAACAGAACCCATAAAACCCACAATAATATTTCTGGTAAAAGGATGAAATCAACTGAATCAAAACAGGAAAATAATGCTAAGAACTATAATAAACTTTGCAAATAAAAATAATAAAATGGAAGAATGAAAAAGAAAATAATAAAAAGTGAACAGGTGCCTGAATAATTAACCAAAACCCATTCTACTTCTCAGAGTGCTTCATGGTATAAAAGAAGACAGACTAAGAACAATAATTCCTGGGGTACAGTAGTCAGCTGATCAAGCAATTCCCCTACTGACTACATAAACTGGCCAGATCTGCTCCTCAGGGCTCTAGTCAGTTTTCTTGTGTCTGAGCCTGTGCTGTCATCCATTTTATTTATTTTGGATTTTAGCACCTACTTCATCATCTTTGTCTTCTTTCCTTTACTGGCTCTGCCACTTGATCATTGCTGCTGTTCCTGCCAGCTCCCACTGCTTTTGTTTAGCTGCCTCCCTTGTTTGTTACTGTTTGCTATCAATACCATTCCCATCTCTGTTTGCTATTAGCTGAGCTTGCAGACTTCTGCCACACTGTTGAATCCACTATCCACTCTGGTGATTTCACTTTCTGCCCATCTGAGCCTTGACAGCCTAGACTGTAAGCTGCTTCACTTTTCCAATGTTGGTTCATGACACACAGTAATAAGAAAATGGTTTGTATGATCTTTGACAGCAGACACACATTAGCCTGACTCTCACCCTCCTCTCCATCCATACTCTTGATGGTTGAGAAGAGAAAGTGATCCTGCTCCATGAACAGTATTAGTAAATATAAAACATGAGTTAAATAAACTTGAAATTTCACACTTAGCAATTTTATTACAAGTAAAAGGTAATAAAAGGCTTAAATTGGAAGGGACAGATAATGAAGAGCTGAATAATATAATGTACACTAGTAGGACACTTACTGTTTAAAATAATAATGTCTTAAAAGATACTGACCCCCAAAAAATCAACCTCCCTTATGAAGAAGCTGAGCATTTTCACTCTATACTCTAAGTAAAAACAAAAAAAAAATGATGAAGCCAATAAAACCATCTTGTGGTTAAATTATGCTGGTGAAATGGATAAAAAATAATTAGTTATATTCATTAGATGGCCCAAAAAATAAACCCTTCTAAAATAAACTTCAACAGTCTAAACAAACAAAGAAAGCCATATGCTTCACTCCTTAAAAGGGGAAAAACAGAATTTTCAAAAAGCCCTTTGGGAAGATATATTTAAGACTATAAATTTTAATGATAAAATAAACTTTTGAAGCCTTTTAGCACAGCACACTAATGCGTTACAACCATACTAGCAATTTGTATTCCGGACGTAACCAGGATCTCATATTACAAAAAAAGTTCAAAACAAAGAATATTTGGAAAATAATTGGATTAATTATTTAATGTTAGATTTTTCATATGAATCTTTGAACAATTTAATAGGTGAAGAAGAAAATGCTATTACCTCATTTGCTACTAGAACAGCACCTGGCCCAGATGCCATGCCAATAGAATTATATAAAACAATTTGAATATATGGGTTCCACAATTTAAAAAAAATAACATATGCTTGAAATGAAGATTTTTCCCAGAAACCTGGAAGAGACATATAATTGTACCAATACATAAAAAAAGGCTTGATATATGAGCCACGCATCTTCAGACCTATTGGTCTTTTCCATAGAGGATAATGTATGGTCCTCTATCAGTAACTGGTTTATTAACCATCGAGAGGTTGCCAGGACGACAATGTAAACCTTGAGAGTGAAGCGTGAGAGGTTTACGTCACCATGGCAACCTTGAGACAGTTAACCAAAATGGCTACCAATAGAAGGACCATACATTATATTTTATAGTGTATGGTCCCAAGAAAAATAAAGATGGCTCCTTACTTTTTTTAAATATTAGTCTTTTTTAAATATTAGTCACCACCATGGCTGTTCAGGGTCATTCTCTCACCACTGTGCCTCTCTGTCAGTTCATGAGAAAAAAAAGGTATGCACATGTGCAGACCATTCCAGTTCAGCCATTGATGTGACATACCATCGATGGGTTAACAACATCGTGATGTCACATTGATGGTAAAACATTGTTATAAAAAAGTAGAGTTCTACAGCTGGGACTCCAGACAGGGTTTTAAACCACTGACCCCCGTGGTGTGTGTGTGTGTGTGTGTGTGTGTGTGTGCGTTTTCACATTTATTTGAGAAATGCCTTACTCTCAGAAAAATGCAACTTTATGCTCTCCTGTAGACTTCACTCTCACTTTTGACTCCTTTAATAGAAAAATGTTATGGTAAATGACAAGACTTTGTATGGACCATGTTCTTTTAATACCCATAATGCAATTACATATAGGTAGAGGTGTGCGAAAAAATATTCTGACTGCAGAAGTGTTGCGAAAGTCAGAATTTCACTTCCACGAAAGTGCTAAAATCATTTTTGTGACTTTTGTGGAATTTCTGACATATAACTGTATTTTTTGGATTTAATATGTATTTTTATATTAATTTGCAGAACGAAGAATCTACAGTCCAGATTGCTCAGTTTTCAGTGAAGGTGGAATAATTTTAAAATTATTCCACCTTTATTGAAAACTGAGCAATCTGGACTGCGGATTTTTTTGTTTAATAAATATAAAAATATGCATTAAATCAAAGAAAATATTGTGCCGCCACACACACAGTGGTAAAATTTTAATTCTGCACATTATAGATTATTGTGCATTTGTAAGTAGTAGAATGTTCCCAGAAATCCGCGTTCACTGTGATGTTTTCAGCATGTTACGTATTTTCTTTCTGCTTTTTTTATGCATGTCTAAGGTGAAATAATTCTGAGTCTGTCTGATGTGAAAAGTGGAACCTTTATACAACAAAACTGTGTTTGAAAAAATCCGTGCATTTGACCGCGGAAGTCGCACACTAGTAGTGTTCACCATGGAATTGGAGAAAGAGATTTGATAGAAAAACAGAGTTAGTGAGAGAGATTCTGTATTATTCAAGTTTTTGACCAGGCCACCTGGCAGACTAAGGTGTACTGTAGAGCGGATTGTTGGAGTAGGAGTTAGAGGGAGAAGTGCAGTATAAAGTTACTTAAATTTCAGTTATATTGTGTTATTTTTTCCCCAATCTTGTGCATTGTTTTTTTGTGGGAATTGCATCACCAACAGCAGGAATGGCAGTGGGCTGAAGCCAGGAGGAGGAGGAGGCAGATAAACTGCATGGTGGGAACCAGCAGGGGCAGTAGGAGCAGAGTGTGCAGCAGGTGATTATGGGACAGCAACTGTAGGGCAATGAGGTTACACCAGTGGCCCAGCAGCAGCAGCAGCAGAATATAGAGCAGCAGGCTACTACCTCCTCTGGCAGCATAGGCAGAAAGCTGTCACCTCCTTTCTCTCATAAGGAGGTGGCACTTCTAGTTAAGGAAATCACCAGCCATGTATCCCAGCTCTATGGTCCTCAGAGGCTGCTATTAAAGGAGCAGAACCACTTGTGGGCCACTATAAAGGCCACCCTGGATCACGAGGGAGGGAGGGGACGTCACCCTTAGAAGTATTAAACAAATTAAACCCAAGTGGGATGACATACAGTGCACGGACCCACAAGTTATGGAGGTGCTGGACGGAGTGGTCATCATTGGTGACCATGCCAGGAAGAGACAACAGAAGGAGGAGATGGGGAGTGGATCATCTGCTGCCAAAGTGACGTGTTTAGACTCAGAGGACAACATCACCAGTGAGTATACTAACTTAATCCCTCACATTTTTTTTCATCAGTCATTGTTGGAATTACACTTTATGAAATTATGATATTTGTGACTGTGATCTGTGGTGGGCCCATAAAAGCACCTGTAACTGAGTTGCCATGTATACAATGCTTTGTACCCCTGCCTTGCATGGTTGATGTGCCTGGGTTGAGGGCTCTGTTTTGGATGGAAAGGGTCAGTGGTTCTTTCTCAAAACAATTGAATTAGCTCCAGTGATTGTTAAATTTCAGTTGGCCAGTGATAAGATGATAAAACCCCTTGGAATGCCAGACTGAAACTACCCACTGCCACCTCCCCTTACAGTCACCCCACACATGGAATTCCTGAAACAAAAACAATCTTTCAATTCATATGTAATTAATGACTCTAGCTAATATTATGCTCACTAATAACATGCTCATGAGTTAGTTGTTGAAAGCGCTTAACCAACAGTTGATTTACAAAGGTGTAGGAAGATGGCAGGGATTGGAACCAGGGATATAGCTAAAGAAGAAATGCAAGCATGCAATAAGCAGTATTCACAGGAACACCAACTGAAACATCAGTAATGGTAATCACCCCACCAGCAATAACACACTGTTTGACAGGTCCCATATCCACTGGTACCAGAGTCTCCTAGGTATGTCATGGTGGATGTCACAACAGTCTTTGCTGGGTACCTAGCCATTGAACCTGAGCTGTCCTAATGGTTGTACATTTGATTGGCTGGGGTTGGTGCACTACACTTTGAAGAATACTGTAAACCCACAACCCCACAGACCATGCAGTTTCAAAAGTTGGCTTTGTATTAAGTGGAACAAATATAAATCCTTGCCTGAATGCCACGCAGTAGCTTTGGTTAAGTCACTCCATATATCCACTGTTGCGGCAGCCCCTGTAGCAGGGAGGCAGCAATGCTATCACCCACTGCATATGTATGCTGTACTATGTGTACTCAGATTCCCAATCCCCAACCTGAACAGCCATGTCACTTCATGGCTGTTTCCAATAGCACTCCTTGTCTGAATAGTAGTACACATCCATGTTTCATTTCCAGAGGTGGATGCCTTAGTGTGTCATGTATCCTCCAGACCTCCCATCATTATAGTATCTGTCATGTTCCGTGGTTTAGCATTGGAGCACTTTGCCACCCATGTCCTGCTTCACAGCACAGAATGTGTTATCACCAGTGCTTTAATGTCTTCATGTATTTTCATATTCAAATTTCAGACACCGATTTGCACTACTCATGTCCATTTGCAACAGGTGCTGAAGGAGGCACAGATGGTCCAGCTGCTGTCACTGGCAACACCATCTCCAGCATGACAGGAGCAGCTGTCTCACAGAGGAGTGGTGTGCAGACCCTCTCTGGTAAGTTAGTTCTATTGTTAAATTGAATGTGCAGTAAACAACTGAAGGGGAAGACTACCATTAGTGGTGTTGCACTGCAACAAACCATGTGGCTGGACCTTTTCTTGCACTGTAGCCCAAAAGCACCACTTTAAAAAGTTTTGACCGCCTGTGCTGTGAAGTTAAAGTGCTGCTAAGGAAAAGCTGGGTACATGAATCCTTCTCCCATGCTGCTGCTGAATATGCAAGCAGTAACACAGGGCAAGGTGTGGTTTAGAATCATGGGGCAAGAAGAACATGCCACAGGTGCGTAATAAGGCACATGGTGATTGCGCCAAGCACCTTTAGCACCTGTGGCATGCTCTTATCAGCCCCTAAACAACCTCTCCCACTGTGTTATTGCGCTTATAAAATGGGTATAAAATTTTCAACAGTTGCTCATAATGGTACTGCAGTTGTAAAGGTGAGATTACTATTTCTATTTCATATCTATTTTTGGTTTCCGGTTTGAAGACAAAAATCCATTTTACTGCCCATCTACTGAAGGTTGTAAACATCCTTTTAAGATTTTAGGGAAGGTTATGTGTGTCTCTGCCCTGCCAGCTCCCCCCCCCACCACCACCACAAAGTGTTCTATTTCAATTTTTTGATGTTGACTGTGGTATGGAGCAACTGATGGAGTAACACTCTGTTTCACTGTCACTGACCTTGATAGTGAGTAACAGACTGTTTCCTCCAGGCAGAACCCCCCCCCAACACGCACACACATCACAACACAGCATATTTTGTATTTCATTCTCTTTCTTTTTTTAAATGAATGCAGACTGCATTTGATTTCAATTAAGTAAGCAATAACCCATGACAGGGTATGGGGTACTTGGCATTTAATCCACACCCCAGGTTCATTGTAAGGCATGAGGCCACAGGCCAAGTGCCCTCACAGCACCTGGGTTGTAGATTAACTGCCAAGAACCCCATACCCTGTCGTGGGTTATTGCACTTACAATATGGGTATCCTTTGCAGGGAAATCATATAGAGAAATGCTGTGTTTTTAAAGTTGAAAAGTACAAATTTTATGATGTATCCTGCCACCATAGAAAGTAGTTCCCATGTCTAGGCTGCTTAAACACAGGTGAGAAATGCAACTGCCTACTATATCTTGCCATGTTCAGTGACAATACACTACACTTACAACTGTAAGACTGTGCTTGGTGTCTGTAATAACATATAAACAAGAAATATTTCATGAATGTGAAGGATTGCATTATAAGTAAATTAATAAGCATAGATTCTGTCCTGTCTGTCACTGTCTCTAGCTGCAGTGGAGTCTGCTGCTTGCTTTCTCTTTTCCTCCCCACACGGTTAATCAAGAGGTGACCGGGTCAATGTGTGTTGCACTCTCTCTTCCTGTGTCTCTCTCATGTCTGTTTGGTGCTCTCTCCCTGTCTCTCAGGCAAGGTGTCTACATCGGGGGGTTGTCATCGGGGACCACCACGCAAATGTATGGGAGGGGATATCTGCACTGTCTGCAACAAGCACACAGGGGAGGGACCCATCTGCTGTGATAAATGCTTTCTCACACAATATTCACTGCCTCTCACCCAGACATGGATTACTGCACAGTTTCTATGAATATGACTTTCACCAGGCTGATGGGGGAAGGAAACATGGATGCTTTCCACTTTCACAGTTAGGATGGGATTTTTATATGTGCCCAGGTGGATTATTGCTTTAGGGAACTTCACAACAACTGTGCATTTACTAACAGTTAATCCATGGTCAGGTGATGCTGTTGGACCAATTGGATTGCTCTTTTTCCAAACCCATGTTATAACAGAGGATGTCATGTGTTGGAGAGTGATCAGCAGAGATGCACAGAAATGAACTTGTTCCACTGGAGCCGTGATACTGAATGGTTTATGGTTTACGCTTTGTGAGCCAGAAGTATATTGCTCACTGCACTGTCATTGGGACTCTTGATCTTTTAGAGATGGTGTTGTGGAAAACCCATTTTATTAAACAAAATTATTTTTTTGGGTTAGTGATGCAGACTATTGACAGGTGAGGGAACAATCAAAGTAGAGTAATGGACACTAGGGCCACTGTAGAGTATTTTGGTAATATGTTGCCAGATTGGATGGGCCAACAGGCCTTTTATTGCCATCCTCATCAATCCAGCTATAAAGTCATGTTTATACCATTATGTTATTTACGATTTCTGTGTGTCAGTCACCAATCAGGTGAGTATGAGTGCAATTATTCATCTGAAATTTACAACTGACTGGGGATCACAGGGAGGATTAGAATGTTGCTATGCTGAATGCAGGGCACACAGCTTGCAAGTGGAGGATTTCTGAATCAAATATAGTTTGCCTTGATGTGCATGCACAAGTATACAGATGGGCAAAACTAGAACATTTTGTTCTGCGAAACATTTCACAAAATTCACGCATTTCGCTGAATTTTTCACTAGTGAGGAATGTGGAAGCGCACCCTCATTACCCAGGTGGAATTTTGCATTTTTGAACCCATTAAATATTTTGCACAATGGCCGAATTCTGTGAAATATCTTGTGTTGTGAAATTGCTGATTTTGCAGAAATTTCACCCGTGAAATTTAATTTCACATTTCTACACAAGTAGCATAGTCGAATCACTGTAACCACTTACATCTCTTATTATTTGCTTATTGTTCAATATGTCAGTCATGCATTCTGATAAATCTTTGTCCAGAACATTTGGTGATAGTGATACACACTTCATAGTTCACCATCATCATCATAAAGGTTTGTCATACTATCTCAGTAGTGTATTGTTTCCCCTCTAAGCTGCCTGTGCCAACTGTCTTCTGCTGTTTCTTTTCCTATGTCAAAGACATGCCACAACCACTGAAAGACACCACCACATGTCATCCTGGGAAAAACACTGTGTCCAATGTCCACTTATGGTGTTTTTTTGCAGGATAAACATATAGACACTGACTGTTCTTGTTACAGTACACAATAGGTACACTTTTCAGTATCTGAAATAAGTATGGAGTCCAATGCACCACACATACCATATGAGGCTCTGGAAAGTCCACCAAATATGTATTCACCCCAGGTTAGAAAGGAGGGGTAATCACGCTCTGTGTGGGCAGGCAACATGCACCTGGCAGACAATAAGAAGGTCCCAGTATAGAAATGGCACACACATGGTGTTAAAATGTCCTGGACTACATAGGTTGAGGGGGTGACAAAACACAAAGTACATGAATGTCTGTGGACATGGATGTCCTTTATGAGACAATGGGTGAGGTGCTGATGATGGGACATGCAGCTTGGCAGAACATGTGGGTGAAGAAACATTGGTTAAACCGCAGCTAAAGGGAAGGTTCTGATAATGGGAGACTTCAACATGCCAGATTTAGGGAGGCAGTATAGCGCAATGGTTTAAGGCTCTGAGCTGCAAATCTGGTGACATCCAGCTAACCAGACCTGGGTTTGACTCCCACAGCTTCCATTTGCATACTGTGTGACCCTGAGCAAGTCACTTAACTTCCCTGTGCTCCCAGGTCACTCTTGTAAAAAAAGCTTTCACCTTAGTGTGCTACTCCTGGTTAAACAACTAAATAAAAAAAAGAAGATACAGATTGATCAATACCAGCAGGAACATCCACCAGAACTAGACATATAGTGGATTCCCTGCAGGGGAAGAGCCTCAAACAATTGGTACAACAACCCACAAGAGACAGGGCTATCCTACTGTAGATCAAGAAGAAGAAGAAAATGAATCAGCATTTATATAGCACTTTTCATACACAGTATCCCAAAGCGCTTTACAAGCAATGCTAGACTGGTAGTGAAGTGACTGAATGTGTGGTGGCAACTATATCGCACATCATCACCCACACACAGCCTGGATAATTGCATGAACCAGTTTATGGGAAGGGGAATGTTGGCCAGGACACCGGGAATACTCCCTGCTTTTTGCGAAGGGTGCCCTGGGTTCTTTTTGCTTCCACCTGGACACCCACCAGGATGGGCAGAAGGGACCTCGGTTTAACGTCTCATCTGAAGGACAGCACACCCCAGCAGTACAGCACCACCCAATACTGTCCTCAGATGCCAGCGATTTTAAGTGCAAGTCCAGTCCCGGTGTGGGATGAGAACCCATGACCTTCTGTTCCAGATGAGGATGTGCTACCAACTGAGCCACACTGACACTCAACTCAACTAACACAGAGACTATTACACAAACTGGGGAATATGGGTGTCGGTAAGACAGTAGTGTGGTGGTTAAGTAAGTGGCTGCGTGACAGGACACAGAGGGTGATGATAAATGGCTGTCACTTCACAGAGGGAAGAGTGACCAGTGGGGTACCACAGGGATCAGTGCTGGGACCGGTCCTATTCAACATCTTCATCAGTGACATTACGCAGGACCTAGAAGGCAGAATTTCACTGTTCGCTGATGAAACAAAGCTCTGTAACAGAATAGACACACCAGAGGGTGTAGACAAAATGAGAAGGGACCTGCAGAAACTTGAAGAATGGTCAGGGGTTTGGCAGCTGAAATTCAATGCAAAGAAGTGCAAGATAATGCATATGGGGAACAAAAACCCTGGCACAATATATCAGTTGGGGGGGTGAGGATATAGCATGCACCAAGCAGGAAAGGGATCTTGGAGTTATCATCTCTGATGACCTCAAGATAGGGAAACAGTGCAACAAGGCAGCAGGTAACGCAAATAGGATGCTGAGATGCATAGGCAGGGGCACCACCACCAGGAAAAGGGATGTCATAATTCCACTATACAAGACACTAGTGAGGCCCCACCTGGAGTACTGACTAACAGGGAAAGGATCACAGATCTCCAGGTAGAAGGTCACCTGGGGGCCAATGACCATCACACGATATGGTTCAGTTTGGCCAATAGAACTAAATCATCCCATTTCAAGGGAAAAATATGAGACTTCGGAGGAGCTGACTTTGATAAGATGGCCAACAGAGTTAAGTTAGCCCTGGCAAGAAGAAATACAGGTGAAGGGGTACAGGCAAAGTGAGCAAGCTTGAAGGATGCAATACTTGATGCAACATCCCATTGTGTTAGAGACAAAAGCAAGAGCAAAAGAAGGAAGAAACCATTTTGATTCTCAAAAACAGTTGCATAAAAGGTCAGAGCCAAAAGGCTTCCTTCAGGAAGTATAAGGGAATGCAGCGGGATGAAGATGGGGGAGCATGCCAAACTTTCCTAAGGAAGCAGGGAAGGCAATAAGGCAGGCAAAGGCCCAAATCGAGGAAACACTAGAACAAACAGTAAAAGAAGGGGACAAGAAATTCTATAGATACATTAGTGAAAGGAGGAATCCAGAGGGGGTATTGCTGAGATCAAAGGGGATAAGGGGGAGTGGGTGGAGGATGACCAAGGAAAAGCATCTATCCAAAATAGATACTTCTGCTCAGTATTTACTGAGGAGAAGGTAGGGCAGGGCCCACAACTCAGTACCATGGACACAGGGGGGAGGGAGGTGTGCACAAGTCCCTTCACAAAAGAAAGGGTCCTACAAGAGCTTGCTAAGCTCAGGATGGACAAGGCAATGGGACCTGATGGCATACATCCCGGGGTACTAAAGGAGCTCAGGGTGGAACTAGCAGAACCATTATCAGAACTGTTTAGTGAGTCTCTGAGCACAGATGTCCCAGAAGACTGGAGAAGGGCTCATGTGATCCCACTCCACAAGGGTGGTAGCAGAGAGAAGGAAGAGAACTACAGACCAGTCAGTCTTACCTCAGTAGTGGGCAAGATTATGGAGGTGCTCCTTAAGGAAAGGATAGTGCAACACCTGGAATCCTTAGGAGCACAGGATCCAAGACAGCATGGGTTTACAACAGGAAGGTCCTGTCAAACTAATCTCATAGATTTCTTTGACTGGGTAACCAGAGCGGTGGACCAAAGGGGTGCAGTTGATGTCACCTACCTTGACTTCAGCAAAGCTTTTTATACTGTTCCACATAGAAGATTGATTAATAAGCTGGGTAGGCTTGGGGTGGGTCAGAAGTTGGTCAACTGGATGGCAAACTGGTCGGTGGGCAGAAAACAGAGAGTGGTAGTAAATGGTATACAGTCAGAAGAGATGCAAGTCACAAGTGGGGTACCTCAGGGATCAGTCCTGGGCCAGTCCTCTTCAATATCTTCATCAGTGACATTGCAGATGGACTGGAGGGTAAGGTTTGTCTGTTTGCAGTGACACCAAGATCAGCAACAGAGTAGATGATCCAGATGGGGTGGGCAGAATGAAAAGATATCTGGATAAACTGGCAAAATGATCGGAAGAGTGGCAACTGGGGTTTAATGCAAAGAAGTGCAAGATCATGCACATAGTGAAGAGAAACCCTGAAGCCACCCATAGGTTGGAAGGGGAGCTGCTGGCAATCACAAGGAAAGAAAGAGACTTGGGCATCATCATCACAGATGACCTGAAATCATCCAAGCAGACAACTGAAGCAGTAGTTAAGGCTAGAGGAATGTTGGGATGTATTAGTAGGGGTATCACAAGTCATAAGAGGGGGGTAATAATCCCTCTTTACAAGACACTGGTTAGACCCCATCTACAGTACTGTGAACAGTACTGGAGGCCGCACCTGCACATGGGCATTAACAAAATGAAGGCAGTCCAGAGAAGGGCAACCAAAATGGTGCAGGGACAGTATCAGAAAACATATGAGGACAGGTTAATAGCACTCAATATGTATACCCTAGAGCAAAGGAGGGAGAGAAGTGATATGATCAAAACATTCAAACATCTTAAGGGCATTAACAAGGTGAAAGAGTCTATCATGTTTCAATATAAGAAAAATAGCAGGACAAGAAGACAAAGCATGAGATTAGAGGGAAGTCGATTAAGGGGTAATGTGAGGAAGTTCTTTTTCACATAAAGGGTGATGGATGCATGGAACAGCCTACCTCAGGAAATGGTGGATATAAATACAGTGCAGGGCTTCAAACATTAATGAGATAGGCATAAGGGAGCAATACAGATGAGTATGAATAGATAGGTCACTGACAAAGTACAGGCCTATGGCACATTCATAAGGTAGAAAAAATGAGCAGACTGGATAGGCCTTGTGGTCCTTATGGTGGGGTACCTCAGGGATGAGTCCAGGGGCCAGTCCTCTTCAGTGTCTTCATTAGTGACATTGCAGATGGACTAGAGGGTAAGGCTTGTCTGTTTGCAGATGACACCAATATCTGCAACAGAGCAGATGATCCAGAGGGGGTGGGCAGAATGAGAAGATATCTAGATAAACTAGCAAAATGGTCATAAGAGTGGCAACTGGGATTTAATGCAAAGAAGTGCAAGATCATGCACATAGGGAAGAGAAACCCTGAAGCCACCTATAGGCTGGGAGGGGAGTTACTGGCAGTCACAAAGGAAGAAAGAGACTTGGGCATCATCATCACCGATGACCTGAAATCATCCAAGCAGACCTGTAAAGCAGTAGAGTAAGGCTCGGGGATGTTAGGGTGTATTAGTAGGGGTATCACAAGTCGTAAAAGGAGGTAATAATCCCTTTTACAAGACACTGGTTAGGCCCCATCTGCAGTACTGCATGCAGGACTGAGGCCACACCTTCACAAGGACATTAACCAAATTGAGGCAGTCCAGAGAAGGGCAACCAAATGGTGCAGGACTGCATCAGAAGACATATGAGGACAGATTAACAGAGCTCAATATGTATACCCTTTAGCAAAGGAGGGAGAGAGGTGATATGATCGAAACATTCAAACACCTTAAGGGCATTAACAAGGTGAACGAGTCTAACATGTTTAAATATAAGAAAAAGTAGCAGGACAAGAGGACACAGCATGAGATTAGAGTGAGGCCGATTAAGGAGGAATGTGAGGAAATTCTTTTTCACGGAAAGGGTGGTGGATGCACGGAACGGTCTACTTCAGGAAGTGGTGGCTATGAATACAGTACAGGGCTTCAAAGAGGCATGGGATAGGCATAAGGTAGCAATACAGATGAGTATGAATAGATAGACCACTGACAGAGCAAAGGCTGATGGCACATTTATAAGGTAGAAAAAGAAATGAGCAGACTGGATGGGCCTTGCGGTCCTTATCTGCCGTCAACTTCTATGTTTCTATGTTTCTTATCTGCCATCAACTTCTATGTTTCTATGTAGGTTGGAACTTGCATAAACTCCTGTGCTTCATGCTTCCCATAATCTGAGAGATGTGTTTTTATTTATTTATTTATTAAGATCTCTGATTAACTTTTGAGTACAGGCTCATTACATAGGCTTCTTGTCAGGGTTATTACACTAACAAACAAAACTACAGCTTTCAGGAGGCCATAAGAGGACAACAACAATTAAGGCAAATTAGGCACTAGGTTACATGTGTGACTGAATTAAGCAAACACTATATACAATGGTACTTGCCAACACAAAAGGAAAAAAGGGAGGGAGAGAGTGAACAAGGGAATGGGTTGGCTCAGCAAAACAGGGGCAATAGTGAGAAGACAAACTGGAGAGTGAGAATACATACTGAAAATTAGCCCAGAAGGTGGGCCTTGTCACTGGTGAGTAGGCTTATACTAAACAAACTGGCAATGCCAGTAGCAGGAAGTGTTAACAGAGGATGTCGGGTGAGAGGGTGAGGGAGCGGTGCAGGATCAGAGCAGGATGTCAGTATAAGAAGGGGAAGAGGGAATGGGAGCAGAAGGGGAGTGGTGGAGGGGGGATAAGGGGAGGTAGGGTAGAAGGTGTGGGGAGAAGGTTGGGTCAGTTAGGGAGAGAAGTAGTAGGGGGTGGAGAGGTGCCTGGCAGTGTGGGGGTTGAAGTGAAGGGGAGGCGGGTGGCACAGTTTAGGGAGGGAAGAAATGAGGGTATAGACAGTGCCAGGAGGTACTTAGGTTTATGAACTTCCAGGGGCTGGAGACCTTAGTGGAAACAGTCGCAACTTGCTTTGGTAACCACATATGATCTTAGCCCGCATTTGAAAGGGTCTAGCATTGGAATAGCAAAGAGGCTTGGTGGAGGTTGTTAGTCCATTTAGGTGCCTGGTGGGCAAAGGCCCTTTTTCCTAGAGTGGTGCGACATCTTGGAACCTTGAAGACCATGTTCCCAGAGCTTCTTGTGGTGCAGCTGCATTCAAAGGGGGTGAGGAGCTTCTGGGCACCTATGGGTAGGATGCTGAGATCTGCTTTTCTGGCCAGCAGGCAGGTCTGGTACTGAAGTCTGCTATTGAACTAGAGCCAGTTGGTGTGGGTATAAAGGTCATAGGTGTGGGTTTGACGCTGTGGACCAGTGGAGAGGCGGCATGCCTTATTTAAGGTGAATTTGATATGGTGGATGGCTGTGCCTGTTGCAGATCCATAGATTGCAATACCATGCTCCACAAGAGAGACAACTGAGCTGCGGATGGCAAGGTTTAGTGCTTCATGGGTGAGACTGTGCTTATGCCTGTGTAGGAGGCTGATGCGTTTATTGAGTGATTTTACTGTATTGTCTATATGGTTGACAAACTACATGGTACTGTCAAGTGTAACCCACAAGTACTTAAAGTGCTGTACCTGTTCAAGTGATGAACCTTCATCATTGGTAATGGAAAGTGGGTGAGATCGATATCGATTTTACAGGTTGGGGAACATCATTGCCTTTGTTTTTTTATAATTCATGACATGTTTGTGTGCCTTGAATCATGTTTCTACTAAGGAGAAGCTGTCTTGTAGGGTGAGCTCCAGTGAACTGAGGCCTGTGCCTTCTGAGAAGAGGAGAGCATCATCTGCGTAGAGCAAATTTTGCTATGACAGGAACTAGGAAGCTGATTTAGAAATAAGCTGAACATAAGGGACCCAAAATGGAGCCCTGTGGAACACCCGAGTGAACTGGTCTGCTATCAGAGTAGACATTGTCTACCCTAACTTGCTGGGATTGGCCTGAGAGGTAGGATTTGAACCATCTTACAGTATCGTCTGACGGACCAATAGTATCTAGTTGCTCATTGAGGATGTCATGATTAACCATGTTAAATGCTTTTGACAAATCTATAAACGTTGCACCAACCAGCTCACTGTGCTCAAGTGAGTTGTGAATAAAGCCTGTGAACTCAAGCAGTGCTGTGGTGGTGCTGTGTGCTTTGCTTATGTTGTGTTGTGTTGTGATGTTGTGGGAGGATGGGGGGGTAGTACACGTACAGCAGGGACCAATTACACTAGGCAAGGGCTGAGGCTGTTCACCATCACCAGAAACTCAGGGTACAGTAAGATTACACTGGTCATAGACTACAATACTGCACACCTGTCTATTGATGATGAGTTCATTATTTTGAAACCTGTTCAGACCACTTTGCTCAAAATGAAAATTTTTTCTCTACTATAGACAACACTGGCACTCAGCCTCTGCTGGTGCCAAGTCCCTCAAAAAGTCGATCAGCAGTAAATGGATTAAAAACCTATCAAGAGAATCCAGAAAGAACTGAAGAGGCTGGCAGTGCTGGCGATGCAGTAGTTTGGGAAAAAGGCAGAGCCGGGGGCTGTGGTTAATGATCCACCTGCAGCACCACAAGCAGCTGATGAAGAAGCAACCCCATGACCACAGGCAGACCCACCAATTCTGCAGGAGGACTCCAGAGAAATGCACATGGCCCGGGATGTAAAGATCCTAAAGAAAACAGTGGCCACAATTATGGCTTCACAGGATAGAACTTAAACCAGGCACGACTTGAGGTGAACAAACACAGAATTTTGCAACTCCTCAAAAAAAGTGTTGGCATTAAGAGGAGGACAAAATCTATTCTTGTGGCTCACTGCCACTGAAATCGAGGTGGTCAGGTGGACTTAATATATACAGTTCTTTCTTGAATAGACTTCAAATCGATCATTTTCATATTGCTGTTGTTGTTGTACTTGAAATACTTGTTGTTTGTACTTGTTCTTGTTCTGTTTATAGAAACATAGAATTTGATGGCAGATAAGGACTGCTTGGCCCACCCAGTCTGCCCATTTCCCTACCTAATGGATAAGCTGCTGATCCTAGTTAACCAGCAGCCTACTTCTTTCTACCCCAACCCCCTAGAATTGCCTTATGACTGTCCCATGCATGCTTGAATTCAACCACTGTTTTTGACTCCACAACCTCCTCCAGAAGGCCATTCCATGCATCCTGCATTAAGCAGGTTAGCAAGAGGAAAAGGAAGAGGAGACCATTATGGTTTTCCAAAGAGGTAGCAAAGAAAGTGAAAGCCAAAAAGATTGCATTCAGGCAATACAAAAAGACACAGGCAGAAGGGGATAGGGAGAAGCACCAGGAGAAGCAAAGGGAGGCAGGGAGGTCAGTAAGGGAAGCCAAAGCTCAGACAGAAGAACACATTGCAAAATCGGTGGGTAGAGGGGACAAAACCTTTTACAGGTACATAAGTGAAAAAAGAAAGACAAAGGGAGGGATAGTGAGACTGAAGGGGGAGGATGGTGGCCTCGTGGGATGACAACAGTAAAGCTGACATTTTGAACAGGTATTTCTGCTCAGTCTTTACTGAGGAAGAGGAAGGTAATGGGTCTGAAGGAGTACAATGGGTGAGAATGGTGCAGAAATGGACACAAGTCCTTTACACGAGAAAGGGTCCTGAAGGAACTGGAAGTAATAAGAGTTGATAAAGCAATGGGGCCAGATGGGGATCCTTGAGGGTCCTTAAAGAACTAAGAGAGGTGGTGGCTGAACCTCTGGCTATCCTGTTTAGCCGATCACTGGAAACAGGGAGGTACCCAAAGACTGGAGGACAGCAGATGAAGTCCCTTTATACAAAAGTGGGAACAAAGAGGAAGCAGGGAACTACAGACCAGTCAGCCTCACCTCGGTAGTGGGGAAGATCATGGAAGCACTACTGAAGGAGAGATTGGTGGAACATCTGGTTATCAATGGACTACAGAACCCAAGGCAGCATGGTTTCACCAGGGGGAGGTCATGTCAGACCAACCTCGTTGAATTTTTTGACTGGGTGACTAGGGAGGTGGATCAGGGGAGGGCAGTGGACATGGCCTATCTGGACTTCATCAAGGCCTTTGACACTGTGCCACATAGAAGACTATTACACAAACTGAGGAATATGGGTGTGGGCAGGACAGTAGTGTGGTGGGTAGGTAACTGGCTGGGTGGCAGGACACAGAGGGTGGTGGTAAATGGCTGTCACTCCACAGAGGAAAGAGTGACCAGTGGGGTACCACCACGGATCAGTGCTGGGACGGTCCTATTCAACATCTTCATCAGTGACATTGCGCTAGGACCTAGAAGGCAGAATTTCACTGTTCGCTGATGACACAAAGCTCTGTAACAGAGTAGACACACCAGAGGGTGTAGACAGAATGAGAAAGGACCTGCAGAAACTTGAAGAATGGTCAGAGGTTTGGCAGTTGAAATTCAATGCAAAAGTGCAAGATAATGCATATGGGCACAAAAACCCTGGCACAATATATCAGTTGGGGGTGAGGATATAGCATGCACCAAGCAGGAAAGGATCTTGGGGTTGTCATCTCTGATGACCTCAAGGTAGGGAAACAGTGTGACAAGGCAGCAGGTAAAGCAAATAGGATGCTGGGATGTATAGGCAGGGCATCACCAGCAGGAAAAGGGAGGTCATAATTCCACTATACAAGACACTAGTGAGGCCCCACCTGGAGTACAGTGTACAGTTCTGGAGACCATACCTACGTAGGACATAGACAGGGTAGAGAAGGTTCAGAGGAGGGCAACAAAGATGGTGCATGGATTGCATCACAAGTCCTATGAAGACAGGTTGAAGGAACTGAACATGTACTCCCTGGAGGAGAGGAGGGAGAGAGGGGATATGATAGAGACATACAAGTATCTTACAGGGAGGAACAGGGTGCAGGAAAACACTATTTTTAAGTGAAAAAGATGTTCCAGGACTAGAGGGCATGGGATGAAGTTGGAGGGAGGACGATTCAGAGGAAACATGAGAAAGAATTTCTTCACAGAACGGGTGGTGGACAAGTGCAACACCCTGCCAGAGGAAGTGGTGGGGGCTGAAGCAATCACGGGATTTAAGAATGCATGGTATAGACATAAAGGAATTCTGGAGGTCAGGGATAAGGGGCAACAGACTTCTAGGAAAACAAACTGAACTTACAAGCTCAAATGGGCAGACTGGGTGGGCCATAGGCCCTTATCTGCCGACACTGTCTATGTATCTATGTATCTATGTATCCACAACCCTGTCTGTGAAAAAAATACTTCCTTACATTACCTCTGAGCCACTCCCCCATCTTCAAATTGTGCCCCCTTGTTCTTGCACACCTCTTTTGTTGAAAGATGCTACCCTCTTGGACTTTGTTGATTCCCCTGAGGTACTTGAAAGTTTCTATCATGTCTGTGTTGTTTTGCTTTGTGATTTTCTATTTCATAAACATTTCCCTGTTTGAAACAAGTCTTTCGTGTCATGAGTCTCTTTATCAAGGTGAAGATTTGCAAAAGTGCAATCAGCATGTCTGAGTGCAGTTCAGGATTCAGCCTTAACCATTTTTAGCAGTATCCAGCAAGAGAACTTGATTCATCCTCTCCCCAAAGAAATGTTGGATGAGCTACTTGCTCAGTTTAAATCAAATCAAATCACTCTTTATTTATATAAGGCGCCTTTCTTAAACCAAGGCACCTTTACAATATTAAATACAACAATAAATAGTTAAAACAGCATTAAAATATTCAAAAATCATTATAGGCTTTACTAAAAAGGTAGGTTTTCAAAGCTCCTTTAAAACTTTGGACAGTCTGGCAGTCTCACACCTGATGAAGTAGAGAATTCCACAGGGTTGGGGCCACAAAACTAAAAGATCTGGCCCCTGAAGTTTTTAAACGAACCCTGGGAATCTCTAGCAATCCCTCGTCAGTGGATCGGAGAGAGTGGGGGGGACAGTAGGGACAAAGGAGATCTTTCAGGTAAGCAGGTCCCTGATCGTGTAGGGCCTTATAGGTCAGCAAACCGACCTTGAAAGTGATTCGCCAGCAAACTGGCAGCCAGTGCAGTCCGCGGAGCACAGGCGTTATATGACTGGACCTAGAAGAACCAGTCAACAGCCTGGCTGCCGCATTCTGCACTAGTTGCAGGCAGCGAATCTCAACCCCCAGTGGCCCAAGGTAAAGGGCATTGTAGTAGTCAAGGCGGGAGGTAACGAAAGTGTGGAACAAAGTAGGAAGATCATCTGGAGGAACCAGGTGCTTCACCTGGGTGACGTTTCTCAGATGGTAAAAAGAGGTTGTGGCAACCGCTGACACCTGAGATTTTAATGTCAGACAGTCATCAAACACAACGCCCAGGTTCCGCACCCGGTTTGAGGTAGTCAGCTGGACACCCCAAATCCATAAACCAGATGGCGATCCAGCTAACAAACCCACATCCCAGCGACCCTGGTCCACAACCAACACCTCAGTTTTTTCCAGGTTCAACCGCAGCCAACTCACATTCATCGAGTCTTGGATTTTGGCAAGACAGTTGTTAAAGACCGAAATAGCAGCATCTTGACCGGGCACAAAAGACATGAATAGCTGGGTATCATCTGCATAGCAGTGAAAAGCCAAGCCATACCACCTAATAATCACTCCTAATGGCAGCATATACACTGCAAACAACATGGGTGCCAAAATGGAACCCTGCGGTACCCCACAGGATAGGGAGACTGATGCCGAGGAAAAAAATCCCGGACACCACCCTCTCAGTCCTACCCTCAAGGTAAGATCAAAACTAGCTGAGGACTGTATCAGACAGTCCACAGATAGATCACAAACATTCCAATAGCACACCATGGTTCACAGTGTCAAATGCTGCAGAGAGATCAAGAAGGACCAAGATGGAACAGGTCCTTCGATCTCTTACTATTAGGAGGTCATTTAGTACCCGAACAAGTGCTGTCTCGTTACTATGCCTTTTCCTAAATCCAGACTGGAGAGGATCATAGACATTGTGGCTGGTCAAATGTTCACCCAACTGCAATGCAACCACCTTCTCAATAACTTTACCCACAAAGGGTAAGTTAGAGACAGGCCTGTAGTTTGCCAGACAGTCCGGGTCCAAGGAGGACTTCTTAAGAAGGGGCTGAACCACAGCCTCCTCGAGAGGATTCAGAAAATTCCCCCTCTCCAAGGACCTCCAGACTATCTCTGCAAGGACGGGGCTGATTTTATCCACACAACCCACTAAAAGACATGTGGGGCCCAGGTCCAAACCACAGTTGGCCGGATGCAGTGATTGGATGATCATCACAATGTCACTGATTGTGGGGAGGCTGAAGTCAGACCACACAAACTGGGTGTCCGACATCTCCTGCTGACCATCACACCTCCCATTGGAGAAGGTCAAGCGGACATCAGATCTGATTTTGGCAACCTTATCTGCAAAGAACAGAGCAAACTCCTCACACTGTTCTTGAGAAAAGGCTCTTCTGGGATGAAGACAGATTGGATTGCACAATCTGTCCACAGTCTGGAAGAGCTGAGCTGGTCTATTCTGTGTAGCCGCAATCTCTCTGGACAGGAATTCTGCCTTCTTATGAGAGATTGCGGATTGATAGATCACATAGTGGTCCATCAAACTAAGTTTGTCACCATCCAGACCCGACCTCCACCAGCACCTCTCCAACCTTCGTCCAACTCTCCTCAACTACCTCAGAGTCTCATTGAACCAAGGAGACCTGGGGTGGAGAGTGAGAGGATAAACACAAATAAGAGCAATGGAGTCCAGGGCTCCTACTACCGCCTTATTATAGGCTAGTACTAGCTCTCCTGGATCCATGCAATCTCTTGGTAAGCCCGATAGGTCCAGCACCGCCATCAGGTCATCTGGGTAAACACCCCTTAAAGGGTGATACCGGACCATTTCCATAGGGGCTGACCTACTAGGGGTGGCCTCAAAATTGAACCCAATGGAGTGATGGTCCAACCATCTGACTGGTTCTACCACCAAGTCGGATATCTCCATCCCCAGAAGGAACACCAAATCCAATGAATGAATGACCACCAATGTGGGTCGAGGAGGAAATAACTTGTGTGAAGCCAAGGGAAATCATTAACTGGAGGAAGTCTTGACCAAAATGCGAGAGTTCATCATCGATCCATGCACTGAAGTCTCCCAGAACCAACCATCTGGGGACCCCAATGTCAGGTCGACAATGAAGTCTGTGACTTCCCACAGGAAAACATTCTCATCACCTGGTGGACAGTATACGAGAAGTATCCTGTGCCCCACACCCTCGCCTAAGATACATTCAAAGGATTTGATAGTTCCCACTGGTACCTCCACTAGGCCCAGTTCTGATCTAAAACAGATAGCAACACCCCCGCCCCTACGATCCACCCTGGGGCTGTGTATCACTGAGTACCCGGCTAGAACTGCTGCTGCCAAAACTGGTCCAGCATTCTCATCCAGCCAGGTCTTGGTGATGCACGCCAGGTCAGATGACCCAACAAAATCAGCTATAATAGCCGTCTTGTTTTTAATAGACCCGACGTTGCACAACACCACTCGAGTAGGATGAGCCTCCAAGGATGACCATGCTATCTGTTGACTATAGTCAGAACCCTTGTGTATAGGCACCAGACAGGGATGACCCCTTTCCTGGGCCCATTTCGCCCCAGGGCGTCTCCTTGTCTCCACTATCCCTATCCACCCACTCCTTTCCATTCCCACTCCAGACTCAGCCCTTGTCCTCCTCCTTCTTCCAACAATTCCCAGAGCCCTACACCGTCTATAGACCTCTGGCGGAAGGGGGGGACAAGAAAAAGAATGAAGGTCCCCGAGCCTGAATGGGGGATAATACCCGACTGTCCTTGTGTTATCCCAACACATAATTAACACAACAAACAAATAATCCTAATTAAAAATTAACCCAATTCTTAAAGCTTAAATAAATACTAAGCCTTTTATAATAAAAATAAAATATAATATAAAGAAACCACAAACCTCAAACTATTGATTTAGGGGCTCTAACCCCCTAAACCTGAACAAAAAATATAATCAAATACAACAAAACACTAACTAAATTCCCCTTCCCCACCCAGTCCTCTCACCACTGGGGAAGAGAGGTAAAACAATATACAATAAAGTAATTAGTTAATTAGTTAATTAATTCCCTCCCTGCCCAGTCCTCTCACCACTGGGAAGAGAGGAAAATACTCAAACTATAAACAAATAAATAACTAAGTAAATAGCTGGATACAGAGTCCTTTCACCACCCAAATATCCAGACAATAAAAAATATTACAAACCAATTCCTTTAATCCAAACTAAATATCTATAAATTAGAAAAGGGCTAAAATCTAAAATCAAATGTTCAACACAGTTTCACCAAGCTCTGAGTTGGCCAGTAACCAGTTCACCCCTCTCACAAGTGAAGACCAGTTCAATAATGCAGACCGCTCTTATTAAGCTCAAATTAAGTCAGAACTTGTCTCTCCAAAATAATAATTCAGGTTTCCAAATGAGCTCTCACTTTCACTTGAAAAGCGGCAGACCTCAAGCAGAAGTCTTATATTCAAAGTACATAGGAGCAGTCTGCAGTTAAAGTTCCCCGTGCAAACCCACAGAGCAGGGAAAAATCCAAAATAGCCAACTAAAATTTAAGAACTCACGATTGGAACCAGATACAATGGAGCAGAGGAAATCACCAGGATGCCCAGAGGATACAAGTTCAACTCCTTTACACAGTCAGAGGATGAGAGTTCGATTCCTCCATACAGCCAACTAGTTCATTATATGGCTTCAGGGAGATCCCCACCCCAACCCGATCCCTCTTCCCAGATCCGCTCACCGCAACAGCTGCCCGCCAGCTACCGAGCGGTGAAGGCAGAAGAGCCGAAAGTACAGCCACCCTACGGCAGCGGCACCATGGCTCACCACTGGCTCGAGGTCAGGGCTAGGGAAGGATCTCCCCCAATCCTCCAAAACTCCCTCGGATTCAGTGCAGCAGAGCTCTCCACACTCCTGGCTGCTTACCCAAAAGTTCAGAGCAGCAAAAGCACTCCTTGGACTATGGCAGAAATGCAGGCGTCCTTCACCAAAATACGCGCACAAAACAACCACATAGTCCATCTGCCTTCCTGCTCTTGGCAGCACAATCACTGTGTTCCACTCCTCACTGCTCCATTCTGCATGCCCAAGCAATCCAAGCTATTCCTTAGTCCACCTCAGACCGCTTTCCTGTTCCAACTCAGGGGCTCCACTCACTCCACTCTCTGCTCCAGTTCCTGGTTCGAATCCAGATTCCTCCTGAAGGTAGAATAAAGAGGTTTGGTGCTGCAGTTGGGACCTCTGGAAAGTGAAGGTTTTTGTTATTTTTCTTTTGGTGTTTCAGAGCCCCAAGTGGACTCTTTCTCAGCTGCAGTAGTTTCCTTAGCTTCCTTAGTTGACACTGTGTGGACTTAGGCCTTGGGTGAGTAACACAATGATAATCATAACATCGACCACTGGTGTTGTAATTTGATTCCTCTTCAGTTCCCTCATACAATCACAGGGCTGGCAGGGTACATTCAGGACAGCAGCAGCAGCAGCAGCATCCATCGAGCAAGTGTTACAGAGGTAGCCCTGAGAAGAAAAAAATCATACAGAGAGTTGCAGAAACACGGCGTTGATTTTAACAGGGGCAGACCATACCTGTGAAGCTGGACCAAAAATTCTGAACATCCTATCACTACCTAGGCTCCCACCACTCACTACCTAATGTGCAACTAACTGGTCTGCACCTTTGATAGCACCCCCCCCCTTGACTCTACCCTGCCACACCTGCCTTATTTGTCTAAATATAAATATATCTTTCCCACTCCTATATAATGACCTGTGTGGGAAGAAAAAAGGTCAAAGTACAATAACAACAACTGCTACTTACCTGGGCACTTGTGATGGGCAAATCATGAAGCCACAGACCAGTAGGGGAGGATCACGGCAGCAGCTTTCGCAAAGCCTTACACAGGCAGACCTGAAAGAGAAGCACACCGAGAATTGCAGAAACACAAGAGAAGCAACTGTATTGGCATTGTTTAGCTCAGGCACAACACCTGTTAGGCCAGAAAAACAACAATGCAGAACATACTGTCTCCCTTTACCTAATCTACATGCATCACAAGTGGTCTGAGCCTGCAGCAGCTACTCCAGCACTACATCTACCACTGTCCTGTCCACCTCTTCACCAGCCTCCCAACTGCTTGCCTCAAAGACCATCTGAATCTATATTAAAGAGAAACTGAAAAACACATTGAGAGCCTTGACTGCAAAAAAAATATATATATTAAGTACTTGTCTGGGCAGTTGAGATGGACGCACCATGAAGTCACTGGACTGGTGGACTAGTGGAGGATCGTGGCAGCAGCAGGAGTAAGAGCAGCAGTATTCACAAAGCCTTACACAGGCAGACCTGAAAGGAAGCACACTGAGAGTTGCAGAAGCACAAGAGAAGCAATAGGATTGGCATTGTTTAGCTCAGGCACAACAGCTGTTAGGCCAGAAAAACAACAATGCAGAACATACTCTCTCCCTTTACCTAATCTACAAGCATAGCAAGTAGTCTGAGCCTGCAGCAGCTATTACACCACTACAGCTACCACTGTCCTGTCCATCCCCCATCAGCCCCCCAACCACCTGCCTCAAAGACCATCCGAATCTACACTACAGAGAAACTAAAAAACACATTGCAAGCCTTCACTGTAAAAAAAAATATATATATATATATTATGTACTTACCTGGGCAGTTGGGATGGGCACACCATGAAGCCACTGGGCTGGTGGGCAAAAAGAGGATCCGGGCAGCAGGAGCAGGAGCAGCAGCAGCATTCCCAAAGCCTGAAAAAAGTAGGATGATAAAAACAACTACTTTCAGAAACAGCACACAAGTCTGCATCACTCACTCAGAACACAGAAACAGAAATCATTTCTACTTACCTGTGTGGCAGTGGAAACAGATGTGATGTGTCAATGTGGATAGCATGACAGTCAGCATACCGGATCCATAGCAGTAACTACTTTCCTGTTATTATGATGCTGCACTTCAGGTAAACAAATCAGCCACAGCAGATCAGTATGATTGGCATCTCTTCTCTTCCATCAGTGTAGCAGAAATATGTAATAAACTCAACATCACAATACTCTGGTCATGACATGCAGTCATTCAGCGTCCTGATATGCTGACATCATCTTGTGAGGCCACATTGTCAGTCTTTTCTGTGTCATGCTGTAGCTCCTGTTGTTGCTTTTCTGCAGAACTTAGATTTGCTTCTCATCTGATTTAGCAGTCCAAAAATCAACTAATGCTAGCAGTTCTACATGTAAATGTTACTGTTAACAACACTGTGCATAGCAGCATACATAAATGTTGTGGTGAGGTTGTTTCACTGAGAGGTGCACCAACAGTTGCATACCTCTGTCAGCACACATAGCCCCCTGTGGCAGTGACACTGTTATTCTGACTTTCTGGAAGGTACAGTGATCTTGACAGTCTGCTTGTTGTGTATCATGGGTTTACGGCTGTTAGTTGAATGAGGGTACATTTGTCACTCCAAGTGATGTGACACAATATCAACAGATTATTTACGCAGACAGTGTAAGATGCAGTACATGTTCTCATCTCAATGCTGAGTCATGTTGGTATGAAATGTTGAAAGGGAAGCTGAGGTGATAGTGTGACAGATGTGACAGGTGACTTTGTGGGTATTGTTAAACATGCTGGTGGCTTGATCATCATTCTTGTAACAGGTATAAGCACATAGATCAATGCTTTTACTCCCAACAGAAGCCAATTTGGAGTCATCATTATTATGTGGAACAACAGTTTTGTTTTGGGAAGGGGGACCTGAGCAGTGGCCAACTGGGACACTTAACAGGGTCAACATTACAGGACAAGTACAATGTCCACAGCAATTCTTTTTTGGGGGCTAAACAGTGGCCACTTGGGACACTTAACAGGGTTAACATTACAGGACAAGAACAATGGGCCCTATGCACAAATGTGTGGAGTGCCTATGCACTGTGTATCTGTGGCATGTAGTCACTCCACACCCATTGCGCGCCCCCTGAGCAGGATGCATGAAAAGGGGCATGCATTGCCGTATGCACCCGATCCCCTGGCTGAGCAGACAGCAACACTCCAGAGGCAGGTGGGGGGCTTGGTGGCACTATACGGCATCATTCACTACAGTATGTAGTGCTGCCCACAGGAGGGCAGAAGACTGAGCATGTCACAGCAGGGGGAACCCTGCCATACCACTAGTATGTGCCAGCATGCAAACAGTCCCTGGCTCACTCCAGGTGGCACGCGGCAAAACCCACCGGCACATCAGCAACCCCACCCCTGTCCCATATGCCTGGGCCCCCCCTCACACATCATTGCCCTGGGCATGTCCCAATGCAAGGGGCAAAAGAACCATGTGCACCTACAGAGGAACCCCAGCAGAACCCTCCCCCATCCCATGCCTGGCACTCTGCCACTCACAGTGGTGGTTGGTCCCTGGTAGTACCCAACATCCCCCCATCACCACATGCCAGCACTGTCCCCATATGTGTGGATGCAGCCTCACCAACACACGTTTGCCCCATCCCTGTCAGTGCTAGTCATACCAACCCTCCAGTAACATATCAACCCCATCCCCGGTGGTGTAACAGTACCCCTTCCCCACACACACACAGTGTAGCCCCAGGCAACAGTACCCTGGCCCCCAATCCCATAACCCCTGCTGGTACAGTGGTGGCCTGTGTGTGCAACCCCCACCCCTGCAGCACCCAGGACAGATAGCAGCACAACCCTCCTCATACCTTCTCGGCTGCTGGCTGTCCATGTGCTGCTGGGAGTGCAATGCCTATATACAGTTGCACGCCCCCAGCATTACTTGGATGGCTGGTGGCCGAGGAGGTGTGAGGAGGGCTATACCTCTGTCCATCCTGGGCTGCGGCACTGACAGGAAGGTACTGGGATCGGGAAGGGGGGTTTTGTCAGTGCTACAGAGGTGGGGGAGTCCAGTGCACAACAATGATCAGCCAGAGGTGCTGGGATTGAGTTTTGGTCCAGTTGTGCTGTACTGGGCAGAGGAGTGGCTGTGGGCACAGATAGACACGTGGGGCTTAGGTGTGTTGGAGAGTCTGCCTTTATGGAGCCAGTGTCCCTATGTGTGTCAGGGGGGTCAGCTTGGACATCACTGGGGATGGCTATTACATGTGGTGGGGGGTGGGTCTGCCATTCCTACACTGGGGCATAGTTATGTGGGTCCAGCTGCCTGTGTTATCTATTCATGCACCGAGACCCATGTTGGCAGGCACACGTGATCCACTATGTGACCCAGCACGAGCATCCGATTGGATGCCCCTTGGGTCCACTACTCCATCCCTGGCCACCCTACGTGGTCCTGCTCACCGGGGGCCGAAGTCAGGAGGCATCCATTCATGAATAGCAGCCTGTGCACATCTGTCCATGGGTGCAGAGCTATGCCAGTGGGATACGTGCCTTCAGTGCATAATTACCACCTATTAGTACATAGACCCCAATGTCCACAACAATTGTTTTTTTGTTTTTTGTTTTTTTTTGGGGGGGGAGGGCTAAACAGTGGCCAACTGGGACACTTTAAATACTCAACATTACAGGACAAGAGCAATGTCTGCAACAATTTTTTGTTTTTTTTATCTTTTCTTGGGGGGGATAAACAGCGGCCAACTGAGACACTAATAAACACTGCAGTGTTATGACTACAGAAATGCAGGTAATGTCAGTGTGAATTTTCAGCATTCATCGGGATATAGTAATCATTTGCTTATCACCAACTTTTTTTGTAATACAACAGTCGATGACTTATGTATTGCACACACTGACTCCTGGTTCCTTGCCTCTTTGTTCTGATAATGTAATTGCAGCTACAAACAGGTATCAGGGTACCTCAAAGAAAAAATTCTGTGCACACCACATGTGCTGTCTCCTACTCAGGAGGACTCAAACCCCTCAGCTGTGTCTTCATCATTGGATGGCACTCTCACACTCTCCTCATCCACTGATGACTCCTGCTGTGCACCACCTTCTTCAACAGGAGCATGGAATCTTGCAGCTGATGACAAAATGTACCACTTGGGGAGTAAATGTGAGCTCATTTTCACAAAAGTTAAGTGCTCACCATTCCTATCAGAAAGGCGGTTTCGGCAGTCAGTTACAATGGCACCTGCAGTACACAATACCCTTTCTGAGCTTACACTGCCACAGGGGCAGGTGAGGTACTCAATGGTGATAGCTGCAATCGCAGGCCAGATTTCAAGTTTCCTTCACCAATACTCCAGGGGCTCATCATCTATGCTGAGCTGCTGTGAGACATCCAAATATGACAGCAACACATGGCATGCATAGAGCTGCCCTTGTGTGCTGCCCTCAGGCGGCCGGTGTGTAGAAACACCAGTATCCTTCAGCATGGCTCAGAGAGGGTTTATGCCACCACTGCTGCATGATGATGAGGGTGCAGGTGCAGAACCATACTGGAGAAGGAGGATATTTTTCAGGGGCTCTTGCTGTTACTCCTTCAAGTTAGTCTACAGCTACTGATTTTTTGACCCTTTGCTATGAGTAACTCATCCAGTTTTCTTCCTTGCCATGCAAGATCACAATATAGTGATCGAGATCAACTTTCCCACCTAGAAGAAGTGTCGTCATGCCATAATTGTATTCGGAATCAAGCAAGGCTGCCAGGATGTATGTCTCAGAGGTGTTATTGTGAATCACCCTCGATTCATCATCACATAGCTGCATGATGCGGTCAGCCAGCTCTGCTCCAACCGAGTCTGCTGCCACTTCAGTTTGGCCCCTAACATTGAAAAATGCCTGGCAGAGTACACTCAGCAATGGTATCACCTGACCCAAGCATGTGTTTTTTGAGCTCACAACCTGTGTCACCTTTTTAATTGGACGGAGGTCTTGGATTACACTATCCATCAACATACACTGTGATGGACTCAGCGACATGGCTGACTGTGCTTCCTGATCATGCATCTGCATTACATACTCATTGATCAGCTTGTACTGCACAAACAGCATCTCAAGCATATAGAGTGTGGTATGCCAGCATGTCACCACATCAAGCTTCAGGTGGTGTTGTGGAACTTTACTGGCCTTCTGCTGTATCTGGAGCTCTGATCTAGCTAGTGCATAGTGACTGAAATGGCTGCAGATTTTGTGGCTGATAGCCAACATGCTACTCATTGCTTTGTGCCCCAGAAAGGCCCTTACAATGAGGTTCAGGACATGTACAAAGCAGGGTACATGATAAAAATAGCCATCAGTTATTGCTTTATTGGCATTCCATGCATTATCACTAGCAATATACCCAGCCTGGAATCCATGTGGCTTTATCCAGTGCATACTGGCCCCATTGATTTGGGTGAGAATTCTCTCGGATATATGTGACCCATGCGCATACTCTGCTTAGACAATGTGGCATGCTGTCCAGGACCACCACTAGTACTGCTGCCACTAGTTAGGGGGCATGTAGATGAGGGGCAGGGGTGCAAGGCATATACCATAGTAAAATAGGCCCAGTGTGTAGTAATGCACATATAACTAATACCCAATGATGGGCCACTAGTCCAGATGTCTGTTGTGATGTGGATGCTGGCTACTGAGTGGGACACAATATGTGACACAATGCATGCCAGGTCATTATAAATTGTAGGAACAGCCTTAGTGCTAAAGTAAGTGTGACTGGGCACTTTGTATTTAGGCATAGCCTTTTCCACTAGTTCTCTAAACCCCAGATTCTCAACAAATGAGAAAGGTAAAAGGTATGTTGCCAGCATCTTTGCAACAGCTGTGTTCAGCTCTTTTGTCACTGGGTGTTTACTATATTTTGTGTCTTGTTAAGGCTGATTTGATATCTGGTTGCTTCAGCCTCTGAGTATACTGCACTGTACAGGGTGTTGTGGCTTTGCCAGGTATGGTCTTGCTGCTTTGGCTGACTTGTCCATCAGTAGGGACATGATGAAAGGAAGCTCTCTATCTAGGCAGTGGACAGGTCAGCCTGACTACCTCCACTTGTATGCATATCTTGGGGTGGAACACATAAAGGGTTAAATGATACCACATCATCATCAGGATGTGGACCCTCTCAAAGTGTGCTACTGTCAGAACTGGGTATGGATGACAATTGCTTATGCTGTGTCCAGTGAATGGGATGCTTGCTTTGCATATGGTTATGCATATCAGTTGTCCCGTGGTGTGTACCTGGCTTACCACTGCTAATTTTGGACCTGCAGATGTTGCACAGAGTCACAGTGTCATCACACTCGTCAATTACAAAGAAATCCCACATAAGTGAGTGTCCCTGACATGCCAGATTTTCCTGGGCTGTACAGATGGGAAAAGGGATGTAAGGGGGCAAAATGATTTTCTTTTGCTGCTCCTGCTGCTGCTTATCCCCATATCCCATTTTTTCACTTGCTGTCCCTTTACCCTGACATGTTGCTGCTTGGGAGAAGGAGGATAACAGGCATTGCTTGCCCTTTACCTGTGACAGTTGTGGGTGCTGCTTGTGGAAGGGGTGGCTGCAAACTAGGGTCTAGTACTGGGTCATCCTTGACCTCATACACCTCTCACTATTACCCTCACTGCTTTGTGACATTTCCAGCTGTGACAGTAACGGCTGACTGTCCCCCACCTCCTCTTCCTCAGTAACCTTCTCAGCCACATGAACAGTGGCAGTAATAGGCTGTTCAGTCTGAGAATGTTTTTCCTTCTCAGACTCCATCTGAAGCATTCTGTGCTCATGCTCCTTCTCAACTCCTCAGACAGTAAAAAGTCCTGCATTCCCCTTAATGTCACTGTCTGTCACTGTCGTACTGCCTACCACTGGACCCAAACCCTTGTTACTTCTAATCCCTTGCAGAAACTCCTGACTCAACTCCTTGGTGTTCTGTGACTCTAACTGTTAAGTCTGTTCCTCCTCCAAAGACACACTGGAGTCACACAGTAGTGCAGCAACATCCATGGCAGTCTTTTTTGACTCTTTTGAATGCTGAGCAACAGCTGCTCTGGGAGTGGCAGTACTGCACTGCTGCCCAGAGAAGCTAGACACTTTCATTCCCACTGAAGCTGACACTGGCACAGCATGTGTCAAGGCTGGCATTGCACTGCCACTGGAAGTTGCAGCACCAGTAATAGTGCTGCTTCTACTAACACCTTCCCCGGCACCCTCTCCACCTCCTCGTAACACCGTTCTGACTGATCCACTACCAACGGCACTTTTTCCACATCCTCCATGCTTTCCCTTGCCTGACATGGTGTACTATCTGTGCTTTAATCAGTTTCTAAATATAAACAAGTATACAAAAACTATGCAGCATTACTGGAGACTGCAGAACAAATATTAACAAAATATAGGATGTAATCAAAACAATCAACAAAACTGCTACAATCTCTTTGCCCCAGAGCTCCAACTAGAAATACCAGCACTTTATTTCTTCTAGTGATCAAGAAAATTGCAGATTTTCACTCAGAAAGCCTGTTCTGTGGAGCAGAACAAACTGAGCTCTTCCCTCTTCAGAATTCATTTCAAGAAGTGAGTTGCTACGCACTAAGAAATGCGTGCTGTCAGCTGATAACTCCCTCTGCACCCTATGTGACTGCAGAGCTGCAAAGCATGTGATTAGAACTAACTGCAGTGTAATTTGACCTGTTCACAGAATTACTGTGCTAAACCACATAATTTAGTGTATACTGCAGAAAAAACAAAAACGTAATCCTTGGGTTCTGTGGAATTCAAAAGAAAGAAACTCGCAATAAAACCAGGGAAGGAGGAAAAAACAAAACAATTAAAAATAAAGAAAAGGTTAATTGCTGACTCCAGAGTTAAGGTATTCTAAAGGCTGGGAGGTTAGATTTAATATGTGATCTTAAAATTTACAATACTACCTCTAGAAATCAAATATGGACATACATTGCTGGCAAAAACAAAATCCACAGAATTAAATTGAAAACTGTGGATAACTCCCTCTGCATCCCATGTGGCTGCAAAGCTGCAAAGCATGTGATAAGATCTAACCATGATGTAATTAGATCTTTTTGCAGAATTACTGTGCGAAACCACAAAATTTAGCACATAGTGCAGAAAAGGCAATAACACAATCCTTAGGTTATGCAGAATTCAAAAGAAAGAAACTTGCAATAGAAACAGAAACATAGAAATTGTCGGCAGATGGGGACCGTATGATCCATCAAGTCTGCCCTTGGTTTCCAACACCCCCCCCCTTGCTTAGCTGCCTGTTTGAGTATCCCACATTGTCTGTCCCATGCCTGCTTGAATTCCCCCACCGTCTTGGCTCCCACCACCCCCTCCGGCAGGCTATTTCATGGTTCCACAAAGTGCTCTGTGAAGAAGAATTTCCTCATTTTGCTTCTGAACTTTCTCCCTTAAATCTAAGGTCATGACCTCTAGTTCTGTTGTAGTCTTTTAACTGAAAGAGGTTCTGCACATGCACCCTGTTGTTGTCTTTAAGTTATTTAAATATTTCAATCATGTCCCCACGATTCCTGCATTGCTCTAGGGAGTATAATTTGAGGTCTAGTTTTGCCTTGTATGCTTTCTGATGCAAGCCCTGCACCATCTTTGTTGCTCTTCTCTGTACTGTCTCCAGTGTATCTATGTGCTTCCTGAGGTGTGGCCTCCAAAACTGGACACAGTACTCCAGGTGAGGCCTTACCAGGGACTGATGCGGAGCATGATTGCTTCATGCCTTCAGCTTGTGATACCCCTCCCTATGCATCCCAGGATGCCACTAGCTTTTAGAGCTGCCTTTTTACATTGTTTACAGACCTTGAGGTCATCTGATATGATCACCCCCATGTCTCGCTCCTGCCTAGTAGCCACCAGCTGCTCTCCTCATGCTTAGTACAGTCTCCACGGATTAAGTTTTCCCAGGTGCATGACCTTGAATTTTTTGGCATTGAATTTTAATTGCCAGGTCCAGGACCACTCCTCCAGTTTTCAGAGATTAGCTTCCATGCTATGCTGTCCCTCTGGTGTGTCCACCCTGTTGCCGATTTTGAGATTTTGGTATCATCTACAAACAGTCACACCTTTCTCTTCAGTCCATCTGCAATGTCACTGATGAATATGTTGAAGAGGATCGGCCCCAGAACTGAGCCCTGCAGGACCCCACTAGTCACTCTCCCATCTTCTGACAGAGTGTCATTCACTAATACTCTCTGAGATCTCCCACTTAACCAGTTTCTGACCCAGTTCATTACCTCTGGACCGACTCCAATGTTCTCCAGTTTTTTGACTAGTCTTCTGTGTGGAACAGAGTCAAATGTTTTGATGAAGTCCAGGTAAACCACATCCACTGCCCCATCCTGATCCACTGTTTTGGCGACCCAATTGAAAAAATCAACCAGATTTGTCTGGCAGGACCTCCCTGCCATGAAACCGTGCTGATTTTTGTCAAGCTGACCAGTTTGCTCCAAAAAAAGCTACAATTCTTTCCTTCAGCAGGTACTCCATCACTTTTCCCATGACTGATGTTAGACTAACCGGACATTAGTTTCCTGGCTGTCCATTGCTTCCACTCTTGTGGAGTGGCACTACTGTTGCTCTCTTCCAATCCTCCAGCACCTCCCCACTCCTCAATGATTTGTTGAAGAGCACTGCTAAGGGTTCTGCCAGTTCTCTCCCAAGATCTTTAAGTATTCTTGAGTGTATACCATCTGGCCCCATAGCTTTATCTACCTTTAACTTGTTTATTTCCTCTAGGACCCTTTCCTCTGTGAAGGGACCCAAGTCTATTCCTTCAATTGGACACTTCTTTATGCCTATTGTTGGTCCGTTTCAATCTGCTTACTGTGTGAAGACTGAGCAGAAGTACTCACTGAGTGCCTCTGCCTTCTCCCCATCTTGCACTGTGGGTGGCCCATCCTTTTTTGTGATTCTAACAATGCCCCCTTTGGTCATTCTTTCTTCTCGTATGTACCTGTAGAAGGTTTTGTTATACTTTTTTACTTCCTGAGCTATCCTAACCTCTGTCTGAGCCTTTGCATTTCGTATCACTTTACCTGTCTCTTTTAGTTTCTGTTTGTACTCTGTTTTGTCCACCTCGTTCCCTGATTCCTTGTACTTTCTGAAGGCTATGCACTTCTCTTTCACCATGGCTGCCACTTCTTTGGAAAACCATAATGGGTTTTTCCTCCTTTCATTCTTACAAACCTGACAGGGACACTGTGATGTGACCATGGTTATTGCATCCTTCAACCTTGTGAAAATCAATGAAAAAAGAGACTCTCAACCCAAAAATATATATAAATATTTTACTGATTTTTTCTTATTTCATTTGTTCCATTCATAAATTCATTAGGATTCCCATATTTTCCAGTGTTATAAATATTTCAAGAACATCACAAAAAGTGTACACTTGTTTTAATATTTCCCATTGGTAAATGTTTTCAGGACTAGCCTGTCCCTTCCTCAGACCAAAAACAAGTGCTGCATACAAAAGAAAATAATATAATATGTTATTAATCCTGGACAGTATTAAATACCCAAATTAATCAGCCAATATATTGACTGTTGTAAAGATAATATAAAAACAAATAAAGGGGGAACACACCTGCTGTATGTCACAATATCAAATGAATTTCGATCTTTAAAGTTTGCAATTTGTTTCCTGAACTGCAGTTCCAGACAGGCTGAGGCTGGATAAACATGAGAAAAAACATATTTTTCATTTTAAATTCCTTTTTACTGATATTAGTTAATATATAAATATTATTAGTTTTTTTCTAAAAAAAAAAGGGTCTCCTAGATACCTTGTAAGGAACAAGTCCAGTCACTGCACACTTTCAAAACAAAATTTGTTTTTGGGTTGTAACAATCTGCAAAAGCACACACACAAAAAAAATGGAGGATGGAGGAGGTTTTATAAGATATATAAAATATCTCTTGATATATTTTCTCTCAAAAAATGTAAAGTTGGGAACAACAGCAATACTATATTCCCACATAAACAAACATAAGCATTTAGTAGCTTACCCAGATTATTTAATAGTTTCACAGGGTATCTTATGTCAAAATCACGAGTGTTTAAAGCAGGACTGGCTTGCTGCAGTGAACTAGCCACACGTTACTGTGCACAACTCTATTTAAAGGCAAAAAAATAACCTTCTGACTATTTCAAAGCCACCGCCATTGTCTGAAATGCCAAAACCTCTTCTCCTTGAGGATACTGGAAAGAAGAGGCTGGGTTGCTTTTAATTACACTCCTGGAGGAACATGATGATGTCACTACTGTGACATGCTTTGCAGCCCAGTCAGTAAGGAAACCAGCACTTGACATTACGCTGATCCTCCTTCAAAATTCAAAAGCTCACAAGGCTATAAAGGTATAAAAATAACTGAAAATGGCACAAATGGTCTATTTCTTCAGTTGAGTTAGCATGAGACAGGGAGTGTAGCTCAAATTATTCATTATTAGGGGGATGTTATATACTCCAGGAAAAAGTAGTTGCGGTGGAAGTTGAAGCTGGATTACTGATAAATCTAAATTTGTCATGAAAAATGGGCATGTTATGGTTCAATTAAACTGAAAATCCTTACTAAATGTGGTTAGAGTGGATGAATGATAAACCACATGTAAAGTAAGCATAAATAAAAACATATTTCCTAAATTAAAAGTGTGATGCACCAAAAAGGAAATTTTTTTTCTGACTATTCAAAATACTATTTTCTATATAAGGTGGAAATATAACATGCTGAAATAATATCCATATTCTGAAAATAATGTCCATAAAGCAATCAGTATGATGCATTCTGTCAGGCCAAAAGTCCGTCAATCCGTAGGGCATTTTGTAGAATCATCGGAATGATGTCCAAATAAGGTTTTCATTAAGACCATATTTTCTTTGGTATGTTCTTAAAGTATAAATCCACCACACTTCTCTTTGTAAAGGTTTAGTTTCCCAGCTTCCTTCTCCTTCAGGTGTCCCCACTTTCTCAATCCCAAGAAATTTCAGATGGGAAATTTGATGATTGTGTGTCATGAAGTGTCTTGCCAAAGGTGACCTCTCATTCACTCTTCTGATATTGCTCTTATGTTCTGTAATCCTTGTTGTTAATGTTCTAGTCTTTTCACCTATATAATATAAAGCACAGGGGCAGATAATACAGTATATAACATAATCTGTATTGCAAGTGATGAAATCTCTGATCTGAAAATTTCTGTCCTGATAGGCACTTTTAATCTGTTTACTTTTAATTGCACTGTTACAATGTGTGCAGTTGCCACATGGGAAAAAGCCCTTAACATCTCTTTTTAACCTAATACCTTGATGTAATGTTGAGTGTTGAGTTTTGACTAATTCATTTTTCAAAGTTTTGGTTTTTCTTGCTGTAATCCATGTTTTTTGTTGAAAAACCTTATGTTTATTATTAGTACTTTGCAAAATATTCCAGTTACCTATTTATATTTTCTTAATTATTTCATAATAAGGAGAGTATTGTGTTGAAAAGGCAAGTTTCCCAAATTGCTTTTTCTCTTTTGGATTGCTGTTATTTCCATTTGTTCCTTTTGTGTTATTCTTATCTCTGCTTTCTGTAAAATCCTGGATGCATAGCCTCTGTTTCTGAAACGTTCCTTAAGCTCCCCCATATTTTTCTGAAATCTTCCTTCATTTCCACTGTTCCTTTGGATTCTTAACATCTGACTACAGGGGATGCTATTTTTTAATGCTGGAGGATGAAAGCTGGTAGCATGAAGTGTTGTATTTTTGTCAGTAGGCTTTCTGTACAAATCTGTTATTAATGTGCTGCCTTCCTTTATGATATTTAAATCAAGAAACTGTATTTCTTTTTCATTATAATTCAATGTGAATTGTAAATATGGAGAATAGAGTTAATGTAAGAACTGAATTGTAATCCTTCAACCTTGTCCAACATTCCTCAATGCTCCCTTCTATTGTGTTACTAAGGTTGTCCCTAAGGCAAGCCTTTATTTTTGTGAAGTCTGACCTCCTGAAGTCAAGGACCTTTAGTCTGGAGTGTGTGGAGTCTTCAGTCCTTTTTACCCTGAACCATACCATGTTATGGTCACTGTTACCCAGGTGGTTCCCTACTTCAATGCCCAGAACCCTATCCTTATTTGTGAATATCAGATCTAAAATCATGCTACCTCTTGTGAATCATGTCACTAGTTGACTTAGGCCTACTCTTCTTGTAGTGTGACTAGGAATTCCCTGCTTTTTTGTGCTGCTACTCTGTGAGTACTCCAATCTATATCTGGCAGATTGAAATCCCCACGAGCACCACATCCCCTTTGCCTGACATCTGGAGGATGGTTTCCAGGATTTCCATATCCTTTGCTTCCTCCTGAATTGGGGGTCTGTAGATTATTCCTACCCGAATGGGTTTCCAGCTTCCAGCCCCTATTGTGATCCATGGATCCTCTGTTTCCCCTTGTGCCTGATGCATTTCTATAGCATTGATGGTATCCTTAACATAAATAGCTACTCCCCTTCATTTTTCCCAGTCCTATCTCTCCTGAACAAGTTATACCCCAGGATAGTCACCTCCCAACCATGATTGTTTGTGAACCATGTTTCGGTCATGGCAATCATGTCTAGTCCTGTTTCAGCAGCTATTATGGCATGAGGTCCATCATCTTGTTAGCCAGACTGTGTGCATTGAGGCATAACGCTGACCATAAAACCAGGAAAGGAGAAAACAATAAAACAATTAAAAAACAAAGAAAAGTTTAACTGCTGACACTAGAGTTAAGGCAGTCTACATGTTGGGTGGTTAGCTGCAGTTTGTGAGCTTTCAATTTACCATATCACCTTTAGAAATTGATGGCAAAAAAAAATCTGCAGAATTACATTGAAAACCATGGATAAATGATACAGCAGAATAGGTGACAAGATAATTTATTTCCACATTTTGTGACTAAAGTTCCACAGTTAGTCCCTAAATAATGCAGTATGAGGCAAACATTTGCAGTAAATTTGTGAAAGTTTGGAATTTCTCCATAGGCGAAATAGTGAAAAATTCCTCAAATGTCTTGAAATTTCGTGGAATTTCCATGAAGGCAGAATTTGCAACTTTTGCCCACCTCTACATACAGGAAATGAAATATGCATAATATATGACTGTCAGCATCTTTTCAAGTAAACAGATAAGTAAAACAGATGCCTTTTTGCACCATGCTTCTTTAACACATAATGTTAATTGTATATTGAAGGAAATTACAGAACATGAATTGAATGCTACTAAAGTAAAACATAAATAAGAAACCATGTCATATTCTTGCATATGCTGATGATATAGTTTCATTATCACTTTCAGCTACCGAACTGCAAATAAAAAGATTCATAAATGTAATGAACTCTGTGAACAGATAATAAAATATCAACTTAAAACTAACATTATCTTCAGCAGTAACAAACAAAATCACTTTTATTATGAAACAGAAAATAATATGAAATTGTCACTGAATATGTTTATTTAGGAGTAAAGTTGTCTAATAATGGAAAATGGTCAAAACATATAAGGACTCAAAGTAACAATGGTAGACATAAAGTATCATTAAAACTTTATTGAAATTCAACCAAAAATATGGTGGGAATTCTTTGAAATCTGTCCTGACAGCTGGAGACATGAAAATAGATTTGGTTTTACTTTATAGAGCAGAAGTATTGTGCTCCCTAGAACCAAGACAGCTTGAAACCCCATTGCTTTTATATTGTAAAGCTTTACTATGAATACCTTCATCTACACCAACAGCTGTAAGATCAGAACCAAGAAAAAAATGCATTATTTTCTCAAGTAAAATTAAATGTTATCGCATACTGGTTAACACTTATTAACAATGAATAAAAGAAAATGCCAATGGAATGTTTGATAGAAAGAAAATGCCTAGATTAATCAATACAGCCAATCAAAATGATTAAAATATTTGCAATATTACCTATAAAACATAACCCTAAAACATCTAAGAACAGATTTCATGAGAAACATTAGAATTTCAAAGTTATATGGGAATTTGATCAAGACTAAGTGATATCAAAATACTCAGAAAACTGACATGGAATTCATAAGACAATCTAAAGTAGTGCCCTGATTTATTGTTAACAAACTCTCACATACTTTGGAACACTGTCCCATTCTTCCTTTCACACCAGAAATTAGATGAGCAATCACATTAGCAAGGTTTGGTCATCTTCCAATGAGAATTTATCAATATCATTATTTAAAAAAAAAATTATCATTCTTTTAATCCAGATTTAGATTGCCCACGTGTAATGGGGCACAGTGAAACAAGTTTGCGTATAACTGTTCAGTACTTCTTTACAGCAAATGGAAAGAATGTCTTCAATGTAATATATTTAAACTAGATGTGGATTATTAATATGATATTATTTTTATTCTTCTACGTGCAGTAATTAACTGAAGCTGAGGCTATTGCAAATGTTTACAATTCAAGTATAAGGAAAATATCTAAGTGTTATGAAGTGACAACATTGGATAGGCACAGTGAGTAAGGCATTTGTTCCTGTCAGAGCACTATTTGGTATAGAGATTAACATAGATGCTACTCCCAGGAATAGGTCCCAAGCTCCAAGGGTTCATTTAATGAATTTACATGCTTAAATTATAAAAAGCATTATCTAGTGCATTTTCACTGAATTTACCCAATTAAGACTCTTGTATATAATTACCATTTCCTGTCAATCATGATTCAGTAACAACAACTCTGTAATGAGATAGCTTAAGTACATGAGATAGAATAACCTTGAGAACTTTCATATTGTAATCTCTGGCTCTGTTTAATATGAAACACATCTGACCTTTCGTCCTTAAATTATGTTACTTTTTAATGTAATTTATCACTGTTTTTATAATTGTTGAATGAATAAATAACTTTCAAATATCTTGGGGTATGGTTGGAATATCACTTTGATTTCTTTGTGTATGTGGACTTCCTCCACCAGAAGCTCCACCCTAAACCTGAGGCTCTGTCAAAGAATAAAGCAGGCATCCGGTGTCCTGCCACAGTGAAATCCTCTCAAAACTGATAATCCAAATTGTTGATTATGGTGACATCTTTTATAATGCAGATGTTAAGTCCACACTGGTCAGGCTGGACACCCTTTCACTGTTTTTGATGATTTGCCCTGGATTGTCCCCATTGCCCCCACCACTGCTTCCTCTGTACCTATCCCTCCCACCGCTTCCTTGATGCCAGGCATCTCTCCCACTGCATTTCCTTTATCCCCAAATTCTGGATTGAGTCTCCCTCCACATTGCCTCTCTCCTTTTGTACCCCCCTGCCCCATGTACTCACACTATAAATCCAACACTTATTCCCTCACCCTCCCTCCTGTGAAATCTATTGTGGGTTAAGCTACTTTCTCTTCCTATTTCCCTAAGCTCTGGTCTTCCCTTCTCCCTGCTATCTGCTTCAGCTCATTCTTATCATCCCTTAAATTTTCCTTTGTGACTTAGCAACTGATTCCTGTAATTGCCCTTGGCTGCATTGCACAGTTCTGGCTTTTAGTCCCTCCCAGTAATCACCCACATATTAACCACAGCTTAACCTTAGGTTTCTGCACCTTGTTTCAGTTGCTGTATAAATGAATCAATATATCCATTTAATTTAGTCATACAGTATGTTTATTATGTATTTATATTTGCCTCTTTTGCACAGCAACTATAATTTTCTATTTATTTTATTTTACTACATTTTATTATCTGAGTTGTACTGTACTCCTCTTTCCCCTAGAACACATCTGGAAATGTGCTGTTGCCAATTCAGTATGTTTTTCTTGGTAAAACTTTTAAAATAATTAAATAAAAATAATTATCTGGCCTATAGCATCTATCTGACTGATAGTGGCATGTAACTTCCTTGACCTTGTGTTCTGACCTGTGGTCATGGTTCCTATCCTTCCAAAGCAGTCTCCTCACCTGTTAACCTTTGTCAGTTTTGCCTCCTCATGACCTGTTACTGCTCTGCTTAGTGCAGGATCATTGGAGATCATTCACACTTAGTCAGGAACCATCCAGTGCAATGGCCTAATCTCACCTGGTTTTGCAACCCTTCCAACAGCATTCTAATGGATCCTTTCAGGCTCTTCTCCCTGGATGCTATAGTCCCTTGCTTGTAGTGTGCTACTAGGATTAGCTAGTCAGTGTTTCCTTTGTGCTCCTAACATCATCTCATTCATTTTTCACTAGTATCCTCATATCAGGTTCTGTTAGTAATTTGTGTTTGGATTAGAACAAACACAAATCAGGTCAGTCAGAGAATTCTCCTCAAAAAGTCTTCTCAAAATCCATATTATGGTAAACAGACTGGACAACAGTCAAACTCACTGGTAGCGTTGAAGTATCTTCACATTCAAGTCTTAGCCTAGCCTCAAGGATCAGTTCTGGGACCCTGATTGTTTAATATTTATGTTGCATCTATGAACTATAGAGAGGGGGCATGGTTGTGAACATTTGTTAGCAATACAAAGATTGGTTCAGTGGTAGAGAATACTACTGAAACAGAGAAATTATAGAGGGAATTGACAAATCTTGATTTATGGGCACAGGAGCACAAGTTGGAATTCAGAGTAGATAAATGTTCTGTTATGCACCTGTGGAAAAATAATCATATGGCATTGTATGTACTAAAAGGAAAAGTATTAACAGTAACTACAGAGGGAGAGATTTGGGAGTTGATCTAACCAATGACATGAGTTTTAAAAAGCATTGTTAGTTAACTGCAAAAAAAAGACAAATGCTATTTTGGCCTGTATTTGAAGACACATCAATGGTAGAGATAAAAGGGTGATTTGGCCATTGTATTCATCACTGGTGAGACTGCACTTAGATTATTGTGCCCAGTTTTGGCCACCTTATAACAAGTCAGAAATCAAAACCTTGAAGAGGGTTTATCATAGGGCTACCAGGATGACTTCTGGTATGAATACACTAGAGTATAAAGAAAGGCTGGATGTACTTAGCTTGCATACTCTGGAATATCAAAGACAGAGAGGTGATCTGTACCTGGTCCATGGGGATTTTCTTAATTACAATTTATGGGACTGTTTAGGGTTGGAGACAAGCTATATATATCGAGACACAAGATCCCATATGTTACAACTGAAAGGGTAAGTAAACCATTCTAAAAAAAATGGCTATGTGGTTCTCCCAAAGAGTGGTGGCCCTGTGGAACAGCTTGCCTCTCGAGGAGGTGGGTAGCAAAAATATGGTGGAGTTCAAGAGTAAATTGGACATATTCTGTGAGGTGATCAGTATATGTGATATAGCCTTTGAGATAAAGGTGAGCAACAAATAGGCAAATTGCCTTCAGTGTTCATAAAGGACCTACTGTACAATACCTACTGTGTAAAGATGGTCCTCTTTGCTTTTTACTAAACTGTTTTCCAAGCCATCCAAAGCAAATCTCTTCCCACCAAACCACCGCCAGTCACAAATCTCATGGACAAACTGCATGACCTCATAACTCAAGTCATAGCTGACCTTTCAAGATTGGTGTCCAAAGTCTCCTCCAGAGAAATTAGACTTCCAGCAACTACTCTGTTTGGAAGTCTTCCTTCTGCTTAGGTGCCATCACCACATGTGCCAGCCGCCAAGTCAGTTTTGATCATTCCTTATCCTCAACCTGTTTTTTTTTAACAGTGATATTCCTTCCTCTGCTCAGCAACCCCATCAGTATAATCTACATTCTTCACAGGTAATACCTCTAAACCATATTTGGCCTCTGCCTACCCAACTCATCTAGTGTCTCAACATCTATGTAAATAAATTTTTGAGGGTAAGGATGTAAATCTTATTGTCTTATTAATGGCTTCACATGGCACAGTCTAAACTTATGTGATCTCCTGCAGTGATGTTTGGATTGTTCTGAATGCTAAGGATCCACGTTTGCTTAGTAAGTTAATAGTCCTAGAGTTTGTAGCTGCCTTTTCCATCTACAGTGATATAGTCTGATGCAAAGGAGGATCAGAGCACTAGAATCTACACTGCGGAGCTTAATGGAAGCAACACAAGGCAAGGCAGTAGAAGGAAAAAAAAAACACAGCAACAGCAAAAGCTCCAGGACTCTCGAAGCTGTATTCAAGTCCTTTTTATTTTACATAAAGTGAACAGTTCTCTCTCTCACATAATGAGCAAATCACAACTGTGGCTAAGCTGCCCTGAAACTAACATTTCCCGTGGCCCCTGCCAGGCTTTGTCAGAGTGAATCTAATTTAAACACACAAGTGCTTAACATTTATAGTGATTAAAGGGTGTCATGCGATATTAGAAACCAATCAGTGGCCACCCATTATGGGAGGCTACATCTTTAAAAGTTACATGTCTCTACATAACCATTCTATACAAAACTCACAATGTTACATAATTCTAAATCACAATCATGTTTCATGGGTTAGCACCAGAAATATTGTACCTACAGTAGGGGCACAGTCATCAGTTATTGCTTTATTATATTTGTAAAAAAAAAAAAAGCTAAATACTCATTAGTGTCCCTTCTTTTGTATCATTGTGCTTTAACCCAGACACTCAACTTAATCTCAATGTGCAAATCTTGGGGTGGGGGTGGGGCTCCCAAATTCTGTTATTGTTAACTTGATTACTTTTTGACAAAAAGTTTCTCCTTTTTAACATCTAAATGTTTCTTTAAAAGGATGCTAAATCAAAGCTTTCATTCATGCCATTGGTCCCTCTTGCCCCTAACACAAAAATTCAAAAGCTCTCCCTTCTACCTATCATTTTCTCTGTGCTACTCCCTCTGGCACCCACTGTGACTACTTCATTGCCAAGAAAGCTAATGTTGTATATTCCAGTAGGTTTACTTTTAACATGTCTCAGTATGACAAAGGTTCTATCTCCCTTAGCCAGTGCTCATACATGTTCACCTATTCTTTGTTTAAAATTGTGGGTTGTACATCCAATGTAGTAGGAGCCACAGCTGCAGTTCAGGAGGTAAACAACTCCTTTGGTGTTATAGTTAATGAAATGTCAAATAATAATTACTGGTGACCATAAATATCAACCGGATTACTATTTTGATAAAAATGCATATCAACCTGATTTCAGGTTATTATGCTTCAAAGGCAATAATAACCTGAAATGAGATGCTATGACACTTCATAATACAGTAACCTGAAATCAGGTTGATATGACATTCCCCAAAGAAAAGACTTTCAAACTGTCACATTCCTTCATTTCACAAAACGTGTTTCAACTGCAGTATATTCAATTGTGTTTTATTCATGTCCAGCTCAATTTCTTCAGAAGTAAAACTTCACTATACCTAAAAATAGTCTTTTTCTTTCAAGCTGCTAGAAATACAATTTAAACCTCCACACCAGCAATTATAAAAAATAAAGGATAGGTAAGTTTGATGTTGTGTATTTTTTTCACACACCCGAGGTGTGTGATGACCACATAAACCTCTTGAGCTTCGCTCTCAACATTTATGGGTCATCACACACCTTGGGTGTGTGAACAAATCCATAACACACACTTACCTATCCATTATTCTCTGTTTAACTGGCTGGCCTGTTCTGGGATGGGGGAGCATTTGCATGTATGCACATAATTACAATAATTGCAACTTCCACATATGTGGGTGCCCATTGGGGGTGGAGGAGGGCTAAATGTGCTCTGGCTGGTTCTGGTCCTGGCCTAATGTTGGACAGCATCATATCTTTCAGTGTCTTACATCTTCTAAATACCACATGTGGTCCCGCCTCTACAATATTCTAGAGTTTTGGTTCTAACTCAAGTATAGACCAGTTACATATAATAATATCCCTGATCATGTTTGCTCTAGTTTAATATCTTGTAACAAAGGGGCATGTGTAGCTATTCTCTGTTCTTTGTTCATTATATTGTAGAACCTGTGATCTTTCCATGCCATGTACATTCTCAATAGCATTTAATATGCTCCTATTACTGTATCTTCTGTCACTGAACCTTTTAACCTATATATTGCACTTAGATATACAGTATATTCTTCCTTCTCAGTACAGTTCCTTAATGTGTGAACAAGTTGGTCTTTTGGAATATTGAATAGCAGAATAAATTGTTGGCATCAGTGGATTTTTGAAATAATGTTGTACAAATTTCCCCATGCTGGTTGCGATAAATTTTTAAATCAAGAAAGGTCATTTCATTTGGATGTATACTGTATTTATACCTTAGACAACTACTTATAATCTCCATCATTGTTTGAAAGCCTCAAATTCCTCTCTGCTGCCCTTCCATATGATAAAAATATTATCAATAAAGCACCGCTACAAATCCACTAGATGGAAAAATGGATTTGTGGTGGCACTGTACAGATACTCACATTCCCATTTGCCAACAAACAGGTTAACATAATTGGGAGTCATAGTGGCTCCCATCGCCATACCTCTGATTAGCAGTTACAGGGTGTTCTGGAACATGGAAACATTGTTAGTCAAAACACTTTCGGCAAGATCTACCAGAAATTCAGTTGACACCTCTACCTGTTGTTCTTCAGTTCTGGTGTTTGAAAAGAATTCCAGAACCTGTAAACCTTCACTACGGAGAATGAGAGTGTTCAGTGAATTAACATCCACTTTTGCAATGAACCAAGTCTCTTCCATGTGCAGATTCTCCATTAGGTTAACTATTTCTGTGGTCTCATGTACATATGATTATATATTCCTACCTAATGGGTGCAAATGGCTGCAAAAACTGATCAATAAACATGGAAAGTGTTTCAGTGAGCCACCCTCTGCCCAAAATAATTGGCCTGCCTGGTGGTTTTTCTAAGCCTTTATGTATCTTAGGCAGGGTATATATTATGGTAAAATTGGGTGGGCCACTGTCATAGCCCTGAACATGGTATCAGTGAGGTACCCTTTCAAGAATCTGGTGCTCAGTAAATCATTGATTGTTTGCTTAAATATAGAAATACAGCTCCTGTTTACCTGAAGATAAAAATAAGTATCTGATAACTGCCTTAAAACCACTTCAGCATAGTCTTCAATATTCATTATAACAACAAATTTGCCTTTATTGGCAGTTTCACTATTATCTCTTTGTTATTTGCTAGCTCTTTAATAGCTCTAATTTCAGCATTACTACAATTGGATTGACCAAACTCTGTTGCATTAGCATGTAGTCTTTCCAAATCTATTTCACACTTTTTAATGAATGTGGATGCAACGGAGTTAAGTATTGGATAATATTGAGAACTAGCTTTAAATGTCATTTGGTTATCCTGAGCTGTTACACCATTACCATCATTAGTATTTTGTTCAGAATAGACACATTTAAAGGTGAGGTTTCTCACAAATTTATGTGGGTCAACACTGGCTGTAAAAAAATCAGTGTCCGCTGTTGGAGAAAAGGATAACTCTTTGCTGAGTATTTTTTCATCGTTAGCTGTCAAAACGTTTCTGGTAAGGTTCACAATGGGGGTGAGGTTTACACTATGAGATGAAGAGTTGGGTGTGAGGTACTGATGTACTAATCATCTGCCCTTTTTTTCCTTCCATGCCACCTTCCCTTCTTGTCCTCTTCCCCAGAGCTGGTAAGTATCCTGAAATCTGATCACCCATTTGCTGCTCAGGGTGCTCTGTTTCTGTGTTTGGGGGGAACTTCGATGTATAACCCCCAAGTCCTCCTCCACTAAAGCGTCCATTTCTGAACCATCTGTATCAGATGGCCCTGTGGTATAGTCAAGCACAGTGTTCAAATCCCCTTCTCTCACATCAACCCCTGTAGTTCTTTTTAATATGGGTTTGTGTAGTTTTGGCATTTGGTTCTTAGTGTGTCAGTCATAGACCTTATCAAATTTATAGTCATTCTCATCTTTCATAAATTTTTTCAGTTTCTATCGTTCAAGTTGAATGTCATAACTAGAGACTTTGTCATACAGGGTTTTATTGTATTTTTCAAATTCTTCTGTAGACACTCGAGATTTTAGCAGAAGTACTGCATTGGCAAAATCTAAAGTTAGCTTGTCACGAGTGAACTAACATGTGGAAGAATAAGTTAATATTTTTTAACTAGGCCTCTTCCATATTTTGGTGTCATATACGAATGAAATCAATATCATCTGTACCATCCGTAACCGAACCATTTTCCATGTTTATTGATCAGTTTTTGCAGCCATTGGTTAGAAATCTACGATCATATGTATGTGATTCCACAGAAATAGTTAACCTTATGGAGAATCTGCACATGGAAGAGAATTGGTTCTTTGCAACAGTGGATGTTAATTCACTCTACATTGTCATTCCCCATACATGCTATGTGTTTTTTTTTTAAACACTAGAACTGAAGAACAACAGGTAGAGGTGTCAACTGAATTTCTGGTAGATCTTGCAAAAAGTGGTTTGACTAACAATGTTTTCATGTTCCAGAAATCCCAGTACCTACAAATCAGAAGTACGGAGATGGGAGCCACTATGGCTCCCAGTTATGCTAACCCATTTGTTGGCAAATGGGAATGTAAGCATCTGTACAGCACCACCACAAATCCATTTTTCCATCTAGTGGATTTGTGGCGGTACTTTATTGATGATATTCTTAGCATATGGACTGGCAGCAGAGAGGAATTTGAGGCTTTCATACATTGGATGGCGAGTACAAGTAATTGTCTAAGGTATAAATAAAGTATACATCCAAATGAAATTATCTTTTTTGATTTTAAAATTTATTGTAACCAGCATGGGGAAATTTGTACAACATTATTTCAAAAATCCACTGATCACAACAGTTTATTGCGCTATGAGAGCTGTCACACCCTGCATGTCAAATTCAATATTCCCAAAGGTCAACTTGTTTGCACGTTAAAAAACTGCACTGAGGAGGAAGAATACATATCTAAGCACAATATGCAGGTTAAAAGATTCAGGGACAGAGGATACAGTAATAGGAGCATATTACATGCTATTGAGAATGTACATGGTATGGAGAGATCACAGGTTCTACAATATATTGAACAAAGAAGGGAGAGTAACTACACATGCCCCTTTGTTACAACACATTTAACTAGAGCAAACATGAGCAGGGATATTATTATATGCAACTGGTCTATACTTGAGTTAGAACCAAAACTCCAGAATATTGTAGAGGAGGACCACGTGTGGTATTTAAAAGATATAAGGCACTGAAAGAGATAATGGTGTCCAACATTATGCCAGGACCAGGACCAGAACCAGCGTGAGCACATTTTGCCCTCCCACCACTCCCAATGGGCACCCACATATGTGGAAGATGTAATTATTGTAATTATGTGCATACATGCAAAATGTTCCCCCATCCCAGAACAGGCCAGATAGTTAATATTTGACATTTCATTAATTATAACACCAAAGGAGTTGTTTACCTCCTGAAATTGCAGCTGTGGCTCCCACTACATTGGATGTATAACCCGTAATTTTAAAGAAAGAATAGGGGAACATGTACAAGCACTGGCTAAGGGAGAGGAAGCCTATGCCACAGTGAGACATGCTAAAAGTAAACCTACTGGAATACACAACATTAGCTTTATTTGCCTTGAAGTAGTCACAGTGGGTGTCAGATTAGTTGACATTGAAAAAATAATAGTTAGAAAGGAGAGCTTCTTGATTTTTGCACTAGGGGCAAGAGGGACCAATGGCATGAATGAAAGCTTTGATTTCACATCCTTTTTTAAAAACATTTAGATGCTTAAAAAGGAGAAACATTCTGTCAAAAAGTAATTAAATTAACAATAACAGAATTTGGGAGTCCTACCCCTGTCCTGAGATTTGCACATTGAGATTAAGTTGAGTGTCTGGGTTAAAGTACAAGGATACAAAGGAAGGGACACTAGTGTAAGTGAGTATTTAACTTTAAAAAAAATGTAATACAGCAATAACTGATGACTGTGACCCTTTGTATATCTGGTGCTAACCCATGAAACATGATTGTGATTCAGAATTATGTAACATTGTGAGTTTTGTATAAGATTGGTGTATAAAGAGACGTGTCATTTTTAAAGATGTAGCCTACCATAATGGGTGGCCACTGATTGATTTGTAATATCACATGACACTCTTTAATCACTATAAATGTTAAGCATTTGTGTGTTTAAATTAGATTCACTCTAACAAAGCCTGGCAGGGGCCAGGGAAAACATTAGTTTCAGGGCGGCTTAGCCACAGTCATGATTTGCTCACTATGTGTGAGAAAACTGTGCACTTTCTGTAAAATAAAAAGGACTTGACTACAGATTTGAGAGTCCTGGTGCTTTCACTGTTGTTGGGGATGTTTTTTCTCCTACTGCCTTGCCTAGAGATATAGGGACAGATTCTAGAAGGGTGGTGCAAGTTGCGCGAGGCATGGCAGGCCACCCACAACTCTTGACATTGACCCTGTGCCCTGTTCTAGAAGAAGCAAGGTCTCCACAGCAAAGTCCTGAGACTTGCAACATGTGCAGCAGTATGCTGCCCAGAGGGCGACCTGGCCAGCATGTCGAAACCCACTGCTGCAGGTTGCAAGTGCACCCCTCCTGTGCCTGGACCCTGGGTCGCCCATCGCAAATGTGGAAGTCAGCTGCCCGTAGTCCAGTACCCCAACCATAAAATAATAATGTGGGTACCCATTTCCTGGTAGTGTAGTGCCCCCTGAACTGTACAATAATATAAAATATCACTCCCAATTTCCTGGTAATCTAGTGCTCCCCGAACTGTACAATATATAAAAATATCGCTCCCTGCTTCCCTGGTAGTCTAGCCGTTACACTGGTAGTCTAGTGGCCGCCCACCCAGCCATGCCAGCACATGCAGCACCCCCCCACCCATCCACAGCCAGTGACTGGCACAGCCCAACTCTCACCTCCACAGCCAGCTGCCGACTGAGTGCAGTATTAGCGCTACTGCACAGATGCGCTCAAAAATTAATTTCAGTTTTCAATTGAAGACCTTACTTGAAACCAGAAGATGTTAACTTTTCAGGAAGCCTGCACACTTCACCAATGGCCCCCTTCTTCCTGCTTTTAATACTTTCAATTGTCCCATATACTGCTACAGTTTTTGGTAATAGTCCATGGTTTGGCCCTTTGGGTGATTTTGTTTTTCCTCTTTTTCATAATACCCCTACTTCTCATCATGTCTCATATTTTTATAGGTCTTTACAAGACCACCTGGCTGCCACTGAGGGTCCTAGGTGTTACTATTGGGATCAGACTCTTCTGGTCTCCAACTCCGCTAGAAATTGGTCTGACATCTGGAAACACCTATACCATCATATAAAGTGGAATAGGTACCGGTTCATGCAATTTGAGATTATTCACAACCTTTGTTATAACCCAGTTAAATTGCATAAAATGGGAAGGCTACCTACTGTACATGGCTCTGTTCCACATGTGGTAAGGAACCTGGCACCCTACTTCATATTTTATGGTCCTGTGAGAAGGTGATCCCTTTTGGAACTCCATTCGAACTCTTCTGGATCCCTTGTTAGGCTTATCTGATTCTTTCTTCCCCAAGATCTGTGTTCTGGGTGATTATAATGATTCTCTGATTGTCAGCCAGAGGTCGCATATGGCCTTAATTTCGACATGTGCAAAAATCATAGTTCTTCAGCACTGGCTTGACCAGTGCTCACCCCAATTTTTAGAATGGTACACAAAGATATTGTTTGTCTTGCAAACTAAGCACCTTATAGCTAGTATGTCTGATACACTGTGCAGATATAGAAGAATCTGGGAACCATTATATGTTTTATTGATAGCATAAGTGTACCTTACAGTGTTCCCAGCAACATTATCTCAACAGGGAGGATATACAAACTGAGTGTCCTGACTTTTTCTTTGAATGTATTTCTTTTGTTAATCTCTGGTGGTGAGGAGGGGGGTATGTAGAAGGGAAAGGGTATATGTTGGGTGAACTGTGTTTTTGATGTAAATTGCTTGTACACTCCTGGACTTGGTTTGGATATTTTCCCTGTTATAGTATCTCTCCATGACTGTTATGGTTTGGTTTGTACTACTGCTTTCTTGCTTTTCAATAAAGGATATTCAATTTGAAAACCAAAAAAGTGACATTGCGGAGGGACTGGAAGGGAAGGTGTGCCTTTTTGTGGATGACACTAAAATCTGCAACAAGATGGACACTCCAGGAGGGGTGGAAAAAAATGAGGAGGGACCTAGGTTAACTGGAGGAATGGACTAGAGTGTGGCAGCTAAGATTCAGTTCTATGTGATAATGGCAACCACCAAAGGGCAATCACCATTACGTCGAAGTCAGATCACCAAAAATCAATTTCAGTGCTCTGACTCCCTAGCGTACAACAAAATGGTGCCGGGACTAGCATTTTTATGTTTATGTGAGGGCTGTGCCCCCACCCCACAGGGCTTCATCCTCCATAGCCCCCACTTAAGGATTCTCAACTCCAGGGTGGTGCATGTCGAGCGGGCAAAATGTAAAAAAATATAAATATCTGGCCGGGTGCAACAAAAATGAACCTGCACCTGGACCCGAACCCAGCACACTATCCACCAAAGCTGTGAGCCGAACTGCTACACCACTGGGTCAGCTCAGCAGCCTACTGCAGTTCCACCCTTCAAATCCCCTCCCACCCCTCGCTGAGCTTACTCGCTCCCCCCAAGTGCGTACCTGTAGTGTGCTTGCTCTCACCCCCCCGTGCGCATACCTGTAGTGATTTCCTGTTGCTATGGTCGCCAACCCACCCCATCCAGTCACTGTAGCTGCCCAGTAGTTGCTGTGCCATGTGCCATGATTGAAACGCCCTTTCGGGGTTCGGTCAATCCCGGTCACTCACATCACGGTATACCCTAAGATTCAATGCAAAAAAGTGCAAAATCATGAATTTGGGATGCAAGAACACAGGGGAGGGTTAAATGATGGGGGGAGATATTGATGGTCAACAAACTGGAAAGGGATTTGGGGGTAATCATATCTTACAACCTAAATGCAGCCAAACAATGTGCCAAGGCTGTGGGGAGAGCCATTGGGATGTTGGGGTGCATAGGGAGAGGTATCACTGGTAGAAGAAAGGAGGTGGTGATGCCATTGTAGAGATCATTGGTGAGGCCTCATTTGGAATATTGTGTCCAGTTCTGGAGGCTGCATCTCCGTAATGACATAGACAGGGTGGAGGCAGTTCAAAGAAAGGCAGCAAATATACTGCAGGGACTGCACCAAAAGTTATATGAGGAGAGACTAGCATACCTCAATATGTGTACCCTGGAGGAGAGGAGAGACAGGGAAGATATGATAGAAACCTAGAAATATCTAAAAGGCATACACAGGGTACCAGAGGGTAGCATCTTTCAAAAAAGGAGAGGTCCAGGAATGAGGGGGCATAACATGAGGGTGGAAGGGGGTAAACTAAAGGGTAGTGTGAGGAAATATTTCTTCATTGAAAGGGTGGTGGATGCATGGAATCGACTCCCAGTGGAGGTGGTGGGGGCACACATAGTGGGGGAATTCAAACATGCATGGGACAGGCATAGGGGAACCCTAGAAATAGGAATGACAAGGTAAAGCTGCTGATCAAGTAAGGTCTGCAGCTTTCACAAAAGGCAGAGAACATGGGCAGACTGGATGGACCTAGCAGTCCTTGTCTGCCATCAATTTCTATGTTTCTATGTATTTTATGTCATGCTTCAATGATTCAACAACCCTATTTCTTGAGTCATTCTAGACAATTAATTATTCTGCCACTACTTAGCAGGTCTATGATGTTCCATATGTGGATCTCTGCTCATCAGTTCTCTCTTTGTCTGCTCACTTTTCAGGATCAGCCATCCACTCCACTGGCTCAAATATCTACTCCATCATCCAGAACTGCAGGAGTCCTATTCACACCTCATAATCTTATAGACAAACAGGGACACTAAATCTGTCTAGCATCTGGGCTCCCTATATCCAATAATCTTAATAAGTTGCCTTTCCTGATTGCTACCTGGTACTTGTTGCAAGTCTGCAGCTACTGCGGTGAAGTTCACAAAAAAGCAATTTGTCATCATTACAAACCACAACCCTAATACTGGAAATTACAGTATCCACACCCAACTACTCCTGTGGATGGAAAACCTTACAGTATTTGCATACAACCGATCCAAACCAAGACCAAGAGTGTTCTTTTATATCTGGATTAAACCATGGATTTCATAATGTGAGTGCAAGTTCTACCCATGCAGTCAATACAGTGCAATAACCTTAGAGGAGTATCAGAGCCTCAAGTTGTAACCAACCTAATACAAAAAAAAACATTATTCAAGGCTTCATCATATGGACATTTTCTGAGCCACCATTTCCAATTTGCCATATAAATCCTATTGGAGTGGTTTTATAGGTTTCATACCACATTATACAAGCTAAATAGGAAATTTGCCCTTTGTTACTCATCTTTTCTCAAAGGTTGTATTGTTATATTTTGACAAATAACAACATGTATCGAGTTTTGTCTTAAAATTGTCCATACTGTTACTACCCACAACACTTATTAGAAGCTTATTCCAAACTGACACTACCCTTTGAGAGATTCACATTCCCCACCTTTTGGTGTGAAATAGGTCACCTTTGAGCTGGAGTCCCTGTGATCTTGTACCATGTTTTATGTCTCTGATTTCTGATCCCATGCAATCCCATAAATCATGATTATTAAAGGCCCCATAGATTAAACAGAGGTCTCCTGTCAGCCTGCGGTACTCTAATACACATATCCCTAAATTTATCCCCATTTTGTCCTACCTTTCTTTGTAATTAAGATTTTGCATGCCAGTTATCATTTTGCTTGTTCTGCACACTGGACCCCTTCCAGGGGTTTAATCCCACTTTTGGAGTGTGGGATACAAAACTGACGACAATAGTCCAAATGCAGCCTCATCAATGAGGTTTACAGCAGCACCAGCACCCGTTAATCCCTACTATTTATACGTCTGTGAATGCAGTCTAGTATGCCATTGCATTATTTGGCTGTCTGCATCCAGTGTTTATTAAAACCCAAACCATCAGCAACAAAAACTCCCAGTTCCCTTTCCTCAGTTGTTTTTCTTAATACCCAGCCTTTATTCTCATATGTTACTCTTTTTTTGTTTTGTTTTTTCCCTCAAGGTTCATTACAGATCACTTCCTCACATTGAACTCCAGTTTGTGTGCAAGGGGCCTGTGTTCCAGTTTAGATAGCTCTCATTTGAGGTTATCAGTTTCAGACACACTGCTAACCACTTAACCCACTTTTGGTGTCCTCAGCAAACTTTGAAAGCCAGACTCCCTTGTCCCTGCTCATAGATGACACATACTGTAGATGCTGAATAAGCAAGGAACCAACACTGACCCCTGCAGCACCTTACTAGTCACTGCTGCTCAATTACATTTTCCCCTCTCAATGTCACTTACTGTTCTCTGTTCCTTAGGCAAGACTTTGTATAGTTTACCAGTCCTGGATTTAATCCTATGCTACTCACTTTGTCTATTACATTAGTTCTGAGTGAGACATACAAATTCTCAAAGAAGCATCTTACAGTTGATTTATTCACTCCACATTTAGTTTCAATTCCAATCATAAATTTCAAAATATCTTCTGATGATTATTCCTGCATCTATTCCTGTATAGATGATGTCATTCATTACATCAAGTTAAAAGGACCTATCACATGGCTCCCCAAAGCAGACATTTTGAATGCACTTAAATTAATACCCATTTACTCTGCCCTTTGGCATCTTTATGAGATTCAATGGCAGTCCAGATACTACTTTGTAGTTTGTTAACCTTAGGGTGTAAAAGTGGCCACAAACTCTTCAACAACTTATCACCTTATGCTGGATGCTTTTAAATGTCCTCCAACAACCCTGTGTCACTTATTTATTTATGTATTTATTTATTTAAAAATAATTAACCAGGAGAAACACACTGAGCCAAGACTCATTTCCAGGTGTGACCTGGGGGACAGGGACAGCAGAAGCACCATACAATACATGAAGCAAGTCAATAGAGGGACATTTGGCAATTACAGTGGTACACAAATGAGTAGATTCAAAACTAAAATTATGAAGACAAGAAAAGTTCTGTCACAATACAAAATGAGATGCCAGGTTCAAGTACAAGGGAAAATGACAATCCATGGCATATACTAACTGATGCAGGTGAGATACCAGAAAATCAGCTTATGCCTAACCCTGTACCGATGGAAGAGCAGTGGTCGTGAGGAAGTGCAGTCAATAGGCAGGTAGAGGAGACTCAACAGGAAATTCAGTCAAGGATGGCTGAGGCAAGGCTGGGAGGATTTAAGTGAACAGTAACAGGAGCAGGTTGGGGGTGGCTAGAGTTTCAGCTGGTGTCTAAGGGAGCCAATGGAGAAGAAAAGATAGAGGAAGGGAGGGAGGAAGGGAGTTTGTTCCAGAATTAATGGAAATCAATAAATTTATTAGATGTCTTTCTTCTAGTTGGGTCTCCTCACATTCTTCCCACAGCCAGCACTACAGATTAGCCAATCTGTTCAGGACTCTTTGAATCTGCTTACCTCCAGACAAGGCAATTGGCACCTTTATCAGAACTGAGCTCTTAGGGATAATCTTGGACTTGGTTAAAAAGGAAGCCCTATTTCATCCAGAAAAGGTCTACCATATCACCTACATCATCTTTTTCTTCTAATCCTGCAACTCTAGTACAAAGAGAGAACTTTTGTCCTTACTACATTATCTGAATTTTATTATATGTCTTATACTGCAAGGGAAAACCTTCATGTCACATTTACTGCAGCTACTACAGTTTACATACTGGTGTACCATATCAACCTCACATCCACTGATGGAACTGCTGTGTGAATGTGGTTCCTTTATAACAGATTAGAATGGAATCTCTCACTTTTATTTTTCTTCTGTTAAGTCAGAACATAAAATGTTTATTGATTTAGTCCTGTGTTTAGGGTTTAGTGACTTCAAGGAAAATGTCTAAAAAATCAGGCTAATTAGTGAGGTAAACACCAAGATAGAGCACTTGATAGGGAGAAGGACAGGGGTAAATGGAGAAAAAGACAAAGGCAATAAGGACAGGGATGGGGCAAAAAGAAATAAAGCCATAAAAAATGGAGGGTAATGAGTACCAATGCCCACAGTATAGGTAAAAAGCTCCCCGAAATGGTGGCCTTGATGGAAGAGGTATGCCTGGATATCAAGGCAGTCACAGAAACATGGTACACAGAGAATCATGCCTGGAATGTCAACATACCAGGGTACACAATCTACAGGAGGGACAGGGAGGGAAGAAGAGGAGGAGGAGTAGCTCTCTATGTAAGGGAAGGGATCAAAGCAAGAGAATTAAAGGGTAAACAGGGAGGAGAGGAGGCACTGTGGGTCACCCTGGAGACTGGAAATGGCACCACAATCTGCACAGGGGTTGTACACAGACCCCCATCTCAGGGGAAGGAAATGGACAAGGAAATGATACAAGGCATCCTTGGGATGGCAGAGAAAGGGGAGATATTGCTGATGGGGGACCTGAATATGCCAGATGTTAACTGCAACACCTTTGCTGCAGCCACATCCAAGAGCAGGGCCATTCTCGTTGCCCTACAGGGGGCATGCCTCAGACAGCTAGTTTTGGAACCCACTTGGGAGAGAGCAATTTTAGACATGGTACTCTCAAATGGGGATGGAGAGGGGATCTCTGATCTTGAAGTGGGTAGCCATCTGCAACAAGAGACCACCAAACAGTGTGCTTCATGATAAACTTAGCTGTAGAGTCAAGACATACAAAAGTGAAGGTTTTGGATTTCAGGAGGGCTGATTTTGTCAAAATGGGAGAGTACTTCAGAAAAGCACTAGCAAACAGGCAAGAAGGTGGGGTGGAACAACACTGGGGAAACATCAAAACCGCCATCACATAGGCAACAAGCCTTTGTGTGAAGCAAATAAACAAATTAAAATGAAAGAAAATTAAAAACACCGTGGTTCTCAAAAGAAGTGGTGGGGAAGGTAAGGGAGAAAAAGATAGCATTCAGGAAGTATAATGAAACACAGAAGGAGCAGGACAAAGAACTGTACCACTTAAAGCAGAAGGAAGTGGGGAAGGCAGTCAGAACAGCAAAACCCAAACTGAGGAAAAGAAGGCCAACTCAGTTAAGAAGGGGGATAAAACATTTTATAGGTACATTAGGGAGCAAAGAAAGACTAAGGTAGGGATGCTGAGGCTGAATAAAGAGGAAGGTGGCTGGGCACAGATTGACAGTGAAAAAGCAGGGATACTGAAGGAATACTTCTGCTCAGGATTCACAATGCAAAAACAGGGGAAGATATCTAATACAGTCAATAGAAGCACTCTGGATAGGGGGTTGATATTAGTCCTTTCACAGAAGAAAGGGTTCTGAAAGTACTCTTAAAACTGAAGGTGGATAAAGCAATGGGGCCTGATGGGATTCACTACATAATTCTAAAAGAACTAAAGGAAGAACTAGTAACACTACTGACTACCCTTTTAAATAAATTATGGGAGGATGGTGTGGTACCTGAGGACAGGAGGAGGAGGGTGGATGTGATTCCCCTTCACAAAAGTGGGAGCAAGACAGAGGTAGGAAACTGCAGACCTTTCAGTTTTACCTCAGTGGTAGGGAAAATGATGGAATCACTTCTGAAGGAAAGAATTGTTGAGTACCTAGAGGCCAGTGGAGCACAGGACCAAAGGTAGCATGGGTTCACAGCAGGAAGGTCATGTCAGACAAATCTAATTGATTTACAAAAGTCACAAAAGAGAAAGCATGGCTCACGCTAATAGAAATAACTTTGATTCCATTATGGAAAGGGGGTGCACCTTACCAGGACTTCATCAACAAGTAGTACGCATCCAATTAGGAAAGACGGTCAGCACTCCATATGGAAATAAATGCAGTTTTAATCCAAATATTTATAACATCAGCAGCAAAATACAAATGAATAAATCCAATCCAGCAGCTATACAACATAGTAGTTACAATAGTGGTCACACTTGCAATTAGGTATTAGTTCTATAAAGACTTATAGCTACCGTGGACTATAACACAGTAAAAAATCAGGGCAGATAGATATACAAACATTACACTGCCTTATTTCAAATTATGCAAAGATACAAAATCATTTAAACCTTTTGGTTTCACAGTGTCAAGTGTTACAATCCAGAATGCTTTCCTATACAAAAGTTTGTCTTTAAAACTACCACCTCTGCTATCTAAACTCACTTTCTCTATACCAAAAAATTGTAGGACAGAGGTAGATACATGCCTTGCTTCTTTGAAATGTTTAGCAATGACATAGCTTTCATTGCCAGTCCTAATGGCTATTTTGTGTTCTGCCACTCTTAGTTTTAATGCTTGTTTAGTTTGTCCGACATAAAAAATGTCACAAGGGCAAGTAAGAGCATAAATTACAGCTTCAGTACTACAGTTAATAAACTGATCAATAGAAAATCGTTTTCCTGTTCTTGGATGAGAAAAGGCAGTGATATTCCTTGTATTGCTGCAATGTGCACAGTGTCCACACTTAAAATTACCAGTAGGAGGTGTAGTAAGCCAGTTATTATTGTTTACTGTGTTGGGTAACAATGTATGTACCAACATGTCATTTAAATTGTGTCCTCCTCTGTATGCAAATCTCAGTTCCAGATGGCTTATATTATTACATTTTCTGTCTCCTTTAAGAATAGGCCAATGTTGTTTGATAATATCTGTCACTTGTGCCACTTTAGGAAAATACTGAGTTACAAAGGTGACTTCAGATTTTGTTTGAAATTCAGCATTTGGAGGGGCTACCATTTTCCCGATGAGCTGATTTCTGTCCACTGTTTTTGCTGCTTGATATGCATTCTCTACAGTTGAGTGAAAATATTTTCTTTTATAGAAACGAGTTTTCATTTCAGAGCTGCAATGCTCTAAATCAGCTTCATTTCAGCACGTCCGTTTAGCTCATAAAAAATGACTTTTAGGAATTATTGTTCAGAAGTGATTTTGGATGCCAACTTTCAGCTTGAAGAATGGTATTTCTTGCAGTCGGTTTATGGTATAGTTTGCATTCTAATTTGTTTCCATTCTTAAAAATTGTAAGATTGAGAAAATTGATATATTGTATATCCCATTCTACTGTAAATTTGAGATTACTGTTCGTACTGTTAATGTAATCCATGAACAAATTCAAGTCACTTTCTGAGCCCCTCCACACCATGAAACAATAGTCTATATAGTGCTTCCAAATGAGCATGTTATGATAAAATGGATTATCAATGTCTAAAACAAGAGTCTGTTCCAATTAACCAACATAAATGTTAATAAGATTAGGAGCAAATGTAGTGCCCATACTGGTTCCTTATGTTGAGTATAGAACTTATCATCAAAATTAAAAAAAAATTACCTTCCAACACTGTTCTAACACAATTGATAATGAAATCTGTAGGTGGTGTAACATCATATGGACATGTTTGTAATACTTTTTTCAATGAATTAAGTCCTCCTTCATGTGGGATGTTCGTGTACAGACTTTCTATGTCAATGCAAACCAGGATATCAGTACTGTTTATTTCTATTTCAGTTAATAATTTACACTTGTGATTAGTATCTTGTATAAATGATGGCAAGTTAGAAACAAATTTCTTAATGTGAAAATTGACAAATTTAGACAGCGGTTTGGTTGCTGCACCTATGAAAGAAATAATAGGATGACCTGGAACAGGCGCATTATTTTTATGTAGTTTTGGTAGTAGATATAAAGCAGGTCTACGTGGTTCTTCTACAACTGAAAAAAAAGCTTCATTTCGAGTAATCCATTTATTTTTGCTTCAGAAACTAAGCTCTTTATTCGACTTTGGATTTGTACAGTTGGATCTTGTTCCAATAGCGAAAAAAAAAAATCAAATTAGACAATTGTCGTTTTGCTTCTGTTCTGTAATCATTTATATTCCAGATTACTACTGCACCATCTTTATCTGTGGGACATATTACTACATCATTCATGTTTTTTAAATCATTGATTGCATTTCATTCTGATTTTTTTATATTTTGCGTTTCATTATAGTAGTGGCTACTGAGAAGAACATCAGTTTCTCATTCGACTGCTTTCATAAATTCTTATAACATAACATTAGATGAAGGGCAAAAAGAAGATTTATTTTTGAGGCCAGTATCTTCATGTTTGTCATTAATGTACGGTATCTCAGTTACTTTTTCAGAGGAAACATAGTCTTTAAGTTTCAGTTTGCGAAAAAACTTTGGAAGGTCTGTTTTTATTTCAAAGGCATTAGGAATATTGGTAGGAACAAATGTCAATCCTTTGCATAGAACATTAGTTTGTTCTGTTGTTAGTATTTTATTTGTAAGATTTACAACTTCCATTTCTAATTCTGGGGCTGAGGTGATCTCCACAGTTGACTTCTCGTGTTTCACCTGCCACAACCTCTCCCTCTGTAATTTCTGTTGCCTCTTACACCTCTTGCCCCTCCCTCTCCTTGTTTTTCTTGACCTTGAGTTAAATGTTGACCTCCTATTTGGATGTTCCATCCTAAAAAATGACCAGAAGACAAACCTGAACTGGCTGAATCGCTATCAGCATATGTCGACAAATTTGTATCTTGATTATCAGACATAAACTTCTGAATCTCAAAATGTTTAAGTTTACCATTCCATTTGCAAATTACACCATTGTTATCATCACCTGCATCTCTGTCATGCTTCTGCTGCTGCTTATAATGTTTCAGTTCCATTTTAAATTTCTTTAATTGAACATCAATTTTCTCTCTAATTTCTTTAAGCTTGTCTGAAGAAAATGTTGCAGTCATTTTTATTTCTAAATCTTGACTATCTTGTTACAATTTATCACACTCTTTTTTTGCCTTTTTTAGTATAAGTAAAATCAAATCAAGACTTCCTTTGTTAATTACTTTTTCCCATTCCAGCATAAACTCTTTATTATCTAATCCAAAAGACGGGGGTTTTTGAATACTTAGCACACGTGGGATCTTTTTGTCTTGCCAATATTGGGATAGAGAAAGAGCATGCATTTGGAACCTAGTATGTTTTTTACTTTAAGTCTTCTAGTGTATATGCATCATTTGAAGAACTAGATTTGTCTGCTGTTTTCATTAAAAATGCTTCAATTTGTTCCAATGAAAACACTATTTGTTCACCTTCTTCATCAGGTATACTTAAAACTTTGATATTGGCATTTGCTGCTGCCATACTGGGAGCTCAGTGCTATAAAGCCATAAAGTCCAAATACAGAAAGGTATATACAAAAGTTACAAAAGAGAAACTCACACTAATAGAAATAACTTTGATTCCAGTACGGAAAGGGGGTACACCTTACCAGGACTTCATCAACAAGTAGCACACATTCAATTAGAAAAGACGGTCGGCACTCCATATGGAAATAAATACAGTTTTAATCTGAATATTTATAAATATCAGCAGCAAAGTACAAATGAATAAATCCAAACCAGCAGCTATACAACATAGTAATCACAATAGCGGTCACACTTGCAATTTGATATTAGTTCAATAAAGTTTATAGCTACCATGGACTATCAGACAGCACGCCAGCTAGACCACAGAACCGTTTATGTTTCAGCATCTAAATAGACACCTTCATCAGAACAAGTGGTCTCATTAATCAAGTAACATTTAAAAGTACATGATTTAAAGAAACAGTGCCATAATTTCAAAAAACAATGAAGAAAGTGCTAAGTGCTTAGAGTATACATCTAATGCATATACCAGTATATAAAACATCAGCAGAAATAGCAGATAGAAAACACAGTAAAAAATAAGGGCAGATAGAAATACAAACATTACACTGCCTTATTTCAAATTATGCGATGATACAAAATCATTTAAACCTTTTGGTTTCACAGTATCAAGTGTTACAGTCCAGAAAGTTTCCTTATACAAAAGTGTGTCTTTTAAACTACGACCTCTGCTATCTAAACTCATTTTCTCTATACCAAAAAATTGTAGGACAGAGGTAGATACATGCCTTGCTTCTTTGAAATGTTTAGCAATGGCATAGCTTTCATTGTCAGTCCTAATGGCTGTTTTGTGTTCTGCCACTCTTAGTTTTAATGCTCATTTAGTTTGTCTGACATAAAAAATGTCACAAGGGCAAGTAAGAGCATAAATTGCAGCTTCAGTACTACGGTTAATAAACTAATCAATAGAAAACTGTTTTCCTGTCCTTGAATGAGAAAATGCAGTGATATTCCTTGTATTGCTGTGATGCACACAGTGTCCACACTTAAAATTACCAGTAGGAGGTGTAGTAAGCCAGTTATTATTGTTTACTGTCTTGGGTAACAAGGTATGTACCAACATGTCATTTAAATTTCATCCTCGTCTGTATGCAAATCTCGGTTCCAGATGGCTTATATTATCAAATTTTCTATCTCCTTTATATCTATAAATATTTGGATTAAAACTGCATTTATTTCCATATGGATTGCTGACAGTCTGTCCTAATTGGATGTGTGCTACTTGTTGATGAAGTCCTGGTAAGGTGCACCCTCTTTCTGTACTGGAATCAAAGTTATTTTTATTAGTGTGAGCCATGCTTTCTCTTTTGTGATTTTTGTATATACCTTTCCATATTTGGACTTTACAGCTTTATGGCACTGAGTTCCCAGTATGGCAGCAGCAAATGTCAATATCAAAGTTTTAAGTATACCTGATTAAGAAGGTGAACAAATAGTGTTTTCATTGGAACAAACTGAAACATTTTTTAAAGAAAACAGCAGACCATCTAGTTCTTCAAATGATGCATATACACTAGAAGACTTAAAAAAAAAAATAATAGGTTCTAAAGGCATGCTCTTTCTCTATCCCAATATTGGCAAGAAAAAAAGATCCCATGTGGGCTGCGTATTCAAAAACCCCTGACTTTCAGATTAGATGATGAAGAGTTTATGCTGGAATGGGAAAAAGTCATTAACAAAGAAGTTTTTATTTTGATTTTTCTTATAATAAAAAAAGTAAAAAAAGAGTGTGATAAATTGCAACAAGATATTCAAGATTTAGAAATAAAAATGATTGCTACATTTTCTTCAGACCAGCTTAAAGAAATTAAAGAGAAAATTGATGTTCAATTAGAGAAATTTAAAATGGAACTGAAACATTCTAAACAGCAGAAGCATGATAGAGATGCAGGTGATTATAACGATGGTGTAATTTACAAATGGCATGGTAAACTTAACTGTTTTAAGATTTGGATGTTTATGTCTGATAATCAAGATACAAATTTGTCGACAGATGCTGATAACGATTCAACCAGTTCAAGTATGTCTTCTGGTCCTTTCTTAGAATGGAAAATGTCTTCTGGTCCTTTCTTAGGATGGAACATCCAAATAGGAGGTCAACATTTAACTCAAGGTCAAGAAAAACAAGGAGAGGGAGGGACAAGAGGTGTGAGAGGCAATAGAAATTACAGAGGGAGACCTCGTGGCAGGTGAAACACGAGAAGTCAGCTGTGGAGATCACCTCGGCACCAGAATTAGAAATGGAAGTTGTAAATCCTACAAATAAAATAGTAACAACAGAACAAACTAATGTACTATGCAAAGGATTGACATTTGTTCCTACCAATATTCCTAATGCCTCTGAAATAAAAACAGACCTTCAAAAGATTTTTTGCCAACTGAAACTTAAAGAGTATTTTTCCTCTGGAAAAGTAACTGAGATACCATACATTGATGGCAAACATGAAGATACTGGCCTCAAAAATAAATCTTCTTTTTGCCCTTCATCTAATAATGTTACGTTATAAGCATTTATGAAAGCAGTCGAATGAGAAACTGATGTTCTTCTCAGTAGCCACTACTATAATGAAACACAAAATATAAAAAAATCAGAAAGAGATGCAATCAATGATTTAAGAAACATGAATGACATAGTAATTCATCCCGCAGATAAAGACGGCACAGTAGTAATCTGGAATATAAATGATTACAGAACAAAAGCAAAATGACAATTGTCTGATTTTAATTTTTATTCTCTATTGGAACAAGATCCAACTGCACAAATCCAAAGTCGAATAAAGAGCTTAGTTTCTGAGGCAAAAATAAATAAACGGATTACTGAAAATGAAGCTGTTTTTTTCAGTTGTAGAAGAACCACGTAGACCTGCTTTATATTTACTATCAAAACTACATAAAAATAAAGTGGCTGTTGCAGGTCATCCTATTGTTTCTTCCATTGGTGCAGCAACCAAACTGCTGTCTAAATTTGTCAATTTTCACATGAAGAAATCTGTTTCTAACTTGCTATCATTTATAAAAGATACTAATCACATGTGTAAATTATTAACTGAAATTTAAATAAACAGTACTGATATCATGGTCTGTATTGACATAGAAAGTCTGTACATGAACATCCCACATGAAGGAGGACTTAATTAATTGAAAAAAGTATTACAAACATGTCCATATGACATCACACCACCTACGGATTTCATTATCAATTGTGCTAGAAAAGTGTTGGAAAGTAATTGTTTTTTTTTTTTTATTTTTGAAGATAAGTTCTATACTCAACATAAAGGAACCAGTATGGGCACTACATTTACTCCAATCTTGCTAACATTTATGTCAGTCAATGGAAATAGTCTTTTGTTTTAGACATTGATATTCCATTTCATCATAATGTGTTCATTTTGAAGCGCTATATAGACTATTGTTTCATGGTGTTTAGGGGCTCAGAAAGTGACTTGAATTTGTTCATGGATTATATTAACAGTATAAACAGTAATCTCAAATTTACAGTAGAATGGGATATACAGTATATCAATTTTCTCAATCTTACAATTTTTAAGAATGGAAACAAATTAGAATGCAAACTATACCGCAAACTGACTGCGAGAAATACCATTCTTCAAGCTGAAAGTTGCCATCCAAAATCACTTCTGAACAATATTCCTAAAAGTCAATTTTTACGAGCTAAATGGACATGCTCAAATGAAGCTGATTTTGAATATTGCAGCTCTGAAATGAAAACTTGTTTCTATAAAAGAAAATGTTTCCACTCAACTGTAGAGAATGCATATCAAGCAGCAAAAACAGTGGACAGAAATCAGCTCATCAGGAAAACGGTAGCCCCTCCAAATGCTGAATTTCCAACAAAATCTGAAGTCACCTTTGTAACTCAGTATTTTCCTAAAGTGGCACAAGTGACAGATATTATCAAACAACATTGGCCTATTCTTTAAACTGTAATTTATGCTCTTACTTGCCCTTGTGGAATTTTTTTATGTCAAGCACACTAAATGAGCATTAAAACTAAAAGTGGCAGAACACAAAACAGCCATTAGGACTGGCAATGAAAGCTATGCCATTGCTAAACATTTCAAAGAAGCAAGGCATGTATCTACCTCTGTCCTACAATTTTTTGGTATAGAGAAAGTGAGTTTAGATGTCAGAGGTGGTAGTTTATAAGACAAACATTTGTATAGGGAAGCATTCTGGATTGTAACACTTGACACTGTTAAACCAAAAGATTTAAATGATTTTGTATCTTTGCATAATTAGAAATAAGGCAGTGCAATGTTTGTATTTCTATCTACCCTAATTTTTTACTGTGTTTTCTATCTGCTATTTCTGCTGATGTTTTATATACTGGTATATACATTAGATTGTATACACTAAGCACTTAGCACTCTCTTCATTTTTTTTTTGAAATTATTGCACTGTCTCTTTAAACCATGTACTTTTAAATGTTACTTGATTAATGAGACCACTTGTTCTGATGAAGGTGTCGATTTAGATGCTGAAATGTAAATGGTTCTGTGGTCTAGCCGACATGCTGTCTGATAGTCTGCAGTAGCTATAAGCTTTATAGAACTAATATCAAATTGCAAGTGTGACCGCTAGTGTGACTACTATGTTGTACAGCTGCTGGTTTAGATTTATTCATTTGTACTTTGCTGATGATATTTATAAATATTTGGATTAAAACTGCATTTATTTCCATATGGAGTGCTGACCGTCTTTCCTAATTGAATGTGTGCTACTTCCAAATCTAATTGATTTCATTGACTGGGGACCAAAGTAGTAGACCAGTGAGGGACTGTGGACATGGCCTACCTAGACTTTAGCAAGGCATTTGACACAGCCCTGCACAAAAGATTAATAAACAAATTAGCCAGCTTGGGAGTGAGTCCTAGGGTGGTAGCCTGGGTAAAACACTGGCTGGACAACAGGACACAGTGAGTAATAGTAAATGAAGTCCACAGTGAAGAAAGGGGGGTTACTAGTGGGGTTCCACAGGGTTCAGTACTGGGGCTTGTCCCGTTTAATGTCTTTATAAATGACATTGCAGAGGGACTGGAAGGGAAAGTACATCTCTTTGCAGATGACACAAAGATCTGCAACAGGGCTGATATGCAAGGTGGGGTGGAAAGGATGAAAAAGGACTTGGCAAGGTTGGAGGAATGGTAAAATATATGGCAGCTTAGATTCAACACAAAGAAGTGTAAAGTAATGCACCTTGGGAAACAAAACCCAGGGGAAGAGTACCGATGGGGTGAGATACTGACAACAACAAAAATGGAAAGGGATCTGGGGTAGTCATATCAGACAACCTAAATGTGGGCCAGCAATGTGAGAAAGCAGTAAGGAGGGCTGGGGGATACTGGGATGCATAGGGAGAGGCATCACCAGTAGAAAACAATGAGTTGTTGACCCTCTGTACAGACAGTTGGTAAGACCACATCTGGAGTACTGTGTAAAGTTCTGGAGATCCTATCTCCACAAAGACATAGACAGGGTGGAGGCTGTCCAGAGGAGGGCAACCAAAATGGTGCAGGGTCTGCACCAGAAGACATATGAAGAAAGACTAAAGGAGCTTAAGATGTATAGCGTCGAGGAAAGGAGGAAGAGGGGGGACATGATAGAAACTTTCAAATATCTCAAGGGAATCAACAAAGTCCTAGAGGGTAGCATCTTTCAGAAAAACAGATGTGCAAGAACAAGGGGTTACAATTTGAAGATGGAGGGGGGACGGCTCAGAGGTAATGTGAGGAAGTATTTCTTCACAGAGAGGGTTGTAGATGTATGGAACAGCCTTCCTGAGGAAGTCATAGAGTCAAAAACTGTGTGGGAATTCAAGAATGCATGGAACAGACAAAAGGCAATTGTAGTGGGGTGTAGGAGGAAGTAGGCTGTTGGTTAACTGGGATCTGCAGCTTATCCATTAGGTAGGGAAATGGGCAGACTTGGTGGACCAAGCGGTCCTTATCTGCAATCAAATTCTATGTTTCATGCCTAGATCTCCCACTCTGGCCATCTGACTCCTCATTTTTTTCCAGAATTTCAGATATAACCTATTGCAGTTGCTTCCATGGTGTGGGGTCATCACTGGATGTCCTAATGAGTTACTTTCTAATGTGGTAGCATGGCTACTACTTACTGTATATTGTTAATAAACTATAGCCAACCTCTTTCCTCAGTTGGCTGAAGGTAGATTACCAGAAAGCACTTGAAGGATAAAGAAAGATCCTCAGAGCTGTTCTCTGAAGGGGAATTGTTTGGAGACCACATGCCAGGATGGTCACGCTTGGAGTGGCCTGACTTAACTAACAGTGGGAAACTGAAGCATGCATATGCATGGTTCTGCCCTTAGACTGATACCTTATGTAAGGGGAAGGCATCAAGGCTGTTTTTGCCAAACCCAAACCAAACTTTATTTCTAGAATGCTATTACACAGTCAACCATAGCATTTTTCACAATATAACTGACAATTTAAAAACAGAACCACATTCTAAAAACATAGCAGGAGTTTAAATATCAGTATAGGCAAACTCAAATGAACAAGTTTTCAAGGCAGATTTGAAGTCCTCAATGGAAGGGCATTCCCTTACCTGATAAGGAAAAGAATTTCACAGGTCAGAACAGCAAAAGTAAATGACCTACCTCCTGATGTTGTCAAGCAGACCCTGGGAATCTCCAGCAATCCATCATTGGTGGAGCAGAGAGGGCAAAGGGGGTGGTAGGGGCAAAGGAGCTCTTGCAGGTACCACAGTCACTGTCCATCTAGGGCCTTATAGGTCAGTAATCTAACCATGAAGGTGATCCTCCACCACACCAGCAGCCAGGGCAGTGTGTGGAGCACAGGTGTGACATGGTCAGATCTATGGAAACCTGTCAACAATCTGGCAGCTGCATTCTGCACCAACTGCAGGTAGTGGAGATTCACCCCGGTAGCCCTAGGTTTGGGGCATTGCAGTAATCAAGGCATGAGGTCATCAAGGTGAGGACTAGGGTCAGAAGGTCATCAGGTGATACCAGGTGCTTTATCCTTGTGCGAAGTCCTCAAATGATAAAATGAGGACTTGACAATGGCCCACGCCTGAGCCTTAAGTGTCAGTCCACTATCGAGCATGACACCCAAATTTTGCACCCAGTCAGAGGTCATCAGCTGGTTGTCCCCCAGCCAAAGCCCGGATGGCTGCCCAGCCAATAATCCCTCCACCCAGGACCTTGGACCACAACCAACACCTCAGTCTTATCTGGATTCAGACTAAGCCACCTAGCATTCATCCAATCCTGAATCTCAGAGAGGCAGTTGTTAAATACTGCAACAGCATCACATTTTCAGGGCACAAATGACAAGTACAGTTGAGTATCATCTGCGTAACAGTGAAAACTCAACCCGTAACACCTAATAATGTCTCCAATTAGCAGCATATACACCACAAACAACATGGGGGAAAGCACAGAGCCCTGTGGCACTCCACATGGCAAGGAGAGAGGGGCAGAGGAAAACATCCTGGACTCCACTTTCTGTGTCCTGCCAGTGAGGAATGAATGGAACCATCTAAGAACTGTGCCACTCAGCCCACAGAAAAGCCACAGGCACTCTAACAAAATCCCAATGTCCACAGTGCCAAATGCTGCCGAGAGATCAAGGAGGACCAAGATGGAACAGCTCCTCCAATCTCTCACTATCAGGAGATCATTAAATACCCAGACCAGTACCAGTACCATCTCAGTACTCTGTCTCTTCCTGAAACTGGACTGGAGAGGATCATAGATGTTGTAGGTGGTCAGATGACCCTCCAGCTGCAACATGACTGCCTTCTCAATAACCTTACCTACAAAAGACAGGTTAGAGACAGGCCTATAGTCTGTGAGACAATCAGGGTCCAGAGAAGGTTTCTTCAGGAGGGGGGTGAACCACCACCTCCTTCGGGGTGTCCAGAAACACTCTGGTCTCTAATGAACACCTAACTATCTCAGCAAGGACTAGTCCTGTTGCCTCCATGCACCCCACCGGGTGTGTCAGACCTGTATCCAAACTACAGTATGTTGGTCACAAGCCATGGACCATCTTCATGACATCATCGATCACCAGCTGAGCAAAGTTTGACCAGACGAACTGGGTTCTAATGATCCCACACCAATCTCCGCTCTGCCCGTTTGAGTGAGCTGCATGGATCTCTGACCTGATGGTCACAATCATATCTGAAAAATCAAGCAAACTCCTCACACTTCTACTGTGAAAAGTCTCTCTGGTTCTCGAGACAAGCTGGATTTCTCAGCCTTTCTACAGTACGAAAGAGCTGGGACAGTTGAAGCCAGAGTTTTGGAGAATGGGTAGAGAGAGAGGAGTAGTCCAGCCTCTCTGTTTGTGACTAGGCCGAGGGAGCATTGGGTCACAGGGATAGTGGTAGTGTAAGGAGTGAAAGGACTCCAGCATCAGGTTCTTGTTAGAGATAAACAAGTGGAAGGAATGACAGACAGTATCAAATCATGCAATAAACACATTTATTACAAAAACACAGACTTATAACCTGCACTAACAAATACTGGGAGAAACAAGTTTCCCTATGTATAGACACAGCAATTCTCAGCAAACCTTTCTAGAATCATGCTTCTTATTGTGAGATAAGGAAAAGGGTGTGACAGTTTTCATTGGCTGAAGCAAGTGGTACCATTACATTGCTGGATAGAAAATGCAGAGTCAGCAGGAAGAAAAGCATTACGTTATACATAAGATATAACATTAGTTAGAACAAAGACGGCACAGAAATTGTAGCAGGTGCAAGGTCATTATGGTGAAAAGCAGTGTCAGCAGAAATACATGTGTACAAAAGTACTTTGGTAAACAGATATGGTTAGGCCCAAAGCACATATGCCTTATATAAGCAAATGAACATTACATATAACAGAAAACTAAGAAATAATGCTGTAAAATAAATGTATACTGTATAGTGTATACACTTAGCAAGCATGATCCGTAGTACCGACGCTTGTACAGTGGATACCCATTATTACATATTAATGCAATACAGCAATATTACAATAATAATAAAACATCTGTCATTGGAGTGTGCATGAGGGTGCAAGGGGTGTGGGACCCACGGGCAACATTCCCCTACTTGTTGCCTCAAAAGGGGCAACACAGCCATAGGGAAGCATTTGGAATCATTTACAAGGCCGAAGCATGAGGCTTGTAAAGGAATTTTAATAATAATATTGCATGATTGTACACCACAGACAATAAAGCATTAGTATTAATAATATATGATAAAAAAAATAATACAGGGTTACATGTGTGATGGATAATCACAGATTGAAACCTAAATGGAGACGAAAAATTATGCAGTTTGTAAAAAGCAGACTGATAGTAGGGTTACTGTCAAAATGGGCCTGTTTAGAGTTGGTACAGGGATGGTCACAGATGTAGCACAGATGGTGTGTTTGTAAAACATAGTGCAGAACTCAGGGATGTCAACACCACAATTGAAATGTGTGAAAAGATGTTAACATGTGATACCACATAGAACACAATATGACATAACAATATCTGTTGATGAAGAAGAGTTTATGGAATCCACTTTGAGAGTGGATAAGGTAGATGCTGCCTGGTGTTGAGGTGTGGCACACACTTGGAGCTTGATTGAAGAATCTGTTGATAATGTCTCTTGACAGATAGGTCCTTATAAAACATATATGACCAGTTTAGAAATTTGATATGAATAACAGTCCATAAAGATGCTTATTTGCAGAAAGGTGGTAACCCCACAAGGCACATGGGCCTAAGAAGATGCTAATTGAAAGATGAAACACCATCATAGTAAGAAAGCCAGTGTTGATATTGCTGGCTGCTGGATGGCTAAATTGGAAGATGCCTTATCAAGGGGTGCATTAGATTGTGCATTGAGTCCTTTAAGGAACTATCCACTCACTCTGGAGTAGCATTTGTGCCGTGGTAGTTGATCACATCCTGGCACAAAGATTAACAGTTTAAAAGCAATAATTAGTGTGTATAAGGTGTTAGCCAGGCTTGGAAAGAGCAGCTGTGGAGAAAATGAATGTCTTGCTTGAAGATCAATTGAAGAAGAATCTTCTTGCTGAAGTTAGAGGATTGCCCCTACCCCAGGCTTTGCTTCATAGTAAGCAAAAACAATAAGCTTGATTGCAGAGTCTGACTGGGTTGGACCCTGTTTAGCTGATTTAAAGGTTTATAAACAGGTGTTTTATTTTGCTGAAAACATTACACTTTGCACGGGTAATAATATTGTGTTTTATGTAGTAGTCCTTATATGGAGCCAGTCAGGCACAAAGATGGTAATGACATTGAAGCTGTGGCAGCAGTTTTTTTTAGAAATAGAGGAATGCTTTGGCAGCTTAGATAAAAGTGTTATTGCTGTTGTACGTGGAGATGTTATGTGTGCCACACCATGGAAACCTGCAAACTTGTAAAGTGTGTTAGAAACTGACTTAAGAACACATAAATAACAATCTGTTAAACCAATGACTTTTTTGTTTTGTAAAGAGTGGTGTGACAGAGCCTAAATTTCTGGCAATTATGGAATGAGAAAAATAAAAATGGGGCATCGACCGCACACATAGGGGTGCAGGCCGAGGTCCAATAATACCATTTGACCATCTGTGAATCCATGACAATCTCATGGTTACACCCTGCTTTCAAATCTCAGAAGAAGCTATGACAGTGATGAACATGATTTCCCTGTCTATGTGTTGCTGGCAGGCCTAACTGAGGCCTGAGTTGTAAAATCTTGTAGTGTTATAATAACACATTTGAAACACATAGTTTATGGCAACATGCCCATTACACTATGCAATAGTGGGACAAATACATGTATTGTTGGCCTGTGCCAACTAATAATAAAGCCTATTGCACCTGTGACAAGTGAAAGAGTCTACCTTTTTTACACTGTATAGTGAAATACTCCAAAGTACTGATTTAGGTAAGGCCTACTATGGAACCCTGAAGCATAGGTTTTGGAGCAGAATCTAAATTCTGCCATATTATAATTGCTAAGATTTAAAATGACAAAACATGCATAGAGTGCACTTTATTTTCCAGGGGTAACTGGGAGCGATAAGACAAACAGAGCATTAATTTGTCTGGGGTTTTGCTTGGAACATATTGTAGGGGTGGGTCAGCAATGCTGGCCCCAGTATTTAGGTTTGGTTATGGGCATTAAAAACATTTATAAATGTGGAGCAGTTTTCTGAATACACACTTAATGAAGTGTAGCAAGATGTATATCAAATTATAATAACATAAACATAAAACATAAACCTGTTTTGCAATAGAATAATATTAGTACTGAGCATAATGCATAAAATACATTTGAAACAACAGAACAAATGTAGACTGTAAGTTTAGTTCAGAGTCCAGGAATCTTAGAGCATTGTGAATTCATTTGTGTTGACCATGACCATAGAATAAGTTGCAGAGAGAGTGGGACACAGTTTAAGTTTGCAAGTTGCAGTCCTTGGTAAAAATTATTTGGTTTTGGTTGAAAGAATTATTTGAGCAAGCCACCACTCTGTCTTTTGTTAACTTGTAAGGCTTTTTCAGGGTATACAATGCTTTAGAACTTTGAAATTATAGAAACTTGTTTGTGCTTATAGAAGGCAGATGATTGCATCCATTGCTGTAAGGCTATGGAAAGTTGGTTTGTATTTGTCTGACAGGATAAGACAGCTGAAAAGACATCAAAAGATATGAATATGTGGAAATACATACCGACCCCCCCCCAAGCTTGGCTGGACTGAGCTGGGTTAAACTGTTAGAATACATTGGGTCTTTTTAAAACCTGTAAATAATAGTTATTAGCAAATACACATTTTGTTTTATTTACCCCTTTGGGATGAAAGTGACATACCTTGCAACCTTTATGGGTGTTGGACTGGAAGGAAGGGTATTATGCCCTCCCAAGCTCCTACTGTGGTAAAAGAGGCAGCTCAAACAATGTAGCAATAAAACAGTTGAGCTGTTGGTGGTGACGAGGATGCTGAAACAGAAATGGTCTGGCAATTTTAGTAGCCTGTCATGCAGCACCTTAAAAAGGTGTGCACTGGATAAATGGTAATGGTGTGGCCCCAGTCCTTTTTCTACTACATATACTTTTGAAATTATAGTAACGTTATATTGCAATTATTTTAGGAAAGGTGGCTTTATTCATTACCAGAAGATGGGGAACTTTCTTTTTCCTAGGAGAAAGAAAAAAAGAGAAAAAAACAAACAAAAAAAAAACATACACAATCCTGAAAACAAAATAATAATATTTTGATAGAATAAAAGAAGATAAGTGTCCCTGGGTTCCCTTATCCTAAGCATTACAAAATGTCAGCTGAGTTCATAAAAGATCCGGATTGATGGTAATACTGTACGTACGTATGTATATGTTAAAATGCATTTTCAAAAGAAAAAATGATCACACCATGGTCACACATAAAAACAAAAGTCATTGTTTTTAACTGTAGATGGCAAACTCTTTTAAAAACAGCTGTAATATTTCTTTTTTAACTGTATACTATATATATATATATATATATATATATATAAAATTACCGGGGGTGTGGAGTAACCCCACTCCCTTAAGCACCTTGCGTAGTATGGGAATCATGTGATATTTTTCAGGAACAGAGGAGCTGTGCTACAATCAAACCTTTGTGGAGGAAGGCCTTGGGCATTAGCTGTGTTGGCTGCAAGCCCAGAAGAAACTGTCTGTCCTTTTTGCTCGGACAGACTGCAAGCACTATTAAAAAAAGTTAAATTCTAGGGTTCATCCTTGGTGTGTTTCCATGAAATAATACATGTTGTGTGGAAATGGATGCTTTAGATAGGGACACACATCAAGTTTGAACTGGTAGTGACAGAGAATGTTGAAACACAAGAAGGTCAAGTTACTTGCTAAAGGTCACACAGTATGAAAATGATGGCTGTTGGGAATGAAACGCAGCCATTTAGGTTTGAAACAGTAGTGCACTCAAGTACTGAGCTGCACTAAGGTACAGTACATACCTTTTGTGACAGAACAAAAATTAATACATAGGATGTGAATTAACACAGTTATAGTACTGTATCATGGAATCAAGTGGCCATTAAAATGCAGTGCATTATAAAATGGCTCAATATGGAAATGGGGGATAAAATTACCTGTTCCATGAAATACAGTGCAATGGGAGATTGCAATGACACCAGGAGCAAAGAAAAATGGATATACATGTTGCAGTGTCATTGCATTGTCAGTGGATCAGCAGGTAGCACACTCATCTGTGAGGTCGGGAGATCAGAAGGCTGTGGGTTCTATCCCCACACCAGGCACTTGGGTTCATATCCCAATACTGACACTGTAGTGCAGCATGGGGGGGTGCTGCACTCCTGAGGTGCTGTCTTTCAGATGAGATATTAAACCGAGGTCCCATCTGCCTGTTCTGGTGGTAGTTCAGGTGGATGTTAAAGATCCCATGGCACTTCTCGAAAAGAGTAGGGGAAACTTTCCCCAGTACCCTGGCCAAATTTCCCCCATTCACTAAAAAAAAAAAATACAACCAACAGCTTAATCTGGTTCAAGGTCAGTTGGCATTCATCTGTATCCCCCTCCCCCTGGTTGTGCCTGAAAATAGGCAGAATTTGTCTAGTGCACTTACCCGGTCAACAAAAACTAAATAAATAAAATAAATGTGTTTGTGATTGGTTGACCATCCATGGCACTCCCAGACATTACCTCATGGGTTTTAGCCCACCTGATTGGCTAGTGATGCACATGACTCTAGGATCAAATTTCTAGCATATCCAGGTCTCAGAAACCCCTGTTCTCCAGTTCAAATCATGCATCTGATAAGGTAACAAGCACACCAGGATCCCTGTTTCTCCACACAGAAAGGTAGGCCTCTGATTATAATTTTTTATAGGGATTTTGGCTTAGGTGCAAGAGAAATCTAGGTGCTGCACTGCTTTCCACCATAAAAAATGCAGCACATTGTGTCCAATGTAGAAACAGCCAGCTGTGTGGCTTTAAGCTTACTTAAGTTTTGTTTAAGTTTATTCCAGTTTATTTAGTTTATTTAACTTTAATTGGTAAAGAGCATTCCAGCCTGGTGATAGAGCTGGGAGCCAGCAGTGGATCGTGATATTGATCGTTTGATTACAATTTTACATAGTTGCTAGCATGTGTTTTTATTGCTTAAGATACAGTTTGCTTGCTATGGCTAAAAGGGGACCCTTCTCACAGCTGCCCCAACTTTTTTTTCCTCGAGAAAATGTGAGAGACCCAGTAGTGGGGTTTGAGTCTGCAGAAGGCTAATTGTTGGTTTTTGAATTCGCACCACGCCAGCCGCGTGGCCTGGCGCTCCCCTGACCCCCCTCTGAGCATTGCGCGGTAGCAAAAAGGGGAAGGCATCTGCCTATGGCCTGCCTTCTCGCTGCTCCTCCCCGAGTCCCTCGGTAGGCATGCAGGAGGTGCTCTGCACTGTGGAAAGTCTCCCCATGGTCGAAAAGCTGTTTGTGCTCTTTCAGAGAACGCGCCTCCGCTAGGGCCCCTGGCCTACATCCGCTGTCTGCAACGCCTCACCCCTCCCACTGCCGCATGGTCGGCCTTGCTCTCCCTTAGCCCCCTAGCTTCATAGGGGCTCGAATTTGGGAAGGCCAAATGCCCGGGGCCTTTTTCTAATGCTCGCTTGCCCCAGACCTCCACAAGGAGCCGCAATGGCATCAGCGGCCTCATGTCAGCCAGACTAGCCCGCAGCCTGCCTTTTCAGGCAACATCACAGGAGGAGAGCGGGTCAAGCTCCTTTCTCACTCCCCGCAACTCCAGGCCTTCATTTTTTCTGGCAGCCTCTCACTGAGTGACCGAGTGCTCACACAGTCATTGAGGCTGATAGAAGCACCTGGGTTTACATCCACGCTTTGAGTATAGCGCCTGGTTGTTGGCTCCCTGTTTTTTCAACCACATGGTCGAAGACCTCAGGGGAGGCTAAGGGCCCCAGATGCTCTCGTGCCGTAGGGCATTAACACTTTCTTTAAAGGGCGCCAGCTCCTCGGAATGGGCCCCACCTTTCCTCACAAATTCAGACATCTGGGGGGGTTAAAAACAAACAAACAGAAGGGGAACAGTCCAGATGAACCCAATGTTCCCCTCAGCATATATATGGGGTCACTCTCACAGTGACCCCTATATACGGGCCACGATCTCACAGCCTCCTCCCTTTTTACACACAGGTCCTTCTCCATAGCTACCTCTGATGTAGAGGTGGCAATCACAGAACCACCCCAATTTCACTTGGGTCCCTCTCCACAGTGACCCAATAAGTTTATCACCACTCTGGAGGTCCCTCCTTATAGCGACCGCAAGACTGGTGCACCTATCCATGAGGGGTCCCTCCCACAGCGACCCTCATGCTGTTCTTACCACAGAAGGGATGGCACAGGCTCCCCAATGCTGATACGGCCAAACAGCACCTCTGGTCTACCCAATACGGTGCTAGAACAGTACACATTGTGTTGGCAATTATGGGGCAAAAATCTGTCCACAGGACCTTGCACTAGCCCTAACAATACTCTTGCCTTCTTCTTCCTTCACCAGATAGTCAAGGCCAAGAAGTGCTCCTCTTGCAATGCTGCTCTCCTGCCCCACACCCCGGGCCCCCTTTGCTCCACCTGTCTTTATGATGATGATGATTTATCGATGAAGCAAACTCCTGTCATAGGTCCCAGCAATCCAGAGCCCAGCCATCCCACTTGGATGGATCCTGGTACCCTCCTGATACAGAACCAACAGGCCACAGTTGCCATGATGGAGAGCCAACAGAATTTCATGCTGAAGATTATGGAGAAACTCAAATCCCTTACTCAGCATAGAACAGCACCTCCGCTTCCAGAGCCAGAAAATGCAGGGGGGCCCTCTGAGGAATGTCCAGACACTGAAGACCCTGTACCAGACAATCTTCAGCCAGATTCCGGCAAAGACAGGGACATACCAGATGAAGAGGATGGAGTGGATACCAATGAGGAGGACATGGAACCACAAGCCATACCATCCCTCACTTCAAAACTATGTTCCTTCGACATGGTCCCAGGCCTCATGAAGATCATCAAGGCCACTATGGCATTTGACGTCGAGGAAGGAAAACCGGAGTCAAAGGTAGATCCCATGATCCAACAAAAGGCGACCACCTCTGAGATCTTTCCAGTATGCCCACCAATCAAGGACATCTTCAACAGAGAGTGGCAATCCACAGAACCAAGCAGAATGTCAAACAAAAGAAACTTGGACAGGATGTATCTGGTTCAAGAGGACAAGGCCAGTCTCTGGTGCAAAGCTCCAACCATTGACCCTCAGGTGGTGGCGCTCAGTAAGAAAACCATCTTATCCTGTGGGACCATATCATTAAAGGACCCAACAGATAAGAAAGTGGAGGACATGCTAAAGAGGACATTCGAGATCGAGGGAACTGCGGCCAAAGCTTCCACAACGGCCATCTACGCGGCATGTGCACAAATCCGCTGGCTCGAGGAGCTTCTAGAGCAAGCAAACCCAAAGTCCAGAGAGGCAGAACTTTTAGAGTGCACTCTTGATGCTGCAAAATACCTGGCGGACATGGCTGTGGACACCCTTCGACTGCATGCCAGGGCCACAGCCATCACCAACCATGCCAGGAGAGCATTGTGGCTCAAGCTATGGGACGCCACTATGAATCAAAGACATTACTACAAAATTTACCCATGAAGGGAAAGCATGTTTTTGGTGAGGGCCTACAGGAATTCCTAAAACAAAAGGAGGAAGGCAGAGACCTACTTAAGAACAAGGCTAAGTACACCTACCTCTATTCAGTGAGGCGGAGGTTTCAGGGGGGAAACAGGTCATCCCAACCTCGCAGGGACACACACACTCCCAGAACAGTCCCTTTCGAGGCAGAGGAACATACAATGGTCACCGCAGTTCCTTTTATCATTCTTACCAACCGTCCTCCTTTAGAGCCCGTGGCCCAAAATCCAGGGGAAGAGGTAGAGGTTACAGGGGGAAACAACAATGACTACATCCCCAGAACCCCACAAGGACAGGGGTCATACCCCACCCAGTGGGACAAAGACTGTCACTGTTCAGACGACAGTGGCTCAACACAACCTCAGACAGATGGGTCCTAGAGGTGGTGTCAAGAGGGTACTCTATAGAGCTGTCCCACTCTCCCATCACACACAGGTTTCTAAGTTCCCCCATCACCAAAAGAAAGTCAACCCTGCACCAGGTCCAACATATCCTGTCGGAGTTGCTACAAAACGGCTATCCAGCCCGTCCCCACGCATGAGCAGGAACTAGGGGTGTACTCCATTTTCTTCCTCGTGCCCAAAAAGTTGGGAGAGCTCTGCCCCATCTTGGACCTGAAACACCTAAACTAGGACGTGGTGTGCCACAGGTTCAAAATGGAAACCATAAGGTCAACCCTACGCAGCGTCCGGGTAGGCGATTACCTCACGTCCATAGACTTGAAGGATGCATACCTCCACATTCCCATCATACCAAAACACCAGCAATACCTCAGATTCCACATTTTAGGCCACCACCATTACCAGTATCAGGCCTTGCCCTTCGGGCTCACCTCAGTGCCAAGGGTGTTCACCAAGGTGTCCATCGTCCTAGTAGCCAGACTTCAGAACAGGGTCTGGATATCATTCCCTACTTGGATGACTGGCTCATTCGAGCATGTTCCAAGGAGCACTCGCACTGAGACACACTGACCGCCCTGCAGGTGCTTGAGTAACACGGCTGGGTAGTGAACCGTGCCAAGAGCCATCTGGTGCCCACTCAACAGATCGAACATCTGGGGGCACTAATCAACACATCACAGGGATGGGCAAAACCCTCTCAGACAAGGGTGCTCAATCTGATAACATTGGCTAGTCACATGAGATCTCGCCATCAGACAACCATGGGATGCATAGCCCAGTTGTTAGGTTGCATGGCATCGTGCATAGACCTCATACCCTGGGCAAGATGGCACATGCGACCACTTCAGACTTACATACTCACTCGGGGATCACTGAACGAGTTCAACCTACAAGTCACAGTCCCACTACCACCATCAGTGAGACACTCGCTAGCATGGTGGACAGTGAAGTCCAACCTCACAAGAGGGGTCCCACTAGAGGCAGCTTACACTGCCACAATAGAAACGGACTCAAGCCTGTCAGGCTGGGGTGCATGCTTGGGCGACTTGATGGTTCAAGGCCTATGGACTTCAGCAGAAGCAAAGCTATCCATCAACATCCTAGAAATGAGGGCAGTAGCCCATGCTCGCGAGGCTTTCAGATTATCCATCTGCAGCCAGTCGGTTCTTATACGCTCCGACAACCAGGTCACAGTGGCATATATCGCAAAACAAGGAGGCACCAGGAGCAGAGCCATGCTGAGGGAGGCACCGTCAGTCCTCAGTTGGGCACAGATCAACCTCAGCCACCTCAGCGGCATGCATCTCGCAGGCAGACTCAACGTGTGAGCAGACTGGCTCAGCCGGGAACAGGTTCACCCAGTGGAATGGCGGCTCCATCCTGGTCTCTTTCAGATGATCCAGGAAAGCTGGGGACCAGTGTCCATGGACCTCATGGCCACATCGGAGAACACACAGGTTCAGGTTCAGTTCTATTCATGTTTCCGGGACAGTCAGTCCCAGGGAACCGATGCCCTCTCACAACCGTGGTCCTGGGAGCATGCTTACATGTTCCCACCCCTTCCCCTACTTCCCCAGGTACTAAGCAAGATCAGAGCATCTCGACATACCATCATCCTAGTCGCACCCTACTGGCCATGGAGGACATGGTTTGCCACGGTACTCGACATGACATTAGCCAAGCTCAGATTGCCCTACCAAGTGGATATGCTGACACAGGGCCCAGTACTTCACCCAGCCCCGCAGACTCTGAAACTCTCGGCCTGGCTCCTGAGAGGAAGAGACTGATGAGAGCAGGCTACCATGAGTCCATTATATCGACGATGCTACAATCTAGATGGTCCTCGACCACATCCACCTATGGTAGACAATGGTCTCTATTCGTGAAGTGGTGTCGAGAGCACGATAAGGACCCAGAGCAACCGGACATGTCATCCATACTCTTATTTCTCCAGCAGGGAGTAGACAAGGGACTGGGTCTCTCTTCCCTCAGAGTACAACTCTCAGCCATTGGAGTGGCCTCGGGCTCCATCGGGGGATACAGCCCGGGAGCACACCCAGACACCCTATGCTTCCTAAGAGCAGTGGAAGTACTTGACCCTGGGTCCGACCTTCCATCACATCATGGGATCTCCCTCTGGTGCTGGATTCCCTCAGTACAGCTCCCTTCGAGCCGCTCAATGATGTGGACCTATTCTGGGTCAGCCTCAAGGCCTGCTTCCTTGTCGCCATCTACTCAGCCCGACAGATCAGAGAGCTAGGAGCACTGTCGTGTAAGGAATCTTACACCATGTTCACCCCTCAAGGAGTCCGCCTACAGACTGTTCCAGCCTTCCAACCAAAGGTATCCACAATTTTCCATAGGGAACAACCCATTGAGTTGCCTTCCTTATCTGGAGACACACAACAGGGCGTTAAGCCAATCCCACATCATCTGGATGTTGGGATTACCCTCTCTGTTTACATAGCCAGGACTCTGCCCTTACGTAAGATGGAGAGGTTGTTCATTGTCACAAGGGGACACTGACAGGGTTTGGCAGCCTCTAAGACCATGATCGCTGGTTGGCTCAGAAGAACCATCCAGGAGGCTTATATAGCCAAGCATATGACACCCCCGTGGGTATCAAGGTCCATTCCACTAGATCAGTAGTCACCTCCTGGGCGGAAAGGGTGAACATGTCTTCAGAAGACATATGCAAACCGGCAACATGGACTTCCATCCATACGTTCACCAGACACCATAGGCTTGAGCACCTGTACAACATAAAGCCCACTTTTGCCACACAGATCCTCCTAACAGCCACCTCTGCCTCTCACTCAAAGACCACTCTGTCTCCCTCCCTAGGGTACTATACTGCTACTTATCTACCCATGAGGTAATGTCTGGAGTGCCATGGATGGTCAACCAATCACAATGGGTGTTTACTCACCTGGTAAAGGTGATTGTGTTGGTTGACATCCATGGCACTCCATGACCCTCCCGACAGAGTACTCAGATTGACCAGGTTCGGAGGATTCCCATACATATCTAAAGAAAGGGTAAGGTATATGCCACTATGGGCACTACCACAGGGGTGGAGGATCCCGACCGTCGACCTAATAGAGGTCGAGATTAGATAGTAAACAATAGGAAAATAAAACTGGCCCAATTGACAAAATGAGCTCACATCTTAGTCTGCATCATTAGGTACAATGACTGTATTGTTTTTCCTTGTCTTTTTTGTGTATTGCACTTTACTAACCTTAATTTCAGCTGTGAAAGATTCAAACTGGAGAACAGGGGTTTCTGGGACCTGGATATGCTAGAAATTTGATCCTAGAGTCATGTGCATCACTAGCCTATCAGGTGGGCTAAACCCCATGAGGTAATGTCTGGAGTGCCATGGATGTTAACCAACACAATCACCTTTACCAGGTGAGTAAACACCCATTATGCCTCACAAACTGTATCCGTAGAAATTTAAATACAGTCAGGAATAGGGTTAAGTAATTTGGCTGTCTGCCCAGAGGAGCTGGCATGAATGGTTAGACACATGGGTGTGTGAGGATAAGTTGCTCTTCTCAAGGAAAACTTAAATGAGACTTTAGTTATAAAGAAATGTTAAATTAAACATTGTCTGCGATCCCAGACTAACATTGAACAGTATAATAAACACACTTTAAAAACACGGTACAGTACACATTCTAGTAAACAATTAATCTTTGTAAACAAAGAATTCTCCAACACGTTTTTCTTACACACCATTTATCTTTAACTACACAAATAATCAACACTTTTGTTGCCATCTTGAACATCTTCTGCCTAGGAAATCATCAGTAACAACAGGATTGTAACCATAACAAAAATCTTTTACAACCCCCGATATCACACATAGCAAGAACAATGGCTAACAATGATCCTGAAACATGATTAACCACACCAATAATTAGGCATGGAGCACATAACAGCCATAGTATATACCATTGAGTCTGAATGTATCCTAAAGTGAATAGCAATAACAATTGAATAAACACATATATATCATACCCAGCTGTTGCAGATAACATTAGAACAGCTTTAAACATTTTCCCAAGGTAAGATGTGGTTTTGAACCATAAAAAAAAAGGTTGGAGACAAAAATAGGAAGTGAACTGTAAGAACACTTATCAGATATCAATTTGAGAAGAAACAGCTGCTTGCCCTCCAGGATCAAATGGGACAGTTTTCTGTTTTAAAATCTCTGATTGGCCAGAAATTGAACAACAGGCAGAACGTCTGATATCTTGGGTGTCTGGATAGCTAGCGCAACAAAGATGCTTATGCTGCATGAGTGGAGGTCTGTAAGCATTTCACATTTAATATGAGGTATTTTTAATGTCTGTAAATCCAGTATTTTTGTTAGAAAGGACTGTGTAGGGCAAGAAAATGCTGACTTGCCTCCAATGCTGGTAGAGCAGCACATGTTTAGCACTGGGCAGAAATGCCGAGTACAGAATTTCCTATTCACTATGTGTACAGCACAAGTCTGATTAGCCCTTTACAGGGAGTAGACACACTGACAAACAACATACAGTAAAAGCAAGCACATGTGGGAAACTTGAAAATTAGCCTGGAGCTGTCACCTACTGCTTTCCGGTCCCTGATAGGCAATCAGTCATCATGGGAGGTTCCCTGTGACTCGGTGTGGGTCTGCCACAGCCGAGAACAAAGGCAGTGTGGGTCTGCTATGCCCACTATCACTGTAAGTACGAGCAGGTCCAGGTAGGCAAAACAAAGATTGCACTACACTACTCGACCACTGTAAATACGAGCATGTCCAAGTAGGCAAAATGAAGATTGCACTACACTACTCGACCTTCAAAATTAATTGAAGGCAAAGCTTCCCTAGTTTAATCTCTTCCCATTCTCGTCGCCAATATGTAAGGAGTGAAAGGACTCCAACATCAGGTTCTTGTTAGAGATAAACAAGCGGAAGGAATGACAGACAGTGGCAAATCATGTAATAAACAAGTTTATTACAAAAACACAGACTTACTGTACAACCTGTAGTAACAAATACTGGGAGAAACAAGTTCCCCTATGTCTAGACACAGCAATTCTCAGCAAACATTTTTAGAACCATGCTTCTTATGGTGAGATAAGAAAAAGGGTGTGACAGTTTTCATTTGCTGAAGCAAGTGGTACCATTACATTGCTGGATAGAAAATGTAGAGTTAGCAGGAAGAAAAGCATTACGTTGTACATAAGATATAACATTAGTTAGAACAAAGACGGCACAGAAATTTTAGCAGGTGCAATGTCATTATGGTGAACAGCTGTGTCAGCAGAAATATATGTGTACAAAAATACTTTGGTAAACAGATATGGTTAGGCCCAAAGCACATATGCCTTGTATAAGCAAATGAACATTACATATAACAGAAAACTAAGAAATAATGCTGTAAAATAAATGTGTACTGTATAGTGTATACATTAGCAAGCATGATCCCTAGTACCCACGCTTGTACAGTGGATACTCATTATTACATATTAGTGCAATACAGCAATATTACAATAATAATAAAACATCTGTCATTGGTGTGTGCATGAGGGTGCAAGGGGTGTGGGACCAACAGGCAACAGTAGAGTCCCTGGGATCGAGTGGCACTGCTCCCCATATGCCCAGTTTCCAGGAAGAAGACCATCAGGAACAGCTGGAGGGATGAAGGCCCCAGGGAACTTGCCTCAAGAGGAGTGAAGATAATCAGCCCTTAAAAGGCACACTTGGAAAAGTGGTGGGCCACTCCCCAAGAGAGATTGCCAGAAATCTCACAGGTTCCCTCCCAGCAGTAGCAAAGAGATGTGGGATAGATCTGTGTTCAGAGCAACCATAAGTTAACCTTGCTTAATTAAATGCTCATTCTGTAAAGCCCTAGGCATTTCATATTGAAAAACCTTTCAGGAAGCTGAATGAATGGGCATCAGGTAGGGGGGACCTGGCAAGGGATGTGGTTGGAAAGTCCCATGTGAGGGACCAGATATGGGAGTCTGTTTTTTGGGCCACTAGGGCTATCAGTGGAGTGTAAAAGGGAGGCACACATGTCCAGACCAACCATGTTTTATGCACTTAGTATTAATATCATATGCTGATATGCTTTCCATATTTGTTGTTCTTCTGGTCACATTGAAACACGTGCTTGCACAGCTTGTCATCCAGGTAAGTTTTGCCCTGCCTGGAGAGAGTGCCATTGCACACATGGTCTTGGAAATGTCAGGGCTCCAGAGATCCCTCAAGGGAGGTTACAGATTTGTATGGTTGAAAGAGACAAAGCCCTTCAAGTAATATGTGATAGAGCCTCCTTAATACAGTGAGTGAACCTGGAAACATGTCATAGCTGTGGGGTTGGCAATAGGTCCCACAAGCAGTCTGGGTACCATCAGTCCAGTTTGGGACACAGCAGTAGTAATGTATGGCACACAGGAGGTAGGGAAGTGAAGTAAGGCTCCAAGAGTGTGAAAGGAAAATTGTGTAGGGCGTGGCCCAGGGAAGTCTGACTATGTTGTGTGAGTAAAGTACCATCATGGGCAATTATGTTCAGGTAAGTGCCAGGAGGGCTGTTTAACATCTGCCAGCTAACTAATAAATATACCCTCTCATTTGATCCCACCTCCAGTATGAACATTCTAGTTTGTTTGTGGTCTCATATTCTTGGTGCCCAAGAGTGTGGTTTTAAGGTTCACCTAATCCCCATCACCCTGACATGGGTAGTAGTTCAGTTGGTGGTTGTGCAGAACTGGTATTCATGGTTTGAATGGGCCAAGGAGCTCTCCTGGAAGACATACCACCTATTCCCCTAGTTGCTGGAGGGTGACCTTGTACCCTCTTGCACATGATGTCTTGTCTGCCTGGATTTGAGGATGGTGGAATTAGGGTGAAGCATTCATAGGGTAACCCAAGATGTCCTGTACCTTTTGCATTTTTTTTGGTGCAAATCAGTTCAGAAATTGAAAAGTTAAGGGTCCTGAAAGTTTTGCTGCCTTTTAAAAAAAAGATGTCACGTTTTGCAGTTTATTTTCCAAGCTGACTGGACTGCACATATATTGTTGGGAGAGAAGCAAGCCAGAACATATACTTTGAATTAGAATGGTGTCTAGTGATAGGAGTCCAAAGCTTGAAAGTGCTCCCTGCTATTCTAATGAACAGAACTAGAAGAGGCCTGCATGCTGGTCACATGTTTGAGAAGCAGCTCACACATCAGAGATGTTACATAATGCTTTTTGCAGTGATACAGAGATCAAAGATAAAGACCCCAGTGGATCAGAAAAAGCAGCAATACTATCAAGCAGCAGTATATCCTCCAGTCCTTCTGACTGACCCCTGAGGACTGCAAGGATCCAACAACAGTTGTGGCTGCAGTGACTGTTCCCCAGGAGTTTTCTGCCTCCAACATCACTCCTTATCTTTGCCACCTCTTGCCAGAAGAGAGGAGTCCACCCAAGGACCCTTACTCAGCTTTACAATGCAGCCACAGAAAATGACTCCCACTTCAAATCCACCCTCTGGGGATTTGAACCAGGTACCTTTAAAAGTTGTAAAGGGAGACAGTACACAGGAACACAGGCTGAAAAATTATAAATGTCATTTTGCAAGTAATTGCATCGAGCATCTGGTGTACATTTGGTATGAACTGTGCATATTGAACTTTACTGAACTTTTGCAAAAAAGAAACAAATTCTGTACATCAGTGTTTGACAGCCAACATAAGGAACCATCAGGACTTGAAGATGGCATGGCCGAGTGGTTGTGCCATCAACATATTAGGGCCCTCCACATGCAAAGGGAAGGAAGACCCTAGAACATTTCTTGGAAGAATGAACTTCAGGCTTCAGGGGTTACTCATCAAAGCATCACCCTCAGGGCACGCTGACTGCTGTTTTGGTCATGCTCATAAGGTATGAGCAGTGAAAGTATGTGACATTTGTAATGAATATGCTATGCTTAGAGCAGATGTCACCACTGCACCTTGTTCTCCTGGAGTAATGCCTAATTAATGGGCAACTGGAAATTGTAGAAAGAGTAAAGCAACCTCTCCAGCCCCAATCTACTTCAAAACTGATGACTGATGAACTGCAGCCTAAGCCAAGGGCCTAGTGGGAGCCAAGAAAGATTTAGGTGAAGGCCAGCACAGAGGAAGAGATGTGCACCTTGCCAGATCATCTAGGTTGGTGGAAGCAACCATTGGGATGCCAGCAGTGAAACTCAATCAGTCCAGTGATGATCAGGTGCAGTCCTGGTGGTGGTCTGCAGTGTTTTCCTTGGCCAATTCTGCACTGGAAACAGAGTGTGGTGAGTTCAGCAGTATCAGTGGGTCATGGTCAGATGTGAGTCTGACTGGCAATATGGAGTAGAATAACCACACACTAGGCCTAATGACACCCTATGATTTCATGGCCTCTCCAATGGGAGCAATGGCTATTCCTGCAACTGGTAAGTTCAGTACCTTGCAAGCCCTGCCAGAAGACAAGAAGAAGATAGATAGCAGCCAGGCTGTCACCAAGGAGCCAGATGTGGTCATGGAAGCCAAGGAACCAGAAGACTAGGATGACGTAGCAAAGCCTTCATGCATAAATCCTCTTCTAGAAGCACCTCTGTCTTCCCCCTCACAATTTCTAAGTACTGTCACACAGAGGTATCAGAAAGCTTGGAAAAATATGTCAAGCTAACAGAGCCATCAAGAGATGGGTGGAACCAAAGCACGGCTTCTGCTTCCCATATATGCCTGCCTTGTTCTGGGAGAATGTGGAAGCTCACTGTGATAGAATTCAGCTCTCAACTTCAAAGTAACACATTGCTTAAGGGGATCATATGTACTATTTGGCCAACAAAGGCCAAATTGACTAAACTACCAACACTGTAGTTTCCACATGGGACTCTGGAAGGAGCATCAACATGCATGAGGTCATCTATTCTGACAAGAATGAACAACAAACTAGCAACTTTGTGCAGTCAAATCCAATGGAGAATGGGTTCAGAAACTTCATCCATATCACAATGTATGAAAAAAATGTTATACTTGTGTGAATAAAAGCCACAGTAAATCAATAAACAAGTCAAGGTCAGAGGGGTACTGACTTCAGACGAGGAGCACCAAATTGTAATTTTACACATTTAATTCTTGTGCCTTCCCTTACAGAAATATGGGTGTACTGTACACATACAGAATGCATGCTACATGCTTAATTGTGCAATTTTTGCATGTGGTTCGCATACACTAAGTGAACATATGCGAACCAGGTCTGAAAAGCAAATTAGGTTGTCATGCTGCAAGCTTGACATGTGCACAAAAGATAAGCTGGTGAGAACATCTTCTAAAAATTACATCAGGTTTGTGTGTTGCATGCTTGACATGAGTGCAGCAGTTAAGCTAGTGTGAATATCATTTAAACATCACATCATGTCTACATGCTGCATGCTTGCCATGTGTGCAGCAGCTAAGATGGTGTAAATCTAATCTAAAAAACACATCAGTTTCTATTTCTTATACTACTGCTAGCAATTAGTCATTAAAATACATTTTATTTGAATTCACATAAAAATTAGGTAAACTCAATAATTCTGATCCTTTTGCAAGTTGTTAAATGGCTTTTGATTGTTGTCATTAAATTGCCATTAATCTGTAAAGTATTGTTTGCTTATTTCATTAAATGCTTAGAATACAGCCAGTCATTATTCCCCATCGCAGATGTATGAAGAGGGGCCTCTGTGTTGTGAAACCTATCCTTTTTGTTTTGGACCATGAAAATCCCTTATGCATATTTAGTGCTACAAATGTGTTTCTCCATGACTTTTTTCTCTCACTTTCTTTCCCTTTGTCATTCTATACTGAGCATATACACTATGGCCATGCTCAGCACTCTTTGTGCTGAGTAGGGTCTTTGAAGCAGGCACCATACTGTACCTCACAGTTTGTCACTGAAATGAGGGACATGGACACTCAAAATGAGGGACAATGAGGAACACTAACCCACATGATGATCAGGACACGTCATGAAACATGGAGATACGGTACCTTAGAACACAGTGGAAACCATTGTATTAGCACCTGAGAATGAATTTCTACCATTAAGCAGGGGTGCCATTTAGGTAGAGCAGAGAGGCACAGTTCCCCCATTTATGCCTAGGTTGTTCTTATGGTGTGTCAGTAATGGCTTTAAATTTGGATTTAATCTTTTGTACAATAAGTGTCCACCTGGCCTGTGTGTGCTCATGGTGCAGGTGCTCTCCAGACTTGACTGTGTCTGTACTGTGTTGTCCATTCTCTTCACCTATTAGTGGTGGCACAATCACATGTGATGTGGATGAGCTACAGCCAAGAAAGAGCACATGAGCCTTACAAGTGTGACACTGTTTCCAACCACAGAGTAGACAGGCTGCACACTACAACTTGGAGGAGTCAGTGAGCACTGAACTCTCAATAGCAGTGTTGTGGCAGCATATGTTTGTTATTCTACTCTTAGTGAGTCTCCTTCTCCCCTGGTGGCTGAAGGGGCAGTGGGTAAGCTAGAATCTAACTCAAGACTAGGCTACCTACTTACTCTACTAAGCTTGCCTTACAAAATAAACAGCCCAGATCCCCATGGTAGCAAGCTAGACTTAGCAGCAGTGGTGATAGCAGTGTGTGTGGCCTTCATAGGCCTTGATCAGTGTAGTGTGGCAGCGGCCACAGCAGCAACCAAGCAAGAAGGAGAAAACCCAGGTTGGGTGGATTCATATGGTGAAGTGACTTGGTCCACGGACCACGTTGGGGACCTATGATGGTTGATTCCAGCATACAGCTTCTAGTGTAGGAGAGAGGGGGAGTGGACTAAAAACTGGGCTGGTGACACACTATGCCAGGCTGCAGGTTCTGGCCATATGGCCGGGTAAGTAAAAGTAAATATTTTTTTTTTTTACAGGAGGATTGGGGAAGGAGGAAGGACTCAAATATTAATGTGTTTTTCACATCTCTTCACCTTTGGGTAGCTTCATGACCCATAGAAGATGGGTATTGAATGGGATGGAGTAAGGGAGAAATATAGGACAAATATTGGTTAATAACTTGGTGGGTTTAAGCCCAAATCTAATGCACTGTTCCAGGGTATATACAGATAAATCTTATACACTTGAATTTTTCCTGATTTGCATATCATATTTCAGTTAAACCAAATAAGTTGTACCTTTTAGAGATGTTATAGATGTTCTAGAGCTGTCCCTTGCATTTACAAACAGTTAAGCGGTATGGTATTCACAGGCTATTGGAGCCCCACTATAGTCAGGCTGACCCCCAGTGAAGCTGACCTCCACATTCCCACACTCAGGCACACTGTGACAAAGGGCAAATGAAATGGTAGGGGTGTGCACCATTGAAATGAATGAGGGTATTTTTTAATTACTATTTTATATATTATTGATGGAGAGTTGGAGATTAATGAAGGCCACCACTTGGCTAACAAAGGCCTTGTTAGTAGAACAGTGGCCTTCATTATACTCCAACTCACCATCATAACATATAAAATAGTAATAGAAAATAACTCCATTCATTTCAAGGGGATACACCCTAGCACTCTGACCCATAGACATCATCTCTTAAAGACTCCTGCCACTGGCTCCCTAGTACTCAAGGAAGAGATTTTTTACATATATCTGTACTTGGTGGGTTGTCTGTGGAAGCATGGCCATTCTTGCTACAGTGTGTGTGTGTGGGGGGTACTGGCCGTGTGGGTCAGTGGGTGTGTTAAGTTATTGCTACATCTGTGTTTGCACCTTAAAGTCTGTTTGTGTGTAAGCATTCAAAACTAAGGAGAAAAATAGTAGGAGTACTGACCAAACATAAGTAATTAAGTGGTTTTGGGGGTAGGTTTGTATATTAGGGGTAGGAAAAACATGTGTTTCCATAGGTATGTGTGCTACAGTTCAACTGTGAAAATGGGATGAGGGAAGAGAAGAAAACTGAAAAGCATACACTGGCTACAAGCATGCCACATGCATGCAGATGTATTCAGATACAGTATGTATTGAAGTACAAACAAGCTATATGTGTGCAGACAGCATGGCTTAGTGGTTAAAGACACTGAACTGCAAGCCAGAAGACTTGAAGGCATGAAGATCTGGGTTTGAATCTCATCAGCTCCCACTTGTGTATGGTGTGATCCTGAGCAAGTCAGCTGACTTTTATGTGTGCAGTTATCAGTCACCTCTTGTGGTTTTGCACACATGCCACATGCATGCAGTCTTTCCAAATTTAACATAAAAATCATTGGTTCCACACTTGCTTGCTGTATGCATGCCATATGCATGCAAGCGGTTCCAATTTAACATTTAAATCATACTAGCTGCATGCCTATCACTTGGGTAGTTTTATGTGTGCAGCATGAAATCATTTCATGCAACTATTTCTGTAAGGGTTCTTCCCTACAGAAAAGGGAAGAAAGATCTCTGCTACTCCATGATAGAACTAGTGTGTGGCCTTTCCTTCCAGGTGGCTATGACTTGCCTGGTACACCCACATAAGGCAATACAGTAAAAGGTCACTTTGAACTATTTCTGGTTATTTTGTTTGAAACACACTGATCTGTCAAGGGAGATCTGCATAATGCAAGTTGCTGCTTTCACAAACACTCTGTTCAGCAAAGGACGCCCTTGTTTACCTCATTAAAAAAGTTTTATATTTTGAAAAAAAAAATAAGGAAAGTATTTGGGGATCTTGCTCTGTGTGTGTGTGTGTGTCTGTGTGTGTCTGTGTCTGTTTTCTTGCGGGTGGAGCTAGGCCTCACCATCATGTGCCTGGAAGAAGCACAAGCAACAGAGGAGCATAGGCAGGAGAAAGAAAGACTAAAGATACTGTGAGTGAAGACTGCTGCAGGGCATCGGGATACATTCTGGCCCTTAAGCACTTAACTGCTGGTTGTAAGTGTGCTATTCATTTAAGAAAGGTGAAAGTGGTGTGGTTAGGGAAATAAACTAGTCATGTGCATATGTATTTATTTATTTATTTTATCAGGAAAAAAAAGCTCCATTGAGAAATGCTCATTTACAAGGCCAGGTTAGGACAGATAACAGAACAGAAGGTAAAAAGGCAATTCATAAGACAGAAAATTTGAAAAACATTTTCTAAACATAGGCCAATAGATAAAATCTAATAACAAAGACTAAGAATAACAGGCTAGATTCCCAAAGAGAGCCAACATTTCTGCACATGCAGAAAAATGGCTTGCAAACTTGCAGAAACACAAGTGCGGCATATTCTCAGTCGAACGTTCCTTAGCTGCAAAAAATCGCAAAAAAAAGTGAGTTATGGAATTCTGCACCTGCAAAAAATGTGCATGTGCAGATCCTCAGCTGTGGAAAAGGCTCAGCAGCCAAGAACAACAGGTGATCCATATTAATTGGAGCAGGAGACTTTGACAGCCTTGCCATAGATGCAGCAGAACCAGCACTCCCAGGGAGGCCTGCAGCCACTCCTACACTGAGACCACAGCAGCACCACCAGGACCAGCAGGACCATACACTACAGTGGCATTCTGTAACTGGTGGTTGTATCTCTCCCTGGGGTGTTTATGTTCCCTGCATCAGTAGCACACACTTCTCACTGTTACCACCTCTGCCTCTACTGTCGGTGAGGCTCCTTTATGAGCTGCATTGGGTCCTTGGGTTGTGGTTTGTTGCATTTCATTTGTAATGTGTGCTATTTGTGGTCTCACATCTGACACTACCATAAGTCCCACACACCTGCTGTTGCTTGATGCCTGAACCCCCACTATAACTGTTTCCCACACTAGAAGTCAGCTCAGCTACAGCTGTCATTGTAAAATAGTTTTACTATTCACTTGTGAGCGACTGCACTTTACCATGGATTTTTTGTTATTTGTATGACAGAGGACAGGGGGGGGTTATAGTGGAGAGTCATGGCTCTGTGTGGTTCACTTACCTCATGCCTTTACTGCTAAAATCCTCCAGGTATTTTTGTCACCTTTGATTGGCACTCATTGATGGATTGCTTGACTAGTATTCTTTTTTTTTTACTTGCATTGCAAGTCCTATAACCTTGCCTGACTAGTGCCTCATACAGAATAAAGAACCAGGTTACCCTGAGCAGTTTGCTCAATTTCTACCGCTATTGTACTTGTGCGTACTATTTGTTTCCCATGCTGCACATGGGGCATGCTGGGGCCTTGCCCCCCATCCCTAGTTTATTCGTGCTCTGACCTATGCTTGGTTTCTGCTGAATGTGTTTGTGTGTTTCTCCTGCTTTGGTTAGTATTTGTTTTGCTTCCAGCTACTGTGTGTTTCCTTGTATGTTTGTTTTTCTGCTTTCCTGTTGTCACATTTTTGGTTTATGTTTTCTTTTTGGGGCTTTCTGCCTTTCCTCAGCTTACCTATTTCTGGTACAGAGACTACCCCAGTTTTGAATACTTCTTTATGGTATTGAGCAGACCCCAGTTTTGAATACTTATTTCTGGTATTGAACATACCCAAGTTTTGTATACTTATTTCCGGTAAGAAAATAACCCCTATTTTGAATACTTATTTCTGGTATTGCAAATACCCCTTTTTTGAATACTTATTTCTGATATTGTAAATACCCCCGGTTTTGAATACTTATTTCCAGTATGAAAACAACCCAGTTTTGACTATGTATTTCCAGTATGCACATACCCCAGTTTGAATACTTATTTCCAGTATGAAAATGCCCCTGTTTTGAATACTTATTTCTGGTAGTGAAAATACCCCTGTTTTGATTACTTATTTCTGGTATTGCAAATCCCTCGATTTTGAGTAATTATTTCTGGTGTTGAACTTACCCCAGTTTTGAATACTTGTTTCCAGTATTGCATATACCCCAGTTTTCAATACTTATTTCTGGTATTGAAAATATGCCAGTTTTTGCATACTCCTTTCTGGTATGAACATACCCCGGTTTTGAATAATGCTTTCTCGTATTGCAAATACCCCAGTTTTGAATAATTATTTTTGGTATTGATAACTGCCCCAGTTCTGAACACCTATTTTTGGTATTGCCATTACCCCAGTTTGGCATTCCTTTTCCAATATCAAGCATATATTTCATTATGTGTTCCAACCTGCATTGTGTCTGCTCCTCAGTCGCTCCTGATGCTGCTGGTTCATGTTTCCTTATGATGCCTCTATTTTTTTGAGGGGGGTCCTACCCTATCAATGTTTCATTTGCTGTTTGGTCCCACCCTGCTCAGCTTGTGACTTCTCTGTTATTCCCATGGTGGAGGACTGGGTTGTCTCTGTGGGGCATTGTGGTTTCAAGTGGCAGTAGCCTGCTTTTAAGTAAACTATGATTTAGCTTGCTCCTTTGCCTCAGCTGCTTTTAATATTTCTGGTCTAAATACTTTAACCTTACAACCTACATGGCTTTAAGATATCCACTGCATTCCATTACAGTGTTGCAAATCTTCCTTACTAGATTAACCTAACTCTGTTATAAATGCATTTTAAGTATTCATACTAATCATCTCAATTCACTATTCAAGTTGGCACCATACCAATCAACTGCTTTGTGTAAATTATACGATTTTGCTTCTTTATCCTATCAAGAGTTTCAGTATACTTCATGCCTTGACCAGCAAAAACCTTTATTTCAATCGCTTGTGCTACCTGGCTAGTAAAGGACTACTAAATTGCTATGCTGGCATTCCATAAGTTACAGTGCCTTCTCTTTCAAAGTAAGGAGGCGTTCTCTTGTTCTACAGTGAGGAGGCTTTCCATTCAGAAACTATCACTAAAACAAATAAAATAGCCCAAGCCTGGAGGGAAGGCAATCTCGACCTTTGATCCCCAGAGAGTTCCTCCTCAAAAGGGTTTTTTTTCGCCCTCCGTGCCACAAATCATAATACTTACCTAGTTTTAGTAATATTCCTGGCTTACTTAGCTAGGTTCTGCTGCTGGATGGAGATAGATGGTGGCCTTACTAAGCCATTCCCTCTCTCCTTAGGAAGTCCCTTGCTGTCATCAGTGCAAGTTATATTATTGGAGCTATCCTGCTAACTTGTGCATCTCATTTATGTTTCACTAAGCTGCCTGAGTCTGCTTCTCTACCTCCTAGTCATTGATCACTGCTACAATTCTTTTGGGGTTCTTTCCTAAGGTACCTTTAGCCAATGGGCCCTTTCCACAGCACCTCTAGGGGTGGAACCTTCTTGCAGGGTTCCTTGCCTTCAGTACCCCTACCGGGTGCTAATCCCTAATGGAAGAGCGAGTGCAATCTGCCACAGGATTTTTATACAGTTGCACAAGCATAACATTATGCTGGTTACAAAGGTCATTGAATTGAAAGGCCATGCCTGCAGTTCAATGGGTGAGCAACCAGCCATGCCTACTTCCTGAGCTATATAAGCAGTTCCCCCCAGCCTCCATCTGAAGAACTTTCTCTTTGCCCCACTATCCTCCTCTCCTCCTCCAGTGGCTCATCTCTCCACTCCCAGGGGGTTCCTTCCTAAGGTACCTTTAGCCAAGGGACCCTTCCCACAGCATCTCTAGGGAAGGAACCCTCTTACAGGGTTCTGTGCCTTAAGTACCCCTACTGGGTGGTAATTCCTAATGGTATACAGAGTGCGAATGACCACAACATTGTTATACAGTTGCACAAGCATAACATCATTCCAGTTGCATAGGCCATTGAACTGGTTTTCATGGTGTGAGTGGGCACAGGTGCTCTCCTAAATGGGATACCATCCATACCTCTAGATGCAGGCAGATGACTTGGGACCCCCTTACCAAGGAAGATTGGTGCTTCCTCATAATGAGTTTCCTGTTTAACTTAACTTGGACTTTCCTCCTTGAATATTATCAAATGTGATGCATCTTCATATCCAGCTCCTCTAATCAGAATTCCTACACTTTATCCTGATTTGATTTACAGAACATTAATTTCGTGGTATCTCAAGTGGATCTTCAATCAACTGAACCACCTTAATACAAATATCTTAAATTGATCTAGCTTTCTATTTTGATCATGCACAGCTAATCATCTGGAGTTCCTTGACTTCTTCTGCTAAATCATCCTACACTACTGTATGGAACTGAAATTCAGCCTTTTGTTCTTTGCAAAATCTACCAGCCCTTAAAGCAGTAGTGCAACAAAACTGGGCAAAAGTTTTGACCCTAACTTTTTTTCACTGTAAAAGATTCCAAGCATTATCCAGTTTTATTTGATTGTAAGCGTGTCTGTTTCCACAAAATCTGAGTGTTTTATAAATGTTTTAATTGATTATTTTTTCCTCAGGCTAAACAGATGGCCACTACATATGGCTTGAAAACACCATTGTAGACCTGGTGAAAGTTAGAATTAAGAAAATTAAACAACTCTTGGTGTGCAGTGTAGGAGGTACATAGAAAATTAGATTTGACAGGCATGCTAATATGTTTTTTAGCTGTTGATGAAACTAGCTGTTTAGAAAAACATTTTTTATTGCACCATTGCTTTATTCCAATTACAGATCAAATCTTGGCCTTAATGTCCTTTTGTACTCTAGCAAAAGCTTTGCCATATGACACTGTCAAGTAATACATTCTTGCTATTCAATTCTTCTTGTCGAAATTATGTTTAGACTTTACAGAACTGCTCTCAAGAACTCCAATCAAAGTGTTTCAAATAGGATTATGCAGGTAGGCTCCAAAAGCTGAGTTCCTACGAAAACTGATAGATGCAGACCTACTTCAGAGGCTGCTTCACTTCTTGCATTCACCAGTCCTTCTTCGTAAAACAAACATGATGCTCCACTCTGCAATGACATTGGCCTTTCATAGTTTTCCTAGAGAAGACAAATTTACAGCTGCCACTGAGAATTATGATCTATTCCTCCATCTAAAGAAAATTTATCTCACTAAATCATTAGCCAATTACTCTACCTCACTTCTGAGACATTCAAATACAGGTAGACTGCAATAAGAAACTCTTATTATCTTTTTTGTCACTGACAATGATTAGTGTTGTTTGCTGCTGTTTGACAAATATTTAACTTCAATGTCATCATGACACTCAAAGCAACCTCTTTTAATCACCAACAAAGGAACAGTGATGGCATCCTCCTGGTTCATCCACCATGACTGGCTCTTGCTATCTAGGTTTCAACTTAACTCTCATTACTTTTCAAGTTACTCCTTAAGGATTGGAGCAGTTACAACTACATCCCAGAAACAGAATCCCACTCATATCATCAAGGAAATAGGCAGATGGTCATCATCCTGGTTTCAGTTAGACATCCAAGAAGCTTCATGCAAAATTCAGCTAGCTCATCAAATTGTTCCTTCTCAAATTTTCAATGCCTGGAGGACAGACTTATGTGAAGCCTTGGGGCCCCAGAGGTTTCCCCATCAGGGTTTATTCCCTCTCCTTTTTAAAAAGAAATGCATTAATTCATGATTTGGTGTAGGGTCCTTCAGTTTCATCATTTTGAACTTTTTGGCTCCTTATTCAGGAACTCTACTTGCTTTAGTCATTCAGTAGGTCTATACCTATAGTATCTTTAATAGTGTGGAAATAATGGAGAAATTAGTCAAAATTACAATACATGAACACTACACTACACTCCATAGATCAAATGCCCAGTGAACTAAATGACAGAGAAAAAACATTGTGCGAAAAGAAAAGCTGTCAGAAAGCACAATCTTCAGGACTCCAGGTTAAAAACTCCAAGCAGGCTGGCCTGGTGGTGCAGAGGGTTGAGGCGCTGGATGCCACACCTCACCCCATGCTGGCAACCCAGGTTCAGGAATGATCTCGGGTCATTGGGATGATGGCGTGGGGAGAGGGCAGAGTAGGATCAAGCATGTCAATGGGCAGCTCTCCTCTCCCGGGGGTGATGAGAGTGGTTGGCACCCCCCCGTAGTTCTGCTCCCACTAGGTGGAGGCCTGGTGAGTAGTGTAGGTGGAGAGGGGGCAGAAAAAGGTTACAGGAGTGTGGAATGGGCTGAGCTGGTGCCATGGGGAGCATGCGTACCTCCACACACTCACACAGCCGTGTGCTGGGGCCTGGGGGGGGCAAAGGGAGAAAACCTGTAAAACACCTATGTGTTCCTGTCACCAAGTTGGTGGGAGGAGGTGACAGTGACCATATAGCTCAATAAAAATTTTAAAAAATCCAAGCAGAATTTGTGGGATTGGGTGGAATGCATGGTCCTATATAAGACTTTCACTATGGGATATGTTGCACCAATCAGCTCTCAGTTGGAGTAAAGCAGAATCTCCTTTTAGGGTGAACACTGAAACTAGAAGTGAGTGCCCATGAGCTGGAATAAAATCCCTTGTTTTCTTCCCCTAAAGGAGGTCACAGCAGAGGGCTAAAAGTAAAAACAGAAACAAAAAAGTGTCAGTTATATCAGATACAATTTTGAATAGAACTCCCTCAGTAAAATCCAGAATAAATTATTTGAATTTAAGTTAACTTATTATAAGGTTATGTAAAAAGCAAGTAGCCACTGGTGAACTTCAGCACAATTGTGTGAATAGAGATAAATCAGCAGTTGGCAAAGACATAAGATGCTGGAATATCACTGATCCCACACCAAAAATCTTACAGAACTGTCACTAAACATGCGTTTTATCTGCAAGGCATCTAGCAAATTATATAAAAAATCAGTTAAAACAGAGCAGTCGCAAGCTTAGTTTATCAGCTGGCAACTATGGCATATAATATAAAAATGAAAGACAACCAAATAGAATTCCTTCAGTATACACTTGTTTAAAATAATAACATTCCCTGCTTGACTCTTCTCTGTTTTCACTTCCCCATCTCAGCTCTCTCTCTCTCTCTCTCTCTCTCACTCTTCAGGACTCAGGCTGAGTGTCTGCAAACTGAACCACTCTACACATTAATCTCTCTCAAACTTACAAAACATTTCTCATTCAGGACAATGAACAACTTAATGGTTTGGATCACATAATGTACCTCTTATACTGTACATACAGTCAAGCCTAAAATGTGTAGTCTCTTCTGATGTGATCACTACTCTTACAGAAATAATTATATGAAATGTTTTCATGCTGTACACATAAAACTACCCATGTGATATGCGAGCTGCAAGCTTGATTTAAATGCTAAATTGGAACAGATTGCATGCAAGTGGCATGTGTGCAAACAAGCAAGTGTGAAACACATGCTTTTTATGTTAAATTGGAACAGACTGCATGCATGTGGTATATGTGCAAAAAGCAAATGGTCGCTGATAACTGCATACATAGAAGTTAAGTGACTTGCTCAGGATCACACAGTATACAAGTGATGGGTCGATGAGATTCAACCCAAGGTATTCAGGTCTCCAGGTCTTCTGCTTTGCAGTTCAATGCCTTTAGCCACTAAACTGCACTGCATGCATGCATATGGTTTGCTTGCACTTCAATACTAATCTGCATACATCTGCATGCTCATGGCACATTTATAGCCACTGTTATACTTTTTAGTTTTCTTGTCCCCTATCATCTCAGCTGCACAGCAGAACTGCTGCACACATACCAATGGAAACAAATGTGGTACTTCCAACCCCCACTACACACATTTACCCACAAAACTACTTAATTACTTCTGTCTGGCCTGTACTCCTATTATTTTCTCTCCATAGTTTGAATGCTTCCACACAAACATATTTTAAGGTGCAAACACAAAAGTAGCAATAACTCAACATCCACCCACACAGCCAGCCCCCCCATGTACACACACTGTAGCAGCATGGCCGCACCTGCTACAGTGTGTGCATGAGGGAGTGGGGACTGGCCATATAGGTGGGTGCTGAGTTATTGCTACTTTTCTGTATATATATATATATATATATATATATATATATATATATATATATAAATGTTGAGAGTCTCTTATCTGAGTACTGGGGAGCCAGAGGTAGGAGTCTTTAAGAGATGATGTCCATGGGTCAGAGTGCCCCTTTGAAATGAATGGGGTTATTTTTTATTACAATTTTATAAATTATATGGGGGGTTGGAAAATAATGAAGATCACTGTTCTACAAACAAGGCCTTTGTTATTTGAGCAGTGGCCTTCATTAATCTCCAACTCTCCATCAATAATGTATAAAATAGTAATAAAAAATACTCTCATTCATTTCAATGGGGCATTCCCCTGCACTCTCCCTTGCCTTATGTCATAATGTGACTGAGCGTGCAGATGTGGAGGTCAGCTTCACTGGGGGAGGGGCATAAACCTGACTCTAGTGGGGCTCCAATAGTCGGTGCATACCATACCACTCAACTGTCCCTGAATGCAAAGGACATCCCTCATTTTACCCCTGAAAATTGGTCTGATCCTCATCCATCCCTCATAGAAAACATGCAGCTCATACAGAAGATGTCCTGTAAATTTAGACTTTATGGCAGAGGCACCATTTCAGACTTTAGCAGGGGGCAGCCAACAACCAATGGAGACCAGGTGCTAGTTAGCCCCTAGACAGCAAGCTCTGGAATGTCTGGAACCTCTCTAAAAGTTAAAACTTAGTTGTTGTGACTGAAAAGTGATATGCCAATCAGGAAAATTCAAATGTGTAAGATTCATCTGTCTATACTATGGAGCAATGCATCAGATTTGGGATTAAACCCACCCAGTTACTAACCAATTCTTTTCCTGGCTGAAGTCCTGAACCCCCCAAAAAAACTTTCTCTCCCCAACTCCATTCCATTCAATACCCATCCCATATGGGTTATGAAGTTGCCCAATGGTGCAGAAATGTGAAAAAGATATCAATATTCCAGTCCTTCCTCCTTTCCCAATCCCCCTGTAAAATAAATATTTGCTTTTACTTACCCAGCCATCTAGCCAGAACCTGTGGCCTAGCCCAGTGTGTCACCAGCCCAGTTTTCAGTCTGCTGCTCCTCCATCCTTCTGCCAGAAGCTGGATGCTAGAACTGACCATCTCAGGTCCCCGGTGTGGTCTGCGACCAAGTCACCTCACCAGCCAAGCCCCCTCAACCTGTGTGCTTGCTTCTTGCTTGGCTGCTGCCATGGCTGCTCACACACTGCACTGATCAAGGCCTATGAAGGCCACCCACACCACTGTCACTGCTGCTGTGAAGCCTAGCTTGCTGCCGCTGGGGGGGGCCATGCAGTTTTTTTTGCAAGGTGAGCCTAGTAGAATAAGTAGGTTGCCTAGTCTCGAGTTAGCTTCTACTCACCCTCAGCCCCTTCATCCACCAAAGGAGATGGAGACTCACTAATGCTTATTGCATTTTAGTGTATAACGTTCTGCTATGAAAATGCTAGAAACATTATTGGGCAAAGCCTTTGGCTGCTCAGTACTGTTTACATTATACCATGTTTTTGTTACTTTATGTATCCTGTTTTTTTTGATTGTACCCTACTTGTCTGTTTCCGACGTGGAGCCTTTGTAAATGAGCCTTGCCTCAAAGGTGTATTCTGAAATCTTAATAAATAAAAGAAAAGAAAAAGAGTTGACCAACAAAAATATGCCGACATAACACTGTTATTGAGAGTTCAGTGCTCACCGACTCCTCCAAACTGTAGTGTACAGCCTGTCTATTCTATGATGGGAAAGACAGTGTCCCAGTAGTGTGACTCATGTGCTCTTTCTTGTCTGGAGCTCCTCCAAGTGACGTGTGATGGACCCGCTGCTAATTGTTGGAGAAAGTGGGCAACACAATACAGACACAGTCGAGTCAGGAGGGCGCCTGCAGTGTGAGTGCAACACAGACCGGGAGGGGGGCACTTATTGTGCAAAACTTTAAAACCAAATTTAATGCAATTATTGCCACACCATAAGAGCAACCTAGGCACAAATGTGAGGGGGGGCAACTATCCCCTTCTGCCCTACCTAAATGGCACCCCTGCTTTATGGTAGAAATTAATTTTCAGGGGCTAACATCAGTACAAGTAAATACAATGGTTTCCACTGTGTTCTCAGGTACTGTATCTCCATGTTTCAGGATGTGTCTTGATTATCGTTAGGGTTATTGCCCCTCATTTTGAGAGTCCATGTCCCTCATTTCAGTGACAAAATGTGATGTTTGGTCCATGCTTCCAAGACCCTACTAAGTACAGAGATTGCTGAGCATGGCCATAGTGTATATGCTTCATACAGAATGACAAATGGAAAGTAAGTGAGCTGTAACAGTCATGGAGAAACACATTTGTAGCACTAAATATACATGAGGGGATTTGCATGGCCCAAAACAAAAAGGTAAGGCTTCACAACACAGAGGCCCCTCTTCACACATCTGGAATGGGGGATGTTGGCTGACTGTATCCTAGACATTTAATGCAGTAAGCAAGCAATATTTTACAAATTATTGGCAATTTAATGACAAAAATCAAAAGCCATCAAATAACTTGCAAAAGGATCAGAATTAATGAGTTTACCTAATTTTAATGTGAAATCAATGAAAAAGGTATTTTAATGGCTCTTATTACTATCAGTAGTATGAGAAATAGAAACTCATGTGTTTTTAGATGAGATTTACATCAACTTAGTTGCTGCACACATGGCAAGCGTGCAACATGTGAACCTGATGTGATTTTTAAATGATATTCACACCAGGTTAAATGCAGCACTTACTGTATGTCAAGTGTGCAGCACGTGAACCTGATATGATATTTAGAAGATGTTTACACCAGCTTTCTTGCTGCACACATGTGAAGCATGCAGCATATGAACCTGCTGTGTTTTTTAAACCTGATTCGCATAGATTAACTGTGTATGCAAACCACATGCAAACATTGCACAAGTAAGCATGTTTCATGCATTCTGGATATACGCAGCACACTTATACTTCTGTAAGAGTGCAACAAACAAATGGCACTGCTGAGAAACACCTCAGTCAGCATTAAGCTATCATCTTTCCCTGACTTCAGTCATTAATTACACAACTGGTAATAAACATGGTTTTAAAATATTAGAGGGAATTAACAACTCTGATCATGAATTTTAGGTTTTTAGGAATAAGTTATTGCTCAGAAACTAAAGAGATTAAATATCTTGACAGCTCGGAAATATTGTTGCATTAATAGTTGAAACTATTCTGAAAGCAGAGAGACAGCATTATTTTTTGTCTTGTCCCACTGGTTCAAAGAACTGCAGGTCTGGACCACTTCACTAACCTGTCACAACATAGTTAAGGATTCCTGTTGGACAGCTGTGATGCAAACCTGCTAATTGCCTTTCTTCTTTCCACAGTTGGTTTAAAAGAAATGGTATAATCCTACAAGGCGCACAGAAGATATAGCTCAGAACTTTAAAAAAAATCCCTTTGGAGCATTTCATTTCTCATGAGGATTTCTAGGCTAGGTATCCTAAGAAAATACTGTCTATACATGGTAAGCATACAGTTGTCACACAGCTAAGTGAGTGTAGACTTTATTTACTTTTGAAACTAATTGCTATAGATGCAGGCACTTGTAGACCAGGTGTACATTCCTTGCATTAAAGTAGCATTAAGGATTTAATAGTCAGATGCTCCAAGTCAAAATAAGCATAGCCCTAATTTGGATATGCAGGTAACTATATGCATAAAGAAGTAGGCAGTACATGATTGCCGCTATGCAGTCTGTTGAACAGATACTTTAAGTTATCCTGTTTTAATTGTGCTATTTACATCACCACTAATTTCAGTCAACACTATTAACTAGAGAATAATCCAAATATATTTCAATTGATAAATTTTTCATGATTTGGGGGATTATATACAAATGTACATTTGACAGTACTAATTTAAAGCAAATATGCAGCTTGATTAAAAATTCCCAAGACAAGAATGATAAATGTTTCAATTATTTTTCAGATTTAACTGACATGGACATAGTGCTGTAAACAGACATAATGTCATGTCCATAATTAATTTTTAAACAAAAATTATTTGGGAATGATTCCAATAAAAGCTGAAAGAGTAGCTTGGAAACTATACACAGACCATCTGCTTCTTTCTACTAAACATATTTACCTACTTGTAGAAAACTGTTTTATAAATAATGATCCCAATTATGTTGCAATTAAAAACAGGCCTCACATTACCATTTGACTCATTTTGTATTGTGGTACATTGCAACAGTCTAAAAAAATCATTTATGTCCCTTATATTCATTACTTTTGAGCTGTTAACTTTGGCAAGTTCTAGTGATATGATTATTTCCCTTGTTGTGACGCAGACTGATATATCTGTCCAAAATTCCTCTATGTTCTGCTTCTGTTGGCAGTCTAAGGTTTTGACATAGGTTATAGTTTTACTAGCTTTCACTGGCAATTAACAGCACTAGATTTCACCTACTGTAACTTACTTTCCAAAAGAATTCAACTTGAATGTCAAAGGTATAGGAAATAGGAATTAAAGAAAACTTCCCATAGCAACAGTAAATGGTTTTTGAAAAGCAATCCACAGCACTGTAGCCTATTGGAAGAAACTGAGTAAAGCAGCTTGTGTGTCTAGTCTGGGTATTTTAGATCAATGGTATTACCATAGTATACATTTCTAGCTATGATCAAATACACTATAGTATTGTGTAGAAAAGGATGATACCTTTACAGGGTTACCTGATATATAGTAGTTTAGTTATACACAAGTTTTCAGAATGATGTATTGTAGACCTTTCCCATGGATACAATGTGAAATTATAAATCAGCAGTGAGGCAAGGAAGAATTGGCTGAAGCACATCATGTATAGCATGTGAATTGGTGCTTAGACAGAATGCAGGAAACGCACCCTCAATGTGGGATCATTATTTAATTATTTATTTATTAGTTTTTGTTAACTGGGTAAGTGCACTAGACAAATTCTGCCTATTTTCAGGCATGACCCGGGGGAGAGGGATACAGATGAATGCCAACTGACCTTGAACCAGATTAAGCTGTTGGTTTTTAGTGAATGAGGGAAATTTGGCCAGGACACCGGGGAAATTCCCCTACTCTGCTGGCGCTCTGTGGCCAGTAGAGGGCTGCTCTCAGTTCACAGGATGGCAGATGAGAAGCAGTTTTGCTTGGAGAAGGACGTATGTGTGGAGGCTCCCGTTAACGAAAGCTCTGATGTTATCGCAAGCTGAAACAGTCATTGTCCCCAGGAATGGGATGCCTGCATGTGTATTTTCTGATTCTCATTTGGAGGAAGCTGGCGGACCACTGGTTCGGGAGACTATCCTTTCTGATGTATCTACAGTTTGTCCTCTTGACTCTATGCCCCTACCTTGTGCCTCAGGAACTTCTTCTGTGTTAGGTCCGGTTGTTCATACGGACCCATTTTGTGTGCCGGAACTTCCAGATATGGTGGTTGACCACAATGAGGGATCAGTGACGCTGTTAGCACCCAGTCAAGTGACTTCTACCTCCCAAGTTGTTTGGAGGCAATTTGGACTTATGGATACTACTCCTGCTGTGCTTGGGAACTGGTCAGCTGACAGCTCTCTTTCCCAGTCAGGCTGGCTTCACACACCTTCTGGCGCTTGGATTCCTGATCCTGACTGGGTGGACGACAGATCTACTTCTTGTGCCACAAAGCATGCCAACTTACTGAGCTCAGGTACAGAGACTGGACCTTCCTTTGTTTCTGAACAGGTTATAAATGGTGCGCACCTTCTTCCAGGGGAGTCTGAGGCCATTTCTGGCCCAAGTACGTATTCTGGAGGGTTGGGGGGGCAGGTTGTGATTTCGAGTCTGTGCAAAGTTCTACAAAAACAGGAGGTACAGATAAAACCAAACGTATTCCTATGGCAGATTTATTCAAAAGTAAACTAGAGCAAGCCCCTAGGAGGAATGCGGTATGACTGCATTATAAAGGTGGTCTTACCACTCATCCTGACAGGTATTATGTGGCTAATAACTTACTTAGGGGCTCTATGCACTTTCTTCCTTCCTTCTGACCTGTATGCTTTAATTCATGTTTTTGGGGAAGACTCTTTTGATGTGAGTTTTTGACTCAATAGTAGTCTAGAAAAATTTTGGGAAAAATACTCTATCCTAAAAAATACACCTTTATGGACCCCCTTTTTCGCCATCCCCCTTACTAGACCTCAAATTCGGTATGTTACTATCATGTTCCAAAATGAAGGGATGAATGTTAGTGATATCTACCATTGGTTACAGAACCGATGTGACATTCTTGGCCCTCCTGAAGCCCTGTTGGATCTAGAAGGTATCTGGATGGGGCACTGGAAATTTAAAATAAAGTTATTTCAAGTTAATTCTGACATTATTCATTTACCCAACAGTTTTTTTCTGGGTAAGGACAGAGGTGTTTGCTTTTATAGCAGACAACCCAGAGCTTGCTACAAATGTGACTCACGAACACATATCAGTAGTTCTTGTGATATGTTAAAATGCTCATTTTGTGGGGGACATGGACAGTCTATGGATCTGTGTGAAAATATTTTCCAGTGTAATTTATGTGATGAAAAAGGGCATGCTTTTCACCAGTGCCCTTGGGCTAAAAGAAATAGGACTGAAGGTTGGGATCATGACAATTTAGTTTTTCAGGCCCAAGAAAAACATCAAGGTTTTTCATCTGCAGATCCCACTCCTTCCCCTTCTGAACCCATTTCTGTTAGAGATCCTTTTATGGTATCCACCTCTGTTTCTCCACTTGCTAAGGTTTGGCCTTCTATATCCCCTGACCAGGGCCCTGTTCCTGCCCCTGATTTTTGCTCTAATCCTGCTGTTGATGAGCATGCTGGGCCGGCTATTCAAACTGCACCCAAAAAGTGCGCAACAGCAGAAGCAAGCACAAGTCAATTGCGCACATGCGCAATAGACGCGATATTCAAACATGGAGCAAGACAAATTGCACAACCAGCCAACATCTGAATATCGCACAACCTGCACTATAGCGAAACCAGGAAGGGGAAGCTGAGCAGAGACAATGCGCCATAGCGCAACAAAGGCAACCCAGCTGAGCAGTCCAGAGGCGCCATAGTGCAAGCAGAGAGAACCCCAGCAGCAGAGCAATGGAACTGCACAACCAGGGAGGTAGGCAGGGGCCCACCACCTATGCCACAGATGGGCACAGGGACACACTGCAGAACTAACAATGTACCCCCACACCCCAAGCACAGCATAACTGGGGAGGGACGAATATCCACCGGCCCATGGGGACAAGCAAACAAAAGCACATCCGGGCTGTGTTACCCCAGCACACCACTGGCAAGCTGAGACTGCCACACAAAGGGAAGACCACCCCAGTGTACATCAGCCCCCTTGTGCACAGCACACCCTGCACTGTGACCCCAAGACACCACCCATGAGCAGTGACCATCACTGCAGGAATCCCCACATCCCCTGTCACACTGCAACCTCGTGGTACCACAGAACCATACAAGCCAGACCCACCATCAGCACCCAGCAGTGGGTGGCAGCACCAGCAATACTGACTGAAGCCACACCCCACCAGAGACACCACCCCACACACACGCACACACATACCCATGACCATACCACCCCAGATGCCATGCACCACTGCAACTGAGCACCTATAGCCAGCTGCAAATCAGAGACCACCACAGTATTCATATCAAAATATATAATTGTAATAAACAAGAATAAGAAGAACAACAAATAGAACTATGTACATATATATACAAATCAGGGGTGGGGGTATGGGTAAAAGGTAAGGGTGGGTAAGAGGCAGGGGTGAACAACCAGGAGAGGGAAGGTGGGGTGAGGTGATGGGCAGCTACCGCCTGCCAGCCTGCCCTCCTGCCACCTGGTGCTGGGCCCGGGGTCTCCTCCTGTGCCTCACTCCTTGATGCTGAAGGTCCAACAGGATGGTGAGTGAATCAGTGGCCACCTGTGTCAGCCGCTGCAGTGACCGCTCCATGCGTTGCAGGATCTGGATACCTAGGACAAGGGATCAGAGTTAATGGCTGTGACTGTCCATATCCCTGAATCCCACCCATCATGCATAGCATACAGCCAAGTGCCCCGCTCCTGTGATGGACTGCACCCACCCACAGTGACCGTGCACAAGACATGCCCAACCAGGCAGCAACAGCCATGTGTACCACTGCACACACACACCGCCCATGTCCATCACAGCACAACCAAGGCTGTCCAGTGATGTGGCTACATGGTGGGATGCTAGTGCCACAGCCATGTGCCCAGTGCATGCATGGACCACCAGTGACGCACTCACATGACATGCAGTGCCACTGGACAGTGATGACTGTGACTTGTTGTGTGCATGGTAGTGTTGTCCATGGATGGTGACCGTGTCCCCCCCACAGCATGCAATAGCATCCATGGTGTAATGACACTCACCCTCATCAAGCCGCTGCTGCTGCTGCTGCTGCTGTGGCCCAACACCTATGCCACCTCTGCCAGCCACCTCTGCACTGCCATTCCTTGCCTCAGCCGGGCATGCCGCCGCTCCTCCACGCCTGTGGGAGACAAATGTTGAGAAACACATCAGTGAGATCCCAAAGCAGACAGCCCCTTGCCCCATTGAGTGTTTTCTGCCCACACAGCCAGACCCATACATCACACACCTGCAAACACCGTCACAGTAAACCATAGCCCAACCCACCCCCATGCGCTGGTCACATTACACAGTGTCATCCATGCGGACAATACAGGTGCATAGACAGCACACCCACCTGGCCTAGGCACAATGCCCATCCTGGCACGTGACCTGAGGCGCTCCAGAAGTTCCTGCTCCCTCCTGCACAGGTCACTATACCGGTGCCTGCACTGCTCTGGTGTCCTCCGCCGCCCAGTGGCCTGCTCCAGATCGGTGGCCACCTGCTGCCACACATGGGTGCGGGCCATGTGCAGGGGTTCTCCCCCAAACAGTGAGCCATGGTGAGGCTCCACCACAGCCACCAGGTTGGCCACCTCTAACGCACTCCACTGTGGAGCTCTCCTGCGTGCCATCCCTGCAGTTGTATAGTAGGCAATATGGCGCTCTGCAGTGCTGCAACCCCACGTGGAAATGTTGCACAATACAACTCCATCAGTCCCTATCACGCTGTTCGTATAGCGCTGTCGGTCCACATCGTGCTGTTACCGAACAGCGTGATAGAGCCATAGACATGCCAGACGTACAGCGCCAGGGGGCAACGGTCATGCACAAGGTCATGGGTCTGTGGCGCAAGGCCACGCACAGTGCCATCGGATGTCTACATGTCTAGCGCGATTGGTCACCTGTGTGCCAGTGCCACAGTGGACTATTACGCAGTTGTGCCACAGTGCCATGTGGTGACCAGCGCTGTAGCGCCACTGGCACAATGGTGGCTGTGTCCTGAATTGCTGATCGCACACAGCACGTCATCAGCATGGCAGATGCCTGCGTAAGCTACCTGGGCATGTGCAATGCGGTGTACTACGCAGTCACAGAAATGCGTCATTGGCTCAACCGTATTGCGCAAAGCGCAACAGCGCGATATTCAGCCGACATATGCAAATCATCTGATCAGCCATTCAAAGGCGCAGTGGCGCGATTTGCATCTCATTAAAGTTGCTCCACTCCTAATTTGCATGCATTGCACTATAAATGTGTGACAGTGATCTGCGGTGGCTATAGTCGGTTACTGCAGGTGAGAGGTGAGTTGCATGCTGTGTGATGTTCTGGGCAATGGTCATGGGATAATGCTGTATACTGCACAGTGACGGGTGTCCACTTCCACCCATACAGACTGACATGGCCGAGCAAGGACTGGGTGAGGATGATGATGGTGGGTGAAGGAGGAGGCCCAACTTCACAAAGTCCGAGACAGAGGCACTCTTCCAGGCCTACCTGGATGAGGAGCCACTACTTAGTGGGTGGCGGGGCATCCCTCAGGCCTGTGCTGCTGCATGGGAGGGGGTAGCTTGAGCCGTAAACCTGCACGGAAGCCACCAGTGCTCCATGCAGGAATGTAAGAAAAAGATTGGGACCAGCAGGAGACGGGTGAAAGAGAAGGTGGCAGCCCTCAGGGCGGCACGCGCTGCCACAGGTGGGGGCCAGCCAGAAGTGGTGCAGCTGACCCCGGCGGAGGACCGTCTGGCTGCATCCATGCAGCGCAGTGCAATCAAGGGCGTTTCAGGAGGCGGCTTCCAGACAGGTGGAAGCCCGTCACTGCACGGTATGACATGGTGGTGGGGGGAGGGAGGTTGATCCCATGCACTAACATGTTCTCACTTTCTGTTACAGATCCTGTGCATCTGCAGGGGACAGTGGTGGTGGGACCATGCAGTGTGGACATCCAGCCAGAGTTGGAGGAGGGTCCATCCACCTCTGCTGCCAGCCAGCATGCATTGCACCAGTGTGCATGCCTGGCTGCCATCTCCGATGTCGGTGAGTCAGGTGTGGGGGGTGCCCATCCTGTGTCACAGCAGTCTGGCATGCAAGTATGCCAGCACGCTGTGACTGTGGCTGTTGCATGAACCTGCACCATTGATGATGCAAGGACCGCAATGGGCAGTGACATATGTGTGTCTCATAATGGACACACAGCAGGACAGCACGTGCTCCTGGACCTAGCTGGTTCCAACGTGTGTGCCAGCATGTCAACACAGTCCCAGGCTGTGCCTGTCAGCACCGGTGGGGCAGCACCAGTGGCTGTGCAGGTCTCTGGCACTGTTGCGGACACAGCAGTGGAATGACTGGTCCCTGGGGCACAGCAGTTGGAGGTGCAACAGCAGTCACCCATCAGGTCTGGGGGTACAGGGTTCAGTGGTGGCACATGCACACTGCCTGTTGACTTGCCCATACCTGGTCCTGGTGAACAGCGCCCACCCTCAAGGGGTGTTGAGCGTCAGGACCTTCCATACCCTGGGGGACAGATTGCCAATGTGGCAGATGACCCATTTGACGAGCACACCCACCTGCTGCGGGCATCAGTACAGGAGCAGATGCGGGTTGCAACGTCCATGGAGGCACTGTGCGTGGCTGTGGAGAGGCACAGCAGGGACAATGCAATGATCCTTACAGAGATGGTCCAAATGCGGATGGATGTGACCGCTGCCATTGACAGGCTGACCCAGGCATTGGTCGCTGTCGTAGCCACATTGGGCACACAGTCAGGTGCCCCTGTACCACACACCCCACACAGTATGCTCTCCACTCCCCATTCCCGGTGTCATGCGACACCCAGCCTGTCGGCGCCAGGTTCTGCTGTGGGCATCCCGAGCACACCTGGTGCAGGTATGTTCAGCATGCTGCAGACCCCTGTGCAGACAAGGTCACGCTCACGCAGTGGGACCTCTGGTGGTACATTGGTGCCACTCCATGTGGCCCATGCTCAGCCTGCCAGTGCTGCTGGGTCACGGTGGAGCGGCCCATGCATCCGAGGTGGCCGTGGCACAGTGCCACCTGACTGACCTGTCTCCCAGTGCGGGCCCTGTCTGGTGCTGCCCTGTGTGCAATGTGTGTCATGGTGGGCAGTGCACTGGTGGATGCCCTGCCCAACACGCCGACACATGGACCACCTGCACACCCACCCAACTGCTGTCCACAGGTGCATGTGCATGATGATGCCTGCATTGTACTGTACACCAAGGTGCAAGGGTGCCCAGCATCTGACACACGTACTTGGACAGTACAGGTGGTGGGGGTGGTCCGTGGATCTGTGTGTTTCACATGTCTGTTCCTGCTCTGCTGTGCACCTGCCCATGTATGCTTTGTGCCTGGTGTGTGTGTGTGTGTGTGTGTGTGTGTGTCCATATAGCATGTAACTATTCACCCCTCCCTGATGGTGTGTTTGTGTGCCTGGACCCTTCCACTCCCCTTGCCGTCATGCACCCCTGGTGTGTTACCCTGTGTGCCAGTGGGTTGCGTCTAGACAGTGTTGGTTGCACATGGCCCCATGACTTACCTGTGTCGTGCGAAATGCTCCTCCGTGATGGTGTCCCGGTGCAGCTGGGCCTGCCGGATCAGTTGGGGGTCCCGCCATCCAAGGGGGGTCTGTTCATCCTCATCATCACCGGCGTCACCGTCGCTGTCCCCCTCCTCGACCTGTACAGCTATCCCACAGTCTTTGGCCATGTTGTGCAGGATACAACAGGCCAGGAATATCCCACAGGCCTTTGAGGGGCTGTACTGTAGGGCACCGCCAGAGGTGTCTAGGTATCAGAAGCGTGCCTTAAGCATCCCATACACCCGCTCGATGATGTTGCGTGTGGCGGCATGTGCCTCATTATAGCGTTGCTGCGATGGGGTCGTGGTGCACCGCTAGGGTGTGAGCAGCCAGGGACGGAGTGGGTATCCGCTGTCACCTGTGTGGAGATAGTGGAGATAAGTATCATATTCAGGTCCATATTGCCCATAGCCCTGTGTGCCACTATCATGGCACCTGTGGCTTTCCCACCCTTGCCCCAACTTTGCCACTCCTACATAGATACTCACCCACTAGATGTCCTATGGGGATGTCCCCACTCTCAAATCAATGGCACAGTGCAGATTGGTACCATATGAAGGCATCATGTGCTCTGCCAGGGTGTGTGGCACAGACATTGATGATGCACCCACTGGCATCACACACCACCTGGCAGTTGACACTGGTGAAACCCTTCCGGTTCCGGTATGCGGCCCCATCGGGGCCAGGTGGCGTGTGAATAGCCACATGGGTGCAGTCTATCGCCTAGCACGCCAGGCATACATGCTACCCTGTGGAACTCCCTGCATGTTTGCTGTACGCTCTGCCGCTGATGGGGAAATGGATGTACTCTGCAGCATGTGGCAGCAGTGCGCTGAGAATGGGTGAGGATGCGTGGCGTGGCTGACTGTGTTATGCCTGTGGTGTCCCCTGTTGGCCTCTGGAAGGTACCCGTGGTGAGCAGGCACATGCAGGCTGTTACCTTTGTCTCCACTGACAGAGCGTGACTCTGTTGTGAGGGTGCCTGCATCACATCACTGCACAGCTCACAGAGCTGCCTCAGTATTGCCCTGTTCAGGCAGTACCAGCCCACAATCTCAACATCCGTGTACAGATCAAAGCTGATGCGGGCACGGTACTGCCTGTTGGGGGCATACCGCTGACAGGCCCTTCCACGGCCACTTCCCCCTGCAGCATGCCTTCTCACCCCCCTCATTACAGCCTCCATGTAGAAGCTGGCACTGTCCATGTCCCTGGCTTGTGTTCCCCCTCTGGCTGTTGTTGCTCTGTTACCCCCTCTGTCCTGACTGCTACCTCCACTGCACCAGGTACACCTACTGGCCTCTGCAGTCTGTGGCCCCACACACCTTCCCTTGCCCCTATTTTGTCCTCAGATCTCCCTAGCCTGCCCTCTTTGTCCCTCTTGCCTTGTCTCTCTCCCTGCCTCATGTGGCTTCCCTGTAGCGTTCTTGTGCCTCTTCCTTGAGCCTTTTTATTTTGGCTCATTTCCGCCGTGGTGCACCTTCCGGCTGATCCACTGTTGCGCATTGCGCAAGCCTTTAAATATCGCATTGCGCTCTTTATGCATGGTTCCACCCCCTTCGGTTGTGCATGCCTTCATTTACATTGCGCTGTTGCTCAGCATGTTTTCGGTAGTGCAACTGCCTCCCGCTGAATATCGCAGAATGGCGCATTTTCAGACTTGCGCTGGCGCAACCCTATTGCACATAGCGCAACCCTTTTGAATATCCGGCCCACTGTTTCTAAAGAACCTACCATGCCCCCTCCTTTATTTGAAACTGTTAAAGGGCGCAGATTTACTAGCTCCTCTCTGAAGATTTCCACTCCTTGTCCTATTCCTACCACAAACTTCTCTCACCTTCAGGAGGATCTTGGGGACTCTGATTTGGAGTCAGACACTTGACATAGATCTGAGTTGGTTACTGAAGATGAAGAGAGTAGATCTACTGAGCTTTCTAAAGACAAAAAAGGGAAAAAAGGAAAAAAAAAGGAAAGCCAGTAGCAGTTTAAAAGGAGGGCCTTGACAAAATGTTTATAGATGGCTAATCTGAAACTTATGTCTTTCAATGTCTGCAGTTTAAAAACCTATAAAAAGCAGATATCCTTATTTTCCTTTTTTGATTCTCTTAAAGTTGATGTCATTTTTGTTCAAGAAATGCCTTTCCTCACTTGCTGAGGTAGACTTACTTAAAAAACGCTGGCATTGGGGGCCTTCTTTTTGGACTTTTGGTTTAGAAACTGCAGACGGAGTAGGCACTCTCTTTAAATCTATTCACTTTCACATTTCTTGGCTTGTTGATGTTAAGCCAGGAAGTGCCTTAGTGCTTGATGGCTCCCTTGGGGATTTTTGTTTTTGTTTTATTAATATATATGCCCCCCAGCTTAAATCAGCCAGAATTGAGCTGTTTGAGGAAATTAAACCTTTTTTATTTTCCAAAAAACATATGGATACTAAACTGACAGGGGTTACCCAAAAAAATATACTGTGACTCCAATGCTTTAGTACAAATTCTCTCTGGGGCTAGTATGAAGGATGATTTTCATAGTTTACATCCCACAGGTACTGGAGCTACTTATCATAGATACATATATGCTACCTGTATTGACATGTTTCTTATCTCCAAATATTTTATTTCTATTTTTTGTATGCCTCAGCCTTCTGAGTTTTCTGACCATAATATTCTATTTTGTACTTTAAGTTTACATGCTCTTCCTCCCAAAATTTTTTCTCCACATAGTCGTTGGAGGTTTAATATGCCATTTTAGATTCCCCTCAACTTTTTTCTCATATTGAAGTTTTTTTTGCCAGTAGGGACTCAGTTGTATGTTCTTATGATTCTTTATTGAATTGATGGCTGGATACAAATATGGAGCTTAAAAACCTTATGCTTTCTTTCGGTAGGCATCAGGCTAACTCCAACTATTTAAACTATCTTCTTTTTCAGAATCAGTTATATAAATTAATGTCTTTTCCTCCTCGTGATAAGCACAGCTTCACTTCTCAAATGTTGGAACTAAAGAAACAAATGAAAAACTATCAATATGATAGAGCCAAATCCCTAGAAATGGAATTTAAATTCAGTACCCGGAAGACACCTGCATCGGACCCATTTGCTGCCTGCAAACAGAGGCTATATAATACCCTTATGACTCATCTTACCTCTACTACAGGTACTGTAGTAAATACAGATTTGGAAATGTTAGCAGTAGTGCAGCAATTTGTTAGCACCACATTTCACTCTACTTTAGATAATCTCTCTCCTATATTTTCTGGGTTTACTGCACCATTACCCCAGGTCCCTATATCCATGGTAACACCATTAGTATGACCTATATCCTCCGAGGAAGTTGAGGTCGCCATATCTCAATTAAGTATGGGTACTTCTCCTGGGTTGGACGGTATTCCCAATGACTTTTATAAAAAGTTTTTGCCTCATATGCTTTATTTTTTACCTAAGGTTTTCAACTTTATGTTGACTTTTTCCTCTTCATATTTTGGGTTTAACACCTCTTTGCTATATTTTTTATTTAAATCAGGAGATAAAGCCCTGTTAGCTAATTGGAGACCATTAAGGTTATTAAATAGTGACTATAAAATTTTAGCCAAAATTCTTAATAATAGATTATTAACGGTGGCTGATCTTCTTATACATCCTGCTCAGACTTGTGCCATTCCTAAAAGGCTTATACAACACAATTAATATCTCTTACGGGATTTATTTAAAGTCAGCCATGCAAAAAAACTCTCTGGATATGTAGTGGCCTTGGATCAGGCCAAAGCCTTTGATAAAGTACAGCATGAATATCTCTTCTCCCTTCTACTTAAATATGGTCTCCCGAAGCCTTTAGTGTTTTGGATTTCCTCCCTTTATGCTGGAGCTACTATTGTACCAATGGTTAATGGCCTTTTTGGTACTGATGTTCCCCTCACAATTGGGGTAAGGCAAGGCTGTCCCTTAAGTCCCCTTCTATATTCTTTTGTTTTAGACCCAGTAATAGGACAAGTTCTTTGGGATAGTAATATTTTAGGTGTGGCTTCTTTGTCTTTTTTACTTCATGAGAAAATTACTGCTTATGCGGATGATGTTACTTTGTTAGTTCAGGATATTCCTTCTTTAGCAAATGCTTTACAGATTTTTTCCCATTTTGAAACTCTGCCTGGAGCTCAGCTTAATATGGAGAAGAGTTTTATTTTTTCTTTAGACTCTACTCTCCCAGTTAATTTAGATATCTTTGGTATCCTGGTCGTTTCTTCCCCCATAAAATTTTGGGTATTTGGTTCAGTCCAGGGGATCTGGCAACTTATAATTGGGAAAAACAGTTACATATAGGGGAAAATAAGATTCATCAATGGAAGGGATGGAAATTTGGGAAGAAGAAAATAATTATGATTATTAAACAATTTTTGATCCCTGTTCTTTTGTTTTTTATGTTATGTTTTCCCCCCTCCATTGCATCTGGAAACTAGAATTTTTAGTCTCTTTTTTCAGATGCTTTGGGGTAATAGATTGAACCCTGTACGTCGAGACATTACTTATTTACCCATTAATAAAGGAGGCCTGGCTATGATCAATCCTATTGTTTACTATCATTCCCTGTTTTTTTTTTGGCTCCTTTACTTATTTATGGACCCCTGCTACTCTGTCCTGGCAGCTGTGGACACAATTTCTTTGGTCATGATATTTTGATAAATGGTCATTATTACCACCTAAGATTCTATTAATGGATCTTTTACTATCTTATGATGTACCCACCTTGAAAAAGATGCAACAATGGAAGGTCTCTTTTTCTACATTACTCACTTTCACTAGGAAATCATTTTATAACTTTATTGTATATGATGGGTGGAAGCTGGAGGGGGAAAGATTCAGGGGAGAAAGTAGGAGGTGCTACTTCACTGAGAGGGTGGTAGAGCCATGGAATGCACTACCTAGGGGGCTGGCGAAGGCAGAGACAGTGGAGGGGTTCAAGAGGGGGTGGGGCAGGTACAGGGGAAGGGTTCAGGAAGCAAAATCCAATGCAGCAAGAATATCCAGAACTGGGAAGGGAGAAGCCAGAGAAGGCGAGGGGGACAGCAAGGTCAGCACCCAGGGTGGGGGATGACCAAACGAGCAGACACGAAAGACCATTAGGCCTATTCTGCTGGCATTTTAGTATGTTAGTATGTTAGTATGATGTTCAGAAAAGTGTTTTATTATTTCCCAAATGTGTGCCTACCAAAATGTTATTTTCCTTATGGAAACTGATGGATTTTAGGATTCCCCCACATATTTGGGATATTGTCTGGCTTTCTATTCAAGGGAAATTGGGAGTTCGAGGGAATGTAAAATATAAACCAGTGACTGAAAGATTTTGTTTGAGACCTACCTGTATAAACAGTGAAGAAACTATGGTGCATTTTTTTGTCACTTGTCCCCATAGCAAAACTTTTTGGCAGGACACTGCTGCACATTGGAATTTACCCTTTTTAAACCATATTTTATACCAAACCATTGTTTTAGGGGATTATACAGGGATCTGGAGGTCTTACCACAAAAGCACTTTGAATGTTTTTTTCTCTTTTATTCAATACTTTTTATGGCAGGCTCGGTGCCAATTTGTATTACAACAACAGACAGTGTCACATTGTGCCATATTTTCACAGATTGAGGATGGTTTATTATCTGTTAAAACTAGAGATATTGATAAGTTCCCTAAAGCTAAAGTGGATTCTTTCTGGAAACATTTTTTTTTTGAAATAAGTTATTATGACTGTTTTCTTACTCATGGAAATATTTTTTTTGGACACTTGTATAGTACTGTGATATTATTGTTTCTTTTGTGATGTTGTGATTCTTTTCAATAAACCTCTCCTACTCTTTTTCGATAAGTGCCATGGGATCTGTAACATCCACCTGAACTACCATGAATCCAGGCAGATGGGACCACGGTTTAACACCTCATCTGAAAGATGGCACCTCAGAAGTGCAGCACCCCTCTCATGCTGCACTACAGTGTCAGTACTGGGATATTAACCCAAGTGCCAGCTGTGGGAAATGAACCCACAACCCTCTGATCTCCCAGCCTCAGAGGCGAGTATCCTACCTACTGAGCCACTGACACTGACAAAGTATAATGGGGAATGCAAATAAACTGCCCTTAAAAAGAGTAACTCAAGGACAAACCTGAAAGCAGGTGGTTAAAGAAGGTATGAAGGTGAAAAATTGCTTGGATATTGTTCTTACAAACTTCACTAAATGGTATGAGAAGCCAGTAATCTTGCCCCTGCTTGGTCATCTGACCATAAGGTAAATATTGATAAAGCTATTTTTCTGGGAGATATGAGGCAAAGGGAGAAAAAACAACTGGATGGTAGTAGGAAACAGACAAATGAAATGAAGGAGAGGGTGTTAGGTACCATTGCTGGGTAGTTAAAAGATGACTGGCTGAAATGGGAATCAACTAAAGCAGCTTGGGAAGTGGTAGTTGGTCTGGTCCAATCAACTGTGGACCAGACTGCACCACTGAAGAAACAGAGAGGTTTGGAAGTGATAAACCATGGGCTACTCAAAAATGTAATAAACTGATACAAGAAAGGCGGGGGGTTTAAGAGAGAAGTTATGGTTGTTGTGTATAATGAATTGCAAAATCAGGTTATCAAGGAGCTCAAAAGATTGAGGAAAAATTGTTATCCAAAGAAAATTTAAAATCTGAAAAATTCAAACCCTTGAAGGTGGTGGAAAAAGACACAAAAGCTTTTAGGGGAGATGCTATTAGTGATAAGGTAAGGTGAAGTGTGGGTATGAAGGAGAGATCAAAGCCCAATGTTTTGTAAATGCCTTAAAGGGTCATTGTGTAACGTAAGAAAGACATTAACACCATTTGAAATCAAGCCAGTTGAGTATTTAGATGCCCCTAATGAATATCTACTCTCAGTTGAAAATATGGCAAAAAAATGAAAAAAAAAAATTGAAAGTAAACATGGCTCTTGGTCTCGACCTGGTTCCGAGTTAGATTTGGACAGAAGAAGTGGATATATTTGGACCCTTGGTTTGCAACATTTTTAACAAATCACTCATAGCAGGTAAACTCCCCATCCAATGGAAACAAGTAAGGGTAATACCAATCCCTAATGTCCCCTTCCCAAAGACATTATGAAAGGTTTTTGGCCAATTTCCTTAACAAGTGTAATTTCTAAAATATGTTAAGGATTTTATCACTGGATATATTGTTGAAATGATATTTGGATAGTTGGAAATAAACCAGTTTGGATTCTTGATGGCTAGCTTCACCACTCTAGCTGCTTTAAGATGTTTGACCAATGCTTAAAAGCTTGAAATGATGGGGAATTTATAATAGCTGGCCTTGTTTATTACAGGAAGATGTATGATCTTACTGATCACAATTTTGTATTACAGAAACTGGAATAATTTAATATTCTCTTCCATCAAAGGCAGTGGGTATATGATTTTTTGGAAAGGAGAGTTCAATGGGTGGATGCAGATGGTTTCCAGTCTGGTCATGATGTGATATATTGTGATGTCCCTTAAGGGATCAGGTTGCAATTGTGTTCTTGGTCATGATAAATGATATGGTAACTGCTGGTCCATGTATAAGGTACATGGATGATATAGCCGTTACAGATAGTTTTATGGTTGGAGGGGGTCAGTACTATGCAAGACAACTTGCTGCATATCCATGGCTGGTCTGAGGCAAACCATGCAGAAATCAAGCCAGAAAAACAAAATAAAATCGGTTTTGGGAGACTGGGTAAATGGGATCCCCCTCATTTGTTTTTTTGGTGGAGCACAAGTAGAAGTCGTGGAAAAAGTAAACATGCTGTGGATAATTATCCAACATGATTTTATCTGGAAGGAACAGGTAGAACAGGTGCTTAAGAAAGCAAATTCTAGGCTGTACCTTCTCACCTTACTACAAAGGGCTGAAGTCAGTCAGGTGGATCTTGTATACTGTTACTGTACAGACATTAAATCAGTCCTATGGTGTGGGTAGGCTAGGTTTGCTGACAAATGCACCTAGCTTCACCTGAACTATTTTCTTCTAGGTTTACTTGGTAGGAAAGAGCAAGGAACAACATTATCAGAGCAAGGGAAAAAAATAAGGCTTCTTTTGGCTAGGCAGAGTTACTGTGTTTTGCTATTTTCTTTTGTGCTTACAGGTTTTGTTACAGTTTTTTGTTTACATTTTACTGCTTTATTGTTCTCTGATTCAAATTGCTGTTGCAGGGTATAATTTCTGCTGCATTGTTACAGGGTGTGCCTACGAGTTTGTTACTGTGTTGTGCTTACAGATTACTATTATAATCTTCTCTGATTCAAATTGTTTTTTGCAAGGTATTCTGTTAAATTTTTCTGCAGGTTCTGCTTTTCTCTGTAGCAAAGTGTTTTTTGCAGGGTATATATTTTGTGAAATTGTTACAGATGGTGCTTACAGGTTTTATAGTTTTATCTATCATTAAGCTAAGCTTTCAGGGCTAATTACAGGAGCACAAAAAAGATACAGACTGAGGGTTAGCGACTGCATTTTTGTTGGTTGATTGTTTCTGCTCTTACCTCCTTGTTTTTTTCATCCATGGTTCTTCTTTTTCGGCAGGGGAAGGGCCCAACCAACCACCCCCATCCTCAACCACCCCATGCTACACTCCTTTTATAGAGTCGCACACTCATGACATATCCTGTAGCAAACAGGAAGGGGATGATCAGAGGGGTATCCTCACAGTGACCTCACTTACAGGGGTACAATTAATTTAACTTGTTATAAAAAGTTATACAAAAACAAACAAACAAAACAAAAAAAATCAACCTTTTGCTTTCATTTTCCTTCTAATTACTCGGACCAGGTTATAAACCGGGCAACTGGCATGGATATTATTAACTGCAGGTACTGCAGTATACTTTTGAAAAGGGCAGTTATACATGATGTAGGATTCAGTCCTACATGCTGGACCATCAGAGATCTAAGGGCTCAGCTCTGGGCTGCATGAGCAGAGACTGCATGCCTCATATTGCAAATTCAGGAGGAAATATATTACAAGAACTGCCCACCATTTTCCCAACATCCAACTGAAGCACCTCAACCGCAGAGGGTAGATGGTATGGGAGGTTGGCAGATGGTTAGGAGGGGCAAATCAGGTGCCCCATCACTCAATGCTCACCAACGTATCACCTCCACAAACCATATAGAAACTATAAACAGGTATCTGCCTCTATCTCCAACATCAAACAAAGGGGCAGAGGACACTGCAGAGCAGGACACTGCACCACAGGAGCTAGCACTACAAAACTTGCCCAAAATAGGGACCAAAACAAAAAAGGCAAAAAGGAACTTCAAAACATTTCTGACCATAGGTGATTCCATGATTCAGGCAGTTGATACCTGCCTCCGGTCAGGGTAATGGTAAGATATCTCTCGGGTTATTTTAAATTGAGACTTAGAATGGGGCTGGTAGATGGAAGGCACATGGCATGCTGACTTCCTGGAAACCAGCACATATAAAGAACACCCCGTGATCAGTGAAAATTCCTGTTGATACTCGTCCACATGCTTCATGACTGCTGATGCAGTGAGGCAGATCTGGCGGGTAGTGCTGATGCTGAGTGTGATTGTTTTACCACTAAGACCAAGTGCTGCATGATTTTGTGGGGCTGGGATATCTGGGTAGTGTAGTTGTTAGAATCCTTTATTGCAACTACCGGCTTCCAGGTTCAGTTTTACAGACTTGAGGGGGTAAATGGACTTAATTGGATTGCCTGTTGCAGTTTTCTAGTAGCGTTTAGCTGCAAAACCCACAAGTGTAGCAGATAGTTGGGCAGTGGTGTTTTTAAGCATTTCTATTTTAAATTGAGGCGTGGTGTTTTTAAGCATTTCTATTTTAAATTGAGGCTTAGAACAGGGCTGGTAGATGGAAGGCACTGGACATACTGACTTCCTGGACACACTGCAAATATAAAGAATGCCCTGCATTAGTAGGGTGAGTGCAAGTATCTGCAGGTGTCAGCGGGGGATGCAGGAAAGAAGGAACAAGAAAGTAAAAAAAAAAACCTAGTGGGATAGTCCTGTGATAAGATCAGTAGCCGATTGGGGTAACATTACTCCTAGCTGCTGTGAGGAAATCAGATAAACCATTTGTTGGCTAGATATAAACTGTGGAAGAGTCTCCCAACTTAACACATGGATACAGACGTGGTGAAGTTAGAAGGGGGAGCTTTGGGTCTAAGGTGTACGATTTGCAGAAAAATAAGTACAGAACTGATTAATGAGGTGCTCCTGTTTACCTGTGAGCAGTGTAGTTTAATTAAGGAATTAAAGTAAAAACTGCTGGAGACAGAAATGAAAATAATAACATTACAACAAAATGCACTGCTTAATGCTGAAAATGAAAGTCAGCAGGAAGGACAAGTAGGAATAGAAATAATTGACAAAGACATGAGGAATAGGGGATGGGACACTGAACAGGATAAGGACTGGGAATTACAGGAAAAACAGTTATAAAAGGGGAGGAGAGAGGCAATGGCCTTTAGACTGGAAGCACATAATAGCTTTGAGCCATTACTGCTGCTGGATTCAGATAATACAAAAAGCAGTGGGCATAAGGAAGATAGTAATTCAATGAGTATGGAAGTTGTAGGAGGAGGGGAAACTCATGATGATAGGAATACAACAAGTTCCAGAGGTGTTTGTTTAGAAACAAACAGCGTCATATATACAGCAGAAGAAAAGAGGCATGAAGTAGGTCCCACACTAAGCATGAGTGACATAGCTAGTGGATCAGCTGGTATGGGTGATGCACAGCAAACAAATACAGGCCCAGGTACATCAAGGGAGAATGAAATGGATGTTGCACAGTCAACCCCCCTGGGACAAACGGAGGGTGGGAGGATACACCCCAGGATCTAAATATACAGAAAAAGGTGTATGTTTTAGGAGATTATATTGTTAAATACACAGACAGATACACATCTAGTTGCAATACCAATATTACTACTGTACTAGCTACTTTTCAGGGGCAAAAATTAAGGTTGTCAAAGGTATGTTGAAAGATATAATTAAGGAAAGAGATGGTACAGCCACGGTTAAATTACACCTGGGGATGAATAATAGAGACAGAAAGAAGTAAAAAAGGAGTTTAAGAATATACAGACAGAAGCACGGAGTTTGAGTTGTAGGGTTTACTTCTCCAAAATGTTTCCAGTTCCAAAAGAAAGTAGCTTTAGAAATAGAAAGATTAAGGTATTATTATCTGTTAAGACTATGGACCTTAAAGAAGTTATTGGGTGTATAATCCATTGGGAGGATTTTATATATGAACAGACATACTTTGGATGAGATGGGCTACACTTGAGTAAGAGGGGGAGCAAGAGGCTAGGTTTAGACCTGAAAAGGATTGTGGAAAATTGTTTAAACTTAGATGATGGGGGAGAGGGGAAAGAGCATCTGGAGGTAGTACAAGGTAAGTAAATGAATGAAAAAATAGAAAGTGTAGGATTACTGGCATAAGGTTATGGTCACTAAATGCCAGAAGCCTGAATCCTATAAAAAAAATCTGAACTGGAAGCCATGCTGGCTAATGAAAAAGTGGATATTTGTATAATAACTGAAACATGGTGGTACCAAGAAATGAGTTGGAATATAAATATTGATTTAATTATTACAGATAGGGACTATCTGGTGCAAAAAGCAAAGGTGTGTGAACATTTAGGGAACAGTGACCACAATGTTATAGAGTTTCTAATAAGAAAACAACAGATGTACAACAGTGGGATAACAGTTGTGAAGAATTACAATAAAGCCAACTTTTCTGGAATTAAAAAAGAACTCAGCAAATGGGACTGGAAAAGTTATTTTCAGAGTAAAAATGTTGAACAAATGTACAATTTATTTAAGCAGTAATTATTATGCCTGGAAGATAAATATGTACCAAATAAAAGAATGTACAACAAAAGAGGTAAAAGACCTTCATGGTGCACAACTAAAATCCGAAGACTGAGTAAAATAAAAAAAAGAGCTTATGATAACATGAAACGCTCAGGGACAAATGAAGCTTTGCAATACCATAAAATTATACTATATAACCTTAAAAGGGCATTAAAGCTGAAAGAAAGTAGAAATGAATTTAGCCTTTAGGAAGGATGATGGGAAAGGCTTTTACACTTACATTAACCAGCAAAGAAAAACAAGTAACCATGCTGGGCCTCTAGTAGTGCAGGGTATGGAAATAAGGGACAATAAGGAAATGGCTGATGCTTTTAATAGCTACTTTGGATCTATTTATGAAAAAATGGATGGTGCTATCAAACAAATTGAGGCAAGGGTTTGTCTGGGCCTTGAATTAATCACAAATCCAGGTGAAATTAAGAACTATTTAGAGCAGTTCAAGTCATACAAATAGGCAGGCCCTGACAGATTAAGTTCTAGATATTTGAAATAAATTAGGACACTTATTATCTCAGGACCATTAGCAGCTATCTGTAATAAATACTTTCTATCTGGAGGTGTTCCTGGTGATTGGAGGCAAGTGACAGTAGTGCCTCTATTTAAAAAATGAGTCATAGCTAATGTATCAAATTATAGACCAGTGTGTCTTACAGTGATTTTAGGTAAAAGTTGCTGAAAGTATACGTCAGTCTAAAATTGAGGAAAACTTACATATATTGGGATTCATGGACAATAAACAACATGGGTTTAGGAAAAACAGATGTTGTATAACAAACCATTTATGTTTCTATGTGCAAATCAATAAAAACTTGAATGATAATACACTCACTAATATAGTCTTCTTTGACTTTCAGGAAGTCTTTGATAAGGTTCCTCATAGAAGGCTTCTAGAAAAAATGTTAAGTATAGGAATAGACAGTGGGTTAATAACATGGATCAGCAACTGGTTAAATAAAAGAACTCAGAAAGTTTGCATATTAGGTGAATATTCTGAACCAGTGGATGTGGTCAGTGGGGTGCCCCAGGGGTCTGTATTGGGGCCGGTACTCTTTGCCCTATATATTAATGATTTACACAATGACATTACAAATCATGTAATTAGGTTTGCTGATGATATTAAATTGGGGGGCCCTGTAGGTACTGAGGAACAGCAAAGGGAAATGAAGGAAGATCTATTAAAAATAGAAATATGGGCAAATATAAATCAAATGCCATTTAGTATAGATAAATGTATGGTAATGTACTTAGGTAAGGGAAATCAGACTACAACCTATACACTGAATGGGAGAATTTTAAGACAGCTGTGGAAAAAGATTGTGGCATTTTAATTGATGAAAACCTGTGTTTCAAACAGCATAGAACAAACATTATGCACAAATCCAATTATGTAATACATAATATAAAATGGAGTTTTGTTAATAGATCTGTTGGATGTTTATTGCTATTATACAAAACATACATTAGACCTTATATGGATTATGGATCACAGCTATGGAGCCGTTATCCGCAAGGGGAAATCAACAGACTGGAAACAATACAGAGAAGATATACAAGGATGATTGGAGCCTTAGGTAAAGGGAGTTATCCAGAAAGGTTAAGGAAGACAGGACTTTTTTCTTTGGAGCAGAGAAGAGTCAGTGGTGACTTGATGATAATGTACAAGATATTAAGAGATGAAGAACTAAAGAGTGAGATGGTTATTTTTTTTATCATAGAGAAGTTTATTATTTTCCAAGTTACAAAGTTATGCAGGATGTGCAAAGTACATCAGATAGAAGTACAGCACATTTTTTAAAAAGGAGGAAAAGAACAACCATGATTCAATCAGGTAGCAACCATGAACATAATGGAATATACCAAAAATAGGAGCTATATATTTGGCATCTGATAAAAACATCCTGCCTGTTAAAGGTATATCAAGAGGGCACACTTCCCAAATGACAGAAAGGAGGGTCTAGTCTAAGTGTCAACAAGGATGCCCTAAATGGGGTTACCCACTATTACTACAGAGAACAAATCAAGCTAATTCCTGCAGTGCATGAACAACAAAGTTAGGACATATAGGACTAGCCTTGCAGTGAGGAGGGGGGAAGCAGGGGCAGAGAGTAAGAAGGGTCAGGTAGAGAAGGGGGGGCTTAAACGGGGGAATATCAGGAGGAGTGGGGACCTTGTAGAGGGGTGCGTGTAAGTAAGCATTTCATTTCCGATAGTACTTTGTGAGCTGCCCCTGTTTGAGGTAGGAGAGTTTCTCTCTAGGGTGGCCAAGTTAACTCAAGCAGCACCCCAAGCCTAGATGACCACGGGTGACGGTTGTTGCCATTTCATCAGAAGAACCCACTTGACTTCTAAGAGCACTACCAATACCCAATCTCTGTGTTCAGGAGGTAGTGAGCTTAGCGCTGAAGGGTCACCAAGTAGCAACATGGGGTCAGAGAGATTGACTGGGTGGCCCAGAACACTAGCACAGTCCATTGAGATGGAGGTCCAGAAGGAGGTGAGATGGGGACATTGCCAGAGCACATGCAAGATGTGTGCAGGATTTTGTTGACACCTCCAGCATTGAGAGTGAGGGAGTATACCCATTGAATGGAGGGCAGCCAGGGTCCTATACCACCTAAGCAAGATTTTAAGTTGGATAAGTTGGCTTCTGGAAACCTTATAGGCTGAGTGGGCTGACCTAAGACGTCAGGACCATGTGTCTGGGAGATAAGGTTTTGTCTGTCAGATACCCAGTTGCACCAGCATGAGTCTGTGTGATCCAGTTGGGAACTGTGCCACACTCTATTAAAGTGCCTGGCCAAACCTTGGGAAGTATTCTTCTTGTGCAGGGTAGCTAACCATTGCCACTTGGGGTCCGAGGAATATTCCCATTGGGGGGCATGGATGGCAATACGAATTTGGAGTTATCTCCAGAAGTCCTTAGATGGGAGATTGTAGTGAGACTGCAGCTGCTCGAAGGACATCAACTCTGCAGAGTTGGGCATATACAGGTCTTGAGTAGGTAAAATGCCCCATGTAGTCCATCCAGGCCAGAATATCGGCTTCTTGTCTATGGTTATGAGCCAGTTGTTCCAGAGACTGGTGTATCTCATGGGCAGGGACCAAGCTGCAGGTGGAGTGCTTGATATGGCAATTAGCTGACGACAGGCCCACCTTGTCTCAGCCATAATTAGAGTCAGGCCAGAGGATGGCATAGCCGAGAAGACAAGAGCATGTTAAGAGGTTGGTCATGTATCATTTTGGCTTCCAGTTGTACCCAAAGGGGCAGCTGGGACTGAGTGGGGACAAACCACTTTGTGGCCTGAGTGGCTACATAGGCCAAGTGATAGCTCTGGAACCAGGGGAGTCCAAGGCCCCCCTGATTCCAGTGGGCTAGCAATTTGTTGCAGCTCCAACAGAGCGTCTTGCTTTCCCAAAGCAAAAGAGATATAATTTTGCCAAGAGGGTGAAACAGCTTGTGGGAGAGATGGATAGACGGTTATTAAGTAATAAGCCACCGTGGGGAGAAGGAGCATACAAATGGCTGCCACTTTGCCACACAGAGAGAGGTTAAGCCTATGCCAGCGGCTGACTTCTGCTGAGAGGGCGGACAGTAGAGGACAGAAACTGGCTTTTTCAAGGTCCTCCAATTGTAGGGAATCACCACTCCTAGATAAGAAAATCTCTGTAGGGCCCAAGCTAGGTCCTTACCTTGCAAGGAGTCTTTAGTGCAGGCAGAGTTCAGAGGCACAAGGGTGATCTTTTTATGATTAGTCTGCAATCTGGACAACCTGGCAAAGTTCTGTAAGACTTCCAGAACTTTAGGTAGGAGGTTTTGTGGATTAGAGAGTGTAAGTAAGAGGTCGTCTGTGTAGGAGGTAGCCAGATGGGACAGCCCGACATCTGTATGCCAGTGATCTCCTTAGAGGAGACAAGTTTTCTTGTAAATGGATCAAGGGTCACTAGGAACAGCAGGGGTGAAAGAGGGCAGCCTTGACAGGTGCCCCTGTGTAGCGGAAAAGTAGGGGAGATGTCTTTGTTAGTTAAGATCTTGGCCACTGGGGAGCTGTGTAGAGTAGAGACCCACTGACAGAAATAAGGGCCAAAGTCATAGAGGTGAATGACTTCATGGAAGTAGCCCCACTCCACTGAGTCGAGTGCCTAGGAGAAGTCCACTGCAAGAGCCACCATGGGAGTAGGGGAGTGGAGCTGTAACCATTTGAGATTAAAGAAGAGCCTGGTGTTGTCGGCCCCAGACCTCCCTTCAGTAAAACCAACCTCCGAGGGGTGGACTAAAGTTAGCAGGATGTCTATCATTCTTTTTGCAAGGATTTTCACGCTATATTCATGTCCACAGAGAGGAGGGAAATGGAGCAGTAGTTTGCACAGTCAAGGGGATCATTCGACTTTTGGGGGAGGAAGGTTATCAAGGCTTCTCTCATGGTGGGGGGAGAACCCCAGAGGTATGGGCATCCTGCAAAGCAAGGAGAAAGGGAGCTGCAATTTCCTGGCTTAAAAGCTGATAGAGCTCAGCCATCATGCCATCAGGGCCAGGCGCCTTGCCTTTTCAAGTTGTGACAATGAGAGTTGTAGTTCCTGGGTTGTGAAGGTTCTGTCCAGGGACTCCATCTTTGCTGAAGAAAGGCGGAGTATACTTGAGGAGTGACAAAACTCATTCAGTTCCCGAGATAATTGAGCAGGGTCTAGGGAAGCTTGAGACTGATACAACGCCTGATAGAATTGTTGCATGAGAGCGTTCAACCCCCTTGTGATCTGAGCTTGCCATCCCTGAGGGACCCATGAGTGCATGACTGTGAGATGAGGCCTGTTGTTTTCTTAACTGGTAAGCTAAAAATTTACCACCTTTATCACCACCCTCCCAGTAGGCATGCTTTGTTTGGAGTAACAGTCACTTTGCCTTCTGTTGCAACAGGGTATTAATGTGGTATTTAACCCCTACAATGTCTCTAACTAGGGACTGGTCCAGGGAATTGGTAGTGGATGCCTTAAAGCGAGCCTTGAGCAACAAGAGTTTGGCCTATAGCTGGGTGAGTGTCACCCACTGGGCCCTGTTTTTAGCTGCAGCAAAAGAGATGATACGGACCCTCAGCACCACCTTGAAGGCCTTCCACACTGTGCCTGCAGCAACCTCCCCATTAGAATTATTGGAAAAATAATCTTTAGCCTCCTGCAATACCAACTGCCAAAACTCCGGATCTTGCAGCAGAAGCGGGTTGCACCTCCATCTAGTGCCGGTAGCACTTTGCCCTGGGGGCATAAGAGCACATAGTGGGGGCATAGTCAGAGATTACAATGTTACCAATTTGGGCATTGGACATGCCAGGGGCTGAAATGAGGTTGGCAAACCAAAAATCTATATGACTGGGTGCAGCATGAACAGGGGAGTAGAAGGTATAGTCCCATCCAGTGGGGTGGTCCCGCCTCCACAGATCCACAATACCCCATTCATCTATGATTTCTTGTAAAGCAGCCTGGGCTTTAGGTTGTGCATGAGGGGTGGATCGGGATTTGTCCAGGAAGATGTCTGGAACTAAGTTAAAATCCCCCCCCCCTCAGTTAAGAGGGGCATGTGAGGATGTCCGGTAGAGAGAGATATAATAGCCTGTCTGATACTAGGGAAGAAATCTGCACTGCCGACATTGGGGCTATATAAGTTGACAAGCACCGAACTCCCCCGAGGAAGGTAAACCAGGCAGCCACCCAATGCCCCTGCATATCGGTTTTTACCTCATCAGCCACCCAAGGGCAAGAGCAGTGAATCAGGATGGCAACCCCCCTAAATTTAGTAGAGGCAGAGCTAGCAATAACCTTCCCCACCCAAGATTTTTTCAACCATTGTACGGTCCTGGCAGTGAGGTGCGTCTCTTGGAGGAGCACTATGTCCATCTGCAAGAAGCATAGATAATAAAGTACTTTGGTGCATTTAACTGGATGATTGAGCCCCTTAACATTCCAGGAGACACTTTTCACTCCTACAGTGGATGTAGATGACATGATACAGGTTTAGGGACAGAGAAAATTTACTTTCTCATGTTTCACGTGACACAGAGGAGAGGGGGAAGGTACCTGAAATATCAGAGAGAACTAGACACACAAGGCAGGGAGAGCCTATGTCTGTCAGTGGGAAGTACAGCAGCAATATGCTGCAGAGTAGAGTTAGAACAGTAGCAACACTACAGTACAGTCACAAACCTGAGGAGACGAACAGTAGAACACACAAAATGAGTAACAACAGGAGAAGGTACAAGCCTTACTAAATCCTATGCACACCAAAAAGAGTAATTAAGAGAGGCTAAGTATAATATACACAGTTAACAGTGAACACACTAAAGGTGAAGAGCTAAGCACATAAGAGAGACCCCAATGAAAGGGAGTCCTCAGCTATGTTGACTCACTCACCCAGTCGGGGGTATAAGAAGGTAGAACCAGTGTGAGAGGAACCATCCCTAACTGGACTATCATTATAAAAGGGAGATCCGTGGTACCAAGGGGAGGGAAGTGGGGTGCTATAGGGGAGGGCGAGAAGGAAAAGTCATTAAAGGATGGGCATGGGTAAGGAAGGGGAGGGGAGAGGGGGGAACCCACCGGCTGATTTTCAAAAAGGCCTCAGTACAGCCATAGGGCATACAGCCCCTAAACATATGTGTGGAGACAAAGTTCCCTAATCCTGGGGTAGGGAGTGGCCAAAGGTAGGGAACCACACCCAGGAGATTTCAGAGTTCTTCCCAGCAGATCAAAGAGAAAAAATTGGATGTCAGAGATACTCCAATGTTCCCACGCAACTCAATGAGGCCAAAGTTAGGTCATCTATGCCATGTGGGGGGTCTACACACAATCCGCTAAGACATGTATCGCAAACACATTCAATTGTGGGGGGCAGGGGAGGGCATTACACCCTCCCTTCTGAGCCCTGCCCAGAGGTAGCAAAGGGACAAAGAGGGAGGCAGATGGTACCACCCATTCCTGACCACCCCCTCTCAAGATGCCAGGCATATCATAAGATTCATCAGCACAAATTATTCCCTGTAGTGACAGCCCCACCAACCCTAGTTACTAGCAGTATCTCAAGCAGGGTCAATCTAGTGCTGCAGTCCCAAAGTCACTCTGCCAGGCCCTGAGCTGATGGGATGTCAGACGAGGAGGTCTGGTTTACAGAGCTAGGCAGCTCTGCCACAACCACAGCAGCAAAATATTTTAGGCCAGGTCTGATAGGCAGCTGGGCTTCCTCCTCTGCTTCAACTGAATTGGTGGGGGCACCTGCCCAATCCAGAGGGGTCAACGTGTCCATTGAGGTTAAGTCCACAGCTGAACAGCAGGGCACATCCTCATCTGAGGGGAGATCATCTTGAGGGATCTTGGCAGGTGGGGCAGCAAAGCAATGGTCTAGTGAGGGATGCTGCCCACTTCTGGAGCATTGCCTGGGCCTAAGAGTTTGGCCAGATCCACGTGGCTGCAGAGGGGTGTCTCTCATTCCAGAGGGAAAATTGGGCAGAAGGGAGGCAGAGATTGGTAATGCAGAGCAGTTCCTGAGGCTGGACCTGGGGGGAATCATTAGTGGTCAGACCAGTCTGGTCTGAATCAGTGTTCCCAGGAATCAGCCTCCCATCAGACTTGTTCCCCCTGTACTAAAATTGGTCCCCGGGAACCCAGAGGCATCTGGGAGTTGTAGTTTGGAATGGGGTATTTGGCCAGTGCTTGGAGACCCAGAGTTCAACTTCTCTCGGTTGAGTGTCCACAGTTTCTCTCCCATCCTTTGAGACTTGTGGCGAGGTAAGACCTTTGAAGTGGTACAGTTCAACTCCATTTATCTGAACAGCTTGGGGGACAAAAAATATGTTAGGATAAATGGGAGGTCGGATTAGAGAGGGTGAATGTTAGTTCACAGAAAAAAATACTCAGAAATGCATCACTATTATATCTTTATTGAAAAACATAGGTAATTAAAACGTGTGCTTTATACAGTATTTTAAGCAGTATATTCTAAGTGCTGTACAGTTATGATCAGTCAGTCATGATCTTATTTAAAAAAATCCATCATTTTTTTTGGTTTTCGGCTGTCGCATTGTTTTCTCACAGCTCTCTGCTTCATGCTAAGAAGCAGCATGACTTGTACTGGGTCGCAGTCCGTCTGCAATTCTATGTAGAGAATGCATTTCTCAAGTATCTCTACAGCCTCCCCATGTGATGGAACTGCAACGGGGGTGCAATGTCATCGTCTTCTTCCCCTGACTCCACGGCATACTCATCTGGTTTAGTGACTATGGCCACTATTGCTTTTTCTGACAGCTATTCATGTCCCTGATCGTCAGTATCACAGGTTACCCACTCTTCAGTTTCATGCACAGTGGGATGCTCAGAAAGTGAGGATGCCAATGCTGTCAGCGCATCCAAAAAGTCATCTGATACTGGTGGATCGTTGTTTGCTGTAGGTGGTGGATCCTGGTCAGGAGGGCAGATTTTATTCCCAGATTTTAGGCAGGACTTTTGTATGCTCTCCAGACGAACATTGACCCAAGTTTCAGAGGACATGTAAATGACATCCTTCAAGTTTATGGGCTTTATTATGCTGCTCAATGGTGTGTCCTCATTGTCCCCAGAAAGGACAGTCTGCAGCAATTTCTTTCTGTAGCGTCTCTTGAAAATTTCCAAGACACCTTGATCACAGGGTTGAAGCTTCAAGGTGGTGTTTGCAGGAAGGAACATTACAAGGATTATTCCATCCCGACTGAACTTCAGGAATGTCAGGATGAGAGGCGGGAGTTGTCCAAAAGCAAAACTGCTTTTAGTGGTAGACCATGATCTTGTAGATAGTGCTTCACTTGTGGCACTAACTGATCCTCAAACCTGTGGTGGAAAATGTTGGCATCCATCTAGGCACTTCGTTGGGACTCATATTGCACAGGTAGGGTGGCCTTATTTAGATGCTTGAAACATCTCAGTTCACCAGATTTTACAATAACCACCAGTTTCATTTTGTGCCCAACAGCATTGACACAACTGAGGATTGTGACTCACCCTTCTGTTTCTTAAAACTGGGGCATTGTGTTCAGAGCTATGGGTGAGTGTAAGGTCTGGGAGTCATCTCCAAAACAGACCTGTCTCGTCTGCATTGAAAATTTGCTACGCCACAAGGCCCTCACTCGCCACAGTGTGCTGCAGCATTTCTTTTTTTTTTTTATTTAAAGTTTATTAACCATTTCAAATTACAGAGAGGAGATCCATTAAACATGTAAATAGATGACAGAATGGTACAAAATGACATAAACAGATCAACTCTTTCCAGCCCCTTCCCCCTTCCCCCCTTCCCTAACCCACCCTTCCACACAGAGCACAGCTACGTAAACAAAATCAAACTGCAGAGGATTGATGTTTATAACATATTGGAGAGAGTACAGTGCTAATAGGGGCCCCATATTTTATTGAATTTCATGGTTTTACTATGCAAACTAGCTATGGTCTTCTGTTTTCTGAGGTTTGCTAGAAGTTCTTGCAACCACTCAGTATAAGTAATTTCTGCCGTATCCTTCCAATGTCTCAAAACCAGTTTTTTGACTGACATGGCAATAAGAGCTATGTGATATTTGTGGTTTAAAGCAGGAATAGTGGTGAAATCACCTAATAAACAAATTTCTGCTGTAAATAGTTCTGTTAATCCTAATAGAGGGTCAACGTTCTGCTTAATATTATTCCACAGGGAGGCTACTTTAGGACATGTCCAAAAAATATGCAATAAATTACCTTCATCCTGAAGGCATTGAGTACATGTGGAAGATAGGAGTAATCCCAGTTTAGCCAATTTTTGAGGGGAATAATAAAGATTATGTAACAATTTGAATTACATTAATCAGAACCTGTCTTGTATAACAAACTTGTGGTGCTGCAGCATTTCTATAAAGGGACTGATGTCTTCATCTGCAGTGCTGAGCTGCTTGCTACACAACTTCAGCTGTCTAATGCCATACCTCCTCTTGAATCGATTCAGCCACCCCTCGCTAGCCACAAATTGGTCCTGGTTACCAAGTCACTGGTGGAATTGCTGTGCTTTTTCTTTAAGCAGCGGGCCAGAAATTGGTGTCCTTTTCTCTCATTCTTTGCAGAACCAGAGATAAATTGCTGCATCTCGCTGGTCATCGTTGCATATCCTCATGTTTTTCCTCTCATCACAGCCTGCTGCACTTGCCATCATCATAGCAAACTCCTGAAGCTTCTCTTTTGCTGATTTAGTATCACTGATGGTTGATTTACTGACTCCATACTCGTCAGCCAACAGAACAGCTCATTCACTGTTCTCCAGTCTGTCAACAATTCTCAACTTCTGCCCAAGGGTAAGAACAACTCTCTTATGTTTGGTAGCCATGATAGCCATACCTGCCTGGTGTCATCAGACCCTATTTAAGCTACATAATTACCTGCAGCTCGTTAAGATCACTATGCTAATTTGAGCAAATTGGTTTAAATCGGAACTTGTAAAGCACTTGTTAATTGACTTGCAACTGCTCAGCGTTAATCATGGACAGGTGCAAGGAGATTTACAGATTAGAGCAGGGGACAACTAGTGAGTTAGTCAGACAGGGAGGATCGGTTAAGAGGAGGTCGGATAAATGGGGTTGGACTGTATTAAATCCTTGCGCCTGAAGCATTTTTTTGATAGGGATAAAGGACCTTCTCCGGGCATCAGCTTCTTTCGAATAGTCTCTATAGAAGGAGATATGGGCCCCTTGTCAAATGATGTCCCCCATATCTCTGGCAGTTCGAAGCAGTTTTTCTTTCATGGAGTAGCACAGAAGGTAGGCAATTATTGGCCTAGGTGTTTGACCAGATGCTCCTGCTCTGCTAGTAAGCCTATGGGCCCTCTCCACTTCCACAGGCCCTCTCCATCTCTCACCCAGCATTCTGGGAATAGCTTCATTTAGGAAGTGCTCCATGTTCTGCCCCTCACAACCCTCGGGGACAGCGATAATCTGTATTGTCTTCCAGCCTGGTCAGGTGTTCCTTGGTCTCCACAACTGACCAGCTGGCAAGATCGTTAGTCCCTATGTTTACCAGTATGTCGATGTTTTCTCCTGCTCCTGCACAGTTTTAGCAATGCGGTCAGTGTCTGTCCATGCTGATGCACCTTATACTGGGTTTTTATACTGGGCTTAGAATGGTAGAAGTATGTTATTACAGTGCTTCTGATTTTCTTGATCCTCAACGCGATCCCAAAATGTTGCCAACTTGGCTTCATGGTCAGTGGAGCCATTGCCAGAGCTTGCCCTGCTGCAACTCCAAGTCGTCTGCACACTGCTCTGCCACATTCATTTTGCCCTGTAACTTAGGGACATCTACAATAGTCCCAGATAGAGCAGCACTGATACCATCCACCCTGGTGAGCAATGCCTCCAACATTTTAGTGATATATGATAAAGAGTTCCCTATGGTTGCAGGTTGAAGTATGGACTCCCCGGCAATCCAGAGATGAGGTAGGCTGGGAGGAACTGGTGCAAGCCATCACTGGTCTTAGGCTGTCAAGGAAGTGTTAAGTTGTCAATGGCCAGACAGGATATAGTAGCGGGGAGAGAGATTTCAGGTGGTGCAGCGGGGTTCCTGTCTACTGATCCAAGCATCCACGGCAAGCTGTGGTCTGTTAAGCTAGATGTAGGCCAGCATAGCCTGTTACTGTCCAAGTCAACTTGCAAACACACTGGTGCTAAACCACTATAACCAGGCATTCAGAAGAAATTATCACACCGGACAGTCGGGGGGGGGGGCATGTGGCAGATTACAGCATTAAATAGAAGTTAGTTCCCCGGATCACAAAGAACTGCCACAGATTTCATCCAGCTAGGGATGGAGCAATGGGTTCAAGTTGCCATATTGTTGGCATCCAAGCCATGCTTCCGTAAGATGGGTATTAAACTACAGGGCAAACCAGCAGGTCTTAAAGGACATAAGATGCAAGTCAAGGTGGAATTAGTAAAAAATGAACTGTAGATACTTCTCTTTCATAAACAGTCTCTAACCTTTCAGGTTCCCAGATATCGTACCTCCATGGGTCAGCGGTCCTTTATCTATAGAGCTGCTCAATGGTTCAATTCCCTCAATAAAGAAGCACTTTCCTCTACTACACTTGGACCCTTCAAAAGGAATCTCAAACTTTACCTCACCTCTACCACTCAATGTGACTGCTTTGTTGAACAGAGATCTCTCTAAACACCTCCCAGCTCACTCATGTCTCACAGCCTGCCCTTTCCCAGTCTCATTCCCTCTGGCACTGGGCCTTCCTTGGGACTCCTTTCCTGCTTCACTTCTCCACTGGTACAAGACATTTTCCACCACCATCGGACAGTGGCCCATTAGCCTGCCAACTTCCTCTCCTGGTCGCATGCCTGCAAAACTAACTGCCTATGGTGCTCTCTATCTCTTATTGTTACCGCAGCCAGCTGCCTACTCAAGCTGCTCATTTTATGAATATTATCTCAAAGTATGTTATAACTGAGTATCTTTATTTTTTCTTTTAGTTGTTTTGGTTGTTTATTGTGCATTCTTTTACTACCTCTGTATGTATGTTGACCCTCATCCTTTGACGTGGAACCTTTGTAAACGAGCAGCTTCTGCTCAAAGGTATTTGTAATCTGAGAATTTAATAAATAAATAAATAAATAAAATAAACAGAAATGGTAGCATATGGAATACTCTACTGAGCAAGGTAGCGAACAGTGGTAGTGTTCAAGCATTCAAAAAAGCCATAGATGAACTCATAGTGCAAGAAAAGTTGAAATGGTCCAATTAAGATGAGGAATGTTTAATATGGACCCACTGGTCTTCTACCATTCTAAGCCCAGTATAAAAACCCAGTATAAGGTGCATCAGCATGGACAGACACTGGCCGCATTGCTAAAATTGTGTAGGAGCAGTAGAAAACATTGACATACTGGTAAACATAGGGACTAACGATCTCGCCAGCTGGTCAGTTGTGGAGACCAAGGAACACCTGACCAGGCTGGAAGACAAACTGTCATCCATTTCATCTCACATCTCCTTCTCTGAGATCCTGCTGGTCTGGGAGGGAGAGCAGAGAGACGGAAGGTCAGAGAAGGGGAGGTAGGGGATATAAACATGTGGCTCAAGGGCTGATGCAAGGAAAAAGGACACACATTTATAAGTAACTGGCAACAGCTTTGGGAGTGAAGATTCTTTCAATTTGATGGACTGCATCTGACTAAGGAGGGAGTCAGTGCATTAAGGCAGAAGTTTGATGTCTTTGGAGGATATTTAAACTAGCAAATGGGGAGAGGGATGCAGCACCTGATACATCGAACAGGAAAAACACCCCTCTCCCCTCAGATAGTGATCAAACAAGGAGTTCAGCATGTTTATACAGTAGTTCATTTGAATCACCAGGTAAGGAAAAAGGTCTGGCCCACCATATGACAAGCAGGGGAAAAGCTGGAGCTCGCCCCAGAACTAACACTCGGAAATCTGACTAATGGAAAATCATGTACACAAATGCCCACATACTAGGAAAAAAAAATTACAGACCTGAAAGCAATAATGACAGAGGCTAAACTGAAAATAGTAGCCATTAGAGAGACATGGTCACCAGTAACCACACTTGGGAGACTTCAGTACCCGGCTATGTACTGTTCAGAAGAGACCGAGGTGAAAAAAGGGAGGGGGTGGAGTGGCTCTTTATGTCAATGAAAATATCAAAGCTACAGAAATTCTGAATACACTTAAGGAGCCAGAAGAAGGGCAGGAAGGGAAGTCAGAATAGCAAAGGCCCAAACTGAGGAAAAGATAGCCAACTCAGTTAAGAAGGGGGATAAAACCTTTTATAGGTACATCAGCGAGCGTAGAAAGACAAAGGGAGGATAGTGAGGCTGAATAGAATGAACGGTGGGTGGGCAGAGGGGGACAGTGAAAAAGCAGGAATACTGAACAAATATTTCTGCTCAGTATTCACAAAAGAGGAGGAAAGTACCTAATCCAATTAACAGAAGCACTTTTGATAGGGGGGTCGATCCCAGTCCTTTCACAGAAGAAAGGGTTCTGCAAGAACTCCTAAAACTGAAGGTGGACAAAGCAATGGGTCCTGATGGAATTCACCCCAGAATTCTAAAAGAATTAAGGAGGAACTAGTGAAACCACTGGCTACTCTTTTAAATAAATCATGGGAGGATGGTGTGGTACCCGAGGACTGGAGGAAGGCGGATGAATTCCCCTTCACAAAAGTGGGACCAAGACAGAGGCAGGAAACTACAGACCTGTCAGTCTGACCTCTGTGGTAGGGAAAGTGATGGAGTCACTTCTGAAGGAAAGAATAGTTGAGTACCTAGAGGCCAGTGGAGCACAGGACCCAAGGCAGCATGGGTTTACAGCGGGAAGGTCATGTCAGACGAATCTAATAGATTTCTTTGACTGGGTGACCAAAGTAGTAGACCAGGGAGGGACTGTGGACATGGCCTACCTAGACTTTAGCAAGGCATTTGACACAGTCCCACACAAAAGATTAATAGCCAAATTGACCAGCCTGGGAGTGGGACCCAGGGTGGTAGCCTGGGTAAAACATTGGCTGGACAACAGGACACAGAAGGTAATTGTAAATGGAGTCCACTCTGAAGAAAGGGGGGTTACTAGTGGGGTACCGCAGGGTTCAGTATTGGGTCCAGTCCTTTTTAATGTCTTCATCAGTGACATTGCAGAGGGACTGGAAGGAAAAGTATGCCTTTTTGCAGATGACACAAAGATCTGCAACAGGGTTGATACACAAGGAGGTGTGGAAAGGATGAAAAGGGACTTGGCAAGGTTGGAGGAATGGTCAGAAGTATGGCAGCTAGGATTCAATGCAAAGAAGTGCAAATAATGCACCTGGGAAACAAGAACCCAGGGAAGAATACACAATGGGTGGGGAGGTAGTAACAACAACAAAAAGGAAAGGGACCTGGGGGTAATCATATCAGATGACCTTAAGGTTAGTAAGCAATGTGAGAAGGCAGTAGGGAGGGCTGGGGTATACTGGGATGTATAGGGAGGCATCATCAGCAGAAAACAGGAAGTTGTTATCCCTCTGTACAGACAGTTGGTGAGACCCCATCTGGAGTACTGTGTCCAGTTCTGGAGACCCCATCTCCACAAGGACATAGACAGGATAGAGGCAGTCAGAGGAGGGCAACTAAAATGGTGCAGGGTCTGCAAGAGAAGCCATACGAGGAGAGACTAAGGAGCTTAATATGTATACCCTTGAGGAAAAGGAGGAGGGAACATGATAGAAACTTTTAAGTACCTCAGTGGAATCAACAAAGTCCAAGAGGTAGCATCTTTCAGAAAAAGAGACATGCAAGAACAAGGGGACACAATTTAAAGATAGAAGGAGGGCAGTTCAGGGGCAATGTAAGGAAGTATTATTTCACAGAGAGGGTAGTGGATGCATGGAACAGCCTTCCTGAGGAGGTTGTGGGGTCTAAAACTGTGGGAGAATTCAAGAATGCATGGGACAGACATAAGGCAATTCTTGTGTGGGGTAGGAAGAAATAGGCTGTTGGTTAACTAGGATCTGCGGCCTATCCTGTAGGTAGGGAAATGGGCAGACTAGATGGGCCTAGCGGTCCTTATCTGCCGTCAAAGTCTATGTTTCTATGTTTCTAAGAACTGTGGGTCACCCTGGAAATAGGAAATGGGACAGCCAAATGAACTTGGGTTGTCTACAGGCCTCCAGGCCAGGGGAAGGGCATAGACACATTACCATTAGAAGATACACAAAACATGACAACTAAAGAGGAGGTTCTGATAATGGGAGATTTCAACATGCCAGATACAGATTGGTCAATACCAGCAGGAACATCAGCCAGAACTAGACACATAGTGGATTCCCTGTAGGGGGAGGGCCTCAAACAATTGGAACAACAACCCACAAGAGACAGGGCTATCCTGGATTGAGTACTGACTAGCGGGAAAATATCACAGATCTCCAGGTAGAAGGTCACCTGGGGGACAATGACCATCACATGGTATGGTTCAATTTGGCCACTAGAACTAAATCATCCAATTTGAAGACATAAATACGGGATTTCAGAGGGGCTGACTTTGATAAGATGGCCAACAGAGTTAAGCTAACCCTCGCAAAAAGAAATACAGGTGAGGGGGTACAGGTGAAGTAGGAAAACATTAAGGAGGCAGTACTTGAAGCAACATCCCATTGTGTTAGCGAGAAAAGCAAGAGCAAAAGAAGGAGGAAACCACTTTGATTCTCAAAAGCAGTAGCAGATAAGGTCAGAGCCAAAAGATTGTCCTTCACGAAATATAAAGGAATGCAGCAGGACGAAGATAGGGGGGCATACCAAACTTCCCTAATGGAAGCAGGGAAGGCAGTAAGGCAGACAAAGACCCAAACTGAGGAAACACTAACATGAACAGTAAAAGAAGGGGACAAGACTTTCCATAGATACATTAGTGAAGGGAGAAAGTCCAGAGGGGGTATTGCTAAGATCAAAGGGGATAAGGGGAAGTGTGTAGAGGAGGACCAAGGAAAAGCATCTATCTTAAATAGATACATCTGCTCAGTATTTACTGAGGAGAAGGTAGAGTAGGGCCCACAGCTCAGCACCATGGACACAGTGGGGAGGGAAGTGTCAAGTCAAGTCAAGGCAAACTTTATTTTTATAGCACCTTTCCAAACCAAAGCACTGCACATAAAATCAGATACAATAAATATAAATATAAATGAAGACAAGGGCAATAAATAACAACTTAACCATAGTTCAGGAAGGCTAAGCTAAATAAATACATTTTTAACTCAGTTTTAAAGCTGTCAACAGTCAGACATTCTCTTAACCAATGAGGTACAGAATTCCACAGGGTCTGAGCTGAAAAAGAAAAGGCACGGGCACCAGGTCTGCTCAAGTCCCTTCACAAAAGAAATGGTCCTACAAGAGCTCGATAAGCTCAGGGTGGACAAGGCAAAAGGATCTAATGGCATACATCCCAGGCCACTAAAGGAGCTAATGGTGAAACTAGCAGATCCATTAGCAGAACTGTTTAGTAAGTCTCTGAGAACAGGAGAGGTCCCCAAAGACTGGAGAAGGGCTCATGTGATCCAGCTCCACAAGAGTGGCAGTAGGGAGGAGGCAGTGAACTATAGACCAGTCAGTCTTACCTCAGTAGTGGGCAAGATTATGGAGGAACTCCTTAAGGAAAGGATAGTGCAACACCTGGAATCCATAGGTACATAGGATCCAAGACATCATGGGTTTACAACAGAAAGGTCCTGTCAAACTAATCTCATAGATTTCTTTGACTGGGTAACCAGAGTGGTGGACCAAGGGGGTGCAACTGATGTCATCTACCCGGACTTCAGCAAAGTTTTCGATACTGCTTCACATAGAAGATTGATTAATAAGCTGGATAGGCTCGGGGTGGGTCAGAAGTTGGTCAACTGGGTGGCAAACTGGTTGGCGGACAGAAAACAGAGAGTGGTGGTAAATGGTATACAGTCAGATGAGATGCAAGTCACAAGTGGGGTACCTCAGGGATCAGTCCTGGGGCCAGTCCTCTTCAATATCTTTATCAGTGGCATTGCAAATGGACTGGAGGGTAAGGTTTGCCTGTCTACAGATGTACACCAAGATCTGCAACAGAGTAGAAGATTCAGATGGGGTGGGCAGAATGAGACGAGATCTGGAAAAACTAGCAAAATGGTCTGAAGAGTAGCAACTGGGGTTTAACACAAAGAAGCACAAGATCATGCACATAGGGAAGAGAAACCCTGAAGCTACCTATAGGTTGGGAGGGGAGTTGTTGGCAGTCACAAGGAAAGAAAGAGACTTGGGCATCATCATCACAGATGACCTGAAATCATCCAAGCAGACCACTAAAGCAGTATGTAAGATTAGAGGGATGTTGGGGTGCATTAGTAGGGGTATCAAAAGTCATAAGATGGAGGTAATAATCCCTCTTTACAAGACACTGGTTAGGCCCCATCTGGAGTACTGTGTGCAGTACTGAAGGCCACACCTGCACTAGGACATTAACAAAATGGAGGCAGTCCAGAGAAGGGCACCAAAATGGTGCAGGGACTGCATCAGAAAAAATATGAGGACAGATTAATGGAGCTCAATATGCATACCCTAGAGCAAAGGGGGGAGAGAGGTGATATGATCAAAACATTCAAACTTCTTAATGGCATTAATAAGGTGAAAGTCTAACATGTTTCAATATAAGAAAACTAGCAGGACAAGAGGACACAGCGTGAGATTAGAGGGAGGCCAATGAAGGAGTAATGTGAAGAAGTTCTTTTTCACAGAAAGGGTAGTGGATGCATGGAATGGCCTACCTCAGGAAGTGGTGGATATGAATACAGTGCAGGGCTTCAAACAGGTATGGGGTAGGCATAAAGGAGCAATACAGATGAGTATGAATAAAGAGACCATTGACAGATTAAAGGCCTATGGCACATCCATAACGTAGACAAAATGGGCAGACTGGATGGGCCTAGCCATCTTTATCTGCTGTCAACTTGTATGTTTCCATGTGTCCAGTCTGGAATGAGGTGTTTACAAAAAAAAGCAGGTCAGGATATCAAAACAATATATAGAAGATCAGTAAGGATAATTTTGGGGGTAGAGATCAGTTATGAGGAAGCTTTGAAAATCTGTAAGTTGGAATGGTTAAGTTATAGAAGAGAAAAAATAAAGATTAAACATTTTTTTTTTGTATTTATGACCCCAGTCATAAGCTATTCCATTTATTGCCACCAAACAAACATGTAGGCTACTGTTTAAGAAAACATTGTAAGTGGCAGATGCCAAGGGCCAGAACAGAGACATACTGTATAAGCAGTCCTTTATCATGAGGGAGTTGGACTGGTGAGGGATTAAGTTTGCATTGTCCCCCATTTCCCCTTTTTGTATAAAAAAATAAAACCAGACCTTTGGGTGGTTCAGTCAAACTTTGGAAATGATATTTTTGTTATCTCATCTGTTTACAAAAAATGCTATATTCAGTTTGTGGGATCTACTGTACGATGTCGGTTCAACAAATGTTTTACCAACCGACATCACAGTGATGTATTTATGTTGACTGCAAGTTGCGGGTGACATAAATCCAGCAGCAGAACCAGTTCCTTTTCTATCGGGGGACTTTGCTCCCGAACCCCCCATGCAGGGCGCTCTGCCTCCGCATTGCCCGAACTTATGGATTATCAACTACGAGTCAGAGTTGATTCGGGGAGTGGATCCAGGACCTGGAGAAAGAGTGCCGGGGTCACAGGCAGACTATTACAGTGAACTGTCAATGTTGTCAGCATCGACGTGTTCAGTGCAATAGTTTCACTGAATGGAGGGCATACCCAGTATGTGAATGGCTGAGCTGGGTAGTGCATTCATTTTAATACTGACCTCAATGCTTACATTATTGTGCATTTTCTCTTTTTAATAACTTGTGTTTTGTTTGTGGTATAGCTTGACAGAATTTTTCAATTATAACAATTAGGTAGCTATATGTCTTTTTATTATGATGTTACAGCACATTTTTATGTCTATGTACAGAATGGCTAGATTGTAATAATGTTCAATCTGTTTGGTGTTCTGCACTGATTGCAATTTAAGTGCAATAAAATAAACTTAACTGAAAGTGACAATGTAGTAAGATTCACCTTACTGCACTGCTGGCTGTCAATCTACTATAAAATGTCTCTTTTAAGACATTTTTCTGCCTAAAAAGCCATTTTATCAACACAATTACTCACTCCAGGAAATGCAGTAAGATAGATCTTGGCATACTTCCCAGGTGGTTGACAATACTTGGCTGTGCCTTGTGCTTCTCAACCCACCTTGTGCATATGGCAAGATCTGTCTTTACCATGCACCTTGTTGTGGATTACTAAATAGGAAACTACAGGTACCTTCTTTAGAGTATGTTCATGGATCACCTGATGTTTAATTCTTCCTGATCTTGAAAACACATGTCACATTCTACAAGTGTCAGTACCCTCTTTAATACTGTGTTTTTTTTGGGGGGGTGGGGGTCTGTCATGGCAACAATCACTTCTTTATGAAACAGGCATGATAACAAACAAAAAGATAACATTTCAAACATCACACATATGCCTACCCTCTGCAAACAGAAAACATATTATTAAATTAGGATTCTATCTAGGTCACATAAAGGATTATCTATACATACTTCCCTATTAAAAGGACAACCTGACTTTAGATAAGGTTCATCAGAATCCTTGATCTTAAGTTTATTAAATGTCTTATTACCTTTGTCTTAACATGTAGAGTATATTGTGCTATTTTATAGCTTTACAGTATATTACTTCAGTGGAAAAAATATACCAATGAAAAAACAATGCAGAATTCTTTGAAAACACAAAATATACTATGAAAATTAAAAAAGTATATTAGCAGGAAAGTTGTGTACCACTGGGAATACTGCTTTTGGCTGTCACTGCTGGAGAACAAGATGTGGGGCTAGATTCACAAAGAGAGACAACATTCTGCATGTCCGAAAAAAAAGGCTTGTAACACTGTGGAAATGCAGGTGTGGCAGAGTCACAGTCCAAATTTCTGCAGGTGTGGAAAATCACAAAAAAGGTGAGTTACAGAATTCCAGACATACAGAAAATGTGCAAGTGTATCAGCAGTTGCAGAAATAATATAATAGGCCCAGCAGGCAGAACAACAGATGATTCATATTAATTGGAGCAGGAGACTTTGACACTATTGCAAAAGATGCAGCAGAACCAGCAATCCCAGCGAGGCATGCAGCCAATTCCACAATTGGGACCATAGGAACATAAGAACATAAGAAAAGCATTGGCAGATGGGTACTGTGCAACCCATCTAGCCTGCCCTAGAAACTACCCCCCCCATGCAGCCTTTGTCCTAACTTGTCCTTTATGTCTGTCCCATGCGAGTTTGAACTCCCTGATTGTCTTTGATGCTACCACCTCCTGGGAAAGGCTGTTCCACGAATCTATCACTCTCTCTGTGAAGAAGTACTTACTGAGGTAGCTTTTGAACCTTCCGCCTACCAGTTTCATATCATGCCCTGTCATGCGTGGTGCTGTGTTCCACAGCAGCACCACCTGTATCAGCAGGACCTTGCACCCAGTGGCATTTTGTAACTTGGTTGCCTTGCTCTCTCTCTCTCTCTCTCTCTCTCTCTCTCTCTTTCTCTCTCTCTGGTTTTTATTTTGCCTGCTTCTGTAGCACACTCTTCTGATTGTTACCACCTCTGCCTCTACTGCCTGTGGGGATCCATTATAGGCTGCACTGGGTCATGTGGTTGTCATTTGTTGCATTTCAATTGAAATGCGTGATATTTGTTGTCTAACAACTGACACTACTTTAAGGCCCACAGGATTGCTGTTCTTGATGCCTGTACCCCCACTATAATTATTTCTCAATTTTTAATACACTGCCTTTAGTTCAGAATGAGTTACGCCTCACTCTCTTTGGTGCAGCATGTGCCGCGTTTCCACATCTCTTGGTTAAACGGTGGCTGAAATAGCCTTTAAGTGGATATGCCATACTTGTCAATGGCTCTTTTTTTAATGCAAGAACTTCCGCAGTTTCGTCTTTTCTGCAATCTACGGTGTATTTTTTCCACAGCTGTGGCTGTTTTGTGTGTATTATGCAGCACAATTATCCTTTATCCCACAACTGCCCAAGTTTTGGGGACTTGCACATTTTTTGCACCTTTAATTTGTTTTGAGAATCCAGCCCCACATCTCCAAAAGCACATAGGTAGAGTGGAGGCAGTCCAGAGGAGGACAATTAAATGGTGCAGGTTCTGCATCAAAAGCCCTGTATGGACAGACTAAAGGACCTCAATATGTACACCATGGAAGAGAGGAGGGAAAGGGGGATATGATAGAGACCTTTAAATACCTCACGGGGGTAAATAATGTATAGGAAGGAAGTATTTTTTTCAGAAAAGAAGGTGCTCAAAAACAAGGGGACATGCTATGAAGGTGTAGAGAGGTAGATTCAAGAGAGATGTGAGGAAGTACTTCTTCACAGAAAGAGTGTTGGATTCCTGGAAAAGCCTTTCAACAGAGGTGGTGGGAGCAAAAACAGTGGTGTGGTTCAAAAATGCATGAGATAAGCACAACAGAATCATAGTGGTAAGAAGGGGGAGAGGGAGAAAGAGCTGCAGTTGCAGTAGGGTCTGCAGTGAGAATGTAGGTAAGGAAAAATGGGCAGACTGGGTGGCCTCATCTGCTGTCATATTCATACATAGAAACATAGACTTTGCCAGCAGATAAGGACCACTTGGCCCACCTTGTCTGCCCATTCCCTATGTATTGGATAAGCTGCAGATTCTAGTTAACCAACAGCCTACTTCCTGCCAACAGCCTACTTCCTCCTACCCTTTACTATAATTGCCTTATGTCTGTCCCATGCATTCTTGAATTTCACCACTGTTTTGACCCCACGATCTCGTCAGGAAGGTGGTGCCATGCGTCCACCACCCTCTCTGTGAAAGAATACTTTCTGACGTTGCCCCTGAGCCATCCCCCGTCTATCTTCAAACTGTGCCCCCCTGTTCTTGCACATCTGTTTCTCTCAAAGATGTTCCCATCTTGGACTTTATTGATTCTCTTGAGGTACTTGAATGTTTCTATCATGTTCCCCCCTCTCCTTCCTTTCCTCAAGGGTATACATACTAAGCTGTTTTAGTCTCTTCTCATCTGGCTTCTGTTGCAGACTCTGCACCATTTTAGTTGCCTCCTCTGGACCACCTCCATCCTGTCTATGTCCTTACCGAGATGGGGTCTCCAGAACTCCATGCAGTACTCTAAATGGGGTCTCACGAACTGTCTGTACAGATATATTCTATGTTTCTATGGATAAGTTTTCAGCATTTTTACATATATGGTAGAATAGAAATCAATGTAAACTGCAGAATATTTACTGAAGTTAGTGTACAGTAAACTGCTGACGTTTTGATGTTGTTTTCCCCATTTACTGAACAGTAAGTATAATGGAACAGACACAATTTGATGTGAAAAATGGTGAGGAATTCCATAGATTCTGTATGGATGGAATTCTATGGAATTTTCTAAAAATCACAAAACTGCACAGAATTCCATTGGAAACAGAATTTTACAGTTCTGCCCAGATTTATTCTTAGCTCATTTCACAGCTGAAATGAGTTTAGTAGTCTCAGTACCTGTTGGTGAGGAATCCAAAGCAAAATACTACCATACACACAGTATATGCCTTCCTGACTTACCAGCTACTTCAGGACTAAGAATATAACACTGCCTGAGTTTTGCCTACAGTCAATCGAAATGCGACATTGTATCCTGGATGTCCCCTTGGGAACCCGATGACCTCTTGTGGGTTCCCATGAAACTCAAATACTTAAATGGCACTTGAGGATTTTAATGATTCTGTACTGTATGTTGCATGTAATTCACCTGTACTGTTCTCCTCTGTATTACCGCACATTTAGATTGTTCCCTTCCCTGTGACGAGGTGCCTTTGTAAATGAGTCTCTGACTCAAAGGTTGTAAATCCGATATTTGTCTAAAATAAAAAATAAAATAAATAAAAATATGACATTATTTGGTACGACTGTGAATCTCAGCTCAAAAGAGGGCCAGGAGTGTCAAGCATGGAGATAAAATTATCCTCTCACCGTGGAGATTTGCTTTATCCAGTTCAGTACTGTCATGCCCTGGTTGAGCAGTGTGGGGAATCCTGCACTTTAAATGACCTACTGTACACTATCTGAAAATAGACAGCTTCAGGGTATAATGCATTTTGCCTTTTTGCTGTGACTATTTTCATCAATCAAACAAAGAAATTATAAAACAGGGAACACGAAAAAGAACATAGTACAGCAGATGTTGACATTTATAATTTGTCTGCATGATACAGCTTTTATAATAACCCTTGAAATCTAGCTCAGTAAGGAGGTTAGATTATAAATGGACTGATTTTTATGAGACTTTTAAACCCCAGAAGGAAACTGCAAACCACAGTAACAGTCCAATGATATACAGCCGCAGAACTCTATTTACTGTACTCAGCTTCACTGGTCAGAAAATTGTGTTTGTGGAATTGCTTCACCTCTATTTAATATCTGAAGAGACACAATAATAATGGTATAAAAAATTAAGAGGTATGAGAAATGCCATCTACTGTAAACATAGGAACATGGAAACATGAAATAGTGGCAGACAAAAAAACAAAAACAAACATGAACCACTCATTTAGTTGGTCCCACAGTTTCTTACTAGGAGATGCTTTACTTTTTATCCTGCTAGCCAGTCTCCCCTTCCACGCCCTCATCTTTCCATCTGGTAACTCCTTTATGTATGTGCATCCCAGTTCCATTTGATCTCTGCTATTGTTTTTTTTTTTGCCTCCACAACCATGTCAGGAAGTTTGTTCCACCAATCCACCACTCTATCTGTGATAGAGTTCTTCCTGTTGTCCTTTTTGAACTTTCCCACCTCCAGCTTGAGTGCATGCCCCGATGAACATACTCTTTCTTAGTTCCAGCAAACTTACTGTGCCCATTCCGCTGAAACCTTTAATGAATGTGAAATTCTCTTATCATATGCCACAGCTTACGTTGGTCTTGCAGAGAATACATTTGAGACTTTTCAGCCTCTAATTGTACTCCTTGCCCTGCTGACCACTGATCATCTTTGGTTTTGGGGCCCTTGATTTCACTGTATCTAATCTGTCCCTGTAGTTCCTTAGGCATGGACCGCAACGTGTGGCATAGTATTCCAGATCTGGTCTTACCAGTAATAAACAATATTACCTGCCTGTTTCTGTAAGTAATCTATCCTCCTATGCACCCAAGCATTCTGTTAGCACTCCAGTATACCCTGCTGCACTGAGCAGCCAGTGTTATTGCAGATGACCACGCCATGTTTCTCTCATCCTCCATTCTCTCTACCTACATAGAAACATAGAAGTTGATGGCAGATAAGGACCTCAAGGCCCATCCAGTCTGCCCATTTCTTGTTCTACCTTATAAATGTGCCATCGGCCTTTGCTCTGTCAGTGGCCTATCTATTCATAGTCATTTGTATTGCTCCCTTATGCCTATCCCATGCCTGTTTGAAGCCCTGCACTGTATTCATAGCCACCACTTCTTGTGGTAAGCCATTCCATGCATCCACCACCCTTTCTGTGAAAAGAATTTCCTCACATTCCCCCTTAATTGGCCTCCCTCTAATCTCATGCTGTGTCCTCTTGTCCTGCTATTTTTCTTATATTTAAACATGTTTGACTCTATCACCTTGTTTATGCCCTTAAGGTGTTTGAATGCCTCGATCATATCACCTCTCTCCCTCCTTTGCTCAAGGGTATACATATTGAGCTCCGTTAATCTGTCCTCATATGTCTTCTGATGCAGTCCCTACACCATTTTAGTTGTCCTTTCTGGACTGCCTCAATTTGGTTAATGTCCTTGTGAAGGTGTGGCCTCCACCTGCCATGAGTACTCCAGATGGGGCCTAACCAGTGTCTTGTACAGAGGATTATTACCTCCCTCTTACGACTTGTGATACCCCTACTAATACACCCTAACACCCCTAGCCTTACCTACTGCTTTAGAGGTCTGCATGGATGATTTTAGGTCATCGATGATGATGCCCAAGTCTCTTTCTTCCTTTGTGACTGCTAGCAACTCCCCTCAGCCTATAAGTGGCTTCAGGGTTTCTCTTCCCTATGTGCATGATTTTGCACTTCTTGCATTAAATCCCAGTTGCCCTCTTCTGACCATTCTGCTAGTTTATGCAGATCTCTTCTCATTCTGTCCACCCATCTGGATCATCTACTCTGTTGCAGATCTTGGTGTCATCTGCAAACAGACAACCTTACCCTCTAGTCCATCTGCAAGGTCACTAATGAAGATGTTGAAGGACTGGCCCAAGGACTGATCCCTGGGTACCCCACTTGTGACTTGCATCTCTTCTGACTGTATACCACTTCCACCACTCTCTGTTTTCTGCCCGTCAACCAGTTTGCCACCAGTTGACCAACTTCACTACCCCTAGCCTACCCAGCTTATTTATCAATCTTCTATGTGGAACAGTGTCAAAAGCTTTGCTGAAGTCAAGGTAGGTGACATCAATTGCTCCCCCTTGGTCCACCACTCTGGTTACCCAGTCAAAGAAATCTATGAGATCAGTTTGACAGGACCCTCCTTTTGTAAACCCATGCTGTCTTGGATCCTGTGCCCCTATGGATTCCAGGTGTTGCACTATCCTTTCCTTAAGGAGTGCCTCCATAATCTTGCCCACTACTGAGGTAAGACTGACTGGTCTGTAGTTCCCGCCTCCTCCCTGCTACCACTCTTGTGGAGTGGGATCACATGAGCCCTTCTCCAGTCTTCTGGGACCTCTCCTGTGCTCAGGGACTCACTAAACAATTCTGCTAATGGCTCTGCTAGTTCCTTCTTTAGCTCCTTAAGTACCCTGGGATGTATGCCATCAGGTCCCATTGCCTTATCCACCATGAGCTTAGCAAGCTCTTGTAGGACCCTTTCTTTTGTGAAGGAGTAGTGCTCACCTCCTCCCCCTGTGTCCATGATGCTGAGCTGTGGGCCCTGCCTACCTTCTCTTCAGTAAATACTGAGCAAAAGTATCTATTTAGGATAGATGCCTTTACAGGGTCCTCCTCCTCACATGCTCCCTTTTCTCCATTAAGCTTAACAATACCCCCTCTGGACTTTCTCCTTTCACTAATGTATCTATAGAAAGTCTTGTCACCTTCTTTTACTGTTCGTGCTAATGTTTCCTCAGTTTGGGACTTTGCCTGCCTTACTGCCTTACCTGCTTCCCTTAGGGCAGTTTGGTATGCCTCCCTATCTTCATCCCGCTGTGTTCCCTTATATTTCCTGAAGGCCAGCCTTTTGGCTCTGACCTTTTCTGCTACTGTATTTGAGAACCAAAGTGGTTTCCTTCTTCTTTTGCACTTCTTTTTCTGTCTAACACAATGGGATGTTGCTTCAAGTATTGCATCCTTAATGCTTGCCCACTTTGCCTGTACCCCCTCACCTGTGTTTCTTTTTGCCAGGGCTAGCTTAACTCTGTTGGCCATCTTATCAAAGTCAGCTCCTCTGAAGTCCCATATTTTTGCCTTGGAATGGGATGATTTAGATGTAGTAGCCAAATTCCAAATTGAACCATACCATGTGATGGTCGCTGGCCCCCACGTGACCTTCTACCTGGAGATCTGTGATCCCTTCTTTGTTAGTCAGTACTAGATCTAGGATAGCCCTGTCTCTTGTGGGTTGCTGTACCAGTTGTTTGAGGCCCTTCCCCTGCAGGGAATCCACTATGAGTCTAGTTCTGGCAGATGTTCCTGCTGGTATTGACCAATCTGTATCCGGCATGTTGAAGTCTCCTTTATCAGAACCTCCCTTTAGCTGTCATGTTTTGTATATCTTCTAACAGTAATGTGTCTATGTCCTCCCTCTGGTCTGGGGCCTGTAGACAACCCCAGTTCTTATGGCTGTCCCATTTCCTGTTTCCAGGGTGACCCACAGTTCTTCTGGCTCCTATGTGTATTCTGAATTTCTGTAGCTTTATATTTTCATTAACATACAGGGCCACTCCTCCCCCTTTTGCACCTCGGTCTCTTCAGACAATACATAGCTAGGTACTGAAGTCTCCAAGTGTGGTTACTGGTAAACCATGTCTCACTAATTGCTGCTATGTCCAGTTTAGCGTCTGGCATTGTGCCTGCAGGTCTGGGATCTTATTTCCCAGGCTGTGAGCATTGTGTACATGATTTTCCATTGGCCAGATTTTGGTGTGTTAGTTGTTGGGTGAAGTTTGGCGTACCCTGTGCGTCGTATGGGGAGACAAACCTTTTTCTTACCTGGTAATGCAAATGAGCGGCAAACATGCTGAATTCCTGTTTGACCACTAGCTGAGGGGAGGGTGTTCTTCCCATTAAGCGTATGGTGTGCTGCACCTCTCCCCATTTTCTAGTTTAAATATTCTGCAAAGACGTCAAACTTCTGCCCCAATGCACTGACTCCTCTTTAGTCAGATGCAGTCCATCAAATTTAAAGAACTTTCGCTCCCAGAACTGTTGCCAGTTCCCTAAAAAATCTGTGTCCTTTTTCCTGGCACCAGCCCTTGAGCCACGTGTTTAGCTCCCCTATCTCCCCTTCTCTGACCTTCCATCCATCTGCTCCCCTCTCCCAGACTAGCAGGATCTCAGAGAAGGAGATGCCGGACAAAATAGATGATAGTTTGTCACCCAGCCTAGTCAGGTGTTCCTTGGTCTCCACAACTGACTGGCTGGCAATCATGATAGTCCCTATGTACTAGGACATCAATGTTTTCTCCTGCTTTGTGAACAATTTTAGAAATACGGTCAGTGTCTCCATGCTGATGTACCTGGGAGACATCTGACCATCACCTAGCTGGAGATGGGTATCAACTCCCCAAATCATAGAGTCTCCTATGATCAGAAGTTTTTAGTTTCCTTTGTGCTTGTTTTGTTTTGGTTCCTGATTTGGGTGAGTTTTGTTGTGCTAGCTCCTGTGCCGCAGTGTCCTGCTCTGCAGTATCTTCTGCCTCTTTGTTTGATTTCAGAGATAGAGGCAGATACCTGTTTGTAGTGTTTATATGTTTTTGGAGGTAATGTGTTGGAGAGCAGAGAGTGATGGGGCACCTGATTTGCTCCTCCTAACCACCTGCCAACCTCCTGGACCAACTACCCTCTGCGGTCGAGATTTTTCTATTGGATGCTGGGGAAATGGCGGGTGGTTCTTATAATGTATTTCCTCTTCAATATGAAATTTGAGGCGTGCAATCTCTGCCCATGCTGCCCGGAGCTGAGCCCTAAGATCTCCAAAGGCCCAGCATGTAGGACAGTGTCCTAAATCCTGTAAGACTGTCCTTCTGAAAATTGTTCCACAGTACCTGCAGTTAATGAAATCCATTCCAAATAAGTTGCTGGGTTTGTAACCTAGTCAGAGTAATTAGAAGGAGAAAAAAAAAGGAAAAAGAAAAATGCAAGTAATGGTTTAATTGTGCTTTGTTTAACTTGTTATAACAAGTTAAATTACTAGTGCCCCTGTAAATTAAATCACCTTGTGGAGGCCCCACTGATCCACCCCTTCCTGCTCTGCCACAGGAAATGTCACAACTGTGGTACCCTCTAAAAGGAGTGTAGCGTGGGGTGGCTGGGGATGGGGGTGGGTGGCTGGGCCCTTCCCCTGCCTAAAAGAAGAACCACGGATGAAAGAACAAGGAGGTAAGAGCAGAAACAATCAGTCAACAACAAGTGCAGTAACCCTGAAAGCTTATCCTAATGTTAGATAAAACTGTAAAACCTGTAAGCACCACCTGTAATAATTTCAGAAGATATCGCTGTAAAAACACTTTGCTCAGAGAAAAATAAAGCAGTAACAGAAGATATACCTTGCAAAGACAATTTGAATCAGAAGATTACAGGAGTAATCTGTTAGCACACACCTATAGGCACACCTTGTAATAATGCAGAAGAAGGTATACCAGCAACAACAATTTGAATCAGAGAAAAATAAAGCAATGAAATGTTAGCAACAAACAGTAGCAATCCCTGTGAGTAAAAAATAAAAACACCACCACACAGTAAATCTGCTTAGCCAAACTAAGTCTTAATCCTTTTCCCTTGCTCTGATAAGTTTCTCTACTCTGCCTTTCAAGCAGTCTTAGAAGGAAAGAGCTCAGGTGAAGCTAGGTGCCTTGGCCAGCAAACCAAGTCTTCTACCTCCAAGAAATCAACTAATCTGACTTTTTAACCCTTCTTTCTGTTGGAAATTACTGACAGTTTGCCAGCTCCACCCCCCACATACACATCTAATCCTTTGGAAGAGCTGTGGGAGGAAAAGCAATTAGCTCCTTCAATGTGAGAAGGAGACTGAAACACCTCTGAGACAACAAACCTTTTCAACAAACAAGAATAAAATAAAACACAGTGTCAAACAGTAATTTTGCTTAGCCCAATGATAAAAAGGTCACAAAAATGTAAGCTCCACCTGTAATACAGTAATTTAAGAGAAGATATACCCTGTAAGAAACACTTTGCTTCAGAGAAAAATAAAGCAGTAACAGAAGATATACCTTGCAAAAGACAATTTGAATCAGAAGATTACAGGAGTAATCTGTTAGCACACACCTGTAGGCACACCATGTAATAATGCAGAAGAGGTATACCAGCAACAACAATTTGAATCAGAGAAAAAAATAAAGCAATGAAATGTTAGCAACAAACAGTAGCAATCCCTGTGAGTAAAAAATAAAAACACCACCACACAGTAAATCTGCTTAGCCAAACTAAGTCTTAATCCTTTTCCCTTGCTCTGGTAAGTTTCTCTACTGTGCCTTTCAAGCAGTCTTAGAAGGAAAGAGCTCAGGTGAAGCTAGGTGCCTTGGCCAGCAAACCAAGTCTTCCATCCCATTAATACAGTACATTGTTCCCAAATGTTTCCCTTCTATGTACCTTCTATGTACCTATCACCTTGCACTTTGTGGCATTGAATTTCAATTGCCAAATACTTAACCACTCTTCCAGTCTCCTCACATCCTGGACAATAATATTAAACCCTTTTTCACTTTTGACCCTCCCACAAAGCTTCATATCATCTGTGAACAGATTCACCTTAAACATAGAAACATAGAAGCTGACGGCAGATAAGGACCTCAAGGCTCATCCAGTCTGCCCATTTCTTTTTCTACCTTATAAATGTGCCATCGACCTTTGATCTATCAATGGCCTATCTATTCATACTCATCTGTATTGCTCCCTTATGCCTATCCCAGGCCTGTTTGAAGCCCTGCACTGTATTCATGCCCACCGCTTCCTGAGGTAGGCCGTTCCATGCATCCACCATGCTTTCTGTAAAAAAGAACTTCCTCACATTACCCCTTAATCAGCCTCCCTCTAATCTCTTGCTGTGTCCTCTTGTCCTGCTATTTTTCTTATATTGAAACATGTTAGACTCTTTCACCTTGTTAATGCTCTTAAGGTGTTTGAATGTTTTGATCATATCACCTCTCTCCCTCCTTTGCTCTAGGTTATACATATTGAGCTCCATTAATCTGTCCTCATATTTTTTCTGATGCAGTCCCTGCACCATTTTGGTTGCCCTTCTCTGGACTGCCTCAATTTGGTTAATATCCTTGTGAAGGTGTGGCCTCCAGCACTGCATACAGTACTCCAGAAGGGGTCTAACCAGTGTCTTGTAAGGAGGGATTACTATCTCCCTCTTCCAACTTGTGATACCCCTACTAATACACCCCAACATCCCCCTAGCCTTACCTACTGCTTTAGTGGTCTGCTTGGATAATTTCAGGTTACTGGTGATGGTGATGCCCAAATCTCTTTCTTCCCTTGTGACTGCCAGCAACTCCCCTCCCAGTCTTTAGGTGGTTTCAGGGTTTCTCTTCCCTATGTGAGTGATCTTGCACTTCTTTGCATTAAACCCCAGTTGCCACTCTTCTGACCATTTTGTTAGTTTATCCAGATCTTGTCTCATTCTGCCCACCCCATCTGGATCATCTACTCTGTTGCAGATCATGGTGTCATCTGCAAACTGACAAACCTTACCCTCCAGTCCATCTTCAATGTCACTGATGAAGATATTGAAGAGTACTAGCCAAAGGACTGATCCCTGAGGTACCTCACTCGTGACTTGCATCTCTTCTGACTGTATACCATTTACCACCACTTTCTTTTCTGCCCGTCAACCAGTTTGCCACCCAATTGACCAACTTCTGACCCACCCTGAGTCTACCCAGCCTATTAATCAATCTTCTACATGGAACAGTGTCGAAAGCTTTGCTGAAGTCAAAGGTAGGCAACATCAGCTGCTCCCCCTTGGTCCACCACTCTGGTTAACCAGTCAAAGAAATCTATGAGATTAGTTTGACAGGACCTTCCTTTTGTAAACCCATGCTGTCTTCGATTCTGTGCTCCTATGGACTCTAGCTGTTGCACTATCCTTTCCTTAAGGAGTGCCTCCATAATCTTGCCTACTACTGAGGTAAGACTGACTGCGCTGTAGTTCCCTGCCTCCTCCCTGCTACTGCTCTTGTAGAGCGGGATCACATGAGTCCTTCTCCAGTCTTCTGGTACCTCTACTGTGCTTAGAGACTCACTTAACAGTTCTGCTAATGGCTCTGCTAATTCCACCCTTAGCTTCTTTAGTACCCTGGGATGTATGCCATCAGGTACCATTGCCTTGTCTGCCCTGAGATTATCGAGCTCTTGTAGGACCCTTTCTTTTGTGAAGGGGACTAGTGCACACCCCCCTTCCCCCCCCCGTGTCCATGGTGCTGAGCTGTGGGCCCTGCCCTACCTTCTCTTCAGTAAATACTGAGCAGAAGTATCTATTTAGGATAGATGCTTTTACATGGTCCTCTTCCTCCTCACATGCCCCCTTATCTCCTTTGATCTTAGCAATACCCCCTCTGGACTTTCTCCTTTCACTAACATATCTTTAGAAAGTCTTGTCACCTTCTTTTACTGTTTTGCTAGTGTTTCCTCGGTTTGGGTCTTTGCCTGCTTTACTGCCTTCCCTGCTTCCCTTAGGGAAGTTTGGTATGCCTCCCTGTCTTCATCCCGCTGTTTTCCCCTTATATTTCCTGAAAGCCAGTCTTTTGGCTCTGACCTTTTCTGCTACTGTTTTTGAGAACCAAAGTTGTTTCCTTCTTCTTTTGCACTTCCTTTTCTCTCTAACACAGTGGGATGTTTCTTCAAGTATTGCATCCTTATTGCTTGCCCACTTTGCCTGTACCCCCTCACCTGTATTTCTTTTTGCCAGGGCTAGCTTAACTCTGTTGGCCATCTTATCAAAGTCAGCTCCTCTGAAGTCCCATATTTTTGCCTTGGAATGGAATGATTTAGTTCTAGTGGCCAAAGTGAAACATACCGTGTGATGGTCACTGGTCCCCAGGTGACCTTCTACCTGGAGATCTATTATCCTTTCCCTGTTGGTCAGTACTAGATCTAGGATAACCCTGTCTCTTGTGGGTTGTTCTACCTGTTGTTTGAGGCCCTCCCCCTGCAGGGAATCCACCATGTGTCTAGTTCTGGCAGATGTTCCTGCTGGTATTGACCAATCTGTCTCTGGCATATTGAAGACTCCCATTATCAGAACCTCCCCTTTAGCTGTCATGTTTTGTATATCTTCTAACAGTAATGTGTTTATGTCCCCCCACAGGTCTGGGGGCCTGTAGACAACTCCAGTTCATATGGCTGTCCCATTTCCTGTTACCAGAGTTACCCACAGTTCTCCTGGCTCCTTATGTGTATTCTGAATTTCTGTAGTTTTGATATTTTCATTTACATACAGGGCCACTCCACCCCCTTTTGCACCTCGGTCCCTTCTGAACAGTACATAGCCAGGTACTGAAGTCTCCCAAGTGTGGTTACTGCTAAACCACATCTCGCTAATTGCTACTATGTCCAGTTTAGCCTCTGTCATTATTGCCTACAGGTCTGGGATCTTGTTTCCCCATACTGCAAGCATTTGTATACATGATTTTCCATTGGCCAGATTTTGGTGTTTTAGTTATTGGGAGAGGTCTCTCATTTCCCATGTGCATCGTATGGGGAGTTGGACCTTTTTTCTTACTTGGTGATGCAAATGAACTGCAAACATGCTGAACTCCTGTTTGACCACTAGCTGAGGGGGATGGATGTTCTTCCCATTCAACATATGGGGTGCTGCACCCCTGTCCCCATTTGCTAGTTTAAATATTCTGCAAAGATGTCAAATTTCTGCCCCAATGCACTGACTGCCTCTTGAGTCAGATGCAGTCCATCAAAATTAAAGAACTTTTGCTCCCAAAACTGTTGCCAGTTCCCTACAAATTTGTGTCCTTTCTCCTGGCACCAGCCCTGGAGCCACATGTTTAGCTCCCCTATCTCCCCTTCTCTGACCTTCTGTCCATCTGCCCCCCTCTCCCAAACCTTGTACGGGATATCCTCTTTTATGTCATAGGCATACATACTGTATTAAACAAGACTGGATGCAGGACTGATCTCAGTGGTACCCCATTAGTCACTGCTTCCCTCGCCCCCCCCGACCATCAAAAGCCACAGTCACTCTACCCTATTCCTTCCTTGATTCTTGTATATTTTGACACCCTAATATTATCCCTCACATAGCTGCTGTCACCATTTATATTCTCCTTTCCTTCCTGAATAGGATGTACGCTGTAACATTTAAATCCTAACAGTTGTTCAGAGTAGCTCAAGTTTCAGTAATCACAAATATGTATATTTCCTCTGCAGCCATCACCACCTGCATGACATCCTTTTTAATGTCAAAGCAAGAAATAAAACAGGGCAAAATGAAGGAATCAGAGGGTCTCTGAGATTCCCTTTGTCTCCTCTGTTTTATTTCTTCCTTTTCTCCTTTCCCCTTTCCCTAACAGTTCATATCATCTGGCTGTTTGGAGGTCAGCTAGGCACCACATTGATCTTGTTCTGGTCATTATATCCCATTGCAGCCCTTCCCCTCCTCTAGTTTAAACTCTTAATAACATCTACAGTAACTTCAACCCAAGTGCACGTGCTCCCTCCTCTGCTCAAATGCAGTCAGTGTCTTTTGAACAGTCTAGCCTCATCCCAGAAGGAGCCTCAGTCCTCCTCAAACCTGAATCCTTCCTCCCTATACCAACCTTTCATCCATGTGTTAAATTCAATATTCCCATCCTTCCATCTCTGTCCTTTGTATGGCAATGGCAGTACCTCCAAGAAGGATATCATATCTGCTACCTCTCTTAATGTACTACTGTACTTAGCTCACTGAACCTTTGTTAGACCTGTTCTACAGTGCTGTGCACCAGATCGCTGGTACCCAGAAGAATGAAATGTCTGTCTTTACCCACACCAATTAAATTCAAAAAAATACAATTACCTCATCAGATGTCATTCTAGGAGGCATATGACAGATCCTCCCTTGTTAAGCATTGCCCATCCCCATCCCTCTGATTGTAAAGTCCCCAGTTACCTGTACATTCATTTTCTAGTTGGTATTCTTGCCCTTCATTTCTTCCCTTCCACCTGGTTTATCTCTCCTGGATGTAGTGGAGTTCTACCTACATCTGTGAGGTTGGAACTGTGTTCTTGTACATCCACTATCAAAGTGGGAAGTGGTTTTGAATGTGTACTCCAGGAAAGCTATTCTGCCTGAATAAACAAACCTGCTCTCCCTCCCTACTGCAGTCCAACACCAAGTGGGGACCTTTTGCAGTATCTAGGGTAATGGAACAGCAGATCCATGAGTCCTGTACACCTGCCTTCCTCTTACATGGTGGATTTCAGCTCAGAGGTGAAAGGCCGCTGTCATAAATATATCATACCTCCTACATGCTTGCTACCCCTTATCTCTCAATGCCACTCTCTGAAATATGTCCATACCATATCTCATGCAACTATGCTCCTACTTAACTATATATTGTTAGACTACCCATGGAATCTACTAAGCAGATACGGAACTGTTTGATCAGCATTCGCTTCCCCTATTCCTCTCTTCTCAAGTCCCACTTCTCTTAAACCACTCTCAGAATGTAATCTTACTGCAGTAATCCAAGTAGCATGATCACTACTGATCAGCTCACTACCACTCATAGGAAATGTCCTTTTATACTGTACTTCTTACTGCCTACTAGCTTCAGAGCCCAGGTGAAAACAATTTTCACCTACCCTCCCCCAACCTCTGGGGAACCCACAACTCAGTATTGACACTCCATAAACGCAGTGTTTCTTGGGCTTTCCCAATTTAAGTTGCACACCCCATCTTTCTAGATTTCATTCCACTATTCACCTTCCTAGGTCAAACTTTTTTTGCCTCTTTGTCATGTAGCCTCCTCTCTCTGCTAGCAGTCCTTATGTTTAAAAGTGCCCATTGAAGGAGTCAGATTAAATGAGGCAGCAAGCAAAGAGTCTTCTCTTAGTCTCTCCTCCAAATAAATCTAAACCCAAGAGCCCAGGGGAAAAAAAATTTGCCTAACTTCCTCAACCTCAGGGTGACACACAGCTAAGTGTTAACACTCCTTAACTGCCATCCTATATGGCTGGTCTGAATATAATTTTCAGACCCAGGACTGGATTTTCATATGTCTTTTAGATGTGCATGATTACTTGCTCACAATTTTAGTGCAATCACATTACTCGCATTATAAAGTTAGACCACATAAAATATGGTCTAACTTCTTATTGCAGGTGATTCAAGATGCACTCAGGAAATTAAATGTGCATGAAAATAATGACACATGCATAACTGTTTTGCTGCAAAACAGATAAATTGTCGTAAATGCACCAAAATGTTTAAAATAGCAATACAACATTTTGGTACATTTATTTTGACACAGACATAACCAAATGAGAACTGTGCTTGTGTCAAAACTTTTGAAAATCCAGCCCTCAGTCTTTAATTATTTCTTCTCACTTCTCCCCATCCTAGTTAATCGACACTCTGCCTCTCTGTCAGTTAACCTGCACCCTTTGCTGGCACCCATTCTGAAAGACTAACAACTGCTAACCATTAACCTGACAGCTAACATACATACTATGGATAGAGAGATAGGGAAAGAAAGAAAGAAAGAAAGAAAGAAAGAAAGAAAGAAAGAAAGAAAGAAAGAAAGAAAGAAAGAAAGAAAGAAAGAAAAAGGCCTATACATGACAAAGATAGATAGATAGATAGACAGACAGACAGACAGACAGTAAGACAGAGAGATAGATAGATAGATAGATAGATAGATAGATAGATAGATAGATAGATAGATAGATAGATAGATAGATAGATAGATAGGACAAACCATGGGAAATCTGGGATAGTGTTGAAACATTTCTAGTTGCAGACATTACTGATTTAGTGCGTCTGTACAACAGAGTCATTCTAATGTCAAATACTAAAGACCATTCACATACAGTAGTAGCCGCAGACACTGCCAGCTATTTCCTGAAATTTCTGTGATATTTCCAGAAATATCTGATGCTTTTTGCATTTAAACAGTAGGGGCAGCAGAGAGAAACTCTTTAAAAATTTTGCGAAATATCTGGAAATAGCTGGCAATGTCTTTGGCTACCACTGTAGGTGTTCTACTTTTAGTGACTGATGTAGCCTAGAAGCAGAAAAAGATTGTGCTCTTATTCTCATTCTCCATATTAATGAAGAAAAATATACAATATAATAAATGAAGTCTGATTATACTATGGTTCATACAATGTTGGTAGTCGGGAGGAGAAGGCAGTACCCATAGGAGCTCCCATCTCATTACCTTTATCGTAATGTGCTATCATTATTCAATATCATGTTGTCTAATTTGTTCTTATTAAGTCTATTTTGCAAGATATTATTTCCAAAGGCAGTGAATTCCAATAGTTAAATACCCTGTGGAAAAAAATAATACTTTCTTTTATTACTGCTATGTTTTAAGCTTAGGCTGCCGCCGACATAGTATCTTGACTTAAAAACGTATGCGTTCTAAATCTTCCGGCAGCCTAGACATAATATCTTGTCCTAAAAACATATGAGTTCTAAATCTTCCAGCAGCCTAAGGGTTAAACACCTAAGCTGCAAAGGGTGACCTCTTGTTTCAATCCTGTTTTGTTTAAACTGAAAACTGATTTCAGTGAACAGATAGGGGTCATGCACAATATCCCACATCAGTAGCAAATCTCCAAGGAGTCTTCTTTTTCCAAGAGTCATTAAATTTCAAGATCAAATGCCAATGTTTTACAGATTTACAATAAAACCATGAATTCAAGTCCCTGTGTCATGAGTAGTGTTTCCTGAAAATATCATGCTTTTTGGTTTTGTGGTTTTCTTTAAATCAGCATCTGTTACTGTGTTCTGCAGTAACTGAAAACACTAAAGGTTTTTCTGTCTCTAGCAGTGAGTGAAGACATCATTCCTGTCCAGCTTGTTGCTGCAGCATTGAGTGATGACATCATTCCTGCCCAGCCTGTTGCTGCAGCATTTAAGTCCTTAATTGCCTGAAGTACTGTAGCTGTTGCACTTCCCAGTCAGAGCAATCTGTAGGGCTAATTGTCTTTACTTCAAGTGTGTTACTAACCCATTTGGTTTCTGTTTAGATAGATTAGTTTACAATCTATCATTCTGTTCCCATAAAGAGTTGGTCATTTGTGTTTCACTGGTTAACAGAAGTGGAATAAATGAATGTTTGGGAGAAATCTCCTGTCTGTATCACAGCTGAGTTCTTTCACATCAAAATTCAGCATTCATTTTTGGCTATATAAACCTAGGGTTGTTCAATGGATACAAAATAAATCTAAAGTTTGTTAAGTCATAGAAGTAGTGTGTCGAAGTAGCCTCCATACATATGTTCATGTGAGAACAATATTGTTGTTATGTCAGATTGACAAACAGTCGTGTGCCACACTTTGCTATTTCAGGAACATGTACAATATGAACTCACAAAATTCAGTTCTCTGAGGTATTCTGTGTGGAAATGCATCATGTATGTGTGTAGCTAGACATACTATATGTCATCCTGATACCCCTGTCTCTTGCTCCTCAGTTGAGGCTACTGCACTCTGCTTTCCTCTGCCTCCCAATCAGGATCAATGCCACCTGTTGCCCTCTGTTCCAGTTTCCAGAGATAGGACTGCTGTGCTCTGCTAAGCCCTAGAGTCCCAGGGCCTCTGTCTCCACAGTTGGGGTTGCTACACCATGCTGTCCAAGGCCACCAAAGGTGGGGCTTTAGTGGCACCCTGCTACCCACTTCCACTGCCCCAAATGGGCAGGGCCACCACATTACATGCACTCTGTCTCACAGTCAGGACCGCTGTACCCTGATGCCACCCTTTGTCCTGTCACATGGTTGAGGCATCTGCACCATGCTGTCCTCTGTCTCTGTCACCACATCCAAGGTTGATGCACCATGCAACCATGTTGACACAGTCAAGGCTGCTGCGTCCTGCTGTGCCCTAGAGCCCCATGCCTCCACAGGTAGGGCTGCTGCACCCTGCTACCCTCTGTCTCCACCCTATACCACAAGATGAAAGTGTTTATTTTTTCATTCGAGCAGCTTGTGTAGTGTACCAAAGGATCTGATTTTGGTGGCAGGAAGCAGCATGGTGTAATAGCCCTAACTGTGGAAGCGAGAGGCTCTGTGGTGTAGCAGGGCAGAGTGGTGGCAGGGAGCAGAAGACAGCAAGGTGCAGAAGTTTTGACTGTGGGGCAGGACACAGTTGGGCATCAGGGTACAGCAGCCCTGACTGTGAGACAAGGTGCATGTATTGCAGTGGCCCTGCCCATTTAGGGAACTGCAGGGTGCAGCAAAATCCTCACACTTTGGTGGGCTTGTGCAGCATGGTTCAGCAGCCCCAACTGAGGAGACAGAGGCCCTGGGAATCTAGGGCTTAGCAGAGCACAGCAGTCCTGTCTGTGGAGATTGGAACAGGGGTGCAACAGGTGGCATTGGCCCTGCCTGTGGGAAGGGAGGTAGAGGGAAGCAGGGTGCAGCAGCCTCAACTGAAGGGAAAGAAACAGAGGCATCAGGATGACATATGGTATGTCTAGATACACACATACATAATGTATTTCCACACAGAATCCCTAAAAGAACTGAATTGTGTGAGTTCATACAGTACGTGTTCCTAAACTAGCAAAGTGTGGCAGGCACCTGTTTGTCAATCTGACATAACAACAATATTGTTCTCACATGAATATATGTATGGAGGCTACATCAAAGACACACTACTTCTATGACTTAACAAACTTCAGATTTATTTTATATCCATTAAACAACCCTGTGTTTATATAGTCAAAAACAATGCAGTTTTGATGTGAAAGAACTCAGCTGTGATACAGACAGGAGATTTCTAACAAACATTCATTTATACCACTTCAAGTGAAACACAAATGATCAACTCTTTATGAGAACAGAATGATAGATTGTAAACTAATGTATCTATACACACACCAGATGGGTTAGCAACACTTTTGAAGTAAAGACAATTAGTCCTACAGATTTCTCTGACTGGGAAGTGCAACAGCTACAGTACTTCAGGCAATCAAGGATTTCATTGCTGCAGCAACAGGCTGGACAGGAATGATGTTATCACTCACCGATAGAGACAGAAAAATTCACAGTATTTTCAGTTACTGAAGAGCACATTAATAGATGCTGATTTAAAGAAAACCACAAAACCAAACAGTATATTATTTTCAGGAAACACTACTTATGACACAGGGACTTGAATTCATGTTTTTATTGTAAATCTGTAAAACATTGGCATTTGATCTTTAAGCTACTTAATCTTTCATTATAGTTGTGTTCTTGCATTCCAGTCATACGTTTGGTGAATTTTCTCTGTACTTTCTCAATTTGACTAATTTCAGTTTTTTAAAAATGGACACCAGAATATTGATCCATAGTCTAAGTTTAGCGAAATATATTATCTAAACATGGGAAGTTGAACCTCTGGATCCCTTGTGTTAATATTTTTCTTATTGACCAAGTAATCTTATTTGCCTTGCCAATGACTTCATTTATCTGTCTCCTACTGGAAAAATCATTAGTTATAAATATGCCAAGGTTGTTCTCCTTAAGTGTGGATGTTAGAGTTTTTCCACATGGAGTGTAACTGTATTTGATATTATTTTGACCTGAGTGCACGACTTCACATTTTTCTATGTTATAAAGCATACCCATTTTTTGAAGCCCAGACAGATAATGAGTCAAAACCTTTTTGAATTCTAAGACAATCTTCTAAAGTACGACTAGTACCACCAATTTTGGTGTCATCAGTGTATTTTATTAACCAGCTTTTAAGGCCTTCAGATAAGTCACAGATGAAGATATTAGAAATTGCACGGCCCAAGACTGAGCCCTGAGGGATCTCGCTATACATATCACCATTTGGTGAAAAAATGACTTGAATTACAACCCTCTGAGTTCTACCCAGCAGCCAGTTTGCTATCCATCTAACTATTAATGGATTTATTCTTTTAGACAGTAATTTCTGAATAAATGCATCATGTGACAGTAGATCGAACACCTTACTGTAGTCTAAATAAATGACATCGCAAGGAAGTCTCAAATCAAGACTATTGCCTGCTTTCTCTTAAAAACACAGTAGATTAGTAATATAAGAGCATCCTTTTGAAAAAACATGCTGTTCTTGATCTATTTTATCAACCATTAATGTTAATATATTCATAACAATACTTTCAAGAAGTTTACAAACTATTGAAGTCACGCTGATGGAACAATAGTTATTCACAGATTGCCTTTCCCCCTTTTCATAAAGAGGTATCAATTTAGCGGTTTTCCATTTGTTAGGAACTTCCCCAAAGTTTAAACTTATAGAAACATAGACTTTGAAGGCAGGTAAGGACCGCTTGGCCCACCTAGTCTGCCCATTTCCCTAACTAGAGGATAAGCTGCAGATCCTATTTAACCAACAGCCTATTTCTTCCTACTCCCCACAAAAATTGCTTTATATCTGTCCCATGCATTCTTGAATTCTCCCACAGTTTTAGACCCCACAACCTCCTCAGGAAGGCTGTTCCATGCATTCACCACCCTCTCTGTGAAAAAATACTTCCTCATATCGCCAATGAGCTGCCCCCCCATCTTCAAATTGTGTCCCCTTGTTCTTTCACATCTCTTTTTCTGAAAGATGCTGCCCTCTTGGACTTTATTGATTCCACTGAGGTACTTAAATGTTTCTATCATGTCCCCCCTCCCCCTCCTTTCCTCAAGGGTATACATATTAAGCTCCTTTAGCCTCTCCTCGTATGGCTTCTCTTGCAGACCCTGCACCATTTTAGTTGCCCTCATCTGAACTGCCTCCATCCTGTCTATGTCCTTGCAGAGATGGGGTCTCCCAGAACTGGATGCAGTACTCCAGATGGGATCTCATCAACTGTCTATACAGGGGGATAACAACTTCCTGTTTGCTGCTGGTGATGCCTCTCCCTATACATCCCAGTATCCCCCCAGCCCTCCCTACTGTCTTCTCACATTGCTTGCCAACCTTAAGGTCATCTGATATGATTACTCCAGATCCCTTTCTATTTTTGTTGTTATTACTACCTCCCCCCATTGTGTAATCTTTCCCTGGGTTTTTGTTTCCCAGATGCATTACTTCGTACTTCTTTGCATTGAGTCCAAGCTGCCATACTTCTGACCATTCCTCCAACCTTGCCAACTTCTTTCAAATAATAGTTTAAAAAAGAATACAATAAACTCTTAGCCATAATTTTTATCATTGTGCCAGTAATTAAATCAGGTCCAGGTGAACAATCAGCTTTGACATTATTAAGTTTATTACTTAATTCAGCTTCAGAGATGGGAATACTGGTGTTCTCATAGTTGAATAATTAATAGAGTTATTTGTTCCCCTAAATACTCTGAAAAAGTAATAGTTAAAATTATTGGCCATTTCTTCTACAGTGTTAGCAAGTGAGCCTTCACATCTCAGTGGTCGTACATTACATTTAGGTTTTTTAATGAGTCTATGTAACTGTAGAAACCATTTTTGTTGTCTTTGAATGCTGTTTTGGCTAACTTAATTTTCCAGTTACTTTCAGCCTTTCTAATGGCAAATGTGTTGCCTTTGTAAGTTTCTAAATTTGGTCCAAAGAAATGCAGAATTACATTTTTTATAATCTTTGTAAGCTTTGTTCTTTTTTTTCTGACCAGCTTTTTGATCTTTGTTCCAAATCATTTAGGTTTTCTCCTCTTACTTTATGTTTTTTATATGTTTAGGGATGAATTTGTCACTAAGCCCCAAAATAACACATTTAATATGGCTCTACATGTCATCAGTGTTACTGTTTTCAAAATATTATTCTAATTAATGCTAGAAAGGGCCAAATGAATGCCGTTTATATCTACTTTTTATGATCAAAAAAGTATGACTTATTTTTAGTCAGAATGTAAGAAAATTTGATGTCAGAGGTCACAGAACTATGGTCACTAGTATCAAGTGGAGTCCAACCTTACAGATACAAATGTCTAAATTAGGAGTTGCTAGAACAATATCTAAATGATTCATACATCTAGTAAGTTCTGAAATATAGAGGATAATGTATGGGGAGCAGTTAACAACCACGTTGTATTCGCATCAAGAAGTTTACAGTAACCATGGTAACTTCAAGATGCAAATTCAACGCGGTTCTTAACTGGTGCCCATACATTGTCTTTTATAGTGTATGGGCACAAGTTTAAGAGTGGAGAAAATGCCCCATTGTATTGCAATACAAAAAAAACACATTTTTAAACTGCACAGTACCTTTTCTTGAAATAAAGATTTTTATGTGATTCTTTTGTGACCAGAAAGACAGACTTTATTTAAACAAAGGAAAAAAAACTCGCCAACAGCAGTCACAAATACACTAGGAAGTGGTTGGTGAATGAAGGGGTCAAACTGGGCCAGGTCATGCTCTGTACGTCTTCAGGAAGTGTTGCTAAGTAAACAGTTCACTCATGGAGGGGATGCTTTGGGTCCATGCAGTGAAATTGCAATACAGGTACCTGGAGTGAATGAAATGATTTTTTTTCTTTTTTTTTATTCAGTACAGTGCGTATCCAACTGCTGTTGCCATTTAAATAGTGCTGTGTGGTAGTGATGACTGCTGAGTGCTGCTGCTGTAGAATATGACAGACAGTGGCATTCTTTCTTGTTATGGTATTGTTCTACAGTTGTTAACAGCAAGAGAATGTTGGAACAATACCCTAACAAGACTGTGTTTCTACTAAATTTTGGCAATAATAACATTCTCCCATACACTATATAGAGGATAATGTATGGGCATCGGTGGTTAACTGCGCTATGCTAGCATCGAGTGGTTCCCTTGGCAACTTAGGTAAACCTCAAGAGCGCAGTTTGAGAGGTTTACCTAAGTTGCCAAGGTAACCATGAGAATGCTAGCATAGTGCAGTTGACCACCGATGCCCATACATTGTCTTTTATAGTGTATGGGCAATGTGTGGATCATGGCTGCAAACAAATGGATAATTAGATGTGCTGACCCTACCTTGTACAGAAGATTCTAGGATGCTGATTTGGTAGCAAGCAAAAAAAAAATTAGTAAACATACTGACAGCTCATAAGGTTTTAATTCCATGTAAAAGATTAGCAAGAAGCTGTGACCAAAAGAAATAAAATTATGACTGCGTAAGACAACAACAAACAAAAAAAACAGACTCCGTGTCAAGGGTCAGGTCAAAAAACATGAGACTATGGCCATCCAATGGTTATTGAGGTAGGACAAAAGTCATGTATTTTGTACTGCGTAATGATGGCGATGTTTAGTTCAATTCTTTGGTGCTTTTGGATGTCCTGTTGAGAGAGAGAAGAAATAAATGAAAAGAGAGCATTAAGGAAAGGCAAGTGAGGCAAATCTAACTTTCTACAACTACATGTTTGACTAACTGTTTCACTGGGGCACTTCTAAACTGTTTGAATCGCATGCCCGCACACGCTTCCTTAGAGACAGTCGCGCGGCTGAAATACTTGTTATGCCATCGATGTGACTTGTGAACGATGGGTTAACAACTATTGCACGTCACATCGATAGTATAACAACATGGGTAAATGATGATTTTCGTTCAGTAACTACGTTCTACCATACACTATATATTGATATATATTTAATTGTTTGCATACTGATAACAGCTCTCTGCTAGGAACTGACAAGGCAGTATGATATAACCAGTCAATGTCACCCATGTTAAAATCCCCTATTAGGAGAAGCTCCCCTATCTCAGGCATATTCAGTTTTAGAGAACAACTGACAAGTATTCTCGATAGGTATGAATATTTTTTGTAACACACTCCTCCATCCACTAAGGGGAGGGCAGTTGATACAAGACTTCCATGTGACTTAGCAGAGAATTGTGCAGGGTTTAGTTTTTTAAGGGCTGATTCCAGAGGCCCAGGATTCCTGCCTGTGTCAATGTAAGGTGGAAAATCCTTAGAATTTCATGGAAAAGCTTGGCTTGGAAAAGCTTAGAATTTCATGGAAAAGCTTGGCTTGGAAAAGTTTCACATTTTTCTTGTAGGTCTAATGTTTTCCTTGAATTCTGATAGAAAGAAAAATTATGACGGTGTTGGCATTCAGATTTTCCAGGAAAAGGATAGAGCTATGGTATTGCAGTAGCTTGTTAAAAATGTCTACTGCAGCTAACGTTACCTAAGATTTACTTGGACAATATAGTTCCTGTCACTGAGGAGAATTTCACCTGCAATATATTTATTTTTTTAGGCCGGTGCTTTCATTCTCTGTATTGTTCAGACAGAGCTGTTTACAATTGCATAGCTATGGCCTTCATACTTACACTGTCTATCACAGTTTTTCTGAACTTTTCCCATTGGCAGGCTCCGCTCAAAGTTCAAGTTCAGTTCATTCTCAGTTTTTCTGGGTGGTTTTGACTAAGGTATTTCCACTATACTATAGCATCATCAGATTTAGGCTTTTCCCTTCATATACTATCTTAAATCTAAATCTCTAACTCAAATGTAAAGGGATAAACATAGTGGTAATGTGAAATGTTTTATTAAGGTAAAGTAGAAAAGCAGTGTTCAGTAAGTTAGAAAAAAGAACATTCAGTACTTTATTTAATGAACAGCAAAATGGATGCCCAGCAGATACTACACATGATAAAACCCTAACCCTGCTTAAACAATTTGTAACATTTCTTTTCAAATACCTGTTCTCAAATGAATCATATGCTGTAAACTACATTAAATAAATTCATTAAAGCTTAGATTCTTGATATTAAAATATACATGACACTAGTGAGAAACTAGATGGATTCAATGAGAAATGTTTAATACAGGTTACCTAGGCCAACTGAATGCTATGGAAAAGTTTTTCTCTGCAAAGCACTCAGAACCTATACTTTTCCTCTCATTGCCTTGGAACTATGCAAATCTTTTTTTTAATTTCTATAGTCTTTTCTCTTTTCACAGTTTGCATAACATTTTCATTGGCTGCTAACTGTACAATATTATTCCAAAATTTCCCTTGCTAATCCTACCTTCCAATTACCTCACACTAAGAGTTCAACTGTTTCCCAGAACAATGTTTCCCATTGGGCATTCACACTTCAGAAAAGCTGAAAAAAAGTTGAGTCCAAGAATATTTATGCTCTGAAAAAGTCTAAGCATTTCTATGAGTTATAACTTTGGACAGATCTGAGAATTCCTATGAGTTCTAGCCTTTTTATGCAAAGCTGGGTGTAGCGTTCTGCACAGGAGGTGGGAGTAATCTTGCTGTGCACTTAAAGGGACACTGTCAGATTGTTTTGCATCATATTATTTTTAGGTAAAAACATACATTTCATGTTTGGTTATTTACTATGAAATTCATTGATGTTGCTGGTTGTTTTATCTGCCTCCTTGCTTATTAGAACCAAAATGCATGGTAATGTATAGCTATGCCCAGCTTTGTTTTGATTTAATCATTGATCTACTTTACTGCTTACTTCTGTAACATTAGAAACACCCTCGAATAGTGCAGTGACTTGAGATACAATAATCTCCTCCTGCTCCCACGATATAATCCATGCATAGATTCTGTCAAGGGTGTTCCTTAGTCTAGTAAAGATGCAGTGGGAGCTGGTCAAGAAATGTAAACAAACATTGTGAAAATATCTAAATGCATATGTTAATCTAAATTATACAATGGCAAGAAAATTTCCTGGACTTTGATTGGTCAGTGTGTGCCTGGAACAGTGATGTTATTATACAATAACATCACTGTATGAAGTTCAGGCTCACACATGACTGTATGACACCTGTGTTATAATGTACCCTCCAGAAGTTACTGCTGCTCCCAGATGCCGCTGTAAATGAACTAAAGCCTCCCCCATGTGCATTTACAACATACAGTAAAACCTCCCATCTAACACAGCACACACTGGCCCCAAACACAAACCCTGCCTTTTTTTCTTAGTTTGAATATGCATTCAATAAACAAGACTGCCTGCAGCTGTTTAAAACAAGTCGTACCTACAATTCCCGTTCCATTTCGCTCCGTCATTGACACCCGCATTGACATGAACACGGCACTTCAGGGACTCTCACATTCAGCTCCCATTTACCCAACATCATTTTTAACTTAAAAAAATATATTTTTAATGAAATATCAAACAAAAAGTAACCAAAACGTCTCTTCCTACTCCCAGACACCTCCGAGAATGTATCAGCGCATGCGCACGTTAACTCCCACAGCACAGCGATGTAAAGGCAGGAAAACAAATGGACTCAGTTTAAAAATGGGGAAAACATTACGAAAACTGCACCCTTCATTCATCGTTCACTAGCACAGTACGTGTAAACCAGTGGCTGAAAAGGGCAAAGGGGAAACTGATAAAACCAGGCATAGCACACAGCATAACAAAAGAAAAAAGCTTTGGGGACTCAGTAAGCAACATCATTCTAGCAACAGCTCCACCTTGTGGTAGAAGACATCTTTTGAACTTTTTTTTTAAAAACATACACCTACACTCACAAAAAAATCAAATGAAAAATGGATAAAATAAGTATTTTTTGCTTTCTTTTTTTTTACATAACACACCAAGCCATTGTATAATAGCAATAAGGCACTCCAGGGTGTGTGTTATTGTGTAATAACGTCACTCCTGGGGTGGTGGAAGCACTCAGCTTTGCCTTGGCTTCAACCCACTCCAGGAGTGGCGCTATACACAGTAACACACTCCCTGTCATGCCTTATTGCTAATTGTATGTATAAAGACATCATATGTACTACAAGTTTATCCACTGACCTGTGACATCATAATCCAGTGCGTTGGCACCAATTAAAATGTATGGATATGTGTGTGTCTTGTGCATTAATAACTTAAAAAAAAAAAAAAAAAATATATATATATATATATATATATATATATATAAATAAAAAGAAATGTGAACCAACATGTTTTGGTGTGGTAACACCAGTATGGTGGGCAATCTGTTTTTCACTTTTTAAAAGAAAAAAAGGTATCTGAATCAAAGTACCAGCTGCATCAACAGTCTCTATAGAATGTGAACAATCATAAAATGTGTTTTTTAAACTAGGGACACGTAGAGACCTAGAGGGGTTGACAGTGTTCCTTTAAGGAGTACTCATGCACACTTTTCTATGTCTCAGAGCAGAGGCAGAAAGTGAGTAGACAGGCACAGCATAAGAGGGTGCTCAGGCTCTGGGTGTGTCTGACACCTGGGGGCCAGGGTCTCAGGCTTTCCTTGTGGGGGGTTCCCGCAGCTGCAGTGAGTCTGAGAGTCTGAGGACACAGAATTCCCAGGACACCTGTCTATGGATGTGTTTAGAACAGAAGGTGGACCTTATCCTTTAGTGGACATAGAAATGAGCTACATGTAGTACTTGGTGTAGAACTGATAGCTATTAATGCTTCTCCTGCTGTCTATCCTGTGATTCAAAACATGTCCAAGGACAATGATGCCCAAAAGTAATTGCATTAAAGGCTAGACAAAGTTCTGAGTGTGAACAGCATGTGAACTACTATACTGGTTTGCATCAGATAATATGTATCGAGTTAGTGGTGGGATGACTGCCTCCAGAGCAGCTCATTAAATGAGGGTTGGGCTCCTAGGGTCATCCTAAGTGCAGGTACCCTCTTGTGCTATGGAAGTGCTCAAGGTGAGAAGATGAGAGATCAAATGGTGTGTTATAATTAATTCTGCTTTTCCAGTAACTAAAAGTCAAGTTCTTGAACTGTAACAGCATCTTTCCTGATGCTCAAGCTGAAGTAATTTGCTAATAACTATACAGTGGGTGAGCAATATAACATTACTGTACGCTGCTTATGAGAACAGTAAAACTCTATTGTTCACTATTCAGTGTCTCCTCACTGTTTATCCAGTCCAAGTGAAGAAAAGCACTAGAAAAGTCCCTAGTATACCCCAAATCCTGGTAACATATAAATTAACATGGTGGTGCCCTCCTCTAAAGCGATGTGGTTGTACCCCCTAGTGACAGCAACCATGATCTGTGTAGTTCAGGACTGATAGTACTTGTGTCTGCTTGTGCCCTAAAGCCTGTTTTTTAATGGAACTTACCAGAGGATAAAAGTGTCTGTTTTTGCTGTTAAAATTTTGTGACCGTTCTTGGTTGCATAGCACTAGTGGACAGAATGTCTGGGATGCATTTGCTCATTGGAGCCAAAAGAAAAAGTACACAAAGACTAGTGGTCATCCTGAATATGTGCAGGAGGCAATAATTCGCATATTTCCTCACTACTGGACTTCTACAAGGTAGAGGTGTGACCAGCACAACCTAGCTATGCTTCTGAGAGGAGTCAGGGTAGAGACAGCAATAAGCCACACATCTTAAAGAACCAACATCAACAACTTGCATGCAAGGGAGTATTGCTGAAAAAATGCAACGCTAAAGAGCAGCATTGTGCAGTAATTGCTTGATTTCCACAATGAGGTCATAGAAAGTTTTTACACAAAAGTTTTGCTCAGCTGCCCCGAAGGAAAATCTGACTGGTGCATGGAAAAGATATGATGGTTCTTGGGGTCACTGAAATCCTATGAGAGAATAGCAGCAGACTGTTAAAGCTGGCCCTGAGTCCACAGGATTGTACTGCATGAAAGAGCAAATAAGTTATTATCAGAGACTTTAGTAAGGCTCCTTTAAGCATTCAAAACATCATCAAGAAGTTGGGGCTAAGGGGGGAACCAAACATTCAATAACTAAGATATTTTTGCAGCATCCATCTGTCTACTGCAAAGAGTCTAAATATCAGTATGCAGGGCATTTAAAATGCCATTAGCAGGGAACCAACTGACAGATGATGGACAGTGCCCCTAAGTGCAATGGTTTTCTGCAGTTTGGTCCTAGAATAAGAGCTGTCAATTTCTGTGAATTGTACAGTGGGAAGGAGCTGATTCCACCTACGGGTACTCATGACACCCCCAATGTTGCGACTGTGGTCCCCTGAAAGGATCCTACTACATCTCATTTGCTTTCTGCTCCTGAGCCAGGGTAAGAGGGGTCAGCAGGGGGTACAGTGAAGAAATAAGTGCCCATAGGGCCTGAGGAATCAGAGACTTTGCAGGCTCCAACCACTGAGCCTGCCTCCCAACCTCCAACTTGATGGAAGGTCTGTGTTGTGACATTGCCAGTGACTGAAAGTCAGATGTTGAGCCAGTGCAGAGAGTGCATCCCCGATGGTTACACTCCACTGGCCCTGTATGAAGCCCATTAAGGTCAGGCAAAAGGAGCAAAGAAGTATTTCTAAAGACATTACACAACACCTCCTACCCAGTTCAGAAATCCTTTTATGCTTAAGCCCTGGTCCCCCAGTCCTGGCTGGAAGACTGACAAGCTATTTGGTCCCTACCTGAGGGGAGCATGGGAACCATTGTGAGAGCTATGTCAGGTGGACAGAAAGATCACCAGGAGAGATGATGAGATGCTGGATTTAAACTATGCTCACCTTCCTGTCTGGGTTTAAGAGTAAGTGGAAGATTATTGGAATGAGTGGTTTCTGGTGCACGCCATTGCAAACCTGCAGAGAGAAGATCTAGAGAACAGCTGAGGGCCCCTGCAGGGTAGGGTGAGGTGAAATGGCATGAGCGTTATGGCCGATAACCCAAAGGCACACCTCAATGCCTGTCAGTCTCTGCAGGGTAAGGGATGGGGTTGGTGTCAGTTCAGTACTTCACTGCCATTCTTATTATGCATCTCTCTAACTCCTGCACTATCAATGCCAATGCCAGCAAGACATTTGGCATTGACAAATGCTTGTTCTTTTTTGCAGGACTTCCAGGAGGATATAGGTCTGAAAAGATACTGGAAGAATCATTGGGCCTTCTGGTACCCTTGTGGTGGGCCCAGAACTGCCCCCCGGGACTTTTTCTACTTGCAGCACAAGAATTCAGCCATGCTGGCTCAGGTCAACTGTTTACCTTTTTGAATGTAGCTTCTTGAAGGAATATAAAAAATGGTGCATAAAAATCTTCTGTTGGGTCTCCCTTTAGTATTGGGGTAGATGTGCTCCTAGGTTGTGTGTTAGGACTTGTGTTGGGACAAACTCCATAGATATGCAACAGCATAGACTGGACCAGAGGAACAGCTAAGGGCCAATGCATTTAGGATGGATAGCAGGGGCCACCACATCTCCTGAAGGGATGTGGGAGTGTTCTCCCTATTCATGCCTGGGATGCATGGAAAGAGCCATGACATCTCTTGAAGGAGAGATAGGAGTGTGTTCCCAGACCATGCCAGTTTGAATTACTGTGTGCCACTAAGGCTCCTGGTGTAGTTTCCCAAAAGTACAGCCAGTCAAGTCTGGGTGGGGGCCCTACAGAGAAAGCACACCAGGGTCAGGGGCTCAGACCAGCAGGGAATCACCAGTGACAGTAAAAGGCAGGTAAGTGTTTAAACCTCCAATCACCCACCTATGCCACATGTTGCCTTGCTTAACATTTTCATTTTTTTCTCTCTTCCCCCTCTCTTCCCACCCCCTTTCCCTGGAGTTTTCCCACACTGGTCCTTTGTTCTCCCAGTGCCATCCCTTCCCCTGGCCCCTGGCTGACACGTAGGGGGACTCCCAACTGTCCCAGCGGCCCAGCCTAATGGCTGTAAATCAGCCCAGGAAGACTGCCTCAAGCCCCAGGGACCCAATCACCTGGCCAGAAGACAGGACCACCCTTGGGCTAGAAAAGATCTTCCCCACAGACCGAAGAGTCAGTCGTAGACCAGGGTGGCTGACTGAGTGGAGATGCAGGGGTACGGATGCCTGGAGGCTTACCTGCAGCATGGGTACATGACTCCTTGGGTGGTACTTCTCCTCAGCTACAGGTCCTTCAGGCTTCCAGCAGCAGCTAGCATGGGCTTCCTGGGGCAGGCTCCATGGGTCTCTCTTTATCTTTTGTTGTCCTTGAGTCCTGAGTTGTTTTTTCCCTTTTGAAATTTCCTTGTGGGTTTTCCATGGGGCTGTCCTTGCTGTCCCCCTGTCCTTTCCCCTCTGTTGGCCAGCTTCAGTGTCAGCTGCCAGAGGGCAAGTTATTTCCGTGTCTTGTTTGGCTGGTAGCATTGGCATTTTCCCTTTTTTTTTTTTTTTGGCTTCTCTTCTTTGTTTACCCTCTGACAGCTCCCGGTTTCTTTCCCCCTCCCCTCATCTGGCCTCCCATGCCGGTCACATGCTTGCCTGGTGTTTTGGCCCTGGTTTCTGGTATGTGTTATTTTTTTTATTATTATTTATTTATTTGTATTTGTTATTTTTTTTGTTTGGTCTTTCCTTTTTTTCCTTGCTGCACCCCCGTGTGCTCCCATGAGTCTGGTTGCCTGTTGGGCTGTCCCTGAGCTCACCCCACCCCACAGACTGAGGCAGAGTCCTCAGGTTGCTTTTGGTGGTGGCATGGTGTAACTTCCCCTCTCCCAGTACTCCCTCCTGTGAATCACCTGGCACCACTGCAGTCCCTGAAAGGAGCTGCCGAGTCACATTGTATCCAGAGAGACTGTTTATGTAAGTGGACCAGGGTGTGCTGTGTTAAATTGGGTCCAGGTGGAAACAAGTGCCCAGACCACCAGAGTTCTGCCAGCAGCCACAGAGCAGCAGCATGAGATGCCAGATGAAAGCAGGTCTTCTTGACCACCACCATAAACACCACCACTGATACCTTTCACAACAGAAGACTTGGGCAAGGAGGTGAGTGGGCTGTTAGCCCAGAAATTAATTACTTTGTGCCATAGGTGCCATTGGAGGGCTAAAAAAGGGGGAACTTTAATAGTGGGCAAAGCATGCATGTAAGGTTAGATAATGGGCACTGCAAGGCCTAAGAACCTGGAAATCTAAATTTGGCACCAGATCGACATTAATGTGATAGAGGATGACAAGAGGGGGGTAAAGTGGGCAGAAAAAGGGGAGTTATTTGCCAAATTCATGCCAAAAGCACTGGAGGGCAGGGCCAAAGACAAAGACTCTCAAATTTATGTGCAGGAGGAGAGAAAGCCTAAGCCAAGGTCCACTGCATAGGAAGGCTGTAGCTTTAATTAATATTCATAATGAGCGGGGCCAGGAACAAAGGGCCACATAGTTATGTATTGGAGGGGCAGAGCTAATCCTGGAGCCACTGTATAAAAAGGCTTCAGCCCCCACATACATATTTAGCAGGGGCAGGCCCGGGCCCTGGTGGCACCTCCTCCTGCAGGTCTGCATAGAAAAGATCCCTCAGGCAGTTAATGGGACAGCTTCCAATATTTTTGGGAAATTCACTCAAGTTGCTTTTGCATTTTTCCTGTGGGACCCCCATCACCTCCCATCAGTCGCCCTATTTTCCCTGGACTGCTTGCAGGCAGCTTGCATGCCTGTGAGACAAGAACATGCTCAGAACAGTGCTTTGTATTGCCTGCCACCTGCATCCTGGCTTTGTGTGGGCCTAGCACCCTGCAATGAGCTGTATTTTCCTACCTCAGTCTTTGTTGCTGGGTTGCACTCTGGGGCGCCATTTGCTGTAGAAGGCTGAACTGTTTTGCCTCAGGTCCATAACTAGTGTGCATCAGGGCTTGAACTGCCTACCCTGCAATGAACTGTGGGAATTTGCACCAATTCCCCCCAGACTGAACTTTTGTGATTGGGGAGTGGATGGGCTGCTGAACTATGGTTGTCCCACAACCTGAACTGTTTGCTCTATGATGAACTGCAATTGCCTATACCTATCCTTCCCCTCAAATTGAATGGTGGTGTTTGAAAATGGATGGGTCACCTACACACTTTTGTCCACAACTGGAACTGTCACAGATAGCACAGCCCAGTTGACACCTCAGCTGAAACAGCACATTGGGTACTTCACTCTCATTGTTCAACAGCCATCTACCACATTTGTGGCCAAGATTCATTTTCTTCCCACCCAGCCCATTGATTGTCTCAAAAGACATCAAAGACTGCAGAAGCCAGAGCAGCAATAGCCAGTCCCCTGGTGTAGTTAGTCTAGAAGCCACACAGGCTCAAGGTAGTGAGGTACCCTCTGCAGTACGGTAGTTAGAAAAGGTGCCACATTATTATTTTAACTTTCTTTAGGTGGCCATAGTATTCCCTTCTTTGGTTGTGTGGCAACCTATCAGCAACCCTCCCAAAGACCATCCACCACAGCAGAAGGACATCTCCAGGACCAGCTTTCATCTTCAGCCTCTTCAGCTCCACACAACAACCATCATTTTCCAACTTCACCTGCTGGCCAATGTGACCAATCAGTCAACCACATACTGTACTGCCCCAGGTTTCAGCTAGCTAGCCATCACTATCTTCTCATCAGAAAGACTGTTATTCACCATTGACTGCTGAACCATAGACTGTTACACTGCTAATTGCACTTGGCCGTGGTGTGTTGTTATTTGGTAGAAATTAGAGTGCTAACTTCAGCATCTGCAGATGTAGGACACTAAGTGACCTTCTTAGAGTATTATTTTGTATATCCACAGGAAAAAAATCAGACATTCATCAGCCTAAAAGAATAGTGACTCCACAGTTCTTATGAAGTATTAAAACATTTATTTAAAACATTAAAAAGACCCACAGTACAGAGACTGTGCATGCTTGACACATATTGGATTTACTCGAATCCTTTATGAAAGGCTGGTGCACATCCATCATTACATACAATAAATACTAACAGTTACCGGACACTGAATGACATAAAAAATTGGAAGTTTGAATTGATTGGTGTATAACATTACATCACAAATAAGAAGATCACACATCTATAATCACTTAATTGTCTGCTGTAAACCATGTCTTCATTTGGTAAAGGTACCATTGAATAACACTAAAACAAACAAAAACACCGGGGGCAACAACTGAGGGTAGGGGGTCAGAAAGAAGCATCAAAGGGGGAGGGAAAGCACACAGGATTTGTATATCCAGAAATACTCTTCTGCATAAAAATGCATTGCCATATAAAACTCTTAGTTGTTTGGACACCTTTATAATAATTATTCCATATCTCTCACAATAAAATAATTTGTTCTGTAAATATGGTTTTAGATCATAAGGGCCTATAAGGGCATATGAGGGATATAAGGGCAGACTAAATGGGCCGGTGTGGTCCTTTTCTGCCATCAGATTTCTGTGATTCTGTGAGTCTATGATTCTGTGATCAAAGCCAGTGTTCAGACCTAGTGCCTTGGTTGCTTTTAGTTGTGGTATCCAAAAGGTTTCTCTTTTTAGCAATAAATTACTGAAATTTCCAACTCTTGGATACCTACTAACTTTGTCTATAATAATAAAACTAAAACGGTGACCCGATCTTTCTCCCTCTTCAACAATGTGTGTAGCTGCTGCATAAAGTGGGGCTCAACCTCGATCAAGTGCCCTCCTGTGCTTGTCATCAAGGCACAGGTCAGGAAGCACAGGAAAACCAGGAGCAGTTTCAAAATCCACAAATAGCATTTTATTTTTCTCGATAACAGCAAAATAAAAATTATTCTTTATAACTATTTACAAAGGCAGTGCAAACAGAGAAAACTAAGTCCTTTTTTCTGTGAGTATCTCTTATTTCCAAATTTAATTATTTCAGTCTCTCACTCTCCTAGTCTCTTGAGTAAAAGCATTGCAGCTCTTTGGATACGTCTTTCTCTGGGAACTCATTAAGAGAGCCTGCTTTTCACAGAATGTTCTTGTAAGTTTACAGAATGTTCTTGTCAGATTCAATTCAGGTGCAGCAAAAAGAACATAGTGACCCAGAATGGACCTCTTGTTTACAGCTCTGCAAAAGGCTTAAAACCTGCATCTCAGATTAACCTCTTGAGTTCCAAATAGCTTTGCAATCATTTACACAGTATAACTATATACAGTTTTAAACAAAGGATCCCAGTATGACATACAGTTTTACACAGAGATCCACATATATTTTATAGCTGCAGATATGAAAGGGGTTAGAAAAGACAGAAATATCAAGAGAAAGCAGAGAGAGATAGTGAGAGGCTGAGATTTACGAAACCGTTGGAGTGATCAGTTCCTAGGTCTCACAAGAAAATTTGGTTGTTGAACCAGCTAGAGAAGAGACAGAAAAGGAGAGGATAGAACATACCCGTCTGATTAAACTATTTCTGCATAACAAATGGGTCTGGGCCTTATTCAACCCTGTCACATACTCCCCTCTTTAAGAGGGAACCTGTTTTCCAAAAACAGGTTTCCAAAACGTTCTTTTAATTGTCTTCTAGCATTAGCTTATAACTTGTACAGTTCAGTGCATATACAGCATAGCAAACAGAGAAGTTTTAATTCAATTTTTACAGCCTTCAGAATTCTCAATTCCTGATCCATATCTTGACAGGAAATCAGCATTGACATTCTCTTTCCCAGATTTCTGCATCACTTTAAATTTCAATGGCTGTAGTGCCAGGTACCACCATGTGATTTTAGAATTGTTACCCTTCATTTGGTTAAGCCAACAGAGAGGATTGTGATCTGTTACAATTACAACGTCAGCTCCTAGTAAGTAAAATTTAAGGGACTCCATGGTCCACTTTGCCGCAAGGCATTCTTTTTCAATGGTGGAGTACATTTTCACTCTGTCATGCAATTTTCTACTTATGTATGGAATATGATGTTCTTTCCAGTGCACATGCTGATTGAAGACTGCACCTACTGTAGGCCTACCTGTGATGCATCAGACTGTAATAGAAATTGTTTCTTAAAATCTGGGCTTCTTAAAACAGGGGCTGAACATAATGCAGCTTTAATAGTCTGAAAAGCTTCGTCACACTCTGGGATCCATTTCACATTATCCAGGAACCGTTTCTTTGTGAGTTCAGTGAGGGGATTATCTAACTCGGCAAAGCTGGGAACAAATCTCCAATAATAACCAGCCAGCCCTAAAAATGACCTGACATGTTTCTTGGTTTTGAGGACAGGGCTGTTAGCTACAGCTTCTATTTTAGAAACCTCTGTCTTGACTTCCCTATGTCCCAAAACATTGCTCAAATATCTGGTTTCCTGTATTTTCAATAAAGACTTTGTAGGATTAATTGTCAGACCTGCATTTTTGATTGATTAAATAACTGCTCATAGGCATTCCAGATTGCTTTTCCAGCCTGGTCTGTACACCACAACATCATCCAGGTACACAGCACAATAACCAGTGTGAGGGGATAAAATTACATCAATGTACTGCTGGAATGTAGTGGGTGCACCATGTAAACCTAATGGTATGGTGGTGAAGTGATAGAATCCTATAGGAGTGGCAATTGCAGTTTTGTCTCTGGATTTCTTAGCTAGGGGGATTTGCCAGTAACTCTTGGTGAGATCGAGGGCACTGATATACTTTGCACTCCCCAGTCTGTCCACCAAATCATCTATTCTGGGCATAAGATAACTGTCAAATTATGACACTATTTAAATTTCCTAAATCAAGGCAGATTCTTACACCCCCTTCTTTTTTGTTTACAGTCACCATTGGTGATGACCAAGGACTTATCAACTCTTCTATGATACCCAATTCTTTCATTTTTTGTATTTCCTTAACCACATCAGCTGTTAACTTTTCTGGTAGTCTTTATGTCTTTTGTCTAATGGGGCAGGTATTCCTTGTCACTATTACATGCTTGACTCGTTTTGCTCGGCCTGGCACTGTGGTTAAAGTACTGCTAAATGTTTTTAACAAGCTACGGATTTCTTCAGTTTGTTCAGAGGTTAAGGAAACGTTTACCTTTACAGCATCAGCAGTTACAGTTTGTTACAGTCTATCCTAAGTTACATCAATATCTTCTTGATCAGTTTCTGGTAAAACTAGCAAGCAGCTTTTGGTGTTTTTTCAACCCATTTCTTGAAGAGGTTAGCATGGTATATCTTAATAGAATTTGTCCTATCAGGGGTCTCAATCTCATCGTTAACTGTGGCAGTACATCTAAGCACTTTATAAGGCCCTGCCACTTCATTAACAGTTTATTTTCTGTAGTGTGTAGCAGCAACAAGACCTTTTCACCTGGCTCAAAAACATTTTCTTTTATGCCGTGGTCATAATACACCTTCTGCTGGTTTTGGGCTTCTTCCTGATTACTATGGGTGATTTCAACATACTTTGCCAGCTTCTTTCTCAGGGCACACATAAAACATGTAATAGATTGTTTCTGATAGGGGTTATCTTCCTATGTTTCTTTTATTACATCTAGTGGCCTTTTAGGTTTTCTACCATTCAGCATTTCAAATGGTGAAAAACCTGTTGATGCCTGTGGCACTTCTCTGTAAGCAAAAGGAAGGTAAGGTAAATATTGATCCCAGTCTTTCCCTTCCCCTTTTACAAACCTTTTTAACATGTGTTTTAGGGTTTGATTAAAACACTCAACAAGACCGTCTGTCTGAGGGTGATAAGGTGAGGTTCTTGCCGCAGCGATATCTAGTAGTCGGTATAGCTCCTTCAGTAATGCAGCACCAAAATTACTACCCTGATCAGTAATAATCTCTTTAGGTATGCCCACCCTGTTGAAAAGTTTGGCAAGCTCTGTTGCCACTTTTGAAGCTATGACGGTATGAATTGGAACTGCCTCTGGGTATCGAGTAGCATAGTTACATACTACCAACATGAACCGATTATCCTTTTTACTTTTGTCTAAGGGGCCAAATACATCCATTGCAATTCTCTCAAAAGGCACATCTATCAAGGGTAGGGACACTAGGGGCATCTTGTCTTTTTTAGTCACTGGTGCTACTTTCTGACACTCAGCACAAGAACTGAAATAGGTAGCAATATCTTCATGAATTCCAGACCAGTAAATCCAGTGGTAAGTACAGCAGTCTGGCAAGGGTGTGATCCCTCCCTGAGTGAACAGCCATAGGACTATCATGGGCTATCTGTTACAACTCAGATCTATTCTTTTGTGGTATAACCAATTGTTCTATCTGGTCCTGTGTCTGAGGTTTAACCCAAACTCTGTACAGTAGCCCATTAAAGATTTTAAACATAGGTTCACCCTGTTTTGGTTTCACCCCCAGCTGCTTAGAATAACCCTGGAGAGAAACATTGTTAGTTTGTTCTGAAAGAAAATCACAATCAGTGATCATTTTAGTGTCAACATTTTCATATGTTAACCCCTTATGTCCATCAGTCTTTTGTTGCCACTATACCTTCAGGTGTCATCTTTCTTTCCTGGACTTCTGGACCTTGGAGTTGTGCTCAAATAAGTCCAAATGAAAAATCAGTGAAAGGAAAAGAGTCCCCACCATCTGAGATTTTCTTTTCCTGAGCTCTTGCCACCAAATCTGCTGAAACATCAGGATTTACTCCATCTTTGATTAACTCAGTAAATCCTGGAAAGTCATTTCCAATAATCACAGGTACAGGTAACTTAGGTGCTACCCCCACTTTCATTTTGTGCAACACCCCATTAATAATCAGAGTCACATGGCTGGTGGGATAGTATCGAGTGTCCCCGTGGATGCAGATGACACCAGTACCTGCTACTTTTGGACTTTATTTTCATAGCACTTCAACATGCACTAGGGTCTGCCTGCTTCCCGAATCTATAAGTCTTTTCACAGTCTCATCTCTTACCTTGACATCTGTTAAGTACTTGCCCCAATTTGCTAAGGACAAATTTGTTCCAATGTCACTCTTCTTACTACGGAAATTCTTGCAATATGACCTGGCTTAATGCAGTTATAGCAAATAAAGTCTTTGGGTGCAGATTTGTTACCCTCACCAGAGTCCTTATCTGACTTGGAGTTTAAATGGGGAAACGAGTGTCTTACCAGTGCTTGAATGAAACCTCACTGCTATGGCGTCTGTCTGGCCATTTGGTAGACTTCAGCCAAACAAATAGCATTTTCGTCATTTTCTGGTGATGTTCTTTTACCCAAAGCTGCACATCTGTAGGCAGGATGTTGATGAATTGCTCCATTGCAGATGTATCGATGATACGTGGGACTGTTTTGCCCTCTGGTTGGAGCCATTTTATAAGGAGTTTTCTGAGTTGGGTGAAAGCTTCTCTACGATTGTCTACTGAATTGTACTTCAGAAACTGGAATCTTTGCATATAGGTCTCTCCTGAGATGTCATATCTTTTAAGGATCTCTCTTTTCACCAGGTCATAGTTTTCTGACTGTGCAGTGTACATATTGCTGTAGGCAAGTTGGGCTTTACTTGTCAGGTAGGGTACAAGTCTGATTGCCCATTGCTGCTTTGGCCACTGGCAAGCTGTGGCAACCCTTTCAAAAGTTGTTAAGTATGCCTTGATTTTATCCGAGGGACACAACTTTGTAAGTTTAATGTATCTTAAGTTGTTTGTGTCTTGTTGCTCTGCTGGACCAGTGCCAGATCCTCCAGCTTTGATAACTTGCAAGGCATCCATCCATAGCTGCATCTCTTCTCTTCTTTGCTGCTCCTGTCTCTGCATCTATTCTTTTCTCTGTTTTTCCATCTCATGTTGTTGTATAGTCTACCATTTGCAAAATGCAGTAAGGCTTTCAGGTTCTTTCACTGCCTGTTCTTTTTTTTCCATTGCTGGTGCTGGCTGAACAGTCTAAGCTTGGACTTCTGTCTCTGCTAGTTTGGCTGCCATTCTTCTGGTAATCACTCCTGGACTTGCTGCTGCAGAATCCATATCTTTCTTCTATGGTTCCCTGGGACCATGTCTAGTACCCACTCACACAAAACTCCTGGCTTAGATTATGCATGGCATAAATCCCATTTAGGATGACACCATCTGTCATTGAGACACAGGTTAGAAAGCATAGGAAAATCAGGAGAAGTTTCAATATTCACAAATAGCATTTTATTTTTCTTCAAAACAGGAAAATTAAAAAATAAAATTTTTCACTATAACTATTTAAAAAGTCCAAAAAGCAAGTATCTGCACTCTCAAAGTAACAATGCAAAAAGCTTTATTGTGTAAAAATCACATACCGCCATTAATAATCAAAGACATCAGGCCGAAAACACAGAGACATCGACCAGTTTCACGCATAGTGCGTCTTCAGGAGGATGAGCCAATAGCATACTAGAGGGTCTTATATACACAAATTAGTTAAAGTGACAGTGTTACCTATGTGCAAAATGTTTAAAATTAAAGTGCAAAACATTTAAAGTGCAAAGCATCAAAATGCATCTCAATAGAGTGATAATGAAAATAGGTGTATATCCAACACTACAGAAACATCACAAGAATTAAAAACAACCCATTTCAAGATATTCAAGATTGCTTATTACAACTTTTCACCCAAAAAGGTATAGTGTTGTTGTCAGTCAGTCCGAGCAAGAATATGGATGAGAATGTTGGTATAATTAATAGTCTTTCTTGCCAGTGCTGGAGGTACATATATATCTTGTCCTCTGCACCCTAGAAAAAAAGAGCATAAACAACAACTACCCATTAATAGCTATTACCTGAAGGGCATATTCAAGAATCTCATCTATTCATTTTAAACAAAAAACTATTTTGTCAGAACTGGGGAAAGTATCTCACTTCTTGATACAGGGCAGTAACTCTATACGGTCAATCAGACCTGGAGGTCCATGGCACCCAGCATGAAAATCCAAAAAGATTCCCTCTGGAGAAGTTTATCTTTAAGGTTGCCCCCCAGCTCCCAATCAAACTTTTTCAATGGCAAAGAATTTAAATGTGTGCCCCCTCTGGTCATTGATATTTCTCTGAACATGACAAGATAAAGTATTCTTGCTGTCACCCCCTACAATGGACCTTAAATGTTCCCCAATGCAAACCTTAAGTGATCTGGAGGTCATACCAATATAAAAGGTGCCACATTCATATGTGGTCATGTATACCACATTCTCCATAGAGAAATTGAAAAAATCATGAATATCACAGGTGTTTTGTGGCATTACATGTTGTAAATCTGCTGGTTCTTAGAATATAGAGACAACATTTACAGTTACCACACACAAAGTTCCCCTTAGGTAGGGGTGGTAACTAATTTCCAGTTATGCTCTCCACCACCTTATTCTCCTGCTGGTAATTGTGTACCAGTCTATCCCGTAAGTTCTGCCCCCTCCGATATACTGTACCATGCTTGGTTTCTGCTTAATCACTTCCTTAATTAAGGGTTCAGTTCCCAATATGCCCCAATTACTATTAATAATTCTCTGCACCTGTGCCTTAAGAATGTGGTGACAAATGTGGTACAAACAGAAAAAACTAAGTCCTTCTTCTGAGGGTATCTCTTAATTCCAAATTTCAGTCTCTCAGCTTTTTATGCTCCTTGTCTCTCTAGCAAAAGCATTGCTACTCTTTTGATAAATCTTTCTCTGGGAACACGTTAAGACAGCCTGCTTCTCACAGAATGTTCTTGTAAGTTTACAGAATGTTCTTGTCAGTTTCAATGCAGGTGCAGCAAAAAGAACACAGTGACCCAGAACTGACCTCTTGTTTATAGCTCTACATATGGCTTAAAAACTGTATCTCCGGTTAACTCCTTGAGTCCCAAATAGCTTTACAATCATTTCAACAGTATAACTATATACAGTTTTAAACACAGGATCCCCAGTATGACATACAGTTTTATAAAGAGATTCACATATATTTTTTATAACTGCAGATATGCATGGGGAAAGAAAAGACAGAAATAGCAAGGGAAGGCAGAGAGAGAGCAAGAGGTGAAGAATTGCAAAATCGTTGGAGTGATCACTTCCTAGGTCTCACAAGAAAATTTGGTTGTGCAACCAGACAGAGAAGAGATAGAAAAAGCGAGGATAGAACAGACTCTTGCGTTTAAACTCTTGCTGCATAACAAATTGGACAGGGCCTTATTCAACCCTGTCAAAGTGCGCACCCAGTCTTTGTTTAAAAAGATGAGTGGTCTTTCCTACATAGAAAGCACTGCAGGAACATTGTTGAAGACAGACCATTCCTGCTTAGAGATGGAGCAAAATTAAATTTTGCCAGCAAAATTCAGTCGAAATCGCCTATTTTGCCTAGTGGAACATTTTGTGAAATTATGACCTTGGGTGAAATTTCTTCTCTTTAGGAGACAAAATTTCATCTGTATGGTGAGGTGAAATTTCGCTTGTAAATTTTACTTCTGCCAGTAAATTAGCCTTAGCATTTAACTAAAGAGAAATTAGGAAAAAGCTTTGTTACATGACTTGCTCTCTGCAGCAGACTGCAGGTCACATGTGTGCCTGTACTCAGACAGGAATCCACTGACTCTACATCCTTTTCCTGCAGTTTGTAGGCTAGAGAGAGTAGCACAGACTGAGATAGAGAAACAGAGAGTAAAAATATATAATTTTGTGAGTGAGAGAGTTTGTGTTGTGTGTGTGTGTGTGTGTGTGTTAAATTTCTGTTACTCGCATATTTCTTTATATAACAAAAGTTTATCTTTCACTTGTGTTCTGTTTTTTTCTCTATATCTTTATAGTGTGGGTGTGTGTTTCACTCCCCATTTTTTCTATTTTTCTTTACTAGTTTCTTAATAAACATTTTTTTTTTACTCTGGAGCTGGACAGAGTGGAAGGGGAGGATGATGTGTTCACCTTAACAGGTGTGTATTTATAAGTTCCGCCCCCAACAGCAGGAGTATGTGGCCCTGGCCTCTGCCCCCCAGCAGCAGCAGCAGGCACTGGCCATTGGCCCCAAATAAGCAGGTTCCCCCCAACCCTAGTATGCAGCATTATCAGTAGGAGCAGCTTCCAACTCCCAGCAACAGGATGTGGCCCCCAACACCATCATCCAGTACTCAGACTCGGAACCCATTGCCATCCCCCACAGAAGAAGCATGTGGCTCCCACCAGCCCCCAGCACAGGCAGGATGATGATGTAGAGGGTGAGGCCCCAACCAGGGCATCAGCTGGCAACTCCACCCCAGCCAAAGATCATCAGTCTGGTAATTTTTTACCATGAAGACAGATGATAGAAGTGTGGTTGTCTGCAGCCTTTGTGGTAAAAATGTGAAAAGGGGGAAACCAGAGTCCCACTTTTGGGACTTCTGGTCAAAGGAGCCACCTGCAGCACTACCACACTATAGAGTGGCTCACCAAACAGTGAGAGACAGTAGCAGGAGGCAGCACTGAGGCTTGGAAATGCCAGTCTAGGGGGCACCATACCAGGAGGAGGTCTAGCAGCAGGATGCACCTGGAGCTGAAAAAGACAGAAACAGCATCCACCTCCCCCAGCAGTGATGCATGATGCCACACCTGGCAGTGCTGCCCCCACTCTGAGCATCCTACAGCCCCCTGATGTCAGGTGGTGGTCACTAGTTCAGACCTGGAGGCTGTGCACACTAAAGTCCAAAGTTTCCATCAGGACATTGACCAGCTCCACCTGGAGGTCAGGGGGACCACCAAAAAATAATGCAGGATCTGAAGAAGGTCTTGGACCTCCTGGCAGAGCTTTGTGGTGGTGGTGGTGGTAGCGCAGGTGGCAGTGCCTAATTTAATGGCCTGTGGTGGACCAGTGTTGTCTTCTTTTTCTTCTTTCTTTGTTATTGCCACTCTTCTTCTCCTTCTGCACCCCTCCTCTAAAAAAGAAAAGAAAAAACATTTAAAAAAACAAAAAACAAAAATTTTCTGTCCTCTTTGTCTTCCGTTCTATATCCTCTTGTTTATTTTTTTGTCCAGTTGTTTATGCTCCCACACTTTCCCATCCCCTCTCATATGAATATCTTTGTCATCCTGACCATGCATATCCCCAGTCCCCGCCTCCCCATCCCCCTGTTGTAGTACCATGCCCATGAACTGTGTTCTCTCTTCTTTTATCTTACTCCATTTTTCTTTATATGTTTCCTCCTTATATCCTATCTACAAATGTCAAATATTTGAACTTGTTACTATGAACAAACAGATTTTCCAAAGGTATGTGAGTGTGAATCTTGGCTCTGCTCATGCCAAACAGGGCCCTCAATTCAAGAAATGCTTCCAAAGAAATGTTACATTAAATTCAGACAGAAATCTAGTCTCAGCCAAGATGTTTTATTGTGCACCCCCCAAGCACCCAGACATTAAAATGGTGTTTAGGCCCCTGTTTGCAATTGGTTTCAGGTTGCCTCTTGTTTCTGTGACAGAAGCACAGGCAGTAAATGTCCAGAAATGTTTCCTAAAAAAATGGTACATTAAATTCAGAAAGAAATCTGGTCTCAGCCATGATGTTTTATGGTGCCCCCCTCGTACCCAGACATTAAAATGCTGTTTTGGCCACTGTTTACAATTGGTTTTAGGCCACATCATGTTTCTGTGCATGAAGCACCAGCAGTACATGTCCAGAAATGTTTACTAAAAAATGTTACATCAAGCTGAGACTGAAATCTAGCGTCAGTCCTGATGTTTTATGGTACCCCCCCCCCGTACCAGACATTAAAATGCTGTTCTGGCCACTGTTTACAATTGGTTTTAGGCCACATTTTGTTTCTGTGAGTGAAGCACTGGCAGTACATGGCCAGAAAGGTTTCCTAAAAATGGTACATTAAATTCAGACAGAAATCTGATGTCAGTTCTGATGTTTTATGGTGCCCCCCTCCCCAGCACCCAGATATTAAAAAGTTTTTTAGGCCACTACTTACAATTGGTTTTAGGCCACATCTTGTTTCAGCGAGTGAAACACAGGCAGTACATGTCCAGAAATGTTTCCTAAAAAATGGTAAATTAAACTCAGACAGACATCTGGTCTCAGCCATGATGTTTTATGGTGCCCAAACCCCCACCCAGGCTAAACAATGGTCTTTGGCCCACTGTTTGCAATTGTTTTTAGTCCTTATCTTGTTACTGTGAGTGAAGCACAGGCAGTACATGTCCAGAAATGTTTACCAAAAAATGTTACATCAAATTGAGACTGAAATCTGGTGTCAGTCCTGATGTTTTATGGTGCCCCCCCTCAGCACCTAGCCATTAAAATGGTGTTTTGACCACTGTTTACAATTGGTTTTAGGCCGCATCTTGTTTCTGTGAGTGAAGCACAGGCAGTACATGTCCAGAAATATTTTCCAAGAAATGTAACATCAAATTGAGACTGAAATCTTGTGTCAGTCCTGATGTTACATGCTGTGCCACCACCTCAGGGACCTTCAAAGGGGTGCCATGTAGAGAAAATGAATTCCTCCTGCAAAATGCTGCTGCTACTTGCAATTGTTTCCTCCTGCTGCTGTTTTTTCACTTGACTGAGATAGAAATGTAGAATTATCATTTCCCTATATTGCTGTCCTTCCTAATTTTTTTGTGCTGACTGACTCTGTGGTTGTAACTTGCCTGGCGGTAGGGAGTGAATGACATGTTGTGGCACTGTAGCTTTCTGCCTACTGCTGTCTCTGACTATTAATTGCCATGTTGCCACGTGAAGTATTGTTTTGGATGGTTGACGGTGGATCATCTTCACAGAGTCCATACTGCTGCTGCTGCACACTTAAATATCTGTCTTTATTTTTTTTCCTGTGCAAGATAAGGGTGTTGGTGGGTTGGTACTGTGGCATTTTGAGTTCAAATATGTTTGTGCTGCTTTTATATTATTTTTCACTTTACTGTGGATGACATCATCATGCCAGGCCGGGAATCCAAATTAAGATCTAGGGATGTTGGAACACATCACATTTCCCAACACAGACGGTAAGTATATAATTTTTCATTACTAATGTGGAGGTATGTCTGTTACTGCCATCTGGATGTCACTCTGAGTTTGATAGTAATTGTGTTCTTTTTTGCTTTTGTCAACATCAGGAATTCCAGTGAAGTTAAACTCTCGCTTTTGCTGACGCTGTTCAACAATATCTGGGGGTTTATTTAATTGTGCAATGGTTCCAATCCAGTTTCACAGTCCCTGAGGTAAGTATTTCATCATTTTATGGTCTTTTTGTGGTGGGGGGAAGGGTGGGACTAGGAGGATGTTGGTGGGGGGATTGAACTTTTTACAATGCTCAGAATTTGCTTTTCTTTTTACCTAATTTCCAGGTACTGTATGCAGTACTGTTAGGGGATGGATAATGCCTGCTACTGTGCTTCACCATGGTTAGGAATCATGTGCACTACCCAACATGTTCCTTCTGGTGGTGATATCCAGTTTAATGACATCACGGGGTATGGTAAGCATACATTTTTTTCTATGCTTGTTCTAATTTACTTGGTAAAACCAGGTATGCAGAATGCAGATTGCCGAGTATTCATCATTTTTCCTTATCTTTGGTCTTGCTTAGGTCATTTTCCTCTGTTGAGACTACATCCATCCAGGCCCTGCAGGAGCTGTATTGTGTCCAAGACAGAGGATTTGCTTGAACAGCAACATTGGCCACTGGTGTCCAATCCCATACCATTATCGATAAACACCACCCCACATCAGGGAGGAACTATATGTTGAAATGGATAGTTTAGATGGTGTTTAGTAAATAATTAGGTGGAGGGGGCTAATGTATTGTCTATTCATTTGAGGTGGCAGAGCTGCAGTAATCATGAAAATTTGAACTCAAACTGGGGCAGCATACACCTCCCCTTGCCCTGCCCTGACCCCCAGGAACCATCACAGTTTGTGTACAAGAACTTTAACCTGGTACTATAGCATAAGTAACCTTTTTGGGGTAATTGGATGTTATAAGTTGTTAAACCTTTTCATGATTACTTTTGTAATTAATGACTAGCATTATTAAAGATGGCCTCCATTCACCATCTCTCAAAATTTGTTCAACTTGTGGTGTTAATGGTTGAATGAGCATGTTACATTCATATGCGACTTGTACTAGGAACCAGGGTTCTTCAACATGTCATGAATAGTAAGTAGCAGAAAATATTTTTGGGGTCGCATGGGTGTGTCAGGTGGTGGGGAGGGGGGATGAGTATGGCATGTGCCATCATGGGCACCTTTAAGGACATTAAGACAACATATCTTGCTGTAAGATGGAGTTAACAGTCAAAATGAAAAGTAACATGTATCTTGATATTTTTGCTGCAAAACAACTGTAATCATACAAAATCTGTACTGTTAATGATTATGTATTTCTGCTGCTTTATATAGGCTGGGGAACCGGGGAACAAAACAACATTTTATGGCAAAGAGTGATCAAATGAACATGATTCACAGTGCAGCAGATAACACATAACCATAACCAATACAATAGTACATAGCTAAAAATAAGTTATAACACTACACTGAGCTGAAAGTGGTTTGGGGGGTGGCCTTTGAGTAAACTCAGCCTTTTCCCACTTCCACATCATCCAAGAAGTACTCCTCACAGTATTCAAGACAAGAGTTCTCACCAGGTGTGAATTCTCTCACTATTGCTGCTTCATCCACCTCGCTGCTGGTGGATGTTTTAGTCAAGAGATTGTCATCATTCTCATCACTGAGACACAGTTCCTGTGGTGACACCACTGACATTACTGTGTTGCGTGGAATATGCCTTTTGTTCATTTTGATGAATGCTAGTATGGACACATTCTTGCTTAACAAATTGGTCCTACGGTCACTCACAATGGCCCCAGCCACACTAAACCATTTGTTCCACACTGACACTGGATGGTGGGCAGCTCAGGTATTTCACTGCAACCGATGTTAGTGCTGGCCAGTCAGTCATTTTGCTGCTCCAGTATAGCAATGGCTTTTCAGTAATGCAAGGTGCTTTGGGTCCCCAATGTAGGCCTCCACCATTCGTTCTGCTTCCCTGAGTCCAGCTGCCTCATCTGTCTTCTCCTCCTTTTCCTCCATATCTTCCACCTGAAAGAGAACATCCCAAATTAGATTACTTGCTGTTCTCTGCTCTGCCTTGCCTAATTTCTCTTATTGGGTTTCCTGTGAGCCGCTAGTGGTGATGGTAGAAACTCCCATTTTTGCCACAGTGCGTGCCTTTTTCATGTGCGCAGCACATACCATTATAATGAGGTTCTCTGTCAACTTTTGTACTCGCTGATGACCTCCTTCAATTACAGAAGGCAGGCCACGTTTGTAGAATGGATCCAGAATGGTAGTGATTGCAAAGTCAGATGACTGTAAAATGTTGTATACATGGGCATTTGTGTCCAGCACGTGGAGCATGTGGTCCATTACATCGCAACTGCCATGATCCCCACTTGCCTCCATCTGGTGTCGCACAACAACTAGTGTCTGCCTTAGCACATGAATGAGTGGTATGGATTGATACAAGCAGTGTCGCTACTCATTGTCTGTGTAGCATGCTCGAATGGATAGAAAATGTGTATTAGCCCATTCATTTGGTGCCACTGCTCTGTTGTTAGAGCGATGGACACTCCAGCACTGTCACGGGTGGTGTTTACCAGCAGGCATTCTGACACAGCCTTATACTGTTCATACAGCTGCTCAAGCATGTATGTGTGGAGTTCTACCTTGTCACAACATCAAGCTTCATCCGGTGCTGAGGCAGATGGTTATTGTACTGCAGCTCATGTAGATGGTTACGGGCCTTTGCAGAATGTGTGAAGTGGACACAGATGCAACGTACAACAGTAACTGTTTCCTTAATGTCTGCATGGTTGAGAAACTGCTGTACAACAAGATTAAGGCAGTGTGCCAGGCAGGGCACCATGAAAAAAACACCATCGCTAATGCACTTCACTACATTGGATCCATTATCACTTGAGATAAATCCCGCTATAAGTGACTGTGTGTGAAGCCACCCATCAATCTCTGACAGCAGAAGCATTTTCTCAGCTGTGTGAGAATCAGTGACACTTGTACTCAGGGTAGCATGCCACTGAATACCAGGTGTGTTGCTACCACCACAGTTTTGATTTCTGCAGGTTTTGCCTTACCCCAAATCAAGTACCACCCCAGGCAACTGTGCCCAGTGTGCTGTTATGCATAGATATGAGCTTACTGCTGTCTGTCCACTGGTTCTCATATCCATGCTAAGATGGATATATTCTGCTGCACTATGCTTCAATGCATGTCTAATGGAATCAGACACTCTACAGTTCAGCTCTGGCATGGTACGCTTAGAAAAATAGGTTTGCAATGGAACCTGCCATTTGGGACAGGCTTGGGCCATCAACATGTGGAAACCAGCATTCTCCACGAACGAGAATGACAGCAGATCAATGGTCAGCATTTCAGCAGTGGAAACATTTAACTCTTGTGCAGCAGCATGATTGGGGGGTACTTTGTGTGCTGTTCAAGGATGGTCTTCAGAGTGGGCTGCATCTTTGGGGCTGTTTGACCAGAACGCTGTACTTGTGGCAGCAATGATGTTCTTTTAAGGGTAACACTTGACTCTTGGGGCTGTGTAGACTGCATGAACCCAGTTATTTTGGTTGCTTGTGGGTGTGATGGTGTACTTTTCAGACTCAAGGTACTGGGACTGGCACTTCCACTGCTATGCCCACTACTCAAGAGATCGAAGGATTGCTCACCCACCTCCTCCACCACCAACCCACTCTGTCATGCCTCCTGTACTACATTAAACTTGCCAAGGGAAATACCACCAACAGCTCTGGCATCTTTCTAGTGTTGCTGCCATCCCAGCAGGTGCTTGTTTTTCAGGTGGGCGTGTTGGTCACCGGTGCCTATGTGGCTTCCCTTTTTCCCCTGACTAACACATGCTTGACAAAGTTGGCATATTGCTATGGTGTCATCAGCAGGATCAAGCACATGAAAGTCCCAAACTAGGAACTTTTGACCTCTGGACTTCAAATGCTTCTAGAACTGGGATAATTCAGAAACAGGCATGGAAGTGTGCATTTTTTGGGCTGCTCTCATCACTTCCATAAGATTACTTTTGGAAGGGGGATTTACTTGACTGCTTGGAGGTTTGCTTTTAGGCTTGATGACAGACTGACCCACAGGCTGTGCATGTAAATGGCCTACATCACCATTGACCTTTTTTTACTCAGGCTCCCATGTGGGATCATCCCAGTCATCATCATCACCACCAATAGCGATGATGTCCTTGTCTTCCTCCTCCTCCTCCCCCCATCACTGTCATCTTGCATCAAGGCACCTTTTTCTTTCTCTACAACCATCTCAGGGGGCTGACTATCCCTATCTCCAGGATTATCAGACTCTGGTTGAACACTATCATCACCAACTCCTGCAGGAACATTGACAGTCACTCCGACAGATTTATCATCCTCCTCCTGGACCACTGTTCCTGTGCTAGTGTCAGTGCATCCCTTCTTCTCACTGTCATCATCCCCCACTAGCATGGATGCAACAGTTTGAGCCTTAAAAAAGTAAGACACAGGTATGCCAGACTCAGTACTGCCAACAACTCCTTTGCTGGTTCCTGCTTCAGCACCAGAGCCCACAGCAGAAGATACTGATGCAGACATACATGTGCTTTCACTGCTATGGGGTACTGGAACTGAAGTTGTAGTCTTTTCAGGAGACTTCTTAGCTCCCTCATCCCCCTTGCCATTTCCCCCCCTGCACTGAGCTGTCTCTTAGCAGGCATTTTTGCTGGCTGCTGCTTCAAAGCTTTGCCTTTCTCTGGGAGTATTTGAAGAAAGAATGAATTACTAACTGTGTGAATAACACCTCACATGTCACACCTACAGTACTGGCTTCCTTACAAGTCCAAACACAATCAGGACAGTTAGAGTACAACTAATACCGTATATGGTAGGTAGCCTATTCTAGTAAAAACAAAAAGGTACATTTTTTCTTTCCTGAAAAGGAATTAAAGCAACACAAACAAGGAAAAAGGGAACAAATGACCAAATTTAAATACAAATCACCTGTGCCTGGACAAATAAAGTACTGTTATCTGTTATTACTTAGTTAATATCACTTTTTTTATTATATAAGGGCAGACACAACCATAAAACCTCAACAAAGGCGAGTACCACAATATGGCAGTGGTCTGGATGGGAGGGATCAGCAAGCAATCTCTTGAAAATGACTATATTAATATATACAGCTCTTTTATACTGTTTGAGTCAGGTGTTAAACAAACAATGTTGTAGCAGAGAAAGGGTAAGGCAAGTCAACTAAAACAGGAACACCATGCAATGTGCAGAGGCACGCTCTAGCAATAAAATACAGGGGAGCAATTCAACAACAACTAAAAGTGGAAGAATGGTATATATAACATAGGCTAACAGTGGCAGAAACTCTCTCAGTCAGGACAGAGTAATTTTTCAAAGAAAAAAGAAATGGAAAGATATAACCAAAATTAATAAGAAATAACAGTAAATGAATAACTCACAATTTGTGAGTAATCTGTTTGTAAAAGGCTAGAAATAGCCTGCACTGCTTCACACTCCTACCCCACCCCACTCAACTCCTTCAAAGACATAGACAAAAGTAAAACCTAATTAAACTAAGTATTATGCAAAAATCCACAAAATTAGGACATGTTCCCTAGCAGCACTAGGAAAAAAACTTGACATTTTGGAGCAATTAGCTCTCAAAAATAAGTTTTAACGAGGTTTTAAAAGGCTTTATTGGCTCTGATAAATCACAACAGATTACTATCTGACTCAACATGCAGCAGAATAAGCTGAAAACAAGCTGCATGTGATATTTGAACTATTTACCAACAAAGCATTGCAAATTTTGCTTTTGGAGCAAAATTTTGCCAGCGGAATCAAAAGTTACACCAGCAAAATTGCTCCACAAGGCAAAATTTTAAGCATCAATGGTCAAAATTGTCAGACCAAGGCATTTTACATGAAATTTCACCATTACATGAAATCATGAAACCAGGAGAAATTTCGCTCTGCCTAGGCAAAAAATTTTGCCAAGGCATTTTACATGAAATTTCACCATTACATGAAATCATGAAACCAGCTGAAATTTCATTTCACCTAGGTGAAAAATTTTGCGTAATTGCGGATTTACTCGAAATATTTCACTAGGTGAAATATTTCAGTTTTGCACAACTCTACTCCTGCTGTTGTGCATGTAGTAAATTGCATAACATCAAGCATTTTGCCCATGTTGACACTAAAAACCCATCGCAACATTTCACATTTTCACAGTACAGGCAGTTTTTACACCAAAAACAACCTTTTTTCTATCCAGCCACTGAGGTGTATTTTGGTCTACAAAATGGTTATCTACTACAGTAACCCATTTTTCAGTGTAGGTGCTTTCCTGAATGACATACGAGTGGAGTGGGGTCTCTGCTATTGCAATCAATGAAACATCACTAGCCAGGACATTCCAATGTTTATCTATAATTCCACTCACTAAATGCGTGTGTGTAGAAAAACTCGTGACAAAGTTAAATTTATTGTTGGTAGATTGTACCTGTTTTTTCCTGCAATAAAGCCGATCTTTCTTTCTGCTCTGCTAAATCTCTGGCCTCCCTAATATTTTGGTGACTGTAACCTCTTGTTAGTAATCTCCCTTTGAGTTTGTCAGCTTCCTGTGTAAAGGTTACATACATACTGCAGTTTCGTCAGGTCCAGAGAAACTGACCTTTAGGAATGTTCTTTCTGATGTGCGGTGGATGGCAACTGGATGCTAAGAGTAGGCTGTTGCCATCCACCTCTTTTCTATATAAGTCAGTGTTAATACCCCAAAACATTTCTCTGCAGTGTAAGATCCAAACAATTGATATATATAAAACTACTGTTGTGAGCAAATCTTAAATGTTCATTTGTGCTAATCATATATCCATTTTGGGACCCCTGTTGTTTTCCCTTTTTATTAACCAACTCCCTTTATTGTGTAATTACTGTAAAATGCTCTTATACACAGATTATCTTATTATTTTCCATCAAGCCAAATCTATTTCCTAGTTAACTTCTTGTTTAGAGCACAATTTTCAGATTTGCAAATGATTTTCAATTAACTTATTGGTTTTGAATGTAAAAGAACAACAAATCATTGCTTTTTGGTTCTGCACCTGCAGTATGTTGAAAGATAACCTGAGTTTGTAGATCCATGACATATGAGGGACTGCAATTGATCAGGTGTCACAGTTTAAATATTTAGGTGTTATTCTTAATTCTGGTCTAACATTTTCTTCCCAAGTCAAAGTAGTAGGCTGAAGAATTAATAGTAAACTTGGTATTTTACATATGTTTCAGAAATATTGTTCCTTTGAAACTCATAGACCTATAGCCATATGTTCTTTGTTACCCCATTTCAATTACAGTTCCAGTCTATCTCGGTGTCAAAGAGAGTAATGTACTGTCAGTTACATATAACAATATTTGCCATTTTGTTTTGGGTTCTCTTCCACGTATGCATCATTGTTTATCATACTCCTGACTGGGTTGGCTGTCACAGGGTTGTAAATTTGCTTATTTTCTGGGATGTCAATTTTTTTAAAATGTTCATGGTAAGTTGTATTATTCATTTCATGACTTGATCACTATTCAATCTCCAGTAACACATTTATGATCTTCCACTGGTACTATACTTAGCATTCCACATCATAAATCTAAATCAGGTATCTGTGCCTTCTCAATTGCAGCCCTAGTTTTTTTGGAATGCATTACCTGATAGGTTTTATTTATTTATTTATTTATTAAGTCTAGGATTACAAATACCTTTGAGCCTTGGCTCTTTTACAAAGGTTCCACATCAGAGAAATACAAATTATGGGGAACATCAAGACAGACATTACAACAATGTGGACATTGTAAACAGAGTACAGATTAATACAATTAAAGGGTAGCATTGTAACAAGGCAGCCAGCAGCATTTGTCAGAGAAAATAGACAACAGATAAGAAGTGCCAGAGTCATAGGGAGAGGAAAGAGGGAGGGAGGAATGTAGGAAGGGTGGGGAGAGGGTGAAAAGTGCAGCACTGGGTATACCAAGATGTGAGGGTAGAATCCAGTGGGGGGGGACCACTAGAGCAGGAAGGGAAGTGGAGAAACAAGGTTAAGTTGGGCAGTCACAGGAGCTGTTGGTAGTGAGATAGTCCTGGAGCCTAGTTTTAAACATACCAATTGTTGGGGCAAAGGAGATGGTGGGGCTGAGGCCATTGAACCAGAGTGGCGCTCGATAAGCAGAAGAGCATTGTCCCTGTGAAGTGTGACAGTGGGGGACTTTCAGTAGCTGTAGCGATGGATCTCCTAAGGCACCATTTGTTAATTCAGTGTTGTAACAGAGTTGAGACCCCAGAAGGTGCAAGGCCAAGGTAGATTTTTTTCACCATGGAGCAGGTGAGAAACTTTATGCAGTTTGATAGTTGGAGCCAGCCGGTCTGAGTGTACAGGTCACATGTGTGGGTGAGATGGTGAGCACCAGTGATGAGCCAACATGCCTTATTTAAGGCAGTTGAGAGGCTTCTAAGGGTTGTGGTTGTGGCCGAGCCATAAATGATGAGACCACAGAGCTCAGGACTGCAACCTTCAAAGCTTCTGGCGTGAGGTGTGGTCTGTGTTTGTAGGGGAGACTAAGCCGTATATTAGCAGCTCTAGCTACATTATCTACATGAAGTCCATAGGAGAGATTAGGGTCAAGCTGTATCCCTAAGTATTTGAAGGACCCCACCTGATCTAGAGTGTTCCCCTGGGTGGTGGAGATAGCCAAGTGGTGTAGCTTGTGTGGGTTATGAGAGCTGCAGAACAGCATAGATTTGATTTTCTTGTCATTGAGGACCAGTTTATGATTAAGAAACTATGTCTCTACAGAACTGAAACCAAGTTAAAGGTTGTGTTGAAGAGTTGCAGGATCTTTGTGAGTAGAGAATACAACAGCATCATCCGCATATAGTATGATCTGCTCAGAGCAGTGGTAAGGGAGGGAGGAAGGGAGTTTAAGAAAAGGCTAAAAAGGAGGGGGCCCAGTATGGATCCCTGTGGGACACCCGAGCGAACAGGCAGGGTGTCAGAAAGATCGTTCACAATTTTTACTCTATGTGACCGGTTTTCTAAGTAGCTTTTAAACCAGTTATGGATGGAAATGTCTTTGAGGGTGTTTAGGTCTATTCTTAAAGAATATTTATTGTTTAAGGATGTTTGTAAATGTTTTGGTTATGCTTTCATTGTTTTTTGTTATGTATGTAATGCTTGTTGATGAATTGTTTCCTTTTGTTGTTTAAATTATTGTTTTGTGTCAGGTTGGGCCTGAAAAGGGGCTTTTGTCCAGTGCTCTTACCTGGTTTTTACCTGGCTAACAAAATTTAAATAAATAAATAAAATAAAATATAATATATTCAATGAAGTCATACAAATCGGAATTAGTGCACTGCCATAAAAGGAGCACATCATCTATAAAGCGCCCCCAACAGACAATTAAAAAAATGCTTTTCCCTTGTATTCAATATACATTCTTTTTTTCAGTGCCCCACATATAAATTAACTACTGATGGGGACAGGTAGCCCCCATCACCATCCCTTTGGTTTGTAAAAAACATTTTTGTCAAAAGTGAACACACTGCATTTTAACATAAACTCTAAAAGTTTGATTAAAAATTCAGCTGTTGGTTTAGTAAGGTGTCATTATTCCTCATATTCAGGAAAATGCCATCACATCCAAAGCACCATCATGGGGGATGCTGGTGTAAAGAGACTCGATGTGGAGGCTCACCATCATGGTGTTTTCCTGTAGACTAAAATCTTTACATTAATTGAGAACATGTTTCATGTCTTTAATATATGATGGTAAAGATTCTACACAGAGTCTCAGGAATGAACCCAGGAACAGAGATAGTGGTTCCATCAGAGACCTAGTATGGCTGACTATGGGTCATCCTTGTGGTTATGACATATTTCTGTAGACTTTGGGTAGAGTGTAAAAGGTTGCCATCACCGGGCTAGTGGTCATTAAAAAATCCCTTTTTTTTATCAATAAAATCCTTCATGAAAGCTTCTGTAACTGCTTCATCAATGGAGAATTTTATTTTGTATATAACTGCTTTAATCATATCTATCACTGTTCTATTCATATCTGACTATCTAACTGCCTTATTCATATATATATATATATATATATATATATATATATATATATGAGAGAGAGAGAGAGAGAGAGAGAGCATGAAGTGGCGCATGGGACAGATATTCAAAGTTGCACCTGGGCAACTGAGATGCACCAGCACAACCCCAGAAATGTGCCCATGGGCATTATTCAAAGGAGGGACTTTCGCAGTGCAAGTTCCGATGCTCCGGGGTGCACAAATAATGTATGCATCGCATCACGGGGGGGCATGCCTATGCATATGCAGCACATCCCGATATTCAGCCCAGGATGTGTGGTGCATATACTAGCACAACCAAGAGATGCATCGCATACTGGGGCACAAAGTTGAGCCTGACAAAAAAGGCTCAACTGGAAGCTACCCTCAGGTGGGCCGCTGTAGTAGAGGGTGCAATACAGCAGCTGCCAACTATGGGTGGCACCCCACCAGAACACCATCCACAAGCACCCACATACTGCCCTGGTAATATAGTGGTACCCCCCTCCCATCCCATAGACATGATCACCCATAAAATACAGTTTAATATAATCCCTGGTAGTCTAGTGGTACCCCCCTCCCTCCCCGTAGCGTGATTACCTAAAACATAAGTAAATCATATTTCTGGCAGTCCAGTGGTACCCCCCAACCCTCCCGATGCTGTGATCCCCATACATGTACAACCCTGCACAGCCCTGGTAGTCTAGTGGCCCCTCCTTACCACACTGAGAAGTGTCTCCAAAAAAAACCCACATGTGCACTGTTTAACCTCTCCATCATCTGATCTATGTGCCAGTAGCATTATGTATGATATTCATCCCTGGTCATTGTGTTGTTTCTCCTCCTGCACACAATCCTAATAGCGGGCATAGGAGCTCTTCCTCATAGTCTATGATCATCCCCCTCTTGGTGTCAGTACCAGTACAAAATGCTCACCCCAGTCCTGAAACAGTGGCTGGCATGTAATATCCACACACCTCTGCTGCAGGCCCCCATCTGACTGATACATGTACCTTCAGATTTTGTAGCCACTTTGTTGATATTGTGCTTGTGTGAGTATAGTAATGATACACTGACATCCACAGAACCAAAATATACTTGCATAATTCAGACAGCATCTGGCCGTGAAGATGAGCCAAAGGTACCTGCTGACCATGGTCTTAGGAACAGGGCATTTTGGACTGGTACTAGCACTGGGAGTGAGATGGGCTACTAGGCTACCAGTGACAGATTTCTGAACTACAGCTCCTGGCATGGTAATCAACTGAGAGGGATCAGGATAACTGTGTCACACAAAAATGGTGAACATGTAATGCTGAGCCCTGTGGTCATAGTTGCAGCCACCGAGGAATAGAAATCAACACAGACACACACAACCCAAGCGGTGGTGTAGGTCTATCTCCGGCTAAGTCCAAAATGAATGCCCTCACCATTATGTCAGAGGTTATGGAGTAGCATACAGCACTGGTCTGCTATTCCCAGCACATTGACTCACACAGAGGCTCCATTGGAGGGGGGCCTTCATTTACCACACAATACCTCAGTTGAGTTGCAAACACTCATGTACAATGCATCCTCATTAAATTCAGTTCTACAGATGGTTACACTGAAGTACAGGTGGTTTATGAGGCTTGCTCAAGGTCACATTATGAAAACATAGTTCAGCTGGCTTTACACATGAATCTCCTAGTATGCATGCTTACTTTTCAGCTATTCAGTTGTACTGCCTCTCAGACAGACCAAATAAACATTATATATTGTAGACTTACATGGACAGGTGTTTTATTCCAATACCTAGGTTTATTCCACTATAAGGTATTTAAGATGGGTTACTGTAATAGTCATTCACAAATATTTGTGATTGACTATTTCAGTATGCACTGCAAGCCTATTGGTCTGCACCATGGTCCAATGGGATTGCAGCCCATACAGTAGCTGTCAGTTGGTGGGCAGCTGCGGAGGTATGCGGGAGGGTGTGCTGCTGCCTGCCATTGATGGGGGGGTGCAGCTGGGTGGGCTGGGTGTCTTGTGTGGCTGGGAGGTGCCACTGGACCACCAGGAAGGTGAATATGCTGCATGATTGGTGACCGGGGTAATGGGAGGGGTGAAGGGTACCACTGGACTGCCAGGAATATGATTTACTTGTATTGTAGGTGATCACACTACGGAGTGGGAAGGAGTACCACTAGACTACCAGGAAATATTTTAAACAGTATTGTATGGGCTATCGTGGCTATGGGGAGGGAGGGGGATACCACTAGACTATGAGGGCATGCTTCTATGACATTATAGGGACAATGGCAGGTATGGGCGGGGTGGGGGTGCCACTAGACCCCCTCTGGTGGCACCACATGCTGTGCAGGGCACCATGGGCAGTTCGCTGGCCAGCCCTGCACAACTCATGCGAATGGAGCCATAATGACATGCAAATGGCCCCATTTGCACCTTGCATACATTATGGCCCCATTTGCATACTGCCAGCTGAATATTAGGATTTTGCGCACAGCTCTGTTGCACAGGCGCAGTTCCCATTCCTGGTATTCAGCCCTGTCTGGGTTGCATGTGCCAACGCATGATATTTGCACACTGCACATTACCTGATATATTCAGAGGAGATGTGCCATTGCTCATCTCCTTTGAATAGATCCCTGGATTTCACCTGCACAACACAGTTCCGCTGCACCACCACATGAGCCATTGCCAGGCACAGCTTTGAATATGAGGACATATATATATATATATATATATATATATATATATATATATATATATATTATTTATGCATGACAATTAATGTAATTGCTGTCTCTGCTATGACCGCCTATATAACTGAGCATTTTGTGGCATAACTGGTAACTCCAGTAAAAAAGCTGTTTTATTACATCCGAAACTGTTCTGCCTGTCTTCCTGTCCTTGGAAGAAGAAACAAACCCCACTCCTGATGCGGACCACCACACAGATAGAAGGCAGGAATGCTCCTGGTTCACATATTGGGAGGATAGCAATGCTACTGCATCTCCAGAACTGAATGTGGGTGAGTGTTACTGGTCAATGCTTGCAGGAATTATTTTTGTTTTGTGTTTTGATTCAGATACTCTAGTGGTCAAAGTGGCCAGGTGGGGGGGGAGTGTTAGAGTGACTTCAGTCACTGTGAGTGGAGTTAGATGGAAGGAGTGACTCCTTTTCAGGTCCTATATGAGTTTTGTCACAGTTGTTGCCCTTGTCCATGGTGGCCATACTGGTCATGGCCTAAACTGTGGTTCATCTTCCTCTTGTGAACTTTAGGGGAGTATGACAGGCTTTCATCCCCTTGATGTCTGGGGTCAGCCATCTACTGTACAAGGCAGTAGTAGTAGAAAATGTTATTGTATGACTAAAAAGTCTTCACAATTTCAAAAACATACATCTTCACAAAATCAGATTAAAAGACACAAGTTTTACACATAAAGAAGAATAAATACATTTAACCATATTATAAATATACTGTATATAGGCCTATCATCAGACACATAAAATTACAAAAATTCATATAGCACACTACAGTTATCACTATTGGATGTATAATAGCACCCCCATATCCTTCTAATAGCTAGATCCATAAAGGCTTTTAAGCTATGTGGCTGAATTTAATAGAAGCTTATCTCCTTCCTTCCAATTCAGTAATTAACCTGACTTATATTTATATAATTTTTATTTTATTTTTCATACTCTTAATAGATGTAAAAAAATTAGCTAGACATTCTATTGTCCAGATATCTTCTGTATGCATTAAAATGTTAGTAAGAACATTTTTTTCTATTTGATACCTTTCATGCAAAATTGGTCCTAGCCAATAAGCCCTTTGGAGATTATACCACTTACACCTCTGCAATACGTGGCATAGATATGCCACTTCCCCAGTTTCACAGTCACAGTTAGCAGATGTAATACCTGGTTTTCTATAATGGTACTCCAACACATTTATTGGGAATTGCTCAAATTTGTAGATAATAAAGTTTTGTTCCAACTTATTATCTGTAAGTATTTCTATATATTGTTTACACCCATGATAATAATTGTTTGCTGCAAACAATTTCGAGTATCGTGACCCTGCAACAATTTCCAAATCTAAGTTGTTCCAAAATCTCTCTATCTTTTTTGAGACATATCTCTTATATTTCATACTTAATACTATCTCTCACTCGACTGCTCTTTTTAAATGAGTAAGTTGATGTTTTATCAACCCCAAGCACAATGCATTGTGCCAGTAACTTGCTCTATATCCCATAACTAACCATAGCTCCTTTTCTTTTAGGCACTGTCTCACAAGAGTCCCTTCATCTTTTCTTGTTCCTGTAATCCAATAGTTTATTTTTCTTCATTCTATGGCCGCATTGATATTAGTTAACCCTAATTCCGCCCTTATATATGCTGCAGGGCAAGCATTACCAACCTTCAGAATATTTCTTAATGCTTTGTACAATGGGGTCATTAATTTACCTGGGTTATGAAATTCCCAGATTTCAGCCCCATATAAAAGTTGTGCCTCAAACTTAGCTTTAACAACATCTATAAGTAGTTTAATAGTTGCACCTCTGTACTTAAAGTTAAACCTAGTGAGCCCAGCTATTGTTTTCTTCAATTTTCCATTAATAGAATTTGCATGTAGGGTCCAGCCACAATTTTGTTGTACAGTAACTCCAAAGTAGACATAATTATCTGCAACTTCTACTTTACTATCACCTAAAGACTAGGAACCTTCAGTTTTCTTCCTCTTCTTCCCAAAGACTAACGTTTTGGTTTTATTCGTATTTCTTTTTAATTTTAACAGAGTGGACTTATCATAAATATAATTTAACTTTTTCTGTGAACCCTTTTTAGTTAGAGCAATTAATATGATGTTGTCTGCATAAGCTAATAGCAGGCCTGACATATTTTGAATTTTTGGGGAATCTTGATCAATGTCTGCACAACATTTTAACATTTTGTCAAGATACAGAGAAAAAAGCATTTGGGCCAACACACATCCCTGTCTGACACCCCTATTGCAGACAAAGAACTAGATAATTGGCCTTTGTTTCCCAGTCTAATTTTAGCCCACATATTTGAGTATAATTGAAATATAATAACCACTAAATTAGCATCAATGCCTCTATCTCTCACTATTTCCCCAGGTATTTCTCTGGGCACACTGTTGAAAGCAGAACTATAATCAATAAAAAAGTATTGAGCTTTTGCCCTTGGAGCTTCACATATTTGTCAAACAAATGTCTTAAGACAAATATATTATCAATTGTGGAAAATTGTGGCCTAAAACCTGCCTGATATCTAAAGATACCACCTGTTCTTTCAACCTCTTCCTGTAATCTACACAGAATTACTCGAAAAAAAGTTTTAAAATTAATGTCTAAAAGACTGATTGGCCTATACATGGCTGGGTCTGTCAAAGATCCTTTTTTATGTAGTGGAACTATATTTGCTCCTTTCCAGAAATCCAAATATTTATTATTCATGATGCATTTATTGTAGAAAATAGTTAAATATCTACACTATAATGGAGTTTCTACTAAAAAAAAACTTCTGAAGGGATTCCACTTGGACCTGGCACTTTCTGTTTCTTAAGAGCATATATAGCTAAATATACTTCATCCATGCTAATTGGAGAAAACTCATCATTTACCATTAGAGTTTTCTCATTCACTTGTCCTTCCACTGTTCCAGAATAAATCTGTTTAAAATATTCCACCTATCTTACTTCTGATATATATGAATCTATATTTGTTCTATGATTATTAGTACCCTTTGCCACAAGTGTCCAACATTTTTTTTGATCCTTGGACCTAACTGCTTCCAACATACTCAACTACTTAGCATTAAAGTATCCCTTTTATTTCTCTGTCAGAAGTTGTTTATATGAACGTCTAGCTTTGTTCAATTGTTTTAATTCTGATTTACTTTTTAATTTAACATAATTTCTTCTTAACTTTCTAATCTCTTTTTTGCATTCTTACACTCTGAGTCATATCATGTATCTATAATCTTCTCATGTGTATTAATAGGATATTCCGAACTTGATTTTATATCATTAAAATGTGCAGCTACACACCTTAACATACTACCAATTTCTTGAGTTTTAGTATGACCAAGGGGCTGTGTCAGCATAGAATTGGTCAAAATTGGCTGAATATTCTTATGCGAATCTTGTCATCAAATTATTTTCTGGGATGCCCTAATCTCAGTAAATGCTATATCCTCACACCTACTTACTCTGTTTCTTCTTGATCTAGTTTCCAATGTAATTGGATTATGGTTACTTTCTCCTCTTATCTGAACAGAGCAGCTAACCCAATAACTCAGAATACCAGACCAAAAAACCATGTCCACAACTGATGTTCCTCTAGGGGAGACAAAGGTTTATTCACCTTCCATATCCCCTGACTATCTCCCGTTTAGTTGGTACAAGTTATTTTCCTCAAGGATATCAATAACCATATGTCCAGCATTATTTAACACAAGGTATTTGGTTTTTCTCATCTGTACCTGCTCAGAAGATCCCATATACAGATAAAATGATTGTTCAATCAGCCCTTCAAATACACCAATGCGGGCATTAAAATCTCCCATGATCAATAAGTCAGCAGCTGGAAATGCAAGTTGTAGTTCTAACAAAATATCAGACAATTCTTTCCATATTTTTTCAGAGTAATAACTAGAATTCTCCGGTGGGATATAGCAATTTACAATAATTTTCTCATCTTCATCATCCCTCATGTTTACTAAATAATTCTTATTTTTCCCCATCCTTGTTTTTTTTTAAACTTCCTATTTAAAAAAACTAATAAGTCCACCAGACACTCTACCAACTTTAGAATCTTTAGTTCCAGGTTCATGAAAACATTCATACCCATTTAAAAAAGCTACATTATTCACATTGTGCCAAGTTTCCTGAAGAGAGATAACATCAAAATCATTTAAAAAGTGTGTACATTCCACATCAGCCAGCTTATTATTCCAACCAGCTATGTTCCATGTAATAAATTTATACCCCATAGGCAGGCTAGCTATGGGCAAAACAATAGATTCTGAATTATTAGTACCTGGGCCAACTCCCTCATGAGGTCATGCATTTTTGTATCCAACAATTTGCATATACCTATTAGTTAGATGTAAAGAAGTAATCTGTTCCCTTAATTCACCAATACAACCATGAGGGGATATGTTCCCAAGTACTACTGAATCAATTAAGTGTAAGCCCAGAAGCGCAAGCATAGGAGCATGTAACAAAATGTGTTCTGCCAGGGTATCATTGTTAACCACTAAATCAATCAGGCTACCCTCATGTGTTCTTTTAGCAGTAAGTAAACCCAACTGGTCAACTGGAGTTGCAAGAAAATTGGTCAACAAATCATTAATCACCTGTGAAAGCTTAGAATCATCTTCTTGTTCAATGTGATTAAGACCAAATAACATCAGGATTCTCTCCCTATTTCCTTGTTTTTCCACCTTTGACATTATGTCAAAATGTTTTTTATTTGGATACAGGAGAATTACCTCATTATCTGACAACTCAACTCTATTTACCCATATATAGTTTGCAACTCTGGGAGACATAAGACAAATATCTATGATTGTTGCTAACTAGATGGGGCATTTTCTAATTTCTGCCACATCCTCCTCTATTACACTAATATCTAATTCATTATTTAAATATGCTATAACCTTATAGTCTCTCATTGCACCTTCAAGTTTCCCCCAACTCGCTGGTCCATACAATCTTATGATAGGGTATATATTTGTCTGCTTAATTTCTGTCAAGATTTGTCCATTGTCACAACTAGTCTGATCTCCACCTATCTCCCTCTTCATATCCACTGGATTTGGGATCTGTACAGTTCCCATAGCTGATCCAACTTCCTGACTGAGAGCAAAGATCTCCTATTCTAACCCCTCCAACTTAGTAAATAGATCAGTAGGAACTTGATACCTGTCTCTGGTGTACTATGGGTTAGGCAAAGCAACATTTATCTCATTTAAATTACCTATACTGTCAGTACTGTATAACGTGCCTGCCTCTGTTATGGATTGTTTAGTGCTTACTAGGCTTTTATCTACAGTTTTTTTTTCCTTTGTGCTTTCCTTCTTGTACCTCTCCTATTTCTAACTTTACCTTTTTTACTTTCTACATTTGCTGAATCATCTGAAAACTCAATTACACTAAATTCAGGTCTCAGTCTATCATTACTTTGAATACTCAAATCCTCCTTATTGACTGGCTCATCAGCAACCAACACTTCTTGATCCAACTTCATTAGTATCTGATTCATTTTAGCCTCATTAAAGGTAATATCTGCTCTCATGTTCTCAAGCAAGTTCTTATTAATTACTAACTGTTCCATCAAGACTAGAACAGCACTCCTAGGATTCTTCAGGAGCTCAGTCGTCTCCTCATTCAAGCCAACAGGCATGTAACTAGAGAAAGTAACAGAACTCTGTTCTTTATCCTTGGCTTCATATCTATTTTTTTTACACCTCAAGAGTTACAATACCAAGAGCAATTAGTCTGTTCCTGTAATGCTTTCAGCCCATTGATAGTGTGTAGAAGTTTCTCTAGTACCCTACTAAATTCTGTCCTATTTTACTATTGGTCACTATTAAGACTCCCCAGATGTCTAATAGGACTAGATGATTCACCAGAGTTCCAAAGTTTAGGTAATTTTTCAAAATACTGCCCCTTACTGTAGCTTTCACCATACCCCAACTTACATTTTCTATCTTTTTAGGTGAATCGACTTCTAGGGTATTACCCATAATAGATTCCGGAGAGTGCTCCCTATTCTCTGAACTTTCCCTTGAACTTTTCCCAGCTTCATATTCTTTCAGCATTTCAAGGATGAGCGGTGTATACTGAAAAACATCCTCCCCATTGTCCACCTTTTCTGTTGTTATTGTTGCTGATGATACTATTGTTAAATTAGTTACATTCCTTGGTGTGGAGGTTTTATTAATACTACACAAATGGTCTGTAATTTTTGTCTGCTTTATCTGCTTATTCTGCTTAGTTGATACTCTACTCATCTTAGCTGGTTCTTGCAGAGGTGAAAGATTACTATTATTAAGCCTCTGTAATCTAGTATTAACCATAATTATCTATACAAAACAAAAAACAATTGGGTAATATACAGCTATAAGGTTGTAGAAGCTATAAAGCTTATAGTGCTAATGAAGCAGTTAAGTTAGCAGTTTTACAGAGAGCACTACATACATCTATCAGTTACTTAATCCACTTTATACACTAAGCAATCTATAGCCTATATTCATTACACACTGGAGAGAGAACAAAGGAAATACTTGTGACCTATGACCTATGACGTTTGAGGTCTGAGACTTATACGAAAATCTTGAACTCCAAATCTAATAAGTTAAATCCAGTTTAAAGCACTAGAAGCACTACGTCTTAGTCAGTCTTCTAATCGATCTTATACAATTGTATTCAGTCACAGTAACAGGCCTTATCTTGCTTTTCCAAAATCTTCTGGTGCCTCATGATTTTTTCATCATTCATCAAGTCCACGTGACACTCATAATACTTCTCGTTCACCAAAAGTTCCACAAATTCCACTGCTTCTATCAAATCTGGAAGTCACCAGCGATTACCCAGGGGCTCTTCCATACAGATAAATATATTCCCAGAAGGATTAATGTGAATCAGATAATCAATGTTGTTGCAAAAGTTCACAGAGTTCACAGAATGCACAATCATAGTCAGCCAGATGTTGCTTGATATGTAGCTAATGTTCTCTTTTGTAGCCCAACAGCCAGAAAAAAAGGCAGAAGTCCAGGCTAAACAATAAGAGAGCTGTAATGAACAACAGTAAATATTTAAAAATAAATACAACCCACCACCTAAAACTAATGAAACTAAAAAAGAATTAATAATAATACATCCCAAACTGCTCTTTGATAAAACAGGTCAATTATGCAACAGTTTAACAAATTCCATGAAAGCTAGCACACTGTCTATTTAACTTAAAAAAATACTAAATGTTTTAAATACTTACACTCTTAGAAACATCTTTGATATCTTTAATATCTTGACATCAAAGAAAGGAAGAAGAGTGCTACCATTTAACCTCAGCTCTGAATAATGATGTGGCGGAGCTCAATTCAGATGGTGCAAACAAAACAAGGCCTAATACTAATGGTGTTAAAGCACACGTTAACACACACGCAGCAGCAAAATACCAAGAGTAAATACATTCCTTTCTTTACCAGCACTGAATACCAGGAGAGGCCAGAATTTCACCGCAATACAGATCTTAAATTATTTGAGCAGACCGTGAAGGCTTTCAGACCATCTTCCCTCAGTGCTTCACCTAGTAAACTGCTCATGCAGCAGCCAGCAATTGACAGCAACCATCTGAACAGACAGAAAGATACTAGGAGTTGCTAGTGCATGCGCTTATATGGCATCAACAACGTGATGCACTCTGTTCAGTCAAAAGCTCCTGATTTATTTAAATCCAAAAAGTAAATCAAAGCCACTGATTACCCTCTATATACTTATTAATTAATAAAAAATAAAAAGAAATATATAATAAATTATCATCACAGGTACGACTCTAGTTTTGAGCCCAGATTTATCAAAACAACTCTATATTTGAAAGACTGATTCACACAATGCTTGTTACCAGAAATCCAAAATCCACATATCCGCATATGATTTTAACATTTTTATAAATTAGGGAGGCAGTATAGTGTAGTGGTTTAAGGCTCTGAGATGCAAATCTGGTGTCATCCAGAAGACCAGACCTGTGTTTGAATCCCACAGCATCCACTTGTATACTGTGTGACCCTGAGCAAGTCACTTAACTTCCCTGTGCTCCCAGGTCACTCCTGTAAAAAAGCTTTCAGCTTAGTGTGCTACTCCTGGTTAAACAACTAAAAAAAAATATAAAAAAAACATTTCAACACACTTAAATACACCTTGCAATCACTAAAAAGCACATTTAAAACTTCACACAACTTCCCCTTTGTGCTGCAGAAAACATTCTGCATGTAGAATGAGATGTATTTTATTTTCACTCTCTTCTCCTTTCCTCAGAGCTCCAGACATATTTTTCACTGCTCCCCCCTCCAGGTCTTCTTTCAGCAAACCCCCCATGGGGCTTCCCACTGCTTCTCCCTGGATCTAGCCTCTTCCACCGCAAGACTGCCATAACCTAGGGGGAAGTAAAGGACAAATACAAGTCCAGGGGGAAAATTCACAGCAACACACAGCATACTGGGAAGAACCTGACTCTGCTCAAACAGATGAAAGAAGTGTTTTTAGCACCATAATTTCACCAACTCCTTAATAGACAATGGTGGTTTACCTATTATAAAGGCAGAAAAGCCGGTCAGGACCCTGCTGAAACTCTTCTGAGCTCAGTGTGCAGTTACTCCGTAGCTCCGTCAAGCAATATATTTTAACATGCTGCAGTGTTACAAACTGATCCAGGCAGTGGAGCATGTAACACCCTTCTTCATGCACTAGAGGGATAGCAGTTGATACCAGGGTTCCATGACACATAGGCAAGAGTTGCAGCAGATTTAGACCAGGATGCAGTGCTCTGTGATCAGCATACAATACTTTCCTGTGTGACTGACTGGAGTAATTGCCATTGGATTACATTGTGTTTCTGCAGTATTCTGCAGCACATCACTGGCAGAACTGCAAAAAGAGCACTGCATCCTAGCTGACTCCGCAATAGATAGGGTCTGGTTTGTTAGTGACTGATGCCAGATGCTCAGGTTTCTAGGTGGGAGAAGTCTTGCTGTGCAGTTAAGGAGTGTTCAGGCACCATTTTCACATTTGGAGGATGAGGGGAACAGAAAAAGTGTGAGCATGTAGACACTTAGTAAAATGGTTGTCAGTCTGGTCTGTCAGTGCAGCGGTTGGATTTTGGCTTGAGACACTGGTGACCTGGGTTCAGGAATGGACCCGGGTCACTGGAGGGCCAGCCAAGGGGAGAAGGCTTGAGCATCCAATGACTGCTTGCCTTCACCTGGGGGAAGGGTGGAGATGTGGCTCGCTGTATGCTGACTCTTGGCAGTAGCTGGAAATGCAGCATCTTGACGAGCTTGCAGAACACAAGGGGCATGGTGGACATAGCTGTTCGCCTTGACGTCTGTGGCACACCACTCCCCCGGGGAAAAAAAACAGAAAGTAGCTTCCCAGCTGGCCAGATAACGGCTGCCGTCCCTCCTCACCATGGAAGCCCTTGTCTCCAAGTTCCACCTCAGCATCACCCAGGGTCCAACTGAGAGTGTGCAGGTTGTCCCCCCTGGTGCCTTCCCCCTCAGATTAGGGGGACCCATCCAGTGAAGGGTGACACCGGACTACCCCTGGGCAGCTGTGATATGGGGTGCAGGGGATGGGGTGAGTGTTGGAGGGGCCTAGGCTGGCCCAAAGGAGAGGCAGGCTGTGGAGCTGGAGGAGCAGAAAATAAAAAAAATGGTTGTCAGACTCTAGATATCCCTACTCTGGAAGGACCATGGTTCCAGGACCTTCCCTGCAGGGGTTTCTGTAGCTGCAGCAATGCTAAAAGTCTTAGTATGTAAATTGTCTGGTGATTGTCCCCCTCTCCCCAATGTGGCTTTAAGAATGAATGAATGAATGAATGAATGAATGAATGGTATAATCATTGCCAGTTGTGTCTTACATAAACAATTTTTCATTTGTAACTTGAATACAGTAATTTCTAAAACTGAAGGGAATTGTCTTAGCCTTTTTTTCACTCATGCAGAGACAATAGCCAGTGGTTTTGGTTTAGCAGAAGGGCCTTAATGTGCTAGCCAAGCTTTTCCCATCCTATGTACTTTCTGTGTTCCTGTTATGATATCACCCATTTATATGGATGTGCATTCATCTACTGTGGTTCTTTTTCACCTTTAAATATTACAGTACATCTTTGTATTGCGGACAGATTTTGAAATGTACCTGATTTTGCATACTGCAAATGTTTTTTAGCAAAAAGATCAATACACCAGTTGAGATGAAAACAAACAATAATGTAACAAAATATATGTTTATTGATTACATAAAGACCCAAATATATTGATATATTCACTGTTAGTAGGTCACACTTGATATTTGTAAGGCTAGATACACAGCAATGGAATTCTGAATCGATCAGAGTGCAGATTTCACAATGTTGATGACATCACAATAACCCTGTGCTGCGCAAAAAACAGCAGTTAAAATCAAAGTGAAATAATTTACACAAACAACAGGTTTAACATTTATAACCAGTAAAATGACGTACATTTAATTGCCTGAATCAAAATATGCAATTTATCACTTGTGAGGGTCCAGGACTTTCATATTTTACTCATGGCTCCACCCCCTCATGATTAATGGTGTTCCCTCTCACTCTTGAAGATAAAAGTGTATATTTTAGGTCAGGCCATTGCAACAGATGGACAGCTAGCTAGCTAGATAGATAGATAGATAGATAGATAGATAGATAGATAGATAGATAGATAGATAGATAGATGGATGGATGAATGCATGGATGGATGGATAGATAGATAGATAGATAGATAGATAGATAGATAGATAGATAGATAGATAGAGACACAAACAGAAAGACAGACAGATTGAATGGCAGATAGATAACTAGAGCACAATAATCATAGATTCATAGATATATCAAGCTATATATAGACGTAGTTGTCCTTAGAGCTTGCCACTCTAATTTGAGGAGTAATTAGTAGATATTAAATTTGAAACTCATCACCAAGTGCAGAATCCAGATTTCTTTTAAATGTATCCATATTAGGGGTATTATCAACTTCAACCGGAAGTTTATTCCAAATGGAAACAACCCTGTTACTAAACCAGTGTTTCCTGCATAGGGTATTCCATTTTGATACAAGTAGTTGTTTAGTATGTCCTCTTGTATTAAACTTCTTATTAACTGGAATAATACCTAACTGTTTACTAAGGATATGATCATTTAGTGCATTAAATACATGGCACATATATCCCCTTAATCTTCTATATTAGAGTGTAAACAAATTAAGTGATTTAAGTCTAGTCTCATACGTCTTGCTTTCCATACCTTTAATAGCTTTTGTAAATCTGCGCTATACTCTCTCAATTTTTAATATCCTCTTTATGGTATGGTGACCATACTTGTGCACAGTATTCGAGCTGAGGTCTAACCAAGGCATTGTATAGGGAGAACAATACCTCTTTCTTTCACCCAGATATGTGTCTCAGTATACAGTTAAGGTTTTGGTTGGCCCTAATAATTTGGTTACTGCAGTGTGTTCTGAATTTTAGATCGGGACTAATAATTATACCCAGGTCTCTTTCCTGTACAGTTTCTTGTAAGAGTATATTCCCGAGTTTATATTTATGATGCATGTTATGTTTACCCAAGTACATAACTTTGCATTTAGTAGGGTTTAGCTCCAATTTATTGGTCCTGGCACAAATTAAGATGTTATCCAGAGCAGTTTGGAGTCCTAAACTACTTTCTGTTTTATCTAGTACAGTTCCTACTCGACAGTCGTCAGCAAATTTTAGTAACCATATACCGGGGTTATTAATTTTTAGAGTAGACACATATATATTGAACAGTCATGGTCCCAGGACTGACTCCTGCGGAACACCACTGGAGACTGTGGCCCAATCTGAGTATTCCCCATTAATGATGACCCTCTGTTTTCTCCTCCAAGTCAGTTAGTTACCCATTTAATTATATAAGCATTTAATTTAATTCTTCTTAGGGTATTTATAAGTTCAAAGTGCAGCAACTTATCAAAGGCTTTGGCAAAGTCTAAGAATACCAGATCCACTGTCTTACCCAGGTCAATCTCCCTTGTCACCATCTCATAAAAGGTCAAAAAGATTGGTCTGACATGATCTTTTCTTAGTAAACCCATGCTGTAGTGGGTCAATTAGTCCAAACTTTTGAAGATGATCTTGTACGAATTCCTTAATTATACTTTCCAAGATTTTACCTACAGTATTAGGGACGTAAGGCTAATGGGCTTATAATTTTCATGGTTTGCTTTGGTTCCTTTTTTATAAATAGGCACCACTGTTGCTAAACGCCAATGTTGAGGAATTTTTCCTGAGTTTAGTGAATGTTGTAGAATGTTAGTAAGTGGGAGATAAATACTTGAGACAAGCTCTTTTAGTACCCTAGGGTGGATCCCATCAGGGCCAGGAGATTTATTTACATCTAGGTTAGTTAACTTATCCAAAACTGTACTGGATGTAATAATAAGTTCATCAGCAGGGGACGGTTCAACAATGTTTTCAGTTTTATCATCCTGTTTGTTGAACACTGTTCAGAAATAATTATTCTGCATATTTGCAATTTCTTGATTTGTAGCTAATGTCCCTTCCATATTTATTTATTTATTTGTTTGTTTTTGTTTACCAGGTAAGCACACTATACAACCAAGTGCCTATTTTCAGGTACGACCTGGGAGATTACAAAGATACATTCAAGAATTACAAAGATACATTCAGGTACAACAGGCAGACAATAAAAAACAGGTACAAGTTAGGGCAACAGTCATAAACATGGTAAATGCAGCAACACCAGGGGACATTTACCTACCCAGTGGTAGGAAGATAAAATCATAGTACAAAGGAGGCAGGCAGTCAGATTTTTGTGAAGAGTCCCATGGTATTAGCCATCCCTTGAATTTTTTTAACATGTGCATAAAATGCTTTCTTGTTGTCCCCTAATCTATTGGCCAAATGTAGTTCGTACCTTGACTTGGTGGTTTTACTCTCCATTTTTATTTTCCTAACTAATAGTCTAGATTTGGAAAGGAGATGGACAAACCTCTTCCTTATTTTCCTGAATAATCTTTTTTTTTATTGATCATATGTTTGATGTGGGGATTGAACCAAGGTGGTGTTATTTTGTGTGCATTATTATATTTGTGTATTATGCGAATATTTTCTGTAATAAGGCTATTTAGCCTTCCAGTCAGTAATCCCCATTTTCCCTCCACTGACAGGTTCGTAAATTCATTCCGTCAATCCCATAAATTAAGTTTGGATTTTATGGCCTCAAAATCAGCTTTTTGAAGATTAAGTACTTTGGTTACTCTGGTGCCAGGTGTTTTGTATGTCCCTGATATTTGAAAATATACCATATTATGTCATTATTACCCAGGAGTACTTCGATTTTTAAATTAGAAATACCATGCTCAATGTTAGTTAATATGATAGCCAGAATTTTATCATTTCTTGTGGGATATTGTACTTTTTGTTCTAGCCCTAGTTCTAAAAACAAATCCAGATATTGGCCATCATTTTTATTAGTTGTTAAGGCCATAGGCCAGTAGACATTAGGTAAGTTAAAATCTCCAAAACTCATTAGATTATTTGCTGGATCCAATTTCTCCAAATAGCTTAGTAGTGCTCTATCATTCTCCGAGGTTATAGAGGGAGGCCTGTAAACCAAGCCAAAAATATAGGGGGTGCCAATCTGAGGAGAAAGTTTAATCCATAATGTTTCCAAACTGGGTATATCTACTTGAATGTCTTCACTTATTATATTATTTGATAGGTAGATAGCCACACCCCAACCCTTTCTATAAGTTCTGCTTTTGGAGTATACATTGTAAACTGGAATGGTCTTGTCCCATGAATCGTTCTCATCCCACCATGTTTCAGTGACCGTTGGAATTTGAATATTATAAGTCTCTAACAGATATTTGAATTCTGTAAATTTATTAGTTAGACTTCTTGCATTAAGCAAAACTCCTTTCCAACCTAGGTTATTAACACTGGATGATCTAACTGATTTGTTGGGATTCATGTAGTCACTAGGGACCCTCTACCCATTATCCAGTTTAAATGCAATTCAATAATTGTTTTGATTTTATTCCCCGTAATTCTGGTTCCTAAATGATTAAGGTGCATGCCATCTCCCTTAAACAAAACCGGCTTATTGAAGGAGGTAGAATTATCCATAAAACCTATGTTTTTTGCAAGACAATGATTTCTTAACCAATCATTTAATTTATAAATCATATGGTTTTTGTAAGTGTTTTTTCCAAAAGTTGGCAATATCCCAGATATTATTACTTCACCCACTTTTTTTTAAATTTGGTCAGTGGTTATTTTAAAGTTTGATTGGATATCAGAAAAATTAATCGTGTAAAGGTTGTTTGTTCCAACATGTGTAATAACTAAGGGCTTAGTAGTATTTTCAAGTAGTCCCTCTAGCAATTCTATGATGTTATGAGTCTTAACTCCTGGTAGCATACTCACTGTTGTGTATGCTTTTCGCCCTTCACAAACCATTTTATCAACCCACCTTAGTATAGAATCACTTATTACCACAGTATCCCTAGGTTGATTTGTGCCAGTTTCTGCTGACTGCATTTTTATTGGGGTGGCATTCACCTGTATGGTACACAGGGGTGGTAACCATCTCTTCTGGTATCTCAGTGTCAATTTGAAGTATTTTGTATTTATTTGATAATTTGATATGTTGAACTTCCTGTCTAATAGTGGATGAACAAAACTGTAGTGATATTTCTCGCAACACTGGGGTGAGATTCAATTAACTCTGGGGTAGCTAAATTGTTGTGGTGCTTGAGATTTGAACTAGTTTCCTGGATTGCTTCATCAATAAATGACTCTAACAACATAAAGTTTTTGTATGTTTGCAGTCTTCCATGTAGCTTAGAAATCTCATCCCGTAAAACAGTGATTTGAGTACATTTTTCACACACAAACTCTTGGTTTTGTGGTGCTTCTGGGCACATTTTACATTGACTACACATTTGTTTACTAGCCCTTTTCTCCTTTTTTCCCTTGACATAAGCCATTTAGAGTCTATTAAGGAATGTCAGCATGTTTACTAAGCTAGTCTTTCATAAGAAGACTTGGTTTGCTGGCCAAGGCACCTAGCTTCACCTGAGCTCTTTCCTTCTAAGATTGCTTGAAAAGACAGAGCAAAGAACCTTACCAGAGCAAGGGAAACAGATTAAGACTTCTTTTGGCTAAGCAGATTTACTGTGTGTTGTTATTTTTATTTTGTACTCACAGGGATTGCTACTGTTTGTTGCTAACATTTCATTGCTTTATTTTTATCTGATTCAAATTGTTGTTGCTGGTATACCTTCTTCTGCATTATTACAAGGTGTGCCTACAGGTGTGTGCTAATAGATTACTGCTGTAATCTTCTGATTCAAATTGTCTTTTTGCAAGGTATATCTTCTGTTACTGCTTTATTTTTCTCTGTAGCAAAGTGTTTCTTACAGGGTATATCTTTCTCTGAAATTATTATAGGTGTTACTATACAGATTTTACAGTTTAGTCTAGCATTAGGATAAGCTTTCAGGGTTACTGCATTTGTTGTTGACTGATTGTTTCTGCTTTTACCTCTTTGTTCTTTCATCCTTGGTTCTTCTTTTTCTGCAGGGGAAGGGCCCAGCCACCCACCCCCATCCCCAACCACCCCACACTACACTCCTTTTATAGGGTACCACAGTTGTGACATTTCCTGTGGCAAAGCAGGAAGGGGCGGATCAGTGGGACATCCACAAGGTGAGATCATGTACAGGGGCACTAGTAATTTAACTTGTTATAACAAGTTATACTAAAACAAAACACAAAATCAAACCATTACTTGCATTTTCTTCCTTCTAATTACTCTGACCAGGTTATAAACCAGCAACTTATCTGGAATGGATATCATTAACTGCAGGTACTGTGGAACACTTTTCAGAAGGACAGTCTTACAGGATTTAGAACACTGTCCTACATGCTGGGCCATTTGAGATCTTAAGGCTCAGCTCCGGGCAGCATGGGCAGAGATTGTGCACCTCAAATTTCATATTCAAGAGGAAATACATTATAAGAACCACCCCGTCATTTCCCCAACATCCAACAGAAGAACCTTGACTGCAGAGGGTAGTTGGTCCAGGAGGTTGGTAGGTGGTTAGGAGGGGCAAATCAGGTGCCTCATCACTCTGTGCTCTCCAACATATTACCTCCAAAAACCAAATAAACACTACAAACCAGTATCTGCCTCTATCTTTGAAATCAAACAAAGGGGCAGAGGACACTGCAGAGCAGGACACTGTAGCACAGGAGCTAGCACAACAAAACTCACCCAAATCAGGAACCAAACCAAAAAAAGCAAAAAGGAAATCCAAAAAACTTCTGATCATAGGAGACTCCATGATTCGGGGGGTTGATACCCACCTCCAGCAGGGGTAATGGTCAGATGTCTCCCAGGTACATCAGCGTAGAGAGACACTGCCCACATTGCTAAAATTGCTCACAAAGCAGGAGAAAACATTGACATCCTGGTACACGTAGGGACTAATGATCTCACCAGCCGGTCAGTTGTGGAGGCCAAAGAACACCTGACCAGGCTGGGTGACAAACTGTCATCCATTTCATCTGACATCTCCTTCTCTGAGATCCTGCCAGTCTGGGAGAGGGGGGCAGATGGACAGAAAGTCAGAGAAGGGGAGATAGGGAAGCTAAACATGTGGCTCAAGGGCTGGTGCCAGGAAAAAGGACACAGATTTGTAAGGAACAGGCAACAGTTCTGGGAGCGAAAGTTCTTTAAATTTGATGGACTGCATCTGACTAAGGAGGGAATGAGTGCATTGGGGCAGAAGTTTAACGTCTTTGCAGAATATTTAAACTAGCAAATGGGGAGAGGGATGCAGCACCCCATACGTTGAATGGGAAGAACACCCCTCAGCTAGTGGTCAAACAGGGATTCAGCATGTTTGCATTTCATTTGCTTCACCAGGAAAGAAAAAAGGTCCATCTCCCCATACGACGCACAGGGAAAATGTCAAACCTCACCCAACAACTAACACACCGAAATCTGGCCAATGGAAAATCATGTACACAAATGCTCACAGCCTGGGAAATACGATCCCAGACCTGCAGGCAATAATCTCAGAAGCTAAACTGGACATTGTAGCAATTAGTGAGATGTGGTTTACCAGTAACAACACTTGGGAGACTTCAGTACCTGGCTATGTACTGTTCAGAAGAGACCGAGGTGCAAAAAGGGGGGATGGTGGAGTGGCCCTGTATGTCAATGAAAATATCAAAGCTACAGAAATTCAGAATACACATGAGGAGCCAGAAGAACTGTAGGTCACCCTGGAAACAGGAAATGGGACAGCCATAAAAACTGGGGTTGTCTACAGGCCCCCAGACCAGGGGGAGGACATAGACACATTACTGTTAGAAGATATACAAAACATGACAGCTAAAGGGGATGTTCTGATAATGGGAGACTTCAACATACCGGATACAGATTGGTCAATACCAGCAGGAACATCTGCCAGAACTAGACACATGGTGGATTCCCTGCAGGGGGAGGGCCTCAAGCAACTGGTACAACAATCCACAAGAGACAGGGTTATCCTAGGTCAAGTACTGACTAACAGGGACGGGATCACAGATCTCCAGGTAGAAGGTCACCTGGGAGCCAGTGACCATCACATAGTATGGTTCTGTTTGACCACTACAACTAAATCATCCCATTCCAAGGCAAACATATGGGACTTCAGAGGAGCTGACTTTGAGAAGATGGCCAATAGAGTTAAGCTAGCCCTGGCAAAAAGAAACACAGGTGAGGGGGTACAGGCAAAGTGGACAAGCATTAAGGATGCAATACTTGAAGCAACATCCCATTGTGTTAGACAGAAAAGGAAGTGCAAAAGAAGAAGGAAACCACTTTGGTTCTCAAATACAGTAGCAGAAAAGGTCAGAGCCAAAAGGCTGGCCTTCAGGAAATATAAGGGAACACAGTGGGATGAAGATAGGGAGGCATACCAAACTGCCCAAAGGGAAGTAGGGAAGGTAGTAAGGCAGGCAAAGTCCCAAACTGAGGAAACACTAGCACAAACAGTAAAAGAAGGTGACAAGACTTTCTATAGATACATTAATGAAAGGAGAAAGTCCAGAGGGGGTATTGCTTAGCTCAAAGGAGAAAAGGGGGCATGTGAGGAGGAGGACCCTTTAAAAGCATCTATCCTAATTAGATACTTTTGCTCAGTATTTACTGAAGAGAAGGTAGGGCAGAGGCCCAGAGCTCAGCACCATGGACACAGGGGGGAGGGAGGTGAGCACTACTCCCTTCACAAAAGAAAGGGTCCTACAAGAGCTCACTAAGCTCAGGGTGGACAAGGCAATGGGACCTGATGGCATAGATCCCAGGGTACTTAAGGAGCTAAGGGTGGAACTAGCAGAGCCATTAGCAGAACTGTTTGGTGAGTCTCTGAGCACAGGAGAGGTCCCAGAAGACTGGAGAAGGGCTCATGTGATCCCGCTCCACAAGAGTGGTATCAGGGAGGAGGCAGGGAACTACAGACCAGTCAGTCTTACCTCAGTAGTGGGCAAGATTATGGAGGCACTCCTTAAGGAAAGGATAGTGCAACACCTGGAATCCATAGGGGCACAGGATCCAAGACAGCATGGGTTTACAAAAGGAAAGTCCTGTCAAACTTATCTCATAGATTTCTTTGACTGGGTAACCAGAGTGGTGGACCAAAGGGGAGCAGTTGATGTCACCTACCTTGACTTCAGCAAAGCTTTCGACACTGTTCCACATAGAAGATTGATAAATAAGCTGGGTAGGCTCGGAGTGGATCAGAAGTTGGTCAACTGAGTGGCAAACTGGTTGATGGGCAGAAAACAGAGAGTGGTGGTAAATGGTATACAGTCAGAAGAGATGCAAGTCACAAGTGTGGTACCTCAGGAATCAGTCCTGGGGCCAGTCCTCTTCAATATCTTCATTAGTGACATTGCAGATGGACTAGAGCGTATGGCTTGTCTGTTTGCAGATGACACCAAGATCTGCAACAGAGTAGATGATCCAGATGGGGTGGGCAGAATGAGAAAGATCTGGATAAACTAGCAAAATGGTCAGTATAGCGGCAACTGGGATTTAATGCAAAGAAGTGTAAGATCATGCACATAGGGAAGAGAAACCCTGAAGACACCTATAGGCTGGGAGGGGAGTTGCTGGCAGTCACAAAGGAAGAAAGAGACTTGGGCATCATCATCATCGGTGACCTTAAATCATCCAAGCAGACCTGTAAAGCAGTAGGTAAGGCTAGGGGGATGTTAGGGTGTATTAGTAGGGGTATCACAAGTCATAAGAGGGAGGTAATAATCACTCTTTACAAGACACTGGTTAGGCCCCATCTGGAGTACTGCATGCAGTACTGGAGGCCACACCTTCACAAGGACATTAATCAAACTGAGGCAGTCCAGAGAAGGGCAATCAAAATGGTGCAGGGACTGCATCAGAAGACATATGAGGATAGATTAATGGAGCTCAATATGTATACCCTTGAGCAAAGGAGTGAGAGAGGTGATATGATCAAAACATTCAAACACCTCAAGGGCATTAACAAGGTGAAAGAGTCTAACATGTTTAAATATAAGAAAAATAGCAGGACAAGAGGACACAGCATGAGATTAGAGGGAGGCTGATTAAGGGGGAATGTGAGGAAATTCTTTTTCACAGAAAGAGTGGTGGATGCATGGAACGGCCTACCTCAGGAAGTGGTGGCTATGAATACAGTGCAGGGCTTCAAACAGACAGGGGATAGGCATAAGGGAGCAATAGAGATGAGTATGAATAGATAGACCACTGACAGAGCAAAGGCCGATGGCACATTTATAAGGTAGAAAAAGAAATGGGCAGACTGGATGGGTCTTGCGGTCCTTATCTGCCATCAACCTCTATGTTTCTATGTTTCTATGTTTCACCCTTTGTTTTGAAGTTCGGTGTGGTGATGTCCTGGTCTCCTGCATCTCCAGCGGACACAGCAGACACGCGCAGACGCGTGTGTCTCTGCGCACATCTTCGTGCGTGACACCGCTCGTGAGGCACACCCTCCACTCTGCTTGCCCCTCTCACAGCGGGTCTCACTTAAATAGTGAGATTAGACCCAGAAGTGGAGCATTTGATAGTGAGTACTACTTGCAACTTAAAATGTCCAAATCTTCCCTAAACTGTCCCAGGATATCAACACAGTACACTACAGTTTCCCCAATGTAGCTTTTTTCATAAAAAACACAGACAAACAGCAATAAAATCTATATTTCTAGGCTTTTAGCATTAGCCTCTCTACCAGGTTACCAATGGCTACCAGGGCTCCCTCATTGTTATATAGCCGAGGGGTCCCTTGGCTATGGGGGGGGCGAGCGGAGTGGGCGAATTGAGACGGTGAGGTCGAGGAGACACCCTGGGGTGAAATGGGTCCAGGATATGGGAGTGCGTTGCCTGGTTCCCATACCCAAGGGTTCCACGAATAGTGGGCACGTAGCCTGCTCCTCTAGGGCCTCTCATCCAACCCGGGCATTATTATGCAATGCCAGGTCAATAAAAAACAATAATTGCTGATTTTGTTGAATCATCTGACCTGACATGCATTACCGAGACCTGGCTGGACGAAAATGCTGGCCCCATCTTGGAGTCAGCTGTTCCAGCCGGGTACTCGATAATACATCGCCCGAGGTTAGATGGTAGGGGTGGGGGGTCGCTATTTGTTTTAAATCGGAATTGGGCCTTGTAGAGGTTCCAATGGTGTCCCCTGGATCCTTTGAATGTATCATGGGAGCAGGTGTGGGCTGCAGAATTCTGCTCATTTACCGTCCACCCAGTAGCGAGAAAGTTTTTCTGCAAGAAGTCGCGGACTTCATTGTTGATCCGGTATTGGAGCCCTCCAGGTGGTTGGTTCTGGGGGACTTTAATGCCTGGGTCGATGATGAACTCTCACAGTTTGGTCAAGACTTTCTCCAACTAATGAGTTTGTTGGGCTTCACACAGGTGGTTACCGCTGCTACCCATATTCATGGTCATTCTCTGGATTTAGTGTTCACCTTGGGTATGGAGATCACGAGACTGGTGGTGGAACCAGTTGGGTGGTCTGACCATCACTCTGTAAGGTTCAATTTTGTGACCCCCCCCTTATGAGACCCACCCCTTTGGAGATGGTCCAGTACCGCCCTTTGAGGGGAGTTACCCCAGAGGGTCTGATGGCGGTGCTGGACCTATCGAGTTGGCCGATGGAGTGCAGGGAACCAAATGCCTTAGTAGTGCACTATAATAATATGGTGTTGAGGGCACTGGATTCCATTGTGCCTGTCCGTGTTCGCCCCCTCTCCCTCCGCCCTCGATCCCTTTGGTTTGATGGGACTTTGAGGGAGTTGAGGAGGAGGGGGCGAAGATTGGAGTGCTGTTGGCGGAAATCCGGCCTGGAAGATGACAAACTTAGATTGATGGCCCATTACATGGACTATCAATCAGTAATCTCTCATAAGAAGGCAGAATTCCTGTCCAGGGAGATAACTGCATCAAGAAACCGACCTGCTCAGCTCTTCCCGGACCGTCTACAGACTGTGCAATCCAGCCTGACTGCGGAATCGGAGAACTTTTTCACAAATACAGTGTGATGAGTTTGCTCGGTTCTTTGATGATAAGGTGTCGTCAATCAGACTGGAGATCCGTGGCATGCATTCAAATGAGCATTGCAGTGACCAACATGGGGTTACATGTCCTCGGCCTGTCTGGATGGACTTCGACCAGCCAGCGATCATGGATATCATGAAGATTGTCCAAGGTCTGCGACCAACTTGCTGTAGTTTGGATCCTGGTCCTACGTGCCTCCTTGTGGGATGCATGGATGCGATTGGACCAATCCTTGTGAGGATAGTTTGGGGTTCTTTGGATCAAGGGGTGTTTCTGGAGTCCCTGAAAGGGGCTGTTGTGACACCCCTTTTGAAGAAATCTTCCCTTGACCCCGACTGCCTTGCTAACTACAGACCGATCTCTAACCTGCCCTTTTTGGGCAAGGTTATTGAGAAAGTAGTCGCGTTACAGCTTGATGACTTTCTTACCACCCATGAAGTCTATGATCCTTTCCAGTCCAGTTTTGGGAAGAGGCATAGTACCGAGACTGCATTAGTTCGGGTACTTAATGATCTCCTAATAGCAAGAGATCAGAAGAGCCGTTCGATCTTGGTTCTTCTTGATCTCTCTGCAGCGTTTGACACCGTGGACCATGGGATGTTGCTGGATCACCTGCGCGGCTACTTTTTGGACTGTCAGGGACAGTCCTCAGATGGTTCCATTCTTTCCTCACAGGCAGAAGTCAAAGGGTAGTTTCAGGGATTTTTTCTTCTGCCCCCTTTGCTCTGTCTTGTGGGGTGCCGCAGGGCTCTGTGTTTTCTCCCATGTTGTTCACGGTGTACTTGCTACCGTTGGGAGACATTATAAGGTGTTATGGGCTGAGTTTTCACTGCTATGCAGATGACACTCAGCTCTATATGTCCTTTGTACCCGAACAAAATGATGCTGTCTCGGTTTTTAACAACTGCCTCGCTGAGATTCAGGATTGGATGAGTGCGAACTGGTTGAGGTTAAATCCGGATAAGACTGAGGTATTAGTCGTTGACCCAGGTCATTATGCAAAGAAGTTGACTCCTGGGGTCTCCTGATCTTTTATTAGGGGATACCCAGTTGAGACCTTCTGAACAGGTGCGAAATCTGGGCATTATTTTTGACAGTGCGCTGACACTAAAGATGCAGGTGTCAGCCACTGTTAAATCTTCCTTTTACCATCTGAGGAATATCGCCCGGATAAAACACCTTGTTCCACATGATGACCTTCCTGTGCTGGTTCATGCTTTTGTTTCTTCCCGTCTTGATTACTGTAATGCTTTATATCTAGGGTTGCCGGGGGTAGATCTCTGTCGCCTGCAGCTGGTGCAGAATGCAGCAGCTAGGTTGTTGACAGGGCTACCAAGAACTTGTCATGTCACACCTGTGCTGCGCAAACTGCACTGGCTGCCAGTGCGATGGAGAATCACCTTCAAGGTCGCATTGCTGACCTATAAGACCCTACACGGCCAGGGACCCGGCTACCTGCAAGATCTCCTTTGTCCCTATCGTCCTCTCCGCCCACTCTGCTCCACTGGCGAGGGATTGCTAGAGATTCCCAGGGTCTGTTATAAATCATCTGAGGCAAGGGCTTTTTCCTTTATGGCCCCGACCCTGTGGAATTCTCTACCTCGTCAGATTAGAGAGTGCCTGTCCGTGGAAGCATTTAAGAGATCCCTGAAAAGTTATCTATTTTTGCTGGCATTTGGTTTGTTTATTTTATGGTTATTTTACTGTTTTTATGTTTTTATTTATTAGTGTTGATGTTTTATCTCTGTTTTGTATTAGCGCTTTGATTTCTTGAAAAGCGCTTTATAAATAAATTTTGATTTGATTTGATTTGATACTAATAAAATGTTGGAGAACACAGTTATCTACTGTGCAGTGCTGCTGTATGCTCTGCCAGCACCCAGCTCTGTTTGCAGTTCAGTGGTCGGACTCTCGCAGCAGGTCTCACTTAAATAGTGAGATTAGACCCAGAAGTGGAGAGTTTGATAGCGAGTACTACTCACAACTTGAAATTTCCAAATCTTCCCTAAACTGTCCCAGTATTTCAGCATAGTACACTACAGTTTCCCCAATGTAGCTTTTTTCATAAAAAAACACAAACAGCAATAAAATATATATTTCTAGGCTTTTAGCATTAGCCTCTCTACCAGGTCACCAATGGCAACCAGGGCTCCCTCACTGTTATACAATACTAATAAATTGTTGGAGAACACAAATATCACTTCCATAGTTATGGTTTGACCAGTGGGTTACATCAAAAGTACATTTTCACTGTTCTGCAATCTTTAGGAGTAGGAGATCTGAATTATTAGGGGTTCTTCTCAATGATCAAATGGGACACTGCAACCAACAGTGGAGCACCAGGAAGCTGTTGGTAAGAGATAAAAACATCCCTCTGCAGCATCCCACTGCATGAACATCCCATTGTGTGAGTGCCTCAGAGCAGCAGTATAGTGCTTGACTATGGAATATCTTCAGGAAATCTGCAGGACTGCAAGGGAATCTGGGCATAGCAAGTAAGGAGGGAAAGAGTCAAGAAGGGGCAAAGAGTACCAGAGAGTAGTGACACCAGCATATGGAAGTGGAGAAGAGCAGGGGCACTGTGAAGGGTGTATACAATGTCACTTAAAGGGCAATAAGAAAAACAAGCCATGGTAAGTACACAGAATTGCCAAAAGAAAAGGATAGTGTTGCTGTGAGGTGAAAAGTCAACTACAGTAGGAAGTAATAAAAGTACAGTTGTAGACATAACCATTGTCAGATATTTCCGGAACATTCTGTGATATCTCTATAAAAATTGCTGTCTCCCTGCAGTACCACTTTACAGTCACCAGAGAGAGAGAGAATCTCTTTTCAGAAATATCATGAAATATCTGAAAATACTGACATATCAATGGCTGCAACTGTTGAGTGTTCTAGAAAATACCTATCTATGGTCACACAACCAGAGCATTTCTGGTAATAACTGTTTATCAATGAATATGTATAGTAACTAACTAGTGACCTGAGCTACCATATCTAACCCACCTATCAACACATAACTATGCAGGGTGGATACTGTCGAGGGATGTGGGGGAAGTAGAGGTTGTACTGGACAGTGGTAATCCAGAGAGTGCTCTGAGAGTTTGGCCACTGTCTCAACTGTAGGAGGTTGCAGGCCATAGTGGTAGAACTGGAAGCAGAAAGGGATGAGATATGCCATTTGAGGGTAGAAGCTACCTAGCACCAAAAGGAGTCACTGTGATAGCCAACAAAGAGGCCCATTTACACTAGATCTGAGGACTAGACAGTAGTTGGTGGAAGAGGGAAGAAGAGAAGTGGGAAGGTGAAACCTAAAAATCATGGTTATGCATGAGCAACAGAGTCACCCTGTTGCAGGTAAGTTGTCCCTGAGACCCTCCCAAGAAAGGAAGGAAACAGCGCACACAACAGACAGGCATAGTCCAAGGACAGTCCAAGCAACAGCTTCAAGGGAGAAAGATACTAGCAAAAGGGGACTCTATAGCAAGGGGCACTGGGAGGGGGGGTGTATCAAATGCCTGATGGCAAAGGGGCTGGCAGCATGGCCCAGAGGTTAGAGTAATGACCTGTGAATGAGTTTGGTATATCCAGTAGACCTGTTTTTTTTTTAACTTTCTGCTTATTAAAGAATAACAAAAATATACATCCAACCATTTAGGGGTACAATAAGAGTGACATAGTTGTACATGTTTTAAGAGAGCCATACAAAGCACCAGTTCCTTTTTCCCAATAGATAAAATACTAAATAATATCATTCTTTGATATGATGGCTAAATACAATATACAATCGTTCTCCAAAAATTCCTGGACGGGCATATATCCATTCTCCTTCATGACTATCAGGGCCAAAGGCCAGGCACCTCCAGTGACCAAAACATACCAACCACCTAGCCCTCACTCCCCTCTATGGGACGAAAGTAGGGTCCTGGTCTAAAATGAAAAAAACTCAAGTATGCCATCTAGTTTCAAATTATGTATATCTTTCATTACATCTTGTTGTTAAACGTTCTATAAAATGTAACTCTCCCATTATTTTGTACCAGTCTTGGATCGTGGGAGATCTACTCTGCCTCCCTCGACAAGTAATCACCTTTTTCGCTGACAAAATATAAGTGAACAAAAGGGAGCCTCTTCATATAGGTAAACCCTTCATGGGGACAGAGACGAGGACAAACTCTGGAGAAAGCACCACCTCCTCCCCCACCTAATCAACAAGAGATTCAGCAATCTCCTGCCAAAACATTCTTAATTCAGGACATGACCAAAAAACATGGACAAGGTTGGCCAGGGGTTCTCCACAATGCCTCCAAGAATTACCTACTGGTCCAGGAAGAAATTTAGCCAGTTTGGCTGGTGTATTAAAAAAGTGACTACATGCCTTCCAGGTGAATTCATGCCAATAAGGGGCTAAGGATATCCCCAATGAAGGGCAAGCATATTAAGCCAAATATCATATGGCACTGGAACTGGCAATTCCATGTTCCAGGAGCCCAAAATCCCCCTAGTCGAGTCCATCAAATATTCCCTGAGCCCCCTATACAGGAGCCCAATCATGTGTTGCCAAACGGTAGACATAAACATATTCAACAAGAGAGGCAAAGAGTCTGGGAGGTGACTCCTCTATGGGCCCTTGTGTAACAGGGAGGTTTGTACTTGCAAATACTTAAAATATTCCCTGTTAGATCATAATCTTCCTACAACTGTGAAAATGGGACCACTCCCCCTAGAGTCCAAAAATTGAAAAATAAAAGATAAGCCACTGTGATGCCATCTCTGAAAGGTAAAGTCCATATGTGCCGGCAAGAACTCTGCCTCAGAGAAGAGTAGCCGTAAAAAGTATAATAATGGGGCCAATGCAGGAGTGGCTCTGATTTTATGCCATGTTTGTAAAGTATGTTGGGCACCTATATGATAATCACACAATCGGGGGAGAGACATCATAGATGTGAATACCACTCGAGGGACGTTGTGTAAATCATTAAGAGAACATTCTGTATGTTTCCAGGGAGCTTCATATGCTGGGTTCAGCCAGCATAAGATCTGGTTTAACACTACTGCATACGCATAGTGTAACAAGTTAGGGAGGTTTAGCCCACCGTTGTCCTTCAGGAGCTGGAGGAGGGTTCATCTGACATGGTGTTTACTTCCCACCCAGACAAACCGGGCTAAAGTTTTATTCCATGATGAAAAGTAAATGGGTGGGGCCAGGCTGGAATTGTCTGAAACAAATACAACAGCCTGGGTAAAATATTCATCTGGATTATTTCTGTTCTAGCATAAAAAGGGAGACGCAGCTGTGCCCACCAGTGAAGGTCTGCCTCTAACGTTTTCATGAGGGGTTTATAGTTTATGAGATACAACTTCTGGAGACACTGTGGAAGATGAATACCTAAATACTTAATTTGTGTCCCCTACCCCTGAAAGGGAGAAGTGTCCTTAATGCTGGGGAAGGAGAAAAATTTAGAGACAAGAACTCTATCTTGGCTGGATTTATCTCATAGCCTGAAACAAGTGAGAAATCTTGCAATATCTTCCAAACCGCTGAGAGTGGCCCTCCCTGGTCCAGAAGGGTAAGCAGAATATCATCTGCATACAGTGCCAATTTATAATTTTCACCTCCTATCGGGATTTCCTGAACTACCCAGATCTCCTAATGTCTATCGCCAATGGCTCAATATACAGTATAAAGCAAAAAGAAGAGGGGAGAAGGGACAATCCTGGGGGGTGCCCTTCTCCAGAGCCAAGGGTGCAGAAACATTGCCATTTATTCTAATATATGCTAAGAAGGCAGCATAAATATTACCACGCCAGGTAATAACCTCCTCTGGAAAGCCAGAAGAGGTCAGCACCCTCCATAAAAAGCACCAGATCACCCTATTAAATGCCTTATAGGCATCAAGACTGACAAAGGAGGCTGGAAGTGAATGTCTGGAAACATGGTCCATGAGGTGTATAGTCCTGTGCGTGTTATCGGAGGTCTGACTAAATTTAAGGAACCCTGCTTGATCTATGCGGATCACCTCCGGAAGGATGTGCTTCAAACAGCGGGACCATGCAGCCATATAGAATTTGTAATCACAATTTAGAATTGAAATGGGCCAATAGGACTCTGGTAGCTGAGATTCTTTTCCAGGTTTTAATGTAGCAGATTACACCACATTGGCCCATGAGGCTGGGGTGGGGCACCGTGTTGAGCTTCCAAAAAAGCCCCTCTCAAAAGGGGCAAAAGCTGGGGCAAAAAGGTACTATACCATTCCACAGGAAATCCATCTGGGCCAGTGCATTTCAATGACTTTGCTCAGGATAACACCGCCCTAATCTCATCTTCAGAGACTGGGAATAAAAGGGATTCCTGTTGCGATTGGGATAACTTGTGTATGGGGAGAGATGGCAAAAAAGCCTGTATCAACTCATCGGGGAGGGGTGATGGGTCAGCATATATATTTTTATAAAACTGCCAGAAGACCTCCAAAATGTCTGAGGCAGATTGAGCCACTCCACCTGCTCAAGGGTTTTTGATCTTAGTGACACAGGCCCCCTGCCGGAAACATCATATCCACATAGCCAGGGTTCTAGCCCCTCTTGAGACACAAAAAGGCAGACTGGACCTTTAGGTCCAAAATACCATGCAGTTCAGACTTACTGTAAGCCTGCGTATCTCATCATCTGTCACAGTTCCACCCCACTCCTCAACTGTTGTAAATCCTGCAGTCGAGCTAGTAATTGTTTTTATCTAACTTCATGCTGCTTATGCTTCTGAGAGGCATAGGCTATGACATCCCTTCGGACTACTGCTTTAAGAGTGTCCCAAATTAAAGTTAAGGGGGCATCTGGTGAAAGGTTGTCCTGTATAATTTGAGGGATTCTTTGTGTCATCATAGTTCAAAATTTCTCATCCTTAAGCAAGGAGAGATCTAGATGCCACAAAGTGGGTTTATGGAGTTTCCCTATGTGCAAATTAAAGAAGGAGGGTGTGATCTGACAAAAAGTGGGCATTCAATGACAGGTCCCATAGCCTGTCTGCATGCTCAATTGACACGAAAAAATAGTCAATTTGGGAAGAGGTCTGAAATCTAGGTGAGAAATATGTAAAACCACCAGCAGAAGGGTAAAAATATCACCACATATCTACCAGCCCAAGGGCTAGACGCTGTGCGCAAAATAATTTCTGAGTTACCAATAACCGGTGTCTCTGGGGATGAGATGTACCTAAAGCAGGAGATACTGTCACATTAAATTCCCCCCCACTATCAAAATACCCCTTTGTACTTCCACCAGTTTAGTAAAGAACTATCGTAACCATGCAGGAGGTGATGCAGGAGGAAAATATGCATTTGCTAATGTCACCTCTGTCCCATACTGTACATTCTCCCCTGAATAATCACATAGTATCCATTAGGATCCACTTGCTCCACCCCTGTCATAAAAGGGGTGGAAGCTGGAATCAAGCCACCCCTCTTCTCACACCAGTTTTACTAGAGGAGGGTATCACTGTATACCGACCCCTGAAGGACAGTTTTGAATGTTCCACCGAATACAGGTGAGTCTCCTGAAGAAAAATCAGGTCAACACCCTGCCCCCCCCCCACATGTACTGGAGGAGCATGGCCCTTTTCACCAGGCTATTTATGTCATTAATATTTAAAGACAGTATTTTAACTGGTGATATAGCCATAAGTAAACGTAATTTAAAATATCACAAAGACAGTCCTCTTTTGTTTCTTCGCCCTGCCTCCCCCAGCACAAAAATTAAGTCTGGATAACCCACCCACCCTTCTTCAGCCAGCAGCAGGACATTTGGGCAAGACCCAGCTCTGCTGATATAAGGGAATAAGGGAAAGGGAATTATCCCTCTTCCACGATCTGGTGGGGGGTCTGGTGCCGGAAAGAGACCCAGTATGATATTTCACCATGTCTGTCCAAAAACCCAGTATTTCTACCCCATTATTAGGAAACCAAAGCAATAATGAACTAACCTATTAACTAAAGGCAACAGTGCCATTTTAAGAACGAACTGTAACAAGAAAAGGATACTGATTTGCATTATGCAAACCTTTACAACCTCTCTTATCTCTGCCTTGCCATTCCAATATATATGTGTAACTTGGACTTCCAAGGGATGGGAGGGTAAAGACATTCTCCCTATACCTCCTGAGTGGACCCAACCATAGATTAAAGTCCACCCAGGAGAGGAGGTAGTCCCGAGACCAACCTGCTTGTGGCCTCCATGGAACATAAACAGTCCCAAACATAAATCAAACATACAGAATAAACATAAAAAAGCAGGGATAGGGTATTCTCCCTCATGAGCAGTCCCCCATAAAAACCACTCATACGTGTGCTCGCTAGGGATTATGCAAATGCAACGAATATCATACTCGAATACCATGAATAATGAGCTATTGGTTATTCGGTTCGAATAATGAATAGTGCACTATTCGGCCAGTATTCGGAAGCACTTCCAAAAATCTAAGCACCCCCCACACTCCCCCTTTACCCAGATCCAGCAAGAATAGAGAGAACCTCCCTTCCTCCACCCTCAGATAGAACCCAAACCCCATCCTCCCCTCGACCACGTTGCACAAGTTGTAATCTAAAAAAACAAAAAAGAAAATCTGCGGAAAATTCAATGGGCGACCAGCACAACCCCACCCACCTCCATGGCCGACTGCCAAGTTTCAATTCTGTGCCCACACACACACACACACACACACACACACACCAGTATCCAGTAGCAGTAGCCCCTGCCTCCACCCACACCCTGCACCTAAAGAATAATAAAAAAAAGGCAGCCAGCGCAGCCCGCCCTCCTCCTCGTCTTGCTGCCTTCTTGAGAATGAAATCAATCGCTTGCTCATCAGCTCGTTCTACTATACAAGCGCAACCAAGCAAGCAATTGAGTTCATTCACAAGAAGGCAGCTGACTGAGGATGAGGGCAGGCTGTTCCGGCTGCCTTTTTTTAAATTTATCTTTAGGTGCAGGGCTCGGGTGGAGGTGAGAGTTCTGCTACTGGCTACTGGAGTGGGTATGTGTGTGTTTCGGGGGCACAGTATTGAAACCTGGTGGCCGGCCATGGATGGAGGTGGGGTTGTGCTGCTCACCCATGGAATTTTCCGCATGTTTTCTTTTTTTTTTAAATTACAACTTGCATGAAGTAGTCAGGGGAAGGAGGGGGTTTGGGTCCTATCTGAAGGTGGGAGGAAGGGGGTTCTCTCTATTCTTACTGGATGTGGGCTAGGGAGAATGGTGGAGGGGGCTCTTAGCTTTTTTTTAGTAAATTAAGAAAACTGGCCGAATACTGAATATTCGGCCGAATATTCAGACGCATAGGCTCAGAATACCGAATATTCACTGAATATTCAAAGAAAGGTATTCGCACAGCCCTAGTGCTCAATTCCATTCAAAAAATCCTTAACTTGCAGTGTAGACAGAGGCTGGGAATCATGCACCAGACCTGGGTTTGATTCCTACAACCTCCACTTGCATACTGTGTGACTCTGAGCAAGTCACTTAACCTCCCCAGTGCTCCCAGGTCACCCCTGAAAACAGGCACTCATGCCTAGTGGGCCTTACCTGTTTACCAAAGAATAATTAAAAAAAAGGTGTGTGCAGCTTCACAGGGCTGGCAGAGGACAGGCAGTCTTTAGAAACTTACTGCAGAGGGAGATGATAGGCCAGATCTGATTGTGCATGTACTGTAGGCATGAATGAACTGAAAAAGGGGAGCATGCAAGAGGAGAAAGTAGGATTCTGTGCACCAGGGAAGGTAGCACAGGAAAGTGCAGGGGTGGCTAACATTCTTGAAGGTGCTACTACAGCCATACGCAAATGAGAGGGAACAGTTTCATGTGTTGTAGTTCAATTTATGGCAAAAGGGGTGACGGAGGGAAGAGGAATATAACTTCCTGCATGACTGGGGCCCATATTGGAGCAGGTGAAGGCTCTTTAAAGGTGATGGCCTGCACCCTAATGAGGAGGGAAAGTAGGTGCTAGGAGCAACATGGGCTCAGTATATTGTAGCTGGCATAAACTAGGAAGGGGTATTGCTAGTTTGGTTAGGTACACTTACATGGCCGACACCCAGAAGCACTCTGCAGCCCCAGCCCCCACTCATCAAATAGATGTTGAAAAGCAGTGAAATCTGTAGAGATTACAAGGGGGAAGGGTTGAACTGGTTGTTGGACACTGCTATGCACCACCGTAAGTAACTTGGGCAATGAGATGTAGAAACATAAAACACTGGTGACAAAGGGTAATCTAGGCCAGATGGCTGTCACAGAGATGTGGACAGACCAGAACCGTAAGGGGGACATGTTCATGCCAGAGTATTGAATGTTTAGAAAGGACAGATAGAAAGGCAAGAGAGGGGGTTGCACTATATGTGAGGAAAGGCACTGAGAGCACATAGATAAGCAATCAAGAGGGCTCTGGAGGTCTACAGCTACTAGTAACCACAGGGAAGGGGAAGCAAATCAATGTGTTGGTAGTTTACAGACCACAAAGCCAGGAAGAGGGAGTGGGCAAGGAACTAGGAAAGCTTCTGAGAAGGACATCCAAGTTAGTCAAGTCACAAGTGGGGTACCTCAGGGATCAGTCCTGGGGCCAGTCCCATTCAATATCTTCATCAGTGACATTGCAGATGGACTGGAGGATAAGGTTTGTCTGTTTGCAGATTTTACCAAGATCTGCAACAGAGTAGATGATCCAGATGGGGTGAGCAGAATGAGAAGAGAGCTGGATAACCTGGCAAAGTGGTAGGAAGAATGGCAACTGGAGTTTAACGCAAAGAAGTGCGAGATCATGCATATAGGGAAGAGAAACCCTGAAGCCACCTGTAGATTTATTTATTTATTTATTTAGCTTTTGTTGACCGGGTAAGTGCACTAGACAAATCCTGCCTATTTTCAGGCACGACCCGGGGGAGGGGGAAACAGATGAATGCCAACTGACCTTGAACCAGATTAAGCTGATGGTGATATTTTTTTAGTGAATGAGGGAAATTTGGCCAGGACACCAGGGAAATTCCCCTACTCTTTTCGATAAGTGCCATGGGATCTTTAACATCCACCTGAACGACCACCAATCCAGGCAGATGGGACCTCGGTTTAACGTCTCATCCGAAAGACGGCACCTCAGAAATGCAGCACCCCTCTCATGCTGCATTACAGTGTCAGTACTGGGATATTAACCCAAGTGCCAGATGTGGGAACTGAACCCACAGCCCTCTGATCTCCCGGCCTCAGAGGCGAGTGTGCTACCTACTGAGCCACTGACACTGTAGATTGGGAGGGGAGTTGCTGGCAATCACAAGGGAAGAAAGAGACTTGGGCATCATCATGACAGATGACCTGAAATCATACAAGCAGACCACTAAAGAAGTAGGTAAGGTTAGTGGGATGTTGGGGTGTACTAGTAGGGGTATCACAAGTTGTAAGAGGGAGGTAATAATCCTTCTTTACAAGAAACTGGTTAGGCCCCATCTGGAGTACTGCGTGCAGTACTGGAGGCCGCACCTTCACAACGACATTAACAAAATGGAGGCAGTCCAGAGAAAGGCAACCAAAATCGTGCGGGGACTGCATCAGAAAGCATATGAGGGCAGATTAATGGAGATCAATATACATACCCTAGAACAAAGGAGGGAGAGAGGTGATATGATCGAAACATTCAAACACCTTACGGGTATTAACAAGGTGAAAGAGTCTAACATATTTCAATATAAGAAAAATAGCAGGACAAGGGGACACAGCATGAGATTAGAGGGAGGCCGATTAAGGGGTAATGTGAGGAAGTTCTTTTTCACAGAAAGAGTGGTGGATGCATGGAACAGCCTACCTCAGGAAGTGGTGGATATGAATATAGTGCAGGGCTTCAAACAGGCATGGGTAGGCATAAGGAAGCAATACAGATGGGACTTCCAGTGGGATCCAGTGAAGATGGCAGCTTGAACCTCTCTCTCTCTGCCCCAGCTTGATGAAAACTCTACACTTACCACCGGAATGATAGCCTAAAAGTGTTCTCTCTACACCCGATTGCTCCCCTTTCTACCCCCTGTCATCATCGATGAAGTATTTCTGGGGATCACTGCAATTTATAGTATCGGGTGACCCGCGCAGTTACTGACTTGGGTGCTTTTAAACAGGCCACACAGGCCCGGCCGCAGTTTCTCCAACTGTAGTGTCCCTTGGTCACTTTCTCGTGGAGCGTTCATGCCCTTCACCCCCTCTGTATCCTCCTGATGGCAACTGAGGGTGAAAGAGGACAGTTATCTTCTAGGGACACCGATGCTGATTCAGCCACAGGGCCACTGGCCTCCTGAGTACCTGCCTAGTGCTATGCAAAGATCCTATTGCTGGGATGGAACGGATCGCAAGCTGCAGCAATGGGGCTGTGGCCCAGGGCACCCCAGATCAAACACAAGTGGGGGAAGCCCTAGACAACATTACAAAAATGTTTGAAGCGCTACTTTCCAGGGTGGACAACATTGGCGCTTCACTGGCGGGCAACATCACAGATGTCCTCAGGCTAGAGTACCAACATAATGTCCTCGAGCAGCAGGTGGGGGAGTTGGAAGGCCAACACTTGAATGTTCTGCATAAACTCAGCAATCATGAAGCCAAGCTGGCTCATTTATGGCAAAGGGCTGAAGTACAGGAGAATCGCATCAGGAGGAATAATATTCTTATTCTTGGTGTACCAGAGGGAGCAGAGGGCCCCAACATAGAGAAGTTCTTAAACGAATGGCTTCCACAGCTGGTAGGAGAATGGTGGAAAGAGCCGGTAAATGTTGAACATGCCTATCGGGTTCCCAGTAACTTGAGTCACACTAAAAGCCCTCGAACCATAGTTGCATATATGTTGCACCTCTCAGTTAAGGAGAGATTACTTAAAGCCATAAGAGACATTAGGGAACTAACTTGGAGGGGGCATGTTATCTCTATATACAGAGATTTCTAATAGGAGGTTGCAGCTCGTCGAGGTGTCTATAAATCGCTAAAAAAGGTGCTGAATGCTAATTCAGTACAATATAGATTTAAATGACTTACATCACTATATCTGTCTAAGGATGGCCAGTCTTTTCTGGCAGACTCTCCAAGGGACGCTGAGGCCTGGATTTGGGGACACTGGCCAAATATGCTGGTGGGCACTACATCTCCCAGATGCCTCTGGGAGCCAAGGGGTAGAATAACACACGGAACCAGCAGAAAGGGCAGTGCTGTCTCAGAGGACCAATAGGCAGACGGGTCCGTCCAATACAGCTTCCCCATCGCAAAGACAGCTATGGAATCCCTCCCCTGATAGAACCAAGTCACCTCTGATTCATTCTGTACCTCAATCAACTTTAGAAGTATCTAATGCTGGACAAATGTTGAAAATGCCTGAAGCGGCTGATCCTCCGCTGCCAGCGAGACAACGCTCATGCGCTAGAAGCCCTCGCCCACCAACCCAAAGTAGCCTAACCGTGTCCCCACCACCCAAATTCCTGAAAGCAGATCTAACTACACCAGAGAAAAGCAAGCCCTCTGATGCAATGGAGGAACCAACGGGGACCCTTGAGAATGATCTGGTCCCGATAGACTGGGCAACGACGATGGAGGAGGAGAACGAAAAGGAGGAGGCAACCAGTTCTGCTCTGAAACCTGGGCTGAAAACATATGCAGAAGCTCTCTCAATATTGGGGACGATGAAAAGCAGAGGACTTTCATTACCAATATTTGTGAACTGGGGGGGTCCAATCTGACAGTCATGGGGTGAAGGCAATGCCCCCCCTTTTCCTCCTTATTGAACTAGCACATCTAGAGCTGAATGGGGCAATGCCTATAAATTACAGGCAGAGGAACTCCTCTCCCCCCCCCACCTATTTTGTACCATCTTCTTTTGATTGGCATTCTTAAGGCCCATCTGATGTAGCTAGTAACCCGTCCCCCCTCCTCGTTACTATAGGCACGTCTCTGTATGTGCCCCATCTCTTTTAGTGTATGCGCTGTGTAGCCTAATGCTAGTACTCACGAAGCTGGGCGTATAATTCCTAAATAATTCATATATTGCTTAAATAAATCATAGACCACGTAATTTCTAAGCCACATAAATATGGTCACCCTCTAATGCACCGTGATGGTCTTGGTAGTTAATCATACTAATGGTCACTGGTTGCGTTTCCTATGGGTTGTTATTTTTCCCCGTGGATTGGAATCTGAAAGGTACTATGTGGCTAACAGATTCCCCCACCGCCCCTTCCCCATTCCCTAGTCAGGTGTATCGATTGACTGTGCCTCCCCCTGCAGTTTGGGGGGGTGGCTCCAGACCCCAGGCTTATCCTGGTGGCTCATAGCAGTTCATGTGGCCGTGCCCTCAGTTTTGGGCTGGGACAGATCACTTAATCTGGTGTGACTCCTTCCCAATTCTGCATTTGGTGTCTGAAGGAGTGTGGTTCTATGGCTAAATCAAAGAAAGGGAAAAGCAGATATCAGAGCTTCAGAAGGATCTAGCACTTCTAGAGAAGCAGTTCAAAATATCTACCACTAACCCACTTAACTCCCCACTCCTAGCCGGCATTACTGGTTTAAAATACAAACTCAATGTGCTGCTGAACAGGAAGGCGGAGTGGCAACTCACTCACGCTAAACACAGGTTCTGGGAGGAAGTGGATAAGGGAGGGAAATTATTAGCTTATTATTTATGGAAGCAACAAACCTCTTCCAGAACTTTAGCCCTAAAGAACAAGGAGGGGAAGGCTGCAACAACACCCAAGGCTATCAATGAGACTATGAAAATATTTTATCAAGACCTTTACCAGTCTCAGAATACCTTTTCAGATACTGAATTATCTCAGCGTTTGCAAAGTTTTTGCCAAGGGGCACAACTCCCTAAGCTCTCAGAAGAGCAGGTCCTTGCTCTGGATGCTCCCATAACTCAGGACAAGCTCTGGTATCTCAGATGGCCAAAGGGAAGGCCCCTGGGCCAGATGGGTTATCAGCAGAGTTAAACCAAGTGATGCAGAATGAGATTACCACCCCCCTTCTGCAAGCTCTTCAGGAAGCTCAATCGAATGTTATATGCGTGAGGCCCTTATTTCACTAATCCCCAAGAAATCCTCAGATGACTTACTGTGTGCAAATTATAGACCCATTTCACTTCTCCCGGTCGATATTAAGATATTGGCTAAAATCTTGGCAACCAGACTATCCCCAGTGTTATTAAATCTGATTCATCCCTCTCAAATGGGGTTCCTAAAAGGGAAATCTAGTGCAGATAACCTACGCCTTATTTTAAAGCTTAAATGGCTGGCACTTCAGTCCGAGGTTCCCATGGCTGCCTTAGCGGTTGATTTCGCTAAGGCTTTCGACTCCCTGGAATGGGTTTATTTGCACCAGATTCTCCGGCTATATGGCTTTGGATCCCAATTTTGTTCATGGGTATACACACTGTACAACCTGCCCTCGGCCAGAATCCTTACTAATAAGGATACCTCTTCTCCCTTTCTCCTCCATAGAGGTATCAGACAGGGGTGTCCTCTTTCCCCCTGCTCCTGTTTCTGGTAGCTCTGGACCACTTAATTAGAACACTGACTAACACCCCAGCTGTAACAGGTATCCCTGTGGGGAAAACTTCCTATTTAGTTGATGCATATGCAGACGATATGCTTCTTACTCTTTCTGACCCGCAGTCCTCCCTCCCACTGGTTTTGTCAATATGGCAGTAGTTTGCTAGAATATCTGGGCTTACAGTGAATCAGAAAAAAACTATATTATCCCCTCTAAATAAGAAATGTAGTAGACAATGTCTAGCTGGTACAGATTTTCCTAGGGGCCGCAAGGCTTCCCATATTTGGGCATTAACATCATGGCAGCCTGGAAGGACCTAGAAATGGCCAATTTCTCTTCCCTCCTAGCAACTATGACAGCCGAGGTCCACCATTGGATGAAGCAGCACCTAACGCTGAAAGGAAAGGTGGAGGCAATTAGAATGTTTATTTTTTCCAGGGTTTCTTACCTACTAAACAATCTCCCAATATCTCTCTCTCAAAAACCATTTCAAGCCTTAGATAGATTAGTGGCACTTCTCCTCTGGGAAGGTGGCCTTCCTAGATGGGGAAGAATGAAATTCCATGCTCATTGGACCAAGGGAGGGCTCGGCCTCCCCTGGTTCATGGGATATCATTTGGCCTTTAGCATAGCTCAGGCTGTGACGTGGTTTGTCCCTTGTTCTACCCCTCCTCCTCAGTGGGCAGTATTGGAGGCCATGCTGTCAGCAAAGACTCCCCTTTATTCGCTGTTATCTTGCAGGAAACCTGCCAATCTCCAACTCACACCACTTATGACAAATACATGGGCATTGTGGCTCCGGGCAATGGTCATAACCGGTGTTTCAAGCGCCGACTACCCTCCTCCCTTATGTTATGCCCTGATTTGGAATAATCCTCTTGTTAAGGTAGACCATAAATCACTTCATTGGGCCTCATGGGCCTCTAGGAGCATACAGACAGTAGCCGATCTTCTCATACCGAACATACATACGTTAATGTCCTTTGAGCAGCTCAAAACTAAATACAAATTGCCATCTCAGGATTTTTGGAAATTTCTCCAATTACGAAGTGCATTGATCCTTAAGATTTGGCTGTCCCAGTCCCCTTGGAGATGCCTGAATAACCTCTCTCTACCCATCAGAGGTGAGGGCCTTGTAGGTCTATCGAACTCTTAGAGACTCCCAACCGGATGTCACTTTAACTAGCAAAGCCGCATGGGAACAGGATTCATCTCACTCTTTATGCCCACAGCAGTGATTGGAATGTCTCAGATCGGCCCATACGGCCTTTGCAGACTCAAAGAGCCAGTTGATTCAATGAAAAATTCTCCTCAGATGGTATCAAACTCCCTCAGTCCTCTATAGGTGAAAGATAATCCCACAAGACAGCTGCTGGAGATGCTGCTCATCTCCGGCCCACCTATATCATATATTATGGCTGTGCCCAACAATCCACACCTTCTGGACATCAGTCTTGAAGGACTGTTCTTCTATAGTGGGTAACTCGTTATCTCTTCAACATTACTCCCTACTGCTGGGGGACACTTTCTCAGTAAATGCACTTACTCCTTCTAGTAAATCCTGGATCCTGGTTGCTATCTTGGAAGCAAAGAGAGCTATTCTGGTGAGATGGAGACAATCCTTACCCCCCACACATTCTCAATGGTGGGCAGCCATAGCTAGACTGACCATCTTTGAGAGGCTTACGGCAGCAGCTAGAGGCAAATTAGCTGACTGCTATTCAAAATGGGATGCCTACCTGCACTCCTACATTTGCAGAGTGTCTCCTCCCCCACTACAAAACCCTCCTATTACTTCTTAGCAAGTTGACCTTAGAGTGGTATGCCAAATACAAGGTATCCTCCTCTTTTGTGTGTAATCTCTGCTATGCTCTTTTTCCCTCCTCTTATCTCTAGCTCTTTCTCTCCATATTTTCCGACTTCTTTTTCTTCCTCAATCCTGACCCTGTGGATAGCTCAAACACTTTATTGTGGGATTACTGGGTATAAACTAATCATGAGAACCTAGTTGGTATAATTTCATTATATAAATGAGAGGCCTGTGCTGCAAGGTAATGCTTTACTGGAATCTATATCCCTGCAATTTTTGTGTCCAATTAAAGCCTGCTGCAGTTAGTCTGTCTCACATATAGCTTAGGCCTTCTTTAAGGACAATTGAGATTTGGATTTTGACAAATAGTGATGCAGTTTAGAGCTATGTTGTACTCTGAATGTATCCTGTAAGATGGCAGTATTGTTACTGTTTGTCAGTGATTGAGGCTTATCGTGAATACGCTCCTATGTATTATGCAAATAAAATGGAAAACTGGAAAATTTCAATAAAATATTATATGATAACAAAAGGAAGCAATACAGATGAGTATGAACAGATAGGTCATTGACACAGTTAAAGCCTATGGCACATTCATAAGATAGAAAAAGTAATGGGCAGACTGGATGGGCCTTGCGGTCCTTATCTGCTGTCAACTTCTAGGTTTCTATGTTTAGGGGAAGTTGTGATAATGGGGGACTTCAACATGCTAGACAATTGGGTGGAAAGTCCCTGGCATGGTAAGTCCAAGGAACCAACTCCTGGTGGAAGCATGCCAGATGCCAGAAAGAGTTCCTTGCACTACAGGTTCAAGATTCTGCAAAGGAGGGAGAATTATTGAACCTGGTGCACTTGAACAGTGAATGGATTCAGAACACACAGTCTGAGAGCTGTTGGGGTCTAGCAACCACAGGAAAGTGTGGTTGGAAGTCCAAATGGGAGCCAGAAAGAAGAACAAGATAGTAGTTTCAAGTTTATTGATTCGTAAACAACCTTTGAGCTGGAAGCTCGCTTATAAAGCTTCAATGTCTAGACAGGACATGCAATATAGAAGAATCACAATGTCAAAAGAATCAACTACAAGGTCACTTGGCAAGGTTCTAAACAATAATTTCACTCAGTTACAGACTTTAGAGTTGTTTATACATTCTAGTGTAAAGAGCGGAGACATAATTCATGTAGAGTTTAGACCACTATATGATCTTAATTAAAAGAGAATGGGAAAGAATAGAAAGGATTATAGAAATGGAAAGAGAAAACTTGTGCTGCCAGAGGAAGGCTTTGTCAGAACTTAGTTAGTGATATAGCTAAGCAGGATGGGGGGGGGGAATCAGCGGTGTGAAGGAAGGGGAAGTGTCCAGGGAAAAGTGGGGGTGAATTTGAATTGGAGGGAGAGGGTAGTGGGAGGAGCAGAATCACAGGCATAGTTGGTGAGGTCCTAGGCAGGACTGTGGGGGTCCTCAGATACATGAAAAGATGGGGGTGGGAGGCATTAGAGATTCACAAGGCAAGTGCTGTGAGTAAGGGTTGTTACTATAGGTTGGGGTGGCCGGGGTGAGAGGTTAAGTGCTGCTACTAAGTGATGGGATGGATCTCCCATAGGGAAGTAGGTATTACATGAAGCAATTGCAAGTTGATAAGTTGGTGAGGTGCTGTTTGAGTTGTGTTTTAAAGATCCTCAGGCTCTGTAAGCCACTTGTGTAGACTGGGAGATCATTCAACCATTTTGGAACTTTGTAGGAGAAGGAGAAGGAGCGTTGCCCCGGGGATGTTCTTCTGAAAGGTACCTTGAAAGCGCAACATGAAGTCCCACAGGTATTGTGCTGGGAAGTAGTTATCTGGAACATTTGTTGGATGCAAGGTGGTACAAGAGCTAGCACTGATTCTTTGCCTAGGATGCAGGTCTGGAATGTTATCCTGTCCCTTAGGCTGAGCCAGTTTGTTTGATTATATAGCAGGCATGTGTGCAGTTGGTTGTCATTCCCAGGACAAGCCTACAGGCCTTATTTAGTGCAGTGGAGATCCTTTTTAAGGCAGTGTCAGAGGCTGCTCTGTATACCACTAGGCCATAATCAAACACTGACAGTACAGAACTCATTAACAATAGTTGCAGAGTATTGGGCGGGAGGTATTTCCTGTGTCTGTACACAATTCCAAGCTTAGCATTGATGCTTTTTACCACAGTGATCGATGTGATAAGAGAAGGTGAAGGATTCGTCGATGTCAATGCTCAGGTATTTGAATATCTGCACCTGCTGAAGTGAGGCGTTCTTGTTGTTGGTGCTGGTCAACATGGGATTCTTTTTCCAAAGGTGGGGACTGGTTAGTAACATCACCTTGTTTTTTTTTTTGATAGTTGAGGAGAAATTTGTTGTTTGTAAATCAGCCTCCAACAAGTTGAAAGTAGTTTGCAGCTTACTTGCCAGTTCACTTGCATTTGGCCTTCGGCTCAGAATTACTGTGCCATCTGCATAATGGATGACTCTACTGGGGCATGATGCATGAAGTCTGTTTATGAAGAGACTAAACAGTAGAGGGCCTAGGATGGATCCCAGAGGGATGCCTAGGGAGACCTCTCTGGCAGTAGATAACACTGCTACGATCTTCACCTTTTGGTTCCTAGTGGCTAGATAGTCACTAAACCAGCCCACAGAGGCTGGTGACGGGCCCAGATCTACCAGTTGTTGTAGGAGAATTTTATGGTTGACCATATCAAACGCTTTCATTGGGTCAATAAAAATGGACCCCATAAGGCTTGCATCATCCATGGCTTGATGAACATAGTCCATGAATTTGATCAGGGTTGTGGTGGAGCTGTGGCCTTTCCTGAAGCCATGCTGCTGAGGGCACTGTAGGTTGTATTTATTCAGGTATTCGGTGAGCTGGTCTGACACTATTCTCTCAAGTGCTTTAGAGAGCAGGGACAGCATGGATATGGGCCTATAGTTAGGCATGAAAGCTCAGTCACCATTTTTGAACACTGATGTGACAAGTGCCTGCTTCCACAGGACAGGAAATTTTCCTAAGGAGAGGGACTTGTTGAAGATTTTTGTGACTGGAACGATTACCTCATCAAGGTTGAGTGCCACCATCTTCACGTCAATTAAATCGCTACCTATTCCGGTTTTCCCAAGCACTCTTTTTATATATTTCTTTGCATCATTTACCGAGATGCACCTGGAATAGAATTTTGGGTGGTTGTTAAGTGCGGCAGTGTTATCTCACAGAGCCACCGAGTCATTCAGGCAATTATGAGAGAGGACAGAGTTCAAATCTGTGAAGGCAACATTGAAGGAGTTGGCGATGGCTAGAGTGCCCAGTTTGGTGCCACCATTAAGTTTGAGCATAGAGGATAATTTCTTATTAGCTTTACCAGTAAAGATATGGGACTTCAGAAAAGTGGACTTCAGTGCAAAGGCAGCTAGGGGATAACATTGTGGGAATAGCGGTGATTGAAGGGGTTGAAGGAAAATGGGAAGCATTCAAGGGAGCATAATAAAGGCTGTGGCATGCTGCATTGAGAGGGTTAGCAAGGGGAGAAAAGCAAGAGATCCACTGTGGGTGTCATCACTGTGAAAGAAGCAGTGAAGGCACAGAGGTAGGAATTCAAGAAATGCAAGGGAAGTCAAAGGGAGGAGGACAGGGAAAATTACATGAGGGCAGCCAAGAAGTCCAGTGGACAGATCAGAATGCTAAGGCTGAGACAGAGCTCAGAAAAGCAAGAGGATTGAAACTGGGGTACAAGATATTCTTTCAGTACATCTAGCAAAAATGCAATGTCAGGAAGGCAATGATGACATTTAATAAAGAATAAAATCAGAAAATATGTTAAATAAAACTGAAAGCTTTACCAAAAAGAAAGGTTTTTAAAGAGGCTTTAAAGGCCTCCACTGAGCTGGCTGCATGTATATAAGATGGAAGAGAGTTCCACAAAGATGGTGCAGCAGTACCAAGAACTCTATTGCCTGATCTCTTAAGAAAGTGACTAAAATTATTCAGGGGATGGAGGGAAAAACATATTAGGAGATGGTGTAATACCTTGATATGTACACACTAGAGACTATAAGTGGGAAGGAGGGGACATGACATAAACTTATAAGTACTGTACCTGCACAGGATAAACAGGGTGGATCTCAATGTCATTTTCACCTTACACAAGAGCAAGGGAATGAGGGGTAATTAATTGAAACTGGCAGGATGTACAGTAGTAGCCACAGACATGGTCAGATATTTCCAAATATTTCACAGAATTTCTAAAGAGTGTCTCTCTGCTGCCCCTACTGTGGAAATGTAGAAAGCAAGAGATTTCTTTAGAAATATCACAGAAATTTCAGGAAATATCTGACCATGTCTTTGGCTGTGACTGTAGGTTAAAGACAGAAAAAGTGGTGGATAAGTTGAATAGGCTTCCCAAGGGGGTTGTACAGGCTAAATCAGGTGGGGAGGATTTCATAGTGTGATGGGACACACATGTGGCCATGATAAGCAGGAAGGAAGCAGAGGTAAATGGCAGGGCTGGACACTAGGGCCTTTGCAGTGTACGTAGACAGGGTGGGCTGACCAGATCGATCACATTTTTTTTTTCTTCACAGTCACTTTCTACTACATGTTTATACAACAATGCTTCACAAATTAGAATATTGGTAAATTTGAAAAACAGGGTCAAAATGTTTTTGAGATTGTAAGGAACTGAAATTGTCATTTTTCCACTATTCACTGTCTCAAAAAAATGTTCCATGTTTTTCTCCAAAATTGCAAGGAGTTATATTTAGTGGTAGTTTTACTGAGTTTGGCCTAGTTATTTACTTAAGTTACTCAGTCATGTTTTGTCACATTTGCAAAATCACAAGTCAGTTTGACTGAAAATAAACCCTGAACAAGTGGAGTCCCACGCTAAAAGATTGTTTAGTTATAAGCACGCCAAAATAAATGTATAATGTATCCTGTTTGTCAAACCCAATAATAACACCAGTAGCAATATCTATCGTATCCGTATATGCCTCTTTCCATAGTGTTGTACTTGGATGTACATTTTATAAATCTCACATAGTAGATGTGCAATACACTCCTCTTTTTCAACCAAACTATGTTTCTGTAATACACACATCTGTTTCAGTGGTGGCTCATGAATGCTGTATTTCATGTTCCAAAGAAATTATTCTCATTCTAGAATGTGAATTATTTCTCTGCAGAGCTGCCATAATCAGTTCTGTTCTCCTCCTGAGTCACTACAGTATGTGAGCTCAAAGCCACAGCTGATTTCGACAAGTTGTCACAAGCACTATATACCTCTAACTAGTTCTCCATGAGTGCTCTATAAACAGGTAAAACAATACAAATAAAATCTCCCACAAAACTTTCAAAGAGGATGAAAATTAAAAACCAAAAAAAAGGTGTTTCTGTAGCACTCCACATTGTCAATAGGTAATCATAACAACTGGGCACAGTGCAGCACTACCAGGGGAAATGGCACAGTCCAACATTTAGAATGATGGGCATATGAGGATTCCATGCAACTGCAGTTCCCCAGTTTAATTGTGCCATTCATAGGGGACAGAACTACTTTTATCTTCTCTTAAAATTTCAAGATTCAAGATTTGTTTGGGGCTGCAATTCTGCATAGCAGGTTGGGGCTCCCTGTTTTCACGGGGTATCCCTAAATAAAGATCATGCCTGTTAAGCTGTGGCTTTCAAATTGAATAACCTGCATTCACATTTTACCTGTATGGATTGGGAGCCATTTTTACTGCCTTAATAGGGTGTTTTAATGGTCTCCGATTTAAAAAAAAAGTAATAATAAGTCAAGGTGCCACAGGTAGGTACAACTTTATTTTGTGGGAGTGTAGAGTCTCTGGGAGTCACTCAGCTCTAGCGTCATTTCTTGCCTCCCCAATCTTCATGTTTTGTGTTTCTTACTGTTTTACAGTTAATGTGTAATTTTGGAACATTTTAGTGCTTTTTTGGTGTTTCTGTGAGATTTAGCCCAATAAGACAACAAGGCTAATGCTATTTTTCAGAGTTGTAACAGGAATGGCTGTTCAAGCCTATGATGTCATTTAGAACTCTCGCAGTAACATAAGCCACTTTAGAATGTTTGGTTATCTACAACTGCTGGCAGATTTCTGACAACAGTAGCAAGCAAATAACAGTTCTTTAAACAGATTTTAACCTGGGATTTTCTCTATGTGTATTTCAATATATGGCAGCATGACTTATACATTCAGCAGTCCTGGGCTTGACTCTCACAGCCTGCACTTGTATGATATGTGTCTCTGAACAAGTCATGTGTAACCCCCCCTACAAATGGGGGTTCCCAAAAAGTCTTCCTTGAGCTTCCCTAAATGCTCACTGCCAGGCTGGTGTTCTGCGTTTTAGTAGATTAAATGTATTGCCAGAGAGTGCCTGTATAGCCTCTGTGTACTGTCTCTTTAAGAGCTGCCAGGATTGCAGTCTTAATTCATCTAAAAGGGAGCTCTGTTAGAAGATGTGCTTGTTTGCTGATCATTTGTTTCTGTAGTAATAATATTGCAGTTTGTTCTAACCCGCCTTCTTTGCAGCAAGGACTGTTCTGTTTATCTCCACCAAATTGGCCCGGGACTATCAAAATGGGCCAATCACTACTGTTGGAACTCTAAAATGGAGCCTGCCTACAGGGGCTTGGTGGGGTCAAACCTTGTAGGAATTGTAGTTTCTGCATTTCGGCACCTAAAATAACCTGGAGGGGGAGCCTTTGTTGTGACTGACAGACAGATCTGCCAACTGAACCTTTTGGATCTTGGGGAAATTATGCGCTTATAGTGGGTCATGATTTGTTTCCCCACAGTGGTTTAACTTGTGTTCTGCTTTGCTGGAAGCTGCATTAGAATTTTCTTACATGTAAATGTACTGTGTGCTGCTACTGGGTCATGATTTGGTTCTCCCCTGTGGTTTGAATTGTATTCTGCTTGCTGAAACCTGCATCTAGCCCCATGGACTGAATCCAAAATCATCTCCATTGAGCCTGGGCCTTGCCATACTGGCCCAGCCTGACTACCCACTGCACAGAGAAAACTATCGATGAGAGACCTGCCTGGGGATCAGCCCCCTGCTCAACACTTGAACAGGAACAATGCCTCAGTGATTTGTGTGGGCCTCGCTTCTCCGGGCACTCCAGCTCAACAACCTGCAGTTTTGATTTCATCCTGCCTGTGTCCTGCCTGTGTCCAGTATTGGGTATCATGAGTAAACATCAGGGTAGCTCCCTGCAACAACAGCTAAATCTAAAGTGTTGTCATCTGATTGTCTGGTTGATTTTTCTTTCATGAAATGAGCTCTCCAGCTCCGGATTACAAATAGTGTGTGTTGTGCATGTTGCTTTCTTCCATCACAGGGCCCCAACCAGCTGCAACATTCCTGGCTAGCCCATCATCTCCCTACCTGGGTACCCAGAGGTATAACTGTGTGGGGACTTAAAACACATGCATAACTATTTGATTAATATAGCCTTTCAGCCAATCAACCTGATTATGCCCCTTCCTTGTTCAAGTCCCCTGAATAAATCAGATCTGACTGTTTTGTGCATTTAACCTAACTGTGGTTCCAGTGTGTGCCAAGAGTACTGTACTGTTGCTAGTTACTGTTCATAACCTTGTTTTACAGGGGGTCCCCAGGGTCAAGCCAGAGGAACCAGCCCTAGTGGTAAGTGCAAACAGCATAGGTACTAGTATGGAGTATAAGGGGTACTGCGAAAGTGATTATCGTATATTGCTCAGGTCACTAGAAGGGAAAGAGGGGGGTTAAAGTGCCCCGGAGGGCTGTGCCAAGGTCAGTTTGACCTCTACCAACCCTGACATCTGGGTGGAGGCACCTGTTTCAGAACTCAGGCCCCTAAACCTGCTACTAGCTATGCAGGCAGGGGTAGTAGCCCTTGGGATAGCGCCACCAAGGGGTTACATCTTGGAGGCACTGCTGGGATTTTGTGCCTTCTAGTGGCCAAAAATTATGAATTATTGATAAAGATTAATGGCTACCCCAGTAGAAATGGCTGTACACCAGTTGGTGGGGTGGCAGTAAGCATTCTACGTAAGTAGTAAAATACAGAGATACAAAGATATGATCACATCACAGATACAATATAGTTAAGCTAATAAAGATACAAAACAACTATTAAGCAGTACAAGGTGAACATGTCGCGGAGTTAGACTACACCTTCAGCTGTGACTGATGGACCACTTTTCTGTCTCCTTAATTCCTAGCAACTGTGACGCTTGGCCAGCTGGTTATGATTGTTCTATGACATTTGTAATATAAAAATGTAGCGTATTCGGCAGGAGATCGACCCCCAAAATGCTCTGCTTATACTGGATATTCCCCTGGGTAGCAGTAAGGACACTGTAGAGGGAGCACTCTCCAAAGTTGAATGTTTAAAAAACCCTGTGGTGGTGGGTCGACAGGCTGATTTGATCACCCAAACCTTCATAGCTTTGGTAGAGTGTAGTGACCTCGTGGACAGCTCTAAAGTGCCACAGACTATTGCCCCAGAAGGGGTCCTAGCCACCTGGAGAGTGATAACAAAAGACAGTAAAGACCCTGGGGAGGATGAGCTCCCACCCTTGTCTGAGACTTTTGAGAAGAAATTTGCTCAGTTGTTGCTGGAGGAAGGGAAAACTGTAGAGGACTTTAAGAAACTATTCCTGTCACCTGGGGGTGTTCCTTCCCCAACACCCCTCCCACTCCAGCACCTGTTACTCTCCCGCCTTCTGTGCCCTATACCTGTACCCGCCATTAGTCACAACTCGTATCACCGGCTGAGGATGTTTTCAGGCACCCTCTCCACACCCAAGGGGAGGACAATTGGGAGACTTGGATAGACTGTGTTGCCCCTCAAATCCGAGAATGGCAATGCCCCAAACCAGAGAAGAGGAGAAGGGTGGTTGAAAGTCTCAGAGGCCCCACCCAACTTACTATCCATGCTACATAGGCTAGTAATCCAGAAGCAACTGCTCAAGATTTTTTGAATGCATTGGAAAATGTGTATGGGAGTCCCGATTCGGATGAGGACCTGTGGGGTAGGGTCAAAAACACTCAGCAATACCCGGGGAGCCATTATCTATGTATGTGCCTTGACTCAAAGCGGTGCTACAGGAATGCCTAAAGAAAGGTGGCATGGCCCTAGCTGAGTTAGATTGGAATAGGTTGGACCAACTTCTCAAGTCAGTCCCATTCTCTGAATTATTGCTGTCCCAACTACACCTTGCTGCTCGGTTGGATGCGCCTCCTACCTATTACGGATGAACGAAAGAAATTCAGAGGATTGAAAGAAGGCAGCAATGTGAGGGCCCCCTCCTGTATCTGCTGTTGCTGCTACCCAGATGACCAACGTACTGGGTCATAATGTTGTACGCTTAATAGCACATGGCATTATGCTGAAACCCGGACCTGTGTGCTCTCCGTGTTGGACCCCCCCGGAGTTAGAATCCTTAGTGGGTGGGTTCAGGGGGTGAGCCCCCTACAGAAAAAAAGTTGTCATTGAATTGCGCAATGCAATTATGTTGTGCGACATTCTGCTGTGCGCGGTATTGACCCCATGCTGATGACCGAGGATGCACACGTGAGTGATGCCCAGGGGGAAAATACAGTGCCAGTTGAACATTGGAAGGCTAGTAAGGATGCTCTGCCTGGGGTGAGATACTGTGAGAGGTCTGAGAAATGAGGGCTACCATTTCTCTACAAGCCCATTCCAAAGATACAATGGGCCCAAACCTCTCTCAGTGCGTGTCCGCTATGGGGGTGGGGGTGCACTCCCAGGCATCCTGTTGACAGCAGCTCAAAGATTGATGAATTGACTATGGAAGTGAGGGAATTACTGAGGCATCTCTCCATGCTCACTACACACCAGACAGAGGTTGAATCATGATTTTCCTGTTGGTGGTACCCCCCCTCCTCAGCCCCCAATGTGATGCCTTGGCCAAGCCAGACTCTATAAAGCATACTCTGTCATAATTGTGGGAAAGAGGGGCATATCAAGAAAGAACGCCAGTCCCCAAAAGACTTAGATAAGGTTGTATACAGACTTCAAGGGGAGCTCCGGAAAGTGAAACCATTTCTTTATTTATTTAAATTTTGGAATTACAATCCTTTGAGTTGATGACTCCTTTGCCAAGGCTCCACATCAGTACATACATACATTCATAGCTTAAAGACAATTTGTACATTGCATACTAGGCAAACATTACATTAAGACAAATTAAAGACAAATTGTACATTGCTTACTAGGCTAACATTACATTAAGACAAATTATACATGGTTACCCTGTACAGGTTAATTTACATGGCTCAAATTACATTGCTTTGTTATGTTCACTAGGGTTGTTTATGGACTCTGGGTCATTGCTAGGGAGAGGGACTGATTCCCAATTTTGAGGCCATCTCCAATATGGGAGTATGGGTTTATTGGCACCATTAGTTTTTTTTTTGGCCTTGCTTTGGAGCTCAGGGAAACGCTAGCTTACCGACACTTCCTGGGTTAGCGAGGACTGGTTGTTACAGCCACAGACCTCTGAGTCAAGGAGAAAGCTCTTGATACCATTTTTAAATAGGCCAAGGCTAGGGGCCTGGGAGATGGTGGTGCAAAGTTTATTTAGCCAGAGTGGAGCACGATACCGGAAAGACCTTTGCCCTAAGGCAGTCCTGCAGTGAGGGACTAGGAGTGGAGTGTTGGCCAGGTGCCTAGGGGTGCTCCTGTGGGGGATAGGTTGGATGAGAGGGTGGAGGCCCTTGGGAGCAAGATTCATTTGGATCTTTTTTGCTAAGAGGCAAGTGTGGTACATTAGTCTGCCTTCAAAGGTCAGCAAGTCTGCTCACTTATAGAGCTCACACGTATGGGTTAATCTATTGCTGCTTGCAACCAGTCTGCAGGCTTTATTGAGAGCTAGTTTGATGCTGTTTAGGGCTGTGTTGTCAGCTGTGCCATAGATTATTATGCCATAATCGAGCACGGATAGGACTGAGCAGGTGAGCGCCAGCCTTAGTGCCTGGGGGGAGGCAGTGTTTGTGTCTGTATAATATCCCAAGCTGGATGTTTGCAGTGGTGGAGAGGTGTTTGATGTGTATGTGGTAAGTAAGGGATGTGTCCAGAGCGATGCCCAGGTATTTAAAGTTAGGGACTTGTTCTATGTGGGTGCCCTGGGATGTTAAGATTGTTAGCAAGGCATTACTGTTCGGGTTTTGATGGTAAGCAAAGATCATAGATTTAGTCTTGTTGTAGTTAAGTAGTAATCGATGATCAGTGAACCAGGATTCTAGTTCTGTAAAGCTACCTTGCAAGAAATTTTGAAGAGAGTTTGAATTGGGGTGTTTCTAGTAAACTACGGTGTCATCAGCATAGAGCAATAGTTTACCACTGCAGGACAGAGGGAGGGAGTTTAGATAGAGAGTGAAAAGTAGAGGGACTAATATAGACCCTTGGGGGACTCCTGCATGAACAGGTTGCACAGCAGAGAGGGTGGTGTTGATTTTGACTTCCTGTGTCCGGTCAGTGAAATCATTTTTGAACCAGGAAATTGTTTCTTGGGCGAGATGGAGGGAGGTGAGAGAGTGGATAAGGAGTGAGTGGCTGACGGTGTCAAAAGCTTTGGTCAGATCCACAAAGATTGCTCCTGCTACCGACCCCTGTTCCAATGCTTCAAGTATGTAGGAGGTGAATTGGAGAAGGGCAGTGGTAGTGCTGTGACCCGTCCTGAACCCATGCTGTTCTTGACACAGCAGGTTGTGTTTGTTCAGGTAGTCAGTGAGCTGGTCTGCTACAATTCTTTCAAGTGCTTTAGAGAGGGGGGAAGGATTGTTATGGGCCTATGGTTGCCAGGGTCAGTTGGATCACCCTTTTTTAGGATAGGTGAGATAATTCCTCTTTTCCAGAGCAATGGAAATTGACCTAAGCACAAGGAGTAGTTTAGGATTTTGGTGAGGCGAGACAGGGTCTCGTCAAGAGTGAGTCTGAGAATTTTAAGGTCTAGGGAGTCGCTACTGAACCGAGAGTTGCACAGGGCTTTGGACAGGTAGTGTTTAGCCTCATTGCAGGAGATGGATCTAAGCCGGAAGGGAAGAAGAGTACTAGTGGAGGAGGTGTTAGGGTGGTCATTTGGAATGGGGTCAAAGAAATTTTGGGGTAGGATGTGGCTAAGATCAGAGAAGGAATTGTTCAGGACATTAGCTATGGTGGCTGGGTCCTGGGAGAGGGCTTCTTGGTAAAGAATTTGCGAAGGGGTAGGGGGAAACGGTTTTCCTGCAGAGTTCCTTGACATTGCTCCAGAATTTATTCCTGGATCCCCATAAGGAGGTGAGAGCTTGCTTATAGTAAGCAGGCTTAGCTAGCTGAATAGCCCAGGTACACTTGTTTCTTGCCTCTCTGTAGAGTTGCCTGCCATGGGGAAGTTGGGAGTTCAGTGCCCTGTGCCAGAGGTTATCTCTGTGGTGCATCTGTTCAAGGATGTTCTGCGAGATCCAAGGAGTTTCTCTGTTTTTAGTGACCTGTTTTTTGAAAGGGGCAGATGTGTCACAGACAGTGTTAAAATTTTGATAAAGGAGGTGAAGGCAGCATCAATGGACTTGGCAGTGTGAATAGGTGACCAGTCATAGAAGGAGAGATAGTGTTTAAGGCAAGAGAGGGAACCTTTTTTTGAGGTGCCTCAGGATGGAAATTCTATGTTGGTTGGTTGAAATTTTATTTGACCAGCAGCAGGAGATGGGCGAATGGTCACTTAGTACGTCAGGGAGTACTTTAACTTTTGAGAGGTGGTTGGGTAGATTTGTGAAGATAAGGTCAATAAGGGAGGAAGTTCCTGACCTGGAATCCTGCCTGGTGGGAGACTGGACAACCTGGGCAAGATCACAGGCCAGGACTGCATCTTTGAACGTGGCTGTAGCAGGGGATAGCCAATTCACATTAAAGTCCCCCATTATGATCAGTTTGCTCCTGGGGGGGAGATGGTTGATGTTGGTCAAGATAGAGTCAAAGGCTAGCTTCTGGTTAGAGGGGGGGATGTAGACTGACATGATGTACAGCGGTTTCCCTGGATTCCCAAGGGTGGCTTTGATTGTAATGGCTTGGGCACCATGAGTTGGACAGGGCAGGGGGACAGAGAGGGGCTGAAGTGCGGTTTTAGCGTATATGGCACACCCACCTCCTCTCTTGCCTGTTCTATCTGCCCTGAAGATAGAGTAGTCATTAAGGAAGACAGAGGCATCAGTGATTTTGTTGGAGAGCCAGGTCTCAGATAAGGCCAGGATGGCAGGGGAGTGTTGGGCGATCCATCCCTGCAGCTGTGTGAATTTCCTAGGCAGGCTACAGATGTTAAGGGAGGTCAGTAGTGAGCCACTCCGCCCATGCCCCATGGGATCATTAGATGCTGTTGGTTCAGGATTAGGGTGTATGTTGCCGGAGAGTAGCAGGAGGAGGAGGAGAGCCTGCCGAAGGACAGTTCTCTGGATCAGTTTGGAGAGAGAGGTTCGGGAGCATGTATTAGTGGAAAATTTGCTAAGCACGACTGGTATGGGGATGAAGCGGACTAGTTGGGCTAATTGGGCTTGAGATAGGGAAAGATGGGGGCTATGTAGTATGTGCCCACCTCTGGGTGGTTGTGCTCACATCACTAAGGGCCTGTTATTGGTGCAGCTTACACTGGGGGTGAAATTAGTGCAGAGTAGAACAGGGGAGATAGGGTTTGGGTGATGAGACAAGGTTGCGTGTCTGAGGGAGCGTATGGTTAGGCAGCTGTAAATGTCCATGAAGTGGGTTATACCTACAGGGGAAGTGGGGTGGTAGTCATTGAAAAGTGTCAGGATTATGATGGCATTGAATAGGGCACAGAGGATGCAAGTCATGCTGCTAGTATAGAGAGTTTCTAATTGTGGAAGGAAATAAGAGGAAGCCCTCTAGTGATCAACTAGTATAGGCTGCAAATGGCAAAGTTGGCTGACTGGTTTCGCACGATCATGTGATCCTTGCTATAAAGCCCGATGTTGACCAAGGGTGGTGGTGGGAGCAGTGAGGAGCCAGCGCACAGCACAGGCAGGGATCACTATGCGCAGCAAAACAGTAGCTGCAGCAGCGGATCCGCCAGCTCCGTGCATACCTGGTGCTCATTTTCGGCTCCATCTGTGTGGGGGGAGGGTTGCAGGACACCCTCGCGACCTCAGGGATACTGGCCCAGCTGTGGACAAGGAACAGAGACACAGAGAACAATTATTTATAGCTCCAGGCCACATCACAAATAGATCAGGTTTCAAACCACAGTGAAGCGGGAGCAGGTACTACAATTAGGTTTACAGCCCGGTTAATCAACGCAGCCCAACCGGGGTTTAGTAGGAGAACAAACTTAATTAATTTAAGGCAGCAGGTCTACACAGATTAAATCAGCTACTATTGGTAAGGCAGAGGCAGTAACTCTCCATTTGCAGAGCTGCTGGCTTTCTTAATTAACTCCTTTTTTTTTTTCAAATGGGGGACTTGGCACCAAAACCCAGACAATGTTAAGGGAGAAGCTGCTGCTTGTAATTACTACTAACATGTGATTTTGGAATCAAAAAAACTATCTCCACTTGTGTGGGGACATAAAGGTATTGTTGCATGAAATAGCGGTTACAGCATTTAGATGTAATTAAAGTCCACTGTATCACTATGTGCAGCAAAACAGTAGCTGCAGCAGGGATCTGCCGGCTCCGTACATACCTGGTGCTCATTTTCGGCTCTGTCTGTGTGGGGGAGGGTTGCAGGACACCCTCGTGACCTCAGGAATACTGGCCCAGCTGGTGCTCGTTTTTGTCTCTGTCTATGTGGGGAAGGGTTGCAGGACACCCTCGCGACCTTACGGATACTGGCCCAGCTGTGGCTGAGGGGTGCTGGAAACAACCGCAATAAAGGCTCAGGAAATCCAACTTCTTTGTGGCTAAGTCGTCCATACCGGCCCCTGCTACTGTCCCTCCAGACTGGACCAAGATAGTGGGCCCTTCAATGGAGACTAAGGTGGCTGTGAATGGTATTCCTACTTGGGCTGTGCTTGACAGTGGGTCACAAGTGACCATTGTGTTTCAGGACTGGTATGACAAGCACTTATCTGATGTGCCTTTACAATCCCTGGAAGGCCTACATGTGCGGGGGCTGAGTGACAAGTCTTATCCATATCTAGGATATGCCCACCTCTGGTTGTCTTTTCCTGAGACTGTCACTGGCGTAGAGGAGCAAGTAGAGACACTGGCCCTAGTGTGTCCCCCCACTGGACTGTATGATGGGGTTCCTCTGTTAATCGGAACAAATGCCCACATGTTTGGGAGACTGGCACAACTCTGCCATGAGAAACAAGGGTAGCTGACTGGACGGGCCCTAATAATTCTAGCCTTAGTAAAAAGGGCTTATGACTGGCAATGGAGACCCGATGAAGTGGACCCAGATGAGCCAGTGTGGATAGTGTGGAAAAAGGAACCTGACTCCTTGGTATTGGCCATCAGTGCCCAGTACACAATCCATGGAGAAGTCTGCCTAAAGAGAAACATAAAGAACAAAATATTAATGTTGGATGCACCAGGACATGGAAAGTTGCCAGAGGGATTATTGGTCAAACCCAGCATCTTGCCTGCTCGTGTCCACACCTATGCACGACGAGTGATGGTCCAGATTCAGAATGTGTCAGACTGTGAGATTCGAGTGAACAGAGGGTGCACCCTAGCTACAGTACACTGTGCCAACACTGCCGTATTGCCCTGCAACAAGTGCTCTGGTGAGAAGGAAAGAGTGATCCCGGACTTATTTGACTTTGGTGACTCACCATTGCCAGCTAAATGGAAGACTAGAATTAGCAAGAAAATGGCTTGGAGGGACCAAGTGTTTTCATTAAAATAATGGGATGTGGGGTGTGTCTAGGGTGTAGAGCATCACATACACCTGCATGAGGACCTGCCATTTTGAGAGAGATCCCAATGTCTCACCAAAGCAGACATAGATGATATGAGGAGACACCTGCAGGAAATGCTCGCTGTTGGTGTGATACAAGAATCAAGGAGCCCATATGCCCCTCCCATTGTGGTTGTGCATAAGAAGAATGGGTCTGTAAGGATGTGTGTTGATTTTCAAACCCTGAACCGGCGGACCATCCCCGATCAATACACCATGTCCCATATACAAGATGCCCTGGATTGTTTGAATGGGAGCAAATGGTTCTCAGTATTGGATCTTCACAGCAGATACTACCAGATCCTGATGACCCCAGAGGACCATGAGAAAACAGCCTTCATCTGTCCTTTGGGGTTCTATGAAGTCCTGAGAATGCCACAGGGGATTTCAGGCACCCCTGCCACCTTTCAGTGACTGATGGAAAGTGCGGTGGGAGATATGGACTTGCTGGAATGTCTAGTGTACCTAGACAATGTCACTGTGTTTGGGCACACATTAGAGAAGCATGAGACCTGACTGTTTAAAGTCCTAGACTGATTGGAAGTCTTTGGCCTCAAGCTGTCCATTGACAAGTGCCAGTTTGTTCAAACCTCAGTGAAGTATGTAGGGCACATAGTATCTGCAGAAGGGATAGAGACTGAGCCCAGTAAGGTTGAATCACTGACTACTTGGCCCCAGCCCCATAATTTAAAAGAACTACAACATTTCCTGGGGTCTGTGGCTATTACCACAGGTTCATAAAAGACTATTCAAAGGTGATTCACCTGCTCTTGAATCTTACCCAGGGTTACCCTCCTACCAACCATAAATATAAAATAGGGTCCGTCAAAGAACCAGAGAAAGTGTACTTCCACACAGGTGAACTTTTTGGGCCCAGCTGGACATCCGAATGTGAAGCAGCCTTTCACAAAGTCATATACCATCTCACCCATGCCCCCATCCTCACCTATGCTGACCCCACCAAGCCCTATGTTCTGCATACGGACGCCAGTCTGCCAGGTCTAGGAGCTGTGCTGTATCAAGCCCATGAAGGTGGTTTAAGACCTGTGGCTTTCACCAGTAGGAGCTTGACCCCATCAGAGCGAAACAACCTTGTGCACAAGCTGGAGTTCCTTGAGCTAAAATTGGCTATCTTTGACCAGTTTCATGAATACCTCTATGGGGCAAAGATGTTGGCGAAGACTGACAATAACCCATTAACTTATGTACAGACTTCAGCTAACTTAGATGCCACTGGGCACCGGTGGCTTTCTGCCTCATCAACCTATGATTATGCTGTTGAATACAGGCCAGGATTGAACCATATTGATGCTGACGCCTTGTCATGAAGCCAGTTTCCAAGAATGATTGGGTCAGGTTGTCTGAACCTGACATCCGAGGATTGTGCCAAAAATTTGACTGAGATGAACAGATGTCTGCGGACACAGTGGACTGTTTAGTAGATTGCCTGGGCCCTCCTGATACCTTCATACCAGCTGCCTATTGCCACTTTTCTGCTCCAGATATTAGTGTACTACCTCAGTTTGACAATGACATAATTCAGTGGGCTGAGTCCCAAGATTCTATGATTCAGCCCGCACTTCATGTTCTGCGTGCAGGAAAAGATGTGTCCAAGTTGCGTTCCCCTGACTTGTAAACTGCTCTATTGTTTAAAGAAGGCCCCAGGTTGAATCTACTGGATCAGTTGTTGTACAGAGAGAGACAGTGGATTGTGGTCAAGTAGACAAGCAGCAATTGGTCCTGCCCATGGCCTTTAAAGATTTGGTACTGAGGTCCCTCCACAATCACATACAGTACCTTGGTATTGACAGAACTCTTGACTTGGTATGATCTCAATTCTACTGGCCCAAGATGGGGGCCAATGTTGAGCACCATGTAAAGACCTGCAGTCATTGCCTGCACAGGAAAGTCCTACCTCAGAGAGCTGCCCCCCTTGTCAATATTACTATCAGCACCCCCATAGAACTGATCTGCATAGAATTTTTGTGTTTAGAACCTGATCAGCGGAATAGTGGCAATGTGTTCATAGTTATGGATCATTTCACACGGTATGTGTAAGCTTTTCCAACTAAAGATCAAAAGGCCTCTACCATGGCCAAGGTGCTAGTGGAAAATTTCTTCATCCGCTACGGTGCCCTCAGCGGATCCATGTTGACCAAGGCAGAGATTTTGAAAGTCGGCTAATCAAAGAAATGCTATCTCTATGGGGGGTGCAGAAGTCAAGAACCACTCCTTATCACCCACAGGGAGACCCTCAACCAGAACATTTTAACTGCACCCTTCTAGACATGGTGGGCACCCGCCATCTCAAAGACAAGTCTAAGTGAAGCCAGCAGATTAGCACCTTGGTCCACTCATATAATTGCACAAAAAATGACATTACTGGGTTCTCCCCCTACCACCTCATGTTCAGGAGGGAGGCCCATCTGCCCTTTGATGTCTGCTTTGAGGTCTCTCCAGATGGGGTCTGAGCTGAAAATTACATACAGTATGTACAGAAACTGAAAGCTCAATTGAACCATGCCTATCAACTGGCCCAGACAATGGCCACTAAAAGAAATCTTGCCAACAAAGAGAGGCATGATAGAAAAGTAAAGCCTCAAGAGCTTTGGCCTGGAGACCGTGTATTGTTAGGCAATTTAGGACTGCATGGCAAACAAAAAATTGCTGATAGGTGGCACCATCTTCCCCATGTAGTAGCTGGAAAGTTGAATGATTTATCAGTGTATAAGGTGCGCCCAGAGAATAACTCCACAGCTGCGAAGACCATGAATCGTAACCACTTGCTACCTATCAGCCAAGTCATAATTGAGACTGAACCATCAGAGATTGATTCCCCTGGGCTGGTGACTCATGCTGCTGCAAAAAAGAGACAGAGTCAACCTACCCCAGTAGTTACAGATTTAAGGTTTCCCCCACAGCAGGCCCAGAATGATAGTGACTGTCAGTCCACCTCTGATGAAAGTGAGCGTGACAATGCCTATTACCCTCCTATGAATTTAGCCAGCTGTTTCAAGGTAACCCTATAACTAATTGTAAGATGAAGCTGGGCCTTCTGGACTGCCTAACCCCCCAGCTGCGTCCTTGGAGCCAATGCTCCTTGAAAGTGAAGTGCAAAGTATTACGTCTGAGGTCGCGGACTCTCTGTATTTTGTGGAACTGTGTGAATTGTCCAAAGAAGGGGATGATGGCCTGAGTCTCTCTGGTGACACACCAGAACTTGAAGAACAATGTGAAAATGTTGTCAGCCCCCCATCAGTGTCACAAGGTCTAATTGTGCCAGAGCCTCCTCAACATGAGCAACCTGGGCCTCCATCAGAAGATAATGAGCAATGTGTTGTGGAAACAGACCCTACAGAGCAAGGAGCTGACAGTGCTCCATGTTTGGACATTCCCATCCATGCAGAGGCACCCCTCACAAGTTAGGAAAGCTCTAAAGTTAGTGCTGAAAGTACAGAGACTGTGGCTGCTCCCCCCAGAAAGACTGGCTGAGCTGTCAAGCCAGTGCTACGCTTTAGTTATGATTCCCCTGGGAGGCCAGTGGATTTGCCTCTCAATGTGGTTCACAAAGGGGTTTATGTTTCACCAAGCTCACTACCCAAATTGAGCTTGACAGCCAACTCCAGGTTACTTGTTCTTCCCTCTCACCATAGTGCCCCTGCCCCATCCAGCCCCAAGTTAGCTGATAGGGAAGGGCCCCCTCTTGCATTGTTTAATGTACAAGAAGTTATTAAATGAATCAGTATTACTTGTATGAAACCTGCATAAGTATTGTCAAGATGGATGTAGTAATGTGAAGTATATTGAAATGTATAGTAATGTAACAAGCTAATGATATATATGTCTAGTTCATATCGCATTTTTGATATTGTGATGATACAGACTTGACATGGATGCCAAGTTTTCTCCAGGCAGGGAATGATGTAACCCCCTTACAAATGGGGGTTCCCAAAAAGTCTTCCTTTGAATTGCCTAAATGCTCACTGCCAGGCTGGTGTTCTGCATTTTAGTAGATTAAATGTATTGCCAGAGAGTGCCTGTATAGCCTCTGTGTACTGTCTCTTTAAGAGCTGCCAGGATTGCAGTCTTAATTCATCTAAAAGGGAGCTCTGTTAGAAGATGTGCTTGATTGCTGATCATTTGTTAGAGTAGTAATAATATTGCAGTTTGTCCTAACCTGCCTTCTTTGCAGCAAGGACTGTTCTGTTTATCTCCAACAACTTGGCCCAGGACTGTCAGAATGGGCCAATCAGTACTGTTGGGACTTTAAAATGGAGCCTGCTTACAGGGGCTTGGTGGGGTCAAAACTTGCAGGAATTCTAGTTTTTGCATTTTGGCACCTAAAATAACCTGGAGGGGGAGCCCTTGTTGCAACTGACAGACAGATCTGCCAACCGAACCTTTTGGATCTTGGAGAAATTCCCAAGCTGCTTGCAGCTAGTTTCAGTTCTGAGTTTGGAAGTGAATAGATAAAAGCTTGAATGATTCAAGCAGCAGCCCTGGCATAGATTTGCATGGGAGAACTGTGGAAAGGCCTGAGTTTTAGCCTGTGTGCCTGCCTGCTGTCCCTGAGAGGGAACTTGTGCCTTTTTTGGACTGAATACGAACTTGGAGAGTGAAGTAAGCCACTGAATTGTGAAAAGGCTCCTATCTGAAGAAGACCGAAGATTTGCCGAATGCGATTGGCCTGTCTGGACTTCCAGCCACCTCTGAACTCCCGGATTGTGCAGAGACTCTGTAATTGCGACTGGAGAGCATTTTGCCTGGTACAGTGGAATTTCCTTACATGTGAATGTGTTGTGTGCTTATAGTGGGTCATGATTTGGTTCCCCACTGTGGTTTGACTTGTGTTCTGCTTGCTGGAAGCTGCATTAGAATTTCCTTATGTGTAAATGTGCTGTGTGCTGCTAGTGGGTCACAATTTGGTTCCCCACTGTGGTTTGAACTGTATTCTGCTTGCTGGAAGCTGCATCCAGCCCCATGGACTGAATCCAAAATCATCTCCATTGGGCCTCGGCCTTGCCACACTGGCCCAACCCGACTACCCGCTGCACAGAGAAAGCCATCGACCAGAGACTTGCCTGGGGATCAGCCCCCTGCTCAACACTTGAACAGTAACTATGCCTCGGTGATTCGTGTGGGCTCTGCTTCTCTGGTCACTCCAGCTTAACAACCTGTAGCCTCGATATCATCCTGCCTGTGTCCAGTATTGGGTATCATGAGTAAACATCAGGGTAGCTCCCTGCAACAACAGCTAAATCTAAAGTGTTGTCATCTGATTGTCTGGTTGATTTTTTTTTTTTCACAAAATGAGCCTTCCTGCTTTGGATTACAAATAGTGTGTGTTGTGCATGTTGCTTTCCTCCATCACAGGGCCCCAACCAGCTGCAATGGTCCTGGCTAGCCCATCATCTCCCTACCTGGGTACCCAGAGGTATGACTGTGTGAGGACTTAAAGCGCATACATAACTGTTTGATTAATATAGCCTTTCAGCCAATCAACCTGATTATGCCCCTTCCTTGTTCAAGTCCTCTGAATAAATCAGATCTGACTTTTTTGCTGCATTTAACCTGACTGTGGTTCCAGTTTGTTCCAAGAGTACTGTACTGTTGCTAGTTACTGTGCATAACCTTATTTTACAGGGGGTCCCCATGGTTGAGCCAGAGGAACCACCCTTGGTGGTAAGTTCAAACAGTGTCGGTACTGGTATGGTGTACAAGGGGTACTGCAAAACTGATTATCGTATATTGCTCAGGCCACTAGAAGGGAAAGAGGGGGGTTACAGTGTCCCAGAGGGCTGTGCCCAGGTTAGTTTGATCACTACCAACCCTGACCTCCCGGTGCCGGGTGGAGGCACCTGTTACAGAACTCAGGCCCCTTAACCTGCTACTAGCTGCACAGGCAGGGGTAGTAGTCCTTGGGATAGCGCCACCTAGGGGTTACAGGTGTAAGACACGCTGTACAGATTTTTAGCCTATACAAAAAACTTTGGGACTCATTTTTATTTCCTACCTCATAATTATTTATTTAGCATAATTATTTCTTCTTGACTGTGTGTCTCTGAGCAAGTCATGTAAGACATGCTCTGAGATTTTTATTTATGTCTTTGGTAACCGGGTGAGTGAGCTGATCCAAAGGACCGATTTCAGTCATGATCCGGGCCACACAGGTGGTAGCAAGCATTCTACAGAAGTAGTAAAATACAGAGAATACAAAGATATGATCACATCACAGATACAATGTAGTTAAGCTAATAAAGATACAAAGCAACTATCAAGCAGTACAAGTTGAACATGTTGCGGAGTTAGGCTACACCTTCAGCTGTGACTGATAGACCACTTTTCTATCTCCTTAATTCCTAGCTACTGTGACACTTGGCCAGCTGGTTATGATTGTTCTATGATATTTGTAATAGAAACATGTAGTGTGTGATTGTCTCACATGAGGTAGCTGTGCCATGGGTGACCCCCCCCCCAGGTTTCAGTGAAGCAGGAACCATTTAATTAACTGACTTACTTCAGAGTGGCATTTTATTACCTTTTTATGATATTGCCTAGGCTCTTTGAAGTGGAAATGAAATGAGACTTTATGAGTCTGCCAGAGGATGGAGATCATAAACTTTTATGCCGTCTTAGAGGAAAAACATTTTTATACCACCATGGTGCTAAAGTTGTAAAAAAAAAACCTTTTATGCCTTGAGAACAAGAAACCACACAAGATCAAAGAAAATGTTGATTTAAGACTGTCATCATTTGGGAAATTAGTTTTTGCTGAAGTCACAGTATTTAAAATATTTCCTGACAGGAAGATCATTGTTTGTATAATTTTTATATTCTAAAAGGAGGACTAGATGACATCATGGAATGGGTGTGTGAGAGAGACAGTTTTAACCTAGGACTTGTGTCTGATCTTAGAGACAACTTTTTGGGCTCTTAAGAAACAAGTTCTAACTTAAGCACTGTAAAGAGGTACTACATTAGAAAAAGTCTAACTGTATGTTGGTAGGAGTTTGTCTAGTTTTCTTTGTTTTCTTGTAAGTGATTGTATGCTTTGTGATATAGTGTTCTGTGTTTGCATTTTACATATTTTTATCCATTTTTAAGTAAACCTTTCATTTGAAAGCTACTGCCTGGGTCTTCTAAGTTCTTTCTTTTACATGTGACATATGGAGGGTTAAGACTGACAAAACTGTTCATAAGCTTGATGGTGTGACTAAACTGGGAAAAGGTAAGAATATACCTAAGGTTGTTTATAGAGTTTTAAGGGTTCATTTTTGGATACCTGGTTAGGTGCCCTTAGGCGAAAGATATCTGGCATCCTCCCAAAGAGCAGATTATCTGAGCCTGTACATTTGGGTATGCTAGCATAACGTTCACAGTTTGAATCCCCTTGGAACTTGAGACTAAAGGTGATTCAGACTAACAAGCAGACAGGAGGGTTACCCTTTCTGTTACCTTCTCACAATACTGCGCTCAGAGGTTGGCACTGTGGAAGCAGAGGGCCTGACCTGCTGAGTGCATTTGTGACAGCTACCGAAACCTCTGTTGAGCAACAGTTAACACTTTTTCTTTGCTTCCCCCCCACCTTAGGTTGGCCACATATTGTAGCTCTTTACTTTCCTTGCTGGACTTCCTACTGGTTCTCTCTTTTCGTTCTTTTTCCATTTCCATCCATCCAGTCCCTGGAATGATGCTGAACACCCAGAGAGGTGTTGTGTAAAGTGCATAAGTGCATTTTGTGTAAAATAAACCTGGAGGCTATTTTAGATAGCAGGAATGAATACAGTTAATAATGTCTTTTTAAAGAAAATGATTCAGAAGCCATTTCAAACTAAGTACAGTAATAAGTAATCCTTAAGGTATTTTCATAAATTTGCACTATAAACATGTTACTGTATAAGGTCCTGTGTATAAAAGTGCTTAGGCACTGTGGATCAGAGGTATAGAGAGTCAATATCTGTGAATATATAGGGGATACATGATGGGCATGAGTGTGATATGGCAAATATTGTCAGTCCTGCAGAGTGAGCTCTGGATATCTCACGAGTGCCGAAGGCACAAGTAAGATATCCAGAGCTCACGATGCAGGAGTGACAATATTTGCCATAGCACATGATCTGCCCATTATGTATTCGATATATACAATAGGGCCAAGAGCTTTAGAAGTTTTGTTATGCTGTCTTGTGTTCTGTTCCTGTTTATGTGTTTGGTTATTCTGTGCGTGAGCTTTTCTGAATGGGCTGGCAGTGTTATAGACTCTGGGAGACACGTGAGTGTGTTTTGCAGTGCTAAATGAGTTAGTGTTGGGTAGGAGTGAGAAACATACTTTTGTGAGGCTGTATTGTTTAGAAGTCTGGCTGTAGTGAAGCTGAGAGCATCACAGTAATTGTAATGAGCTGAGAGGCAGAGTGTCAGAACAGCTGATACTGTTTTCAGTGGTAATTAAGTTCTGTGAAATTGTGTTCTTTAGGATTCTGACTGCAGTCAAGCTGAAAGCATCACAGTAATTGTAATGGGTGAGAATCAGAGTTTGAGGAACAAGTGAGAGTATGTTTCAGTGGAAGTTGAGTTAACTGCAGGCAGTAGTTTAGACTGTTCTGTGAAGCTGTGCTGTTTAGAATTCTGGCTGCAGTCCAGCTGACAGCATCACAGTAATGAGCTGGAGGTTGGGGGAGGGGAGGTGTTTTGTAATGCTCACTGAGTTAGCTGTAGGTGGCAGTGAGACCTCTGAAGTAGTTCTGCATTTGTGACTATGGTAACAGCACAGGTGTTACTTGCATGCTGAGGGGAAAGCTGCCTAGAGTGATGACCTTTTGTGACCTGTGTGTGTAAATGGTTGATATCATCACAGTACAGCAGAGGGTAAAAATATCACACTGCAGTGGATGATACACTGTTTTATCTCACTCATTTACCACTCACCCCTATTATATATATATACTATACCTTTAACTGAACCAGGAAGTCCCCTGAAACAACCCCCCCTCATTGGTTTTGAAACAAAATGTCCAGACATGTAAAAACAGAATGGGCTCAGTCAGGTGAGCCAAAAAAAATACATAACACCTCTATACTGAGTTCACTTCAATTCAGTCCAGTGGAGCTCAGCCCTGATAGAGGAGGAGAGAGATTCTACTGCTACCGCAGACAAGCTGTTGAATGCAGATGAGAAGGGTCTTAGTGGCTCTAAGATCCAGGACTCTATCATGTGAGAAACTACTTATGTTAAGTAGGGATTTTCTTGCAATTTCTTTTTCATTTATTATTTTTCTAACTTTTGAAAAATAAATATCACACAACAGTGTGTTTTAAACCTGTAAATTTGCCTTGACTGAAGTTTATTCCCACCCGCTGTGACAAACTTGCTGTCAGCAGTGGACTAGTGCTGGTTGTCCAGAGAAACAAGAGGGAGACCAGTACCCAGATACCAGCCCTGGTATCCAGACATGGGGGCAAAGTGCAGGATGGTGTACCTCCAGGATATAGTGGATGCTAAGGATCTGTTGAAGGGGGAAGGGCTTACCAGTGTGCATACCAGAGCCCAAGTAAGGAGAACTGGAGAGGTGCTATTGCCTGGATTGGAGTTCGATGGAACATGGAGGTGGACCAGCGCTGGAGAGAGGCAGAGCACCACTGAAAAGGAAGATGGTGACCACGCTGGGTCAGCCTCTGTTCTAGACTCTGTTCTAGCTCTGCTTTTGCTCCACTTCTGCTTAGTTTTTAACTTTATTTTAACTTCTATGCAGTTATTTTTAAATTGTTTTGAACAGTTTTTGTCTGACTTTTAACTTTAAAGGTTTCTGTAAATGTTACTGGTTTTGCACTCGCTGGTAGCATTGGGTCCGAATTGTTGTGGTGTTGTGGCAGTGTTGAAGTATGTCTAGCAACTGTGCAATCCTGGTTACCCCCGATTTTGCTCTCCATTGACATTGAGAGTTGCACTCGTCACCGCGTTTGTGTCGTTTTTTCAGGGGATTGCCTGAGGGCCTGCTGCCAGGAACGTTTGACCTTGTTGACTGTGGCATTTACCAAAGGATTTAATTCAGAGCTCTGTCTCTCTCTGGAGAACATTTGGATCCAGCCCTCATGTGGGCCGACTATTAGAATTTGTTGTCTGACTCTCGCAGCTCAGTTTGGCCTGGAGTTGGAGATTTTGAGATCGGGCTCATTCCTTGGAAGACTTGGCTGTTTTTATTTCTGGGCTTCACAGATTTTTACATCCTCTACATCATCTCTCTGGAGTGAGTGAGCCTGTCAGTTTTTGATCCGAACCCAGGGTAGTCTGCTGGGGTGGTTGGCTGGGGCAGACTGGGGGTGGTGCTGTTGGAGGATGGGCCCCAGTGTGCCCGTGGTTCCTGGGCCTTATGGTGGGCTGGCTGGAGAGCCTGCTCATGTAACTCAGGTTACTAGCTGATTTCCTCAGCGGCACCTCGGGGGACGACCAGGAGATTCTCTCTATTGGTTAAAGCACTGGCCTGAACCCGAGGTGGTTTGCTGGGGCAGGCAGTCACTATGGGAGATCGGGGTTGTGCTGTCAGAGGACAGGCCCATGATACCCATGGTTTCTGGACTTTTTCGGGGGTAGGGTGGAGAGCCTGCTCGTGTAGATCCAGATATAGGCTGGCTCCCCCAGTAACACCTCGGAGGATGACCTAAGGGAGAGTTTTCTCTTTCTGCTAGCTGGTCGATTGTGTTCCCTCCTAAGCGGCTGGAATAAATCCTGAGGACAGGAAAGGTTTTTGTCCTCTTTATACGAAGTATATGGAACAGTTATAAATTTAATTTCTATTCGATCATCATTCAGGTCAGATTGTTTCCTTTTCTTCTCCTTATACATTTTGGTGAAGCAGTGAGAGGGCTTCATTTTTATTTTCAAGATCTGATTGTTTGACTGCTTTTCTGCCTATGTGAGAGATAGGCTCTGGGACAGATCCCTCAGGGGTGAGAGCTCTGAGGGACTCTCATTATTCTTGTCTGTAGTAAAGCATAAGTCAGAAGAAACTGTGATGCTTGTCCCAATTATTATACATTTTTTTCTGAGGAGTTTAAAACCTACCCAGACCTGCCTTAAGACCTTCTCTGAGGAGTTGGCCTGAAGAGGATTGAACTGAAGTGTGTATTTGTGATTAATGTTTATGTTGGTGCTTCTTGTAAAACACTATAATATCCACACCACTCAAGTAGCAGCTAATAAAGGCAGGCTGATACCAGAGAGAGAGAGAGAGAGAGAGAGAGAGAGATGGAGTCAATCAACACCTTGATAGTTGGGCACGGGGTCATAATGTCACAAGACATTATGCCGTATTGCAAAATTGCACTGCCAATACAGCATGATTTCTGCCATGTGGCATAAGTCTTTTTTCTTTGGGGGGCTCTGCCCCCACACCCCCTGTTATGGGGGGCTATGCCCCCGGACCTCCCCCGCACTAAAGATTTTCAACTCTGGGAGGGGTCCAACTTGGGGAGTGCACAAGTCATAAAACAATAAAATGTTTCTGGACCAGGAATCAAACCCGGTCCCAGATGCAGCGCCTGGGTTCCTACTGCTGTGGCTCAGTTCTGTGAGCCACGGCAGCTGCTTGTCAGAACCCACTCCAAGCAGCAGTCTTATATGCTGCCTGGGAAAGTATTACTGGTGCAGTACCGCATACAGCAGTCTATGCGATATTGCACCAGTAGTGGTAGCATACTGCACTGTACCGGGTTAGCCATAATGTTGTACACTATTAAGCATGCAACATTATGACCCAGTAGATGTTAGTTGCACAGTCTCAGTCATGCAGTCATACAGTACACTAAATCAAGCTTAGAACGGTATGCCACACAAGTTACAACACACTGAACCCAGTGAGTCAAGCCTGACACATAGAGAAATAGTGTAGCAGTTTACAGAAAATGTATGTGTACACAGCCGTACACACACAGGGAGCGAAGACTCACAAAAAAGAAGAAAACACACACACACAGGCTACTCAGGTGCAATGAGCTGCTGATGGAGGAGTCGGATGACGCTCTCCTCAATCATACAGGGAACTGAGCTGTGAACCACACCACAATCAGCAATAATTCAATGGGCCAAGCCAGACCCAATAAGAAAAACTACAACGCTTTTTAAATCACAAAAAAAAAAATGCGTGCAGACAACCGTGCACATGCAGGATGCATCTTCAAAGAACAAGAATACAATGCATGCACAGACGACGTATTCAGTGAGCTGCAACAAGAGGGAGTCAGCCGACACCCACTTCAGTCATGCAGTGAGCTGAGCCCGGAACCTGATGAAAGCAAAATACAAATTTGCTTTACAAAAGAAAATCACACTGGGGCTGTGTGGATTTGGAAGAAAAAGCTAAACACAGAAGTGGGGATGGGACAGTCATAAAAAGTTTTAATCCCTCACTGTTACTGAGCCCAGTAACAGTTGCTCACTAAATGTAAAAGTCAAGCTTGACTTTGCTGACAAAAAAAATCCTGATAAAAAAAGAACAGAAATGTTCTGCAAAAAATCAAATCACACTGCTTCGGCTGTGCTGTGAAACTGAAAGCAACTGGAGAGGTGTGTAATCAGCACACTCACAGTCACAGAGTCTCCTTTTCCTTGTCACTGAGCCCAATTTCAAGGATAAACTAATTCTGGTCAGTGCCAATAGGGCTTTAGCCGAGGAATTTAGGGTAAAAATATAGAAAATTAACAAAGTGTGAGCCTACGTTAGCAAAATGTAATGTGCCTCATACATTTGTTGTTTTGTAATATTTGTACACCAAATTTTCAACATAGCTTTGTTATGACCTTCCTCATGAAGAAGGGCAGCGCAGATATTAATTTTTTTTTCAATTAAGATTTATTTGATCAGCATATATGCTTTTACAAAAGTAATAAAAACGTAGTATAAAAATATGTGAACATTAGAAGAATGTAAATTTTTACAGGTATTAGAGTTTCATAATAACATAACATCATTTGAGGTATCTCAGACATTTTAAATTCTAGAATCTAAATATTCAATAAATAATCATAGGCAGCATCAAATTACTTTCACAACATTATTACTTCTAGTAACACAATGTAGTATCATAAACGAGTTGCAGCTAGAAATTTCACCAATTGATCAAGTACAGCCTTATTTGAATTATTAAAAAGGAACAATACCAACTGGTCAGGAGGGAGGACAGTACCTTCCAGAACATCCCCTGGCCATTTTCTCCTGATACTTTCATAAAGGGGACATAACATTGTTATGTGTTTCAAATTGTCTTCTAGTTGTATCCCACAAGGACAGAAAGGAGACTTGACATTTCCCCTGCCCTGTTTAAAGTAGATGTCATTTGCCTTACATAACTCCATCTTAAATATGGATATCAGACTCCTAGATTGGGGATTAGTTATTTCAAGGAGATATAGATCTAATCCAGTTTTTTGCTTTATTATTTGTGCCATCTATAACTTTTCAAAGTGGATAGTCTCTCATTATCCTGTGTTGTAGCTAGATCTCTAATTCTGGTTTTAACCAATGCTATGGCTTCTTCTAATGATTTGTAGTGAATATCCTTTAAAACATGCCCCAATCCATTAGGGTAAAGTTTATTCTGAATAAGTTGAATAGAAGGTGCTATGAAAAGCAAAGATACATATTGGATCTCCTCTTCCATGCACCATCTAGGAATCCTTTATTCTGGTAACAATGTTAACTTAAATAAAAAGATGATTTATTTTTCTAGCATCAAAGATCCCAGATACAGTAGTCCCAATTCTGAACGTAAAATTTCCTTTGGCACTGATTGAGGTAGCATTAGGATGTTTCAATAAAGTTTATTTAGCACTTGTTCGATTGTGTCAATCTTATGACTTCCCCAGATTTCTGTGGCATAAACTATGCTAGTATTAATTTTTGCTTTTATCACCTTCAGTATGCCCTTTGTAGAAGCTTTTCTCAGTTTTGAGTTGAATTGTCTGAAAGCGTTTGTTGCAATTTTAGTTTTAGTTTTAATATAGTCAATGTGTTCCTTCCAAATTGTAGTTTGGGAGAAGTGTACTCCTAAATAGTCATACGTCTTTACTGTTTCAATTCTATTTTTACCCATAAGAACCTTAGATGTCATCCTGATTTTATTTCCAAAAATCATAACCTTTGTTTTATTTTCATTTATCAATAACCCATTCCTGTTACATAAGTTAGAACATGTGTCCATCTTCCTCTGCAGTCCCAACAACGAAGTTGAGAATAAAACAATATCATCAGCATAGGCTAGGAGAGAAACTCTATCTTTGCTAATTCTGGGAGAATGATAGTCCAAGCTTTCCAGACCCTGGAGTATAGAATTTATATAAACATTAAATAGGATTGGGGCAAGTATGCAACCCTGTCTTACACCAGTGTTTGTGCTAACAGGAGCCATCAGGGATCCCCACTGATTACACTGAACTTGGATCCAAGTACCTGTATGTAACCTGACTAATATGTCAAGTAAAGAGTCATCTATATTTAAATATTTCAGTTCACTCCATAATAAATTCCTACTTATTGTATCAAACGCTGCTGTCAAGTCAACTAAGCAACAGTAAAATTTACTGTGCTTCACTGTCACGTATTTTTCCAAATCAAGTGTTTCAAGACATAACAATGTTGTATCATTGATCTAGCCTACCAAAATCCATTTTGATATTCACTTAAAATCAGATTCTTGCCTAACTATTTCTGTAATTTTGATAATAGAATTTTACAGAATAATTTCTGTGAAGTGTCAATTAAACTGATGGGTCTATACATTCTTGGATCTAGGGGATCTCCTTTTTCCAAAATTGGATATACAATACTTCCCAGCCAACTTTCTGATATATGTTGTCCCTGAAGTATTGCATTATAATACTTCTCCAGTAGAGATATCCACCAATGTGTGAAGGATATATAAATTTCCCCAATCATACTATCTGGGCCAGGAGCCTTGTTCATTTTTAAGGTTGAGATTGCTTGTAAAATCTCTATATTATTTATAATCAGGGGGTCAGCCAAAATTTTCGTAGGGGCATCAGTATGGTAAGTTAAATCCAACCTTTCTTTTTCTGAAAGATATAGAGTCTTGAAATACTTTTCCCATATTGAGGGAGTAATATAAGCATGAATTTTATTTTGATACTGTCCATAGCTCCCACTCACTAGGTCCCAGAAGGACTTTATGTATTTCTCCACTATGGTTTTCCTTAATTTATCCCATTGTAATCTATAGTATTTATTTCTCTCTTGCTCTAAGATTTTGTTGTAATCCTTCCTAGCCTGGTTTAATGCTTTTATCTTCTGTACATTTTTGTTCACCTTTGTTTCTCTTATTTTGTGGTTTAAGGCAGATTTTGCCCATCTGCATAGTTCATTAAACCATGTACTAGCTTTAAGTACCCCTGTAGAGGTTGTTTTACATAAAGGTTTGATGTAACTTATCAACCTATCCAAACTTTCTTTAATGTCTGTGAAGTAATCATTTAATAAAATTGTATTTCTCAAAATGGCTGGAGATCCTTGGTAAAGTATCTCCTCAAAGGTCTGGATAGATTTAGTCTGCCATTTAATTCTCTTTTGGTTAATGATTTCCACAGGAGGGCAATTCTCCTTTCTTATAATACTAGGAAGCTGTGTTGCTAATTTTATGCCCAAAGGGAAGTGGGCTGATTCTGATCGTTCCATTATCTCTATTTTATAAAACATTTTTGCCCCTCCATATTTACCCAGAGAAGGTCTATTGTTGAATATCCCATTGGTCCCACAAATGTATAACCACCAGTATTGTTGTTTTTTGTTCTACCATTTATGAATATGACATTTTTTTCTTCTAAATAGGTGTTTGCCCATCTGCCTCTTTTATTCTGTTTCTTGTCCTCTGAGTTCCTAGACAAAGTTAATCTGGGATTAGTCTCTACTACATCCAACAGCAGGGATGTGTAGAGTTCATCCTCTAAATCCTTTGATCCAATGTGGGCATTTAAATCACCCAAGATGTAAACTGGGGTATGCCCCGAGTTCTCCAAAATAAGGTCCATATCCTGTTGGAAGTTTCACCATAGGTCATCCTCTTTATTAATTTTTGGTGGAATGTAAATATTACAAAGCATCAATGAAAAGTAAAATTTGCTAAGTTTAACTCCCAAGATCAAATTTTCCTAGGTCTCAAATTTAGATACTACTAAGTCCAGGGATGTTCTGACAAAGATTGATAGTCCTGATTTAGTGCATCCAAACTTTTTATCTTTAACAGCTGATGTACTTATTGTAAATAAACCTGGAATATTAATATTTACTGGGTTCATATCCTACGTTTCTTGGAGACAGAATATGTCATATGACTCTAAATATGAACATGTATCACTGTCAGCAAGCTTTGTGGAGAGTCCCTCAATATTCCATGACAGTATTTTAAGTACTTGCTCTAACTTTACATATTTTGTTTGTCATGATTGTTTCTTCCAATGATGAGTCATCCCCAGGTCCTCAGTTATATCAATCCCTTGAGTGTCCTCAAAAAGTTTCCCAGGAGAAATCATTAGTATACCCAAGTTGTGCAGCAGCTCTGCTTTATTCACAATAGCACATGCTATTTTACCAGAAGTAAAAAAGTTAGTCTATTTGAGAAGAATCAGTTTCTTTTTTCCATATTTTAATATTATGTATAGATTGGAATGTTAAGTCCACATCAAGAGAATGGTTCAAAAAGAAATCAGTTCTCTTTTGATTTTATTTTGATTTCTTTCTCCCTTTGCGTTCCATCCAAAAATTGTTAAAATCTTGTCAGTTTGTACTGTGTTTTAGTCTTTTTTATAGTTTTTAACTATTTTTACTTCAGAATCTGTTGTTGTGTCCCTAGTAATATCTTGAATTATACTTTCCTTAGCCATTTCTGTTAACAGGGATGCTGGTACTAATTGGGGTTCACTAATCTGAATGCCTTTTAGTTGAAGTATATTTCCTTTTGACCAAATTTCAGATACAAGTACGTATGAGTTTGTATATATCATAACATAATCCTCTATTTCTAGATTTGGAAGGCGTACAGGCCACATATCCTTGGTCTCTTGATTGATACCCAGTATGTATTTCATGTGGGAGGTCAATAATGCGTTTGTTTCCTCAGGTATCTGTTTTATACCATAAATTACAAAATAGTACTCCCTTATAACTCCATTCTCCTTGGGTAGACCATTAACTAAAATAGAGCCCATTGCAAAGGGATTGTCACCCAAGGTGAAAGGATGAAGGGTCTGGGAATTTGGGGCTAAAGCTGGAACTGTGTCCTCTCTCCCGACCAGTGGCAACATTTCCAAATCAATATCATCGTCAGCAACATCATGTAGAGAGAACGACATTTCCTTACTTCTGTGATTTTCCTTAACAAGTTGTAAGGTCTCATGTTCATCCCCTTCCATCATATTATCAGGGGTACATTGTTTCTTATTTTTACTCTTATTTAATTTTTCTCCTTTTTTCTTGTTTAATTTTTTCCTTTTGTTTGTATCCTGTAAAGTTCCTTTTCCCCCTTTCCCTATTTTGTTGTGTTCCAGTATCTTTAATGTTTCTTGACTAGAATTTTTAGAGACTGGAGCTGGCAAATTCACTTGAACAAATTTATTTTCCTTTGAGATAGTTTTTGTTTGACTTTGAATACTTATATTTGAGCCCTCGGAGTTCTCCTGTCTAAGCCCTTTAGATAAATGGTCTAACATTAGTTTATTTCTGAATACATCTGTTCTCAAAGAAGATAGTTCTTCCTGGATGGCTACAATATTCTCTAGAATCATTATATCTGCATAGTATGGATTCTTTGCCATCTCTGCTATCTGTTTAGAGATGTTTGTGCAGGATATAAAGTCTCCTTTGTCTGTAAAGTGCTCTGCATCTATTTTCCCAACTTGGGATATACCCTATATGGATTTTACCTCAACCATTGATTCTAAGTGCCTTGTCCTGTAAAATCCTGATCAATCTGCTAAAGTAAGATCCAGCTTTTTTAATCCTTCTATTGTTTTAGTCAATTCCAGTATTACAGAGTGTAAATCTCCTTTCGCTTGCTTCACCTTTCCAGGTACAGGAGGTGATGAAAAAGGTGTATAATGGAGATTTTTATTTTCTAAATCTAATGAAGTTTCTCAGTAACATTCTGATGAAAAAGCTGCCTCCAAGTAGTCTTCAGAAATATTTATAGTGTTACAACATATCAGGCTACAAGAATTTCATGCTGACATATCCCAGTCCCCAGCAATAATAGAAATATCATCCTCCCCACAGAACTGAACACCAGCATTGTTTATATCTGAAGGTGTTATACTCTCTAACAATAGAAACATAGAAACATAGAATTTGATGGCAGATAAGGACCGCTTGGCCCACCCAGTCTGCCCATTTCCCTACCTAATGGATAAGCTGCAGATCCTATTTAACCAGCAGCCAACTTCTTTCTACCCCCACCCCCTAAAATTGCCTTATGACTGTCCCATGCATGCTTGAATTCAATCACTGTTTTTGACTCCACAACCTCCTCCGGAAGGTCGCTCCATGCATCCACAACCCTCTTCAGAAAAAATACTTCCTTACATTACCTCTGAGCTGCCCCCATCTTCAAATTGTGCCCCCTTGTTCTTGCACACCTCTTTTTTTGAAAGATGCTACCCTCTTGGACTTTGTTGATTCCCTTGAGGTACTTGAATGTTTCTGTCATGTCCCCCCTCTCCCTTCTTTCCTCGAGGCTATACATATTAAGGTCCTTTAGTTTCTCTTCATATGTCTTCTGGTGCAGACCCTGCACCATTTTAGTTGCCCTCCTCTGGACAGCTTCCATCTTGTCTATGTCCTTGCAGAGATTGGGTCTCCAGAACTGCACACAGTACTCAGATGGGGTCTCACCAGTGTCTGTACAGAGGGATAACAACTTCCTGTTTTCTACTGGTGATGCCTCTCCCTATGCATCCCAGTATCCCCCCAGCCCTCCTTACTGCCCTCTCACATTGCTTGCCCACCTTTAAGTCATCTGATATGACTACCCCCAGGTCCCTTTCCATTTTTGTTGCTGTTAGTATCTCACCCCCCATTGTGTACTCTTCCCCTGGGTTTTTGTTTCCCAGGTGCATTACCTTGCACTTCTTAGCATTAAATCTAAGCTGCCATTCATGTGACCATTCCTCTAACCTTGCCAAGTCCCTTCTCATCCTTTCCACACCACCTTGTGCATCAACTCTATTGCAGATCTTTGTATCATCTGCAAAGAGACATACTTTTCCTTCCAGTCCCTCTGCAATGTCACTTACAAAGACATTGAAGAGGACTGGTCCTAATACTCAACCCTGCGGCACCCCACTAGTAACCCCCCTTTCTTCAGAGTGAACTCCATTTACTATTACCCTCTGTGTCCTATTCTTCAGCCAATTCTTTACCCAGGCTATCATCTTGGGACCCACTCCTAGGCTGGCTAACTTGTATATTAATCTTTTGTGTGGAACTGAGTCAAATGCCTTACTAAAGTCTAGGTAGGCCATGTCTACAGCTCCTCCCTGATCTACTACTTTGGTCACCCAGTCAAAGAAATCTATTAGATTCATCTGGCATGACCTTCCTTCTGTGAATCCATGCTGTCTTGGGTCCTGTGCCCCTCTGGCCTCTAGGTACTCGACAATTCTTTCCTTCAGAAGTGATTCCATAATTTTCCCTATCACTGAGGTTAAACTAACTGGTCTGTAGTTTCCCGCTTCTGCCCTGCTCCCACTTTTGTGAAAGGGAATTACATCGGCCCTCCTCCAGTCCTCAGGTACCACCCCATCCTCCAATGATTTGTTAAAGAGGGTAGTCAGTGGTGTCACTAGTTCTACCCTTAGTTCTTTTAGAATTCTGGGATGAATCCCATCAGGCCCCATTGCTTTGTCCACCTTCAGTTTTAAGAGTTCTTTCAGAACCCTTTCTTCTATAAATGGGCTGGCTGGGCTATTTGAATTTAACTCTGTGGAGGAGGTATACAATGTCTGAGCCCTTTGGGGAATAGCATCACCAGCTAGTAAAGTTAGAGTGGAAGTCTCATTATTTGTAAAATATTGTGTGATTTTAGTTTGCTTTTGTTTCCGAGTATGGGTGGATAAGGGAGCAAAACAAGGGCTTTTCACACTTAGTTTGTAGTTTCCAGAATATAAGTTATTTAAATTTCCCATATTTCTTGGTTTTGGAATTTCTGATAATTTCCCTTTTATAGGTGTCTTAGTTTCACTGATTCCCTCATTCCCTTCAATAATTTTTACATTTGAGTGTTGCTTTAACATATTATTACTTCTTCCCTTTCTATTTCCAGCTACTATTCGATTACAGATCTTATTGCTTCTCGTTATAACCATAGCTGAAAAAAACACAACCACAATTAAAAAAAAACACTTGTTATAGTCCAGCAACTTCCAATGTCCAGTACAATACAATCCCAATCAGCAGGTCATGTTTGACTCTTCTAGGTCCTCAGAAGCTTAGAAGTTTGTTAAGTAAAAGTCTGTGACTAAAATGTCATAGGTCCTGTAGTGGGTTTTCTAGCCTTCTAACCTCTGTATAATTATAAGTACATCCAAATGATTGGGGTAGACCAAAGCTGACCAAGTATTTGTTAAAAGCAGGAGGATGTCTGAAATCAAAAAGGGGTATTCAGACCAAATTAACTGTCCTATAGATTTCAGAATATAAAAACTCTAACATTGCTGGAAATAGTAAGCTAATAACTGTATTAAGTTAATAAATTACCAAACATGTATCAAGCATATAAGCATAATAAAACACTGCAGAATAAAAATCTGACTAAAAGTAATAGAAAGTAAGAAGAACTATAAGCTAGTGTGTGTACACATTTATAAACCCATTTTCTAGGTTCAAAATAATGCTTTTCTCCCTTAGCACTCTGCTCTAAACTTTGAAAAGTAAATAATTTTCATTTTCCTTAACAAACAAACTTTAAAAATTTGTGTAAGTGACAATTTATATGGAAATACTTACTCATACTCATACTCATACTCATACTCATACTCATACGTAAGCATTTCAAAGATGTTCTTAGAATTCAAATCCAGTAGTCTGAATCTTTCCTTTTGATCCTGTAATGATGTGCCTGTAACGTATTACCCTTGGTGTTTTAGTCATCTAAAAAAACATTTAAGATGTCTAAGCACTTAAACTTTCAAAGGGCTGCATTTAATATTAAATATTAGTTTCTCAGTTCTCAAGGAGTGCTAGCCAGCAGCTACTTCAGCTTCAAGCGATATCTCCCAAAATCCAAACAAATACACACGCTGCTCCAAAATTCAATACAGACATGATGTAACCACGGTTGAAAGTTAACTTCATCTAGTTTCACCGAGCAGGATCGCAACTATAACACACACAAGAGTGTGCCCGACAACTTGTGCGGACGCGATTAGTGTGAAGTGTGAATAGAAATGGAGTGTTTGGTAGTTTTAAATACAAGTATGTGCCAATTACGTACCAATCAAACTATTAAAGTGAATAATAATTGCTACAGCACTTTAGCAATCAGTCAGGGCAAAAAAGGGGAGATTCAGACCAGTTATCCCATGTGCAAATCATGTAGAACTTTGGAAATGTAATTTATTATAATGAAAAGTGTGCTGTTTCTCCTGCACTAATAGATACTACCTATTAAATCCTTTTAGCTCCTAAGCCCTCAGTTAAGACAAAACATAAATATTAATCAGTACACAACTTTCTAATAACCTTAAACAAAATTACACGGTTTAAAAGATTCCAGTTTTGCAAAACTGTAGTCAAAGAACCCTTTAAAATCATCACATTTAAAATTAGTAAAAGTACTTCCTAGTTAAAATACAGGTGTTAAAAGCATATTGGGAGTGTTTTTAACAGCACTGCTGTTTTCTGTTTTCAGCCTTTCTGAAGAGCAGCACTGTAACAGGATATCTGTAATTTGTCGGATCGTAGCCACCTTATAGAGCGAAAGAGCAAGGATAAACTTAATGCTGATGACACTCCTTCTATCTTTTTAACAGTCCATTCTCCTGCAAACAGTGAGAAACAGAACAGCATTACCTATCAAGTGCAGCACAAGTATGTCTGGAAAGGTGAGGAAACTAAGGCAACGGTGGTATGCCTGTTTTAGCCTTGTTTTTAGCTTTTTCTCTGCCCTGCTAATGCAAGTACTCCTCACTCAGCACAGCGTGCAGCCGTCATCTTGATCTCCACTCCCCCCGCAAATATTCAACTCCTGCCTAGAGATGCAATGAATTTAAATTTTCGCCAGCAAAGTGCCTGCAAAGTGGGCACTTCACATTGTCACTCCGCTACACAAAGTGGCCAATGCAAAAGGCTCACTTTGCCTTATAATTATTACTTTGTGTTGTCATTCTGCCTTAATGCGAAGTAAGGTGAAGTGACAACAATATTGGCAGCCCATCACACACACAGTCACCAGAATTAATGTGCATCCCCAAAATGCTCATGTCTTGTGTCCAGAAAACTCCTCAGTGCTGACAAAGTGAAATGAAATCACAAGAAATGCAAAGTCTCCCAGAATTAATGGTGCACTCAGACGTCATGAATGCAGTAGTCACACACAGTTACCAGAATTAATGTGTATCCCCAAAATGCTACTGTCATGTGTCCAGAAAATTCCCCAGTGCTGACGAAGTGAAATGAGAGTGTAACAAGAAATGCAAAGTCTCCCAGAATTAATGGCTCACTCAGTCATGTGCGCAGTGGTCACACACAGTTACCAGAATTAATGTGCATCCCCAGAATGCTACTGTCTTGTGTCCAGAAAATTCCCCAGTGCTGACGAAGTGAAATGAGAGAGTAACAAGAAATGCAGTCTCCCAGAATTAATGGTGCACTCCATCATGTGCGCAGTGGTCACACAGTCACCAGAATTAATGTGCATCCCCAGAATGCTGCTACTGTCTTGTGTCCAGAAAATTCCCCAGTACTGACGAAGTGAAATGAGAGTGTAACAAGAAATGCAAAGTCTCCCAGAATTAATGATGTACTGCAAACACACAGACAGATTAAGATTACGCTCACATTCTAGAGATGCAGACACAAAGGCACAACAACACCTAACCAGTGCCCACAAGTCACAAATCCAAATCTGGAAAAGAATATATTTTGCCAGTTGGGGGGGGGGTAATGCACGGGAGTAACAGTCCACTACCGGTAAAGATACCACTAAGCAGTATAAAAAATTCATGCAGGTGCAGTGAATAGTAGGTTCACACTGCTGCAATTACTCTGTGGCACAACAAAAGGTGTCTGATTTAATGGCACACATCACACACACACACTCACACACACTACAAGTAATGTGTTGCAAATTGAACACCTTTAGTAATATAACCAAATGTTTTAAACAAACTGAAATTATACACTGCTGCACCGCAACAATCAACAAAAAAATTTCAAGAATTACTGAAAATATTACTGTGTACATTAACACAGCTATACAAGAAAAATATAACCAAAACAGAAAGACTGCCTTTTTCTCCCAGTTGATCTACCTACACCACAGATACGTCCCTCCCCAAAAAACACTTCATAGTACACAGACTGACTGTTCTAAATTAACATTCAAAATCCACACACAAACAATAAACACTTGATGATATGAGCACAGGAGGGTTTCATTTAATCGATGTACTAAATTGTGAGCAAATAAAATAGCTCAAAAAGGTTTTTTTAACACCTTTTAGAGGATTTTAATCACAGAGCTCTGAGAGGAAACTGTCTCCATCTTCCACTACACACACTACAGAGAACTGAGGCTGTGCAGAATAATCTAGAGCCCATGTGACCTGCAATCCCATGAAGCACTGCAAAATTCGCGTTTAGAGCTGAAAAACAAGGTGAAGTGAGGTGAAGTACATTGATTTCAATTAACTTCAACTTAAAATTGGTGGAGAAGTGGTTTGGGGAAGGTGGAATAACGTGAAGTCATTGTTTTGAATGGACTTCTCGTTCCCCATTATGACGCGGAGTACTCTTCTTCGCATTGCAGAGTACTTCGTGGATTCCATTTTATTCAGCAAATCACTTTGCAGAGCAAATTTCAGCCACTTCGCCCACCACTGCTCCTGCCTGAAAGTTGATTTCACAGAGGGATTATAAAATCAACTTTCGGAACACAAAAACACATTTTGGGCATGAGTTGAAAAATGACAGCTGTCACATTCATGAGATGCTCTATAGAAATGGCTATGTTGAAAATTTGGGGTAAAAATATTTAAGTAATAATGCACAACTGGGTGTATATTATGCTGGGATAATGTCATGCCTCAGGTGGTTGGGCACAAGTGCTTCCAACACCTAAGAAGTGATATTATCCCTGCACAACGCACTCCTGGAGAGCATTATCGCTATTATACAATGGTTCGTATTTATCAATATTGTGGGGACTAAAATGAGCACATGTAGATGGCTAAAACATTTCATAGTTAGGAAAGAACAAGTGTTGGAACATCCCTTTCATGTGTAGGGACATCTGTTTTATAGTATCAGTCGCACAGTTTTATTTTTTAAGTAATTAATTTTTTTTGAGGAAACACTCCCCATGTGAAAGCACTGCATCATAGGTATGCAAATAATCAATTGTCTGGTATCACTGTAGTGTGTTATAACTTATGTGATACCAGGCAGTTAGGTATTTGCATATCCATGATGCAGTGCATTCACATGTGGTGTGTTACCTCATAAAAAATAAAACTGTAAAACTAATACTATAAACCAAATGTTCCCACAGTATAAAGGAGATGTTCTGACACTTGATCTGCCTAACTATAACATGTTTTAGCCATGATATTTGTGTCCCCACAATATTAGTAAATAAGGTTTTTATATGAAACTAAGCTTGTGCTACTTCAGCTGCAATACATCAAACTTCCTTTTTTTATATATTTCAGATTTATTGATTTTCTTCATAAATGCACATCATCAGTGTTATACATCAAATGGTCACAGACATGGACATAAAAATAACCCCCCCCAGTTCCTCTCACCTCACTCCTCTTCCTCTTCATCCACCCCCACCCCCCACTGGTGCCAGTAGTATATTAATACCAAAGTTGGTGTACATCAATTGAGTTTTTCTGGGTTAGCTGGTAATACGACTGTCACTGAGATTACAACGTACATAAGACATGTAGACTTTCCCATCTCTTTCTGTAAACTCCCATACAGTTAGTAAGACTAGTCATCATCTTCTCAATCCTTAAGTTATAAAGGAGCTTGCAACCATTCTGTGTAGGAGGGTTGAAGAGAGTCCTTCCAATGTTTTAGGACCACTTTCTTGACTGACATAGCAATCATCATGATATGATAGTTTCTGACCATAGATGGAATACCTGTGAAATCTCCTAGCAGGCAAACTTCTGGAGTAAAGTAATCCTATAAGCCAAGTAGGGGATCTGTCCTGGTTCTAATGAGGTCCCATAGTGGGGTGATGGTGGCACATTCCCAGAACAAATGGAACAAAGTACCCAAGCTGTTATTGCATCTGTTACATGTTGGGGTCTCTGCCCTACCAATTCTGTACAGTTTTTGTGGAGTCAAATACGTCATTGAGGAATTGCATTTGCATTAATCTTACTGTATCTTGTGTAATGAATTTATGACAGGTTTCCCAACTTTTTGGCCATCTAGAGGATGAGTTAGGGTATAGGTTGTTCCAGTAATTGGGAATGCCATTCACTGTTGGGAAAATCCTTGGGTAAATAAAGGCATACAAGGAGGAGAGAGCATGTGTGGCTAAAGCCAGGATTCTACCTGTGGGGACACAGTCGTGGAGGCTATCCAAATTCTCTTTGTTTCTATAATATACAATAAGCATATGACTGATCTGATAAACTTGAAATGCCCATTTGTTGGTTAGACTGAATTTCACTAGTAACTCAGAGGTGGTTAACCAATCCTGGGTTTGGTTGCGGAAGTCTCAGACCACACAATGCTGCATATGAGGAATCCAGTTAACTGGAATTAGTTTTCCACCCAGTCTAAAATTAGGGGATTTTGAAAAACAGGTTGGAAGAGATCATAAGTGTTGTCATGTCTTAAGGTAGCACATAGCTGTGTGTGTGCGGACTGAATGTCCAATCAGTTATGACATAGAGTGGAGGGTAACTTTTTATATTTCAAGAAAAGTAGAGTTGCAGAATTTATTCCAGCTGAGGTGATTAGTTCTTCTTCTATTTTGAGCCAAGAGGGGACATAGCTGGGTGAATCCACTACAGCCAAAGGTGATGCCAAGTGTAGATATTTACTTAGGTGGCTGACCCAATGGTATAAATTAAAGTGAGGTAGCTTTAAACCTCCTAAAGGTTTTGGGTCTGCCAGTTTGTGAAATGCTCATCTTGGTGGCTTGCCTTTCCAATGAAAATCTGTTATATTGAAGTGGATGTGTTTAAACCAGGTTTTGGGAAGCCATAAATTTAAGAGATTTAGGGGATAAAATAGACATGGGAGAAGATTCATTTTAATGATGTTCACATGCCCCATAGTGTTAGGAGAAGGTCCTGCCACCTTTTTAAGTCTTGTTGTATTTTTTTATATAGGTCTTCTAGGTTCATTTTACACAATTGGCATCACTAGTTGAAAGATGTAGTCCTAGATATTTTATGGACTTAGGGGCCTAGTTGAGACCTAACTCCAGAATTTCCTGATTATGCACCTTAAGATTTAATGGAAAGACTGAGGATTTCTCTGTGTTAATCTTATAATTGGAGAGGGAACCATATTTCTGAATTAAGTGTAATAGGGTTTGAATGGAGAGTTTGATTTGGGTAATGTGTAGCAAGATGTCATCTGCATACACCGCTATTTTATAAGTGGTTGAGCCTAACTCCTGAATGGAAGCTATAAAGGGTTCTAAGTATAAACTGAATAATAAACGGGATAAAGGGCACCCCTGTCTGGTTCCAGCCTCCAATGGGAAGCTGGTGGAAAGAATCACATTGCAGAAGACTTGTGCGGTGGGAGTAGAGTATCAAACTTGCAACCAGGAAATGAACTTAGAAGGAAAATGGAATCTATGAAGGGTCCTAAACAAGAACTGCCAGTCTACCCTGTCAAAGGCCTTCTCCTCATCCAGAGAGACCAAAGTCATAGCTTGGGAGGCATCTCTGGATGCAGAGAAGACATGAGACAGACAACAGAGGTGGTCTACTGATGACCTGCCCTTCATTAAACCAACTTGATCAGAGCTAATAAGGAAAGGGACTACCTGCTCTAGTCTATGGGCTTGTAATTTGGTGAGAATCTTTAAGTTACAATTAAGAAGGGAGATGAGCCGTTAATTGGAAACTCATGTTAGGTCCCTTCCTGGTTTAGGGAGAATTACAATTATAGCCTCCAACATTCTGGGATCTAAATCTGACTCATTTAACATCTTTGAGAAGACCGCCAGTAACCATGGGGCCAACTGAGGTGCAAACATCTTATAAAAACTGGACAAGTAACCATCCGATCCTGGAGCTTTGTGTAAGTGGAGGTCCTTTATAGTTTGGATAATATCCTCTTCAATGAAAGATGTTACAAGCTCTTCAGTTTGGGCTGGGATGAGAGTGGGGAGGGGAAGGCTCTCTAGATAATGATCTACCATAACTTGGGATGAGCACTTGGACATTCTGGTATATAGGTTCTTATAGCATTGTTCAAATTCTTTATTTATTTCCTTAGCCTGGGTTAAAGCAGATCCCTGCAATTTAGTATGTATTGCAGTAATGCATTTTGAGGATTCAAATTTTTTAAGCCGGAGGGCCAAAAGCCAGCTTGTCTTTTCCCCTTGTTCAATATAGGTAGCTTTGGTTTTTAAAATTGCCCACTCTGCCATTTCTCTGAGTAGTTCAGAGCACCTGTGAAACAAAAACCCAGGGGAAGAGTACACAATGGGGGGTGAGATACTGACAACAACAAAAATGGAACGGGACCTGGGGGTAATTATATCAGATGACCTAAAGGTGGGCAAGCAATGTGAGAAGGCAGTAAGTAAGGCTGGGGGGATACTGGGATGCATAGGGAGAGGCATCAACAATAGAAAACAGGAAGTTGTTATCCCTCTGTACAGACAGTTGGTGAGTCTCCATCTGGAGTACTGTGTGCAGTTCTGGAGACCTCATCTCCACAAAGACATAGACAGAGTGGAGGCTGTCCAGAGGAGGGCAACCAACATGGTGCAGGGTCTGCACCAGAAGACATATGAAGAGAAACTAAAGGAGCTTAATATGTATACCCTTGAGGAAAGAAGGGAGAGAGGGATATGATAGAAACTTTCAAATACCTCAAGGGAAGCAACAATGTCCAAGAGGGTAGTATCTTTCAGAAAAAGAGATGTGCAAGAACAAGGGGACACAATTTGAAGATAGAGGTGGGACAGCACAGAGGTAATGTGAGGAAGTATTTTTTCACCGAGAGGGTTGTGGATGTATGGAATAGCCTTTCTGAAGAGGTCGTGGAGTCAAGAACTGTGGGGGAATTCAAGAATTCCTTGGACAGACATAAGGCATTCCTAGTGGAAGGTAGGAGGAAGTTGGTTACCCCCCCGACAGCAACATTTCATCAGAGAGGTCCCCCACAGTGACTACAGCACCAAGCCATGGCGGGAGACCTGCTGGAACCCAATGCTGTCTGTCAGGGGTCTTGTACCCCCCCAATCAGCTCTGACTGTAGTTGAGAATCCTTAAGTCGGTGGGGTGCGGGTTCGGGGGCGAACAAAGTGCGAACCGGCAGTTGACTGCAGAATGCTGTCGACCTGCCGGTGTCACTGATGGGGCATTCGACAAAATTTTTGTCGGACTCCCGTCATGGATCCGAAGAAAGTAGGCTGTTGTTTAACTAGGATCTGCAGCTTATCCATCAGGTAGGAAAATGGACAGACTATGTGGGCCAAGCGGTCCTTAACTGCCATCAAATTCTATGTTTCTATGTTTCTATCTATCCTGCAATTTTATAAGGGCTTCTTTTTCAGAGATTGAGGTTTTCATGGATAGGTATTTCTTTTTATCTCTGATTTGGTTTAATAGGGTTTTACATTCCTGAGTTTCTTTCTACTTCTTAATAGCTGACCATTTAACAAATTCCCCTTGAAGAAAACATTTTAATGCACCCCTTTCAATAGATGGGGATTGTGTGGTACCCCAATTGGTGAGTTTGAATGATTCTAGGGAGGATACTATACTATCAGTGACTTTTATGTCCTTCAATAATTGGTTGTTGAGTCTCCATTGTTTATCCGATCCCCAGTTTGAACACAGGGAAAGAAAACAAGTCACTATGGAGTGATCTGAGCCTGTCCCTGGTTCTGATCTGCTGTCCATTAGCCCATGTATGAAGGATTTACTTAACCAGAAGTAGTCAATACATGAAGCTGAGCCATGAACAGCTGAGCGGAATGTATATTCCCTTTCTGCAGTGTGTAATGTCCTCCAAGGATCACACAGCCCCATATGGTCCACCAGGTCTCTAATGGCTCTTTGGGTGGGAGATAGGCCCCTGGTCCTGGAACCCAATGATTTATCTAACATGAGATCAAATCGGATATTCCAGTCTCCCGCTAAGAGCATTGGAACATGGGCAAAGGGTGTCAGGACAGAGAGAAGTTCCATGAAAAAAGAAGGGGAATCTGCATTTGGGCCATAGACACTTCCCATTAGTATGTTAAATGAATACAATTTGCCTATGACCAGGACATATCTGCTGTGTTAATCTCTGATGCAATGTTCACATGTAAAAGGAAAAGCCCATATAAGTAGGATAGCTACCCTTTTACTATTACAGGAATCCCCTGCTGCAAAAACCTGCCCCATCTGCTGTCTCCTCAAAATGGTCTCCTCTGTTTGTAAGAGATGGGTCTCTTGCAATGAGATCACATCACAATGTAAAATGTTTAAATGTTTGAGCAGCTGCATTCGTTTAAGAGGGTGTCTTGCCCCTTTTACATTCCATGTACAAAATTTAAAAGATTGTGCCGTATCTCTGATGTGCAACTATTAGAACCATTCTAGTCTTTCTGAGATCGAGACATAACCAGCTAATTTGTCTTGTTTGTTTCTTAAATTAGCACCTTCCCACCCGTTGAGTAAAACTTCCAAATAGAGTTGTCCCTGATGTACTACTCCCTTCCCCCAAAATCCCCTTATTACCCTTTATTGTCCCCCAGATCCCCTCCACCCCAATAAACAGTATAACCAAGGAATACATGATAACAATATCCTCCAGTTTCCTAGAATGTAACCTTAATTCTATGATGCCACATTACCACATTAAGAACTACCCCCCCATTATACTGGTACATGGCAATCAGCAAACTGAAAACCCTCCCTCCTTCCCACTCACCCAACTTCAACTAAAAGTGTTGCATTTAAAACATAGTAAGAAAAGCAGTACAAATAGCCATATTGGGCTATAAATCTAACTGTTAACCCTTAAGACACTTTGATGAACTAAACATCATACACAGTATGATACCAGAGCCCTGTTAAAAGTTACAGGTGCCCCTTTACAATAGAGAAAAGGTGAGATGGCCGCACTATCTGTTGCCATCTTAAAATAATGAAGACTTAGGCCCTTCAACCAAAATTAAGCCCCTCATATTATGTGGGGAGCTGTAAGATGATGCTCCTATTGATACTGGGTCTCCCATGATTAATGTCACCAGTCATGCAAATCAGAGAGGGCTCATGTGACCTGCTGTAAACAGATAAATCAGGCAATGTTAAATAATAAGATAGGAGCCTGTTATTTTTAAAAGTTCCACGGGGCATTTTGTCCCCCATAGACATGCTGAAGGTTTGTGTGCAATGCCAAGGAAAATTCATTTCACTTAAAGAAGTGAATGAACCCATGGCCATACAATTAGCCATTATCAGTAGATGCTGATGTCTTAGTCAGGGAGACTTTGTGAAAGAAAATCCAGAAAGTCAAAAGGAGAAGAGTAGCCAAGATGATAATTCCCTGGTATGGTGTAGCAATGTCCCCCTTGTAGAAAGGGTGTTAGGTGGAGAAAGTTTACATTCCTGGGGTGGAACCATAGACATTAATACTCAGCTTAATTAGAGTTTTAAAGGCAAACTTGGAAAAATGCAGTCCAAAATCAACAAATCAAGATATCTGTGTTGTCTCCCAATGATTAGTACTTGCAATTAATAGGATATTCTCAGCGATCGGTAAATAATGCAGAACGCTTTTGTTTCAGGAAGTCCATTGCGGGGACCACTTCTTCAAAAGATTACCAGGATCCATCCAGTTGCACTTGGAATTTTGCAGGATATACCATACTGAATTTTAACCCCAAGCTGATATATTTGGACATAATTGGGTGGAATAATGTCCGGCACTGATGGACAGTTGCTGGAAGGTCTTGTGTTACCCAAATTTTCTGTCCTTCCCATAGGACATCTTGTATTTCCCTCAGTTTTTGAAGTATATATTGCTTCTCTTGATAATTAAGGAAACGGCTTATAAGAGGCATAGGTAGAAAATTGGGCAGAGGCATAGGCCTGATGGCATGGTGTGCTGTCTCCAGGATATAGGTCAGCCCGAAGGGAGAGGGCCCAGCTATTTTTGCCAGCAATTTTTAAACAAACAGGAGGGTATCCATTCCTTCTTCCCTTTCGGGGATACCAATTATCACAACATTATCACGACAACTTCTACCTTCTAAGTCTCCAGTTTTGTTCTCTAGTTTTTTGATAGTCTGGCAGTTTGTAGTTATGAGCTCATCCATTCTGTCCACCCGCTTCTCCATGGAGATAATGCGGGCCTCGTTGTCTGAAGTGCACCTATTGATGTCATTTCATCTTTGAATGGTTGGAACTCAGAAAGAAATCATGCCAAGGTAAGAAGACTCAACTCGGTAGCAGTGAGAGGAGAGGTTGAAGCTGGTAGTGAGTGGCCTGAAATAGTAGGATTGACCCTCAGTTTCTTCGGTTGCTTTTCTGGCGTGACAGGTGGTGTGTGCCGAGGTGCCACCTGTCGCATCTCCGTTTTCATTGTTCACCAAAAATCTTCTTCTGGGGAGCCAGGTAGAATTCTATAAGCTGCTGGGCACTGTTTTATATCTTTTCTTTGAGAAGAATGGGGTTAAAAGTGGAAAAAGCTAGTTGGGTGAGTGGAACACTAGTGGAGAATGTCCTATCCAGTCAGCTGCACCGCGCGATTCACATCAAACTTCCTTGATAAGATGTGGTCATGTGTAAGATTGGACTTCACTCAGTGATGTTATGCTGAGATGACATCACCGTCCCAGGCACAAACTGACCAATCAGAGCTCAGGGATTCTTTTTGCCATTGTATAATTAATATTACCAGACTTACAAGTCTGCATTTGCAAAATGCAACATAGCCTCGTAACTTATTTGTTTTTTTATTTTTTACACCAAATTTAGAACATAGCCTTCTTATGATCCCACCTCATGAACAATAGCAGAGAAAAGTTTCAACTCCTGCCCAAAAGGTGGTTTCGCACAGAGACCACAAAATCACTTTTTGGCATGAAAAAAAAGACAAAACATTTTGTCCAGGATTTGAAAAATGACAATCATCTCATTTATGAGGTGCTGTAAAGATATGGCTATGTTGTAAATTAAGGGTAAAAATATTGAAAATTACCAAAGTTATGAGCCTGCGTTTGTAAAATTCAACATAGCCTCATAACTTTTTTGTTTTAAATATTTTTACACCAAATGTAGAACATAGTCTTCTTATGACCCTACCTCATGAACAATGGCAAAGGACATTTTCAACTCCTGCCCAAAAGGATATTTTGTGAGGAGACTGCAAAAATCACCTTTCAGGATGTAAAAAAAATCATTTTGGCCAGGATTTCAAAAATGACAGCTGTCACATTCAGGAGGTGCTATAAAGATATGGCTATGTCATAAAATTGGGGTAAAAATATTGAAAATTACCAAAGTTACAAGCCTGTGTTCGCAAAATTCAATGTAGGCCCATAACTGTGTGAAATCACCTTTCAGGAAAGATTTGCCTAATGTCAGTGCCATTGTTCATGAGGTAGGGTCCCAAGAAAGACATGTTGAAAATGTGGGCCAAAAATATGCAAAAATGCTCAAGTTATGCCAGTAAGTTCAAAACCCCATTGAAATACATTGAACAGCATACCTATTTCTTCAGTTCAAGGTCTGGCTTTGAAGAGTGAACGTGTCTGTGGTCCAGAGGGACTCTGACATTGGACCCCTGATGGGTAAGTACAGGTTTGGAGGGTGGGGTGGGTGGGTGCTGAGTATGAGAGTTGGGTGGGGGTTAAGAATGGCTGTAAAAGACATCAATTGACAGTTTTCATTTTACAGGTTAAAAAAAATAAAGACGGAGGATTCCCGATAGCGACACTGGGGGATTGAGCATCCCAGCATCACTGCTGTGTTTCTGGGGAAGGGGGGCACTGAGCGGGATGGTCAGGTGGGGGAATATGGGAAAAAAAAACTCATCAGGCTTCCTGATTGCAACACTGGGTGATTGGGCACCCCAAGTTGTGGGGGTGGGTGGTCGATAAGAGGGAGGGTTGGGTGATGGAATATGGAAAAAATTAATTGCAGGTGTCCTGATTGTGACTTTAGGGGATTAGGTACCACCTAGTGTCACTCATGTTTCTGGTGGGGATGGGATAGTGGCACTGAGAGGAAGGGTAAAGTGGGGGAATATGACAAAAAAAAACTCAGCAGTGTCCTGATCATGACACTGGGGGATTGGGCACCCCCAATGTCACTCTTATGCTTCTGGGAGATGTGGGTTGGTGGGTCCTGAAAGGGAGTGTCAGGTGGGGGGATATCTATAATTTAAAAGAAAAAGAAATTGGTGGTCATGGCACACTCCACCGTGTCCAAGATGGTGGCCACATACTGCTACACATGTGCAACTAAAAGGGCCATGAAAGAGTGCATTGTTAAATTTAAGAAGTGGGAAGGGTGGGTTGAACGAAGTATTGTACCAGCCAGCCTTTGCTGGCACCAAGAGGTTCAGATTTCAACTAACCTCGAGAATGAAGCTCAAGAGGTCAGTAAAAATCTGAACCTCATGGTGGCAGCACAGGCTGCTTTGGCATGGTTTTGCCCAAATAACATTTTTTGTAGTGTATAGAGCCAAAATATTTGTAAAATAAAGATTTCTCTTTATTGTTCAAATTCACAACTTTAGTACGTAAACACTCAAAATGCCAACCCATTCATGGATGCTTTCCTGCTCTGTCCCACTCCCACTTCAAGTGAAACTGCGCTACACTGACACAGAAATCAAATTGTTTTCAAGAAAAAGTAATTTTAAGCTAAAGTTAATGTTAGAGAAGAAAGATCCCATACAGTCTTTTGAAAACACTGCAGAGCCCATCTCGTGGATTTGGAAACCGGTAGGCTCATGGGCACTGAAAACTAATGGAACATTGTTGCACCCAAGAAGGGTACAGTCGCATTCCATGACCCTTACACTATGGTACAACAGCATTATGCTAATGACAGAAATCAAAACAGAACAAGTGTTCACTATACACTGTAATAGTCTAGAATGTACACAACAATTTAAAATGTGTACAACAAAGTTTCTGAACCAGCCAATTTTTATATGTAGTAGAACAAGCCCTACCATTGTTCAGTTGCTATCTGTTTTCTTGCTCTGATTCTGCATTCATGTTTTTCTTATTGTAATTGATACTCTTCACTATCTAATGCCTGTATTTGTACTTACCTGTAAACAGGCATTTAATTATCTGGGGCCGGATATTCAGACTGCACCAAGCAATGGCGCAAGTGGGGGAGCAGCGCAACTGAGCTGCGCCAGGTCCAGGACAGGGTGATATTCAAAGGTGATGCACCATGATGCATCACCATTGAATATCGCATAGAATGCGCATGGCACAAGTACAATGCGACAACGCATCCCATAGACAGGGAGGACTGGGAATGCTCCAGTACAACTGCAGTTGTGGTATGCGCATCATCCGCAATATTCAGAAGAGGGCATGCAAATGGGGTCATTAGCATGTCATTATGGCCCTATTTGAATGCGTTGCACAGGGCAGCCTGGTGAAATGTGCCTGGCGCCCTGCATAGCTGCTTGCAGCAGGTGTTGTTTCCCTGGTGGGCTAGTGACCCTCCCTCCCACATGCCCGATTGTGGGCTTCTGTAAAGTAATGATAACCTGGTGGTCCAGTGATCCCATCCTCCCCCCAGTATGCCTGATCGTGGGCAGTAGTGAATTACAATACCACCTGGTAGTGTAGTGGTTCCCCCCCTCCATTGTTTCATTCACATATTCATGCCCGTGTAGTACAGTTTGGTCTGCAGACCCACTGGTCCACATTGTGGATCAAAAGGCATACAGTACATACTGTACACTGTCATTCAGCTGGCGGCCGGGTGGTATGCGGCCGGGGTGCTGCTGCCCGATGATTGGGGGGGAAGCTGGGTGGCCGGGGGTCCTCTGAGGGTGGGTGGAGAGGAGGGACCACTGGATCACTGAGTAATGGGTTTCGATTACTGATGCCCACAATCAGGCCTAATGGAGGGGCGGAACCACTAGATCACCAGGTGGTACTGTAATTCACTACTGCTAGCAAGCGGGCATACTGGGGGAAGGGTGGGACCACTGGTTATCACTTATTTTACAGAAGCCCATGATTGGGCATATGGGAGGGTAGTGGTCACATTGGGTACCGGGAAGGGTGTGTGTGCTACTGGATGGTGTCCCTGCTGGGCAGGTGGCCACCCACAGCTTGCGGGTGTTGTGTTGCGCCCTGCAATGCAGCAGCCTCCTGTGGGAAGCCAGGGTTTGTTCCTACTTTTTACAGGCTCAACATTGCGCCCCTATATGTGGTGTACATCAGGAGTGTGCCAGCATATGCGCCGCACATCCCGGGCTGAATATCTGGATGTGCCGCATATGCATAGGCTTGCCCCCTGCATTTGTGCCACATACATTACCAATGCGTCCCGTCGCATCGGGACTTGCATATTGCAACTTGCCCCTTTGAATATCATGCTGGGGTGCATTGGGGGATTGTGCCATTTGTTATTTTGTTTCCATGCTTTCCAGAACTTCTAGCAGAGCTCATGGCTTCACTTGGTAACTAATGGCAACAGCACCAGATGCACAGTGTGACAGGAAGTGTTCAAGTTCAAGTTGAAGTTTACTGTAGGAAAACTCCATTAAGCAACATCATTAACAAGAAGGAGGTCCATTGACACAGATAGGTAATTACAGATTGCATAATCAAAAAAACAGTACAAATTCAAGTACAGAATTATGTGCAAGCATTAACATGTTGCATAAAAATTACAATGACATATAAAAATACAAGTACAGAAAAAAGGTGCAAAGTGCTTGTTTCAGAGTATCAAGGCAGCTAATTTCTAGGTAAGTAAGAGGAAGCAGTGGGCTAGGATTAGAGCAGTGAGCTAGGATTTAGAAGCAGCTGCACGTATCTTTTATTTTTGCTGCAGCTAACCTTTTATATAGGCTGACAGGGACAGTACCGGCAAGCTTCAGTATGCTTTGGAGCTGGTTCCAGATAGTTGGGAGTACGCTCGATATGGCCTGCTTGCCGAGTGAGGTGCAAGTTCTTGGTACATTGAGAAGGAGGAGGTCATTTTCCTAAGAGAATAGGTGCTATGGGAAATACGGAAAAGAGTTGTGAGATAGTTTGGGAGCTTGTTCAGGAGTAGCTTAAGAGTCCAGATACCAGCATGAAGTGTGCATCTAGTTGAGAGTGATGTCCAGCAAGCGGCTAGGCACAAATCGCAATGATGGGTTCGGTAGGGTCGATTTGTCATGAACCGTATGCAGTGGTGGTAGAGGATGTCTAGTTTGTTAATTCCTGAGGCTGCTGCGGAGGAATAAATTAGATCTCCATAGTCGAGTAGCAGCAAGAAAATGGCCTGGACCAGCCTAGTTCTGGTATCCAATGGAAAGAGGGACTTGTTATGGAAGAAGAAAACTATCCTCATTTTTAGCCTCTTTGCCAGATCGTCAAGATGGTCATGAAAGGTAAGTCACATACCAAGATATTTGAATTTGGAGGTGATTTCAAGGGGTTCACCTAGGGAGGTAGTAATGAATTCTTTGTGCATGTTTGCAAGGGAAGTGGAGATAGTGTTTGGGGCAAAGATCATGGCCTTAGTTTTCTTGGCATTGAGTAGTTTGGCATTGATTAGGTTGATTTCTAGTTGTGCATATTCGGCTTGGAGTACATCCCTCACTTCAGCCAGTGTAGGGCCTGATGTATACAGTACAGTATCATCAGAAAAGAAATGTGGATGGGACTGGGATATATGTGTGTCAAGGTTATTGATGGACAGGGAGAAGAGGATGGGACCCAATATGAAGCCTTTCAGGACTCCCCTGACAACTGGGAGGGATGCAGAAAGCAGGCCACCAACTTTTACTTTCTTGGTCCTTCCAGAAAGGTAGCTGGTAAACCACTGGGCAGCAAGTGGGGTGGCGTCTACTTTTATTAGGCTTGAGACTAACAGATTGTGATCGACAGTGTCGAACACTTTGTTGAGATCTAAAAATACTGCACCAGTAACTTTCTTGGAGTCCATGGCTGTGATCCATTCATTGGTAACTTTGGCTAGAGCAGTGACTGTACTATGGTTGGGCCGGAAGCCAGACTGCACAGGGTTGAGGGTTGAAGATGATTCAATATGGAGTCTCATTTGGGAGTAAACTAGCTTTTCGAGGACTTTGGAGAGGACAGGTAAGACTGAGATGGGCCTATAGTTGTTTAGGTTGCATGGGTCCCCTGACTTGAATAATGGGAGAGCGTGGGCAGATTTCCAGCATGAGGGAACAGTGATATTGGAAATGGAAAGACTGAATATGTAGAGGATGGGACGGTGAGGTCAACAGCCTAATTTAAGAGAAAAAGGTTCTAGACCATTGTCCCCTGCACTTTTTCGAATGTCTATGTTAAGAAGTGAATCTTTGACTTCTTTATAGCTAAGCGGGCACAACTGGAGCGGCCTGGTCGAAGTTTGTGAGTCAATGTTATTACAGTCTTGGTTGCTACCACAGGTTGCATAAGGTGAGGAATCAAAAGCTAGGCCAGCAGTTACAAAGAGCAGGTGAGTGGGTTGACTGGCACTCGAGGCTGCAGTAAGGAAACTGGTTGCGGCTGTCAGACAACTTAAAATAATAAAAAAAAATAACAAAATCAGCAGTTGCAAAATCAAAATCACGTTTACTGAGATAATGAAGACCAATGCCCTAGGCTAGGCTCTAGAGCCTCTAGCTTTTGATATTAACTGAGAACCTTCTTTGACTACATCACAGATGTAAACAAAACTTGAAAACACTTGCAAATCAACCAGTCTGCAGTAAAGTCAGTTTAAAAATACTGTACATCAGGCACGAAAAAGTTCCAAATCATTATCTGTGGCATCTCAGTTCTCAAACCTAACACATTTGTAAAAAACAATACATTAGATATATTTAGGTAGTTAGATGTTGTTTAGTTAATGCAAATCACTTCTGCTTCTGCTTAACGTTCTCCAAAGTAAACGTCGGACCCCGGCTTCAGTCAGAGCTAATAACATTTTCACTTTCCTGAATTTAGAATCCTATTGAGTCAAGTGTTTACGATAACCTAAACTGACACATCCATTATCCTCGCCAAACTTTGGCTTTTCAAGCCTCAACACATGTATAGTGTCCCTCAAACAGTACATAGCAAAAATATGTGTACTGTAGCCTGCTCCTACTTTTTTCTATATATAACTTATCTCGGTTGGTTATTTTGTTTCCATGCTGTCTGGCACTTCTAGCAGAGCTCACAGCTTCACTTGGTAACTAATGGCAACAGCACCAGATACTGTATGCAGAGTGACAGGAAGAGCATGAGGGCGACTTGACTGGTGTGCCAGGCTGCAGTAGGGAAACTGGTTGCACTTGTTAGGCAACTTAAAATAATTTTTTAAAAATATAAAAATTGGCAGTCATGGCAGAGCAGGGCACACTCCACAGTTTCCAAGATGGCCACCACTCTCTACTGTACATGTGCTAGTAGTTGCACATCTGCAGTACAGTTTGGCAGCCATCTTGGACATGGTGGAGTGTGTCATTAACTGCCATGACAGCTGACAATAAAAAATAGTGCAGTGCAACTTCCACTAAAGACAGCGAGCGGAGGGCTTCACAGACACTGAGGCAACTGTGTTTTAACTCCAACATGTTGTACGGTGAGAAGGAATGTGCTCCGTCCTTTTCTTACAGCAAGAGGTCTGTAGAACTATGCCCACTGCAGTCTTAAATCAAAACTACAGTCAGATGGTGATCAGATGTTAAAACTGACCAAAATAAAGCCTCTGGATCACACAAAGAAACATTTTTGCAAAAGTTATAAAAATCACAAGTAGCAGACTAAGCAGAGCTAGCTCTCTCACAAAATGATTGTCTCACATCATCTACACACTCAGAGTGAGGAGATCACATGGTGTTCCTGGCTGTGAGCTTCAAAAACAGCCTTTGATTGGCCAACAAATCTCTGTGAGATTTTGAAATCTCACCCATCGAATAGTACTTCTCGAATAGCGGCCAGATAGTGGACTATTCGGGATGTCCATCTGAATATTCGGTAAGCCTGCTATTTGTGATATTTGGAAAATACTATTCAGCCCATGCACAGGCCTAAGAACCATTCTACATATCAGCCCTAATAGTATATTTCCAAAGTTCATATGGTTTCTGTTTTGTGCAATAAGCAAGCAATAAGACACGATGAGGTGTGGGTTATCTTCTGATAAGAGCATGCCCAGGTGCATTGTTAGTAAAGGCGCTTCGCCAAGTACCTTATGCCTGGTGCTATGAGAGATAACCACACTAGAATGTCTTATTGCGCTTAAATGATGGCAAAGATTTATAAAACTGGTTTTGAAGAAGTTACTAAACTTTTAAAAGTAAAATGGCATTTTTTTTTCTCTCTTTTTGGAGTTTTAAAGAAAATAGTCCCTGTTACTATACAATGTGATCTGTGCATCTGTCTCTCTCACCCCTCCAAGTCTACACACAAAGTGGTAATCAGTGATATATATTTCTATTTATTTTATTATATGTTTTGTTTACTAGTGCCTGTTTCTGTCTCCCGGTTTTTGTCCAGCCATGCTGCCCTCCCCCCGCCACACACACACACACACACACACAGAAAATTGTTGTCTTTGTTACGTAGCTGAGTTTTTTCTTTTGAGTATTTTCTGCTGTTTACTTATTTTTCTTTGCTGAGTGGCTACCGTGACTGGAGCTGTATCTTTTCAGGGTGACTGGCCGGTTTTACTGGAAGTGAGCGTGTCCTACTGCAGCTGCCATTGTTAGCGCTTTTCAACTACACGCTATTACGGCTCTACAGTATGAGCGCGAGTGCGAGTGGGATGTCGCTGATGCCTTTTTGTTTGCTGTTTTATTTTAAATATTTATTTAAACATTGTGCATGTCTGGAACTGAGCAGCAATGCTAAGGGATAGGGAAGGGCAAGGAATGAAAACTGCGGAGAATAACGAGCAGAAAAAATTGAAGTGGCTGAAAGGAGGATGTGACAAATGGCAGCTATGGAGACAAAAAAATACAGGTATAATTTAATTAGTATTCCTGATAAATCTGTGTTGGCTGGAGTTTGGCCAGGATGAGGTGGTTTAGCTGTGTAGGGGGTGGGGGTTGGGTTTGTGAAGGAGAAATGAGCGGCAGATGGATCTCGGTTACTCGGTCACAGGGATGTAGCGCTGTGATCTGTGCCACCTTGTGTTTCTGTTTTGGCAGGCACAGCTCACTGATATTGTGGTGTTGTGGGGCTCGGGACTGGAGGGTAGTAGGTTGGCTACTATATCATCTGATAAGGACGCGCTCAGATGATGTAGTAGTCAATCAGGATGGTGGAATTTTTTAGCCCATTTTATAACAACTCTTATACACTGTACATTAAAATATTTGCTAAAAGCCAGTTCACCAGTTTAACAGTAATACTATCACTCACAATACTGAAGTTCTGTATTCAGAAATGAGCCATGTCCATTGGAGGCCCAGCTCTGGGGAGGAGGATCGAGCATCCCAAGAGACAATATCCTCCTCCATGGAAGGGGATTCACTGATCCACAGCTCTCCTGCCACCTGGATGACCACAGGTGGCAGTGCAAGGGATAGCATCAAGACTAAGACATTGTAGCAAGTGCCACAATCAAATGAGAGCACTGGCACACTTACCCCCAGTAACACAGCACACAGGAAGGGCATGGCTAAAAAGGGGAAAAATAGGCAATGAACTGGGCAGATGAAGCCCCTATCCACCCACCACATTCAGTGCAGGACTGCTGTCATGCCCTATCAGTCAGACCCTCCAGAATCTTCACCTCTACTGCAGGTGACCAGATAGACTGTAAGGAACTAACACCAAAGTGGATCAAGGCATACCTGTCCTTGGGACATAAGTCAGGGGACAGCACAGCAGTGAGATGCAGGTTGGTCTTGAAGGCCTGGCAGGTATGTATGGAGCAGTTTTAGGCAAGAAGCATCACAGCTTGACTAGGTGCTGGGAGGAGATCTGAAGCAACCTCCAAGGGGGATAAAATATGTTTAAAATGTATATTATAGGATCATGGTCACACCCCAATAGTTAGGGTTCATATATACTATATGTAACTCACCCCTTGTCCTCAGTTCGTCTAAGGGTCCCGATGTTATAGGGAGGGCACAGACTTGAAAACTTTTTGGCTCTTTCTCAGCTGGGATGGAGAAAACAGGGAGGCCTTACTTGCAGATGTCTGCTCTTTCATAGTCCTTGGTGCCAGTAAGAACACTGGTCACTTTATGTGAGTTTCTACATGTTTATACTTGCCTACTCTTGCAACAATTCCTTAACAGTGATGTTTGTATTGCTCAGGATTTCAGGTTTTCTACCCAGGTCACCGCAGTCCTCTATGCTTATGTCTTTCCTATGCTTAGGTTTGCCCAGGTACTCCGCTTAAGGCCGGGTCTTTCCCTTCTTGGTTACCAGCTGTGGTCCATTCAACTGTCCAGGCCTCTCACAATACTTTGCTGCATTATCTTACCAAATTTCCCCCATAAACTGCTTTTCCTGGTATGTACAAGGGCTGAACTACCCGGTTAAAAGAAGGAGGATCCTGTCCAAGCTTAGGGACAGTAAGGCTTAGGCCTCCCTTTTGCAGGAATGAAGTTCTGCTCAGGAGAAGCCTCCAAGCTCTGTAGCGAATGGGTGGAGCTGGAGATGCACAGCTGTGCTCCTACTTCCAAAGTGGGGGCCTTGATTTTAATAAATAAGGCATTCCATTGGTTGCTGGAGTCCTCAATGCAGGATGGGGCATAGAACTGGGTTGTGCTCAAATTCTGCATGCCAGAGGGAACCTTGGTCACAGTGAATGTTTATGGGCAAAGTTATGATGGCCCTGAGGTGTTTGCCTCCCTTCACCACTATCTTTAACAGCTCACTGCACCTGGTGTCCTCCTGTTTCTAGTTAGGGGATTTTAATTTGACATTGAAAGCTTACTTTGATAGGAATTATGGGCATGCTAAACTGCATACTATTGCACAGGCTACAGTCCATGAGTTGATGGCTGTCCTTTCTCTCACCCACATCTCATGCCTACAGCATCCCACCACTCTGGATTATTCTTACGTCTCCCCACTCCTTCTACCTTTAGTAGGATTGATTTCTGACTAACCTTGGCTTCAGTCTCTCCATTGATGCAGGCCTCCTCTATAGCTCCCACCTATCTTTCTGAATATGCTCCAGTAGATATACTTGTGGATTAGGGCCCAAGGCCTCCTAAATCTGCCTTCTGGAGGTTGGACCCCCTTCTCCGACAGGATGTTGACTCTTTCCTTTGGTTCAAGCAGGAGGTATCTGCCTTCTTTGAGACTGACAATAATGGGGTGACTACTAAAGCCATGCTCTGGGAGGTCTTTAAGGCTATGCTGCCAGGGTATGTCATGGGATTTGCTGGGCCCCATTGATGGAAGTGTAAACAAGAACAGAAATCTTTGTAGGTGGCTTTGTCCGATAAAGAGGCTAAGTTTAAAAAATTCCCCCCTCACAACTGCCGCACTCCCTTCATATGGAAGTGCAGTCACTCCATATGCAGCGTAATGCTCTTGCCAAGCAGAAGACAGAACTTTCAGTTCTGTGGGTAAAACACAGATACTAAGATAGGGGGATAGGCAAGCAAACTTTTATCCTATAGGTTGCACAAGCAAAAAGCAGATAAATACTTATTTATTTTTTATTTACTTAAGTGTTTCACCAGGAAAGTACAATGAACTGGATAGCTCATTTCCAGATATGTCCTGGGGGAAGGGGAAGTGGAGGTACAAGTAGAGAAGTGCAAGATACAGTGCAAAATATAGTACAATGCAACAATTCACAGATAAGGCAGGTGACAAAATACAGAACAAAGTGCAGGAAATAATGGATACAATAAGTGCAACAACAGTTAAAACAGTGAGAATGCAACAGATCATGAGAAGCATTATCAGTTACAGACCAGGAATTGCTAATTGGCAAATAGAAAAGCATGATACAATGGTAGAGCTGATACAAAACAGGATTCAATCGGGATTCAAGGATACAGTGCAAATATGACAGTAGAGGAAAAGTCATAAAGTGTAATTAGGAGGTAAACAAAAGTGCTGCATTATGCAGCACCTGAGTGTGGCATAGAGGAGAGAAGGATGGACCAAAGGCAAATTGGGAGACTGAGCACTAGAGGGTCAATAGGTTTGGTAGAAGCAGGAGTGGGCCATGTAGGCATCCAATAGGATAAAGAGAGCTTTAGGAGATGGTACATATTGGATATTTGAGGGCAGGGCATTCCAAAGTTTGGGACAGCGATAAGAGAAGGCAGATTGGCCAATGGAGGTAGAGAGGTGAGGGATGGTGAAAGAGCAAGAGTCTGAATTCTGAAGTGAGTAGGAACTCAGAGGTGAGGCAGAGATGACAGTGGAAAGATAGGAGGGAAGATTCCCTTCCCAGAATTTGGCCATGAAGGTAGCACAGTGTGCCAAGTGCCTAGCCTCCAGTGAAGTGAGAGACACAGCTAATTAAAGATTGCAATGAGTGCGAGGGGGCAAGAATGTAAGAAGTGGCAGAAGGAATTGAAAACGGTGTCCAGTCTGGCCAGAGTAGTTTTGGGGGTGGCACTGTAGACTATGTCTGGATAGTCAAAGGTAGGAAGGATAATTTTCTTCATAATAACGCATCAGGCTAATAGAGGAATGCAATCCTTATTTTATAGATTACATCCACATGTGCTGAAAAGTCCAGGTGGCGGTCTAGCCAGACCCTAAGATATCTGAAAGAAGGGACATTCTCTAGGAAAAATACCAACTACAGTGCCCACAGCAACATGGGTTATGCAAGGGACACAGCACCACCACTGCCCTCCTTGAGTTCATGGGCTACATTCATAACTCCTTGGACCAAGGCTCCCTTGTCAGTGCAACTTTCATTGACTTAATGAAAGCATTCGATACTGTTAATCACACCCTATTGATCAAACAGTTAGCATTCCTAGGCCTCACCAGATACACTGTGGCGTGATTTCAAAGTTACCTCCATGCCCACTCCCAACAAGTCTAGATTGACACTGTCCTATCTGATAGCAGACCATTTCACTCAGGAGTACCTCAAGGAATGATTTTAGGTTCACTTCTATTCAGCATATTCCTTAACCAACTCCCCGACTTCTGCCATTGTCACATCCTGCTTTATGCGGATGATGCAATCCTGTTTACCAGTGACCCTGACCCGAGAATCCTTGAATGCAACCTACAGAGTAACTTTATGGAAGCAGAGAAGTGGTTCACTGAGCACAAGTTCATCATGAACTACAAGAAAACCAAAATTATGTTGTTCTCTAGCACCAGAAGTAGGCATAAATCGTACCCTTTCGCAATCCTAAACAAGGAGGGTACTCAGCTCGATCTAGTACAGCACTTTAAATACCTGGGAGTTACTGTGGACAACACCTTGTCCTTTTCCTAACGCATCAATACTACGACAAAGGCAGTTAAGACACATATTGGTCTTCTCTACAGGTACAAGAACTGCCTAACTGCGGAGGCACTTAGTCCTGCCATACAAAGTTCTGTGATCACTCTCATGGACTATGGACTAATTATCTATGGCTCAGTGACAGACACAGCCCTCCACTGTCTCAAAATGGCTTTAAATAAAGCCTGCTGGCTCGCTACCGGAGCAGCCAGGCTCACTCACACTTGTGACCTGTATGCTCACGCTAATTGGCTCCAACTCGTAGTTAGACTCAAGTACCAATCCTGTATCATGGCCAAAAAAATAAGTCTAGGCCTTGTACACTCTGGGGTTCAAAATCTGCTCTCCACATTTGAAACATATCACAGCACTAAAGCCTCTGATAATATTATCTTCAACATCCTCTGGCCACGCACAGCACTTGGTCAAAGGTCCTTCGCATACCGAGCACCAACCTGGCTCAACACCCTTCCTCCAGACATCTCCTCACTGGGCTCCTTAGGCCCTTTTAAACAAATGCATAGAAAGCATCTAGTTGCTAACTCCTGCTGTGATTGCTTTCAATAATCCCTACCATGCTTAATATTGTCCTGTCTCATCATTCCTCCCAAAGTTCCCCCTTTTCTTTTGTACCCGTCTCTTCTCCCCACCCCTCTCCTCCCCCTCCCACTCTCCCCCTTACCTTGGCTTACTCTCTTATCTCAGCTGCCTGTGGATTCTCTACCTTGAGTAACCTCCTCTCCCACACCTACTTTCTACCAGATGATGCCCCTGCGCTGATATTTTCACCCCCAGGACTCCTGCGTTTTTATTTATTTCTATTCTCTTTGTGATTATGTCTGAACACTGTATAGCTGGCATACTTTGTGCCTTCCCTGCCCTGAATTAACCTCTTTCCCGCTCCCTCTTTACACCAGACAATGCCCCCAGGCTGATACTTTCACCTCCCTTCAGGATTCCTGCTTTTTTATTCTTTTTATATTCTCTTTGTGATTAAGTCTGAACACTGTAAGTTGGCATACATTGTACAATGCCAACATGAATCCAATGTTTTATTACCTATGTTAATTTCTGTGGTTCTTGTTCTCTTTCTTTTGTTTCCCAACATCCTACTGTTACCAGTGTGTCCTCAACTCTGATGTGGAACCTTTGTAATGGGCTTGTCCTCAAAGGTGTTAATCCTAGACCATAAATAAATAATTAAATAAATACAAGGCACCAAGCTTGGGGTGGAGGTTTTTATAGATTGCATCCACATGTGCTGAAAAGTCCAGGTGGTGATCTAGCCAGACCCAAAGGTATCTGAAAGAAGGGACATTCTCTATCAGAGTACCTTCCATCATGTGGAACACTGGGGGACAGGCAAAGGAAGATGGTTTCTGCCTGCTGCCAAAAGACATGGAGACTGTCTTTTTAGCATTCAGAAACAATTGATTCCACTGGATCCATTTCTGAACCTTGGTGAAATCCTGTTGCAGTCTAGTCTGGGCATCAGTGTGTGATGTGCTCGATGTGTAAAGGACTGTATCATCTGCAAACATATGGATTTGCACAGTGGACCAGACAGAAGGGAGATCATTAAGGCAGACAGAAAATAATATGGGGCCAAGTACCGAGCCCTGTTGGACTCCAGTGGTGATAGGGAGAGGAGTGGAGAGGAAGGAGGCAAACTTGACAGACTGGGTTCTGCCTGTCAGGTATAAGTGAAACCAATCTGTGGTGGCGGGGCTCAATCCCACCCCAGTAAGTGTTTGGAGGAGTAGAGAGTGTGATTCATTGTTGAAGGCTTTTGCCAGATTGACAAATATGGCATAGGTTACATGACTCATCCATCTTGGAGAGTATGGAGTCTGTGAGACATATTAGGGAGGTGGTAATGGAGTGGAACTTGTGGAAATCAGACTGGAAAAGTGTGAAAAAGGAAACGGAGTCAAGGTAGGGTGTGAGCTGGGCAAGAACAATGCGTTTCTGAAGTTTAGCTAGGATAGGTAGTAGGGAGATAGGATAATAATTCCCAGTGGAGGTGGGGTTGCTGCCTTTAGGGAGAAGGATGACTGTGGAATGTTTCCAGGTAGAGGGAACTGAGGATAGTGAAAAGAAAAGGTTGAGAAGAGAGGCCAGTGGAGCGGAGATAGCAGATGCAGAGAGGTGGAGCAATTTGGGCTCAAGGTCATCTGGGATCTTGCCTTTGGAGGGGTTTAAGGAGAGGAGAGCCTTGAGGGCATCATGTGGTGTAATAGGAGAGAAGGAAAACTGGCTAGAGGTGGCAGAGTTGGGAACAGCAGTGGAGGCAGGTGGCAGGTAGGCAGGTGAGAAGGGAGGAGAGTAAGGAGGAGGCACAGGAAGAAAAGAAGGTGTTGAGTTGTTGAAGGTTGCCTCAACAGATGGAGGATCAGAGATCATTCCAATAGGTCTGACAAGAGTTGGGATAGGAGGACTGGAGGGGGGTGAGAATAGAGATTTGATTACCTTCCAAAATGTGGTAGGGTGGTTTTTGTTGGCATGGAATGATGAAGAGAAGTATTCTGCCTTGGCATATCTAGTAGCCTTTGTATAGGCATTTCAGAGTTGCCTCTAACGGAGTAGTAGAGTTGGAGTCCTAGACTGAATGTAGGCCTTACAAGCCAGGTCCCTGGTGCGCATACATGCCAGAAGCTAGGCAGTGATCCATGAAAGGTGGGATCCTCTGACCCTAGTTAACTTAGGGGGAACATGATGATCCCAGATTTCTGTAAAGATAGAGTGGAATGTGCTGAGGGCAGTGTTGATGGATGTTGCCAAGGTGAGGGAGGAACATTCAGAATGGCAAAGATCATTTAGCAGGAGAGCTAAGTTTAGGGAGTGGAAGGAGCATATATGGAGGAATTTACAAACATATGAACATATGAAATTTGCCAGCAGATAATAGCCTAGTGGTCTATCAAGTCTGCCCGAATGTACAGCTAGCACCCCTTATTCTGCAACAACCCCTCCTTCCCACCCATGGGAATTTAGGGGGGGCATTGGGCTGGTGGACTTTCCAGATGCAGTAAATCATGCGGTGGTCACTTAAGGAGCCTGGGAGAATGCCAGAGACTATTACTCAATGTGGTTGGGAGGTGAAGGCCCAATAAATCAGACGGTGTTTTTGGGAATTATAGTTGAGTCAGGTAACAGAGGTTATTAATTGAACCAAGTTTAGAGACTTTATTTTGGAGGGTACGGTGAAAGTGTTGGACGAGGCCCAGTCCACATTCTGGTCATCTAGAAGGTAAAGCTCACCTAAGGTAGTATGAGAGGTGATGAACATGAGGAGCTCTGTTAAAGTTGCTGATGGGAGACCAGGGCAACAGTAAATGCCTGCAAAGAATATGTGTAATGTGAAAGGGAGGGATAACTTAATTAGGAGGAGTTTGTATTGGGAGGAGGATGAAATAGGCAGGACAGAAGAGTATTGAAGACTGGACGAGATATACATTACAATACTTCCATCCTTGCCTGATCTGTTCTGTCTTATAAGACAGTAGCCCGGGGCAGTTAGAGTGGTGTCCGATATTTTCTGGCCCACCCATGTTTCTGAAAGCACCATAATATCTAGCTTCAAGTTTAGCATAATAGTGTGGAGGAGTACGAGTTTGGGGAGAAGGCTATGTATGTTGAGGTGAGCAATTTTCAAACCCTTGGGAAGGTGCAGGGTATTAGAAGGGGACAGGCCAGGGTTTGATTTGATGTTTACTTCAGAGAGTAGGAGGAGGGTGATAAGCAGTTTGGAAAATGTGGAGGCTAACTTAGTAGCTTTGGGGAGAGAGGAATGGGAGAGAGGAGGAGGTGTATGCAGGGGAGTGGAGCAAAGTGTGGCAGCCTTGAGAGTCACTAAAATGGATGTAGGGGGAAGAATGGCGGCTGGAGGGGACCATGGGAAGTTGGTTGGAGTTGGATAGATAGAAAGAGAGGAGTGGGTATGTAGGTGAGGAGGGGAGATGAAGGGAGCGCCTGGTATGGAGGGCTCAGAGAGGGGAGTTGGAGAGAGTAATAAAGGGAGATGGATAAGGACTAGGCAGAGGAGGATAGAGTGGTACATTATGGAAGGAGGGAGAAACTTGTAAGAGGGGAAAGCAAGACAAATCCTCAGATAGAGTGCTGCTTAGTACCAAATTATAGCATCAACCAGACAAATTGCTTAGAGATGCAGTACCACCTGCGACCACAAGATAGTTGTAGTATATCAATATAGCAAAAGAAGGGACTTCCTTATAGGCTGGGTGGCCCAATGGATTAGAGCAGCTGCTTGTGACTAAGGATGCAGTGAAGTTTAATTTCGCTGGCAAATTTTATGCTAGGTGTGCAATTTCTCATCTGTTCATCATTTCACGTAATTGTGCCTCTGAACCTGAAATTCACCATGTCGATTTCACTTTATAATTTTGCTTTATGTCTATGCCACTAATTTTGCATTGTGTATTCTTTGCGAAATTAGCCAAAGCAAGGTCTTATTTCATGTCTGCCATTCATCAGGTCACACGATGGCAGGAAGTAACTGAGTGAGACAGGAAGTGAGTGTCTCACTTTCAGTTTCACAGCAGCAGAGAAAGCATTGTATGTGTCTTTGTCTGTGTGAGTGTCTGAGAGGTGATCCAAAAACAACTTTATCCTTTGTCTTTATATAGTTTCTTTGTTTACCCTAACTGAACTTTTGTTATACACCTGTAAGGTATTTTTTGAGAACCTAATTTCTTTTGCAAGTTTTCATTTTTGTTTATTTATTTATTAGCTTTTGATGATCAGGTAAGTGCATTAGGCAATAGACCTGTCTATTTTCAGACATGACCCAGGAGAGTACAAAATACAGGAATAACAAACAACCCAAGTACATAAACGCAGTCTTATAATATTTCCAACAGATATCCTCGATGGAATTGACAGGTATTATACATCAAGCAGGACCATCCAAGCAGGGATGAACTAGGCAGGTAAAGACAATTTAGGAGATATATAAGGAGTTCGGCGAAATCAAAAGTCATTCTTGTTCATTTTGTAACTTGTTACACTTTTTTCTTAGTTTTACTTTTCTTTCATGTCCCTTCATGTTTTTATAGTTAAACTTTAGTTGAAATGGAGAGTAAGAGAGGTAAAAGCTGTGGGCACCGAGGGTCAATGGCACGGGGTGGAAGAACCATAAGGTTCAACCCCCATCCTGTATTGTCAGGTCAGTGGCAGCACCAGAAACAGCAGCAGTAGATGCTGCAGCAGTAGTACCAGCAGCAGCAGTGGATGCTAAAGCAGCAGCAGCCAATTCTGCCTCTGTTAGTGGCACCGCAGCACAGGTGGTTGATGCACAGCCCCTGCAGCCAGAGCAGCCAAAACAGCAGCAGCCCATTGTGCCTGCTCCTCCTGCTGTTTGTTCTGCCACCACAGCTAGCACCCAGTCCCCAGTGCTAATCAGTCCATTACCATCACACCTAGTGCCCCCTATTCCTGTTCCTGGACCACCAAGGAGTTCTGTAGTTTGGGAATATTTCAAGATACCTGGGAAAGATCCCAGTGTAGTGCAATATAGTGTTTGTGGGATTCATGTCCGACGTGGGAAAAAGGGAAACCACTTTGGCATGGGTGGGCAGAGAAGCCACCTTATTAATCACCACTGTGCAGAGTGGGAGGACAGGCTGCATCAGGGAGCAAGAAATCCTTTTCCTGCAGCAGGGGATGTAGCAGGACAAGACAGTGCTGGGCAGGGGAAAATGTGCTAGAAAGAGGAGGAGGACTGAGAACAGGCCTACATATGAGAGGGTGGTTGAATCTGCATCATTATCTGCACCATCCACCTCATCTTCCTGTCATCCATGCACACCAGGAGGACCTGTGACTCAAGCTCACCTTGCCATTCTTTGATCTGAGACAGAGGATTTCCACAAGGAGATCCCAGCAGAATGTGCAGACAAACAAAGGGTGCTGGAGAACCAGGAGACAATAAGTCTTCTGAGAGAGATCCATGATAGTCTTTAGTTTGGTTTTTTTTGTTTCTTTACATATGTGTCACATTATGTTATTTTGATTATTTTCACTGTAGTTTAACTTGGTTTAACTTGATTTAATCTGGTTTAATTAGACAAAGTGGGCAAAAATGCACATTTAATTGTCTCCCACTACATAGTGGGGTTATTACGATTTCCTAAAACTCAGCAAGTAATCATTCAATTTTATTTTAAATTGATCAAATGTTGATGCTTCTACAATATAATTTGGTAATGAATTCAACAATCTCGCAGTACACATATTATAAAAATTCAGTCGTCTAACTGTAAGTACATTAGGGACTTTGACTTGCATGTTATGTGACCTAAGGTTAGCCTCCCTCTCAATTAACTTAAAACCACAATTCTCTCTCAATAAGGGGTCCTTTATAATTTTATATAATAACAACAGGTCACCCCTAATTCTTCTTGTTTCCAAAGAATACAGATTTAGTATCTTCAACCTATCATTATATTCATAGTTCTTTAACCCATAAACTGATTTTGCTATCCTTCTCTGGATTTTTTCTATTAAATTAATATCTTTTCAAAGATAGGGACTCCAAACTGGACTTCCATAATCAAGATGTGGCAAGACATAGGTTTTGTGTAATTTCATAATACTTAATCTATCTCTCGATATAAAAGTTCTTCTTATTGAATGTGTTATTCGGTTACATTTAACAAAAGGTTTTTTAATATGTGTTAGGGAAGATAAATTAGAATCCATCCATACTCCTAGGTCTTTTTACATATATTAGCCTTAAGTGCCTTGTTGTTTAAAAAATATTGGTATTTAAGATTTCTATTACCAAAATGCAACACTGAACATTTATCCTCATTAAATTTCATATTATTTTCAATTCCCCACAATTCAATAGAATGAAGATCTTTACACAATTGTTGATATTCAATAGGGGAAAAAACACCCCTTCCAATTTTTGTATCATCAGCAAATTTAGTTATTTTACTACTTAAGCCTCTCCCCATATCACCCATATATAACCCAAACAACACAGGGCCTAACACGGATCCCTGGGGGACTCCACTAGTAACATTTACCTCACTTGATAATTTTGAATTTATTCTTAATTTTTGTTTCCTGTTAGTTAACCAGTTATTAATCCATCTCAAAACATAACCATTTAATCCTAAATTATGTAATTTAATAATTAGTTTGTCATGGGGTACAGAGTCAAAGGCCTTTCCTAGAGCCAAAAAAATCATGTCAACCGGTATGCCTTTATCCAATTTATCGCTAACAAAATTGTAAAAAGTAATCAAATTTGTGTTACATGAAAGACCCTTCTTGAACCCATGCTGCATAATATCCTCCAATCCCAGTGAGGTTATTTCAAGTTCATTTTGATTTTTAATTATTTTCTCAAATAATTTACAACAAACTGATGTTAAACTAATGGGCCTATAGTTAGAAACACAAGTTCTATTTCCCTTTTTATAAATTGGTACAACTATAGCAGTTAACCAATCAATAGGAATATCACCAGTCTTAAGGGATGTATTAAACAGAAGTGTAAGTGGCTGTACTACAATATCAGCGATTTTCTTCCAAACAATTGGGCTGATATTGTCAGGTCCTGCTGATGAAGAAGTACGAAGGTTATTTAATTCATTCGATACAGTAACTTGATCTATATTTATTTCCACAGTATAATCAAAATCGGATTTTGAAGTTGTTAAATCTTTCTGATGAAATATTGATGAAAAAAAGGAATTGAAAGCATTGGCTATATCTGTATTATTTGTTAAAGCCTTACCATCAACAGTTATTGTATTGATTTGATTATTAGACTGTTTATGTTTATTTATATAGGCATAAAAAGCTTTACAATCCTTTGAACTGTCCAATTTATGCTCTAGCTTATTTTTTTCTGTTTTTAATTAAGGCTTTAAGTAGTCTTTGTTGAGTCCTATATTTCAATTTATTTAATGGTGTAGGGTTTAATTTAAATTTCCTAAAAGTTTGCTGCTTCTTACTTATTAATATTTTAATTGACTTAGTAAACCAGAGTGGAATATTACCCTTACTATTACATTTTTTACATATTGGGACATGCAGTGTAATTGCCTCAAGTATTTTAGTTTTCAGCATAGTCCACATTTGATTTACAGTAAGATCTCTAAAGAGAGATATCCAATCTAATTTACCAAGTTCAAGAGTTAATTTAGACCAATCAGTTCTCTTGAAACCCAGCATATCAGTTATACCATGTATCTTTGGTTTACAAAGTTTTAGTGTACATTCAATGGTTTTGATCACTAGATCCCAAATTAGCACATATTTTTGTGTTACAAATGCGTTCCTTGCAGTTAGTAATCACAAGATCTAAGAAGTTATTTCCCCTAGTTGGATTCCTAACTAGTTGATCACAACCTTGCAAAATTAGGGCTTCTAGAAAGGCCCGTTCAAATATAGTTGTTCCACTCAACCTCTCCCAAGATATACCAGGGGCATTGAAGTCACCAATAATTATAGTATCACCCAATTTACAAACTTTGTTGATTTCATTTATTAACTCATAATTATATCACTGATTGCTATTGGGAGGTCAATAACAAATTCCCAACCTTATTTTTGGTTGATGAATAAAAGTTAGATCTATCCATAAAGATTCAGTTGACTTATTGGGCATATTGATTATTTCTAATTCCTGACATTGTATACTCTTAGAAATATAACAACAGACACCACCACCTTTCTTCCCATTTCTGTTCTTATAAAATAACCTAAAGCCTGGTATATTATTAAACCACTCACTTGAGTCACCCACCAAGTTTCAGTAACACATACTATATCTACACCAAGTTCTTCAATTAAAATGTTTAACTCTACTAATTTAACCTGATTAAGGCTTCGAGCATTAATCCTTCAGATCTTAAGTTGAGTACTTTTATCTACTTCAAAACACTTATTCTTTATATCCTTGTCCCCCTCATCAATCAGTTTAAAGATTTACAAATTATGTTTTCAAACACCCTTCCCAATTTATATGCACCCTGTTTACTCAGATGTAACCCATACCAACAATATAATGATCTATTAACACTAAATATCTCCCAATGTGGTATAGAAAAGAAGCCTTCCTCAAGTGTCCATTTCCTGAGCCACTCATTTACACATTTTATTTTATTTTTTATATAATAATTTACCCTTGGTACGGGTAAAATTTCAGAGAAATGGACTTCACAATTTAATTTCTGTAATGTCTTTCCTAAACTAATAGACTCTTCTTTTATAGCTTCAATTGACCGTTTTTTAATGTCATTTGTACCAACATGTATAATAACAAGTGGATTGGTACATGAGCTATGCAGAATACCAGTACACATATCATGGATATCCCTTATACCAGCCCCCCCAAATGATGAACAGGCAATGTTATGTTTATCTTTCCTACAAACAATTTTATCTGTATATTTAATGATAGAATCACCAAGTACAAAATACTGCCTATTAACTAATCTGGAGGACTCGGTATCCATGGGTAAAGATGTATTAATTATTTCATCATCTAGTAAAACTTGGAGTTTAGATTTAGATTTGTTTTTACCACTTTTACTTTTAATCTGGGAAGGGTAAATCTGCTGTGATGGAACTTCAAGTGTTTGTAAACTTTCACTCTGGGTAGAAGTTGAAGGAAAATGTGTTTCTGGTTCATCATGTGCTTGTGCACTTTGTTCATTCAAACCACATAATATAGGGTTTGCCTGGGAGTCCAATATGTTTTCAGAAATAGAAATCTCTGGTTGTTCCTCATTGACACAATGAGGGAGCTTATCAGTGGGAATCTTACTATGTTCAAGATTTATTAAAGGTTCAAATCTATTGTTTAGAACTAAATTATTTCCCAAAGCCCTACATCTAGTTTTTGTTCTGGGGCCTACTAGTACTTCGGTCCAATCATCACTCTCAAAATTGTCAATGATATTACTATCAGTTTCACGCTTGTGTTTATCAGTATAGCTACAGAAACAATTTTTATTATTCCTTACTAACTCAGGTGAGGGCATTGAGTCACTGTTACTAGATACAATACCAATCTCAGCTGAGGTGTGAACTTTGGAAACCAAAGCATCTTGCTGTAATTCCAAAACTGCTAATCTCTTGTAAAACACTTCAATATCTTCCCTCAAAACACTATTTCCAAAACATTTTTTACAAACATAGATAGTGTTAGTGGGCAATGCATCAAGCAATATATACATATTACATGAAGTGCATTTAAGTCCAATATCACCATCCAGTGTCATAATTGTCTGTTTAAGATTTAGTAGTGAAGGACTAACAGGAGTTATTATTTGCACAGAGAAGGGTTCTAAACTAAACAGGTCACTCATTTTAGAAAGGAGAAAAACCAACTAACTAATACCAAACACCAGTATCAGATAATGTACTTACACAGACAAACAGCAGTATATATCATAGATTTATTCCCCTCTTCCCCCTTCCACTCTTGACCACGGCGTGACCGCCGCTAAAGGCGCTGGCGATGTCTCTGCTCACATCTCCGCATGCAAATCTGCGTGGCTGCCTACACGCATGCTCGCCCTGCTCGCTTAGCAAGCAATTAAGACCACGAACAGTCAGGAAGTTATAAACTGTCACTTCCTGTCCAGCGAGTACATCGTGGGCAAAGTTACTAAAAATAAAATAGTAAAACTTTAGGCCACCTCATGTGGTGGACTTCTAAAGAAAGGAGCATCCCCTTTGCTCCTGATATCACTGCTGGTGGTCTTTCAGTGCTACTCACTAAAATAAGGAGAGTGGTGCAAGGGAGCCTCCACAGTCCTGTAAACTGTCTCCGTGGAAACAGCCCAATCAACAAATCCTTTCCCCAGAATAGTAGCTTAATAGTTTAAAATGTATCAGGGTTCCCCAGTAATAAATATAGAAGTCAGGCAGCACAACAAAGTAATTTAGTATGTAGCCAGAGCCAAAGGTTGTACTGTGTGTTATAATTTTTTTATTCTCACTTGCCTTGCCTCTGCTCCTGCCCCAACATGACAAAATAAAAACAGCAAAAAAAAACAAAACAAAAGATGAAACAGTAAAAAAACAGCTTTTTTGGTCAAACGAGATGTGCAAGAACAAGGGGACACAATTTGAAGATAGAGGGGGATGGCTCAGGGGCAATGTGAGGAAGTATTTTTTCACAGAGAGGGTGGTGGATGCATGGAATGGTCTTCCCGCAGAGGTCGTGGGGTCAAAAATAGTGGGAGAATTCAAGAATGCATGGGACAGACATAAGGCAATTCAGATGGGGGATAGGAAAAAGTAGGATGTTGGTTAACTACGATCTGCAACTTATCCAATAGATAGGGAAATGGGCAGACTAGGTGGGCCAAGCAGTCCTTATCCGCCATCAAAGTCTATGTTTCTATGCACACATGTTTACTTCTCATGCTTCTTTTAATTTCTAAAGTACTTTCTATTATATCTTCCTTATCCTTCTGAAGTCTCATTTTTTCGAGTGTTGCTGAAAGTTGTACTCCCCACTCGCCCCAAAATTTTATTAAAGCAGCAGTGTAATAATCTAGTGAAAATTTTGACCTATACTTTTTTTTGCTATTTTAGATTGTCACTTACCTCCTGACTTGTATGTTATCCTTCTGTCCACAATTTGAGTCTGCTTTAGTACTTTTTCATGTTTGAAATAATAACTACTTTTAATATGGGTCAGAACAGGTCTTCATCAGCATTTTCAGTTGTTGTTGTGCATCAGTTGTTTAAATATCACTTACGATGTGAATAAAATAAATCATTATGCAGTGGGCAGTGCTCCCTGACCTTACGGAACAATAGGTGTTCAAAAACAGCTGAGAATACTGATGAAAACCTCGTCAGAGCCATATTATAAGGAGTGCTCCTTTTATTATTTTAAAAGTGAAAAAAAGTACTAAAGCAGACTCAAATTGTGGAAAGAAGGCTATCATACAAGTCAGGACTAAGGAGGTAAGTGGCAATGTAAAATAGCATTAAAAAGAATAGGTAAAAATTTTCACCGTATTCTTGCACTTCTGCTTTTAGCAGCAGCACATGAATGTTGTGAAACATTTGGCCTATAATTTTTTTATTCAATGTATATTTCCCCTTGCCTACTGACTTATTATACGCGATACCATTCTTTCTTGATTATGAGTCTGTCTTCTATTTTGGTTTCACATTTGAAATATTAAAGTAAGACTCAGTTCAATATGGCTCCCACCTGGTTTTCATCAGTCTTAGCTGCAGTTTTTGAATGCGTACTGTCCCATATAATGTGATTGAGCAGTGTGTGCCTCATAGCAATTGCTTTCCGTCAATGCAGAAGTGAGTTTCAAAAATTCATGTTCAGGAACAGCTGTTAGAACTGCTGAAAACCTGGTCCTGCCATATTCAATTGAGTGCTCCTTTTTTTATATTTCAGATGTGAAAACAAGTTCTGAAGCATACTCAAATTGTGTGAAGGATGATATAACAGGACTCTAGTTAGTAGAGAAGCACCAATATAAAATAGAATAACAAATTATAGGTAAATATGTTCTCATATTTCCTTAATGCATTGCTGCTGTTACCCACCCCAACCTAAAAAAAACAACAAATAAAAACATTCCTATCTTATGTAAACTAGGCAAACCGCCACATCAGGCTGCATGTTGTCTCAGTGGTTGATGATGTGTAACAGGAAATGAGAACCACTAATAGTAGTGTATTGTTTAAGAAGCCATTAACTAAAAATCATTTCGTTTTTTACCTTGGTCTCATGAAACTGTCTGGTAATATACAATAATATAAATTGGTGGCGCAAGCTGGTCACAAAATGCGCTCACAATACCTAGAAATACAATGTGCTTGTGTTGTGCTATGCAACTGCCTGTCGATGGGGATTGCTTGAGATTCCCAGGGTCCATTTGAAAACATCTGGAGCACATGCGTTTTCGTATGCTGCTCCTGCGCTGTGGAGTTCTCTACCTTGTCGGATACAAAGCTGCCTGACCATCGAGAGCTTTAAAGCAGAGTTAAAAACATTCTTATTTACAAAAGCTTATGATGTCTGATTTTATTATTGTCAATGTTTGATATTTCTCTGTTATTTATTTATTATCTATACAGCGCTTTGGTTTAAGAAAAGCGTTTAAAAAATTAATTTTACTTACTTAATAGAAGTTGAGAAGACACACATGAGACAATGTCTTATTATGTGAAATACATTGTGCAAATTTTCATGCAAGATTTCCCCTGCTAGCCACATTAGTCAAGTGCTTGCCCAAGAACCAAAAATGAATTCCTGCTGCTGCGTGCCTACTGCATCTATACTATGCAACTGTCCAGAGGAGTCGAGAAGACAGATATGAGAAAATGTCTTAATAAATGAAATACATTGTGGAAATGTTCATACATGATTTTCCCTGCTATCCACATTAGTCAAGTGCTTGCCCAAGTACCAAAAATTAATTCCTGCTGCATGTCTACTGCTGCTGTGCTGTGTGACTGTCCAGAGAAGTTGAGAAGATACACATGAGAAAATGCCTTATTATGTGAAATACGTTGTGGAAATTTTCATGCAAGATTTCCCCTGCTAGCCACATTAGTCAAGTGCTTGCCCAAGAACCAAAAATTAATTCCTGCTGCTGCATGCCTACTGCTGCTGTGCTCTGCAACTGTCCAGAGAAGTCGAGAAGACACACATGAGAAAATGTCTTCAGAAGTGGCATAAATTGTGGAGTTTAAGACTGCAAGATGGGAACACCAAGAGTTTTACAGTAGCAAACTGATAGTTGCTGTGCTCCCTGCAGCTACTACTGCTGCTGCTGCTGCTGCTTAGTGCTGCTGTGAAAGTTTAAAGATAGCACATTGTCAAACCATGGGAAGGTAAAAAATGGTTACTTATTTGCATGGTGCGGGTTGCTGTTAATTGTACCCATAACCATATTTCACTAATATTTTCCTTTTTCAGTTACTGTTCATATCATGAGCAATGAAGTGACATAATCGTCCACACTACATTACATTATGCTTCTTGGTACTCGGAAGGAAGCTGCTATTAACCACATCTCACAACCATGGTATGGTAAGTATGTATTCTTTGTATGTTTCTTATTTTGGGGTTGGGGCCTTTTTTTGGGTGTAATACCCGTGTATTTTTACTTTTTCCATGCCCAGGTAAGTATGATAACATATGCTACTCTGCATCCTGTATCTCTGTGAATTCAGCAGCAATCACATAGATTCATAGACATGTGATGGCGGAAAAGGACCTTCCTGGTCCATTGAGTCTGCCCATTCTCCCCCTCTACTTGTTCCCCCCCTCCAAGATTCCCAACTTTCTCCCCTTCACAACCCTTTGTGTTTGTCCCAGGCCTTCTTGAAACCCTCCACTGTACTGGCCCTCACCACCTCCTCTGACAGTCCATTCCAGGTCTCAACCACTCTCTCCATGAAGTAATACTTCCTAATGTTTCCCCTAAACCTTCCCTCTCCACCTTCAGTCCATGCCCCTAGTTCTTGTATTTACCTTCCCTGAAAATAAGCTCTCCCCCACTTTAATAATCCCCTTCACATACTTGAATGTTTCGATCATGTTCCCTCTCTCCATTCTTGTCTCCAGAGGATACAAATCCAACTCCTTCAGCCTCTCTTCTTATGTCATTCCACTTAGTTCATGCGCCATTTTAGTGGCCCTTCTCTGCACCCTTTCCATGTGATCTATGTCTTTTCTTAGATGGGGCCTCCAGAACTGTACGCCATACTCCAGGTGTGGCCTAACCATGGGACTGTACAGTGACAGCACCTCCCTCATTCTGCTAGTTATCCCTCTCTCTCTCTATGCACGTCAGCTTTGCCCACTGCCTTGCTGCACTGGGTCCCCACTCTGAGGACATCAGTGATTATAACTCCTAGATCCTTCTACTGCCTGGTTATAGCCATTATCTCCCCCCAGTGTGTATGTGGTATTTGGATTCCTCCTCCCCAAGTGTATCACTGTGCATTTCCTGGCAATGAAATGTAGTTGCCATGTTTCCGATCACTCTTCCAGTAACCTTAGATCATTTTTCACTGCCTTCACCCCCCCTCCCCCCGGGTATCCACCCTGTTGCTGAGTTTTGTCTCATCTGCCAAAAGGCATACCTTCCCCTGAAGTTCCTCTGCGATGTTGCTGATGTAGATGTTAAACAGAATGGGCCCCAGTACCGACCCCTGGAGGACCCCCCACTTGTCACCCTTGTCTTTCCAGAGTGCAGCCCATTGACCACCACCCTTTGACTTTTACCAGTCAGTCAGCTCTCCACCCATCTTGCTATTTTCTGCCCCAACCTTAGACTCCCAAATTTATTTACTAATCTTCTGTGGGGCACCGTGTTGAAGGCCTTCCCGAAGTCCAGATAGGCCACGTCCATTGTACCACCCTGATCAACCACCCTCGTCACGTCATCGAAGAATTCAATCTGACATGATCATCCCCATGTGAAACCATGCTGCCAAATGTCTTGCACTCCCTCTTCCAAATAGCTAACCACCCATTGTTTCAGTATTGCCTCCATTACTTTAACCACCACCAATGTGAGGCTGACCAGGCGATAATTGCCCGACTCCTCCCTGCTGCCACTTTTATCAAGTGGCACCACATCTGCCTTTTTCCAGTCCTCCAGTAACCACCCTGTATCCAGAGACAAGTTAAATAACCCTGCCAGTGGATCTGCCAGTACCCCTCTTAATTTCCTGAGCACCCTACGGTGTAGGCCATGTGGGCCAATGGCCTTGTCCACCCTCAACTTACCTAATTCTTCCCTTACCTCTTCCACACTGATTGGGCTAGGATCCATCCCACATCCCCTTTCCCTTCTCACCTAGAACTGGTCCCCTTCCTTCCCTCTCTGTTGTGAAAACCGAGCTGAAGTATCCATTCAGCACTTCAGCTTTCTCAAAATCCCCTTCCTCCAGCAATCCACCCTCCCACTTAGTCCTTACTGTCCCCTGCCTTACCTTCCTCCTTTCCCCCATGTACCAAAAGAATGTCTTGTCTCCCCAATTTGGCCTGCCTAGCAATTCTCTCCTCTGTTTCTGCTTTAGCCTTCCTACTCCTCTGCCCTACCACTCTCAGCTTCTCTTTGTAAGTTTCCCCATTCTCCTTTCCCTGTGTCCTCTTATTGTCACTGAATGCTTTTTTCTTCTCCCCTATTGCCCCCCTCACTTCCCTATTGAACAACAGGGGCCTCCTCCTTCTTTTGTCCTTCCTCACCCTCCTTACACATCCCTCTGTCGCTTTAAGGAGCCCCCTTGACCTTTTTCCATAGATCCTCCACCCCTCCATCCAACACCACCCCTTACTTCCTCCCAGAATATCTCCCTCATCCTAGGAAAATCTGCTCACCTACAGTCTAGGACCTTAATGGTGGTTTGGCATAAAGGTAAGTATTTTTTTACACCGGGGGGGAGGGGCGTTGGTTATAGTATGCATATTTGTTTTAATGTCAGACTCAAAGTCGTCCAAGTCATAGTACATGTTTTGTGGTTCTGTTGTTTGATTTCAGGTACTTTCCAAGATGTTTCTGTGTCACTTCTGGCTAGAAGAGGAAGAAGTAGATGATATGTCAAAGGCAGATAGGAGCGATCATGATGAAGCAAAAGCACAGCCAAGATGACCTGTGAAATCAAAACAGTATTATTGCAATAGAGTGAGGAAGATGATTTAAAAAACAAACAAAAAAACAATGCTTACTAATACTGAGTAATAGCGATGCTGGCTGCGATATCGTATGTCATCATCACGTGTTCCTGTTGAAATCGCTGTCGCTTTGCAAACCCGTGGTGCTTGATGATGTCACTCATATTAGGCTGAAGAGCAGCAACACAACTGTTTTATTATTGTGAGTTTTGAAATTGCATTTTTATACAGCATCATACCGTATGCAGCTGACAAACCATCATGTTTAAGCCTGGTCATGAAAGAGCAACACAAGTAGGCCACAGTAGAGTAGGAGGAGGAGGCTGATGAAGCAATGATATGTCCCTCTGTATGAAGCAGGTATGTTTTGCAGACATCACAGTCTGGTGGCAGTGGACAGTACTCCATCAGGAGCAATAGTAGCATCAGAAACACAGTTATGTAAGGATGGAGACTGGTGGTGAGGACAGGAACCATTTGTAATGTTGCATCAAAGTGGATTGGACAATGACGTTTATCACTGGATATAACAGACGAACATAGAAAATTGCTAGCAGAAAAAGTTCTACAGGTCTATCAAGTCTGCCCAATTGTGCAGCTCTTAGTTTCATATCACTACAGCTGTCCCGCCTCCACCCAAATCCCTCCCTTCCACCTCTTTCCCGGTCCTTCCCCACTTTGTGTTCTTGTCTGTACTAACCCTGCCCTTGACTCGATCTCAACCCCACTTAAAGCTATTCACTGTCCTTTATGGTATTACCTCCTCCAGCAGTGCATTCCAACCTGCCAACACTCTCTGTGTGAAGTAGTGCCTCCTCATCTACCTCCTAAACCTTTCCCCTTCCAACATCAGACTGTGCCCTCTAGTGACCCTTCCCCCCTTTAAGACGAACACTCCTACCTCCCTGACTTTGTTTAAGACTTTCAAATACTTAAAGGTCTCTATCATGTTCCCTCTTTCCCTTCTGTCTTCCAGTGAGTATATGTTGAGCTCCTTCAACTTTTCCTTGTATGGCAACTACCCTAGTCCTATGATCATTTTTGTAGCCCTAGGCTGCACCCCCTCCAGTAATCTCACATCCTTTAAGGTATGGACAACAGCAAAGTACACAGTACTCCAAGTGTGGCCTCACCAGTGATCTATACAATGACAGGATGACCTCCCCCTTTCTAGATGTGATCCCTCTGGCAATGCACCCCAGCATCCTATTTACCCTTGTTGCCACCTTCCTACACTATGCTGATACCTTCATGACCCCTGTAACTATTACCCCCAGGTCCCTTTCCTCCTCTGAATCTGTTACCTGCACTCCCCCCAGCCAGTAGCTGTTTCTGGGATTTCTGGCTCTGAGGTGCATGACCTTGCACTTCTTAGTGTTAAACCACAACTACCACCCCCTAGACCAGTGTTCAAGTTTAGCTAGATCATCTCTGAGTGCCTGCCTCCCTTCCTCATTTTCAGTTTTGCACAAATCTTAGTGTCATCCACAAACAGGCTGTCCTTACTCTTGATCCCTTTTGCATTGTCTCCAGTGAAGACATTGAACAAAACAGGGCCCAGGACTGAACCATGTGGTACCCCACTCATTACTGGCCTTGGTTTGGATGTCTTCCCACTTACAACTACCCTCTGTTGTCTGCCCTGCAGCCAGCTCTCCACCCACCCCACTAGTTTTTCCCCACCCCTATGTCCCTCTGGTTGCTCATTAACCCCGTGTGGCACCAAGTTGAAAGCCTTGATGAAGTCCGGATACAGAACATCCACAGCATGGCCTTCATCTACCGCCCTAGTGACCCAGTTGAAGAATTTGATCAGGTTAGTTTGGCAAGATCTTCCCATGACAAACCCATGCTGCCTCTTGTCCTGTAGACCATCGCTATTGAGAAAGGTTATCAATTTCTCCTTCAGAATGGTCTCCATCAGCTTCCCTACTATGAAAGTCAAGCTCACCGGTCTATAATTGCCTGGTTGGTTCTTGGGCCCACTCTTGTGAAGGGACAACACATGAGCCATCCTCCAATCCCTGGGTATATTCCCTGTCTCCAAGGAAGTGTTGAACAGGTCGGTCAGAGGGCCTGCAAGCACCTCTGCCAGTTCCTTCGGGACCCTTGGTTGTACACTGTCTGGTCCTGGTGCCTTGACCACCCGCAAGGCTTTAAGGCCCTTCAGAACTCTATCTTCTTGCATGACCCCATCTGTTATCTCTGCCCTCCTCCACCCTTGCCCCCTTTCCCCTTCGGTATTGGGCTATCACTTCCTTTGTAGAACACCGAGCAAAATACTCATTGAGTGCCTCTGCCTGATCTTCCCTTGTTCTGCCCATCCTCCCACTCTCTTAATTCTACCAGTGTCATCCCTACAACTCCTCTTCTCCCTTTTGTATTTAAAGAACCCTTTCCCTCTTTGATCCCCTGAGCCAACTTCAGCTCCTTTGCTGCCTTGGCTGCCCTGACTGACCTGGTCACCCCTAAATGCTTTTGAGACACCTCTCTATCCTCCTCACTCCCTGATTTTTGAACTTAATGAAGGGCAATCTTTTTCCTCACCTTCTCCTTAATTTACTTGCTGAGCCAGCTATTTTTTTTTACCTGGAATGCTTACTCTGAGATTTGGCACACATGTCCATGGCCTCATTCAGCCACTTCCTAATAATTGCCCAATTCTGTTCAGCATCCATCCCTGGGTTAATTTTAGCTAAATACCCCTCTAGGATGTTGCCCAATCTGGCAAAATTTGCCTTCCTGAAGTCCAACACTCTTGTTCTAGTCTTAGCCGACTCCCTCCCTGTGTTAAGGAGGAACCACACTGAGCGGTGGTTGCTTCCTGCTAGAGGGTCCTGTACAACCACATCCTGGACTTGATCCCCATTTGTTAGCACTGAGTCAAGCATGTTCCCCTCCCTAGTAGGATCCATCACCCCTTGCATTAGGTAGCTATCTTGGATAGCCTCCAGTAGCACCTGTTCCCTGGCGTGTGCTGTAGTTACTGTCTACCAGTCAACCCCAGGTAGGTTGAAATCTCCCACTATAACTGTATTCCCTTTGCCACTTACCTTACTGATTTACTCCCCAGCTCTCTATCCACCTCCTTGCTCTGTGAGGGTGGCCTGTATACCACCCCTATCCTGAGTTTCTTACCTTTAGGGCTTTGGATTGGAACAATACCCATACGACTTCTGGCCTTCCCTCATCCCCCTCCTCCCTGGTACAGAACAACCCAGTCCACTGGTGGAGGAAGAGGAATAAGTGCTGTACAATATGGTGCTGTCTGGAGCAGCAAGAAATGTCAATGGTGTTGGAGTGTGAGATAGACACTGAATTTTGCGGCAGACAAAAACAGCAGAACATTTTGCATGACAGAGTGTTTAGACATTAATCAAAGTAAAGAAATTACTTGTCATGACATCAACACATGAATGAAAATAAAGTAACAAATTAAGTGATAATTAAAATGTTTAAACTACAGAGAACCAACGACTGAAAAATCAGGCTGTATTTTAATCAACATCTATAATGAAGCAGCCCTCACAATCCTCCAGACTAGAGCTGTAATCAGATGGAAACTCTCCAATACTGCTCCTCCACCTTACTTTTGCTCCTACTACTGAATGTGCTAACAGTACATTCCTCTTCTTGTTCACTACAGTCATTATTGACTTTGTTAGAATGTGTCCTTGATTCACTTTAATAAATGTTAGCAAGCTAACATTTTTGGTGACAGATTGGTGCGCCTGTCCCTTTTCATGGCACCGACTGAACTAAATACTCATTCAACACTTACACTCGATGCTGGATAACTCAGGTATTTTATTGCCACTGATGTCAGTGCTGGCCAATCAGAGACCTTGTGCTCCAGTACAGAAGCTCATTGCCAATGCTTAGGTGCCTTGTGTCCACAAGATATACATCAATCATGCGCTGACTGCTTGTATTCCTGTGATTCATCATCAGCCTCCTCCTAATTATCCTGCATGTCTGCCACACTCACTTGACTTAAGATATCCCAAATGGAATTATTATTTTGTTCATTTATGGTACAGATTTTGGAAGAAACATTCAAATTTGAAGCCTGTATGGTGGTAGCAACACCAGATCTATTAGCTGTGTCATGTGTTGCCTTCTGCACCTGTGTGTTTGTAACCCTAGGTGGTGCTATCCCAAGGGATACTACCGCTGCCTGCTTGGCTAGTTGCAGGTTAAGGGTTCTACGTTCTGATACGGGTGCCTCCACCCAGAGGTCAGGGTTGCTAGTGGTCAAGCTGACCTAGGCACAGCCCTCCAGGACACTGTAACCCCCCTTTTCTCCTTCTAGTGGCCTGAACAGTACACAATAATTACATTCACAATGACCCTTTTTCACTAGGCAATTATCCACACTGTTTGCACTTACCACCAGGCCTGGTTCCCCTAGCATGACCATGGGGACCCCCTGTAAAACAAGGTTAAGCACAGCAAATAACAACAGTACAATACTCTTGGCACAAACTGAACTACAGCCATGCTAAATGTAAAGAAAGTTAAATCTGATTTATTCAAGGGACTTGAACAAGAGGGCATAATCAGGATGATTTGCTTAAAAGTTATATTAATCAGACAGTTATGCATGCAGTTCAGAGTCCCTACACAGTCACACACTCTGGTTACCCAGGTAGGAAAACGGCGGGGTAGCCAGGAACGTTGCAGCTGGTTGGGGCCCTATGATGGAAGAAAGCAACATGCACAACACACACTATTTGTAATCCGGAGCAGGAGGGCTCAGTTCATGAAAGAAAAGGCAACAGGACAATCAGAGGACAACACTTTTAGATTTAGCTGTTGTTGCAGGGAGCTACCCTGATGTTTACTCACGATACCCAATACCGGACACAGGCAGGATGAAATTGAGACTGCAGGCTGTTGAACTGGAGCACCCTGAGAAGCAGGGCCCACACGTATCACCGAGGCATCATTCCTGTTCAAGGCATTGAGCAGGGAGCTGATCCCCAGGCCGGTCTCTCATCGAAGACTTTCTCTACATAGCAGGTATTCTGGCTGGGCCAGTGTAGCAGGGCCCAGGCAAATGGAAATGGATATGGATTCAGTCCGTGGAGCTGGATACAGCCTCCAGCAAGCAAAACACAGTTCAGACACACAGTGAGGAACCAAATCGCGACCTAATATAAGCACACAGCACATTCACATGTAAGGAAATTCCACTGTACCAGGCAAATGGCTCTCTGGTCGCAATTACAGAGTCTCTGCACAATCTGGGAGTTCAGAGGTAGCTGAAAGTCCTGACAGGCCGATCGCATCAGCAAATCTTCAGTCTTCTTCAGGTTAAAGCCTAGTCACAATTAGGCAGCTAAATTCGCTCTCCAAGTTTGGATTCAGTCCCCAAAAAAAGCACAAGTTCCCTCTCAGGAACAGCAGGCAGGCATGCAGGCCAAACTCAGGCCTTTCCACAGTTCTCCCACACAAATCCACTATGGATTGCTGCTCGAACTATCTTGAGCTGTTACTTCTTCACTTCCCAACTCAGATCTAACTGAAACTGCAAGCAGTGTGGGACTTTCCGCAAGATGCAAAAGGTTTGGTTGGCTGATTTGTCTGTTAGTCACAACAAGGGCTCTACTCCAGGATATTTTAAGCCCAAAGCCCAGAACTTCAATTCCTACAAAGTTTTGGCCCCACCAAGCCTGTAGCCAAGCTCCATTTTAGAGCCCCAATGTACTGATTGGCCCATTCTGCAGTCTGGGACCAAGATGATGGAAACAAACAGAACTGTCCATGCTGCAAAGAAGGCAGGTTAGAACAAACTGCAATATTATTACTACTCTAAAAAATGATCAGTAACAAGTACATCTTCTAACAGAGCTCCTTCTCAGATTAATTATGACTGCAATCCAGGCAGCCCTTAAAGAGACAGTACACAGAGGCTATACAGGCACTCTCTGGCAATCACATTTAAACTGCTAAAATGCAGGACAGCAGCCTGGCAGTGAGCATTTAGGCAAGCTCAAGGAAGACTTTTTGGGAACCCCCATTTGTAGGGGGTTTATACTCTTCCCTGCCTGGAGAAAACTTGGCATCCACATCAAGTTTGTACCATCACAATATCAAAAATGCAATATAAATGAGACATATATATCATTAGCTTGTTACATCACTGTACCTTTCAATATACTTCGCATTACTATATCCATATTGACAATACTTATGCATGTTTCATACAGATACTGCTGATTCCACTATGATTAACACATAAGTAACATCACAATACTGCTTCAGGTAACAACTTATTGCACATTAAACAATGTAAGAGGGGGGCCCTTCCCTATCAGCTAATTTGGGGTCAGATGGGGCAGGGCACCATGGTGAAAGGGAAAAACAAGTAACCTGAAATTAGCTGTTAGCTTATTTTGGTCAGTGAGCTTGGCAAGATGTAAACCCTTTGGAACCACATTGAGAGGAAATCAATGGCCTCTCAGGGAATCATAACTAAAGCATAATACTGGCTTGACAGCTCAGCCAGTCTTTCTGGGGGGAAGCAGCCACAGTCTCTGTACTTTCAGCACTAACTTTGGAGCTTTCACCACTTGTGAGGGATACCTCTGCATAGATGGGAATGTCCAAACTGGGAGCACTGTCAGCTCCTTGCTCTGTAAGCTCTGGTTCCACAACACTTTGCTCATTACTATCTTCTGACGAGGGCCCAGCTGGCTCATTTTGAGAAGGTTTAGGCACAGTTAGGCTTTGTGGCACTGAAATGGAGTTATCAGCACTCTCATACTGTTCTGCAAGTTCTGGTGTGTCACCAGAGAGACTCATACCATCAGCCCCTTCTTCAGCAATTCACACAGTTCCACAAAACACAGAGTTCACAACCTCAGATGTGATGCTTTGCACCTCACTTTTAGGGAGCATTGGCTCCAAGGATGAAGCTGGGGGGTTAGGCAGTCCAGAAGGCCCAGCTTCATCCCCACAATTAGTCATAGGGTTACCTCAAAACAGCTGACTCAATTCATAGGAGGGGTAACAGGCATTGTCACACTCACTATCGTCAGAGGTGGACTGACAGTTACTATCATTCTAGGCCTGCTGTGGGGGAAACCTTAACTCTGTAACTACTGGGGTAGGTTGACTCTGTCTCTTTTTTGCAGCAGCATGAGTCACCAGCCCAGGGGAGGCAATGTCTGCTGGCTCAGTTTCAATAATAACTTGGCCGATAGGCAGCAAGTGGATACAGTGCATGTTCTTGACAACTTTGGAGTTATTCTCTGGGCGTACCTTGTATACTGGTAGATCATCCAACTTTCCAACAACTACTACATGAGGAAGATGGTGCCACCTATCATCAATTTTGTGCTTGCCATGTAGTCCCAAATTGCATAACAACACACGGTCTCCGGGCCGTAGCTCTTGAGCCTTTACTTTCTTGTCATGCCTATCTTTGTTGGCAAGATTTCTTTTAGTGGCCATTGTCTGGGCCAGTTGATATGCATGGTTCAATTGAGCTTTCAGTTTCTGTACATAATGCAGGTAGTTTTCGGCTCAGACCCCATCTGGAGAGACCCCAAAACAGACAACTGGCAGGCAGGCCTCCCTTCCAAACATGAGGCGTTAGGGGAAGAACCCAGTAGAGTCATTTTTGGTGCAATTGTATGTGTGTACCAAGGTGCTAATATGCTGGCTCCACTTATGCTTGTCTTTTGGGTGGAGGGTGCCCAGCATGTCTTGAAGGGTGCAGTTAAAACATTCTGGTTGAGGGTCCCCCTGAGGGTGATAAGGGGTGGTTCTTTTCTTCCACACACCTCAGAGAGAGCATTTTTTGATTAGCCTACTTTCAAAGTCTCTGCCTTGGTCAGAGTAGATCCCCTGGGGGGCACCATAGTGGACGAAGAATTTTTTCCACTAGCACCTTGGCCACAGTACAGGCTTTTTGATGTTTAGTTGGAAAAGCTTGTGCATGCCTTTTGAAATAATCCGTAACCACTAACACACTGGCAATATTCCATTGATCACGTTCTTAACATAAAAAATCTATGCAGACCAGTTCCATGGGGACACTGGTAGTGATATTGACAAGGGGGCAGCCCTCTGAGGCAGGGATTTTCTTTGGAAGCAATGACTACAGGTCTTTAAATGGTGCTCAACATTGGCCCCCATCATGGGCCAGTAGAATTGAAATCATACCAGGTCAAGAGTCCTGTCAATACAGAGGTGCCCCATGTCATTGTGGAGGGACCTCGGTACCAAGTGTTTAAAGGCCATGGGCAGGGCCAATTGTTGCTTGTCTACTTGACCACTATGATCCACTGTTTCTCTGTATAACAGCTGATTGAGTAACTTCAACCTCGGGCCTTCTTTAAAGAATAGGGCAGTTCACAAGTCAGGGGACTGCAACTTAGACACATCTTTCCCAGCACGCAGGGCAAGAAGTGTGGGTTGAATCATAGGATCTTGTGATTGAGCCCACTGAATACTGTCATTGACAAGTTGAGGTAGTGCACTAATATCTAGAGCAGAGAAATTGCACTAGGCAGCCAGTATGCAGGTATCAAGAGGGCCCAAGCAATCTTCTAGAATGTCCATTGTGTCCGCAGACATCTGTTCATCTATGACAAACTTTTGGCATAATCCTCGGATGTCAGGTTCAGACAACCTGACCCAATCACTCTTGGAGACTGACCTTTCATGACAGGGCGTCAGCATCAATATGGTTCAGTCCTGGCCTGTATTCAACAGCATAATCATAGGTTGATAAAGCAGAGAGCCATCGGTGCCCAGTGGCGTCCAACTTAGCTGAAGTCTGTACATAGGTTAATGGGTTATTGTTGGTCTTCACCAATATCTTTGCCCCATAGAAGTACTCATGAAACTGGTCAACAATGGCCCATTTTAGAGCAAAGAAGTCCAGCTTGTGCACAGAATAGTTTCATTCTGATGGGGTCAAGCTCCTGCTGACAAAAGCCACTGGTCTCAAACCATCCTCATGGTCTTGATACAGCACAGCCCCTAGGCCCTGCAGACTAGCATCCATATGCAGCACATGTGGCTTGGTAGAATCAGCATAGGAGAGGATGGGGTGTGAGTGAGCTGGTATATGACTTTGTAGAAAACTGCTTCACATTTGCATGTCCAGCAGGGCCCAAATGGTTCACCTGTTTTGAAGTATACTTTCTCAGGTTCTTTGACAGCCCCTTTCTTGTATTTGCGGTTGGTAGGGGGTAACCCTGGGTGAGATTCAGGAGCGGGTGAATCACCTTGGAATAGTCTTTTATGAACCTGTGGTAGTAGCCACAGAACCCAAGGAAATGTTGTAGTTATTTCAAGTTATGGGGCTGAGGCCAAGTAGTCAGTGACTCGACCTTACTGGGATCAGTCTCTATCCCTTCTGCAGATACTATGTGCCCCACATACTTCACAGAGGTTTGAAAAACTGCCACTTGTCAATGGACAGCTTGAGGCCGAAGTCTTCCAACTGGTATAGGACTTTAAACAGTCTGGTCTCATGCTCCTCTAATGGCGTCCGAATACAATGACATCATCTAGGTACACTAGGCATTCCAGCAAGTTCATATCTCCCAACGCACATTCCATCAGTTGCTGAAAGGTGGCCAGGACACCCGAAATCCCCTGTGGCATTCTCATGAATTTGTAGAACCCCAAAGGACAGATGAAGGTGGTTTTCTCATGGTCCTCCATGGCCATTGGAATCTGGTAATATCCGCTGTGAAGATCCAATACTGAGAACCATTTGCTCCCATTCAAGCAATTTAGGGCATCTTGTATACGGGGCAAGGTGTATTGATCTGGGACGGTCCACCGGTTCAGGGTTCAATAATCACCACACATCCTCACCGACCCATTCTTTTTTATGCACAACCACAATGAGAGAGGCATATGGTCTCCTTGATTCCTGTATCACGCCAGCAGCGAACATTTCCTGCAGGTGTCTCCTCCCATCATCTATGTCCGCTGGGGTGAGGCGTCGGAATCTCTCTCAAAATGTCCAGTCACCATGCAGGCATATATGAAGCTCTGCACCCTGGACACACCCCATATCCCATTCTTTTAATGAAAACACTTGGTCTCTCCGGGCAAGTTTCTTGCTAATCCTAGCCTTCCATTCAGCTGGCAGCGGGGAATCACCAAAGTCAAATAAGTCTGGGGTTACTCTCTCCTTTTGGCCTGAGTACTTGTTATTGGATAATACTGCAGTGTCTACACAGTGTACTGTAGCTAGAGTGCACCATCTGTTCACCCAGACCTCCCGATCTGACACATTTCGAATCTGGACCATCACTTGTCATGTATAGGCATGAGCACTGGCAGGCAAGATGCTGGGTTTAACCAATAATCCTTCTGGCAACATTCCATCACCTGGTGCATCCAACGTTAATATTTTGTTCTTTACATTTCTCTTTAGACAGACTTCTCCATGGATTGTGCACTGGGCGTTGGGGGCCAATACCAAGGAGTCAGGTTCCTTTTTCCACACTATCCCCATGGGCTTATCTGGGTCCTCTTCATTGGGTTTCTGTTGTAAGTCACATGGCCTTTTTACTAAGGCTGGAATTCTTAGGGCCCATCCAGTTAGTTGTCCTTGTTTCTTATGGCAGAGTTGTGCTAGTCTCAAACATGTGGGCGTTTGTTCCAGTTAACAGGGGAACCCCATCATACAGTCCAGAGGGGGAACACACTACGGTCAGTGTCTCTACTTGCTCCTCTACACCAATTACAGTTGCAGGAAAAGACAACCAGAGGCAGACATATCCTAGGTAGGGATAAGACTTGTCACTCAGCCCCCACATGTAGGCCATCAAGGCATTGTAATGGCACATCAGATAAGTGTTTGTCATACCAGTCCTGAAATACAATGGTCACTTGGCGACCCACTGTCAAGCAGACCTGAGTAGGAATATCATTCACAGCCACAGTAGTCTTCATTGAAGGGCCCAGTATTTTGGACCAGTCTGGAGGGACAACAGCAGGGGCCTGGACAGAAGATTTAGCCACAGAGAGGATTGAGTTAGGATGGCCGAAGCCTTCAGTGTGGTCAATTCGTGCACCCCTTGACCACTGACTCATTTTCTGAAGCTCTCCTTGAAGCCAGTTCACCACTTTCTCTAAGTCGTTCTGAGACTGGCATTCCCCCTTCATATGGCCATCCTTGCCGAAACTGTGACAAATGACAGGCTCTCGGGGCATCCTTGGGGGAGAACATAGAAGGGGATGCTGGAGCATTGACGGGAGATTGTGATTTGACTTCTGCTGGTAGTGTACCATATCTCAAAAGTTACTTTAGAGTGGCAGTCAATTCCTTAAGCTCAGCTGAGAAGCCACCCTTAGTTGAGGATGCCTGAGGGTGCTCCCCACCCCATAATAGTTACGTCCTAACAGGGGCAGGGTCTCTGTCAGCAGAGGATACCTCAGCGAACGCACCCGGTTGTACTTTTCTGACTTCCTTCAGCAACTCTTCCCCCCACCGTTTAGCCCACAGCAGGACACTCATAGTGGTCTCCATTTCAGGAGGGCCTTTCTGTGTCATGATCACTTGGGCTGCACTCACCCCATAATTACAATCTCCATCTTCACCTTCTACCTCCTGGAGATCTTTTCTCAAGTCACAGTAGTCAAGTGGGTTACCTCTCCTATCCTGGAGCCTTAACTGGATGATCTGCAGTTTAGAATGCTTGGCATGTTGCAGTATGTTCCCCAATCTCACACGGTTCAAATCACTGGTGGCTACCCCACCTTTCTGGTACGCTTTCTGCAGAGCTCTTTCTAGGCGAGTAAAATACACAGACAAACTTTCCCCCTTCCACTGTTTGGTACCTTGGAATTTCCACATCAAAGTCTCCCCTGACTCAATGCTCCCAAAATTGCCTTCAAGTACAGATAGGTACTTCTGAGCAGATGCATCAGGGTTCGTGGACCTCACAAAATGTAATGGCTTCAAAGGCGGAGCCCCTCAAACTTTCTATGATTCTTTTCTGCTTCTCTACCTCTGCACACTGCCACTTGGGTACCAAGGGGCAACCTAGTCAATCAGGTCTCCCAGTCATCCTCCACCTGGGGGTGGGAGGGTGCCCAAGAAGATTCTCAGCCTTTGGTAGGAGTGTGACTAATGAGGTACAGATATAGGGGCCAGCATTGGCATGGGCACAGAAGGCAGGGCAGTAACAGGTGCTAGAGTGGGAGGGAGTGTTCAGTAAGGAACACCCCCAGGTGGCAGGAATAGTTTCTTAAAGTCCTCTATGGTTTTCCCTTCCTCCAGCAACAACTTAGCAAATTTCTCCTCAAAAGTCTCAGATGATGGTGGGAGCTCATCCTCCCCAGGGTCTTTACTGTCTTTTGTTATCACTCTCCAGATGGCTAGGACTCCTTCTGAGGTATAGTCTGTGGCACTTTGGAGCTGTCCATGAGGTCATTACACTTTACCAAGGCTATGAAAGTTTGGGCGATCAAATCAGCCTGTTGACCCCACCACCACAGGGTTTTAAACATTCAACTTTGGAGAGTGCTCCTCTACAATGTCCTTACTGGTACCAGGGAATATCCAGTATAAGCAGAGCATTTTGAGTCGATCTCCTGCCCAGTACACCACCCACCAGCTGGTGTACAACCATTTCTACTGGGGTAGCGTTAATCTTTAACAATAATTCATAATTTTTGGCCACTAGAAGGCACAAAATCCCAGCAGTTCCTCAAGATGTAACCTCTGGGTGGCGCTATCCCAAGGGCTACTACCCTGCCTGCTTGGCTAGTTGCAGGTTAGGGGCCTAGGTTCTGATATGGTGCCTCCACCCAGAGGGCAGGTTGGTAGTGGTTAAGCTGACCTAGGCACAGCCCTCCAGGACACTGTAACCCCCCTTTTCTCATTCTAGTGGCCTGAACAGTACACAATAATCACTTTCACAATGACCCTTATTCACCAGGAAATTACCCACACTGTTTGCACTTACCACCAGGGCTGATTCCTCTAGCTTGACCCTGGGAACCCCCTATAAAACAAAGTTAAGCACAGCAAATAACAACAGTACAATACTCTTGGCACAAACTGGAACCACAGTCAGGTTAAATGCAAACAAAGTTAAATCTGATTTATTCAAGGGACTTGAACAAGGGAGGGGTTTAATCAGGTTGATTTGCCTAAAAGCTATATAAATCAGACAGTTATGCATGCAGTTCAGAGTTCCTACACAGTCACACACTCTGGTTACCCAGGTAGGAAAATGGTGAACTAGCCAGGAACATTGCAGCTGGTTGGGGCCCTGTGATGGAAGAAAGCAACATGCACAACACACACTATTTGTAATCCGGAGCCGGAGGGCTCAGTTTGTGAAAGAAAAGGCAACAAGCCAATCAGAGGACAACACTTTCAGATTTAGCTGTTGTTGCAGGGAGCTACCCTGATGTTTACTCACGATACCCAATACTGGACACAAGCAGGATGAAATCGAGACTGCAGGCTGTTGAGCTGGAGTGCCTGGAGAAGCAGGGCCCACATGAATCACCGAGGCATCATTCCTGTTCAAGGCGTTGAGCAGGGGGCTGATCCCAAGGCTGGTCTCTCGTCGATGACTTTCTCTGCGTAGCAGGTATTCTGGCTGGGCCAGTGTAGCAGGGCCCAGGCAAATGGAAATAGATATGGATTCTGTCCATGGAGCTGGATACAACCCCCAACAAGCAAAACACAGTTCAGACACACAGTGGGGAACCAAATCACGACCCACTATATGCACACAGCACACTCACATGTAAGGAAAATCAACTGTACCAGGCAAATGGCTCACCGGTCACAATTACAGAGTCTCTGTACAATCCGGGAGTTCAGAGGTTGCTGGAAGTCCTGACACGCCGATCGCATTCAGCAAATCTTCGGTCTTCTTCAGGTTAAAACCTGGTCACAATTCAGTGGCTTAATTCGCTCTCCAAGTTAGGATTTAGTTCCAAAAAAAAGCACAAGTTCCCTTTCAGGAACAGCAGGCAGGTATGCAGGCCAAACTCAGGCTTTTCCACAGTTCTCCCACACAAATCCACTATGGGTTGCTGCTCAAACTATCTTGAGCTGTTACTTCCCAACTCAGATCTAACTGAAACTGCAAGCAGTGTGGGTCTTTCCCCAAGATCCAAAAGGTTCGATTGTCTGATCTGTTTGTCAGTCACAACAAGCCCAAACTACAATTCCTACAAGTTTCTCATTCCCACCAAGCCCCCTGTAGGCAGGCTCCATTTTAGAGTCCCAAAGGTACTGATTGGCCCATTCTGCAATCCAGGACCAAGATGATGAAACAAACAGAACTGTCCATGCTGCAAAGAAGGCAGGTTAGAACAAACTGCAATATTATTACTACTCTAACAAATAATCAGAAAACAAGTACATCTTCTAACAGAGCTCCTTCTCAGATTAATTATGACTGCAATCCAGGCAGCTCTTAAAGAGACAGTACACAGAGGCTATACAGGCACTCTCTGGCAATCACATTTAAACTGCTAAAATACAAGACACCAACCTGGCTGTGAGCATTTAGGTAACCTCAGGAAGACTTTTCAGGAACTCCCATTTGTGGGGGGTTACATGTTTATTTGCATCTGCACACCATGTACACTTCTTATCAGAAGGTCTATCAACTTCTTAACCTGCTGGCACCCACCTTCAAGGATTGAAGGCACACCACATTTAAATCGTGAGTCAAGCATTGTGGCAATGCCAAACTCTTCAGAGTGCAGAATTCCATTAATATGTGTGTTGGACTGAAACACATTCAGCATGTGATCCTTCAAGTCACAAGTACCAGGGTCAACACCAGTTTTGAGCTGTTGCTGGACATTCAACAGTGTTTGCCTCAGTACACTCAGAAGTGGAACTGCCTGACTAATGCAGGCACTGTCAGTGTTCACGGCCTGAGTGACATGTTCGAATGGCCTGATAATCATGAAAAGTCCATCTATCTGGTGCCACTGTTCCATTGTTAGACTCATGGATGCACCAGTACTGATCCGACTAGTATGTACCAAAATAAATTCAGAAATTGCCTTTAATGTGGAGTTCCATCTTGTCATCACATCTGTTTTCATGCAGTGCTGAGGCAAGTTGTTGCAAATCTGCAGCTCATGCAGCAGGTCATGTACCTTTCTGGACCATGCAAAGTGCACACAGATGCGGTGCACAATGGACAAAATCTCTCTGATATCCGGATGGGTGAGAAACTACTGGATAATGAGATTCAAACAGTGATACAAGCATGGCACCCTGAAAAAACATCATCACTAATGCACCTTATGACATTAGATCCATTATCACTGGCAATAAAACCTGCCTTCAATGAGTGTGGGTGGAGCCACTCATTAATTTCTCAAAGAAGTGTGTCCAGAAGCCGGCCTGCGGCACAGTAGTTAGATTTCCCCTTGCAATGCTGACAACCCGGGTTTGGGAACAGACCCTAGAGCCAGAGAGCCAGACAGGGGGGAGAAGGATTGGGCATCCCGGAGACAGATCTCCTTCTCTGGGGGGAGGCGTGGATCATCCGGCATTTGATGGACCCCTGATGGAGGCTGGGGGTACCGCTGCAACCGGCACCAGTACGTTGGGGGGCATGGTGGACACTGGACATCATTGCACATCCCTTCCCCCAGGGCAACAAAGCAGCAGAAAATACGCCCACCCAGCAAGATGGCCCGTTCCGCTCTGCTGCCTCCCTCTGACACCCACTGGGGTTCTCGCTCTCATGGCCCCAACCTGGGGGGTAATCAGGAGCTTGTCTACAATGTCCATTGGGAGTGGGAAGCCCACTCAGTGGCCTCGCCCAGGGGGGCAAGCCTGGGTATGGGGGCGGCTGATGGACAGGTCCGAGGACAAGAGGGTGTCGGACCCAAAAGGAGAAAAAAAAAAAGGAAGTGCTTCCAGCATCTTCTCAACCATACGTGACCCCGCTATGCTTTTTATCATCAGTGTGGCATGCTGACAAAAACCTGAAATGTTGCTAGCAACACAATTTGCCTTGCTGCAGCTTTTGAGACTGCCCAAGTCAAACAGTACCCAGGTATTTGTGCCCAGTGACCTGTAATGCACAAATATGAATTGCCAGCTCGTTTGCCACTGGTCCCATAGCCATTCTCAGATGTATATAAGATATTGCTGAATTAATAATGGTGTGATTTAACATATCTGATACTCTACCATACAGTCCCAGAATAGCACATTTTGCAAAAGTGCGTTCGAGATGGTATCTGCCATTTGGGACATGCATGGCCAAGTACTGCTGGAAACCAGCATTCTCAGCAAGGAGTATGGCAAGAGATCAATTGCCAGCATTTCAGCTTCTTCTGCATTGGGCTCCCATACAGTCACATGATTTGGTGGAATTTTACATTGCAATCAAGCATGACATAGAGTGTGGGCTGGACCTTTCTTTGTGCAGTTGGAGTAAACAGCTTTAATCTTCACGGTGGCATTTTTGGGGTGCTACAGACTGTTGCTTCAGTATTAACTTTAGCTGTGTTATGCAATACAGTGACTATGCTTCTATGACTCAAAGGGGTGGTGCTAGTAGCACTACTGCTAAGCTTCGTACTACTAGACAGAATGGAATCATGCTCCTCTGGTACAAAGTCCACAGCATTTGACATTGTGGACCCTCCAACCACTTTCTCAACTGGACTAATGCTGTGAACTCTACCGCTACCTTTCTTTTCATGCTGACACCAGTGTGCAGAGTGTCTGTTCTTGAGTTGAATGAGTTGCCCACCAGTGTATAGATGGCTTTCTTTTTCCCCTGCTTACTCGCACTTGACAAAGCTGACAGGATCGCAACTCGACTCATCAGCAGGGTCAAGAACATAGAAATCCCACACAGGGATTTCATTATCCTTCTTTCCATGGTGCCAGGATGACTGTGGCAGCGGAGGGAAGGTGTGGAGACATTGGTTTTAGATGATTTCAGCACATCAAAAATGTTAGGTGTGCTTTCTTTACTAAGCGGTGACAGTAGTGGATGCAACATCCTCCTCAACAACATCTGAATCATATGACTTATGCTTTTTACTGTCAGGCATCCAAAGTGGATCCAGCACATTATCATCATAATCATCAATTGTGCTCTCATTCTCTTCAACATGTGTCCTCCTCAATCTCCTCAACCTGTCAGTGTGCAGTCTCAACCACATTCTCTGCATCTCTAGTATTTACTACTGTCTCAACACTGTCTGCTCCAGAAGCACAACCATCAACACCCCCACAGGTACCCAGACTTCCTTCTCCTCTTCCATGGTTTCCTGCCTGCTGGTACTTGCAGCGCTGCTACCTTTCCCCTCAGGTGTTACCTCGTTCACCACCATTGCCACCACCGATTAAGGTTTGAAAAATGTTGTGAAAGATATGCCACCACTGCTAAAAACTCCAGTATTCTCACTGTTACTTGCCCCTGAGCCCACAGGAATTGTTGATAGCACATGCTCAGACATTAATGTTGGTAGTGGAGTATTAACTGGTGCCTTTGATTTACCAACCCTCTTTCCTTGACGAATGGGCTCACATCTCTTTTCCTGACCTTTTTTTGTCCATCATGATTCCTGTTTGTGTTTTACTGGTAAGGTTTTCTTTTTATAGATCACAACACCGATAATACTTTTACTGGCAAATGAAACTGCACATTGAATCTGTATTTTATACGCCCAAAACACAGGTCTGGTTTTCTAACACAGGGAAATCCCACAAGTGAAACTGAACACTGAATTGGCATTTTATATGCCAAAACCCACAATCTTGTTTTCTAGCACAGGAAATCTGTCAAGTGAAACTGAACACTGAGGCGTGATATTCAAAGGGGTTGAGCATGGCACAACAGCGTAGAGCCATCGCAACCCACTGATCTTGCTCTCGGCACGATTTTCAAAAGGGAGGGTTGCACTGTGCAAATCCTGATCATGAGAGCACACCAGTAATGTCACGGCACAAGTGAGGGGCATGCCCATGCATATTCAGCACATCCGATATTCAGCCGGGATGTGCGGTGCATCTCTTACTCACAAAACACCACCTTGCGCTGCACAAGGAGCAAAGATCCACCACCAAAAAACTGGAGCAAGGACTGGCCATCCACAGGCGAGCTGCCGTGTGCAGGCGCAACACAGCAGCCACCAGCTGTGGCTGGCCACCACGACCCACAGAGCCACAGGCCAGGCATCCCCCCTCGCCCAATCATGGGCTATGTAATATTAATATTATCCCTGGCGGTTCAGTGGACCACATCCTGCCTGATCGCAGGCATTTAAGTAAAGATTACTTCCCTGGTGGTCCAGTGGACCAAATCCTGCCCGATCACGGCCATTTAAGTAAAATTACATCCCTGGTGGTCCACTGAACTGAATCCTACCAGATCACAGGCATTTAAGTAAAAATTACATCCCTGGTGGTCCAGTGGACTGAATCCTGCCTGATCGTGGGCATTTAAGCAAAAATTAATTCCCTGGAGGTTCAGTGGACCTAAACCTGCCCGATCATGGGCTTAGTAATTGCAAACACCCTGGTGGTCAGCCGGTACCCCCTCCCACCCGCCCACTGGGCCCCGCCACCCTGCTCACCCCAGTCAGCGGTGGGTGGCAGCTCCCCATCCACAAGCAACCCGGCCGCCCGTCGACTGACAGGCGTTCAGTACAGCTGTATGCCCATTGGTCCACAGCATGGGAAAATGGGTGTGCAGACTGTACTGTACTACACGAGTCCCAATATGTGAATGGATCCATTCACATATCGGGACTGTATATTTAGTATGGTCTGCACCCCTTATGCTGTGGACCAAGGGCTACAGCTGTACTGCACGCTGTCAGTCGGCCAGCTGTCGGGCAGCTTGTGGGTGGAACTGCCACCCACCACCACCGGGTGGGGCAGCAGGGTGGCGGGGCTCAGGGAGGAGGTACCGCCGCACCACAGGGTGTTTTCAATCACTAAGCCAGCGATCATACAGGATTCAGTCAACTGGACCACCAGGGAATTACTTTTTACTTATATGCCGGCAGGATGTGGTCCACTGGACCACGGGATGAATCCATTCATACATAGCCTGAGATCGGGCATTTGGGCACATTGCCACCGAGGGCAGGGCGTCAGTCCCTGATGGCTGCAGCCTGGCAGGGCACCAGGTACAAGTCACCAGGGATCGGTGCACCTGCTTGCAAATGGGGCCATAATGACATGCAAATGGCCCCATTTGTGCCTTGCATGCATAATGGACCCATTTGCATACCCACCACTGAATATCGCGGTTCCTGCGCCTAGCACAACCATACTAGCTGGCGCATCCCCTGCTCCTCACTTGCCACTTGCGTTGGCGCGGTTCTAATGTGCCATGCTCAATGCTGGTAGCCACTGTGCCATATTCAACGGTGCTGAGCCATGGCGCAGCACCATTGAATATCACCCAGGTCATGCCCTGGCACATCCCAGTTGCGCTGCACCCAGGCTTGCGCCCCAGCCTGGCGCTGTCCGAATATCCGGCCCTGAATCTGTATTTTATGTGCCCAAAACAAAGGTCTGGTTTCCAACTAGCACAGGGAAATCTAGCAAGTGAAACCGCACACTGAATCTGTATTTTATATGCTCAAAACAAAGGTCTGGTTTCCAGCACGGAAATCTGCAAGTGAAACTGCAAACTAAATCTGTATTTTATCGCAAAAGCACAGGTCTGGTTTTCTTGCGAAATCCTGCAAGTGAAACTGAACACTGAATCGGCATTTTATCGCCAAGCAGAGGTCTTGCTTTTAGCACAAGGAAATCTGGCAGGTGAAACTGCACACTGAAGCTGCATTTTATATGCCCAAAACACAGGTCTGGTTTCCTAGCGCGGGGAAATCTGTCAAGTGAAACTGAACACTGAATCTGTATTTTATATGCCCAAAACAAAGGTCTGGTTTTTTACTAGTGCAGGGAAATTTGGCAAGTGAAGCTGAACACTGAATCTGTACTTTATATGCACAAAGCACAGGTTTCCTAGCACAGGGAAATCTGGCATGTGAAACTGAACACTGAATCTGTACTTTATACACCCAAAACAAAGGTCTGGTTGTCTACTGTGCAGGAAATCTGGCAAGTGAAACTGCACACTGAATCTGTATTTATATGCCCAAAATAAAGGTCTGATTTTCTAGCCCAGGGAAATCTCACAAGTGAAACTGAACACTGAATAGGTATTTTATCGCCAAAGGGACAGGTCTTGTTTTCTAGCACAGGGAATTCTGGCACGTGAAACTGCACACTGAATCTGTATTTTATATGCCCAAAACACAAGTCTGGTTTCAAACACAGGAAATCTGGCAAGTGAAACTGCACACTGAATCTGTATTTTATCGCTAAAAACACAGGTCTGGTTTCCTAGCACAGGGAAATCTGGCACGTGAAACTGAACACCAAATCAGTATTTCACACACAAAATGCAGGGATTTAATTTAGTGGTGAGAAATATGGCAAGAAAAAACAAAACAACATACTACAAAGCATTGTTAACTAAAAAACAAGCATTTGTCAATGCGAATGTTTGCTTGCTGGCATTGGCAGTGGTAGTGTAAGTTACAGAGCTGCGTAATAGGAATGGCAGTGAGTATTGAACTGAAGCCAACCCACCACCACCCTGCAGAGTGACAGGCATTGGGTGTGCGCTTGGGTCATCGGGCATAATGGCCACATAATTCACACACCCACCTGCAGACACTGACAAGTGTCACAGTGTTCCTTGGGGTCTTTGGCCTTATGTGCACCCGTTTCATTAGGAAATATGGTGAGATGGGTGCGATATAGGAGAATGGGTGAACTTTGGGGTTGAAGAGTCCAAGGCATACCACAAGTTCTCTCATCAATATCTGCAGGGTGGAATGGTATGAGCATTACGGCAAGAACCCAAGTCACACCCCTGATGCCTGTCATTCTCTTACAGGGTGGGGCATTATGGTTGAAACCCTAATACCTCAGGCATTCATTGGTATTTTCACTCCAAATTTTCAACATGTTTTTTTGTGACCCCACCTCATGAACAGGGAATATTAGTTTGTTGGCAGCTGCTTATGCACAGCTGACTATGGCATTTAGCACCACAGGTGCAAAAACATTCCAAACAGGATGTAAAAAATGGCAGCTGTACTGTTCATGGGGAGGTGTTAAAAATGGCAATGTTGCAAATCTGCAGTAAAAATATTTAAAAAAATGGTGAAGTCACGAGCGTACATAGAAACTGTGCAACGCACACCCATAATATAATTAGGTTGGGGATTTTTTACAGCAGATTGTCAACTCAGGCATTTTGGTGCCTCCGATCATGTACAGTGTCACTGTGATTTTCTATATCTGTTCTGAACAATGATTTCCCACAGCGACCACGCATCTCTGTGCTGAAAGTGTGAAAACACACTTCAGCCATGTTGTGAAAAATGACAGCTGTACTGTTCATAAGGAAGTGTGGAAAAATGCCACTGGTGAAAATCTGGACTGAAAATATTACAAAGTCATGAACTTATGAGGTGCGTGGAAACTGCGCAATGCTCACTCGTAACACAGTCATTTATGGACTTTTGTCATCAAATTTTCAACATAGCCATTTTAAGACCTCTGCTCATGAACAGTGTAACTGTGATTTTCTTAATTTGTCCAAAACATTGCTTTAGCACACCAATACCAACTGCGCCATTTATTAAGCTACGTATCTTGAAAACACATTTTGGTGACATATGAAAATGGCAGCTGTACTGTTCATAAGGAAGTGTAATAAAATGGCAATGTTGAAAATCTGGAGTGAAAATATTAAATTCGCAAACTTACAAGCATGCATAGGAACTGCGCAGCATGCAGCCTCGTAAAACAGTCATTTTTAGGAATTTTTCCACCAAATTTTCAACATAGCCATTTTAAGACCTCTGCTCATGAACAGCATCACTGTGATTTTCTTAATTTGTCCCGTACATTGATTTCGCACACCGACTGCGCCACTGTGCGCTACATGAGCGGAAACACATTTTGGGTGAGATGTGAAAAATGACAGCTATACTACTCATAAGAAGGTGTGGTAAAATGGCAATGTTGAAAATCTGGAGTGAAAATATTGAAAATTCGCGAACTTACGAGTGTGCGTGAGACTAACCTGGCAGCTTACATAAAACGATCATTATTTGGAATTTTTTCACCGATTTTCAAACACTAGCCATTTTAAGACCTTTTCTCATGAACAGTGTCACTGTGATATTCTTAATTTGTCAGTACATTGATTTAGGTACACCGACTAGCCATTATACGCTACATGGCGGAAACACATTTTGGGTGAGATGTGAAAAGGACAGCTGTACTACTCATAAGAAGGTGTGGTAAAATGGCAATGTTGAAAATCTGGAGTGAAAATATTGAAAATTCATGAACTTCTGACGTGCGTAGGAACTCCGCAATGCCGCTCGTAAAACAGTCATTTAGAAATTTTTCACCAAATTTTAACCTTGCCATTTAAGACCTCTGCTCATGAGCAGTGTCACTGTGATTTTCTTAATTTGTCCAGTACATTGATTTGCTTTACCGACTGCCCATTATGCGCTACATGGCGGAAACACATTTGGGTGAGATGTGAAAAATGACAGCTGTACTGATCATAAGAAAGTGTGGTAAAATGGCAATGTTGAAAATCTGGAGTGAAAATATTGAAAATTAGCGAACTTATGAGCCTCGTAGAACTATGCAACATGCTCGTAAAACAGTCATTTTGGAATTTTTGCACAAATTTTCAACATGGGGTTTTGGGACCCTTATCATGAATGATGTCACTGTCATGGTGTTATTCAGGCCCAAAGGGTGATTTCATGCAGTGACTGCAAAATCACCCTTGAGGCAGAATAACGCCTTGACAGTGACATCATTCGCTTGAGAAGGGTCAAAACTATGTTAGTTAGTACAAACTCAAAAATAGCCTGAGATATGCAATAAAGTTGAAAACCCTATCTAGCCCATTATACAGCTTACCGGCATTTCCTCAGTTCGCGGTTGGCTTTGAAGAATGCAGAGCGTGTTCCGGTCCACGAAGATCGTCGTGCGAGCTCCTGAGGTAAGTATGGGGTGAGGGGTGTGGGAAGGCAGGGTGCGCAGTGGGTGGGTGCGGGTTGTGGGAAGGGGGCTGGGAGAGCGCCGTGGGACCGTTTTATTTTGCAGGTTAAAAAAAAGAGCGGCGTGGGACGTTTGCCACGCTGGGGTGGGCTCCCAGCATGGCACAAGGACAGCCGTGGGGGCCGTGGAGCTGATGGGGATTACGTGCCCCGTTGGCCATATGATCAGTTGTCCGCTGCTGGTGGGCTCCGAGCGTGGCACCCAATACTCGGGGGTGAGGACAGTGGAGCCGGCGGGATTGGGCACCCCGTCGGCTATTCTATCAGTTGCCATGCTGGGGTGGGCACCAGCGTGGCATGTGGAAGGCTTTGGGGAGCGCAGCACAAGCAGCAGGAGATTGGGCACCCTGTCGACTATGCGATGTGTGCGGGGGCAGCTCCCAGTATGCGTGCGTTTGTGTGTGTGTGTGTGTGTGTGTGTAGGGGAGCTATGAGCAGCAGACGATATCTTATTGCTGCTCACTGAAGCGTAGCTCCCCTTCAACTGTATGCCACTGCATTTTGAAGCTTGTCATAGACAGCTCCAGCATGCATTGGCTTACAGAGGCCGCGCCTGCCAACACGCTGACTGAATTGGAGGAGGGGGTGACACACCTCCGAAATCTCGGATGATGGCACTATGTTTCTTGCACATGCGTGCAAGCAAACATAAAAACGAAAAAAACTACAGATCTTGATTGAGCCTAGCCTCCTACAATGCTGCTGCTCCCCTCCCCCACACACAATCCACAGAGACAAACTGCAGAAACTGAAAAAGGTACTTTACATGATCTAATCGATGAGTGAATACAAAAAAAAATACTGTGTATCCAAAATGCACTCACAAATTTTGATCAAAATGTTGTTCAAATGGAATCTTTTTTTATGTTTTAACAGGTTTTTATGATCAGACTAGCACAATGTGCTCTCTGAGAGACTCTCAAATACACTGCACTCAGACATGACCTACTCATAGATGCATAGATACATAGATACATAGATACATAGACAGTGTTGGCAGATAAGGGCCTATGGCCCCAGTCTACCCCTTTGAGCTTGTAAGTTCAGTTTATGTTTTCCTAAGTCTGTTGCCCTTACCCCTGACCTCCAGAATTCCTTTATGTCTATCCCATGCATTCTTAAATCCCGTGATTGTTTCAGCCCCCACCACTTCCTCTGGCAGGGTGTTCCACTTGTCCACCACCCGTTCTGTGAAGAAATTCTTCCTCATGTTTCCTCTGAATCGTCCTCCCTCCAACTTCATCCTATGCCCTCTAGTCCTGGAACTTCTTTTCGCTAAAAATAGAGTATTCCTGCACCCTGTTCCTCCCTGTAAGATACTTGTATGTCTCTATCATATCCTCTCTTCCTCCTCTCCTCCAGGAGTACATGTTTAGTTCCTTCAACCTGTCTTCATAGGACTTGTGATGCAATCCATGCACCATCTTTGTTGCCCTCCTCTGAACCTTCTCTACCCTGTCTTGTCCTTATGTAGGTATGGTCTCCAGAACTGTACACTGTACTCAAGGGGGGGCCTCACTAGTGTCTTGTATAGCGGAATTATGACCTCCCTTTTCCTGCTGGTGATGCCCCTGCCTATACATCCTAGCGTCCTATTTGCTTTACCTGCTGCCTTGTCACACTGTTTCCCTACCTTGAGGTCATCAGAGATGATAACCCAAGATCCCTTTCCTGCTTGGTGCATGCTATATCCTCACCCCCCAACTGATATATTGTGCCAGGGTTTTTGTGCCCCATATGCATTATCATGCACTTCTTTGCATTAATTTCAACTGCCAAACCCTGACCATTCTTCAAGTTTCTGCAGGTCCCTTCTCATTCTGTCTACACCCTCTGGTGTGTCTACTCTGTTACAGAGCTTTGTGTCATCAGCGAACAGTGAAATTCTGCCTTCTAGATCCTGTGCAATGTCACTGATGAAGATGTTGAATAGGACGGTCCCAGCACTGATCCCTGTGGTACCCCCACTGGTCACTCTTCCCTCTGTGGAGTAACAGCCATTTACCACCACCCTCTGTGTCCTGCCACCTAGCCAGTTACCTACCCACCACACTACTGTCCTGCCCACACCATATTCCCCAGTTTGTGTAATAGTCTTCTGTGTGGCACAGTGTCAAATGCCTTGCTGAGGCCATGTCCACTGCCCCCCTGATCCACCTCCCTAGTCACCCAGTCAAAAAATTCAATGAGGTTGGTCTGACATGACCTCCCCCTGGTGAAACCATGCTGCCTTGGGTCCTGTAGTCCATTGGCAACCAGATGTTCCACCAATCTCTCCTTCAGTAGTGCTTCCATGATCTTCCCCACTACCGAGGTGAGGCTGACTGGTCTGTAGTTCCCTGCTTCCTCTTTGTTCCCACTCTTGTATAAGTGGACTACATCTGCTGTCCTCCAGTCTTTGGGTACCTCCCCTGTTTCCAGTGATTGGCTAAACAGGATAGCCAGAGGTTCAGCCACCACCTCTCTTAGTTCTTTAAGGACCCTGGGGTGCACCCCAGCTCAGCTCCCTATAGGCCATTCAGCAACATGTGACTTCCCTAGAGCATCAGATGACATCCTGTCACATCCTGCAGTATGAATTTTGCATCATGTGTAAATTTCGCCAGCAAAATTGTAACTTCACATAACAGTAATAACCCAGATAGTGGCACAATAGAAGCAAAGTCAGCAATTTCGCATTTTACGTGAAATCACCAGAAAAGGCAAAACTGGGATTTTGCATGGCATACAGTTTTGCAGAAAGTCAAAACTCCATGAAATATTATGTGGAGCAAAATTTACTGACTTTGCATACTTCTACTTGTGACTGAACCATGGTCTGAGGGTCACAGGTTCAAATCTGTCTTCCATAGGAAGGGGGGCATAGGGGGGAGGACAGGTGAGAAAGGAGGGATAAGGGAGGATATGTAAGATAGGAGTTAGAGTACTAGTGAGGGATGGAGATTAAAATGTTACAACCCCTGGTGAAGCTGAGTAGTAACCCTACTGGTCAAAAAGTATAACAAGCTAAAGGGAAAATGGCGAGACAGACTAAGGTGAGGGTCACATGACACAGTCACATGGTGAGCATCAGTATAAAGCAAATGATGAGCCCAGGTGGGTAGGCAGCCTCCGCATTAAGCGGCGGCAGGTACAACTGACCACAGCAAGCACCTATTGCAAACACTGCAAATTTTCAATAACTGCTGGATGCAGGTGACTGGCAGTGTTTTAAAATGGGGAGGGGGAGAGTCGTTTCCTGGCTTTTTTGACCTGGCTCCTTTCAGACGACCTGGGGAGAAATGAGAAGGACAGGTAAGCCCTGTGATCAGACTGAAGTGGGATTGGGGGAGGGATAAGATGGTGGAGGAGCGCGTAGCTGAGACAAGGAACTACTAACATCTGTCCCCTAGAAACACAATGCAGCAAACAGTCATGGCATACAAACCTTCAAAGGCAAAGAAGTTCAGCAAATAACATAAAGCAGTACATAATTCAAGGCCTTAAAGTAACAGTACAAACGCTCTGAATGGCATTTAATTTGGATTCGGCCTTAAAGTAGATCTTACACTCATCACAATTTCGGCTTCCAAACCTTGCTCTTTAACACTGGAATTAACAATATAAATTACTATGCCAACCACAAGCAGCTATAGCAGACGTTGCAAATTTTCAATACCTGCTAGATGCAGGCAGCTGGCGGCATTCCAAATCGGGCAGGGGAAGAATCCTTTCTTGGATCTCTCAACTGGCTTCTTCCAAACTACCTGGGGAAGAAGGAGAAGGAGAGGTAAGCCCTGCAATCAAACTGAAGTGGGATTGGGGGAGGTGCAAGATGGCAGAGGAGTGCGTAGCTGGGACAAGACACTAGCAACATCCATCCTCTAAAAATACAATGCAGCAAACAGTTATTGCATACAAATGTTCAAAGGCAATGCAGTTCAACAAATAACATAGAGCAGTACATAATTCAAGGCCTTAAAGTAACAGTGCAAATGCTCTGAATGGCAGTTAATTCAGATTTGGGCTTAAAGCAGATCTTAAACTCATCAAATTTTTGGCTCCCAAACCCTGCTCTCTAACACTGGAATTAACAATCTAAACTACTATGCTGACCACAGCAAGCAGCTATAGCAGACATGCAAATTTTCAATACCAAGTAGATGCAGTCGGCTGGCGGCATTCCAGATCAGGGAGGGGGAGAGCCCTTTCCTTGCTCTTGCAACCTGGCTCCATTTGAACTACCTGGGAAGAAGGAGGAGAGGTAAGCCCTGTAATCAGACATGCATATATTTGTGGGCACGGTGTACAAGGATGGCACTTTTCATACTCAGCCGGAGTAGATTAATAAGATCATGCCCTCCTTTTATGAAGAGTTGTACTCATCCCAGGGCCCATTACAACAAGAACAGCTGGGCACATTTTTGGACTGCTTGCCCCTCCTTACCCTGTCTGTGGCCAACAGAGATGTGTTAGAAGCTTCCCTTTCCACCACGGAGATAGATGCTGCCATCACTGTCCTTTCTCCCCACAAGGCCCCAGGTGGGGTCAGCATTCCAGTCGATCTGTATCAAGTGATCTACAATCTAGTCTTTCCTGTCTTGGTGGCTGTTTTTTAGGAATCCCTCTTCTGTGTCATTCTCCCTTCGATGGTATGGGAGGTACTCATCATGGTTCTCACTAAGCAAGGCAAGGATGCCACAGCATCTAGCAGTTACCAGCCCATTTCTCTAATTAATGCTAAACCTAAGATTTAGGCAAGACACTTGCTTCCAGACTAGAATGCATCCTCCCAACACAGGTCCACCCATCTGTGGTAGGCTTCATCAAAGTGCCTCAGTTCCATACCATTAGTGTCTTTTTCCCTGATGCACCTTGCTGTCTCATCCCTCACTCCTGCTGCAGCTGTGGCCATAGATTTTGAGAAAGCTTTTCATTTAAAAGCTGGGGATACATGCATGCAGTTCTAGCTCGCATAAGTTTTGACCTGCAATTTGGAGACTGGGTCAGAACATTGTATGCATGGCCTTCTGCCCGAATGATTACTGGTTTGATGCTTTTCATGTTGCATAGGGGCATGTGCTCAGGCTGCCCTCTCTCCCTTATGTTGTTCATCATGGCCATAGAGTCATTGCCCATTGTCCAGTACCACCTGAACTTGCAGAATAGCCAGGTGGGCATAACAGATACTTGTACACTATTATATGCAGATGACTGCTTTGTCCTTCTGCAAAATGCTGCTGAGGGAATATCAGTCCTTCTCCACATTTTACAAGACTTCCAAGGGATATCGAGGCTCAAGACTAACTCTACCAAAATGGAGGTGCTCCCTTGAATGCTTACTGCACCTCTATTATGGTTATACCCTAGGGGGCTTCAGTGGGACCCAAGGGCATCAAATATTTGGGAATATGGGTCTGATCAGACATGGGCGGGGCTGTGTCTGATAATACCCTAAAACAGAAATTAAGGAGGACTATGACTGGTGGAAGCTGTTATTGCAATAGTCAAAATGATTATGGCCCCTACGATCATGCACTGCCTCTATCTCTTGGTGGTCTTCATCCCCCAAGTGGTTCTCAAGATGGAAGCCCTGATGGGTAATTTGCTCTAGGAAGAAAACCTTCCCACTATAGCAAAGCAAAACCTAGGGCCAATTGGAGAAGGGAGTTTGAGGCTTGGTTTGGTTCCAGGTCTACTACATTGCTTTCTAATGTGACCAGTCTCTGCAGTTGCTCTCTCCTGTTGACCCTCCAGCCCTCCTCTGTGAGTGGCCATTGAATACCACCATGATCAGTCTGAGACCTCATATGCCCAGTTGTTCTTGCCACTCCTCACGACAGGTAAAGCAGATCCCACGGTGCTCCCTGCAGTTAAGGCATGGATGAAGCTGGAGTCTAGGTTTGAGTCCCTTTGGTTTCCTTATCCATAGCACCCTGTAGAGGAACCCTTTCTTTAGAATTTGGGGTCAACGATACATTGTGAAGCATGGGACGCTGCAGAATTACTCGAATCTCAGACTTATGTGCCTAGATTCCAATGATATGGATTCATATGAAAACCATCAGAGGCATTTTGGTCTACCAAGAGTCACTTCAGGAGGTATCTGCAACTCTGTAATGCTTTGCAGACTACTCCTGGGCCTCTCATAGCGATCTCCTGCCCCCAAGATGTTCCTGTCCTGGCTCAAAGCACCCTGGAGCAGGTCAGGTTTGATTTATAAAGCCATCTTTCACAAGACCCTGATCACTCTGATAGGATCTGAGAAAAATGGTCACTGGTCCTGGGAGGAGATCTCACCACCAATCTGATCTTGGCTTTGGTCTCTTATTCACAGGGCTTATATGGACTTGAAGCTAGCTTATACAGAATAAACTCATGCAGCAGTAGTATCGTACCATGGTTAAACACAAATGGCTAGGTTTTTTGTACCAGGATGTCTGTTAGCAATGCCAATCTCTTGAGGCTAACTTGTTACATCATTTGGAGCTGCTCTAAGCTGGGGACAGCTACGTAGGTGTTGTTGTGATATCTTAGATATGGCCTTCCCCTCTCCCACAGCTTTCAATTCTGAGCATATTCCTCCTGCACTACCGTTCAAAGCACCACCTACACTAGCTCATGAAGGTGAGTACTGGTACTAAGAGGCTGATACTCAGGCGCTGGAAGACTGAAGATCTGCCCACTGTTTCCCAATGGCTTACTGCTGTCCAATCCCTTTCTACCCTGAACAGGATACTTCATTTTTCCAAAAAGATGCTGCCCTCATACCAGGAATTCTGGGAAACCTATCTAGCCTGTAGATTCTCCTTGATGGACCTTACCTGAGCTAACACTGCTGCACCTTTTCTCAGGAAAGACCTAGGTGACACTGCCAGACCTCAGCCAGCATTTCCCTCCTGTACTCCTACTGCTGTGGTTTTGCTGCTGCCCTTCTCTCTTCAGTGAGAATTAAGCCTCTGCAGACAATGCCCGACACATACAATTAAACTTTATTCTGGCTCTTGTTTGTATTGCAGTCCCTCTACACATTTTACTGGACTTGTCAGCCTGTCTGTATGTGCTTATTATGATACCATGCAATGCTTGTTATACTCCGTATTACTGTTTGCATTGTTGTTCATCTATGCAATTGTTATGTACTGAAAATATTTTATTTTTTAATAAAGAAATGATTACAAGAAACAGCACCATATTCAAATGGTGCTCCATCCATTATCTGTAACCCGGCACCACCTCCCTGGGCTACTATCCCTGCCTGCTGCCTAAATGTAGATTGAGGGCCTGGGTTCAGTTCTAACCATTACTGAGGATTCTTGCCCAATAGTAAAACTACAATTACAGTGCCTTCACCCAGAGTGATAGTTAGGTGGGTTAGATGTTAAGCTAGAACAACTCTCTGGGAAGTTGTATCTTCCACGACCCCAGTTAGTGGCCTTACACAGTTGGTTTCATAAACACTGTACCAGACTTTCAAAATACACTTATTGGTGAGAGCTAATAATATGCTAAGGACACCCATCAACATGGTCACATGCTCCAAGCTTGGTGTTCCAGCTGGGTCTTGAGGTTGATAGCCTCAAGATCGATCAAGTCTTGTGGTCTGATCACTGCACCATGAGGTGCATGTTTGGGGCCCCCACAGAAGTCCTTACCCTGCAGAGATGGTCAGCCACCACCCTTTAAGAGGTTTGTGCCCAGAGGGACTATTGACATTAGCTGATCTATTTAGAGTGGACACAACTTGTGCGATTGGCTCCAGTGAGTCGGTGGCCACCTATAATAGGGTGGTATCCGAGGCACTGGATGTCATCGTTCCAGTCCGTATATGACCCAGATCCTCACTTGAGATCCCCTTGGTTTGATGGGGATTCTCAAGCAATAAAGATCAAGGGTTGGACATTGTAGCATTGCTGGTGGAAGACCAGTTGGAGGCTGTCAAATTGGTCCTGTGGGCTCACTATGGTGAGTACCAGAGGCAATTTCCTGTAAGAAGGCAGAATTCCTGTCTAGGGAAATTGCAGCAGGGAGAAACAGACCTTCTCAGCTTTTTCAGACTGTAGCTAGGGTACTTCATCCGCTCAGCAACCGAAAGATTTTTATCCACTTTATGTGAAGAGTTTGCTCTGTTTTTCTGACAGAGTCCTCTATCGGTCGAGGGATTCCATCAGGAGGTCATCGATGCCTCACAGTAGTGAGACTAGAAGGAACAGAGGCACTCTGTCAATCTGGGAGGAGTTTAAGCCAGTGGAGGTGACAGAGATCACTGAGGTGATCTTGGAGCTGAAGCACACCTATTGTGAACTGGACCCAGTCCCGACACATTTTAATGGGATGAGCTGAGACAGTTGGCCCAGTGTTTGCCAGGATTAACATGTGTTGGATGGCAGAGGGTGTTCTAGTGGCTTTGAAAGAAGTTCTGTGAGACCTCTCCTAAAGAAACAATCCCTCAGTCCAGATGTCCTGGCGAATTACCGTCCTATCTCCAACCTGTCATTTTTGAGCAAAGTTATTGAGAAACTTGTGGCACAACAGCTTGAGGATTGCCTCATGTCCTCACATGGAAACAGAATTAGTGAGGGTACATAATGATCTGCTCAGGGCTAAAGACAGAGAAGACAAGTCTATTTTTGTTCTCCTTGATCTCTCCTTAGCTTTTGACACTGTGGATCACTTTGTGCTTCTTGACTGGCTCTGTGAGTATTTTGAACTCACCAGGGTTATCATAAAATGATCTGAGTCAGATCTATATGATAGGGTTCAGCAGGTGGTGATGGGGAATTTCTCCTCCTCTGCAAGGCCCTGTCATGTGAGTGCTATAGGGCTCAATCTTGCTGCTGATGTTATCGCAGTGTGCATGCTGCCCTGGGTGAGATCATTCAGCAGTACAGAGTGGAGTTTCACTGCTATGCAGATGATACCCAGCTGTATCTGTCATTTGCACCTGGAACATCTAATGCTGTAGACATGCTTAACACCTGTCTGGCTAAAATCAGTGACTGGATGTCTTCCAGCTAGCTGCAACTAAATACGGATAAGACAGAGGTACTGGTGATTAAGCCGGGTCATGGGCGAAATGGGTTGTCACCTGGAGTTAACACAGGACTTTTCCTGGGGTCTGCTCCATTGGTGGCCTCCTCGAGGGTGTGTCATCTTGGTGTGATCCTGGACAGCAGACTGACCTTCAAAGATCTGGTATCATCTGTAGTCAAAAATGTTTTTTACCACTTGTGGAACATTGCCAGGATCAAGCGCCACATTCCGCCCAAAGATCTGCTGACTCTAGTACATGCATTTGTTACCTCTAGGCTAGACTACTGTAACTCGCTATACTTCAGGATCATGGGAGAAACCCTTCACAGACTGCAGCTGGTGCAGAACATGGCGGCCCGGATACTGACAGGTCTGTCCAGGTCCAGTCATGTGACCCGAACCTTCATGCTCTGCATTGGCTGTCTGTCAGGTGGAGGGTCCTTTCATGGTGGGATTACTCACCTTTAGGGCCCTATATGGACTTGGTCCTGGCTACCTGTCTGAGCTCCTGACACCTGCAACCTCTGTCCACTCCCTCTGCTCCTCCTCGAGGTGCCTCCTGATGTTCCCAGGGTTTGGCTCAAGACATCAGGTGATTGTGCCTTGTGTTGTTGGGCCAACCCTATGGAACTCACTGCCACCTGCAGTCCAGGAGACCCCTATGATTGGGATCATCCAAACTTAGGCTAAAGGCCCACCTCTTCCACCTGGCCTTTTGGACTAACTGCTCTAGTCCAACCAATGAGTTATTGATGATATGTATTATAAAGCTGTGTTTCTGAATTTAACCTATTCTGAGTTTTATCCATTATTTATTTCTTATTTTAACCTTTTGATCTGTTTTATTGTTAAGCTCAGAAACCCTGGGAATGGGGCCCTGTAAATAAAATGTGCCTTGCCTTGCCTTGACACCAGGGTACTGGTTTCTGTGTACACACCTGAGAACCTGCAAAGAATAGTTACCAGCAATGACAATATACTTTTGGCTGACACAGTAACTTGAAACTGGTAATAATATGCTCATGGGGCAGATTAAACTTCAAACAGTAAATCAGGTTTACTTAGAGGAAGGAACAAAGGGGGGGTGAATTTAGATGAAAGATTGAATACTCTGAATTTATAGCGTTTTGCAACATTACATGTGACCCTGTATGAGACTGTCCCTAGCTGCTAGGTACCCATATTTAATTTAGGTGCAGGCCTGAAGCATTGCCGCTGGTCAGCCAACATTACAGCTGGTTGGAGCCCTTAAGTAAAGAAAACTTGCTTAGATTAGAATTATACTCTTTTAAACAAAGCAGCAATTATAATACACAGCCGGATGGCTGCCAATTAAAGTTAGACACCAACGTGAATTCAGAAAGCAAATTAGTGACACAAAGCACTTTAATTTGGGTTGCAGGGTTAAGACCCTGAGGTTACTCACAGTACCAGGACCAATGGAACTGATGGCTATAGTCAGGATGGGTTTTTGCTGGTCAGGCAGGAACATGGGGACCAGGGCTGACATGACTCATCTCTTCTTCACGGCCTTTCCCACAAGGTGGCCGCAACCTGCGATTCTTCTCTGCAGGGGCTGTCTCCCTGAGCTGGTCTTCTGCCAGGATGGTTTGTAGTATGCAGAAACAGCCTCTGGGGCCTTTTGTGACACAGTCCTAGCACATGCAGTTCAGTCTCTGGTGCAATTCAAAAAGCTTACACAGTTTTCTCACTACAGGAGTTTCAGTCTCATTAGTGTAGGCTGAAAAGTGCTTCTGGTCTCCCCCTTTTCTGGAAAATGCAACAGGAGGCAAATGCAGGCTCCTCTTTATACACAGGAGTCCCTGATGCAATCTTTTACAGCAGTCTCTCCCTCTGAGATAGTTCAGAAGAGAACACTTCTTTCTGGAACAGTGTTCTCCTAATTAGTGGTGGGCGAAGTGGGCTCAGTCCGCTCTGCGAAGTGATTCGCGGAGCAAAGGTGGATTCATGGAGTGCTCCACAATGCGGCAGTGCCCGGCGTATAATGAGGAACGCAAAGTGCATTGAAAACAGCTACTTTGCGTTACTCCACCTCCACTGGACACTTCTCTTTCAATTTTTAAGGTGAAGTACATTGGTGGCAGTTCACTTCGCCTCACTTCGCCTTGTTTTTGAGCTCCAAAGGAGGATTTTGCAGTGATTCATGGAAGTTCAAGTCACGTGGCCTCTATATTGATCTGCACAGACTCAGTTTGAGGTAGTATGAGTAGGAAGGAGTGGGAGACAGTGTGCTCTGATAGCTGTCTGTAGGAATCTTTTAAAAGCTGTTCAAAAAGCATTTTTGCTTTTTTCAAATCAAATCAAAATCAAATCAAAATTTATTTATAAAGCGCTTTTCAATAAATCAAAGCGCTGATACAAAACAAGAAATAAAACATCAACAATAATAAATAAAGACATAAAACAAAAAAATAACCATAAAATAAACTAACCAAATGCCGGTGAAAACAGATAACTTTTCAGGGATCTCTTAAATGATTCCACGGACAGGCACTCTCTAATCTGACGAGTGAGAGAATTCCACAGGGTCGGGGCCATAAAGAAAAGGCCCTTGCCCCAGATGATTTAAGACAAACCTTTGAATCTCTAGCAATCCATCGCCAGAGGAGCGGAGTGGGCGGAAGGACGGTAGGGCAAGGAGATCTTGCAGGTAGCCTGGTCCCTGACCGTGTAGGGTCTTATAGGTCAGCAATGCGACCTTGAAGGTGATTCTCCATCGCACTGGCAGCCAGCGCAGTTCGCGCAGCACAGGTGTGACATGACAAGTTCTTGGTAGCCCAGTCAACAACCTAGCTGCCACGTTCTGCACCAGCTGCAGACGACGGAGATCTACCCCTGGCAACCCTAGATATAAAGCATTACAGTAATCAAGACAGGAAGAAACAAAAGCGTGGACCAGGACAGGAAGGTCATCATGTGGAACAAGGTGTTTTATCCGGATATTCCTCAGATGGTAAAGGAAGATTTGACAGTGGCCGACACCTGCATCTTTAATGTCAGTGCACTGTCAAAAATAACGCCAGATTCGCACCTGTTCAGAAGGTCTCAACTGGGTATCCCTAATAAAAGACCAGAGGGACCTCAGGAGTCAACTTCTTCACATAATGACCGGGTCAACAACTAATACCTCAGTCTTATCTGGATTTAACCTCAACCAGTTCGCATTCATCCAATCCTGAATCTCAGCGAGGCAGTTGTTAAAACCAAGACTGCATCATTTTGTTGAGGCACAAAGGACATATAGAGCTGAGTATCATCTGCATAGCAGTGAAAACTCAGCCATAACCTGCTATAATGTCTCCCAATGGCAGCATATACACGTGAACAACATGGGGAAAGCACAGAGCCTTGTGGCACCCCACAAGACAGAGCAAAGGGAGCAGAAGAGAAAATCCCTGAGACTACCCTTTGACTTCTGCCTGTGAGGAAAGAATGGAACCATCTGAGGACTGTCCCTGACAGTCCGCAGAGTAGCCGCAGGCGATCTAGCAACATCCCATGGTTCACGGTGTCAAACGCTGCAGAGAGACCAAGAAGAACCAAGATCTAACGGCTCTTCTGATCTCTTGCCATTAGGAGATCATTAAGTACCCGAACTAATGCAGTCTCAGTACTATGCCTCTTCCTGAAACTGGATTGGAGAGGATCATAGACTTCATGGGTGGTAAGAAAGTCATCAAGCTGTAACGCGACTACTTTCTCAATAACCTTGCCCTAAAAGGGCAGGTTAGCGATCGGTCTGTAGTTAGCGAGGCAGTCGGGGTCAAGGGAAGGTTTCTTCAAAAGGGGTGTCACGACAGCCTCCTTCAAAGACTCCAGAAACACCCCTTGATCCAAAGAACTCCAGACTATCCTCGCGAGGATTGGTCCAATCACATCCATGCATCCCACAAGGAGGCACGTAGGACCAGGATCCAAACTACAGCAAGTCGGTCGCAAGCCTTGGACAATCTTCATGATATCCATGATCGCTGGCTGGTCAAAATCCATCCAGACAGACCCAGGACATGCAACCCCATGTTGGTCGCTACAATGCTCATTTGAACGCATGCTGCAGATCTCCTACCTGATTGATGACACCTTATCATCAAAGAACCGAGCAAGCTCGTCACACTGCATTTGTGAAAAAGCTCTCCGACCCAGCAGACAGGCTGGATTGCACAGCCTGTCGACGGTCCAGAAGAGCTGAGCAGGTCGGTTTCTTGAGGCAGTTATCTCCCTGGACAGGAACTCTGCCTTCTTATGGGAGATTACTGATTGATAGTCCAAATAATGGGCCATCAATCTAAGTTTGTCACCTTCCAGGCGGGATTTCCACCAACAGCGCTCCAATCTTCGCCCCTTTCTTCTCAACTCCCTCAATGTCCCATCAAACCAAGGGAATCGAGGCAAAGGGAGAGGGGGCGAACCCGAACAGGCGCAATGGAATCCAGTGCCCTCAACACCATATTATTATAGTGCACTACTAAGGCATCTGGTTCCATGCACTCCATCGGCCAACTCGATAGGTCCAGCACCCGTCAGACCCTCAGGGGTAACTCCCCTCAAAGGCGGTATTGGACCATCTCCAAAGGGTGGGTCTCATAAGGGGGTCATGAAATTGAACTTACAGAGTGATGGTCAGACCACCCAACTGGTTCCACCACCAGTCCTGTGATCTCCATACCCAGGGTGAACACTAAATCCAAAGAATGACCATGAATATGGGTAGCAGCGTAACTACCTGTGGGAAGCCCAACAAACTCATTAGTTGGAAAGTCTTGACCAAACTGCGAGAGTTCATCATCGACTCAGGCATTAAAGTCCCCCAGGACCAACCACCTGGAGGGCTCCAATACCAGGTCGACGATGAAATCTGCGACTTCTTGCAGAAAAATTTTCTCGTTACCGGGTGGACAGTAAACGAGCAGAATTCTGCAGCTCACACCTGCTCCCATGATACATTCAAAGGATCCTGGGGACACCACTGGAACCTCTACAAGGCCCAATTCCGATTTAAAACAAATAGCGATCTCCACCCCCCTACGATCCAACCTCGGCGACAGACATCGAGTACCTGGCTGAAACAGCTGACTCCCAAAATGGGGCCAGCATTTTCGCCCAGCCAGGTCTTGGTAATGCATGTCAGGTCAGATGATTCAACAAAATCAGCAATTATTGCTGTTTTGTTTTTATAGACCTGGCATTGCATAACAATGCCCGGGTTGGATGATAGGCCCTGGAGGAGCAGGCTATATGCCCACTCTCAGTGGAACCCTTGGGTATGGGAACCAGGCAACACACTCCCCTATCCTGGACCCATTTCACCCCAGGGCATCTCCTCACCGTCTCAATTCGCCCACTCCGCTCACCCCCCCAGCCGGGGGACCTCCCCTCCCTCTCCGCCATCCCCTCCCTCTCCACCTCCTCCGTGCAATCCCCAAGGCACGGCAATGCCTATACACTTCGGGCCGCAACGGGGTAGTCAAAAGGGTGCAGGTCCCTCAGCCTAGAAAGGGAGTAGCGCCCATCCATGGATATTTGATCCCAACACATAACTATATAGTTAGCGGTCCGAAGACCACTTTAATAAAAATGTTGTCAACACTAGCAACAGATTCAAAATAATTAAAACAATAATGCAATTTCTCATTTAAACCAATTCCAGAAATAAAACAAATCTGGACAGATTTTCATAAATTCCACAGAAAAAAGTCTATAGTAGTTTAAAGCAAAAATCACAGTTCTTCTAGTCCATGCTTTTATTAGAACAGTAAAATCCCATGAGCTCTCACCCCTGGAGAAACTGTCCATGGCCTATCTCTCACATAGGCCAAGCAGAGATCTTTATAAATCTACCATATACTCCTAAAGTAGAAATCAATCTGCAAAAGATCAATCCAGCTGTTTTTTTTTGGGTGGGGGGGTATAGTTAATCAGCCAACAAAGGAAAACTCTCCCTATGGTTGTCCCCTAATGTATCTTCCAGAAAGACCAGCCTATAATTGGACCTATGTGAGCAGGTTCTCCAACCTACTCCAACAACAGTCCATAAACCATGGGGGGGATCCAACTGTAGTTCATCGATTGTAGGAAACCCTCCTGTGCTCACATCATCAAGCGTTTTTGTTTGTGTGTGGATTTTGAACGTAAATTTACAACATTGAGTGTGTGTGGCGAAAGACAGTGAAGTGTGCTGTGGGGGGGAGGGGTGTATCTGTGTGTAGGTAGATTTAAGTTGGAGAACTAGTGATTTCTTTGTGTTTTGGCAATATTTTTGTTATATAACTGACTGTGTTACTGTACACATGGTAAAATTGTCAGTGATAGTACAAATTTTCTTGCTGCTTGTTGTGTGAATGTGGTGCAGCATTTCATAAATCAGGTTGTTTAAATTACAAATTTACATTACGTGCACTGAGTACACTGAACTTTTGCATTTGCATCGCATTCCTCATTCAGCATTGTACACAAAGTGTTCTGTGTTGTGTGTGCAGTGTTGCATGCATCAAATATAATACACCTTTTAAAATTTGTGACACAGATCAGTGTATGTGCAACTAAGCGCAGCAGTGTGAACCTGCTATCCACTGCAGCTGCCTGATTTTGTACTGCGATTGTGTTCTCTGTTCTTAGTGTTGCTGCTTGTAGTGCTGTAAAAATCAGCACTGTCTGTATTCAATGCACCACCCCACGTTGAAAAGATATTTTTTACAAGACTGGATTGTTTTTGTGACCCCATCAGCACCACTGGTTACTGAAGTTGTTTTAGTTCCGTGACAGTGTCACAACACAGTAGTCCCCTTTATCTGTTGCTGAAGCCACAGTTGTTGATTTTGCTTCACATCCAGCTAGCGATAGTAGCGAGTAGCACCTCCAGTCAGAAAGGGAATGTATCAAAATCTGAATTTAGTAATGATATTGTGGTTGATCCCCCAAAATGCCTGCAAAGAGATGTGCAAGTAAAGCTGTTTCTGGCCATGGCAATGTTGGCAGTAAGAGGATCTGTGGGTGTGGCAGTAGTACACGGACGGAGAAGTGCATTGATGGTGTGAGGAAAGGTATTTCTCCTGCAATGTTTTTTAAAGCCCAATCAGTAGCTTCACTGATAGTTGGAGGAGGTGATCTTTTCCCAGCCAGTGGTGTTAGTGTTACTGGTGTTAGTGGTGGTGGAGGTAGTATTAGCATTGTTGCGTCAAGTTCTAATTCCTACCAGTGTACCTTATCAAACATATTGAGTGTGAAGCAGTGCAAGTGCATGCCAGCGTAGATGATGTCATACTTCCCAGTAACATCCCATTAACTGAACCTGATTCTGATGATCATGTCAACGATAGCATACAATGTGATATTCCATCCACCGTGGCACTTAACATCACTCATTTTCCATGCAACAGTGATTCACAGTGTGGTGAAAAAATATTACATGATGGTGGTGTAGATGCTGATGATGAATGTGATGATGCTGATGATGATGATGTTGCTGTTATTGCAACATGCAGTCCACATGTTAGCATCCAAGCAGAAGATGTGGATGTGTGTGACAGTGACATTGATGAATATGATGATGATTTAATTTACCCAGTTGGGAACCAGAGAAAAGAAATTAAAAGTGGCTGTGTCTGAAATTTCTGAATCTATTTTGCAGATCCCCCTGTAAAACTTGTGATGTGCTGGTTTTAGTGGATGATGATGATGATGACGACCCAGTACTCAATATGATAGGCAGTCGTGGTGGTCAGTCGCAATCCAGGTGTGCAGTGCCAGAAACATCACGTGACACCCCCCCCCACTTCAGTGCTTAAAATAACAGACTTAAATAAGCCACATCATCATGGACATGTTAAAAGCAGAGCATCACACTCCCTTGTTTGGGATTTTTTTGTTCAAGATGCAAATGATGATTCAGTTGCAATCTGCCAGGTTTGCCATGTGTGTGTGAGTCGAGGTAAAAAGGGGAGCCATCTTGGGACAGGAGGACAGCATATTCATCTTAAGAATAGGCACTTGGCTCTGTGGACCCAGCACAAGCTGGCAGTAACACCAGACTTGGGTGTTCACCCGTATCACCGGCGGCAACCATAGCTAGCATGTTATCCCCTTCCATGACTGTTAAGCTGAGTAGGAAATTAAATGTGTGCAGTAGTGCGGCAATAAGAACAGAGGATTACTACAGGCATGATGATGATGAGGTGGAGGACCATAATGACTTTGAAATGTTGTCCAGTGCTGGTGAGAGTAGCAGTTTTTGTGGTGGTGGTGGTGGTGGTGGTGAATGCAGTATGTCTATTGCAAGTGATACATCAACCCCGGTTGGCAAATCCAGAAAAATAACATCATTTCTGGGTTTATCATCATCACCTGTGCAACCGTCTTCATCAAATGTCCACACTCCACCCCCTGCCAATGCCATTCATCACAGAGCACAACCATTTGTGACCAACACACACCCTGTAAACGCTTAAGTCAGTCCACATTACAAAGTGTTTTGCGATAAGCTGAGTACCCCCAATCATACAGTGTCACGTGAACTTAATGCTGCTGTAGCGAAATACTGGCAATCGATCTTTGCCCTTCTCCTTTGTGGAGAATTCTGGGTTCCGACGGTTTGCTGCCCATGCCTGTCCAAAATGGAAAGTCCCATCCAGGACATACTTTTCTACCCGTGCTGTTCCTGAGTTGTTCCACACTGTCTCAGACTCAGTAAGACATGCCCGTCAACATTCCTTCTCTTCATTCATTCATTTAAGTATAGATATGTGAACAAGAGGCAAAACAGCAGGGAGTTCATATCTGTGTATAACTGCACACTGGGCGCAGGTGCCGGGGGTTGTTTGTGATGCTGGTAGTGTGAATAATCAGTGCATGAAGGTGGATTGTCACAGTAGCAATCTTCCTGGAATTCACCAGCATGCAACAATTGTTATGCGCAGTGTGACCTGTTCACACACTGGTGAGAACATGTTGGACATGGTACTGACTGAAATTGACAGATGGCTAAACCCTCTGTCTCTGAGAGCTGTGTTCATAGCAAGTGACAATGGGTCAAATGTGGTGAAATGCATCACGAATGGTGTTTTTTTTTGTGTTCCATGCATGGCCCACTGTTTAAATCTTGTGGTTCAGGAGTTTCTACAGCACCCTGACATAAAGGAAATGCTGACCATTGCACGACGTATCTGCTCTCACTTTTCAAGATCTGGAAAGGCCCGTGACCACCTGCGGCAGTTGCAGATACAAAACAGCCTGCCTCAGCACCGCTTGAAGCTGGACATTGTCACCTGATGGAACTCCACGTTATACATGGCAGAGAGGTTGTATGAACAATACAAAGCCATCACAGAATATCTTGTTATGCACACTAGCCGTGACAGTTCTGGGGCCTCCATGTCTATGACGACTGAATAGTGGCGCCTCATGGACTCTGTAATAACAATTTTGCGGCATTTTGAACATGCCACACAGGCAGTGAGTGGCTAGTCTGCCTCCATTAGCCAATCAATTCCACTGCTGCAGGTGCTGAGGCAGACATTGGTGAATGTACAGTATAGCCTTGATGTTGCCGGAGACGGTGGTAGCAGTATGTTGCTGTAACACATGCTGACAGTATTGGACCAGAATCGCCACATTGTGAACATTCAGCGTAGTGACAACTTTGACAACTTTGCCATGGCAACAATGCTGGACCCACGATACAAATGTGGAATTGCATCAGTACTGGAGGGAGGGCCTGAACAGGTAAAAAATATCAGTGGCCAACTGGTTCGCTTGGTTCATGGGGCACAGAAGTCACGTGCCAAGGTTTGCAAACCTCAGCAGCATAATCCAGCTGAAGGTGTAGCTGGAGGACCAGCAAGCATATCATGCAAGGGTAAGGGGACTGTAGTTCCTGGTGGTCTGTCATCCAAAGTGGTTGGCATCAACCCGCTTTGGGAGGCTTTATCCCAGGTGGTATTTGTGACATCAATGTTTCCGGGGAACAGGCTAATGCATCAACAATTGGACTTAGTGCAGCACAGAGAATGGTTGAGTCATATTTGTCTGAAAACAGGCATCTGACAATAAGTGAAGATCCTCTTTTGTACTGGAGTGGAAAGGTCAGTGAATGGCAGAGCTCACTGCAGTGGCACTGAAGACCTCACATGCCCACCCTCCAGTGTAAGTGTTGAGAGAGTATTCAGCTCAGCAGGTGTAATAGTCAGGGATCGTCGGACAAACCTGTCTCCTGCAAATGTTAGTTTGCTAACATTCATTAAAATGAATGAGAGGCACATACCAGCACAGACTGCAACCTTGGTATTTGTACCCTGGCCTAGTCATGGTGGTCTTGCTGATGTGGAAATGGAGCATCCTGGTGGCACTGGCAGTGCCTGCCTGAAATGGCAAACCACTGATGTAGATGATGACACAATGGAGAAAGAATTTCCCAGTGGTCAGACTTCAGACATCTGACTGTGAGGGCAGTTTTCTTTATGAGGATGATGATGTGGTTAATGTTGGCAGGTTTTAACTGCAGTATTTAAAGAGGCGTGTGCTCCGCCACCCCAGACCACCACCAGTGGGACTGATGTTATCCAAGTCTGCTGCCACCATGAGTCTGTCTGCCCACCCCGGACCACTACCACTGGGACTCATGTTATCCAAGTCTGCTGCCACCATGAGTCTGTCTGCCCACCCCGGACCACCACCACCGGGACTGATCCCAAAAAGTTTGTCAACGTGATCAGGCACACCCCTCCCCAGTCCGAGCTTGGGCACACATGCAACATGCAGAAGTTGTTTCATTCCATGACCATGACCATCATTAAGAACCGGACTCCAGAAGAATGCTGATGAAATCTGTGAAGAAATAAAAAAATAACAAACCTTTACAGACAAAACTGAAAATATGATCCCCCCCAAAAAAAGAAATACTTACCTTCATGTGCTTGAGAATTATCCAGTTCCATTTAAGTGCAAAAAATTCTCATTGAGCACTGGACGGTGCACAGCAACAGTTCGGAGACGGAGTCGCCAGTGGGTGATGCAGAACAATAGCATGAATACATGTCCATGTCAAGTTCAACCCCCCCCCATCATCACCTACAAAATACACAACCATATGTCTATATGTATATATATATATATATATATCTACTCACCAAGGCTACTATTACTGTACATCCAAAGGGCACCTTTCAATCTAGTTGAGATGATCACTTTTCACTTCTCTGCACACAAGGAGGATGCATTCTGGGCCTGCAGAAAAAATCTGGGGACTCTGTGCCACTGTTGTGCGCATGACTGAGTGCGCCATAAATTCTGGGACCTTTGTATGTGCTGAAACAGTCTCATTTCACTGCGTTACCACTTGTCAATTTTCTGGACACATGGAGGATGCATTCTGGGCCTGCAGAAAAAATATAGGAACTCTGTGCCACTGCTGTGCGCATGACTGAGTGCGCCATAAATTCTGGGGACTTTGTACGTGCTGAAACACTCTCATTTCACTGTGTTACCACTTGTCAATTTTCTGGACACAAGACAGATGCCTTTTGCAGATGCAGAAAAATGAGGCACCAAATCAGTGCATACACAAAACACACAGACACTTAACAGAAGGAAGGGGCCCCAGAATACAAAGTGTAATACATACTGAAGACGACAAAAAGGGCATAATTACATACAAGGGTCAGGGATGGTGGAGGAATACATTTTATGGCACAACAAGGAAGGTGGGGGGGAACATGGCGTGAGGAAACAAAACTAATGTGGGATCCTATGATGATCCAGCAGCAGTGCCAGCATGGACATAATTTGAAGCTGATGTCCCTCTATGTCATCCAGCCGCTGCTCCACAACACTCATCCTCTTGCTGTTCTCCTCAACAGCTCTCCAGAGAACTGCCAAGTCAGACAGTGTTACACGCACTTCTCTGGCGTCCACTCATTCGACAGGCTGACCTGCTGGTGATGGTGGTGGTGGTGCGGGTGGGGGTGCTGATAGAGCAACAGGTGCTGCTGTGGCCCATTATGCACAGCAGCACCCTCTGCCACGGAATGGCCAGCAGATGCAGACATGGTCTATTCTGTGGCAGCCTGCCACTCCAACTGGTGGTGATTAAGCATATGGGTGCGCTGGCCCCCAGTCCCCAGGTGACTCCCCAAGGGGCCACGGTGCACCTCCACCGCACATAGGCAACACTTAACCACACTGCTGTCCCCTGACACAGTCAAAATACTGCCAAACAACGGAGGTGCGGGGAGGACCAGGCACAGGCAGGGGAGGGCCAGATGAACTGGCAGTAGGCTGCTCACACTGCTCAACAGTTCTGATGGTGGGATCCACACCTGGGCCTGGGGGAACAGGCACATCCTGCTCCAAAGGACCTTGTGCTGGACTTGGTGGTGGTGGTGGTGGTGGTTGAACTGCCTCAGAATCTGGAGGCGGTGCTGATCCTGCTTCTGGGGGTTGGACATTCAGAAGTTTAGAGTGGTCCAACACAAATGGGAGCCCATGTCCCCCACACATGAGCACGGTACGACGATGTGTACTACCACGCTCTCCCAGAGCTGCCCCCGCCCCAGACATTCCTTCACCCTGCTCATCTCATGACACAAGCACAACACAGACAGTCACACACACACAGACAAACAACTAAGTAGGTAAGAAAAAGAAAATTTACAAAAAGGACAAATTAAGTTAAAAACAGTACAGAAAAGACAAAAAAATTTAGCTTTTAAAAAAGCTGTTGATTTAAGTATTAAATTTTAACTCTCTCTGCAATCAAAAAAACACTCCTCTCTCTCATACATACACACTCCTCTCTCTCAGTCTGCACAGGAGAAAGTGAAACTGTCTGTGTGACTCACTTCCTTCCTGCCTGGCTAGAGAGCATGTGACTTACAGTACTGTAAGCCATGTGATCTGTGGGGGGGCTGCCAAGTCTGAAACACCAAGTAGATCACTTAGAATTATAATGAGGAACGCAAGTTCATTAAAAACAATGACTTTGCCTTTACTTTGCATTCTCATTATGCCAACGCACGTGGTAATGACAAGGAGGTGAGCACTTTGCATTGCCCACTCCGCATAGTGGAGTGGCAACGCGGGCGCCCACTTCACATGCACTTCATCAGTGAATTTTAAATTCACTGCCTCTCTACTCCTAATCAGCACTGGTGACTGGCAAAATGTCCTCTTCTGCTTTGAGGCAGTCCCAGAGCTAACTATCTACTCAGGATTCCAAGTTTCTCACAGAGAGGCAAAGTAGGCCTTTCCACTCCGACTATTAGCCACACAAACTCCCACCTCCAGGAGAGATCAAGCTGATCTCCCCAGTTAAACAGTTTGCCCAAGCTGAGGATCAGAATCTCTGTAATTTAATTGGCTGGCCAGGCTTTTTGTTACAATTCCAGTCCCTTTACTGGTTCAAATTTGGGCTCCCAGAATTTGTCCCTGCTTTTTTCCCAAAAGGTTCTAGGAAGTCCCACAAGTTTCTGCACACAATTTAGACTTTCTGATTGGCTGAAAGGTGGGCAAAATGACTGCTATTATACACAATTTTAAGCAGTTCATGCAGTCCTCACAAATAAAATAATGGTGCAGCCAGTAAAATACTTTTGATTTACACAAACCCCACAGTCATGTAGCCCCTTCGGTGCCCTTTCAATCTTTGCCACTACTTAACAGTTTTACACAGCACTTTTGTTGTCACTGCTGCTGAAACACAGTTCTCCTAGGCAGCAGGCATCATCTTCATTAATATTCATGAGTGCTCATTAATATGCATGAGCCTTCTAACATAGTCCTGATTCAAACTTAATTTTTAATTATCACAATTAAAAATCAGATTTACACAGTGTCAGAAAAAGCAAGAGTAAACAAATACATTTTCAACACAGATTTGAAGCTCTCCACCATCAGACACTCTCTTATCCAACGCAGTAGAGAATTCCACAGGAAAGGGGCCACAAATATGAATGATCAGGCCCCAGAGGTCTTCAAACCAACCCTGGGAATCTCTAGCAATCCCGCATAAGTGGAGCGGAGTGGGCAGGAGGGGCAGGAGGGGCAGTAGGAGGATAACTTGGCTCCTGTCCATGTAGGGCCTTATAAGTCAGCAAGCTTACCTTGAAGGTGATTCACCACTGAATAGGCAGCCAGTGCAGATCTCACAGCACATGCATGACATGGCAACCTCGAGGCAGCCTAATCAACAGCCTAGCTGCTGCATTCTGCACCAGCTGCAAGCTGTGGATATCAACCTCGTAGCCCTAGGTAGAGGGAATTACAGTAGTCAAGGCAAGAGTTCATGAAGGCATGGACCAGAATTAGCAGGTCATTGGATGGAACAAGGTGTTTGATCTGAGCAATGTTCCTCAGATGGTAAAAGGCAGCATTGACAATGGACGACACCTGAAATTTAAGTGTAAGTTCCTTGTCAAGAACCACACCCAGATCTTGCACCCATTCAGAGATCATCAGTTGGCAGCCCACAAGCCAAAGCCCAGATGGTTGCCCCACCGATGATCCCTCTACCCAATGACCCGGGTCCACCACCAGAACCTCAGTCTTGTTTGGATTCAACCTCAACCATTTGGCACAAATCCCGTCTTGAATCTCAGAAAGGCAGTTATTAAAACTCGAGACGGCTTCCACCTGATTGGGCACAAAGGACAAGTAGAGTTGAATGTCATCTGCATAGCAGTGAAAACTCAGCCAATACTGCTTTACAATGTCTCCCAATGGCAGCATATATACCACAAACAACATAGGAGCTAGCACTGAGCCCTGCAGCACCCCCCATGACAGGGAGAACTTGTCAGAGGAGTACACCCCGAGACAACTCTCTGAAACCTGCCAGTTAGGAAAGACAGAAACCATCTGAGGACCGTACCTGAGATTCCACAGATCAGCCGCAGGCGCACTACTAACACACCATGGTCCACGGTGTCAAATGCCACAGAGAGATCAAGAAGAACCAAGATGGAACGGCTCTTCCGATCTCTAGCTATCAGAAGATCATTGAACACCCAAACAAGGGCCATCTCAGTACTATGCCTTTTCTGAAATCCAGACTGGAGAGGATAGTAGATGTCACGGATGGTCAAGTGATCCTCCAGCTGCAGCACAACCACCTTCTCAATAACCTTATCCAAAAAAGGAAGGTTAGAGATGGGTCTGTAGTTTGCAGGACAGTCTGGGTTCAAAGAGGATTTCTTAAGGAGAGGAGTCACCACCACCTCCTTCAGGGTGTCCGGAAACACACCTGACTCTAATGTACCCCAGATGATCTCTTCTAGAACTGTGCCAATGACCTCAATGCACCCCACAAGGAGGCGCATTGGGCCTGGGTCCAAACCACAGCAGGTCAGCCACATACTCAGGATAATCCTTATGGCATCCTCAATCACCGGGCTGGCCAAAGTCAAACTAGACAGATAGAGGAGCTGCAGCCTCCCACCGACCACTGCAATCCCCATTGGAGCGAGCTGCACGTATCTCAGACCTGATGTTGGCAACCTTATCAGCAAAGAATCGAGCAAACTTGTCACATTTCTCTTGTGACAATGCTCTTTTGAGTCTGCAGACAGGCTGGATTGTGCAGTCTGTCCACAGTACAAAAGAGTTGAGCAGGTTGATTCTGTGCTGCAGCAGTCTTCCTGGATAGGAACTCTGCCTTCTTATGGGAGATAACTGATTGATAGTCCTTATAATGGGCCATCACTCTAAGTCTGTCAGTATCAAGGCCTGATTTCCACCAACAATACTCCATCCTTCATCCCAGTCTTCTCAGCTCCCTCAAAGTCCCATCAAACCAAGGGGACCAAGGGAGCAAAGTGAGGAGGTGAACACCGACAGCAGCAGTTAGGTCCAGGACCTCAGACACAGCACTATTATAGCTCTGCAACAGAGTATCCGGATCACCGCTAGTCCTCGGGAGACCTGATAGTTCCAGCACTGTTGCCAGGCCATCAGGGTTCAAAACCCTTAAAGGGCAATACCAGACCATCTCTGTAGGGGCAGGCCTATGGGGGGCCTGGAAATTTAACCTTACGATGTGATGGTCAGACCAACTGACCAGCTCCACCACCAGGTCAGAAGTCTCCATACCCAGTAAGAAGACCAGATCCAAGGAATGACCATGATTATGAGTGCAGAGGTAATCACCTGTGAAGCCCAATTAACTCATCAATTGGAGGAAGTCTTGACCAAACTGAGAGTTCATCATTGACCCAGGCATTAAAGTCCCCCAGAACTACCCATCTGGGGACTCCAACACCATGTCAATGATGAAGTCAGAGACTTCCTGCAGGAATTGCTTCTCGCCCCGGTGGATGATAGACAAGAAGAATCCTGCACCCCACACTTGTGCCCATGATACATTCAAAGGACCAGATCTTCCCATTGACACATCCATAAAGCTCAATTCTGTCCTAAAACATTGGCAACCCCCACCCCACCTTTATGACCCATCCTCGGTGGTGAATCACCAAGAACCTGGCGGAATAGCTAACTCAAGAACTGGGCCAGAGTTTTCATCCAGCCAGGTCTCGTGATGAAATCCAGGTCTGATGACCCAACAAGATCAGCAATCATTGCCATCTTGTTTTGATGGACCTGGAATTACACAGAACAGCCCAAATAGGATGGGACCCCAAGGCTGGCTGAGCCATCTGCCCACTCATGGTGGAGCCCTTGTGTATGAAAACCAGACAGGGAAGACCCCTATCTGGACCCATTTCACCCCAGGGTATCTTCTGGACCCCACTACCCCAATCCGACCACTCAGCTCCACTTTCCCTTGAGATCCATGTCCCCAACCCTATGACTCCTCCTCACAAACCCAATGCTTGGCATCGGCCATAAACCTCAGCCGGCAGATGGGAACAGTCAAAGGGGGTGAAGGGCATGAAGCTCAGTGGGGGAGTAGTGCCTGATCAGTGGAGACCTCTGCTAGTACATAACCAAAACTCGCACCAACAGACAACAACAAGAAAATAACTAAAATAAGCAGCCAAACTACTTGTATTAAAACAAAATACCCACAATCCCCTCAAAGGAAATCAACCACAGAATTAACAGAAAACAAAATGCTAGTTAAGTCAAAGTTATGAAGTACGTTAAGTGAAACAATCACCAAAGTCTCTCAATCTTGAAATAAGTTTTTTTAATCCAAAGAGCTCCCACCTTCTTTGGAAAATTAACCAAAAGGCAAAGACAGGATCAGCTCTCACTTCATTCTGAAAACCGACCAGAAATTAATGTAGCATGTAGCTAAAAGGCACTCTCACTGCCAAAACCATATGTGTACAATTGAAAGGAAAATAGTCTGACCAGTTCACAAACTCTGAAAGGAAAGACCAGCAGCAGTCCAAAACTCCAGGAGAAAGATACAGCAATCCAAAAATGAGAAGCACAACCTAGGGGAGGCCGTCAACAACATGGGTCTGAAGAATAACCCAGTAGCCACGTTGGAGGCACTCCCATCATGCCCTTGTCCCAGCCCAATCACTAGTACTTCCATCTTGTCTGGGTTAAGTTGCAACCAGTTGGAGGACTCCAATCATTGATCTAGACCAGCCAGATATTAAGCACTTCCAGAGCATCCAATGTTCCTGATGCAAAGGACAGGTCTAGTTGGATATCATCTGCATAACAGTGAAAACCCACACTGAGCCACCTAATGAGCAGGGCTGGTAACATCTGTGGTCAGCGCTGGGGTGGGGGCTGGGGCCTGAGTTGGTTGTAGGAGGCAGGCTGAGCATCATTGGGCAAAGCTGCACTTTTTCCCCTGTTTGCTCCCCCCCGACACAACACACACACACACACACACACACACACACACACAGACATCAATATGCACTGCTTTCCCATCCTGGTGTGAGGGTGAGCAGATGCAAAAGCTGAGTTCAATGAACCCACTGAAAAGTGACACTTATGACCCTGCAAGAGAGGGCTGAATTTTCCAGCCTTTCTTTCAGCTTTTCAACTCTTCAGATCACTGAACTAAGAAACAAGAAGTCAAGCCTTTCCAGGTAGCCAGGACTAGTCCCATGGTCACCCATTCCACACCTTATCCCTTAGTGACCTATAACCCCCCACCCATTCTCTCATACAGTTTTTGTTTGTTTTTAATATTCCGGCTTCTGGCACTGTACCAGGATCCAACTGCTTCTTTTAAATGGCATTATCCTCCTTAACCTCAAGGCACTGAAGAAAGACAGTGCACATACAAAGGCATATATCTGTACTATTTTATTAAGATAAAGTGCAAGTGCACATACTGCCTACTGCCACAGCTGGACAAACTACCCAATGTTTCCTTATATCAGAAGCAGCTTTCTCTGGGAAGCAAAGTTTGTTTGGCAATAAGCCCAATTCATGTAATGCTTTTAAAGGTATAGTACCATTTATATCTACTATGTGTACAAGTGCAGCAATCATCAGAGTTAACCATTTCTTACAAAAAATTTTTTGTCTCAAATCAGTATGTAACATGTAGCCAATTATCAAGTGCACTTCACAAATGAACATATCAAACATGCTTATATAAGGTCAAAAAGTCTAGATAAGTATATTAATCAAGTATTATTCCCTAAAACAACCAGCACAAAAAAAATTCAGTGAACAAAATAACCCACCATAAACAACACTCCTAGAAAACTCAGAAACAAATTTCATCATTGAGATATTATGAAACAAAAATGCAAATTTAAACAAATGGCAGGATAACATTTAATTATCCAGATAAAATGTTATACATACTTGTAAATAAGTGTGACACATCACAATACCTCTAAGAATCAGACCTAACGAAAAGAAGATGACAAAATATAAGCAGTGAGTTGCTAAATCCTGATACATGAATAAATCATCATAGAAAATGAGACAAAGCCCAGAGTATCTTTTAACCCTGTGGGTATCACTTATTTAAGTGCAGCAATTCACTTAGTTTCTTTCTGCAAGAGTGATATCACACTATGAGCTCCTCTCTCCCTTGGTGTCATTTGATCAATGCCCGTACATTGATAGGACTAGGGGTCATACTGTTGGCCTTCTTTAAACTGTGAATCCAGGGCATTGTCAGGTCTACCATGTTTAGCCCTAACATGCTCCTGGATGTGATACTTAAAATGTCTTATTGTGAGCCGGCCCAGTAGCGCTGAGGGTTGAGACGCTGGATGCCACACCTGGCGCCACGCCGGCTACCTGAGTTTGGGACTGAGCTCAGGCGCTGGGGGTCATCAGGGAGGGAGAGGATTGAGCATCTGACAGACTGCTCTCCTCTCCTGGGGAGGGTTCCTGGTGCCTGCACAGTGGAGACCCCGGTGAAGACCAGAGGTACTACTAGTGCAGAGCAAGTAAGACGAGGAGGTGGGTGGAAGTATATGGGCAGCTGTGCTGACATCATTACAGTGCCCTGCCCTGGGGATACAACCAGAAAATCACTTGCCGCACCAGTAGTTGATGGTGTGGTTCAGTGGTGGGGCCCCATGCCCAATGTCAGGCCTTCTGACCTGGTGCTCCCTGTCTCCTTCTGCCTCTCTGGTCACTCCCTTAGATTATAGATAGAGCCCCAGAGGAGCTGGTGGTCCTACCCCAGGGGGCTCAGATCCAGGGGACTGAGTGGTCAAATAGGGTAGGAGGTGGAGCCAGGGATCGGGAGTGCCAGAGTCAGGGGCTTCAGGTGGGCAGCAGAGCTACCACCGAGTAACCACTTCCAAGAGAGTCCGATGGGGTGAGTGCATAAATAATGTCTAAAAAAAAAAGATGTCTTATTGTTCTCCCAATACCTATATGGGGGGTTATATATGACTTTCTTCATTGCCTTGAATTTATTGACCTTGGTTCAGAGTTGGCAGCACCTGTGTTGGAGACATGTGTATCGTTTCTCTTATTTTGCCCTCCTTAACCTGACTGCCCCAGTCTTCCAAAGCTATAATATTCACAAGATGGGCCCCCCTGACCCTTGCTACTTGTTTTTTTTTGGGGGGGGCACTTAGTTTCAGTAATCCAAGCTAACTTAGCCCCCCCTCAAAGGTGTATTCCTATACTTTAATATAGTACTGAAAGACATGAATGGCAGATGACTGGAAGGGCAGGTGTGGAGTAGTCTATGATATTGATGGCACTAGGCAGATGGGTTAGTCTGCCTAGTATCATCAATGGTGTAGGTCAGTCCACCACCACTACATGCCTGGTTGTGCACACAATTCTCCATTTAGTTCTATACAAAATAGAGCATGCATACTGCAGAAGAGTGGGTGGTTGAGTTAGCAAGGATTATTGAAACAAAGTCCCCTCCACTATCAATGACTGGTGTAAGGAAGAAAGCCATTTCATAGAAACATAGAAACATAGACTTTGACGGCAGATAAGGACCGCTAGGCCCATCTAGTCTGCCCATTTCCCTATCTACAGGATAGGCTGCAGATCCGAGTTAACCAACAGCCTATTTCTTCCTGCCCCCCACAAGAATTGCCTTATGTCTGTCCCATGCATTCTTGAATTCTCCCACAGTTTTAGACCCCACAACCTCCTCAGGAAGGCTGTTCCATGCATCCACTACCATCTCTGTGAAATAATACTTCCTCACATTGCCCCTGAACCGCCCTCCTTCTATCTTTAAATTGTGTCCCCTTGTTCTTGCAAGTCTCTTTTTCTGAAAGATACTACCCTCTTGGACTTTGTTGATTCCACTGAGGTACTTAAAAGTTTCTATCATGTCTCCCTCTCCTTATTTCCTCAAGGGTATACATATTAAGCTCCTTTAGTCTCTCCTCACATCGGCTTCTCTTGCAGACCCTGCACCATTTTAGCTGCCCTCCTCTGACTGCCTCTATCCTGTCTATGTCCTTGTGGAGATGGGGTTCCAGAACTGGACACAGTACTCAGATGGGGTCTCACCAACTGTCTGTACAGAGGGATAACAACTTCCTGTTTTCTGCTGATGATGCCTCTCCCTATACATCCCAGTATACCCCCAGCCCTCCCTACTGCCTTCTCACATTGCTTGCCTAACCTTAAGGTCATCTGATATGATTACCCCCAGGTCCCTTTCCTTTTGTTTGTTACTACCTCCCACCCATTGTGTATTCTTCCCTGGGTTCTTGTTTCCCAGGTGCATTATTTGCACTTCTTTGCATTGAATCCTAGCTGCCATACTTCTGACCATTCCTCCAACCTTGCCAAGTCCCTTTTCATCCTTTCCACGCTCCTTGTGTATCAACCCTGTTGCAGATCTTTGTGTCATCTGCAAAGGCATGCTTTTCCTTCCAGTCCTCTGCAATGTCACTGATGAAGACATTAAAAGGACTGGACCCAATACTGAACCCTCAAGTTACCCCACTAGTAACCCCTTTCTTCAGAGTGGACTCCATTTACAATTACCTTCTGTGTCCTGTTGTCCAGCCAATGTTTTACCCAGGCTACCACCTTGGGTCCCACTCCCAGGCTGCTTAATTTGACTATTAATCTTTTGTGTGTGACCGTGTCAAATGCCTTGCTAAAGTCTAGGTAGGCCATGTCCACAGCCCCTCCCTGGTCTACTACTTTGGTCACCCAATCAAAGAAATCTATTAGATTTGTCTGACATGACCTTCCCGCTGTGAACCCATGCTGCCTTGGGTCCTGTGCTCCACTGGCCTCTAGGTACTCAACTATTCTTTCCTTCAGAAGTGACTCCATCACTTTCCCTATCACAGAGGTCAGACTGACAGGTCTGTAGTTTCCTGCCTCTGTCTTGGTCCCACTTTTGTGAAGGGGAATCACATCCACCTTCCTCCAGTCCTTGGGTACCACACCATCCTCCCAAGATTTATTAAAAAGAGTAGCCAGTGGTTTCACTAGTTCCTCCCTTAATTCTTTTAGAATTCTGGGGTGAATTCCATCAGGACCCATTGCTTTGTCCACCTTCAGTTTTAGGAGTTCTTGCAGAACCCTTTCTTCTGTGAAAGGACTGGGATCGACCCCCCTATCAAGAGTGCTTCTGTTAATTGGATTAGGCACTTCACCCTCCTCTTTTGTGAATACTGAGCAGAAATATTCATTCAGTATTCCTGCTTTTTCACTGTCCCCCTCTGCCCACCCACCGTTCATTCTATTCAGCCTCACTATCCCTCCCTTTGTCTTTCTACGCTCGCTCCTGCCTCCCTTCCTCATTTTCAGTTTTGCACAAATCTTAGTGTCATCCACAAACAGGCTGTCCTTACTCTTGATCCCTTTTGCATTGTCTCCAGTGAAGACATTGAACAAAACAGGGCCCAGGACTGAACCATGTGGTACCCCACTCATTACTGGCCTTGGTTTGGATGTCTTCCCACTTACAACTACCCTCTGTTGTCTGCCCTGCAGCCAGCTCTCCACCCACCCCACTAGTTTTTCCCCCACCCCTATGTCCCTCTGGTTGCTCATTAACCCCCTGTGTGGCACCAAGTTGAAAGCCTTGATGAAGTCCGGATACAGAACATCCACAGCATGGCCTTCATCTACCGCCCTAGTGACCCAGTTGAAGAATTTGATCAGGTTAGTTTGGCAAGATCTTCCCATGACAAACCCATGCTGCCTCTTGTCCTGTAGACCATCGCTATTGAGAAAGGTTATCAATTTCTCCTTCAGAATGGTCTCCATCAGCTTCCCTACTATGAAAGTCAAGCTCACCGGTCTATAATTGCCTGGTTGGTTCTTGGGCCCACTCTTGTGAAGGGACAACACATGAGCCATCCTCCAATCCCTGGGTATATTCCCTGTCTCCAAGGAAGTGTTGAACAGGTGGTCAGAGGGCCTGCAAGCACCTCTGCCAGTTCCTTCGGGACCCTTGGTTGTACACTGTCTGGTCCTGGTGCCTTGACCACCCGCAAGGCTTTAAGGCCCTTCAGAACTCTATCTTCTTGCATGACCCCATCTGTTATCTCTGCCCTCCTCCACCCTTGCCCCCTTTCCCCTTCGGTATTGGGCTATCACTTCCTTTTGTGAACACCGAGCAAAAATACTCATTGAGTGCCTCTGCCTGATCTTCCCCTTGTTCTGCCCATCCTCCCACTCTCTTAATTCTACCAGTGTCATCCCTACAACTCCTCTTCTCCCTTTTGTATTTAAAGAACCCCTTTTCCCCCTCTTTGATCCCCTGAGCCAACTTCAGCTCCTTTGCTGCCTTGGCTGCCCTGACTGACCTGGTCACCCCCTAAATGCTTTTGTGAACACCTCTCTATCCTCCTCACTCCCTGATTTTTTGAACTTAATGAAGGGCAATCTTTTTTCCCTCACCTTCTCCTTAATTTACTTGCTGAGCCAGCTATTTTTTTTTTACCTGGAATGCTTACTCTGAGATTTGGCACACATGTCCATGGCCTCATTCAGCCACTTCCTAATAATTGCCCAATTCTGTTCAGCATCCATCCCTGGGTTAATTTTAGCTAAATACCCCTCTAGGATGTTGCCCAATCTGGCAAAATTTGCCTTCCTGAAGTCCAACACTCTTGTTCTAGTCTTAGCCGACTCCTTCCCTGTGTTAAGGAGGAACCACACTGAGCGGTGGTTGCTTCCTGCTAGAGGGTCCTGTACAACCACATCCTGGACTTGATCCCCATTTGTTAGCACTGAGTCAAGCATGTTCCCCTCCCTAGTAGGATCCATCACCCCTTGCATTAGGTAGCTATCTTGGATAGCCTCCAGTAGCACCTGTTCCCTGGCGTGTGCTGTAGTTACTGTCTACCAGTCAACCCCAGGTAGGTTGAAATCTCCCACTATAACTGTATTCCCTTTGCCACTTACCTTACTGATTTACTCCCCCAGCTCTCTATCCACCTCCTTGCTCTGTGAGGGTGGCCTGTATACCACCCCTATCCTGAGTTTCTTACCTTTAGGGCTTTGGATTGGAACAATACCCATACGACTTCTGGCCTTCCCTCATCCCCCTCCTCCCTGGTACAGAACAACCCAGTCCACTGGTGGAGGAAGAGGAATAAGTGCTGTACAATATGGTGCTGTCTGGAGCAGCAAGAAATGTCAATGGTGTTGGAGTGTGAGATAGACACTGAATTTTATGGCAGACAAAACAGCAGAACATTTTGCATGACAGAGTGTTTAGACATTAATCAAAGTAAAGAAATTACTTGTCATGACATCAACACATGAATGAAAATAAAGTAACAAATTAAGTGATAATTAAAATGTTTAAACTACAGAGAACCAACGACTGAAAAATCAGGCTGTATTTTAATCAACATCTATAATGAAGCAGCCCTCACAATCCTCCAGACTAGAGCTGTAATCAGATGGAAACTCTCCAATACTGCTCCTCCCACCTTACTTTTGCTCCTACTACTGAATGTGCTAACAGTACATTCCTCTTCTTGTTCACTACAGTCATTATTGACTTTGTTAGAATGTGTCCTTGATTCACTTTAATAAATGTTAGCAAGCTAACATTTTTTGGTGACAGATTGGTGCGCCTGTCCCGCACTATGGCACCGACTGAACTAAATACTCATTCAACACTTACACTCGATGCTGGATAACTCAGGTATTTTATTGCCACTGATGTCAGTGCTGGCCAATCAGAGACCTTTGTGCTCCAGTACAGAAGCTCATTGCCAATGCTTAGGTGCCTTGTGTCCACAAGATATACATCAATCATGCGTTGCACTGCTTGCATTCCTGCTGATTCATCATCAGCCTCCTCCTAATTATCCTGCATGTCTGCCACACTCACTTGACTTAAGATATCCCAAATGGAATTATTATTTTGTTCATTTATGGTACAGATTTTGGAAGAAACATTCAAATTTGAAGCCTGTATGGTGGTAGCAACACCAGATCTATTAGCTGTGTCATGTGTTGCCTTCTGCACCTGTGTGTTTGTAACCCCTAGGTGGTGCTATCCCAAGGGATACTACCGCTGCCTGCTTGGCTAGTTGCAGGTTAAGGGTTCTACGTTCTGATACGGGTGCCTCCACCCAGAGGTCAGGGTTGCTAGTGGTCAAGCTGACCTAGGCACAGCCCTCCAGGACACTGTAACCCCTTTCTCCTTCTAGTGGCCTGAACAGTACACACAATTACATTCACAATGACCCTTTTTCACTAGGCAATTATCCACACTGTTTGCACTTACCACCAGGCCTGGTTCCCCTAGCATGACCATGGGGACCCCCTGTAAAACAAGGTTAAGCACAGCAAATAACAACAGTACAATACTCTTGGCACAAACTGGAACTACAGCCATGCTAAATGTAAAGAAAGTTAAATCTGATTTATTCAAGGGGACTTGAACAAGGAAGGGGCATAATCAGGATGATTTGCTTAAAAGTTATATTAATCAGACAGTTATGCATGCAGTTCAGAGTCCCTACACAGTCACACACTCTGGTTACCCAGGTAGGAAAACGGCGGGGTAGCCAGGAACGTTGCAGCTGGTTGGGGCCCTATGATGGAAGAAAGCAACATGCACAACACACACTATTTGTAATCCGGAGCAGGAGGGCTCAGTTCATGAAAGAAAAGGCAACAGGACAATCAGAGGACAACACTTTTAGATTAGCTGTTGTTGCAGGGAGCTACCCTGATGTTTACTCACGATACCCAATACGGACACAGGCAGGATGAAATTGAGACTGCAGGCTGTTGAACTGGAGCACCCTGAGAAGCAGGGCCACACGTATCACCGAGGCATCATTCCTGTTCAAGGCATTGAGCAGGAGCTGATCCCCAGGCGGTCTCTCATCGAAGACTTTCCATAGCAGGTATTCTGGCTGGGCCAGTGTAGCAGGGCCCAGGCAAATGGAAATGGATATGGATTCAGTCCGTGGAGCTGGATACAGCCTCCAGCAAGCAAAACACAGTTCAGACACACAGTGAGGAACCAAATCGCGACCTAATATAAGCACACAGCACATTCACATGTAAGGAAATTCCACTGTACCAGGCAAATGGCTCTCTGGTCGCAATTACAGAGTCTCTGCACAATCTGGGAGTTCAGAGGTAGCTGAAAGTCCTGACAGGCCGATCGCATCAGCAAATCTTCAGTCTTCTTCAGGTTAAAGCCTAGTCACAATTAGGCAGCTAAATTCGCTCTCCAAGTTTGGATTCAGTCCCCAAAAAAAGCACAAGTTCCCTCTCAGGAACAGCAGGCAGGCATGCAGGCCAAACTCAGGTCTTTCCACAGTTCTCCCACACAAATCCACTATGGATTGCTGCTCGAACTATCTTGAGCTGTTACTTCTTCACTTCCCAACTCAGATCTAACTGAAACTGCAAGCAGTGTGGGACTTTCCGCAAGATGCAAAAGGTTTGGTTGGCTGATTTGTCTGTTAGTCACAACAAGGGCTCCTACTCCAGGATATTTTAAGCGCCAAAAGCCCAGAACTTCAATTCCTACAAAGTTTTGGCCCCACCAAGCCCCTGTAGCCAAGCTCCATTTTAGAGCCCCAAATGTACTGATTGGCCCATTCTGCAGTCTGGGACCAAGATGATGGAAACAAACAGAACTGTCCATGCTGCAAAGAAGGCAGGTTAGAACAAACTGCAATATTATTACTACTCTAAAAAATGATCAGTAACAAGTACATCTTCTAACAGAGCTCCTTCTCAGATTAATTATGACTGCAATCCAGGCAGCCCTTAAAGAGACAGTACACAGAGGCTATACAGGCACTCTCTGGCAATCACATTTAAACTGCTAAAATGCAGGACAGCAGCCTGGCAGTGAGCATTTAGGCAAGCTCAAGGAAGACTTTTTGGGAACCCCCATTTGTAGGGGGTTTATACTCTTCCCTGCCTGGAGAAAACTTGGCATCCACATCAAGTTTGTACCATCACAATATCAAAAATGCAATATAAATGAGACATATATATCATTAGCTTGTTACATCACTGTACCTTTCAATATACTTGCATACTATATCCATATTGACAATACTTATGCATGTTTCATACAGATACTGCTGATTCCACTATGATTAACACATAAGTAACATCACAATACTGCTTCAGGTAACAACTTATTGCACATTAAACAATGTAAGAGGGGGGCCCTTCCCTATCAGCTAATTTGGGGTCAGATGGGGCAGGGCACCATGGTGAGAGGGAAAAACAAGTAACCTGAAATTAGCTGTTAAGCTTATTTTGGTCAGTGAGCTTGGCAAGATGTAAACCCCTTTGTGAACCACATTGAGAGGCAAATCCAATGGCCTCTCAGGGGAATCATAACTAAAGCATAATACTGGCTTGACAGCTCAGCCAGTCTTTCTGGGGGGAAGCAGCCACAGTCTCTGTACTTTCAGCACTAACTTTGGAGCTTTCACCACTTGTGAGGGATACCTCTGCATAGATGGGAATGTCCAAACTGGGAGCACTGTCAGCTCCTTGCTCTGTAAGCTCTGGTTCCACAACACTTTGCTCATTACTATCTTCTGACGAGGCCCAGCTGGCTCATTTTGAGAAGGTTTAGCACAGTTAGGCTTTGTGGCACTGAAATGGAGTTATCAGCACTCTCATACTGTTCTGCAAGTTCTGGTGTGTCACCAGAGAGACTCATACCATCAGCCCCTTCTTCAGGCAATTCACACAGTTCCACAAAACACAGAGTTCACAACCTCAGATGTGATGCTTTGCACCTCACTTTTAGGGAGCATTGGCTCCAAGGATGAAGCTGGGGGTTAGGCAGTCCAGAAGGCCCAGCTTCATCCCCACAATTAGTCATAGGGTTACCTCAAAACAGCTGACTCAATTCATAGGAGGGGTAACAGGCATTGTCACACTCACTATCGTCAGAGGTGGACTGACAGTTACTATCATTCTAGGCCTGCTGTGGGGGAAACCTTAACTCTGTAACTACTGGGGTAGGTTGACTCTGTCTCTTTTTTGCAGCAGCATGAGTCACCAGCCCAGGGGAGGCAATGTCTGCTGGCTCAGTTTCAATAATAACTTGGCCGATAGGCAGCAAGTGGATACAGTGCATGTTCTTGACAACTTTGGAGTTATTCTCTGAGGTACCTTGTATACTGGTAGATCATCCAACTTTCCAACAACTACTACATGAGAAGATGGTGCCACCTATCATCAATTTTGGCTTGCCATGTAGTCCCAAATTGCATAACAACACACGGTCTCCGGCCGTAGCTCTTGAGCCTTTACTTCTTGTCATGCCTATCTTTGTTGGCAAGATTTCTTTTAGTGGCCATTGTCTGGGCCAGTTGATATGCATGGTTCAATTGAGCTTTCAGTTTCTGTACATAATGCAGGTAGTTTTCGGCTCAGACCCCATCTGGAGAGACCCCAAAACAGACAACTGGCAGGCAGGCCTCCCTTCCAAACATGAGGCGTTAGGGGAAGAACCCAGTAGAGTCATTTTTGGTGCAATTGTATGTGTGTACCAAGGTGCTAATATGCTGGCTCCACTTATGCTTGTCTTTTGGGTGGAGGGTGCCCAGCATGTCTTGAAGGGTGCAGTTAAAACATTCTGGTTGAGGGTCCCCTGAGGGTGATAAGGTGGTTCTTTTCTTCCACACACCTCAGAGAGGCATTTTTGATTAGCCTACTTTCAAAGTCTCTGCCTTGGTCAGAGTAGATCCCTGGGGGCACCATAGTGGACGAAGAATTTTTCCACTAGCACCTTGGCCACAGTACAGGCTTTTGATGTTTAGTTGGAAAAGCTTGTGCATGCCTTTGAAATAATCCGAACCACTAACACACTGGCAATATTCCATTGATCACGTTCTTAACATAAAAATCTATGCAGACCAGTTCCATGGGGACACTGGTAGTGATATTGACAAGGGGGCAGCCCTCTGAGGCAGGGATTTTCTTTGGAAGCAATGACTACAGGTCTTTAAATGGTGCTCAACATTGGCCCCCATCATGGGCCAGTAGAATTGAAATCATACCAGGTCAAGAGTCCTGTCAATACAGAGGTGCCCCATGTCATTGTGGAGGGACCTCGGTACGTGTTTAAAGGCTCTGGGCAGGGCCAATTGTTGCTTGTCTACTTGACCACTATGATCCACTGTTTCTCTGTATAACAGCTGATTGAGTAACTTCAACCTCGGCCTTCTTTAAAGAATAGGGCAGTTCACAAGTCAGGGACTGTAACTTAGACACATCTTTCCCAGCACGCAGGGCAAGAAGTGTGGGTTGAATCATAGGATCTTGTGATTGAGCCCACTGAATACTGTCATTGACAAGTTGAGGTAGTGCACTAATATCTAGAGCAGAGAAATTGCACTAGGCAGCCAGTATGCAGGTATCAAGAGGGCCCAAGCAATCTTCTAGAATGTCCATTGTGTCCGCAGACATCTGTTCATCTATGACAAACTTTTGGCATAATCCTCGATGTCAGGTTCAGACAACCTGACCCAATCACTCTTGAGACTGACCTTTCATGACAGGCGTCAGCATCAATATGGTTCAGTCCTGGCCTGTATTCAACAGCATAATCATAGGTTGATAAAGCAGAGACATCGGTGCCCAGTGGCGTCAACTTAGCTGAAGTCTGTACATAGGTTAATGGGTTATTGTTGGTCTTCACCAATATCTTTGCCCCATAGAAGTACTCATGAAACTGGTCAACAATGGCCCATTTTAGAGCAAAGAAGTCCAGCTTGTGCACAGAATAGTTTCATTCTGATGGGGTCAAGCTCCTGCTGACAAAAGCCACTGGTCTCAAACCATCCTCATGGTCTTGATACAGCACAGCCCCTAGGCCCTGCAGACTAGCATCCATATGCAGCACATGTGGCTTGGTAGAATCAGCATAGGAGAGGATGGGTGTGAGTGAGCTGGTATATGACTTTAGAAAACTGCTTCACATTTGCATGTCCAGCAGGGCCCAAATGGTTCACCTGTTTTGAAGTATACTTTCTCAGGTTCTTTTGACAGCCCCTTTCTTGTATTTGCGTTGGTAGGGGTAACCCTGGGTGAGATTCAGGAGCGGTGAATCACCTTGAATAGTCTTTATGAACCTGTGGTAGTAGCCACAGAACCCAAGGAAATGTTGTAGTTATTTCAAGTTATGGGGCTGAGGCCAAGTAGTCAGTGACTCGACCTTACTGGGATCAGTCTCTATCCCTTCTGCAGATACTATGTGCCCCACATACTTCACAGAGGTTTGAAAAAACTGCCACTTGTCAATGGACAGCTTGAGGCCGAAGTCTTCCAACTGGTATAGGACTTTAAACAGTCTGGTCTCATGCTCCTCTAATGTGCGTCCGAATACAATGACATCATCTAGGTACACTAGGCATTCCAGCAAGTTCATATCTCCCAACGCACATTCCATCAGTTGCTGAAAGGTGGCCAGGACACCCGAAATCCCCTGTGGCATTCTCATGAATTTGTAGAACCCCAAAGGACAGATGAAGGTGGTTTCTCATGGTCCCATGGCCATTGGAATCTGGTAATATCCGCTGTGAAGATCCAATACTGAGAACCATTTGCTCCATTCAAGCAATTTAGGGCATCTTGTATACGGGCAAGGTGTATTGATCTGGGACGGTCCACCGTTCAGGGTTCAATAATCACCACACATCCTCACCGACCCATTCTTTTTATGCACAACCACAATGAGAGAGGCATATGGTCTCCTTGATTCCTGTATCACGCCAGCAGCGAACATTTCTGCAGGTGTCTCCTCCCATCATCTATGTCCGCTGGGTGAGGCTGCCGGAATCTTCTCTCAAATGTCCAGTCACCATGCAGGCATATATGAAGCTCTGCACCCTGGACACACCCATATCCCATTCTTTTAATGAAAACACTTGGTCTCTCCGGCAAGTTTCTTGCTAATCCTAGCCTTCCATTCAGCTGGCAGCGGGAATCACCAAAGTCAAATAAGTCTGGGGTTACTCTCCTTTTGGCCTGAGTACTTGTTATTGGATAATACTGCAGTGTCTACACAGTGTACTGTAGCTAGAGTGCACCATCTGTTCACCCAGACCTCCCGATCTGACACATTTCGAATCTGGACCATCACTTGTCATGTATAGGCATGAGCACTGGCAGGCAAGATGCTGGGTTTAACCAATAATCCTTCTGGCAACATTCCATCACCTGGTGCATCCAACGTTAATATTTTGTTCTTTACATTTCTCTTTAGACAGACTTCTCCATGGATTGTGCACTGGGCGTTGGGGGCCAATACCAAGGAGTCAGGTTCCTTTTTCCACACTATCCCCATGGGCTTATCTGGGTCCTCTTCATTGGGTTTCTGTTGTAAGTCACATGGCCTTTTTACTAAGGCTGGAATTCTTAGGGCCCATCCAGTTAGTTGTCCTTGTTTCTTATGGCAGAGTTGTGCTAGTCTCAAACATGTGGGCGTTTGTTCCAGTTAACAGGGGAACCCCATCATACAGTCCAGAGGGGGAACACACTACGGTCAGTGTCTCTACTTGCTCCTCTACACCAATTACAGTTGCAGGAAAAGACAACCAGAGGCAGACATATCCTAGGTAGGGATAAGACTTGTCACTCAGCCCCCACACATGTAGGCCATCAAGGCATTGTAATGGCACATCAGATAAGTGTTTGTCATACCAGTCCTGAAATACAATGGTCACTTGCGACCCACTGTCAAGCACAGCCTGAGTAGGAATATCATTCACAGCCACAGTAGTCTTCATTGAAGGGCCCAGTATTTTGGACCAGTCTGGAGGGACAACAGCAGGGGCCTGGACAGAAGATTTAGCCACAGAGAGGATTGAGTTAGGATGGCGAAGCCTTCAGTGTGGTCAATTCTGCACCCCTTGACCACTGACTCATTTTCTGAAGTTTCCTCAGCCAGTTCACCACTTTCTAAGTCGTTCTGAGACTGGCATTCCCCTTCATATGGCCATCCTTGCCGAAACTGTGACAAATGACAGGCTCTCGGGGCATCCTTGGGGGAGAACATAGAAGGGGATGCTGGAGCATTGACGGGAGATTGTGATTTGACTTCTGCTGGTAGTGTACCATATCTCAAAAGTTACTTTAGAGTGGCAGTCAATTCCTTAAGCTCAGCTGAGAAGCCACCCTTAGTTGAGGATGCCTGAGGGTGCTCCCCAACCCCCATAATAGTTACGTCCTAACAGGGGCAGGGTCTCTGTCAGCAGAGGATACCTCAGCGAACGAACCCGGTTGTACTTTTCTGACTTCCTTCAGCAACTCTTCCCCCCACCGTTTAGCCCACAGCAGGACACTCATAGTGGTCTCCATTTCAGGAGGGCCTTTCTGTGTCATGATCACTTGGGCTGCACTCACCCATAATTACAATCTCCATCTTCACCTTCTACCTCCTGGAGATCTTTTCTCAAGTCACAGTAGTCAAGTGGGTTACCTCCTATCCTGGAGCCTTAACTGGATGATCTGCAGTTTAGAATGCTTGGCATGTTGCAGTATGTTCCCCAATCTCACACGGTTCAAATCACTGGTGGCTACCCCACCTTTCTGGCACGCTTTCTGCAGAGCTCTTTCTAGGCGAGTAAAATACACAGACAAACTTTCCCCCTTCCACTGTTTGGTACCTTGGAATTTCCACATCAAAGTCTCCCCTGACTCAATGCTCCCAAAATTGCCTTCAAGTACAGATAGGTACTTCTGAGCAGATGCATCAGGGTTCGTGGACCTCACAAAATGTAATGGCTTCAAAGGCGGAGCCCCTCAAACTTTCTATGATTCTTTTCTGCTTCTCTACCTCTGCACACTGCCACTTGGGTACCAAGGGGGCAACCTAGTCAATCCAGGTCTCCCAGTCATCCTCCACCTGGGGGTTGGGGAGGGTGCCCAAGAAGATTCTCAGCCTTTGGTAGGAGTCGTGACTAATGGCGGGTACAGATATAGGGGCCAGCATTGGCATGGGCACAGAAGGCAGGGCAGTAACAGGTGCTAGAGTGGGAGGGAGTGTTCAGTAAGGAACACCCCCAGGTGGCAGGAATAGTTTCTTAAAGTCCTCTATGGTTTTCCCTTCCTCCAGCAACAACTTAGCAAATTTCTCCTCAAAAGTCTCAGATGATGGTGGGAGCTCATCCTCCCCAGGGTCTTTACTGTCTTTTGTTATCACTCTCCAGATGGCTAGGACTCCTTCTGAGGGTATAGTCTGTGGCACTTTGGAGCTGTCCATGAGGTCATTACACTTTACCAAGGCTATGAAAGTTTGGGCGATCAAATCAGCCTGTTGACCCACCACCACAGGGTTTTTTAAACATTCAACTTTGGAGAGTGCTCCCTCTACAATGTCCTTACTGGTACCCAGGGGAATATCCAGTATAAGCAGAGCATTTTGGGGGTCGATCTCCTGCCCAGTACACCACCCCACCAGCTGGTGTACAACCATTTCTACTGGGGTAGCCGTTAATCTTTAACAATAATTCATAATTTTTGGCCACTAGAAGGCACAAAATCCCAGCAGTTCCTCCAAGATGTAACCTCTAGGTGGCGCTATCCCAAGGGCTACTACCCCTGCCTGCTTGGCTAGTTGCAGGTTAGGGGCCTAGGTTCTGATATGGTGCCTCCACCCAGAGGGCAGGTTGGTAGTGGTTAAGCTGACCTAGGCACAGCCCTCCAGGACACTGTAACCCCCCTTTTCTCATTCTAGTGGCCTGAACAGTACACAATAATCACTTTCACAATGACCCTTATTCACCAGGAAATTACCCACACTGTTTGCACTTACCACCAGGGCTGATTCCTCTAGCTTGACCCTGGGAACCCCTATAAACAAAGTTAAGCACAGCAAATAACAACAGTACAATACTCTTGGCACAAACTGGAACCACAGTCAGGTTAAATGCAAACAAAGTTAAATCTGATTTATTCAAGGGACTTGAACAAGGGAGGGTTTAATCAGGTTGATTTGCCTAAAGCTATATAAATCAGACAGTTATGCATGCAGTTCAGAGTTCCTACACAGTCACACACTCTGGTTACCCAGGTAGGAAAATGGTGAACTAGCCAGGAACATTGCAGCTGGTTGGGGCCCTGTGATGGAAGAAAGCAACATGCACAACACACACTATTTGTAATCCGGAGCCGGAGGGCTCAGTTTGTGAAAGAAAAGGCAACAAGCCAATCAGAGGACAACACTTTCAGATTTAGCTGTTGTTGCAGGGAGCTACCCTGATGTTTACTCACGATACCCAATACTGGACACAAGCAGGATGAAATCGAGACTGCAGGCTGTTGAGCTGGAGTGCCTGGAGAAGCAGGGCCCACATGAATCACGAGGCATCATTCCTGTTCAAGGCGTTGAGCAGGGGCTGATCCAAGGCTGGTCTCGTCGATGACTTTCTCTAGCAGTAGGATTCTGGCTGGGCCAGTGGCAGGGCCCAGGCAAATGGAAATAGATATGGATTCTGTCCATGGAGCTGGATACAACCCCCAACAAGCAAAACACAGTTCAGACACACAGTGGGAACCAAATCACGCCACTATATGCACACAGCACACTCACATGTAAGGAAAATCAACTGTACCAGGCAAATGGCTCACGGTCACAATTACAGAGTCTCTGTACAATCCGGGAGTTCAGAGGTTGCTGGAAGTCCTGACACGCCGATCGCATTCAGCAAATCTTCGGTCTTCTTCAGGTTAAAACCTGGTCACAATTCAGTGGCTTAATTCGCCTCCAAGTTAGGATTTAGTTCCAAAAAGCACAAGTTCCCTTTCAGGAACAGCAGGCAGGTATGCAGGCCAAACTCAGGCTTTTCCACAGTTCTCCCACACAAATCCACTATGGGTTGCTGCTCAAACTATCTTGAGCTGTTACTTCCCAACTCAGATCTAACTGAAACTGCAAGCAGTGTGGGTCTTTCCCCAAGATCCAAAAGGTTCGATTGGCTGATCTGTTTGTCAGTCACAACAAGCCCAAAACTACAATTCCTACAAGTTTTGGCCCCACCAAGCCCCTGTAGGCAGGCTCCATTTTAGAGTCCCAAAGGTACTGATTGGCCCATTCTGCAATCCAGGACCAAGATGATGGAAACAAACAGAACTGTCCATGCTGCAAAGAAGGCAGGTTAGAACAAACTGCAATATTATTACTACTCTAACAAATAATCAGAAAACAAGTACATCTTCTAACAGAGCTCCTTCTCAGATTAATTATGACTGCAATCCAGGCAGCTCTTAAAGAGACAGTACACAGAGGCTATACAGGCACTCTCTGGCAATCACATTTAAACTGCTAAAATACAAGACACCAACCTGGCTGTGAGCATTTAGGTAACCTCAAGGAAGACTTTTCAGGAACTCCCATTTGTGGGGGGGGGGGGTTACATGTTTATTTGCATCTGCACACCATGTACACTTCTTATCAGAAGGTCTATCAACTTCTTAACCTGCTGGCACCCACCTTCAAGGATTGAAGGCACACCACATTTAAATCGTGAGTCAAGCATTGTGGCAATGCCAAACTCTTCAGAGTGCAGAATTCCATTAATATGTGTGTTGACTGAAACACATTCAGCATGTGATCCTTCAAGTCACAAGTACCAGGGTCAACACCAGTTTTGAGCTGTTGCTGGACATTCAACAGTGTTTGCCTCAGTACACTCAAGTGGAACTGCCTGACTAATGCAGGCACTGTCAGTGTTCACGGCCTGAGTGACATGTTCGAATGGCCTGATAATCATGAAAGTCCATCTATCTGGTGCCACTGTTCCATTGTTAGACTCATGGATGCACCAGTACTGATCCGACTAGTATGTACCAAAATAAATTCAGAAATTGCCTTTAATGTGGAGTTCCATCTTGTCATCACATCTGTTTTCATGCAGTGCTGAGGCAAGTTGTTGCAAATCTGCAGCTCATGCAGCAGGTCATGTACCTTTCTGACCATGCAAGTGCACACAGATGCGGTGCACAATGGACAAAATCTCTCTGATATCCGGATGGGTGAGAAACTACTGGATAATGAGATTCAAACAGTGATACAAGCATGGCACCCTGAAAAAACATCATCACTAATGCACCTTATGACATTAGATCCATTATCACTGGCAATAAAACCTGCCTTCAATGAGTGTGGGTGGAGCCACTCATTAATTTCTCAAAGAAGTGTCCAAGCCGCCTCGTGCACAGTAGTTAGATTTCCTTGCAATGCTGACAACCCGGTTTGGGAACAGACCCTAGAGCCAGAGAGCCAGACAGGGGAGAAGGATTGGGCATCCCGGAGACAGATCTCCTTCTCTGGGGGGAGGCGTGGATCATCCGGCATTTGATGGACCCCTGATGGAGGCTGGGGGTACCGCTGCAACCGGCACCAGTACGTTGGGGGGCATGGTGGACACTGGACATCATTGCACATCCCTTCCCCCAGGGCAACAAAGCAGCAGAAAATACCGCCCACCCCAGCAAGATGGCCCGTTCCGCTCTGCTGCCCACTCCCTCTGACACCCACTGGGGTTCTCGCTCTCATGGCCCCAACCTGGGGGGGGTAATCCAGGGCTTGTCTACAATGTCCATTGGGAGTGGGAAGCCCACTCAGTGGCCTCGCCCAGGGGGGCAAGCCTGGGTATGGGGGCGGCTGATGGACAGGTCCGAGGACAAGAGGGGGTCGGACCCAAAAAGAGAAAAAAAAAAAGGAAGTGCTTCCAGCATCTTCTCAACCATACGTGACCCCGCTATGCTTTTTATCATCAGTGTGGCATGCTGACAAAAACCTGAAATGTTGCTAGCAACACAATTTGCCTTGCTGCAGCTTTTGAGACTGCCCAAGTCAAACAGTACCCCAGGTATTTGTGCCCAGTGACCTGTAATGCACAAATATGAATTGCCAGCTCGTTTGCCACTGGTCCACATAGCCATTCTCAGATGTATATAAGATATTGCTGAATTAATAATGGTGTGATTTAACATATCTGATACTCTACCATACAGTCCCAGAATAGCACATTTTGCAAAGTACGTTCGAGATGGTATCTGCCATTTGGGACATGCATGGGCCAAGTACTGCTGGAAACCAGCATTCTCAGCAAAGGAGTATGGCAAGAGATCAATTGCCAGCATTTCAGCTTCTTCTGCATTGGGCTCCCATACAGTCACATGATTTGGTGGAATTTTACATTGCAATCAAGCATGACATAGAGTGTGGGCTGGACCTTTCTTTGTGCAGTTGGAGTAAACAGCTTTAATCTTCACGGTGGCATTTTTGGGGTGCTACAGACTGTTGCTTCAGTATTAACTTAGCTGTGTTATGCATACAGTGACTATGCTTCTATGACTCAAAGGAGTGGTGCTAGTAGCACTACTGCTAAGCTTCGTACTACTAGACAGAATGGAATCATGCTCCTCTGGTACAAAGTCCACAGCATTTGACATTGTGGACCCTCCAACCACTTTCTCAACTGGACTAATGCTGTGAACTCTACCGCTACCTTTCTTTTCATGCTGACACCAGTGTGCAGAGTGTCTGTTCTTGAGTTGAATGAGTTGCCCACCAGTGTATAGATGGCTTTCTTTTTTACCCCTGCTTACTCGCACTTGACAAAGCTGACAGATCGCAACTGACTCATCAGCAGGGTCAAGAACATAGAAATCCCACACAGGGGATTTCATTATCCTTCTCTTTCCATGGTGCCAGGATGACTGTGGCAGCGGAGGGGAAGGTGTGGAGACATTGGTTTTTTTAGATGATTTCAGCACATCAAAAATGTTAGGTGTGCTTTCTTTACTAGCGGTGACAGTAGTGGATGCAACATCCTCCTCAACAACATCTGAATCATATGACTTATGCTTTTTACTGTCAGGCATCCAAAGTGGATCCAGCACATTATCATCATAATCATCAATTGTGCTCTCATTCTCTTCAACATGTATGTCCTCCTCAATCTCCTCAACCTGTACGTGTGCAGTCTCAACCACATTCTCTGCATCTCTAGTATTTACTACTGTCTCAACACTGTCTGCTCCAGAAGCACAACCATCAACACCCCCCACAGGTACCCAGACTTCCTTCTCCTCTTCCATGGTTTCCTGCCTGCTGGTACTTGCAGCGCTGCTACCTTTCCCCTCAGGTGTTACCTCGTTCACCACCATTGCCACCACCGATTAAGGTTTGAAAAATGTTGTGAAAGATATGCCACCACTGCTAAAAACTCCAGTATTCTCACTGTTACTTGCCCCTGAGCCCACAGGAATTGTTGATAGCATTGCTCAGACATTAATGTTGGTAGTGGAGTATTAACTGGTGCCTTTGATTTACCAACCCTCTTTCCTTGACTAATGGGCTCACATCTCTTTTCCTGACCTTTTTGTCCATCATGATTCCTGTTTGTGTTTTACTGGTAAGGTTTTCTTTTTATAGATCACAACACCGATAATACTTTTACTGGCAAATGAAACTGCACATTGAATCTGTATTTTATACGCCCAAAACACAGGTCTGGTTTTCTAACACAGGGAAATCCCACAAGTGAAACTGAACACTGAATTGGCATTTTATATGCCAAAACCACAAGTCTTGTTTTCTAGCACAGGGAAATCTGTCAAGTGAAACTGAACACTGAGGCCGTGATATTCAAAGGGGTTGAGCATGGCACAACAGCGTAGAGCCATGCGCAACCCACTGATGCGCCTCGGCACGATTTTCAAAAGGGGAGGTTGCACTGTGCAAATCCTGATGCGCCAGGGCACACCAGTAATGTATGCGGCACAAGTGAGGGGGCATGCCCATGCATATTCAGCACATCCCGATATTCAGCCCGGGATGTGCGGTGCATATGTACTCACAAAACACCACCTTGCGCTGCACAGGGGGCGCAAAGATCCACCCAAAAAAAACTGGAGCAAGGACTGGCCATCCACAGGCGAGCTGCCGTATTGCAGGGCGCAACACAGCAGCCACCAGCTGTGGCTGGCCACACGACCCACAGAGCCACAGGCCAGGCATCGCCCCCCCTCGCCCAATCATGGGCTATGTAATATTAATATTATCCCTGGCGGTTCAGTGGACCACATCCTGCCTGATCGCAGGCATTTAAGTAAAGATTACTTCCCTGGTGGTCCAGTGGACCAAATCCTGCCCGATCACGGCCATTTAAGTAAAATTACATCCCTGGTGGTCCACTGAACTGAATCCTACCAGATCACAGGCATTTAAGTAAAAATTACATCCCTGGTGGTCCAGTGGACTGAATCTGCCTGATCGGTGGGCATTTAAGCAAAATTAATTCCTGGAGGTTCAGTGGACCTAAACCTGCGATCATGGGCTTAGTAGTTGCAAACACCCTGGTGGTCAGCGGTACCCCTCCCACCCGCCCACTGGGCCCGCCACCTGCTCACCGGTGGCGAGGTGTTCGCTCCCATCCACAAGCAACCCGCCGCTCGTCGACTGATTAGCGCCCGCGTTAGTTGTGAGCGCCTTACCGGTCCACAGCATGGGAAATGGGGTGCAGACTTGTACTGTACTACACGGTCCCAATATGTGAATGGATCCATTCACATATCGGGACTGTATAGTACAGTATGGTCTGCACACCCTTTGGCCCATGCTAGGACCAATGGGCATACAGCTGTACTGTACGCTGTCAGTCGGCCAGCTGTCGGGCAGCTTGTGGTGGAACTGCCACCCACCACCACCGGTGGGCAGCAGGGTGGCGGCTCAGTGGGCGGTGGGAGGGGGTACCGCCGACCACCAGGGTGTTTTCAATCACTAAGCCAGCGATCATACAGGATTCAGTCAACTGGACCACCAGGGAATTACTTTTTACTTATATGCCCACAATCGGGCAGGATGTGGTCCACTGGACCACCAGGGATGAATCCATTCATACATAGCCTGAGATCGGGCATTTGGGCACATTGCCACCGAGGGGCAGGGAGCGTCAGTCCCTGATGGCTGCAGCCTGGCAGGGCACCAGGTACAAGTCACCAGGGATCGGTGCACCTGCTTGCAAATGGGGCCATAATGACATGCAAATGGCCCCATTTGTGCCTTGCATGCATAATGGACCCATTTGCATACCCACCACTGAATATCGCGGTTCCTGCGCCTAGCACAACCATACTTGCGCTAGCGCATCCCCCTGCTCCTCACTTGCCACTTGCGTTGGCGCAGTTCTAATGTGCCATGCTCAATGCTGGTAGCCACTGTGCCATATTCAACGGTGCTGAGCCATGGCGCAGCACCATTGAATATCACCCAGGTCATGCCCTGGCACATCCCAGTTGCGCTGCACCCAGGCTTGCGCCCCAGCCTGGCGCTGTCCGAATATCCGGCCCTGAATCTGTATTTTATGTGCCCAAAACAAAGGTCTGGTTTCCAACTAGCACAGGGAAATCTAGCAAGTGAAACCGCACACTGAATCTGTATTTTATATGCTCAAAACAAAGGTCTGGTTTCCAGCACAGGGAAATCTCGCAAGTGAAACTGCAAACTAAATCTGTATTTTATACGCCAAAAGCACAGGTCTGGTTTTCTAGCACGGAAATCCTGCAAGTGAAACTGAACACTGAATCGGCATTTTATACGCCAAAAGCAGAGGTCTTGCTTTTTAGCACAAGGAAATCTGGCAGGTGAAACTGCACACTGAAGCTGCATTTTATATGCCCAAAACACAGGTCTGGTTTCCTAGCGCGGGGAAATCTGTCAAGTGAAACTGAACACTGAATCTGTATTTTATATGCCCAAAACAAAGGTCTGGTTTTTTACTAGTGCAGGGAAATTTGGCAAGTGAAGCTGAACACTGAATCTGTACTTTATATGCACAAAGCACAGGTTTCCTAGCACAGGGAAATCTGGCATGTGAAACTGAACACTGAATCTGTACTTTATACACCCAAAACAAAGGTCTGGTTGTCTACTAGTGCAGGGAAATCTGGCAAGTGAAACTGCACACTGAATCTGTATTTTATATGCCCAAAATAAAGGTCTGATTTTCTAGCCCAGGGAAATCTCACAAGTGAAACTGAACACTGAATAGGTATTTTATACGCCAAAGGGACAGGTCTTGTTTTCTAGCACAGGGAATTCTGGCACGTGAAACTGCACACTGAATCTGTATTTTATATGCCCAAAACACAAGTCTGGTTTCCAAACACAGGGAAATCTGGCAAGTGAAACTGCACACTGAATCTGTATTTTATACGCTAAAAACACAGGTCTGGTTTCCTAGCACAGGGAAATCTGGCACGTGAAACTGAACACCAAATCAGTATTTCACACACAAAATGCACAGGGATTTAATTTAGTGGTGAGAAATATGGCAAGAAAAGAAACAAAAACAACATATACTACAAAAAGCATTGCTTAACTAAAAAAAACAAGCATTTGTCAATGCCGAATGTTTGCTTGCTGGCATTGGCAGTGGTAGTGTAGAAGTTACAGAGCTGCGTAATAGGAATGGCAGTGAAGTATTGAACTGAAGCCAACCCCACCACCACCCTGCAGAGAGTGACAGGCATTGGGGTGTGCGCTTGGGTCATCAGGCATAATGGCCACGCCAATTCACCACACCCCACCCTGCAGACACTGACAAGTGTCACAGTGTTCCTTGGGGTCTTTGGCCCTTATGTGCACCCCGTTTCATTAGGAAATATGGTGAGATGGGTGCGATATAGGAGAATGGGGTGAACTTTGGGGCTGAAGAGTCCAAGGCATACCTCGATGCCTCTCACTGGCTGCAGGGTGTGGAATGGTATGAGCATTACGGGCAAGAATCCCAAGTCACACCCCTGATGCCTGTCATTCTCTTACAGGGTGGGGCATTATGGTTGAAACCCCAATACCTCAGGCATTCATTGGTATTTTCCTCCAAATTTTCAACATGTTTTTTTGTGACCCCACCTCATGAACAGGGGAATATTAGTTTGTTAGCAGCTGCTTATGCACAGCGACTATGGCATTTAGCACCACAGGTGCAAAACATTCGAACAGGATGTAAAAATGGCAGCTGTACTGTTCATGGGGAGGTGTTAAAAATGGCAATGTTGCAAATCTGCAGTAAAAATATTTAAAAAAAATGGTGAAGTCACGAGCGTACATAGAAACTGTGCAACGCACACCCATAATATAATTAGGTTGGGGATTTTTACAGCAGATTGTCAACTCAGGCATTTTGGTGCCTCCGATCATGTACAGTGTCACTGTGATTTTCTATATCTGTTCTGAACAATGATTTCCCACAGCGACCACGCATCTCTGTGCTGAAAGTGTGAAAACACTTCAGACCATGTTGTGAAAATGACAGCTGTACTGTTCATAAGAAGTGTGGAAAATGCCACTGGTGAAAATCTGGACTGAAAATATTACAAAGTCATGAACTTATGAGGTGCGTGGAAACTGCGCAATGCTCACTCGTAACACAGTCATTTATGGACTTTTGTCATCAAATTTTCAACATAGCCATTTAAGACCTCTGCTCATGAACAGTGTAACTGTGATTTTCTTAATTTGTCCAAAACATTGCTTTAGCACACCAATACCAACTGCGCCATTTATTAAGCTACGTATCTTGAAAACACATTTTGGTGACATATGAAAAATGGCAGCTGTACTGTTCATAAGGAAGTGTAATAAAATGGCAATGTTGAAAATCTGGAGTGAAAATATTAAATTCGCAAACTTACAAGCATGCATAGGAACTGCGCAACGCACGCTCGTAAAACAGTCATTTTTAGGAATTTTTTCACCAAATTTTCAACATAGCCATTTTAAGACCTCTGCTCATGAACAGCATCACTGATTTTCTTAATTTGTCCCGTACATTGATTTCGCACACCGACTGCGCCACTGTGCGCTACATGGGCGGAAACACATTTTGGGTGAGATGTGAAAAATGACAGCTATACTACTCATAAGAAGGTGTGGTAAAATGGCAATGTTGAAAATCTGGAGTGAAAATATTGAAAATTCGCGAACTTACGAGTGTGCGTAGGAACTGTACAACGCACGCTTGTAAAACAGTCATTGTTTGGAATTTTTTCACCAAATTTTCAACATAGCCATTTTAAGACCTTTTCTCATGAACAGTGTCACTGTGATATTCTTAATTTGTCCAGTACATTGATTTCGTACACCGACTACGCCATTGTGCGCTACATGGGCGGAAACACATTTTGGGTGAGATGTGAAAAAGGACAGCTGTACTACTCATAAGAAGGTGTGGTAAAATGGCAATGTTGAAAATCTGGAGTGAAAATATTGAAAATTCATGAACTTACGAGCGTGCGTAGGAACTGCGCAATGCGCGCTCGTAAAACAGTCATTTATAGGAATTTTTTCACCAAATTTTTAACCTTGCCATTTTAAGACCTCTGCTCATGAGCAGTGTCACTGTGATTTTCTTAATTTGTCCAGTACATTGATTTCGCACACCGACTGCGCCATTGTGCGCTACATGGGCGGAAACACATTTTGGGTGAGATGTGAAAAATGACAGCTGTACTGATCATAAGAAAGTGTGGTAAAATGGCAATGTTGAAAATCTGGAGTGAAAATATTGAAAATTGGCGAACTTATGAGCCTGCGTAGGAACTGTGCAACACATGCTCGTAAAACAGTCATTTTTTGGAATTTTTGCACCAAATTTTCAACATGGGGTTTTTGGGACCCCTTATCATGAATGATGTCACTGTCATGGTGTTATTCAGGCCCAAAGGGTGATTTCATGCAGTGACTGCAAAATCACCCTTCGGGCCAGAATAACGCCTTGACAGTGACATCATTCATGAGAAGGGGTCCCCAAAACCCCATGTTGAAAATTTGGTGCAAAAATTCCAAAAAATGCCTGAGATGTGCAATAAAGTTGAAAAACCCCTATCTAGCCCATTATACAGCTTACCGGCATTTCCTCAGTTCGCGGTTGGCTTTGAAGAATGCAGACGTGTTCCCGGTCCACCGAAGATCGTCGTGCCGAGCTCCTGAGGTAAGTATGGGGTGAGGGGGGGTGTGGGAAGGCAGGGTGCGCAGTGGGTGGGTGCGGGTTGTGGGAAGGGGGGCTGGGAGAAGCGCCGTGGGACCGTTTTTATTTTGCAGGTTAAAAAAAAAAAAAGACGACGTGGGACGTTTGCCACGCTGGGGTGGGCTCCCAGCATGGCACAAGGACAGCCGTGGGGGGCCGTGGAGCTGATGGGGGATTACGTACCCCCGTTGGCCATATGATCAGTTGTCACGCTGGGGTGGGCTCTCAGCGTGGCACCCAGTACTCGGGGGGGGTGAGGACAGTGGAGCCGGCGGGATTGGGCACCCCGTCGGCTATTCTATCAGTTGCCATGCTGGGGTGGGCACCCAGCGGGCATGTGGAAGGCTTTGGGGAGCGCAGCACAAGTCAAGGAGATTGGGCACCCTGTCGGCTATCGATGTGTGCGGGGGCAGCTCCCTGCGTGCAAGGTTTGTGTGTGTGTGTGTGTGTGTGTGTAGGGGGAGCTGCGCATGAGCAGACGATATCTTATTGCTGCTCACTGAAGCGTAGCTCCCCCTTTCAACTGTATGCCACTGCATTTTGAAGCTTGTCATAGACAGCTCCAGCATGCATTGGCTTACAGAGGCCGCGCCTGCCAACACGCTGACTGAATTGGAGGAGGGGGTGACACACCTCCGAAATCTCGGATGATGGCACTATGTTTCTTGCACATGCGTGCAAGCAAACATAAAAACGAAAAAAACTACAGATCTTGATTGAGCCTAGCCTCCTACAATGCTGCTGCTCCCCTCCCCCACACACAATCCACAGAGACAAACTGCAGAAACTGAAAAAGGTACTTTACATGATCTAATCGATGAGTGAATACAAAAAAAAATACTGTGTATCCAAAATGCACTCACAAATTTTGATCAAAATGTTGTTCAAATGGAATCTTTTTTTATGTTTTAACAGGTTTTTATGATCAGACTAGCACAATGTGCTCTCTGAGAGACTCTCAAATACACTGCACTCAGACATGACCTACTCATAGATGCATAGATACATAGATACATAGATACATAGACAGTGTTGGCAGATAAGGGCCTATGGCCCACCCAGTCTGCCCCTTTGAGCTTGTAAGTTCAGTTTATGTTTTCCTAGAAGTCTGTTGCCCCTTACCCTGACCTCCAGAATTCTTTATGTCTATCCCATGCATTCTTAAATCCTGATTGTTTCAGCCCCCACCACTTCCTCTGGCAGGTGTTCCACTTGTCCACCACTCGTTCTGTGAAGAAATTCTTCCTCATGTTTCCTCTGAATCGTCCTCCCTCCAACTTCATCCATGCCCTCTAGTCCTGGAACTTCTTTTCGCTTAAAAATAGAGTATTCCTGCACCCTGTTCCTCCCTGTAAGATACTTGTATGTCTCTATCATATCCCCTCTCTTCCTCCTCTCCTCCAGGAGTACATGTTTAGTTCCTTCAACCTGTCTTCATAGGACTTGTGATGCAATCCATGCACCATCTTTGTTGCCCTCCTCTGAACCTTCTCTACCCTGTCTATGTCCTTATGTAGGTATGGTCTCCAGAACTGTACACTGTACTCAGGGGGCCTCACTAGTGTCTTGTATAGCGGAATTATGACCTCCCTTTTCCTGCTGGTGATGCCCTGCCTATACATCCTAGCGTCCTATTTGCTTTACCTGCTGCCTTGTCACACTGTTTCCCTACCTTGAGGTCATCAGAGATGATAAACCCAAGATCCCTTTCCTGCTTGGTGCATGCTATATCCTCACCCCCAACTGATATATTGTGCCAGGGTTTTTGTGCCCCATATGCATTATCATGCACTTCTTTGCATTGAATTTCAACTGCCAAACCCCTGACCATTCTTCAAGTTTCTGCAGGTCCCTTCTCATTCTGTCTACACCCTCTGGTGTGTCTACTCTGTTACAGAGCTTTGTGTCATCAGCGAACAGTGAAATTCTGCCTTCTAGATCCTGTGCAATGTCACTGATGAAGATGTTGAATAGGACCGGTCCCAGCACTGATCCCTGTGGTACCCCACTGGTCACTCTTCCCTCTGTGGAGTAACAGCCATTTACCACCACCCTCTGTGTCCTGCCACCTAGCCAGTTACCTACCCACCACACTACTGTCCTGCCCACACCCATATTCCCCAGTTTGTGTAATAGTCTTCTGTGTGGCACAGTGTCAAATGCCTTGCTGAAGGCCATGTCCACTGCCCTCCCCTGATCCACCTCCCTAGTCACCCAGTCAAAAAATTCAATGAGGTTGGTCTGACATGACCTCCCCCTGGTGAAACCATGCTGCCTTGGGTCCTGTAGTCCATTGGCAACCAGATGTTCCACCAATCTCTCCTTCAGTAGTGCTTCCATGATCTTCCCCACTACCGAGGTGAGGCTGACTGGTCTGTAGTTCCTGCTTCCTCTTTGTTCCCACTCTTGTATAAGTGGACTACATCTGCTGTCCTCCAGTCTTTGGGTACCTCCCTGTTTCCAGTGATTGGCTAAACAGGATAGCCAGAGGTTCAGCCACCACCTCTCTAGTTCTTTAGGACCCTGGGTGCACCCAGCTCAGCTCCCTATAGGCCATTCAGCAACATGTGACTTCCCTAGAGCATCAGATGACATCCTGTCACATCCTGCAGTATGAATTTTGCATCATGTGTAAATTTCGCCAGCAAAATTGTAACTTCACATAACAGTAATAACCCAGATAGTGGCACAATAGAAGCAAAGTCAGCAATTTCGCATTTTTCGGAAATCACCAGAAAGGCAAAACTGATTTTGCATGGCATACAGTTTTGCAGAAAGTCAAAACTCCATGAAATATTATGTGGAGCAAAATTTACTGACTTTGCATACTTCTACTTGTGACTGAACCATGGTCTGAGGGTCACAGGTTCAAATCTGTCTTCCATAGGAAGGGGGGCATAGGGGGGAGGACAGGTGAGAAAGGGAGGGATAAGGGGAGGATATGTAAGATAGGGAGTTAGAGTACTAGTGAGGGGATGGAGATTAAAAATGTTACAACCCCTGGTGAAGCTGAGTAGTAACCCCTACTGGTCAAAAAGTATAACAAGCTAAAGGGAAAATGGCGAGACAGACTAAGGTGAGGGGTCACATGACACAGTCACATGGTGAGCATCCAGTATAAAGCAAATGATGAGCCCAGGTGGGTAGGCAGCCTCCGCATTAGCGGCGGCAGGTACAGCTGACCACAGCAAGCACCTATTGCAAACACTGCAAATTTTCAATAACTGCTGGATGCAGGTGACTGGCAGTGTTTTAAAATGGGGAGGGGGAGAGTCGTTTCCTGGCTTTTTTGACCTGGCTCCTTTCAGACGACCTGGGGAGAAATGAGAAGGACAGGTAAGCCCTGTGATCAGACTGAAGTGGGATTGGGGGAGGGATAAGATGGTGGAGGAGCGCGTAGCTGAGACAAGGAACTACTAACATCTGTCCCTAGAAACACAATGCAGCAAACAGTCATGGCATACAAACCTCAAAGGCAAAGAAGTTCAGCAAATAACATAAAGCAGTACATAATTCAAGGCCTTAAAGTAACAGTACAAACGCTCTGAATGGCATTTAATTTGGATTGACCTTAAAGTAGATCTTACACTCATCACAATTTCGGCTTCCAAACCTTGCTCTTTAACACTGGAATTAACAATATAAATTACTATGCCAACCACAAGCAGCTATAGCAGACGTTGCAAATTTTCAATACCTGCTAGATGCAGGCAGCTGGAGCATTCCAAATCGGGCAGGGAAGAATCTTTCTTGGATCTTCAACTGGCTTCTTCCAAACTACCTGGGAAGAAGGAGAAGGAAGGTAAGCCCTGCAATCAAACTGAAGTGGGATTGGGAGGTGCAAGATGGCAGAGGAGTGCGTAGGGACAAGACACTAGCAACATCCATCCTCTAAAATACAATGCAGCAAACAGTTATTGCATACAAATGTTCAAAGGCAATGCAGTTCAACAAATAACATAGAGCAGTACATAATTCAAGGCCTTAAAGTAACAGTGCAAATGCTCTGAATGGCAGTTAATTCAGATTTGGGCTTAAAGCAGATCTTAAACTCATCAAATTTTGGCTCCCAAACCCTGCTCTCTAACACTGGAATTAACAATCTAAACTACTATGCTGACCACAGCAAGCAGCTATAGCAGACATGCAAATTTTCAATACCAAGTAGATGCAGTCGGCTGGCGGCATTCCAGATCAGGGAGGGGGAGAGCCCTTTCCTTGCTCTTGCAACCTGGCTCCATTTGAACTACCTGGGGAAGAAGGAGGAGAGGTAAGCCCTGTAATCAGACATGCATATATTTGTGGGCCGCAGTACAAGGATGGCACTTTTCATACTCAGCCGGAGTAGATTAATAAGATCATGCCCTCCTTTTATGAAGAGTTGTACTCATCCCAGGGCCCATTACAACAAGAACAGCTGGGCACATTTTTGGACTGCTTGCCCCTCCTTACCCTGTCTGTGGCCAACAGAGATGTGTTAGAAGCTTCCCTTTCCACCACGGAGATAGATGCTGCCATCACTGTCCTTTCTCCCCACAAGGCCCCAGGTGGGGTCAGCATTCCAGTCGATCTGTATCAAGTGATCTACAATCTAGTCTTTCCTGTCTTGGTGGCTGTTTTTTAGGAATCCCTCTTCTGTGTCATTCTCCCTTCGATGGTATGGGAGGTACTCATCATGGTTCTCACTAAGCAAGGCAAGGATGCCACAGCATCTAGCAGTTACCAGCCCATTTCTCTAATTAATGCTAAACCTAAGATTTAGGCAAGACACTTGCTTCCAGACTAGAATGCATCCTCCCAACACAGGTCCACCCATCTGTGGTAGGCTTCATCAAGAGTGCCTCAGTTCCATGCACCATTAGTGTCTTTTTCCCTGATGCACCTTGCTGTCTCATCCCTCACTCCTGCTGCAGCTGTGGCCATAGATTTTGAGAAAGCTTTTCATTTAAAAGCTGGGGATACATGCATGCAGTTCTAGCTCGCATAAGTTTTGACCTGCAATTTGGAGACTGGGTCAGAACATTGTATGCATGGCCTTCTGCCCGAATGATTACTGGTTTGATGCTTTTCATGTTGCATGAGGGCATGTGCTCAGCTGCCCTCTCTCCCTTATGTGTTCATCATGGCCATAGAGTCATTGCCCATTGTCCAGTACCACCTGAACTTGCAGAATAGCCAGGTGGGCATAACGGATACTTGTACACTATTATATGCAGATGACTGCTTTGTCCTTCTGCAAAATGCTGCTGAGGGAATATCAGTCCTTCTCCACATTTTACAAGACTTCCAAGGGATATCGAGGCTCAAGACTAACTCTACCAAAATGGAGGTGCTCCCCTTGAATGCTTACTGCACCTCTATTATGGTTATACCCTGGGGGCTTCAGTGGGACCCCAAGGGCATCAAATATTTGGGAATATGGGTCTGATCAGACATGGGCGGGGCTGTGTCTGATAATCGCACCCCCCTAAAACAGAAATTAAAGGAGGACTATGACTGGTGGAAGCTGTTATTGCAATAGTCAAAATGATTATGGCCCCCTACGATCATGCACTGCCTCTATCTCTTGGTGGTCTTCATCCCCCCAAGTGGTTCTCCAAGATGGAAGCCCTGATGGGTAATTTGCTCTAGGAAGAGAAACCTTCCCACTATAGCAAAGCAAAACCTAGGGCCAATTGGAGAAGGGGAGTTTGAGGCTTGGTTTGGTTCCAGGTCTACTACATTGCTTTCTAATGTGACCAGTCTCTGCAGTTGCTCTCTCCTGTTGACCCCTCCAGCCCTCCTCTGTGAGTGGCCATTGAATGCCACCATGATCAGTCTGAGACCTCATATGCCCAGTTGTTCTTGCCACTCCCTGCGACAGGTAAAGCAGATCCCACGGTGCTCCCTGCAGTTAAGGCATGGATGAAGCTGGAGTCCTAGGTTTGAGTCCCTTTGGTTTCCTTATCCATAGCACCCCTGTAGAGGAACCCTTTCTTTAGAATTTGGGGTCAACCGATACATTGTGAAGCATGGGAACGCTGCAGAATTACTCGAATCTCAGACTTATGTGCCCTAGATTCCAATGATATGGATTCATATGAAAACCATCAGAGGCATTTTGGTCTACCCAAGAGTCACTTCAGGAGGTATCTGCAACTCTGTAATGCTTTGCAGACTACTCCTGGGCCTCTCATAGCGATCTCCTGCCCCCCCCCCCCCAAGATGTTCCTGTCCTGGCTCAAAGCACCCTGGAGCAGGTCAGGTTTGATTTATAAAGCCATCTTTCACAAGACCCCTGATCACTCTGATAGGATCTGAGAAAAATGGTCACTGGTCCTGGGGGAGGAGATCTCACCACCAATCTGATCTTGGCTTTGGTCTCTTATTCACAGGGCTTATATGGACTTGAGAAGCTAGCTTATACAGAATAAACTCATGCAGCAGTAGTATCGTACCATGGTTAAACACAAATGGCTAGGTTTTTTGTACCAGGATGTCTGTTAGCAATGCCAATCTCTTGAGGCTAACTTGTTACACATCATTTGGAGCTGCTCTAAGCTGGGGACAGCTACGTAGGTGTTGTTGTGATATCTTAGATATGGCCCTTCCCCTCTCCCCACAGCTTTCAATTCTGAGCATATTCCCTCCTGCACTACCCGTTCAAAAGCACCACCTACACTAGCTCATGAAGGTGAGTACTGGTACTAAGAGGCTGATACTCAGGCGCTGGAAGACTGAAGATCTGCCCACTGTTTCCCAATGGCTTACTGCTGTCCAATCCCTTTCTACCCTGAACAGGATACTTCATTTTTCCAAAAAGATGCTGCCCTCATACCAGGAATTCTGGGAAACCTATCTAGCCTGTAGATTCTCCTTGATGGACCTTACCTGAGCTAACACTGCTGCACCTTTTCTCAGGAAAGACCTAGGTGACACTGCCAGACCTCAGCCAGCATTTCCCTCCTGTACTCCTACTGCTGTGGTTTTGCTGCTGCCCTTCTCTCTTCAGTGAGAATTAAGCCTCTGCAGACAATGCCCGACACATACAATTAAACTTTATTCTGGCTCTTGTTTGTATTGCAGTCCCTCTACACATTTTACTGGACTTGTCAGCCTGTCTGTATGTGCTTATTATGATACCATGCAATGCTTGTTATACTCCGTATTACTGTTTGCATTGTTGTTCATCTATGCAATTGTTATGTACTGAAAATATTTTATTTTTTTAATAAAGAAAATGATTACAAGAAACAGCACCATATTCAAATGGTGCTCCATCCATTTATCTGTAACCCGGGCACCACCTCCCCTGGGCTACTATCCCTGCCTGCTGCCCTAAATGTAGATTGAGGGGCCTGGGTTCAGTTCTAACCATTACTGGGGATTCTTGCCCAATAGTAAAACTACAATTACAGTGCCTTCACCCAGAGTGATAGTTAGGTGGGTTAGATGTTAAGCTAGAACAACTCTCTGGGAAGTTGTATCTGCCCACAACCCCAGTTAGTGGCCTTACACAGTTGGTTTCATAAACACTGTACCAGACTTTCAAAATACACTTATTGGTGAGAGCTAATAATATGCTAAGGACACCCATCAACATGGTCACATGCTCAAGCTTGGTGTTCCAGCTGGGTCTTGAGGTTGATAGCCTCAAGATCGATCAAGTCTTGTGGTCTGATCACTGCACCATGAGGTGCATGTTTGGGGCCCCCACAGAAGTCCTTACCCTGCAGAGATGGTCAGCCACCACCCTTTAAGAGGTTTGTGCCCAGAGGGACTATTGACATTAGCTGATCTATTTAGAGTGGACACAACTTGTGCGATTGGCTCCAGTGAGTCGGTGGCCACCTATAATAGGGTGGTATCCGAGGCACTGGATGTCATCGTTCCAGTCCGTATATGACCCAGATCCTCACTTGAGATCCCCTTGGTTTGATGGGGATCTCAAAGCAATAAAGATCAAGGGTTGGACATTGTAGCATTGCTGGTGGAAGACCAGTTGGAGGCTGTCAAATTGGTCCTGTGGGCTCACTATGGTGAGTACCAGAAGGCAATTTCCTGTAAGAAGGCAGAATTCCTGTCTAGGGAAATTGCAGCAGGGAGAAACAGACCTTCTCAGCTTTTTCAGACTGTAGCTAGGGTACTTCATCCCGCTTGTCAACAGCCGAGAAAGATTTTTTATCCACTTTATGTGAAGAGTTTGCTCTGTTTTTTTCTGACAGAGAGTCCTCTATCCGGTCGGGGATTCCATCAGGGAGGTCATCGATGCCTCACAGTAGTGAGACTAGAAGGAACAGAGGCACTCTGTCAATCTGGGAGGAGTTTAAGCCAGTGGAGGTGACAGAGATCACTGAGGTGATCTTGGAGCTGAAGCACACCTATTGTGAACTGGACCCAGTCCCGACACATTTTTAATGGGATGAGCTGAGACAGTTGGCCCAGTGTTTGCCAGGATTAACATGTGTTGGATGGCAGAGGGGGTGTTCCTAGTGGCTTTGAAAGAAGTTCTGTGAGACCTCTCCTAAAGAAACAATCCCTCAGTCCAGATGTCCTGGCGAATTACCGTCCTATCTCCAACCTGTCATTTTTGAGCAAAGTTATTGAGAAACTTGTGGCACAACAGCTTGAGGATTGCCTCATGTCCTCACATGGAAACAGAATTAGTGAGGGTACATAATGATCTGCTCAGGGCTAAAGACAGAGAAGACAAGTCTATTTTTGTTCTCCTTGATCTCTCCTTAGCTTTTGACACTGTGGATCACTTTGTGCTTCTTGACTGGCTCTGTGAGTATTTTGAACTCACCAGGGTTATCATAAAATGATCTGAGTCAGATCTATATGATAGGGTTCAGCAGGTGGTGATGGGGAATTTCTCCTCCTCTGCAAGGCCCTGTCATGTGGAGTGCTATAGGGCTCAATCTTGCTGCTGATGTTGTTCGCAGTGTGCATGCTGCCCCTGGGTGAGATCATTCAGCAGTACAGAGTGGAGTTTCACTGCTATGCAGATGATACCCAGCTGTATCTGTCATTTGCACCTGGAACATCTAATGCTGTAGACATGCTTAACACCTGTCTGGCTAAAATCAGTGACTGGATGTCTTCCAGCTAGCTGCAACTAAATACGGATAAGACAGAGGTACTGGTGATTAAGCCGGGTCATGGGCGAAATGGGTTGTCACCTGGAGTTAACACAGGACTTTTCCTGGGGTCTGCTCCATTGGTGGCCTCCTCGAGGGTGTGTCATCTTGGTGTGATCCTGGACAGCAGACTGACCTTCAAAGATCTGGTATCATCTGTAGTCAAAAATGTTTTTTACCACTTGTGGAACATTGCCAGGATCAAGCGCCACATTCCGCCCAAAGATCTGCTGACTCTAGTACATGCATTTGTTACCTCTAGGCTAGACTACTGTAACTCGCTATACTTCAGGATCATGGGAGAAACCCTTCACAGACTGCAGCTGGTGCAGAACATGGCGGCCCGGATACTGACAGGTCTGTCCAGGTCCAGTCATGTGACCCCGGGCCTTCATGCTCTGCATTGGCTGTCTGTCAGGTGGAGGGTCCTTTTCATGGTGGGATTACTCACCTTTAGGGCCCTATATGGACTTGGTCCTGGCTACCTGTCTGAGCTCCTGACACCTGCAACCTCTGTCCACTCCCTCTGCTCCTCCTCGAGGTGCCTCCTGATGTTCCCAGGGTTTGGCTCAAGACATCAGGTGATTGTGCCTTTAGTGTTGTTGGGCCAACCCTATGGAACTCACTGCCACCTGCAGTCCAGGAGACCCCTATGATTGGGATCATCCAAACTTAGGCTAAAGGCCCACCTCTTCCACCTGGCCTTTTTGGACTAACTGCTCTAGTCCAACCAATGAGTTATTGATGATATGTATTATAAAGCTGTGTTTCTGAATTTAACCTATTCTGAGTTTTATCCATTATTTATTTCTTATTTTAACCTTTTGATCTGTTTTATTGTTAGGCGCTCAGAAACCCTGGGAATGGGCGCCCTGTAAATAAAATGTGCCTTGCCTTGCCTTGACACCAGGGTACTGGTTTCTGTGTACACACCCTGAGAACCTGCAAAGAATAGTTACCAGCAATGACAATATACTTTTTGGCTGACACAGTAACTTGAAACTGGGTAATAATATGCTCATGGGGCAGATTAAACTTCAAACAGTAAATCAGGTTTACTTAGAGGAAGGAACAAAGGGGGGGTGAATTTAGATGAAAGATTGAATACTCTGAATTTATAGCGTTTTGCAACATTACATGTGACCCTGTATGAGACTGTCCCTAGCTGCTAGGTACCCATATTTAATTTAGGTGCAGGCCTGAAGCATTGCCGCTGGTCAGCCAACATTACAGCTGGTTGGAGCCCTTAAGTAAAGAAAACTTGCTTAGATTAGAATTATACTCTTTTAAACAAAGCAGCAATTATAATACACAGCCGGATGGCTGCCAATTAAAGTTAGACACCAACGTGAATTCAGAAAGCAAATTAGTGACACAAAGCACTTTAATTTGGGTTGCAGGGTTAAGACCCTGAGGTTACTCACAGTACCAGGACCAATGGAACTGATGGCTATAGTCAGGATGGGTTTTTGCTGGTCAGGCAGGAACATGGGGACCAGGGCTGACATGACTCATCTCTTCTTCACGGCCTTTCCCACAAGGTGGCTGCAACCTAATTCTTCTCTGCAGGGCTGTCTCCTGAGCTGGTCTTCTGCCAGGATGGTTTGTAGTATGCAGAAACAGCCTCTGGGGCCTTTTGTGACACAGTCCTAGCACATGCAGTTCAGTCTCTGGTGCAATTCAAAAAGCTTACACAGTTTTCTCACTACAGGAGTTTCAGTCTCATTAGTGTAGGCTGAAAAGTGCTTCTGGTCTCCCCCTTTTCTGGAAAATGCAACAGGAGGCAAATGCAGGCTCCTCTTTATACACAGGAGTCCCTGATGCAATCTTTTACAGCAGTCTCTCCCTCTGAGATAGTTCAGAAGAGAACACTTCTTTCTGGAACAGTGTTCTCCTAATTAGTGGTGGGCGAAGTGGGCTCAGTCCGCTCTGCGAAGTGATTCGCGGAGCAAAGGTGGATTCATGGAGTGCTCCACAATGCGAAGCGGAGTACTTCGCGTTATAATGAGGAACGCAAAGTGCATTGAAAACAGCTACTTTGCGTTACTCCACCTCCACTGGACACTTCTCTTTCAATTTTTAAGGTGAAGTACATTGGTGGCAGTTCACTTCGCCTCACTTCGCCTTGTTTTTGAGCTCCAAAGGAGGATTTTGCAGTGATTCATGGAAGTTCAAGTCACGTGGCCTCTATATTGATCTGCACAGACTCAGTTTGAGGTAGTATGAGAAGGAGGGGAGACAGTGTGCTCTGATAGCTGTCTGTAGGAATCTTTAAAAGCTGTTCAAAAGCATTTTGCTTTTTCAAATCAAATCAAAATCAAATCAAAATTTATTTATAAAGCGCTTTTCAATAAATCAAAGCGCTGATACAAAACAAGAAATAAAACATCAACAATAATAAATAAAGACATAAAACAAAAAAATAACCATAAAATAAACTAACCAAATGCCGGTGAAAACAGATAACTTTTCAGGGATCTCTTAAATGATTCCACGGACAGGCACTCTCTAATCTGACGAGGTAGAGAATTCCACAGGGTCGGGGCCATAAAAGAAAAGGCCCTTGCCCCAGATGATTTAAGACAAACCCTTTGAATCTCTAGCAATCCATCGCCAGAGGAGCGGAGTGGGCGGAGAGGACGGTAGGGGCAAAAGGAGATCTTGCAGGTAGCCTGGTCCCTGACCGTGTAGGGTCTTATAGGTCAGCAATGCGACCTTGAAGGTGATTCTCCATCGCACTGGCAGCCAGCGCAGTTCGCGCAGCACAGGTGTGACATGACAAGTTCTTGGTAGCCCAGTCAACAACCTAGCTGCCACGTTCTGCACCAGCTGCAGACGACGGAGATCTACCCCTGGCAACCCTAGATATAAAGCATTACAGTAATCAAGACAGGAAGAAACAAAAGCGTGGACCAGGACAGGAAGGTCATCATGTGGAACAAGGTGTTTTATCCGGGCGATATTCCTCAGATGGTAAAAGGAAGATTTGACAGTGGCCGACACCTGCATCTTTAATGTCAGTGCACTGTCAAAAATAACGCCCAGATTTCGCACCTGTTCAGAAGGTCTCAACTGGGTATCCCCTAATAAAAGACCAGAGGGGGACCTCAGGAGTCAACTTCTTCACATAATGACCCGGGTCAACAACTAATACCTCAGTCTTATCTGGATTTAACCTCAACCAGTTCGCATTCATCCAATCCTGAATCTCAGCGAGGCAGTTGTTAAAAACCAAGACTGCATCATTTTGTTGAGGCACAAAGGACATATAGAGCTGAGTATCATCTGCATAGCAGTGAAAACTCAGCCCATAACACCTTATAATGTCTCCCAATGGCAGCATATACACCGTGAACAACATGGGGGAAAGCACAGAGCCTTGTGGCACCCCACAAGACAGAGCAAAGGGAGCAGAAGAGAAAATCCCTGAGACTACCCTTTGACTTCTGCCTGTGAGGAAAGAATGGAACCATCTGAGGACTGTCCCTGACAGTCCGCAGAGTAGCCGCAGGCGATCTAGCAACATCCCATGGTTCACGGTGTCAAACGCTGCAGAGAGACCAAGAAGAACCAAGATCTAACGGCTCTTCTGATCTCTTGCCATTAGGAGATCATTAAGTACCCGAACTAATGCAGTCTCAGTACTATGCCTCTTCCTGAAACTGGATTGGAGAGGATCATAGACTTCATGGGTGGTAAGAAAGTCATCAAGCTGTAACGCGACTACTTTCTCAATAACCTTGCCCTAAAAGGGCAGGTTAGCGATCGGTCTGTAGTTAGCGAGGCAGTCGGGGTCAAGGGAAGGTTTCTTCAAAAGGGGTGTCACGACAGCCTCCTTCAAAGACTCCAGAAACACCCCTTGATCCAAAGAACTCCAGACTATCCTCGCGAGGATTGGTCCAATCACATCCATGCATCCCACAAGGAGGCGCCTAGGACCAGGATCCAAACTACAGCAAGTCGGGTCGTAAGCCTTGACAATCTTCATGATATCCATGATCGCTGGCTGGTCAAAATCCATCCAGACAGACCCAGGACATGCAACCCCATGTTGGTCGCTACAATGCTCATTTGAACGCATGCTGCAGATCTCCTACCTGATTGATGACACCTTATCATCAAAGAACCGAGCAAGCTCGTCACACTGCATTTGTGAAAAAGCTCTCCGACCCCGCAGACAGGCTGGATTGCACAGCCTGTCGACGGTCCAGAAGAGCTGAGCAGGTCGGTTTCTTGAGGCAGTTATCTCCCTGGACAGGAACTCTGCCTTCTTATGGGAGATTACTGATTGATAGTCCAAATAATGGGCCATCAATCTAAGTTTGTCACCTTCCAGGCGGGATTTCCACCAACAGCGCTCCAATCTTCGCCCCTTTCTTCTCAACTCCCTCAATGTCCCATCAAACCAAGGGAATCGAGGCAAAGGAGAGGGGGCGAACCCGAACAGGCGCAATGGAATCCAGTGCCCTCAACACCATATTATTATAGTGCACTACTAAGGCATCTGGTTCCATGCACTCCATCGGCCAACTCGATAGGTCCAGCACCGCCGTCAGACCCTCAGGGTAACTCCCCTCAAAGGGCGGTATTGGACCATCTCCAAAGGGGTGGGTCTCATAAGGGGGTCATGAAATTGAACCTTACAGAGTGATGGTCAGACCACCCAACTGGTTCCACCACCAGTCCTGTGATCTCCATACCCAGGGTGAACACTAAATCCAAAGAATGACCATGAATATGGGTAGCAGCGGTAACTACCTGTGGGAAGCCCAACAAACTCATTAGTTGGAGAAAGTCTTGACCAAACTCCGAGAGTTCATCATCGACCCAGGCATTAAAGTCCCCCAGGACCAACCACCTGGAGGGCTCCAATACCAGGTCGACGATGAAATCTGCGACTCTTGAAAAATTTTCTTGCACGGGTGGACAGTAAGCGAGCAGAATTCTGCAGCTCACACCTGCTCCCATGATACATTCAAAGGATCCTGGGGACACCACTGGAACCTCTACAAGGCCCAATTCCGATTTAAAACAAATAGCGACCCCTCCACCCCTACGATCCAACCTCGGGCGATGTACTACCGAGTACCTGGCTGGAACAGCTGACTCCAAAATGGGGCCAGCATTTTCGTCCAGCCAGGTCTTGGTAATGCATGTCAGGTCAGATGATTCAACAAAATCAGCAATTATTGCTGTTTTGTCTTTTATAGACCTGGCATTGCATAACAATGCCCGGGTTGGATGATAGGCCCTGGAGGAGCAGGCTATATGCCCACTCTCAGTGGAACCCTTGGGTATGGGAACCAGGCAACACACTCCCCTATCCTGGACCCATTTCACCCCAGGGCATCTCCTCACCGTCTTCATTCGCCACTCCGCTCACCCCCAGCCGGGGACCTCCCTCCTCTCCGCCATCCCCTCCCTCTCCACCTCCTCCAAGCAATCCCCAAGGCACGGCAATGCCTATACACTTCGGGCCGCAACGGGGTAGTCAAAGGGTGCAGGTCCCTCAGCCTAGAAAGGGAGTAGCGCCCATCCATGGATATTTGATCCCAACACATAACTATATAGTTAGCGGTCCGAAGACCACTTTAATAAAAATGTTGTCAACACTAGCAACAGATTCAAAATAATTAAAACAATAATGCAATTTCTCATTTAAACCAATTCCAGAAATAAAACAAATCTGGACAGATTTTCATAAATTCCACAGAAAAAGTCTATAGTAGTTTAAAGCAAAATCACAGTTCTTCTAGTCCATGCTTTTATTAGAACAGTAAAAATCCCGTAGAGCTCTCACCCCTGGAGAAACTGTCCCATGGCCTATCTCTCACATAGGCCAAACGGAGATGCTTTATAAATCTACCATATACTCCTAAAGTAGAAATCAATCTGCAAAAGATCAATCCAGCTGTTTTTTTTTGGGTGGGGGGGTATAGTTAATCAGCCAACAAAGGAAAACTCTCCCTATGGTTGTCCCCTAATGTATCTTCCAGAAAGACCAGCCTATAATTGGACCTATGTGAGCAGGTTCTCCAACCTACTCCAACAACAGTCCATAAACCATGGGGGGGATCCAACTGTAGTTCATCGATTGTAGGAAACCCTCCTGTGCTCACATCATCAAGCGCTTTTGTTTGTGTGTGGATTTTGAACGTAAATTTACAACATTGAGTGTGTGTGGCGAAAGACAGTGAAGTGTGCTGTGGGGGGGAGGGGTGTATCTGTGTGTAGGTAGATTTAAGTTGGAGAACTAGTGATTTCTTTGTGTTTTGGCAATATTTTTGTTATATAACTGACTGTGTTACTGTACACATGGTAAAATTGTCAGTGATAGTACAAATTTTCTTGCTGCTTGTTGTGTGAATGTGGTGCAGCATTTCATAAATCAGGTTGTTTAAATTACAAATTTACATTACGTGCACTGAGTACACTGAACTTTTGCATTTGCATCGCATTCCTCATTCAGCATTGTACACAAAGTGTTCTGTGTTGTGTGTGCAGTGTTGCATGCATCAAATATAATACACCTTTTAAAATTTGTGACACAGATCAGTGTATGTGCAACTAAAGCGCAGCAGTGTGTGAACCTGCTATCCACTGCAGCTGCCTGATTTTGTACTGCCGATTGTGTTCTCTGTTCTTAGTGTTGCTGCTTGTAGTGCTGTAAAAATCAGCACTGTCTGTATTCAATGCACCACCCCACGTTGAAAAGATATTTTTTACAAGACTGGATTGTTTTTGTGACCCCATCAGCACCACTGGTTACTGAAGTTGTTTTAGTTCCGTGACAGTGTCACAACACAGTAGTCCCCTTATCTGTTGCTGAAGCCACAGTTGTTGATTTTGCTTCACATCCAGCTAGCGATAGTAGCGAGTAGCACCCTCCAGTCAGAAAGGGAATGTATCAAAATCTGAATTTAGTAATGATATTGTGGTTGATCCCCCAAAATGCCTGCAAAGAGATGTGCAAGTAAAGCTGTTTCTGGCCATGGCAATGTTGGCAGTAAGAGGATCTGTGGGTGTGGCAGTAGTACACGGACGGAGAAGTGCATTGATGGTGTGAGGAAAGGTATTTCTCCTGCAATGTTTTTTAAAGCCCAATCAGTAGCTTCACTGATAGTTGGAGGAGGTGATCTTTTCCCAGCCAGTGGTGTTAGTGTTACTGGTGTTAGTGGTGGTGGAGGTAGTATTAGCATTGTTGCGTCAAGTTCTAATTCCTACCAGTGTACCTTATCAAACATATTGAGTGTGAAGCAGTGCAAGTGCATGCCAGCGTAGATGATGTCATACTTCCAGTAACATCCCATTAACTGAACCTGATTCTGATGATCATGTCAACGATAGCATAATGTGATATTCCATCCACCGTGGCACTTAACATCACTCATTTTCCATGCAACAGTGATTCACAGTGTGGTGAAAAAATATTACATGATGGTGGTGTAGATGCTGATGATGAATGTGATGATGCTGATGATGATGATGTTGCTGTTATTGCAACATGCAGTCCACATGTTAGCATCCAAGCAGAAGATGTGGATGTGTGTGACAGTGACATTGATGAATATGATGATGATTTAATTTACCCCAGTTGGGAACCAGAGAAAAAGAAATTAAAAGTGGCTGTGTCTGAAATTTCTGAATCTATTTGCAGGAATCCCCCCCTGTAAAAACTTGTGATGTGCTGGTTTTAGTGGATGATGATGATGATGACGACCCAGTACTCAATATGATAGGCAGTCGTGGTGGTCAGTCGCAATCCAGGTGTGCAGTGCCAGAAACATCACGTGACACCCCCCCCCACTTCAGTGCTTAAAATAACAGACTTAAATAAGCCACATCATCATGGACATGTTAAAAGCAGAGCATCACACTCCCTTGTTTGGGATTTTTTTGTTCAAGATGCAAATGATGATTCAGTTGCAATCTGCCAGGTTTGCCATGTGTGTGTGAGTCGAGGTAAAAAGGGGAGCCATCTTGGGACAGGAGGACAGCATATTCATCTTAAGAATAGGCACTTGGCTCTGTGGACCCAGCACAAGCTGGCAGCTAACACCAGACTTGGGTGTTCACCCGTATCACCGGCGGCAACCATAGCTAGCATGTTATCCCCTTCCATGACTGTTAAGCTGAGTAGGAAATTAAATGTGTGCAGTAGTGCGGCAATAAGAACAGAGGATTACTACAGGCATGATGATGATGAGGTGGAGGACCATAATGACTTTGAAATGTTGTCCAGTGCTGGTGAGAGTAGCAGTTTTTGTGGTGGTGGTGGTGGTGGTGAATGCAGTATGTCTATTGCAAGTGATACATCAACCCCGGTTGGCAAATCCAGAAAAATAACATCATTTCTGGGTTTATCATCATCACCTGTGCAACCGTCTTCATCAAATGTCCACACTCCACCCCCTGCCAATGCCATTCATCACAGAGCACAACCATTTGTGACCAACACACACCCTGTAAAACGTTTAAGTCAGTCCACATTACAAAGTGTTTTGCGCATAAGCTGAAGTACCCCCCCCCAATCATACAGTGTCACGTGAACTTAATGCTGCTGTAGCGGAAATACTGGCAATCGATCTTTTGCCCTTCTCCTTTGTGGAGAATTCTGGGTTCCGACGGTTTGCTGCCCATGCCTGTCCAAAATGGAAAGTCCCATCCAGGACATACTTTTCTACCCGTGCTGTTCCTGAGTTGTTCCACACTGTCTCAGACTCAGTAAGACATGCCCGTCAACATTCCTTCTCTTCATTCATTCATTTAAGTATAGATATGTGAACAAGAGGCAAAACAGCAGGGAGTTCATATCTGTGTATAACTGCACACTGGGCGAGGTGCCGGGGTTGTTTGTGATGCTGGTAGTGTGAATAATCAGTGCATGAAGGTGGATTGTCACAGTAGCAATCTTCCTGGAATTCACCAGCATGCAACAATTGTTATGGATAGTGTGACCTGTTCACACACTGGTGAGAACATGTTGGACATGGTACTGACTGAAATTGACAGATGGCTAAACCCTCTGTCTCTGAGAGCTGTGTTCATAGCAAGTGACAATGGGTCAAATGTGGTGAAATGCATCACGAATGGTGTTTTTTTGTGTTCCATGCATGGCCCACTGTTTAAATCTTGTGGTTCAGGAGTTTCTACAGCACCCTGACATAAAGGAAATGCTGACCATTGCACGCATATCTGCTCTCACTTTTCAAGATCTGAAAGGCCCGTGACCACCTCGCGGCAGTTGCAGATACAAAACAGCCTGCCTCAGCACCGCTTGAAGCTGGACATTGTCACCTGATGGAACTCCACGTTATACATGGCAGAGAGGTTGTATGAACAATACAAAGCCATCACAGAATATCTTGTTATGCACACTAGCCGTGACAGTTCTGGGGCCTCCATGTCTATAGCGACTGAATAGTGGCGCCTCATGGACTCTGTAATAACAATTTTGCGGCATTTTGAACATGCCACACAGGCAGTGAGTGGCTAGTCTGCTCCATTAGCCAATCAATTCCACTGCTGCAGGTGCTGAGGCAGACATTGGTGAATGTACAGTATAGCCTTGATGTTGCCGGAGACGGTGGTAGCAGTATGTTGCTGTAACACATGCTGACAGTATTGGACCAGAATCGCCACATTGTGAACATTCAGCGTAGTGACAACTTTGACAACTTTGCCATGGCAACAATGCTGGACCCACGATACAAATGTGGAATTGCATCAGTACTGGAGGAGGGCCTGAACAGGTAAAAAATATCAGTGGCCAACTGGTTCGCTTGGTTCATGGGGCACAGAAGTCACGTGCCAAGGTTTGCAAACCTCAGCAGCATAATCCAGCTGAAGGTGTAGCTGGAGGACCAGCAAGCATATCATGCAAGGGTAAGGGGACTGTAGTTCCTGGTGGTCTGTCATCCAAAGTGGTTGGCATCAACCCGCTTTGGGAGGCTTTGTCCCAGGTGGGTATTTGTGACATCAATGTTTCCGGGGAACAGGCTAATGCATCAACAATTGGACTTAGTGCAGCACAGAGAATGGTTGAGTCATATTTGTCTGAAAACAGGCATCTGACAATAAGTGAAGATCCTCTTTTGTACTGGAGTGGAAAGGTCAGTGAATGGCCAGAGCTCACTGCAGTGGCACTGAAGACCTCACATGCCCACCCTCCAGTGTAAGTGTTGAGAGAGTATTCAGCTCAGCAGGTGTAATAGTCAGGGATCGTCGGACAAACCTGTCTCCTGCAAATGTTAGTTTGCTAACATTCATTAAAATGAATGAGAGGCACATACCAGCACAGACTGCAACCTTGGTATTTGTACCCTGGCCTAGTCATGGTGGTCTTGCTGATGTGGAAATGGAGCATCCTGGTGGCACTGGCAGTGCCTGCCTGAAATGGCAAACCACTGATGTAGATGATGACACAATGGAGAAAGAATTTCCCAGTGGTCAGACTTCAGACATCGATGACTGTGAGGGCAGTTTTCTTTATGAGGATGATGATGTGGTTAATGTTGGCAGGTTTTAACTGCAGTATTTAAAAGGCGGTGTGCTCCGCCACCCCAGACCACCACCAGTGGGACTGATGTTATCCAAGTCTGCTGCCACCATGAGTCTGTCTGCCCACCCCGGACCACTACCACTGGGACTCATGTTATCCAAGTCTGCTGCCACCATGAGTCTGTCTGCCCACCCCGGACCACCACCACCGGGACTGATCCCAAAAAGTTTGTCAACGTGATCAGGCACACCCCTCCCCAGTCCGAGCTTGGGCACACATGCAACATGCAGAAGTTGTTTCATTCCATGACCATGACCATCATTAAGAACCGGACTCCAGAAGAATGCTGATGAAATCTGTGAAGAAATAAAAAAATAACAAACCTTTACAGACAAAACTGAAAATATGATCCCCCCCCCCCAAAAAAAAGAAATACTTACCTTCATGTGCTTGAGAATTATCCAGTTCCATTTAATGCAAAAATTTCATTGAGCACTGGACGGTGCACAGCAACAGTTCGAGACGGAGTCGCCAGTGGGTGATGCAGAACAATAGCATGAATACATGTCCATGTCAAGTTCAACCCCCCATCATCACCTACAAAATACACAACCATATGTCTATATGTATATATATATATATATATCTACTCACCAAGGCTACTATTACTGTACATCCAAAGGGCACCTTTCAATCTAGTTGAGATGATCACTTTTCACTTCTGCACACAAGGAGGATGCATTCTGGGCCTGCAGAAAAAATCTGGGGACTCTGTGCCACTGTTTGCTGATGACTGAGTGCGCCATAAATTCTGGGACCTTTGTATGTGCTGAAACAGTCTCATTTCACTGCGTTACCACTTGTCAATTTTCTGGACACATGGAGGATGCATTCTGGGCCTGCAGAAAAAATATAGGAACTCTGTGCCACTGCTGTGCGCATGACTGAGTGCGCCATAAATTCTGTGGACTTTGTACGTGCTGAAACACTCTCATTTCACTGTGTTACCACTTGTCAATTTTCTGGACACAAGACAGATGCCTTTTGCAGATGCAGAAAAATGAGGCACCAAATCAGTGCACATACACAAAACACACAGACACTTAACAGAAGGAAGGGGCCCCAGAATACAAAGTGTAATACATACTGAAGACGACAAAAAAAGGGCATAATTACATACAAGGGTCAGGGATGGTGGAGGAATACATTTTATGGCACAACAAGGAAGGTGGGGGGGAACATGGCGTGAGGAAACAAAACTAATGTGGGATCCTATGATGATCCAGCAGCAGTGCCAGCATGGACATAATTTGAAGCTGATGTCCCTCTATGTCATCCAGCCGCTGCTCCACAACACTCATCCTCTTGTGTTCTCTCAACAGCTCTCCAGAGAACTGCCAAGTCAGACAGTGTTACACGCACTTTCTGGCGCCCACTCATTCGACAGGCTGACCTGGTGATGGTGGTGGTGGTGCGGGTGGGGTGCTGATAGAGCAACAGGTGCTGCTGTGGCCCATTATGCACAGCAGCACCCTCTGCCACGGAATGGCCAGCAGATGCAGACATGGTCTATTCTGTGGCAGCCTGCCACTCCAACTGGTGGTGATTAAGCATATGGGTGCGCTGGCCCCCAGTCCCCAGGTGACTCCCCAAGGGGCCACGGTGCACCTCCACCGCACATAGGCAACACTTAACCACACTGCTGTCCCCCCTGACACAGTCAAAATACTGCCAAACAACGGAGGTGCGGGGAGGACCAGGCACAGGCAGGGGAGGGCCAGATAAACTGGCAGTAGGCTGCTCACACTGCTCAACAGTTCTGATGGTGGGATCCACACCTGGGCCTGGGGGAACAGGCACATCCTGCTCCAAAGGACCTTGTGCTGGACTTGGTGGTGGTGGTGGTGGTGGTTGAACTGCCTCAGAATCTGGAGGCGGTGCTGATCCTGCTTCTGGGGGTTGGACATTCAGAAGTTTAGAGTGGTCCAACACAAATGGGAGCCCATGTCCCCACACATGAGCACGTCACGACGATGTGTACTACCACGCCTCCCAGAGCTGCCCCCGCCCAGACATTCCTTCACCCTGCTCATCTCTATGACACAAGCACAACACAGACAGTCACACACACACAGACAAACAACTAAGTAGGTAAGAAAAAGAAAATTTACAAAAAGGACAAATTAAGTTAAAAACAGTACAGAAAAGACAAAAAAATTTAGCTTTTAAAAAAGCTGTTGATTTAAGTATTAAATTTTAACTCTCTCTGCAATCAAAAAAACACTCCTCTCTCTCATACATACACACTCCTCTCTCTCAGTCTGCACAGGAGAAAGTGAAACTGTCTGTGTGACTCACTTCCTTCCTGCCTGGCTAGAGAGCATGTGACTTACAGTACTGTAAGCCATGTGATCTGTGGGGGGGCTGCCAAGTCTGAAACACCAAGTAGATCACTTAGAATTATAATGAGGAACGCGAAGTTCATTAAAAACAATGACTTTGCCTTACTTTGCATTCTCATTATGCCAACGCGAAGTGGTAATGACAAGGCGAAGTGAGCACTTTGCATTGCCCACTCCGCATAGTGGAGTGGCAACGCGGAGTGCCCACTTCACATGCACTTCATCAGTGAATTTTAAATTCACTGCCTCTCTACTCCTAATCAGCACTGGTGACTGGCAAAATGTCCTCTTCTGCTTTGAGGCAGTCCCAGAGCTAACTATCTACTCAGGATTCCAAGTTTCTCACAGAGAGGCAAAGTAGGCCTTTCCACTGTGACTATTAGCCACACAAACTCCCACCTCCAGGAGAGATCAAGCTGATCTCCCCAGTTAAACAGTTTGCCCAAGCTGAGGATCAGAATCTCTGTAATTTAATTGGCTGGCCAGGCTTTTTGTTACAATTCCAGTCCCTTTACTGGTTCAAATTTGGGCTCCCAGAATTTGTCCCTGCTTTTTTCCCAAAAGGTTCTAGGAAGTCCCACAAGTTTCTGCACACAATTTAGACTTTCTGATTGGCTGAAAGGTGGGCAAAATGACTGCTATTATACACAATTTTAAGCAGTTCATGCAGTCCTCACAAATAAAATAATGGTGCAGCCAGTAAAAATACTTTTGATTTACACAAACCCCACAGTCATGTAGCCCCTTCGGTGCCCTTTCAATCTTTGCCACTACTTAACAGTTTTACACAGCACTTTTGTTGTCACTGCTGCTGAAACACAGTTCTCCTAGGCAGCAGGCATCATCTTCATTAATATTCATGAGTGCTCATTAATATGCATGAGCCTTCTAACATAGTCCTGATTCAAACTTAATTTTTAATTATCACAATTAAAAATCAGATTTACACAGTGTCAGAAAAAGCAAGAGTAAACAAATACATTTTCAACACAGATTTGAAGCTCTCCACCATCAGACACTCTCTTATCCAACGAGTAGAGAATTCCACAGGAAAGGGGCCACAAATATGAATGATCAGGCCCCAGAGGTCTTCAAACCAACCCTGGGAATCTCTAGCAATCCCGCATAAGTGGAGCGGAGTGGGCAGGAGGGGCAGGAGGGGCAGTAGGAGGATAACTTGGCTCCTGTCCATGTAGGGCCTTATAAGTCAGCAAGCTTACCTTGAAGGTGATTCACCACTGAATAGGCAGCCAGTGCAGATCTCACAGCACATGCATGACATGGCAACCTCGAGGCAGCCCAGTCAACAGCCTAGCTGCTGCATTCTGCACCAGCTGCAAGCTGTGGATATCAACCCTCGGTAGCCCTAGGTAGAGGGAATTACAGTAGTCAAGGCAAGAGTTCATGAAGGCATGGACCAGAATTAGCAGGTCATTGGATGGAACAAGGTGTTTGATCTGAGCAATGTTCCTCAGATGGTAAAAGGCAGCATTGACAATGGACGACACCTGAAATTTAAGTGTAAGTTCCTTGTCAAGAACCACACCCAGATCTTGCACCCATTCAGAGATCATCAGTTGGCAGCCCACAAGCCAAAGCCCAGATGGTTGCCCCACCGATGATCCCTCTACCCAATGACCCGGTCCACCACCAGAACCTCAGTCTTGTTTGATTCAACCTCAACCATTTGGCACAATCCTGCCTTGAATCTCAGAAAGGCAGTTATTAAACTCGAGAGCTTCCCACCTGATTGGGCACAAAGGACAAGTAGAGTTGAATGTCATCTGCATAGCAGTGAAAACTCAGCCAATACTGCTTTACAATGTCTCCCAATGGCAGCATATATACCACAAACAACATAGGAGCTAGCACTGAGCCCTGCAGCACCCCCCATGACAGGGAGAACTTGTCAGAGGAGTACACCCCGAGACAACTCTCTGAAACCTGCCAGTTAGGAAAGACAGAAACCATCTGAGGACCGTACCTGAGATTCCACAGATCAGCCGCAGGCGCACTACTAACACACCATGGTCCACGGTGTCAATGCCACAGAGAGATCAAGAAGAACCAAGATGGAACGGCTCTTCCGATCCTCTAGCTATCAGAAGATCATTGAACACCCAAACAAGGGCCATCTCAGTACTATGCCTTTTCTGAAATCCAGACTGAGAGGATAGTAGATGTCACGGATGGTCAAGTGATCCTCCAGCTGCAGCACAACCACCTTCTCAATAACCTTATCCAAAAAGGAAGGTTAGAGATGGGTCTGTAGTTTGCAGGACAGTCTGGGTTCAAAGAGGATTTCTTAAGGAGAGGAGTCACCACCACCTCCTTCAGGGTGTCCGAAACACACCTGACTCTAATGTACCCAGATGATCTCTTCTAGAACTGTGCTATCGACCTCAATGCACCCCACAAGGAGGCGCATTGGGCCTGGGTCCAAACCACAGCAGGTCAGCCACATACTCAGGATAATCCTTATGGCATCCTCAATCACCGCTGGCCAAAGTCAAACTAGACAGATAGAGGAGCTGCAGCCTCCCACCGACCACTGCAATCCCCATTGGAGCGAGCTGCACGTATCTCAGACCTGATGTTGGCAACCTTATCAGCAAAGAATCGAGCAAACTTGTCTCATTTCTTCTGTGACAATGTTTTTGAGTCTGCAGACAGGCTGGATTGTGCAGTCTGTCCACAGTACAAAAGAGTTGAGCAGGTTGATTCTGTGCTGCAGCAGTCTTCCTGGATAGGAACTCTGCCTTCTTATGGGAGATAACTGATTGATAGTCCTTATAATGGGCCATCACCTAAGTCTGTCAGTATCAAGGCCTGATTTCCACCAACAATACTCCATCCTTCATCCCAGTCTTCTCAGCTCCCTCAAAGTCCCATCAAACCAAGGGGACCAAGGGAGCAAAGTGAGGAGGTGAACACCGACAGCAGCAGTTAGGTCCAGGACCTCAGACACAGCACTATTATAGCTCTGCAACAGAGTATCCGGATCACCGCTAGTCCTCGGGAGACCTGATAGTTCCAGCACTGTTGCCAGGCCATCAGGGTTCAAAACCCTTAAAGGGCAATACCAGACCATCTCTGTAGGGGCAGGCCTATGGGGGGCCTGGAAATTTAACCTTACGATGTGATGGTCAGACCAACTGACCAGCTCCACCACCAGGTCAGAAGTCTCCATACCCAGTAAGAAGACCAGATCCAAGGAATGACCATGATTATGAGTCGCAGAGGTAATCACCTGTGTGAAGCCCAATTAACTCATCAATTGGAGGAAGTCTTGACCAAACTGTGAGAGTTCATCATTGACCCAGGCATTAAAGTCCCCCAGAACTACCCATCTGGGGGACTCCAACACCATGTCAATGATGAAGTCAGAGACTTCCTGCAGGAATTGCTTCTCGCCCCCCCCCCCCGGTGGATGATAGACAAGAAGAATCCTGCACCCCACACTTGTGCCCATGATACATTCAAAGGACCAGATCTTCCCCATTGACACATCCATAAAGCTCAATTCTGTCCTAAAACATATGGCAACCCCCCCACCCCACCTTTATGACCCATCCTCGGGTGGTGAATCACCAAGAACCTGGCCGGAATAGCTAACTCAAGAACTGGGCCAGAGTTTTCATCCAGCCAGGTCTCGGTGATGAAATCCAGGTCTGATGACCCAACAAGATCAGCAATCATTGCCATCTTGTTTTTGATGGACCTGGAATTACACAGAACAGCCCAAATAGGATGGGACCCCAAGGCTGGCTGAGCCATCTGCCCACTCATGGTGGAGCCCTTGTGTATGAAAACCAGACAGGGAAGACCCCTATCTGGACCCATTTCACCCCAGGGTATCTTCTGGACCCCACTACCCCAATCCGACCACTCAGCTCCACTTTCCCTTGAGATCCATGTCCCCAACCCTATGACTCCTCCTCACAAACCCAATGCTTGGCATCGCCATAAACCCCAGCCGCAGATGGGAACAGTCAAAGGGTGAAGGGCATGAAGCTCAGTGGGGAGAAGTGCCTGATCAGTGGAGACCTCTGCAGTACATAACCAAAACTCGCACCAACAGACAACAACAAGAAAATAACTAAAATAAGCAGCCAAACTACTTGTATTAAAACAAAATACCCACAATCCCCTCAAAGGAAATCAACCACAGAATTAACAGAAAACAAAATGCTAGTTAAGTCAAAGTTACGAAAGTACGTTAAGTGAAACAATCACCAAAGTCTCTCAATCTTGAAATAAGTTTTTTTTTAATCCAAAGAGCTCCCACCTTCTTTGGAAAATTAACCAAAAGGCAAAGACAGGATCAGCTCTCACTTCATTCTGAAAAACCGACCAGAAATTAATGTAGCATGTAGCTAAAAGGCACTCTCACTGCCAAAACCATATGTGTACAATTGAAAGGAAAATAGTCTGACCAGTTCACAAACTCTGAAAGGGAAAGACCAGCAGCAGTCCAAAACTCCAGGAGAAAGATACAGCAATCCAAAAATGAGAAGCACAACCTAGGGGAGGCCGTCAACAACATGGGTCTGAAGAATAACCCAGTAGCCACGTTGGAGGCACTCCCATCATGCCCTTGTCCCAGCCCAATCACTAGTACTTCCATCTTGTCTGGGTTAAGTTGCAACCAGTTGGAGGACTCCAATCATTGATCTAGACCAGCCAGATATTAAGCACTTCCAGAGCATCCAATGTTCCTGATGCAAAGGACAGGTCTAGTTGGATATCATCTGCATAACAGTGAAAACCCACACTGAGCCACCTAATGAGCAGGGTTGGTAACATCTGTGGTCAGCGCTGGGGGTGGGGGCTGGGGCCTGAGTTGGTTGTAGGGAGGCAGGCTGAGCATCATTGGGCAATCAGCGGCACTTTTTCCCCCTGTTTGCTCCCCCCCGACACCACACACACACACACACACACACACACACACACAGACATCAATATGCACTGCTTTCCCATCCTGGTGTGAGGGTGAGCAGATGCAAAAGCTGAGTTCAATGAACCCACTGAAAAGTGACACTTATGACCCTGCAAGAGAGGGCTGAATTTTCCAGCCTTTCTTTCAGCTTTTCAACTCTTCAGATCACTGAACTAAGAAACAAGAAGTCAAGCCTTTCCAGGTAGCCAGGACTAGTCCCATGGTCACCCATTCCCACACCTTATCCCTTAGTGACCTATAACCCCCCACCCATTCTCTCATAGTTTTTGTTTGTTTTAATATTCGGCTTCTGGCACTGTACCAGGATCCAACTGCTTCTTTTAAATGGCATTATCCTCCTTAACCTCAAGGCACTGAAGAAAGACAGTGCACATACAAAGGCATATATCTGTACTATTTTATTAAGATAAAGTGCAAGTGCACATACTGCCTACTGCCACAGCTGGACAAACTACCCAATGTTTCCTTATATCAGAAGCAGCTTTCTCTGGGAAGCAAAGTTTGTTTGGCAATAAGCCCAATTCATGTAATGCTTTTAAAGGTATAGTACCATTTATATCTACTATGTGTACAAGTGCAGCAATCATCAGAGTTAACCATTTCTTACAAAAAATTTTTTGTCTCAAATCAGTATGTAACATGTAGCCAATTATCAAGTGCACTTCACAAATGAACATATCAAACATGCTTATATAAGGTCAAAAGTCTAGATAAGTATATTAATCAAGTATTATTCTCAAAACAACCAGCACAAAAAAATTCAGTGAACAAAATAACCCACCATAAACAACACTCCTAGAAAACTCAGAAACAAATTTCATCATTGAGATATTATGAAACAAAATGCAAATTTAAACAAATGGCAGGATAACATTTAATTATCCAGATAAAATGTTATACATACTTGTAAATAAGTGTGACACATCACAATACCTCTAAGAATCAGACCTAACGAAAAAGAAGATGACAAAATATAAGCAGGAGTTGCTAAATCCTGATACATGAATAAATCATCATAGAAAATGAGACAAAGCCCAGAGTATCTTTTAACCCTGTGGGTATCACTTATTTAAGTGCAGCAATTCACTTAGTTTCTTTCTGCAAGAGTGATATCACACTATGAGCTCCTCTCTCCCTTGGTGTCATTTGATCAATGCCCGTACATTGATAGGACTAGGGGTCATACTGTTGGCCTTCTTTAAAATGTGAATCCAGGGCATTGTCAGGTCTACCATGTTTAGCCCTAACATGCTCCTGGATGTGATACTTAAAATGTCTTATTGTGAGCCGGCCCAGTAGCGCTGAGGGTTGAGACGCTGGATGCCACACCTGGCGCCACGCCGGCTACCTGAGTTTGGGACTGAGCTCAGGCGCTGGGGGTCATCAGGGGAGGGAGAGGATTGAGCATCTGACAGACTGCTCTCCTCTCCCTGGGGAGGGTTCCTGGGTGCCTGCACAGTGGAGACCCCCGGTGAAGACCAGAGGTACTACTAGTGCAGAGCAAGTAAGACGGAGGAGCGTGGTGGAAGTATATGGGCAGCTGTGCTGACATCATTACAGTGCCCTGCTCCTGGGGGATACAACCAGAAAATCACTTGCCGCACCAGTAGTTGATGGTGTGGTTCAGTGGTGGGGCCCCATGCCCAATGTCAGGCCTTCTGACCTGGTGCTCCCTGTCTCCTTCTGCCTCTCTGGTCACTCCCTTAGATTATAGATAGAGCCCCAGAGGAGCTGGTGGTCCTACCCCAGGGGGCTCAGATCCAGGGGACTGAGTGGTCAAATAGGGTAGGAGGTGGAGCCAGGGATCGGGAGTGCCAGAGTCAGGGGCTTCAGGTGGGCAGCAGAGCTACCACCGAGTAACCACTTCCAAGAGAGTCCGATGGGGTGAGTGCATAAATAATGTCTAAAAAAAAAAGATGTCTTATTGTTCTCCCAATACCTATATGGGGGTAAGTTATATATGACTTTCTTCATTGCCTTGAATTTATTGACCTTGGTTCAGAGTTGGCAGCACCTGTGTTGGAGACATGTGTATCGTTTCTCTTATTTTGCCCTCCTTAACCTGACTGCCCCAGTCTTCCAAAGCTATAATATTCACAAGATGGGCCCCCCTGACCCTTTGCTATTTGTTTTTTTTGGGGGCACTTAGTTTCAGTAATCCAAGCTAACTTAGCCCCCCCTCAAAGGTGTATTCCTATACTTTAATATAGTACTGAAAGACATGAATGGCAGATGACTGGAAGGGCAGGTGTGGAGTAGTCTGTGATATTGATGGCACTAGGCAGATGGGTTAGTCTGCCTAGTATCATCAATGGTGTAGGTCAGTCCACCACCACTACATGCCTGGTTGTGCACACAATCTCTCCATTTAGTTCTATACAAAAATAGAGCATGCATACTGCAGAAGAGTGGGTGGTTGAGTTAGCAAGGATTATTGAAACAAAGTCCCCCCCCTCCACTATCAATGACTGGTGTAAGGAAGAAAGCCATTTCATAGAAACATAGAAACATAGACTTTGACGGCAGATAAGGACCGCTAGGCCCATCTAGTCTGCCCATTTCCCTATCTACAGGATAGGCTGCAGATCCGAGTTAACCAACAGCCTATTTCTTCCTGCCCCCCACAAGAATTGCCTTATGTCTGTCCCATGCATTCTTGAATTCTCCCACAGTTTTAGACCCCACAACCTCCTCAGGAAGGCTGTTCCATGCATCCACTACCATCTCTGTGAAATAATACTTCCTCACATTGCCCCTGAACCGCCCTCCTTCTATCTTTAAATTGTGTCCCTTGTTCTTGCAAGTCTCTTTTTCTGAAAGATACTACCTCTTGGACTTTGTTGATTCCACTGAGGTACTTAAAAGTTTCTATCATGTCTCCCTCTCCTTATTTCCTCAAGGGTATACATATTAAGCTCCTTTAGTCTCTCCTCATACGGCTTCTCTTGCAGACCCTGCACCATTTTAGTTGCCCTCCTCTGGACTGCCTCTATCCTGTCTATGTCCTTGTGGAGATGGGGTCTCCAGAACTGGACACAGTACTCAGATGGGGTCTCACCAACTGTCTGTACAGAGGATAACAACTTCCTGTTTTCTGCTGATGATGCCTCTCCCTATACATCCCAGTATACCCCCAGCCCTCCCTACTGCCTTCTCACATTGCTTGCACTAACCTTAAGGTCATCTGATATGATTACCCCCAGGTCCCTTTCCTTTTTGTTGTTACTACCTCCCACCCATTGTGTATTCTTCCCTGGGTTCTTGTTTCCCAGGTGCATTATTTTGCACTTCTTTGCATTGAATCCTAGCTGCCATACTTCTGACCATTCCTCCAACCTTGCCAAGTCCCTTTTCATCCTTTCCACGCCTCCTGTGTATCAACCCTGTTGCAGATCTTTGTGTCATCTGCAAAGGCATGCTTTTCCTTCCAGTCCCTCTGCAATGTCACTGATGAAGACATTAAAAGGACTGGACCCAATCACTGAACCCTCGCGTACCCCACTAGTAACCCCCTTTCTTCAGAGTGGACTCCATTTACAATTACCTTCTGTGTCCTGTTGTCCAGCCAATGTTTTACCCAGGCTACCACCTTGGGTCCCACTCCCAGGCTGCTTAATTTGACTATTAATCTTTGTGTGTGACCGTGTCAAATGCCTTGCTAAAGTCTAGGTAGGCCATGTCCACAGCCCTCCCTGGTCTACTACTTGGTCACCCAATCAAAGAAATCTATTAGATTTGTCTGACATGACCTTCCGCTAGAACCCATGCTGCCTTGGGTCCTGTGCTCCACTGGCCTCTAGGTACTCAACTATTCTTTCCTTCAGAAGTGACTCCATCACTTTCCCTATCACAGAGGTCAGACTGACAGGTCTGTAGTTTCCTGCCTCTGTCTTGGTCCCACTTTTGTGAAGGGGAATCACATCCACCTTCCTCCAGTCCTTGGGTACCACACCATCCTCCCAAGATTTATTAAAAGAGTAGCCAGTGGTTTCACTAGTTCTCCTTAATTTTTTTAGAATTTGGGGTGAATTCCATCAGGACCCATTGCTTTGTCCACCTTCAGTTTTAGGAGTTCTTGCAGAACCCTTTCTTCTGTGAAAGGACTGGGATCGACCCCCCTATCAAGAGTGCTTCTGTTAATTGGATTAGGCACTTCACCCTCCTCTTTTGTGAATACTGAGCAGAAATATTCATTCAGTATTCCTGCTTTTTCACTGTCCCCCTCTGCCCACCCACCGTTCTTTCTATTCAGCCTCACTATCCCTCCCTTTGTCTTTCTACGCTCGCTGATGTACCTATAAAAGGTTTTATCCCCCTTCTTAACTGAGTTGGCTATCTTTTCTCAGTTTGGGCCTTTGCTATTCTGACTTCCCTCCCTGCTTCCTTCTGCCTTAACTGGTACAGCTCTCTGTCCTGCTCCTTCTGTGTTTCCTTATACTTCCGGAATGCTATCTTTTTCTTCCTGACTTTCACAGCCACCTCTTTTGAGAACCATAGTGGCTTTTTCTTTTGTTTTGATTTGTTTATTTGCTTCACATGAAGACTTGTTGCCTCTGTGATGGCAGTTTTGATAATTCCCCATTGTTGCTCCACACCTCCTTCTAGCCTGTTTGCTAGTGCTTTTCTGAGACACTCTCCCATCTTGCCAAAGTCAGCCCTCCTAAAGTCCAGTACCCTCACTTTTGTATGGCTTGACTCTGTAGCTGAGTTTAACATGAACCACACTGTTTGATGGTCACTTGTCCCCAGATGGCAACCCACTTCTAGATCTGAGATCCTCTCACTGCCCCCGTTTGAGAGTATGAGGTCTAAGATTGCTCCCTCACGAGTGGGTTCTGAAACTAGCTGTCTAATGCCTGCCACCTGTAGGGCATCAAGAATGGCCCTGCTCTTGGATGTGGCTGCAGCAAATGTGCTCCATTAACATCTGGCATATTCAGGTCTCCCATCAACAGTATCTCCCTCTCTGCCATTCTAAGAATGCCTTCTATCATATCCTTGTCCATTTCTTCCCTGACATGGGGGTCTGTACACAACCCCTAGCGGATTGTGGTGTCCTTTCCAGTCTCCAAGGTGACCCACAGTGCCTCCTCTCCTCCCTGTTTACTCTTTTGTTCAGTTGCTTTTATCCCTTCCTTTACATAGAGAGCTACTCCTCCCCCTCTTCTCCCCTGCCTGTCTCTCCTGTAGGTTATGTACCCTGGTATGTTAACATCCCAGTCATGGTTCTCTGTGTACCATGTTTCTGTGACTGCTACGATATCCAGGCACCCCTCTTCCATTAAGGCCATCAGCTCAGGGAGCTTGTTGCACAGACTACGGGCATTGGTACTCATTACCCTCCATTTCCTGATGGCCTTACTCCCTTTTGACCCATCCCTGTCTTTCTTGCCTTTGTCACTTTCTCCATTTACCCCTGCCCTTCTCCCTATTGACACCTCTATGTTGGTGTTTGCCGCACTTACTACTGTGATTATTTCAGGGGGGCTAGGATTTTCCTGCTCCTTTCCAGTGCCCCCCCTTGGCTAGTTTAAAAGCTTGCCAATGAAGCATTTAAACCTATCACCTAGGATCCTGGTTCCCCTCCCAGACAGATGCAGCCCATCATGCCAGTATAGACTTGCATCACTCCAAGTGGACCCCCAGTCCCCAATGAAGCCAAATCCCTGAGCTCCACACCAGTTTTTCAACCACTGATTGAATCCCATGGTGCAGAACAGCCTAGCCGCTCCTATGCCATAGATGGGTAGCACCTCCGAGAAGGTTACCGTGCGTGCTACTTGACTAAAGCCCCTCCCCAATTCCACAAACTCTTCCTCAACTTCTATAATCCCTTTCTTAGCCAGGTCATTTGTCCCTAGGTGGACAATGACATCCAGCTCCTTCCCCTGTGCAGCTGCTCTGGCAATCCTGAGGATTTGCTCCCTGTCCCTCCAAGCCATGGTGCCAGGCAGGCACCTACCTCCCTCTCCTTCCTCCCCAGTTCTACCTTTCCAATAATGGAGTCCCCACCAGGAGTTGTTTCCTTCCCTGCAGGGTCCCCTGCCACCCTCCTGTGGGTCTCCTTGTGGAGGTTCCTGCATCCTCCTTGGTCTTCACTGTGGGTGCTTCCACAGGAGCCACCTTTGCCAGAATGGCATAGGGAATTGTGGAGAGGTACAACTGGAGGGATGCACCTCTGTTCCACCACCCTCACCCTCCCTGAGCCCACTGTGGTCCAACCACTCCTCTTTCTTGGCAACCTCTGAGGCAACAGCAGTGGCACTGGTGGTCCCTGGATGGAAGAGGAGGTCCCACAAATCCTGGCCAACTCAGCCTGGAGATGAGCAACCTCCTCCCTCAGCCCAGAGAGGTGCCTGCAGATGGGACAACACCGCATCCTCCAGAACATCTCCCGGAAGACTGCTGCTCCACAGCCACTGCACTGCACCACTCCAATCATGTCTTATTTCTGGCCCTTAACTGTTTGCAATCCTTACTTTTCCTCTCTTTTTTCTCTCTCCTTACTTTCTGCCTGTGTGCCCTTTAAGCTCCTGATTGTCCTGTTCTGAGACAAGAATATCCTATATTTCTCAGTAGACCACTTACTTGCTCAGAGGCAGACCTCCAGCAGCTAGAGGGGACCGGAGAGCTACTCTTCCTTCTAGGATGGCGGGTCCTTGGTGGTTCTGTGATCACTCACTTCCTGCCCCTAAACAGGAAGTTTCTGTTGTCAGTCAAATCCTGTGCCTATAAAAATAGAACTAGCTTGGGGGGGGTGGAGGGGAGGGAAGGAGGGCAATATAGTCCCAGCAGAGAAGTTCAGTCATACAGCAGTCCTTTCTCCTGGTGTCTTCTGCCAAGCTATTTCTGTTAATATTATGATTTGGGGCATGGGTGGAGGATATCCCTTAAAAGATGCTGTCAACTCTTGGGACAGTAACAAAATGCAGCATTTTTTTAACAAAACAAAATAGTCTGGGAAATCTGGGGAAGGAAATCGAGTGCATACCTCTCAACTGTCCCTGATTTTCAGGGATGTCCCTGATTTTACCTCAAAATTTTACTCTGTCCCTCCTAATATTTGTGTTTCCGTGACTAAACTGTGGGGATTGTAAGCACAAATTAATGTCAAACATTAAAGTTACAGACTTGCTCTAATTTAGAAATTTCATTTTATACTAAGCTCCTTATTCTACCAGCTTCCTGAGTGGATAGCACCAGTTTGGAATATGTGTCCCTGATTTTGGTCCTTTGTCCCTGATTTTTTCAAGCCTTGTCCCTGATTTATGAGGCGGGAGGTTGAGAGGGATGTTACTGGGGTTGGGGAAAAGTATAGCATGCTCTATTTACTGTGACACCCCCTGATGGAGGCCCTGAATGTGGGCTGAAGTGCTGGGATTGTTGACTGTGCGAAGAATTAAACTTTTGACTCAACTACCTCCTGCTTCAGAGCATTTCTTTTGGAAATGGAGTAATGGTAAACCTTCTTTTCTCATAATATTGACATTTGCCCTCCTGTTCCTGTACACCCCTTGAGTTGTACTCAATAAACTTTTTCTTTCCTAATTACTGTATAGCCGACTAGACCCCCAAAGTCAAGCTGAAAATTGGGGACCAAAGTGTTTCCACCAAAATATTAAAGGCAAATAGAAGTCTTGGGCCACAATCAAAGCCAGACTAAGTCTGCCAGTAGTATTTTCTTTCACCCTTATCATGGAGGAGGGGAGAGTCCTGAAAGGCACTTGATCATCCTCCAACGGGTCAGACACTTTGACAAATTTAACATCAATATTGCTGCAATAACTGGGAATGTGAGCACCTGAGAGCAAAAAATTCCAAATGAATGGGAGTGTAAAATAGAAGTGTTTTGCTATCTAATTGATGCAGTGCTTTTACAGAGGATCTGCTCTACCTCACAAAAGTTAAACTCAGCAAATACTCATCAGCTGAAGATCAGAGATTTTTATTCTACTTTATCCCATCCTGAAATGCATGTCCACAGTCAAAGCCCTCCTTAATTTTACTTAAAGTTAACCATTTTCCTTATTCCAGATAATTTATTTTTTTTGCTTTTGACATGGCTAGACATAAGTAATAATAATAATAATATTTGTATTTATATAGCGCAAGTCAAGGTCATATAGACATAAAATACTTTTGGGCTGTTACTGATTTTCACCACCACTAATTATTATATGGGAACAAAAATGCATTATTTTTATTGCATTTTATAAGAAAACCATTTTAGGATCAGTTTATTTCTGCAACTCAGACATGCTTCTAGCATATTTGCATGCATTTGCATTCTGAGAAGCACAAAAGATTAAAGATATTCACTTCAGAACTGAAATAATTATTATAACATGAAATGTTCATTTTTTACGTAGTATATAGTATACTACATTAGCATCCATCTTCCCAAACACAGTTCTCTTTTCAGATAAAACTTTAATATACTCACAATTCACTGTATGCAAGGTGAATGGATAATTTAAACATCAAAGGAACCTTTCATTTAAATTAAGCTGTAAAGTTGTCTTTTGCATTATTAACTTTCGATCAATAAACAAGCAGTTTGGAAATGTAATCAAGAAATGCTTCCAATTGGCTGACAATGTATCAAAGCTTGTGCTTCAAGGCAACAGCAAGCTGTAACAAGCACTTTATTACCAGTAGCTGTTACTGACATTAGTCAAAACCAAGAAGGATAAAATGGAATAAGAAATGCAAGGCTGGAAGAGCCTTCAGCACTGAGTTCTCCTTTTCCTTTTGAAAACTGAAAGCCTGCCTTTGATATGATAACAAATATAAACTGTTTAAAAACACCAAATGTAGAAATACCGAGACTAGCCTGTCACGGAGTTAATCCGTTCCAGAGTGACATACAAATAGTTGTAACATCCAGCAGATATATGTTATGGAAATGTTTTGAATTGGATTTCCATTTACTGAACAAATCTGAACCTTTGATTTTGTGACATATTGTTATGTGCATGTTCGCAAATTAACAAAATGTAATCCTATTTAATGGGCTGTGTTGCAAATTGACTGTGCAATGTGACACAAGTGAAACTTGGTTAGTTTAAACATCAAGTGCAATGGAAGAGAGATGAAAAGCAGCCCCATCAATCAATGATGCTGAATAGGACCTCAGCTTGTCCTATGTCAATAGTGTCACTTGAGGGAAAAGATTTAATCTTTCACTGAATTGAACTGGGAGGGGTTTCTAGTAATCTACAGAAAAATACACAACTGAGAGCAGTGGTCTATTAAAAATGAAACAGATCTGACATGTTAGGCCCAGTAAAAATCAAGATATGATATACACTATACAGTCTGCTGGCTAACCTCTTTATCCTGTGTTGCGTTTTGTAAAATGTTTACTAGTCTAAAGCAACAGTTACCACAGGGAAAACATAGCATCCTGAGCCTGAACATTGTAAGTCATATACTCTGCATTACTGTCCCAAACTTATGTAGCAATATTCCTAGTAGAGCTATTCTCAGGAAATGTTTGAAGGTAAAACCCTACTTTATTTGACCTTTCACCCCCCCCCCATTAATATTATGACAATCACAATAAAATATTGGGAACATCCATTCTGATTATTCTGATTTTTAGAACAAAGTCAAAGCTTAAAGGAAAGGTTTAATCTTAAAGATTGTTATGTGCCTTACTTCATAGCTTTACCCCCACTTTCATCTGGGAACCAAAAAAAACTTGAAAAAGATTTTCCATTGAAAGAAATCTAAATTTCAATCAGTCTACTGACTTCAATGGGAAAACCTTCTTTTCAAATAATTTCTAAATTCTTTCTGTGATTTTAAGTAGTAGTATATATTTGAAAGGAAAATTTAAAATGAGTGGTACTGCTGAGCCAACCCAAGCGTATTTGCACCAACAAACAATCTGGAAGGTCAAAGACCTCTGAGATCCAATGCCAATTCAAACAATTCCCTTCTCCAGATTACCAGGGTATCACTTTTTTTATGATTAATCAAATAATGTTATTTAAGCCAGATATCAGATATATACTGTATACACACACACACACACACACACACACACACACACACACACGCTCCTACACATACACACACAACTTTAGCATTTTTATTCAGTTACTTGGTGTAGCAGGGCCAACAGTCACTGTTGAGTAAATCTCTGTACTTTCAGGGACAAAATCTCAGTGATATTGATGTAACAGTGAACACTCCTTAACTTTGTTTAGTAGTAGATGGAGATCCTCTGCCAAATAAATTGTTTCCTACAACACAAGTGGATATTAAATTGCCAAGTTCATGAGTGATACCTTTGTTGCTCAACCTGAAGATTTCATAGTATATTTGCTGTGGTGTATGTCATGATTGATATCTTGAAGGGTGGGTACACAACTGAATATAGAACCAATCAGAGAGCAGCTTTCACAATACTGATGACTTGCCAGTAGCCCAGTGTGGCACTGAAGCCAGTAGCTGAAATCAAAGAAAAACAGTTGCAGTATATCCAACACTCAAACAACAGTTTTAAATTGTATGACTAATAAATTGGTGCATTATTCCATCATGCAATGGCCTTAGTCTAAATGCACAGCTTATCATCATGAGTAAGGGGCAACACTTTCTTAACACCCTGATGACTCCACAACACATGAGTTATGGCACTGCTCCTAACACTTTCCAAAGTATCCACCCATATTCTACCTCTTGACCACACCATACAAGTCAAAGGCTCAGCCTAGCTCCCTCAAAGTGGAAATGTCATATTTGAATAGGGTTGGCATGCAGCACAGCTGATTCAGCTTGTCAACCAGAGCCAGATAAAATACCAGGAGGATCCTACCACACTGTAAACAACAGGGAGCTATGCTTGGTGCACCCATAGAAGGGGAGAAAAGCATCACCAACTCACCTCTAAGTTCATCATGAAGAAACTAGCAATAGTGACTATGGTGGTCTGTTACCACTACTGGACCCCATATGGGTCTGGGGCACTTAAAGCCCAGCCACCACAGAAGCTGCAGGCATGGAAAGGCATCCATCATGTCATCAGTGCAGCTTGTAGCAAGTCTCTGATCACTGCTGCTATCAAACATAAGTGGTTGGACCTCTGTACCAACATCAAGTGAAAGTTTGCCCTTCAGAGGCAGAAGCATGTGGCCACAGGTGACAGAGACCCAGCTATGTGGCTGAGCTCACTCCGGCAGAGGACATTGTGGTGGACACCATTAGTCAACAGACGATACGTGGGAAGTAGTATGGTGTGAACACCAATCATCGTAAATATTTATGTATTTATTTATTTGGAACATTACACTTGCTCTGATTGTATAATCACATTTATTTCTATGAGTATTGTACATTTAAGCCACTTTAGACATGAGTGGTATAACCACAAGTGTTTATTCATTTATTGAAATGTTTCACCAGGAAGGGCACACTGAACAACAAGTTGTTGGTCTCATGGTGCATCCTGGGGGAGAGGGTATCAGGGAAATCGTACATACATACAAACAACCAAACATTAATATAAATTATACAGAGATGCATATCAGTGTAAACAGTGCTGAAGATTACAGAAGGTAATGTACATTATAAGTGCAGTAATGAAAATATATATTGTAAACAACTCGAGGGAACAGGCAAGTGCTACCTTCTAGAAGTACCAGTTTTATCTGCAGGGAGATAAATCACATTGAACCAGCTAGCAGGTGAACAGAGCAGAGCAAAGGTAGCAGGAAAAAAGGAGGTAATAAAGTAGGGGAGGTGAGGTACAGGAATTAGGAGAAGAGGGGAAGAGTAGGGATGGACAATGTTGCAATAGCAGTAGAGATAGGAAGTAAACTGGGAGGAAATTAGCAGGAAATGAGGGGGAGACAGAGGAGATTAGCCGCAGGTACAATTTACTGAGGAAGTTTTGTGGGGCTGAAGAGATAGAGTAGGGGGAGGAGTGGCGAATCTGGTGAGGAAGTGTGTAATTAGGCTTGGAGATACTCATGCAAGTAAATCTGATGATACAACTGGAGCCAATGTAATAATTGGCTCATATGACACAAAGACGTGTTGCTAAGATTATATGTACAAACAGCTACTCTTAATTGCCTAAATGGTTGATTACAGTTGTACATGGAAATTAACATTTATTTTTATGGCCATATATGAAAATAAATGTTTAGTTAAATAAATTTGTTTGCAAGCATTTGGATGTTTTGGCTGGATTTGAGCAGCATGTTGTGTGTGTGCTTTCCATCTGCCCAAATGAAAAACACTCAAATTCCCATGTAGAGCAGCTAGTGCCAGGGCTTACCCTACCCTTATGAAGAGGCCTTATATGAGTTAAGGATGGAGTGAAAGCTGGTGTCTGGGCAGCAGTAAACATCAACAATGAAAACTGGGATGGATATGGGGAAGAAACACTTGTAAGAAGTTAATTTAAATGAGTGGACAGCAGACTAATATACTGTATCATGTCACAGTTGAGGCTAAGATGAACATATATAGCCAACCACACCCACATTCCCCACAATCCATACTATGTAGAGTATAAGCAAGTATGGAGACTTCCAGTGTGGAGTACAGTGCACGAGGAGTCTGCCATCCTGACATGCCTGCTGAACCATCACAAAGTGACATGCTCCACTGCCCACAGCCATTACCCTGCTTCTACCAGACACAGAGGATGATGTTGACAACATCCAGTGGTCAACCCCGAGGTGATACCAAGATACAGTCTACCATGACACATACCTTCTGCCAGCAGTACCAGCAGGTGCTGCCTATGCTGGGCACATACCATTGCCACATTTTTGTACTACGGTATGTCTGTTGACAACAGGTAGAGGAGAGTGCAGTATTGTGGAAGGCAGACAAGCAACAGTCAAAGCCCATAGTTGTTGAAAGGGGCTTCAACCAGCTCATGGATATGTTTGGCCACTTCCTCAGTGAAATTATTCAGGCACTGATACAGTAGCAAGCCATGGCGCACATCTAGAACCATCTGGCCACTCCACAGCATTGCAGACTAAGCAGATAGAACAAGTGGACTGCAATGTACCAGAGGTGCCACAAGTACAAGATGATGAAGAGCTGTCAAATGGTACCAACATTGCTGGCATAGCCCCACCTCCAGCCAGGCAGAGGAGTAACACACTGGGGGGTCACATCATAGCTCACACCTCAACAAACACCCAAAATACAGTAGATGCACCATCCCCCCCAAAAAACTTCATCACCAATCACACATTCATGGTCACCAATAAAACAAGGAGAATGGACACATGCATCTTTTATACACATGGTATGTTATTGTAGTGAACATTTAAACAAATCCAGTGCCACAACATGATTATCTGCCCATTTCCACAATACTGCCCCCATGGCACATTAGCTGCTATGTGAAAGATGTACTCATCAACCTCTAGTGCTGTTCCCTTCCTGAAGCATGACCAGCAGCACACTTGAAGACAGGGTTAGGGGATATGAAACCTCTCCTTTGCCTCTGTTTATATCATCATTCAGCTCTTCTATTATTCCCTTAACTGCCAGCCTCAGATAATGGTCTTTCCTTCCTTCCTCCCTTCCTCCCTCCCTCCCTCCCTCTCTCTCTCTCTCTCTTTTCTTCTTTTTTCATACTGAGCTGGTAACAGCTTGTTTCTAGATGTGTCCTGGGGGGATGGCAGCTAGAGAATAAAAAAATGCAAGATTTGTACTTAAGGATAACATACTGAAGACGCAATAGTACTAAGAAAATAGAATACAAGCATGATAAAATACATTGATATAAAATAATAGTAAAATACATGTTAGTTAGTTAAAACTTTAATTTTAGACAGGATAAAACTTTAGATCAGAATACCTATTTTCAAAGTTGTCCTGTTAACAGGAGTTGTCCCATAACAGTTGTGCAGTCACAATGTACAAGAAGATTGTCATGGCAACAATGAAATAAAAACAATTTATTAAGGTATAAGTGCAGTACAACTGGACACAATCTCCAGCTATGGAGCAATATAATACTACCCAGAAGGTGTAACAATAATTTGTGTCAGTCCAGTAAAGTAGATACAGGAGCACAGAATAACCAAATGTGAATCAAGTAATAATATCATTAAATATTTTATTACTGGCATTATGATACTCTCAGCCATACGTACCCTAAAAAAATCATCTAGCTGGCCCATCGTCACATCGGTTGGATTTCCGCTTGTGACTTCAGTGACCCGGGGTCATTGGAGGGCTGGCCAGGGGAAAAGGATGGAGCATCCCATGGACTGCTCTCCTTCTCCGGGGGAGGGAGTGAAGAATGTCCAGTGCATAGAGGGACCCCTGGCAGAGGCCAGGGGCACCACAAGCAGCCAACATCTGGATGTCTGAGGGACGGGTCAGATGCAGGTCATCATTGCACATCCCCGCCCCCAAGCCTACAGGGTTAAAAAAAACACCATTGCCAGCATGTCCATGATGCCCACCTCGCCGTGCCTTCATCAGCTCCCAGCCAGCTCCCCAGACCGGACCTATGTCCACTGCACTTTGGCGTGCACATGGCTCACCCTGGGGGTAAGCAAGTAAACTGGAGAGTCTCGGCCATATGGAAGTGGAGGGCCATGAGGGCCGTGACCAGGGGCAGAAAGTCCTGACGTTGGGGGTGGACAAAAAGCATAGTAAATAAATTTAAAAAAAAAATCATCTAGCCCTGGCCCCCACAATATCACTCCAAGGTTCCTTCTAGACACTTCCAATGCCTTACTAACACCCTTGAATATTATTTTCAACAAATCACTCACAACTAGTCAGATTCTTACAGATTGACTAACAGCTTCAGTGACCCCATTTTTAAAAAGGGTAATAAATCCAATGTCCAGAACTATCGTCCTGTAAGCCTCACCTCTGTAGTTTGCAAAATCATGGAAAAAATTATTAAAACATTTATAGAAAAAGAAATGGACACACTAAACCTAGCAGACATATCACAACACAGTTTCAAAACAGAGCACTCTTGCACTTCCAATCTGATTTCCTTTTACAACAGCATAAGTATCAGCCTGGATAATAACATCTCATCCAATGTCATACTACTAGACTTCAGAAAGGCTTTCGACAATGTCCCACATGGGAAACTGGTAGCCAAATTGGAAGCTTTCGGCTTTTCACATTGCCTCACCAACTGGATAAAACAGTGGTTAGCCAACAGGACCCAAAGGGTGAATATAAACAGTTTCCTGTTCAACCAATGTCTGGTTAGTTGTAGAGTACCCCAGGGCTCTGTTCTGGGACCCATCCTGTTTAATTTATATATTAGCGACATGCAAATCAACTCCCACAACTGGCTAGTCAAATTCGCAAATGATTCAAAACTTGGGGGACACGTAGATACCGATGCACATTTATAAACCTTGTTTCAGATCTAAATACCATTGAACATTGGGCCCTGACCAGCAGAATGGAATTTAATGTAGATAAATGCATTGTTCTTCACTTTGGTTAAAAAAATCCCCAAAACATATATAAAATAAACAACATACCACTACATGCATCTACCACTGAAAGGACCTGGGTATTCTTATTAACAACAAATTCACAACCCACAATCACTGTCAAAAAAATCACTAGGATGGCTAATTCCCTCCTCAATCAAATTAAATGCTCTTTTGTCACCAGAACTGAGCAACGTCTAATTCCCCTATATAGATCACACATAAGACCCAATTTGGACTATGGCTCACCTCTCTGGAATCTATATTTAAAGTGTGACATAATACAACTGGACCATGTTCAGAGACGTGCCACAAGAATGGTATCTGGCATGTCTCACAGACCTTACTCTGAGAGACTTCAGATCACAGGACTACACACTCTCCAGAAGAGACGATGCAGGGGAAATAGGATTTGTGAAACCTCCTCCCCCACCCAGGGACCACCAGGGCCAATGTCACTACCTCAGAGGTTGCCAAGAAAGAGGAGAGGCTGGACCAGGGTGGGCTCAGGGAGGGAGAGGGTGGTGGAACAGAGTTGCATCCCTCCAGCTGTACCTCTCTACAATTCATTCGCTCTTCTGGTGGATAGTGGTTCCTCTATGGAGGCACCTGCAGTGGAGACCAAGGAGGATGCTGGGAATCTTTACAAAGGAGACCCACAGGAGGGTGGCATGAGACCCACAGGGAAGAAAACAACCCTGGTGGGGACTCAATCATTAGGGGGTAGAAATGGGGAGGGGAGGGAGGTAGGTGCCTGCCTGGCACCATGGCTTGAGGGACAGGAAGTGAATCCTCAGGATCGTGGGAGCAGCTGCATGAGGGAGGGAGCTGGATGTCATTGTCCACCTAGGGACAAATGACCTGGCTAGGAATAGGATCAGAGCAGTGCAAGAGGAGTTTGTAGAGTTGAGGAGGGGCCTTAGACAAGTAGCGCATACAGTAACCTTCTCGGAGGTGCTGCCTGTCTATAGCAAGGGTGATGCTAGGGTACTCCTCACCAGGTAATTCAATGAATGGTTGAAAAACTGGTATGGAGCTCAGGGTTTTGGCTTCATTGGGGACTGGGGAGCCACCTGGAGGGATACAGACCTTTACTGGTGTGATGGCCTGCATCTGTCCGGGGGGGCCAGGATCCTAAGTGAGCGGTTTAAATGCTTCATTGGCAAGCATTTAAACTAGCCAAGGGGGGAGGCACCGAAAAGGAGCAGGGAAATCCCAGCCTCCTCCCACAAAACATGGTAATTAGTGAGGTAAACACAAAGGTAGAGAAGTCATTAGGGAGCAGGACAGAGGTAAATGTAAAAAAAGGCAAAGGCAGTAAGGACAGGAATGGGGCTAAAAGGGGTAAGGCCATCAAAAAGTGGAGGGTGATGAGTACCAATGCCCATAGTCTGTGTAACAAGCTCCCTGAACTAGTGGCCTTGGTGGAAGAGGGTTGCCTGGATGTTGTGGCAGTCACAGAAACATGGTACACAGAGAACCATGACTGGGATGTCAACATACCAGGATACACAATCTACAGGAGGGACAGGAGGGTAAAAGAGGAGGAGGAGTAGCTCTCTATGTAAAGGAAGGGATCAAAGCAACAGAACTAAAGAGTAAACAGGGAGCAGATGAGACACTCTGGGTCACCCTGGAGACAGGAAATGGCACCACAATCTGCATGGGGTTTGTATACAGACCCCCCATCTAAGGGGGAGGGAATGGACAAGGAAATCAATCAATCAATCAATCAAGTCTTTATTTAACCAGGTGTTCATCATTGAGCAGAAGCTCATTTGCAAGATGGACCTGGGTGGAGCATGAACAATTGTGTATACAGGTCAACACAGGTATTTACAAGGCAATACAGATAATACTCTTTACAGAGAGGAAGAAAAAGAAGTTCATATGTACATAGAATTATACAGATATTGTGCATATTACATGGTATTTACATACATAGAAGTGTCTATAGGAAGATAAAGTAGGTTATCTAAGGTTGCAGGAGGAAGTAACGGAAGAAAAAAAATAAAAATAAAAATATACACCAGGTAGAGGTGAAGGTAGGGGGAAGGGAGGGAGGTAGGGGGAGAAAGGTTAGGAGGGCACAGTGAACAGAGAGGAGTTGGTAAAACGGGATGTAGAGAAGGTGGATGGAGAAAAGGAGTATGTGTGAGTCCCAGGATTGAATGCTATAAAGTAAGGGACATGGTAGGATGTCACAACCCAGGGTAGTGAGCTCCTATCCAAGGTTGGGAAAGGAAGAATAAGGGGATGGACAGGCCTAGTGTTGATAAGACAGGGGGATAACAGAGAGAACAATTAGGCTGGTGAGGAGCAAGCTGGGGGGTCAGTACTTAAAATTGGGTCTAGGCATGGCTATATACCAGTGCAGACACCGGTACTGGGTCTGAGTGGGTGAAGCAGTTACATACTTCTCTGATTGTATGGAAATAAAGCGCCTTGAAGGCATTTATACCGATTAGAGTGCTTAATTTGAGTTTTTTGTAGATTGTTCCATAATGTAGGTAGCTAAGTTTATGGCTGCCCCGTCAAGTGGGATTTTGCTTTGGTACTTTAAGGTAATAGCTGAGTAACTTCTAACGCCGAGATTCTACAATTATACTAGGGAAGACAGCAGGAGATATAGTAAGGCAGTTTATTAGAGATGGCTCTATAGGCCCAGAGAGCAGCGCTTCTGTGGCGCCTGAACTTTAGTGATGTCCACCCCACTGCCGCATATAGGGTGCAGTGATGCGGTCAAGGGGAGTCCCGTTATAAACCTCAGTGCTCAATGGTAGAGTGTGTCCAGTTTAGCCATGTAAGAGTTGGGGCATTGGGCGTAGAGAAAATCAGTGTAATCAACCAATGATAGGAAAATGGATTGGACCAGTTGTTTCTTGGCATCTCTGGTGAGAAATTGGCTGATTCTAAAAAACAGTCCAAGCCTTTGCCGAAGTCGTTTTAGCAAGTCCTCGATATGTTCAATGAAAGAGAGTCTTTGGCCTATCCAAACTCCCAGATACTTGAATTTTGTAACAAATTCTAGTTTTTCACCTAGAACTGTGGTAATTTTGGGAACTGTCCCACTGGACACAGGGTTAGCTGTACGGATAAAAGGCGAGAGGACCATCGCTTTAGTTTTTTTTGGCATTAAGGAGTAGATTTTTTTGGAGGAGTTGGCTTTGCAAAAGGTTGAATTCTGACTGTAGGTCATTGCAGGCAGCTTCAGGTGTTGGGCGACTCACGTAGAGAACTGTATCATCTGCAAACAGATGGATGTTGGCTTCTTTTATACAGTAGTCGATGTTATTAATGTAGATTGCAAAAAGTAAGGGCCTAATATAGAACCTTGAGGTACCCCTTTTTGCAGAGTTTTTAAGGGGGACAGGCCTCCTTCTGCTTTAACTTGTTGAAGTCACCCTGTAAGATAGTCAGTAAACCAATGCAGAGAGGAGGGGTCCACACCAATGGTTTGAAGGGAGGAGAGGAGCAGACTATGGTCGACGGTGTCAAAAGCCTTGCTTAGATCAAGGAAAACAGCACAAATAAAGTTTTTGCTCTCAAGATTACAATGCCAGTCGTTAGTAACTTTGGCGAGGGCTGAGACAGTGCTATGTTTAGCTCTGAATCTGGACTGCATAAGATTTAGCAGTTCCCTAGACTTAAGGTGAGTCCTCAGCTGTGCATTTACAATTTTCTCTAGGAGCTTGGACAGGACAGGAAGGAGAGAAATTGGCCTGTAGTTATTGAGATCGCCAGGGTCACCTGATTTGAACAGTGGTATGACATGTGCTGTCTTCCATATAGGTGGTAAGGTGCCCTGAGACAGGGATAAGTTAAACAGGTGGATGTCGGGTATTGCTAGTACGTGGTAGGCAATTTCTAGGAATCACTTCCTTAGAATGGCAGAAAAAGGGGAGATATTGTTGATGGGGGACCTGAATATGCCAGATGATAACAGGAGCACCTTTGCTGCAGGCAAATTCAAGAGCAGGATCATTCCTGATGCCCTACAGGGGACATGCCTCAGACAGCTAGTATTGGAACCCACTCAGGAGAGAGCAATCTTAGACCTGGTACTCTCAAATGGGGACAGAGAAAGAATCTCAGATTTAGAAGTGGGTAGCCATCTGGGAACGAGCGACCACCAAACAGTGTGGTTCACGATAAACACAGCCATACAATCAAGCCATACAAAAGCAAGAGTATTGTACTTTAGGAGGGCTGACTTTGGGAAAATGAGAGAGTGCCTCAGAAAAGCACTGCAAACAGGCAAGAAGGAGGGGTGGAGGAACAATGGGAGTAATCAAAACAGCCATCACAGAGGCAACAAGCCTTGTGTAAAGCAAATCAACAAAACACAATGAAGGAAAACCGCTATGGTTCTCAAAAGAGGTGGCAGGGAAGGTTAAGGAGAAAAGGATAGCTTTCAGGAAATATAAGGAAACACAGAAGGAGCAGGACAGAGAACTTTATCAGTTAAAGCAGAAAGAGGCTGGGAAGGCAGTCAGAATAGCAAAGGCCCAAACCGAGGAAAGGATAGCCAACACTGTTAAGAAGGGGGATAAGACCTTTTATAGGTACATTAGGGAGTGAAGAAAGACCAAAGGAGGGATACTGAGGCTTAATAAAGGGGAGGGAATGTGGGTAGAGGGTGACAGTGAAAAAGCAGGGATACTGAACAAATATTTCTGCTCAGTATTCACAAAGGAAGAGGAGGGGGAGGTACCTAAACCAAACAAGAGAAACACTCTGAAGACAGGAGTCAATACCAGTCCATTTACAGAAGAAAGGGTTCTGAAAGAACTAATAAAATTGAAGGTGGACAAAGCAATGGGGCCTGATGGGATTCACCCAAGAATTCTAAAAGAACTAAGGGTTGAACTAGTGGCACCACTGACTACTCTCTTTAACAAATCATGGGAGGATGAGGTGGTACCTGAGGACTGGAGGAGGGCGGATGTGATTCCTCTTCACAGAAGCGGGAGCAGGACAGAGGCAGGAAACTACAGACCAGTTAGTTTGACCTCAGTGGTAAGGAAAATGATGGAATCACTTCTGAAGGAAAGAATTATTGAGTACCTAGAGGCCAGTGGGGCACAGGACCCAAGGCAGCATGGATTCATGATGGGAAGGTCGTGTCAGACGAATCTAATAGATTTCTTTGTTTGTGTGACCAAAGTAGTACACCAGGGAGAGGCTGTGAACATGGCTTACCTAGATTTTAGCAAGGAATTTGATACAGTCCCACACAAAAGATTAATACACAAGTTAGCCAGCCTTGGAGTGGGTCCCAAGGTGGTAGCCTGGATAAAAAATTGGCTAGACAACAGGACGAAAAGGGTATTAGTAAATGGAGTCCACAGTGAAGAAAGGAGGGTTACTAGTGGGGTACCGCAGGGTTCAATACTGGGACCGGTCCTTTTTAATGTCTTTATAAGTGACACTGCAGAGGAACTGGAAGGAAAAGTATGTCTCTTTGCAGATGACACAAAGATCTGCAATGGGGTTGATACACCAGATGGAGTGGAAAGGATGAGAAGGAACTTGGCAAGTTGGAGGAATGGTCAAATGTATGGCAGCTCAGATTAAATGCAAAGAAGTGCAAGGTAATGCACCTGGGAAACAAAAACTCAGCGGAAGAATACACAATGGGGGGTGAGATACTGACAACAGTAAAAATGGAAAGGGACCGGGGTTAATTATATCAGATGATCTAAAGGTGGGCAAGCAATGTGAGAAGGCAGTAAGGAAGGCTGAGGGGATACTGGGATGCATAGGGAGAGGCATTAATAGTAGAAAACAGGAAGTTGTTATCTCTCTGTACAGACAGTTGGTGAGACCCCATCTGGAGTACTGTGTGCAGTTCTGGAGACCCCATCTCCGCAAAGACATAGACAGAGTGGAGGCTATCCAGAAGAGGGCAACCAAAATGGTGCAGGGTCTGCACCAGAAGACATACGAAGAAAGACTAAAGGAGCTTAATATGTATATCCTTGAGGACAGGAGGGAGAGAGGGGACATGATAGAAACTTTCAAGTACCTCAAGGGAATCAACAAAGTCCAAGAGGGTAGCATCTTTCAGAAAAAGAGATGTGCAAGAACAAGGGGGCACAATTTGAAGATAGAGGGTGGATGGCTCAGAGGTAATGTGAGGAAGTATTTTTTCACAGAGAGGGTTGTGGATGCTTGGAACAGCCTCCCTGAGGAGGTAATGGAGTCAAGAATAGTGGGGAATTCAATAATGCATGGGACAGACATAAGGCAGTCCTAGTGGAGGGTAGGAGGAAGTAAGCTGTTGGTTAACTAGGATCTGCAGCTTATCTGTTAGGTAGGAAAATGGGCAGACTAGATGGGCCAAGCGGTCCATATCTGCCGTCAAATTCTATGTTTCTATTTTATTTCTTTACAAGGTCTTACAATCTCCAGAACTTATGACAAAATGTGGACTCACGTTTTTTACTTCCACAAGGGTACTTAGGTCACACAATAAACAAATCTCAATAAAAAAAGCAAATTCCAATAAAATAAATAATTTTCTAACAATTCGGAGACCTAGACTATGGAACTCACTCCTGCAAGAATTAGTTGACCTCAGTAATTTTGAAACATTTAAGAAATATCTGGACATCTGGCTTACTGTTAATCCAAACCATATATACTAGCCCACATTGTGTGTGTTGGGGGGGATCATGATGGGCCTTGGCCTCCTTTTTTCCAAAAACAAAACTTAGTAAACTTAACACACAAAAAAAAAATTGTAAACTTAGTAAACTGGTAAGGAAGAGTTAATGTCACACAGACCAGGAACTAAGAGAGGGGGACACAAGGGTCAGGGGTCAGGTAAAGTTGCAGGAGGGGATGATAAAGTCATGAAGAAAGGACTTGAGAGAGGAGAACAACAAGACAAAGTGGATGGACAGGGGAAGGGAAGACAAGATCTTCAGAAAAAGATACAAGAAGGCAGCATGGTCAACAGATGTTCTCCTGGGGGGGAGGGAGAAGGAATGGGAAGAGTGTTCTGGATGGGTAAGGAGGAAGGAGGGGGAAGATAGGAGGGCAGAAAGGTAGCAAGGGAGAGAGCCAAGCCAGTATTTGGAGGTAAAGGATGCACTGTGTGCGAGGCATCTGGTAAGGGATAAGTACAGAGAGCAATGTTGTGTACTAGGAAGGCAGTCCAATAAAAAATGGCTGAAAGACTGAAAGATGGGGTCCAGTCACGCATGGGTGGATTTGGGAGCTATGCTGAAGACAATGTCACCATTATAGAAGATTGGGAGGATCATCTTCATGACAAGCTCTCAGTGGCTGGGAGTGAGTTACTGGCTTTGTTTCTATACAGCACATCTATCTTGGGATGGAACTTCATGTGGATGACATCAACATGTGCTGGGAAGTCAAGGTGACAGTCCAATCAGACCCCATGGTACTTAAATGAGGAGGGATCCTCAATCAAAGTACCATCAAGGGTTTGAGGGGAAAAGTGATGTGCAAGAACAAGGGGGCACAATTTGAAGATAGAGGGGGGATGGTTCTGAGGTAATGTGAAGAAGTATTTTTTCATGGAGAGGGTTGTGGATGCATGGAACAACCTTCCTGAGGAGGTCGTGGAGTCAAAAACAGTGGGGGAATTCAAGAATGCATGGGACAGACAAAAGGCAATTCTAGAAGGGGGGTAGGAGGAAGTAGGCTGTTGGTTAACTAGGATCTGCAACTTATCCAATAGGTAAGGAAATGGGCAGACTAGGTGGGCCAAGCAATTCTTATCTGCCTTGAAATTCTATGTTCTATGTAAAGCCTTGAGAACCTCTGCTGGGAGCTCAGACTTGGTTTAGAACCTGGTATGGTCAAGATACATTGTTTATACAGTATATACAGTTCTGTATTTATTTGTATATATCACATTCTGTACATACTGTATGCTGTACTGTAAGTAAGTACTTTGAATTTTTGCTGGAAAACATCTTTCATTTTTGGTTATATTAAATGCACACTAAAAATAGAAAATAGAGTTAAAAATCTACGTTTTGACCTTAGGTCTTCTTCAGGAAATATCTAAAAGAGAAAAAAACAAAGTTACTGTGCATTTTTGCTATGTTTGATATTCCACTATTACCCCTACCTTGCCTTTTATTTCTTGAAAACCTCTCAGATCATGAGTGAGAAAAGACAAATGTGGTGTAGCAAATTCATTTGGGCAACGCAAACTAGCAGTAGGAAAAGATAATTAAGTACAGGAGCAAGTACTACAGAGGAGCAGGAATTCCTTAAGGTCCATACCAAAATGCAGGTGATTGAAAGCACACCTAGCAGTAGGAGGGAAGAAGTTCTAGTATTTGGGAGCATAGTAGACAGAGGCAATATGACCTATTATTGTGGCATATCTAGGTTGCTGGAGTAGAGGAGAGCCTGTGGATCTCAATCAGTAATTTGCTGTGGGATTTTGCAAGTGGTCAGCAAGCACATCTGGTACACTGATAAGAACATAAGAATTTGCCAGCAGAAGGGGACCTCTTGATCCATCTAGTCTGCCCAGAATACCTACCCCCCTCCTCTTAGACTATTTCCTTTTTTGCCCGTAGTGTTTATCCCACCCAAGTTTAAATTCCCTTACATTTTTTGAGTTTACTACTTCTTGTGATAGGCTATTCCAAGGGCCAACCATCCTCTCAGAGAAAAGTACTTTCTGATGTTTCCCCTAAATGTACCTCCTGCCAGTTGTAGACTGTGGCCTCTTGTACAACTATCTGATTTCATCTGAAATAGGTTTTCCTTCCATGCCATGTTAATTCTCTTCAAATACTTAAACGTTTCAGTCATGTCCCCCCGTCTCTTCTCTGTTCAAGTAAGTTCAGCTGTAAGTCAGCCAGTCTGGTTTCATATGGCTCTTGGTGCAAACCCTGCACCATCATTGTGGCCCTTCTCAGCACTGCCTCGAGTCTGTTGATATCTTCCTTCTGGTGCGGCCTCCAAAACTGGACGCAATATTCCATGTGCGACTTGACCAGTGATCTGCAGAGTGGCATTTATCACTTCTCTTTTTCTGCTAGTTATACCCCTTCCAATGCATCTGAGGATGCCGTTTGCTTTCTGTGCTGCCCTTTTACATTGTTTGCTTGTCCTAAGGTCATCTGTAATGATTACGCCAAGATCCCTCTCCACCTGTGTTACTTCAAGCTGGTGTCCTAGCAGCATGTATTCCTTTCTGGGGTTTTGTTTACCCAGATGCATGGCCTTGCATTTTTTGGCATTGAATTTCAATTGTCAATCTTTGGACCATCCTTCCAGCCAATTCAGAACCTTTTCCATCTTCAAGACTCCACCTGGTTGCAGAGTTTTGTATCGGTCACAAACAGGCATACTTTCCCCTCCAGCTCATCAGCAATGTCACTGATGAAAATGTTGAAGAGGATGGGGCCTAATAATGACCCCTGTGGCACTTCACTGGTCACCTTGCCCTCCCCTGACTGAGCTCCATTAACTAAGACCCTCTGTGTCCTATCCTTGAGCCAGTTGACTGTCTTCTGACTAAGTCCTGTATGCTCTAGCGTATTCATAAGCCTTCTATGGGGTACAGCGTCAAAGACCTTGCTGAAATCTAGGTACACCACGTCCACTGCTCCTCCCTGATCCACTGTTCTGGTCACCCAGTCAAAGAATTCTGTCATGTTTGTTAGGCATGATTTTCCAGCCATAAAGCCATGTTGCTTAGGGTCAAGCTTTCCTGATTCTTTTAGATGATCCACTATTCCAGCTTTCAGCAGGGTTTCCATAACTTTGCCTACCACGAAGGTCAGACTGACTGGGCGATAGTTCCCATTCTCTTCCCTGCTTCCACTTTTATGTAAGGGTACCACCACAGCCTTTTTCCAGTCTAGTGGCATTGTGCCACTTTCCAGTGACTTATTGAAAAGGTCAGTGAGTGGTGTTGCAATTTCTTCCCGTTACTCCTTTAGAATCCTAGGGTGGATTCCACCGGGTCCCATTGCTTTGTCTACTTTTAGTTTGTTAAGCTCTTCTAGAACTCTTTCTCTTGAGAAGTGGAAGCCATCTGCTGTTCTACTTGTAGCCCTAGGTGGCGCTATCCCAAGGACTACTACCCCTGCCTGCTGGGCTAGTAGCAGGTTAAGGGGCCTAGGTTCAATGACGGGTGCCTCCACCCAAAGGTCAGGGTTGGTATTAGACTGACTAACCAGGCCACAGCCCTCTGGGACACTGTGACCCTCCTTGTCTCCTACTAGTGGCCAACACAGTAGACAATGTATACCTTCCCAATACCCCTGACAAGTTTGGCACACACACATATGCTGAGCACATACCCCCAGGACTGGTTCCTTTGGCTTGGCTCTGGGGACCTCCTGTAAAACAAGGTGATGCAATACCAAAGAAACAATGCAATACTTTCAACATAAACTGACACGGCGGTCAATGTAAATTGTAGAAAAAAGTAGATCTGATTTATTCAGGGGGACTGTAACAAGGATGGGGGGCAATCAGGTTAATTGGCTTAAACACACTATAAATATCACAGTTGTGCATGCAGTCAGTGTCCCTATCAGTCACCCTGTCTGGGTACCCAGGATGGAAAAGGGGGCTTGCAAGGGCCGTTGCCCCAGATAGGCAGGCATAGCAGCTGGTAGGGGCCCTGTGAGAAAGAAGAATTAACTTGCACTCCCACTGATTGTAATCAAGAGCCGGAGGGCTCAGTTCATGAAAACAACACAACAAATTAATCAAATGACACACTTGTGATTTAAAAGATATGTTGCAGGGAGCTACCCTGTTTACTACTCATGATACCCAATGCTGAGAACAGGATGGATGATGGTTCTTCTGGAATGACAGAAGGAGCAGGGTAGGGAGACGAAGGCCTCGTGGCAGGGCCCAACTGCATTTGATAGCAGACGGCTTCAGTCCGGTGCAAGCTGGGTACAGCTTCCAGCCTTGAGCACACAACTGAGCTCAAGGGAGAAACCAGGTTGCGACCCCCCACCAGTTCACCGCATATTTATATGTAAAGAAAGCTTATTGTACCAGGCAGGCTACTCCTCGATCCTCATGGCACAATCACTGCTAAAACCCTGGAGCACAACGGTAGCTAAAGTTCCTGGCAGGCTGATTGCTTTTAGCAAATCTTCGGTCTTCTTCAGGTGAGCCTGGTATCCCTCCAGTTGCTTACCTTGCAGCCCACCAAGCAAATCACTGCCCGACTATTCTTCTCTCTCTCAGTAAGATGGCAACAGGCTGAGGTTCAGGCCTTCCACGGTTCTCCCGCGAGAACTACTGCACAACACGGCCACTCGATTATGTGAGCTCTTTCCTCTTCAACTTCCAACTCGAATCTGGCTTGCCAGCAGACAGCTCAGGGGATTTCCCTTAGATCCAAAAAGTTTGATTAGTCAGGTGAACTGTCAATCACAGTAAGAGCTCCCCCTCCTATTGCAAAAAGGTGCCAACAGTCCAAAACTACAAATCCTAACTGGTAATCCATACAGTCCCATTTCAGCAGGCTCCATTTTAGAGTCCCCCATTACTGATTGGTCCAATTCGGCAGTTCGGGACCAAAGTGGCGGAGCTAAACTGAACAGGCCTTGCTGCAAAGAAGGCAGGTTAGAACAAACACTATATTTTTACCACACTGTTTATCAGTAATTAGTTACACCTCTCAACAGGGCTCTGTCTGTGCCACTAGCGACAGCAGAAATAGAGTGAGGATTCAGCAGCCCGGGTGGGATTGGGGCATAGAAACACATAGACCCTCAATTCAAACTAATTATGACTGCAAGCAGGCAGCACTTTAAGAGACAGTACATGGATGCTTTTAAAACACTCTCTGGCAATAGCATTCAAATGGCTTAAATGCTGAACACCTACCAGGCGGTAAGCAATTCGGCAAGCTCTGGGAAGACTTTTTGGGAACCCCCATTTGTAGGGAGATTACATCCTTCCTAGCCTGGAAAAACTTGGTGTCCGCGTCAAGTAAATACCTTCACAGTAATTTCAAATGAAAATTATCGTACAAATCTATACCATTATCAGATTAGGCCTATAATTTCTAAGGCATTAGTCAACACATTAAAACTTTACCATACACATTTTCTGTAATTCACAGTTCACTATTGTTGCTAAAGTACATCACACATAAATTGCACAGATTAGTCACATATACCCTGCAGTTTTGAATCAGGTCATTACCTCCTGAACTTTGAACAATGATAAAGTGGGCCCTTCCCTATCAGCTACTGTACCTTGGGGTGAGATGGGGCAGGAGCACCACACCTGGAGGGCAGAACAATCAACCAGGAGTTTGCACTTAAGCTCAGTTTGGGAGTGAGCTTTGGGACACATAAACTCCCTTATGGATTACATTGAGAGGCAAATCCATGGGCCTCCCAGGGAAATCATAGCCGAGGCACACTATTGGTTTGACAGCTCTACCAGTCTTCCTGAAGGGAACAATCACAGTCTCTGTGCCTTCACCTTTACTCTCTGCACCTTCCTTACCAGAAAGGAGATCTTCTATCTGAGCAGGGAAGTTCAAACTTGGGGTACTGTCAACCCCGAGCTCTGTGGATTTAGGTTCTATATCACTTTGTTCACTCAGGGAACACTCTGGCACAGGAAGAGAACAATCATCACATTCAAAGTACTCTTCATGTTCTGGCATGTCACCAGTTGGTCTCAGCTCATCTGTCTCTCCATCAGAAAAATCACACAGTTCTACCATACACTGTGATTCAATATCATCAGACCTGACACTTTGCACTGCACTCTTAGGGAGCATTGGCTCCAAGGACAAAGCTGGGGGGCCAGGCAGTCCAGGAGGCCCAGTTTCATCCCCACAATTGACCATGGGGTTACCTTGAAATAGCTGACTTAGTTCATAAGAAGGGTAATAGCCATAGTTGCACTCACTCTCATCCAAAGTGAACTGACGGTCATTATCATTTTGGGTTTGCTGTGGAGAAAACTTCAAGTCAGTGACTACGGGGATAGGCTTACTCTGTCTCTGTTTTGCAGCAGCCCGTGTCACTGGTCTCGGTGGGCTCAGACTCGATCATTATTTGACCAGTGGGCAACAAGTGGTTATGATGCATGGTCTTGACATCTTTTGAATTGTTTTCAGGCCGCACTTTGTACACAGGCAAGTCATTCAATTTGCCCACCACTATGTGAGGAAGATGGTGCCACCGGTCAGCAATTTTGTGTTTGCCATGTGATCCCAGATTTTGCAACAATACATGGTCTCCAGCTTGAAGCTCTTGGACCTTCACCTTTTTATCATATCTTTCTTCATTGGCCAAGTTTCTCTTTGCAGCCATGGTCTGAGCCAGTTGGTAAGCATGGTTCAATTGAGCTTTTAGTTTCTGTATGTACTGTAAGTGATTCTCAGCTCTGACCCCATCAGGCGAAACCCTAAAACAAACGTCCACTGGTAACTGAGCCTCCCTCCCAAACATGAGGTGATAGGAAGAGAACCCGGTAGCATCATTTTTTGTACAATTTTAGGCATGGACCAAGGTGCTAATCTGCTGGATCCATTTTGGCTTGTCTTTCGGGTGGAGAGTGCCCAACATGTCAAGCAGGGTGCTATTGAAGCGCTCTGGCTGTGGGTCTCCCTGCTGGTGATACGGCGTGGTTCTGGACTTAAGCACCCCCCATAGAGAGATCATCTCTTTGATTAAGCGACTCTCAAAGTCTCGGCCTTGGTCAGAATGAATTCTTTGGGGGACACCATAGTGGACAAAGAAATTCTCTATCAGTACCTTGGCCACAGTGGATGCTTTTTGATTTTTGGTGGGGGATGGCTTGAGCACATCTGGTAAAATGATCTGTGACCACCAACACGTTACGGATATTCTGCTGATCAGGCTCCAGGCTTAGAAAGTCGATACACACTAACTCTATGGGCATGCTGGTGGTGATGTTAACAAGGGGGCAGCCCTTTCTGGCAAAGTCTTTCTCTGTAGGCAGCGACTACAAGTTCACATGTGATGTTCAACATCTGCCCCCATTTTAGGCCAGTAGACTCGGGACTACACCAGGTCAAGGGTTCTGTCGATGCCGAGGTGGCCCATGTGGTTGTGTAGGGACCGCAGCACCAAGTCTCTGAAATCTGTGGGCAGGACCAATTGTTGCTTATCTACTTGACGAACCCCCCCAATCTACAGTCTCTCGATATAGCAGCTGGTTTACTAGCCTCAATTTAGGGCCTTCTTTGTACAATAGTGCAGTTCTCAAGTCAGAATACCGTAACTTGGACACATCTTTCCCTGCGTAGAGGGCTTTGAGGGCTGATCGAATCACTGGGTCGCGAGATTGAGCTCGCTGGAGGCTGTTATTGTCAAACTGAGGTAATGCGCTAATATCTAGCATGGAGAAGTGGCAGTATGCAGCTGGTATACAAGTGTCAGAAGGGCCCAAGCAATCTACCAGGCAGTCCATTGCATCTGTGGACATCTGTTCCTCCTTGTCAAACTTCTGGCACAGTGCTCGAATGCCAGGTTCAGACAGCCTAACCCAATAGCCCTTGGAAGTAGGCCTTCAGGAGAGAGCATCAGCATCTATGAGATTCAGGCATAGTCATAAGTGGACAATGCAGAAAGCCACCGATGCCTGGTAGCATCCAGTTTAGCTGAAGTCTACACATAGGTCAGTGGATTATTATCTGTCTTTACCAGTGTCTTTGCTCTATACAAATAGTCATGAAATTGATCAACAATGGCCCACTTCAGTGCCAAGAACTCCAATTTATGTACAGGATAGTTTTTTTCTGAGGGGGTCAGACTCCTACTGGCAAAGGCCACAGGTCTTGGGCCATTTTCATGCTCCTGATATAACACAGCTCCCAAATCTTGTAGGCTAGCATCGGTGTGTAACACATAGGGTTTAGCAGGATCAGCATAGGCGAGCATGGGAGTATGTGTGAGCTGATATATGATTTTGTGGAAAGCAGCCTCGCAGTCAGGTGTCCATTGGGGCCCAAAAAGTTCACCCGGGTGGAAGTACACCCTCTCTGCTTCAGCGGGGGCCATTCTTTTGTATTTTTTGTTCGTGGGAGGGTAACCCTGGGTCAGGTTCAACAAAGGGCGAATTACTCTTGAGTAGTCCTTTATGAATCGATGGTAATAACCACAAAAGTCTAGAAAGCACTGTAATTCTTTTAGATTGTGGGGCTGGGGTCAGGTGGTCAAGGCCTCAACTTTGCTAGGATCAGTCTCTATCCCTTCGGTGGACACTATGTGCCCCACATACTTTATGGATTTCTGAAAGAACTGGCATTTGTCAATGGACAGCTTAAGGCCGAATTCTTCCAGTCAGTCCAACACTTCAAAAAGACAGCTCTCATGTTCCTCCAATGAACTTCCAAACCAATAACATCATTTAAGTATACCAGGCACTCCAACAAGTTCATGTCCCCCACTACACGTTCCATCAGTCGCTGAAAAGTGGCTGGGGCACCAGAGACCCCCTGGGGCATTCTCATACACTCATAGAACCCAAATGGACAGATGAAAGCTGTTCTCTCATGGTCTTCTGGGGCCATAGGGATCTGGTAGTACCCACTGCGAGATCTAACACTGAGAACCACTTGCTTCCATTTAGACAGTCCAACGCATCCTGAATACGGGGCATGGTGTATAGATCGGGGATGGTCCCCCTGTTAAAGGTCCTATAATCTACACACATTCTTACTGTCCCATTCTTTTTCCTCACCACCACAATAGGTGAAGCATAAGGGCTTCTGTATTCTTGTATCACACCAGCCGCAAGCATTTCCTGCAGGTGTCTTCTTACATCATCTATATCTGCGGGCGCCAGATGCTGAGACCTCTCATGGAATGGCCATTCATCTTGCAGGCATATGTGATGCCCCGCTCCTTGGACACGTCCTACATCCCATTCCTTCAATGAAAACACCTTATCTCTCTGGGTGAGTCTCTGGCTGATTCTAGTCTTCCATTCCGCTGGCAACGGGGAGTCACCAAAGTCAAACAAACCGGGTGTCACTTGGTCAGTCACTCCAGACAGCTTGTTACTAGGTAGCACTGCAGTGTCTGTACAGTGTATGGTAGGTAAGATGCAGCCTCTATTCACCCAAATTTCTTGATCTGACACATTGTGAACCTGGACCATGACCCGTCGGGCATAGGCATGAGCACGAGTGGGTAACATAGTAGGCTTAATCAGCAAACCTTCCGGCAGTTTCCCATCTCCTGGCACATCCAGCATGAGTACCTCGTTCTTGACATCTTTTCATAAACATACTCCCCTTGTAGGGTGCACTGGGTGTTGGTGCCCAGGATCATTGACTCAGGATCCTTCTTCCATACCACCCCGACTGGCTCATCTTGATCAAAATCTCTGGCATTCTGCTGCAACTCATACGCTGTCTTAATCAAGGCAGGAATTCTCAGAGCCCTACCAGTTCAGTGTCCCTGTTTCTCATAGCATAGCTGTGCAAATCTCCCAACCATATAAGCATTTGTCCCAATTAGCAGAGGGACCCCATCGTACAGTCCAATAGGGGGACACACCAAAGCTAAGGTCTCCACTTGCTCCGCCACTCCAGCCACTGAAGTAGGGAAAGTCAACCAAATCCTGATATACCCGGCATAGGGGTAGGCCTTTTCACTCAACTCCCAGACATGCAGTCCTTACAACTGTAGGGGCACATCAGGTAAGTGCTTCTAATACCAGTCCTGAAACATTATAGTTACTTGTGAGCCACTGTCGAACACAGCCCTGGTGGGCACTCCATTCACCTTCACTGTTGTCTCCATAGATGGACCCACCACCTCAGACCATTCAGGCAGCTCTGAAGTCGGTGTTGATCTGACATTGGCCTTGGTAGCGTAACTTTTCCAAACAGCTCCCCCTGGTTGCTGGTTGTTACTCTGTTGAACCGTAGCTAATAACCAGACAGTGACTTTCCTCAAATTCTCCGGTGACTGACAGAAGACATGAATGTGTCCATCCTCCCCACAATGATAGCAGAAATTAGACTCTGTAGGGTCTCTAGGGGCTTGAGGGTTCACAGGAGTATTGAGCGGCTCGTCTTTGGCTCGTGCTTTGATTACTTGATCCTCTAGACCGCTACCAGGATGGGGATTGGGTGGGTTTTGCAGCAAATCCCCCACTAGGGCTTTCAACTCTCACACTTCTTCCAGTAGGTTACCTTCGGTCTAGAGTCCAGGAGAAACAACATGCACTCCCAATCCAGTTTTAGTCTCTGGGGGTGCCTGATACAGATCAGGTTCTCTGGCCGCCTCAGTCAACTCTTTGATCAACTCCCTCAGCTGCTGTGCCTCGTCCGAGACACTCCTCTCTGGAGTCGGGCAGGTACCAACCATCCCCGCATAGGGCTCCCAGCCCTCTTCATCAGTCTCAATTTCAAGAATTTCCTTCATAAAATGACAGTACTCAGGGGGGTTAGCACTCCTATCTTGAAACTTGAGTTTCAATATCATTACACTAGAGTGTTGAGCTGACTTTAGGATATTGTCCAATCTGACCCGGTTCAGTTCCTTTGCAGGCACTCCCCCTTTTCTGTGGGCCCTCTGCAAAACCCTCTCAATCCTGGTAACAAAAGTGGACTATTTCTGATTTTTCCACTGCTTAGCTGACTTGAACTTCCAGAACAGGTCGTCCCCCGACTCAGTACTACCAAATACTCCTTCCAGTGCAGACAGGTATTCAGCTGCTGTAGCCTCTGGACTGGTTGCTTGCAAGAAACGGATGGCTTCCAGAGCAGGGGCCCTCAAACTCTCCATCAGCCTCTTTCTCTTTCCCCCATCTGAACATTGCCATTCTTGTACTAAAGGAATGGCATAGTCCATCCATGTTTCCAAGTCATCCTCCCTTGGGGGTACTGGGACGGTGCCCGAAAAGAGTCTGAGTAGGAATCCAACTGTATTGAGGGAATCACTATGGGGAAGGGGGCCACAGGAGAACACTTTGGAGAAATGAGGGAGGTGGCTGGGGAGTGCAGGGGTGTTTGTTCCTCTGAAAGGTCCAACACCTTTACCAGTTCTTGGGCAGTTCACCCTTCAGATGCTAATAGTTTGAGCAACTTATCCTTGAACCCTTCTATACGGGGGGGACCCACCCGAGGTAGTTAGATTACTGTGCAAGTGAATGACCCTCCATCCTTTCTGGGTTCCCTCAGGCAAAATAACAGGGGGTAATTTCTCTGGATCTATCGGGGAGCTACAAGGGAGCAGCACTATCATAGCCTGTTCAAACAGATCTGCATCTCTTCCCTTTACCTCGACTTTACCCAAACCCTTAACATGCTCCACATTGGCTACAATATCAGCATTAGCAATCCCTAATGGGACCTCCAGTAATAGAAGAGCCTGTTGGAGGTCCACCTCCTCAGCCTTCCTCCGCCCCATCATTCGGTGCACTAACAGCTTATGAGGGGCAATTTTCAGCTTGGGTGTAGCGAGATCCTCCATCTTCTCCCCAAAACTAAACAAAGCAGGATAACTTCTTCCCTCAGCCACTAGAGGACACTAATCCCAGCGGTGCCTCCAAGATATAACCCCTAGGTGGAGCTATCCCAAGGACTACTACTCGTGTCTGCTGGGCTAGTAGCAGGTTAAGGGGCCTAGGTTCAATGATGGGTGCCTCCACCCAAAGGTCAGGGTTGGTATTAGTCTGACTAAGCAGGCCACAGCCCTCTGAGACACTGCAACCCTCCTTGTCTCCTACTAGTGGCCCACACAGTAGACAATGTATACCTTCCCAATACCCCTGACAAGTCTGGCACACACACACATGCTGAGCACTTACTACCAGGACTGGTTCCTTCAGCTTGGCTCTGGGGACCCCCTGTAAAACAATGTGATGCAATACCAAAGAAACACTGCAATATCTGCAATATAAACAGACACCACAGTCAATGTAAATTGCAGAAAAAAGTAGATCTGATTTGTTCAGGGGGACTATAAGAAGGATGGGGGCAATTGGGTTAATTGGCCTAAACACACTATACATATCACAGTTGTGCATGCAGTCAGTGTAACTATCAGTCACCCTCTTTGGATACCCAGGATGGAAAAGGGGGCTAGCCAGGACTGTTGCACCAGGTAGACCGGCATTATTGCTGGTAGGGGCCCTGTGAGAAAGAAGAATTAACATGCACACCCACTGATTGTAATCCAGAGCCGGAGGCTCAGTTCATGAAAACAACATAACAAATTAATCAGATGACACACTTGTGATTTAAAAGATATGTTTCTGGGAGCTACATTGTTTACTACTCATGATACCCAATGCTAAGAACAGGATGGATGATGATTGTTCTGGATTGCCAGAAGAAGCAGGGTAGGGAGACGAGGCCCTCGTGGCAGGGCCCAACTGAATTTGATAGCAGGCAGCTTCAGTCCTGTGCAAGCTGAGTACAGCTTCCAGCCTTCAGCACACAACTCAGCTTGAGGGGGGAAACCAGGTTGCGACCCCCACTCCAGTTCACTGCACATTTATACGTAAAGAAGGCTTACTGTAGCCTGCAGCCTACTCCTTGATCCTGATTGCAAAATCACTGCTAAAACCCGGGAACACAATGGTAGCTAAAGTTCCTGACAGGCCGATCACTTTGAGCAAAATCTTCGGTCTTCTTCAGGTGAGCCTAGTATCCCTCCAGTTGCTTACTTCACAGCCCACCAAGCGGATCACTGTCCGACTATACTTCTCTCTCTCAGTAAGATGGCAACAGGCCAAGGTTTGGGCCTTCCACGGTTCTCCCGCTCGCACTACTGCACAACACGGCAGCTCGATTATGCAAACTCTTTTCTCTTCAACTTCCAACTCGAATCTGGCTTGCCAGCAGACAGCTCCGGGGATTTCCTTTAGATCCAAAAGGTTCGATTGGTCAGGTGAACTGTCAATCACAGTCAGAGCTCCCCCTCCTGTTGCAAAAAGGCACCAACAGTCTAAAACTACAAATCCCAACTGGTAATCCATACAGTCCCATTTCAGCAGGCTCCATTTTAGAGTCCCCCATTACTGATTGGTCCAATTCGGCAGTTCGGGACCAAAATGGTGGGAGATAAATTGAACAGTCCTTGCTACAAAGAAGGCAGGTTTGAACAAACACTATATCTTTACCACTCTAACTGTTTATCAGTAATTAGTTACATCTTTCAACAGGGCTCTGTCTGTGCCACTAGTGACAGCAGAAACAGAGCGAGGATTCAGCAGCCTGGGCTGGATTTGGGCATAGAAACACACAGACCCCCAATTCAAACTAATTATGACTGCAAGCAGGCAGCGCTTAAAGAGACAGTACATGGAGGCTTTTAAAGTGCTCATTGGCAATGACATTCAAACGGCTTAAACGTCAAACACCTACCAGGCTGTGAGCAATTAGGCAAGCTCTGGGAAGACTTTTTGGGGACCCCCATTTGTAGGGGATTGCATACTGTTGCACACTGCCTTTCCCATAGTAGGGCCACTGCCTTGGTCTTCAATGGTGAAGACTGAGCAGAAGAATTTATTTAATACTTCTGCCTTGTCTTCATCCTTTTCAATTAGCTGTCCTTCTGTTGATTTTAGCCTGATTATGCCACTCTTACTCTTTTTTTCTTTCACTTATGTTCCTAAAAAATGTTTTTCCCACCTTTATTACTCCCTGCACTACTTTCTCCTCAGTCTGGGCTTTGGCTATTCTAATAGCCTTTCATGCTTCTCTCAACTTTGATAGGTAATGCTGCCTCTCTGCTTCATTCTTTGTCTGCTTATACTGCTTGAAGGCATTTTTTTTGTGTTTTACTGTTGTTGCTATTTCTTTGGAGAGCCACAGTAACTTTTTTCTTCTTTTTGACTTGCTGATGTGCTTTGTTCACTGTTCAGTAACTTGAAATAAAGCTGTCTTCAAGGCTTCCCAGCTTCCCTCCACATTCCATGAGTTGCTGATTTCCAAAAGGTTTTTTAACTGGTTTTTTATGGTGTTGAAGTCTGCCTTGCAGAAATCAAGTATTTTGAGCTTTGTGTGACTTGATTCTGCTACCCTTTCCACTGCTAACCAGACTGACCTGTGGTGGCTGGTTCCCAGATTTACCCCTATGGTTATATCTGAGATTCTGGTACTGTTTGTTAGCATCAGGTCCAAGATAGTCTGTTCTCTGGTGGGGGACTGCACTAGCTGATTAATTCCTGCCCCCTTCAGAGCAAGTGCCATGAATGAGGACCAATCTATATCAGATAGATTGAAATCCCCCACTAATAACAGGTCTCCCTTGTCAGCGATCAAGAAGATGTTTTCCAGGAGCTCCTTGTCTATGTCAGAGTATCAGGAGGGAGGTCTATATATGACTCCCACTCGGATGGGGGCTTTGTCCCCTGCTTCTAGGGTGATCCATGGAGCTTCTGGTTCTGGTCTTCCCTGTTTTGCTTGGACTTCTATTGCCGGGATTCCTTAGCTTGCATTTAATGCCACGCCTCCCCCCTTGTGTCCAGTGCAGTCCTTCCTAAAAAGTGTGCAACCTGGTGTAGCGACGTCCCAGGTATGATTTTTCATAAGCCAGGTTTCCATGACTGCTACCAAGTCTAATTTGGCTTCTGTCACTAAAGTGGAGAGGTCAGAGATTTTATTTGACGGACTATGTTCATTGATACACATAGCCCTCCATCCCTGTTTTGTGCGGCATGGTGAAGTAATAGAATCGTTATGCTGTATATCAATATTGCTTCTCTTGTGCCTATTACACTTATCCCTTTGCCTGTTATGGGAAGTGTCTTGATAACTACTGGTTCTGAGATCACTAAAGAGACCTTTGTCAAACTAGCTGTTGGTGGGGGAGTGGCTCCTAACACCCTTCTTGCCACGAGGTGTCTTTGCTGCTCCTCCCCTCTCGCTAGTTTAAATGGTCTATGTGCACATTGAGTTTTTGTCTGAGCACCCAGGTTCCTTGTTTGTTTAGGTGCAGACCATCGAATTTGTAGAAGTCCCTCTCCCAGAAGTTGTGCCAATTGCTAATAAAGCCACGTCCATTTTCCTGGCACCATTGTTTAAGTCAGGCATTGAATTTGGAGATGTCTCTCTCTCTCTCTGATCCTGTGACTGATTCTGCCCTTTCCCCATACAGGCAGGATTTTTGAGAAAGAGAGATTGGATGAAAGAGAATTAATTTTGCTGGCCAGATTTGTTATGTTTTGTTTAGTCTCTTCTACTGTGCGAGAGGCTATGTCATCTGTGCCTATGTGGAGGATGACATGCTGTTTATGGTCTGCATTGCATATGATATTCAGAATCCGGTCAATGTCACTCCTCAAAGATGTACCTGGGAGACATCTTACAGCAACTTTTGTACAGCCAGGTTGCTGAAGGTGAGACTCCACATCTTGAATAATGAGTCTCCTACAGTACTTGTTTTTTGGTGGTTGGTTTGTTTGCTCTTTTTGGGGACTTTTCCCCAATGTCTGTGTGCAAGCTGTCAGTGGAGAGTATCTGTTTGTTGTGTGCACAGGTGTGATTGTTCCAGTAGCTGTAGGCTTTGGAGCATTGTGGTTTCTGATCAGTTTCCAACCTCCTGGTCTGTTTGTCCTTTGGGGCAATGGGACCGGTTTGGTAAAGGACTGTTTGTTTGTGCTGTTTTGTTGTGTATAATGGAGATTTATTCTTAGATAGTTTATCTCAGTCCTTGATGCATGGAGCCGAGTTCCTAGGTCCCTTAGGGCAGAGCATATTGGACAGTATCTCACTCTCAGGATGTATGTGCTCGTGAAGACTGAGCAGTAGGTGTAGCAGTTTATGAGCTCCATCTGAGTATGGATGATCAAAGCATTTTGTCTATAAAATAGCCCAAGAAGAAGAATGTTTTACAGCCAGAAACAGTCAGCTCAGGTGAGCGTAGAGCAGGCAGTGTCTGATAAGCTGGACGTGGCTGGGGAAAAGTGCCAGACACTCTTGTATGTAACATCCCACTTTGAAAGGTTTTGTTTTTTTGCACCAAGGAAGGCCTGCAGCCTATAGGTTTTTCTCCTGGTGAAATACTTCAATAAATAGGTAAGATCTGGCAGCAGCACCCCTTGTGCTATTGCCGGGCATGCTTTGGGAGAGAGATTATGCCTAACCCTGTAGGCCATACGTAATTTAGAGTTGATAGATTTACAAAATGTTGCAATATGAAAGGAGAACTCCAATGAGAGGTCCAGTGTGATCGCTAAGTTTTTGAACTCACTGTCTTCTTTCAGTAGGAAACCCTCAGTGCAGTACAGTACAGTGCACAGTAAGATAAGGTGTGCCTGATCAAACTTTATTCCTGGAACTAAAGAGTATCACTTTCATCTGTCTACAGTTTAAAAGCAGTCTGTTGTCACTCAGTTATGACTGGATGCAGGCAAAGCAGTTTGAGGTTCAACCATATTTCAGAGATATCAGCAGCATAGTGATATTTGACCAGATCATAAACATGCATTAGTATGCTACTGCAGCTAGTGACATCAGGTAGATTGTTAATATTCAGTGAGATTATAATGAGAATACATTTTGTCCTTCAGATGAGACATTCAACTGAGGTCCCTCCTGCCCATCTCTGGTTCCTGTCCAACTGGAAGGAAAATGCCCCATGGCAATTATTGAAGAGAAGTAGGGTTTTTTTTTTTATATCAAAAGAAATTTTACAGACAAGTAAAATAACATGCAAAATACATACAGTGTCACATCCCATAGCCCATATCCAGTCAATCTTTTCCTCTTATCCTAGGTGACTCTAAATCAATAAAGCTTGTGTTTTGCAGTACAAACAAGTGCTCATAAACACAGAAACATAGAAACATGGGATTTGATGGCAGATAAGGACTACTTGGTACGCCTAGTCTGCCCATTTCCCCACCTAATGGATAAGCTGCAGATCCTAGTTACCCAACAGCCTTTTTCTTCCTACCCCCCCACTAGAATTGCCTTATGTCTGTCCCATGCATTCTTGAATTCTCCTACTGTTTTTGATTCCACCAACTCCTCAGGAAGGTTGTTCCATGTATTCACAACCCTCTCTGTGAAAAAATAATTCCTCGCATTACCACTGAGTCATCCCCCCCATCTTCAAATTGTGTCCCCTTGTTCTTGCACATTTCTTTTTCTGAAAGATGCTACCCTCTTGGACTTTGTTGATTCCCTTCAGGTACTTGAAAGTTTCTATCATGTCCCCCCTCTCCCTCCTCTCCTTGTGGGTATACATATTAAGCTTCTTTAATCTCTCTTCGTATGTCTTCTGGTGCAGACCCTGCACCATTTTAGTTACCCTCCTCTGGACAGCCTCCATCTTGTCTATATCCTTGTGGAGATGGGGTCTCCAGAACTGCATGCAGTACTCCAGATGTGGTCTCACCAACTGTCTGTACAGAGGGATAACAACTTCCTGTTTTCTACTGGTGATGCCTCTCCCTATGCATCCCAGTATCCCCCCAGCCCTCTTTACTGCCTTCTCACATTGCTTGCCCACTTTTAGGTCACCTGATATGAATACCCCCAGGTCCCTTTCCATTTTTGTTGTTATTAGTATCTCACCTCCCACTGTGTACTCTTCCCCTGGGTTTTTATTTCCCAGGTGCATTACTTTGCACTTCTTTACATTGAATCTATGCTGCCATACATTTGACTATTCCTCCAACCTTGCCAAGTCCTTTCTCATCTTTTCCACCCCATTTTCTGTATTGACACTGTTACAGATCATTGTGTCATCTGCAAAGAGACATACTTTTCCTTCCAGTCCCTCTGCAATGTCACCTATAAAGACATTAAAGAGGGCTGGTCCCAATACTGAACACTGCGGTACCTCGCTAGTAACCCCCCTTTCTTCAGAGTGGACTCCGTTTACTATTAACCTCTGCATCCTGTTGGCCAGCCAATTTTTTACCCAGGTTACCATCTTGGAACCCACTCCAAGGCTGGCCAACTTGCATATTAATCTTTTGTGTGGGACTGTTTCAAATGCATTACTAAAGTCCAGATAGGCCATGTCCACAGCCCCTCCCTGGTCTACTACTTTGGTCACCCAGTCAAAGAAATCTATTAGATTCATCCAGAGTGCTTCTATTCTTTTATTTAGGTACCTCCCCTGCCTCTTCTTTTGTGAATACTGAGCAGAAGTATCTGTTCAGTATCCCTGCTTATTCACTGTCACCCTCTGCCCACCCTCCCTTTCCTTTATTAAGACTCACTATCCCTCCCTTGGTCTTTCTTCGCTCCCCAATGAACCTACAAAAGGTCTTATCCTCCTCCTTAACTGAGTTGGCAATCTTTTCCTCAGTTTGTGCCTTTGTTATTCTGACTGTCTTCCCCACTTCCTTCTGCTTTAACTGATACAGTTCTCTGTCCTGCTCATTCTGTGTTTCCTTATACTTCCTGAATGCTACCATTTTCTCCTTAACCTTCCCTGCCACCTCTTTTAAGAAGCATAGTGCTTTTTTCCTTCATTTTGTTTTGTTGATTTGCTTCACACAAAGGCTTGCTACCTCTATGATGGCTGTTTTAATTTTTCCCCATTATTCCTCCACCCCTCCTTCTTGCTCACTTGCTAGTGCTTTTCTGAGGCACTCTCCCATTTTCACAAAGTCAGCACTCCTAAAGTTCAAAACTCTTGCTTTTGTATGGTTTGACTCTACAGCTGTGTTTATCATGAATTCACACTGTTTGGTGGTCGCTTGTTCCCAGATGGCTACCCACTTCTAAATCTGAGATCCTTTCTCCGTCCCCATTTGACAGTACCAGGTCTAAGATTGCTCCTTCCCGAATGGGTTCCACTACTAGCTGTCTGAGGCATGCCACCTGTAGGGCATCAAGAATAACCATGCTCTTGGATGTGGCTGAAGCAGAGGTGCTCCAGTTAACATCTGGCATATTCAGGTCCCCCATCAACAATATCTCCCCTTTTTCTGCCATTCTAAGGATATCTTCTAAATTTTCCTTGTCTATTATACAACCCCCGTGTGGACTGTGGTGCCATTTCCTGTCTCCAGGGTGACCCACAGTGCCTCCTCTACTCCCTGTTTATCCTTTCGTTCTGTTGTTTTGATCCCTTCCCTTACATAGAGAGCTACTACTCCTCATCCTCTTTTACCCTTCCTGTCCCTCCTGTAGATTGTGTACCATGATATGTTGATATCCCAGTCATGGTACCATGTTTCTGTGACTGCCACAACATCCAGGTGTCCCTCTTCCATCAAGGCCACCAGTTCAGGGAGCTTGTTACATAGACTACAGGCATTGGTACTCATCATCCTCCATTTTTTGATGGCCTTACAGTACCCCTTTTAGCCCCATCCCTGTCCTTACTGCCTTTGCCTTTTTTGCATTTATCCCAGTCCTGCTCCCTATTAACTTCTCTGCCTTGGTGTTTACCTCGCTAACTACCATGTTTTGTGGGGGGAGGCTGAGATTTCTTTGCTTCTTTTCAGTACCTCCCTCCTTGGCTAGTTTAAATGCTTGCCAATGAAGTATTTAAACCTATCACCGAGGATCATGGTTCCCCTTCCAGACAGATGCAGACCATCACACCAGTATAGGCCTGCATCGCTCCAGGTGGACCCCCAGACCCCAATGAAGCCAAAACCCTGAGCTCCCTCACCGGTTTTTCAACCGTCCATTGAATCCCTTGGTGTGGAGTACCCTAGCATCACCATTGCCATAGACAGGCAGCAGCTATGAGAAGGGTACCATTCATGCTGCATTTCTAAGGTCTCTTCCCAACTCTACAAACTCCTCTTGCACTGCTCTGATCCCATTCCCAGCCAGGTCATTTGTCCCTAGATGGACAGTGACATCCAGCTCCCTCTTTCATGCAGCTACTCCCGCGATCCTGAGGATTCACTGCCTGTTCTTCCAAGCCATGGTGCCAGGCAGGTACCCTACCTCCCTTCCCCTCCCTCTCCTCTCCCTCCCTCAGTTTCACCCTCCTAACAATGGAGTCCCCCACCGGGAGTTGTTTCCTTCCGCTGTGGGGTCCCATGCCACCCTCCTGTGGGTCTCCTTTGTGGAGGTTCCCAGCATCCTCCTTGGTCTCCACTGCAGGTTCCTCTATAGAGGAACCACACTCTGCCAGAACAGTATATGAATTGTGGTGAGGTACAACTTGAGGGATGCACCTCTGTTCCAGTACCCTCACCCTCCCTGAGCCCACTGTAGTCCAACTGTTCCTCTTTCTCAGCAACCTCTGAGGCAGTGGCCTTAGCCATGGTGGTCCCTGGGCAGGAGAGGAGGTCCCCTGAATACTGACCAACTCAGCCTGGAGATGAGCAACCTCATCCCTCAGCCGAGAGAGGTGCCTGCAGACGGGACACCGCATTCTCCAGAATGTCTCCCAGAAGACTGCTGCTCCACGCACTGCACCACTCCCAACATGTCTTATTTGTGGTCCCTTAACTGTTGTTTTGTATGCTTACTCTTTCCTCTCTGTTCATTATTATTTTATATATATATATATATATATATATATATATATATATATATATATATATATATATATATATAGATAATTTCTTTTTCTCACTACTTTCCTACTACTTCTGTGCCCTTAAAGCTCCTGCTCTTCCTGTTCTGGGACAGGAAGTTCCAATATTCCTCAGTAGTCTCCTTCTTACTTGCTCAGAGTCAGACCTCCAGCAGCTGGGGGGTGAGAGTTACTCTTTCCCTTCTAGGATGGTGAGTCTTTTGTGCCTCTGTGATCACTCCCTTCCTGCTACCAAACAGGAAGTTCTTGTTGTCAGTCAAATCATGTGCCTATAAAAGTAGAATTTTTTAAGGGTGGGGGGATGAAGGGGAGGGAAGGAGGGCAATATAGTCCCAGTAGAGTAGTATAGTTCTAACAGTACCTCCTTCCTCTTGCTGTTCTCTGCCACAAGCTATCTAGGGCAGTTTTTAAATCCAAAACACCTGGTTTCCTTCTGCCAAAGCCACCACCCTAATTCACAGTTTCCTTCTACACCTAGCTAACTACACAGATAACAATTCACAGTGTCCGTCTATACCTAGCTAACTGCACGGATAACAATTCACAGTTTCTTTATATAGCTAGCTAACAGCACAGATAACAATTCACTTCACCCAACTCAGACAAACACACTTTTTTTTGTTTGTTTTTACCCTAAATTGAAGGTCCCAGTAGTATAGTTCTAGTTCTTTAGTCCCAATAGAGTAGTATAGTTCTAACAGCACCTTCTTCCCTTTGCTGTTCTCTGCCACAAGCTATCTAGGGCAGTTTTTAAATCGAAAACAACTGGCTTCCTTCTGCCTAAGCCACTCCCCCTAATTAACAGTTTCCTTCTACACCTAGCTAACTGCACAGATAATGCACTTCACCCAAATCAGACAAACACACTAACTCTTTTTTTTTGTTTGTTTGTTTTTACCCTAAATTGAAGGTCCCAGTAGTATAGTTCTAGTTCTTTAGTCCCAGTAGAGTAGAATAGTTTTAATAGCACCTCCTTCCCCTTGCTGTTCTCTGCCACAAGCTATCTAGGGCAGTTTTTAAATCCAAAACAACTGGCTTCTTTCTGCCTAAGCCACTCCCCCTAATTCACTGTTTCCTTCTACACCTAGCTAACTGCACAGATAACAATTCACAGTTTCTTTCTACACCTAGCTAACTGCACAGATAATGCACTTCACCCAAATCAGACAAACACACTCATTCTTTTTTTGTTTGTTTTTACCCTAAATTGAAGGTCCCAGTAGTATTGTTCTAGTTCTTTAGTCCCAGTAGAGTAGTATAGTTCTAACAGCACCTCCTCTCCCTTGCTGTTCTCTGCCACAAGCTATCCAGGGCAGTTTTAAATACAAAACAACTGGTTTCCTTCTGCCTAAGCCACTCCCCCAATTCACAGTTTCCATCTACACCTAGCTAACTGCACAGATACCAATTCACAGTTTCCTTCTACACCTAGTGGACTGCACAGATAATAATTCACAGTTTTCTTCTACACCTAGCTAACTGCACAGCCAACAATTCACTTCACCCAACTCAGACAAGCACATTAACTCTTTTTTTTCCCCCTAAATTGAAGGTCCCAGTAGTATAGTTCTAGTTATTTAGTCCCACTAGAGTAGTATAGTTCTAACAGCACCTGCTTCCTCCTGCTGATGAAGAAAGCACCAAGATAAACCATTCTGAGTTTAGTCCTGCTACAGCCTTAATGCTAACTGGTGTATGACTAGATCAACACTATGAAGGAAACCAGAAAACAGTAAGGATATATATATATACCCAGATCTTAGTTATGACATATAATTTCAGATAAGAAACATGTTCTCATTTGTTCTCAAGATCCATACTGACCAGGCACAGTTTGCCTTTTTATACTGCATATAGTTTGTAATTCATACTCAGTCAAACCGATCAAGATTATTAGACTGAAGTTCTGTCACTGGAAAGATAGTGTGCATCGTGCCTGCCAAATAAAAAAAAATGCAGTTAAACAAGTCATAATGTGATTTTGTTATTGTCTTTGCTTGCTGCAAGTCAACCAACTATAGTTTCCATATGATGGCATTGTTCATTCATAGAAACATAGACTTTGATGGCAGATAAGAACCTCTTGGCCACCTAGTGTATTCATTTCCCTACCTGTTGGATAAGCTGCAGATCCTAGTTAACCAAAATTCTACTTTTTCCTACCCCGACAAGAATTGTCTTATGTCTGTCCCATGCATTCTTGAATTCTCCCATTGTTTTTGACCTCACAACCTCCTCAGGAATGCTGTTCCATGTGTCCACCACCCTCTCTGTGAAAAAATTCTTCCTTACTTTGCCTCTGAGCCGTGCCCCCTCTATCTTCAAATTGTGTCCCCTTGTTTTTGCACATCTCTTTTTCTGAAAGATACTACCCTCTTGGACTTTGTTGATTCCATTGAGGTACATAAAAGTTTCTATCATGTCCCCCCTCTCCCTCCGTTCTTTTATTTATTTATTTTTTTTTATTTATGTAGGAAATCAGAATTACAACCCTTTGAGTCATAGACTCATTTCCAAAGGCTCCATGTCAGAATAAAACATAGACATTCATACGGTACATACATAGAATAAATGTGGGTGAGCAAAGTATAAGTACAATGAGCACTGGTTAATGCCTATACATTTAGTAGCTAAAACAGGACAGAGCTATTGACGTGTTTACCTAATGAGCAGTTAAGACCTATACAATTGGTAGCTAAAGCAATGCACAATGTGAGCAGGTAGAAAGCCGCCTAAGGGAGGCCTTGTCTTATACATAATACAATGCAAGGATTCCTCAAGGATATACATATTAAGCTCCTTTAGTCTCTCTTTGTATGGCTTCTGTTGCAGACCCTGCATCATTTTAGTTGCCCTCCTCTGAACTGCCTCGATTCCGTCTATGTCCTTGTGGAGATGGGGTCTTCAGAACTGCACACAGTGCTCCAGATGGTGTCTCACCAACTGTCTGTACAGAGGGATAACAACTTCTTCTTTTCTACTGGTGATGCCTCTCCCTATACACCCCAGTATCCTCCCCCCAGCCATCCCTACTGCCTTCTCACATTGCTTGCCTACCTTTAGGTCATCTGATATGACTACCCCAGGTCCCTTTCCATTTTTGTTGTTGTTACTACCTCCCCCCATTGTGCACCCTTCCCTGGGTTTTTGTTTCCAGGTGCATTACTTTGCACTTCTTGCATTGAATCTTAAGCTGCCATACTTTTGATCATTCCTCCAACCTTCCAAGTCCTTCTCATCCTTTCCACCCCCTATTGTGTATCAGCCCTGTTGCAGATCTTTGTGTCATCTGCAAAGGGCATACTTTTCCTTCCAGTCCCTCTGCAATGTCACTTATAAAGACATTAAAAAGGAACAGATCCACTACTGAACCCTGTGGCACCCCACTAGTAACCCCCCTTTCTTCAGAGTGGACTCCATTTACTATTACCCTCTGTGCCCTGTCATCCAGCCAATGTTTTACCCAGGCTACCACCCTGGGACCCACTCCCAGGCTGGCTAATTTGTTTAGTAATCTTTTGTGCAGCACTGTATCAAATGTCTTGCTAAAGTCTAGGTAGGCCATCTCCACTGCCCCTCCCTGGTCTACTACTTTAGTCACAACGTCAAAGAAATTGATTAGATTCATCTGACATGACCTTCCTGCTGTGAATCCATGCTGCCTTGGATCCTGTCACTCGCTGGCCTCTAGGTGCTCAACAGTTCCTTCTTTCAGAAGTGATTCCATCATTTTCCCTACCACTGAGGTCAAGCTAACAGGTCTATAGTTTCCTGCCTCTGCTTTGCTCCCACTTTTGTGAAGTGGAATCACATCCACCCTCTTCCAGTTCTTAGGCACTATACCATCCTTCCATGATTTGTTAAAAAGGGTAGTCAGTGGTGTCACTAGCTCTCCCCTTAGTTCTTTTAGAATGCTGGACTGAATCTCATCAGGCTTCATTGCTTTGTCTACCTTCAGTTTTAAGAGTTTTTTTCAGAACCCTTTCTTCTGTGAAAGGACTGGTATCAACCCCCCTATTCAGAGTGCTTCTACTGATTGGATTAGGTACCTCTCCCTCCTCTTCTTTTGTAAATACTGAGCAGAAGTATTCATTCAGTATCCCTGCTGTTTCACTGTTGCTCTCTGCCCACCCACCTCCCTCCCTTTATTAAGTCTCACTATCCCTCCCTTGGTCTTTCTTTACTCCCTAATGTACCTATAAAAGGTTTTATCCCCTTCTAACTGAGTTAGCCATCTTTTCTTGGTTTGGGCCTTTGCTATTCTGACTGCCTTCCCCACTTCCTTCTGCTTTAACTGGTACAGTTCTCTGTTCTGTTCCTTTGTGTTTCCTTATACTTCCTGAATGCTGTCTTTTTCTCCCTAACCTTCCCCTCCACCTCTTTTGAGAACCATAGTGTTTTTTTTCCTTTGTTTTGATTTGTTTATTTGCTTCACACAAAGGCTTGTTGCCTCTGTGATGGCAGTTTTGATGTTTCCTCAGTGTTCCTCCACCCCCTCCTTGCTGGTGCTTTTCTGAGGCACTCTCCCATTTTTACAGAGTCAGCCCTCCTAAAGTCTAGTATCCTCACTTTTGTATGGCTTGACTCTGTGGCTGTTTATCATGAACCACACTGTTTGGTGGCCACTTGTTCCCAGATGGCTACCCACCTCTAGATCTGAGATCCTCTCTCCATTCCCATTTGAGAGCACCAGGTCTAAGATTGCTCCCTCCCGAGTGGGTTACAACACTTTCTGACTGAGGCATGCCCCCTGTAGGCATCAAGAATGACCCTCCTCTTGGATGTGGCAGCAGCAAAGTGGTTCCAGTTAACATCTGGCATATTCAGGCCCCTCATCAAAAATATCTCCCCTTTCTCTGCCATCCTAAGAATGTCTTTATTCAGTGCCTTTCTATTTTATTGTTGTCTTCAATAACCCTGGATAAGAGTGAACTCTGTAAATAAATGACAAAGAACCTCTGTGCGCAAACACTGAGGCAAGGGTTACCCCAAAGAGCATTTGGCTGGGAAGCCAAGTTTCAAGAAAATACAAAATCACACATGCCCACACAATGCAAAGCATCATGGGCTGCATATGCAAATCACCACAGAATGTTATGCTGGTTCAACTTTAAGCAGAATTGCATGGTGCCAAAAGACCTCCCACACAGTTTGCAAAGGGTGCTAACAGATGACATAGACACGTGTTTCCTCTTACCAGGACTCATCAGTATGCCTCATCTGTTTGTCACCCCAGTGGAATGAACCAGCTATCCTAAGATGGTCTGTCTGGGTTATGTTGTGGTGAACCCATTAAAATAAAAAACTATTTAAAAGACAAAGAACCTGTGTGCGCAAACACTGAGGCAAGGGTTACCCCAAAGGGCATTTGGCTGGGAAGTCAAGTTTCAAGAAAATACAAAATCACACATGCCCACACAATGCAAAGCATCATGGGCTGCATGTAAATAAATGTTCCATATTTACAGCTGATCAATACATCACTGACATGGGCACAGTTTCGAGTTACCTTTTACTCCCAACTGATCATGGCAACTCAACCGTACAACATCCCACCTATGAGGGTGTGTTTTATTGTCAGTGAAATAGGCTGCAATTTTGTCACTTGATTACCTCCCATCACTTTGTATACTATGACTGCTGGAAATCATTACTCTTGAATGACCATGTATAATTGTACAATGGTAAGAAAGAATGCTGGGCTGTGATTGGTCAGTCTGAGACTGGACCCATGATATTATACCAGTACAACATCACAGGCCTAGTCCCAGCAAATTGATGACTGCATCAGCCATAACGGGGATCACTCCACACAGCCAACTTCAGTGATCTCCGGTTAGAAGCCCACTACAGTGATTCCCGTTCTTAAGCTGCCCTTTATTGTCCCTGAGTCACTTTGCCGCCACAACCACACACTGTCAACAACCTCCACCTCCACACACTAATCCCCCAAACACAAACATATTTTCTTCTATTCTCTTCTCCTCACTCGTATTAAAAAAAAGTTACAGAAAGTCATAACATTGGCGTTTCACTCCCCCAATGTTCAGAAAGTGTGGCCGTTACAGTGGCAGCATGTGCTTGCATCCACTCTTTTATTCCTACATCCAACTTTAGCCTTCTCAGTAAACACTTGTTTGCACAAGCAAACACAAAACCCCAACACTTTTCACTACCCACTGTACAAAAGGAAGTAACATAAACCAAAAAAAAATTATTTTATTGCTACTATGAAAGGCTTCAAACATTGCCGCTCTCTCCTTGCTGCAGTTGTACGCATGCGCTCAATTTTTCTCACACAGTGATTCCTGTTACCTCTTCATGGCTCACAAGAAAGAAAAAAAAAGTTGAACACATTTTACCAGTCCTAACAACCAGCATCTTTGAATTTCTTGAGTTAACCTATCCCGATTGGTATAATCCAATGTGCAGACAGACCAGAGTCTGACTCACCCAGTAGTCTTTAGGAAAGCATATTTCTCCTTCTCTTGATTTCTCTCACAATAGCCATGACTGAAAGAAGCTTGACTGAAAATATCAGTCACAGAGTACTTCACCATGTGCTGCAAACAGGAAGAGACGTGTGTGCATCTGAGTGTGTGTGTGGGGGGGGCAATGGAGGCAAGGATTCACAGATACAGAGACGTTTATTTGCTAGCAGCATCACCAACTGGGCAAAACCAAACTATTTTTTTACTTCATATACTTCCACAGTGATAAATGAACTGAAAATGTGTTTTAAAATATATATATTTTTTAATCTTTTTTTTTTTATTTTTATACAAATGAGCCATGTATCATAGCAATAATGCACTTTCCAGGGTGTGTACCATGCAAGCAAAAAGACACGACGAGGTGTTTGTCATCTCCTGATAAGAGCACGCCCAGGTGCGTTGTTAGGCATGAGGTGTGTCCCATAGCGGCCACCGTATAGAGCTGTTTCCGGGTTCGCGTTTTTTTCCCCAAGTTTCTGTATTGCGCGGTGCCATGGTAATGTGTAGAAATACAAGCAGTTTTTGTTACATGAAATGTTTCAAGCAAAGTTTGTGAAGGGGATGGGATAACGAGAGTGGAGGCAGCATGCTGCGAATGGGAAGACGTCGGCACTGAGCGCTTGCTGTTTTCATGGTATCAGTGAGGTATTTATGTTTTTTCTGTGAGGGAAAAAAGGTCTGGATGGATTTCTTGCAGTGTTTTTGTGTCTAAAGAGAGAAAGACAGGCTACTGTTGCTCGATGCCTGCTGTTACAGCGCTGCAATGTTTAGCGTTGGAACTGCTCGTTGTGTGGCTAGTTTTCAGAAATAGCTGAGGAGACAATAGTGCCAGTTGGCATAGATACATGCTGATAAGGACATGGCTGGAATGTCCTTTCAGCCAATGAAATTGAGACTTTTTTTAAAACCCATTTTATAAGCTGGGATAACATCACCTCTGGGGCACTGGATGCACTCGGCCTGCGGCCCCATGGCCAGCCACCCGAGGAGTAACTTTATCCCAGCATGACACACACTCTGTCATGCATTATTTAAGCAAAAAGCCATGAGGGGGTGTGGGTTATCGGGGGATTTACCACGGCTGGAGTGGTTTGCCCACGAGGCATAGCCGAGTGGGTAAATCCTCACCAGCCGTGGTAAATCCCCCGATAAACCACACCCTCGAGTGGCTTATTGAAATTATGCCATGTCCTTTAAATTTTTTGTGAAAAAAAAGTAAATTAAAAATACAGGGTTTCCCAGTTTTTATTTTTTTAGTTTTTTATTACACCAGAAAAATGAGTTCCTTGTTGCTAGGTGGAACGTAGTAATCCCCCCCTCCCTTTGTGTGCGAGGCTTGTTTTTATTGCGCCGTTTCCCCAGACTACATAAACACACATACTGTTTAGGAATTAATAGTAACAGTTTATCTTTATCATGCTGATTGCCATCCTACAGTGTGTGCTTTTGTGCTGGATTTCTGGTGCATATTGGGAACTGCTTCCGGGTTCTAGCAAGCAGTAAAAAGTGACCGGTATTGCACGTTTTTTTTTTTATATATTTTTTTATGTATATTTAAAATGGATGAGTGAAAGTAGGAGGACACCGAAGAAAGAGAATTTAAAATTGAGAAGAGAATTCCAGAGACACAGAAGGGGGAAGTGAGAACTGCAGCCAGATTGTACTAAGAGAGTGGGAATGGAATGCAGACAGAGCAGGAGTGGAGACTAAGCATGAGGTGAGCTTCGTGTAGTCTGTGCTGTTACAGGTAAATACGTTAAGTCTGTTGTGCGATTTTTTTACCGCAGTACAGTTCAAGTTTGTTGGCCAGCTTTGAGCGCTTTGGTGAGTGGGACATGTTGGCAGCCAGAGACTGCTGCTTAACGAGCATTTCAATATGATGGTTCTCCAGTTTGAATTTCACAGGTAGGATGAATTTCTGAGATGGGGCTGACTGGCACCTTTGCTGTGGGTATATCATAGGATTTACCATGGCAGAAAGGTGCCAGCCAGCCAGTGACAGTACAGTATTTTGTTTTTATGTTTGTGTCCATGGTATAATGCTTAATTTTCATCTATGCCCAAATTGCAGGCCATAGCTTTCATTTTCTGATCTTATCTAGCAGTGATACAATTATAGTATATGGTTAAGGGTTATTGTTAATAGAAAATGGTGGCTTTCAAAATGCTGTTGTAGGACAGTTCAAAGGTCAAAAGTTGTTGTACTATCGTTCTGATGTCACATCAATAGTACAACAACTTTTTTCTCTTGAGTTGCCACCCGATTGGTGGAAACTCCACTCCTCACAAAAAATTCAAACAATAATGGCAGTGCCTTAGCAAGCTGTCCAGTGAAGGGTTCAAAACAAGTTTGTACATGGACTGCCTTAGTCAGGTCCCTGTATTCATGCTTTCAATTTGCCCATTTTTTTTTTAATTTAAATCTGCTGTTTACCTTCGTGACTGGGATTGTGAACAGAGGGAATGTCTTCAGGGTCATTTCGGGAGAGGAGTGTGTCTGTAGTGAGTGTCTGTAGCGAGGATCAGGATGAAGCAGAGCTGCGAATACACAAGGTATGAAACCTTGTGAAATGAATGTTGTACACATTAGCCATTAGGGGAACTATATACTATAAAAAGTAGTGGATGGTCACCCATCCACAACTAAGGCAGCGTTTCCCATCTCGGGAGTTGATGACATCACGGAGACCTCTCGAGCTTCGCTCTCAAGGTCTCTGTAATGTCATCAACACCCTCGATGGAAATGCAGCCTTGTTGTGGATGGTCGCCCATCCACTATTCTATATACTGTACATTCTCACTGATTTTTTTTTTTACTTTACTGGTATTTAATCTCTATTTACTACACATTTTAGGTAACCAAGTAGAAGAACAAGGATACTATACTGCAAATTCTTGTTTTAGAGAGGGTGTGATGTTACAGTTAAAGAAAATACTGAAAAAAGAAGGCCACCAGGCTATTTTATAAGCACAATAATCCACTAGAGGGCATGAGGTGAGACAGATCTTATCACCATTCCCAGATGGTTAAAAGCACTCAACTGCACTTTGTGCTTTACAGTCCACCTCGGGCATGAAGGAAGATCTGTCATACCACACACCTTATTGTAATTTATTGCTTACTTATTCCATCAACATCTTTTGTGGTACTAGCTTATTTACTATACTTATTTATTTTATAGCTTGTTTACCCAGGATAAACACACGGAGATGCAATAGCTTATCTTCAGTGGGATCCTTCTTTTTACCCATTTTCACAGCTACGTGAACTGAAATACTGCAAGGTTACAGTACGGGTCCCACTCAGGGTCATAATGTGAGCATTTGGATGTGGCTTCAACCTGTGTTCTCCTGGTTTTGCAGCTCATGCTTTAACTACTAGAACACACTACTTTTATTTTTAATAACTACTATTTAGGTGACTTAATATATAAGTGATACTAGACAACTGACCTAAATGACTGAAAAGCAATCTTGTTACTACACACTGCACAACACAGGACCATTTTAGCCACCCCCACCCATAAGGTGTGACACTACACTTTCCTGATATCTTCTGGGCTCAGTCTATAAGGCCTTTGGGTTAATGGTGTTTGGTCTTGATTGGTACTGGAGGTCATAATAAAAGTGGTGCTGTGCCCCCACCTAGGGAGATCCTTTTAGCAGATGTATGCCAGGGCAGTACTGCCTCACAGGAAATTAATGAAACCCCCACCCTTGTGACAGGCAACCTTTATAATTATAATACAATGCCCAACTTACACCCTATGCATGCAAACAGAACAATATATAAAACAAAATTAATTTCAATTTAGACACAAGGGATTTTTATTAAGGGGCAGGAACAAGCTCTGGATGGGGGAATGGAATGGATTAAATGCAGTGAAACAGTTCTAAGAGCAATCTACAAATTCCACCACTCTCTGATGCGTACCCACGCAGTATTTACTTCTCCCCCTACTGGTGCACCAGTACCCCTAAATCCCATGGGAGATCCCAATGCAGTCCATTAATTGTGTGCAAACAGTGGGCAGTTGCAGACCTGATGCTGAACACAGTGTGATACCAATTGAAGGCTGGGGGCTGGGGATCCCACACAAAGTATTCAATACAAATACTAGTTGCTCCTCACTGTTGCAGTTCTATAAGTGTCCTTTGAATAATAACTGTGGAGAAATGCTTAACAGTTACTCTTATTGTTCCTGATGAGTAGAATAACTGGAGGGGTATTGACTCAGTACTCGTGACATTAGCAGATCTGCAGGCTGGCTGTGTCAGGATGTCTCCCTCAAGGTTACAAATGTAGGTGATGGTACAGGTGTGGCAGACCCAAAATGCTTCCAGGTGGTGAGGGTTGCAGACAGTGCTGATCTTTGATGTCCTCTTCACTCCATAAGGAACTTTCTTTCACCCACCCCTAAGGAGTAGGCAATCACTCAGGGCCTCAGGTGACTTAGATCCTCTGTAAGGACAAGTCCTGATAGCTCAAACAGCCCTGGCAGAGGCTGTGGTTTTGTTCTGGGAGGAAAGAGAAATATTTTTGTAAAGATTCTTTAAACAGCCTTCTTCCAACCTTGCAGCTGACTGCTGGCTTTTTCACAGGTCTTCCTCCATAAGTCTCCCACACAAATCTGTGCTATTGCACATCTCTCCCATGTACAGAAATCCAGGGATCAAATATCAATTGCTAGCATCTCATGCATTATTCGTTATGCTAAACCTCTGGCTCTCAGTGGTGGTCAGTTCCTGGAGAAAAGCATGCCTCCTGAGCCAGCTTGCAATTGAACTGTTTTGCAGAGTTGAGCTAGCCTTAAAACTGATGTCAGTTTCAAAGGGATAGAATGTACTAAAACCTAAGCTAGTCTGCTTCTGACAGGCTCTGAAAAGCTAAAGATAGGAACACCCAACGTTTCCAACCAAGTTTGGTGTCCTCTGACCCCCTTTTCTGTAGTCCTGGGGCTAGAGGAACTACAAATATGGCTGTTTTTATGTTTTTTTACTTCATTGTCCATTTTAACATGTTTCTGTTCCTTGGAGGGATGTCTTACCACCAGAAGCAATACCTCCCAGTCCTTGTAGCAATCTGGAGTGATGGGAGGGTGAATTGGTAGCAGGGGAGTAATTTTGAGTGTCTTCAAAGTTCGTGCTCCCAGGAGAGTAGCTGTTTTGCACTTTGTGCTGCTTTGAGAGGTGCTTCAAACTGAGCAACACTTTTCTGTGGGCTTCCTGACCCTGAAGGTAGTCCAAGGGCAGATTAAGTGAAGAGAGGTGGTGGCACACTGATCTAAGTGAGAAGGGTGCAGAACAAGCTTGCAGAACAAATGACAGTGTCCAATCTGGCCCTGGCCACCACTGCTGCAGTCTGGACCATGACTGGTGTGAAGGAATGGTGCTGGAAAAGGTGGATGCAATGCTCCAGAGACAGCCAAAGGTAAACCCCCTTTTAGGAGGGGGTTACATCCTCTCCTCATTGAAATCATTGGTGTCCTCATCAAGGCCTCAAAAACACGAATATGTTAAACACAACAGAACAGTCTATCTAATACACCTGCATCCTGAGTAAAAGATGGCATGATTCAACATGAGCACAGGGCATGCATTTGAATTTTACTGTCTTCCCCAACTGATATCTCTACAATTCTCAAAAATGACATGGGGGCAGAACAAGGGGGAAAGCAAAAAAAGGATTGGGAAGCAGGTTTATGGTTTTATGCACAACATTTATGGGAAAGTTGGTGGAGACACCAGAGGCATCATAAATGTGCTTCACAGGTTGCTTGACTTCTCTTCCAGATTGATGGGGTACAAATGGCTCTTCTACAGTTACTTGCACAAGGTCACTGTAGGGTTCTGAGTCCATCACAGGAACGAGTTCAGAAGATATAGGTATCTGCATATTCTCTGGTGGTGTTATATGTTGATCCAAGTGTTCTCCACTGTCATCCACAACAGTAGCTGTGTCAGTGACTTCAGGCCCAAAGTCAGGCTGTACAAACGGTGCTGCTGGATTTAATAAGTCCTCATTTTGGTAATACTACTTTCTCCTTGTGCAGATCGGTAAAAGTCCTAAGGGTGTGTAGATGGCCTGAATACAGGAAGACAAGGACATACAAACTGATCCTCCTCATCGGAGCTGGTACAGACCATATCACAGGATTTGTAACTGGTGGCTCAGGCTGAGCAGTACTGGTCCTTCTTTTCTATGTTTCATTCCTGTTAACTGGTCTTCTAGGTGATGAAGAAGCTGATTGTCTCACAGGATCAGGTGATAGCTGTTCAATGGGCAATAGATGATTTTGGTGATGTGACTTAGTAACAGTGTTTCCACTCTCTAGCCATAGGAGGTACTCTGGCAGATTGGAAACTGTTCCATAATGACAAAACAGTTCAGATTTCCACTGGTAATCTAGCTTATGTTTACTTGGGACACCAAGATTTCTTATCAGGACTCATTCTCCAGACAGTAGAGCTTAAATCTTACATGTGTGTCATATCTGGATGTCTTGTTCTAATTAGCTTTTTCGTGTTGCTTTCTCTGCCACCCTATAAGTGTTGCTAAATTCATGGTACTTAATCTCTTGATATATTCAAAATAAGTTTCTGGTAGGGAGCCATCTGCAGATACTTCAAAACACAGGTCCACTGAAAGTCGTGTTTCCCATCCACACATGAGATAAGGGGAGAACCATATAGACTCACTCTTGGTGCAGCTTATGCATGGACCAGAATTTGCTTTTGCTGGCTCCACCTGGATATGTTTGCTGGGTCCAAATTACCAAACATGTTTAAAAGTGTCAGATTGAACCTCTCTGGCTAAGGATCACCCTGTGGATGGCAGGGCATGGTATGAGACTTGGCAATGCCCATCAGTTCAGTAAGCTGTTTGATGAGCTGGATCTCAAAGTCTCTCCCTTGGTTAGAGTGGAGGCACTTTAGGACTTTGTAATTCACAAACTGTTTCTCCCAAAACACTTTTGCCACTGTTGTTGCATTCTGATCTTTGATAGGGTAGGCCTATGCATACCAGGTGCAGTGTTTGGTCACCATCAAGATGTTGCTGATGAAATTTTTTCTGGCTCCAGTGATAGAAAGTCCATGCAAACCAGATTCAATGGTCCACTGCTCTTAATATTGATTAAAGGTGCCGCAGTTTTTGCAGAATTTTGTGAGTGATGCACCAACTACACTTTTTGCAATATAGGTCTACTTCTGCTGCTAGGCAAGGTCACTCAATTCATGCAATCATTAGGTCTAGAGTTTTATTATATCCCAGGTGACCCATATTCTCACAGAGAACTCTGCAGGCTATTATCCTGTACACGGTGAGTAAAACCTGTTGTTTTTTGGGGGGAAAGGGGTTTGCCCCTGTGTGACTCTATACAACAATCCATTTTTTGTGAACGGCTTGTTCCACTGCTGAAGGATAAATGAAAAGTCAAGGTGGTTTGACTTCACTTTGTCTGACTCAAGACCCTTTTCTAAAGTCACAGTGGCATTCTTCAAATTGGGGTATGTCCTCTGAGCCTGTCCTATGTCTGCTGGGCTGAGATGCGACAGAGAGGTGTTATGCAGAGTGGTCAAATGGGCATACACCTCCAGTACAATGTCAGAATGCACTCCAAGAAGATCTGCTGCTCCATTTGGATTGGCTGGGGTAAGCTGGTCCTCAGGCAGTAGCAACTGGCAAATCACTCATACTCCATCCTCTGAAATATGGGTCCAGAGACCTTCTGTTATTGGAGTATGATTGAGGTGTCTACACAAAGCATCCACATCAATATTGTTCCTTGCAGGCTGGTACTGCAAATGGAAATTATATGATGACAAGGCCGTGATCCATCTCTGCCCAGTGGCATACAGCTTAGCTATAGTCAAGACATAATTCAGCCGCCTGTTGTTTGTTAGCACAACAAACCTGACTCCACACAGATAGTCATGGAACTGGTTCACCACGGTTCATTTTAATGGAAGAAATTCCAGTTTGTGGACTGGGTAACTTTTCTCTTGACATGCTCAGGCTTCAACTGGCATATACTACAGGACTCTTGCCACTCTTATGCTCCTAATATAGCACAGCTCCCACGTAGCTCATGCAAGTATCAGTATCAAGAGTGTATGGTTTGGTGAAGTCAGCTAAAGCCAATACAAGGGCCTCTGTCAGTTGTAGAATAATATCTCTGAATGATCCTTCACACTTCACTGTCTGTCAGTCACAAGATGGTTTGCTGACCTTGTGCTATTCCTTTACAGGCTTGTCCATAGTTTTCTGGGTAGGCAGACAGCAACTTGTCAGACTGGTGAAGAATCTCACCTCAGAAGAAAACACTTTCACAAATCATCAATAATAGCCACAGGATCCCTAAAATGACTGTAATGCTTTCAGGTTGGTCAGCTTCAGCCAGGTGGAGAGAGCTTCCACTTTACTTGGATCTTTGCTGATTTCTTTGTCCAAAGCAATATGCCCCACATACTTTGCGGCTGCCTGGTAGAACTGGCACTCATCTAAGGATAACTTCAAGTCATACTCTATGAGGTTGTCCAGAACCAAGCTGGGCCTTATGTTCTTCAAGTGTCGGTCGAAACACTATGAAGTTATCCAGGTAAACTAGCACTTCCAGGAGGTTCATGCCTCGGACCGTCATTTCTATCAAGTGTTGGAACATTGCAGGTGCACCAGAGAGTCCCTGTGGTATCATCTCAAAGTGATAAAACCACAGATAAAAGCAGTCTTCTCATTATCCACTTATGCCATTGGCATCTGGTAACATCCTCTGCACAAGCCGACGACAGAGAACCATTTGTTCCCAGTAAACTGTCAAAGGAATCCTGTACCAAAGGCATGGTGTACTGGTGAGGCACAGTCTTCTGATTTTTTTTTTCAATTTAATATACTTTAAGTTATAACAGCAATATACAAACTATCAGGTAACAACTGGTACGTTACTGGTATCAGGAAGTCAAATACAAAAACACCATGCAGTAAACCTGAGCAGAACGGTATGAGATGTTATAAAAAACAATAATAACAAACAACCCAAACATACCCCTCAGCCAACCCCCCAAGCCTCCCTGAGCACAATAAAGAGCAAGAGCATGTAGAGAAAGGAAGAGACTAAACAAGGAAGAAAAAGGGAAGATAAAACAGGAGCCTAGAGTTGTATCCCCCCCAGAGGGAGAGGAAACCAGTCATACCACAAATACCAGCAATACCCCTAGGGAACCTGAATTAACGGTAGAAGGGCAAGAAAGGGACCCCAATGCTTCATAACCCCCTCCAATGACTGGTGATGTGTTTCTCCATTTCAAGAACTTGATGTACTTCCAAGTGCCATTCTGTAAGGGAGGGAACTGAGTCGTCCAACCAACGTTGGACAATAATTAATTTGGCAACGCTCGAGATCAAGAATATAAAAGCCTTGTGACAACCAATGACATCTTCTGGAAAATGACCCACCAAACAGATCTGCAGGGTAAAATAGGGAGCCAAACCCAAACATGGATCTAAGGAGTCCCAAATTGCTTGCCAGAAAGGATCCATCAGTGAGCAATTCCAAAGTATATGTTTTAGGGTTGCCTTGGCGTGACCACACTGGATACAAGTGGAAGATGCAGATGGGCCCATCCTACAAAGCCTGGATGGGGAAAAATATAGATTATGTAAAATATGATATTGTAAGAAACAGAGTCAATCCTGCTTAACATAGTGATACCCTTTTTTTCTTAGTGCTGCAACTCCAAGCCATGACATTGTGCAAGGGAAACAAAGTGTTTAAGCACTGTGTTGAAACAGAGACCTCTGTTAGTCAGTCTTAGTATTGCAAACATCCTTTTTCTTTCACAATTCTGAAGTCATAGCAGAAGCTGGACACCAAAGAAAAAGAAAAGTAGTCTGACCCATAATTACACTCCTGAACTACTTACAGTCATTCAGGCACTATAACATAAACATAGAAAAGGGTCATCACACTCCCAAATTCTGACAGTGGCTGCCACTTCAGACCTGCCACTTCACCAGCAGGCAGTAAAAGTCAAACAGCAACTACACAGACTAGCAAATTATCTTTTTGGCCTATCTACTTCACAAAAACTGTTTTCCAGAAACTTTTCTATAGACTGTACTGCTGTAAACACTACCCACATAGAAGATTGCACTTTGATAAGAAGACAGAAAAATCAGCTATGTACAGTACCCACAATGCCTTGCTGCATATATATATATATATATATATATATATATATATATGTACACACACATACATAGATACATAGATGTTGACAGCAGATAATGGCCTACGGCCCACCTAGTCTGCCCATGTGTGCATGTACTTAGCTTCTTCAAGCTTCTCTAAAACTGGGTGCTATTCTGCAGTCCCCACTATCAAAATAAGGGACTGCACCTCCGAGTAATGAACATTTAAGTCAACTTTATAATTTACCCAGAATTCCTTGTTGCTGTATGTAAAACATTGACATTTCCCTGGCATAACATCATTCTGGGTTTGTAGCCGCATACAGAAAACTGGAAGGTGGGCAGAAAGAAAAACATGGTAAAAACGACTATCACAGATTTTTTACAAAACAAATTGCAGCTTCAACATCTGAAGCATGGGTGGCAATGGCATACTATGTGAAACAGGCATTTACGGAATGTGACTAAATCACTTTAATAGTCCCTGCTGCCAGAAGTTTCTGCAGTTGATGCCTGACATCCTCAATATCACCTGCTGCCAGTCTTCTGGACTTCTCCCTGAAAGGTATCTCATGTTGTAGATGAAGCCAATGTTCCTGTATATCAATCAATCAATCAAATCTTTATTTATCCAGGCGATCACCGTTGAGCAAGCTCATTTACAAGGTGGACCTGCTGTTTGTCAAGGATAGATATACATACATAGAATACATACAAAATGTAGAAGTAAGAATACAGATTTACATTTGAATGGTACAGTATATACATTCCATTGCACTTGTGGGGAACAGGTAAACAACAACACAAGACATTATTGTGGTATGTACATTCTTTCTATACATGTATGAAGGTGACACTTTATACTGGTCTCAGCTCAAGGAACAGATCATAACCATTTCATCCTCAGTAACTAATTCTAGCTTAGACGGTGGTCACTGGCTTGGAAGGTGGCATGGCTTAGAAAGGGCCTAAATTCCAACTGAACAGCTATTAAAGTGGCATGTAGGAGTAGGAAAAGAAGGTGCCAAAGGTTCCGAGGGCCAAACAAGGCAGCTGGCTACTTAACAGGTTGGGGGGGGATTAGCAGGGTTGGGTTTAAGACTGTGAGAGGTAGATTTAGAGATGAGGCCACTAACAGAACCACTAGAAGCTATGGCCCACCCCACAATCCATTCATGGTGTGAGCAGACAGCGGATCAATCCTCTAGCTAGCTTTGCATGCACTTCTTCCAGTAAAGGGGGATGGAAGATGAACCAAAGTTGAATGCCACCTCCTTCAGTTGAGTGGTCTTCCCTTGATGTGATGGGGCCGCAATAGCATCAGTAGCATACAAGTTGGCAAGCATTGTGCCAGGGTGCATACTTAATTCCTTATGGATCTCATTCTTTATGTTTGGACGGAGGTTCACTTCCACTCCCAATATCACCTAAGACACACTGCAGGGCTAGGCCTCCTTCCTCACTTGAAGGTTCAGAGTTCTTTATTTATAAAACATATGAAATCATGACAATTTGTTACATCCATTATTTGACACTAACAGAATATATAAAGGAACATAAAAATCTATTTACATAACAATATTTCAAAACTATCTTCAAGGGCCACAAGTTTAATTGGGGGGATACTGGGATGTATAGTGTCAGTGGCTCAGTAGGTAGCACACTCGCCTCTGAGGGCGGGAGATCAGAGGGCTGTGGGTTCAATTCCCACATCTGGCACTTGGGTTAATATCCCAGTACTGACACTGCAGTGCAGCATGAGAGGGTGCTGCACTTCTGAGGTGCTGCCTTCGGATGAGACGCTAAACCGAGGTCCCATCTTCCTGGATTGATGGTAGTTCAGGTGGATGTTAAAGATCCCATGGCATTTATCGAAAAGAGTAGGGGAATTTCCCCGGTGTCCTGGCCAAATTTCTATCATTCACTAAAAATACCACCAACAGCTTAATCTGGTTCAAGGTCAGTTGGCATTCATCTGTATCCACCCCGGTCGTGCCTGAAAATAGGCAGGATTTGTCTAGTGCACTTACCTGGTCAACAAAAACTAAATAAATAAAGTATAGGAAGAGGCATCACCAGTAGAAAACAGGAAGTTGTTATCCCTCTGTACAGACAGTTGGTGAGAACCCATCTTGAGTACTGGGTCCAGTTCTGGAAACCCCACCTCCACAAGGACATAGACAGAAAAGAAGCAGTCCAGAGGAGGCAACTAAAATGGTGCAGCATCTGCAAGAAAAGCCATGCAAGGACAGACTAAAGGGGCTTAATATGTATACTCTTGAGGAAGGGGGGCATGATAGAAACTTCTAAGTACCTCAATGGAATCAACAAAGTCCAAGAGGGTAGCATCTTTCAGAAAAAGAGATGTGCAAGAACAAGGGGACACAATTTGAAGATGGGGGGGCAGTTTAGGAGCAATGTGAGGAAGCATTTTTTCACAGAGAGGGAGGTGGATACATGGAACAGCCTTCCTGAGGAGATTGTGGGGTTTAAAAATGTGGGATAATTCAAGAATGTATGGGACAGACATAAGGCAATTTTTGTGGGGTGTAGGAAGAAGTAGGCTGTTGGTTAAATAGGATCTGCAGCTTATTCTGTAGGTAGGGGAAATGGGCAGACTAGGTGGGCCAAGTGGTCCTTATCTGCCATAAAAGTCTATGTTTCCATGTAATCACACACATAAACATCACATACAAAAATATATTCTTTGATTATACCATATAACATTATACAATATTTAGTGCCACAGACATTTTACTAGTGCATACATTTTCTTAATTCTATCTAATTAATTTAAAAAAATTAGTTAACACATCCATACCAGCACCAAATTTATTTTGGTAATAAGGGAGCTAACCAGTGGTTCCTTTCTGCCTTCCATCTATCACACACTGTGGTACCCCACTAGTAACCACTCTTTCTTCATAGTGGACTCCATTTATAATTACCTTCTGTGTCCTGTTGTTCAGCCAATGTTTTACCCAGGCTACCACCCTGGGACCCACTCCCAGGCTGGTTAATTTGACTACTAATCTGTTGTGTGGAACTGTGTCAAATGCCTTGCTAAAGTCTAGGTAGGCCATGTCCACAGCCCCTCCATGGTCTACTACTTTGGTCACCCAGTCAAAGAAATCAATTAGATTTGTCTGACATGACCATCCCACTGTGAATCCATGTTGCCTTGGGTCCTGTGCCCCACTGGCCTCTAGGTACTCAACAATTCTTTCCTTCACTTTCCCTACCACAGAGGTCAAACTGACAGGTCTGTAGTTTCCTGCCTCTGTCTTGGTCCCACTTTTGTGAAGGGGAATCACATCCACCTTCTTCCAGTCCTCAGGTACCACACCATCCTCCCATGATTTGTTAAAATGGGTAGCCAGTGGTGTCACTAGTTCTGTGCTTAATTCTTTTAGAATTCTGGGGTGAATTCCATCTGGCCCCATCGCTTTGTCCACCTTCAGTTTTAGGAGTTCTTTCAGAACCCTTTCTTCTGTGAAAGGACTGGGATCAATCCCCCTCTCCAGAGTGCTTCTGTTAATTGGATTAGGCACCTCTCCCACTCCTCTTTTGTGAATACTGAACAGAAGTATTCATCAATATCCTTGCTTTTTCACTGTCACTGTCTGCCCACCCACCATCCATTCTATTCAGCCTCAATGTCCCTCCCTTTGTCTTTCTACGCTCCCTGATATACCTGTAAAAGGTTTTATCCCCCTTCTTAACTGAGTTTGCTATCTTTTCCTCAGTTTGTGCCTTTGCTATTCTGACTACCCTCCCTGCTTCCTTCTGCCTTAACTGGTACAGTTCTCTGTCCTGCTCCTTATGTGTTTTCTTATACTTCCCAAATGCTATCTTTTTCTCCCTAACCTTCACAGCCACCTCTTTTGAGAACCATAGTGGCTTTTTCTTTCGTTTTGATTTGTTTATTTGCTTCACACAAAGGCTTGTTGCCTCTGTGATGGCAGTTCTGATATTTTCCCATTGTTGTTCCACCCCTCTTTCTAGCCTGTTTGCTAGTGCTTTTCTAAGGCACTCTCCCATCTTGCCAAAGTCAGCCCTCCTGAAGTCCAGAACCCTCACTTTTGTATGGCTTGACTCTGTAGCTGAGTTTATCATGAACCACACTGTTTGGTGGTCACTTGTTCCCAAATGGCTACTCACTTCTAGATCTGAGATCCTCTCACTGCCCCCATTTGAGAGTACGAGGTCTAAGATTGCTCCATCATGAGTAAGTTCCAAAACTAGCTGTCTGAGGCATGCCACCTGAAGGGTATCAAGAATGGCCCTGCTTTTGGATGTAAGTTAAATAATAGTGGGGGCAATAGGCAACCTTGTTTGACCTCACATTTATTGTTAATTTCTTTTGATTAGTACATCTGATCTCTGCTGTAGTGTTAAAATGAAGCAATTTTAAAATTGCTAATAGATGAGCGTCTATTTTTAATTCTTCCAAGATATCCCAGAATTTGGTCCTGTTTACTGAGTCAAAGACTGCTCTAATATGAATAAAACCAACATACAGTGATCCCTTACTATCTATAACACATTTATCCATCAAATAGTTCAATGTTAAATACAAATCCAGTGTACTATGATGTTTTTTAAAACCACATTGGAACTTAGACACTAAGCCATTTTCCTCTACCCAGGATACTAACTTCTCTAAAATTAATTTTGTGTAGATTTTTTGAAAAACAGGAAGTAGAGTAATTGGCCTCTAACAGCTTGGATCTTGTTTGTCTCCTTTTTTTAAACAGAGGGACAATAATACTTTTATTCTTGTGTAATGGAAGTATTAGGTGGGTGCTTATAAATGAAAAAATAAAGGCCAGAATTCTGGATTATGTAAGAATACCACCACTGAAAGCCCATCTGTACCAGCAGCTTTGTTCCTTTTCTGTGCTAGAATTGCCTGTTTTACCTCTATTGTTGTAAATATGTACATACTAGCATTTGTCATATTTCTTGGGGGAGCGATCACAACCTTTAAGTCCATATTATTTTTCTTATCCACATTATATATTTTATTAAAATGGTCTATCCACCTATTTTCTGTAATCATACCAAGTGTATTAAAACATAGATTGTTTTCATCATGACCATATGCAAATAAGTCCCAAAACATTTTAGAATCTTTTTTCTTTATTCCCCTGTAGTTAGTCCTTTCTCACTCGGGTGGTGTACGCTATTGTGTAGACTGATATTGTCTGGTAATTCCTTTCTCCAGCCATTTGTAAGCAGTGGTGAGCCAAGTGCCCAAACATATCAGCATTGTTTTTACCAATAATAGGGTCTTGTCCAGAATCTGGGCATCAGAGTAGATTAAAGCGAAAGTGTCAGTCTTCAGCAGGACTCCCACAAAGGTATCAGGAAATATGATCTGCACTTCCATATATCCATTGCAGGGGAAGCTGGCATTACTCAGACACCATATGGAAAGTCCTTCCAAGGGTCACAAATGCAAGTGTTCAAGATACGTTCAGTAGAAGGACTGTCTCAGATCCTACTGTCCATTGAATTCAAGGTATGTCACAATCTTTTCCTTGAGTAATGATTTCATAAATTTCCCTACCACTGAGGATAGGCTGACTGGCCTATAGTTACCAGCCTACTCCCCGCTCCTGCTCTTGTGGAGAGGGACAACATGTGCCCTCTTCCAGTCTTCCAGAACCATACCTATTTCTAATGATTTGTGGAACAAGGCTGTTAGTGGTGCTGCTAGCTCCTTTCTAAGTTCCTTTAGAATTCTGTGATGTATTCTAACCGGCCCCATTACCTTATCTACTTTCAGTTTTTCTAGTTCCTTTAGGATTCCCTCTACTGTAAACAGATTGGTATCTATGCCCCTCTCCTTGGTACTTCTAACACCTAGCTGTGATCCCTCACCCTCCCTTTCTTGTGTGAACACTGAACAAAAATATTTGTTCAGAATTTCTTTTTCCTGGTCCCCTTCTGCTGACCCAACCCCTTCCCTTTTTAGTCTCACAATCCTACCCCTGTTTTTTCTCTTTTCTCTAATATATTTAAAAAAGGTCTTGTCTCCTTTCTTAATTGCCTTGGCTAGCCTTTCCTCATTTGTGATTTTACTTTTCTGACTGATTTCCCTGCCTCCTTTAGCTTTTCCAGATATATTCTTCTGTCTTCCTCCCTCTGTGTTTCTTTGTATTTTCTGAATACTAACCCTTTTTCCCTCACCCTCTCTGCCACCTCCTTTAAGTGTTTGAGCAGTGATTCCATAAGTTTCAGGTCATAAGGTTCAGTGTTGGCTTCAGCAATTCCAGCTGAATACTCAGTGTAGTCGAGGCACAGGTCAGGAAGCATAGGGAAAACCCAGGAGAAGTTGTAAAATTCCAAAAACTGTTTATTTGTAGTTGCAGTAACATAAAAACATAAACCTATTCAAAATAATTATGTACAGAAGCAAAAAAGAAATCATTCTTGTTCTTCCAAAACAAAAAAACACATGGGGTCAATATGTCACACAGCAGAATGCCATGCGACACAATCGCGTTGCGCAATTTCAAGATATCTTTTGTTCTGTGGAGGGCTGCACCCCAGGACCCCCCCCACTAAAGATTCTAATTCTGGAGGGGGTCCAACTCGGAGAGCGCACAGGTCTGGGATTCACCATGATTCCATATGCTATTAAGCGTATGACATTATGACCTGGTATGCCAAAAAAACTCTGCAATTGCAGCTTGGCTATTTTATAAGGTTTTTTTAACCCTCATCCTTAGCAAGCATACTGTTCTAGCAAACATTTTGTTTTCGTCAATTTTGGGCAGGATCTGCTAGAACAGTGAGCTTCCTGAAGTCTCCACAGCAGCTTCAAAAGGCTGAGACATTTGTACTCAAGTAACTTCTAGTTTTCTACAGTCATCTCAAATCATGAATATATATATGTATATACATATATATATATATACATTTCAACAGTAACACCAGATATTTTCTATACAAACGTGATCCCATTATCAGTTTCATTTCAATATATTGATTTGCACATATTCTTATATTACCAGATGTAGATATGCAAGAGGAGAAAAACAGACAACAAGAGACAACAGAGAGAAAGTGAGAGGCAAAGAATTGCGAGACTGTTCGGGTTGATCAAGTCCGAAGTCTTACAGGAAAATTTTATTGTGCAACCAGAGAGAGAGAAGAGAGAAAAGGAAAGAATACAGATGCTTGCATTTAAATACTTTCTCCAAAACAAATGGGACAGGGTCTTATTCTATCCTGTCACACTCAGTGATACACTGCCCAAGGGATCATAAGGGCAGGGGTGTAGCCATTTGTTTTACATCAGAACTAGACCTTGCAGATGTCCCAGTGGGGACCACCAACTCCTTTGAATGTATCACGGGCATGGGTGTAGTGTGCAGGCTACTTCTCTTCTAACATCCACCAGGAGATGGGAAAGTTTTCCTGCAGGAAGTCATGGACTTCATTGTCAATGTGGTATTGGGATCCCCCAGATGGCTGATTCTGGGGGATTTCAATGCCTGGGTTGATGATGAACTCTCACAATTTGGTCAAGACTTCCTCCAACTAATGACTTTGTTGGGCTTTACACAGATTGTTAACTCCGTGACCCACATCTGTGGTCATTCATTGGATTTGGTGTTCCTCCTGGGAATGGAGATATCCAACTTGGTGGTGGAGCCAGTCAGATAGTTTGACCATTACACCATAGAGTTCAGTTTTATGGCTCCTCCAAATAGGCCTGCCCCTATGGAGATGGTCCAGTACTGCCCTTTGAGGGATGTGACCACAGATGGCCTAATGGTGGTGCTGGACCAATCAGGTATACCGAGTGACTGCATGGACCTGGAGAATCTAGTACTTGCTTATAACAAGGCGGTGACAGAGGCCCTGGATTCCATAGCTCCTGTTCATGTTTGCCCCCTTACTCTTCATCCAAGGTCCCCATGGTTTGATGGGACCTTGAAGGAGATGAGGAGAGTGGGATGAAGGCCAGAGAAGGGCTTGCAGAAATCAGGCCTGGCATGTGACAGACTTAGATTGCTGGATCATTAGGTGGTCTGTCAATTGGCAATCACCCATAAGAAGGCAGAGTTCCTGTCCAGGGAGATTGCCGTTGCTCAGAACCGACCAACTCAGCTCTTCTGGACTGTTGACAGATTGTGCAATCCAATCTGTCTTCAGCCTGGCAGAGCCTTTTCACAAGAGATCTGTGATGAGTTTGCTCAGTTTTTACAGATAAGGTTGCTACCATCAGGTCTGGGATCTGTCCAGCCTCTCTAGTGGGCATTGCGGAGGTCGGCAGGAGGTGGCAGGTGCCCAGTTTACCTGGTCTGACATCAGCTATCTGGAAATCATTGATATCATGAGGATCATCCAGACTTTGCAGCCAACCACCTGTAGTTTGGACCCAGGCCCAATGCCCCTTCTTGTAGGGTGTGTGGATGAAATCTTCCCAGTCCTAGCCAAGATAGTCTGGAGATCACTGGAGAGGGTAGTCTTTCTGGACCCTCTAAAAGAGGCAGTTGTTTGATACCTCCTTAAAAAGCCTTCCCTTGACCTGAACCATCTGGCTAACTACAGATCTGTCTCTAACCTAGCCTTTGTAGATAAGGTTATTGAGAAGGTGTTTGCACTGCAGCTGGATGATCATTTGTCTAGCCACAATGTCTATGATTCTTTCCAGTCAGGATTTAGAAAGAGACACAGTACCCAGATAGTCCTTGTTCGGGTGCTAAATGACCTCCTTATTGCATGAGATCGGACGACTCATTCTGTCTTGGTCCTCCTTGATCTCTCTGCAGCATTTAACGCTGTGGACCATGATGTGTTGCTGGAGTACTTGCAGTTCTTCTGTGGACTGTCTGGCATGGTCCTCAGATGGTTTCGATTTTTTCTCAAGGGTAGGACTCAGAGAGTGGTGTCTGGGATTTATTCCTCAGCCTCTCTCCCCCATCCTGTGGGGTACGGCAGGGCTCCATCTTGTCACCCATGTTGTTTGCAGTGTATATGCTGCCATTAGGAGAGATCATTAGGTGGTACGGTCTGAGTTTTCACTGCTATGCAGATGATACTCAGCTATACATGTCCTTTGTGCAAAGACAGGATGTGATTCTCTTGGTATTTAACAACTATTTATCTGAGATCCAGGACTGGATGAGTGCCAGCTGGCTATAGTTGAACCCGGCTAAAACTGAGGTACTGGTCATGGACACAGATCATCAGGAGGTGAGTTTGTCGGCAGGACAACCCTCTGGGCTTTTGCTTGGGGTATTCGGCTGACTACCTCAGATCAGGTGCGGAACCTGGCATTATTTCTGATGATGGCTTGACCCTTAAATCTCAAGTGTTGGCTGTTGTCAAGACCTCTTTCTACCATCTGAGGAATATCACCCGGGAGAAGCATCTGGTTCCTCCTGATGATCTTCCAAAGTTGTTCCACACCTTCATAACCTCCCACCTTGACTACTGTAATGCCCTCTACCTAGGGCTTCCAGGGGTTGATATCTACCACCTGCAGCTTGTGCAGAATGTGGCAGCCAGGCTGTTGACTGTTACTTACAGAACTAGTCATATAACGCCTGTGCTCCATGGACTGCACTGGCTGCTAGTACAGTGGAGGATCACTTTCAAGGTCAGGCTATAGTCCTATAAAACCTACATGACCAGAGCCCTGCTAACTGCAAGATCTTCTTCACCTTTACTGTGCCCTTCACCCTCTCCGATCCACAGACGAGAGATTGCTGGAGTATCCCAGGGTTCATTAAAAGATATCTGGGGCCTGGTCTTTTGCTTTTGTGGCCCTGACCCTGTAGAATTCTCTACCACTTCATCTGATACTAGAGTGCCTGACCATCCAGAGTTTTAAAACAGCACTTAAAATATATTTATTCAGCATAGAGTATCCAGATTCTTTGTAGATTAGTTGATCTGATATTTATTGAGCTGCAGTTTTATGGATTTTAAATATTTGATTTGTTATGATTGTTTATTATTGTTATGTTGTTTAGCTCATGTACAAGTGCCTTGGTTTCTAGAAAGGTGCTTTCTACAAATAAAATATGATTTGATTTGATTAAGAACCAGTGTTTTTTTCTTCCTCTTTGTTTTACTTATTTGCCTAATGCAAAAGCTTGTGGCTTCCGTTATGGCTCCCTTAAGATGTATCCATTGCTCCTCTACATCCCCCTTTCCCCCAGGTCTTTCTTAAGACATACCTCTAGTTTTGCAAAATCTACCCTTCTGAAATTCAGGAAACTTGCTTCTTTCACTTTCAGGCTACCAAGGGTGAGTTCTTTGGATTGCTGCATGCTCAAGAAAAGTATCCATGCTCTCCACAGTGATAAAAAATATTGTCTTGGAGCAGAGTTGAGAGTTGGGGCTTGATCCAGGGGGCACAAGAAGGGTATGGGGCACATCCTCATCCCAGTAGTACAGATGTAACTTGTGGCCAAGAGGCCTATGCCATTTGTAATGGTCTCACATACTCAGTCAGATCCCTCAGCTGTGCCCCCATATCTGGTGTGACAGGCCTCTCATTGGGTTTTGTAACCTGGGGTTGTAGGGTGCTGACTTTCCCTAAGGTGACCCACAAAGAATCAGCTACTGCCTCTTGTGACTCTTCTTCCCTCACCTCACCCCTGCAACTGAGGAAAGATGAAGGGTTCATTTTACGATGCTTTAGTTGCAGGGGAAATAAACATCAGCTGGGAGTGCACAACTCCTCTCAAATCAATTTTCAGTTGTGCAGCATGGGCAATAGTGGTTCCCGCAGATTCCATTGTGCATCTAATCACAGTCTCTACACGGGTTACATACAGTAATGTGACAGTTTCTCTTCCTTATTTGGAGTTGTGGTTCTTAATAGGAATATGATGTCTCCTGCACTCTTGATGGCTCTAAAATAATTCTTAAATAATGCTAAATTTTCCTGCACTGTATAGTTGCGCTGCCTGGCATGCAAGCATCTGATCACATCCTTGACTTTTCTCTATATGCTCTTAATTACTTATTTACATTTCTCATCCTCAGAGGATCTCCACACTTTGGCCATCTGTGTGGCCTGACTCATCCAAGTCTCAAAGTCATCCTTCCCATCAGAACTGAGGGTACCACAAGAGAAAGTACTCAGTCTCCAGTACAGACTACACTCAAAACACAAAGGTGGGCCTAAGGCAAGCCCCTGTTCATCAGTGAGGGTTCCTGCAGGTGGCACAGGTGGTGCTGCTTCTCTTCTCAGAAAACATCTTGTACATTGCTAAGAGTTTTCCATCACTTGCTAAGAATAACTTCAGTTTTTTCTCAAACTCTGTTTCCTCTTTGGGGACCTCTGGGGGAGGATTTGGACTTTCTTAGTGCACAATATACAAGGGTGAGCTTTCTCCTTCTGGAGTGATTTGATCAGGCACTTTGGAGTGGTCAGCTACCTCATGGCATTGCACCAACACAGACATTTTTTTAAGGGGGCAGAATCATACAATCTCCCCTGAATGGCAACTTTCCCAATACTCTTGATGACCCCAGCCATGCTTTCCATGCACTCCCTATTGATCCCCTTGGGGATCCCCTGGAGCGGGATGGCTTTAGCAGGGCCTAGGTCTTTGCCATTGCACCAGTCAAGCAATTTGCTTCTCTCCATCTCAAACTCTGGAACCTGGGAGGAGGATCAACATAGTTCCTGCACAAAGATGGGGTATTGCAGAATGTTCTAGAATAATCTGAGCAGTTCTTCCAACTTGTAACCACTCCCACCCACAAGGTGTGGGACTGTGTTTGTCTGATTATACTTTTGCACAGCTTATAATGCCTTCAAATGAACTGCACCTACACTCAGTTGATCTCGGAGGTAATACAAAAGTGATGTGGTACTTCCACCTAGGGGATACTTTTGACAGATTGCTGTCACGGTACTTCCCCACAGGAAATGAATGCAACCTCCATCCTCATGACATGGAATCTTTATGATTATACAGAATCCCCAACCTATACTCCATACATGCAAACACAACAATGTGCAAAATACAAGAAGTCAGAAATTTAAACACAAAGGATATTTATTAGGGTCAAGAAACACTTTTGGATAAGGGAGTATAATGGATTAAATGTAGTGAAACAGTTTTGAGATCACTCCACAAATCACTCCACCCTCTTCTGAGAACTCTGATAATATTTACTGTTTCCCGCTACTGGTGCACCAGTACCACTAAGTCCCTTGGCAGCTCCCAGTGTAGTTGACTAATTGTGTGCACACAGTGGCCAGTTGTGGGCCTGATGCTGGATCATGATGTGGTACTGACTGAAGGCTGGTGGTTAGAGATCCCAAACAAATTATTCAACACAAATACTAGTTGCCCTTGGGTGTTACAGTTTTATAAATAGTTTCTGAATAATGATCTTGCAGAAATGCCCAGCAGTTACTCTTATCAGTTCCTGACTAGCAAAAGAACTGGAGGCTTATTGACCCAGTACTCACAACCTTCGCAGACTCTGCTGTCCAGCTCTGTCAGAATGTCTCCCTCTCAGGGTTGTTGTAGGTGATGGTACAGATAAGGTGGACCCAACACTCTTCTGGATGGCAAGGGATGCATGCCATGCTGGTCTCCAATGTCCTCTTCAGCCCACGAGGAACTTGCCTTCACCCACCCACAATGAGTAGGCAATCAGTGAAGGCCCCCGATGACTTAAACCCTCTGTCAAGACAAGTCCTGCTAGTTCATAAAGTCAAGGGCGGGAGCTTTGGTGCTGTTCCTGGAGGAAATATAAATCATTTTGCAAAGCTTCTTTGGACAGCTTTCTTCCAACCTTGTGGCAGACTGCCAATGTTACTCACAGGTTTTTCTCTTTGTCTTTCCCAAATAAATCTGCTTTGTTGTACATGCCTCTCCCATGTACAGAAATAAAGGGATCAAAAACCCCTGGCTCTCAGTGGCTGTCAGTTCCTGAGGAAAAGAATGCATACAAGTCCTCAGCTAGCTTTTATTTCAGCTGTTTTGCAGAGCTGAGGTAGGCTCAAAATTGATGTCAGTTTCACTGAGACAGAATATATTGAAACTGAGCTAGTCTGCTGTTAGATGGCACTGCAAAATTAAGCACAGGAGTACCCAACATTCTCATCCAGGCCATGTGTCCTCTGATCCCCCTTTTCTTTAGTCCTGGGGCTAGAGAACTACAAACATGGCTGCCTTGGTAGTCAATCACTTTATTTTCTATTTTAGCTTGTCTTTGTCCCTTGTTGTAGCTTCTGGCCATCAGGATCAACATTTTCCAGTCCCTGCTGCTATGTGGTGGTGCTGGGGAGTGAAATGGTGGCAAGAGGGTGCTGTTGAGCATCGTCAAAGATTACATTCCCAGGGGAGGAACAGTTTTGCACTTTGTGCAGCTTCAAGAGCTTTTTGAAACTGAGCATTCTCCTTAGTGTGGCCTCACTGACCCTGAAGGCAGTCCAGGGACCAGCTGACCAAAGAGAAGCAGCAGTGCACCAGCCATAGTAAGACTGCAGAAAAATGACAATGTCCACTCCAGCCTTGGGTCCAGTTGCAGTCTGGACTGTGTTCATTCACGTTTCGGGTCTGTGTAGTACAGTATGGACTGCATACCCATTGGCCCATGCAGTGGACCAATAGGTGTACAGACCGTACTGTATGCTGTCAGTTGGTGGGCAGCCAGGTGGCACAAAGGCGGGGTGCTGCCACCCACCACTGACTGGGGGGTGCTGGGTGGTGGGGGACCTCAGTGGGTGGGTAAGGAGGGGGATACCACTGGTTCACCAGGGTGTCTTTCGCTATTTCCGCCCATGATCAGGCACTGGAGGAGTTCCACTGGACTACCAGGAATATCATTTACTTACGCCCGTGATCAGGAGATGGAGAATGGTTCATTGGACCACCAGGGATTTCATATACATATGCCTGCAATTGGGCAATGGAGAGCGGTCCACTGGACCACCAGGGATTTCATATACTTATGCCTGTGATCAGGTGATGGAGAGGGGCGCAACGCTCCCTGGGCAGGGAGCTTGTGGACAGTGGTCTGGGTGGGTGGGTGGCCACCCACGGCTGGCGGCTGCTGTGTTGCACCCTGCAATGCAGCAGCTCACCTGTGGGTGGCCAGGACTTGTTCCTGGTTTTACCAGGCACAACTTTGTGCCCCCCTGAGTGGCACAAAGTGGAGCTGTGCCAGCATATGTGCTGCACATCCCAGACTGAATATCAGGATGTGCCGCATATGCATGGGCACCCCGCACTTGTGCCACATACATTACCCGATGCACCCTATGGCATTGGGGTTGTGCAAGCGCAACTTGCCCGCACTGTGCGCCAGAGCTGAAGATTGGTTGTGCATGGTGCAACTCAGTTGTGCCATGCGCAACCCTTTTGAATATCCAGGCCTATGTTTACAGCGCTTGTCAGTTTAGCATAATACTCACCGCAATGTTCAACATGATGTGCAGTGTGAACCCAAATGGCAAATCCCTGCTGTCAGAACAGACTAAACAAATCAAACAAGTGTCATAGCCATGGTTACTGCAGAGGTTACTGTTGGCTAATAGGTTGCATCTGCTTCCTACAATTATGTGCTGCTGTCATTGCCGAGATTACTGTCAGTTAATTGTGCAGCATGCATAAATCATACACTATTCAGGTCTTCACTCTCTCCATACACCTAGCTTGCTGTCATGCCACTGCACTTCATGCTGAGTATCAAAGGTGAGCCACTGCTCTCCCACGAGGGATATCTGTATAGAAAGGAGTGCACATATGGGCTCCAAAATTGCTGGAAGTGCCTCCAATATGACTCCTTTAAGTGCCCAGCATGGGTGCACACTGCAGAGGATGAAATAGTTAAGTTTGTACAATGCCATAACCATGCACCTAATGCTAGTGCAACTGAGGTACATAAAGTGGTCAATGTTTTGAAGGAGTGAGCAGGCAGCTTACAGGAGACCACACATCAGGTTGTTGCCAGTGCTACCAAAAATCTTAAGTCAAGTCGTGAGTGGTAAACTCCATGTAACCTTCAAAAGAATGTGCCTTGCTCAGCAGTCACTTTTCTACCATGGCCCCACTTGGTTTAACGAACTCCCTACTACCACTCTGGAGCACACAAAAATTGGCCCCTTTAAAAGAGACCTGCAAACCCTTCTGGCCCAAAATAACCAATATGATTGCAACCACTAAACACTGATGGCTATCACCACCATGAGTTATTCTCCAATCCACCCCCACTTCCCCTTTGCTCCTGCACCCTCCTGACAAAGCCCTTGGGTGGCTGTCCCCCTACTCCTGCTCCACCCCTCTTCTCTCTTCTCTATCTATGTATGACAAAGCCCCATCAGGCTACTCTTCACCTAACTGCGGCTTGGTCTCTTGATGACTTTTCGAGGCCTCGACAGTATAGTGATCCATATGTCAAAATGCACTTATAGTACCTGCTAAAATATAGCCAGTGTAATAGCCTGCTCGCCTACTTGTACAGCTAGTCAATATTCTGTCTTCCAGCACTGTTCGTCAAACTACCTCTGTAATTTTGTCTCTTGTCCTATTGTTATGGAACCTTTGTAAATCTTGTCTGTCATCTACCTGACATGGAACCTTTGTAAAAGAGCCTTGTTGGTTCAAAGGTATTAATGTGCAACTGAAATAAATAAATAAAATAAACTGCCCTCTTTTGCCTGCTTAAAATGTACCACACAAAAAGCAAGACAAGCATCAGCAGTGGCTCCTAGTCAGCCAACATCACTTTATGATTTGCATATCTCATCTGAGTATTGTAAGACAGACCGTGGTGAACATTTCTTGCTGCATGACTCAGGAAACAATTACCCTGAACATTTTACTATTTTTTTCTACTAACCAAAATCTGCAGTACATGAGAAGCACACCACATTGGTATGCAGATGGTACGTTTAAAGCCAGTTGCAGGTCTGAAGCCTCTACTTTGAAGCTTTGGAGAAAAATGTATTTTTTAATAAAGTTATAAATAAAGTTTGACATTGAAACTGAAATTAAATTAACTTAAAATCAGTGTTGACCCCCCCCCCAATATTAACACTGTGATGTCTCCTCCTCCTCCTCCTCTTCCTGTGATGAAAGCACACAGTTTGCAGTTTGCACAACACACCAGGTTGGGCTGGGCTCCACGAGTGTACTGGGCTCCACAAGTGTTCCTCATTACATCAAGGTAAGATTATAAAGGCATTGCAAATGAATGAAAAGTACCTGAAATGTCTCTGAAGCTTGCTTGGTTGATAGGGTTATTTTCATCTAAATATTGCTGGTTGTGTTGTTGCATTTTTAAATAGTGGCCTGGTTACTACCACTGCTTGGTTACCAAATTAATAAAAAGTACATGAACATTGGTTGCCAGACTGGTTGCTGTTTTTGCGCTGTATTTGACATATGCCGTACTGTGCCATTAGCGGTAATGATTTACGCTGAGCTGAATGTGCAGTAATGTTTGCGATGAAAAGTTTGCACTGAAATGATGCGATACCCAGGAAAGGCACCCCTCTGAATTATGTGTGGGATAGTCTAAAGGCAGTACTAAGGGGTCACATTGATTTCTTATACTTCTTTTAAGAACAAGGAGTACTGGAAGCGTTACTGTCAACTGGAAGCTCAATTAGCCTAACTGGTAAATGTCTATAAACAAACCTGTGACCCCTCTTTATTGCCTCAAATTCAGAAAGTGAAGGAAGACCTCAATGACTTAAGGCTGTGTATAATGGAAAACTCATTGGCCCAGATATTCAAACTGCGCCAGGCTGTGACGCAAGCTTGGGCGCAGCTCAATTTGACTGTGTAGGGGTGTGGACTGGGCGATATTCAACAGAGCTGCGCCATGACTCAGCAGCATTGAATATCACACCCTGACCACCCGCAGTCTACATGGTGCAGTGGCACTGCGCCAGCGCAAGAGGGCAGAGTGGTGCATGGGAATGTGCTAGCGCAAGTTCCATTGTGCTATGCACAGCAACCACGATATTCAAAACTTGACATGCAAATGGGGCCACAATGTATGCAAGGTGCAAATGGGGCCATTTGCATGTCATTATTGCCCCATTTGCATGCAGGTGCGCCAATCCCGGACGACTTGGGCCTGGCGCCCTGCCAGGCAGCAGCCGTCGGGGACCGATGCCCCCTGCAGCCGGCAATGTGCTCCACAGCCCGATCGCAGGCATTTGTATGTAAGAAAGAAAAATCCTGTCCAATATCCCTGGTGGTCCAGTGGACCGCTGACTGCCCAAACGCGGGCATTTGTATTAAAATGGAGAACCATGTCCAGTATCCCTGGTGGTCCAGTGGACCGCTGACTGCCCGATCACTGGCATTTGTAATAAAAATAATTAATAATATCAATATCCCTGGTGGTCTAGTGGTACCCCCTTCCCCACCTGCCCACTAAGCCCCACAACCTCCCCACCCAGGTCAGCCGGCGGGCGGCAGCACCCACCCTGCGCCACCGCCCGACACCGCCCGGTAGGCTGTACACCCTTGGTCATCGCTGTGGACCAATGGGCATACAGCCATACTGACAGTGTCGGTCGGTGGGCAGCGGTGGTAGGCGGGTGGTGCTGCCACCTGCGGCGGACGGGGAGGGGCGGTGGAGCTCAGTGGGCAGGTGGGGAGGGGGGTACAGCTACACCACCAGGGATATTGGTATTATTAATTATTTTTATTACAAATGCCCATGATCGGACAGTCAGCGGTCCACTGGACCACCAGGGATATTGGACATGGTTGTCTATTTTAATGCAAATGCCCATGATCGGGCAGTCAGCGATCCACTGGACCACCAGGGATATTAGACAGGATTCTTCTTTCTTGCATACAAATGCCCGTGATTGGGCATGGGGGGGTGCCGACAGGTGCAGCCAGAGCTCAGGTGGCCACCCACAGGTGGCAGCTGCCGTGTTGCGCCCTGCAATGTGGCAGCTCACCTGTGAGTGGCCATCCCTTTTTCCTTTTTTTTTGGATCAACTTTGTGCTGGCACAGGTAGGGGTTACGCATGCATGGCTCTGCACATCCTGGGCTGAATATCGGGCTGTGCAGGGTATGCATGGGCGGCCCCCCCCCCACCTGCACCTGCATACATTACTGATGTGCTCTGGCGCATCGATTGTGTGCCAAGCATTTTCCCTTTTGTACATCACCGGGCATTATCAGGGGTGCGATGGTGTAACACTGTTGCGCCATGCGCAAGCCTTTTGAATATGGGCCTTGTATTTTATAAATCAGAAATATTATGAGGGGGGAGAGAGAGTGGGCAAGCTTTTGGCTATGAGGCTTAGGAAGCAGGAAGAGGTATGTCCCATTTATTATTTCTGATAAGTCCTCTCATGAGAGTCATACAGATTGTTCAGGATTTTGATTACTCTCACCGTTACATTAAAGATAGGGTATGTAATCATGAGGTTAGAGTGGATATTTTTTTGAATGAGATTCAGTTTCTCACCCTTTCACAGGCAAAATGGGAAGGTCTAGAGGCTCCTTTTACAGAGATGGAAATTCTGGGGGTCATAAAGACATTAAAAGTGGGTAAATCTCCAGGGCCTGGATGGGTTTATTCCTGAACTTTTTTATACAATTTTTGTCCCTAAACTGGTTACAAAGTTGACTAAAATTTGTAATTTAGCTCATGAATCTGGAATCTTGCCAGATTCCTGGGATGAGGCTAATATTATGGTTTTTCTAAAACCAAGGAAAGAATCGATGAGGTGCATAAACTTTCACCCTATTTCACTCCTTAATTATGATTTTAAAATATTTACAAAAGCAATTAGTATGAGATTACAAAAGGTGATTCCCTCTTTGATTCATAAGGACCAGACAGGATTTATTCCAGGCAGATATTTGCAGGACAATATTCGGAAACTGCTGAATGTCTTGGCTGAGGAAGTAGTTAGGAGCAGTGGTAACAATTGATGCTGAGAAGGTGTGTGATTGCCTTGACTGACAGTTTCTGGTGAGTACACTGTCTAAATTTCAGTTTGACCACACATTTTGTAATTGACTTGGAAACATATGTGCTAAACCACATGCTCATATTTGGGTTAATAGGCTTCTTTTCCCTAAGTTTAAGATAGAGAGGGATACTAGGCAGGGGTACCCTCTCTCCCCCCCCATTGTTTGCCTTAAGTGTTGATCCTTTAGTGATGATGATACATCAGTCAGAAGCCTACTGGGCAGGAAAAGAGTTATGCATATCACAGTATGCAGATGACATGCTCCTATATCTCTCTGACCCCCTCCCACACTGTTTCGATAATTAAAGACTTGTTCGGTATGGCTGTATATCTCTGGATTTAAAATCAATGAAGCCAAAACTGAGATTATGTACTGAGGCCAACAGTTATATGGTTCTATTCTGAATAGTTCTGGGTTCAAGCAGGTTAAGGGGGGGTTAGATATTTGGGAGTTTGGATTCCTTATGATATAGCAAAATTGTATAGTGCTAACTATTTTAAACTGCTAGTTGATGTCCAAGAAGATTACACTTACTGGAAGGAACTTCCTTTATCAGTGGGCGGTAGAGTGGAAATGGTAGTATGAATATATTACACAGTTTTCTTTTTTCTTTTTGGCTCAGTTTATATCCCACCCTCACTCTCCTTTTGGTTAACTTTAAAATGTACCTTGCCTAAATTTATATGGGGGGGAGAGACTGCTGGTTAAATGGTCTGTCCTCTCAGCCTCTAAAACTAAAGGGGGCTATCAGTCCCAAAGTTTAAGGCTTATAATTGGGCTGCATTGCTCCACCACTTAGTCACTTTCTTTCTACTGATCCTCCTGATTGGGTACACTTGGAATCTGCTTCTTTGTTATGCACTAAGTTAGTAGATATTCCATTTGTGGACATTGCCACATTATGATCTCTAAAGATTTCTAACCCATGGGTGATATCAGTGGTGAAAGTGTGGTGTAAGGTATGTAAGGTTTTTTGACTTAATCTTGGGTTATGTAATGAGACCCCTATTTGCTCCTGTTTGAATTTTACTCCTTGTCATATGGATATTGTTTTTTTACAGAGGCCAAATCTGGGTCTGAGGCATGTTAGTCAAACTTATTGAGGGGAAGATCTTTAAGACTTTTTTGCAACTTAAAAATTAATTTGGTCTTCCATCTAGGGATCTTTTCTGATATTTATAGATCCACCATTATTTAATGGAGGCTTCACTGCGGGAGGCTCTTCAAGAGGAGAGCAACCCTATGTGAAGTTTTCTGCTTTCCATGACTGGACAATCTAGTAAAAGGGGCCTGATTTCTAAACGTAACAAATTCTTCAAGACCTTGAGACAGATTTGTTAACCCCAGTCAAAACTAGACGGGAGAAGGAGGTAGGGGTGCAGGTTGTTGATGATGACTAGACTCAGTTTTGGCAGGGGATCCATGCAACCACAGCCTCACCTTCTTGGCAAGAATTTTGATGGCGGGTAGTAATAAGGTATTTCCATGTGCCAGTAGTGGTTAAACATTATGGGTGCCATCAATCTGAATAGTGTTGGAGGGGCTATGGGGGGGTCTAGGGACCCACATTCACATATTCTGGACTTGTCCCTCTCTTCAACAGTATTGGAGTAAGATAGTGGAGGCAATGGAAGAAATATGTGATATTAATATCTCTCCTTTATTTCAAACCTGGATTTTGGGGGTCTGAGGTAGGTCTGCTAAATATTTGTTTTTTATTTTGGTCGCTGAAGCCCTCAAATCCATAACTCAATTATGGTTGACTATGACTGTTCCATCAGAAGATCATTGGTTAAGAGATAGTAAAAAGATTTTAATAATGGAACAAGTCACAGCTTCTTTAAGGGTTCAAGTAGATCAGTTTCAGAGTCGTTAGCTTCCTATTTTCCATTTTCTGGCTGTAAGAGAGGGAACATGTGTGGTGGAAATGCTGGCTCCTTATAGTTAGTTAAGTAATAGCTATATTAGAATTAATAACTAATACATTACCATTTATAGTTAATGATCAATTCTTTAAAATAAGATTTGGAACTTTTATTCCACCAGCCTTTTTCTGTTAGAGTAGTGATGGATGGATATAGTTTTCATGTTTATTCCTTTTTAACAAGTGAATTAACCCCAGGTCTTTTCCATAATATTTATGTTTATTTTTTTATTTTTATATATATGTCTATATACGAATTTGCATATGTATCACTTTCTGTTGTTTAGCTAAGATGTTATCTTCATATTATGTTATGAGGACCGCGAAAGCCCAGATTATAATAGATTTAGGCTACAGCTGGTTTTATTTATGTTGCTGGCTGGGTTTGTATTTAAGTTGTAGTTTTTTATTGCTAAAATTCAGTAAATTTTAATTAAAAAAAAAGAAACAGAAACATAGAATGTGATGGCAGATAAGGGTCACTGGGCCAAACCGGTCTGCATGCATATCTTTATATTGCTTATCACCAGAAATTTCCGATCAGCTGCTAGCCCTGGGACTTGGTATATTTTTATTTTATTTATATTTTATGCCCCAGTTTCTCCCTGTTTTTCTCCCTGTTCTGACCAAGCGCACATGTGTGGATGCACGTGCACGCCACAGTACCAGGACGCCCCCCCTCCACTTGTCGCCTGCTTACCTGCAATGCCCATTGACCTCCATCTAGGGACAATGGAACTATGGCGGGTGACAGAGTCCTCCCTGGGAGAGGAGAGCTGCCTTTCAGCTGCTCAATCCTGCTCCTGCCCACCCTCTCCCACATGCTGACTCTCCAATGACCCCGGGCTCATTCTCGAACTCGGGTTGTCGGCGTGACGTGAGGTAATGTGTCCAGTGCCTCAGTCCTCAGCACCACTGGGCTGGCTCCCTGGGACTTGGTCTTGACTGCCCAACTGTATAGCTCTTGGGGAGAGCTGAATGTTCAGTTTTGATCTTCTGCACAGTGTTAATGATTGCTGCACAGTACTGTAAGAGTTTGGGACATGAGAGAAACTTACAGTATGTGGCAGTTGGACATTCTCTTCCGCATACCTGAGACACTTCTCATTGTAATTTTGTGAAATACTGTGGAGGTTTCCCACGGTGAAGTATTCTTGTTTAATGGTCATGTAGTGTATTAATTTGAAATTACTTGGTATTGGGACTTTCATAGGTTCATAAATGTACACAAGTTCAGTAGACCAGGGCCTTTTTATGAACTCACCACTTTTAAATCCTAAAGGTGGAACACTGTTTTTTTTTATCTCCCATATATTCATCTAGCCTTTTTTTTATATCTGGTCATGTTATCACTCTCTACTATATACTGAGGCAATGTATTCCAAGTTGTGATTAGTCTTTGAATATACCATTTGTTTCATTTACCTGTTCTGTTTTTTTCCCCTTTCAGTTTAAATTGATGAGATTGTGTATTTTTACTAGATTTATGACTAACTAGTCCAATTGTCTCCATGATTGCTTGATCTTGAATAGCTTTGTATGCCAAACAACGATCCCCTCTAATTCATCTGTATTCCACAGAATATAGTCCTAATTTTTGTAATCTGTTTTTATAGCTTAAATTTTGCATATTTTTAATTCTCTTAGTAGCTCTTCTCTATTAATTTTTTGCCGTCGATGGTGTTTGAGGCAGAGAACTGTGAACAGTACTCCAAATGTGGTCTCACTAAACTAGACTATAATGGAACAATCACCTCTGGTTCCCTGCCTTTTACGTTGCTTAAAATGCAGCCCAAAATTCTATGACATTTTTTTAACCATGATTTTAGTATACATATCAAATGTAAGATCATCAGTTATTGATACTCCCAAGTCTTTCTCACACATAGTTGTTTGCAGAGTTGTGTTGTTTAGTTTGTATGGAAATTTGGAATTAGCATGTCCCAAATGCATAATTTTACATATTTTTTAATTGAAGCTCATTTTGTTTTCTTTTGCCCACTTAGTCAGGTGATTTATATCATCTTGAAATTGGTTCCCTGATTGCTGATTTTTAACAATTTCACCCATTGTAAATCATCTGCGTATTTACACAGCCAGGTAGTACTTATTGCTTGCATGGATGAGACCAACATATTATTTAGGGTTGGGCCCAGCACAGAGCTTGAGGGAACCCACTCATCACTTGACCCCAGGTGGACAGATGTCCTCTGATCACTACTCTTTGCTTTCTATTATTTAGCCATGAAATAGTCCAGTTTATTATATTTGGGTGTAGTTTTATTTCAATTAGATGCTCGACTAGGACTTGATGTGACATAGTGTCAAAAGCTTTTGAATAGACTAAGAAGACTATGTCCACTGGCATACCCATATTTAGTGCAGCGCTTACTGGTTTGAAAAAGTGTAAAAGGTTGTTAAGCAGGCTGTACCAGGAAAAAACAGTGCTGGGTGATATCAGTTAGGACCTCCTGAGTTTTATGGGTTGTAATGTAGTGCTGTAGTAGTCTCTCTAATAATCTGACAATAATAGATGTTAAACTTATAGGTCTATAGTTGTTTACTTCTGTCCTTTTGCCATTTTTATATATTGGTGTGATTACAGCTTCCCTCCATTCAGGTAGGGTTTCCCTTCTTTAAGTGAGGCATTGAACAGAGTTGTAATAGGTCCAAGTAATGCACCTTTTGATGAATTTAGGTGTGATTCCATCTGGCCCTGCTGAGCTGATTTTTTTAAGACATTTGATGATCTGCAAAACTTCCTCAGTTGTAAATAGGATAATGTCATCTGTGTTTGTTATATTGTTAATGTTAATATTTTCTTTAGGTTCATATACACTAAGAAAGTATTTGTTGAGTTCCGTGGCAATACCAGTTTTGTCATTAATAACCCCATTTGGTGTTTCAAGTGGTCCTACCCCTTTTCTGTTTATCTAGTTCATGCTTCCTACTGTATATGCAGTGGAGCTCACAAGGATGCAACACTGTGATGCAGGATACTGCATAACAAAAGAGGTTACATCAAAATTGTCTTGTTTCTTGCAGTAACTCTGCTGCAGAATACTGCAGTATTGTGCTGCATCACAGTAGTCTCCACTGCAGCTCTCCAATCTGCATTAGAGATTGTACATTGAAGCCACTCCTTCCACCTTACTTTGATATTTGGGTTTGCCACATCATGATTCAAGAGGATACAATAGTATATAATAAATATTAAACCTCTGGTTACTGGGAATTGCTGATAGAGATTGTAACCACACTGACAAGCCCAAAGTCATAGACATAAAGAGAACTGTGTCATCTGAAGCTATTTAAACTGATGTTTTGGTATCTCACACTTGGATATTAGCTGCTAATATTGTAATATTGAGCCCTGTTCATAAAAGTATGTAAACATTAGGATACCATTATTCTTCCAGCTTTCAAACACTTTGGCCCAGATCAGCTTTCAAACACTTTGGCCCAGATATTCAAACTGCACCAGGCTGTGGCGCAAGCTTGGGCGCAGCACAACTTGGATGCGCAGGGGTGTGGACTGGGCGATATTCAACAGAGCTGCGCCATGGCACAGCATCATTGAATATCGCACCCTGGCCACCTGCAGTGTGCATGGCGCAGTGGCACTGCACCAGTGCAAGTGGCCAGAGTGGAGCATGTGGATGCGCTGACGCGAGTTCCATTGCGCTATGCACAGCAACTGCAATATTCAAAACTTGACATGCAAATGGGGCCGACAATGTATGCAAGGTGCAAATGGGGCCATTTGCATGTCATTATAACTTCATTGCATGCGGGTCGCCAATCCCCAAACTTGCATCTGGCGGCCTGCCGAGCAGCAGCCGTCCGGGGACCGACACTCCCTGCAGCCGGCAATGTGCTCCACAGCCCAATCGTGGGCTGCAGTAAAAAAAGGAAAAGCATAAATCCTTGGTGGTCCAATGGACCTGGCCGCCTGATCATGGGCTAAGTAAATATATAAAATCCCTATCATCCCTAGTGGTCCAGTGAATCGCTGTCTGCCCGATCGTGGGCATTTGTAATAAAAAAATAAATATGTCCAATATCCCTGGTGGTCCAGTGGACCACTGTCTGCCTGATCATGGGCATTTGTAATAAAAAAATAAATATGTCCAATATCCCTGGTGGTCTAGCGGTAACCCCTTCCCCACCTGCCCACTGAGCCCCACCACCCCGCTCCTCCCCGTCCAGCGGTGGGCGGCAGCACCCCCCCACCTGCCGCCCGCCACCTGCCGACTGACACCGTCGATAGGGCTGTCGCCATGGTCCACAGCATGAGCCAATGGGCGTGCATGTCTCATACTACACATTCCAGATATGTGAATGATCCATTCACATATCTGGAATGTGTAATCTGAATATGGGCTGCATGCCCGTTGAGCTCACGCTGTGGACCAAGATACAGCCACCGACCGACGGTGGCAGGCAGGCAGTGGGCAGGCAGGTGGGTGCTGCTGCACACCGGCTGACTGGGGAGAGTGGGGCAATGGGGCTCAGAGGGCTGGTGGGGAGGGGGCTACCGCTAGACCACCAGGGATATGGGACATATTTATTTTTTTATTACGAATGCCCACGATCGGGCAGACAGCGGTCCACTGGACCACCAGGGATATTGGACATATTTATTTTTTTATTACAAATGCCCATGATCTGGCAGACAGTGGTCCACTGGACCACTAGGGATACTGTACATATTTATTTTCTTATTACAAATGCCCACGATCAGGCAGACAGTGGTCCACTGGACCACCAGGGATATTGGACAGAATTCTTCATATTTATTACAAATGCCCATGATCGGGCATGGGGGGGTGCTGCCAGGTGCAACGAGAGCTTGGGTGGCCACCCACAGGTGGCAACTGCCGTGTTGTGCCGTGCAATGCGGCAGCTCACCTGTGGGTGGCCATCCCTTGTTCCTTTTTTTTGGATCAACTTTGTGCTGGCACAGGTAGGGGTTGTGCATGCATGGCTCTGCACATCCCGGGCTGAATATCAGGCTGTGCAGGGTATGTATGGGCATGCCCCCCCACCTGCGCCTGCATACGTTACTGATGCACTCCGGTGCATCGGGATTTGTGCCGTGCACTTTTTCCTTTTGAATATCGTGCCGGGGCGCATCAGTGGGTTCGCATGGCTCAACACTGTTGCACCATGCACAAACCTTATGAATATCTTGGCCTTTGTCTTTAAGGAAGTTGAGAGGGGGTTGTCCCACAGAGGAGTGAGATTAGTTATTGTTATGGGATTTTCCATATTTGAGAGAACTCCGTGCCAGAATCCAAGTTGATTCCAAATTTGATTTCTCTTCACTATGATGTAATTTTTAAGCAATAAGTTACAAGCAGGCTGTATGTTAATGTTCCAGAGCTCAAGGGGTTGGGCTGACTAAACTGCGCAGCTCTGGTGCCATCTTGTGCTACAAAATGGCTCTTCATCATGTAGGAATAATTATTGCTGCATAAACTCAGACAATGTATTAGATTTACTAGAATCTGACACTTAGCACATAACTGGGTAGGCCAGTTTTGATAGTTGTGAATGCTGTTGTATGAGCCTTATTTAGGCGCTTGGGATCAATGCAGCCTATTGTAGTTGCCTTAATTAGAAGCTCTTGGAAACTTGCTACTGCTAGTACTGTCTGATGTCAGATAAGCATTCAATTAGGGGTAGGTCAAAACTGCTTTTCTGGGATTACTGTTACATGTGTCTCATTCTAGGAGCTTTGCGCAAATGCCTAATTTGTAATTGCCAATACCACCTGTTAGCTACTTACTGGTTCCCTGGCCTATAGGGATGTATGTTGTAGCTGTGGTATTCCACTACTGACATGGTAATTCAACTGTCTGTTTAATATTATAGTATTGTTCTGCACTGCCTTAGCTGTTATTAACCTCTAGAACTACATTGTGCCTTGGCTACATACCTTACTTTTTCTACTGCTTGCCTGTACAGCTGCTGCTTATTCTTTGTGCCTCTTGTTACATGCCTAATTGCTTATTCAATCTGCTGCTGCTGCTGTCTGTAGCCTATGTAATCTGTTTTCTGCCCATTGATGAATAGAGTACCTAAAGTTACTCAGTTAATATTTATTCATCATGCCTTGCTGTTATTGGGCTCTATGCACTAATGTGTGGAGGGTACGTGCCAGAGGCACAGAGACCTACCGCATAGCTGCACGACTGTGGACAGGTGCACCCATACCAGCATTCAGTAATGCTAGCCACCTGTTCACAACCCCAACCCCCTGACATGCAAGTGTGTGGAGGATATTTCCACGGACCACGCACACATCCAATGGGATGCCCAGCCCTGGTCCACAACTGGATCCCTTGTGCCCATAGGGCATGGATATTTTTTTTTAGCTGCTTAACCAGGAGTAGCATACTAAGCTGACAGCTTTTTTACAGGTGCATCCTAGGAGCACAGGGAAGTTAAGTGACTTACTTAGGGTCACACAGTATGTAAGTGGAAGCTGTGTAATTCAAACCCAGGTCTGGTCTGCTGGATGTCACCATATTTGCAGCTCAGAGCCTTAAACCACTGTGCTATACTGCCTCCCTGGTGGATGGTGCACTGTGTGCCAGTGGCACAGGGGTGGCAGGTCCCCGATCAGCCACCCTGGCCCTCCTCATGGCCCCCATGGGCTGAGGTAGCATTCCACGGGATACATTGTACCCTGCCATTCTCACAGCAGCTTGCAGTAGCATGCTTGGGGGGACACATGACCCTTACGACTAGGGGATTACCTACTGTATGGTGCACCCCTCGTGCCCAGCACTCTGCACCTTTGTGCATGGTGTGGAGTGCGGGCATGCCCCATGACAAGCCCCCTGCCAGCCCCCAGTGCATAGCTGTCTGTGCAGCTGGGGGGTCAGGCATGTACGTGTCCTGCACCCCCATAGTGAATGCTGCCTAGGGTCCACAGGAGCACACTCCATGGAATTATGGCTTAGCTATGCCAATGTGCCTGGCTTACATGGTGCATTGGCCTAGTTCACAGGTCCCACTGAATTTCTTGGGCAATGTGAGTTGAGCTGTAAGTTCCCCAAGTTATCACAAAATGCACCATATCTTATTGATACTATGCATTGTATTCAAGTCACTAGCTGTACAGGAAGATATGCAGTGGACCGCACAGTGTAAAGTGTGAAAAATCATCAAAATACAAACTGCACTCATAGTTCTAGTCTCTTGGTCATATAAGCATGCCAGAAAGAACTCCTTCATGAATATGTGGAACAAGCGACATCCATCAATAACAACAATAGTAATTTTAAAGCATAAACAGTGGCAAACAGCTTAGATTACACAGTGAGATTGCATCAGAAATTATAATATTATCAATCAGTGGAGACATAGAACTAAATCCCAGGCCAAAAGACAATGTTTTAAAAATAGCTCCCAACAATGCAACAGGCATGGTGAAGAAAATTAATCAATTAAAAATATGGGTTAGTAGAGAAAATTATGACATCATAGGATTATCAAAAACATGGTTGACAAAAAAACATAATGGAATAAGAAATACATATTGAAGGCTATGCACATTACAGATATGACAGTCCAAAAAGAAGAGTAAGGGTGATATTATATATAACATCAGATCTAGGACATATGGAATTGAATTACACAGGAAGTATTGAGGGCATAGAACTGGTACTGGTACATGTTTATTCAATAAACATATGCATTAGAGTAGTGTATTACCCTTCCAAAACAAAAACTTTGAACTTTGACAAGTTGGCTCACTTTATACTAGAACACTCAAAAAGGAAATAAATGATAGTGGTAGGAGATTTTAATGCAGCATGGAGAGGGGAAGACCCAGAGGGAATGACCTAGCAGTATGGTTCTCCTCACTAGACCTTACCCAAAATATAGTTCCTCCACAAAAAAAGATTCCTATCAAAGCAAATGCAATATATTAGACTTTTTCACATCAGCTAACGTAGACATCCAGGATATGAAAGTGGGTGCTCTAGACTTGAATGACCAGAACCCCATCACAAACTTAATTGGAAAAAATCCGGTAAAAGCAAAGGAGAACCTCCCCTGAAAAGAAGATATTTTAAACATTTTGAAATACCTAATTTCAACAGAGACTTAGCACAAATTAATTGGGAAAGACCTGACTTAATACCAGACATAAATTTAGTAGTAATAGACTTTTCAAAAACACTTGTGGAAGTCTGTAACAAGCATGCTCTACTAAGGGAAAGAAGAGAAAGATCCAGTCACATGCCTTGGGTGAATGAAGCTTTAATAAAGAACATTAGAATAAAAGACAAATCATGGAAGAAGTCCAACAAAACATGAAATAAAGACAATTGGGAAATTTTGAATAAAGCAAAGAACAAATGCAGGAGCCAGATCTGGAAAGCAAAAAAACAAAACAAACAACAACAAAAAAAACAAAACTCCACTATAAAATGAAAATAGAGGAAAGTACAAATCCATCTTCTTGTTGGAATGTAATTAAATCATTAGAAGGATCATCACTCTCTAAAGCTAACACAAACAACAATGATGAAAAGGGGAAAGATCTTACATCAACTGAGACTGCAGACCTGCCAAATAACTACTTTTGTACACTACCGGACATAAAAATTCCAGACCAAGGAAACATCAAAAATAATAAACAATGAATTGAATGATGAGAAAAAAACTAACCAACATCACCCAAATTTTTATTTCAAAGTATTTAAATAGTGTGAGGTAATGAAATAAATAAAAAACTTGAATGAAAAGAAGGCTAATAGCCTGGATAAAATAGAAGCAAAGTTCCTGAAATATTCAATTGAAATAATAACACCTGTCCTGGCAAAATTACTTAATAGAAGTTTACTGGAAGGTATGTACCCAGAAGATTGGAAACTGGTCAAGGCAGTACTCATTTTTAAAGGAGGAGAGCAGAATAATCTGTCAAATTACTGACCAGTAGCATTATTGTCATGTCCAAAATTTTTGAAAGATTGATCAGGAAACAAATAAGCAAATACCTGGATAAATATGGATTCTTGTCCAAGCACCACTCTGAACTCAGTGCAGGGAGGTTGATGGGTACTGCCCTCATGGATTTTGTTAATATAATAACTTCTGGTTTAGATAAGGGAGAATCTGTGAGTGCAGTATACATCAACCTCTCCACAGCTTTTGATTTAGTAAATCATATGATGCTAATAGAAAGGCTCAAAAGGATAGGAATATCAGGAAGAGCCAAAACATGGTTCCATGTGTACTTATCTAATAAAATGCAGCAGATCTCTGTAAACAGTATGCTTTCCAAATCACAAATTTTGAGAAGAGGTGTACCTCTGGACTTCATTTTGGGCCCCCTCTTATTTCTAGTTTATGTGAATGACCTACCCACCCATATAACAAGGACTGGAATAAAACTGTACATTATGCAGATGGCACTGCATTAACAGGAAAAACTGCACTGCATCTCACAAGGAATTAAGACACAGTTTGCAGCATGATTTTAACTGCCTCCAAGAATGGTTTTTAAATTCAAATACGGTACTAATCACCAAGAAAACTCAGTCAATGATGTTCAGGCACAATAGTTTGAAAGATATTCCCAGAAATCAGGAAATGAACAGCTATTAATTCCATTAGATCCCTACTAAACAATAATTTACAGGATACTTGCACTTGCCATTGAATAATTGTGTTTGTAATATGCGTTTATGTTGAATTATGTATATAGATCTGTATTATATGGTAAAATATAATTTGTCTGAATTTGTATACCTCCTCTGTAACAAAACAGAACAACTTTGTAAACAGGGCTGCAAAGTCCTGATAGTTCGATCCTGTTGAAAATAAATATTTATCTTATCTTATCCCTATCTGGTACCCCGTCAAGTGAGTGCTACCAGAATAGTGCCACACTATACGGCACTAGTCTGGTAGGTGCTCACACAGACAGCAAGGGGGGAATTTACAGCGCTTGCTGTAAGTGCTCCCATGGTCATTGTATGAGGTGCTGAAAGATGATAATAGCACCTGGAGCCAGGAGGCTGACAGAGCTGCTCCCGTGGTGTGGAGGGCTGGGGCATTGAGCAACGTGACTAGCAGGAGTGGAGATCAGTGTTCTAATCCTGGTCTCCAGCCTTTTTAGCAGACGTCGGGACTTAGTTTATTTTTTTTAAATGGGGCCATAATGGCCCCATGGATTTTAACTTTCCTTGGGATCTGCTCCTCCTTGGAGTGAGAATCCTAAAGATGGGAGATGTAGGGGGCAGTGCCCTCTGCAGCAGGGGCTGCTTTTACAGCATGCACCATGCCAACACTATTCTTGTTGGCACTGGTTGGACCCAGCACCCATTGTCTTTGTCTTATCTTAATAACCCCTGGGGCTGTGATGGTGGCACAAGGTGTAGCCAAATGCCACATTCCTCCAGGGTGATTAAAAAGCACAATAACATAAACTCTTGGAGTACCTTACTGCTATTTTAAAAACTGGGAAATTATAAAAATGATGTACTTTGGTAATTTTCAACAATAAATCATCTGAAGTCTGAAGTATTATAAATCAATTCCTCCACTGTCTTCTCTGTGTAGTGTATGATCAACAACTATGCAGCTGTAGTCATGCTCACACAGCACTGCCATGGCAATCGTGAGAATGCTTCTCATTCTGTCTGAGCTGCCATATGAATCTATGACGTGGTACAAAGATGTGCATGTATACATTCATGAGTTCTATGGCAACCAAACTCCGGCAAAGCCTGCAGTGTGTGAATGCCATCTCTTTTAGTCAGCATGCTGTTTGGTTACGATGATAACTACAATGGAAATTATGTCAGATTGGGTTGACATTGTTTTTGATGATTTACTTGTGTGGTACAGTAGCAAGTGCATTCTTGGTTATTACAGTTTCACAATTGCAAAGCACATATGAAAGCTGTTCGCAGTTTGAACCTCGATAGAACTAAAACGAAAGTGACTTCATCTGTTTGATTCTGCACAGAAGAAAGCAACAGTTTAAAAATGGTGCTAGTTTTCAACATGCTCCAGTTGGTAAGCAAGACTGCAGCCAGTTTTTAAAAAAATGAGTAATCATTTAGTAAACAATCCAATACAAAAAATCAATAATGGTTAAAAATAATATCAATAGAATATTGAATGACTAAAGAGAATTGCTTGTAAAAAACAAAATCTACTTCACTGACATACCCAACTGTGACAGACACAATGCAGAGTATTGGCACTGTACTTTTGGGGATGTCAGCATCAGCATCTGCCCTCCACAACCCCCCCGGTCTCTAATTATACAACTCACAATCAGAGTTGTCTTCGGGAGGTGGCCAAACACCAAGAAATGCACTGCCAGTGTCAGCGGAAACCATCACAGTAACCCGACACTTTCAGGCTAATTCTGCCGCTGTGATGGTCTTCACTGTGGTGGTGTCGCTCTACAGTCAGTACACCAGCTGCACTACCATATTAAAGAAATATTAATGTAAGGCTTTAAGAATGTTTGGAGCAAATCAAAAGGTTCAGGTTTGCAGACCCTTTTAATTATTGATATTAGATCCCTAAAGCAAATATGTTAGAAATTAATAATAATAAAAAAAATAATAAATCTTTATTTTTAAAGCGCCTTTCAAAAAAAACAGGGCACCGCACAGAATAAAAACATTTAAAATTCACATGTTACAACAACCACATAATTATAATCAAACTCCAAATGCATGCATCCACAGACACATTTTTAGACCATTTTTAAATCCCTCCATGATTGCGCACTCCCATAACTGGCGGGGTAGAGAATTCCAGAGGTTAGGGGCCGCATACATAAATGTACGAGCCCCAAAAGATTTCAAGAACACCCTCAGGATCACAAGCAAACCCTCGCCAGCTGAACGGAACTATCACCCAGGGCAATAAGGGACCAGGAGCTCTTTCAGGTAGTCAGGGCCAAGTCCATGTAGGGCTTTAAAAGTCAGAAGACCGACTTTAAAGGTGATCCACCACTGAACTGGCAGCCAGTGCAGTCCACGCAACACCGGCAAAATATGACTGGATCTAGAAGTACCAGTCAGAAGCCAGGCTGCTGCATTCTGCACCAGCTGCAAGTGGTAGATTTCAACCTCAGAAAGTCATAGATAAAGGGAGTTGCAATAGTCAGGCGAGGACACAAAGGAATGGACCAGCGTAGGAAGATCACCGGATGTAACAAGGTGCCTAATCCTCGAGATATTCCTCCGATGATAAAATGAGGACTTGATGACGGCAGACACCTGCTAATGCAGAGTCAGTCCCTCATCAAAAATTACCCCCAGGTTACACACTCTTTCAGAGGTCGGGAGAGATACTCCCCTGGAGATAAAGTCCAGAGGGAGAACCAACTCCTGGCCCCCCTATCCGATGTGCTGAATCCACTACCAACACCTCTGTCTTTTCTGTGTTCAACTTCAACCAACTCAAATCCATCCACTCCTGGATCTCGCCAAGGCAGTTATTAAAGACTAAGAGAGCTCCATCCTGATCGGGTGCAAAAGAAAGGTAGAGCTGGGTATCATCAGCATAGCAGTGAAACCTCAACCCATACCTTCTTACAATGTCTCCGAGGGGCAGCATACACACTGCGAACAACATGGGGGACAACACTGAGCCCTGAGGAACCCCACAAGACAGAGAAACTGGATCTGAGGAATAAACCCCAGAAACCACTCTCTGTGTTCTTCCAGTGAGGTAAGATGTAAACCACTTGAGGACTACATCCGATAGTCCACAGATAAACCTCAGACACTCAAGTAGAACCCCATGGTCAACAGTAGCAAAAGAAGATGAGAGATCTAGAAGAACCAAACTGGAATGGTTCCTCTGATCCCTAGCCATCAGGAGATCACTGAGCACCTGAACCAGCACTGTCTCAGTACTATGCCTTTTTCGAAAAACGGACTGGAGGGGTTCATAGATATCATGGATGGTTAAATGGTTCTCCAGCTGCACAGCCACTACCTTCTTAATCACTTTCCCTAAAGAGAGGAGGTTAGAGATTGGTCTGTAGTTTGCATGGCAGTCAGGGGCCAAAGAAGCTTTCTTCAGGAGGGGTGTTACCACCGCCTCCTTCAGGGAGCTCGGAAACTCACCTGTTTCCAAGGAGCACCAGACTATCCGTGCTAGGACTGGACCAATGGAATCAATACAATTCAAAATCAGGGAAGTTGGTCCTGGATCCAAACTACAGCATGTAGGGTGTACATCCTGGACAATCAGCATGATATCCACGAATTCGGGTTGGTCAAAGGAACTCCAGGAAAACCGAGGGATAACAGCCTCACACTGATCCAAAGCAATGCCCTTAGAGTGTGCTGGTTAAAGCACCTTCCTAATGTCAGCCACCTTAGTAGCAAAGAATCGAGCAAGTTCATTGCACTCCCTTTGTGAAAAAGCCCTTCAAACCTGTAGACAGGCTCGGTTGCACAGTCTATCCACAGTACAAAAGAGCTGAGCTGGTCGATTCTGAGCTGCCGCAATCTCCCCAGACAGGAACTCTGCCTTCTTACGGGTGATTGCAGATTGATAGGCCTGATAATGCTCATCAGTCTAAGGTGGTCGGCATCAAGGGAGGATCTACACCAGCAACGTTCTAATCTTTACCCTAGTCGCCGCATCTCCCTCAAAGTCCCATCAAACTAAGAGGACCGAGGGCGGAGGGAGCGAGGGCGAACACGGACAGGAGCAATGACATCCAGAGCTGCCGAGATGGACGTATTATAGGCCACCATAAGGGCGTCTGGGTCATTGTTAGCCACTGGAAAGAATGATAGGTCAAGCACTGCTGCCAGGCCTTCCAAACTAACGTCTCATAAAGGGTGATACCTGACCATTTCCACAGGGGTAGACCTACGAAGGGGGGCACTAAAACTAAACCCCACGGTGTAGTGATTGGACCACCCGACTGGTTCCACCCCCAAATTGGAGGCCTCAATCCCCAGGAGAAAAATCAAGTTAAGGGAGTGACCATGTTTATGGGCAGTAGTGGTAACTATCTGTGTAAGGCCCAGAGATAACATCAACTGGAGGAAGTGCTGTCCAAACTGCGAGAATTCGTCATTGACCCAGGCATTAAAATCTCCCAGAACCATCAGTCTGGGAGCCTAAAATGCCATGCCAATGATGAAGTCCGCCACTTTCTAAAGGAAACGCTTCTCATCTCTGGGTGGACGGTAGATTAGGACGATCCTACAACCTACACCTGCTACCACGGTACACTTGAATGACTCGGCTTCCTCAACTGGTATATTTGTGAAGTTAAGTTTGGTCTTAAAATAGACTGTGACCACTCCCCCCAGCGCAATCCAATCTCTGGAGGTAAATCACCAAGTACCTGGACAGACTCAAAGCCTCCAAAATGGGCTAGAATTCTCATCCAGCCAGGTCTCGGTAATGCAAGCCAGATCCACCCTTTCTACCAGTCTTGTTTTTGATTGATCTTGTCTACCTAATTCAAATCAGACACTGATATTCATTCTCCGAGGGCTGAACCAACTAATAGCAAGGTGTGTGGTCCAGTAATGTAACTCCTAGTACGGTATGCTTAAAATGTAATTATGAGAAACATCGCCATTTACATTCGTACCTCCCTCCAATATTCTATTATTTATTCATCCACTAGCCCAGCACCCCATGACACACTGGCTATTCATTTAACTCTGCCCTTCACCCTCCCCATCTTTATAGCTGGCATTTACTGTCACCCAAATGTTCAGCTGTCTATTGCTCTTGATCGCATAACCTCCATCGCAGTCTTTTCTCGCTTTGGTGAACTATACATCTTAGGCAACCATAACTCAAACTGGCTGTATCCCAAGTCATCCAAAATATGTAATGATACTGGGGGCCTGAAACTCTGACAGTTGATCTCAGAACCCATCCGCCCTAACCATAAGACACAAAATCACTCCCTGATCAGCTGGGCTCTTACCACCCACCCTCACAGGTAATTAGCTCTGGCATCCTCCCAGACGCCCTCAGTGACCACAATCCAATATTCATTGACAGGAAAATCCACAGATCAAAATCTCTGCATAAAACCTCACAACTTTGCTCCTTCAAATCCCTAGACCTTGAACCTCTCCTGCATAACCTATCTCTCTCTCTGACTGGTTTCCCTTAGTATGCTCCCTCTCAGTTGATAAGGCTCTAGCCTACTTCAAAGAAATATTCCTTGCAAATGTTACCTCCCACTGAGCAGCCAGCAACACACTGAAACATAGAGCAGCCTGCTACACACTGAAACAAGATTCCTCCATTTTACCTCCCACAGAGCAACCTGCAACATACTAAAACAAGATATTGGAAAACAATGCCTCTCAGCACCATTGAAGCTTGTGCACACCATCTTACGTGTTGCTAAAATGTTTTTAATGTCTGCAAACAAGTTTAGATTGTTTTTTACTCAGCTGTTTCTTCATTTACTTGTAGTTTTACTACGTTTTGTCCTAAACCTTTAATTCTTTTAACTCAGAGCTTGCATTGCTTTGTTTTTGCTGCAGTTTAGCCAGTGAGTTCTCTGTAGGACACTGCAAGATTAGCTTTAGCTTACCTCTGTGCCTTCTTTTCCTCATTGTCCCTTAATTCAGATTCTGTCTTCCATTTCAATTCAGTCTCCTCTTTCTTCTCACTCCTCTGGTGCTGAGTATGCTCAGTGCAATCCCCCTAACCCCCTCTCTAGCTTCCTGCCATAATTCCTTTGTCCCTCCCAGATCCTCACCTTATCCCTATCTGCTTCTCCACAGATCCCTCCATTTTACCTCTCACAGAGCAGCCAGCAACACACTGAAACAAGGTATTGGAAAACAGAGCCTCTCAGCACCGTTGAAGCTTGTGCACACCATCATACTGTGTTAGCCCATCGACACTTCACGTTGACTGCCCCCCCGGGTTGGCCTTTGATTTATACCTCATAGGGGGTCATGTGACCAGTCACATGACTATGTGCCGTGCAGAACCCAAGTACCCACTTTCCCATTAGTTTGTTATTGTATGTCACCACTAGGAGTCACCCTTGAGCATACTGCTTCTGCTCCTGCTCCTGAATACTCTGGCTCATCCACTAGCCTCATCTTGCCTCTCGTATGGCCATTTCACCTTCCTGGCTACCCCATTTTCTGGTAGTATCATTTGATACTTCCACATTCTGTCCTGTTTGGATTTGAACCTGTGACCCTCTGCACCAGAGGCAAGTACCCTGACCACTACACTATTTTGGGGGTACAATTGTATGCTTGGTTCCTGTAATCCTCTTTCTAATTCTGGCAACACACAACCCCTTTGCTGCCTTCTGACATAGCCATTCCCCCTCCACACAGTAAGCTACATAGTTGGGGCCTAACCCACATCTGGAATCAGACCACAGACACATTTTGGACCACATTGATCAGTGCTCACCTGGCTGGAAATTACTGCCAACCAATGAGACCATGGGTTACACTACCAGCCCACAATTCCCAGGGTAGTCCTTTTTCCATCCTAAATTGCCAAGATGCAGACCTTCATAAAAATGCTGCTTTCTCTGTATTTCCTTGACACTTATTTTGGAGCTGTCAGGCACACAAAAAATAAAACCTTGCTCCTGCTCCTTCCTATGCACATGGGAGCCCCTCCCCCACATCAAAACTTCACTTCAAGTGGAACAACAACAATACCCCACCAGCCTATTGCATCTAAACAACAGCCACAGACCTTTAAAATGCTGACACCACACTATCTCCCAATAGCTGCCCCACTCTACAGTCACACCCTACCCCCAACCTCTGGCCCTAAACAACCTAAAACAAAGACCATAGGCTCTAAATGGGTAACTTGGTCCTGTTTCTTACACAAGATGATCCTGATAATGCTACTAATGTCAGGAAATGTGAAGCCCAATCCGGGGCCTTAGTTTGTAAGCACACAAATGAAATTTGGCCAACTTAAGACTGTCTCACTAAACATAGGCAGCCTCCTGCCTACGCTGCCTCAATTTCAGGCCTGGGTAGAGGTAACCAAACCAGACATTATCGCACTGAGACCTGGCTCTCACCTAAGGTTAGTGATACGACAGTTGTTCTGGATGGTTATATCACTTTCTGCCAAGACCGGATATCTAGCCTATAACTGACTCAGATGGTAACATAGGCAACCAGATATAACTATAAAATGGGAACAAGTACACTCAAAGACTGGCTCCTTATCTCATGCCCAGAGCACATCACTGAGGTGTCAGTCCTACCCGACTCCCTCAGTGACCACTCCCCGGTCTTGTGCATCTTGACAAACAAATTCACAAAGTGTCCTCCAATGCTGAAGAGAAACTGCAAGCTCAGAGCAGGGCAGCTAGATGCCTTCAAACTACATCTGAGGCTCATTGACTGGTCACCACTAGAAACCTCTGTGGACAGCAACCAGGCCCTTAAATACTTCATATAGGCTTTCACTAAGGCCTGCAAAATTGTTGCGCCCTTTAGGACTAACAAGGCTAGAGGCTTAGCTAGCCCATGGCTCACAGGCTCCCTCATTGAGCTCATGAACCTGAGGAACAACCTATGGCGCAAGGCAAAGGCAACAATGGCCCAAGGAGACCTAACTACCTATAGGGCTACACATAATAGGTGCACAAAGCTTATTCAGCTTGCCAAGGCATCCTATTACAAAGACCTGCTGACCAGAAACTGGGGTCATCGAAGGATTTTTGGGACTCTGTAAAATCCCCCACTGGAAAGACATCCAGAGTGCCACTGGATCTCATTATAATAGGCTCAGAGGCCCTCCAGGAGCTGAGAGATATTGCAGATGCTTTCAATTGAGTGTTCACTGACCTAAGCTCTGTGGTCCCTTGTGACTACCTCATCCAGGCATCACAAGTTTAACTCCCTGAAGCAAACAAGCAAGCTCCCTGTAGCAATGGAGCCTTCCTTTCTATTTCATGCTAGTCACCCAGTCAGAGACCATCAGGTACATCAAGCTGGTTCTGGGAAAGACTAGGACGGGGAACGACAAAGTAGACATGAAGATGATAGCCCTCACCCTCAATGAACTTGCTGACTCTCTCTCAGAAATCTTTAATGTCTCACTTAGAACTGGTGTGTTCTCTGACAAGTGGAAGGTGGCACTTGTCAACCCAGTTTTTAAATCAGGGGATAGAACAAACCTCTCCAATTACAGACCTATCACCATTCTAACCCCTCCCTTCCAAAGCCCTGGAATGAATGATCGCAGACCAACTCACTGAATACCTGGACAAAAATAACCTTCTCTGTAACCAACAGCACAGGTTGAGGAAAAAAATCTCAACCCACACTGCACTAATCGATTATACCTCTCAGATTTATAATGTCCTTGACAATGGGCGTGCTGTGGTGTCTATCCTTATAGACCTCATGAAGGCATTTGATACCATTAATCACCACCTGATACCAAACTGCTTCTTATCTTCTGGCCTATCCACAGACACTGTGGCCTGGTTCCGCAGTTATCTCTCACACAGAACACAACGTGTGAGAATTAGCAGCCAGATCTCAGAACATAGGGAAGTGAACCTTGGAGTCCCCAAAGGGTCCATCCTTGGGCCACTCAACTTTAGCTTATTCATCAACAACCTACCCTCTAACTGACCAGCACACTCAGTATTACATGCTGATGATGCGGTCATCTCAGAACCTGGCAAACAGCTGACCACAATCACTGCTGAGCTGCAAGATAACTTCCATGGACTTGAGTAATGGTTTGCTAAGAACAAACTGCTGCTCAATTATAAAAAGACCAAGAGCATGCTCTTCACTTTCCCTCAGAGCAAAAAAAAGTTCAACTCACTCTTGATTCATAGCTCCAAGGGGGACACTCTGGAACAAGTATCCCCCTTCAAATATCTAGGTGTTCACCTAGACAGCACCCTCACCTTCTCTAAGCACATCAATGACGTGGTCAAAATGGCTAACACAAAACTGGGCATTCTATATCGGCACAGACAGTCCATGACCCCGGACACCTTAAAGCTAGTTACACACTGCTCAATATTATCCATTGTAGACTACAACCTCATCATCTATGGCACTGGCTTTTACATCTCATTAAAGATGGTCATGACACTACTCAACAAGGCATGCTGTCTGGTCCTAGGGGCCAACCATCTCAGCCATACCTGCACCCTATACAAAGAAACCAAATAGCTTCCCATCAAATTCAGGGCCCAGTGCCAGACCTGCCTGCTGGTAAAAAAAATTCCTTACTTGGCCAAACCCCTGACTCAACATCCTCCCTGTTCAAATATGGGCATTCCGGTGTCAACACTAGAAGCACAGCAAAAGGTGGGCTCCTAGTGCCTATCAAGCACACCACACTGGCTCAGAAATTCATCTCATATCGAGAACTCAAATGGCTCTTTGCACTCCACTACTGTGAAAAACTCAGTCAATTCAAATCTGTGCTCTGCTCGTACCTTGCACTTGAAAATAGAAAATTGTTCCTGCAATACATAACTCTAGCAAGCCTAAAGACTTGCTATTAACATGCCACCAGCTACCTTTGGCCAATCCCCACTCCATCTTTACCACCCTTCCCTCACCTGACCTACCCCACCCCTCTTACCTCCGTCCCCCTCCTCTGTCTGTCCCACCCACACTTCTCTGCCCTGCCCATTTGACTATACCATGACAATGCCTTCTCTGGCTTCTCCTTCCACTTCACCTGGACACCTCAACACTGCCCAGCTGAGGAGCTTGTAATAGGGGACTGCAGAGAGCTGTAAGAAGTAAAGCCTCCTTCCTTCCAGCCTGCTTGTGCAGAGCACTTACCCCATCCATGCTGTGCACGGACTGCCCCACCCACCCAGGGCTGGCACTCTATTTATTGCTGCTTACAGGTCACATGACATATCACGTGACCTACCCCATATTTTCTAAGTGCCCCACTTTTCCATTTGCAGCTTATACACTCTGACCACTTGGGTTGCTGCACTATCATCACTGGTACCACTCCAACATCTCCACTCTTTCTTAACAACTAATATCAACCCCTGTCCACTTGAAGTCACTACAGTTCTCTCCTAATCTTTTCTGTTGTCTTCCTATTCTGTAATCTCTACTCCCTTATTTCCATCTCCTTGCCCATTGTCCCACCATAGTCCCCTTGTAAGCCTCAAACCCTGTACCCCCGACTCCAAAATCTGTAGTCCATCCACTAAACCAATGAACCAGGCCAATATTTACTTCTATTTCAAAGCTTTTAACCCTTCCTTCTCCCTACTTAGAAAAATACTTATCCTCTGTCCCACTGCAGGTCTCAGACCCAGTGCCATTGCTGTCAGACTCAGCAGCTCTACCACTTAACCATCATATTCTGCCTATTTTATCCTTACTTTCTAAGGCTCTGATAGTTTCTGACCCCCATAGTCTACTAAAATATTTTTATTTTTTGGTACCACTGCAGGCCTCAAGTGCTGCACCCTTGCTACCAGAGTCAGCGGCTTTCCCACTCAGCCATCATATCAGACTATTTTTAGCTATAGTTTTTAAGGCTCTCAAAGCTTCTGACCCTGATAGTCTGCTAAAATAATATTCTTAGTATCACTGCAGACTTCAAACCCTGCACCCTTGCTACCAGAATCAGCAGCTCTATCACTCAGCCATCATATCTGGCTGTTTTTTACCCCCAGTTTCAAGGCTCTCAAAGCCTCTGCCCCCCCCATAGTCTGCTAAAATAACATTTCTGGTATTCACTGCAGGTTACAAACCCTGTACCCTTCCCACCAGTATCCTCAGCTCTTCCGCTGAGACAACCAAAGCAGACTAGCTCTTGCTTAGTTTCTAAAGCTCTCAAAGCCCTTTATCATTATAGTCTGCCTAAACTAAATCTCTCCTCTGCCCCACTGCAGGTCTCAAACCCTGTGCTTTTGCCACCATAGTCGGCAGCTCTGCCACTGAGCCTACACATCAAGCTATGGCATCGTAGCATAGCTCAAAGCTCTTACAGCTTTTCTGGCTCCCCCACAACCTATGTGTTTTGCCCCCAAAGCTATCTAGGCACCATGTCTGTTCACTTCCACCTTATGTGCCTCATCCTCATAACCACCCTGGGTTTCACCTCCCATCAGCCAGACCTCACCCTATGCCCTTTGTGGACTGCACCATTGTATCTCTCCAGAATTGGCCATTCCCCCCACCTTGTCATCAGATGCTGGACCCCTGCATCCACCTCCCACCAGCAGCCCCAACCCCAGCACCCACCCGGGCAACCCCTGGGTCCACCTCTTCTGTGTATGCCCATCCCTCCAAACCCTGCCCATCCCCTGCTCCACTACATCCTCCCCCACTTCTAAATGTCCTCCCAAAAATATAACAACCTGCCACCCTATGGTTAGAGCCTTAGTCATCCTACTACTCCTCTCTGGTAATATCCACCCTAATCCAGGCCCTGCCCCCACCACTCCACCTACCAGATCCTCTGGACTCCGCATTGCCTCTCCAAATATACGCAGCCTGCCAAAGAAATCTGTAGTGCTTCAATGTTGGGCCACCCTTCACCAACCAGATGTCATTGCCCTAGTGGAGACCTGGCTCTCCAGATCTACTCCTGACTCCTTTGTCTCACTCCCCGGATACACCCTATATCAGGAAGACAGGGTAGGAAAGCATGGGGGTGGCTGTGCATTTTACATCAATAATAACATTATTGGTCACATGCTCCCACCCCCAAACTCACAAATGAAGCACAAGCCCTCACCCTAAAAATCACCCCTGACCCCTCCAGGGGACCACTATACCTCACAGTCACCTATATACCCCCTAAGAACCAAAAGCCTGCCGTCACATCCCTCATCGAATACCTCTGTACCCTACCACACAATGCAGAGCAGACACTAGTAGAGGACCTCAATATCAAATGGCTTGGCCCCTCTGCCGCACCAATAAAGGACTCATTCTCAGCCCTTGACATGGTCCAATTAGTTATCCAACCCACTATTTATTTATTTATTAAATTTTGGTGACCGGGTAGGCTCACTGAGCCCCGAAGGTCCCTTTTTCAGGGGTGACCTGGGATAACAATACAAGTTATAATAATGAACAAGGACATAAGGAACATTTGAGGCATTGTGAGTTACATCATGAGGTGGTTACAATAAAGAAAAATAGTGGATACAGGCATGGTTACAGGCATGGTAAAGGAAAAGCAGTGGATACAGGCATGGCTTACAGGCACGGTAAAAGAAAAGCAGTGGATGCAGGCATGGGTACAGGCATGGTTATCATCATGACATGTAAGCAATTGGTAGTACTTTGCATATAGTTCATTCAGGGGTTACATGTGGCCTCTGGTGAGCAGTCTGTATAAGGCAGGTAGTAGGAAGGTTAAGCTAGGAGACGGGAGTTGGAGAAAAGGGGAGTACCTTAGGAGCTTTAAGTGCCATGACAGTGGCATGCACTTGAGGTCAGCAGATAGGACTTAAGCCTGGTGCACAAGTTCATGAGTGAGGAGGAGGCCTGGACCTGGGGAGGGAGCTTGTTCCATTGGCAAGCTGCTTGGGAGGAAAAGGATCTTCCGCCAGTGTTTGTCCTTACCCTAGGGACTTCTAATAGCATTCTATCTGAGGTCCTTAGGTTCCTTGGGTTGTGTTTAAGGGTTATGGTCCCAGCAATGCTTGGTGGAGCGTGGGGTTTGAGAAGCTTGTAGGCCTGAACAAGCAAGAGGTGTTGGAGGTGGACGACCAATGTGGGCCAATGAAGATTGGACAAAGTGTCACAGTGGTGACGTCTCGGGTGGTCTAAGGTTGTGAAATGAGCCATTTTATTATATAGGGTTTGTATCCTGGTAATCTCTTGTTTAGCCATGCCCTGTATAATAGGGGCTGCAAAGGTCAGGTTGGGTAGAAGGACACTGGTAGCTATGGAGAGCCTGGCTTCAGGGATGAGTTGGTCCCTGAGTCAGTACACGGTGCCAAGTTTCCGATGTAGGGTCCTGGTGACCTGGTCCACGTGTTCCTTGTATGTGATATTCTGATCCAACATGAGGTCTAAGTATTTAAGGGAGGGGTCTACATTAATGGCTTTACCAGAGAGTGAGGTTAAGGAGAGGGATGAGGACCTGTCAAATCCCAGGGATCTTGGCCCGAATAGCATTGCCTTGGTCTTGTCGGCATTTAGTACCATTCTGTTCTTACATAGCCAAGTCTGTAGTGAAGTGAGATCCTTTTGGAGTAGAGGGCCTAGGGCAATCACGTCACACAGGGGTCAGAAGATGATAGCATCATCAGTGTACTGCATAACCGAGCTCTCCCCGCAGTGGGTACGCAGGTCATTGATAAACAAGGAAAACAGGAGGGGGCCTAGAACTGAGCCCTGAGGTACACCCTGGTTTAGGAGTAGTGGGTCAGACATGGTCCCTTTCCATGAGACCCTCTGTGCCCTGCCTGATAAGTAGCTCCCAAACCACTTCAGGACATTATTGTCTAGGCCTATATTTTGCAGCCTCTGTAGCTGCAAGTTGTGGTCGATGAGGTCGAATGCCTTGGATAAGTCTATTAAGACTGCACCAGTGGGTATCCCTTTGTCCATTGCCCTGAGAACTTCATCCGTGAAGTTAATGAGGGCAGTGTCAGTACCATGGTTTGTTATAAATCCATGTTGGGAGGGGGCAAGGAGCTGATGAGCTTCCAGGTAGTCCCTGAGTTGATTGTAGATGACTCTTTCTTGCACCTTAGCAAGTGAGCAGAGGAGGGAGATGGGCCTGTAGTTGTTGAGTTTTTCCCTGAGCCCCCCTTTGTGAATAGGGACAACATTGGCATGTTTCCATGGGTCAGGGACTGCTCCTTCCCAAAGTGATCGATTGAGGAGCATGGTTATAGGCCAGGTTAAGGAGGTAGCTCCTGCCTTGAGTAGCCGAGGGTTGATACCGTCGGGTCCCCCTGACCCTTTCGGTTTCAGGTTCCTTAGGAGGTTTAGTACTTCAGTGCATTTAGCCAGTCTCAGGTGAACTGGGGGTCTTTCCATGTGAGGTGGTTCATCTGAGGTAGAGGGGAGAGTCTGGGGAGACAGGCAGGTCTTGCAGGCCTTGAGGTCTGAGAAGTGCCTGTTAAGGGCAGCTGATATTTGAGAAGGGTCAGTTGTGAGCTGACCATTAATCTCCATGGGACAGGACTCAGGCTTTTTTCTGCCCTTGATCAGGTCATTGATATGATTCCAGAATTGCTTGGGGTTGCCCAGGCTGGTTTTCTGGAGGTGTGTTAAGTAATCTCTCTTAGCGAGTTTATGGCTCTCTTGGCTTTGTTCCTCAGGGCTTTGTATTCAGCGAGATCTGCCAGGAGGAAGGAGAGCCTAGACGTTTTCCAAGCTTTTTCCCCAAGTAGCCATTAGGGCTTTGAGGGAGGGAGAGATCCACTTGTAGCAGCTGCCTTTAGCCCTCATTCTCTTCATTGGAGCAAAGAGGTTGGCCGCTGTGGTTAGTTCATCCTGGAAGTATTGCACAGCCTCAGTAAGAGTGGAGAGAAGATTTATGGGGTTCCAGTCTAGACTACCTAGGTAGCTATTGTATTGTAGTTCAGAGAACTTGGAGAAGTCATGGGCAGAGAGAGAATTCTAGGTTGGACCTTGGGTGGTTTGTTTTTCCATATACAGAAGATGGGGAATGGTCACTCATGGAGTCTGCCATTGTGCCCGCACTCTGTATATTAGTGGGGTTAGACACCAGAGCCCAGTCAAGGATGGTGTGGTTCTCAGTTTTGTAATTAAGTCTGGTCGGTTCAGAGATGACCTGCATCAGACCTGCTTCATGGGTAAGTGACTTCGAGGCATGACCAGGGTCCTGGGCCCAGTTAATGTTGAAGTCGCCCAGGATTAGTTGCTCCATTGTTACCTTGATAGCCGTGTCATTTGTGATGGCTTCAAGGGTTTTGAGGGCTGATTTTGGTGGGTGGTAGATGCAGCCAATTGTTAATTGTTTGACGTGCCCCAAGGTTATCTGGATGTATATGCTCTCTCCCTCAGCAGTAGGATTAGTCTGCAGGGGTAGAGGTGACACGGAGAGGTCATCCTTAACATAGTTTAGGACCCCACCTCCTTTATTGGTTTCTCTGTCATTGCGGTAGCTATTGTAGCCCACGACCTGAATCTCGTGGTCATGGATGTGGGCTTTTAGCCAGGTTACAGAGATGGCTAGTAAGTCCGGTTTGTAGAGGTCCAACCAGGCCTGGACTTTGTGTATTTTTGGTCTAAGACTACATATGTTCATATGTGCTATCTTCAGAACCTTGGTGGCCGCCCATTGATGGTCCTGGGGGGATGCTACCGAGGTATTATGTACGTATGGGCCAGGGTTAGGTTGGATATCAGCTGATAGGAGAAGTAGCAAGACTAGTAACCTGAGCAGTTTAGTGCTAGGTATTGAGATGAGGTGTCTTCGACGCGTCCTGCTCATATAGTAAAGCAGGTCATAGCATACACCCTTTTTTATGATCTCATGCTCTGTTAAGAGACTAGATATACTTGAGATAGGGTAGCTTCTAAGGAAGTCATGTGGGGGGATATTATGTAGATTGCTCACTGGTTCTGGGGGGAATGGGTCTATGAGCCTGTCCACCCACAGTAGGGTCAGTGAGTAGATTATGGCAAGTAGTACACCCCTATTAGGGGGAGGGACACTTGGGTTCCTAGCACACCAAGGAGGGTGGAAGGAAGCATATACTAAGTAAGGCATTATTATTGGATGATGTCAGCATAGCGTAGGTAAAAATAGGGTGCTCAGAGTCTATCTGACTTGAGTCTGAAGGGTGGATGGCAAACACTGAGGGCTTCCTGTTTTCAGCTGCAGAGCTGTTGCACTGGCAGTTTTAAGGAAGTTGTCAGCCTGTTCAGTGAAGCTTAGGGGAACCTCAAACTACAACCTCCCCTTGTAGCAGCACTGGGAAAGAAGTAGAATGATAATGCAGGCCATATTGCCCATGATTGAGTACAATGATTTGTGTAGAAAGACCAATAATCCCTCTAGTGGCAGGTCTGTATAACCTGCTAATGGAAAATTAGCCACTTAAAAAAAAACGTTACTCATCTACTGGTACCCACACCCTCCTGGATATCATTATCTCTAACCGCCCCAACAAAATTCAAGATATATAAGAACTTCCTGACTCCCTAAGTGACCACTCGCTCATCCTATTCCAATGAACCTCTTCCACACCCAAACCGATAACCCAAACAACCTTCCGAAGGCGTCTCTGCCCAAGAGGGTTAATAAAACTTAAACAGCTGCTCACCCAAATAGATTGGTCTCCCATTAATATAGCCCCCAGTGTCAACGTTGCACTCAACCTGTTTACACAGGCCTTCACCAGGGCCTGTGGCATCTTTGCTCCACTCACCAAACTCCGCACCAAAAGGCAACATGCTCCTTGGACAACCCCCTCCCTACTCCAAATGTTGAGAGACAGGGATAATCTCTAGCACAAAGCCACATAATCTGGCAGGTTGGCAGACAGACAATCCTATAATGCTGCTTACAATAGATGCACTCGAGCCATCCATAAGGCCAAAGCAGACCACTATCAATCCACTCTCACAACCACGTGGGGGTCTGCAAGGACCTTCTGGAGTAATATCAAAGAACTCAATGGGAAATCATGCTCCCCACCTCCCTCCCAGCTCACCATAAATGGCACTGCCTCCACAGACACACTCACCATAGCAAACTGTCTAAACACCACCTTCTCAGATCTCAGCACTGTTCTACCCAGTTGTTTCTTTGACCCTGTGCTCCAATCCCAACCCCCAACCCTGCAGCATCCTTGTTTCCTCCTGAGCAAAATATCCACCCACAAAGCTTGTCCTTACCTACAAAAAGCACTAAACAGCAATAACCCTATAAATGACTCCCTAGATGCCAGGCTCCTTCGATTAGTCCTCAACGAGGTCCTAGTCCCCCTGCTCAACAAACCCCTATGCCTAGGGCAAGTCCCTAGTGCCTGGAAAACAGCTGTCATTACCCCCATCCATAAAAGTGGTGACAAAGCCCCCCCAAATAACTATCGGCCTGTCTCCATTCTTCCCCCCCTCTCTAAAGCGTTAGAAAAAGTGGCTGCAACCCAACTTACTGAATACCTAGCCAAGTATGACATTCTATGCCCACAGCAGCATGGCTTCAATTCGGGCCATAGCACCACCACAGCCCTCCTAGAATTCACTAACTTCCTGCACGCCTCCCTAGACGCCTTTAACATTCCAGGAGCTGTGTTCATAGACCTATCTAAGACCTTCGACATGGTCTGCCACCCTTTCCTTCTTGACTCCCTCCACCAACTTGGTTTCTCCACAGCCCCTTAGCCTGGTGCTCCAGTTACCTTTCCGCCCGGTCCGAATGCGTCAAAATTAATGGAACCCTATCCAACACACTACCCATCCACTCCGGGGTGCCCCAGGGATCTATCCTGAGGCCACTTCTTTTCTCCCTCTACCTGAACTCCTTACCAAAGGCTTGCTCCACAAAAATCTTACTATATGCAGATGATGCAGTGCTCTTTGCTTTGCATCATAAACCTACGCTCCTTCAGAACTCCCTCCAACATGCCTTCTCCCAGGCTGAAACATGGTTTAAGGACCGTAGACTGGTCATAAACTTAAAAAAGACTAAATCAATGATCTTCTCTCACTGCCAAAACAAAGCAAAAAGTGCACCTCTCAGCATCCTCCCCAGCACCCAACACCCCCTTGAACAGGTATCCAACTACAAATATCTTGGACTTACCCTCGACTTGGCCCTTACCTTCCATGACCACATAAACACCTTTGCTGCCTCAACAACACCCAGATTGGACTCCTTTACTGACACAGGGACTGCCTCCCCCCATGCCCTTAGGCTTGCCATCACCTCAACAATACTGTCCCTAGTGGACTATGGGTTCCCTGTATATGGGGAAGCAGATAACTTTGCACTCCAGAAAATCCAGATCTCCTTAAGCAAGGCCTGCAGGCTCCTAACTGGTGCACCTAGGCTCACTCACACCTGCTCCCTCTATACCTCTGCCAGTCTTCTCAACCTTGATGAAAGACTCCTCTACCAGACCTGCATACTGTCCAAGAAACTACTGCTTGAACTCTCCCCCCCAGGATCACCACCTCTCGTCATCCTGCCACCCCCACTATCTCCACCCACAACTCTGAGAAAGCACCACTGGCTGTGCCCAGGGTAAAAACCTCCCTTGCCCAGATATCTTTCCACTACAGGGCCCCTACATGGTTTAATGCACTCCCAACCACCATCACTAGTGCACCCAAGATCGCCCACTTCAAAACCACTCTTCGCAACCACCTCTTCAATATCCACTCCTGTAACTGCAACTAACATTTCACTCTCTCACCCACTCTGATCCAAATTCTCTGACAAAGTCCATTATGGATTGCAACCTCCATCAACAATACCAAACCCATGAATAGGACTGACTACTCTGTTTAGATGCTTTCTCAAGCTAATAATGTCTTTCTGCTATGATGATGTAAAAATCATCATCCAAATACTGTAAATAATGTCTGTAAATATCTACATCCAAATACTGTAAACAATGTCTGTGACAAATGTCTGTAACACATGCTTAATGTAATTGTTGTTATACCCTGTCTGTATTAGTTTCTGTTTTACATGTGACGAGGTACCTTTGTAAATGAGCCTCTGGCTCAAAGGTTGTAAACCCGATATATCAAATAAATAAATAAATACCTGGCACTTACACAAGGGCTGTACCACACTGATTAAGTGTTGTTGATTGCTGCATCCTTCAAGTGGTTAACTCGGCATTCATTTGAAATCATGTAATATTCTTGTTCTTTGTCAATAACTGTATCCCAACAAACATATCATATTTGATGATTAATGATTATTCCTCTTACTTGATCTGTAATCCATGTATTGTATTGTATTGTATTGTACTGTACTCTCTGACTTAGAACCTTTGTAAACAAGCCCTGGCTCAAATGTATTAATCTGAATCTGAAATAAATAAATAAATAAACAGGAATACCTTTGCCCCTCTCAGACAAACCAAGGTTAGGGGTAACCACCTATCATGGATTACTCCAGAACTCTTAGCCTGTCTTATGGCCAGAGATTGTGCCTGGGAGCGCCACAAATCCACCCAGCTTGCTAGTGACCTCACGGACTACCATAAGCTCTGAAATGCCTGTACAAGGGCAACAAGGCAAGCCATGTCCGATTACTTCAAAAATGCTTTCCTCACTAACATAAATTCCCCTTCCCAGTTCTAGAAGGTGGTTCTTGCCCTCTTTAACCCTCAGTCCTGCTCCCCTTCCCCAGTGCTAAAGGTAAATGCCAACTTGTAGCTGACTCCCATGCTGTAGCTATGGAATATAACTCCTATTATACCTCCTGTGCAACCAAACTGTTGAAGTCCCTCCCTAGTTACCCCTCCCCCTCAAATGTCATGACTACCCCTCTATTCTCCCCCTCAAAAAACACTCCAAACTACAAGAACATCTAGTACTCCCTCAACTCACCTCCTTTCTATCTGATAGCTCCTTCTTCACCATGTTCCAATCTGGTTTCAGGAAAACCCACTCTACCACCATCTCCCTATTTTGGCTCACTGACTCTATCCTCTCCGGGATGGACAATGGCCAAATTACCTCAGCCATATTTGTCAACCTTGCCAAGGCTTTTGACACTGTTTTCCACTCCCTTCTCCTTGCTTCCCTCTCATCTGCTGGTCTAACCCCCTCTGCCATTAACTGGTTTAAGGCCTGCCTTACTTGAAGAACCCAGTCAGTTAAGATTGCTGATGCCATCTTGCCACCCTTCCTGATCTGCACTGGTATCCCTCAGGGCTCCATGCTGGGTCCCCTTCTATTCTCCATCCTCCTTAATGACCTGACATCTGTCTTCTCCCCCTCCTCCTCCATACACATGTACGCTGATGATACTGTCCTGTGTGCATCTGGCTCATACCCAGCTGAGGTTATATTCAGCTTGTAGCATGACTTCAACAAAGTCCAGCTCTGGTTTGCAAACCATCAATTGCTCCTCAAAGCCAAGAAGGCAGTCTGCAGGAACTTTGTCACAGGGCAGAGACTCTCTATAGGCTTCCCTCCCTGCCCACTTTCCACACTCTTTATAGGACTTTACTTGAGTACACCTCATCCTTCAGATACCTTGAGGTTTGGTTAGACCAACACCTCAACTTCTCTGGACACATTAATGCCATCCAGAAAAATGAACGCCCCAAGCTCAGTGCCTTGTTCAGGAACCGCAGTTGCATCCCTTCTGTGGCTAGGCATGAGCTTGTCCAGAAGATGATCCTCCCCATTTTTGACTACTGCGACATAGGCTATGGTGCCGCTCCTAGGTCCTCCCTGACCAGCTTGGACTGTCTCTCTTCAACTCCTTCTGCCACTTTGCCTTTGTTGCTCCCTCTCACACACACCACAGTGACCTCTGTCAAGCCCTTTCCTTCCCCTCCTTTACAAGTAGATGCCTCTCACACTGTGCTAAATTCACTGCTAAACACTGACTGGGTGAACTCCCTTCTTGCCTCTCCCCCTCATTTATAACACTCGCTCCTCCTTCCCACTCCCTCAGCTCTACCAACACTTGCACACTATCTGTCCCCCGCTGCACCACCCTTTCTGGCCAGTCTGGGTACTCTCACCATTTTCCTGAATTATGGAACTCTCTACTTCCCCAAATCTGACATTCCTCCTTCTATTCCGCCATCACTGCCCTCTCCAACTATCTTGCACCTATCTGTTTCTGTTATGACTGGCCTTAATTTCCTTCATCTTGCTCCTTAAAGTTCATCCCCCTTCAGAAATTTTCCGATGTCTCTATCGACTGTACTGCCTTTACTGACCCTAGGTGCTAGTTCTAATACCATTCTCTCTTCCCCTACTAGCTCCCCCTTTTTCCCTAGCCTTCACACTCCCCTTGCAGGGTTATCAGCATCCTGAAGGGGTCCTATAGTGCCTGGGCTTGCCACCTTAACTTCCCCCATCTACCTATCCTTGGCCTTCCAGGTCCCATTATAGGGTCCCCAGCATCCTGGTGGGTTCCTTGGATCAGGCCTCATCCCCTACCAGGTGTTATTTCTCAATACCTCCCTCTCACTGTCCCTCTATAATTACAACCCCTAACCACAAGAGGGTTTACAATTGCCTGAACTTCCCTGCCCCTTTGCAGGGTTCATTGCATCCTGAAGGGGTTCTCTTTCTGGGTCAGGCCTTATTTCCCCTTCTAGGTGTTAATCACACTTTCTCTCTCTCTCTCTCTCTCTCTCTCTCTCTCCCTCATCCCTACTCCAGTCCCCTGTCCCCTTGCAGGGTTCCCTGCATCCTGAAGGGGTCTCTCTGGGACATGACTCTGCACTATCTGTCATCTCATCCTCTCTTTCCTTCACCCCTTATTTCATGATAGCACTTGTTCACATATTACTATTGCACTTATTAATTGTTCTCACAAATTACATATGTATGCAACACTGTTTGTAACAATTGCCTTAATTAATTGCATGCTATGTTGATCTTTATAACTTGCATATAAAATGTCTCATCCCCTTCCCCCCAGGTCGCACCGGGAGACAAGCAACCTGTTGCTCAGTGTGCCTTCCTGGTGAAACATTTCAATAAATAAATAAATAAAGTGTGCCAGGCCTGATTTAAGAATGCTTGTTTCTGACACATCAATGAACAGGAAAGAGATCTGGATTATTGGAAGACTTTTGTTAGGCATCACAATCAGTAGCACTTGGAATAAGTAGAGTAGTGTGGGTAACAGAGAAATTTTTAGCAGGTTGCTACTGCCCAAGGGCACTAAGGGCATAGTTTTCCATTTGTCAAGTTTGAGCTTTACCTATTGCAACAGCTAAGGGTAGCTGGCTACAAACAGGGCCTTGATTTTGAATGTGATGTTGATCACTATGTACAGTATATAAATCCCATTAGTGTACCATTTAAAGGCAGTACATTTTGCAGTTCTGAGAAATCAAAGGGGTTTAGAGGTATGGGCAATTATTTTCTACAGTATATTGCATACTCTGATTCAATTCCAAAATCATCAATTACAGTATTTGTAAAAAAGTAGGCAAGGACTTATTGAATTTTGTTAGCATTGCCATAAGATCTTCCACATACAGTACATTGTTAGAGTAGTGGCAGGGCCCTTAAGATGATGGGGAGCAGGGGATAATTCCTGGAGCCCAGTGCCAAGAGGGGCCCAGACCATCCAGCATACTGCATGCAGGAAAGGAACAGCAAGCTGGTAGGGCCCCAGAGTCTGAACTTTCCACAGGGCCCAGAATTTCTCTCAAGAGACCTGAGTAGTAGTCTCTTCACTGATTGGATTGCAATGTATAAATGTGTGTGCCTCTATGGCTAAGGCTAGGGGCTAACCTGTCAGGTCACAAATTGTGGGGATTGGGAACATCCCTGCCTAGTCCCTCTCTCTCTGTGACAAATAAATATGGTACACATCGATTCATTTTATTTATTTTTATTTATTTATTTAAATTTTTGATGACCGGGCGGGCTGTCTGAGACAGTCAAGTCTCTTTTTCAGGGGTGACCCAGGAAAGTAAATGTTCCAAGCATAAGAAAACAGTACAGATACAGATCATGGGCAGGATTCACAAAGGTTTTGTGCTCAGTGCTTCTCTGATGCCCTGGCACAAATGAGATGCGCCAAGCACAAGCTGGTATTCGCAGAAGATGCACCTGGGGATGCTCCCGGCATATCCCCTCTGTGAATAGCACAGTTGCGTCCAGCCCTGGATGTGCCAGCGCAACCCCCTGGTCAGGCTGGGTAGACAATGGGGCAGTGCGTCTCCCAATGCACTGCACCAAAAGCCGCTATTCACAGCCATGGACATGCAAATGGGGCCATTAGGCATGCAAGGTGCAATGGGGTCATTTGCATGTCATTATGGCCCCATTTGCATGTGTCTAGCAGGGTTGCACCCAACAGAATGATCTGGTCCCCCTGCAAGAGTTGTGTGCTGTATGGTGCACCCACAACCACCAAGACAACTGGCACCCACCCCACCTGCATCCCCATTATATTGCTGCTCCCTACGGTGAATATATTGTAACTCAAAACCCCCCTCCCCACCCAGCATCCACTTTCACAAGCCACTCCCTGAAATGCTTAAGATATAAAATCAGAACCCCCCATATTCCACTTTCACATGATGTTCCTGTGGCAAATACGGTGAAATAGCAGAACCCACCACCCCTTACCCAAAGCACCATTGTCAGTAATCCATAAGGCCCCCTGGTAGCCCAGAAGACCTCCCCCTCACCCACTCAGGCACCCTCAACCCCCCCCACTCCCCCATCCCAGCAGAGTCACACCATCAGCGGGCAGCACAACCCATCCTAATACCACCATGGCTGCCTGCCAACAGAGCTGTCTGTGAATGACAGCTACTATACAACTCATTTACAAAGTTGTGCATGACAGCTTACAGTACACACTGGAAGCTCATTGGTCCACTCAGTCAACCAATGGATTTACAGTTGTACAGTAGCTGTCATTCACAGACAGCTGTGTCAGTGGGCAGCCCTGGTGGTATGAGGTTGGGTTGTGCTGGCCACTGACAGTGGGACTCTGAGGGGACGGGGGAGTGAGATGGGTTGGGGGTGCCTGAGTGGGTAGGGGGCAGATCTGCTGGGCTACCGGGGGGGCTTATGGATTGCTGACAATGGTGCATTTGGTTCAAAGTGGGGAGGGTGGGTTCTGATATTTCACCATATTCACCACAGGTAGCAGCTTGTGAACGTGGATGCAGGTGGGGAGTGGGGTTCTGATTTTACACCTTATTTGACACTGGGAGTGGCTTGTGAAAGTTGATGTGGGTGGGGGGTTCTGATTTTCTACATATTCACTGCATAGAGAGACACAATAATGGGTTTGTGTGTGGGGGGGCATACTGGACTGCCAGAGTGGGCATGCTGCCATGCTGCTGTCTGCAGTATGGCAGCCTGCCTGTGGGTGGCAAGAGACTTAAGTCTTCTTGTTGTAGACTTATCTCTAGGAGGCACATTTCCAGGCTTGACCCAGAGATGCCCCTCTTGGTCGGGCTGTGAATGTGTCTGCACATCAGATGCATGGGCACGCCCCCTTCACAGCCCCTTTAGATTTGCCCCATATCATTATAGGTGGAATGCAGCACATCTGCAATATGTTGGTGCATCATGGATGTACCAACGCATAAGTCCCCTTGCAGAATCATGCCAGTGTGCAAGTTGGGGATGCACCGATACATCTTGGATGCGCCAAGCGCATCCCTTTTGAGAATCCTGACCATTATATACAAATGTCTTAGACAGTTACATATATTCAGGGATTAAACTAGCCATCCCATTCATTGGGAGATAGTACAACTACAGGTGTCAATTGCAACATAGGTGATCAAACAGTAAGGTTAATTCGAGCTTACAATATAATCATAGTAGAGTCAATAAGTACTTAAGTGCGGAGTATAGAAGATAGGTTGTGTGCAGACTGATAGTCCAAGACATTGATCATACACACAAGGAGAGCATAAGCAGCAGGTAGAGAAGTTTAAAGACGTTAGGTACAATTTCCCATTACAGACAGGAGGCTTGTAAAATATTTCCCTGCATTGTCTTTTGAAGAGAGTAAGGGTCTTGCATGAGAGTAGTGAGTGTGAAATGTCATTCCACTTTTGTGGTGCTGCAAAGGAGAAAGATCTGCCAACAGCTAGGTAAGTTTTGGGCAGATCCAGCATCTGAAGGTGTGAGGAACTGAGTGTTCATGGGAAGTGCTTCAGGGTGAGTAGGTTAGATATACTCAGAGGAGGTGGGAGGTGTATTCGTTTGAAGGTGGCACAATATGCTAGGAGGTTAAGTCTGGACATGAAAGATGGCCAACCCAAATTGTTCAACATATCACAGTGATGGATGCGATCTGGGGCCTTGCTAGCAAATTGAGCAATCCTGTGGTAGGCCATTTTGAGTTTGTTCAGGAGTGTAGTCTTAGAGGAGTGGATTACTGAGGTACCATAGAAGAAGCCTAGGAGAAGGGTGGCAGAGGCAATAGTGCTTCTTGTACAACTTGAGAGGTAGGGAGCAGGGAGATGGCCTAATTTCTGATTAGTAGCTTTAGTGTCACTGGTTATGTGCTCACTGAAGGATAGTTGCTTGTCAAACACTACACCCAGGTATTTATAGGAGGTCATAGTTTCGAATTGAATGTTCGAGGATGTTTTGATAACTGGGGGGGCTGTGAGGTTGTGTCAAAGCAGGTATGGTGGAACAACATGGATTTAATCTTTTTAGTGTTCAGAACTAGTAAGTTATTTTTAAACCAAGTTTCTAGAGTCTGGAAGTCCTTTGTTAGGTCAGAGTTAATACTTGAGACGTCACAGGAGGATCTATATAAGATGGCATCATCCACATATAGCTGAGCTGATGCCCCTCCACAGTTCAGAGGAAGGTCATTAATGAATACTGAGAATAGGACAGGCCCTAAAATTGATCCCTGGGGAACCCCGTCAGTGATAGGAAATAAGGTTGAGATGGTTCTGGCCCATTTGACACTTTGAAACCTATTCTGTATGTAGTTAGAGACCCAAGAAAGAGTTGTTGTCAAGACCAAGGTAGCGAAGCATACAAATGAGAAGTGAGTGGTTGAATAGGTCGAATGCCTTCATAAAGTCAATAAAGATTGCACCAGTGGCTTTGCGCTGGTCCATAACCTGGAAACTATCAGTCGTGACCCTCAGGAGAGCAGTTTCAGTCCCATGCGATTTCCAAAAGACTTGCTGGCTGCTAGTGAGAGCATTGATCTGTTCAAGGTAGGATGATAGTTGATTATAAAGTATTCTTTCTTGGATTTTAGCAATTGGACACAAGATCGACATGGGGCTAGTTTTTGATAAGGTTGGTCAAACCACTTTTATGTACTGGGACAACAACTGCGGTTTTCCATTTGTCTGGGATGGTTTGTAAGAGGAAGTATATATTGATTAGGCAGGACATTGGGTAGGCAAGTGCAGGTGCACCTATTTTGAGAAATTTGGGGGAAGGGAAGGGAGGGAGTCAAACTCTGGTGAGCTGTCAGGGTTAAGTCCCTTTAGCAGTTTAAAGACCTCTTTTCGGGAGGTGGTTTTTAAGTGGAAGAGTGGGTATGGAAATTCCGGGCAGCTAGCTGATGGTGCAGGACAAGTAACAGGAAGGTCAGTTTTGTAGGCATCAAGGTCAGTAAAGAAGTGGTTCAGCCATACCGCGATCTCCATGGGTGAAGATAGTGTGGAGCCTTTTGCTGCCATTGATTGGGAGAAGATTCTTCCATTACTCTTTAGGAGTGCATTGATTTCCTTCCAGAAATATTTGGGGTTGGAGAGGTGTTTTTCATGTAGTGATAGGAGATGCTCCATTTTGGCTTTGCTGATTTTAGATTTACAAATATTGCATAGCTAGCGGTAGGAGTTCCAGTCAGACTAGAGTCTAGAGATTTTGAAGGCCTGCCATGCTTTGTCACGGGAGCGCATGAGGTGCCTCAGTTCCTGTGTGAGCCAGGGAGAGTGGGTACCTTTTGATTTTCTTAGTTTGTGGGGAGCATGGTAGTCAAGGATAGAGGAGAAGGTATTAACCAGATATTCTAATGCTTGGTTTATGTTGGGAAGGGAGGTTATTGGTGACCAGTCAGCTGTGATGAGACTACAGCAGAAGACTTCAGCAACAAAGTTGGTTAGGTCCCTAGCTTTCTGGATTTTGGGGGGATGGATGCAAAGAATTATTCTTCCAGATGCAAAAAGTTGGAGAATGGTCACTGAGTGCATCAGGGAGGATTCCAGCAGCCTTAATAGAAACTGAATTATTAGTTAGTATCCAATCTAGGAGTGTCCTTGCTTGACTTAATTTTCTGTGTTGTGGGATCGTCGAGGAGTTGCTCCAGTTTAGCATCCAGTAGGGCAGCTTGGTACTGTGGTTTAAGAGGTCCAAACAAGCTCAGGTTAAAGTCATTGCATATCATAGTGTCTTTCTAAGGGAGGGAGTCCAAACTAGTGCGGAATTCAACATAGAAGGACACTTGATTCGGGGGTAGCTATATGCACCCTACTGTTACATTCTTGACTTGGCAAGGGTGACTGTACTAAAGACAAACTCTGCAGCTGAGCTGATCTTTAAGTTAGTTAATTCATTGACTACCAGTCCATCTCTAGCATAAATTAACCCCCCCTCCCTTTCTGGGCACCCAGTCCCATCTGTAGTCGGTATAGCCGGGAAGGGTGACCTGGTGAGATAGTATGGATGGTTTTAACCACGATTCAGTAATGCAGAGGATGTCTGGTTTGTAATACAGTATCCAGGATTCCAATTCTGCCATTTCACCCTAATGCTTTGTATATTCATATGTGCAATATTGAGACCTTTGGAGTTAGGCCAATTAGGGCAGGAGGTTAGGGAGTCAGGAGTGGCCCTCATTGTGTGGTTCAGTTTTTGCCTCTTACTAGGTCCAGGGTTTAGTTTGACATCACTTGACAGTAGCAGGAGGTGCGAGCAGGATTAGGGAAAGGGTGGGCAGAGGAAGGGTAGTTTGTGTATTTGTTTAGAACACTGCAAGTGAAACATAGAAACATAGAAGTTGACCGCAGATAAGGACCTCAAGGCCCATCCAGTCTGCCCATTTATTTTTCTACCTTATAAATGTGCCATCGGCCTTTGCTCTGTCAGTGGCGTATCTATTCATACTCATCTGTATTGCTCCCTTATGCCTATCCCATGCATGTTTGAAGCCCTGCACTGTATTCATAGCCACCACTTCCTGAGGTAGACTGTTCCATGCATCCACCACCCTTTCTGTGAAAAAGAACTTCCTCACATTACCCCTTAATCAGCCTCCCTCTAATCTCATGCTGTGTCCTCTTGTCCTGCTATTTTTCTTATATTGAAATATGTTAGATTATTTCACCTTGTTAATGCCCTTAAGGTGTTTGAATGTTTCAATCATATCACCTCTCTCCCTCCTTTGCTCAAGGGTATACATATTGAGCTCTGTTAATCTGTCCTCATATGTTTTCTGATGCAATCCCTGCACCATTTTGGTTGCCCTTCTCTGGACTGCATCAATTTGGTTAATGTCCTTGTGAAGGTGTGGCCTCCAGTATTGCACCCAGTACTCCAGATGGGGCCTAACCAGTGTCTTGTAAAGAGGGATTATTACCTCCCTCTTACAACTTATGATACCCCTACTAATACACCCTAACATCCCCCTAGCCTTACCTACTGCTTTAGAGGTCTGCTTGGATGATTTGAGGTCATCGGTGATGATGATGCCCAAGTCTCTTTCTTCCTTTGTGACTGCCAGCAAACTTCCCTCCCAGCCTGTAAGTGGCTTCAGGGTTTCTCTTCCCTATGTGCATGATCTTGCACTTCTTTGCATTAAATCCCAGTTGCCACTCTTCTGACCATTTTGCTAGTTTATCCAGATCTCTTCTCATTCTGCCCACCCCATCTGGATCATCTACTCTGTTGCAGATCTTGGTGTCATCTGCAAACAGACAAGCCTTACCCTCTAGTCCATCTGCAATGTCACTAATGAAGATATTAAAGAGGACTGGCCCCAGGACTGATCCCTGAGGTACCCCACTTGTGACTTGCATCTCTTCTGACTGTATACCATTTACCACCACTCTCTGTTTTCTGCCCGTCAACCAGTTTGCCACCCAGTTGACCAACTTCTGACCCACCCTGAGCCTACCCAGCTTATTTATCAATCTTTTATGTGGAACAGTGTCAAAAGCTTTGCTGAAGTCAAGGTAGGCGACATCAACTGCTCCCCCTTGGTCCACCACTCTGGTTACCCAGTCAAAGAAATCTATGAGATTAGTTTGACAGGACCTTCCTTTTGTAAACCCATGCTGTCTTGGATCCTGTACCCCTATGGATTCCAGGTGTTGCACTATCCTTTCCTTAAGGAGTGCCTCCATAATCTTGCCCACTACTGAGGTAAGACGGACTGGTCTGTAGTTCCTTGCCTCCTCGCTGCTACCAGTCTTGTGGAGCAGGATCACATGAATCCTTCTCCAGTCTTCTGGGACCTCTCCTGTGCTCAGAGACTCACTAAACAGTTCAGCCAATGGCTCTGCTAGTTCCACCCTTAGCTCCTTAAGTACCCTGGGATGCATGCCATCAGGTCCCATTGCCTTGTCCACCCTGAGCTTAGCGAGCTGTTGTAGGACCCTTTCTTTTGTGAAGGGTGTAGTGCTCCCCTCCCTCCCCCTGTGTCCATGGTGCTGAGCTGTGGGCCCTGCCCTACCTTCTCTTCAGCAAATACTGAGCAAAAGTATCCATTTAGGATAGATGCCTTTACAGGGTCCTCCTCCTCACACGCCCCTTTTTCTCCTTTGAGCTTAGCGATACCCCCTCTGGACTTTCTCCTTTCACTAATGTATCTATATAAAGTCTTGTCACCTTCTTTTGCTGTCCATGCTAGTGTTTCCTCAGTTTGGGACTTTGCCTGCCTTACTGCCTTCCCTGCTTTCATTAGGGCAGTTTGGTATGCCTCCCTGTCTTCATCCCGCTGTGTTCCCTTATATTTCCTGAAGGCCAGCCTTTTGGCTCTGACCTTTTCTGCTACTACTGTATTTGAGAACCAAAATGGTTTCCTTCTTCTTTTGCACTTCCTTTTCTGTCTAACACAATGGGATGTTGCTACAAGTATTGCATCCTTAATGCTTGCTCACTTTGCCTGTACCCTCCTCACCTGTGTTTCTCTTTGCCAGGGCTAGCTTAACTATGTTGGCCATCTTATCAAGGTCAGCTCCTCTGAAGTCCCATATTTTTGCCTTGGAATGGGATGATTTAGATGTAGTGGCCAAATTGAACCATACCATGTGATGTTCACTGGCCCCCAGGTGACCTTCTACCTGGAGATCTGTGATCCCTTCCCTGTTAGTCAGTACTAGATCTGGGATAGCCCTGTCTCTTGTGGGTTGTTGTAGCAGTTGTTTGAGGCCCTCCCCCTGCAGGGAATCCACCATGTGTCTAGTTCTGGCAGATGTTCCTGCTGGTATTTACCAATTTGTATCTGGCATGTTGAAGTCTCCCATTATTGGAACCTCCCCTTTAGCTGTCATGTTTTGTATATCTTCTAACAGCAATGTGTCTATATCTTCCCCCTGGTCTGGGGGCCTGTAGACAACTCCAGTTCTTATGGCTGTCCCATTTCATGTTTCCAGGGTGACCCACTGTTCTTCTGGCTCCTTATGTGTATTCTGAATTTCTATAGCTTTGATATTTTTATTGACATACAGGGCCACTCCACCCTCCCTTTTTGCACCTTGGTCTCTTCTTAACAGTACGTAGCCAGGTACTGAAGTCTCCCGAGTGTGGTTACTGGTAAACCACGTCTCACTAATTGCTACTATGTCCAGTTTAGCCTCTGACATTATTGCCTACAGGTCTGGGATCTTATCTCCCAGGCTGTGAGCATTTATGTACGTGATTTTCCATTGGCCAGATTTCGGTGTGTTAGTTGTTGGAGGAGGCTGGATTTATTATGCTGGGCCAGGGTTAATAATGTAAGGTGAGGGAAAGACCCACATGGGCAAGGGGACAAAAAGTCCAGGGTGCTGGGTGGTGATAACCATAAAGTGGAGGGTGGCTCAGATTCAGGGTTCGAGATCATACCTGCTAGTTGCAGGTGTGCCAGGAAAGACAAGCACATGAGTAGTCCTTTGGTGAGAGGGAACATTGTGATGCCAAAAGTAGAAGAAATCAGACAAGGGAGGAAGAGGGAGGATGTGTGATGTAGCATAACACCATTAGGCAGCAAAGAACCAGAGGGATCTGGTGAGCTGTGTGCATTGGAGTAGTTCAGGGATCAAGGTTTCTGCATCCTAGATAACCTAATTAATGGCAGGAAGACCTAAGGATTATCTATAGGAACCTTCATGAGAGAGGAGTTATTGTGGAGAAAAAATATAGTAAGTTAAATTGAAGAGAATGATCAACAAAAAGTTGCAGTGAGCAGTTCCCCCTTAAGAGAAGTATGCTCACTTTCTTTAAGTGTTGCAGGAGTTTCTATAGCCAATGAGTAACATGGGGTAATAGGAGGAAGAGTTTGAGAGAATTTAATACTGTCGGGTGGGGATGGGTGGGGGGTCGGCACAAAATTTTGTCAGGAGCATGACAGCCAGCCCGAAGTTACAGAACATGGCTGGTAAATCAAAATAGTGAAAACAGATGGCCTGGGCCAGTGAGCCAATTGAAATCAGTCAGAAGCCACTTTGGTCCAATGGAACTGTGGCTTCTGAATCCCATCTCACTGTACCTTGCTTCAGGAGCCAGAGGAGTTGCACTTCAGGGATGCAGGCAACCAGCTAGTTCGGAGCCGTGCTTCGAGCACTGCTGTCGGCAAGACGTCCTGTTCAGGGGCTGCTCCTAGGGGGGGGGAGAAGGAGAAAGAAATATAAGTAATTATAGTTCCACCACAGGGCAGGCTTCAGGTTAAACTGTGGGTGGGTTAAGTTTCAATGGGAAAAGATGTGCAAATCTCTCAGAGTTTAGGGCAGGGAAAGAAGACGAAAGAGTTGGGAAGGGGGTAGCAGGCAGGAAGGCACCTCAGCTAATGGCCGTAGATTGGCATGGGGGCAGAGTAGGTAGTGTGACCAGTTGAGAAAGATGGCCAGAAATTACAGTTCCAAAAATAAGAGTTTGAGTGTTTAAGATTAGCAGTTGAGGTGAAGAGAAGAAGGCTCTATCTGGCTGTTGGCAAAATTAGCTGTTTTCACAAAGCAGCTTTGATGCTCTCCCTGTAGAATGTATTTATTTATTTTTTATTTATTGAACATTTCAGGTTTACAACCTTTGAGTCAGAGACTTATTTCCAAAAGCACCATGTCAGTAGACAAGTATACAAAAGTTAGGTGAACATACATAATTTGGGTACATAATATTTTACAGAAGATAAGAATTAGAACAAGAGACAGTCATAGTCAGGGTACAAGCCTGACAGAGTCGAGGTACAGCAGTTAGGTCAACATACACAGTTTGGGTACAAATATTTTACAGTATATATAGTTCAGTTATGCCATAGGTAAGCATGGGAGCAAGGGTCCATCATAGCCCAGGCATAGGTCAGACAGTGCCAAGCTCAACAAGAACTTTGAGAGCAAGGGTTGCTTCTTAATTAGTAAAATAGAGCTGTGGCAGGAGGAGAGTCCATTGTCAAGGGTCAAGGTGGTTAAGGACAGTCGGAGGCATTGATGGTCTAGAGATGGGCTTTGAGGAAGGTTTTGAAAAGGCCGAGTTTGGGAGTGGACGTAATGGGATGGGGAGTGACGTTCATCCAGAGTGGGGCTCAGTAAGCAAAGGTTCACTGACCGAATGACGTATGGAGCCGAGGGATGAGAAATGGGGATTTAACTGAGTTGCAGGTGATTTTTCTTTCGGGAGCAGGCATCAGAAGTGGGTGAGACCAGGGGGGATTGCCCAATGGCAATATTTTTGGCCATCAGGTAGGTGTGGTATTTGAGTCTGTTGTCGAAGTTGAGTCAGCTGTACTGCTGGCAAAGGGAGCATGTGTGAGTGTAGTGGTCACAGCTTAGTCTAAGGTGGTAGGCCTTGTTGAGGGTTACTCTAACTCTCTGGAGAGATGTGGTATCAGCTGCACCATAGATTAGGATCCCACAGTCAATGAGAGCAAGGACAGAGGAGGAGACAGCAAGACAGAGGGCTTTAGGGGTGAGGTAGTGTTTGACCCGGTGTAGTAAGCTGCTACTGGTATTTACAGCAATGTAGAGGTGATGTATGTGTGTGGAAATTAAGGGCAATCGAGAGGTTGAGACTTGGAGTCATGGATGCAGAGGGAGTGGTCCTTATGTTGATTCTGGGGGTTAGCAAAAAGCATTATTTTTATTTTTTTGTAGTATTGGACGAGTCAGCATTCTGTGAACCAGGACTCTGCTTCAGAGAAGGCCTTTTGAAGATGGAGTTGTTGTTGGTGGGGATCTGAGTGGGAGGTTTAACAGTACGGCATCATCCGTGTAGAGAACCAGATGCCCAGAGCAAGCCATGGGGAGGGTGTTGAGGAATATGCTGAAGAGGAGGGGCCCCAGGATAGAACCCTGTGGGACCCCAGACCTGACATGGAGGGATGAGGAGAGAGCAGATCCTATCTTCACCTGTTGGGTTCTACCTGAGAGGTAATTGGTGAACCATCCAGTGGCTTCAGGGGAGAGACCAGTGTTGGTAAGTGCAGCTAGGAGGAGGGAATGGTTTACTGTGTTGAATGCCTTCAACAGGTCCATGAAGACTGCCCCTGCAAGGTGACCTTTGTCGAGTGCAGAGTGCAGGGGGGTAGCAAACTCCAGCAATGCAGAGGTGGTGCTGTGGCCCTGGCGAAAGCCATGCTGCTGCTTGCCTGCAAGTTGTATTTAGTGAGATGGTCAGTCAATTGTTCAGAAATTATTCTTTGAGGGCTTTAGAGAGTGGGGGGAGGATAGAGATCCGCCAGTAGTTACCTGCATTGGAGAGGTCCCCAGCCTTGTGTATTGGTGTGATTACAGCAGCCTTCCAAATGGAGGGGAAGGTCCCTAGGCAGAGGGAGAGGTTGATGATGGAGGTGAGGGGGAGAGGATGGCATTCAGAGTAAGGCGTAGAAGCTTGAGGTCAAGGGAATCAGGGCTGTAATGGGCATGCCCTAGGGCCTTTAGAAGGTAGGGCCTGGCTTCGGAAGGGGAGATGGTCTTGAAGCAAAAGGGCAGGATGGAGTGGTGTGGGGTGGCTTGGGGTGGGGGAGGATCAAAGAAGTGAGAAGGGAGTATCCCACTAAGGTTGGAGAAGGAGATATTTAGGATATCTGCTACATGTTTGGGGTCTGAGATAGCCGTGCCATTGTTAACAATGAGGAAGGGGGGAATGACACAGGTTTACCATTCAGTTCTTTCAGGTTGTCCCAGAAGTTTCTGCCCGAGCCCCAGGTAGAGGTGAGGGAGGACTTGTAGTGCACTGTCTTTGCTTTACAAGTCTCCCATGTGCATTTGTTTCTCATGGACTGATAGTTTTATCTATCGACCTGTTTGCCTGAGTTGAGGGCACATTGCCACAGGGAGTCACAAAGGCACATGAGGTCCAGGAGGGTCCGGGTAATCCAGGGGGGTCAAGTGACCCTTGATGACACATTTCGCCAATGGAGCAAATTTATTGCAGGTGGAGGAGAAAGTGGAGATAAAGGGGTCAAGTGCTAAGTTAACATCAGGGGCATTATGGATGGGTGGCCAGTCTAGGGAGTTGGGTGCAGTTTCAGGCAGTAGAGCATGCCTGGCCTAAGACACCATTGAAAAATTAGTTTGGGGGTTTGGAATTTTTGCAGGACCAGGTACAGGTCACAGGGGAGTGGTCACTCATGGCATTGGGAAGCACTGTTATGCTTGAAATTCTGGAAGGGTGGTTAGATAGTATTTGGTTGACCAAGGTTGCGGTGCCAGTTTTAGGGCTCATTCTGCTGGGGGTGGTGACTACTTGGGAGAAGTCCATTGCAGCAATGGCATCCTTAAGTGGGGCAGCAGAGAGGGAGTGCCAGTTAACACTGAAGTCCACAAGTGCTAGGCACTCAGATTTAGGGGGTAGGGAGGAAGGCAGACTTTGGTTCCTTGGCGGGATGTAGACTGCTGCAACTAGAAAGGGGGGGCAGAGACTTTGTTAACAGTAATTTGCAGAGTGAAGGCTTGGGCACCATGGTCTAGGTAGGCTGGGGGGAGGGCAAGGCACTGCAGGGAGTCACATCAGTAAATGTCATAGCCCCCTCCTCATTTACTGCACTTGTCAGCCTAGAAGACTGAGCAACTGGGGATGTAGATGGTAGCATCTGGGGTATTTTTGGAGAGCCATGTTTCTACCATACAGAGTATATCAGGTTGGTGCTGGGCAATCCAGACTTGGAGGGAGTCAGATTTTTTCTGCAGGCTGCTGACATTAATAGTAGCTAGTTTCAGGCTGTTAGTTTTGGAGTGGCTGGGAGTAGCAGGTGTGGGGGCCCCTGGGTTAGGGTGGACATTGCTGGACATAAGTAGGATGAGAAGAAGCAGGGGCCAGAGCAATAAAAGCCAGAGTTGCTTGCAGGAACGTTGGGTGTGGAAGGTTAGATGGGCATTTTTGGGTTGAGAATAGGGATAGGGAGGGACAGTATGTGGATAGCAATGAGCATGGACAGTGTGGGGCAGTAGGCAGAGTGGATGGGGTGGCTGGGAGGGTGGGAATGGGGTGGGATGGCATGGAGGAACAAAGTGTTGGAGGTGTGTTGAATACTGGTGTGGGAGCTGGGGTGGGTTGGGTGTGGAGGGGTCTGGGACATGGCAAGGGCTAGGATGTGGCTCAGCATGAGGAATATCACTGGGGAGAGGGGGGGAGAAGATGGCCATGGCAGAGATAGGTGCATATGGGGGCAGTGTGGGAAATGATATAGGATGTAAAAGGTAATGTACTTACAGGGGACGTTGTCATAGTGCAGTGGTAGTGACACCACCTTGGGTGTAGAGAGTGCTAGGCTCAATCCTGGGCAAGGGAGAGTGAGAAAGTAGTAAGGGAAGCCAGGTAAGGAGAGCAGAAGAGACATGGGAGGAAGAGAAGGATAGGAAGGCAGAAAAGAGGGTGCAGCAGTGACTCCTAATGGCCAAAGGATATAAGAAGCAAATGGGAAAGTGGACACTTAGAAAAAAGGGCTGATGGTCACAAGATCTGGGAAGGGGCTATAAAGATAGAGATGCTGGTGGGAGGGTGGCTAGGAAGGGTGGGGCAGTCGACACGAAGCAATGATGGACTAACACCCCCAAACAACAGAGCAGCAATAGGGAGGTTATTTACCTTTACAGGCTCATGTTTCTGCAGTTGCCAGGCTCCTTAGTGTGTACTACAGGCTGGGGTTCCAGGGCCTATGTAGAGGGGAGAACAGAGACCACATTAGTATGCAGCAGGAACTGGGGTGGTATCCAGCTTCAGACTATCCTCAGGGGCTGGGCAGTACTGTGCATGCACAGACAGAATCCAAACAGAGCATACAGGGTTTAGAGCAGAAGTGAAAGAATCAGACAGCAGTGAGGGAAAGAAGGAAAAAGTCTCTAGCAGGTGAAGATAAAAATACTAGTTTCACTGGGGAGCTGAAAACTTTCTATTAACATAATCAAACAATACAAGCCTGCCTTAAACAGAGAACAAAAAAAGCATAAAATCTGGCAGAAGTTTTTGGTAAAAAGTACTAGCTGGAAATAACAATGAAATTTGGGCGGGAAGGGTTATAATTCATATTCTCAGAGGAGCTGTACCATGTTCAACTCTACAAACTCATTAACTACATGCCTATCCTAACAGAAAAAAAATCAAGAAAAAAATCGGGCAACAGTAATTTAGTAAGAAGTACAAGCTGGAACTAGTGCTTTAAAATTAATACTGAAATTTCAGCAGGAACACAACAGCCAGCCTGAAGTTACAGAGCATGGCTGGTAAATCGAAGTAGTTAAAACAGATGGCCAGGGCCAGGGAGCCAATTCAATTCAATTCAATTTTATTTTTTACCAGGAAGCTCATCATTGAGATACTCATTTACAAGATGGTCCTGGAGGGACACACAAGATATATACAGTAATAAAAGAAAGTATATACATTTCAGGGTGGCTAAATAATAATACAAGGAGGTTTATGTAGCTTAGGATGGGTACATACATATTAGATATATGTGTCATGCAGACATAAGCAAGGTCAATGTGCTTGGTAAGGTGACAGGGTGAATACATGAGAGGTAGGTAGAGCTGGGGCTGAATAATGTGTAAGAGGGAAAGGCTAGGATAAGGGAGTGAATAAGAGGGGAAGTGGAGACAATTATTAAGGGAGAGTGGGAAGGAGGAAGACAGGAGCAGAGACGAACGGAGGTTACTAGAGGGTTGGCAGGTGGTAGAATGGCAAGCGCTGTGGCAGGGTGCAGTGCAAAGGCTCTTGCTGGAGGATGGCACACTATCAGTTACACTTGCACAGCCAACTGAAATCAGCCAGAAGCCACTTTGGTCCAATGGAATAGTAGCTTCTGAATCCCATCTCACAGTAACTTGCTTCGGGAGCTGGAGGAGCGGTGTTTCCGGGATGCAGGCAGCCAACCAGTTCAAAGCTGTGCTGCGAGTCCTGCTGTTGGTGAGGTGCCCAGTTCAGGGGCTGCTCCTTGCTTCAGGAGCTGGAGGAGCTGCATTTCAGAGATGCAGGCAGCTGGCTGGTTCGGAGCCGTGCTGCGAGCACTGCTGTCAGTGAGGCGCCCTGTTCAGGGGCTGCTCCTTGCTTCAGGAGCTGGAAGAGCTGCATTTCACAGATGCAGGCAGCTGGCTGGTTCGGAGCCATGCTGTGAGCACTGCTGTTGGTGAGGCATCCTGTTCAGGGTCTGATCCTGGCTTTGGTAGCTGGAAGAGCTGTGTTTCAGGGATGCAGAAAGCTGGCCAGTTCAGAGCCATGCTGTGAGCACTGCTGTTGGTGAGGAGTCCTGTCCAAGGTCTGATCCTGGCTTTGGTAGCTGGAAGAGCTGTGTTTCAGGGATGCAGGCAGCTGGCTGGTTCAGAGCCATGCTGTGAGCACTGCTGTTGGTGAGGCATCCTGATCAGGGTCTGATCCTGGCTTTGGTAGCTGGAAGAGCTGTGTTTCAGGGATGCAGGCAGCTGGCTGGTTCAGAGCCATGCTGTGAGCACTGCTGTTGGTGAGGCGTCCTGTTCAGGGTCTGATCCTGGCTTTGGTAGCTGGAAGAGCTGTGTTTCAGGGATGCAGGCAGCTGGCTGGTTCAGAGCCATACTGTGAGCACTGCTGTTGGTGAGGCGTCCTGTTCAGGGTCTGATCCTGGCTTTGGTAGCTGGAAGAGCTGTGTTTCAGGGATGCAGGCAGCTGGCTGGTTCAGAGCCATGCTGTGAGCACTGCTGTTGGTGAGGCGTCCTGATCAGGGTCTGATCCTGGCTTTGGTAGCTGGAAGAGCTGTGTTTCAGGGATGCAGGCAGCTGGCTGGTTCAGAGCCATGCTGTGAGCACTGCTGTTGGTGAGGCGTCCTGTTCAGGGTCTGATCCTGGCTTTGGTAGCTAGAAGAGCTGTGTTTCAGGGATGCAGGCAGCTGGCTGGTTCAGAGCCATGCTGTGAGCACTGCTGTTGGTGAGGCATCCTGTTCAGGGTCTGATCCTGGCTTTGGTAGCTGGAAGAGCTGTGTTTCAGGGATGCAGGCAGCTGGCTGGTTCAGAGCCATGCTGTGAGCACTGCTGTTGGTGAGGCGTCCTGTTCAGGGTCTGATCCTGGCTTTGGTAGCTGGAAGAGCTGTGTTTCAGGGATGCAGGCAGCTGGCTGGTTCGGAGCCGTGCTGCGAGCACTGCTGTCAGTGAGGCGCCCTGTTCGGGGTCTGATCCTGGCTTTGCTAGCTGGAAGAGCTGTGTTTCAGGGATGCAGGCAGCTGGCTGGTTCAGAGCCATGCTGTGAGCACTGCTGTTGGTGAGGCGTCCTGTTCAGGGTCTGATCCTGGCTTTGGTAGCTGGAAGAGCTGTGTTTCAGGGATGCAGGCAGCTGGCTGGTTCAGAGCCATGCTGTGAGCACTGCTGTTGGTGAGGCATCCTGTTCAGGGTCTGATCCTGGCTTTGGTAGCTGGATGAGCTGTGTTTCAGGGATGCAGGCAGCTGGCTGGTTCGGAGCCGTGCTGCGAGCACTGCTGTCAGTGAGGCGCCCTGTTCAGGGTCTGATCCTGGCTTTGGTAGCTGGAAGAGCTGTGTTTCAGGGATGCAGGCAGCTGGCTGGTTCAGAGCCATGCTGTGAGCACTGCTGTTGGTGAGGCGCCCTGTTCAGGGTCTGATCCTGGCTTTGGTAGCTGGAAGAGCTGTGTTTCAAGGATGCAGAAAGCCGGCCAGTTCAGAGCCATGCTGTGAGCACTGCTGTTGGTGAGGTGTCCTGTTCAGGGTCTGATCCTGGCTTTGGTAACTGGAAGAGCTGTGTTTCAGGGATGCAGGCAGCTGGCTGGTTCGGAGCCGTGCTGCGAGCACTGCTGTCAGTGAGGCACTCTGTTCAGGGTCTGATCCTGGCTTTGGTAGCTGGAAGAGTTGTGTTTCAGGGATGCAGGCAGCTGGCTGGTTCAGAGACATGCTGCGAGCACTGCTGTCAGTAAGGTGTCCTGTTCAGGGGCTGCTCCTTGCTTCAGGAGCCAGAGGAGCTGTGTTTCAGGGATGCAGGCAGCTGGCTGGTTTGGAGCCATGCTGTGAGTGCTGTTTTTGGCGTGGCGGCCTGTTCAGGGGCTGTTCCTTACTCCTTGCTTCGAGAGCCAGAGGAGCTGCAATTCAGGGATGCAGGATGGTGTCTGTAGGGTTTGGCTACATAAATTTGATTCTATACATAAATATCTTATGAAACACCATGGTGGTCCCACATATGTAGTTAAATGCCTCTTCTTCATCAGACAAACTCCCACTGTGTGTTCTTTGGGACATTTGGAAGCCACATCAGGACATGTGTTAGGATTCTGATATTGGATATGGCACCCTTGCTCTACACAAATCCTGATTTTTTCCATGGAACCCAAGCTGACTAATATATTCTCAGCTGATCTACCAAGAGTATAGCAAATATTTAAAAGACTGCACTTAGCAAACAAACGGGTCTATAGGATGTGTGCATGTCACACTGGCATAGGTCTATGTGCTATTCTGACTTCTGCAAACTAGGGTGGGAGGTTATTCTCTGTGACATCAGCCCTTATTGTTCTGTTACAGAAAGGTTCTAGGATGTCAGGAGCTATTTTCATTTACAGGTCTATAGGGATGCTGTCTAGACTAGAGACATTGTCAGAGACAAGCAATCCCATGGCAGTCAACAGTATTTGTTTAGTAATTGGAGGGTGGGGTAAGGAGTTTCATTTAAAAACTAATTTGTTTCATTCCTTATTTCTGAGTTACAGTCCCTTACCATACAATTTTTGAAAGCAGTTATTTATTATTTATTATATTACTTATATATTATATATTACATAATAATAGAAAGTGGTTGGCAAATGCATGGTTCATATCTCTGTGACTATTAATGCTGACATTATTTGGGGCATTGATTATATTGATGTGCATCTGCATTCTTGTTTTTAAATTATAAGACTGAGAGTTTACCACATTTATTGCTCTGTTCACAATATGTAGCTGTTTGGTAAATCATGGCTCTATCAGCTCCTTGGGAAATCATTTCATTGCATTACATTGTTAAGCAGGTCATTTGTCTGTGGATTTCTGCAGTGGGATATTATTGTGCATTTTCCTAGGTGCTGTAGTTGTTGCTGCAGTGTGTCTAATCTAATATTGGATTTCTATTTAAGTTTGCTCATATAGGCTATTGCTCTTCCACTTACAAATTATTTTAGAGTCCCATAGGGTACCCCAAGATTCAGAAGTTCCTTTATTGTGAGTCATATATTATTTCATTTTTTTTAATTGTTTGCTGGTATTTGGGCTCCAATCCCCTTGTGTACTCTTTTCTGCTTACATTTCCCATACATTCCTTATGGAGATATGACCTGAAATAATCATCCGTAGGTAATTAGCAGTTTTGATACATTCTTTAAAGTTAATTGCGGCATTTCACTAGATTCAATTTCTGGACCACTTCTCTTCTTCCATTTGTTTAAATGATCCTCCTGCTGCTTGTCCCTCCTCAGAAATGCTCCTCTACGCAGACTATGTGGTTATTTTTTAAAAGGGAAGAGAGACAAAGACCCTTAATATTGTCATATAAAAATAATCTGAACATTTTCAGCAGTGGTTCTCACCCTGCAGGATGGTCCTCAATAGCAAAAAAAAAAAAAAACAAGACAAAATTAAAAAAAAAAAGGCTATGACATTTGGAAAGACCGAGATGCTTTATAATGGTAAGCTCAACATTAAGGACTTTGATGGTGAACCCCTTGAGTTTGTGAATGAATTTAAGTACTTGGGGGTTATCCCAGACAACGCTTTTACCTATGATGCATATGTTGAGTAGTAAGCAAAATACATCACACTTAGTCTCTCTATTTCAAGTCTGTGATCGTCCTTTGCCTAAAGCAGAGCCTTACTGGTTAATAGTCTACACTTTTCTATTTTATATTATGGAATACTTTGATATTCATCCACTGGATGTGGAGCGCTGTCCAGGATAAGAACTGTCTATAATTCCATGTCAATCTATTACTGACCTTCCTTTGCATACACAGCACTGTGTTTTGCATCACTCTACCAAACTTTTCTCTTTTGATGATCATGTAAAATTTAAACTTTCTGCTTTTTTTCATAGAATTTCACTTGGGAAAGTTCTCTCTCCTATTTCATATTTGTTCTCTATACTCCATAATGATTGTTATACTAGGTCACAAGGCACCATATCTTTTTTAGTGCCATTGAGAAGAACAGCACTTGCGTTTGGTCAAAGGGCTCTTGATTTTGTTGGTGCTGGAATTAGTAATTTTCCAAACTCTGTTAAATCTTGAAAATCAATATTTCAGTTTAAAAACAGTTGTCATCTTTGTTAACAAACCAATTTCTTTGTAATTCTGTATAATGTTTCCCAATTGTATTTTGAGTCTCATTTATGTTTTTGTTTGCTGGACACATTTGAAAATGGGCAATTTGCTCAATGTGCCTTCCAGGGTAAACAATAAAATGAAATGAAATTAAACTAAATTACATGAAAAGAAATGAAATGTAGAATAAGTCTATTCTGGTGTGCAGTCAGTGGACAGGGGGGAATAAAAATATTTACCTATAGGGTATACTAGTTTTCACATATCCTGTAGTCCCATGTCAGGAACTTGTTTAAGGACTAGTGCATCAGCTTTAGACAGTTGGTATTATTTTACCAAATATCTGTCTAATAGGGGGCCATTTAGATATTGAAATCCCTTGCCTAAATGGTGGGGTCCCTTGTCTGACTATGTCATAATATCAGTTCTTGTAAAATTCACAGGATGTTAGAATCAGGCATGTAAATTTTTAAAATGTTAATAAGTTGTCATATTGTATAATTGACCCTTCAATAACATCCTGCCAGATTTGCCTTGTTTGCAGACCAATGCATTCAACAGTAGTTGCTTGTTTACAAGTATTGCTACACTTCTTGAGAGGTTAGTACAGGAGGCTGAAATCACTTTCCTCACTCCTTCTGTTTTGAATTTGGCATGCTCTGCCTCCACTAGATACATTTCTTTCAAGAGAATTATTTTGTTTCTTAAGGAATGAGAACACCAGTTTTCATTAAATTGGATGACTTAGCCCTCTTGTGGTCAAAGACAAAATATTTTTGGGATTAGTCATGGTTTGGCAAGATAAAAAAAAAATGAAAAGTTTACACTGCAGCCCCAGTTATAGTTTTGGAATCTGTGCATTTGTTTATCTCCCTAGTAGACTAGGTATGTGTTCAATTCCTCCCCTTAGCATATCACTCAAACTGTAACATTTTGTTGTTTCCAGACACATCATAGAGACTGTAGGAGCTAAAAACAATGCAACATAAACACAAACAAATGAGAGGTAGTATTTGGACACTATAGCACCAAAATAACTGATTTCTGAACATGTGTATTAAGGTGACTGGGAGTAGCTGTACAGCTGGGAAGAGAGATTGGTATATGTGGTAAGGAAAAAAAAAGACTAGCAGCTGCTCTTTTCAGTGTAAAAGCTGCTGAAACAATGTAATAGTGTAGATTTAAACAAAGCTACATACTGTACATACATACATACATACATACATTTGCCAGCCAATAAGGATCAATATGGCCCACCTAGTCTGCCCCATGATACTCATTATCTATAAAGTATCCCCTTACCTATCTCCAATGGTTTCCTGGTTTCCCTTTGACCACCCCTCCAGTTAAGTTAACCCCACCCACCCACACACACACACACACTCTCAGGATCTCCTTGTGTCTGTCCCAGGAATGCTTAAAACTAGAGACAATGTCAACCCTTACCACTTCTTCCGGCAACCCATTCCAGGTGTCCACCACCCTCTCTATGAAAAAGTACTTCCTTATATTTCCCATAAATGTTCCTCCCTCTAGCTTCATGCCATGTCCCCTAGTTGCTGAGCTCTTTTTCCTCTGAAATAAGCTTCCTTCCTGTACCCTGATAAACCCCTTAAGATATTTGAAAGACTCAATCATCGCTCCCCTCTCACTCCTTACCTCTTGGGAGAACATATTTAGATCCCTCAGTCTGTCCTCATATGCCATCCCATGCAGCCCATGAATCATTCTGGTGGCCTTCCTTTGGACAGCCTACATTCTCTCAACATCCTTTTTCAGATGTGGTCTCCAGAACTGGATGCAGTATTCAATGTGACCCCTGATCAACATATTATACAGAGGAACAATGATCTCTCTCCTTCTGCTAGCAATGCCCTGTCCTATGCATCCCAGCATTCAGTTGGCCTTCCCTACTACATTTTGGCATTGACTTGTCACTTTGAGGTCAGCCATGATGATGGCACCAAGGTCCCTTTTCTGTTCTGTGGCTGTTATTTCTTCCCCCCAAACTCATATATTGCCCTAGGGTTCCCATGCCCTGAGTGCATAATTTTACACTTCCCTAAGTTGAACCCCAGTCTCCACATCTTGGACCACTACTCCAGCTTTTTGAGGCCCTCCCTCATCCTACCAACACCCTCAAGTGTATCCACCCTGTTTCAAATCTTCATGTCATCTATGAACAAGATCACCTTTCTTTCTAGCCCTACTGCACTATCTCCAGTGAAGACACTGAATAGGACTGAGCCCAAGACCAACCCCTGTGGTAACCCACTTGTCACCCTCTCCTCACTAGCGAGTACCCCATTAACCATCAACATTTGGGTCCTGCTGGAGAGCCAGTTTTTGAAACACCAAACTATGGCTGGTCTCACCCCAAGACTGCCGAGTTTGTTCAATAGCCTCCGATGAGGCACAGTGACAAAAGCCTTCTGAAATCTAGATAGGCCATGTCCACTGCTCCTTCATGGTTCACCACCCCCATCACTTAGTCAAAAAACTCTATTAAGATTGTTTGGCACAGTCTCCCCATGGTAAATCCATGCTACCTGGGGTCAACCAGCCCTCTCCCTTTGAGGTAGCTCATTACACGCTCTTTAATGAGTGACTCTATTATTTTTACAACTACCAATGTCAGCTGATAGGCCTATAGTTACCCACCACCTCCTTGTCCCCACTCTTGTGTAGCAAAACCATGCTTACTTTATCCCAGTCCTCTTGGACCTCTCCCTTTTCCAGTGATAGGGAAAACAGCTCTACCAGAGGTGCCACCAATTCCTCCCTGAGTTCCTTCAGTACTCTAGGGTACACAGCATCTGGTCTCATTGCCTCACATGCCCAAAGCCCCAGTAGTTCCTTTCTGACCCTATCTTCCAAGAAGGGGGTTGTGTCTACCCTCCTGCCCCCCTATCTTCTAGTTTCGGCCCCATATCTTCTTCCTCCTCCTTGGCAAAAACTGAGCTGAAGTATTTATTTAGCATATTAGCCTTTTGATCATCCTCCTCTACACATGCTTCCCCTTCCCCTCTCAGTTTTGTTATCCCAGTTTTAGTTTTCCTCTGCTCTCCTATGTATTGATATAATGCCTTGTCCTCTTCCTCGATTGTACTTGCAATATTTAATTCCATCAGTGCTTTTGACTTTCTAACTGCCTTCCCTGCCTCCCTCTGCAAAGCCTGGTAATGATCCCTGTCCTCGTCTCTCTGAGTTTTTTTTGAATTTCAAGAATGCCGTTTTATTGGCCCTCACCTTTTCTGCTACTTCCTTCATAAACCACATAGGCCTCCTTCTCCTTCTAATTTTCCTGACGTTCCTGACTGCCATCCTGGTAGCCATTTCAATAGACTCCATTATCCTTCTTCATTTCACTTCTACCCCCTCTGTTTCCCCATTCTAGTTAGGGCATCCCTCAGGCTCTGCTTCATTTATTTATTTATTTATTTTTTTTATTTTAAATCTGTTAACTGGGTAAGGACTCTGGGCAAAAAAAGCCCTTTTTCAGGACCGATCCGGACAAAAAACATAATGCAAATATACATACAGCCATTAAATCACATACATGACAAATCACAGGTTGCAATTACATACATTCAAGGAATGCAGATATGTCTTGAAATGCACTTTAAAGCTTTATAATGTAGTAGCTGATTACAACAAAAATAGCAGATCATTCTGCAATTTACCAGAAGTAGAAGAGGAATGCAATCCAAATTTATTTTCGTGTAAAGGGACTGCAAGAGTAATACCCCTAGTGGACCATAGGTTGGCAGAGAAACACCTGAGAGTGAGTAAATCAGACAGAGGAAAAGGAGAAGAAAAACAAACAGACTTATAGGCCAGACATCCCAAAGAATATCTAAATTTAAGAGTAGGAGAGAGCCAACCAATTGAAGAATACAACATGGAGTGCTGCATCTTTAAGGGAGCAAGAAGAATAAAGCAACACCTATTATTTAATCCAACAATAAGAGTATGAATTTCATTAGAACCCATATTATTATACAAAGAGGAAACATAGTCAATATGAGGCAATAGAATACGTACAGCACAAGCGTAACAAGTGTTATAACACAAATAATTTTTGAATTTATACAGCAACCCAATCTTCTGATTTATGATCTTACTTACTGTCTTAACTTGGGCACTGAGAGTCATACTAGAGTCTAACAAAAACCCAAGATACTTAAATTCATTCACTTTATCTATAAGATTGCCTAAACTATCATCAGTTAGTAAACACGAGTTATCTCTAAGCATGTACTTTGTACCAAAAACATTGCCTTAGTCTTTTTAACATTCATAATCATATGGTTATTAGATAACCAAGAACATAAACACAAAAAATCAGACTGTAAGGCAGAAGTGAGTTGTGTAACTGAGGATGCTAAAGAAAATAAAATAAGATGGTCAGCATATAGAAGGCACTGATAATGATTAAAAACTAAGGGCAACTGATTAATAAACAAGGAAAATAACAGGGGTCCAACAATGGACCACTGTAGTACACCACAGGTTATAGGTCTACTACTAGAGTGCACAGAGCCAATAGAAACATATCATCCTACCGAAGTCAGCCCCCCCAGAAATCCATAACTCTTGTTCTTGTATGGCATGGGGTCATAATATCACAAGACATTATGCTGCATGGTAAAATTGCGCTGCCAATACAGCATGATTTCTGCCATAAGGCATAAGTCTGTTTTTGTGAGGGCTCCACCCCCTAACCCTCCCAATAAGGATTCTCAACTCTGGGGGTCAGCTCAAAATTGCACAAAACAAAAGTTTCTGAGACCAGGAATCAAACCTGGTGTCAGAAGCAGCACCTGGTTTCCCTGCTGTAGTAGCTCAGTCCATTGAGCCACAGCAGCTGCTCAGCAGAACCCAGTCCCAGTAGAGGTCTTATCTTCTGCCTGGGATAGTGTGAATGGTGCAATACCAAGTACAGCAGCATTAGCGGTATTGCACCATTTGCTTTCAACCACGGCGCTATTCCAGATTCACTGGAATGTTGTACGCTATTAAATGTACAACATTCTGACCTGGTAGGTTCTTGTACGGCTATACTTCAATTTGTTTTTTATTTCAATAACCACCACTCTATGGTCATTGGTTCCCAGGGGTTCTATCAGTTCCATCCTATCATACTGTCCCCATTTGTAAGGAAAAGATCTAGTACAGCTGCCCCCCAATTGATTCCTCCACCAATTGACTGAGGCCTGCTCCCTGAAGTGAGTCCAAGAAGTCCCTACTTCTATGGGTTGCCACTGCTGGGAGACCCCAATCCATGCCTGGTAAGCTAAAGTCTCCTACCATCAGCAAATCACCCCTTCTTGCCATCTTATGTATGTCCTCTAGCAGGTCCCTGTCCATCTCCTTGCTCTGCATAGGGGGCCTGTATATCACCCGCAATCTCAGAACTATCCCTTTCCCCTTTTCTAAATTAACCACAGTACTTCTTGAACCCCTAGTACCTCAGTAGCCTTTATGGAGTCTTTCACATAGAGCGACACCCCATCCTGTTTTTTCCCAACCCTGTCCCGCCTGAACAAGATAAACCTTGGGATGACCAAGTCCCAGTCTTGGTGTTCCTTGCACCAGGTTTCCATGATGGCCACCAAATCCAACCCCCCCTCCTCGTAATGGCCACATCCAAGTCGGGGATTTTATTACCCAAACTCTGTGTATTTGCCCACATGGCCCACTATCAGTGTGACCCCCCCATAATACCCCCTGCCTTATTACTTTCTCCTTCCTGAGGGGGAGTGCCAGCCAGGACTTCATTCCCTCTATATCTCCCTCCAGTCTTCCTAGCTACATACCCCCCTTAGAGGTTTAACTGCAGTACTTCTGTCATGTATCCCCTTATCTTTTCCCTAAAGACCTTAGAACCCTCCTCGCTCAGGTGCAGCCTATCCTTGACATATAGGCCCTCTTCCATCCACATGTTCCCCAATCCCCCTAGACATGCAAATCCCTCTCCCTTACACCTGTCCCTTAACCAGTTATTAAACTCCCTTATCTGGTTGTGTCCCCCCCCCCCCGTGCTGGCACAGATGACCAGGGGAACCTCCAGGAAGGTTATGGAGCTGCATACAAATTTTCAGCATTTCCCCCAGCTCCCTAAACCTTTTCTGAACCTCCTGTACCTCATTTCCAGCTAGGTCATTTGTCCCTAGGTTAGTTACTAAACTAAAAACTAAACTAAGCCCCCTGATGAAGACTTGCTCAAAGTCAAAGTACTGGGGCTAGTGGCAGGCAGCTCTGGTTGTGTTCATAAGTCTTTTACAATACTTGTTTTTCAACAATAAATGACAGAATACTGAAACTTTTTTTGGTTCTTCATCTTTTCATGTGGATATTCTAGTGTGCCACAAAAATCTGTCTTGGCAAAATCCAAAACCATTTGCAAGTGAATGAACATCACAGTGTCCCAGTGCTTACAGAATCTTTGTGCCTCCATTTTAGAGCTACTATGAGCCCAAATCTTTTGCCATTCATAAGATGGTGAAAATGGCTTTTCCTGATAAGATCAGAAGTGATGAAGTAGAATGATGCTGGTGGCAGGTAATTGCCATTTTGTCACACACTTCCTCTGTTTTCAGCTATCATGGAGAAGTCTTCACAAAAGGGTTGCAGTCCTCTGGATCCAACATTTAGCAAAAAAACTTATGTTAAATACACAAACTTCCTCCTTCCCACATTGAAGATACTGTGGAATTCATAGTTCCTGTACTTGAACCAAGAAAGGGGGAGATGAAACTATGCCTCATGGACATCTGGTTTAAGCAGTAGTTGTTTTACTTGTAGGAGAATCCAGGAAGGAACAGGGAGGGAGAGAGAGAGAGAGGGAGGGAGAGAGGGACGGGGCAGAGAGAGAGAGAAAGACAGAGACAGAGACTGAGCAATGAGTTTGCTTGAAAGGTGGCCATCCAAATCCGCCCAGTTTCTTAGGACACAGCAGCTGTGCATCTATAGTAGTAGCAGTAGACTCAGCAAGTTATCTCCCTAGATTCTCTCGAGATACCCAAAGGAAAAAAATCTCTTCTGCTGTTTTGCAGGACATTTCACAAAAATCTCCTTTGAGATCTCCAGAGATTTTGGAAAATCACTTGCCAAATAAACTGATACAACTGTGCTATAATTCAAGCATTCTTTGATGTTTTAAAACAATCCAGAGCTTTACTCAAGTCTGGGAAGAATTTTGGATCCTACGAACGAAGTGGTGCAGCTTGGCAGGCATCACAATTGCAAAGGTTTTTTTTTTCTCTTTGAGCTAATCTTTTACAACATTAAATTCATAGTGGAGATCATTCCAGTCTGCACTAATATCCTAGTAAATATTTTTTTTATTAATTATTTTTACAGTTACAACTTCTCATATTTTGGCTAACACTTAGGGGTGAGCGAAAGTTGTTTTTCCACCATAGCGGAACTTTCGTGAAATTTTGTAACTTTTGCAGAAGTTTCTAAACCTCTGCCTGTGGTGGGCCAGAACATTTCCAAAAGATACTGGGTGAAATTGTGCCCTGTTCAGTTCACCTAAGGGCAGGCATGGAAGAAAGAAACATGTGGTGTGCTACCCCTGTCCAGTGCTGCCCCCCAGGCCTGCCTGAAATAAAAAAAAATCCCTGGTGGCTAGTGGTCCTTTGCTCCATCTGATAATCTACCTGACAATAAAAAAAAATCTCTGAATCCCCTGTAATCCCTGGTGGCTAGTGGTCCCTCCCCCCACCCATCACCTGCCAGACATTAAAAAAAAAGCTTTCCTCATGTAATCCCTGGTGGCTAGTGGTCCCTCCCCACACCCAATAACCCACCAGACATTAATTAAAAAAATCCCCAAATCTTCCATAATCCCCTGTGGTTAGCGGTCCCTCCACCACCCATCACCCACCCGACATTTAAAAAAAAAGATTTTCTTGTAAACCGTGGTGGCTAGTGGTCCCTCCCCCTACCCAGTCACCCACCTGACCACATCAGGTCAACACCTCCCCATCCTGGTCCCCCATCATACAGTCACACACACAAAACCAATACAATAAACTAATTCTCCCTGGTGGTCTAGTGACCCTCCATCCCTACCTCCATCCCATGAATCAAAGTCAGTGTCAGTGGCTCAGCAAGTAGCATGCTCACCTCTGAGGCCAGGAGATCAGAGGGCTGTGGGTTCAGTTCCTACATCTGGCACTTGGGTTAATGTCCCAGTACTGACACTGTAGTGCAGCATGAGAGGGGTGCTGCACTTCTGAGGTGCTTTTTTTCAGATGAGACATTAAACCAAGGTCCCATCTGCCTGGATTGGTGGTAGTTCAGGTGGATGCTAAAGATCCCATGGCACTTATTTAAAAGAGTAGGGAAATTTTTTATTTGAATAACAAAACAAATCAATACAAAACAGCGTTGCCTCACACAAAAGAAAAGTACGAATCATAACAAAAGCAGATAAGTATTACAATCATACATATCGAAAGGGTTTGTCTAACACAGAAGTGAAACTCAAATCTAATCCCATGACAAAAAGGACCCCCCCCCCACAAAAAAGTAGGGGAAATTTTTATCCACAAAATAAAGGAAATAAAATACATACTTAATAGTGTTACTGCACACAAAATCATAAGACAAACTTAAAATAAACAAAAAATAAGCATGTCATCAAGCATACAATACAAACTTTGATTTATAAAATCCCAAAACGGAAAAGCTGAACCTCCCCCCCCCCAACTAAAAGAGTAGGGGAAAACTTTTTTTCAAGGAACAAAAGTAAAGTAATACAAAAAACAGTAGTACCTTGCAAAAAGGAAGAAACAATTGCAAATCATAACAAAATAAATAAGTAGTACAGTCATACATCAGAAATGGCTGTCTAATACAGAAATACTAACTGGAAACAAATGCATACCATAAAACTACAGAATGGAGATCGGACAAAATTATATAAATTGTTATGAACAGAAATGAAAACAGCATTATATACAAAAAAAGACCAATATCCTATTATTATTTAAAAAAAAAATTATAGAAAGAAAATAATTAACTATCAGGTACAAAGAAAGTCTCAGTATTCAGCCAAGACATATGTCTCCACCATAATTTATAAAGATCAGGGGAGGCTATATTATGCTCATAGTCTCTCCGTCTAAAAGTCTCTTTCTGAGCCATCGAAAACACATAAGCACTAGACAATACCTGCTGTCTTAAAGTTAATGCGTAGCGGGCTTGCCATAATTGAAACTTAACATGTCCCATAAATAATAATAATGTCCCAGGGTCAAACTGGACCCATGCAGCTGGTAAAATGTTCCTAACCCACGCATCTGGATCATTCCTCTGAAAAGGCCCAGAGACCCAATATTTATGAAAAGAAGTCCAAAATCCAACCACATAGGGACAATCTATAAACAAATGCTGTATAGTCTCAACCACCCCACTACACGTATCAATTCTAGGACACATTAGTTTCCACTACACCCTTATGCTTCATGTTCCTTTTACCTCAATTTTGGTGGGTGCAGTTATATAAAATCCCACATAAATGTTGGAATTCGGGGACAACAAAGAAAACTTGTCATAATTTGTATATTAGCTGAGGGAAGTATCATAAACCAGGGTTCCTCATGGAACCAGGTTAGTAACAGCCAGTCATATACCATTTTCCGAGTGCCAGTAGACAGATAGCGATAAGGCAATTCCCAGAGTTTGAGTTTACCCACCACATCCTTCCAACAATTAGCTAAAAAGAAAATTTTCACCTGTTTAGAAAGGGAGCCTGAAGAGGCCCACTGTGTTAATAGGGATCCAAACTCATCCATAACCCAGGGGCACCATAATCTAACCTCATTATGAGCCAATGGGACAATATTGTGAAAAAGAAAGGTAACATGAAAAAAATTATTGGATTAATCATTCCCAAGCCTCCCTGGGTGATAGGTAAATAGGTAATCCCTCTTTTAATAGGGTTTAGGCGACTCCCAAAGACATTGGAAAACACACTGTACACTGAAGTTTCCAGTATTTTGGGATAGGAAATACTAGCCGACAACATAGAAACATAGAAACATAGAATGTGCAGCAGATAAGGACTGCTTGGCCCACCCAGTCTGCCCATTTCCTACCTACTGGATAAGCTGCAGATCCTAGTTAACCAGCAGCCTACTTCTTCCTACCCCACCCCCAAATTGCCTTATGACTATCCCATGCATGCTTGAATTCCACCACTGATTTTGACTCCACAACTCCTCCGGAAGGCCATTCCATGCATCCACAACCCTCTCTGTGAAAAAATACTCTAAATTACCTCTGAGCCGCCTCTATCTTCAAATTGTGCCTCTTGTTCTTGCACACTCTTTTTTGAAAGATGCTACCTCTTGGACTTTGTTGATTCCTTGAGGTACTTGAAAGTTTCTATCATGTCCCCTCTCCTCCTTTCCTCGAGGCTATACATATTAAGCTCCTTAAGTCTCTCTTCTATGTCCTCCGGTGCAGACCCTGCACCATTTTAGTGCCCTCCTCTGGACAGCTTCCATCCTGTCTATGTCTTTATGGAGATTGGGTCTCCAGAACTGCACACAGTACTCCAGATGGGGTCTCACCAGCTGTCTGTACAGAGGGATAATAACTTCCTGTTTTCTACTGGTGATGCCTCTCCCTATGCATCCCAGTATCCCCCAGCCCTCCTTGCTGCCTTCTCACATTGCTTGCCCACCTTTAGGTCATCTGATATGACTACCCCCAGGTCCCTTTCCATTTTTGTTGTTGTTAGTATCTCACCTCCCATTGTGTACTCTTCCCCTGGGTTTTTGTTTCCTAGGTGCATTACCTTGCACTTGAAAATTGAAACAATGGTAACAGATGTGATTTTATCATATATATCCTTTTACGTTTAGACATACGCCAAGAAATTCCATTTTGTTACCAAACCTTGTGCAGTACGAATTTTCTTTTCCCAATTATAAAACTGGGGATCAGGACTACCAAAACAAATACCCAAAATTCGAATATAGGAGGTCACTACTGGAAAATGCCATATTGAACTCCATACTGTACCCTCACAACCAATGGATAAAATACTACATTTCTGGTAGTTGATTACAGAACCAGTTACTTCTGAAAACACTCTCAACTCATCTTGAGCCAAAAAGGTTGATGATTTGTCTGCCAATATTAAACACAAATCATCTGCATAAGTAATAGTTTTAATCTGTAAATCTATACTACTCACAGAGAGACCCATTATATCGTCCTGTTTATTCAATCTGTATAATAATGGGTCCAGAGACAACAAATAAAGGAGAGGACTTAGAGGACAACCCTGCCTCACCCCCTATTGACTAAAATCTTACCTCCTATCCATCCATTCATACTAGGAAATAAACAAATGTGTTCATAGCATATTTGCAACCATAAAATAAACTTATCTGGGAACCCATATTTAGAAAAAAATGCCCACATATAGGTATATTCAACCCTATCAAAAGCTTTAGATTGATCTATTGTATACTAACTAAATGTCCTAATAATTCCTGAGTAGTGCCTTTATGCAGAATTTCTCTAATAAGAATCAGGGCATCCTGTATCTTAAGTGAGGGTACTCCACTAAACTGTGTGGGGTGAATTGTATCATTTAACGTATTCACCAATCTATTCCCTAATACCTTCATCAAGATTTTACTATCGGTATTTAACAAAGTGATTGGTCTCCAATTTTTTAAATCTTCTTTATTTCCATCCTTGAATAAGAGAACTAAAACTCCTTCATACATACTAGGTGGTAAAACTCCTGTACTAAGAGCATCATTTGACACTACTACAAGTTCATCCCCTAGTACTTCCCATATTACTTTATAAATGACATGTGATAAGCCATCAGACCCTGGGGACATTCCTTTAGAAAGGGTCCAAATAACTTGCTTAAGTTCTGCAGCAGTGATAGGAGAAACTAAATTTCGACCACACTCCTCAGAAATATGAGGGAGGTCACATCCCTTCAACCAGTCTGATATTGCAGCCTTTGACAAATCAGTACTTGTAAAAATTTTGGAAAAATACCTCCCAATTTCATTCAATATAGCTGGGTTGTCTGTGACCTTCTTACCATTAGGGAGCTGCAAGGCCTCAATAATTCTCTGTTCCCGAACCTGAGCCAGGGTGTCAAAAGGAACGGTATCAGACTTTTTTCCAAAAACCCGGTACCGTTGCTGTTTGATCACCCCCTGCATCAGTTCTTTTTGGAAATTTATTTTTAAGAATCTTAATAGCACCCAAATCACCTTTACCCTCTTCATAGTATTGGGCCACCAAAATCCGAAGCTGTGCTCTAAGTTGCCACAAAATGTATTTTTTAAAAGAACCGTTAAGCCTCCCCACTGACTGGAAATAATAACAAAAATCATGTTTCGAATCTTCCCACCACTGATTTTTATCCTCATAAAGGAAAAACACAGATTTCCTAGCTGTCATGATATATTGAAACCCTACCTGTACCATGGGTAAATCTAACAAGGAAATATTTAACTTCCAGAACCCTGGACCCCGCCTTTGTTCAGGTAGATGTCCTACTATCAAATCTAACATACGATGATCAGAAGTTGCCACATCACTAACTACCGACTTACGAATGCTAAAACCGGCAGAATTAAAGAAATAATCAATCCGTGATGGGCGAGGGCCACAAGCATATGTGTGGGAAGCTCCTATATTACCAGACCTAAACACATCAATAAGACCTACTTCAGAAATGAGTTTCAACAAACAAGAGACATCACAATATTGTTTTTTCCCAAATATATTACTTCCACTCTGAGGGAAAGAGCAATTAAAATCCCCTCCAAAAACAACCGGCATACTAGTAAACAAAAAGGTTGTATGATGCGAAAAGCCTTACCCTTTCATATTTTAATTGGGTGATATATGTTTATTAACCTCATAGGTAAATTTTTCCAAACAATATCTAACATGAGAACCCTCCTTCCAAATTTCTAAATGCCTAATTATTTTTACCGGAGAAAAAACAAATCCTCACCCCTGAACACTGTTCAGACCCTGTGACCATTAGCTATCCCCCACAACCAACCCACAGAGGCGCCTCCAAAGACCTGGAGAATGCAGATGGGCGTCTTGAAAATATACAATCTAAATCAGATTGTAAAAAGCTCATATGTAGCCAGTCTTTTAAATTCGGACTGGATACTATTTACATTTAAAGATGCGAAGTGAAACTGATAACAAAGATCAATCATAAGTCAAAAAAGTGAAAAAGAAGACACCTCACTTTATTTTGCCCCGAAACTAGAGACCCGGGTAATCCTACCACTAGTTTTAGGCCCAGAGGTACCAACCCGTGGTCCACCTGGATCCAATAAATCCCCTCCCAAGAGCAGACTTCCTGCCACTTCAGTATGTTCTGTCTCCTGATCTGAAGAAACATCTCGCAATACCTCATAAGTATTCGTCTCTTCCAAAGGTTCAAAAGTTTTTTTCAAACCCTTTGGCCTAGCACCCTTCCCCCTCTTTGGATGAACCACAACAACATTTTGAAAACTAGGTAAAGGATATGACGAAATAATGGTCCCCCCCCAAACTTTTCCTGTGCAGCGGATTGTACTAAAACACCCTTTGTTTCAACAACCAAAATGGGGGGAGGTCCACATTCAGGTATCTGCGGCATATGTCTTTTACCAGGAGGTTGAGGCCCAGAAAACACAGTGGAGGTAATAGCCTCTTTAATATAATAATCCTGAACTCCAAAGTCAGCATTTTCTGTGTTCCTGGCTGCCCAAGGACAATCAGTAAATACATGACCCACCTCCTCACAAAGGTTACATTTGGGGTCTTGAAAACAATGTGCACTAACATGGCCTAATTCCCACAATACATTATTCAATACCTCACATGTAGTACTAATGTGTCTTGTGGATCCACATTTAAAGCACATCCTAGGCTGCCCAGGATAAAAAAGAAACCCCTTATCCCTACCTATGAAAAAACAATTAGGCAAATGAATAACATCCTGCTCCATTTGGTGTAATTTAATCCTAAACTTCCAACCCTAAGTCCAAAAACCTTCATCATCCAAAATTGGGGAAGGATTTCCTTGAATAGTACATCGTTTTTCTAACCAGTATACCACATCAGTTATATTAACCCCCTCACTGCGGAAAAGAATAGTAATTACCCTAAAAGGTTGTTTAGTCAAGGGTATCACCAGAAAATCTACCCATAAAGGGTTAGTTTTTAAATTTGAAAATCTACACCAGAATTTCTCCAGCAAAGCTGGAGTACAAAGACTAACATCAAAAGTACTTTCTCCTGGTGCATGGATTAAGGCATAAACCTCTGAAGGGGAAAACCCCATGGACTGTTTAAGCAAGATTTTCCCCACATGAAAACGATCAGGTGTCGACTCCTTCTGTCCCACATATCTCAACCTTACTGCATTTCTACATTTCTCCAAATCAATAGTTTTATGGATGTGTCTTGCATAAGTTGGGGGGGGCCTGCAACAGACACCTCCGGTTCCCCTGGTGAAACAGTCCTCTGATCAGATTGTGAAGAATCCGAAGTTACCCCCACCCCTGTTGTTTTTCCGAAACCCCAGAGGCAACAGTACCTGAAACAGCAAATGTCCCTCCTGAATCCATCATAGGAGAGGAAGGCAACAGATTTGTTGATCCTACTGGTAATCAACCCGGGTCTGGCTGCCAGACTCCTTGTGCAGGGGACATCCATCCGGCTGAGAGGAGCGCTTTTTCCGGCGACCAGCCGGCATCATCACCCTCTCTCCAGTCGCATTGTGGGGGCCTTTCTTCCTGGTCTGGAAGTGGATTGCCATGCTCTACAGTCGCCAATACCTTCAAAGGACCCAAAGAGTTGTCCGATACTGGAGAAACCGCTGAACGTTTTCTTTTACAGGCGTCATCTCGCCGTGCTAGCGAATCATCCATCTGCTGTTTAATTCGAACCAATTCCTCTTCTAAACACTGTTTTTTTTGGTGTAAATCAAGTATGTCTCCCAACTCTATAGTAGAAATGGTATCACAGGTGATAAGCTGGCCACCCCTCGGGTGCTCCCCAGCCGCCGCGTCTACAGAGACAGATACTTCAGTTGCAATATCCATACCAAGCAGCTCCACTGATTCTTTGTCCACCAACCTCACTCTTCCAGTCTAAGCCATCGACTGATCCATAACACAAATGGCAGGGCCCCCTACTGGCCACAATGCAGCAGCGGAGTAGGGGGGTTTCCCCGGAGTTCTGGCCAAATTTCCCTCATTCACTAAAAATACCACCAACAGCTTAATCTGGTTCAAGGTCAGTTGGCATTCATCTGTATCCCCCTCCCCCGGGTCATGCCTGAAAATAGGCAGGATTTGTCTAGTGCACTTACCTGGTCAACAAAAACTAAATAAATAAAGATTGCTTTTTAATCCCTGGTGGTCTAGTGTACCCACTGCTGTTTTATTACTATCAGGTATGTTATCAGGAGAGAGGATGGACCACTATCTACCGGGGATTACTGCGGGAAACATATTTAATTTGCATTATAGTGGGGGCAGAATTACTGTGAAAGTCCAGAAATGGATTTCCGAACTTTCACGGAAGCAAAAGTCTGACTTTCGCTTCAGTTCTGCCAGCAAAAATAAGTTTTCGCACACCCCTAAAATATTTTCTTCTGTGAATATCTGTGGAATCTGACAAGAAAGTGTTGGAGTATGGCATTAGAGGGTGGCTGCAGGGTGAGGGCATGATGTACTCTATCTAATTCTCTGCTGTGTCTCTTTATCAGTTGCCCCACGATGCCCCCAAAATGTTTGCTAATTAAACTGGTAGGAGCCTTCCAGTCCATCAGATAGGCTAACAATCTTTAAATTCATGTACCATGATTGAGTCTCTAACCTGCCCACTTTCATTTGAAGTATTTTATAAGCTTCTCCTGCCTCAATAAGATTTATTTATTTAAAGTGTTGTTGACTGGGAAAGGCACACTGAGCCGATGCACATACGAGGGGATACCTATTTGGTATAAGTACAAGTTAATAAATAACAAAGCAGGACTTGATTAGATTACATAGCAACAGCAGTATGGTAATAAACACTGATAACCATTTAAGTACAGCAATGGCAATATATTGTGCCAGCATAATGTAAAATGGATCACAGTTACCTGGGATACTGATTGGGGAGGGGAGGCATTTGAAGCTGATTTTGCTGCTAGGGTCACTATGGTAGGATGAGGACATGAGGCAATGGGGAAGGACAGCACAAAGGAGAAGGAGGGACAGGTCTAGGATCAAGCTGAAAGGAGGAGAACACAATTTTTTAAAGCAAGGTAAGTGGTAGAGTTTTGATGTTTGGGAAGAGTTTATTCCATAGGAGAGGGAGGCAGTAGGAGAAAGCACACTGGCCTGCAGTTCTACTTTTATTGGCATAGCATTTGACTGACAACAGGAACTTCCTTTTTGGGAGCAGGAAGGGAGTGATCACAGAGCCACCAAAGACTCACCATCCCAGAAGGAAAAGAGTAGCTCTCCATCCCCCCAGCTACTAGAGGTCTGACATTGAGCAAATAAAAAGACTACTGAGAAATATTGGAACTTCTTGTCTCAGAACAGGAAGATCAGGAGCTTAAAGAGCACAGAGGCAGTAAGTAAGTAAGTAGGGAGAAAAATAAATAAACAGAGGAAAGAGTAAGTATTCCAAACAACAGTTAAGAGGACAGAAATAAGACAAGATGAGAATGGTGCAGTGCAGTGTGTCACAAATTCACTCAACCGGTCTGGCCCTCTAGTCCCAAAGTGCCAACCTCTGAGCGTAGGATCTGTGGACAGTTATCAGTACAAGGAAACCCTCTTGTCTGTTTTGTGGGTTCGAGTCACCTTAGTCTCAAGTTCTGGAGGGATTCAAACTGATAACCTATTGTTAGTGTACCCAATTATCAGGCTCAGATCATTCTGTCTTCAGGGGCCAGATATCTTTGCCTATGAGCACCTAACCAGGTATTGCAAAATGAACCCTTAGAACTCTATGCAAGACCTTAGAGAACGCTATCTGTTTCCCAGTTTGGTATAACAATAAGCTCATACACAGTGTTAACAATAACCTTTACTGCTCCACTTATATAAAAAGAAATTTCAAGGCACACCAGCAGTTTATGTTTTAAAATATATATTTTTACTTTAAAATAAATAAAATAGGAAAACAGTAAAATTACAGAACTAAATATCCCAACACATACAATCTTAAAAACAAAACAGGTTTAAAGTGCAAATTCATACATACACTCAGACTGGTCTTAGCTAAGGTATTCTTACTTCTTAGTCTTACAGTGCTGTGATATCCTTCCTTCTCTCAGTCAGGAATATGAAAGTGTGTCTGTCAAGGTCTTCTCAGTATGTTAAAAACAGTCCTGAGCTGGCCATCTCTCCGAGGTCACCTAACTCTGCCTTAGTGTAACAAAATCTATATTTTATAACACCAAGATGGCCTACTAAGGTATTTAAAAAAATAAGAAATGACATAATAAATCTCCTCTTCTCATGTTTACTGGTCTAAAGCGGTTTGTGCTTTGCTTCACACACACATCAGAAGTCTCTTTGATATAAGTCACTGTTTATTCAGCAAAAGTATAGTTGATTCCTTAATTCCATCTGGGCCTTGGCATCTACACATCAAAGGTCTCTTTGATGAAATGAGCTGGTTTACTGGGAGATTATTCATAACACTGGCCAATGTCCCTTTTCTCAGGACAACTAGTGCAGATTAAAGGATTTCCCTGAGGACATCGTGAATGGCTAATTTTATTTCCTGGGATCAAAGCAAATTGACAAGATAATTGCACCCCAGATATCTGAATTTTAACAATGTCATGTCCTTTGAACTTATCCCTGGGGGGTTTGAAGTGTCAGCTTCAGCAGCCAGTACCTCCCTCTGCCACAGCCCATCATACATTAATTTCTTATAGTTACAACAAAAAAATTATACAGGGATCAGAACCAGCTGTCCAGGTGTGACACAGTGCAGTGGCTGTGGAGCAGTAGTCTTCTGGGAAATGTTCTGGAGGATGTGGTCTTATCCTATCTGCAGGCACCCCTTTGGGCTGAGGGAGGAGGCTACTCATCTCCTGGCTGAGTTGGCCAGGATTTGGGGGACCTCCTCTCCCACCCAGGGATCACCAGTGCTACTACCGTTGCCTCAGAGGTTATCAAGAAAGAGGAGTGGTTGGACCACTGTGGGCTAAGGGAGGGTGAGGGTGGTGGAACAGAGGCACATCCCTCCAGTTGTACCTCTCCACAATTCATATGCCATTCTGGCAAAGTGTGGTTCTTCTATAGGGGCACCCACAGTGGAGACCAAGGAGGATGCTGGGAACCTCCACAAAGAAGACACAGAGGAGGATGGCATGGGACCCCACAGGGGAAGGAAACAACTCCTGGTGGGGAACTCCATTTTTAGGAGGGTAGAACTGAGGGGAAGGAGAGAGGGAGGTAAGGTGCCTGCCTGGCACCATGGCTTGGAGGGACAGGGATTGAAGTCTTAGGATTATTGAAGCAGCTGAATGGGAGAGGGAGCTGGATGTCATTGTCCATCTAAAGAAAATGTACCTGGTTGAGAAAGGGATCAGAGCAGTGCAGGAAGAGTTTTGGGAGTTGGGGAGGGGCCTTAGACAAGTAGCATGCACAGTAACCTTCTCGGAGGTGCTACCTTTCTACGGCATGGATGAGGCTAGGGTGCTCCACAACATGGAATTCAATCAGTGGTTGAAAAACTTGCACAGAGCTCAGGGATTTGGCTTCATTGGGGACTGGGGGTCCACCTGGAGTGATGCAGGCCTATAATGGTGAGATGGTCTGCATCTGTCCAGGAGGGGAACCAGGATCCTAGGTGATAGGTTTAAATGCTTCATTGGCAAGCATTTAAACTAGCTAAGGGGGGGAGACACTGGAAAGCAACAGGGAAATCCTAGCCCCTCCAAAAAAAATCAGAGTAGTAAGTGAGGTAAACACCAACATAGAGATGTTGATAGGGAGAAGGGCTGGGGTAAATGGAGAAAATGACAAAGGCAATAAGGATAGGAATGGGGTAAAAAGGGGTAAGGCCATCAAGAAATGGAGGGTAATGAGTACCAATGCCCATAGTCTGGGCAACAAGCTCCCTGAACTTGTGGCCTTGATGGAAGAAGGATGCCTGGATATCGTAGCAGTCACAGAAACATGGTACACAGAGAACCATGACTGGGATGTTAACATACCGGGGTACACAACCTACAGAAGAAACAGGGAGGATAGAAGAGGAGGAGGAGTAGCTTTCTATGTAAGGAAAGGGCTAAAAGCCATGGAACAAAAGAGCAAACAGCAAGGAGAGAAGGCACTGTGGGTCTCCTTAGAGACTGGAAATGGTACCACAATCTGCACAGGGGTTGTTTACAGACTCCCATGTCAGGGAGAGGTAATGGACAAGGATATGATAGAAGGCATCTTTAGGATGGTAGAGAAAGGGAAGATACTGTTGATGGGGGACCTGAATATGCCAGATGTTAACTGGAGCACCTTTGCTGCAGCCACATCCAAGAGCAGAGCCATTCTCGATGCCCTACAGATGGCATGCCTCAGACAGCTAGTTTTGGAACCCACTCATGAGGGAGCAATATTAGATCTCATACTCTCAAATGGGGACAGTGAGAGGATCTCAGATCCAGAAGTGGGTAGCCATCTGGGAACAAGTGACCACCAAACAGTGTGGTTCATGATAAATTCAGCTACAGAGTCAAGCCATACAAAAGTGAGGGTACTGGACTTCAGGAAGTCTGACTTTGTCAAGATAGGAGAGTGCCTTAGAAAAGCACTAGCAAACAGGCTGGAAGGAGGGGTGGAGCAACAATGGGGAAACATCAAAACTACCATCACAGATGCAACAAGCCTTGGTGTGAAGCAAATAAACAAATCAAAATGAAAGAAAAGCCCCTATAGTTCTCAAAAAAGGTTAGGGAGAAAAAGATAGCATTTAGGAAGTATAAGGAAACACAGAAGGAGCAGGGCAGAGAACTGTACCAGTTAAGGCAGAAGGAAGCAGGGAAGGAAGTCAGCATAGCAAAGGCCCCAACTGAGGAATAGATAGCCAACTCAGTTAAGAAGGGGGATAAAAACTTTTATTGGTACATCAGGGAGTGTAGAAAACAAAGGGAGGGATAATGAGGCTGAATAGAAAGGACGGCGGGTGGGCAGAGAGGGACAGTGAAAAAGCAGGGATACTGAAAGAATACTTCTGCTCAGTATTCACAAAAGAGGAGGAGGGGGAGGTGCCTAATCCAATTAACAGAAGCACTCTGGATGGGGGGGGGGTTGATCCCAGTCCTTTCACAGAAGAAAGGGTTCTGAAAGAACTCCTAAAACTGAAGGTGGACAAAACAATGGGGCCTGACAGAATTCACCACAGAATTATAAAAGAATTAAGGGGAGAACTAGTGACACCACTGACTACTCTTTTTAACAAATCGTGTGAGGATGGTGTGGTACCTGAGGACTGGAGGAAGGCTGATGTGATTCCCCTTCACAAAAGGGGGAGCAAGACAGAGGCAGGAAACTACAGACCTGTCAGTTTGATCTCTGTGGTAGGGAAAGTGATGGAATCACTTCTGAAGGAAAGAACTGTTGAGTACCTAAAGGAAAGTGGTGCACAGGACCCAAGGCAGTCAAGGGTTCACAGCAAGAAGGTCATGTCAGATGAATCTAATTGATTTCTTTGCCTGGGTGACCAAAGTAGTAGACCAGGGAGGGTCTGTGGACATGGCCTACCAAGATTTTAGCAGGGTATTTGATATAGTCCCACACAAAAGATTAATAATCAAATTAACCATCTTGGAAGTGGGTCCCAGGGTGGTAGCCTGGGTAAAACATTGGCTGGACAACAGGACACAGAAAGTAATTGTAAATGGAGTCCACTCTGAAGAAAGGGGGGTTACTAGTAGGGTACCGCAGGGTTTAGTACTGGGTCCAGTCCTTTTTAATGTCTTTATAAGTGACATTGCAGAGGGACTGGAAGAAAAAGTATGCCTCTTTGCAGATTATACAAAGATCTGCAACAGGGTTGATACACAAGGAGGCATGGAAAGGATGAGAAGGGACTTGGCAAGGTTGGTGGAATGCTCAGAAGTCTGGCAGCTTGGATTCAATGCAAAGAAGTACAAAATATTGCACCTGGGAAACAAAAACCAAGGGGAAGATTACACAATGAGGGAGGGTGTAACAACAACAAAAATGGAAAGGGACCTAGGGGTAATCATATCAGATGACCTTAAGGTTAGGAAGCAATGTGAGAAGGCGGTAGGGAGGGCTGGGGGATGCTGGGATATATAGGGAGAGGCATCACCATCAGAAAACAGGAGGTTGTTATCCCTCTGTACAGACAGTTGGTGAGACCTCATCTGGAGTACTGCATCCAGTTCTGGAGACCCCATCTCTGCAAGGGCATAGACAGGATGGAGGCAGTCAAGAGGAGGGCAACTAAAATGGTGCAGGGTCTGTAAGAGAAGCCATATGAGGAGAGACTAAAGGAGCTTAATATGTAAACCCTTGAGGAAAGGAGGTGGGACATGATAGAAACTTTCAAGTATCTCAGTGAAATTAACAACGTCCAAGAGGGTAGCATCTTTCAGAAAAAGAGATGTGCAAGAACAAGGGGACACAATTTGAAGATAAAGGTGAAACAGCTCAAGGGCAATGTGAGGAAGTATTTTTTCACAGGGAGGGTGGTGGGTGCATGGAACAGCCTTCCTGAGTAGGTTGTGGGGTCTAAAACTGTGTAAGAATTCAAGAATGCATGGGACAGACATAAGGAAATTCTTGTGGGGGGTAGGAAGAAATAAGCCGTTAGTTAACTAGGATCTGCAACTTAACCTGTAGGTAGGGAAATGGGCAGACTAGGTGGGCCAAGCAGGCCTTATCTGCCATCAAAGTCTATGTTTCTATGTTTCTATGTCTGAGTGTGTATGAGGGATTGAGAATAAGCGAGGATCCCAGGAGCGGAGAGAGTACAAGGGAGGAGATGCAGGGGTAAAGCAGGAGAAGAGATAAGGAGGCAGAACTTGGTAATGAAGGATACTGAGTGGACATACCTTCTGTGTGAGAGTGGTGTGATGCAGAGGGCATAGTGGTGCATATGGGGAGTAGAGTTAGTGACGAATCTGCTTGATAAGCTTGAGCAGTGCCACTGTTCTCCTTTGTGCTGTTTCTGTTCTTTGTTTTTCAATGTGTTGATCAACCTCCATTAGTTTGGCAGAGATTGATTTTAATTTATTCTGTATGCCTTCAGTTTTATTACTGAGGTCTTCAAATCTCTATTGTATTTCCACTTTGAGGGTTGTGTGGCTCCCACCGACATTTTGGCTGATGATGGCTGCAGCATGGTTGGGAGGGTTACCTTCTATGAAGCCAGAGTCAGTAACCTGAAGAAGTATTTGCAGGTTTTTCCATCCTGGTCTTTCTGGCAAGGATTTGCTGCCCATCAGGTCCCCACTGTGCTGATAGTTAGAGTTTTCAGGTGTAAAAAGTGTTTGACTATGCAGAACATGCTGACTGAGTATTTAATGGTTGACATCTAACTTGGAACCAAGTTCACATTACTTTTAAGTCTAAATTGAGGGAATATTTACATGCTAACCTGGTGTGTTCATACTTTGTCTAATGAAAGTCTGTACTGTTTGAGGTCCTCTGTTATGAGCAGTTCTTTTCAGTAGTTCTATACATTTTTGCCTCAGGTCACTCCTTCAAAATGTGATTTTATTCCTTAGTGTGTTCACCAAGTCATCACATAAATAAATTAAATGCTGGTGGTTTCACTTTAGCCCCTACGTAAGCCTTTACTATGCATTTTCTAAGCAATTTAGGCAAGGTGGCCTTGCCTGCCTTGTGACTTCTCTTTGCTGACCTATGCAAAACCAACAGACTATCTGACCACTGAAAACACTGAGTTCTTATGAGGTGTGTTTTGGTGACACTGCAAGTAGTGGAGCTGACTCTCCTTTCCAGTACTCAGTTTTGGATAGAAAAGTGGTAGGTTCACCTCCTGATTAACATGAAAAGCTGTAGGAACCTTTGTGAGAAAAAAGGGGACAGTACACAGGACGAACTTACACTGATGGAAAATAGGACAGGGCTCTTTATATGGAAGACCTGAAAGTTTGCCAGTTCTTCTTGCAGAACACTAGGCTTTTTGAAAATAAGTCTTAAAAGAAAGTAATTCTTCTGAAACCTGGACTAAAGTCTCAAGAAGTGACTTGCAAAGTGCATTAAGAACCATTTAAGCCCCCATGGAACCATTGGACATCGACAGATCAGTTTGGATCTGCTGAGCAATCTTAAAAATGTACTCAAATCAAAGTGAGACCCCAAAGGAATCCCTTCAAAGTTTCAAAATACTGTTCCTAAAGTGAATACTTAAAACTCATGTTTTTGATTTTCAAAGTGGGGTGTGCAGGGTTTGCACCATGCCCAGCACCATGACACTTTGGTTCTGGCAGTGTGCCAAACCCCTTTGCCGCAGCTGCACCCAATTCTCAAATATTGGGCATAACTGCAACAGCCTTCGTGTTTTACGGCAGCTTGCACCAAATATCTGGCACAGGTTCCATAAAAACAGCCCCCGGGAATGTTGCAAACTAGACCAGAAAAAATATGATCTAGTTTGCAGCACCTGGTACATGGGTTGAAACTCCCGATTGTGGGCCATATGATTGCTGCAAGCCCCATGTGCCAGATCTTTGGTGCACCCAGGTTTGCAGCAATCAGGGGCTTTGAAAATTGAGCCTGAAGAGTTCTGACTGTCAGCCTTCTGTCTAAACACTAATCTAGGATGTGCGCCACCACTGACTTTCTTTTGTTGGATGCTGAGCTCTGAGACCACTCCTTAAAGGTTGCCCAACTGCTGTCTTTGATTGTGGAAGTAGAATTTTTCTTTGGATACCTGAGACCAATGGATGTTTGTGAATGTTGGTCTGCACAGCCTTGCTGTATGAATTTCTAAACATACTTTTTACCTGATGTTTAATGTCCTAGTTTTACTGTGTTTAATTATTAATTAATGTTTATACAAAAGCTTCTCTTTTTTATTCTAAATGCTTTTAAATAATCATGTCTACAAATTGTTCTCTGTTGGACATGCTGAAATGATACATGGTTTATGGATGCAGCAACACTGCTGTTGAAAATATCTCATTGCACTTTTTCCTTTTGATGACTAAAACCAAAAAAAAAAGATTGATTTTGTGAATTTACATAGTGAAAATTTCACACATTCCTGATATTCAATCATTTGCAGTTCGCATTTTCGATTTTGTGAATTTACATTATTAGAATTTCACATACTCCTGATATTCAGTCATTTCGTCAAAGGCAAAACTCAGCACTCTGTAGTTGGTGTTAATACAGGCATGAGTTTAATGTAACAAGTAAACGCCAAGCCTCACATAAAACAGGTAGCACAACTAGGTAATTCCCAACCAGTTTTGTGCACACAGCACGTCATCAGGACCCCCATTACATTAAACTCATGCCTGTATTAACGCCAACTACAGAGTGCTGAGTTTTGCCTTTGACGAATTTCTATGTTTTAACTCGAGCACCTGTTCACACGGAGGAGCTGTTTTTGTTGTGAATTTATATTTATTCAGTCATTTGCAGTTTGCATTTTAGAAATGATGTTTTAGATCTAAGCAGTGAATTCAGATTGTTGCTTGGTATGCATTGTATTTCAGCGTGAGTTCCTGCCATGAAAGTTATACAATGATGTAACAATGGTTCAGTCAATACTCAAAATTGATTCTTGATGTAGTGAACCCCTCAAAGTTCCATACCATGATGCTTAACATGTGTGTACATCAATCACAGTTTTCAAAGTTTGCACTTAGTATTAATGTCCATTCTTTGCCATGGGTTGTAGCATGTAAATTACTCACATACGAAATTAAACTTTAATCTGAATGACAAAAGACCTATAGATATGTTAGGCAATGTTGATGTGCAGCAGTTCAGATTTATCTGAGACTGAGCACATCAATTACTTCATAGATGTTTACTCTGGATATCATGTTCTGCTTTCCAGGAAATCCAGAGGTGGAGCTGATTCACACACGATCACCAGAAAATTATTTATTTATTTGAAATTTTGAATTAAACACATTTTGTAATCATTGTTCAATTATCCTGGGAAGTTTGCAAATTACAAAAATTGCATATGGAAAGTCTAGATGGGCAAATTAAGTTGTTACTATGTCCATAGGCAGACATTTCCTTATTTGAGTTCGCCTTTTGTTATGGGTGTACGATTTCCTTGCATTTAGTTGCAGATTTGTATACAACACAATCTGTGCTTCCAATTTATTCTCATAGTCTATTTCAAACACCTTTTTTGGTGATTGGGGAGGGAAAAGCGAACACTAGTGACAGGTACTTTATTCAATAAGAGCTGCATTTTGGGGCTTATAGTGCAACAGCACTACTTCCATAACTAGAAACATGTATTGGTGTTCACACTATACAGATTGGGTTCAAGATTGGGACAATCTGAACATCACAAATTTATCACACAATCCCAATCTTGAAAATGATAACATAAAGGGCCCTATGAGGATGGGAAGTTCTGTGCCAGCATACAAAACCTGCTAAATTTCTACAGTACATACAAAACCTGCTAAATTTCTGCATACAAAACCTACTAAATTTCTACAAAACAAACTGAAGGAGGCAAGTGCAGTAAAACTGATTGCAGTTGTGAACAGTGGAAACATCATGTTTATAGCATATAAAACATTTGACCAGACAAATTATTTTCCTCATTTTATTCCCTCATTCATATTTCAAACATATATGTTAAAGTAGACAGCGAATTAATCATATTTTATTTTCAGCAAGTCACAACTAGAACATAAATGTTGGTATTTCTAAATTAAAGGAAGTTATATTCTGAAGATGCAAAACTGGGAAAAAATGATCTTGAGTACAGATAGCTGACAGTGTATTGGTATTTTGGGAAATTGCAATTAAACCATGAAAAACAGTACTCTGGCCAGGCCAGGTGGCCTGAGATGACATCGGATACCACACCTTGTGCCATGCCGGTGACCTGGAATCAGGAGCGGCCTCAAGTTGCCAGGGGTCGGCAGGGGAGTGAGAGGATTGAGCATCTGATGGAGTGCTCTCCTCTCCCAGTAAGAGGAGGATTGTTGTCCCACTCCTTGAATCCCCCTTAGTGGAGGCCAGAGGGCAGCACCTGAGTCAGGGAGTCACAAGAGCACAGGAACATGGCGTACACATGACTCCACATATGCATGTTCATGCAGTGAGGGGGAAGGGGGCAGGTAGAAAAAACAGAAAAAGAAGGGGGACTTGCAGGCTTAATGATGGCCTGGCTACATCCCGATCATGACTCATCCTGGCATGGATTGCGCTCTTGGGTGGGGAAATCAGCACTCCTCCCACCAGTCCCACCACGGGGGGTAATCTATGGGGGGGAACCCCCAGGTGAGGTCAGATTGGGATGACTGGGCTCATAAAGATAATCTCTCTGAGAGGGAGCCACAGACTGCTTGTCAGCCCCAAGGAGCAGAAACATAAGAAAAAAAAACAGTACTCCTCCATCATGTACTCTAGTGTGATATATGTGCCATCTTCCAGCTTTCTCAGTAGAGGCAGCAGTTACTGTCAAAAAGACCTCAAATGCATTTTGTAGTCACCAATTCATCACTATCCCATTCATTTTCCATGCCATGCTGATGCCTCACACTGAAAGCATTCAATGTCAACTGAGGAGGAGGAGCAGTATGAGCAGGAGAAGGTTGATTTTTTTAATTGTTTCTTCATGTTGTCTGTGCTGCTCTATTTGAAGTGAGTGTAACATTTTCTGCTTCATATAATTGAGGAATGCACATATCTTTATATCTGGGATCTAGTGGTGTTGCCAAGCCAGACTCTGTGCCTGATCTAATTCTTTAAAATCTGTCTAACATTTTTGCGTGACAAACATCTCTGCCACTTCCCTAATGAGTATTGCATCCCACTTATGCTGTTACTAAGGTGAAGCAAATGAACTAGTGTTGCCACCACCACTGCCTCCACCACTGGCACCATCATTATCTCTGTCATTCCACCACTGCCACTAGTGCCACCACCTCAGTGACCACCACTACCACCAGCCTTGTTTTGTTTGGTTGCTGTAAAAGGTCTCAAATAATAGCATGCATGGGTCATTCAAACAGACTCACCAATGGAAGGACTATGCTATGGGCTGCTTATTCAGCACTGAAATCTTTAGTGGCCTTTTCATAAGCTCTCAGAAGCAGAGCAAGCTTTTGTTGCACACACCACTTCACCTAGAACAGATATCCCCAAGAGGCCACATCATTGAATTCCATAGCCTAGAACACCGCTTTCTGTTCCACCACTCTCCCCACCATATAAAAAGATGGAGTTCAATTTTGTCACCCCATCTTTAAATAAGAAATACTGTGAAACACTGTGCTTCTTCCGGTACCAGTGGTGGAACTCAGTACATTTGGGGGAATGATGGAAATATTTAGGTATGTCCTGTACAGTATCAAATATTTATTTCAGTGGTGTATTTCTGTCAATCACATGACTCACCACTAGATTCAGTGTATGTGCAAAATAAGATGCATAGCAGAAATCCCCATCATTTTATTTCAGGGAGGCACCCACTCTGTCTCCCATGAGTCTGTGTCTCTGGTGTTTTCCAGCTGCAATGCAATACTGTCACCTTGAGTGAATGCAAGACAGCACATGGAGTGGCCTACTGGGTGGGAGAACACTGATGGTGATGTGTTCTGATGCTTGAGTGCTCCTCAGTGTCATATCCCATGGTGATCAGATGAACACTAGTAAATCCCTGACCTAGACAGGATGACATTCCAACCACTCACAGGCCCAGCAATGGTGATGTGGCCTTCACCCAAAGTTGGATTTGGTTCCTAAGTTTGGGTCCCTGCCACCCCTCCACAATGGAAAATCATAGGGATACAGAGTGACTGGTAATTCCACATGAAGCTGAGTGATGGGGTGAGGCTCGACTAGAAGGGAGCCTGGTTTATTGTTGAGAAGAATACACATATCAACTAAAAAACAATTGTCAGTGGCTAAAAAAATATAATATCTCTGTAAGGTCTGACTTTTACCTGGATAACCATACTGTACAGTATTTATTCCAACACATGAGGATAAGACCCGTAACTCATGTGTGGTGAACATACAAGTGCTTAATGAAGGTCTTCGGCTCACTAGAGGGGATAACTATGGTTAATCCACTGCAGACCATTATGCATGCCATTTGTACCACACTACAGTATTTTAAAAAGGTACTCTTTTTACATTAGTTATTTTTATGCTAGAAAATGGGTTAGAGAAATCCAGCTTCCTGATTGGCTGACAGCACTCACAACCCAGACAAGCATCAGGAAAATGAGACCAGTACATAACCAATCCCTGTGCTTGCCTGCTTGCTTTTTTACTGACTAAATCACTCTGCCCAAAACAGAATGTTAAAACTATAAATGGCAGCCATTTTTTTGCTTTCTCAGTGAGTGCCCTACCCCACATTGCTGTGATTGCTCTGATCACTTCACTCTCTTTTCCCCTTATTGCCACAGGTTCATTATAAAAAACAAAACTAAACATAAGTAAACAGTAGTGACATTTAGTGATGTGTGCAGCTTGGGATTGGTACGCTGAGCTAGTGGGCTCCTGGAGTGGACTGTCAGCCTCCTTGTTTGGGCGCTAGTGCAAATTGTTGGACCATACTCCTGGCTTCCTCCTTTCTGGTGACTGCTCCTTTTGCTCTGCAAGCTAGTTGGAGCATATTTGTTTCTCTGGGTGTGGTCTGGCATCAAATGGAGTGGCGTTTAAACCTGTGTTGTGTTCTACATTCTCAAACAGACATTTGGTGGTACGTGCAGCTTGGGACTGGTACCCAGAACTAGTGGGCTCCTGGAATGGACTATCAGCCTTTTTGTTCGGGTGCTAGCCTGAACTGTTTTACTATACTCCTGGCTTCCTGATTTCTGGTGACTCTGCCTCTTTTGCTCCACCAGCCAATCAGAGCCCATTTGTTTCTCTAGGGGAGGGTCTGGCATCGGAGGAGCAGCATTTAAACCTGGTGCTGTGTTCTTCATTTTGAAATGGACCTTTGGTGGTGTGTGAAGCTCAGGACTGGTACGCTGAGCTAGTGGGCTCCTGGAGTAAACTGTCAGCCTCTTTGTTTAGGTGCTAGCACAAACTGTTGGACTATGTTCCTGGCTTCCTGCTTTCTGGTGACTCTGTCCCTTTGGTCTACCAGCCAGTCAGAGCCAATTTGTTTCTCTAGAGGAGGGTCTGGCATCGGAGGAGCAGCATTTAAACCTGGCGCTGTGTTCTTCATTTTGAAATGGACCTTTGGTGGTGTGTGAAGCTCAGGACTGGTACACTGAGCTAGTGGGCTCCTGGAGTAGACTGTCAGCCTCCTTGTTTAGGTGCTAGCACAAACTGTTGAACTATGTTCCTGGCTTCTGGCTTTCTGGTGACTCTGTCCCTTTGGTCTACCAGCCAGTCAGAGCCAATTTGGATCTCTGGGGGAGGTCTGGCATCCGAGGAGTGGCTTTTCTACTCCGGTTTATAAGGCAGTTTTGTCCAAGTGGCTCATCCACGCAGAGGATGGAGGAAGAAGGGCCAATGGGAGATGCAACACAGGAGAGATGCCGTAGGACTGGGAAAGCTGGACATGTGGGATGGGAAGGGTCTCAGAGGGAAATGGAAGTAACAATGGGATTTGTGCAGCAGGGAAGGCAGAATGTGTGGGGTTGAACAGGAGAAAGGAGGGAGGGTTGTTATCCTGGGAGATTCAATAACGAAGGGTGTTAGATGGGAGGTATGGGGCAAGGTCCAGCCATAGGTTGGTGGAGTGTATGCCAGACATGATGGTAGGGAGGGTGGGGCCTTTTATAGCTAAGTGTGTAGGGCAGGTGTGTGAGAAACCTCACATTATAGTACACCCGGGTACAAATGATCTTGTGGGGAGTGGGGTAGAGATGGTGCAGGAGAGGTTTAGGGAGGTAGGGAAAATCTGCAGTGAGGCAGGAAGGTCAGTAGCCTTCTCTGAAGTGCTCCCAGTCCCTAGGTCTAGTACTGTAAGGAAACAGAGAACTGAAGAATTTAACAGTTGCTTTAGGGGGTGATGCAAGTCAAATAGGTATGGGCTGGTGAAGGGGGTAGGGTAGGACTTGGGACAATAAGGACCTATTGTATACGCACTGGATAGACTGCATTTAGGTAGAGAAGGCACCAGTGTCTTATAGGATAAGCTTGAGGATTACATGTCAACCAACCTTAATTTAAACTGAAGGGGGGGACTCGATGCGGTGTGCTGCAACCATAGTCACCTGGTATGGGAGTCTGACAGCCCCCCCCCTTTAAGTCATTAGGTGGAAGTAAGAGTGAAAAGTAGGGGTAAGGGAGAGGGGATGGGGGGTGAAAAGGGCTGGCCAGTGGTAATGGTGTACAGGGGTCATGGTGGCAGGTGGTGTCATTGAATGCAAGAAGCCCAGCAAACAAGATGGTAGATCTCCAGGCACTGATGGCTGAGGGAGAGGTGGACATAGTGGCCATCACAGAGACATGGGCCACCCAGTATCATGACCGGGACTTCATAATCCCTGGGTATAGAATTTACCAGAAGGACAGAGACAGGGAAAGGGGGAGGAGGAGTAGCTTTATTCATGCAGGAAGGGATCTCATGCACCAGGGAGGAGGATATTGAGAGTAAGACTGAAGCCTTGTGGGTTCAGCTACAGACCACAAAGGGGAGAAAGATTAAAATGGGGCTGATTTACAGACCACCTTCACAGGACAAGGAGTTGAACAGAGCACCGGGGGAGCAAATTAAAATGGTATGCAGTGGAGGAAACGTAATCATAAGAGGTGATTTCAATTTACCTGGAGTGGATTGGAGGATGCCAGCTACCTCCTGCTCCACTGATCAGGTCCTCTTGGAGGCTTTCCAGGATACTTTCATGGTGCAGGGAGTCACAGAGCCTATGAGGCATAAAGCCACACTGGACCTAGTACTGTCCAATGGTGAGTATGAACAGGAATTGAGACCCTCTTGCAGGCAACAACCACTACATGGTGTGGTTTGACCTAAATATGGGAAAGGAAATAGCCAGGACTAAAATGAGGGTAGTGGACTTTAGGAGGGATGACTTTGGAAAGATGGGTGAAATCCTAGAAGGGCGTTTTGCCAAAATCAGTTCAGAGATGGAAGTGGAGCAGAAATGGTCCATTATAAAGGTAAAAACAAAAACAAGGTGTGGCATCAGCATGTGATCTAAAAGCAAAACACATAGGATAGTGCATGAGTACCAATTAACAACCGGGCTATTCTTTCACCGAGTTGGTACTATGATGACAGATTACCTCGAGAGCACAGCTCCAGAGGTAATCATTTGTCATAGTACCAACGAGGTGAAAGAACAGCCCTGCTGTTAAATGGTATGCATGCACTGTTCTGTATAGTGTATAGTGGAATGTCATTGCCTCAAAAAAATAAAAAATACTATGTCTTTCTTTTTAAAATAAGACTAACTGTCAGATTGCTGCTCGAGGACACCATGTGTGACGTCCGCACTGCAGCAGAAAGAAAAGTCGTTCTGCTGTACTGCGAACATCACGTTTTGGTTCTGCTGCACTACAGATGTCACTAGTGCAGCAGGACAACATTTTGAGAGCGCTAGATTTCAGTGAACAATGACGTTCCACTATACACTATAAAATGGTTATATAAACTGCAAGCTGAAAATAGAAAATAGAGTTAAAAATCTACGTTTCAATCTTAGGTCATCTTCAGGAAATATCTAAAAGAGAAGAAAACAAAATTAGTTTATTTATTATAAAGGTAGATCTGATTGAGGCCACTAATATATGTACAAAGGCCCAGAGCAAGAAAGCCAGGACCAAAAAATCAAGCTGATTTGGCAAAGAGGTGGCAGCAAAAGTGAGGGGAAAAGACAGCAGCCATTTATAAGTACAAACATACTCTGAGGGAAGCAAACAGGGAGGTTTACTCAGAGAAGTCAAGAGAGGCAAGCACAGCAGTCAAGGCAGCAAAGGCCAAGAGAGAGATAAAGCTAGCTCATGGGATAAAGGTAGGGGAAAAGAACTTTTTTAAGTGCATAATGGAGAAAAGGAGTACCAGGAATAGGATTGCTAGATTAAAGTGGGAGGGGGGATTGGCAGAAAGTAGTGAGAAACAGGTGAAGTCACTAAATAAGTACCTCAGCTCAGTTTTCACTAGCGAGAAGGATGAACCTATGCCACAGGGAAAAATTAGGGTTCGGAAGGGGTGTGTGAAGCAGATGGAGTAATTCAGGAGTACAAGGTTTTAAAGGTGGACCAAGCTCCTGGGCCAGATGGTTTGCACCTGAGAGTTCTGAAAGAATTGGAGGAAGTCCTGGCTAGCCCCCCTAGCAGACCTGTTTAACACCTCACTAGAGACAGAGTGCATATTCCAGGACTGGAGAATGGCACATGTGGTGCCTCTCCACAAGAGTGGACCCAGGGATGAACCATGTAACTACAGACCAGTCAGCTTTACCTCCATTGTAAGCAAATTAAAGGACACCATACTAAGGGGCTAACTTCTGGAGGCTGAGATGCTGCCCTGTTTGCAGACAACTCTCTGCCCTGAGGGAGGAAGTTGTCCATCTTCAGGCCACACTGGACAGTAGTAAGGGAACCTCCCCCATCCAGGGAGCACCAGAGTCACCACCACTACCTCAGAGGTTGTGAAGAAAGCACAGTAGTTGGACCACAGTGGGCTCAGGGAGGGTAAGGGTGGTGGAACAGAGGCGCACCCAGTCAGTTGTTCCACTCCACAATCCATACACCATTCTGGGGGAGCATAGTTCCCCTATGGATGCACCCGCAGAGGAGACTAAGGAGGTTGCAGACAACTGTCACAAGGGAGGCCCTCAGGAAGGAGGCAGAGGACATCACAGGGAAAGGAAGCAGCTCCTGGTGGGGGACTAAATTATTAGGGGGATAGAACTGAGGGGAGCAGGGAAAACTGAAGTAAGGTGCCTGCCTGGTGCCATGGCTTGGAGGGACAGGAAGTGCATCCTGGTACACACAGTACCATGGTACACACAGAACCATGACTGGGACATAAACATACCAGGATCACGAGAACAGTTGCACAGGAGTCTGAGCTGGCCGTCATTGTCCACCTAGGGACAAATGACTTGGCTCATCATGAGATTAGAGCACTGCAGAAGGACCTTGTAGAGTTGGGGAGGGGCCTAAGACAAGTAGCACACATAGTATCCTTCTCAGAGGTGCTGCCTATCAGTGGCATGGGTGAGGCGAGGGTACTTTGCACCATGCAATTTAAAGAATGGTTGAAAAAATATTGTGGAGCACAGGGGTTTGGCTTCATTGGGGACTGGGGTTCCACCTGAAGGGACACCAGCCTATACTGGCAGGATGGTCTGCATCTGTCCAGGAAAGGAACAATTCTTTGGGCAATCGGTTTAAATGTTTCATTGGCAAGCTTTTAAACTAGTCATGGGGGGAGGCACTGATAAGCAGCAGGAAAATCCCAGCCTCCCCCTACAAAACAGGGTACTAAATGAGAAAAAGACCAAGGTAGAAAGGTCAGTGGGGGATGCTGCTACAGAAGGTAAAGCCATCAAAAAATGGAGAGCAATGAGTACCAATGCCGGTAGTCTGGGTAACAAGCTTCCTGAATTAGTGGCCTTGATGGACATCTGGATATCATGGCAGTCACAGAAACATGGTACACACAGAACCATGACTGGGACGTAAACATACCAGGATACATTATCTACTGGAGGGACATGGAGGGTAAAAGAGGAGGAGGAGTAGCTTTCTACATAAGGGAAGGATTCAGAGCAACAGAACAAAAGGGTAAACAGGAAGGAGAAGAAGCACTGGGTCAATTTAGCGACAGGCAATGAAACCACAATCCACACAGGGATTGTATTCATAACCCCCTCTCAGGGGGAGGAAATGGACAAGGAAATGATAGAAAGCATACTTAGAATGGCAGAGAAAGGGGAGATATTGCTGATGGGTGATCTGAATATGCCAGATGTTAACTGGAGTGCAGCTGCAGCAGCCACTTCTAAAAGTGGGGTTATTCTAGATGCCCTACAGGGGGCATGCCTTAGACAACTAGTATTGGAATCCACTCAAGAGGGAGCAATCTTAGACCTGGTTCTCTCAAATGGAGATGGAGAGAGGATCGCAGATGCAGAAGTGGGTAGCCATCTGGGAACTAGCAACCATTGAACAGTATGGTTCACAATAAACAAAGCAATAGAGTCAAGCCATACAAAGGCAAAAGTACTGGACTTCAGCAGGGCTGACTTTGTCAAAATGGGTGAGAGCCTAAGGAATGCACTAGCAAATGGGCAGGAAGGAGGAGTGGAAGAACAATGGGGAATAATAAAAACTGCCATCACAGAGGTAACAAGCCTTTGTGTGAAGCAAATAAACAAAACAAAACGATGCAAGAAACCCCTATGGTTCTCAAAGGAGGTGGCAGTGAAGGTTCAAGAGAAAAAGAAAGCATTCAGAAAGTACAAGTAATCAAAGAAGGAGCAGGACAGAGAATTGTATCAGCTAAAGCAAAAGGAAGCTGGGAAGACAGTCAGAACAGCAAAGGCCCGAACCAAGGAAAAGAAAGCCAACTCAGTTAAGGAGGGGGATAAAACCTTTTTAGGTACATCAGGGAGTGAAGGAAGACCAAGGGAGGGATAGTGAGGCTTAATAAAGTGGAGTGGGGTGGGCAGAGGGTGACAGTGAAAAGGCAGAGATACTAAACAAATATTTTTGCTCAGTATTTACAAATGAAGAGGGGAAGGTACCTAAAACAAAGAATAGACACACTCTGGATGCAGAAGTTGATACTAGCCCATTTGCAGAAGAAAGGGTTCTGAAAGAACTCTTAAAACTGAAGGTGGACAAAGCAAAGGGCCTGATGGGATTCATCCCAGAATTCTAAAAGAACTAAGGGTAGAACTAGTGACACCACTGACTACCCTCTTTAACAAATCATGGGAAGATGGGGTGGTACCTGAGGACTGGTGGAGGGCAGATGTGATTCCCCTTCACAAAAGTGGGAGATGGGCAGAAGCAGGAAACTACAGGCCTCTTAGTTTAACCTCAGTGACAGGGAAAATTATGGAATCACTTCTGAAGGAAAGAATTGTCGAGTACCTAGAGGCCAGAGGGGCACAGGACCCAAGGCAGCATGGATTCACAGCGGGAAGGTCATGCCAGATGAATCTAACAGATTTCTTTGACTGGGTGACCAAGTAGTAGATTAGGTAGGGGCTGCAGACATGGCCTACATAGACTTTAGCAAGGCATTTGACACAGTCCCACACAAAAGATAAATATACAAGTTAGCCAGCCTGGGAGTGGGTCTCAAGATGATAGCCTGGGTAAAGAATTGGCTAGAAAATAGGACACAGAGGTTAACAGTAAATGGAGTCCACTCTGAAGAAAGGGGGGTTACTAGTGGGGTACCGCAGGGTTCAGTATTAGGACTGGTCCTCTTCAATGTCTTTATAAGTGACATTGCATAGGGACTGGAAGGAAAAGTATGTCTCTTTGCAGAAGACACAAAGATCTGCAACAGAGTTGATGCACAAGGTGGGGTGGAAGGATGAGAAGGGACTTGGCAAGGTAAAAGGAATATTCAAATGTATGGCAGCTTAGATTCAATGCTAAGAAGTGCAAAGTAATGCACCTGGGAAACAAAAACCCAGAGGAAGAGTACACAATGGGGAGTGAGATACTAACAACAACAAAAATGGAAATGGACCTGGGGGTAGTCATATCAGATGACTTAAAGGTGGGCAAGCAATGTGAGAAGGCAGCAGGGAGGGCTGGGGGGATACTGGGATGCATAAGGGGAGGCATCACCAGTAGAAAACAGGAAGTTGTTATCCCTCTGTACAGACAGCTGGTGAGACCACATCTGGAGTACTGTGTGCAGTTCTGGAGACCCAACCTCCACAAGGACATAGACAGGATGGAAGCTATCCAGAGGAGGGCAACTAAAATGGTGCAGGGTCTGCACCGGAAGACATATGAAGAGAGACTAAAGGAGCTTAATATGTATAGCCTCGAGGAAAGGAGGGAGAGGGGGGACATGATAGAAATTTTTAAGTACCTCAAGGGAATCAACAAAGTCCAAGAGGTTAGCATCTTTCAAAAAAAGAGGTGTGCAAGAACAAGGGGGCACAATTTGAAGATGGGGGGGGTGTCTCAGAGGTAATGCAAGGATGTATTTTTTCACAGAGAGGGTTGTGGATGCATGGAACGGCCTGTTGTGGAGTCAAAAACAGTGGTTGAATTCAAACATGCATGGGATAGTCATAAGGCAATTCTAGGGGTGGGGGTAGAAAGAAGTAAGCTGCTGGTTAACTAAGATCTGCAGCTTATCCATTAGGTAGAGAAATGGGAAGACTGGGTAGGCCAACCAGTCCTTATCTGCCGTCAAATTCTATGTTTCTATGTAAGGGAGAAATTACTGGACTTTCTAGAGGTTAATGGTCTCCAGGATGAAAGGCAGCATGAGTTTATCTTAGGGAGATACTGCCAGGCTAACTTGATGGACTTTTTTGACTGGGTCACAGGGACTGTGGATAGGGTACAGGTGGTTGATGTCCTGTATATGGAGTTCAGCAAGGCCTTCAACTCTGTGCCAAATGGGAGACTGCTCAGTAAGCTGCAGGACCTGGGAGTTAGGAAGATGCTAGTGGAGTGGGTCAAGAGCTTGCTACAAAACAGAAACCAGAGGGTGGTAGTAGGGGGGAACTCTCATAGCCTAGGCCTGTAACCAGCAGGGTCCCACAGGGCTCAGTGCTTGGCCTAGTGTTGCTTAATATCTTTATTGGTGACATTGCAGATGGGATCAAAGGTAAAATCTGCATATTTGCAGATGACAGTAAGTTCTGTGGGAGAGTGGACACAGAAGAGGGAAGACAAGAACTCAGGGAAGACCTGGATAGGCTTGAAAAGTGATTGAGTATGTGGCAACTGGGGTTCAACACCAAGAAGTGCAAGGTCTTATGCCTAGGAGCCAAGAACCCAGGGGCTAGCTACTGATTGAGAGGGGTACAAGTGTCCAGTTCTGAGGAGGAAAAGGACCTAGGGATAATCATCACAAAGGACCCGAGGCACTCTGCACATTGCTGTAAAGCAGCAGCCAAAGCCAACAGGATGTTGGGATGTATCACAGGAGAAATCACCTCCAAGAAAGGGGAAGTTATCCTGCCATTGTACTGGTCATCGGTGAGACCACACTTGGAGTACTGTGTGCAGTTCTGATGCCCATATTTGAAAAAGGATATCAAATTACAGGAAGGGTTGCAGCATAGGGCAACTAAGATGATCCAGGACCAGTTAGACAAACCCTATGAGAAGAGGCTACAGGAGCTCAATATGTATTCCCCAGAGGACAGAAGAGAGAGGGGGAACACGATTGAAACCTTGAAGTATCTTAAAGGTATAAACAAGGTTAATAAAGGATGGCACATTCAATCTCAGAGGGAATGGGTCCACTATGGGGCACATTCTAAAATTAGTGGGAGAAGATTCAAAAGGGAAATGAGAAGGCATTTTTTCACAGAAAGAATGGTGTCCAAGTGGAACGAACTGGCAGAGGAGGAAGAGGTATCATTGAAAACAATGGACAGCTTTAAAAGGGGTTGAGGCAGAGTGAAAGGGAGAGTCATAATGGATGGGAAGAAGGGTGGGGGGGGAACTCTATGTGGAAAAGGTGTGGGAGGGGGGCAGCTCCAGTAAATTGCCTGAGAGTTGCACACTTGAGCAGACTAGATAGACCAAAATGGCCTGTTTCTGCTGACATTTTTGCATGTTCATCTGTAGTGCCATTTCACTGCCACCAAGAAAAGAACAATGAAACTTAAACACATACAAACACACGCACGCGCACACACACACATACACACACACACACACACACACACACACACACACACAACATAAATGTTGCAAACTAATTTTGAAAGCAAAGTTAACTCAGTGTTCTGCAGTTTCTTCACTGCCATTCCATCATACTCACAAAAACCACTCTCATACAGCTGAAACTGGTCATGATCAACTTTGCTACTAAAACAAGGCTAAAATTGTTTCTTGTTCCCAGTCAGTGCAACAACAGTCCCATTGTGGAGGCATCAAACACAAACATGAACCTGGCTCAAAAGTGTCTGTCCAAAAAAAAAAAGCATCACCCTCTACGGGCAAGTGTACTAGTTGAGGGACTACATTAAATGAAAATGTTTTTTTAAGGGATGGGGTGGGGGGATTAGAGACTCACAAGGCAAGTACTGTGAGTAAGGGTTGTTACTATAGGTAGGGGTGGCTGGGGTGAGAGGCTAAGAGCTGCTACTAAGTGAAGGGATGGATCTCCCATAGGGAAGTGGGTATTACTTGAAGCATTTGCAAGTGGATAAGTTGGTGAGGTGCTGTTTAAGTTGCGTTTTAAAGATCCTCAGGCTCTGTAAGCCAATTGTGTGGACTGGGAGATCATTCAACCATTGCAGAGCCTTGTAGGAGAAGTAGCATTGCCCCAGGGATAGTAGGCCTTGATTCACAACACATGTTCAGCACAATTATTTTTAGAAATGTCCAACTTTATGAATTCTTTTTTGGCTTCTGCAGGTTCCCAATGCCAGCCACTTTGCCAAGCAAAGCTTTAGATTTAAGTCAGGCTGTCCTGGTGACTGATCCTCCTGGTGGGGCCACAGGATGTATAGAAAAGGAAACTAGGCCTCTCTTAGGCCAGATCCCTGCAGAGCATATGAGTTCCTTTATCCACAGAGTCCCGGGATCAACCACCACTCAGAAGCTCCTCTCAGTCTGAGAGCTCAAGCAGCACTCTCCTGTTTAAAAACAGTTCTTGGACCAGTCCATTCTTGCTATATTTTGATTGGCTGAAGGAGCAGTCAGTCACCGTGTTATGTTCATATTGGCTTCTTTTGGCGTCAAACACTAGAGTGCACATAGAGTGCACAGTTTCTCTCATAAGGCACCTGAGCTAAGGACCTCTTGAGGTCCCCTGTGTCCCAATTGGTCCAAATGGAAAGCCCCAGCCCAAAAGCATGGCGGCTCTCATTGAGAAATACATGCTGCAAAAAGGGCAGGTTAAACAATAGCCCCTATCTCAAAAATAATAAATAACTGCAGTACCATGTAAGGTTCCCTCTGCTCTATTTGTGACATGTGAGAAGACAGCAAGGAGGGCTGGGGGGGGGACTGGGATAAATAGAAACATAGAAACATAGACTTTGATGGCAGATATTGACCACTTGGCCCACCTAGTCTGTCCATTTCCCTACTTAGAGGATAAGCTGCAGATCCGATTTAACCAACAGCCTATTTCTTCCTACCCCCCACAAAAATTGCCTTATGTCTGTCCCATGCATTCTTGAATTCTCCCACAGTTTTAGACCTCACAACCTCCTCAGGAAGGCTGTTTTATGCATCCACCACCCTCTCTGTGAAAAAATACTTCCTCACATTGCCTCTGAGCCATCCCCCCTCTATCTTTAAATTGTGTCCCCTTGTTCTTGCACATCTCTTTTTCTGAAAGATGCTACCCTCTTGGACGTTGTTGATTCCACTGAGGTACTTAAACGTTTCTATCATGTCCCCCCTCTCCCTCGTTTCCTCAAGGGTATGCATATTAACCTCCTTTAGTCTCTCCTCGTATGGCTTCTCTTGCAGACCCTGCACCATTTTAGTTGCTCTCCTCTAAATTGCCTCCATCCTGTCTATGTCCTTGCGGAGACGGGGTTTCCAGAACTGGACACAGTACTCCAGATGGGGTCTCACCAACTGTCTGTACAGGGGGATACCAACTTCCTGTTTTCTGCTGGTGATACCTCTCCCTATACATCCCATTATCTCCCCAGCCCTCCCTACCACCTTCTCATATTGCTTGCCAACCTTAAGGTCATCTGATATGATTACTCCCAGGTCTCTTTCCATTTTTGCTGTTGTTACTACCTCCCCCCTCATTGTGTAATCTTCCTCTGGGATTTTGTTTCCCAGGTGCATTACTTTGCATTTCTTTGCATTGAATCCAAGCTGCCATACTTCTGACCATTCCTCCAACCTTGCCAAGTCCCATCTCATCCTTTCCACGCCTCCTTGCATATCAGCCCTGTTGCAGATCTAAGCGTCATCTGCAATGAGGTGTACTTTTCCTTCCAGTCCCTCCGCAATGTCACTTATAAAGACATTAAAAAGGACTGGACCCAGTACTGAACCCTGCAGTACCCCACTAGTAACTAGTAACCCCTCTTTCTTCAGAGTGGACTCCATTTACAATTACCTTCTCTGTCCTGTTGTTCAGTCAATGTTTTACCCAGGCTACCACCCTGGGACCTTCTCCAAGGCTGGTTAATTTGACTACTAATCTTTTGTGTGAGACTGTGTCAAATGCCTTGCTCAAGTCTAGGTAGGCCATGTCCACAGCCCCTCCCTGGTCTACTACTTTTTTCACCCAGTCAAAGAAAGCAATTAGATTCATCTGACATGACCTTCCCCCTGTGAACCCATGCTTCCTTTGGTCCTGTGCTCCACTGGCCTCTAGGTACTCAACAATTCTTTCCTTCAAAAGTGCTTCCATCACTTTCCCTACCACAGAGGTCAAACTGACAGGTCTGTAGTTTCCTGCCTCTGTCTAGCACCCACTTTTGTTAAGGGGAATCACATCAGCCTTCTTCCAGTCCTCAGGTACCACACCATCCTCCCATGATTTGTTATAAAGAAGAGTCAGTAGTGTCACTAGTTCTCTGCTTAATTCTTTTAGAATTCTGGGGTGAATTCCACCTGGCCTCATTGCTTTGTCCACCTTCAGTTTAAGGAGTTCTTTTAGAACCCTTTCTTCTGTGAAAGGACTCGGATAGACCCCCCCCCCCAGAGTGCTTCTGTTAAATGGATTAGGCACCTCCCCCACTTCCTCTTTTGTGAATACTGAACGGAAGTATTCATTCAGTATCCCTGCTTTTTCACTGTTGTTCTCTGCCTACCCACCATCCATTCTATTCAGCCTCACTATCCCTCCCTTTGTCTTTCTACGCTCTCTGATATACCTATAAGAGGTTTTATCCCCCTTCTTAACCAAGTTGGCTATCTTTTTCTTAGTTTGTGCCTTTGCTATTCTGACTAGCCCCCTGCTTCCTTCTGCCTTAACTGGTACAGTTCTCTGTCCTGCTCCTTATGTGTTTCCTTATACTTCTTAAATGCTATCTTTTTCTCCCTAACCTTCACCGCCACTTCTTTTGAGAACCATACTGGCTTTTTCTTTTGTTTTGATTTGTTTATTTGCTTCACACAAAGTCTTGTTGACTCTGTGATGGCAGTTTTGATATTTCCCCATTGTTGCTCCACCCCTCCTTCTAGCCTGTTTGCTAGTGCTTTTCTAAGGCACTCTCTCATCTTGCCAAAGTCAGCCCTCCTGAAGTCCAGAACCCTCACTTTTGTATAGCTTGACTCTGTAGCTGAGTTTATTGTGAACCATTCTGTTTGGTGGTCACTTGTTCCCAAATGGCTACCCACTTCTAGATCTGAGATCCTCTCACTGTCCCCATTTGAGAGTATGAGGTCTAAGATTGCTCCCTCATGAGTAGGTTCCAAAACTAGCTCTCTGAGGCATGCCACCTAAAGGGCATCAAGAATGGCCCTGCTTTTGGATGTGGCTGCAGCAAAGGTGCTCCAGTTAACATCTGGCATATTAAGGTCCCCCATCAACAGTATCTCCCCTTTCTCTGCCATCCTAAGTATGCCTTCTATCATATCCTTGTCCATAAAGGTGGGCAAGCAATGTGAGAAGGCAGTAAGGAAGGCTAGGGGGATACTGGGATGCATAGGAAGAGGCATCAATAGTAGAAAACAGGAAGTTGTTATCCCTCTGTACAGACAGTTGGTGAGACCCCATCGGGAGCACTGTGTGCAGTTCTGGAGACCCCAAATCCACAAAGACATAGAGTGGAGGCTGTCCAGAAGAGGGCAACAAAATGGTGCAGGGTCTGCACCAGAAGACCTCTGAAGAAAGTCTAAAGGGCTTAATATATACCCTTGAGGAAAGAAGGGAGAGGGACATGATAGAAACTTTCAAGTACCTCAAGGGAATTAACAAAGTCCAAGAGGGTAGCATCTTTCAGAAAAGAGATGTGCAAGAACAAAGGGCTCAAGTTGAAGATAGAGGGGGACGACTCAGAGGTAATGTGAGGAAGTATTTTTCACGGAGAGGGTTGTGGATGCATGGAACAGCCTCCCTGAGGAGGTCATGGAGTCAAGAACAGTGGGGAATTCAAGAATGCATGGGACAGACATAAGGCAGTCCTAGTGGGGGGTAGGAGGAAGTAAGCTGTTGGTTAACTAGGATCTGCAACTTATCTGTTAGGTAGGAAAATGGGCAGACTAGGTGGGCCAAGCGGTCCTTATCTGCTGTCAAATTCTATGTTTCTGTGTTTCTATTCCCTTCCCCTGACATGGGGGTCTGTATACAACCCCTGTGCGGATTGTGGTGTCATTTCCAGTCTCTAAGGTGACCCACAGTGCCTCCTCTCCTCCCTGTTTACTCTTTTGTTCACTTGCTTTTATCCCTTCCCTTACATAGAGAGCTACCCCCCCTCTTCTGCCCTCCCTGTCTCTCCTGTAGGTTGTGTAGCCTGGTATGTTAACATAGCAGTCATGGTTCTCTGTGCATCATGTTTCTGTGGCTGCTATGATATCCAGGCATCCCTCTTCCATCAAGACCACCAGTTCAGGGAGCTTGTTGCCCAGACTATGGGCGTTGGTACTCATTACCCTCCATTCCTTGATAGCCTTACCCCTTTTTGTCCCATCCCTGTCCTTATTGCGTTTGTCACTTTCTCCATTTACCCCTGCACTTCTTCCTATTGACATCTCTATGTTGGTGTCTTCCTCACTTAGTACCCTGATTTTTTGGGGGAGGGCTAGGATTTCCCTGCTCCTTTCCAGTGCCTCCCCCCTTAGCTAGTTTAAATGCTTGCCAATGAAGCATTTAAACCTATCACCTAGGATCCTGGTTCCCCTTCTGGACTGATGCAGACCATCATGCCAGTATAGGCCTGCACCTGTCCAGGTGGACCTCCAGTCCCCAATGAAGCCAAATCCCTGAGCTCTGCACCAGGTTTTCAACCACTGATTGAATTCCATGGTGTGGAGCACCCTAGCCTCATCCATACCATAGACAGGCAGCACCTCCGAGAAGGCTACCGTGTGTGCTATTTGTCTAAGACCCATCCCCTTCTCCACAAACACTTCTTGCACTGCTCTTATCCCTTTCTTAGCCAGGTCATTTGTCCCTAGGTGGACAATGACATCCAGCTCCCTTCCCTGTGCAGCTGCTCCTGTGATCCTGAGGATTCGCTCCCTGTCCCTCCAAGCCATGGTGCCAGGCAGGCCCCTTACCTCCCTCTCCCCTTCCTCCCACAGTTCCACCTTCCTAACGATGGAGTCCAGCACCAGGAGTTGTTTCCTTTCCCTGTGGGCTCCCATGCCACCCTCCTGTGGGTCTCCTTTGTGAAGGTTCCCAGCATCCTCCTTGGCCTCCACTGTGGGTGCCTCCATAGAGGAACCACACTTTTCCAGAACAGCATAGAAATTGTGGAGAGGTACAGCTGGAGAGATGCTCCTCTGTTCCACCACTCTCACCCTCCCTGAGCCCACTGTGGTCCAACCGCTCCTCTTTCTTGGCAACCTCTGAGGCAACGGCAGTGACCCTGGTGGTCCTTGGGTGGGAGAGGAGGTCCCACAAATCCTAGCCAACTCAGCCTGGAGATGAGCAACCTCCTCCCTCAGCCCAGAGAAGTGCCTGCAGATGGGACAACACTGCATCCTCCAGAATGTCTCCCGGAAGACTGCTGCTCCACAGCCACTGCACTGCATCACTCCCATCTTGTCTTTTTTCTGGCCCCCTAACTGCTGTTTGGAATAATTACTTTTTCCTCTATTTGTTTATTTTCTTTTTTTCTTCCCCTACTTACTTACTACATCTGTGCCCTTTTAGCTCCTGATCTTCCTGTTCTAAGACAAGAAGTTCCTATATTTCTCAGTAGTCTCCTTACTTGCTCAGAGTCAGACCTCCAGCAACTAGGGGGGGATGGAGAGCTACTCTTGCCCTTCTAGGATGGTGAGTCTTTAGTGGCTTTGTGGTCACTCACTTCCTGCTCCCAAACAGGAAGTTCCTGTTGTCAGTTAAATCCTGTGCCTATAAAAGTAGAACTGGTTTACGGTGGGGGGTGGAGGGGACGGAAGGAGGGCAATATAGTCCCAGTACAGAAGTTTTAGTTATACCAGTAACTCCTTCCTCCTGGTGTTTTATCTGTTCTCTGGCAGAAGCTATCTAGGGCAGTGCTTTAATCTGGTTTTAACCTAGCTCCTTCTAGCTAAGCCACTCCCCCTACTTTGCAACCAGAGGCAAAAAGAGGCATCACCAGTAAAAAAAGGAAGTTGTTATCCCTTTGTACAGACAGTTGGTAAGACCCAATCTGAAGTACTGCATACAGTTCTGGAGACCCCGTCTCCACAAAGACATAGACAGGATGGAGGCAGTCCAGAGGCAGGCAACTAAAAATGGTGCAGGGTTTGCACTAGAAGTCACACGAAGAAAGAATAAAGGATCTTAATATGTATACTCTAGAGGAAAGGAGGGAGAGGGGGGACATGATAGAAACTTTCAAGTAGCTCAAGAGAATCAACAAAGCCCAAGAGGGTAGCATCTTTCAGAAAAAGAGATGTGCAAGAACAAGGGGGCACAATTTGAAGATAGAGGGGGGATGGCTCACAAGCAATGTGAGGAAGTATTTTTTCATGGAAAGGATGGTGGACGCATGGAACGACCTTCCTGAGGAGGCTGCAGGTCAAAAATAGTGGGGGAATTCAAGAATGCATGGGAGAGACATAAGGCAATTCTGGTGGGGGGGCAGGAAGAAGTAGGCTGTTGGTTAACTAGGATCTGCAGCTTATCAAATAGGTAGGGAAATGAGCAGACTAGGTGGGCCAAGTGGTCCTTATCTACCGTCAAAGTCTATGTTCCAAGGATGTTCTTCTGAAAGGTCCTATGACTGCATAATGTGAAGTCCCATGGGTATTGTGCTGGGAACTGGTTGTCTGAAAATTTGTTGGATACAAGGTGGTACAAGTGCTAGCAGAGCTTTTTTGCCTAGGGTGCAGAGCTGGAATTTTATCCTGTCCCTAAGGTTGAGTCAGTCTGTATGATTATATAGCAGACATGTATGCAGTTGATTGTCAGCCCCTAGGACAAGCCTGCAGGCCTTATTTAGTGCAGTGGAAATTCTTTTTAAGGCAGTGTCAGGTACCACTAGGCCATAATCAACCACTGACAGTACAGAACTCATGACCGATTGTCACACGGCATCAAGCATGAGGTATTTCCTGTGTCTATACAGGATTACAAGCTTAGCGTTGATGCTTTTTACAACATGATCAATGTCATAGGAGAAGGTGAAGGATTCATCAATGTGAATACCCAGGTATTTGAATACCTGTACCAGCTCGAGTGGATCATTCTTCTTGTTGGTGATGGTCAACGTGAGATACTTTTTCCTAAGGTGGGTTTAGGTAAGTAACATCACCTTGTTTTTTTTTTATAGTTGAGAAGAAGTTTGTAGTTTATAAACAAGTCCTCCTACAAGTTTAAGGCAGTTTGCAGTTTACTTGCCAGTTCACATATATTTGGTCTTCGGCTCAGAATTACTGCATCATCTGAAAAAAGAATGACTCCAATGGGGCATGATGCGGGAAGTCTGTTTATGAAGAGACTAAACAGTAGAGGGCCTAGGATGGATCCCTGAGGGATGCCAATGGAGACCTTTCTGGCAGTAGATAACACTGCTCCAATCTTACCCTTTTGTTCCTGGTGGCTAGATAGTCACTAAACCAGCCCACAGAGGCTTGTGACAGGCCCAGATCTGCCAGTTGTTGTAGGAGAATCTTATGGTTGACCGCATCAAATGCCTTCATTAGGTCAATAAAAATGGATCCCACAAGGCTTCCATCATCCATGGCTTTGTGGACATGGTCCATGAATTTAACTAGGGCTATGGTGGTGCTGTGGCCTTTGCTGAAGCTATGCTGCTGAGAACACTAGGTTATATTTATCCAGGTATTCGATAAGCTGATCAGGCACTATTCTCTCAAGTGCTTTAGAGAGGGGAGGACAGCATGGATATGGGTCTATAGTTGGCTGTGGAAGCTTGGTCACCATTTTTGTACACTGGTGTGATGATTGCCTGCTTTCACAGGGCATGGATTTTTCCCAAGCAGAGGGACGTGTTGAAGATTTTTGCGATTGGGACCTCATCAAGGGTGAGTCCCACCATCTTCATGTCAATTAAATCGCTACCTATTCTTGTTGTCCAAAGCACTCTTTTTATGTATTTCTTAGCATCCTTTACTGAGATGTGCCTGAAAATAGGCAGTGTCACCCAATGGGATTGTAGGTATTACAGTAAGCTGTCATTTGTGACAGTTTAGTTGGCTGGGAGCTGTGGTGGTGTGAGGAGGGGTGCTGCCCACTGGCTGCAAAGCTATACTGGGACAGGGAGAGCAGGGTGGGATATTTGGGTGTTACCTCTAATACGGATGGGGTTTTGGGTATGGGGGGGGTACACCTAGACTACCAGGGATATTCAGATGGTACTTCTCATACAGACTACCAAGGTAGACATGATGTCTAATTTTATTATACGCTCAGGGAACAGGCAGGGGGCCACTAGACTACCAGGGACAGAGAGGATGATGTGTCTGTTTTATACGATTGGGGATGGGGGGGACACTAGACTACTGGGGATACTGTTTCCCAGCATAACATTTGCAGGATCATGTCTCAACTGCTGGGTGCCTGGCACATCCTGCCTGGTATGACCTGCAGGGCACATCATAGAAACATAGAAACATAGACTTTGATGGCAGATAAGGACCGCTTGGCCCAACTAGTCTGCCCATTTCCCTACCTAGAGGATAAGCTGCAGATCCTATTTAACCAACAGCCTATTTCTTCCTACCCCCCACAAAAATTGCCTTATGTCTGTCGTATGCATTTTTGAATTCTCCCACAGTTTTAGACCCCACAACCTCCTCAGGAAGGCTGTTCCATGCGTCCACCACCCTCTCTGTGAAAAAATACTTCCTCACGTTGCCCCTGAGCCGTCCCCCCTCTATCTTTAAAGTGCGTCTCCTTGTTCTTGCACATCTCTTTTTCTGAAAGATGCTACCCACTTGGACTTTGTTGATTCCACTGAGGTACTTAAACGTTTCTATCATGTCCCCCCTCTCCCTCCTTTCCTCAAGTGTATACATATTAAGCTCCTTTAGTCTCTCCTCGTATGGCTTCTCTTTCGGACCCTGCACCATTTTAGTTGCCCTCCTCTGAACTGCCTCCATCCTGTCTATTTCCTTGCGGAGATGAGGTCTCCAGAACTGGATGCAGTACTCCAGATGGGGCCTCACCAACTGTCTGTACATGGGGATACCAACTTCCTGTTTTCTGCTGGTGATACCTCTCCCTATACATCCCAGTATCCCCCAGCCCTCCCTACCGCCTTCTTGAATTGCTTACCAACCTTAAGGTCATCTGATATGATTACCCCTAGGTCCCTTTCTATTTTTGTTGTTGTTACCTCCCCCTCATTGTGTAATCTTCCCCTGGGTTTTTGTTTCCCAGGTGCATTACTTTGCACCTCTTTGCATTGAATCCAAGCTGCCATACTTACCATTCCTCCAACCTTGCCAAGTCCCTTCTCATCCTTTCCATGCCTCCTTGTGTATCAACCCTGTTGCAGATCTTTGTGTCATCTGCAAAGAGACATACTTTTCCTTCCAATCCCTCTGCAATGTCACTTATAAAGACATTAAAAAGGACTGGACCCAGTACTGAACCCTGCAGTACCCCACTAGTAACCCCTCTTTCTTCAGAGTTGACTCCATTTACAATTACCTTCTCTGTCCTGTTGTTCAGCCAATGTTTTACCCAGGCTACCACCCTGGGACTCACTCCCGGGCTGGTTAATTTGACTACTAATCTTTTGTGTGGAACTGTGTCAAATGCATTGCTAAAGTCTAGGTAGACCATGTCCACAGCCCCTTCCTGGTCTACTACTTTGGTCACCCAGTCAAAGAAATCAATTAGATTCATCTGACATGACCTTCCCACTGTGAACCCGTGCTGCCTTGGGTCCTGTGCCCCACTGGCCTCTAGGTGCTCAACTATTCTTTCCTTCAGAAGTGATTCCATCACTTTCCCTACCACAGAGGTCAAACTGACAGGTCTGTGGTGTCCTGCTTCTGTCTTGGTCCCACTTTTGTGAAGGGTAATCACATCCGCCTTCTTCCACTCCTCAGATACCACACCATCCTCCCATGATTTGTTAAAAAGGGTAATCAGTGGTGTCACTAGTTCTCTGCTTAATTCTTTTAGAATTCTGGGGTGAATTCCATCAGGCCCCATTGCTTTGTCCACCTTCAGTGTAATGAGTTCTTTCAGAACCCTTTCTTCTGTGAAAGGACTGGGATCAACCCCCTCTCCAGAGTGCTTCTGTTAATTGGATTAGGCACCTCCTCCACTTCCTCTTTTGTGAATACTGAACAGAAGTATTCATTCAGTATCCCTGCTTTTTCACTGTCACTCTCTGCCCACCCAACATCCATTCTACTCAGCCACACTATCCCTCCCTTTGTCTTTCTGTGCTCCCTGATATACCTACAAAAGGTTTTATCCCCTTCTTAACAGAGTTAGCTATTTTTTCCTCAGTTTGTGCCTTTGCTATTCTGACTACCCTCCCTGCTTCCTTCTGCCTTAACTGGTACAATTCTCTGTCCTGCTGCTTCTGTGTTTCCTTATACTTCCTAAATGCTATCTTTTTCTCCCCAACCTTCACCGCCACCTAAGCTTATTGCATAGGTTGTAAGTGACCACATCCCTGCACAGGACATGCAAATGGGGCTATAATGACATGCAAATGACGCCATTTGCGCCTTGCATGGCTAATGGCCTCATTTTCATGTCTTGGTCTGAATATCTGGAATTTGCAAATGGCGCACACCCAAGATGCACTGTACTTCCCCATTCCAGGTATTCAGACATTGCAGGGGAATGCGCTAGCGCATCTACGGTGGTCCCCATTTGCACCGCCCATATCGATTGCTATATTCAGATGGGATGCACAATAGCGCATCTTATCTGAATATAGCAATTTTATGGTCCAGCGCAACTCAGTTGCATGGGCCAACAACTTGTTCCCCTTCTGGGTACAGTTTGAATGTCCTGACCATTGTCATGTAGTACTCGTAGATACCCCAAGTCCTGTCTTGTGCAGCCTTTGCCACTTGTGTGTTTTTTTATCTGTCACACTAGTGACCACTGTGTGGTCATTTGCAACATATGCAATAAGCTTGTCTGCCAGGGCAAGCAGGGGACCCACCCCAACCTACACCCCCACTGTGAGCACTCTCATTCATTGAAAGGGTTGAGTCGGCTCATTGGTGAAAGCAGTCAGTTGGGCTGCCGGTGATGGAGGTAAGTGGAGGGCTGTGCTGGTGGTCCACTGGGGTCCTGGATGGGGGGGTGCAGGAGGGTAGGGTCACAATCACTACTAGACTGGTTGGAGGTCCACTAGACACCAGGGAAAGTTGTTTTTTCTTTTACATTAAATTATTGATGTTGGCAGGGACTACAGGGGACAGAGTGTCAATCAACGGGGGGGGCATTCTTTATATTGGGCTGGCTATCAGCCGGGGAATGGGACCACTAGACACCAGGGACATTTAACTATATTGTTATTTAAAATTATGGATGGGGGACAGGGTGAATCTTGGCAGGGGGTGGAGTTCTTCATATTGGCTAGGGGGGTGGGACCACCAGACACCAGGGATTGTGGGGATAAAGTTTCACTTTAATGTTGCTGGGCAGGAGGACTCAGTTAGGAAGGGGGGAAAAACACTTTATTTTTTAAATTTGTAAATATACATGGATATTCCCAGCCTTCAAATGCGGAATTTCTCCTGCAGGTGGTGAAATTCTGCATTTCGCCTTCGGGATTTCACATTTCTCACCCACAAAATATTTTATGAAATGAGCAAATTTTACAAAATATTTCATGGAGTGAAATTTTTCAGTTTCGCACAACACTATACAGAACTAACAACACATCACCGAAATCAGCAAAATAATTCACACCAAACACTGACTTCAACAGTGCTGCCTGCTAAGACAGAAAAGGCTGCCTAGCCTGTCTCTTTAGGGTTGCAGTAGATGGAGCCCTGCAGACATCTTGCACTCAAAGAAGGACTCACAGAAGTCAGATCAAAGAAACATTTTGGAGTTCCATCACAGTCCCGTCTGCGGTCCATGAAACACCCCGCTCTCTCCATTGACTCCAACAGTTGCACAGCACTATTTTTTACTAGTCAGTTCTGCATGGTGCCATTCATGCACATCAGAGTTTACCATCCCCAAGATGGTCATCTTGACCTCTGTGTGCATGTGCGAGCTTTGCTGTCGCAATGCACATGCATGACAGAGTCAGTCATGCCCAAAATAGCCAGCAATCGCTTTATGCGCATGGGTGACAATCATGCCTTAAAACAGAGCCAGTTTTTATTCCAGAGGGTGGCAGGGTAGTACATATTGTCAGTTCAGTTAGATGGGATCCAGAGACATGAGATCTGTGGTGGAGAAGCTGCAAAAGCATTTATTTAAAGAACACCAATGAGCTGTATGGGGCCAAATGTATACATATTAATGAGTTGCTCATGAATATTAATGACCCATGTCTGTTTTCTACTCATTGGCAGTTTTGAGACAAACACCTTTGTGGCTTTTGCGGCTTCTCCATCTAATCCTTCATGTCTCTGGACCCCACCTAACTGATCTTGAGGTCTGGGAGCACTGGGGGAGCTCCTGATGCACCGATATGGTGGCGAGAAAATGGATGAATACCACCGCCAGCTCACACATTCTCAGCAGCATGGATTCACAGTGGGAAGGTCATGTCAGACAAATCTAATAGATTTCTTTGACTGGGTGACCAAAGTAGTAAACCAGGGAGGGGCTGTGGACATTGCCTACCAAGACTTTAGCAAGGCATTTGACACAGTCCCACACAAAAGATTAATAAACAAGTTAGCCAGCACATGAGTGGCTCCCAGGGTGATAATCTGGGTAAAAAACTGGCTGGATAACAGGATGCAGAGGATAATAGTAAATGGAGTCCACTCTGAAGAAAGAGGGGTGTTACTAGTGGGGTACCGCAGGGTTCAGTACTGGGACCGTTCCTCTTTAATGTCTGTATAGGTGACATTGTGGAGGGCCTGGAAGGAAAAATATGCCTCTTTGAAGATAACACAAAGATCTGAAACAGGGTTGACACACAAGGGGGTGGAGGAAAGGATGAGAATGGATTTGACAAGTTTGGAGGAATGGTCAAAAGTATGGCAGCTTAGATTCAATGCAAAGTGCAAAGTTATGTACCTAGGAAACAAAAACCTAAGGGAAAGTACAAATGGGGGAGTATTAACAGCAACAAAAATGGAAAGGGACCTGGGGGTAGTCATATCAGATGACTTAAAGGTAGGCAAGCAATGTGAAAGGCAGTAAGGAGCACTGGGGGGATACTGGGAGGCATAGGGAGAGGCATCACCAGTAGAAAACAGGAAGTTGTTATCCCTCAATTCGGGCAGTTGGCAAGACCCCATCTGAAGTACTATGTGCAGCTCTGGATACCCCATCTCTGCAAGGACATAGATAGGATGGAGGCAGTCTAGAGGATGGTGCGGGGTCTGCACCAGAAGCCATACAAAGAGAGACTAAAAGAGCTTAATATGTATACTCTTGAGGAAAGGAGAGAGAGGGGGACATTATAGAAACTTTCAAATACCTCAAGGGAATCAACAAAATCCAAGAGGGGAGCATCTTTCAGAAAAAGAGATGTGCAGGAACAAGGAGGCACAATTTGAAGATAGAGGGGGACAGCTCAGGGGCAACGTGAGGAAGTATTTTTTCACGGACAGGGTGGTGGACACATGGAATGTCCTTCCTGAGAAGGACATGGGGTCAAAAACAGTGGGGGAATTTAAGAATGCATGGGACAGACATAAGACAATTTTAGTGGGGGGGTAGGAAGAAGTAGGCTGTAGGTGAACTTCGATCTGCAGCCTATCCAATAGATAGGGAAATGGGCAGACTGGGTTGGACAAGCGGTCCTTATCTGCTGTCAAAGTCTATGTTTCTATGTTCTTGTCTTTATTCTTCCCCGCCTCACTACCTGCCCAATATTCCCGTAGACTGTTAGCCGCTGTCAGATTGAATTATTGATGATGTCATTTGTAGGTTTTCTGATAGTAGCCGATGAGCAGTAATTTCTGTTTTTGTTTCCATTCACTAAAGTGGATCTCCTCACAGCTGTTTTACTTTACTTTACAGTTGTTTGTCGCTTTTTTTGTGAGTGGGAAACAAGTGAATTACACTGACTCATATTTGTAAAAGGAATACGGTACATTTTGAATGCGTTGTATAAAATGTTTCCCTTTATCTCATTAATGTTGTGGGGTACTTAGTGGATGGTTGAGACAACATCCAGCACCTGCCCTCTACATATTTTGAAATGCGGTTCAAGGGGAAGGCTGACATGATGCTCCTTTATCTGGAACTGTAGTAAACAGAGGAATCTTTGTATATTAAAAACTGAAAGGTCTTGTACCTGTGTCAGTCTATTTGCTGTTTTTGACATCTGGCAAGTCATGACAGAGTGGTGACATGAAGTGTTGCAAGAGCCTTCCTATTATTTATGCTCTTGTCTCATACCATGTCCAAACTTTTGATCTCCTACTCCTGATGAACCCTGACCACGCTCTTAACAGGAACAGATCAACACTCCACATTGAGTGTGTGTGCCACTGCTGCTTGAAAATTGTTCTGGTTATGCTGCAACCCAGCTAAAGAGGGGCAGTGGGACAGGTTCTCATCTGCAATCGCATGAGGTGGTGAGCCAGACATCTCATTCTGAATCTTGGGTGAGCTGTGAGCAGGACACTACTACACCTACAGTATCTGACATGGTGCTCATGGTTTTTTTGGTTTATTCCTTTTCTGTTCAGCATTTATCACCACTCTATAAAATCGCAGATGAGAACCTGTCCCACTGTCCTTCCTGAGCCGGGTTGATGAAGAACCTGCATTAGGTTTCAAGTACTGAGGTGTCTGTATCAGTAGTTTTTGGAGCATTTGGAGCACATTGAATGCATAGCGTACTGAAGTTTTTTGGCTTTACTTGTCTGATATTTGTGCATCATCTTTTTTTTTTTTTTAACTTTTGTTTTACCAGGAGAGACACACTAAGCTGAAAGCTTGTTTACAGGTGCAACCTGGGAGCACAAGGAAGTTAAGTGACTTGCTCAGGGTCACACAGTATGCAAGTGGGGGCTGTGGGATTCAAACCCAGGTCTCCAGGTTTGCACCTTAGAGCCTTAAACCACTGCTCTATACTGCCTCTTCTTTGATTGGATTTACATTTTCAGGTGTTGCATTTAAGTAAGCACCATGTGGAGCTTGTTATTTTGTTGACCAGCGCCCAGTCTACGAATGAGGATGTCCTGTTTTGTAGTTGATCACCAAGTATGATTTTTTTTTCATGATGAGGGTTTAGGTCTGTGATAGTGTCATGTAGGCAATCAAGCCCCTTGGAGACACTATTGGGGAGAATATAAGCTGCAATGAGGTTTAGTTTTTTTCACCCTTAGCACCTAGGGCAAGGTTGATAGCTATGTATTCCAAATATGTGGCTACAGATGAAGTAGAGCGCCTAATGGCTTTTAGACCTTACAAACAGCAGGCAGCTACCACTTCTTTTATGGGTCCTATCTTGCTGAAACATTGAGTAGGCATCAAGGGCTACTTCATTATCTGCGACTCTGGGAGTGAGCCAGGATTCTGTCACAGCTATAATATCGTAGTTGGAGTTGGATAGTCACAGCCTAAGCTCATCAAGCTTTGGCAGGAGTCCCCCATTAATATTTACATGTGCCAGGTCCATGTATCCCCTGCATGTGTCCACGGAGTAGGTAGGGCTAGAGGAGCACAGTCCCAACTCCATGCCATCCCACCATGCCCAGGCTTACCCCCTGGCAGGGCCACCAGGTGGGTTCTCCCCAATGGACAAGAAATGGCAAGCCCTGGCTTAACCCCCAAGGTGGTGCTACAGGAGCAGGACCCTCAGCTGGACAAGAAAGAGCAGCAGGAATGGCAACGGAGCAGACATCTTACCAGGGGAACCAGTTTTTGGTGATGCTGTATTCCCCTGGAGGTGGGACGTGTAATGATGTCCGTGGAACAAACCTGACATCAGCCTTGCCCCTCACTAATCTAGGTGTCGGTTGTTGCCGATCCCCGAGTCTCCGCCAGAGGTCCGTATTGCGCATTCCTCTTATAGAGTTTTGGAAAGTTTAAAAAGAAAGTAATGAGTTTTAAATGAATATATTCAGAATGTTTTCCTCTCTTTATCGGACAAATGTGATTTTTTTTGCTTAGCCGATTTATTTTCCTTTTTAGGTAGTTTTTTGTGTCTGTGATTTTTTTTTTGTCTGTGTTCCATTGGGCAGTTCACTTACAAGCTGTTACAAGAGGCATCCCTCTGGAGGCCATTTTATGGACACCTATTATTTTGTTTGTTCTTTAATATAGTCCCTGAGTTTTGCATAAACGTAAATACTATTTTATGTTCAAATGATTTCAGTTATTTTTAAGAGTTCTAAGAAATCCTCTGAGATTGCTAAATTCTCAAATTTTGATTTTTGCACAGTTAATAATTGCTTTAAGAGTAACAGTCTAGTTTTGAACTCACAAAAAACAAAATCTGTAATGTTTGATTCTTCCAGTCTATTGAAAGAAGTTCTTCTTTATCAATTTATGACTTAAGAGTTACTATTATTGAGCAAGTTATGCTCTTTAAGTATTTTTGTGTCTTTTTGGACCCCTTATTGACTTACTTAGAGCATATATGGATTTTATGTGAAAGATTAACCAAAAACTTCAAGTGGCCTACAAGTTCAAGGATTATTTTTCCTTAGAGTCTCAAAAAGCCATTGCCATTGGCTCACTTCTACCTTTTTTGATTTCCATTGTTTTTATACTCACCCATGTGCCTGCATGTAAAGCAAGCATTTTGGCATAGGAGTGGATTTCAAGAGGTGTGTCACTGTCATTTCAAATCAGGGCAGTGTGCAAGGGGCTCATCAGTGTCAGACCAATCATCAGCCAGTCTGATCATGGCACTGTTCTGGTCTTGTTGGGCAGAAACTTTGTGTAGTTTTCAAAGGAAAGAGCTGGCTCAATCTTAAGGCAGCTCTTTCCTTTAATCTACTCAATGCCATTTAGCAAGCAGAGCTGATCAGCAACCTGATCAGCCTGCTGTGCCCCCCCCCAACTTAACCTGAAATAAAGAAAACTATCAATCCCTCCTACCCCTTACTTCTTAATTTTCTGACACCAGGGTGCACAATCCCTGTGCCAGCTCTTAACCCCACCTGCCCATTTTCACTGTACAGCACTAGGGAGCCCACCACCAGTGCTGCCAAACATAACACTGACACTGGGGTACCCAATCTGCAGTGTCAGTCCCTGAAATAAAGAAAACTGTCCCTTGTAGATTTATTTATTTTTATGCACCCTGTAAAAAAGAAAACCATCCATCGATGCCTGTTGCCACCATCGCCATTACCCGCCATCCACCGGCCCCCCTCCCCCAATCAGCAGCTACTACCCCACACCATACCCCACCTTTTACTTACCTACTGGGCATCCAATGCCATAATTCCCTCTGGATCAGAGACAAATCTTCACTCTTCAATGTCAGACTGGAAACTCAGGAAATCAGATATGTGGTTCAATGTATTTTAATGGGTTTTGAACTTGTCCTCATAGCACTGTTAGAGTATTTTTGAATATTTTCCCCCAAATTTCTAGCATGGCCTTTTTGGGACCCCACCTTATGAACAACGGTAGAAAAATATGCAGATCCATCCTGAAAGATGATTTCACAGTTACTTTGCAAAATCACCTTTCAGGCAGGATTTTAAAGTTCTCTCCACTCTTGTTCGTGAGATGCTGTCATAAAAAGGTTAGATTGAAAGTTTGGGGTAAAAATATTTAAAAACAATAACGTTATGAGTGTACATCAATATTTTTCAATGCACACTCATAACTTTGGTCATTTTCAATATTTTGACCCCAAGTTTTTAACATAGCCATGTTTTCACACCACCTCATGAATGTGACAACTGTCATTTTTGAAATCCAAGCTACAATGTATTTTGCACTCATGGCATTAAATCACTTTTTGGGCAGAATTTGAAAATTTAAGCAGAATATAAAAATTTCCTCCACTCTTGTTCATGAAATAGGGAAATAAAAAAGCTATGTGGGATCATACGAAGGCTATGAATGTGACAGCTGTTGTTTTTCAAATCATGGCCAAAATGTGTTTCCACACTTGTAGAGTGAAATCACCTTTTGGGCAGGGTTTGAAAATTTTCTCCACCTTTGATCACGAAGTGGGGGTCATATGAAGGCTATGTGGGGTGATAAGAAGTCTATGATGAAAATACGTGGTAAAAATATTTAAAAACAACAAAGTTATGAGTGTATGCTGAAATTTCAATGGAGGGATCACCTTGGACCCAAGGGAGATAGCAAACACATTCAATAACACATTTACTGATCTCAGTGCCATTCTCACCCTGAAAGCATTCTTAGGTACACACCCCATTGATAGACTGGGAGAATATCTGACTACACCTGCCTCAAGTAACCCTGGCTACCCTTAGTTCTATTTCAGACTTGTCACTGTATCAGATACAATAAAACATATAAAACAAGTATGGGGAAAACAAAGATTGGTAATGATATGGTGAGCCTGAAATTGTTAGCCCTCAATCTAAAAGAACTGACCCTCTCTCTTACCAAAATATTCAGTTTCTCTTTAAGGTACTCACAGTTCCCAGAGATATGGATAATGATGCTAGCAACTCCTGTCCACAAAAGCCTATACACACACTTGTGATCAACTATGGGCCAATATCCATCCTTTCCCCTTTATCTAAGGCACTGGAGAGAACTGTATCTGATCAACTTATTGATTGTCTCTGGAAATTCAATAGCAGTGTCAGTGGCTCAGCAGGTAGCACACTCACCTCTGAGACTGGGAAATCAGAAGGCTGTGAGTTCTATCCCCACACCAGGCACTTGGGTTAAATCTCTATACTGACACTGTAGTGCAGTAGGAGGGGGGTGCTGCACTCCTGAGGTGTCATCTCTTGGATGAGACTTTAAACTGAAGTTCCATCTGCCTGTTCTGGTGGATGTTCAAAAATCCCATGGCACTTCTCAAAAAGAGTAGGGACATTTTTTATTCATAACTTTAAAGTAAAATACAGGCAAAATAGTATTGCATCATACAAAATCATAAAAAATAAAAAATGAAAATCTAAATTAGTATTATTTCATACATTAAATCCTACCATAACTAAAATACTATGAACATACCCCTCCTCCTCCCCACTAAAGGGGTAGGGGATTTTTTTTAAATTCATAACTTAAATAAACGTACTACCGAATAGAATTATCTGGTATCCATCCATAACCCCTTTCCCCAGAAAGAAAGCACAGACACAAATCTTGGAGGTAATGGCCGCAGTCATGCATTTATTGATTACAAACCAGATGAAGAGCAGCATGTGCACAAGGGAGGATCTATCATCTGTAGTTGTAAGAGCCAAGGTTATTCGGCTGCCTTACCAGGCACCGCTAGCCTTGCAGGATAGTTGTACCTGCTGGAGGTGGATCCCGACCCCTCCCATGGGTTGGGATACTCAGCTTTCACCTCCACACTTACCAGAGCAGGGGGGCTCATGAGCCCTTATGAAAATCCTGGTTGTTACTCCACCTACTGAACATTCTATGCCATCGTGATCCTCCCAAGATGCCAACAACATGACTGCGACAAGTAGACATTAACCTATGCCCTGACTATTTGCTCTGACCTGTTTAGTTCTTCCTCTTGTAACTCAGTTTTACACCCCTTTGGAGGAGGAGGTGAAAAACCCAGAAAAAAAATCTTTTGCATGGAAAACTTGGAAAAGTCACTCCCCAACCCCTATTGCGGTTACCCTTAAGGGGTCAAAAGGAGGGCCCTAACTGCCTGGCCCCACTACCCTGCTTTTACGAGGACAGGAGGGTGGGTGATCCTTTGAGGTGGAGAGGAGAAAGGGATGGAACTGCTGGCTACTGTCCAGGATACTCTCTCTCCTTTTCCCCCACAGAATGTGATCCCACCTTTCCCATGAGGGAGGCCTTGTTGGTCCTGGCAACCAATCACTATATTCCCCCTAACTCCACCTCGGGACCACCCTCTCATCTTCTCCCTCCTCTTCCTTTGTCCAGGGGAGGATGGCCCCAGACAAAATATGGTAACTGCCATCTGTTGCAGCCTCTGCATTATCTGGTATCCATCCATAACCCCTTTCCCCAGAAAGAAAGCACAGACACAAATCTTGGAGGAAATGGCCGCAGCCATGTGTTTATTGATTACAAACCAGTTTTAAGAGCAGCGTGCGCACATGGGAGGATCCATGGTCCAAGGTTGTAAGATCCAAGACTTTTCGACCACCCCCCTCAGGCACCACTAGCCTTGCAGGATAGTTGTACCTGCTGGAGGTGGACCTTGTCCCCTCCTCTGGGTCAGGATACTCAACTTCCACCTCCAGGCCAACCAGAGCAGGGGGGGTCACAAGCCCTTCTGAATATTCGGGCCATTATCCCACCTACCAACTATTCTATGCTATCATGATCCTCCCAAGACACCACAGAACGGACGATGTCTGACCCCCCACTGGACAAATGACATCTGACCCCCCAAGCTGCCTGCTCCCTAACTACTCCAAGACCCAGCCGGGATCTCCATTCCAGCTTTACCTCTTTTGGGTCCAAAGCATGTCTCAACCACCTTACTTTGGCAAAAAGCCTGTGTCCATCTATATATTTTTCCTGGGTCCCCCGTGCCCTCGCCTGTTCCTCCCCGCTCCACCCCCAAACTTATCTAAGGAAGGGCCCGTGGAAGAGGATCCACCACTCCCCCTCCATCCCAGTACCCATCCAATCAGCTCTGCCAAGCAAGCAAGGCGTGTGATGGCTGTTCACCCATTTTTTCCCATTTCATGCACCCAAAGCAAGTCCAAGGTTTTCCGCCTTCCAGCCACCAGTTGGCACCTTCGGATGACCCATTCAACCAGTGCTGCCTCATTGACTCACCTGTCCTTGCCACATGAAAGTCTGGCCACCCAGATTGAACAATCCACCTATAGAGGACCCTGGAAAAACAGAAAAAGCTATTAATGCAAGTGGAGGTGTGCATACCTTAAACTGCTGGAGACTACCATTGCCCCAGCACCTGAATTCGGCCATCTGCATCACTCAGGTATGTGGCGAATGTGACTGGCATGCACCATTTCCTCTTCCCCTCTGTCCCAAGGGAAGACTCTCCCCATCCTTAGGGTACTCCACTGACCCTCCCTCTCTGCCTGCAGGGTGCATGCCCATGTCCCCACATGGCCAGCATACGTCTGCCCTGGGTGAAGCCCATTGCACACCGTCTTTGAAGGGAAACCAAGTGCCTGAGTGCAGCCCTGCTCTAGTTCTCCATGAGCCAGCTGAGCCCTCCTGGCTGTGCCCACCAGGTTTGATCCTTGGTCCAGCTGACCAGCCCCGCCACTGGACCGTGGAGGTGCTCATCCTTTATTTACCGCTCTTATCCCTTCCCTGTAACCTGCAAGAGACAACCAAAAGTTAGTGTCTCCTGATCCACACCATGAATTTACCTGCCACTCACCCTACCTATCACGCCATGCCCTCTGGATTCTGCCCTGACCAATTCGGGGACACCTCTACTCTTGGCTCATGCCCCTGACAGACCTGTTAGGGCTAACCCCAGGTCCCCCATTCTGCTGGCTCCCCATGCTATGAGGCCTACCAGTCTACCTACCCAGGTGTCTCCTTGCAGCGTCCCACACCAGGCACTCCCATTTCTTTTTTGAAGCCCCCTCCATGTCATGCTACAAGGCCCAGCCTCACACCAGAAAAACCCAGAGCAACAAGATCTGCAAATTTCTATTCAACCAATCCCCATCCCAATGTGTGAGAAAGCTGCCACCCCTTGGGGTACACCCATGCCCAAATGGGTGCTGCCCAGCAGCAGTGCTCCAGGTATGGAGATGCATGCACAGCAAATTACAATCTATGTCCTCATCTGTTCCAAGCCTCCCTCCTCCTGGTGACTCAGTCAGGCCAAGATACTATGTGAGTGGTGTCTGAATCATAGCCACTCAGGCCAATAACAAGTGTAGCCATACTCAGCTGACTGTCGCTCAGGCCTGGAAATGCCTGAGGAACTCAGTAGTTATTTACCTAAACCTTATGCAAATGAATTGCTTAGCATTGACTGCATCGCACCCTTTGCCAGGGAAGTGGGTGCTGAACAACTATGCCAATGCTGGACAACCTTACCACTCATTCTTTTTGTGTAGCACTAACTATTCAAGATATTTGCTTTCGGTGTGTGGTATGCTAACTATGGCTTGATTTTTCTTAAACAGGCCCAGGATGTAAAATTTTGGGGTATGCAGGGCACAAGTAGGGAAGTCTCAATTTATTTTTTATTTATTTTATTTAGCTTTTGTTGACCAGGAAAGTGCACTAGACAAATCCTGCCTATTTTCAGGCACGACCCGGGGAAGGGGGATACAGATGAATGCCAACTGACCTTGAACCAGATTAAGCTGTTGGTGGTATTTTTAGTGAATGAGGGAAATTTGGCCAGGACACTGGGGAATTCCCTACTCTTTTCGATAAGTGCCATGGGATCTTTAACATCCACCTGAACTACCACCAATCCAGGCAGATGGGACCTCGGTTTAACATCTCATCCGAAAGACAGCACCCCTCTCATGCTGCATTACAGTGTCAGTACTGGGATATTAACCCAAGTGCCAGATGTGGGAACTGAACCCACAGCCCTCTGATCTCCCGGCCTCAGAGGCGAGTGTGCTACCTACTGAGCCACTGATACTGCAATGAGCTCTAATAGCATCAGTGAGTTAAAGGATACTCCCCTTGTCAATGGAGTGTTAACTAGCCAGTAGGGAATGCCCACCTGCCACTCCACCCATCAACTCATGTAAATTGGGTCTCTAACCTGCTGGGGCCAGCCCCTCACCCCTCTTCACAACCAAGGCCTCCTTGGCAACAGAAATGCTGGGCTCAGAATGGCTACACTGTAAGCCTGTGGTGCTGTACCAGTATCTTACAAGCATAATATCCATTGCTACTGCCATCTGAGAAATACTGCTGGAGCATCCTGCACTGTCCGAATTGATGTTTCACTGAGGGAGTCCATTACATGCCATACTCCCTTCGGGGCATGTGCCTCACACCTCCAAGGTTACCAACTTGGGACCCCAGGTCCTTGGGGAAGGGAAAAGCATTTTAATTACTTATTTTTCTGTTATTTTTAATTTATTTATTCAATCTTTTTTTTTTTCTCATTCCTGTTATTGTCTTTTTTTTTTTAAACTGTGGGGGGAAGGTGCACAGTGGCACTCTTACTACTCTACTATCTCTCTCTGTCTCTTTCCCCTGTCCACCCCCCAGCCATGTGTTTGTCTGGCAATGCACAATGATTTACTGCTGTCTGTAGGGTTTGTTAACCCTTTCAGGACCTATCTAAGACTAAATTATAAATAGAGCTCCACCATTACTCCCCCTCCCCCATCTAGGAACCAGACTTATACAGGAAATGCTGAAAGGTGAAGCTGATCAAACATGATAACATATTTGACTTGTCAACTTAAACTTTTAAATTATTTCCCACCCTTTTACATATAAAGCTTACTATGTGCACTAAATGGAGGCTGATAGTTTGGATAAAAAAAATATGCATTTCTGAAATCACTAACTGTAACCTACAGAATATGTATGTAATGTTCAGAAGACACCGGGTTAACTGAACTGAATGGGTATCTGAAGAGTTATCTAGGTGTAAATCTCAGGTGACTGAAAGGACTTAACTGCTGTGAGGTTTAAATTACTTGTAGAAAGATCTGGTAAGTAGGGGGAGTGGCTTAGCTAGAAGGAAGCTACATTTAAAGACTGCCTTAGAACGTTTCTGCTAATAGCTTGGCAGAAGACACCAGGAGAAAGGACTGCTGTGTGACTGAACTTCTCTGCCGGGACTAAAGTAGAAGAACTTTTGTATTTGACTTTTAATTTAGGGTAAAAAAACTAACATACAAAAATAAAAGTGTGTGTTTGGCTTAACTGAACTGAATGGTATCTAAAGAGTCATCTAGGTGTAAATCTCAGGTGACTGAAAGGACTTAACTGCTGTGAGGTTTAAATTACTTGTAGAAAGATCTGGTAAGTAGGGGGAGTGGCTTAGCCAGAAGGAAGCTACATTTAAAGACTGCCTTAGAAAGCTTCTGCTAATAGCTTGGCAGAAGACACCAGGAGAAAGGACTGCTGTGTGACTTAACTTCTCTGCTGGGACTATATTGCGCTCCTTCCCTCCCCTCCACCCAAAGCTAGTTCTATTTTTATAGGCACAGAATTTGACTGACAACAGGAACTTCCTGTTTAGGGGCAGGAAGTGAGTGATCACAGAACCACCAAGGACCCACCATCCTAGAAGGGCAAGAGTAGCTCTCCGGCCCCCTCTAGTTGCTGGAGGTCTGCCTCTGCACAAGTAAGTGGTCTACTGCGAAATATAGGATATTCTTGTCTCAGAACAGGACAATCAGGAGCTTAAAGGGCACACAGGCAGAAAGTAAGGAGAGAAAAAAACAGAGGAAAGAGTAAGGATCGCATCACAGTCAAGGGGCCAGAAATAAGACATGATTGGAGTGGTGCAGTGCAGTGGCTGTGGGCAGCAGTCTTCGAGAGATGTTCTGGAGGATGCGGTGTTGTCCCATCTGCAGGCACCTCTCTGGGCTGAGGGAGGAGGTTGCTCATCTCCAGGCTGAGTTGGCCAGGATTTGTGGGACCTCCTCTTCCATCCAGGGACGACCAGTGCCACTGCCGTTGCCTCAGAGGTTGCCAAGAAAGAGTAGCGGTTGGACCACAGTGGGCTCAGGGAGGGTGAGGGTGGTGGAACAGAGGCGCATCCCTCCCATTGTACCTCTCCACAATTCCTATGCCATTCTGGCAAAGTGTGATTCCTCTATGGAGGCATCCACAGTGGAGACCAAGGAGGATGCTGGGAACCTCCACAAAGGAGACCCACAGGAGGGTGGCAGGGGACCCTGCAGGGGAAGGAAACAACTCCTGGTGGGGACTCCATTGTTAGGAAGGTAGAACTGGGGGAGGAAGGGGAGAGGGAGGTAAGGTGCCTGCCTGGTGCCATGGCTTGCAGGGACAGGAAGCGAATCCTCAGGATTGCCGGAGCAGCTGCACAGGGGAGGGAGCTGGATGTCATTGTCCACCTAGGGACAAATGACCTGGCTAAGAAAGGGATTAGAGAAGTGCAGGAAGAGTTTGTGGAATTGGGGAGGGGCCTTAGTCAAGTAGCACGCACGGTAACCTTCTCGGAGGTGCTACCCATCTATGGCATAGGAGAGGCTAGGGTGTTCCGCACCATGGGATTCAATCAGTGGTTGAAAAACTGTTGTGGAGCTCAGGGATTTGGGTTCATTGGGGACTGGGGGTCCACCTGGAGTGATGCAAGCCTATACTGGCATGATGGACTGCATCTGTCCAGGAGGGGAACCAGGATCCTAGGTGATAGGTTACTAACATACTAACATACTAAAATGCCAGCAGAATAGGCCTAACGGTCTTTTGTGTCTGCTTGTTTGGTCAGTCCCCACCCTGGGTGCTGACCTTGCTGTCCCTCGCCTTCTCTGGCTTCTCCCTTCCAGTTCGGATATTCTTGCTGCATTGGATTTGCTTCCAGAGCCCTTCCCTGTACCTGTCCACCCCTCTTGAACCCCTCCACTGTCTCTGCCTCCACCAGCCCCTAGGCAGTGCATTCCATGGCTCCACCACCTCTCAGTGAAGTAGCACCTCCTCCTTTCTCCCTGAATCTTCCCCCTCCAGCTTCCACCCATGCCCTCTAGTGGCCCTTCCTCCTTCCTTGAAGCACCCCAACTGTTCCTCCCCTATTTACCCTCTTCATGTACCTGAAGACCTCTATCATGTCCCCCCGGTCCATTCTCTCTTCCAATGTGTACATATTTAGCTCTTCGAGCCTCTCCTCATAGGTCCTGTCCCCCAAGCCCCAAATCATTTTGGTTGCCCTCCTCTGGACCCTCTCCAGGAGGTTAATGTCCCTCTTTAAGTGTGGCCTTCAAAACTGCATGCAGTACTCAAGGTGCGGCCTCACCAAGCAGTTATACAGAGGGAGTATCACTTCCCTCCTTCTGGAGGTGATCCCCTAGCGATGCATCCCAGCATCCTGTTGGCCTTGGCTGCTGCCCTCCTACAAGTCTCAGAGTTGTTCATCTTGACATCCACCACCACCCCCAGGTCCCTCTCAGCCATCGAGACTTGTAGCATTTCCCCCCGGTGTACACTTGGCCTGGGTTTCTGACTCCCAGGTGGAGTACCTTGCATTTCCCTGCATTGAACCTCAGCTTCCACTTTCTAGACCATCTTTCCAGAGCCTCCAGGTCCCCCTGTAGGGCCACCCTCCCCTCCTCCCCATCCACCACTGCCCCCAGTTTCGAGTCATCTGCAAAGAGACTCATCTCACTCCTGATTCCTGTCCTTATGTCAGATACATAGGCGTTGAACAGAAGGGGCCCAAGGACTGATCCCTGTGGGACCCCACTAATGACCCTCCTTGAGGATGAGACTATCCCACCAACTATGACCCTCTGGGTCCGGTCCTGGAGCCAATTGCCTATCCATCTGATCATCTGGTTCCCCGCCCACATTTCTCCCAGCTTATCCAACAGGCCCACGTGAGGAACAGAGTCAAATGCCTTGCTGAAGTCCAGAAAGAGGACATCCACTGGTCTACCCAGGTCCAAGGCACTTGTCACCCAGTCATAGAACTCCATCAGGTTTGTCTGACACGATTTCCCCGGGATGAATCCATGCTGTCTATTGTCCAGGCACCCTGACTTATCCAGGTCCCCCCCAGCCTCTCCTTGACAATGCCCTCCATCACCTTGCCCACCACCGATGTCAGGCTGACAGGCCTGTAGTTCCCTACCACCTCCTTGATCCCCCCTTGTGGATAGGCACTATATGCGCCACCTTCCAGTCTTGGGGTACCCACCCTGTCCTCAGAGAGATGGTGAAAAGCTCTGCCAGGGGTTTTGCCAGGGCATCTGCAAGTTCTTTCAGCACTCTGGGATGTAATTTATCTGGCCCCAGTGCTTTCTCTGTCTTAAGGGAGCTGAGGGCTTCCCTCACTCTCTCTGCTGTGATTTCCACTTCCAGTACCTCCTCTCCCTGCTTAGCCCTCCCCCCACCTGCCAGTAATGCCTCCCCCTCTCCCCAGACCTGCCGATCGGTAAGGGTCCCCTCCTCCTCAGTATCTCTGTCTCCTCCCATGTATGATGCAGCACCCCCATTTTTCCTGGTGAAAACTGAGGTGAAGTACTCATTTAGTACCTCAGCCTGCTCCCCCGGGTCATGTGCCCATCTCTCCCCTGATTTAATCCTGATTCATTGGCAAGCTTTTAAACTAGCCAAGGGGGGAGGCACTGGAAAGGAGCAGGAAAATCCTAGCCCCCCCAAATAATCATGGTAGTAAGTGTGGCAAACACCAACATAGAGGTGTCGATAGAGAGAAGGGCAGAGGAAAATGAAGAAAGTGACAAAGGCAAGAAGGACAGGGATGGGGCAAAAGGGAGTAAGGCCATCAGGAAATGGAGGGTAATGAGTACCAATGCCCGTAGTCTGGGTAACAAGCTCCCTGAGCTGATGGCCTTAATGGAAGAGGGATGCCTGGATGTTGTAGCAGTCACAGAAACATGGTACACAGAGAACCATGACTGGGATGTTAACATACCAGGGTACATAACCTACAGGAGAGACAGGCAGGGGAGAAGGGAGGAGTAGCTCTCTATGTAAAGGAGGGATAAAAGCAACTGAACAAAAGAGTAAACAAGGAGGAGAGCAGACACTGGGGTCACCTTGGAGACTGAGAAGGCACCACAATCCGCACAGGGGTTGTGTACAGACCCCCATGTCAGGGAAGGAATGGACAAGGATATGATAGAAGGCATTCTTAGAATGGCAGAGAAAGGGAGATACTGTTGATGGGAGACCTGAATATGCAGATGTTAACTGGCACATTTGCTGCAGCCACATCCAAAACAGAGAGCCATTCTTGATGCCCTACAGGTGGCAGGCATTAGACAGCTAGTTCGGAACCCACTCGTGAGAAAGCAATCTTAGACCTCCTACTTACTCTCAAATGGGGGCAGTGAGGAGGATCTCAGATCTAGAGTGGGTTGCCATCTGAGACAAGTGACCATCAAACAGTGTGGTTCACGTTAAACTTAGCCAAGTCAAGCCACAAAGTGAGGTACTGGACTTTGGGAGGCTGGCAACATAAACGAACAGAAGCGTAGAACAGGCTAAAGGAGAATAATCAAAAACTGCCATCACAGAGGCAACAAGACCTTTGTGTGAAGCAAACGAACAAATCAAAATGAAAGAAAAAGCCACTATGGTTCTAAAAGAGAGAGGCTCTGAGAGTCAGGAAGAAAAGATAGCATTCCAGATATAAGGAAACACAGAAGGAGCAGGACAGAGGCTGTACAAAGTTAAGGCAGAAGGAAGCGGGAGAAGTCAGAAGACAAAGGCCCAGAGCAGAAAAATAGCAACTCAGTTAAGAAGGATAAAACCTTTTATAGGTACATCAGCAGTGTAGAAAAGACAAAGGGAGGATAGTGAGGCTGAATAGAATGAACAGTGGGTGGGCAGAGGGACAGTGAAAAACAGGAATACTAAATGAATATTTCTGCTCATTCACTAAAGGAGGGAAGTGCCTAATCCAATTAACAAGCACTCTTGATGAGGTTGATCCGAGTCCTTTCACAGAAGAAAGGGTTCTGCAGAACTCCTAAAACTGAAGGTGGACAAAGCAATGGGTCCTGATGGAATTCACCCAAATTACAAAATTAAAGGGAGGAGACTAGTGAAACCACTGGCTACTCTTTTAATAAATCATGGGAGGGATGATTGAGTGCCGAGAGGACTGGAGGAGGCAGATGTGATTCCCCTTCACAAAGTAGGTCAAGACAGAGGCAGGAAACTATAGACCTGTCAGTCTGACCTCTGTGGTTGGGAAAGTGATGGGTCACTTCAGAAGGAAAGAATAGTTAGTACCTAGAGGCCAGTGGAGCACAGGACCCAAGGCAGCATGGGTTCATGGCAGGAAGGTCCATGTCGAACAGATCTAATAGTTTCTTTGACTGGGTGACCAAAGTAGCAGACCAGGGAGGGGCTGTGGACATGGCCTACCTAGACTTTAGCAAGGCATTTGACACAGTCCCACACAAAGATTAATAGTCAAATACTCAGCCTGGAGTGGGACCCAGGGTGGCTAGCCTGAGTAAAACATTGGCTGGACCACAGGACACAGAAGGTAATTGTAAATAGAGTCCATTCTGAAAGGGGAGTTACTGGTGGGGTACTGCAGGGTTCAGTATTGGGTCCAGTCCTTTTAATGTCTTCATCAGTGACATTGCAGAGGGACTGGAAGGAAATAGTATCGTTTTGCAGATGACACAAAATCTGCAACCAGGTTGATACCAAGGAGGCGTGGAAAGGATGAAAAGGGACTTGGCAGGTTGGAGGAATGGTCAGAAGTATGGCAGCTAGGATTCAATGCAAAGAAGTGTAAAATAATGCCTGGGAAACAAACCCAGGGAAGAATACACAATGGGTGGGGAGGTAGTAACAACAACAAAAAGGAAAGGACCTGGGGTAATCATATCAGATGACCTAAGGTTAGCAAGCAATGTGAGAAAGGCAGTAAGGAGGGCTGGGGGTATACTGGGATGTATGAGGAGAGGCATCAGCAGAAAACAGAGTTCTTATCCCTCTGTGAACAGTTGGTGAAGACCCCATCTAGAGTACTGTGTCCAGTTCTGAAGACCCATCTCTGCAAGGACATGGAGCAGGATAGAGCGGTCAGAGGGAGCAACTAAAATGGTGCAGGGTCTGCAGAGAAGCCGTATGAGGAGAGAGAGACTAAGGGCTTAATATGTACCCTTGAGGAAGAGGAGAGGGGACATGATAGAAACTTTTAAGTACCTCAGTGGAATCAACAAAGTCAAGAGGGTAGCATTTTTCGAAAAAAGACTTGCAAGAACAGGGGACTGTTTAAAGACAGGAGGGTGTTCAGGGGCAATGTGAGAATGTTATTTCACAGAGGGCAGTGGATGCATGGAACAGCCTTCTGAGGAGGTTGTGGGGTCTAAAACTGTGGGAGAATTCAAGAATGCATGGGACAGACATAAGGCAATTCTTGTAGGAGGTAGGAAGAAATAGGCTGTTGGTTAACTGGGATCTGCGGCCTATACCTGGAGTGAGGAAATGGGCGAGCTAAGACTGAGCCTACTTGGTCCTTATCTGCCGTCAAAGTCTATGTTTCTATGTTTCGCTACTACTGGGCTTCATAGGAACATAGAAACAGAATTTGATAGCAGAATGGACCTCTTAGCCCACCTAATCTGCCATTCTCATAATGGATAGCTGCAGATCTGGTCAACAACAAGAAGTGAAAAATAATGCACCTGGGAAACAAGAACCCAGGGGAAGATATACACAATGGGTGGGGAGGTAGTAACAACAACAAAAGGAAAGGGACCTGGGGTAATCATATCAGATGACCTTGGGTTAGCAAGCAATGTGAGAAAGGCAGTAGGAGGCTGGGGGTATACTGGGATGTATGAGGAGAGGCATCAGCAGCAGAAAACAGAAGTTCTTATCCCTCTGCTACAGACAGTTGGTGAGACCCATCTGGAGTACTGTGTCAGTTCTGGAGACCCATCTCTGCAGGACATAGACAGGATAGAGGCGGTCAGAGGAGGGCCAATAAAATGGTGCAGGGTCTACAAGAAGCCGTATGAGGAGAGACTAAGGGCTTAATATGTATACCCTTGAGGGAAAGAAGGAGAGGGGACATGATAGAAACTTTTAAGTACCTCAGTGGAATCAACAAAGTCCAAGAGGTAGCATTTTTCAGAAAAAGACTTGCAGAACAAAGGGACACAATTTAAAGATAGAAGGAGGGTTGTTCAGGGGCAATGTGAGTATTATTTCACAGAGGGGCAGTGGATGCATGGAACAGCCTTCCTGAGGAGGTTGTAGGGTCTAAAACTGTGGGAGAATTCAAGAATGCATGGGACAGACATAAGGCAATTCTTGTGGGAGGTAGGAAGAAATAGGCTGTTGGTTAACTAGGATCTGCGGCCTATCCTGTAGGTAGGGAAATGGGCAGACTAGATGGGCCTAGCGGTCCTTATCTGCCGTCAAAGTCTATGTTTCTATGTTTCATCACTACTGGGCTTCATAGGAACATAGAAACAGAATTTGATAGCAGATAAGGACCTCTTGGCCCACCTAATCTGCCCATTTCTCTACCTAATGGATAAGCTGCAGATCCTAGTTAACCAACAGCCTACTTCCTCCTACCCACCACTAGAATTGCCATATGTCTGTCACATGCATTCTTGATTTCCACCACTGTTTTGGCTCTATGACCTCCCCAGGAAGGCTGTTCCATGCATTTACAACCCTCTCTGTGAAGAAATACTTCCTCACATTACCTCTGAGCAGTCCCCCTCTATCTTCAGATTGTGCTCCCTTGCTCTTGCGCGTCTCTCTTTTCCTAAAAGATGCTACCCTCTTTGACTTTGTTGTTTCCCTTGAGGTATTTGAATGTTTCTATCATGTCCCCCTCTCCCTCCTTTCCTCGAGGCTATATATCCTAAGCTCCTTTAATTTTTCTTCATATGTCTTCTGGTGCAGACCCTCATCATTTTGGTTGCCCTCCTCTGGACAGCCTCCACCCTGTCTACGTCTTTGCAGAGATGGGGTCTCCAGAAATGTACACAGTACTCCAGATGTGGTCTTACCAACTGTCTGTACAGAAGGCCAACAACTTCCTGTTTTCTACTGGTGATGCCTCTCCTATACATCCCAGTATCCCCAGCCATCCTTACTGCCTTTTCACATTGGTCACAACCTTTAGGTCATCTGATATGACTACCCCAGGTCCCTTTCCATTTTGTTGTTGCAGTATCTCACACCCCATTGTGTACTCTTCCCCTGAGTTTTTATTTCCCAGGTGCATTACTTTGCACATCTTTGCATTGAATCTAAGCTGCCATACATTTGACCATTCCTCCAATGTTGCCAAGTCCCTTTCATCCTTTCCATCCCACCTTGTGTATCAACCCTGTTGCAGATCTTTGTGTCATCTGCAAAGAGACATACTTTTCCTTCCAGTCCCACTGCAAAAAGGACCAGCCTCAGTACTGAACCCTGCGGTACCCCACTAGTAACCCCCCTTTCTTCACCGTGGACTCCATTTACTATTACTCTCAGTGTTCTGTTGTCCAGCCAGTGTTTTACCCAGGCTACCACCCTGGGACCCTCTCCCAGGCTGGCTAATTTGTTTATTAATCTCTTCTGCAGGACTGTGTCAAGTGCCTTGCTAAAGTCTATGTAGGCCATGTCCACAGACCCTCCCTGGTCTACTACTTTGGTCACCCAGTCAAAGAAATCAATTACATTTGTCTGACATGACCTTTCTGCTGTGAATCCATGCTGCCTTGGGTCCTGTGCCCCACTGGCATCTAAGTACTCAACAATTCTTTCCTTCAGAAGTGATTCCATCATTTTCCCTACCACTGAGGTAAAACTGACAGGTCTGTAGTTTCCTGCCTCTGTCTTGCTCCCACTTTAGTGAAGGGATTAACATCTGCTCTCCTCCTCCAGTCCTCAAATACCACACTATCCTTCCAAGATTTATGGTGGTGTTACTAGTTCTTCCCTTAGTTCTTTTAGAATTCTGGGGTTAATCCCATCAGACCCCATTGCTTTATCCACCTTCAGTTTTAAGAGTTTTTTCAGAACCCTTTCTTCTATGAAAGGACTAATATCAAACCCCTATCCAGAGTGCTTCTATTGACTGGATTAGGTATCTCCCCCTGCTTTTCCATTGTGAATACTGAGCAGAAGTATTCTTTCAGTGTCCCTGCATTTTCACTGTCACGCTCTACCCAACCACCATCCTCTTTATTCAGCCTCAGTATCCCTGCCTTTTTTTTTTTCTTTGCTCCCTAATGTACCTATAAAAGGTTTTATCCCTCTTTTTAACCAAGTTGGCTATCTTTTCCTCGGTCGGGCCTTTGCTGTTCTGACTGCCTTCCACACTTCCTTCAGCTTTAACTGGTACAGTTCTCTGTCCTACTCCTTCTGTGTTTCTTTATACTTCCTGAATGCTTTCTTTTTCTCACTAACCTTCCCCATCACTTCTTTTGAGAACCATAATGTTTTTTTCTTACATTTTGATTTGTTTATTTGCTTCACACAAAGGATTATTGCCTCTGTGATGGCTGTTTTTATGTTTCCCCATTGTTGCTCCACCACACCTTCTTGTCTCTTTGCTAGTGCTTTTCTGAGGCACTCTCCCATTTTGACAAAATCAGCCCTCCTGAAGTCCAGTACCTTCACTTTTGTATGGCTTGACTCTACAGCTAAGTTTATCATGAACCACACTGTTTGCTGGTCGCTTGTTCCCAGATGGCTACCCACTTCAAGATCTGAGATCCTCTCTCCATTCCCATTTTTGAATACCAGGTCTAAGATTGCTCCATCCCGAGTGGGTTCCAAAACTAGCTGTCTGAGGCATGCTCCCTGTAGGGCATTGAGAATGACCCTGCTCTTGGATGTGGCTACAGCAAAGGTGCTCCAGTTAACATCTGATATATTCAGGTCCCCTATCAGCAATATCTCCCCTTTCTGTGCCTTCTATCATTTCCTTGTCCATTTCCTCCCCCTGAGATGGGGGTCTGTATAAAACTCCTGTGCAGATTGTGGTGATATTTCCAGTCTCCAGGGTGACCCACAGTGCCTCCTCTCCTCCCTGTTTACCCTTTAGTTATGTTGCTTTGATCCCTTCCCTTACATAGAGAGCTACTCCTCCTCCTCCTCTTCTTCCCTCCCTGCCCCTCCTGTAGATTGTGTACCCTGGTATGTTGACATCCCAGTCATGGTTCTCTGTGTACCATGTTTCTGTGACTGCCATGATATCCAGGCATCCCTCTTCCATCAAGGCCACCATTTCTGGGAACTTTTTACCTAGATTATGGTCATTGACACTCATTGCCCTCCATTTTTTTTATGGCTGCATTTCTTTTTGCCCCATCCCTGTCCTTACTGCCTTTATCTTTTTCTCCATTTACCCCTGCCCTTCTCCCTATCAACTGCTCTATCTTGGTGTTTACCTCACTAACAACCCAGATTTTTTGGGGGGTGCTAGGATTTCCCTTTTCCTTTTCAGTGCCTCCACCTTGGCAAGTTTAAATGCTTGCCAATGAAGCATTTAAACCTATCACCTAGGATCCTGGTTCTCCTCCTGGATAGATGCAGACCATCATGCCAGTATAGGCCTGCATCCCTCCCGGTGGAGCCCCAGTCCCCAGTGAAGCCAAATCCATGAGCTCTGCACCAGTTTTTCAACCAGTCATTGAATCCGATGTTGAGGAGTACCCTAGCTTCATCCTTGCCATAGACAGGTAGCACGTCCAAGAAAATTACTATGTGTGCTACTTGTCTAAGGCCCCTTCTCAACTCCCCAAACTCCTGTTGCACTGCTCTGATCCCATTCTCAGCCAGGTAATTTGTCCCTAGGTGGAGAATAAGATCCATCTCATTCCCCCTTGCAGCTGCTTCCACAATCCTGAGGATTCATTTCCTGTCCCTTCAAGCCATGGTGCCGGCAACCACCTTACCTCCCTTTCCCCTCCCTCCCCAAGTTCTACCCCCTAACAATTGAGTCCCCCATCAGGAGTTGTTTTCTTCCCCTGTGGAGTCCTGTGCCACCCTCCTGTGGGTCTCTATTGTGGAGGTTCCCAGAATACTCCTTGATCTCCACTGTGGGTACCTCCATAGAGGAACCATGCTCTGCCAGAGTGGAATCTACCTCCTGCCAGCTTCATATCATGGCCCCTTGTGCTACAGCCCCTTTTTCTCTGAAACATAGCTCCCTCCTGTACTTATTAACCCTCATGAGGCATTTAAAGTCTCCTTAGCAACCCAACTTTCCATTCTCTCCTCCAGGATGTCCATATTGAACTCTTTTAGCCTCTTTCTACAGCATTCCTGATGCAGACCATGCACCATTTTGACAGCTCTCACCTCTCTTCTTGCTGCTGTCTCCTTTTCCAATTCTTCCTCCTTCCATACCTTTCTCCCTGAGCCCACCGTGGTCCAACCACTCCTCTTTCTTGGCAACCTCTGAGGTAGTGGCAGTGGCCTTGGTGGTCCCTGGGTGGGGGAGCAGGTTTCCCTGAATCCTTGCCAGGTCAGCATGGAGACGAACAACCTTCTCCCTCAGACCAGAGAGGTGTCTACAAATAGGGCAGTAATGCAGTCTCTAGAATGTCTCCCAGAAGACTGCTGCTCCAAAGCAAGTGGATTGCACCCCTCCCAACATGTCTATGTCCCTTTAGTGTGTGCATGCTTGTGAGTGTCTCTACCCCCTATTCAGTGTGCTGTGCCTTTAAGTATATGAACAGGTGTATGTTTTTAGCAGTTTTGGGGAAGTGATGTCAGAACCCCTGCTATAAAGGAAGTTATGCCCTTGGGGCAGGTGAGGTGAGGGGCAGGGCGGGTGACAGTAAACTTGTGCCCTCCAGAAACAATCAACTACAACTCTGACCCACCACCCCGGGGAGTGCCTTCCTTCCTTTCAGACACCTATTTCACAGAGGTTAAGTAACAGGTCTAGTCACAAATGACTGCAAATATCTCCCAGCTACAGTTCCTCCCTGGCAAATTAAAGTTAAACTAAGAAACGACAACCCCCAAAACAGAGAATCAATACTAGTTACTTCCACAGGTCCAAAAAGTAATAATTCAATTCAGTGTAGTCTAGTAAATAACCTCCTTGATTTAAGGAAGCATTGGGTACTTTCTCTCTTTCTCTCTGTCTCAGCAGCCATGGAGTACGTTGTACTATATGGCACATATATCATGGACTGCATTGTACTATATGGCACAGATAATTAATTTATTTTATTCTTACTTTTGCGTAATCCTTAAGCCCGCATCTCCTTAACCCTCCCCCCCAACAACCACCACACACATTTATATCTAAACTTGCTCTGGAAATGAACTGTATGAGTACAAAACTGTAACAGCTGTGTGCCTTAGCCATTTAAATCACATAACCTGTCATACGTAGAAACATAGACTTTGACGGCAGATAAGGACAGCTAGGCCCATCTAGTCTGCCCATTTCCCTCCCTACAGGATAGGCCGCAGATCCTAGTTAACCAACAGCCTATTTCTTCCTACCCCCCACAAGAATTGCCTTATGTCTGTCCCATGCATTCTTGAATTCTCCCACAGTTTTAGACCCCACAACCTCCTCAGGAAGGCTGTTCCATGCATCCACTATCCTCTCTGTGAAATAATACTTCCTCACATTGCCCCTGAACCGCCCTCCTTCTATCTTTAAATTGTGTCCCCTTGTTCTTGCAAGTCTCTTTTTCTGAAAAATGCTACCCTCTTGGACTTTGTTGATTCCACTGAGGTACTTAAAAGTTTCTATCATGTCCTCCCTCTCCCTTCTTTCCTCAAGGGTATACATATTAAGCTCCTTTAGTCTCTCCTCATACGGCTTCTCTTGCAGACCCTGCACCATTTTAGTTGCCCTCCTCTGGACTGCCTCTATCCTGTCTATGTCCTTGCGGAGATGGGGTCTCCAGAACTGGACACAGTACTCCAGATGGGGTCTCACCAACTGTCTGTACAGAGGGATAACAACTTCCTGTTTTCTGCTGCTGATGCCTCTCCCTATACATCCCAGTATACCCCCAGCCCTCTCTACTGCCTTCTCACATTGCTTGCTAACCTTAAGGTCATCTGATATGATTACCCCCCGGTCCCTTTCCTTTTTTGTTGTTGTTACTACCTCCCCACCCAGAAATGTAACCCTCTCTCCCTGTGGCTAAGGGTGTGGATGGAATATGTCCATGGGAAGGGGTCACCCACAGCAGCAGAAACACTTCCATTTGTCACATTACCCAGGCCCAGATGCCATACACAGTGTCCCTTTTTCTCACTGGTGCTGGATGAAAACAATAGGTTAATTCATATTAAACAGTTCCTGTCAATAATGGAATGTCCACACAGAACTTGAAGAAACAACAAGGATCCCAAATTCATTAAACATATTCACACATAGCTCTGGTTAGCATCTGTTAATTCATGGGGAACCAGCTATCACATGGCTGGTATTGCCAAAATAGTAGCTTTTACCTGGACCGAGGAGGTCGTACAGTCTTTATGGAGGATTAACTCAGGACCACTATGGTCACAAAAATTTGAAGGCAGTACAAATTCCAAAACCGTTCTCAGTGCCTAACAGCCCATTATTCTTCATCGGCTCACAAATTCTTAATGATATGCATCTGTCTTTCTGTGTGTGTGTGTGTGTCTCTCTCTCTCTCTCTGCACTGGCTCAGTGGGTCCCCCTTGAAACATGCATTCCTTGTGGCTTGGGGATTTGCATGTTCCTTCATTGTCCCTGCATCCTTTCCCAGAACTGGCAGTGACTGTCTCTGAATTGAAAAGGGGGACACATCCTGTGGAGCTCAAAAACAACTTGCTCTCTGGACACTACACTCCCTGCTGCATTCTTGCCCACTGGATCCCTACAAGAATCGGCGCAGACTGCCAGTGCACTCTGTGACTTGTGGTTGCTGGCTCCCCTCTCAACTTTAGTTGCCCTCCAATATACTGTGTAGCTTGTGGTTACTGGCTCCAACTTCTTCCTTTATGTACCCCCAAGTGCCAATGGCCGGGGGGCCAGAGTGAGCAATCACCACTGTTCAGCCTCAACTCACTGTCACTCCCTCACTGCTCACTCCTCAGACCGGAACTCTGCCTCACACTTAAACTGTTGGATTTTATCTCCCATGTACCCTTGGTGTCCTCCCTACCCATAGAAGGCTCCACCTTAGTGCTGAGAAGAATTAACCCTTTTCTCTACTGAGCTGGATTAGGCCACAAAAACCCAAGGAGGGGAGAATAGACTAGTAATCTCCCAAAGGTGGGGGGTTCCATAAACATAGAAACCGATGGCAGATAATGACCACTGGGCCCAGCTAGTCTGCCCATTTTTAGTTAAGATCACTTTTGCTGCTGACCCAACTTGCTCTATAGCGCTATCTCTTCTACCTTCAACCCCCTTCCTTCCTTCTAGGATTCATTTCTGCCTGTCCAGGTATTTTTGAAACCCACCACTGGTTTCAGCCACACTGTCTCCCATGGAAGGTTGTTCCAGGAATCCACCACACTTTCTGTGAAGAACTACTTCCTCACATCTCTCCTGAATCTACCTCCTTGTAGTTTCATATCATGGCCCCCTTGTGCTACAGCCCCTTTTTCACTGAAACATAGCTCCCTCCTGTACTTATTAACCCCCACAAGGTATTTAAAGGTCTCCTTAACAACCCAGCTTTCCCTTCTCTCCTCCAGGATGTCCATATTGAACATTTTCAGCCTCTCTATATAGGATTTCTGATGTAGACCATGCACCATTTTGACAGCTCTCACCTCTCTTCTTGCTGCTTTCTCCTTTTACAGTTGTTCCTCTTTCCATACCTTTCTCCTTTGACTGCTCCTTCCCCCCCTTCTTCATTTGCTAACCCCCTTGCTTCCTTGAATAATTTTCATCCTGGTGGTACTCTCTCTCCTTGGGATCTCCCTACTCTCCATCTCAACTTGTAGTGGCCCACTTTCTGCCTCCCCTATTTCTTCCATCACTCGCTTCCCACAGGCTACTTTAAATGTTTATCAAAGTAACATTTGAATCATCCACTGAGGACTGTGGTTGCCTCCTTGATGAAAGCAAGCCGTCACCTCAGTATAGGTTCTTGTTCTTCTATCCTGGCCCACAGTCCCCAGTGTAGACATGCTTCTCCTCCCTGCAACATTTATTCTACCATTACTTGAAGGCCTTGTCGCAGATCTCCCTCTCCTTTGCCATATAGTACAACACACACTTGCCACTCACATGTAAATACATGGGAAACACAGGCTCAACCAGAAAAACGATCTACAGTACCTTTACCAAAAATTAGATTAATGCACGGAGCTGACTACGACAGTTCGTTTTTATGTTTAAGGCCATGAAACACCCTTATCAAGTTAATGTATTAGCAGCTTTAGTGGGTTTGACCAGAATTTGTTTTAACTCCTGGACAAGCTTAAGCCAGCTGGACTCTCTGCCTCCTCAGCTGAGTAGTTCCACCCCTTCCTTGATGGCAGGTCACAATCTGTCCGTATTGGAGACTTCCTCTCCTCCACACTCCCAATCAGCTCAGGCATTCCCTAAGTGTCTGTCCTGGGCCCAGTTCTTTACTCCATTTTTCTAAACCAACTCCCTACTGACCGCTCCTCTGCCTCCATTCATATGTCTGTAGATGATACAGTACTCTGTACCTCTGGCTTCTCAGCCTCTGGCATCACAAACCAGCCCCATCTGGATTTTAATAGCATCCAGCTCTGGTTCTGAGAAAATTAGTTATCCCTTCATGCTAAGAAAATGGTGTCTATAACTTTTGGCACCAGTCAGAGGCTTGCTTGAGTTTCCCCCTTCTTTCATTTCATATCCTTGATGGTGCAACTATTGAAGCTGTCATCTACTTCAAGTACTACAGGGTTTGGCTAGATTGCCACCTAGATTTTTTTGTTCATGTGAATTCTATCCACAGAAAAGCTCCGCCCCAAACTTGGAGCACTTTACAAAAATAAGAGAAGCATCCTGCTTCCTGTATGGAGAAAGATCCTCACTAAGATTATGCTCCCAGTTTTCGACTATGGAGATATTGGTGTCATTTCACAATTGGTCAGGAATGCCACAAGCCCTGGGAGTGCTGAACATCTGGTGCATGGGGCTTGTGGCATTCCCCAGTTGGCAATTGGAAATCTAAATCCTGTGTGCCACTTGCGATGAGTTAGTCCAGTTGTTTCTGGTCTAGCTTATGGCTTTCTCAGGTACCTGTTTTGCAGGGCTTGTGCCAAATATTTGGAGCAAGCTACCATAAAGTGGTAAAAGTGTCACCTTACATCTCCCTTCATGAAACAAGTCTATTGTTTACAGTGCTGCTTCTAACTCCACTTTAGCTAGACTGGGCCCTCTTTTTCACTCTATTTGTCATGTTGCCATTGACAAAACCCTATGCCCTCCCCACTGTTCTTTGTATACCTTCCTCTTCCTTCCTTCCTTCTCTTGAGGCCAAGTTCCTTACCCACTGTGCCTCTTTTAGCTCCAAATTTTGATTTGTCTCCCTTCCCTTGTATCTTGCTCCTCTCCTCTCCTTCCTCTCATGTACCTGTTACTCCATTTACAGTGCTTGCTTTTGCTGTCTTGCTCATCCACCAATGAAATCTTCTGCTAGCAAAGCTGCCTCCACATGCTGCTTCCCTAAAATGTGGAGCTCTTTCCCACCTTCCATTCGGCCTGCTCCTTCCTTTCTCAATCTGAAATCTCTCCTCTGTGATTTTTATGTTTCCTTGCATGTGCACAAGGAACATCTTGTGGTAGAATTACATTTCAGAGTTGTGTCAGGGATGAGCTCAATGCAGAGCACTCTACAGTGAGCTCATACCTGACAGACCAATGAGCATGCAAACACGCTATGACACTAGTCCAGAATTTCATAGCTGGAAGCATTCTCTAATTGAGAAAATTGAAGCGCTCCAATGAGAGTGCTTCAGTTCTTTCAGTTGCATAGTGCTTTTGGCCCCCACCCTCCATTCCCCCCCGGCTCCTGGCATCTGATTAAACTCTACCTCTCCCTCTGTCTGCATGCTGTCCACCCTGCATCCTCCATTCCCCATCCCAGCATCCAATTAAACCCTCCTACCCCTCACCCTCTTTTCCTCATCCTGGCATCCAATTAAACTCTCCCTCTCCCTCTCTCTGATTGCCATCTGTCCCACGGCCTCTGTACCCCATCACAGCATCCACAGTCCTCATCCCCCCTCCTACTTCTTTGCTGGCTGCCAGTGACACTGCCTGTCATGCCTATGCCATTGCATTTTCATTCAAAATAATAAAGTACACAGATGGAGGGTGGACCAAATTATGTGGAGTTGAGGGTGGAGCTGAGCCAAGGGAGAGAGGACCCGCACATGTCGACATCACATGAGGGACATGGAGGAAAGAAGAGATTGGAGTGCATGCTGTTGCTGCTGAGCAGCGTGGGCCCAGTGAATGATCAGTCAGTCAGTCAGTGACACAACACTGCTAAGGCATGGCTCTCCTTTTTGTCGATGGAGACAGTCAACCACATGAGCGAAGAGAAGAAACCTACTGCTCTGCTACGGCTTCCAGTGCCTGCCCAGCCCAAGACAGGATTTCGGGGCCAGCCAGGAATCCAATTGAATCGAGGGATGGGGGGTAAGGCTCATTCTAGGTAGGTGGGTGGGCCAGGCAAGAAATCTGAGGTGGTGCTGAGGTGGATGGGTGAAAATTGCCTGCCCTGGTGGTGAGTAGTGAGTATAAATAAAAGAGACTTCAACCTGGTCTGTAGACATGTAAGTATGGAGCACTTAATCTCTGAAGAGGCGTTTTGTATTGTGAGATACAAACTGTTCTGAGGGTGGTGGCATCATTCTAGTGGATGGGGGACTTCCCTGGAACTTATTGCAGAACAGCACTTAGACAAACAGCAGAATATGGCAAGCAGAATAATATTATGAGATCAGATCAAGTAGTTATTTTGCTAGGGCTATCTATCAACAGTTGACCCAGGAATGCAGTCATGCAAATGTGTATTTATGTTTAGGAGGCCATGAGGTATATTGGTTAGAACAACAACACTGAAACAAGATTGCAGGTTCAAACCCCCAAAGCTAAGTGCCCACTATACCTGAGCTTGGAGGATTATCAAGTAAATCCACTCTAATTCAGTGAACCCCTTCTGTGCTGGTGGAGCCCCAAACTGTTGCTTGGTTCACTTGTCCCTAACACCCCTCTGCAATGCTGTTCAATGCTTTCAGACATGAGGGATTTCCACTACAAGAAACCCCACTCCATATACTTCCTGAGTGATGTTCCAAGTATGACAGCAAGCAAAGATCAGACCACCAGTTATAGGGGCCCTGTATTCTACCTCTGCCCTGGTCCATGCAAAGTCTAAGACCTTCTCTGTGCTCCCTCCCTCTGTGTGCTGTCTGCCCTGCACTCTCCATTCCCCCATCCTGGCTTGACGGTATAGTGGCTGCCCCATTGCCCGAGTAGAAATCATACTGAACAATCTCTAGTGGTATAATATCCCTCTCCTGTTCACCCCTTTATAATGCAGATAAACCCTTTCCTGGTGGTATTATAGTTGACCACACTTTGACCACATGCCAACACCAATCTGCCCATCTGCTGCTGACCCCCTATCCTGCCCCCCCAGTCACCAGCTTATCATACATAGACCACAGCCAGCACAGTCCATGGCTCACCTCCTTGGCCTGCTGCTATCTGAATGTCAGTGACCACAGTCCTATGTACTGTACTATACTATGCACAGTCATGCTCATTGACATGTAGACAGAGTCTGGCTGAAAGGGTAGTGTTGGACTGTGCCTGCCACCATCGCTGGATGTTGAACTGGTGACCAGGATGACAGAGATGCAAGGTTGGGGGTCAGAAGTGGATGAGCGGGTGGGTGCTGGCATGCAGTCAGAGGGTTACTATACCATCAGAGAAGGGTTTATATCATTGTTACAGAGGTGATTGGTGGGGTGAACACTATACCACCAGGAAAAGGTTTATCTAAATGATTCAGGGGCTATTGATTTTGCCATTCCTTCTCTCCCTTTATTTCAGATAATGCAATGCACCCCTGACATATACATTATGCAAGAAAACATTCGACATTGCCAAATGCTTGTGCTATTCACTCCTGCAGTTGCTTCTGATATTGTGGTGGACTCCTGTCACTTGCCTCCCACCACACACTGTCATTAGCATTACCCCTCTCCCCCAGTTAATCAAGCACTATTCCCTGCTCCTCATTTTATTTTATTATTTTTTTTATTTCTTGCTCACTGTTTAATGTTTTGTGCCTGCTCCACAATTTACTGTATGGCAATTTACTCTATGGCAATTTTGTTTTTTTGCTGATAACATCACCCACAAAATAAAGCGAGACACTTCAACGTAGGCATAACATCGTGGTTGGAAAGACCGCCTGGCCACAACATCGCAGTGCAGAATACTGCAGGCCACCACTCCGCCATGCATTGCCAGAGTCCCATGGTGCCAGCAGGACATGTATGGACAACAGGGCACAATGACCGACAGCCAAATCCCAGTGTCTGCCCTGCCACTGCAAGTGCAACAACTGCGGCTATGATTGTTCCCTGACACAGAGGTATCCATACCCTGCTGGTGGGGCAGGCACCAGGGATTCGACCGTTGGTCATTGTACCCTGTTGTTCATACATGTCCTGCTGGCATCGTGGGACTCTGGTAACACACAGCGGAGTGGTGGCCCATGGTGTTCTGCACCGTGATGTTGTGACCAGGCGGTCTTTCCGACCGTGATGTTATGCCTGTGTTGATGTGTCCTGCTTTATTTTGTGGGTGATGTTATCAGCCAGAACTAATTTTATTCTTCTGTGTTCTTGTGTTTGTATATTTTGCTATACTGAATTCCTCATTATTGTATTGTTTCTCTGTGCTGTGCTTTGTATCGGATCTGTTCTGTTCTCTCCCCCCTCCCCCCAGGACACATCTGGAAACAAGCTGATGCCAGCACAGTATGACTTTCCTGGTAAAACGTTTGAAATAAATAAATAACTAAATAAGTAAACATTGAGAGACACAGCCACCTCAATTACATTTGTGCATAATAATGCTGTGTTCTATCTTTAAAGTTAATGACTGCATTTGAACTTCCATAGCACTCTCTATGCAATCAGTATATACAAGTGTTTGGCATAAGTACTCCATTTTATGTACTCTGCAAACTTTGACTCCAGCTAAACCGCAACACTATTGCCTGCATTTGCAGCTGACTGCTGTCATTCAAAAAAGTAAAGTTTCACTAAAATAACACAATATTTGTGGAGGGTTATTTAATTATCCATCTTCTTCATCAAGGAAACTAAATTCCAGGTTCCAAACATTGATTACAGAAGTCAGGAAATAATATGCACTTACAAATGGACAAACTCTAAGATTAGGTTCAGCAAACTTCTACTGAAACTGCATTTAAAGCATGATTTCCAAACAACATTCAGCACTGAGTATAATGCACAAAATGGACAAAAAAAATGCCCCTGTGCTTCACCTCACTAAGATGTTTCATCAAGAGGTCCCCACTTACTGGTGAAGTTTCAGAGCAAGGCGAATTGCTGGGGTTTTTGGCCATAATTCTCCCTTTTTGCCCTCCCTTGATGCCAGGGGCCTCCCTTATTGCATTACCTCCATCTCCAAACTCTGGCTTCACTCCCATTCCCCCTTCCTTTCCTTCCTCCTCTCCTGCCCTCCTTTCACTTCATACTCCCTCCACAGCTCTGACACCTACTAACATACTAACATACTAACATACTATTTGCCAGCAGATTAGGCCTTATGGTCTATCAAGTCTGCTCGAACCTAGATCCTTAGTTGGGTGCCGAGACCCTCCCATCCCTTGTGCTCCAGAAACCCCTATCATCCATCCCCACCCCCGGACAGGCCATCATCTGATACATCCACTTTCTGTGTCTGTCCCACCCTCTCTTAAAGCTCTCCACTGTGGATCTCTGAACCAGCTCACCAGGCAGAGCATTCCAAGGGTCCACCACTCTCTCAGTGAAAAACCTCCTCCTCTTTTCCCCCTCACCCTTCCACCTTCCAACTTCAAACCATGCCCTCTGGTGATGCCTCCCTGCTTTAGTCTAAAGATCCCCTCCATGTTTACCCTATTTATTCCCTTGAGGTACTTGAAGACCTCAATCATGTCCCCTGTCTCTCCTCTCCTCCAATGAAAACAGGCAGAGCTCCTCAAGTCTGTCCTCGTAAGTCAAATCCCCTAGCCCTCGTATCATCTTTGTTGCCCTCCTCTGTACCCTCTCCAGGGTTGTATGTCCCTCTTCAAGTGTGGTCTCCAGTACTGTACACAGTACTCAGGGTGTAGTTCTAACCAGTCCATTGTACAGTGGCAGAATCACTTCCTTGCTCCTAGAGGTGATCCCCTTGCGATGCATCCCAACATCCTGTTTGCCTTGCTAGCTGCCTCCTGCACTGCTCAGTGTTATTCATACATGTATCCACCATGACCCCTAGGTCTTTTTCCCCTGTTGAGGCTTCCAGCACCTCCTCCCAGGGTGTACCTGTGTTTAGGGTTTCCCAACCAAGATGCAACACCTTGCACTTGGTGATATTGAAATTTAATTTCCATGTGTGAGCCCAGCTTTCCAGGGTGTCCAGGTCCTTCTTGCAGGGCCAACCTCCCTCTTCTCCCTCAACTACTGCTCCCATCTTGGAGTCATCCAGTACAGAGACTCATTTCACACCCTATACCATCCCTGATGTCTGATATGTATGCATTAAACAGGATTGGACCCAGGACCGAGCCCTGTGGTACCCCACTACCAACCTCTGTAGGGTTCGGAGCTCCCCACAGACCACTACTCTCTGAGTGCGTCCAGCTATCCAGTTTTCAATCCATCTGACCATCAAAGGGCCTACTCCTAACCCCATCAGTTTCTCCACCAGACCATTGTGGGGGACAGAGTCAAACGCCTTGCTGAAGTCCAAGAATAATACATCCACAGGCTTACCCCTGTCCAGTTCTGATGTTACCCATTCATAGAACTCCACAAGGTTGGTTTGACATGATCTACCTGGCACAAACCCATGCTGCCGACTATCCAGACCTCCCACCTCCTCCAAGTAAACCCCCAATCGTTCCTTTAGTATACTCTCCATTAATTTTCCCACTACTCTCTCAATCTCCCCCATGAAATCTTCTCTGGTCAAGCTGCTTTCTCCTTCCTCTTCCCCGAACTCTGAAGCATGCTTTCCATTGCTATTCACAATGCTCCTTCTCCTCTATTACTAAAAAAACCCTCCATGAATTCATTACTCACTCCAGCAGTTGCCACTGATCCTAGGCTTGTTTCACTGCCCAGCCCCAATATTACTTTCTCCTTCCTTCTGCCATGATTCATTGGTCCCTGTCCCCCTCGGACATGCCCCTGTTGTACTCCATATCTCCCTTCCCTCTACTGTTTTGCTGCCAGTTGCACATCGCTCAGCTTTTTCTTTTTATATGCTGATGTTTTTGCACTACTTGTTCACTGTGCTTCCTCTTAATTGTCTAACGTATGCTTTTATTATTATTAGTAGTAGTTGATCATTATAATTGTATCATTACTGGTGCAACTAATTGCACTCTCCTAATCTCCTTCCTAGCAGAACACATCTGGAAATGAGCTATTTAGCTCAGTCTGTTATTCCTGGTGGAACTCTTGCAATAAGTATATAAACAATATTCTTCCATCAAGAATCAATCTTCTCTTTCACATGGCAATTTTGGTAATTTTATACCACCCAAATATTTTGTATTTGTACTACACCTGAAAACTATGTAACTCCTGGATGTACTACATTCTGTTTATGTTGTATATTGTTCTTTTATACACAGGTCCTCCTGGAAATGAGCCCTGGTTCAGTGTGCTTCTCATGGTTACCAAAAGTTTAAATAAATAAATACATAATATTAGATTTTTGGATTCTTATGACCCCAAGAATACACAACAACTCCAGATGAATACGTACTTCTCCTTATCTTTTCCATGGCAGTCGGAAATGCTACAAGAACTTATGTTCATCACTTTACTGTGCACAATATGTTGTGCCCTATTTCGCCATTTGATGACTACTGTGTAAGCCAAGGACAACCCATAGATCCTCAGCCTCAATTCATAATGCATTCCAATGCAATTATAACAACTACTGCACATGGTTCGTGCCTACTTTGTATTTGTTTTTATTTTTTAGGTTTTACCACATTTGAATATTTAGGTCACTTCTTTCAGAGAGATGCTGCAACATCTGTCTGCAAAAAGAACATTCCAAAACACATAACTAAATTGGTCTAAGTCAGCCCAGTAGCATGGAGAGCTAAACTGTTGGGTGCCATGCCTGTAAACCAGTTTGAAAGCAAACTTCAGTTGCCAACAGTGGCTGGGGAGGGAGAGGATCAAGCATATGAAGGATGGCTAGCCTCTCCTGGGGAGGGGAGGCTTGGTGGCCTGGTCTCTGACTATAATCAGGTACAAGCCTTGTGGTAGTTCAGGTGTGAGCAGCATAAAGGGAGGAGCCTCTGGTACATGATAAATGTGTGCCTCTACATGCACACATTCACATCAAGTGACTGGAAAAGGGAGAAAAATGGTGGCTGGGGCTTTGAGAATCCCTGTTTCTTCATCTCCAGATCCACACTGTACCCCAGGATCCCCCATCCATTCTGGATCTGTGTCACTTGTGGAGAGAATGGTCTTCCTTGGGGGGAAATATATGGAGGGAAAAAGCCTGGCAAGGCAAGGTCCTGGGAAAGGTTGGCACCAGTCTAGGGGAGGAGGATAGAGACAAGGTAAATGACTGCCCCAGCTGCCACGGGAACAAAGCAACCTTTGTGGGGGAAAAAAACAAATCACTCAAAAGAGGCTTGTCTTCATTCTCACAGTTCTACATTTTCCCAGGAGCATCAATGTGCAATGATGTTGAGTGCCTTTCAATATCCCTCACCCTTCTAGTCCTTCTGACTGCCGATTCACCTTGCCTCTGCTTGGTGTCAGGTGCACTGCCAGATGCACAACCCACCTAAACATAGAAACATAGAGTTTGATGGCAGATAAGGACCACTTGGCCCACCCAGTCTGCCCCTTTCCCTACCTATTGGATAAGCAGCAGATTCTAGTTAACCAACAGCCTACTTCCTGCAACCCCTCACTATAATTGCCTTATGTCCATCCCATGCATGTTTGAATTCCCCCACTGTTTTAGACCCCACAACCTCTCCAGGAAGGCAGTGCCACACGTCCACCACTCTTTCCATGAAAAAGGATTTTCTCACATTACCCCTGAGTCGTCCCTCCTCTAACTTTAAATTGTGTCTCCTTGTTTTTACACATCTCTTTTTCTGAAAGATGCTACCCTCCTGAACTTTGTTGATTCCCTTGAGGTACTTAAAAGTTTCTATCATGTCCCCCCGTCCCTCCATTCATCAAGGGTATACATATTAAGCTCTCTCAGTCTCTCTTCATATGGTTTCTGATGTAGACCCTGCATCATTTTAGTTGCCCTCCTCTGGACTGCTTTCATCCTGTCTATGTCCTTGCATAGATGAGGTCTCCAAAACTGCACACAGTACTCCAGATGGGGTCTCACCAACTGTCTGTACAGAGGGATAACCACTTCCCTTTTACTACTTGTGATGCCCCTCCCTATGCATCCCAGTATCCCCCTGGCTCTCCTTACTGACGCCTCACATTGATTACCCACCTTTAGGTCATCTGATATGACTACACCCAGATCCTTTCCATTATTGTTGTCATTAGTTCCCTCCCTGCTATTGTGTACTGTTCTCCTGGATTTTTATTTCCAAGGTGCATTACTTTGCACTTCTTTGCATTGAATCTAAGTTGCCATATGTCTGACCAGTCCTCCAACCTTGCCAAGTCCCTTCTCATCTTTTCTACCCCCTCTTGTGTATCAACTCTGTTACAGATCTTTGTGTCATCTGCAAAGAGGCATACCTTTCCTTCCAGACCCTCTGCAATGTCACCTATAAAGATGTTAAAGAGGACTGGACCCACTACTAAGCCCTGATGCAGATGAGGAAAGTAGTCCTCCAGATGTTCTATCCTCTCATCCCAGCTGACCCCTAGTGACTTGTGTTCATTTCTGAACCCCAGTCACAGACATGGAATGTGGTAGCGCTACCGGAGTGTTTCTGGGTTTGCCTTTTTTAAGCACGAATGAATTATGGTCATTGCCAATATATCTTCTGAATCTTCTGGACTCATCATGGACAGCCATGGACAACCACGGTCAACCACTGTTCATCTATGTTTGGCCATGACTTGGATAGCAACCAAATATAATAATGTAGTGATATATAAGAAATGCAGAATTTGACATGTTAACTAATGTTAATAATGGAAACACAATTATTATCATTTTTGAAGAGAATGAGTGAGAAAAAGAGAGGAAATTCATTATTTAAGCATACGTAATTCTTATTAGAGTCTCCTCCCTCCATATCTGTCTTCCTTTCTCTCCCATTCACCAACCAACTCAGATCTGCTGGCTCTCAATCTTTCACTCTCCCATGCTACAAAACTACTATGGATCAAGCTGCCTTCTCTTTCCACCTTCCCTTCCTCTGGAATAATCTATCCCCTCAGCTCCACCACTTCTCCCCTTATTGCTCACTCAAACAGCTCCTAAAACCTCACTTTACTCCCTCCTGGTCCTGCTCCTAGTTCATCTACATATCCAGGACTCTTTTTAGGAGAGTGCTTGGAAGTGTACCCCTCTCTGACCACCCAGTATCTGTTACTGTAGTTACAGTACTCTAAGCCTTGTTTGTCATGCAAGATATTATTATGCACCAATGTTCTATAGTTGATGTTCATCTTTTAGGCCCACACAGTTTTCTACTTGCACTAACTGCATGTTTATTTGCACTGTATTTGTACTGTTATTTTGTTTTTACCTATATGATGTATTTTGTGCCATTTTGTTAGTTTGAATGAGAAATGACTTCATTAGAAAAACAAACAACAATTAGTAAATACTGCGTACAAGAAATTTCAAAAATATGTGTAGATAAACTATATTTATTACAGAATACAAAGGTTGTTTACAAAACTAAATTACATAGTTGTATAGAAATTTGTTTTATAATGCAGGGAACGTCTGAAATGACCATGGCCAACTTGAAATTATCAAACTAGATTGATTATGTTCACTTGCCATAAGAGGTTGTTTATGGATAACCATGCCTGAATGAGCAGCTGACAGTTACGTGAGTGATTGTGCAACATAACATATTTATTTGATATAAGTCTTTTCCTCTAGCTATCTACCTTTGGTGGAGGTGCCAGTATAAGTCTCTCGGAGCTAAAGGAAATAGGTACAGCTACTAAAAATTCCACACCAGAGACAGCATAGGAAGGGAAGAGGGGCAGGAGTAGAGATGTGCGAAATTACGAAATTTCATTATGTGAAATATTTAATGAAATTTGTGCATTTGGAAAAATATTTCAAAGATGTGAAATGTGAAATTTTACCTGTGGAATGCGAAATTTTACCCAGGATATGCAACATTTCATCAGCAGAATGGTGAAATTCAGGCAAAACTGTGCATTTTGCAGTGAAATTCCATGTTCTGAGGGCACAATTTCACAACTTCACACCCAGCCAAAAATTTTGCAGAACAGCAGGACTTTGCAAAATATTTCACATGGTGAAAGTGCCAATTTTGCCACAATTTCGCCACCAAGATTTAATTTCACAACATCTCTAGGTAGAAGATAGCGTGCGAAACACTAGGCAAGGTTTGTGTACTTGGATGGGGTTTAAGTAAGGATGGAGAAGAGTTTGCCAGTCCATCTAACCACAGCCTTAGCCTTCTAATTAAAATCATAGATAAACCATAAATGACCATGGTCACTGATCATGTAACACCATGGTGTAAATATGTGCTGTACAACCATTATTCATTCATGACCATAAAAGCATGGTACTTAAACCTAACATTGTAGGGCCTGGACCCTACAAATGAATCATAACTTTCAGAGGCTGAGAGTAATTGGTCCACCAGAGCTGATGAAAGGCTTCTCACCCACTGAAGGCTGATGAGCTGTGGAACTTGATTTCCTGCAATCACCTCTCTCTCTCCTTCTTTCATCCCTTGAAGGGTATTTTGACATCTGTTCTTACTTTTCTGAAGCTAGCATCAACCTCCAGGGCAGTGGCCAATCAGTGCGACTCTCACCCCAGGAGACAGAATCATCTGCAGAAGGCACCACTAATGGCCATGATCTACAGTTAAGTACGCACTAATCAGAATATCAGTGGAGAGTCACTTCTGGTCCACACTGAGCTCCAACTGGAACCAGCTACAAGGTATTCACCTCCCCTAGTCTCTGCTGCAACGTTGTGAAAAATCTCTGTAGAGAAATGCTGTAGGTACTATTATTCTTTTTTTTTTTTCAATTCAAAGTTTATTCACCACATTTTCCACATTACAGGAGGCAGTAATAAACACTTGACATAGGATTCATACAGCAAATCAAATCATACTGCCCCAACCCTTCCTCCCTCCCCGGCACAGCAGTTCATTCTAACCCTGTTATTACCCGCTAACTACCTATGCCAAAGAAATTAAGATGGTAACCTCGGATGCAGACTACTTCATAGCCATCATAATTAAAGTGTGAAGGGGATCCCAGATATCCTTATACCTATGTAGCCTGTTTTGAAGGCTAGCGATAGCCTTCTCTGTACATATATTTGCTAAGATCTCGTGGAGCCACTCATGATATATTGGTTCGAACCTTTCCTTCCACCGCCTGAAAATGACTTTTTTGACTGAAAGCGCCACCATAGATATATGGAATCTCCGAATTTTGACCGTTAGGGAGGAAAGATCTCCCAACAGGCAAATATCTGGCATAAAATAATCCTGTAGACCCAGCAAAGGGTCCAGATTGGTTTTTATTTGCTCCCATAATAATGTTATCCGGGGGCATGACCAGAAAAAACTGAAAAAGTGATCCTGCATCCTGGGAACACTTATTACACTTATCGGTATAAAGAAGGCCTCATTTCACCAGCTTAATTGGGGTATAGTATAAATTATGCAAGATATGTAACTGCATGAGATGTAATCTATCTTGGGATACATATTTATGACAGTACATCCAGAGGGCAGGCCACTTAAAAGTATAGTGGGGAAAAAAATGAAACCCAGAAATTGGTGGGACCACCCCCGCGTCCAAATCTCCACCGGAACAAGACTTGATAAATCTTAGAAATCACTCCAGAAGAGACTAGTAAAGGGGAAAGTTCAGATACCAATGCAAAGGTCAGTGGATGGGGTGGAGTGGCCCCAAAGACCATGGTTAACAAGTGTTTTAGTTGAAACACTTTAAAAGTCTGGGACTCAGGTATTTTGAACTTGTGTATGAGCTGAGAAAATGAGAGCCACTCACCAGCTTCATCCAGAAATGAAGTTACTGTCCCCTCTCCTAAGGGAGGGAACCATGAATGGGAAATTTTCTGTTTGTTTATAGTGAAAGCCAGGGAATTCCAAATAGATTAAGCGGGATCATTACTTTGATTGTAATGCAGAAAAGAGCACAGTTGTGAATGTACTTTTAGTGAGGTCATGATAGTGGGACATTTATTAATATCTTGCATCTGAGAAATATTTAGATAAAGTACAGTCAGGGTGTCCATATTCATAGATTGGAAAAAATCTAATTCAATCTTAAGCCAGACCAGGTTCTTGTTATCTGAACCTGGCCTTACCCATCTCAGGTATTTAGCCAAATGACTAGCCCAGTAGTAAATGGGCAGGTAAGGAATCCACAACCCCCCTCTTTCTTAGGTGCAGCTAACTTGTGGTATGCCAACCTGGAGGTTTTGTTCAACCAAATAAACTTAGTAAAGAGTTTATGTGTTTTCTGGAACCAGCTTAGGGGGACAAATGAATTAAGATACGACACAGGATAAAATAAACAGGGAAACACATTCATCTTAATAATATTAATACAACCCCATAAAGATAATGGGAGTTTATCCCATCTCTCTAAGTCTTGGGTGATCCCCTGCAAAAGGGGGTCCAAATTCTCCTTGAACCACAAAGAGGGATTACGCATTAATTTTATGCCTAAATATTTAATAGCCCAGGGTGACCAGCATAGTCCCAGAGAAATAATATCGGCCTTAAAGACTTTATGATTAATAGAAAAAAGGATGTTTTATTGGGATTTAACTTATAATTCGAGAAACTACTAAATCTATCAACCTCCCTTAGCATATTCGGAATAGATATTAACGGATCAGCCAAATGTAGGAGTAGGTCATCAGCATATGCTGTTACTTTCACTACCTCATTCCTAATGGGAATACCTTGTATCCCTTCATTATTGAGAATATGCTGAATAAGGGGTTCCAGGTAAGACTGAACAGTAATGGAGAGAGGGGCATCCTGCCTCATTCCTGACCACAGTGTGAAGGACTTGGAGAGCGTTCATTCCCTGAAATCCTCGCTGTAGGAGACGATAAATTGCCTAATCCAATCTATGAACATGGATGAGAATCCAAATGCTGTGAGGCTTGAAAAGAAAAGTCAGTTAACCTGATCAAATGCCTTCTTGGCAACCAGGAGACCAAACCTCGCAGGATATGTGGCATCCCTGGTCTCTGAGAATAGATCAGGAGAGAAATGCTGAGGTGATCTGAAGCCACACGTCCTCTCATAAATCCACTTGAGACATACCCAAGATCTGGAAGAACCAGGGTTAGTCTATCTGCTATTATCTTTGAGAGAATTTTGACATCTTGATTCAGCAAAGATATTGGCCTACAGCTCTGAACCATTTCTGGGTCTTTGTCTGGTTTAGGTAACAAAACTATCAATTCCTCAAACAGATGGGCATCTGCCACCTCTCCAGACAAGATATGCAAACAGAGCAGATGCAACACGGGAAGTAGTTGCCCTTAAAAGTTTTATAAAATAAGGCCGAAAACCCATCTTGACTCGGGACTTTACCCATAGGCAAGTCCTTTATAACAATTGCTATTTCTTCCTGTGATAAAGGGGATGATATGAAATTCCTTTTGGGAGTCAGATAGTAACGGAAGATGAGCTTCCTTGAGATACTCATCCAATTTTGAATGGGTGGAGGACTATCCATATCCCTATATAGTTGTTCATAAAAGGTAGCAAATTCCTGGACTACCTCTGAGGGGGATACCTTCAGAGTCCCGTCAGACTGAGACCTTATAGGGGGTATAAATCTTGCTGACTCTTGTTGCTTTAAGTGTAAAGCCAACAGGTGACCCGCTTTTTCTACTTGAACTGTAAAACTGGTCTTTGTACGGATTATTGCCAACTCAGCCTTCTCTCTTAACTTTCCAAGATACTTATCTTTATAATAATCTTCTGTGACTCCTCTTGAGAAATTATATCTGGTAAATACTTTCTAATACCACGAATCTGGGACACTAAAAGTAACTCAGTTTCCTGTGCCTCTTCCTCCTTGTAGCTAGACTAATGAGAATACCCTTATATAAGCCTTAAAAAGGCTCCCCATAGAATATCCGGTCTTACACTATCTATTGGATTGGTAGAAAGAAAACTCTATCTGCTCTCACTTCTCTTCTATACTTTTCATCCTTTAATAATTGTTCATTTAATTTCCATCTGGTCTCTCTTTTGGGATATTGAGAAAAGTCAGATTACCCAAAACTAAAGAATGGTCCGATATTGGACCTGGTTGGATCGAGGTGGATAGAACCCCTGGCAAGAGCTCATGAGAAACCAAAAGGTAGTCAATGCGAGATTGCATGACATGAAGTGGTGAGCGATAAGTGTATTCCCTAATATTGGGATGTGTGACCCTTCAGACATCGCACAATCTGCACTGATCCATCATCTCCTTAAAGGCCCTATGTCCAGGTGTCGTTCTCCTCGATCCAGTGCTTGGTCTATCCATATTTGGATCCAAAACTAAATTGAAATCTCCCCCTAATATAATTGGAATAGGAAGTATAGGAAGAATCGTGGAAATCAATTTAATAAAAAAAGAGGAATTGTCTGTATTTGGACCATATATGCTGCCTAAAACCAGTGGCATGGCCCAAATAGTGCCCTGCACTAGAACATATCTACTTTCAAAATCCTTAAATACCTGAAAAGGGACAAATGGGATATTTCTATTTTTTTTTTTTTTTGAAATTCAAATTTATTGAAGTTTTCTCCCAAAACAGAGCAAGATGCAAGTATACAGGATATTCCAACCAGCAGTACATTTTTATATCAGTATAAACATATCCAGGTACATTGTCAGAAGCATCATACCCCCTCCCCTCCCTCCCTCTGTCCACCCCTCCCCCAGGCAGACAGAGCCATGTAATAGTGTACCAAATCATTAAACACCTTCCGCTTGAAACTGGATAGTCATGGGAATAAGCACCCATCTGTAATAAGTACAACTCATGTAATTTTTCCCAAATCTTGCGATACCTTGACAAACAATCTCTTCGATTCGCACTGAATTTTTCCATATTCAGATTAAAAAGCAGCTCCTGCAACCACTCTGTATAAGTGATTAGAGCACCATCCACCCAATGTTTCAATACTACCTTTTTAAGTGACGCTGATATAATGGCCATATAGTACCTTCTGGCTTTAACCTTAATTTCAGAATAATCCCCCAATAGGCAAACTTCGGGACTGAAGAGGAGACTAAGTCCCAACAGAGGATCTGCTCATTCCTTGATCAGGTCCCACAGGGATTTAACCCTGGGACATTCCCAAAAGATATGGAGTGGTGTCCCCTCCTGCTGGCGGCAATAGTTACAATCTGAATCAGGAATGCAACCAATCTTATGCAATTTTGACGGAGTCCAAAACATGTTATTTAGAAACTGAAATTGTATAACTCTCAGTCTATCCTGAGTTATATACCTATAGGTATGTTGCCAAATTGCATCCCAATCCCTCCCCGGGTCTCCGAAAACAGTATTCCAGTAGTGGGGGATGCCATCAAAATGTTGATATGTTTGATCAAATAAACAGTTATAAAATCTGGAAACTACATGCGGCTCCCATACAGTCCTGGCGAGGGTTTCAAAAAAGCCTTCAGATGCCTGAGACCCAACATGTTTCCTAAGAGACTGCATCATTAAATGTCAGAGCTGATAAACTCTAAAGGTATACCCAGGAGCGATATGATATTTATTAATTAGCTCCACAACAGAAAGACACTCCCCCTCATGAAAGAGGTCTGAAACCCTCAAGTCCTTTATCTCAGGAAGCCAAGACTCCTGAATCATTTTTCCCCCAATTTTTAAATTTAGATTTCGACACAGGAGTTGATACCTATCTTTACTGGGGGAATATTTTAAAAATAAGCACAACTGTGCATGGACTCTTAAAGATGTTTTTATTGGGGTGGGGAATAAGTCCCCCGGTAGGGACTTTGGTGAAGCATAAAGAAGAGCGATCGGATCGATCCCAGCTTCCCTTGTTAGCTCCACTTATAACTTGACCCAAGAGGGGACATAGAAAAATGAAGAATGCTCTGTGGGAGCTAGCAGCCACCTTAGATACTTACTGGCACTACTTGCCCAATAGTATAATCCCAAATGAGGTAGTCTTAACCCAGCCTTCTCCTTAGGGGCTGCCATCCTATAATAAGCTCTACGTGGAATTTTCCGCTGCCAGATGAAAACTGAGATTATTGCATGCATACTCTTAAACCAGCTTATTGGCAGCCAGGAATTCAACATGGTTAACGGATACAATACCCTGGGTAAGACATTCATTTTCGTCAAACTAACCCTTCCCCATAAGGATAACGGGAGTTTGGCCCACCTAGTAAGATCTTTTTGAATGGTATTCCTTATCGAATCTAAGTTCGATTGCACCATCTTGGAGTCAGTATGGGCCAAAATTACCCCTAAATATGTAAGCTTGTGCAGGCTCCATTGTAAGCCCAATGCTGTGATCTCCGACTTGAAAACCCTAGAATTCAACGGGAATACCAAAGTTTTCTCTCTATTGATTTTATAATTAGAAAACCTGCTAAACTCCTCTATAAGCTCCACAACCACTGGTATAGTGGCATTGGGGTGAGTTAAATGAAGAAGAACATCATCTGCATATGCAGAAAGTTTAAACTCATGTGAACCTATTTTAACGCCTTTGACCCTAAGATCCTGTCTTATTTTTGCCAGAAAAGGTTTGAGGTAAAGATTAAAAAGGAGAGGTGATAGAGGACATCCCTGTCGAGTTCCTGCACACAAGGGGAATATTGAGGAAAAAACCCCATTGCAGTAGATCTGTGTGCTCGGTTGACTATACAGGGAAAAGACACTCTTAACAAATGAGACGGGGAGACCAAATTTCACTATAGTGAAGTATAAAAACTGCCAATCCACCCTATCAAATGCCTTCTCTGCATCTATCGACACCAACCCAGAAGGGAAACAGTGATCTCCAGATGCAGAAAAGATATTAGCCAGTTTATGTAGGTGGTCCGTGGCAAATCTACCCACCATAAAACTAACCTGATCACTATGTATGAGTAGGGGCATTACTTTAGCTAAGCGATTGGCCAAAATTTTTGCTAAAATCTTAACATCATAATTTATTAGTGAGATGGGCCTATTACTGGACACATTATCTGGATCCTTACCTCCTTTAGGAATGACAATAATAAGGGCTGCGAAAAGGTGTTTGTCCACTTTCTCAGAAGTCAAAATACATTGAAATAACCTTTTTAAGCTAGGGGATAACTGTGCAGCAAAACATTTGTAGAAATTTGGGGAAAACTCATCAGGACCTGGGGCTTTATGAAGAGTAAGCAAGTTTATTGTTGTGAGAATCTCTCCTTCTGAAATAGGCTGGGACAGGTCCCCTCCCAGCGCCGGGGGCAATGATGGAAGTGAACAAGAGGAAAGATATATTTCCACCTCATCTTTCGAGGGTCTAGAATTCATCAGACTATACAATTCCCTGTAATAACTTTCAAACTCCTGAACAATATCCTAAGGGTGGGTTTTAACCTCCCTATCCAACTGAGAAGTGATACTCTTTATAATCCTGACAGACTCCTCCCCTTTTAATCTCATTGTCAATAGGTGCCCAGCCTTCTTCCCCTGATTGAGGTACCAAGCCTTATTCTTTAACAGGGCATACTCTGCTTTCTCACGCTGAAGGTCACTGTATTGGTTTCTTAAACCGATTAACTTTTCTCTAAAATCAGCAGGGGTAGTCCCAGAGAGGGTATACTCTAGTTCCCTAATTTGCCTAAGTAAAGTCATAGCTTTATTCTCTCTTTTTTTCTTCCTTTCTGCTGCCATTATGATAAGTTCACCCCTTAAAACACATTTAAGCGCACTCCACTCCATATCCCATTTACCTGTCGACTCCAAATTCTCACTCTCATATTGCTCTATAATGTGGGTAATGGTTTCTTTAATTGCCAGGGAGCATAATAATTGATTGTTCAACTTCCAGATCATTTGCCTAATAAGATTAGGGGATAGATTTATTGAACAATGGACCAACGAATGATCCGAGATTATCCCAGGCAATATTAAACATTGTGAGAGACCAGGGAGGGCTGATTGACTGATCAGGAAATAGTCAATCCTAGATCTGGATCCATGCACAGCCAAAGTGAATGTGTATTCCCTAAGTGAGGGTCAGAGGACCCTCCATGGTTCGCATAAACCAACACTGTCAACCAACTCTCTTAGGGCTCTCTGAGCGGGAGTTAGCCCACTTCTTCCTCTGCCATCTTTGCCCAATTCCGGGTCAAATGATAAATTCCAATCCCCCCAAAAAACATCGGAATATGAACAAATGGGGACAATATTTTTTAACAGATCTATGAAAAAACTGGGCAAGTCCGTGTTTGGGCTGTAAATACTACCGAATAACACCTTTGATCTATATAACGTCCCCAAAACTAACAAAAACCGACCCGAGGGATCCTTGATAACTTCCTCACAGGAAAATGGGGTTTGCCTGGTGATCAGGATGGCCACTCCCTTACTAGCAGTACTCTCTCCTGACAGATACACCTGTCCTATACTCTGTCACTTAAACAAAACACTTTCTGAGTTGAGTAAATGCGTCTCCTGTAAACAAATGATTTTCCCCTTTTGCATTTGAAGGTGTTTCTGAAGCTTGTATCATTTAGTGTTATTCCTAGCTCCGTTAACATTCCATGTAATTAAATCCCAAAGAGTTCCCATTTAACTTCTGATTATTATTGAATATAACCCTTTACTAGATGAGAACATTCCAGCTCTCCGGAGCCCGGCAAAAACTTCATCAACCTGACAGGTTCCTGTGTACTTCTGTCTGCTTCTCTCCTCCCTCCACCCCTCCCTTCCTCTCCAGACAAAATTCCCTCCACACTGATCCCTTATACCCTCCGCAATAATAATAGTTAGTTCCCCCCTCCTCCCCCCCGATCACTCCACCAAGAATGTCCACCCACCCAACTGAACTCCATCTTGGTCCACGATGTCCAATGCACAAACCCTCCTGAACACCACCCAGCCCCCCGTCCCTGCACTTACTGTGACCTTGTTCAATGTCTAACTCAAGCTGAGCCCCCTTTTCAAAAACTGAACCAAGCAATAAAAGGAGAAAGATACTCCCTTGTAACCCTGTAGGGAAAATCCTGAGAAGGGAGAGGAATCCTACCAGAGGCCAAACTCAGAAAAACCCTCAATACCTTTGGGTCTTAGCATCTCGATTCGTTACCTCCCCAAACAACAACAAAAGAAAGAGAAAAAAGCTTCCCCCAGGAGCAGGAGATCGGTAGAGCTTACACCTTTCCGATCATAGTACTTATGTACCGGAAAAAACACCCATAAACTGTGCCCCCCTCTAATAAGCTTCCCACCAGAATTACCACCTTTTGCCCAATCAGGCTAATCCCCTGAGTAAAACAGGTAAAAAAAAACTGAATGAAACCTCTCACTACTGTACGGGTTCTGGTCTTGCTCTCTTAGTACTTAAAATAAAAAACATCAACAAAATGACCAGAGTATAAAGGCATCCTTTCCCCATTCACCCCTGATATTCATGACCCATCTTGGATGCACATTAATTCCGTGAAAATCACGGAAACAGAGAAAAGAGAGGAAAAAAAAACCTAAAGCCTTACAAGACTCGAGGAGACCTAATAGCAAAGTCCAAACTGTGATACAGAAAGAATTAGTTAGGCTCAAATCAACAAAGAACTGGTGCCCTCTAGTGGCATAATACTATTATCAACTTTGCAACTTGATACAAACAGATTCAAGAGAACATAAAACCGAAGGCACATATCTAAGCCATAATAAACTGTCATATCGAGTCTATAAATTCCAACAAATGGTAAAACTGTCCTTCAAGGCAGAGCACAGGGCTTCCAATCAGATCCGTCTCAGGCAGTGCAAATACAGGATACCCTGCCACTTCAGAGATCAGTGATTGTCCCAGAGGTCAACCAGAGTTCCCAGACCAGCAAGAAGGGCTAACATATACCGGTTGCCCAGGAAATGCTCCTCCTTCAAAAATCATTACCCCACCATTTCAAAAACTCGGTTTTCTCCCTCAGAGTGAAGAGGCATCCTTTCATTTGAACAGACCTGGGAGTGCAGACTTTAAACCCTCCATTGCTGCTTTTGGCTCATCATAGCTCACCCAAGATCCAGACAAACAAACTTGCAGGCACGCAGGGTAATTCATCTGAAACCGGGTAGAGGAGGCAATCAATTTTACCACTATCAAGTGGTATTCTGCACGCTTCTGCCTCACTGTTAGGGGTAAGTCCTGAGTTATCCTCAAGGCAGCATTTTCCCAGGAAACTTCTTTGAGCTCTCCGATCTTGAAAAGAACATGCTGTTTCTCAAGATAATTCAAGAAGCGGAGGATTAGGGTGCATGGGGGGGCGCCCAGTGGGGGCATTGCTCTCAAAGCCCGATGGGCTCTTTCAATCATATAGCTCAAGCCATATGGAGACGGGCCTGCGAGCTTTGTCAGGAGCCTCTGCACGAACACTATTGGGTCCGCCCCCTCCACCTTCTCCGGTAGCCCAATAATTATGAGGTTATTACATCTGCTCCTTCTTTCCAAGTCCTCAATCTTGGAATCCAATCTAGCCAACTTTTGGTGGATAGCCACCATCTCCAGCTCATATTTAGCAGAACGGGCTTCAACCAATGCAATTCTAACTTCGTTGTCCTTTGTACATCTAGATAGGTCCTCCAGTGCCACGATAACCGATTTTAGCTCCTCGGTAACCACCTGAAATTCTGCCTGAAAAGGTTTCATCTCTGCCAGAAATCTCACTAGTGTAAGTGGTTCATTTTCAATCTCAGCCATTTTGGTTTCCAGATCCCCAGAGGCTGAAGAGGCCCTCGGTTTCTTCGGGTCCTTGCCAGGAGAGACAGGTGGAGTGTGCTTCCCGTGAGTTTTGCGCTTATCTTTCTCCATCTGAAGCCAAAACAGGATCTCCTCACTCTCCAATGTTTTAGATAGTAAACTAAACCCAAATTTGACAACAATGATACTTTTCTCCTGAGATTTAGTAGAAAAACAGACGGGAGGCGAGAGCTGAGCAGTCAGGGTGTTAAGCCGGCACTTGCATCACATGACTCCTGGGATATTTCTATTAATCAGTATCATGACCCCACAGCTATTGGTTTCCCCTGAAGCATGAAAAACCTGACCTATCTGTTGTCTTTGAAGTTGTTTTACTTCGGAATCCATTAAATGAGATTCTTGTATAAATGCTATCTGGGCACGTAACAAACTCAGATGTTTGAGTACCTAATATTGTTTCAGTTTTTCCTGATCCCCTTCACATTCCACGTAGCAATATTAAGAGTCTGAGCCATCTGTTATATCAGATATAATCCAGATAAAATATCTGACATATCCTGCTAACATGTAACAGGTGATTCTATTCCCCTGAATCTGCTGTGCCGGGCTCCAACTCCCATTGAACTCCTGTCCCTCCCCCAATTCCCCGAGCAATCCACATCATCCATATTTCCAAGACATAATCCAAAAATCCACCCAAACCCCTCTTATCACTAACAACGTTCAGCAATGCTTCATTTGCTACTCCTTCCCCAGCCCCCAAAGAACCATCCCCAAACCCTGTATTGTTTATAATACATCCCCCTTTCTTGAAATGCCAGTAACCAATAAAAGAGAGAGAATGCCACCTCCCCATTATACAAGCCCTTGTATTTACCACCTGTCCCCTAGTAGGGGCTATTAAAAATAAACTAATATCAATAAAGCATAGCCCCCATTAACATCACGGCTTACAAGGGCATATGTATAATTGAGTGTGATAAGGCACCTCGTGGCACAAAATCGGGAAGTTGGTCTCAGCTGAACATAAGATGCATTAAACAGGCCTTCATCTCAGCAGGCTCTCCAGCCTTGTACGGAGAAGTCCCCAATCCTCTCCTCCCAATTGTTACGCCTTTGCTCCAGTAAGTCCCAGCTCCTTTCTTACTTTGGGAGCTCTATACACATCCCACGCATGGAGCACAGGCTCCCTCTTGTGTTCTGAATGCGTAACAGTACCCTGCTGCCTTGCAGAGGAAGGGCAACTCTTATGATAAGATTTTCCAAAAGGCCAAAGCCTACCACCAAACCCTTCCTCCCTAAACTTCCACAGGAGAGAGAGAAACCAGATATTGCTAAATAGGCAATATTTTCTGCCAATACTAGAACTAACGAGAAATTGCTTGATTATTTGAGACCCCAGACTCAGACAGGACGAAACCCCAGACCCAGAAAAGACAAATAAAAGTATGCATCCATAACTAGATTGCTGTAAAAAGAAAGAGAAAGTCCTTTCTGCCCCATATTCGGGCTGAAATGAGAGTCCAAGAATGTGTAACCGTTGATTTACAGAAGATCTCTTTACATGAATACTCAGCCTTCTCAAAGCAGTTCTCATCTTGTCGAGAAAGCCCTAAGGCCTTTCATGTGTCCCTGAAGAGATCTGGCAGTGGTAATTTTAAACCAGCAAACGCTGCCTCCGGATCTTCATAAGTAGCCAGGAACCAGCCACCAGTACCTGTAGCCTGGCCAGATATCCCAGTCGAAATTTAAGTCCAGCCGCAATAATTTTTGAGACAACAGGATGAAAAGCAGCTCTCTTCAAATGGACTGAACCCGGGATATCTTGGGCTATTCAAAGTTTAACTTGCTCCCAATGAACTTCTTGGAGTTCTCTCACTTTATACAGGAATTGTTGCCGCTCTAAAAAATTTAAGAAACGACAGATTATAGGTCGGGGTGTTGCTCAGGGAGGGAGCTTTGGTCTTAATGTCCTATGGGCTCTCTCAATAATATATTTAGCCCCAAATGGAGAAGGCCCTGCAATCTTCTTGACCAACGTCTGGATGAAAGCTATGGTATTCTGGCCCTCTTCTCCCTCAGGTAACCTGAGGATCACAACATTATTTCTCCTGCTACGACCTTCAAGGTCTTCAATCTTGACCTCGATTCTAAACAGTTTATGACGCATTGCTGCCATCTCAGGCTCGAACCTCTCAACTTGTTTCTCTAGAGAGAAGATCCTAGTTGTGTTGTCTGAGGTAGTGAGGGTTATTTCTTCTATTTTTCTCGTGAGTGATTTCATTTCTGATGCTATCTCTTTGATCTCATCTCAAAAAGGTTTGAATTCCTCCAAAAATCTGGACAATGTGAGCGGCTCTTGGTCCACCCCTAGATTCAGAACTTCTCCCTTTTCTGTTCCACTCTAGGCCCGGAATTTTTTTGAGGCCTTCTCAGGTGTAACTGGCGGGGTGTGTTTCTGCTGTTGTTTTTTCATATAAACAACCATTCTCTCTCGAAATCGCCCTGCTAGGGCACAATGTTATAGGGAACCAGAATAACTCGAAATTCGAGGTTTAGACATCGAGCAAGTATACCAGAAAATGAAAATATAGAAACAGGAGGCTGGAGCTATACAGAGGACCGACTATCGGGTAGCTTGCATCACGTGGTCCCTGTAGGTACTATTATCTAACTCCCCAGCAATAATATGCCTATTGGGTTGTCTATTGGCCCAGTGACAGCACATTGCACTACCACACTGGTGACTTGAGTTTAGGAGAAAACTTGAGTGATGCAGGAGGGGCATAACTGTATAGTGCTGCTTCCAAGGCAGCACTTCCCAGTCCAGGGAAAGACAACACATTTTACTATCACTGCAGTGACTTCAGTGGTGGACCAGGGAGCTTGTTTCCATACAAGATTCACACTACAGTGTCCAAGACCACTCAGAAGGTTGTTGGCATTCTTTAGTGGCTGCAGGGTGGGACAATGCAGAAAAAGTGGGGAACTAATCCCAGCTTCCATCTCAATGATTGTTAGTACACTCAGGCCCTGCACCACGGACCCAGGTGCCAGTCTGCTAAACTGGATCATATGCACTTTGGGGGGGGGATTGGCTCCACACTGAGTATCATTCCATGGCAAAGAACCTGTCAAGGAAGATGGTAGCAAGCAGCATCAGATTATTGTGCAATGGGGCTAGATGGGTGCCAGAGTCAGATAATTGTGGGCATGAAGCTGGAGGGGTATAAAAGCCTAAGTGGAAGAAACTGCCTTTCTCTGATTTAACCCTAAGCTGGAATTGCTTCCTCAAGAACAGTATTGTCAAGCTATTTCTTCAGGTGTATCAGTCCCTGACAGGCACTGAAAGCAACTTTTTCCACTGCTGAGCAGGAACTCTCTCTCTCTCTCTCTGTTTCAGTCACTGAAGTGCTAGTGCTACATGTACACAAAATCTAGTCTCTTCTTGATTGTCTCAGGTTGGTGAGGAAAGCTTGCCCTGTGTCTATAGACAAAAACTGCATTGATTCTCTTCAAAACCCCAGCATCCTAGTGTCTGACAAGTCCCTAGCAAAACAGACCTGACCCCTGACTCTATTTGCCACATGTCCCTGGATCAAGTGTCACTGTACTGAATGAAAGAGGTCATATTTGTTTATTGTTTGTGCTCCACTGGCTTCCTAAAGTCTTTGCAAAGCTTTGCTCTGGCACCCTCAGGTGCTTAAAATGTTTCATCCCAGTCCCACTTACTATCCTGGTGTTGGGAATGTGTTCAGTGGTGCACTGAACCCAATCCCTATTGCACATTTTAATTTAGCATATTTTAAGGTGTTTGCAAATTTTGATCTGGAAAGACACACTAAGCTATGACAGCTTGTTTTCAGGTGTATCCTTGGGGTGGGTCACATGGACCTAGTTTTATCAAAAGAGGAATGTTGACTATAACACCAGGGACCCCCTCCATACTTTTGCCAGTAGGGGAAACCTCTGGCCATTTTTGCAGACTGCTATGATGGCCGGCCAGGTGGATGGAGGAGAACTGGCCTCCTCTATTTCTCCTCTTTCCCTATGAATGTTGAGTCTGTTCCAGTTCCTAATCTTGTACTTGGGGATATAGAGATGGAGACTGATGTAGTGGAGGCAGAAATGGTAATGTCTGCCTCTACAACTGAAAATAATTACTTGCTGGCAGCAGAGGAGGAAAAACATAGCTGTCTCTCTAAGAACAAAATAATTACATATTACCCCTTGTCACTAAGAGGGAGGCAAAATTCCATGCCTGCAGAGAGAAATGACATATGGTCAATAATTGTTCCTTTCCTGGAGTATCACAGCAAGTTTTTTAAAGTTCTCCCCTTCATAGCTGTTTCTCACTGCAGTGTCTGACAGCACAACATCAAAGGCGTTGGCATTCTCTGAGGCTGTCAACCTGCAACAGACTGCTGCTACTGAGACCCTGAATGGTGAGGTTAAGGTTGCCAGAGAAGCAGACTCTGTATTTCTGAATGTTGCACAAGGAGTTGCTGCCACATCTTCACTGAATTCTCAACTGCCTTCAACTTAGCTGAATTGACTTCCTATGGAGGTGCTCCCACAACTTCTGGAATGGCAAAGAAGGACAGATACTTTTTTTTTTATTTTTGTCTTTGGTAACCGGGTAAGGCCCACTAGGCACAAGTGCCTGTTTCTAGGAGTGACCTGGGAGCACTGGGCAGTTAAGTGACTTGCTCAGAGTCACACAGTATGCAAGTGGAGATTGTGAGAATCAAATCAAGGTCTGGACTTCTGGAGATGCCAAGCACGTTCACAGCTCATTGCTCTAACCTCTAGGCTATACTGCCAGCTTCCTGTACTGTACTGTACTGTAGCTCATCCTGCAATGTGGGTGTCCCATAGCTTTATCTCAGCCACAGAGATCTGCTACATATCCATGGCTGGTGAAGTCAATGATACTAGCAGCTGGTAGGGTCAGAGCATCAGAGGGGGTATCCTGGCTACCAAATGCACCCCAGGAACATCAGCCACCTGATACAAACATGCCTCCTGTGAGTACTATAGCACCCTATATTGAGAGGAATACTACTGTTGCTGCAGATCAAAATAGCACAGACATTTCAGCTTCTGCTTCAGGGGCTGCATAAGGTTTAGAGAAGTCAGTGTATGTCATGATGGACTCAGAGAAAGAGTGCTGTATGTACTGGGCCTGCAACACATGCCAGTCCTATCACTGGTGAGATCCCTGAGCAGTCAGAAGGGAAGAAACCCCGAACAGCTTGCCCCTACTCCTCTTACTGCATCAGCAAGTGAGGGAAGAAACATTTCCCAGGGTATTGACAGTAATCTGGACTCAGATTCAGAAGTTTCTTCCTCAGAACTGTCGGTCACAGACTCTTCCCCTTGAGCAGCCAAGGAGACTGTTCACAATGGCTGATCTTTTTGCTGCACGTGGTGAACCAGTTTAGGCTGTTGGGCTAAAGTATAAGGAGATTTAAAGACACCCCCAGATAGAGTGCACGTGATTAGAATCCTTTTAAAAAACTCTTTTTTCATTACGAAATATATGTGGTCATTCACAATTCTAGAGGGACCACATTTGGCATTCATTTCATTTAATTTCATATTTTATTCATACAAGTTATATGCCTGCACAATTATATTAGCATACAAAATTGTATCAATTAGGATTAACTTGATTGAGCTTTTGCTCAATTACAGCAAGATCCCAAAAATTGAAACAGTGATTAATTACAAGTACAACAAATAATATAGAACAATAAATGGATACATACAATCAATCTATAAATACAGATAAAATATATCCCTCAAACAGGGTTTCAGGCAAAGTGAAAAAAAGAAGGAGGACATAAAAATAGGATTTTAGGGGTTTCAAATAGAACAACATGGTCTAGTACTAATGGCAGCCTTCTTATAGCAAGTCTTAATCCCTGTTCACAGGTTCCTGCCCTTAAACTTTTAATGTTTGCCGGTAGTTTGTTCCACTCAAGGGACCATCTATAAATAACTGATTGCCGACCTATTTCTAGATTAGATTTTGGGATTGCAAAATCTGGGGCATTTGCTGATCTTAATGAGTTCAATTTATTCAGTTTTGCACCCCTACAGCTATATACGAGGTATGTCACCCAATCAGCATTTGAACATGAATGCAAATAAATGTTCCTGTCTATATTCTGAAAGTTTCAACCATTCAAATTGATTAAATAGAAAACACTTACGTGTAGTACGTGGAACATTCAAAATAAATCTAGCCAATCTACCATGGCACACCTCCAGTCTCTCCAGATCACTCTTTTTGTCACCAGCATGAGTAGAATCTCATAGAAAAACAGTTTTAAAACTTTGAGATCTATGGGGAGGTTTTGATCAAAATACAATAAACCACAACATTCAGCTTTGTGGTCCCCCTTCATTGCCACCCCACTGTTCAAACCAGCTATCAAAACTATCACAATACTGTTCTGCAACAAAGAGGTAGATGTCTTGGATATTTCTGTAGCCCTTGACATGGGCATCAGTGATTGAGCACTTGCAATAAGGGTGACTCAATCCAGGTGCATGTCGACAGGGCTACTGCTGAGAAAGGGCGACTGCATGGGGGAGGTGGACGCAAATAGTGACAAGACGTTGCTATATGTATATGCGTGCGGAGGGGACAAGAGTGATGGAAGGGTTCTGTGTTCGGCTCTGGGCATGCTTACATTTTTGTAAGCCCTGCCCAAAATTTTATTTCACCAGATTTTGCCTCCCCCGTCATGCACTCTCCTGGAGTTGAGAATCCTTTAGTGGAGGGGGGTGCAGCTCCCTGCATAAACAAAAAAAGACGAAGTCCCCGACACCATTTTCTTGTGCGCTAGGGATGTACATTGCAGAAATTGATTTTTGGCAATGTACGGTTGCGCTACCGCTGATCATGATTGGACTTTCGCCCATATCACATAGAACCGGATACTTCATTTACTTAATTATACATCTTGGGACAAACGACCTGGCTGACAAGACAGTAGATATAGTCCAGAGGAGGTTTGAGGAACTAGCACAATTATGTGAGGGGGCAGGAAGATCAGTAACTTTTTCTGAGATACTTCCGGTGCCAAAGGCAAGCACAACAAGAAAGCTGAGAATAGAGGAATTTAACGGATGGCTAAGAACCTGGTGTTGTGCTAAAGGGTATGGGCTGTTGGGGGTGGGAGGACCTGGGAGGACAGTAGTCTCTATGCCAAGGACAGACTACATTTGAGTGAGGAGGGAAAGAAAGTGTTGAAACAGAGGATGGAAGGTATATAGAGGAAGCTGGGAATTTAAACTAGGAGTGGGGTGGCAGTTGGGGAAGAGATATGCAGAGACCACAGGTTGGAAAATCATATGAGCTTACTCCCCATAACAGTGACAAAGGACAAATGGCAAGTACTATTGGTGATGCTAGGAAAGGAGGGCAGGATGGGAGGGGGAGAAAAGGGTGGAAGGTGGTTACCCTTAATGCTAGGAGCCTTGGGAGGAAAACTGCAGAGTTACAGGTTCTCATGGCAGAGGGAGAGGTGGACACTGCAGCCATTACAGAAACATGGGCCACCCAATATAATGACTGGGACCTGTCTGTACCAGGGTACAGGTTATTTCATAGGGACAGGGTGATTGGGAAAGGAGGGGGTGGCACTATATGTGAAGGAAGGACTGAAGTGTGTAAGGGATGAAGGGAGGAGGGTAATGCAGAGTCACTTTGGGTGCAAATCCAGATTCCAAGAATAGGATTCTTAGAATGGGAGTGGTGTACAGGCCACCATCTCAGACAGAGGATTTAGACAGGAACTAGTGGGACAGATCAGGAGGACCTCACGAGAAGGGTGAGTGTGGTGATTGTGGGGACTTCAACATGCCAGGGTAGATTGGAGCACCCCAACAACCAGGAACAGAAGGAGCAGGTACTGCTGGATGCCTTCAGGACAGATTCCTGCTGCAAATGGTCAGTGAACCAACCAGGTTAGGCAATACCCTTGACCTTGTGCTGGCAAATGGGGACTTTGTGAGAGAACTTACAGTGGAGGAACCGTTGTCAGGGAGTGACCACCACTCAGTATGGCTCACATTGGATATGGGCAAGGAAGGAGTGGAATCTGGCACAAAAGTGCTGGACTTAAGGAGGGCCGACTTTGGGAGGATGGAGGAAGTGGTAAAAGGGTACCTGGCCAGAATTCAATTTAGTATGGATACTAACCAGAGGTGGGAGCTCAGAAAGCTGGGGATAGTGGAGGCAACCAAAACCTGCTGCAAAGACCAGAGCAAGAAGGCTAGCACTAAGAAACTGAGCTGGTTGAGCAAGAAGGTCATGGAAAAGGTAAGGAGGAAAAGAGCTGCCTTTAGGAAGTACAAGAAAACAGGGAGGGGTGAGGACAGAGAGGAGTACTTGACAGAATCGAAGATGGTGACAAGGGGCAGTAAAGAGAAGCATCTATGGAACTCAGGTTGGCACAAGGCATTAAGAAGGAGAAGGACTTCTTTAAGTACATCAGGGAGAAAAGGAGCTGTAAGGACCACATAGTGAGGATTAGGAAGGAGGAGGTTGGGTGGAAGCAGGAGTCGATAAAGGCGGAAGCACTAATGAAATACTTCTGCTCAGTATTTACTAAAGAGAAGAGGGTGACACCCAAGGTGGGAGAAATGGCAGAGCGGGGGAAGTGGTGACGGATGGGAAATCATGGAAGGCAGAGTTTAGGGAGGGTTTGAGAGGCACTGAGGGTGGACAAGGCACCAGGCCCAGATGGCATCACCCAGGGTACTGAAGGAGCTGGCAGAGGTCCTTGCAGGACCTGTGGAGACCCTATTTAATGCCTCACTACATTTGGGGTGTGTGCCTCAGGACTGGAGGATGGCTCATGTGGTGCCTCTCTACAAGAGTGGCCCCAAGGATGAACCGGGAAACTACAGACCACTGAGCCTCACATCCATTGTGGTTAAGCTAATGGAGACTATCCTGAAGGAGAGGCTGGTGGCCCTCCTAGAGGCCAAAGGACTACAGGACAGCATCAGCATGGCTTCATACTGGCAGATCCTGCCAAACCAACCTGGTCGAGTTCTATGACTGGGTAACTGAGCAGCTGGACAGGGGCCATGCAGTGGATGTCCTGTCTGGACTTAAGTGAGGCATTCGACTTGGTGCCATGGAAGGCTGGGAAGGAAGTTAGTAGGCACATGGGCGGGTGCAAAGCTGGTGAGATGGGTGGAAACTGGCTGCAGGAAGGCAACAGAGGGTGGTGGTGGGTGGGGAGCTCTCACACCCAAGGGCAGTGATGAGCGGTGTCCCACAGGGCTCAGTGTTGGGACCAGTGTTGTTTGGGATATTCATTGCTGACATATCATGGGACATTGAGAGCAAGATCAGTCTGTTTGCTGATGATACCAAGGTTGGCGCGGTGGTGGATGACCTAGGGGGATGGCAGGGGTTGCAGGATGATCTGGCAAAGCTTGAAACCTGGTCAGACACCTGGCAACTGGGGTTTAATGCCAAAAGTGCAAGTGCTGCATTTTGGGATGAAGAACCCAGGAGCAGTTACCAGCTAGGGAAGTGCAGCTAGCGAGACAGAGGAGGAAGAGAAGGATCTGGGTGTGCTCATTACAGGGTCAATGAACAACTCGGCACAATGTAAGAAGGCAGCTGCAAAGGCCAACAAAATGCTGGGTTGTATTGCAAGGGGTATATCCTCGAGGAGGGAGGAGGTGATTCTGCCACTGTATAGGTCATTAGCTAGACCACACCTGGAGTACTGCGTGCAGTATTGGCGTCCGTATCTGAAGAGGGACATTTACTTACTGGAGGAAGTGCAGCGCAGGGTGACAAAGATGATCAAGGGTCTGGGGGACTTATCATACGAGAGGAGGTTGAAGGAGTTGAACATGTACTCACTGGAGGAGAGGAGAGACAGGGGTGACATGATTGAAACCTTTAAATACATGAAAGGAATAAACAAGATGGGTACAGAGGGGCTGTTCAAAGTAAGGGAGGGGAGGGCCACCAGGGGCCATGATATGAGACTGGAGCGAGGAAGGTTCAGGAGGGAGATGAGGAGACACTTTTTACAGACAGGGTGGTGGCTGGGTGGAATCGTTACCTGCAGAAGTGGTATGCAGTAGAACAGTGGACTGCTTCAAACGAGGATGGGACAGGACAAGGGGGAGGGTTAATGAAGGGGAAGGGTGGAAGGGAGGGGCAGCTGCAGAATAAGGGGTGCTAGCTGCACATTCGAGCAGACTTGATAGACTTCTAGGCCTTTATCTGCTGGCAGATTTCGTATGCTCGTATGTTCATACTGGCTGCAACAAAGATGTGAAGTTCTAGATTACCTCACACCAATTATAGATTCAGAGCAGGTTTGGACAGGGAGTGGAACTTTAGGGTTAAGCTTAGATAAACATAGGGATCTGTTATCTACCAATGAGTTTTATTTGTGGGGTAAAAGAGGGGGATCTGTTTTTATTCGGGTCGGTCCCAGTCATGTCACAAATGTGGTTCCTATACCCATATGATACAGACTACAGTAATATGTCTTTGGAGAATGGACATCATAGCCATCGGTGTCTGAATCTCTTTAAATGTAACTTGTGTGAGAAACAGTAGCCCTTATACATGTACTGCACCTGGGCCTCATACAATAGAACTGATGGGATAAACTAGGAAGACCTTATTAATAAAGGTCAAGCTAAGGGAGTGGCCAGAATGTCTACTCAGAAAGAAACTGAGAGACAAGAGGCCAACAAAAGTACAAAGGAGCAACCCCCTACTAAGATATGTGAGCCTAATGAATGTCCAGCACAAGGGCTTCGCCCCCAGCCCAGAACTCAGAGGAAACCGACCTAAACCCTGATCCCGTGGGTCCAGTACAAACCTCCATTGAGCATTAGTTAAATAACAGACCTTTGTAGGAACATTCAATCATGGTTTCACAGGAGATCACGGTGGAATAATCTCCCCCCCCCCACTAGCCATTTAATGCCTCCTCCTTTCTCTAGTAGACAAGGAAATGGAGTTAGTGACTGCTAGAATGGGGAGAAAGTGTAGCAAATTCAAACTCAAGTCCCCGAAAGTTGCTGAAATAAAAACTGACAATAGAGTTGCAATATTGGCTTTATCAAAAAAATGGGCTGACACTAAGGAGGAGGAGGAGGATGACTCAGAGGCATCCTCTATTTCATCTTCCATAAGAAATACTGCCCCAAATTGGGATGAAAGAACTTTGAAAAAGTCTGTGACTAAGAAAAACAGGAGCTGAACAAGGTCCCAGACACAAAAAGTAACATCTCCCCCTCCAACTTAAATTACAGCTACGTGTTTAGGCTCCACAATTACACCTGTAACTCTTAAAGTCAGTAGTGTTAAGACCTGCTATATAGGAAATGCCTAACAACCATGTCAGTCCTAAACATCATGCTGAATAATGTAGTCCAACTTCTGGATACCATAATTAAAACAAACTTTGAGTTAACTTCTGTAAAGTATTTATGGTGGCATGGCCCTAGCTTCTGGTCCCAAGGTTTGGATAGGTGTGATGGCTTGGATATCCTTTCTAGGGGGTTCCATCTTTAGAGTTACTAAATTAGTTAAAAGAGAACCTGGGAGGGCATTATTAGTTGATTTGGACTATAGAGGAAGAAGCTTCCACTTAATTGACATATGTGCTCCCCAGACCAAGGTTGCCATGGTATCTTTGTTCCAAAATATTCACCCCTATGTAGTTACCACAAGGCTGGGCATTATGAGGGGTCATTTTAATTGTGGACTTTTGCTACAAGATAGAGGGGGTAAGACAAGTATGATGTTTTGTGATTCAGTATTCTTAAGCAACATGGTTAAGGTTGCGGGCTTACAGGATAGTTACCAGGGAAGGAAAAAGTTAAGGTAGTCTGACTACTCAAATAGATTGTTTTTGTCTGATGCTATTAAGGTTGATGGGGCAAGAATTATAGTGGTTGAAACATCAGATTACCTTGCAGTCACATGCTCATGTAAAATAGGGCCCACCCCTCCTAGATCAGATTTGTAGAGATTAAATAACAAATTATTAGAAAAACGTTTTCATTCAGGAATACTGGTTTGATTTATTTCAGGCCTGATTGTCAGTTCTGGCAGCATATGATGACTTTGCACAGTGACATGAGGACACCAATGTAGATTTTAAATATTTTTTTTAGATCTCAGAGTAGGAAGTCTCAGACAGACAAATGTTTGCATTATCTCAAACTTCGAATCCATCTGCACAACTCATTTTACGAATGCGTAAGCAAGATACAGATTTGTCAGCTCAAACTGACAAAGTAAAAAATGAAGTGCAACAGTATCAATATGACAGAGCACATACATTAGAGCAGTAAGTAAAATTTGAGTCACAGAGATGCTCCCAGCATTTGGATGTTCCAGTGTTGTCAAGAGACAGTTAAAAACAGCAAAATGTTAAGGCTTACTAAAAACTCTGGTGGTCCAGTAGCCACAGCAAGGGAGCACATGATGGATATAATTCAAAGCCATGTCAGAAGTACTTTTGGTACATCAGTAGATTTTGCTCAGTATTTACAAATGAAGAGGGGGAGGTACCTAAAACAAACAGTAGAAACACTCTGGATACAGAAGTTGATACCAGCTCATTTACAGAAGAAAGGGTTATGAAAGAACTCTTAAAACTGAAGGTGGACAAAGCAATGGGGCCTGATGGGATTAATCTCAGAATTCTAAAAGAACTACGGGTAGAACTAGTGACACCACTGACTACCCTCTTTAACAAATCATAGGAGGATGAGGTGGTGCCCGAGGACTGGAGGAGGGCAGATTTGATTCCCCTTCACAAAAGTGAGAGCAAGGCAGATGCAGGAAACTACAGACCTGTTAGTTTAGCCTCAGTGATAGGGAAAATGATGGAATCACTTCTGAAGGAAAGAATTGTTGAGTATCTAGAGGCCAGAGGGGCATAGGACCCAAGGCAGCATGGATTCACAGCAGGAAGGTCATGCCAGATGAATCCGATAGATTTCTTTGACTGGGTGACCAAAGTAGTAGATCAGGGAGGGGCTGTGGACATGGTCTACCTAGACTTTAGCAAGGCATTTGACACAGTCCCACACAAAAGATTAATATACAAGTTAGCCAGCCTGGGAGTGAGTCCCAAGATGACAGCCTGGGTAAAGAATTGGCTGGAGAATAGGACACGGAGAGTAATAGTAAATGGAGTCCACTGTGAAGAAAGGGGGGTTACTAGTGGGGTACCGCAGGGTTCAGTATTAGGACTGGTCCTCTTCAATGACTTTATAAGTGACATTGCAGAGGGACTGAAAGGAAAAATATGTCTCTTTGCAGATGACACAAAGATCTGCAACAGAGTTTATGCACAAGGTGGGGTGGAAAGGATGAAAAGGGACTTGGCAAGGTTAGAGGAATGGTCAAATGTATGGCAGCTTAGATTCAATGCAAAGAAGTGCAAGGTAATGCACTGGGGAAACAAAAACCCAGGGGAAGAGTACACAATGGGGGGTGAGATACTAACAACAACAAAAATGGAAAGAGACCTGGGGGTAGTCATATCAGATTACCTAAAAGTGGGCAAGCAAAGTGAGAGGGCAGCAAGGAGGGCTGGGGGGATACTGGGATACATAGGGAGAGGCATCACCAGTAGAAAACAGGAAGTTATTATCCCTCTGTACAGACAGCTGGTGAGACCCCTTCTGAAGTACTGTGTGCAGTTCGGGAGACCCAACCTCAGCAAAGACATAGACAGGATGGAAGCTGTCCAGAGGAGGGCAACTAAAATGGTGCAGGGTCTGCACCAGAAGACGTATGAAGAGAGACTTAAGGAGCTTAATATGTATAGCCTCGAGGAAAGGAGGTAGAGGGGAACATGATAGAAACTTTCAAGTACCTCAAGGAATCAACAAGTCCAAGAGGGTAGCATCTTTCAAAAAGAGGTGTGCAAGAACAAGGCACAATTTGAAGATGGGGGCAGCTCAGAAGTAATTTAAGGAAGTATTTTTTCACAGAGAAGGTTGTGGGTGCATGGAATGGCCTTCCGGAGGAGGTTGTGGAATCAAAAACAGTGGTGGAATTCAAGCATGCATGGGACAGTCATAAGGCAATTCTGGAGGGGGGGGTAGGAAGAAGTAGGCTGCTGGTTAACTAGGATCTGCAGCTTATCCAGTAGGTAGGGAAATGGGCAGACTGGGTGGGCCAAGCGGTCCTTATCTGCCATCAAATTCTATGTTTCTATGTATAGAGTGGGACCCTGAGGTCCTCTCTTCATTAGGTATTCCTCCTATCACTGTGCAAGATGAGTATGTTCTATCTGTTCCAATACAACTTGCTGAAGTTGAAACTGCAGTGAAAAGTGTGCATAGTAGTATAGCCCCCAGCATCAATAGATTGTTAGTAGCATTTTATAAAACCTTTTTATCATTTCTAGGCCCAGGTTCAGGTGCTATTCAATTATATTCTAAAAAACAAGCATTACCTTTCTCATTGAATTCAACGTACTTGATTTATCTTCTTAAGAAAGGTGATAGGCTAGACTAAACTAATTGGAGGCCTCTGAGCCTGCTTAACACAGGTTGAGAATGTTGTTGAAAATATTAGCAAACAGATTAGCTAACATCACCAATCTGGTCCTTGCCCGTACGCAGATGTGTGCTAATCACCAACAAACCATTAATGACAACTTAATTTTACTATGAGAACTGTTTGAGAGAGAGAGGAGAAAGGGTTGTTATCTGACTTTTTACTCTATTGACCAAGAGACGGCCATTGACAGGGTCCCAAACAAGTATTTGTTACATATTCTTAGGTTATATGGTATACCTAATAAATTTATGGTTGAATTTCAGTTATTTACGCTGACACCTGTGTATACCCCTTAGTCAATTTTGGAAAAGGTCCAGCAATACCAGTTAAAACAGGGGTGTGCCAGGGGTACCCACTAAGCCCCCTGCTCTATATCTTCTCCCTGGACCCTTTCATTTGTCTATTTCATAACAGTAGAGCAGTGAGAGGGATTCAGCTAGCCTCTGATATGCTTGAATTGCAAACTATGGCCTATGCAAACAATTTATGTATTATTACTAAATATTCTGAATCAGTGGGTCCCGTGCAAGAAGTTTTGTAGACATTTGACTCGCTATCAGGCTCCAAAGTAAGTAATAGTAAGTGTACAGGAACATATGTTGGATGTTCAAAGGCTCAGAGTAGGCCACTTCTATTGCTAGAATAACAGTGAGCAAGGACCCCTCAAGATTTTAGGGATACAGTTTGGACAAGGGACTATGGCACAGGTAACTGGATTTCATGTATGAGCAGGGCAGAGGCCAAGCTTACAGTGTGGAAAACTAGGCCAATATCTAAAAGGAAAAGGTGTTTCAATTTTTTTTATGTTTAAATGTTTTATTTGTTTTTGTGACAAGACAATAACAAAAATGACATAATACAAGAGAGTACATTGCAATATGATACACTACATTAAACAAAACTACCTCCCTTCCCCACCTCTTCCCATCCCCAACCATCAGTTTAACAAGAATTTATATTTCCCTGCCATATCAACAGTATAGTGTTCACATAGAGTATAAAGTTTGTAATTTGCTTCATCATTTATCAAACCTGGGCAGACAATTATTTACACTGGCTATAATTTTCCTACCGACAGGTTAAGTAATAGTTCCTGGAGCCATTCCGTGTTGGTTATTTCTTCCCCATCCAGCCAATGTCTGAGTATCAACTTTTTAACTGACATTGCAATCATGTTTATGTGAGATTTCCTTTCTGTAACCTTTATAAGAGAGTAATCTTCTACTAGACATACTAGTGGTTCTATATGATCGGATATCCCTAGTAAGGGGTCGCCCTTTGCTTAATTAGGGACCAGAGTGGAGCTATTTTGGGGCAGTCCCATAGGATGTGATATAGGGATCCCAGCTCTGCCCTGCAACGGTTGTATGCAGCATTGGAGTCTTTACCCATTTTGGCCAATTTTTCTGGTGTGTAATACATATTATGGATGATTTGGTATTGCATTTACCGCAGTCTATCCTGAAATGTGAACTGTGCGTGTCTTGACAAATTTTAGTCCAGTTGAATGTTTCCTCTGGAAATTGCTTAGTCCAGTATTTAGAAGAACATTCCATGCTTGGTAAAGCTACTTCCAAAAGGATGGAGTAAATCTAGGAGATGGCATGTTGTTCTTTAGCCATCCTGCCACCATGGCCTATGAATTCTCCTTGTTTTCCTGACTCATTAGTCTGTTGGGCTTTGGTTAACATGTGCCTCAGTTGTGAGACTTTAAAACTATGTTTAGTATCCAATTTGTTATTTTTAATGATATCCTCTATTGTAAGGACTTTCCCATCGGCCCCAAAGTCTGCTATTCTTTTTCCATCTTAATTGTGTAAACCAGTTGCTTTTGAGCACCTGATTTCCAATTTTAAAGTTTGGGTTTCCTATTATTGGTTGGTTTGGGTCTTGAGAATGTTTGTAGGACAAGAAATTGCACATCTGAGTGTTTACCTTCACCGGGGTTCCTATTGGATTATCCCCGTGAGCCAGGGGAAGTAGTTTGGATGTTACATGCAAAAGGGCCATAGGTGCTAACTCATGAGCTTCTATTAGCTCTATTTCTAATACTAACGAAGTGGGTTTGTATTGAGACGGGTCTGAGTCTATGCTTGGGTTCATCCATCTCAAGTGTTTTGCTGCTTGACTTGCCCAATAATAAAGTTTAAAGTGTGGAAGTCTCAATCCACCTTTATGTTTAGGGATTATTAATTTGTTGTATGCCATACATGCCTGTCTATTTTTCCACATGAAAGCTGTGAATAGGGAGTGTATTTTAGAGAACCATGATTGATTTAGTCATAAATTCAGAATGTTAATGGGGTAGAATATTTGGGGTAGAATACTCATTTTGACTAAGTTAATTCTTCCCCAGAGCGATAGCGGTAGCTTATTCCATCTGTCCAATTCTTGTTTGATGACCTGTACCAGTGTTTCCAGGTTGCTTGCTCTGGAGGATTTTGTACTCCTAGTTAGGTTAATACCCAGGTATTTTGGTTGTTTGTATTCCCATTGCACTCCTAGGCCTTCTATTTCCTTTTTGATAGTGACCATATTTAAAAGAAAAATTTTAGATTTCTCCAAATTTAACTTGTAATTGGATAGCTTTCCAAAATGTTGTATCACTTCCAGGGATTTGTATATCGAGTGTCTTGGGTTTGACAGATGTAAGAGTATGTCATCAGCATATGCTGACAATTTGAGTTCCTGGGTCCCGATGATTATTCCCCAGATCTCAGGGTCAGTTCTGAGTCAGGTTGGAAGGGGTTCTAAGTATAGGTTGAACAATAGGGGGGGACAACAGGCAGCCTTGTCTAGTGCCCGAGAAAAGGGAGAATCTTTGTGAAAAAGTTCTGTAACAATATATGTGGGCATTGGGTGTGGCGTACAGGATTGGATCCAATGCACAAAGAGAGGAGGGAATCTGAATTTATGTAATACCCTGAACAGAAAGTCCCAGTCTACCCTGTCAAATGCTTTCTCCACTTCCAGTGACATCAGCACAGCAGGAGTCATGTTATCTCTGAACGCAGAGAATATTTGATTTAGTTTCCTGAGATGATCTGAAGAGGATCTGAATTTCATGAAACCCACTTGTTCTGTGCAGATCAGAGAAGGCATCATCTGGTCCATCCTAATAGCTAGGATTTTAGCCAGTATCTTCATGTCATAGTTTAACAAAGAGATCAGCCTGTAATTTGATACTAATTCTGGGTTGCTCCCCTCCTTGTGCAATACCACTATCAGGGCCTCATATAGATGGGGATCAGTGTTTTCCTCTTTCAGTAGGGTACAAAACAGTGATAGATACAATGGGGACAGTTCTTTCCCTAGGGCTTTTTAAAAATTGGGGGAGAAGTCGTCAGGTCCCAGAGCTTTGTCTAGAAACAGAGTATTGATTGCTAGTTGAATCCTCTGCTCTCTAATGGGACAAATCAATTGTAGTTCAGAAAAGCACTAGCAAACAGGCAAGAAAGAGGGGTGGAGAACAATGGGGAGTAATCAAAACAGCCATCACAGAGACAGCAAGCCTTTGTGTAAAGCAAATCAACAAAACACAATGAAGGAAAAAAACGCTACGGTTCTCAAAAGAGGTGGCAGGGAAGGTTAAGGAGAAAAGGATAGCATTCAGGAAATATAAAGAAACACAGAAGGAGAAGGACAGAGAACTTTATCAGTTAAAGCAGAAAGAGGCTGGAAAGGCAGGCAGAATAGCAAAGCCCAAACCGAGGAAAGGTTAGCCAACTCTGTTAAGAAAGGGGATAAGACCTTTTATAGGTACATTAGGGAGTGAAGAAAGACCAAAGGAGGGATACTGAGGCTTAATAAAGGGGAAGGAACATGGGTAGAGGGTGACAATGAAAAAGCAGGGATACTGAATGAATATTTCTGCTCAGTATTCTCAAAGGAAGAGGAGGGGGAGGTACCTAAACCAAACAAGAGAAACACTCTGAAGACGGGGGTCGATACCAGTCCATTTACAGAAGAAAGGGTTTGAAAGAACTAATAAAATTGAAGGTGGACAAAGCAATGGGGCCTGATGGGATTCACCCAAGAATTCTAAAAGAACTAAGGGTAGAACTAATGACACCGCTGACTACTCTCTTTAACAAATCATGGGAGGATGGGGCGGTACCTGAGGACTGGAGGAGGGCAGATGGGATTCCTCTTCACAAAAATGGGAGCTGGACAGAGGCAGGAAACTACAGACCAGTTAGTTTGACCTCAGTGGTAGGTAAAATGATGGAATCACTTCTGAAGGAAAGAATTGTTGAGTACCTAGAGGCCAGTGGGGCACAGGACCCAAGGCAGCATGGATTCACAATGGGAAGGTCGTGTCAGACGAATCTAGTAGATTTCTTTGACTGGGTAACCAAAGTAGTAGACCAGGGAGGGGCTGTGGACATGGCTTAAATAGAGTTTAGCAAGGCATTTGATACAGTCCCACACAAAAGATTAATACACAAGTTAGCCAGCCTTGGAGTGGGTCCCAAGGTGGTAGCCTTGATAAATAATTGGCTAGACAACAGGACACAAAGGGTAGTAGTAAATGGAGTCCACAGTGAAGATAGGAGGGTTACTAGCTGGGTACCTCAGGGTTCAGTACTGGGACCAGTCCTTTTTAATGTCTTTACAAGTGACATTGCAGAGGAACTGGAAGGAAAAGTATGTCTTTTTGCAGATGACACAAAGATCTGCAACAGGGTTGATACACCAGATGGAGTGGAAAGGATGAAAGGAATGGTCAAATGTATGGCAGCTCAGATTTGATGCAAAGAAGTGCAAGGTAATACACTTGGGAAACAAAAACCCAGGGCAAGAGTACACAATGGGGGGTGAGATACTGACAACAGTTAAAATGGAAAGGGACCTGGCAGTAATTATATCAGATGACCTAAAGGTGGGCAAGCAATGTGGGAAGGCAGTAAGGAAGGCTGGGGGGGATACTGGGATGCATAGGGAGAGGCATCAATAGTAGAAAACAGGAAGTTGTTATCCCTCTGTACAGACAGTTGGTGAAACCCCATCTGGAGTACTGTGTTCAGTTCTGGAGACTCCATCTCCGCAAAGACATAGACAGAGAGGAGGCCATCCAGAGGAGGGCAATGAAAATAGTGCAGAGTCTGCACCAGAAGACATATGAAGAAAGACTAAAGGAGCTTAATATGGATACCCTTGTGGAAAGGAGGGAGGGAGGGAGAGAGGGGACATGATAGAAACTTTCAAGTACCTCAAGAGAATCAACAAAGTCCAAGAGGGTGGCATCTTTCAGAAAAAGAGATGTGCAAGAACAAGGGGGCACAATTTGAAGATAGAGGGGGGACGGTTCAGAGGTAATGTGAGGAAGTATTTTTTCACAGAGAGGGTTGTGGATGCATGGAACAGCCTCCCTGAGGTGGTCGTGGAGTCAAGAACAGTGGAGGAATTCAAGAATGCATGGGACAGACATATGGCAGTCCTAGTGGGGGCAGGAGGAAGTAAGCTGTTGGTTAATTAGGATCTGCAACTTATCTGTTAGGTAAGAAAATGATCAGACTAGGTGGGCCAAGCAGTCCTTATCTGCCATCAAATTCTATGTTTCTGTGTAGTCTCTGTTCTTCAGAGAGCCTAGGTAACTGTAGTTCAGCCAGGTATGTATCAATGCATTCTGACAATGGGGGATTGATCCTGGCCTTGTAAAGATCTGTATAGAATTCCTGAAATTCTAGTACTATGTCTTTAGGATTAGTCTTGACAGTGCCATCTCCCATTGATTTAACCGCATTGATCACCCTTGACATTTCCTGCTGTTTGACCCTTAGAGTTAGCAACTTCCCTGCCTTTTCTCCTTGGTCTATGTAGCTGGATTTTGTTTTAATAATTGCATATTCAGCTTTCTCCCCCAACAGGTCAGTACAACATGCTCATAAACAAGTGAGTTTCTGCCATTGTGTTTTATTAGTTAGAGAATTCAATGCTTTTTCCAGCTTTCTAATATTTTCGAGTAGTTTGAGTTGCTGCTGCTCCTCCCCTTGTTTCTTATGCCTAGAGGCAATTTTTATCGGTTCCCCCCTTGAAAAGCATTTTAGCATCCCCCTTTTCATATCCACTTGTCCAGTGGAGTTCAGGTTGTGCATTGTATAGTTCTTAATACTGGTCTTTAACCCTTCTATTATGTTTTTATCCTTCATTAGTCGGTTGTTAATCTTCCAGATTGTCTCTATCTTTGTATTACAAGATAAAGACGGGTGCATATCACCGGTGAGTGATCTGATATCACCTCTGGAGAGATCTGACATTCCATGGTTCAGGGAGTAGGTATTTGCTAATCAGAAAGTAGTCTACGTGGGATGAGGTACCATGGATTAGCAAGCAAAATGTATATTCCCTCCCGGATATAAAACCCTCCAGGGATTGCATAGTCCCAACTTATCAGTTATGTTCCTAAATGCCCGTTGCACAGGGGATAGTCCTTTTTTAGATTTGCATGTCCTGTTTATATCTGGAGAGAATGGTAAATTCCAATCGCCTCCTAGGATCATAGGCACGTCCAAAAAAGGCAATAATGTATTAAGCAGTTCCATAAAGAAAGATGACGTATTCATGTGAGGTCCATATATAGACCTCAATTGAATGTCAGAATGTCAGATCTCTCCAAGGTGCCTCTTACGAATAGATATTTACCTATCGGGACACAGACGCTATGACTACATTGAAATCCTAAGTTTCTTGATAGTAAAATTGCCACTCCTTTACTTTGTGTGGCTAACTCTACTACATAAACTTGACCTATCTGCATCCTACATAGTAGCTTGGCTTCTGTATCTAGAGGTGTGTCTCTTGAAGAAAGATTATTTGACCCTTAGTCACTTGCAGATGTTTAAGCACCTTGTATTGCTTGTTCTTACTACGCAGCCCTTTCACATTCCAAGTAATGGCTTTATAACTATTCACCATTCTGTGTTGTTACAGTTGTAAATAATAGGCTGAGAATGATAATAGTAAAATTCCCACCTGTTGATGCCATGGTGTCCCTCCCCTCTCCCCCCCACATCCCAAAACACACCAACATAGACCCACCATGCCATTTCTGCTTTTCCTCCCTTCCCTGCCTCCTGCCCTTCTCCCTGCTTTTCAGATTTTGTATCATTATTTCTTGATCTTGGAGATACCTGAAGCTGCTCCTGACCATTCTGTTTACTGTTCTCTTCTGAGTATTCTGGGCAGGTGACTTAAGGAATCCCTCCCTCGACATGGAGCATGGTGCTGCCAGTTTCAGCTTATCCCTTTCCTCCCGCTTCTCCTTATTCCTATCATGATTCTGACTGTTAAGTGTAACATGATTCCCCTGTAACATCAAGCCCAGTAAGAAAAATATGCCCATTATGAATCTTTTGTTCTCTGAGGATATTCCTTCTAAATCCACTTCCAGGTCATATTTCCATCCTATATCTAATATAATTTCATCTGGTCTGATTCTTGGATAAGTCAGCTTGCTTATTGAGAAGTGAGTGACTGTTTCTGAGGAATTAGTCTTCATTCCCCTAATAGGTTCGTCCTCCTTATCTAACCTAAAATAATTTTTGTCCCTGTTTGGGTTCCATAATAAAATAAAATAAATGTGAATGCATTATTTACCGGCCCCTACTATTACTATATTTCTGGCAGGTTCACTAACTCAATGCCCAATTTATGTAAATAAGACATTAATTTAGGCTTCCAACCTTGTGTAATTATACAATGCTCTCAGTTGCACAACTGGTGCAAAACAAACCCCAACATTAACGGATTGAAGTCCCTTTAAGTTCCTCAAGGTGGCAGAAGGAGCACAGCTCATCTGCAACACTGCAGCATTGCTCATCTTCGTGTTGCTTTTGCTGGAGTAACAAAGCAGCTGTTGTACCCACTCAGTAGTGTACATCTTCAAGGAGTACAAGTACCATTCGGAGTTCCATGCAAATTCTGCCAGCCGTATTTGCCTTGATGAATCGGCTGATTCACTCTTCTTCCCCCAGATCAGTTCCATCCAGATTATGTAAGAGTGATGGGGGGATTGCCCTTGAAAAACACAAATACCAGTTCACCTTACTTCACTATTCAGTAGCTGACTTGCCCAAAAGGAGGCAGGTTCCATTTTCCAAAGTGTCCTGTATTGTTAGTTACAGTTCCACTATGTTAGTCCCAGACAATGAAGAATATTGTGAATTCTCAAAGTAGATTTTTTAGAGTAATCTCCGTGAACCCTTTTACTGACCCACTAGTTTGGCCCCTTTCCCTTCACTGTTGGCAATTTCCTTTTCTGTTTACTCGATCATTACAGCCTAAGACCTCTTCGCAGTCAAGATTTCCCTTTTTAAATAAACTTGGTAAGAGATGTTGCAGCTCCTGCACTGCTTCCTTATTGGAATCGTTGGTGTACCACTTGTCTTGAATCCTGACCTGTAGCTGTGCTGGGTACAGCATCCTGAAACATATTCCAGCAGGTATAAGTCGGGATATGGTAGCACGGAAGGAGCCCCTTTTTTGTCGCACTGACGTTGGCAGATCCTGTGCGATGCAAATTCTGTTGTCCTCCCACATTACTGCTTGAACTTCTCTAAGCTTCATCAGAATATGCTGCTTATCTAAAAAGTTCAGAAGTCACAAAATGAAGGGACAGGGGGAGATCTGAGGTCAGGTTTGGGGCGTAATGCCCGATGTGCACATTCTACTACATAAGATGGTCCACTGGGAGAAGTGCCAGCTATTCTTTCAAGCAACTTTTGAGCTAATACTATAGGGGCAGTGCTTTCCTTCCCCTAAGTTGTTACGGAGGCTATGTCCCTCCAAGTCTTCCAATTTATTTTTCATTTTGGATAACTGCCTTTTAATTGCCACCAGTTATGGGTCAGTGGTTGCTCTCCCCTTTTCCAGTGAGATTGCCATTGCCTCTGTGTCCCTTGCCTGTCTAGATACTTCTGACAAGTCTGTTTTTAAAGACGATACCTCTTTAGCTAGAAGAGCGATGGCTCCTTACAAAGGTTTCATTTCTGTCAGGAAATGCTCTTTTGTGATAAGGGGGTAGACACCGCCTTGCTTGAGGTAGTAGTGGTTGTTTTAGCACTCTGCTGCATTGCTTTCTTTGCGGCCTTGTCTGGGAAAGGGGGAGGAGTATGGCAAGGAAATTCTTGTTGCATCGTTACCTCCATGATGCAGTGTGGAGATCATTCCAGCAATCAGACTTCAGGTAGGGTGTTCTGGATTGTTTCTTTGCCAAAATAGTTGCTAGCTATATATTTTTATATCCTATTTACCGCATAGGACAGTGGGAGAAAAGCTGCAACACTGCTTACTGCTAGACAGACATCACATGACTCCCAGGAAAAAGGTGTTTCTTAATAAGTACAATACTACTTCCATGTTTTTTTGTACATACTTGCACTATATACCCTACCAGAACAGTTAGAATAACAAATGTTCAGCTTATTCTTCCAGGGCTTATTGGCAAGTAGGCTTAATCCAATAAAAAATGAGGTATCCTATAGGAGTATTAAGAACAGGGGGGTGCAAATGCTAAACCTGATCATCTTTTTTATGACCATGTTTTTGTTTTTCAATTTTGCACCTGTGTCGTGAAACCTAGAGAATGTCTGGATCCCATTATTAGAAGACTGGTTGGTCCCTTGGTTGCCAAACTGGCAAGGAAAGATTTCCAAGCATTGCATGGGGTATTGTCCATATCTTCCTAGGGTATATTTATAAGCCCTCAATAAAATTAAAGAATGGAGACTTCATGTAGCCACTAAGCCATAACTCACAAAAGTAACTGTATACTCACATAATGGAGTCAGCCTTTTATATGCAATTACTGTAGATCTAAAAGGGTGTCTAGCAGACAAGGTAGAAACTGTCTTGGCTCAATTAAGTAAAAGTAGAATTTAGTATCAGGCACTGCGAGGTTATTTTGCCATTGTATAGGTCATTGGTGAGGCCAAATTTGAAATATGGAGTGAGGTATTAGCACCCATACCAAAAAAGGACATTAAAATGCTAGAAGGATTTCAGAGGAGAGCAACTAAAATGATCATGGAGCAGCAGGATAAGTCATTCAAAGAGAGACTGGGATCCCTAAGGATGCACTCCCAGGAGGAGAGGAGGCAAAGGGGGCTATGATAGAGACCTTCAAGTACTTGAAAAGAGTAAACAAAGTGGAGTGTGGTGTTCTCTTCAGTAAGAGAGACAGCACCACCACCAGAGAACGTAGCCTAAAGCTGGTGGGGGGAAGATACAGGAGAGATGTGAGGAAGCACTTTTTTACAGAAAGGGTGGTGTCAGCCTGGAATGAGCTGCCAGAAGAGGTAGTGGTGGCTAAGACAATGGGGATTGTTCAAAAGATTCTGGGACAAATACAGAGGGAAGTCATGGGTCCAAAGAAGGGGAAGGGGGATGGGAGAGGGGGAAGGGGGGCCTGGAGCACTGGTGGAAGGGTAAAGCAAGTACCCTGCAACAATTCGAGCAGACAAGATAGACCAAGTGGTCTCCTTCTACTCATTACTTTCTTATGTTCTTATGTTCTTAATCCCCAAATCCTCCTTCCAGCAGAAATGGTGGGGGTGAAAACAATATGGGGGTTCAAGAGTGCATGGGATATACATAAGGGTACCCTAGAGATGTGCAGAGCAGGACAGCTGCAAATCAAATAGGATCTGGAGCTGCAGCAGTGAGTAGGAAAATGACAAGACTAGGTGGGCCTTATGGTCCTTATCTGCCGACAGATTCTATGTTTGTTTTTATGTTTTCTGTTTCTAAGTTTAACTGTGGGATATCTCCTAGTTTGGAATACATGGCAAAATGGCAGTAAAAGATATGCTACAGCACAAAAGCACGGAGGAAAAGGTCTATCCGCATTCTTCCTGCTGTGGGGTACTAGAGGCTTAGCTCAATTTTTTTTAATATCATGCCCCTATACTGTGGTCTTTTGGGAGGAGCTGGGCAGTAAATATTGTAGAATGAACCATTGTTTTCTAAACCTACTTGTCAAGGAGCAAAATTATGTAAGAACAAAATAACAAGGTAATGCATCAGTACGTGGTCTGAAAAAACCCAAAATGGGAATATTAAATTCATGCTGCAAAATAGCAAAGAGTTAAAATCAACATTTCTACCATAGGTCCCCTTATTTTTAAATCCTAATTTCTTAATCTTGGGTAAGATATTTAAACCACTCCTCTATTGGCAGGACATGGGTGTTGAAAGTGTGAGCCAGTTGGTCCAGGCACAAAAACTGCTCCCTTTTCAAGAAGCCCAGTACCTTTTCAACTGGCGTACTACTCATGTCTTTAAATATTTTCAGACATCCCACTTGTTGACACACCATTTTGGTCAGGAGCTTGGGACATCTCTTTCACATCGACTATGTTTCCATATATTAGCTTCATTCCCACATCTCGTTTAATATCTTATTCATATAAATTCCTTCTATCAAATGTGGCTATTTTAGAAGGCCAGATGTTCTACTGGTGGGATAATATTTTACCATCAAACTTCTCTTCCAGGATCTGGTCCAATATTTGGACTCATCTATATGAGAATATTAAATGGGACAGATACAGAATCATGCAATTTTATATTAATCATTATTTATATTATACACCAGCTAAACTCCACCAAATGGGTATTCTATCTTTTAATCAATGCCCCAAATGTCAACAAGCACCTGCAGACTTATTTCGTATATTATGGTCTTGTGATTAAATTAGTTCCTTCTGGCACAGCATTTAAAACCGTCTGGACCCATTACTTACATTATCCGATAACTTTAATCCAGAAATTTGCATCTTGGAAGACTTTGCACAGTTACATGGGTCCCAACAGAGAGCTCACATGGACCTAATCTCAGCCTGTGCTAAGAAAGTAATATTGAGGCATTGGCTAGAACCGGCTATCCCCAATTACGTGGAATGTTTCAAGGAAATCATGTTTTCTCTACAAGCAGAGTTCACCATTGCTGGAGCTACTAACAGAATGGGTAAATATAAACAAAGTTGAGAACCACTGTACACCCTTGTATCGAATCATTAGATCTGTGTAACTTATCTTCCCCTTCTCCAATACAGGTAATTTCCCATTGGAGTTATCGCCAATCCCATCTTTCACTACTCCAGTCTCTCACAGTTGTCCCTAACCACAGCTAGTGGCAGATGGAGGGTGCAGGGTAGGATAGGTGGTGGGAGGCATGCAAACAATATAACCTGCTACAGCTTCACCTTTACTGTAACTCATCACTGAATGCTATGTAGTTATGTATTTGTGTTATACCAACTAACTTTTGTTCCAGCATTATCATGTTGTCTGTGTTTGATGTTGTTTTTTTTCAAAACAATAAAGCATATTAAATATAAAAAATAAAAAAAAAAACATTTCTACCATAGGTCTTCTTCAGAAATTATCTGAAAGAGAAAAAAGCAAAGTTAGTGAAGTGGTAAGGGGAAATATATATATATATATATATATATATATATACACACATATATATGGAGAAAGAGAAAAGGAGGAGGCTGTAGGAGAAAAAGTGATAATAGATGACGTTTTATTTCTAGTGTCACCGAAATTCATGTCCCACAGCTGTTTTTCATATCACTAAGGAGTTTTCATGCACATCCACTAATGTAGTATATTGTAATCTTTGGAGGAAGTGTGCAGCTATCTATATTGGAGAAACTGGCAGACACCTGGCTGACTGATTCAGGGCACATTTTAGGGCAGTCAGGAATGGAGACACTGATAAACCTATTTTATCCCACTTTACCTACAGGGACCACAATGACAATGATCTTTCTGTTTGTGTCTTTCAGCAGTGTTTCTGGGATGCTGACCAAAGAAAAAGCATGGAAACCAAGCTGATCATCCACTCAGGCTCCAAGTTGTCCTCCAGTTTAAACAACATACTTATTTTCTACTAACAACTTTCAGCCACCTAATGGTTTTTCACCCTAGTCTGTCTTTTTAACCCCCACCCCTGTCATATCCTTCCTTGCATGTGTTTGTTGTATGTTTGTGTGTGTGGGTATGCCTGCATACGCTTCCATCCTGTGTGTGTGTGGGGGGGGGGCATACTCTCATGGGCATTCCAGCTATGTGTACTCATCTGTTTTCATTTTCCACAGATGTCTTTATCTCAGGCTCCTTCCTCCACATTTGTCACCTTTCAGCAATGTACTGTGATGTCACAACAGGGCATTATGGTTTCAAGTAGGGAACAAGCTATAGAGACAGATGAACTCCAAGGGATAAATATCTTGTTTTTGTGGGAATTTCTTCAGTAATAAATAATGGAGAGGAGACATCTGTGCAAAGTATATAAAATACAAGCTGACGTGTCTAAATATTATATTTTCCAAAGTTTTCCCAAAGATGTCAGCTGCTCTTTAAGATCCTTATAAAACTTTTGGATACCAGGTTGGTGGTTGCAGTGTCCCATCCCTTAGCCCTTTCTCAAACCTGTGCAATACTGGGTAGAATAATTCAGGATAACTTAGCTTTGACTGCAGCTGTGGTTGATGACAGAGAAATGGGTAGCTCAGAAGGCCTTCTCCTGTCTTTGGATCAGGAGAAGTCATTTTATTGAGTACTACACAGCTCCTCATTTAAAGTATTAAAAACCTATGGTTTACTGAAGACATTTGTGGATTGGATTCAATATGTAGATGTGTATGCTCTGTAACACCCTTGCTGAATGGAGTACAAAGTTCTAGTAACCAATTTAAGAAAGGGATATGACAGGGATGCCTCCTCAAGTCAGTTCTGTATGTTTTTAGTATTGACCCACTACTGAGTGAAATACAGCACAACAGTATAAAAAATATAATGTCCACATTGGGACAGCTGTCACTGAAGTCTTCTTCTTATGCAGATTGTACATGGTTTCTGGTGGGAGAGCATACTTCTGACCAAAGGGCACTGCAGAATTTTGAAACTCTCTGGTTGTTCAGGGTTAAGTTAGAATCTTGGTGAAAGTATGGGATGGTTCTTGGACCCCCTGAGGTAACAGGAGAGGATACTAATGCTGGTATTCACCTCTCCACTGAACCAATTAAGATTGTGGATGTCTGATTTGGATATGGAAACATTGCCATGCTTAACTGGAAAATGAAACTGGATTTTCCAGAAGCCCAAGTGTCCCAATAAATGTCCTAGCCTATGTTGAAATAAAAAAAAATTGACATGATTAAAACTTTTCTAGTTGCTGTATTGTTATTCCTTGTTTTGTTCTCCCATATCTCTGGAGTCCAGATTGTACAGTATATGTTTCTGTCATTTATGGGACAATCATTTAAATAAGGTTAAAACCATCCATTGCTTTTATTATGGATTATTTTAAGAAAATCAAACAATGGAAACTTACCCTTACAGAAATATAGGTCACCTGTGTACATGCAGAATGCATTCCCCTTTCTTAATTGTGCACTGTTTGCATGCAGTTTGCATATACTAAGTGAACCAGATCTAAAAAGCAAATCGGGTTTGCATGCTGCAAGCTTGGCATGTGCACAGCAGGTAAGCTGGTGTGAACATCTTTTAAAAATTAGATCAGGTTCGAGTGTTGCACACTTGACATGAGTGCAGCAGTTAAGCTGGTGTGAACAACATTTAAACATCACATCAGGTTTACATGCTGCATGCTTTACATGTATGCAGTGGCTAAGCTGATGCAAATCTCATCTAAAAAACACATCAGTTTCTATTTCTTATAACAATTATAGTCATTAAAATACATTTTTATTTGAAGTCCCATAAAAAGTAGGTAAACTCGTTAATTGTGATCCTTTTGCAAGTTGTTTAATGGCTTTTGATTCTTATCATTGAATTGCCATTAATTTGTAAAGTATTGCTTGCCTACTGCATTAAATGATTATGATATAGCCAGTCAACATCCCCCATTCCAGATGTATGAAGAGAGAGCCCTCTGTGTTGTGAAGCCTATCTTTTTGGTTTTGGACCATGCAAATCCCTTATGCATATTTAGTGCTACAAATGTGTTTCTCCATGACTGTTTCATCTCACTTATTTTCCCTTTGTCATTCTGTATTGAGCACATACACTATGGCCATGATCTGCACTCTTTATGCTGAGTAGGGTCTTGGAAGCCTGCACCATACCTCACATTTTGTCACTGAAATGAGGGACATGGACACTGAAAATGAGGGCCAATAACCCACATGATGATCAGGACTAGAGGTGGGTGAAGTGACCAAAATTCGCTCTGCGAAGCAATTTGCGGAGTAAAGTGGAATCCTTGAAGTAATCATCAACGCACAGCAGAGTACTTCACATCATGATTAGGAATGTAAAGTCCACTGATGACAATGACTTCACGTTACTCCACCTTCCCCCAACCACTTCTGCACCAATTGTAATGTGAAGTACATAGAAATCAATGAACTTTGCATCAGTTCGCCTTGTTATTGAGCTCAAAGACGAATTTTGCAGTGAGTCATGGGATTGCAGGTCACATGGGCTCTAGATTGTTCTGCACAGCCTCAGTTCTGTGTAGTGGTAGCTGGAGACAGTTTGCTGTCAGAGCGCTGCTATACAAACCCTCTAAAAACTGTTAAAAAAGCCATTTTGAGCCATTTTTGTTGCTCACAATTTAGTACATCAATTGTAGGAAACTCTCCTGTGTTCATATCATTGAGTGTTTATTGTTTTTGTGTGAATTTGGAATGTTAATTTAGAGCATTCAGTCTGTGTACTGACAGACACTTGAAGTGTGCTTTGGGGGAGGGGCATATCTGTGGTGGAGGTAGATTTATTTATTTAGTTTTTGTTAACTGAGTTAGGTGTGCTAGACAAAGTTAACTATTTTCAGGCACAACCAGGGAGAATACATACATAAAATGAGAAGAGATTATACAATACATAGTATATAGTACAGGTGCATAGTCTATAGTACAGGTAGGTAAGAATACAGATCAAGTCAGATAGTACTAGAGATAATACATATAGCTATGCAGAGATGAAAACAGTGACATTAGTACATGCAAATAACAACCAAAACTGGGCTAAGTGGCAGCTATAAAGACATTTTATAGCAAAGCTTGTTTAGAAGTGCAGCAGTGTCTTGAGCGATATAGGGTGGTTAGCTGTGAGGCATTAAGTGGGATCAAAGCATATGCAGGGGTCCCGGGATAGGTGGCAATATAGTTCTTTTCTGAAGATTGAGTGGTAGTTAGCCTGCCTCAGGGCAGGAGGGAGGGATTTCCAGGTGGCTGGGGTGGTGCAGTGAAATGCTCCAGAGCCTTTTGAAAAGACACCTGGGTATGGTAAGTAGAAATTTGTTTGCCGAGCGTAGACCATGGGCAGGTGTCTGTAGTACAAGTAGAGCTGCAAGGGAGGAGGAGGTTTGGTTACAGATTACAGAGTCTGTGAGGGTTCCTAGGGAGTATAGTTGGTAGGCAATTGGGGAGAGCCAGCCTAGGTGGCAATACAGTGTACAGTGGTGCTTGAGGCAATGGGAATAGGAGGCATACTGGCATATGTTGCTATACGGGACATAGAAAGATAGAAACATAGAAACAGAATTTGACGGCAGTTAAGGACTGCTTGGCCCACCTAGTCTGCCCATTTCCCTACCTAATGGATAAGCTACAGTTCCTAGTTAACCAACAGCCTACTTCTCCTACCCCCCACTAGAACTGCCTTATGTCTGTCCCATGCATTCTTGAATTCCCCCACTGTTTTTGACTCTACAACCTCCTCAGGAAGGCTGTTCCATGTATCCACAACCCTCTCTGTGAAGAAATACTTCCTCACATTACCTCTGAGCCGTCCCCCCTCTATCTTCAAATTGTGCCCCCTTGTTTTTGCACATCTCTTTTTCTGAAATATGCTACCCTCTTGGACTTTGTTGATTCCCTTGAGGTATTTGAAAGTTTTTATCATCAAATCAAATCAAATCATCTTTATTTATAAAGCGCCTTTCAGAACCAAGATGCTGTACAATAAAATCACATATACGCATAGATTAAAATAATCATAAATTAACAGCCATAACTAGGATATGCTAAACTGAATAAATATGTCTTTAACTCCTTTTTGAATTTCTCAATGGTTGGACATTCTCTCAACCAATGAGGTAGAGAATTCCACAGGGTTGGTGCTGAAAAAGCAAAGGCACGAGATCCTGATGTTTTTAATCGAACCCTGGGAATCTCCAGCAATCCCTCATTGGCGGAGCGGAAAGGATGGAGGGGGCAATAGGGTACCAGGAGATCTTTCAGGTAGCTGGGTCCCTGATCATGTAGGACTTTAAAGGTTAGTAAACCAACCTTATAGGTAATCCGCCACCTAACAGGCAGCCAGTGCAGTTCGTGGAGCACAGGTGTAATATGGCTGGATCTAGAGATCCCAGTTAAAAGCCTAGCCGCCACATTCAGCACCAGCTGCAGGTGATGGATATCAACCCCAGATAGCCCTAGGTAAAGGGAATTACAGTAATCAAGACGGGTAGTGATAAAGGCATGGACCAACATTGGCAGATCACCCGGTGGGACCAGGTGTTTCACCTGGGCGATATTCCTCAGATGAAAAAAGGAGGATTTGACTACAGCTGATACCTGAGATTTTAAGGTCAAGCCATCATCAAAAATAATGCCCAGGTTTCGTACCCGATCAGAGGTAGTGAGCAACATACCACTGAGCAATAAGCCCGGTGGTTGGCCAGTCCCCAAACCCACCACCGGATGAGCCGGGTCCACTACCAACACCTCAGTCTTATCAGGATTCTGTCTCAGCCAGCTAGAACTCATCCATAATCTTATTTCAGTAAAGCAGTTGTCTAGCACAGAGAGAGCACCATCTTGCCAGGGTGGAAAGGATAAATACAGCTGAGTATCATCTGCATAGCAGTGAAAACCCAGACTGTATCGCCTAGTGATATCTTTTAAAGGCAGCATATACACTGCAAACAACATGGGTGCTAAAATGGAACCCTGCAGTACCCCACAAGGCAGGGAGTGAGCACCAGAGGAATAAATTCCAGTGGTAACCCTCTGAAACCTGTCTGTGAGGTAAGACTGAAACCATTTGAGGACTGCTCCAGACAGTCCACAATAAATCCACAGGCGTTCCAACAGCACACCATGGTCTACAGTGTCAAATGCTGCAGAGAGATCGAGAAGGACCAGAATGGTACATGCCTTTCAATCTCTAGCCATTAGGAGGTCATTCAACACCTGGACAAGAGCAGTTTCCGTGCTATGCTTCTTCCTAATACCAGATTGGAGACTATCATAGACATTGTGAGTTGTAAGATGATCATCCAATTATAACGCAACCGCCTTCTCAATAACCTTACCAATAAAAGACAGGTTAGAGATAGGCTGGTAGTTAGCTAGACAGTCTGGATCCAAGGAAGATTTTTTTAGGAGTGGTCGAACTACCGCCTCTTTAAGGGGATCAGGAAAGACTCCCCTCTCCAAGGATTTCCAGACAATGTCAGCAACGATCGGGCAGATAACCTCTACACATCCTACTAAGAGAGGGGTAGGACCCGGACCCAAACTACACCTGGTTGATCACAATGTTTGGATGATCTTCACAATGTCGGTGAACTCCAGCTGGTGAAAATCTGACCAGACAGACCGGGTGGATAGCACTTCCTGTCGACAACTGTAATCCCTTAGAGGAGGAGTCGGACCGATGCCAGACCTGATGCTAGCAATCTTATCTGCAAAGAGCCAAGTGAACTCCTCACATCTTAACTGAGAAAAAGCTTCTCTGGGCTGGAGACAGATTGGATTGCACAATATGTCAACAGTCCAGAAAAGCTGAGCCAGTCGATTATGTGCAGCAGAAATCTCCCTGGACAGGAACTCTGCCTTCTTACAGTTGATTTCTGATTGATAGCCATCATAATGTGCCACCAACCTAAACCTGTCAGCATCATTACCGGACTTCCGCCAGACTCTCTCCAACCTTCGGCCAACTCTCCTTAACTCCTTCAAGGAGCCATCAAACCAAGGGCTCCTTGAGCAGAGGGTGAGAGGCTGAACACGAACAGGAGCAATCTTGTCCAGAGCATCTCCCACAGCCTTATTATAGGCTAATACGAGATCACCTGGACTCATGCATTCACCAGACATGCACGCTAGATCCAGTACCACCATCAGGTCACTGGGACTAATACCCCTTAAACGGCAGTACTGAACCATCTCTGTAGGGGCAGACCTATTAGGGGGAGCTCTGAAACTGAACCTTATGGTGTGATGGTCATACCAGCTGACTGGTTCCACCCCCAAGTCAGCAATCTCCATATCCAAAAGGAAGATCATTTTATATGGGTTGAGGAGGTAACAACCTGTGTTAGGCCCAGTGAGATCATCAACTGGAGGAGATTTTGACCAAAATGAGAGAGTTCATTGTCGACCCAGGCATTGAAGTCCCCCAGAATTAACAGTCTGGGGGACTGCAATACCAGGTCGACGATGAAGTCTGCCATCTCCTGCAGGAATTCTCCACCATCTCCTGGTGGACGGTAGATGAGGAGAATTCCGCAACCTACACCCTCACCCAAGATACTGTATTTTCAAAGGATCTGGTACTTCCTAAAGGCACATCCACAAGGCCCAGTTCAGTCTTAAACATAATGGTTACACCCCTGCCCCTACAATCCAGCCTTGGATGGTGTATCACCGAGAACCCGGCTGGTGTTGCTGAAGCCAATACAGGGCCTGGATTTTCATCCAGCCAGGTCTCAGTGATGCAAGCCAGATCAGTTGATCCAACAAGATCAGCTATTATAGCTGTCTTGTTTTTAATAGATCTGGCATTGCATAACACTGCCAAGGTTGGATGAGCTGTCTGGGAAGACCTCGGCTCCCAGGACGGATCATGTCCCCCACTCCCTTCTTTCCTCGAGGCTATACATCTTTAGTTCCTTTAGACTTTCTTTATATGTTTTCTGATGCAGACCCTGCAACATTTTGGTTGCCCTCCTCTGGACAGCCTCCACCCTGTCTATGTCTTAGTGGAGATGGGGTTTCCAGAACCGTACACAGTACTCCAGATGTGGTCTTACCAACTGTCTGTAAAGAGGGCCAACAACGTCTTGTTTTCTACTGGTGATGCCTTTCTCTATGCATCCCAGTATCCCCCCAGCCCTCCTTACTGCCTTCTCACATTGCTGGCCCACCTTTCAGTCATCTGATATGACTACCCCAGGCCCCTTTCCAGTTTTGTTGTTGGAAATATCTCACCCCCCATTGTGTACTCTTCCCCTGGGTTTTTGTTTCCCAGGTACATTACTTTGCACTTCTTTGCATTGAATCTAAGTTACCATACATTTGACCATTCCTCCGACCTTGCCAACTCCCTTTTCATCCTTTCCACCCCACATTGTGTATCAACCCTGTTGCAGATCTTTGTGTCATCTGCAAAGAGACATACATTCCCTTCCAGTCCCTCTGCAATGTCACTTATAAAGACATTAAAAAGGACCATCCCCAGTACTGAACCCTGCAGTACCCCACTAGTAACCCTCCTTTCCTCACTGTGGACTCCATTTACTATTACCCGCTGTGTCCTGTTGTCCAACCAGTGTTTTACCCAGGCTACCACCTTAGGACTCACTCCCAGGATGGCTAATTTGTTTATTAATCTTTTGTGTAGGACTGTGTCAAATGCCTTACTAAAGTCTAGGTAGGCCATGTCTAGAGCCCTTCCCTAACCTACTGCTTTGGTCACCCAGTCAATGAAATCAATTAGATTTTTCTGACATGACCTTCCCGCTGTGAATCCATGCTGCCTTGGGTACTGTGCCCCACTGGCCTCTAGGTACTCAACAATTCTTTCCTTCAGAAGTGATTCCATCATTTTTCCTACCACTGAGGTCAAACTGACAGGTCTGTAGTTTCCTTCTTCTGTCTTGCTCCCACTTTTGTGAAGGGGAATCATATCTGCCCTCCTCCAGTCCTCTGGTACCGCCCCATCCTACTATGATTTATTAAAAAGGGTAGTCAGGGGTGTTACCAGTTCTTCCCTTAGTTCTTTTAAAATCCTGGGGTGAATCCCATCAGGCCCCATTGCTTTATCCACCTTCAGTTTTAAGAGTTCTTTCAGAACCCTTTCTTCTGTGAAAGGGCTAATATCAACCCCCCTATCTAGAGTGCTTCTATTGATTGGATTAGGTGTTTCCCCGTGCTTTTCCATTGTGAATACTGAGCAAAAGTATCCATTCAGTATCCCTGCTTTTTCACTGTCGCTCTCTGCCCAACCACCTTCCTCTTTGTTCAGCCTCAGTATCTCTGCCTTAGTCTTTCTTTGCTTCCTAATGTACCTATAAAAGATTATATCCCCCTTCTAAACCGAGTTGGCTATCTTTTCCTCGGTTTGGGCCTTTGCTATTCTGACTGCCTTACCTGCTTCCTTCTGCTTTAACTGATACAGTTCTCTGTCCTGCTCCTTCTGTGTTTCCTTATACTTCCTGAATGCTAAATTTTTCCCCTTACCTTTCCCACCACTTCTTTTGAGAATCATAGTGTTTTTTTCTTTCATTTTGATTTGTTTATTTGCTTCATACAAAGACTTGTTGCCTCTGTGTTGGCGGTTTTGATGTTTTGCCATTGTTGCTCCACTCCACCTTCTTGCCTGTTTGCTAGTGCTTTTCTGAGGCACTCTCCCATTTTGACAAAATCAGCCCTCCTGAAGTCCAGTATCTTCACTTTCGTGTGGCTTGACTCTACAGCTAAGTTTATCATGAACCACACTGTTTGGTGGTCGCTTCTTCCCAGATGGCTACCCACTTTAAGATCAGAGATCCTCTCTCCATCCCCATTTGAGAGTACCAGGTCTAAGATTGCTCTCTCCCGAGTGGGTTCCAAAACTAGCTGTCTGAGGCATGCCCCCTTTAGGGCATTGAGAATGGCCCTGCTCTTGGATGTGGCTGCAGCAAAGGTGCTCCAGTCAACATCTGGCATATTCCAGTCCCCCATCAGCAATATCTCCCCTTTCTCTGCCATCCCAAGGATGCCCCCTATCATTTTCTTGTCCATTTCCTCCCTCTGAGATGGGGGAGGGGTCTGTATACACCTCTGTACAGATTGTGGAGCCATTTCCAGTCTCCAGGGTGACCCACAGTGCCTCCTCTCCTACCTGTTTACCCTTTAGTTCTGTTTCTTTGATCCCTTCCCTTACATAGAGAGCTACTCCTGCTCCTCTTTTTCTCTCCCTGTCCATCCTATAGATTGTGTACCCTGGTATATTGACATCCCAGTCACGGTTCTCTGTGTGCCATGTTTCGGTGACTGCCACAATATCAAGGCATCCCTCTTCCATCAAGGCCACCATTTCAGGGAGCTTTTTACCTAGACTACGGGTATTGGTACTCATTACCCTCCATTTTGTTATGGCTTTATTTCTTTTTGCCCCATCCCTGTCCCTACTGCCTTTGTCTTTTTTCTCCATTTACCCCTGCCCTTCTCCCTATTGACTGCTCTATTTTGGTCACATCCCATTTATAGAGAGTGGTCTCATGGGCATTAGCAGAAGTGGAGGCACCATACATCAGTGCTGGAAGCAGAATACCCTTGGCAATTACCAATTTGGTGGATGATGTTAGCAGGTGACAAGTCTTATAGGCGATTCCAACTTTGGCATTTGTTGCTTTACAGGTTGACTGGATGTGCAGACTGAAATCAAGGGATTTATCAAGGAGGACTCCCAGGTATTTGAAGGATGTAACACAGTCGATGAGAGGACCTCCCCCCAGAGTCATGGACTAGGAGGGGTTCCTTACAGGCCCTGAATTTGGGGGCAGCGACAAATAGCATTTTTGTGTTGAGGATGAACTTATTAGCATTTAGCCATGTTTGCACATTCCTGAAATCCAAGGATAGGTTTTTGTTAATGATGTTAACTTTGTCAGCACCAGAGTAGAGGACGAGATCATCAGCATATAGGATAACTGAGCAGGAGAGTATGGCATAATCTATGTTGTTGATGTATAGCGAGAAAATAAGGGGTCCCAGGATGGAGCCCTGGGATACTCTGATGTCAGTGCTGGTCACATCCGAGAGAGCAGAGTTGAATTTAACAAGTTGTAATCTGTTTGATATGTAGTTGTTAAACCAGTCAGCTACTGAGGATGAGAAGTTAAGTCTATGCAGGGTTGAGAGAAGCAAGGGATGATCAACCAGATTGGAAGCTTTGGTAAGATCGATAAATACTGCTCCAGTGAGTAGGCCTTTGTCCATGTTGCAGAGCACATCGGTGGAGAATTTGAGAAGAGCAGTTGAGGTACTGTGCCCATTTCTGAAACCATGCTGAGTGTCTGAGAGAAGGTTGTTCTTTGTGAGATAGTCAATGGTTTGGTTGCAACAAGCTTCTCTAGTAGCTTGCTTAACACAGGGGATGGTTATTGGCCTGTAATTGTTGATATCCATTTGGTCTCCTTTTTTAAGGATAGGCGTAACTTGTGCAATCTTCCAGAGATCTGGGACAATGCCAGGAGAGAGAGAGAGACAGAGTGAAAATCTTGGCCAGTGGCAAGGCAATCAATGCTGCCGCTAGCTTCAGGAGTCATGGCTCAAGTGAATCTGAGCTAGGGCTAGTGTTTCTGGATATGTTTTGCAATACCCTTTGGACCTCGGATCTAGATATAGCTTTAAAGTGGAAAGGGGGGTAGTAGTTAGTTGGCAGTGATCAGCACCAGATGCAGATCTCTGGGATGTGCAGTAAGGCTGAGATGCTGTGAGAGGTGAAGTGAAGGATGAGGTTTACTGAGACAGGTCTGTGTATAATCTGTTAAAGGCATTTGCTATAGTGTTTGAGTCATTGCAATGCACACCATTAAGGAACATATCCCCTGGTTAACTGGGAAAAATGGCAGTCTTTCTGTTTTGGTTATATTTTTCTTGTATAACTGTGTTAATGTACACACAGTAATATTTTCAGTAATTTTTGACATTTGTTTGCTTATTGTTGTGGTGCAGCAGTGTATAACTTCAGTTTGTTTTAAAGATTTGATTGTATTACTGAAGTTTTCAATTTGCTATGCATTACTTGTAGTGTTTATGTGTGTGTGTGTGTGCGATGCGTGCCATCAAATCAGACACCTTTTAATGTGCCACAGATTAATTGAAGTAGTGTGAACCTGCTATCCACTGCACCAGTGTGTTTTTTTACTGCTTTGTGGTATCTTGGTTTGGGACTGTTACTGCAATGTATTCCTCCCCCCAACCAGCAAAAGGTATTCTTTTCCAGATGGGATTGTGACTTGTGAGCACTGGTTAAGGTGTTGTTGTGACTTTGCGTCTGTATCTCTACTAGATTGTGCAGTGCAATCTTAATCTGTTTGTGCTTTTGCATATGTTTAGTGCCCAATCTCCATCTGCAAGCCACAGTTTTCTTTTTTTGGCTTCATAGCCACTGGCCCACACTGAAAATTTGGAAATCGAAATTTGTTTTGAATTTTCTTGGGGATCCCCCAAATGCCTGCAAAGAGATGTGCAAGCAAAGCTGTTTCTGGCCATGGCACTGTGGCCAGTGGAATGATTGTCTGTGGGCATGGTAGTATGCAGGAGTGCATAGCTGATGTCAGTAAAGGGATTTCTCCATCAATGTTTTTTACAGCACAATCTGTAGCTTCAATCAAAGTTGGAGGAAATGATGTTGTCCCAGCTGGTGGTGTTAGTACAGTTTCTGCTGGCATGAGTATTGCTGCGTCAAGTTCCACTTCTGACCAGTAAACCATTTCAAAAAATATAGTTGTGTCTAAAGCTGTGACTGACAGTGCAGATTATGTCATACTCCCCATTAACATCCCCATGGTAGTTGAACATGATTCTAATCCTGGTGATGATAACTCACAATGTCACATTTCATCGAGTGCTGTTGGGGTCATGCCTTTGCCATCCAATGATTCTATGTGTGGGGCAAAAATATTGGGTGATGATGATGATGATGATGCTGTGGTTGGAACATGTTCTCCACATGACAGCATCCATGCTGAAAATGTGGATGCAGATGATGTAGATGAATATGATGAATATGTCAGTTACCCCTGTTGGGAACCAGAGAAAAAGAAAGTCAAGGTGGCTGTGCCTGGGTCTGCTAGTGCTAATTCCCCCCTCCTCAAAAAAGTTGTGATTTAGCAATTCTTATTGATGATACTGTAATGATGATGACCCAGCAATAATCATAAGTAGTCATGGTGGTCAGTTGGAGTCCAAGTGTGTCCAGCCTTAAAAATCATGTAGCACACCCCCTATTTCAGTGGTTAAAAAATGGAGTCCAATAAGCAGCATCAGGGACATGTTAAAAGTAGGGGATCACAATCCCTTGTTTGGGATTCTTTTGTCCAAGATGCAAATGATGTGTCAATTGCAATCTGCCAGCTTTGCCAAGCACGTGTGAGTTGAGGTAAAAATGGGAGGCATCTGGGCACGGGGGGCCAGCATACACATCTTAAGAACAGGCACATGGCACTGTGGACCCAGCACCAGATGGCAGCTAATGCCATAGTGGGGCATTTACCCTTGTCCTCAACCTTACAGAGCATTTTATCCCCTTCTATGAGTGTACCAAGTAGGAATGTCTGCAGTAGTGATGAAATAACACCAGAGGATTACCACAGGCATGATGAGGGGGAGGATTATGATTTAGAAATCTTGTCAAGTGGTGGTTAGAGTAGCAGTGGTGGTGATCAATGCAGTATGTCTAGTGCAAGTGGTACATCAACCTCTGCACATAAAACAAGGAAAATAAATTAATTTCTGGACTTGTCACCTGTGCAACCCTCCTCATCACACGTTCACATCCCATACCCCACCCATTCGCAGAGCAGAGCCATTTGTCACACTCCGTACAAAATGCTATGTTAGCCCACACTGGAGAGTATTTTTGCCTGTAACCTCCTGCCTGTCTTCCTGAAGTATGCGACCTACTGTACACCGTGTAAGCCATATCATGTGTGTGAGCTGCCTTTGAATTTTCACTCTGCATTAAAGCTGAATAAGGCAGAGTGCACAACACAAAGTCATAACTACAACATGAAGTGGCAAAGTGAGGGTTTAAAATGGGCACTTCACGTAGCAGAATACTAACTCAAAGTGACCACTTCACTTCCACTTTATGGGCATAATTTTATTTTGCTGCATTTCTAATCAGGACACATCATGAAACATGGAGACACAGTACCTCAGAACACAGTGGAAACCATTGCATAGCACCTGAGAATGAATTTCTACCATTAAGCAGGGGTGCCATTTAGGTAGGGCAGAAGGGGGCAGTTGCCCCTCCCCCATATTTGTGCCTAGGGTGTTCTTATGGTGTGGCAATAATGGCTTTACATTTGAACTTAATCTTTTGTGCAATAAGTGCCCACTGGGCCTGTGTGTGCTCATGCTGCAGGTGCTCTCCAGACTCTACTGTGTCTGCATTGTGTTGTCCACTCTGTCCACCTGTTAGTGGTGGTACAATCACATGTGATGTGGATGAGCTCCAGCCAAGAAAGAGCGCATGAGTCTTGCAAGTGCAACACTGTCTTTCCCACCACAAAGTAAACAGAATGCACATTACAGCTTGGTTGAGTCAGTGAGCACTGAACTCTCAATAGCAGTGTTGTGGCAGCATATTTTTGTTGGTCTACTCTTAATGAGTCTCCATCTCCCCTGGTGGATGAAGGAGCAGAGGGTGAGCTAGAAGCTAACTCAAGACTAGGCTACCTACTTATTCTACTGGGCTCACCTTGCAAAAAAATACAGCACAGACCGCCACAGCAGCAAGCTAGGCTTAGCAGCAGTGGTGACAGCAGTGTGGGTGGCCTTCATAGGCCTTGATCAGTGCAATGTGGCAGTAGCCACAACAGTAACCAAGCAAGAAGCAAGGAACCCAGGTTGGGTGGGTTCGGTTGGTGAGGTGACTTGGTCACAGACCATGTTGGGGACCTGTGAATGCTGGTTCTAGCACCCAGCTTCTATCAGAAGGACAGAGGGGGAGTGGACTTCAAACTGGGCTGGCGGCACACTATGCCAGGCTGCAGGTTCTGGCCATATGGCCAGGTAAGTAAAAGTAAGTGCATTTTTTACACGGGTATTGGGGAAGGAGGAAGGGCTGAAATATCAATGTGTTTTTCATGTTTCTTCACCTGTGGGTGACTTCATGACCCATAGGAGATGGATATTGAATGGAACAGAGTTGGGCAAAAAAATTGGGACAAAGTTATTTGGGGGCAGAACTTCAGAAAGGAAAACAATTGGTTAGTAACTGGGTGAGTTTAAGCCCAAATCTGATACACTGCTCTGGGGTATATACAGATGAATCTTACACATATGATTTTATTCTGATTTGCATATCACTTTTCAGTCAAAACAAATAAGTTGTATTTTTTAGAGATGTTACAGACATTCTAGAGCTGTTCCTTGCATTCACAGACAGTTGAGCGGTATGGTATGCACAGACTATTGGAACCCCATTATAGTCAGGCTTAAGCCCCACCCCCATGAAACTGACCTCCACATCCCTACACTCAGACACATTATGATAAAGGGCAAAGGAGTCTGCAAGGGTGTGCACCATTGAAATGAATGGAGGTAGTTTTTTATTACTATTTTATACATTATTGAAGGAGAGTTGGAGATTAATGAAGGCCACTGCTCAACTAAGAAGGGCCTTTTTAGTAGAACAATGGCCTTCATTATACTCCAACTCACCATCATAACATATAAAATAGTAATAAAAAAGAACTCCATTCATTTCAAGGGGGTATGCCCCAGTACTGTGACCCATGGACATCATCTCTTAAAGACTGCTGCCTCTTGCTCCCTAGTACTCAATTAAGATATGTTTTACTTATTGCTGTACTTGGTGAGTTGTCTGTAGCAGCTTGGCCATACCCATTACAGTGTGTGTGCATGGGGGGAGTGGCCATGTGGGTGTGGGGTGTCACGTTATTGCTATTTTTGTGTTTGCACCTTAAAGTTTGTTTGCATGGAAGGATTCAAAACTATGGAGAGAAAATAGTAGGAGTACAGGCCAGACAGAGTAATTAAGTGGTTTTGTGAGTAAGTTTATGTATTGGGGGCAGGAAAAATCACATGTGTTTCCATTAGTATGTGTGGTACAATTCAACTGTAAAACTGAGATGAGGGGGAGAAGAAAACTGAAAAGCATAACAGTGGCTACAAGCATACCACATCAGTGCAGATGTATTCTGATACAGTATATATTGAAGTACAAGCTAGCCATATGTATGCAGACAGTTTGGCTTAGTGGTTAAAGGCACTGAACTACAAGCCAGGAGACTTGGAGGCATGAAGACTTGGGTTTGAATCTCATCAACCCCTACTTGTGTATGGTATGATGTGTGATCCTGACTGAGTCACTTAACTTTTATGTGTGCAGTTATCAGTGACCATTTGCTTTTTGCATGCATGCCACATGCATGCAGTCTTTCCCAATTTAACACAACAATCATGGTTTCCACACTTGCCAGCTGCATGAATGCCATATGCATGCAATTAGTTCCAATTTAACATTTAAATCATACTTGACAAGAGTATTACTTGTGTAGTTTTATTTGTGTAGCATGAAACATTTCATATAATTATTTCTGTAAGGGTACAGTCCAAAATGTTTAGGTTAAATCTGCAAGAATTTTGTACAAACAGGTAGTCTGTAATAATTTTTATATATCTCCAGTGTTTGGCCCCATTCGTGACATTCCAGAACAGATATCAACCAGACAAATGTGTGACAAATGTATACCAGTAAAAATGTGACATATTATAAGGATGTGTGCTCATTGTTGAATAAATGTAAAGGGAAATGCAAAGCATAAGCAATGTTAAGAACAAAAGTATGGAAAAACAACTATGTTCTTGTGAAGGATGCCAGGACCAAGAAAAAATGATGGAGCATTTGTTTTTGTGTTTTTTTTTACTCTTCTTACATCTCTAGTTTTGGGTGGTTATCAGCTAGGGAATGGTCTACTCTGTTGTTTTATAATATGATATATATATATTCTGCACTGATTGTAGGCAACATAGGTGCTGCCTGGATAAAATAGAATGAAAGTGCAATCCTAATAACATTTGCTTACATTAAATGGGAAATTTGGTAAGCTCAATGTCAGTATGTTCTGCAGAAAAAGTCTCTACCTTTACTGGCAGTGATCCAAATGTTCAAATATATGAGCGAATGAGTTTAAAACTTCTCTTGAAAACTTCATTGAATATTTCATAAAATAACTACTGACTGCAACAGTCTTTATTCTTATGCATGAATAAAGATATTTCACTTACTCTGGTGAGCTGGGGAAATCGCTCCACACCTCAATCATCTTCTATGGTAACAGAAGTAACTGGGGTGGCTGGCATGCACAGTTTTTATATTGCAATGTGGAGGGAGAAGTGACATCATAGACATCCCACAGTGATTCTGCCAATCTCTGCTGTCATAGTGGCCAGGAGAGTAAGACTGTACAAATCCTACATGGGGTAGTGGATTCAAATCTAGGGTGAGAATCCACATTCACCACAGGCTGCAAGCTGCAGTGTCTCACCTCCCCCCTTCCTGGGATGAAGTGCCAATCAAGTTTGTTTTGCAATATTCAGCAAATGTTTCCCTAAAGGAGATTTATAAATTGTTTGTAAAACTTTCAAGTAAAAAAAAAAAAACTAAATCTGGGAAGCAGTGGTTGGGTTCAGCAAGAAAGACAGCTTGTTATTACTGCATAATGCATTTCCATGGTAGTGAAAGCTTTAGGATGCTCCATTCCAAAGATGCTTAAGATGCTCATAACCAATCTATAAACCAGTAGGATGAACTGCACATAGCAACAAGTACTCTCAAACTTGTTTATTTTTCACAGAAAACATCCAGCATCCGGGTAATGTTTTGTAGCCTACCTCTTTACTTCGTTAGACGTCTGAATACACAGTGTTTTTCCACATCTAGAAATAATACATATATACTTAATGAGAATAATACATATATACCAAATAAGAATATTACAGCACATATATACTTAATGAGAATCAAGTCACATTCTAAGAGCTTGATGACACTCAGGACCACTACCACCAACCAAAACATCAAAGTGCTCCCTGCACCACTGTGATTCATGCATAAATAATCCTGTTTTCCTGTTAACACATGCCACTAATGCCATTCCTCCAGCATCTCTGGAGTTTGGCATATTATCAATACTTAGTTCATAATTTTAGCATCTGTACTGAGTCATGTATGAATAGGTGCATGTTTCAAATTAATAATCAGTGTCTTCTTTTACAAAAAACTTTTTCATACTCACAGGCTTAATATTCCAAAAGTCATTACTCATTCCTGTTCTTTCCTCATCCATGTTTCCCTTGTTAAATACTTATTCATAAAATGATACAAATATTGAGGAAACCTTCCCACCACTTCTTAATAATATAGTTTCCAAGTACAAAAATATATTTCTGCTTAAAGTTGAACCAGCATAATGTTCTGTGGTGATTTACATATACAGCCCATGGTGCTTTGCATTATGGGGGTATGTATGATTTTGTATTACTTTGAAACTTGGCTTCCCGGTCAGTGCCCTTTGGGGTAACCATTGCCTCAGTGCTTGCGTGCTCAGGTTCTTTGTCGTTTACCTTGTTTTTTATTTTTATTGGGTTCACCACAACATAACCCAGATAGACCATCTTAGGGTAGCTGGTTCATTCCACTGGGGTGTCACACAGACTAGGCACACTGATGAGTCCTGGTAGGATGAAACACATGTATGTGTCTTCTGTTAGCTCCCTTTGCAGACTGTATGAGAAAACTTTTGGTACCATGCATTTCTGCTTAAAGTTGAACCAGTATAATATTCTGTGGTGATTTTCATATACAGCCCATGGTGCTTTACATTATGGGGGTATGTGTGATTTTGTAAAATATATTATGTCTTATATATAGCTTTTTATACATCAATTGCTCTGCCTGTTATGCTGAGTTCTTGAACTCATGCTGTTGAACAAATAACTCCTCTTAAGTATGGCAAATTATATTCTGTATGTTGCAGAAAAGTGTTCTATTCTGACATGTGAATAATGATTTTTCACTTACCCTGGTTAGCTGGGGAAATCATGCCACACCTCAGTCATTTCCTACAGTAGCAGGAGTGACTGGGGTCACTGGCATGCACAGTTTTTATACTGTTATGCGATGGGGGGAGCATTGTAATACATATCACACAGTTATTCTGCCAATCACTGCTGTTATGGGGGCCAGGAGATTAAGCCTTGGCACATCCTACTTGGGGTAGTGGATTCAAGTCTATGGCAGAAATTCAGAACACTTGCGTCTGCACTTTTAAAGCTTTAAAACACTTCTGCATGCCAGCTCCAGTGTGTCCATTCTATAAATGCAGAAGACTTCTCTTTTGAGAAGTGCAGTGTCCCAGTTCATGTTTCATGTGGGTTTTTCATCTCTCTCTCAAGTCCCCACAATCTGATGTAGCTGACAGAATGGCTCATCAAGTTGAAGTGCCTTGCAACAGCAGTGTTCTTTTCCCTCCTCCTATCACTCAAGTGCTGGCTTATCCTTACATGCAGTTCCCCTTTTGTTTTCCCCACCTGTAACTTGTCATTTGTACATTTAGATACATGTGATATACTGTCTTATGTCATGTTTAACATTGGCACGAGGGTTTGTAAGCTGTTTTCCTTCAGGTGTTACTACATTGGTGACACCTCCCACATGTAAACCTGTCATTGGTGATAGGTCCCAGAAATAGTTGTCCCATCTCTTTTATCTTTTTGTCCTCATATTGTGTGTTCAGCGTGAATAAGCCTCATAACACATTTTGTACTGCCAAAGCAGTGCACCTGTGTACTGACTCTCCTTATGCTGTTTGAACAAGCTGAAAGAACTCTTTTTACTCTTGTTATTGTGCAAAAGAAATCACATAAAATTATTGTAATATAGCACCATTAGATAGAAAAGACACAGTTGACATGGAAAAAAGTCATTGACTGCATTGCACATACCACAGATACCAGCCAGTGTCCATCAGGATCTTCTTCCAGTTAACTGACCAGTTAATTTTGTGCTTCTTTTAATTTTATCATCCATTGCAGGTGCCCATCCATCATTCCCCAGGGCTAGATATCCTGAAACAGGAATCAGGAAAGAGTCAAGGGCTCTGTAAAACTGGGTGAGAATGCAATGGAAGAATATTAGCAGCCTAGATGGTGCAGATAAAATTAAAAGAAGCAACACACTAATTGGTCAGCAAACAGAAAAATATCCTGATGGTCTCTAGCTGGTATTTGTGGTATGCACAATGCAGCTGATGACTTCTATTTCTATGCCTAGTGAGTCTTTTCCATCTAATAGTGATGGGCAACAAATTTATGTGATTGTTTGCACAATAGCAAAAGTGAAAAAAAGGTTTCTTTCAACTTGTTAAAACAGCAAGAGGAGTGCTGGTACACAGGTACATTTCTTTGACTGTACACAATGCTTTCTGATTGTCTTCTCCTTGTGTCAAGCAACCATAAAACAGTGATAGCAACAACTTAGTTAAGGTGTGGAGCACTTACATCTTCACTTTTAAAGCTTCAGAACACTTCAGAATGAACATCAAAGGTGCCAACTGTGCCAGCATTTTTAGAGCCTCCTGAGGTGAATGCTGAGCTACCCTTTCTTTCTCCCTTCCAGCTGCTTTCTGTGTCTGCAATCTAAGGGGACCTGGTGAAGACAAATTCTTGCTGACTGCTGCTGTGTGCTGGGGGCCCTGAGGAGGTCAATAGTACTGTAAGTCCTTGAACTGGGATGGCTAACAAGGAACTGATAGATGGTATGAGATTCTAGTAACATCATCATCACCAATATGGTTTATCTCTTATCTGACTCCTATCAGGATGTTTCTTTCTTGAAAGGTAATGGGATGAAGTGGCTGCTGCATGCTGTGTTAAGGTACATTATGTTGGTAAATTTTTTGTAGGCCACAAAAGACAAATACTGTATGTCCATGTACTATTGTATGAAATATATTGGTTCTACAAACCACTTTGTTGCTCTTCCTACATGGGAACTGTTGCTCTTTTTTGATGATCTCTAACAGCTAGCTCAATGTTGGTGCTGTCCATTGCTGGGGTTCCTTAAGGCTCTGTTTGTCAGGTCTTTTGCTAGTACACTGATCAATTTCTAAGGAGTTCAATGACAGACATCAGAGGTTAGGTCATGTTGTTGTTAGTCTCATGTACTGTGGGGAAGTTATCAGGCACTGGTTCCCATCCTCTGTTCAACTGTAGGTTGGTATGATTTGGTGCTGTAGTGAGGATGCACCAGGGAAAATATAAGCATTGGCTGGAGTGGCACAGCATGCTGTAGAATGCAGCATGCATAGGCACTGGGATGCTGCTCAGTTACAGATATGTTTTGCCCCTTTCTTTATCATGTTTATAAAGGCCATGTTTTATGTGTCTACTGTATGTATCCATTAATATAGTTGTTCTTAGAAGGTGCAAATATAATGGAGGACATGCCAGAATCAAGAGACATATATAAAACTGGGAGGGGACAGACTCCATTGGCAACCAACATTAATTGGGCTACAGTATGCACACAATTACACAACATACTCAAACAAACACTATTTTTGATGGTAGCTGTTCATAATGTCATGGTAATGCTGGGAATATTAACAGACACTTCTGCAACATGGAAGAATGTTTTCAACAATTTATTTGCCCACTATTGGCCTGCTAAGATGCAATATGTCATTTTCAGTGATGGTATGCTTGTACAGTTCCAGTTTGTACTGTTTGCTTGAATGAAGCAATGAGAGGACACCTGACTGATTCAGGGTTATGCAGTGAGAAAGAGGCTGTTGTGGGATTTGATCCAAAAGTTTAATTAATATATGCAAGTACAATGTGGAATAATGCTTGTGCAACTTGTTGGTAGCAGAAGGCTAGTTGTATGCTTGGATACTGACTCTCATTTGCAGTTACTCTGGCCATTCACACTCTCTGTCTCCGAGTGTCTATCATCCTGTTAGGGATGTGAAAAGGCAAATGAACCCTTTTGAGAAGGATTCCACCCATACTGGTGCCCCAGGAACCTGATTCCTTTGGCTAAAGCTACCTTTGGAAGGAACCCAAAATAACTGAGAAGCAGAAGCCACACACACAGAACAGCATTGTCTTATTTTAGTTATTTAGTTTTTGTTGACCGGGTAAGTTCACTAGACAAATTCTGCATATTTTCAGGCACGACCCAGGGGAGAGGGATACAGATGAATGCCAACTGATCTTGAACCAGATTAAGCTGTTGGTGGTATTTTTAGTGAATGAGGGAAAATTTGGCCAGGGCACTGGGGAAATTCCCCTACTCGTCAGTAGGGGGACCCTTTTGGCCCTCGAAGGATGGCTGAGTCAGTTGTGCTGCCGACTGAGGAGATGGACATGCAGCAGGTCGAGGAGCCTGTCTCCTCCTCGGCTAAAGCGCTGTTTGCGATGGATGCTCCTGCTGAAAATACTGGCTCTGTGCAAGTTCTAGAGGCTGCCTACTAGACAGCTTTGCCTGTTTCAGATTGTACGGTTGTGCCTGTATTGCCCATTGTGGAGTCTCCTGATGTGGAACTGCAAAAGCTGTTGCAGCTGGAAGAACGACAGTATTTACTGAAGAAAAGGAACTTTTGGAACAGTTTCATTCAAAATGTTTGTTGACTATGGCTGTGACTCCTGGACTTGTTGTTGATGCTGAGCAGTCTGTTTCTATGGTCATGAACCAAACAGAGTATCGGACTGAGCCGAGCGTAGTCTTTCACCGCCCGGGACAGGATCAAGCTGCTGCTACTGTTTTTTCTTTCAACATTGCTCCAGACAAACCTCGCATGGAGTGAGTTACTCGTAAAGGGTGCCCCAGCAAATTCAGTTGGGTTGATGCTCCTGTTTTGGAAGGGGGTCCCTGGACTGTGGGAGACTCATTGAAGGCTGCAGGCTGGGTGCGCTCTCTTGATACTGGAACTTGGATTTCGGGCTTTGTGCCCATTAAAATACCGGGAGTCAAGCTATCACCTTCTCCTTCTACTTGTACTATCTCTGAGACTGTGAGTACTAATCCTGAGACTGTAGCTGCTGCGTTAACTGTTGGAGTTTCTCTACCTGCTTTACCTGTGCCCATTCCTGAGCAGGAACCTCCTCCAGCTATGAACACTTTATAGCATTCTCCTCTCCACTTACCTTCAGATTTGGAACTTTCTCAAACTCCTGTTTTACAGCCACTTAGTAGAATAAGGGCCAGTTCTCCACTACATGAGGTGGAGGTGGCTGAACTTTGTGACATTTCTGATTTTTTAGATGTTCCTAGAAATATTCCAGCCACTGATAGAAATTGTCCACAGGCCTCTCATGGTGTGGAGGAGCAGCTCCCCCCTACTGCCCCTCAGCTTTTGCCTCCCTTTTTCATAATGCTGCTCCTTCGGCTAAATGCCATAATGCTGTTTGTTTCGTATATAAAGGGGGTCTAGATACCTTTCCTGATAGGGCTTATGTGGGTCATACATTATTGAAAAACAGCTTAAATTTTAATGTTTCTGAATTGTATGCCCTAATTCATGTGTCAGGTGAGAATGTATTTGATGTCAGCTTTAAACTGGGGAGTGGCATTGACAAGTTCTGGGCATGTTATTACCAGGTGCAGTCCACCCCTTTGTGGGCCCCTTCTGAGGTTCTTCCTCTTACCAGGCCTGCTCACAAAACCATTACAGTTCTCTTCCACAATGAAGGGGTCAGTGTTACCAATTTGTTATTTTGGCTTAAACAATGCTGTACTGTCACTGGGCATCCAGAAGCTATATTTGACTCTGAGGGAATCTGGACTGGTGGATGGTGAATCATGGTGATTTTTACACTCAGAGGGTGGAGGTCTCCACCATCTCACTAATAGTTTTTTTCTAGGTAGGGATAGAGGGTTCTATTTTATCCTGGTCAGCCCAGGACTTGTTATAAATGTGGGCTTCCAGGTCACATTAGTAGTGCTTGTGACCAGATGAAATGTTCCCTTTGTCACAAGACTGGTCATCTTAGTGGTCAATGTTCCAACTCAGTTCGGTGTAACCTTTTTGGGAAAGAAGGACATGTTTATGTGGCATGTCCTGAGGCTGCTCATAGGAAATACTCTTCTGCTGATGGGGAGGAGCAACGTCTCTTGGTTACTTTAGCCAAGAGGGAATTTAATAAAGCATCTCCAACACATTTCACAGAGGGTGTTCCTCCTTCCCAGTTGCCTGTTCCTCCTGCCCCAGACCCTCCACCCCCTACTGAATCTGTAGCTTGTCCTGCTCCAGTTTTGCAGGAGACTTCTCCTCCTCCTCCTCCACTTGTAGAACCACCAGAAAACTCCCCTGTTTTGCAATCTGCCTCAATACCCACTAGTATTACTGAGGTTCTACCTGGCTCCCTGTCACCCCCATAAAGTTGAGGGTCCTCCTGAGAAGAGAATGTCGACCAGGAAAAGGTCTACCAGGGCCCTGCCTACCCCTAAAATGTCTAAAACTTCACTGCATGATTCCTCCAATAGATTTTCAATTTTTTTGGATGCTGATCACTCCGACATTGATTCGGTGTGTTCCTCAGCAGACTCTATTCTACCCAAGGATGCTTCTGATTTGTTGATACCTGATGAAGGTGAAATCCCCTCACAACCCTCACATCAGAAAGGGAAACCCAGAAAGAAAAAGCATTGATTTAGTCTCCCCTGTTTTTTTCTTTTACAAAATCTCATTTTCCTCTCCATTCTTAATTTTGATGTCTAATGTCAATATTATTAAGAATACTGTTAAAGGGAGTGCGGTGTTTTCATTTTTACAGACTTACCCTCCTAGAGTCTTTCTTTTACAAGATACTCGGCTTCACACTACTCTAGAACTTATTTTTTCCACTAAAGCATGGCTCTCAGGGATTTCCTTTTGGTTGATTGGCCCAGAGCGTTGCATGGGGATTGGTATCCTTTTTCGCCATATTCGGCCTACTATTGTTCAGGTGTTGGACTTCGTCCCTGGTAGAGTATTGTTACTTGATTTCATTTTGGACAAAGTCCTTTTTTGACTAATTAACACTTATGCACCACAGACTAAAGCAGAGCGTACACTTCTTTTTCAACAAATCAGTCCCTTTCTGCACATTGCTCATTATGTCATTTGGGGAGGTGATTTTAATTGCGGATTGAGTAAATGGGATCAGGGTTCTGCCACTATGACAGAAAAAATATTTGGTGTTATGGCTGCATTGAATAAGGCTGTGCAAGATGTTTGTCTTAAGGATGCTGTTTTTTCACATACAGGTGTTCGAGAGCGAACTTTTTTTAAAGGGGCATTATCTACCCATATTGATATTTTGTTCCTGTCTATTTCTTTGTTACTCCAGACTGCCTCTTTGGACCCAACTTCTTCTTCTGACCATAGGCTTTTGAACGGTTTCCTTGCGCAAAGCAGTTGCTCCTATGGGACCCGGTTACTGGAGATTAAATTTCAGACTTTTGCAGCAAGCTGAATTTTTACAGCTCATCTCCACTTGTTTGGCCTGTAGGAAATCCTTGTATCCCTTATATGATGATCCAGTGGTTTGGTGGTTGGAAACCAAATCAGACCAGCGCTCCCTACTTATTTCCCATAGCAGATACTTTAGGAAGGGAACTTATTTTTTTGTATTTACAGGACAGAAAACAGCTACAACACTTGTATTCCCCTCTCACAACTTACCAGACATGATTTTTCGGCCCAGATTGCTCATTTTCAGAAGAAGATGATGCAATTTCATTTGAATTTGTCTGTTGATCTTCAGTCACGACAGCACCATGGTACACAGGCACCATTTATTACCACTTGTCCCTTACTTAGCCATCAGGAGAAGGTACAGACTAAAACTATTTCTGCTTTTTATGACCAGCAGGGAGTGGTCCACACCGAGCAGGGTAGTGTTTTGCGCATTGCATCTGCCTATGCTGCTTCTTTATTTTCTACCCACCCAGTCCAGCCTCTAGATTTTGTTTCTTTTCTTGATAGAATTCAGATTCCCCAGGCACCTCAAGATCAGCTTTTATGCTTAATGCTCCTTTTCAGGCCCAGGAAGTTGCTACTACCATCCAATCTTTATCTAAAGGTAAAGCCCCTGGTCTGGATGGCCTCACCTCTGACCTTTACCATCTTTTATATGGTGACATTTTGGAAGAACTAACCTCAGTTTATCATTCTATTGTGCAAACTCAAAATGTACCTCTTGACATGACTACAGGAATCCTCATTTTTATCTTTAAGAATAAAGGCGATAAATTGGATCTCTCTAATTGGAGGTCTATTAGCCTCTTGAATAATGATTTTAAAATTCTTTCCAAACTTTTGAACACTAGGTTGCTAACAGTGGCAAAGTTCTTGATTTCTCTGGAACAATCTAGTACTATGCCTGAGAATTCAATCACAGATCAACTACTTTTATTACGGGATCTATTTTTTCATGATTCTGTTTCACCACTGGATGGTTTTGTTCTTTCCCTAGACCAGAGGCAAGCCTTTGATAATGTGGCACATGTCTTCTTATGACATGTACTATGCCATTATGGTATCCCTGCCACTTTCATAGAATGGCTGCAGGCCCTTTATCACACTGCCACTGTTCTCCCCTGTATTAATGGATTTTTGGGCCCTCATGTGCATATTAAGAAAGGGGTTTGACATGGCTGTTCGATCAGTCCCCTTTTATATGTATTTATTATAGATTCATTTTTAAGGCTTCTCAATTCCACACCCGGTATTGCTCCAATTCAGATATCAAATTTTATGGTTCCTTATACTGCCTTGGCCTATGAGGATGATGTGGTTCTTTTGGTTGGGAATACCCAGTCTGCTGAAATGGTACTGACTGTTTGTGCCACTTATGGTACGTTCTCAGGAACCAGTTTGAACCTGCCCAAAAGTATTGGGAAGCCCTGGATGGTCAGGTTGTTCCTACCGATCACATAGCTGGTCTCCCTTATACGTTAGGTCCTTTAAAAATCTTAGGCATTGAATATGGGTCGTCCCAAATGGATATTGCAAACTGGGACAAGAAATTATTAATTGGTACGCAAATGGTTCAGAACTGGAATAAGATTAACATGAGTTATTGCAAACATGTTTATTTGTTGAAGACTTACCTGGTGCCTCTTTTTTGTTTCTTAGTTCTGTTTTTCCTGTTCCCAAGTCAAGGGAGGTTAAATTGTATAGCCTATTTTTCTAGTCCTTCTGGGGGAGTCGTCTGAATCCCACTAAAAGAAATGTATTATATTTATCTCGCAGTCAAGGTGGACAACACATGATTAACCCTGTGTTATTTTTTTTCTGTCAGTTTTTGCATACTAATTTGAAACCTTTGTTTATTTCTCCTGATAAATACTGGTGTGTTTTTTTTATTCAAACCATATCACCCTGGTTTGTAGCTTGGGATTTGGGATGTTTACATCACATTAAGCAGATAGCCACTTCTCTATTGTATCTGCATGAGGTCTTTGTCAAGCTTCGGACTTGGGGGATCACTAGTAGACTTCTGATTTTGCAATCTAAAAAACAGTTATATGCATTTGTTATGGAGAATCATTTAAGTGAGTTGAACATCTTCCCAAAATGTCTAGTAACATATAGGGAGGACTTATTAAACTTTCTGAATGAGAAGAGAATCCCACAAAAATTTAAAGATCATCACTGGCTTAATTGTAATGAAAAACTGAATGTAAAAGCTAATCAAAAGCATAAACGGGTGGAGGAACATATTTGTTCTTGACCTCGGTGCATTAATCAACCAGCAATCCTTCTGCATTTGTATTTTACTTGTACTTATATTGTTGATTTTTGGAAATTCCTTTATGATAAGTCTTATCTTTTTTTTTTCTACAACTTACGTATCCTGAACTTATGTACGGTAGTTATCCTAGCAACTGCGATATTTGGGACACAAGTACATTGACTGTAATTTTTACTGTTATCAAATGGTTTATCTGGCATTCTAGATGTTTGTTCACTCTCCAACAGCATGAACTTTCCTATTATGATCTGTATGGTAATATTTTCAAATCCCTACAGGATGTTTATTTTTCTAAATCTGAAAGTCTCAGTTGGGTCCATTTGCAGGCTGTTTGGCGGAATTTGCCCTGAATTGCTGCCAATGACTTTCCAATTACTTGAGGACTTTTGTCTGGGCTTGTCCTTTTCCTTTTTTATTGTATTTCTTTATTATGGTTACTACGGGAACATCTTGTATTTTTTTGCTAAGTGTGATTCTGAGTTTTGTACTGTATGACTTCTTGAATAAAGTCTTCCCCTACTCTTTTTGAGAAGTGCCTTTAACATTCATCTGAACTACCACCAGAACAGGCAGATGGGACCTCGGTTTAACATCTCATCCAAAAGACAGCACCTCAGGAGTGCAGCACCCCTCTAATGCTGCACTACAGTGTCAGTACTGGGATATTAACCCAAGTGCCAGATGTGGGAACTGAGCCCACAGCCTTCTTATCTCCCAGCATCAGAGGTGAGTGTGCTCCCTGCTGAGCCACTGACACTGACTGATGACAGGCAGCGAATAGCTGGTGATGAGTGATAGCAGACTAATTGCAACTTCCAGAACAGATTGGGAATGGCAGGATTGTAAGACCCCAACTCACAGAGGAAATTCTAATATTGAATAAAATAGTACTAAACAACTACTTTACCCTTTGGCACTAAAGAAAGAAAAATCCCTGATGGAGGAAATCTCTGGGTTTCCATAGCCATGGCTGCCATCCATCCTGGAAGGGGTACTATTATTAAAATCACTATGGTAGTTTGAAATTCCAATTCAGGGGAAACCTTTGGAGAGATACCTCTCAGTCTGTCCCTATACTCAGATAACACCATGGGAGTGCTGCAAGTAGTTCTCAAAACAAAAAAGGTACCTCAATGAAGGAGCCCCCCCAAAAAAAAACATGGACTGAGGAGAACATGACTGCAGAAAGGCTAGCACACAGCCTCAAGACCATTAAGAGGACTAATCTTTACAGGAAACTAAAGGAAGGGGATGTGGAATGAGACCAGGTGGACACTAGGAAGGCACAGGGGGAATAGCTTTTGAAGGTGCTTGTGATGTGGTCTGCACAGCTAAAGGAACCGATATGGGTTTGGGGCCCACCCTCCAGCAGCTGAAGTCTTAACTACTATACTGTGAGGTGCCACCAATCATGGATCTGTATGACTGAAGCTTCTCCTGAAGCACTGAACCTTTTCTCCACCCAGTGGAACTTCTGGGAGGTGCTGCAGGAGACAAGCAGTCAGAAAGGAACCCCCCCAATGAGGGACTCAACCTCTCACTGTGGACTTCAGAGGAGTTAGTGAGCAGGGAAGGGGTATATGATAATGGCCAGTAGCAATGTGTTCATGAAGAGTGATGGCATGACACAGAAGTGGACAGACTGCATGATGAAGCAGAGAGAATGCGTAATAGAGTGGATTACACTGAATTATTTATTTATTTTTATTTATTTATTGAAACGTTTCACCAGGAAAGACACACTGAAAAATATAAAATTGCTTGTCTCATGGAGTGTCCTGGGGAAGGGGAACAATAGGAGTACAATAAACAACAAAAAAACACTGCTTGATAAACACATATACATCTGGTAATAAAGAACAGGAAAAGTAACAGATCAAAGTATACAATACGTCATTTAGCAGCTTTAGGTAAACATAAGCTTTGATACACAGAAGGCAACAATATACAAACAAAGTAGGCCTAATAAATACAATGCAGAAAAGGAAGTGCAATAAATCAACATTGTGGTTTCAGCTCTCGTTAAGTGCTAGGCTGGCATGGGAAGGGGAGGGGTAACCAGAAGGGTAAAATTAGGGGTAGTTGCAGATTGGAGAGAGGAAGTTGAGGAGGGATGAAGAGATGGGCCATGGAGAGGAGGAGGAGTGCCTGATTTGATGAGGCATGGCGTTCTAGAGCTCTGGGAACCTAAAGGAGAATGACGAGTCACCTATGGCAGTGTTACACCATGGGATAGCTAGGGTGTGGGAGTCAATGGATGTAAGGGAGAGAGGGGCAGGGGGGCAGGAGGACAGTGAGGTACCGAGGTAGGGAAGCAGCTTACCAAACCAGAATTTAGAGATAAATTTTATGTAGTGGGCAAGGCAGTGGTTTTCCAGGGAAGATAAAGCTAGTGAGCGATACAGATCACAATGGTGGGTAAAAGAAGGGGCATCCAGAGTGAAGTGACAGAAAGCATGGAAAAGGGTGTCCAAACTGGTTAGGGATGACTTCGATACAACAATGTAGACTACATCACAGTAGTCAAAGATGGGTAGTATCATTTTCTGGATGAGCTCAATCCTGGCCTGTAGAGGCAGACATCATCAGTTTCTGTAAAGGGTGCCTCGTTTAGGGTGCAACTTTTTCTGGATGGAATCTATGTGTCCAGAGAAGAATTAGAATTCCTGAAGAACAATAGGCATGATAGTAAATTATCTGACTGACAAGGTACTGAAAATAGGAACACATATCAAAGGTCATTATCACAGTGAGCACCACGCCATAAGCAGGAGTTTAAGTAAGCTGTAGTACAACCATAATTGTGGTGAAAATACTGAAGCACACTAAGTGATAGCTGAATGGTTGAGAAAGGAAAGGCTGGGGCAGGCAGTGCAAATTGATTGGGTCAAGTGTTTGAAGCAGCTTATTTTAATGCACAGCAAGCAGAGAGACTGCTGTGAAAATGTTGCTAGTGCTAGTTATGACTACAGGTAAAACAGGCAAAGAAAACAACCAAAATACAAAAGCATGACAGAGGCATGATATAGAATTACATCAGTACATTGAAATCACACTGCAAGTAAGAAACAGAGTAAAATGAGGACATGAGAGCAACTGGAGAGACTGTCCTAGAGAAGGTATGGAGCACAAAGCCACAGTTAGAGAAGGTAAAACAAACTAACCAGAGAGGTGCAAAAGGCAAACACCAAAGAGAAACCAAAGACCAAAACCAAACAGAAAGGTACAAAACATATAAGAGGAAAGCAACAATCACAGGGGACGGAGGGAAGCAGAGCGTCCAGCTGCAGCAAAGGAAAGGCAAGTCTGAATGAGGATAAAGGAAGCTGGATTATATAGACCAGGAAGGAAATGTGGCTGATTGCTTCCGCCCATCAAGCCACAGGCTTAAGCCTTTTAATTCAGTGTTCCCAAGCATTCACTCTTATACATCTTTCAGAATCAGTCACTGACTTTGTAATTACCTAATTTAATTTGTATACTGTCATTCTAACAATGAAACTGAAAGGTTTATGTTTGTTCTCTAGCTTTGAACACTGAACTGAGGTTTATGCATTTTTTGGGAGGGGCGTCTAGAATAATTCTCAAATCACATTCTCAGAAAATGTTCAGGATCACATCTTCATTGACCACATATTCCCTTTTATCCCCTCTTTTTTTTGTTCTTTACTAGTAAACATTTACACTACATTTGTCTAATATATAGACAATCAGCTAATGACTCATCCAGCTACTTAAATGACCTAGATTGTTTTCTACCTGATTGCAGTGTTCCTCACAATGTATTCCGCATCTATAATCTGCAAACATGAAGCTGTGCTTTCAACACCATGCTGCAAGCCATTTATATTATTAAGAGAAAGCAGAGGTCTCAACATCAGTCCTTGAAATACTCCACTAGTCATCTCTTTCCAAGTGTAAAAAATTCCAGTTATAACTCCCTTATGTTAGCTACTCTGTAGTCAATTTTCCATTCAGCACACTACTGGTATTTTTTTCTGTTTCATGACCTAGCTTCCTTGCAATTGCAAATTAGGTAGATCACATCCATTGTTTTCCATCTTGTCCACTATAACAGTAATAATCTTTGAAAATTCCAATAAATTTCTAAAGTATGACATTCCCTTCCTGGAACAATTCTGGCTGTCCTTAATCATGTTGGTTTCCCAGGTGTTTCCTCTGTCAGTCCCTTAATTTTTTTTAATGTTCCTCACACTTCTTCCCGTAATTTTCCAAAATGAACCTAGTCTCTTTTCTAAGTCTTTTTTTAGTTATTATTACTTACAGTATTTAGTTAGTTAGTTAATTAGTTGGTTTGTAGTTACAGTTTTTCATATCAATACAGACTTTAGCTGTAACACCTTGATTTTAAAAAGGGTCACAAAGAGACATCAATGGCATTTACAATGCACAACTCTTGAAGGCAGTATACATGTTGCAACACGTAAAGAAAATAGATAAGACACTGGATAAAGACAAATATCATCAATATATACAGTAACTATATCAACACAATATACAAATCAGCCAGTAAATAATGCTGGTTAATAGTAATCAGTGGTAACAGGTAAGTAGTTTTTGCTATGGTATACATGGTATTTTATTAAATGGGGAAAGGTTGTTATGGTTTTATATGTTTGAGCTGGATGGGGCTGGTATAAGAGAAAGGTTTTCCCCCAAAAAGTCATTTTGATGTTCAGAGTATGATGAATCTGTCTGTGCATGGACTTAACATTGTAGTAAATACACATTTAGTAGATCTAGATAATACTGTATGTTGCTTCTGTACTCAGAGTAGTTTTTATGACCACATTGAAAACAGTAATCACCAATGTCATTTATAGTGAATTTGTGATGTTTGGAATCACTTTGAAAAACAATACTGAGACACAGTTTTATAGATTTTCTGAGTTTCTTTCCATAGTGGCTATGGCACATTAGTTTTCTCTGTAGCCTCCAAAGCAGAACTTAGAAGAAGACTGGTTTTTGAAACCTATAATCTGCCACATAGTTATTGTTTATCTGATTTACATTTTAGTTTGAAAATATTTGTATCATTTTATACCCCCCCCATTCTTCAGTGTTGCCTTTGTGGCCTGGGCTGCACCTGGAAAAGGGTCTTCATCTCCGTGCTCCTGCACAATTAACAAACTCAGATAAACAAATAGATATATTTTTCTTTTATTCTTCATTATTAGGTGCCCTTGCATGGGAATGGGATTCTTATCTTCTACAGTGGTTCTATCCCTGCTGTGTAAGCCTTTACTGAAGTCACAGTCCTGTTGTTGGCATCATACTTATTTCAACAGCAATAGACTGTGATGTTACAATGAGAACATTATGACTACAATAATGGAGTCAGAGCAAATGCAGATCAGTACTTTTTGATTTGTATTGTTCCATTCTGGGTGTGCACCCTATCAGTCCCAGGCAACCACTCTGGCCTATCACCCTTTCCTGCAGCCCTCTTTCTGACTCCCCATCTTGCCCCCAGTGGTGGAGCAAAGCAAGATCAGGTCCTCACTGCAGAGCACATATGAGTAGAGGGACATAGGGGGTTGTGTAGGGCCTGAATGTGCCTTGCATCATCCTAACTAGTCAGGGAACTTTTCTCCCGGTTTTCTTTAACCAAATAATGTTGAGTCAAGGGCTTCAGTCTGCACCATGCTCACGGTTATCTGACACCATGTTGAGTGAGTCAGCTCCCTTTCATCTTCAGCCACTCCATCCTTCACTTCCACCTGTGATCACCCAGGTGGCAGTGCTGTGGCAGAGACTGGCATCAACTCTCCCTCCCTGAACAAGGAGATCATCCTCTGGGATGCTGGACCCCCCCTTCTTGGACAAGTGGAGCATCCTCTGAGATTCTGGATCACGCCCTCACCACCGCCAACCCTGTGGTAACCTGAGTTTGTTCTTTATCCTGGATCTCCGGCATCATGAGAGGCAGTCCTGCCACTGGACTGACAATCCAGCAGAAGTAATTGAACTCTGAATTACGAGGTTCCAAATTCCATACAATCTGACCTAGTAATGGAGAACAGAGAACAGAAATGAAGAAACAATAATTAGAATAGATGTTGAATTGTGTCTAAATATGGTATTATATTTTTCAATATTTTCTGAAAGATGACAAACTCACTTTGTTTGTCTCTCTCATAAAATTACAATAATGACTTAGATAATTGCAGACAAGAAACTCCTACATAATTTATATCCAGCAGTAAGTATCCGTATGGCTATGGTGTTAAATAGCCTATACACAACACAAAAATACTCAAAGTCAGGTAAGAGTGATTGCTCCAAGAAGAGATCTGAGACACCATATACAGCCACATTTTAGTGGAGGTAAGTGGCTATAATGACAACATGAGCTACTAATCTACCTTGTACCCCATCATGATAGATATAATGGGGTCACAAGCCTTTCCCTGTGCTGAAGAAATCAACACTGTTGCAACACAAGAAAGTTGCTGGGGGTTGACATGCAAATGGTGTGTTCTGTTATGCCTAGACACATGCTACTCCCCCAACTCTTCGGTTGCTCACCACAGTGCAGCACAAGCTGGGAGACAGAACAATGGAACTGTGCTAGGGAGAGAAAATGGCTGAATGCAAGTGATTGTGAATAGCTTGAGGAGGAGCATTACAGGGGACCACTGGACTACAGAGAACCAATGAGGGCCCTCAAAATGAAATTTCTCCAGAGCCCACAAGCAGGCCTAAAGGTACAGGTCAAGTGACTGGGGAGAGTGAGAAGATTCCTTCTGAACTCTCGCGGCCTAATTATTTTTCATTGTTTGGGTAGGGAGAGTGCTGGTGGAAGGCTGGGCTAGCAACGTGCTCAGGTTAAAATGAAAGAGAAGTCACTTACCTTTTGGGGATGGGTCCTGCATGGCTATCCTGGCTGGCATAGAGAGTCTGGGGTCCTGAGATATCTAGAAAAGGGGCCCTGGCTCCAACACTGGCTAGGAAGCTCTCTGGCATTCTTCTTTGAATGGTTGGTGGTCTGAAGGCAGTAGATGCCCTTACTGTTTGTTCTGTTAAGCCTTGTTGTGGTACTGAGGAGGAGTTCTTGCTGGTACTCCTCCCCCTCATATGATGCCTGGCAGAGAGACGTTGAAACTTGCTGGGCCTGTTGTGTCTGGTATTGCTACATTAAGGGAGCATGTTTGTTTTGTTTTAGTCACCCTCTGCTTTGTGCTGTCTAGATGCATGGCAGAGAGGTGAGGTGAGAGATTTTTTTTTTACTTTTTATTAATAAATTTGCATGAAAAACCACATACAAAGAAAAATGCCTCAGAATAATCAGCCATACATATCATAAGGCGTTGCTAATACAGTAGATCAATTTAGAAATGACATGTTCTGGCAGTGTTATGACCTGGAGGGGCTAAATCAGATTATTTTCAATTCTAAAAGGAAAAACGTAATCATGGTCCAGATATTAGGCACAACCTAATCTAGTAAAACATTTCAATAAAAAAAAAATAGTAAAATTCTTTATTGGAAAGAGTAAAGTTTTATATTTGAAACGGACCATCACAGCTGTATTAACTAGGTACACTTCACACAAAACTGTAAGAATTGTACTGGGCTCTAAGAGTCCTCTTGTCAGCCAGACCACTACTACTATAAGAGTTGTGGCTTACTAATGGATTGGCTCTTTGCTTGAGTCAGCAAGCAAGTAAGGAGTCAAATAAGCAGAGGAGTGCTACTGGAGACCACTATTTTGCAAAGTCTATTTTCTGGCAGTAGTGGGTGCTTCTTCCATGCACTCTTGTGTTTTCTCCACTGGTCAATGGCAGGGGGGTGATGTAGCAAAAGATTTTGTGGTGGACAGCCTGCCCCACCATAAGGTTTTATTCCTCCTGGCAGTGCTGCTCACCTAGCCACCAACAGCACATGAAGAGTCCATGAGCCATGAAGTGGGTGAATCCCTGGTTAAAGTCATAGGTTAGTGGTTCAGGAAGGTTGCCCACAGCCTCAAGAGGCTTGTTAGAAAAATAAATGAAAAAACAAATAAATATATGGGTGGGTAAGGGGAATAACTCTTTGGAGAATAGGCCCATTCTGCATGCCCTGTGAGTATGCAGAAATAAGGGGGGGAGAACTAAGAGACATGAACAGCAATGCTGCAGCAGTTACAGAGGGACAGACGTATCCTGATTCATCCAGGCTGCCTATTCACCCAAACAGCTGCCTTACCTGCTATTTAAATGGGCCTGCAAATGCACATTGGTTCCCTAGGGCTTTACAATCTTTGGTGGGGACTGTCAGTATAGTCTAGAAATTAGAGTAATGAGATATGAGTGAGCTTTATATATCCAGAAGACCAGGGTTTAATTCCCACAACCTCCACTTGCACATTGTGTGACTTTGAACAAATCACTTAACCTCCCCAGTGCTCCCGGGTCACCCCTGAAAACAGGCTGTTGTGCCTAGTGGGCCTTACCTGATTACCAAAGAATAAATACATTTTGCTAGATTTTGTGTTGATCTGTGTGCTTTGTGTGTTGAGCTTTGCAGGTATGTTTGCTGGACATCCAGGGAAATTGGTTACTGGGTATGGCACTTTTAAAAGGGCCAGCTCGGATTATTTTGCATTAGATAGGGTAATGCAACAGATTAACTGAGTGGAGGTCAAGTCATCTTCTGATGGTATAGAAGGGCTCTTCTGAGCCCTGGAAGTTGGTGGGGGATGCGGCGGTTCACTCTGGACAGTTCCATACCTGACAATTCAAGCCATGCAACTCCCTACGTTAACAACAGCCTTATGACAAATTCATTCCCTGACAATCTGATCCCTCAATATATCAAAATTGAGTCACACAAGATTTACAGTAAAACTAGTACTTTTAATGGCCTTGCATATTGGGCCCTCTAGTGAGTGAAATGGTGCTCGCCTGGAGTTTTTATAATATTTTATACCATGGGACAGAATTGCCAGGGAACACATTTCTGAGGGAGGACTTTGTTGACAGAGTGACTTGTCCAGAGTGATATCTGGCAGAACCAACTGTACGAGTGAATTGACATGTAGCTGAGTCAGTGTGTTCCAAGCAGCAGATGTGGGTGGTGGTTTCTTTGGACCACATCAGGTTACCAGAGGAAATATTTTGCTTTGTGAAATTGTTGCAAACTGAGGCAAAATGAGGGTCTATGCAGCTGGTAGGAACCATAGTAATCCTCAAATGACTAACCAGAGCAAATAAGTACATCCCTGATGCTTGAACTTTCTTTTCCTGAATATGCTATCCTAAGGTGGTGTTATCTTTGGTATAATGACTATCTTTGGCCAATAAACTAGTGTTTTTAAAAGACCTTTGAGTGTCACCTGGACTCATTACCAGGGGATTCCACCGATGGTGGAATGAGCGAGGTAGTAACACTTCTAATCACTGACTCTGTGACTTGCAGAGCACCATCTGACTGGCTATATGCTATGCACAGACCTCTAGGAAATGAGCATCAGCATGTTAGCAGGCAAACCCCACACTTGTATCCAATTCCATTGACAGTCACATTTGCATTAAGACAGAGTGACCTGGGAGACTGCTTCCTTGGTTAATATCTCAGAGCTCTGTGTATGACAGTTTTCAATGGGGGCACAATGCACCCCACATTTGTACCACCTCCAATTGTGACCATGTATGCAGCCCTGGTTTTAAAGTTCAAGGAATTCCTAATCTTAAAGAGTAGTCAATGTTTCACCAGCTTGCTGGAACTGTAGCATCATTACCCCTCATAGTGGTGGCAAACCAGGTTGGGAAATGAGTCAAAGGTGTCACAGTTAGCTGAGGGAAGATGAGCATTGAAAATCCTTAGAGACACTGTCCTCTTCTGAGGAAGGAATTGGTCATCATTGCTCTACTGCCACCTGGATGACTACAGCTTGAGGTGCAGCTGGAGCTACCTGTACTAGCAAAGGGGAGGCAACAACTGGCTCTGGGGTGCCTGCACACAATTGCTTACACTTGTGCACAATGTACCCATGCTGTTGTCATCCTCTGAGGGTGGGAAAGAAAAATGGAAACACCCCAGAGCAGCGCTTAATGGCATAGACACTCTTGGGCCCTGCAGACCAGCCACCAACTGCCTCCTGACACTGTGCTGGCTGTCTGTAAGTCACTTAGAGCCTACCAAAGAAGAGCAAGCAGAATAATAGCAACAGGGAAGGTAGGGGTGGAGCTGGTATGTGTCATGGACAAAAAAAGACAGCTCCAGAGATAAGTAGGGATAAAGTGAAGAAAATAATGGCATAATACTTGAAAGCAAACTTAAGGATCTTCTCTGTATGTAGGCTGAAAAATGAGGATCAAGCCAGACTCATAGGCACCTGTAGAGATTGTCCTCCTTAATATCATCTCTGTTCATAAAACACATGAACATGTTCTGTGGCTTGAATGTTCAGCCTGAGAATAACATAGAGGATAATGTATGGGTAGCTGTTGTACAGGCAAAAGTTAAAAAGCACAGGCAAACCAGGAGAAGTAAAAAGATTTGCAAGTAGCAGTTTATTATCAAGAACAATAAAATAATAAAAAAATGTGCAGGATAGCTCATATATAGGTAATTCATACAAAACAAATCCTTCATCTGACAGTATTTCTTTAAAATCTCAGTGTCTTGCCCTCCAACAAAAGATTGTTCTCTTTTTTTATAAGAAGTCTTTGCCTGGCAATTAATTTCTGCATCTGCCATTGAGGCACAGGTCAGGAAGCATAGGAAAACCAGGAGCAGTTACAAAATTTGCAAGTAGTGTTTTATTATCATCAGTAACAGTACAATTAAAAGAAAATTGCACAGTATAACTATTTCCAAAGGCAGTACAAACAGAATAACAAAGTTTGTTGTCTGATGGTATCTCTAATTCCAAACTTCAGTGCCAATCTCTCTAGCAAAAGCATTGCTGCTTTTCTTATGTCTTTGCCTGGGAACTCATTAAGATAAATCCTGTTTCTCCCAAAATGTTCTGGTCAGTTTCTTTGCAGGTGCAACAAATAGAACATGATGATCCAGAACTCACCTCTTGTTGACAGCTCTGCAAAAGAGCTTACAAACAAGCCTGAGAGGAGCTCAAACAGCATCACAGGTTAACCCCCTAAATTTCAAATAGTTTTTTGCAATCATTTCAACAGAATAACTATATACAGTTTCAAACAATGGGATCCCGGTTTCACATAAAGATTCACACAAAGATTCACATATATTTTTATAACCGTAGATACACAAGGGGGAAGAAAAGACAGCAACAGCAAATGAAGGTAAAGAGATAGCAAGGAGCAGAGAATTGCAAGACCATCAGAGAGATCAGTTCCTAGGTCACATTAGAATATTTGGTTGTGCAACCAGACAGACAAGAGACAGAAAAGGAGAGGATAGAACAGATCCTTGTGTTTCAACTCTTTCCACATAACACATTCAACCCTGTCACAGCATCCTGTGCTCTTTTAGAGACACCCTCTATTTCACAAAATGTATCAGAATTCTTATTGGTTTCTTTCCGGAGCAGACTTTTAAAGAGAACACTGTGTCCCAATCAGGACTCCTGCTGACAGTTTTGCAAACAAGTCTGAGGAGGTCAAAAGATCAAACTGCATCTCAAGGTTAACCCCCTGAGTTCCAAATAGCTTTTAACAATCATCCCAACAATATAACCATATACATTTTCAAACCAAATACAACTATATGCATTTTCAAACCATAGAACACCAGTTTTACATAAAGATCAAAATGTATTTTTATAACCACAGATAAGCAAGGGGGAAGAAAAGATAAAAATAGCAAGAAACAGTGAGTGAAGGCTGGGAGATAGTGAATTGGGGAGAACTGTGAGCCTGTCAGAGTGATCAGTTCCTATGTCTCACATGAAAATTTGATTGTGCAATCAGACAGACAAGAGACAGAAAAGAAAAGGATATAAAAGATCATTACTTTTAACTCTTTCTGAGTAACAAATGTGACAGGGTCATATTCATCCTATTCAACCCTGTCACATATCCCCTCCTTAAGAAGGAATCTGTTTAGAAAAAAACAGGTTTCAAAAACTTTCTTTGAGTTCTCTTCCAACATTACTATATAACCTGTACAATTCTGTGCATATGCAATATGCCTTTTCCATAACAAACAACACAGCAAACAGTTAAGATCAAACCCACACATTGTTTTTTCAACCTTTGGAATTCTCAATTCCTGATTCATATCTTGACAGAAAATCAGCATTGGCATTATTTTTTAAAGACTTGGGCATCATTTTGAATTTAAATGGCTGTAATGCCAGGTATCACCTTGTTATTCTGGAACTTTTATCTTTCATTTGGTTAAGCCAACTTATAGGATGCACTCTGTTATAAGCACAAAGACAGCCCCTAGTAAATAAAACATAAGGGACTCCATGGCCCACTTTGCCTCAAAGCATTCCTTTTCTATGGTGGAATACCTTTTCTGTCTCTATTGTGCAGTTTCCTACTGATATAGAGAATGGGATGTTCCTTCCCTTCTGTATTCTGACTCAAGGCTACACCTAGGCCAACCTCTGATACATCTGTCTGTAACAAAAAATATTTCTCAGAGTATGGGCTTCTTAAAACAAAGGCTGAACATAATGCATCTGTGATGGCTTGAAAAGACTCATCATACTCTGGGGACCATGTCACATTATTCAGGCACTGTTTCTTCATGGGTTCAGTGGGGACGGGGTAGCTAACTGGGCAAAGTTGGGAATGAATCTCCAATAGTAACCAGACAAGCCCTAAAAATGGCCTGACATGTTTCTTTGTTTTAGGGACAGGACCGTTAGCTACAGCTTCTGCCTTAGAAATCTTTGGCTTTACCACTCCATTTTCTAAAATATAACCCAAATATCTGGTTTTCTACATGCTCAATGCACATTTGGTAGGAGTAATGGTCAGACCTTCATTCTTTATAGACTGGATAACTGCTTATAGGTGTCCCAGGTGGCTTTTCCAGTCTTGACTGTACACCATGACATCATCTAGGTAAGCAGCATGATAACTAGTGTGAGCAGCTAAAATTACAGCCAGCTACCACTGCAATGTAGTGGGTGCAAGATGTAAACAACAGCATGATGCTGAACTGCTAGAATTCAATAGGCATGGCAAATGCAGTTTTATCTCTGGATTATTTAGCTAGGGAAATTTGCCAGTAACCCTTGGTGAGATCAAAGGTACTGGGGTACTTGACACTTCCCAGTCTGTCCACCAAATCATCTATCCTGGGCATAGGATAACTTCAAATTCAGACACTTGATCAAGTTTCCTAAAATCAAAGCAGATTCTTACACCCCTTCTTTTTGATTTGCAATCACCATTGGTGATAACCAAGCACTTCTTGACTCTTCTATGATACTGAATTGTTTATTTTTTTTTTTTGTATTTCTTTAACCATGTCTGCTCTTAACTGTTCTGGTAATCTGTATGTCTTTTTTCTGATAGGATGAGCCTTCCCTCTCACTGTTATGTGCTCAATCTCTTTTGCTTGGCCTGGCACTGTGGTAAAATTACTGTTAAATGTTTTTAGCAAGTTATGAATTTCTGCTTTATTTTCAGAGGTTAAGGAAACATTCATCTTTACAGCACCAGCAGTTACACTTTGTTCTAGTCTGTCCTAAGCTATATCAATATCTTCTTAATCAGTTTCTGGTAATACTAACAAAGCAGCCTTTGGAGTTTTTCTACCTATTTATTCAGGAGGATACCATTGTATATCTTGGTAGGATTTTTCCTGTCAGGGTTCTCAATCTCATAGTTAACTGTGCCAGAACATCTAAGTACTTTATAAGGAACGTACCACATCATTAACAGTTTTTTTTTTTTTTGGTTATTTTGTTTGTTTGTTTATGTATTATGTGTTGGCAGGGGTCTCTCCCCATCAGGCACTACTCTCCTGTTGAGCTCTGTGGCCTCCATCCCTTTGCCCACATTTTCTGGCTGAAGTATATACTCGATGTTGTGCATTGGGGATTGTTAGGAGAAGGCACAGGGTGGAAGCCTCAGACCTCTCAGGAGAGTTGAACCAAGCAGCTGGATTCGAGTAGTGGGGACTAGGAGACACCCTGGGGCAAAATGGATTCCTGATAGGGGTTTGCCCTGTCTGGTTCCTATACCCAAGAGCTCCACTGTATGTGGACGGATGACTTGGTTGACCTCAGGGTCTCATTCAACCCGGGTGGTGTTATGCAATGCCAGGTCTATTAAAAACAAGATGGCAGTGATGGCTGATCTTGTTGGATCATCAGTCCTGGCCTGCATCACCTAGACCTGGCTAGATGTAAATTCTGGCCCTATTTTGGAGTCAGCAATTACAGCTGGGTTTTTGGTGATACACCACCCGAGGTTGGATCATGGGGCGGGGGTGTAGACATTGGTTTTAGATTGGAATTGAGCCTTGTGGAGGTGCCAGTAGGGAAGATTCAGTCTTTTGAATGTATCGTGGGTGCAGGTGTGGGGTGCAGGATTCTTCTCATCTACCATCCACCCAGGGATGAGAAGCAATTCCTGCAGGAAGTCATGGACTTCATTGTCACCATGGTGTTGGAGTCCCCCAGGTGGATGGTGCTGGGGTACTTCAATGCCTGTGTCGATGATGAACTCTCACAGTTTGGTCAAGACTACCTCCAGTTGATGAATTCGCTGGGTTTCTCACAGGTGATTACCTCTGCAACCCATAGACATGGTCATTCCCTGGACCTAGTCTTCATCCTGGGTATGGAGACCTCTGATCTGGTGGTGGAGCCAGTCAGTTGGTCGGACCATCACACCATAAGGTTCAATTTCCAGGCCCCCCATATAGGCCTATCCCTACAGAGATGGTCCAGTACTGCCCTTTAAGGGGGCTATCCCCCGATGGCCTACTGGTGGTGCTGGACCTATCAGGGCTGCCAAGGAATAGCGGTGACCCGGATACCTTAGTCTGGGGTTATAATGACACTGTGACTGCATCTCTGGATTGCCTTGCTCCTGTCCGCGTTCTTCCCCTTACCCAGCACCCTCAGTCCCTTTGGTTTGATGGGACCTTGAGGGAGCTGAGGAAAGTGGGATGAAGACTGGAGCATTCTTGGCAAAAATCAGGCTTGGATGTCGACAAACTTAGATTGTTAGCCCATTATAAGGACTATCAATCAGCTACCTCTTATAAGAAGGCAGAGCTCCTGTTCAGGGAGATTGCTGTGACACAAAATTGACCAGCTCAGCTCTTTCACACTGTAGACAGACAGTGCAATCCAGTCAGTCTGCAGTCTCAGAGAGCATTGTTGCAAGGGAAGTGCAACAAATTCACTCACTTTTTGCCAATAAGGTTGCAGACATCAGGTCTGAGATTCGCATAGGATGCCCCAATAGGGCTGATGGTAATCGGTGGGAGGTGGCAGCCCCTCACACTGCCTGGTCTGACTTTGGCCAGCTGGTGATCATGGATGTTATGAAGATTATCCAGTCTATGTGGCTGACCTGCTGTAGTTTGGACCCCAGCCCAACGTGCCTCCTTGTGGGGTGTGTTGAGACCATAGGCCCGGTTCTTGCTGAGATAGTCTGGTGTTCATTAGAATCTGGGGTGTTCCCAGACACTCTGAAGGAGGCGGTAGTGGTACCCCTTCTTAAGACACCTTCTCTCAACCCAGACTATCTTGTTAACTACAGACCCATCTCTAACCTTTCCTTTGTGGGTAAGGTTATTGAGAAAGTGGTTGCGCTGCAGCTGGAGGGTCACTTGACCATCCACAGCATCTATGATCCTCTCCAGTCCAGTTTTTGTAAATGGCATAGTACCGAGACAGACCGTGTTCAGGTTGTCAATGATCTTCTAACAGCAAGAGATCGGAGGACTGGTTCTGTCTTGGTTCTTCTTGATCTCTCGGTGGCTTTTGACACTGTGGACCATGGGGTGTTGGTCAGGCACCTGTGATCAATCTGTGGACTGTCTGGTACAGTCCTCAGATGGTTTCATTCCTTCCTGACTGGCAGGTTTCAGAGAGTTGTCTCTGGAGTTTACTCCTCTGACAAGGTCTCCCTGCCATGTCGGGTTTCACAGGGCTCTGTACTGTCCCCGATGTTGTTTGCAGTGTATATGCTGCCATTGGGAGACATTGTAAGGTGGTATGGGCTGAGTTTTTACTGCTATGCAGATGATATTCAGCTCTATATGTCCTTTGTGCCCAATCAAGGGGGATCTGTCTTGAGTTTTAATAACTTCCTTTCTGAGGTTGGGGATTGGAAGAGTGCCAGCTGGCTGAGGTCGAATCCAGATAAGACAGGTTTTGGTGGGGGACCCAGGCCGTTGTGTAGAGGGGCTATCGGAGGGGTGAGCCTCGGGTCTTTGGCTCAGTGGTCACCAGCTGACGATCTCTGAATGGGTGTGGGATCTGGGTGTGATTCTTGATGATGGATTGATGCTTAAACATCAGGTGTCATCCACTGTCAAAACTGCCTTTCACCATCTAAGGAATGTAGCCCAGATCAAGTGCCTAGTTCCGTACCATGACCTACTAGTTTTGGTTCACACCTTTGTAACCTCTCACCTTGATTACTGTAACGTCCTGTACCTAGGGCTACCAGGGGTTGATATCTTCCACTTGCAGCAGGCACAGAAAGCTGAAGCCAGGTGGTTGACTGGGCTACCTTGTAGCTGTCATGTCATGCCTGTGCTGCGTGATCTGCACTGGCTGCCTATTTAGTGGCAGATCACCTTCAAGGTCAGTTTACTGACCTATAAGGCCCTACACCGACAAGGACTGAGTTACCTGCAAAATCTTATTCATCCCTATTGCCCCTCCGGACTGCTTCACTCCACCGATGAGGGATTGCTAGAGATCCCCAGGGTTCATTTAAAGTCATCTGGGGCCCATGCATTTGAAGTCATGACCCCATCCCTGTGGAATTCTCTACCTTGTTGGATTCTACAGTGCCTGATGGTGGAGCACTTTATGTCTGCATTAAAACTTATTTATTTACTTTGACGTTTTCTGATTTTGCCTGATCTACTGCAGATGTTCCTATGTGTTTTGATATGTGTAGTTGTTTTTATGTATTTTATGGCTATGTACTAGAGCCATGGTTTTGGAATAGTGCTATTTTATAAATAAAAAAATGATTGATTGATTGATTATTGTCTGAAATGGGTAACAGTAGCAACACCTTTTTATACCTGTTTCAAAAATGTTTCTTTTACCCCACGGTAAGAATACACCCTTTAGCGGTTTTGGTATTCCTCCTGATTACTCTGGGCAAGTTCAACATATTTTGCCAATTACTTTCTCAGTGCACACATGTAAGATGTACTAGATGTTTTCTGAGCTGAGTATTCCCATGGTTCTTTTATTACATCTAGTGGCCCTCTAGGTTGTCTACCATACAGCATTTCAAAATGTGTAAAACCTGTTGATGCATGTGGCACTCTCTGTAAGTAAGAAGCAGGTAAGGTAAGCATTGCTCCCAATCTTTCCCCTCCCTATTCACAAATCTTTATAACATGCATTTTAAGGTTTGATTAAAATGCTCAACAAGATTGTCTGTCTGAGGGTGATAAGGGGAGGTTCTTTTGGCAGTGATACCCAGTAGTCGGTACAGCCCCTTTAGCAATGCAGCAACAAAATTACTACTCTGGTCAGTAACAATCTCTTTAGGTATGCCCACCCTGTTGAAAATTTTGGCAAGCTGTGCTACCACTTTGGGGGCTATGACAGTAAGCATTGGAATAGCCTCTGGGTATTGAGTAGCATAGTCACATACTACCAAAATGAATCATTACTATACTGTTTTTACTTTTGTCTAAGGGGCCAACCACATCCATTGAAATTCTTCAAAAGGCACATCTATCAATGGTAGGGGCACTAGGGGCACCTTGTCTTTTTTAGTCACTAGGACTACTTTCTAACATACAGCACAAGAACTACAATAGGTAGTAAAATCTTCATTTATTCCAGGCCAATAAAATCTGTACAGCAATCTGGCAAGGGTACTATCCCTTCCCTAGTGACCAGCCATAGGACTATCATGTGCTATCTGTAACAACTCAGTTCTACACTTTTTTGGTATAACCAATTGTTCTATCTGTTCCTTTGTCTGAGGTTTAACCCAAACTCTGTACAGTAACTTACTACATTTTTTAAATGTACTGTAGGTTCTCCTTCTTTATATTTCACCTCCAGCTTCTTAAAGTAACCTTGGAGAGAAACATTGTTAGCTTGCTCAGAAGCAAAATCGCAATCAGTTATCAGTTTAGTTTCAGCATTTTCATATATCAACCCCATCAGTCTTTTGTTGCCACTGTTTTATAAGGTGGCTTCTTTCTTTCCTGGATTAGCAGAATAGCAAAGGTCCAAACTAACAAAAAGATAGCCAACTCTGTTAAGAAAGTGGATAAAACATTTTATAGATACATTAGGGAGCGAAGACAGACCAAGGTAGGGATATTGAGGCTTACTAAAGGGAAGGGAACATGGGCAGAGGGTGACAGTGAAAAAACAGGGATACTGAGAGAATACTTCTGCTCAGTATTCACAAAAGAAGAGGAGGGGGAGGTACCTAAACCAAACAATAGAAACACTCTCGATAGGGGGGTTGATACCAGTCCATTCACAGAAGAAAGAGTTCTGGAAGAACTCTTAAAACTGAAGGTGGATAAAGCAATGGGGCCTGATGGGATTCACCTCAGAATTCTAAAAGAACTAAGGATAGAACTGGTGACACCACTGACTACCCTCGTTAACAAATCATGGGAGGATGAGGTGGTACCTGAGGACTGGAGGAGGGCAGATGTGATTCCACTTCACAAAAGTGGGTGCAGGGCAGAGGCAGGAAACTACAGACCTGTTAGTTTGACCTCAGTGGTAAGGAAAATGATGGACTCACTTCTGAAGCAAAGAACTGTTGAGTTCCTAGAGGCCAGCTGGGCACAGGACCCAAAGCAGCATGGATTTATGGCAGGAAGATCAAGTCAGATGAATCTAATAGATTTCTTTGACTGGGTGACCAAAGTAGTAGGCCAAGGAGGGGCTGTGGACATGGCCTTCCTAGACTTTAGCAAGGCATCTGACACAGACCCACACAAAAGATTAAGATACAAGTTAGCCAGCCTTGGAGTGGGTCCCAAGGTGATAGCCTGGGTAAAATATTAGCTGGACAACAGGACACAGAGGGTAATAGTAAACAGAATCCACTCTGAAGAAAGGGGGGTTACTAGCGGGGCACTGCAGGGTTCAGTACTGAGACCGGTCCTCTTTAATGTCTTTATAAGTAACATTGCAGAGGGACTGGAAGGAAAAGTATCTCTTTGCAGACAACACAAAGATCTGCAACAGGGTTGATACACAAGGGGGGTGGAAAGGATGAGAAGGGACTTGGCAAGGTTGGAGGAATGGTCAAATGTATGGAAGCTTAGATTCAACACGAAGAGAAAAGTAATGCACCTGGGGAAAAAAAAAACAGGCAAAGATTACACAATGGGGGGGGAGATACTAACAACAACAATGGAAAGGGATCTGGAGGTAGTCATATCAAATGACCTAGAGGTGGAAAAGCAATGTAAGAAGGCAGTAAGGAGGGCTGGGGTAATACTGGGATGCACAGGGACAGGCATCACATGTAGAAAACAGGGAGTTGTTATCCCTCTATAAAGACAGTTGGTGAGACCCCATCTGGAGTACTGCATGCAGTTCTGGAAACCCCATCTCTGCGAGGACATAGACAGCATGGAGGCTGTCCAGAGGAGGGCAACTAAAATGGTGCAGGGTCTGCAACAAAGACATATGAAGAGAGACTAAAGGAATTTAATATGTATACCCTTGAGGAAAGGAAAGAGAGGAGGGACATGATAGAAACTTTCAAGTACCTCAAGGGAATCAACAAAGTCCAAGAGAGTAGCATCTTTCAGAAAAAAGAGGTGTGCAAGAACAAGGGGGCTCAATATGAAGATAGAGGGGGGACAGCTCAGAGGTAATATGAAGAAGTACTTTTTCATGGACAGAGCTGTGGATGCATGGAACAGCCTTCTTGAGGAGGCTGTGGAGTCAAAAACAGTGGGGTAATTCAAGAATGCAGGGGACAGACATAAGTCAATTCTAGTGGGGGGTAGGAGAAAGTAGGCTGTTGTTTAACTAGGATCTTCAGCTTATCCATTAGGTAGGGAAATGGGCAGACTAAGTGGGCCAAGCAGTCCTTATTTGCAATCAAATTCTGTTTCTTTGTTTCTGGATATTGGAGCTGTGCTCAAACAAGTACAAATCAAAATCACCAAAAGGAAAAATGTTCCCAACATCTGAGACTTTCATAGCCTGTTTTCTTCTTTTCACAGCGGCTGAAATTACAGATTTTGCTGCCTCTGTGATTTGTTCACTAAATCATGGAAATTCATTTTCAATAATCACAGGTACAGGTAACATAGGTACTACTCACTTTCATTTGGTGCAACACCCTATTAATGTTCAGAGACACTTGGGTGGTGGGATAGTATCAAGTGTCCCTGTGGATGCAGATGACCCCAGTACCTGGTCCCTTTGTACAGTTCTTTCCTGGAACTTCAACATACACCAGAGCCTGCTCCAGTGTTACTCTCCTTATTTTTATGGCAGTTTTTTGCAATATGGCCTGGCTCATTACAGTTATAGCAAATAAAGTCTTTGGATGTAGATTTGGTACCCTATCAGAATTCTTATCTAACCTGAGGTTAAATCAGGAAAAAGAGGGTCTTTCTGGTTCTTGGCTGTTACTTCACTGCTGTGGTGCCTGTCTGGCCATCTGATAGTCCTCGGCCAATGAAATGGCTTTTCCCCATGTTCTGGTCAGTGTTCATTTACCGAACACTGTAAGTCTGTTGGCAGGATGTTGATGAATTACTTCACTGTGAGTATGTCAATGATCTGTGGGACTGTTTTGCCCTTTGGTTGGAGTCATTTTGTGAAGAATTCTTTGAGTCATGTGAAGGCTTCTCTGGGACTGTCGACTGAGTGGTTCTTCAGGGACCAGAATCTCTGCCTGTAAATTTATCCTGAGATGTCATATCTTTTCAGGATTTTTCTTTTCACATGGTCATAGTTTTCTGACTCTGCAGTGTCCATATTGCTGTGGGCAAGTTGGGCTTTACCTGTCAGGTAAGGTACCAGCCTGATTGCCATTGCAGCTTTGGCCACTGGCTGGCTACAGCAACCATTTCAAAAGTTGTCCAGGTATGCTTTAATATCATCCAAGGGACACAGCTTCATAAGTTTCATGTCTTTTAAGTTGTTTGTGTTTTGTTTCTCTATTTCACCTGTACCAGGTCCTCCAGCTCCGATAACATGCAAGGCATCCTGCCATTGGTGCTCCTGTTGCTACATCTCTTCTCTGCTGCTTCTGTTACTGCATATCTTTTTTTTTCTCTGCTTCTCTGTCTCTCTTTGTTGCATAGTCTATCATTTGAAGAAGGTAGACAGACTCTCAGGTTCTGTCCCTGCCTGTTCTTCTTTCAACACTTGTGCTGGCTCTACAATCTCGATTTGAACTGTTGTCTCTGCTAGTTTGGCTGCCTTTCTTTTGCTAATCACTTCTGGACTTGCTGTAGCAGGATCCATACCTTTCTTCCATGCTTTTGTGGTACCAGGTCTAGTACCCACATGCAAAAGTCCTGGCTTAGAATATGGATGGCATAAATCCCACTTAGTTTTGCATCATCTGTCATAGAGGCAAAAGTCAGTAAACACAGGCAAACCAGGAGAAGACATGAAATTTTCAAATAGCATTTTATTATCATCAATACCAATACAATAAAAAAATTAATACAATTAAGAAGGATAGCACATATACAGGCAGTTCAAACAAAACAAAGTCCTTTATCTGATAGTCTTTAGTTTCAGACATGTCTGCTAGCTACAAAGGCACTACTGAGCCAAACCCCCTGACCCTAACTCATTGCTTCCATGCTGTCACTAATTTCTACAACATCAGGAGCATGGCTCGGAATGCCCTTGAGCTGCCTTTCTTCCATACTCAGCTGGGCAAGTATTCATCCATAGTTAGGGCCACTGGCTGGTTAAGTGAGCGGCCCAATACCTTACTTAATCAATCTAAGTCTGACCAGTTTAAGAGAGCACTACAGGAAACCCTAAGAGTTCAATGCAATTGTATCTGTTAATCATCACAACTAAAGTCCTTGCTGGTATACTCCTTGAACTGTGACAGACTCTGGCTCTGAGGTCATGTACCTTTACAATGCTTGTTCTAAACTGATTCTATCTGCCTTATTGTAAAATTGAATGCAATTGATTCCAGCCTTTTTATTTGTATTTGTTCAACTATATTCATACTTCTATGATTTTATTCCACTGGAACTCACTTACTGTATTTGTTATGTTGCTTTGTAATCTCTGTTACTGACGTGGAATCTCTACAAAAGAGCACTTGTGCTCAAAGGTATTCTCCAAAAATTTCAATAAAATAAATTTGGTTTCTGAAATGATAATCTAAATAATATAGCTACTTAGCTGACTCCAAGCTTTCATTAATAAAAAAAACCCTCTAGACTTAACTGTTCCAAAGTTATCTCATGTTAAAGAAAATATTTTTTTAAATAAAAGCTTGGAGTCTAGACACTAAGAAGTGCTGTTGTTATTATATTGTTATCATGTAACAGTAGTATTTATGTTATTGGTATAGGAACAAGCAGTTTCCTCAAGCTATATTGATATAATATATCAGCGTCAATACATTATGGCAGAGGGTCTTTTTTTTCAAAACTGATGTTATCAAGATACTTTTTTCCAGAATGATAGAAACAAAGAAACATAGACTTTGATGGCATACAAGGACCACTTAGTCCACCTAGTCTGCCCATTTCCCTACCTATTGGATAAGCTGCAAATCCTAGTTAACCAAAGGCCTACTTCTTCCTACCCCACCAGAAATGCCTTATATATGCCCCATACATTCTTGAATGCCCCCACTGTTTTTTACCCCACAACCTCCTCAGGAAGGCAATTCCATGCGTCCACCACCCTCTCTGTGAAAAAATACTTCCTCACATTGCCCCTGAGCCGTCCCCTCTCTATCTTCAAATTGTGTCCCCTTGTTCTTGCACATCTATTTTTCAGAAAGATGCTACCTTTTTGGACTATGTTGATTCCCTTGAGGTACTTGAACGTTTCTATCATGTCCCCCCCCCCTTTTCCTCAAGGGTATACATATTAAGCTCCTTTAGTCTCTCTTCATATGGCTTCTGTTGCAGACCCTGCACCATTTTAGTTGCCCTCTCCTGGATTGCCTCCATCCTGTCTATGTCCTTGTGGAGATGGGGTCTCCAGAACTGCATGCAGTACTCCAGATAGCGTCTCACCAACTGTCTGTAGAGAGGGATAACAACTTCCTGTTTTTTACTGACCTTACAGAAATATAGGTGTGCTGTGTACATGCAGAATGCATGCTACATGCTTAATTGTGCAATGTCTGCATGCTGTTTGCATACACTAAGTGAACATATGCGAAACAGGTCTAAAAGGCAAATCAGGTTCTCATGTTGCAAGCTTGACATGTGTGCAGCAGATAAGCTGGTGTGAACATCTAAAATTTACATCAGGTTCACGTATTGCATGCTTGATATGAGTGCAGCAGTTAAGCTGGTGTGAATATCATTTAAACATCACATCTGGTTCACATGCTGCATGCTTGCCATGTGTGCAGCAGCTCAGCTGGTGCATATCTCATCTAAAAAACACATCAGTTTCTATTTCTTACACTGCTGCTAGCAATTAGTCATTAAAATACATTTTATTTGAATTCCCTTAAAAATTAAGTAAACTCATTAATTCTGATCCTTTTGCAAGTTGTTTAATGGGTTTTGATTTTTGTCATTAAGTCACCATTAATCTGTAAGGTATTGTTTGCATACTGCATTAAATGCCTAGGATATTGGCAGTCATCATCCCCCATTCCAGATGTACAAAGAGGGGCCTCTGTGTTTCGAAGCCTATCCCTTTTGTTTTGGACCGTGCAAATCCCTTATGCATATTTAATGCTACAAATGTGTTTCTCCATGACTGTTTTATCTCACTTACTTTCCCTTTGTCATTCTGTATTGAGCATATACAATATGGCTATGCTCAGCAGTCTTTGTGCTGAGTAGGGTCTTGGAAGCATGCACCATATCTCTCATTTTATCACTGAAATGAGGGAAATGGACACTTGAAATGAGGGACAATGAGGAACACTAACCCACATGTTGATTAGGACACGTCATGAAACATGGAGATTCGGTACCTTAGAACACAATGGAAACCATTGTATTAGCACCCGAGAATGAATTTCTACCATTAAGCAGGGTTGACATTTAGGTAGGGCAGAGGGGCACAGTTGCCCCCCTCCCCCCCAGTATTTGTGCCTTGGTTGTTCTTATGGTGTAGCAGTAATGGCTTTAAATTTGGATTGAATCTTTTGCACAAGTGCCCACCTGTCCTGTATGTGCTCATGCTGCAGGTACTCTCCAGACTTTTTTTTTAAATATGTTTTTATTGAATTTTCTCCTTTTCTTTTAGTTTAGGAGACATAATACAATCAAGTAATGTTCTGTACATACTTCAGATTTGTTATGATACAAATGTACAATGCATTTAGATCTTTTATGTTTGATAGTGGCTGTTATTGAAAAACAAATACTTCCATATCTTCGTTCTAATCTCATTCCCCCACCATCCCGGTTCCTGTCTGCTATGGACAATAATCAGGATCAACCCTGGCTTGATAGAATGACCATCTCTGCCAGAGAGTGGCAAATCTGTCCACCTGATTATTTAGTTTTGCTGTGATATTTTCCATCTGATATATTGAATACATTATTCATCTCCATTCTTGGATGCTCGGTATTGTTTTGGTGATCCATTTCTTTGTTTTGGATTTTTTTGCAGCCAACAGCAAAATGGGAAGTAGGGTTTTTGTCCGGGGGGAGCAATCCGGGTAAACAGCCATGAGCACCATTTCAGCTGTAAGCTCAACACACTCCCCAAGACCCTCACTGATTTCTTTTTGTATACATATCCAAAAAGGCATTAGACTTGGACACTACCACATTATGTGTGCCAAGTCAGCCATCTCGGAACCACACCCCCTCTAACAGACCCCAAATTCAATCGGAAGATATTTAGTCAGACTAGCCGGAGACCTGAAAAATCTTGATCTACATTTCCAGGAATATTCTTTCCAAATATAAGACTGGGTGATGTTGACCGCTTGCAAGGACGAAGAGGACCATTCTGCATTAGATGTAATGAGGTTTAAGTCTTTGTTCCAACTTGCTAGTACAGTAACCCCTCACTATAACAAACGCAACGGGAGTCACAGGTTGCATTCATTATAGCTGTAAATTCGTTATAACGAGGACACATTAAAATGTATAGTGTTACGGTGCACTGTGAGTCTATAAAATGAAATGACGCATTTTCTAATAGTAGCACATTTTATTACAACAACTTTTTATGCAACTAATTGAATGGATAGTTAAAAAGTTTAGTTTAGTTAAGTCTGCAGCTTGAAAGAACGATGTTATTTTTGTTTGTGTAATGCTGCGCTTGATAGTTAAGTTGCAGGCATTGGACAGAGTATTCCATAACTGCAGCACTTTGATCGGGTCAGCATCTTGTGACTGCATCCAATGCAAGCCTGCTTCAATCCCCGAAATTGCTTGCTGGTACATAGGTATGGGATCACAATCCTCATCCCCCCATCCTCCTCCTCCTCTTTGTCCACAAGATTCTCCTCATTAGGCAGCTGACTGTTCGAAATTGCGCTGACAATCTCTAAGTCAGTAAGTTCATCGTGTGTCCCAGCTGCATCATCGGAGCACAACCACTCCTCAATAGTGTCTTCAGCCTGATCATCAGAAGGAATCAACTGCAGTTTCTCAGTGATTTGTGATATTTGTGCAGTGTCATCAGTATCATCGGCATTTTCTGCTTGAAGCATGTCACCAAATGATGGTCCGTGGGTAGCGATCCAACAATGACAGATAGTGGCCATGCTGACATTACCCCATGCCTCTCCACACAAAAAGGAAACGTCTTTTAAAGACAGTTATTTTAGAAAGTCTGTAACCAGTGCCCCTTCTGTTGACACAAGATCTGATAGTAGACACTTTCAGTAATTCTTCTTAAAGGAGGTAATGATACCCCCATCGAGCGGCTGTATCCTGGATGTTGTGTTTTTTGGCAGGAACAGGACTTTTATTCTGCCATCCCTGGACTGCATCTCAGTTTGGTTAGGGTGTGCTGGGCACTGATCGAGAAGCAGTAGTGCTTTGCATGGCAGTTTGCATTGCCTTAGATAAAGTCTGACAGCGGGAACAAAATCATTAAAAAAACAATTTTGAAAGATGTCAGATGTCATCCATGCATTTCTACTGTTGGAATAAGTCACAGGCAAGGAAGACAAGTTTGTGTGATGGAAATGTCTGGGTTTAGCAAACTTGCCAATCATAAGGGGAGTGATTTTGTGGGTCCAAGCTGCACTGCAGCAGAACAGCAGGGTTACTCGATCTTTACTAACCTTAAAACCCTTGCCGGCATTGGACTCATTGCAACCTGCCAGAGTCACATAAGGCAAGCAGCGCCAGAACAGGCCTGTCTCATCAGCGTTGTAAATAATTTCTGCCGATAGCTGCCTTTCTCTATGATGTCCTTCAGTTTTGGTATAAACTCATTAGCAGCTGCATCATCACAGGATCTTTGTTCTCCTGTTATGCAGGCCCACCTGATGCCATGCCAGTGCTGGAAATGCCATAACCAACCAGAAGAAGATTTAAATGATGAATTTGGACCATGAATCTGCTGAGCAAACTGCTCAGCTTTCTGTAGCATGATAGGTCCCGACAGAGGCACCCCATTTAATTGCTGTTGCAAAAACCAAAGCTGAGTTGCTTTGTCAATTTCAGTTTTGCTGGGGTGCCTCATTTTTTTTCTTGCCAGACCTTCTTTCTCACTGCACTCACTGGCGAAGTCCCGTAGGGACTGTTTTTGCTTTCGCCAAGTGCATATGGTCAATTTGGAGTACCCAGTTTCAACTGACAACTTGCTTAAAGTTTCTTCAGCTTTGAGGCGATCGAGTATGGACAGCTTAGTTTGAACAAAGTAACTGGATCTCTTCATCGTAGCAGCTCGTTTAGGGAAATGGCTGTAAACTGTAACTCATTACTTGGCGCACATTCTTATAACAAGTGCTAAAAATTTTTTTGATTACCTACTGGCACCGATTGGACAATGAATGGCACATAGAATGGCCTCACAGAAACAGCTGACTGTCAGTGTCAGCGTCAGTGTCAATCACAGAAACAGCTGATTGCCAGTGGCACATCATAGAAACAGCTGACTGTCAGTGTCAAGACGGGAGCCATAAAACGCATTCGTTATAGCCGAGATTTCATTATAGTGGGGTTTGCTATAGCGAGGGGTTACTGTATTGACTTTGTAGATTCTTTAGATTGATCTTGCATCATTTTATATAGGTGACCAATTAAATGGTGCCAGTATTGTCCCCGAGAGCGATTTAAGAATAGTTTTAAAAGGGGGGGAGTTAATTTGACCTGAATAATTCTATTGCAAAGTAGGTGGTTTCTAATTTGGAGATATCTAAAATGGTCAACGTTTGGAAGATTAAATTTAAGTTTTAATTCTTCAAATGGTAGGATCCCATTTGGTCCTAAGAATTGGAAGCCTGCTCCAGACCCAATCTTCGCCAGCAGGAAAAAGTTAAATCATTGTGGGATGGAATGAAAAGTTCATCCTCTGAAATTATTTTACAGTATTCATAGACTGATTGGAGTGGCTCTTTCTCTTGCATTTTAAACCAGTTTGCTAAGACCTGTGGGGTGATACCTGTGAAATCTCTCAATGGGGGGGTCTTCCCTGGAGAAGAAAAAATATTTTCTTTTATATCATACATATCATATAAATTAAATTCCAGTTTCTTCCATTGAGAGCCAAACTGATCAGAGAGCTATAATAGGAGAATTTTCAAAAACTCTGCTTCTGCATATTTTCTCAGGTCTGGAAGATTGGGCCAATGATAATTTTAATAGAGAAAGACAAATTTGTGTTTTTTGTTTATTCCAAATAAATTTAGATATTGTGTTATCCCATGACTTAAAATAATATTGTGATGGGAAATAGGGAATGTTTTGGAACAAGTGTAATAGGCAGGGTAATATGTTCATTCTAATGGTTTCAATGCATTGGAATAAAGATATAGGAAGAGTGGACCATCTGTCCAAGTCTTTATTAATTTCTATAAAAATGGGTTCATAGTTTATTAGTTCAAGTACTTGAAGATCTCGAGGGATATGTATTCCTAGATACTTTATTTTGGTAGAGTGCCATTTAATTGCTAAGTTTCGTTTTAACATTTTTGGAGGAGAACAGTTATATAGAAGGACCTTAGTTTTTGAAATATTTAATTTAAAACCAGCCAATTCTTCAGATCGAGAATTTTCCATGTTTCTTTGATCGAGTCAGTAGGGGATATTAAGGAAATAAGTATATCATCCGCGAAAAGGCTAATCTTGTTTTCTGACTGTTGCAATGGGACCCCCTCCACCTTTTCCAATATTCTTATCGCTTTTGCTACTGGTTCGAGGTATAGTACAAAAAGTAGAGGGGAAGGGGACAACCCTGCCTTGTGCCCTGTCCTATTGAGATTGCGGGGGATAGGCCCCCATTTATACAAATGTAAGCTTTTGGTGAGAGATATATTTGAGTCAGCCAGCACAGCAGTGAGTCCGGAAAACCAAATGTTTTTAGAGTTTCCCACAGAAAAGACCAATATACCCTATCAAATGCCTTTTCAGCATCAAGGCTTATAAAGGCAGCCGGGGTCTTCCGAGTTTGGAAGGTACTCTCCAGACTTGACTGTGTCTGCACTGTGTTGTCCACTCTCTCCACTTATTAGTGGTGGCACAGTCACATGTGATGTGGATGAGCTCCAGCCAAGAAAGAGTGCATGAGCCTTGCAAGTGTGACACTGTCTTTCCAACCACAGAGCAGATAGGCTGAACACTACAGCTTGAAGGAGTCAGTGAGCACTGAACTCTCAATAGCAGTTTTGTGGCAGCATATTTTTGTTGTTCTACTTTTAGTGAGTCTCCATCTCCCATGGTGGCTGAAGGGCCAGAGGGTGAGCCAGAAGTTAACTCATGACTAGGCTACCTACTTACTCTATTAGGCTCACCTTACAGAAAAACAGCAGAAACCCCCAGGACAGAAAGATAGGCTTAGCAGCAGTGGTGACAGGAGTGTGGGTGGCCTTCATAGGCCTTGATCTGTGTAGTATGGCAGCAGCCACAGCAGCAACCAAGCAAGAAGGAAAAAACCCAGGTTCGGTGGATTCGTGTGATGAGGTGACTTGCTCATGGACCACACTAGGGACCAGTACGGTCGGTTCTAGCATCTAGCTTCTGGTGAAGGAGAGAGGGGGGAGCAGACTAAAAACTGGGCTGGTAGCACACTATGCCAGGCTGCAGGTTCTGGCCATATGACTGGGTAAGTAAAAGTAAATTTTTTTTTACAGGAGGATTAGAGAAGGAGGAAGGACTGAAATACTGATATGTTTTTCAAGTTTCTTCACCTTTGGGTGGCTTCATGACCCATAGGAGATGGATATTGAATGGAATGGAATCAGGGTGAAAAATCGGGACAATGTTCTTTTTTCGGGAGGTGCTGGACTTCAGACAGGAAAAAAATTGATTAGTAACTGAGTGGGTTCAAGCCCAAATCTGATGCATTGCTCTGTGGTATATATAGATAAATCTTATACATTTGAATTTTTCCTGATTTGCATATCACATTTCTGTCAAACCAAATAAGTTGTACCTTTTAGGGATGTTACAGACATTCTAGAGCTGTCCCTTGCATTCACAGACAGTTTAGTGGTAAAATATGCACAGAATACTGGAGCCCTACTAAAGTAAGGCTTATCCGCCCCCGTGAAGCTGACCTCCACATCCTCACGCTCAGGCACATTATGACAAAGGGCAAAGGAGACCATTGAAATGAATGGGGGTATTTTTTAATTACTATTTTATACATTGTTGGTGGAGAGGTGGAGATGATTGAAGTCCACCACTTAACTAACAAGGGCCTTGTTAGTAGAACAGTGGCCTTCATTATTCTCCAACTTACTATCATAACATATCAAATAGTAATAGAAAATAACTCCATTCATTTCAATGGGGTACACCCCAGCACTCTGAGCTACGAACATCATCTTTTAAAGACTCCTGCTTCTGGTTCCCTAGTAACCAAGTAAGAGACTTTTTGCTTATATCTATACTTGGTGGGTTGTCTGTAGCAGCATGGCCATACCTGCTACAGTGTGTGCATGGGGGGGGGACTGGCCATGTGGGTGGGTGTGTCAGTGTCAAGTTATTGCTACATTTGTGTTTGCACCTTAAAGTCTATTTGCGTGTAAGCATTCAAAACCACGGAGAAAAAGATAGTAGGATTATAGGCCAGACAGAAGTAATCAAGTGGTTTTGTGGGAAATTTTGTGCATTGGGGGTGGGAAAAACATGTGTTTCCATTGATATGTGTGCTACAGTTCAACTGTGAAAGGGAGATGAGGGAGAGAAGAAAACTGAAAAGCATACACCGGCTACAAGTATGCCGCATGCATGCAGATACGAACATATGAACATATGAAATTTACCAGCAGATAAAGGCCTATAGGTCTATCAAGTCTGCTCAAATGTGCAGCTAGCATCCCTTATTCTGCAGCTGCCCTTCCCTTCCACCCTTCCCCTTCATTAACCCTCCCCTTTGTCCTGTCCCACCCCCTTTTGAAGCAGTCCACTGTTCTACTGGATACCACTTCTACAGGTAATGCATCCCACCCAGCCACCACCCTCTCTGTAAAAAAGTGTCTCCTCATCTCCCTCCTGAACCTTCCTCCCTCCAGTCTCATATCATGGCCCCTGGTGTCCCTTCCCTCCCTTACTTTGAACAGACCCTCTGTACTTGTCTTATTTCTTTCTTTCATGTATTTGAAGGTTTCAATCATATCCCCGTCCCTCCTCTCCTCCACTGAGTACATGTTCAACTCCCTCAACCTCCTCTCGTATGATAAGTCCCCCAGCCCCTTGATCATCTTTGTCAGCCTGCGCTGCACCCCCTCCAGTAACTTAATGTCCCTCTTCAGATACAGGCACCAGTACTGCATGCAGTACTCCAGGTGCGGTCTAACTAATGACCTATACAGTGGCAGAATCACCTCCTCCCTCCTCGAGGATATACCCCTTGCAATACAACCCAGCATTTTGTTGGTCTTTGCAGCTGCCTTCCTACATTGTGCTGAGTTGTTCATTGACCCTGTAATGAGCACCCCCAGATCCTTCTCCTCCTCTGTCTGGGCTAGCTGCACTCCTCCCAGCTGGTAACTCCTCCTTGGGTTCTTCATCCCAAAATGCAGTACCTTGCACTTTTTGGCATTAAACCCCAGTTGCCAGGTATCTGACCAGATTTCAAGCTTTGCCAGATCATCCTGCAACCCCTGCCATCCCCCTGGGTCATCCACCACTGCTCCTACCTTGGTATCGTCAGCAAACAGACTGATCTTGCTCTTGATGTCCCACGATATGTCTGCAGTGAATATCCCAAACAACACTGGTCCCAACACCGAGCCCTGTGGAACACCGCTCATCACTACCTTTGGGTGTGGGAGCTCCCCACCCACCACCACCCTCTGTTGCCTTCCCTGAAGCCAGTTTCCTACCCATCTCACCAGCTTTGCACCAACCCCTGTGCCTACTAACTTACTTCTTAGCCTTCCATGCGGCACCGAGTCGAATGCTTTACTGAAGTCCAGAAACAGGACATCCACTGCATGGCCCCTGTCCAGTGGCCTAGTTACCCAGTCATAGAACTCCACCAGGTCGGTTTGGCAGGATCTGCCACATATGAAGCCATGCTGTCTGCTGTCCTGTAGTCCTTTGACCTCTAGGAGGGCCACCAGCCTCTCCTTCAGGATAGTCTCAATTAGCTTACCCATGATGGATGTGAGGCTCACTGAACTGTAGTTTCCCAGTTCATCCTTGGGGCCACTTTTGTGGAGGGGCACCACATGAGCCATCCTCCAGTCCTGAGGTACACACCCCAAATGTAGTGAGGCATTAAATAGGTCTTCCAAAGGTCCTGAAAGGACCTCTGCCAGCTCCTTCAGTACCCTGGGGTGGATGCCATCTGGGCCTGGTGCCTTGTCCACCCTCAGTGCCTTCAAACCCTCCCAAACTCTGCCCTCCATGATTTCCCCATCTATCATCCCTTCCCTCCTGTTTCTGCCATCCCCCCTCATTGGGTGTCACCCCCTCTTCTCTTTAGTAAATACTGAGCAGAAGTACTTATGTAGTGCTTCTGCCTTATCGCACCCTGCTTCCACCCAACCCCCCTCCTTCCCAATCCTTACTATGTGGTCCTTACAGCACCTTTTCTCCCTGATGTGCCTAAAGAAGTCCTTCTCCCCCTTCTTAATGCATTGTGCCAGCTTGAGTTCCATAGATGCTTTGGCTCCCCTTACTGACCTTGTTACCTCCTTCGATTCTGTCAAGTACTTCTCCCTGTCCTCCCCTTCCCTGTTTTCTTGTACTTCCTAAAGGCAGCTCTTTTTCTCCTTACCTTTTCCATTACCTCCTTGCTCAACCAGCTCAGTTTCTTAGCCTTAGCCTTCTTGCTCTGGGCCTTGCAGCAGGTTTTGGTTGCTTCCACTATCCCCAGCTTTATGAGCTCCCACCTCTGGTTAGTGTTCATACTAGATTGAATTCTGGCCAGGTACCCTTTTACCACTTCCCCCATCCTCCCAATGTTGGCCCTCCTGAAATCCAGCACTCTTGTGCCAGATTCCACTCCTTCCTTGCACATATCCAATGTGATCCATACTGAGTGGTGGTCACTCCCTGACAACGGTTCCTCCACTGTAAGTTCTCTCACAAAGTCCCCATTTGCCAGCACAAGGTCAAGGGTATTCCTTAACCTGGTTGGTTCACTGACCATTTGCAGCAGAAAGCTGTCCTGGAAGGCATCCAGCAGTACCTGCTCCCTTCTGTTCCTGGTTGTCCTTCCTTCACATATAATGCTACACTCCCTCCTTTCCCAATCACCCTGTCCCTATGAAATAACCTGTACCCAGGTACAGACAGGTCCCAGTCATTGTATTGGGTGGCCCATGTTTCTGTGATGGCTGCAATGTTCACCTCTCCCTCTGCCATGAGCACCTGTAACTCTGCAGTTTTCCTCCCAAGGCTCCTAGCATTAAGGGTAACCACCTTCCACCTTCCCCCCTCCTATCCTGCCCTCCTTTACTAGCATCACCAATAGTATTTGCCATCTGTCCCTTGTCACTGTTATGGGGGTTAAGCTCATATGATTTCCCAACCTGTGGTCTCTGCATATCTCTTGCCCAATTGTCACCCCCCACTCCTAGTTTAAATTCCCAGCTTCCTTTATGTACTCCTCCATCATCTGTTTCAACACTTTCTTTCCCTCTTCACTCAAGTGTAGTCTGTCCTTGGCATAGAGACTACTGTCCTCCCAGGTCCCTTCCCACCCCCTCCAACAGCCCATACCCTTTAGCACAACACCAGGTTCTTAGCCATCCATTAAATTCCTCTATTCTCAGTGTTCTTGTTGTGCTTCCTTGGGCACTGGAAGTATATCTGAAAAAGTTACTGATCTTCCTGCCCCCTCACATAATTGTGCTAGTTCCTCAAACCTCCTCTGGACTATATCTACTGTCTTGTCAGCCAGGTTGTTTGTCCCAAGATGTATAATTAAATGAGGCTTGTCCCTACCCCTTCTAGCATATTTCAGAACAGATTGTCCCACCCTTTCTGCTGTCATTCCTGGCATGGCCTCCACCCAAATGTGACTATGCCTCTCCCCCTTGCTACCCCACCTGACTTCTCTTAGTATTGAGTCCCTCAGCACTAAGATTCCACCACTCTTACTTCCTTCTTGCTTCCATTCATCTCCCTCTCTTGTTTCCAGCTCCTCTTCTTCCTCCTGCACATTATTTCCCACTTTTGACCCTGTTGCAATTCTCCCAGCAGAACTTTCCCCCACTCCAGTTTGGTCCAGGCATTTATCAATTACTCCTCTAATTTCATCATTTACCTCCTCCACCTTCTTCCTCTCTAGCAGTGCAAAACTTTTTTCTGAAGACCCTTCACAAATGCCCGCTCCCTCTCTCTACATAGCAACCTGTTCTCTCCTTTCCACTCCATGACTTTGGCCACTTTTTTGCCTCCCCTCACAAGTCCCTATCTCCTCCTTCCATTTGTCTTTTGTCTCCTGACCTGATTTCCCCAGCAATCGTTCTTCCTGACCTGGGCCCCTTTGTCTCTGCTTCCATTCTTCTGACCCTCTTCTCCACCACTGTTGGCTTAAATCGCCCTCCCTTATCTCCCCTTCTTCCTCCCTCCAGTATTGGGCTAAACCCACCCCCAATCTGCCTTGCCTGTCTTAGTTCCTCCTGCAGACCCTCAATCTCCTTTCCAAGTTTCTCTACGTGGTTGCACACTAAACATCCTCCCACACTCTGATGTAGTCAGATGCAGTATATATTGAAGTACAAGTCAGCCATATGTGTGCAGACAATATGGCTTAGTGGTTAAAAACAATGAACTGCAAGCCTCGAAAGTTGTAGGCATGAAGGCATGGGTTTGAATCTCATCAACTCCCACTTGTGTATGGTGTGATCCTGAGCGGGTCACTTGACTTATGTGTGCAGTTATCAGTGATCACATGCTTTTTTGCACGCATGCCACATGCATGCAGTCTTCTCCAATTTAACATAAAAATCATGGTTTCCACACTAACATGCAATTGGTTCCAGTTTAACATTCAAATCATTCTTGTAGCATGCATATCACTTGGGTAGTTTTATGTGTGCAGCATGAAAACATTTCATGCAATTATTTCTGTAAGGGTGGTGATACCTCTCCCTATGCATCCCAGTATCCCCCTAGCCATCCTTACTGCCTTCTCACATTGCTTGCATACCTTTAGGTCATCTAATATGACTACCACAGGTCTCTTTCCATTTTTGTTGTTGTTAATACCTCCCCCACCATTGTTTACTCTTCCCCTGGGTTTTTGTTTCCCAGGTACATTACTTTGCACTTCTTTACATTGAATCTAAACTGCCATATGCTTGACCATTCCTCCAACCTTGCCAAGTCCCTTCTCATTCTTTCCACCCCCCACTTGTATATCAATCCTGTTGTAGATATTTGTGTCATCTGCAAAGAGGCATACTTTTCCTTCCAGTCCCTCTGAAATGTCACTTATAAAGACATTAAAAAGGACTGGACCCAGCACTGAACCCTGCAGTACCCAGCTATTGCCCTCCCCTTTCTTCAATGTGGACTCTATTTACTATTACCTTCTGCGTCCTGTTGTCCAGCTAATTTTTTACCTAGGCTACCACCCTGGGACCCACTCCCAGGCTGGCTAATTTGTTTATTAATCTTTTGTGTGGGACTGTGTCAAATGCCTTGTTAATGTCTAGGTAAACCATGTCCACAGCCCCTTCCTGGTCTACTACTTGGTCACCCAGTCAAAGAAATCTATTAGATTCATCTGACATGACCTTCCCACTGTGAATCCATGCTGCCTTGGGTCCTGTTCCCTGTTGGCCTCTAGGTACTCAACAATTCTTTCTTTCAGAAGTGATTCTATCATTTTCCCTACTACTGAGGTCAAACTAACAGGTCTGTAGTTTCCTGCCTCTGCTTTGCTCCAACTTTTGTGAAGGGGAATCACATGCCCTCCTACAGTCCTTAGGCACCACACCATCCTCAGATAATTTGTTAAAAAGGATAGTCAGTGGTTTTACTAGCTCTCCTTTTAGTTATTTTAGAATTCTGGGCTGAATCCTGTCAGGCCCCATTGCTTTGTCCACTTTCAGTTTTAGGAGTTCTTTCAGAACCCTTTCTTCTATGAAAGGACTGGTATCAACCCTCCTATCCATAGTGCTTCCATTGATTGGATTAGGTACCTTCCCCTCCTCTTCTTTTGGGAATACTGAGCAGACGCATTTGCTCAGTATTCCTGCTTTTTCACTGTCCCTCTCTGCCCACTGAACCTCCCCTTTATTAAGCCTCCCTATCCCTCCTTTGGTCTTTCTTCACTCCCTAATATACCTTTAAAAGGTTTTATCCCCCTTCTTAACTGAGTTGGCTATTTTTTCCTCTGTTTGGGCCTTTGCTATTCTGACTGCCTTTACAGCTTCCTTCTGCTTTAACTGGTACAATGCTCTGTCCTGCTCCTTCTGTGTTTCCTTGTACTTCTTGATTGCTGTCTTTTTCTCCCTAACCTTCCCTGCCACCTCTTTTGAGAATCATAGTGGTTTTTCCTTTTTTTTGATTTGTTTATTTGCTTCACACAAAGGCTTGTTGAATCTGTGATGGCACTTTTGATGTTTCCCCATTGTTCTTCCACCCTTCCTTCTTGTCTATTTGCTAGTGCTTTTCTGAGACACTCTCCTATTTTGACAACGTCTGCCCTCCTAAAGCCCATTACCCTCATTTTTTTATGGCTTGACTCTGTAGCTGTGTTTATCATGAACCACACTGTTTGATGGTCTCTTGTTCCCAGATGGCTACCCACTTCTAGATGTGAGATCCTGTCATAGTCCCCGTTTGAGAGTACCAGGTCTATGATTGCTCCCTCCTGAGTGGGTTCCACCACTAGCTCTCTGAGGGATGCCCCCTGTATGACATCGAGAATGACCCTGCTCTTTCAATGTGGCTGTAGCAAAGGTATTCCAGTTAACATCTGGCATATTCGGGTACCCCATCAACAATATCTCCCCTTTTTCTGCCATCCTAAGGATGCCTTCTATAATTTCCTTGTCCATGTCCTCTCCCTGAGATGGGGGCCTGTATACAACCCCCGTGTGGATTGTGGTGCCATTTCTGGTCTCCAGGGTGACCCATGGTGCCTTTTCTCTTCCCTGCTTACCCTTTAGTTCCATTTCTTTGATCCCTTCCCTTATGTAGAGAGCTACTCCTCCTAATCTTTTGCCCTCCCTGTCTCTCCTGTATATTGTGTACCCCAGTATGTTGACATCCCAGTCATGGTTCTCTGTGTAACATGTTTCTGTGACTGCCACAATATCCAGACATCCCTATTCCATCAAGACCACCAGTTCAGGGAGCTTATTACCTAGACTATGGGCATTGGTACTCATTACCCTCAATTTTTTGATGGCCTTACCCATTTTGCCCCATCCCTGTCCTTAAAGCCTTTGCCATTTTCTCCATTTACCCCTGCCCTTCTCCCTATTGATTTCTCTATACAGTATTGGTGTTTACCTCACTAACTACCCTGACTTTTTGGGGGGACTAGGATTTCCCTGCTTCTTTTCAGTGCCTCCCCCCTCATCTAGTTTAAATTCTTGCCAATGAAGCATTTAAACCTATCACCTAGGATCCTGGTTTCCCTCCTGGACAGATGCAGACCATCGCACCAGTATAGGCCTGCATGCCTCCAGGTGGACCTCCAGTAGCTAATGAAGCCAAAACCCTGAACTCTGCACCAGTTTGTCAACCATTGATTGAATCTCATGGTGCAGAACACCCTAGCCTCACCCATTCCATAGACAGTCAGCACCTCCGAGAAGGTTACTGCGCATGCTACTTGTCTAAGGCCTCTCCCCAACTCCACAAACTCCCCCTGCACTGCTCTGATCCCTTTCCCAGCCAGGTAATTTGTCCCTAGGTGGACAATTACATCCAGCTCCCTCTACCATGCAGCTGCTCCCACGATTCTGAGGATTCACTCCCTGTCCCTCGCCTGATAAAGTATATTGTTATACTTTTTAAATATTGTCATGGAAAATTTCATGATGCTTGAAAGCAAACATTTAAAAAAATTGTTTGCAGGTTTTCTGAACTTTTGGTATTAATCCCCATAATGTAATTATTATCTATAGAACTATAATGCCCATAAACATTTATTTTATGCCTTAAATCACAAAGTAGCCATTCTGGTCCCCCTCCAAGCAGTACCAATTTTAGCCTGAAGAAGCCTCAGAAAATAAAAATAATTGTGTGTACACTTAATCATAATAGATTGTGATCTATGTATTTATTACATGGCTATAATTCTGTCAAGCAGTACTAGCAACCTGATAACCATGACAGCAGAGCACCAGAACTGCTCAATGGAATTGTAGCTCATTACATAGTACTCAAGTGTTTTTTTTTTCTTATTTTTTTTGTGCCACCACTAGTTGCAACTGTAAGGATAAAAAATGATGCTGGGTTGCTGATGCTTGCAGTTGCCTGTGGCTACAAGAGGGACCTCTTTTATTTGGCAATGCAACATCATATGGGCACCTTTGGTATAATCATCATGTCACACTTTTCAGTCCTTGAGCTCACAAAATCAAAGTGGCCGCTTCCAGCACCCTGGAGGTGAGTCACACTAGCCCAGTGCTGCTACAAGGCTGGTTAGCTGCGTAATAGACTGGTCAGGGTTCTGGAAGGGTAGTCCAAGTGCAATGAGGCTGGTTAGCTGCAGAGAAGAGGCTGGTTTGGGGACAGGAGGGGTGCAGCCACATCTCGGAGGCTGCTTGGCTCCAGCTTCTGAAATGCTGTTTGGCTGGGGAAAAGAGGCTGATAAGGGAATCTGGAATGCTAGTCCAGTTGCTTTAAGGCAGTCAGATAGTGGTAGTAGGCTTGTCTTAGGACTGGAGTGTTGGTCCCACTGCTGGGAAGCTGGTCAGCTGGGGTGTGGCTATGAGGTTGTCCTGTTGAACAAACAAAGTTTAAATAAACTTTAACTTATGTTGCTCTACCCCTTCCCTTACAGGTTATAAATAAAATAAGTGGAAAATATCACAGTGTAGCATTAACACATGTAGTAGTGGATATTACACGTTATGTATTGCTATCCACTGGGAGCCAGCATAAAAAAGAGGCTACATGTTGCAAGGTTGTCTAGTTGTATCTTACATGATTGTCCTGTTGAACAAAAAAGTTTAAATTAACTCATGTTGCAGTACCCCTTCCCAGGACCAAGTGCTTCTGAAAGAGTGGCATTGGCAAAAAATGATAATGTTTCACTCCCTCCATCCTGAAGTGGGAGTACTGAAAGGCATTACAATATTCTATAATTATATACTGTCAACAGTATCACTCATCAGTTCCCTCTGCCCATTGTTTAACTATCCTTATGGAGGCCAACACTCTGCATGGATGCTGCAGGCCAGTGAATATAAAGAAACAAGTCTGTAGGCCCAGTCCACCTTTCTTTTCTCATATTAGGTCACTTCATAGTAGTCATTTTGGCTCTGACTAGAACTTGTTAGACTTTGTGCTGCAACCCTTACTGACACTTTTATGTAATGTTTTGCAGTTTTTTATCTTTTTTCAAAAGTCTCTTTAATAATGGATGCATACTAATAAGGCTGGAACTGACAATGCGTTTCAGAGGTGCATGCCTACTAGTTATGAAGTGGCACTACCTCCCACTTCCTTCCCCATGCCAAGAACTCCCTGGTGTCCCATGGCACCTCCACTCTCACTCTGTCCAATCCCATGAATTACATGGTATTTGTTGACACCCCTTTCCTCTCCACATCCCATGCTAAGCTTTTCTAGGTGTCAAAATTCACCCACTTTCCTTGTTCCATGCCAAGATCTCCCTGGCATCCAGTGGTCCCCCTACCTTGCACTTTCTCATGCTAAGCACTTTCTGTTGTCAAGCGGTACCTCTCCCTACACACATCCCATATCAAGTATTCTCTGGTGTCCAGTGGCATCCCCTTACCCTAGACCATGCCAACCACCCCTCATATCCAGAGACACCCCTCTGCACTCCGTTCCATGGAAGTCACATCTTTGTGTCCAGTGCCGACCAGTTTTCCCTCAACCAGCATCACCCTCCCCCCCAAATCCCAATTATTCCATGGTGACTAGTGGCTTCCCCCTACACTGCACCCCATTATGGTGACTGACATGGCCCTCAACTCACCTTGCTGGCCAGCTGCCATCTCATTGTGGTTACCACTACTGCAATTACTATTTAAAAAAAGGTTCTCTATTACTATACATAAGTAGTTGTAATTTCAATGAGGTGGCAGCTGAAGGTGAGTGGTGGTCTGTGACAGTCAACATCAGAAAGCTTAAATATGGAAGTCACAACACCAGAAAATAATTGGAACACTTCATGGCACCAAGTGAGAGGGAGACTGGATAAACTGTAAGGGAAAATACTGACTTTTATTGTGTTGGACATCCAGAAACTGGGTAGGATGTAGGAAAGAGGAAGCCAGGGCACAGTGGAAATGAAGAAGGATGGTTTTCTTTGTGTCTGGACTGAATGTCAGTAGGATGCACCTGAGAAAGTCAGAGTGTAGCAGGAAAGAACATGCATGACTTTGCTGTGCAGCAGGACCTCAGAGTGGATGTGAGGAAGCAGGGAGGTAGCCAGGTTATACAAAAAAGGGGGCATTGTTTCCAGGGTGCTGGGACTATGTGGGAGGGAGTAGCATTGGACCTATACACAGCTAGATGGGGAGGGATTTAATTTATGGTTGTGTACCTTTGAGACTGTGCAGGGCTAGTGAGAGATAGCCTGTGTACCCTGTGCTTCCATCTTTACCCTTTTTTGTCCCTCAACCACCCACCAACCCCTTTCTTCCCTCACCAATCTCCCTTTAACTATTTGACCCCTTACCTTCCCCTCCTCCCCTTTTGCTTATTTGGCTGATACTGATAGAATGGGGGGAAGGAATAATAATCAATCCTGGACATTGCCGTCACTGGTTTTCTCTAACAAATGGCATTTAGAATCTTATGTGCTACTACAGATTAATGAAATACATGTGCCCTGTCTTAGATAGCTCTGTTTTTAGGGCTGCATTGGGCGTAGCCCTCCAGACCTCTTGCTATAAGAAAAGGACTCCTGCATTCCTTCCAAGTGAACAACATGTTGGAGTTGCAACACAGTTACCTCCATGTCCATGGAGCACTCTGTTCATTGTCTTCAGTGGCATTGCACTATTTTTCAGTATAAAAATCGGCAGTGTCCTGAATCCAACATTGTGGGATTGGGCATCCCCAGAGTCACTTGTATATTTCTGGGGGGTAGGGGATGCTGAGAGGGAGAGTCAGTTGAGTGGAGATATCTATAATTTAAAAGAAAAACTGACAGACACTGTGGAACACAGCACACTTCACCATGTCCAAGATGTCTGCCACATGCTAGTGCACATGCACTAGTAGTCGAGCAAGTGCAGTAGAGTGAGGTGGCCATCTTGGAGACATCGGAGTGTGCCATGTTCCCCTGTGTCTGATGTTTTTATTTCTTTTAAATTATACATATCCCCCCACCCAAGCCTACCTCTCAGCAACAACCACCACACCTAGAAACATAAAAGTGACACTTGGAGCTGCCCAATCCCCCATTATTGTGATCATCAATCCTATGTTTTGGGGACCCCCCCATCCACTATTGTGCATGAGCAGTTATTTTTTTTTTAAATTGCCCTCCCGACTCTCCCTCTAAGCACCCAGGCCCCAATTGTATTTTTACATCCCAAAAGTTGATTTCACAGTCCCTGCACAAAATCACCTTTTGGGCAGGAGTTGAACATTTGCTCTGCCCTTCTTTATGAGGCTGGGTCATAACACTGCTATGTAAAAAATTTGGTGTGCAGATATTACAAAGCAACGAATTTATGAGCCTGCTTTACATTTTGCTAATGCAGACTCGTAAGTTTGCTCATTTTCAGTATTTTTACCCCAAATTCCTCGGCTGCAGCCTAATCGACTCTGACCAGAACTTATTAAAATTAGCTAGTGTTACATGAAAAACCTGCATCAGTACCTCAATGGCTGTCATATGTGATTGAAAACCTCTTATTTATGTTTCACTCAGGATTCTCCCTTGTGTGCTTTATGTGTTTCCATGGTGAAAAACTGAATACCAAGAAACTGATGGCAACGGGAATGAAAATGAAATTGTCATCCACTTTCTGAATCCCACCATAACTACTGGAAGCCACTTATCCTCTGTGACTATGTGGAACATCAGTTTTCTTTTGGACCAACATCACAGACTTTTTAATAGTTGTTTATATGTGCAATGTCTATTTTAGCATGTTTTTCCATTTTAATGCACTTTGGCTTTGTATAAGTTACATATTTATCAAACCTTGTATGGGTCATTTTAACTAGTGTGAAAGAGAGTGGGATAATGTCACAACCAAAAGGATATAAAAGGAAGCACCTGACATTGCTTCATTGCCCTTGAAAAAGTGCCAGTTTAGGCATGAAATGCCATTGAGTACTTCAGTGGTGGACTTCGGGGTTGTGACTTGTGAGCACCTTGCGCTACAAAGAACACTTTTTCAGCAAATTGAATTGTGGCTTAAGTAAATAAAGCTATTTTTTTCTTACATTTCTGAATCTTGGCATCTTTTTCAGGTGCTTGTGAGTAAACGGTCTTTCAGACAGAGCTGCTAAGTTTTGCAAAAACTTTTTTATTTTAAAATGGGTGAAAAAGGTTGTGCTGATGTGAGGCACTTTGCAAAGCTCTGCATTGTGTGAAGTTAGTGACTTTGCACTAACTTTGCTAGAAAAGTAAAGCTTCACATATCTAGTATCCACTGGCACCCATTCCTTTTTCCCATCACATTCCTAGCACTCCCAGTCCCCTGTGTCCAATGGCACTCCTTACCTCTGCTAATTCCATGTTAAGCACTCAATGGTGTCCAGTTGCAACCCCCCCCCCATCTTGTGCCAAGCCATCGCTTGTGCCCAATGATATTCCTCCCTCTCCTCATCTCAAGACAACCACTCTCTGGTGCCCACTGACATCCCATCCTTTGCCCTGTCCTTTGCCAAGCACTCCCCAGTGTCCATTAGCACCATGTCTCTCACCCTTTATTTTTTAAACATTTTCTGGTGTCTGGCGGCTCTACATCCCTTCTCATGCAAGTATTTTCTGGCAGGCCAGCTCAGTGGTGCTGCTGCAATGCTACCACCTGTCACGCTAGTGACACAGAATCAGAAGCAATCTCAGATTGCTGGGGACAGTCAGGGTGGAGAGGACTGAGCTTCTAATGGACTGCTCTCTTCTAATGGGGAGGAAGGCTTGCTACAGCCATTGAATGACAGCCAGCAGGTGAAGGCCTGGTGGCAGTGCATGTCTGTGAATGGCAATAATGGGTGGGTGCTGCTGGACTCCTTATCACGCTTGTGCCTCCACATGTGTAAGCTGATGTGTGCACTTCAGCAATGGGGACATAGGGCCAAAAGAGGAGGAAAACTATGGTGAGGCAGGCATCAATGGTACTCTATACAGTGAGCCTCACTGGTCACTCCTCCAGGACAAACCTTTTGCCATACTGGATGTGGACTTTGTGGGGGGGAAGAGATATTCCACTCTCTCCTGACCCCACCACTGGGGGAAATCTGTGGGGTCATCCACTCTGACAGGTTAACCCTGGGAAAGTGGTGGACAGTGGAAGTTGGTGAGGCAGGCCAGACGGGAGCACTAGCCTGCCTCAGCCAGGGAATATGGAAACAAAAGGATTTCTGAGCATCCAGTGGCACCCCTGTCTCTCACCCAGTTCTATGCAAAGCACTCCCCTGTATCCTTCTGCACCTCTTCCCTCTCTCCAACACAAGCTAAGAAATCTTTGGTATTAAGTAGAATCCCTTCTCCTTCTCAGTATCTGAAGTCAAGGAGTTTCTGTTGTTTAGTGTCACACCTTCCCTTGCCCCATCCCAAACCATCTCTGTTGTCAAGTAGAGTTCCCCCCCCCATGAATTTCTAACCCCTCTCTTCTTGCATTCTTATTATCTTATTATGAGATATGGCAATGAAATAGAAAATTTAGAACAGAGGGTTCCAGTATATCATCTGTAAGATAGACATAGACAATGGTATATAACAGAGCTGGGGAATACCTGTGACATAGCTGGCAATATTTCTGACACATTCCTCTCAAGTGTCAGAAAGGATTTAAGTCACCAAAGCTGTATGAGTTTAAACAAGCATTTGTCAATGCCGAATGTTGTCGCACTGGCATTGGCAGTGGGAGTGGCGGAGCTAGTGCTGTGATTTTATGAATGTGTCGGAAAAGGTGATTTTGCACAGTGAGCATGCCACTGTGCGCCACAGCTGTGGAAACACGTTTTGGGCAGGCTGTGAAAAATGACAGCTGGACTGTTGATAAGGAGATGTGCACAAATGCCAGTGGTGAAAATGTGGCATGAAAATATTGCAGATTGATGAAGTTACAAGGGTGCGTGGAAACTGCGCAATGCATGCCTGCAACACAGTCACTATATGGAGTTTCAGCACCAGATTTTCAACATAGGCATTTTAGGACCTCTGCTCATGAATAGTGTCACCGTCATTTCCTCAAACTGTCCCAAAAAATGATTTCACACAGCGGACGAGCAATTCTGTGCCGGATGTGCAAAAACACATTTCAGGCAGCTGTAGTGTTCATAAGGAGGTATGGAAAAAATGCCAATGATGAACAACTGGAGTGAAAGTATTACAAATTCACAAAGTCATGAGTGTGCATGCAAACTGTGCAACACACACTCATAAAACACTCATTTTATTGACTTTCATTCCCAAATTTTCAACATAGGCATTTTAGGGCATCTGCTAATGAACAGTGTCACTGTCATTTTCACCATGTGTCTCAAACACAGGCTTTCCACAGCTACCATGCTATTCTGTACTGGAACTACGAAAAAAGATTTTGGTCATGATGTGGAAAATGACAGCTGTACTGTTCATTAGGACGTGCAGAACAATGGCACTGTTGAAAATCTGGAGTGAAAATATTAGAAGTTTGCGAATGAGCTTGCGTGCAAACTGCACAACGCACGCTCGTAACACAGTCACTTTATAGAGTATTATCACCAAATTTTCAGCAAAGGCATTTTAGGACCTCTGCTCATGAACAGTGTCACTGTCATTTTCGTAATGTGTCCTGAACACTGATTTCGCACAGCAAAAGCGCTATACTATGCTGAAAGTGCAAAAACACATTTCGGCAAGGATGTGAAAAATGGCAGCTGCATGATTCACAAGAAGATGTAGTAAAATGCCAAAGTTGAGAATCTGGCATGAAAATATTGTGAATTCGCTAACTTATGAGCGTGCTTTGCGCAGTTGCTATGCATGCTTGTAAAACAATCATTTTACGGAGTATTGTCACCAAATTTTCAACACAGACATGGTAGGACCTCTGCTCATGAACAGTACCACTGTCATTTTTGTAATGTGTCCCAAGCACTGATTTCACACAGTGACTGTGCTATTCTGCGCCAGAAGTGTGAAAATCCATTTCAGCCAGGATGTGAAAAATGACAGCTGCATGATTCACAAGAAGATGTAGTAAAATGCCAATGTTGAGAATCTGGCATGAAAATATTGCGAATTCACTAACTTACAAGCGTGTGTTGCGCAGTTGCCACGCACACTCGTAAAACATTCATGTTTTGGAGTTTTCCCACCAAATTTGCAACATAGGGTTTTCGAGAGCCCCCCTTCATGAACAGTGGCACTGTCATTTCATTAAGCAGTCGCGAAAGGTGATTCTACGCAGTGACTGCAAAATCACCTTTCGGGACTGAAAAATACCATGACAGTGCAAGAATTCATAAGAAGGGGTCCCAAAAACCCCATGTTGAAAATTTGGGGCCACAATTTGCAAAAATGCCTGAGATATGAGCAAAGTTGAAAAAACCCTATTTATTCCATTATTCAGCTTACCGGCATTTCCTCAATTCGCAGTCGGCTTTGAAGAGTGCAGACATGTTCCCAGTCCACCGAAGATCATCGCGCCAGACTCCAGAGGTAAGTATGGGGTGAGGGGGTTGTGGGGAGGCAGGGTGTGCAGTGGGTGGTGCGGGTGGGGGAAGGGGGCACGGAGACTACGAGGGACCATTTTCCTTTTACAGGTTCAAAACAAAAAAAAAAACATTGTGGTACAGGTTCTTTTTGCAGGAGATTTGGCGTGCTGGGGTGGGCTCCCAGTGTGCCACCTAACTGTTTTGGGGGGGTGTCTGTAGCCGACAGGGGATTGGGCACCCTTATCATCAAACAACATAGGGGGGTTATTGGTTATTTCTGCCAATGGGGAGTGGGCTCCCCCATCGGCACACAAGGAAAGGGAGGGCGGGATAAGAGCCGAGGGGGATTGGGCACCCCCCTCAACATATCACAAATGGGGGGTATGCTTTATGCAGACAGGGAGTGGGCTCCCCTGTTGGCACATTCACAGGGGGAAGGGGCAGCCAACAGGGGCATTGGGCACCCCAGAAGTCTGCAGTTCAGCAGCCAGTGTGCTGTCATGTACATAATGGTGGCAAGCATGGCAAGAAGAAGACCATTGCATCTGACGGGCTTTGTTCAGATTGCAGCTGACCTTTTCTTAGATGTGCTCGCCACATTATGTATGGATGTTGTGGCGCTGGCATGTAGGCTGATTGGGGAATGCAGGACACACTACTGGTGCATGTCCTGCATTCACTGAACAGCGACTGTGCCTCCAAAGCTGCACTGTCCCAAGATGTTGACTGCACAAGTGCACCAACATAAAAAAGATGCAGGCATTCATGTCCTCTACAAAGAACCACTACAATTAATAAATTTCACTCTGAGAGTGGTATAGAATTAACCATGCCTTGGAGTTCTTCCTGGTCATGTGAAAAGGACTGTATAAAGAAAAAAATGATTCTGAGGTGCCCCTACAGTACTGGAGCCTTATACAGAGCACAGAAGTAGCTGAGGTTATTGAGGGAAGCATCCAATAACCAACTTTCATCCTGGGTTATTTGCACTAGACAGAAAACTAGTTTGGATCAGCTTAATAAGCAAGTGGACAAAGGGAGGCTAACCCTTATGTCTGACAGGATAATGTAATAGATGGGCAGACCCCTTGGGAGGTTTAACCTGAGAACACGTATGTCAGAGATTGTATGTGCAGTTTGGAAGCAGAACATAACAGAGGCCTGCTGTAAGCAGAGGGAAAATTCTGTGTCTGCTGTATCTCAGGACTTAGTGACAATGGGGCTCTTAAGAGAGCAGGAAACCCAAGAATTTGGGTAAGATCTTATAGATTTTAGTCTAGAGACTAAACAGGTGTTTTTTTTTGGTAAACTGTCTGTTTAAACTGTTTTCATTTAGTATTCCCTAGTGTGTTTTATCTCTTTTGTATTTTACTGTATATTCATACTTTTGTAATTGAGATCTTAAATATTTACATATATATATTTAATCTTCCCTGTGACTGAGAAGTGTTCTATGGTTGGATAACATTACTTTCTACTTAGCAGCCTGGTGTTGTGCTACCAAAGAGGATGACTGCCAACTAAAAAAAATAGCCTCTGTCTGATACAGAGGGTGACAGGTTCTTGCAGTGAGTAAGGGTGATTATTTGCCTAAAGGGAATGCCTTCACTGGGTGAGCAGTGGCTGGTGGGGTAGGAACAAGGTCAAGATACCCTAATACTCAACCAGGTGGTGGCAACATAGGAGCTATCCAGACATCTGCTCTCTCTTGAGTGTAAGTTCATGGCAGACCAACGACAGTGGGCAGAAAGTTGCCACAACATCAGAAAGGCAACAGCTTTTATGAAGAACTGTTCCAGATGTAGTGAATGAAGACATCACCAAAGTCACTGGAAAAGCAGCAGGTTAAAAGAATGAAAGAAACAGACTGATTCTGCTTCACTTGAGATGGAGTTTCCTGCTATGAAAGATAATAAAAAAGGTTATATTGATTTTTTTTCTGATCACATTGCAAACTGGCCAGGGGATGCCACAGGAAAATTCACATGAAGGTGGTATCAACCAGAAAGTCTCTTGCCACAGCCTCAGCAGTGACAGCAAGCACCAACACCCCCACAACTTTTGAGCCTACTCATTGGAGTGAGGAACAGGAACAGGTTTTCCTCTGATCATGGTAAGTCCAGTAGTTTTGTAAAAGTACATGCTGTCTTTAAATACATAGACGGACCATAAAAATGATTATATTTATATCTAAAACAGCTGTAAAACAAAACGTTATTGAAGTTGTTAAAGCAGATATTTGGGAAGAGAAAGACAAAACCAATCACTTAGAATCTTGTTTTGAGAAGACTTAAAATACTGTGAAAACAAACCATGCTTGGCAAGAACAAACTTAAAGAACACAGTCCAGCTACACAAAAACATTTAGAGAACTCTTTGAAATACAAGAATCTGAAGTTAAACAGTCTTCCATATCACTTGGACATGAAAATTGGGAGCTTGTATAAGCTGCTAATGGAAACATTTATTAAGGCTCTAAGTCTGCCAACAGACAATCTCCCTTTTGTTCTGTACTGTGTATAGTGCAGAGACATGGAGAGCTGAAAAAAAATCCATGAATGTAAGTAATATAATGCCTCTAAATCTGCATAGAGTATGCAGTCTGACTTAAATATAACAGATGGCAGCATTAACAAACAATGCGCCGTAATCATCTTCACCTTAGTTTTCAAGATAGATAGTGTGATCAATATCCATTTGTCACAAAAAAGGGAGCCCTACAGTTCTGGGAACAGAATTGTTATATTTTTCCCAATATCTTGACTATCTCTTTACAAAGAAGAAGAAAAAAAACTTTTAACTTATCAATACAATCTCCTTGAATTAGGAGTTGCTGTTATTACTCTGTCTCACCAAACTGAAAGTGAGGACACAAATCCAGTTTCTGCAGCTCAGAGAGACAGAAGTCCAGACCAACTTGTTTGGATTTAGAGTTGCTGTCTTTAAGGACATGAATAAAAAAACTTAAAATCTAGAATATTCTATTGAAATACTGTAGCATACCTTTCTCTTTAAAGGGAATTATACAGTTGTAACCAGGGATCTGTTCCTGTATAACTAGATATGTTTCACTATTGCCGAGAAAATCCTCATTCATTTCAATTGGACTTCCAGTGATATATCCAGATATATCCAAAGATTTATTCAGACATATCTCCGGCCACCATTGTATATAAAATAATGTATAAGAAGCATTATACAATGGCAAGGAAAATTCTCAGAACTTGATTGGCTGCTGACCCCTGGAGACAGTGATGTTATTAGACAATAACATCACTGCATCTAGGGGAGGCACAGAGTTGACCGCACAATAGTGAATCAAATTCCTCCCTCGCTGCTCAAGCCAATGCAAAATGGAAATGGCTTGACAGACCCCATGCAACCATTTCATTCTCCAGCTACTGGGTTTAAAAACTGTGCACTCATAATGAGTCAGCAAACAAGCAGCACAAGGCATTTTTTCTTTCTTTTTTCTGTAATATTTAAGCAAACTGCCACAGCAAGCAGTTTTCAGTAATCAAAGGTTGCAGCCACATATCCTCCACTCTCTGACTGCCTCCACTAACTGGCGCTTCCAACTATCTTCATGGTAGTCCCCTGCTGTTTTCCAGGAAGTCCACTACTGTACACAACTCAGTACTATTGAAGTAAATGTGAATGGAAAATAAAATTTCCATTTCAGGAGTGAGCTGCTTCAGTGCTGCTGGTTCCATGGTAGAGATGTGCAAACTCCGCAAAATTTGCTTTGCAAATTATTTGGTGAATAGTGCACAATTTGGGAAGTGCAATTTGCAAAATTTGCCAGTTCTTCGAGCAGAGATCAACCACAAAGTGCAGCAAAATTCCACACTTCATGGCAAAAACTTCCCTAGTAACCCCCCGCCAATTGCTTCTTGATGTAAAATATAATTATTTAAATCCGTGGTGTCTAGTGGCTGTTAACCTCCCCCCCCCAACTGATTGCTGCTTGAGCAAAATATAATTATTTAAATCCCTGGTGTCTACTGGTCCCCCTCCAACCAATCGCCAGCCTCAATGTAAAAAAAAAAAATACACCCTCAATTAAATCTCTGGTGTCTAATGGTCCCCCCTCCCCCACGAATCATTAGCCCCAATGTAAAAAAATATATATATCAAATAAATCCTTGGTTTCTAGAGGACTCCCCCTCCATCATAGCATGTCGTGCCCCACCACCCCACTCCCCCCAGCCCAACTCCAAGTGGGTGACCAGCACAGCATTCCATTCTCCACCACTGCTGGCTGCCCAACTGACCTGAAATGAATGAGAGTGTACCTATACAAGCATGTGCTCACTCGTTGTCAGATCCCAGCTCATTTATTGAGCTCTTTTGGGGGGGCACAGACAAGAGTGGTGGGCTGTTCTGGTTCCCAATGGGAAGTAGCAATGGGGGAGAAGTGTTGCGGACCCCTCTCCAGGCATTCATGATGCTGTTCCCCCCTCCCAACCCCACCGGTGACCAGAACAGCCCTCCACTCTTCTCTGTGCCCCAAAAAAGCTCAATGAATGAGTGGGATCATCTGGCCTGGCTATGAATTAATGCATGCATGCCTGTACAAGTACTCGGTCATTCATTCCAGGTAAGTCAGTTGGCCAGCCATGGTGGAGAGAGTGGAGGGCTGTGCTAGTCACCTGCTCAAGGTCGGGGTGGAGGAGGAGTACGGTGGTGAGGCACTACCTGACAGGAAAGGGGTTGTGAGATTCTCTAGACACCAGGGATTGAATTTATATATTTTTTTACATTGGGGACGGCGATCAGCAGCGCGGGGGGGGACACTAGATGCCAGGGATTTAATTGTTGAGTGACACATTTTTTACATTGGGCTGGTGATCAGTGGGGGAAATTAGACTGGGGATGTAATTGATGATATATTTTTACACTGGGGCCAGTGATTGGTGGGGGGACAACTAGACACCAGGGATTTAAATAATTACATTTTACATTAAGCAGCGGTCAGCGGGGGGGGGCACTAAAGACACCAAGGATTTGGGGGAATTACAATTTTCTGGCTTCTTCTTGATTTTGGGTTTTTCTAAATGCAATTTGCACTTAAAAACCCCAAAAGCAAGGCAAAGTTACAAAAGGAAAATTTTAATTACACACTACAGTTTTGTAAAGTGATCCAAGGAGGCGAATTTGGCGACTTCACCGAAAATTCATCGGCGAAGTAAAACTTCACTGCAGTTCTACTCTGTAGCTTAATTTGCCATGGCTCACTCCTCGGCCGTTAGCTGTTTCTAGAAGCACATGAAATGGCTCTTAATTTAATTACCAGTCAGAGCTCCCTTCTAAGAAATGAAATTCCCTTTAAAAAAAAAAAGAAACACAGTTTACCTACTTGCCTTGATCTGTTTGATCCACTTAGCCAGAGCAACTTCCTGAAACAAAAAACAGAAGTGTCCCCTGACTATTTGTAACTCCAGTGTGGTTTCAGTACACTGGGGGTTTTGCTCAAGAAACAAACCAAAAAAACACACACACACAACTTCATCCACTCCCAGAGAAGGCAGAGGGACTGTTTGAATTAAACTGGACTTGAAGAAACAGTTCCACAATCAAAGACAGGTAGAAGTATGGGAGGAAGCAGGCAAAAATGAGCAGCACCTCCTACTGGCCAAACAAAACAGCAGCACTCATTTTCCTGTATGTATACCTGACCAGTAAAAAAAATGACAAAACATTGCATTTTAATGTAATTGTAATGCATTTGGTAATTTATTTTTCAAATGAGCCATTATATAATAGCAATAAGGCACTCCAGGGTAAGTATTATTGTGCAATAACATCACTTCTTGAGTGTTGAACACACTCAGCCTGTAGCCTCATGCTTCAACCACCCAAGGAATGGTGTTATTACAGAATAACACACACCCAGTTGTGGCTTATCGCTTAAGTATATTATAGGAAGTAGTATATTATGGGCCCGATTATACAAGAGATATGCCTGGTGTAACAGCACTTGAGTCAAAAAGAATGGTGCAAGTAGCAAGTTTCACCAGCAGTTGCAATGTGCAGGATTCAACAATGTGGCCTGTGACATGCCGCAGGCCACTTGTGCCAAAGAGCAGTTATGCCAGCAGTTTCGCCATAAACCCCCTGCGACATGGCACTAGGGGGTTTATGGCAGCAGTTGTGCCCTATTCTACTAGGGCAGCAACAAAGTCCCCAATGTTGGGATTCTACAAGAACCCCCAGAGGAGAACCATCAATGTAAGTTACGCTAGCATTTAGCTGGCATAACTGTACATATGTCCTCCGGGGGTTCTGTAGACCCACTGCACCCACTCCAGGATGTGCCCCCCCCATGCCCAGAACATCCCTGTTGGCACCTCACAGGGCAGCCCACAACCTCCCAGCCCCCAATCCCCCATAGCAGAGGTGCCCAGCTAGGCATCTCGCACCCCCAGCCCCCAGAACCCCACACCTAAATGCCTGAGAACAGCCCACACACAACATGCCCCTGAACTCCATTAATTCACCATCAGTTTCAGGGAGGTGCCACCCCACCCCCATCCATGCCCCGTCTGCTGTTCCTTGCCACAAATGGTGTAAGAGCACCCCCAAGATCCCAGGGATCTTGAGGTTCTACCCTTTAACATTTTGTGGCACTATATCGGGTCAGGGAATGGATGGGGGGGGACACAGCTGCCCTGGGGGCTTTGGGGGACATTTACGCTTGCTAGGGGGCTGTGACTTCTGACATGCCCCTCAGGTATGCTTTTAGATTGGCGTACTTGTCTGCATGTTGCAAGTCACGGCACTTAGCCGCAGAGACCCTGCCCCTTGTAAAATAGGGCACAGAGTCCATGATGCAATGACATTTGGCGCAAGTCACCTTTGGCGGCTACTTGCACCAAGCTTCTAGAACTGGGTCTTATGTGTTTATAATTATTGACTATGCTGGTGTAACCTGCTGTTATGACCAGCTGGATGTAATAGCGAGCAAAACAACTGAAAGCTGTCAATCAACAGACAGTAGCATGAGCATGCTCTCTGAAAACCGCTGACCATGAATGTCGAAACTGACACTAACTCCTGTCATCTGCCAAAAATGCTGCAGCATTATCTGGTCCCAGATACCAGGGCAGACAGAGGAGCTGTGCCCAAACTTCCAAGAGATCAAGCGAAAAATGTTAAATGTTTTTTCCTGCCCCATGATAGACAGCAGGACAGAGAAGCATGAAGTACTTGATGCTCAGAACCAGGCCCACCACACTAGTGCCAAAGAAAAATTGGAGGTCAGTAAAGTCATTAATTATTTATTTTTTCTTAGTAGTTTATCTCTTTTCACTGGTGACCTAGCCTCATTCAGGACTGGTTCTCCCAGCCCCATCGCTCAGCTTCTCTGGGGCTTACCCTGCTATTGCCCATTGCTCTCAGCCAGATGACATTGGGATAGCTTAGTCTCCAGTGTGTATTCTGCAAGGGACCATCTTGCCTGGGTAGAAGACTATGCATCTTGGTTTTCTTCCTGGCCTTGCATCAAGTACAATGATGCACTGTCTGCATGCCACCTCCACAGATGCAGCTCCCAACATTACTGGGCAAGTCACCTTCCCTGATGCCATGCTGCACTGACACCCAGAAGCACTAGATGGCAGCCGCCAAGCTAAGTGTCTTGGTCCCCCCCACAAGAGAGTACAGCTAGCCTCAGGACTCTCAGTCCTCTCTCCCTGGTTGGCTCCCAAGAGACCCATGTCCATTTCTGAACCTGAGTTGCCAGTATGGCAGGAGGTGAGGTGCCTAGCACCTCAACCCTCCATGCAATTTGGCCAGTAAAAGTCAACAATTATTAAAAAATGAAGTATGAGCAGGGGTGCATTTTTTTTACACTCACCCTCAGTGTATGATGCCTTGATAAACTCTGCAAGCTTCACTCTCAAGGTTTATGAGGCACTTCACACCTCAGGGGTGTGTGTAAAAACCCTTACAGACTCCTACCCCATAGGACTGCACTCAATCTCTCAAACAATGCTTCAAAGGGTTCTAATATATTTATTTTAATTTCTTGTCGTGATGAATTATGACTGAAATGTTGGTAAAATGGATATATAGGGGGTCAATTTCAAAGGAGATGTGCAGCAACACAATTTTGAAAGGGTGGAGATGTGCCATGCATCTTTGGTTGCACACAAGCACAGCGATAATGTATGCGGTGCATCTCCAGGGGGCATGCCCATGAAAATGTGACACGTCCCCATATTCAGCTGAGATCTGCGGCACATCTGCCTGCACATCCCAGGGATATGACGCACAAAGTTAGGTGTGCTAGAAACATGCCTAACCCATGCCCCCAGAGGTGAGCTGCTGTGCTGCACACAGCAGCACAGCAGCCACCATCCCCTGAAACCCAGTGGTCAGTCCCCCTCCCTGCCAACCCCAATATCTGATCATGGCATACTCCTTAAAAATAATGATTTTTCAGTTCACTGGTTGTCTAGTGGCACCTCCCTCCAATCCCCAAACCCAGATGGCAGCATACATGCCACATAATTGCACCCAAATTCCATGGTAGTCTAGTAGACCCCCCCACCTACTCAGGACCCACATCCCACCCCGCTCCCCCCATCCCCAGGGTAGCAGGCAATTGGTGAGAAGCATAGCCCTCCACACGCCTCCATGGCTGTCCACCAACTGAACTGTCACTGAATGACAGCTTACTGTATTCACTACAATCCCAATGGCTGACACTGTTGACCAATGGGTTTGCAGTGTGTACTGTAAGCTTTCATTCACAAAGTGCCCCGGGCTTTGAATATGGGGCCACAATTTTTAACCGTCTAACACAGAATATGGGAAAAAAAAATTTAATGAAAAGTTAAAAAAAAAAATAGACCATTAAAAGCTTTCGATTTCCTTCCCACTGGTGGTTTGATATAATGGGAATCACAAGGTGGCTGGTCAAGAAGATACAGTAAGTGGTGATGCTCTGACATTTGCTGTGTGGAGAGAAAGGAAGAGCTTGGGGGGTTGAAGCACTGAGGTTTGGCTTCTAGTTCCACACTTAGATTTGTTGGTGGGGGCAGTGACATCTGAGGAAGGGCTCCAATTGCCGTACTTATTTTTTCACTGTGTTTTACTTTGATTTTCAAACATTTCATGTAATAAATATTGAACTCAAAATACTATGTGTTTGATTGCAAAGACTTAAAGAAGATATGCTACTTGTTAAGTGAGGAGAACAAGTTGTTTAAGACTACAAAAATATGTTAGGAATTAAATATTCCATATAATAAAAAGATTAGTAGTTTGGTATTAGAAACATTTGGGTTTCAAGATTATACACAATTAATTAAGGTTAAAAAGGATTTGGTATGATAGAGCAGTAAATCCTAAAAATCCTTAGAAGGACAACAATGTTAGAAATGCATACCATCTTAAATTTATAAAATATAAAAAATAGCCATAATGTAATCATGGGCCACTTGTCATTGCTGTCTATATTTACAGTTTCACTAAATGAAGCTCTTTGAATCACTAATGACTTCTTAACATCAGGGTCTAGATTCACAACACTTTGACCTGGTGCTAACTGGGTTTTCTCACCAGAGCTGTATTCACAAAAGCCCAGTTTGCACACAGAAATCAGGTTTGCGCCGGGGCAAAGTGTGGAGGGGGCTGCAATGAAAATGAGTGGGTGGGAACCTGCATTTCAGCTCCATCCCATTCACAAAGCATTTGCTCCACGAAAGGGCCTTTTGCAGGTTCCCTTGCATGGAGCAAATACCGTTGACTGAGACTTTGCTTTAATCCTCCACAACCCTGGTGGTTGGTGGAGGTACTGCTGCAGCCGCTCCGTGATTGACAGTCACTGACCTGATCAAAAATAACCAGTGAGTCAGTGAGCTGTCAATCAGTTGATTGAGCTGTCAGTCAATCAGTGAGCATGTACTGTATACAGTACATGCTCAGTGTCAACTCAGTCAGCAGACGGCCATGGTGTTGAGAAGGGGGCTATGCCAGTCACTGGCTCGGGGATGGGATGGTGGGAGTGGGAAGAATGGGCACTGCTTTCTGGGGTCTGGGGTCCACTAGACTACCAAAAAGTGGTTTATGTTCAATATGCAGGGAATCGGGGATAGGAAGGGTGGTCCGCTAGACCAGAAGGGGCATGTCTGTATTTACTATCCAGGGGATTGGGAAGGGGGAGTTACACTGAACACCAAGGATAACATTTGTATATGTTGGGTGGGTGATCAGGTGGGAGATGGACCACTGGACACCATGAGCAACATTTTTATACTTCATGTGGTTGATTGGGTGAAGGGAGTATCCACTTGGCACCAGGGATGTGACAACAGTATTCAGTTCTGTGACATGGCTTGGTGATTGGTGGTTGAGGGAACCGCTAGACCACCAGGGATTATCTTTATTTATATCAGGCCGGCAATTGGCAAGGGGGGGGACCCTAGATCACTGGAGACACTTTGTATGATATATTGGGCCTGCGATCATCAAGGTGGGGGCCATTAAACAACAGGGACAAGCTTTATTATATTTTGGGCTGGTGATCAGTGATCAAGGAGGGAAGGGACCACTGGAAAGCAAGGAGACTGATTGTTTTTAATAGGTCCAGTAATCAGCGATCACAGTGGGTAACCACTACCATCAGGGAGACAGTTCATTTTTGATTGGGCTGGCAATTGCAGATCATGGGGGGGAAGAGCACTGGATACTAGGAACATTTCTAAGTTTGGTACCAGGAAGGTGATTGGTGATCGGCGGGGGGGGGGGGAACCACTAGCAGGGCCAAGCTTAGGGGGGAGGGCTGTGCTACACTCCTCACAGCCTATGCAAATGGGTCCATAATGGGCATGCAAATGGCTGCCTAGCTCCTTGCATGCACAATGGGCTCATTTGCATGGCAGCCTTTGTGAGTTGGAAAAAGCATCCCTGTACTATTCCTTGTGGGTCAGTGCTCCTGGTTGCATGTTGGGGTGGCACTACTGAGGTAGCACTGATGGTACTGGACTTACCACTGTCTTGGTCTAGCCCTATTCACAGTCAGATAGCACGGTGTGCTATCCGACTGTGAATAGCAATTTTGGACACCCAGGCAACAGCAAAGTGCAATTCAAAATTCTGCACTGGCTTTGCAATTTTTTGTGAATCTAGCCCCAGGTTCCTTAAAAAAGGGATAACAAGGAAAAGAAAGAAAAATTCTAAAAATATTTGTCTACAGAATCGTAGTCAAATGAAAGCATTTTTAAGGCATATGATTTTTATGGCTGCATAGGCGGTGCCTGCAGCCATTTTGAGATGGCTCAAAAAAGACGAGCTACCGGATTCAGACCATGGAACCCTTCCATTTTGAGGTTTTGGAATTATCCTTCTGAAGCTCCAAAACAATCAGAAGCAGTCTGCCACAGGTGCACAATTTATCTGCTTCTTTTTGGATTACTTGCTGCACCCTCGATTACCAGTCATCAGTGCTAATTAACTGTATAACTTTAGATAATGGCCACTTCACAGGGCACTTTTTTTCCTCCCATAATAGTGGAACTGATGGGTGCTGTGACTGACCAGCACCATTCACAAGATGGCCATGGACTCTGACTGCGCATGTGCAATCCTATCACCACTGTCATCTTGCGAATGGCATACTATGGCACATGTTGAAAAAGTACTGTCCGCCCCATCCCCAGCACCACTGTGAACAGCTACACTTCACCAACACTCTGAAAAGCTCTGCCATGGCTCTGGTTTCCCTATGTGAGGCTATCCCAGTTGCAGTCCAACCTATGATGCTGTGTTCCTTTAAATGCCCTTCGGGGGAAACAGCAGTTGTGGAGTTATTTTGAGTTTGTGATATTGTGCATATCTGCAATATGGAAGGTGTTCAGTACTGAGCAAAACAGTATCCAGCAGTTCATCAGGTAGGTTTCTATTTGGATTATACATTTGTGGGGACAGCTGTCACAAGAATGCTTGCTGGCTGCATGGAAGATCCTTGAACAGCTGTAAACAGAAAATGGGGCAGCCAGGTGTAGGGTGTGTGTTGTGTTTTTTTCTTTTTTTTTTTTGGTGTGTGGTATTTCTCAGTTTAGTATGTGGAGACATGACCTTTTTGTGAAGCAGTGAGTAATCACGAATGGGTGATGTGGTTTGTTCATTAACAGTTAGCAGAAGAAAATGATTTGGATTAGTAATCTAGCTGTCATGTGGATTTAGAAATGGGCTGCAGTCTACAAGAAACTACTGTATATTGTAAGTTTAGTCTTTGTTCAGAGTTTTTAATGAAGAGGTACACATTTTCCCCTGCCCCACCCCAACCCTACTGACTTAGAACATCTTTATACTAGCAGATGGCCTCTTGGGCAACCAGGCTAAAATGTCACAGGCAGGAAAACTGATGGCTATGGATTAGAATACCCAGCATATAACAACTTCAGTGAGGGGTTTGCTTCATTTTATTTTGCTGAGAGAAGTAAAAAATAATCCATGGATCCAAAGTTGGAAGTCATTTCAAGTTTGTGGAAGTCAAAATATTTCTCTGCTCTCAAACGTCATAAATCAGATTTGTCAGGCAGGATACCACATTTTAGGAGCTCTTTTAATATGTTGCTACTAAAAGTGCCCTTTTGTTCAGAAACATCAATAATTTTTTGACTTCCATGCTTGCAGAACTGGATACCCCATTTGGTAGTCAAATAACTCCATTCCCGTAAGCTGGGAAGTTATTACCTTATCTTTGTAACATAGTAAGACAGTAATTTAAAGTCAGAAAGGACTTTAGTTCCATCATGTCTGCCCCTCACTCTTGCATATACAGGGATAAAATAATGTGTAAACACATACCAGTTTATAGTGCTTCCAAACCTATCCCACTACACAGGGTACCTAGTGATTCCCTTAATAAGCCAACATTTGTCCATGCTTACTTTAAGGGTATGTACCTGGCTGGCCCACTGGTGCAGCAGTTGAGCTACTGCTCATGACACTGATGACCCAGGTTTGGGAGCAAGTCTGGCTCATTGGAGGGCTGGCTGGGAAAAGGATGGCTAAGCATCCAAAAGGATGCTCAACTCCTCTGGGAAGGGAGGATGAATGGGTGCCATAGGTGGAGGTGCAGCTAGAGCCATGGATTGAGGAAGGGGGATGTCAATGGAATGATGCTTTGACACCAGCAATGTCTCACTATGTCAGGGGAGGGACAGAAAAAAACAGAAAAAATCCCTTGACCGACGCAGGATGCCATCCGCCTCCCATTACAGGCTCCACGCCACTGATGGGCTCTCCACCTCCCTCTCCAAAGCTTCAGCTGTATCAGAGTTTATGGGGCCAAGTCTCTGGCAACCTTTCCTACCAGGGGTTATCCGTGGGGGAACATGGGAGGGGAGGATAAGGTGGGGTGATGATGCTGGGGGGGGCGATGGTTGGAACAATGGGGTCTGGTCAAGACAGGGGCAGAAAAGCATACTAAGGGCATGTACTCTCTTCATGTCCACTTTGTCCACTAGTAAATTGTTCCATAGGGTCATTGACCTCTGAGAGAAAAACTGCCTCTGAAAGTTATCCTGATTCTACCACCCCTGAGCTTCAGGGCGTGCTCCCAATTGTTGCTGGTGACACCAGATTAAACATTTCACTAAATAAGGGCATGTACTCTCTTCATGTTCGCTTTCTCCACTAGTCAATTGTTCCATGGGGTCATCACCCTCTGAGAGAAAAAACTGCCTGTGAAAGTTATCCTGATTTTTGCACCCCTGAGCTTCAGGGCATGTTCCCAACGTTGCTGGGGACACCAAATTAAATATATTTGACTGTTCAGTCTTGTTAATAACCTTGAATATGCATGAAACTTAGATAATGTCACATCTCAACTTCCTTTTCTCCAGGGTGAACAAGTTAAGGGGCTCCAGACTCTCCTCACAGTGTTTGTCCTCATAACGCTGATAATTTCTGGGGTCCTGTGTTGCACCCATTCAACCTCTTCAGTGCTTTTTCCATGTTGTAAAATTTGAAAACTTCCCAATATTTCCTATGGGAAAGTTAAATGCTGACCTCAAAAAAGGATCATATGTCGCAAATGGGGAATCCTTTGCCTCAAATAGGACCACAGAAAAGGATTCCTTTTCACAATTTGCAAAAAAGAATTTTATCATTGAAAGAATTTGCATTTCCTTTTATAAGAAGATGTTGAATTCCCTAGCAGTCTAGTGGTCCCTCCCCCATTCACTGATGCCCCTTACTCTATTAAAAAAAAATTCCCCTGGTAGTCTAGTGGTCACTCCTTGATGTCCGATTACCGTCTCTTTATTGCCAAATATATTCCTGGTAGTTTAGTGATCCCACCCCTCTGCCAATGTCCAATCGCCATGCCCTTATGCACAAAAATATTCCCTGGTAGTCTAGTAGTCCCTACCCCTTCCCCTGATGTCAGATTGACATCCCTTATGCCCAAAATGTTACCTAGTAGTCTAGTGGTCTCACCCCTCTCCCTAATCACCAATCACCCTCCCTGTATTTCTCAGAAAGTTCTATGGTAGTCTAGTAGTCCCTCCCCCTTCCCCGATGTCCAATCACCATGCCCTTGTGCACAAAAATATTCCCTGGTAGTCTAGTGGTCCCTTTCTCCTCACCAATTGCTTATCTCACTCCTGGAATTTTTTTTTCCAAAAGTTCCCTGGAAGACGAGTGGTCCACTCCTGTCCCCCATCCCTGTCTGATGAAATAGCCAAAATATAACCGTGGTGGCCTACTGGCCTCCCCCACCCCACCCTTAGGTACTTACCTACAACCCCCATGGCCCCCCAACCCTATGCCCAGCTGGCTACCAGCACAGCCCTCCTGTCACCACCATGGCTGGCCAATCAATTTTACAATGAGCAAGTGTAAGATTTATTACACAGAAAGGATAGTACACATTTCTAATAATAACTAAACAAGTGACAGCTCATATGGGCGTCATGCCTTCTATTGTCCATAAAATTCAGAGTGAATCAAAGTGAATCATGGTGTCACCACTCTAGGAGTATTATATTGCTTCACACATGTCCCCCTTGATTTTTTTCTCCTTTTCTCAATGCATATGTCACCTTTAGGTGGCACCACTCCAAGGGCTACTACCCCTGCCTTGCAGGCCTGAACAAGGTTAAGGGGCCTGGGTTACCAAACTTACATTAAACTGGTTCTTTCCAAGACAGTACAAGTGACACGGTGCCTCCCCCCAGAGTTTAGCTTTAAGTGGGCTACCTGTTACCTGGTACAACCCCCTGGGATGTCATAACACCCACTATGACCAATTAGCCACCCCAACATGTGACCCAATAACATTTTCCCACATTTCAAACACTTTATGAATTAATGACTCTCACTAATAATGTGCTCATGACACTATTATTTGTAAAAACAACAACAACAACACTTATTCAAGGGGGCATAGGGGTTAGGAATGGGGAAACAGAAGGAGTAGAGGTTATGCAATACTGTTATTATTATGTACAATATTTACATTTGACCTGATTTCATTTGGATTGTGCTGGTGAAAACCCTCCAGCTGGGTGAATACCTGGTTTCAAATCAGACATGAAATCACATTGTACCAACATTGATACCCAGAGCCCTGGCTAAACTGCATAGAATCAGATGGAACACAGGATCATTTTTATCCACAACTGATACCTTTTCCCCAAGGATTCAGTATGAGACCCTGAAATCCCACACATTTCACCCTGGGTACCCAGTACTTTAAAGTTCTTGCATGTTGCAGGCCTGGTGGAAGTTGCAGCGTTGCGTTGGCTGGCTTAATTTAAGGAAGAATTAGTGCTTAAACTTGGAAGCAACTAGGCAGATAAACTATTTACAGTTTATTTGAGGTGTGCATGGATTGCCCTGCATTTTGTAGGCTAATCAAGGTCAGGAGGTAACCAGCCGGATACGTTGGTTTGGAAATCAAGTATTATTCCTGAAAATCCATCACATTTATATGTTCTGGTGCATTCAGTACATTTACATTTCAGACACATCTGGTACATTCAGTGAAGGGATAGCACCTTCAACCAGGGGCCAGGATGGCCACCCTGGTCAGTTTGCATAAGGAAAGTCACTTCCAGGTTACATTAATCAAATTCAGTAGACTTGGGGTCTCAGTTCTATTTGTGGTACATGGCTGTAGATTGGAGCTCCACTGGACATCTCAACCATGTAGATTAGAAAATGCTGGACCTTCCAGGCAAAGTCAGGATGAGCCCCTGTACTGAGTGCTCCCCTTCCAGTCCTGTAGGCTCCATAGCAGACATCACATATCGCACATCTATACTATTTTCTGGGCTCACTTGAGTCCCCCAGAACAGCTAGGTCCTCCTGCACTGGGCCAGACTCACAGCTGGCTTGATGTCAAGTTACAGGTCCACATCTTTCCCTGACATGGAAGGGCGGGAGGGCTGGCACCTGGGTGACATTTTTGCAACCTCCAGGCTAGCAGATTCTGCATTAACTAAATTCCTTTAAACTCTTATTGCTAAGAAGGAAAACACCACCTCCTGGATGGAGAGGTTTAGCTGAATCACCAGGCCCAGTTGCATGGCTGGGGTCCTGAGCCCCCACCCTTGTGGGGGGTTCTCACTTGAATCTGGAAAATTGCTGAAAACACATTCTTTTATGGGGCTCTCCTGAGGCTCCTGATTGACTGGAGATATTTGGTGCTTGGCCTCCGATTGGCTGGAGAGCCTGTCAATCAAGAAAATGAATTATGCATGAACCTCACTCGATGCACAGTTAGTTTACTGTTTTGGCACCTGGAATTACATCCCTGCAGTCCTCCATGAGCACTTGGAAGTTTCCCATGAGATTTAGTAAATGTCCCACAAGTCCTGGCTTTAAAATCCTATGGTAGCTTTCCAATTGGCTGTGGCTGCTTGAAAATGGCTGCTGTACACATAGACCCTTAAGCAGATTAGATACAGTCCCAAATTAAGTCCTGGTGCAGCCAGAATAAGTAGAGTATTTGCCTAAATGCCCCACAGTTCAGTAGCTCTGGATGCGTACTTGCTGTCACTGCCCATATCAAATACATTTTTCAGTCTGTTTTCCTGTCACTGCAACCCCACCTATTGTAGCAGGCAGGCTGTCTCTCTGAGTCCCAACATTTTACTGGTGCAGCCAGGATTAAAGACATTTTGTTTAAACAGTGTCCCCCTGCTTAAATAATTTCCACCAAACACAGGTACAGCAGTTACAGTATAATTTACTTGTTTCTCCCTGTCAGCAATTGCAGAGAACATAACTTCCCTTAGGGTAGAAGTACCCTCATGAATATTAATTAGATCTGGGCTCTGGGCTCATTCATATTCAGGAGCCCCAATCTGGACACCTGGTGGATCTTTTTAAATATTGAAAAGAGCAGGTGCTCAGGGCCCTGTTTGTGATCACCAGGCCCCACTCACCACATGGGGACACTAGGACCGACGGAACTCTCTCCTGAACAACTGCAAGTAAAGCAGTTGACAGATCAAAGAAAATGCCGGCACCTGCATGAGCCCCACTGTACTGGAGTGCATACCTCAAGTGAGTGATCATGATTTGGACTTTGGAGCTCTGCAGGGCTGGAAATTACACTGGGGCTATTCTTTGGGGCACACAGGGGCAGAAAAGGACTTGTGCAGAACGGGACCAAAGGAAAAAATGCAAGCATTTCCTGATGACTCCTGGCAGGAGAGCAGAAACAGGAGCAAATGGGCTATAGGTAAATCCCTGAATTGGTAGGGGGTTACACATATATTATTACCCATCTCATTATCGTGTATGTGTAGTATAGTACAACATACAGTATGGACACTGCACATGTTAATAATTTTACACTGTATCCATTTGAATCACATAACCTGTCGTATATACAAACATAGAAACTGATGGCAGATAATGACCACTGGGCCCATCTACTCTGCCCATTTTTAATTATGATCACTTTTGCTGCAGACCCTACTTGATCTATAGCACTGTCACTTCCACCCCTTCCTTCCTCTTAGGATTCCCCTGTGCCTATTGCAAGGATTTTTGAAACCTACCACTGCTTTTGCCCCCACTGTCTCCGATGGATGGCTGTTCCTGGAATCCACTACACTTTCTGTGAAGATGTACTGCCTCACATCTCTCCTGAATCTACCCCTTTCCAGCTTCTTATCATGATTCCTTGTTCTAGAGCACCTTTTTTTTCTGAAATGAATCTCCTGTATCTTATTAACCTCCATGAGGTATTTAAATGTCTCAATAATATCCCCACACTGCCTCCTCTCATCCAGGGTGTACATATTGAACTCTTTCAGTCTCTCCTCATAGGGCTTTTGATGCAGACTTTGCACCATTTTGACAGCTGTCCTTCAGACCACCTCCACTCTGCCTGCCTCTTTCCAGAAATGTCTCCCAAACTGGACGCAGTTCTCCAGGTGGGGTGTTACCTCTGGGCAGGCTTCAGTGTCTCCTTATACCTTCTGAAATTTACTGTCAGCCTTTACCTTTTCTGCCACCTCTTTTAAGAACCATAGTGGTCTCATTTTCCTTTTGCTTGCTTGCTTGACACTGATGTTTGTTGCCTTCACTGTGCCCTCTTTTACTTTGATTCACCCCCCCTCAAAGTCATCTCCCCCTGCCAGGTCATTCCTGAGGCATTCAACAATCTTTGTACCCTCAGCCCTTCTGAAGGCCAAGACCCTCCCCCTTGTGTGGTTGGAGACTGCACCTGTTCTTATGTTGAACTACACAATATGATCACTGGTCCCCAGATGGCTTCCAACATTCATATCTGCAATTCTGTCACTGTTCATAAGAACCAAGTGCAGTATTGCCCAATCACAAGCAAGTTCATTGACTACTTGAATGAAAAATATCCCTTGCAGGGAGTCCAGGATACCCCTGCTCCTAGCTGACACTGTAGATGAAAGGCTCCAGATTACATCCAGCAGATTGAAGTCCTCCACCAGCAATACTACTCCTTTTCAGCTATTTTGCCAATTGCTTCTTACATTTCTCTGCCAGAGTCCTCCTTTGTGTCACAGGCCTGCAGATCACTCTTGTCCAAACAGTGGCTCTGTTTCTCTACTACAGAGTGATCCACATCACCTTGACCCCCCGCCCCCGAATTTCCTGTACCTCCGTCACTTTTATGTTTTCCTTCACGTACTGCACCACACACCCTCCTTTCTTCCCTATCCTGTCTTTTAAGCATTGTGTAGCCTGGTATGACCATGTCCCAGACATAGTTGTCAGCACACAGTGATTCGATAATGGCCACAATATCCAGGTCTGCCTCCACCATGATGGCCTCTAGATCTGGGATCTAATTTCTCAGACTCTAGCATTGGCACACATTGCCTTCCATATTTTGTTAGCTCTTTCTTTGTTGCTGCCTCCTTTTTCCAACTGTTTTCCCCTTCCTTATATTTCTCCTTTCACCGCTCCCTTCTTCCCCCTTTCTCTGCTAACCCCCTACTTCCTTGAATAACTTGTATCCTGGTGGGACTCTGTCCTCTAGAGAACTCTCTATCTCAACCTGTGGTGTACCACTTTCTACCTAACATACTAACATACTAATTGCCAGCAGATTAGGCCTTATGGTCTATCGAGTCTGCTCGAACCTCAGATCCCTAGTTGGGTGCCGAGGCCCTCCCCTCCTATTTCTTTCTTCACCTTCCCTCGACTGCTTTAAATGTCCATTGAAGTAACATTTAAACCATCCACTGAGGACTACAGTTCACTCCTTGATGAAATCATTCCATCACCTTGGTATAGGCTCTGATTCTTCCAGGTTGGTCCCCAGTCCCCAGTGTAACCATATATCTTGTTTTCTGCACCATTTCTTCTGCCATCACTTGTTGTCTTAGTGGCAGCAGGTTATGATGGGGGATCCATCAGTGGGCAGTGCAGTGACAGTGGTGATGGCACTGGAGTGGCAACCACTGGCTGACTCAGGTGAACTAGATGAAGACGTGAGCTTCCCATTTCTGTAACTGAAGGCCACATCAGAATTGTGTATAGTCTAACACTTTACTTAATTCTATGACCATAAAAGTTCAACAAAGGAAAACATGAATTTTATGTGAGGTTCTGCAGTTCAGAGACAAACTTTTGTTGCATATATGGGACCTTGGCTCAAATGAGGCATTCAGTAGCCCATTGGCTCATAGGGGCAATATTATATTTAAATAAGGCTACCCAGGGTGGTACAGGGTAATACTGAATACCTCCCCATCCCTCTTTTTCTTTATTTATTTGTACCTATCTGTGTCTCATTTCCTCCCTCAGTTTATTTCTCTATTTGACATTTCTCACTTTTTCTTTAAACTGTAACTTTTCTTTGAAAAATACGTTTTACTTAAATATCCATGCTCATCGTGTAGCTCTCATACTCCTGTAACTTTTGTCTGCCTACTCTCAGCACTATTTTTTCCTCATATTACAATAGGAAATTGTTTTCTTTCTATAGGCCTGAAAGGAAAGAAACCCCAATCTGATGGGACATCTCAGATAAGTATTGTTTTATGTTTAACATTTTCATCTGTTCTGTATTGTTCATTAAGAACTATAGATCCTTTGTGACCCCATTGTTATTCTTTTTTTACACGGATAATTTGGCAACACCTCGACTACCCCATCATAGGTTCATCAGGACCCAGGTAAGTGATCTATCTATTATTTATGCCAGGTGGGTAAGCTATAATGGTGCACTCGCAAATGTTACACAGTGTGACTTTTTACTTTTTTTTAATGCTGGCACAAGAAGTCCATCTTCAGTATCAACTTTTCACTTTTTTAAATGAGAACATTGGGAGCCTATCTCAGGGTTAGAGTCACCACCTGTGTTCAGGCCTGGCTGTGGGGAGTCTTTCTTTTTTTTCCTTTGCTGTTGCTGGTGTCTAATATTTTTTTTGTTCTTTAGCCCTTCTTCCACCCACCATCCACACTTTGTCCCCCCCAAAGGTTTCCCCACACAATGTTCTCCTGCTGCCGACTTGTGTCCCCCCATGGACTAGCCCTCTTCCATTATTTTGCAGTCATATTGGGTATTGCTAGAATTTGTCTCTTCTGAGATGAGCAAACAACTTAACTGGTATTGTTGGTTGCAATAGGAGTTGCTTGTAAGGTGAGATGCTCAGACAGTGACATTGTTTCCATAACACAATCAAGAAGTGCAATGGGAGAGGCTACAGAAGGAGCTTCACATAAAACAATTCATTTTGGTACTCTCGCATAAATAAGGAGACCTAGCCTGGCTCAAAAGCTATCTATCTATCTATCTATCTATCTATCTATCTATCTATCTATCTATCTATCTATCTATTTATGCAGCAGGAGTCATAATAAAAACTATAGAATGAAACCATTTATCTATGATACTATGGTGATAAATTTATTTATCACCATAGCATCCATTTATCTACACAGATTCCACATCATCCCCATGCTCTGCACTTCTTCCAATCAATCATAAGCCAATTACAATCAAGCACACATGCCATCTCATACACAGATGGCACAGATGCCCCCTCGAATGCTCATGGAGAACCAAATGCCGACTGACCACCAACCATGCAAGACCTCGGAACTGCATCAGATAGGCACTGTATTAAGAAACCACGAATACTGAATAATCGTTTTAAAAAAATGGCCACAGATGAACACGTCAATAGTAGCTTCGAACTAGAGCTTGAACAAATAATGACACAAATAGAATAGGACTCGGACCCTCTTGAAGCACCTACAGAGCAAAACACTATGATACCAACTGGACAGCATACCCTATATGAAAACACTGTACCTTCAACAAGTTGTAACTCTGAACAAAGTGACTGCTACTATTCAAAAAAAACTGCATATAAATGAAGGTGAAATACAAGACTACATAGAGAAGGTAAAAAACATAAATACGGCTAGAGAAACACAAGCAGACATAGCAATGTTCAAAGAATACCTCAAAAAAAAATTTCTCAGAATCACAGCCTATACAGGACATAGCTCCAGAGACACTAAACAATTTCTTATGCCACTTTTTTACAAATTGTAAAAAAAGATGGAACCAACTACAAACCATTAATGCTGCAGTCAACATTCCAAAGTATCGAGAGATACTTAAAAATGAAAGATTACCCGCACTCTTTGTCTTCCTCAACAGTCTTCAAAAAAGCCAGGCAAGTCCTTCTATCAAAACAAAAAAACATAAAATCTGATGGAAAGAGATTGAAACCAATGGCATCAGATAAACTCACAGACACCACATTAAACAAATTATATGAAGATCAACTTTTGGGACCCCACAACCCTGAGTCACTACTAAATACAATGTGGGTCATCACCAGTATGTATTTTGGACTAAGGGGCAACACTGAAATGCGAAGTTTAAAGTGGGGAGGCATATTACTGAAAACGGATGAAAATGGCAAAAAAGACCTAGAGTACCACCAAGATCATCAGACAAAGACTTGCACAGGAGCTAACCCAAAAGACAATAGAAAAATCAAGCCATGAGCTTATCAACTACAACACAATCCTTACAAATGCCCAGTCCTCAGCTACATGACCTACAAAGAAAAGCAACTACCACAATGCCTTACAAATGACTCACCATTCTTCCTAGCTACAAACAACCACGGTAAACAGAGTCCATCCAAAATATGGTTCAAAAACCAACCTGTAGGCATCCACAAGCTTGCCACAATAGTCAAAACAATGAGTACCTCCTACCGAAATCATTCAAATTTCAGGCCATAAAAACTTACAGAGTTTAAATGACTACTCTCGACTCAATGAACAGCAGCAACAAAACATTTCAAACATATTAAACTGTGAGCCCTGCAATGTACCAGTCCATGCAACAGAGAAACAACCACAGCAACAACCTGTAACAGCAACTTATCCAGATATTCTTGGCTCCTGCTTCTACCAGCCCTCCAACCAAACAAATAATATTCACTTCACCATTATATAAGGCAAGACAAAAAACTAAATAAAATAAAATAAACACATGAAACACATCACAGCTTTCTACTTCTGCTGCCCCCCCCCAAAAAAAAACTACACTAAGTACATTAAGTAATGTTATCTGTGGCACTCATGAGGTTACTTGAGGTCACTGTAAACTGAACAAGATAAATGCTACATCACATACTGAACCCCCACATATCCCATATATATATATATATATATATATATATATATATATATATATATAAAAAATGAGTAGGAAAAAAGTAGCTCATCTAGTGGACAATCATCATCACATGACCATGAGTATATCAGAGCGCAACTGCACACCTGCACTTTTATCCCTCCAAAAAAACAATTTTGCCATTTTATAAGATAGATAACCCACTCTAGGATGTGCGGTCGTGCTCTGATATACACACGCCTTGGGTGGTTGATGCATTCGGCCTCGTGTGTACAATGTACACCAAGGCGTGTGTATATCAGAGTGCAACCGCACACCTAAGAGTGGGTTATCTAGTACATATATTTATAGAGGTGTGCGGTCGCGCTCTCATATATGCACGCCTTAGTGTGTGTCAACCACCCAAGGCGTGAGTATATCAGAGCGTGACCACACACCTCAGAGTTGTTTATCTATCTTATAAAATGTCAAAATTGTTTTGTGGGGGGGTAAAAGTGCAGGTTTTCGGTCTCACTCTGACATACACACGGTCATGTGATGGTAAGTATCCAATGTATCCCAAGCAATTTCACTACCCATTTCAAATATATATATATATACTCACACACATATATATATATATATATATATGTCTTCTCATCTAGGAGTACCCAGCATTTTGCAGTTTCAAAATAGAAATTGTGTCCCCATTTCAAGAGTCCACTGAAAGAAAAGAATATTTTCTTTCATTGTCGTTTAGTATAACACATACCTGGCTATGCACTGCATATGTAGCCTAGAGTCTCAATACTCAGTTGCCCCACTCAGTCGGACCATACATATAAGCATCTCACAATCAGTATCAAATCCAATGCACCCATGATAGGGAGCTTTTTTTTACATTTATTATAGATTGAGAGTGCACTCCCAACTAATCAGAGCATTCTTTGCCCTGTACATGAGAGAATCTAAATCTGTAAAGAGTGACTTATGCACAGCTCCCGTGGAAATGGGGATGTTCATGTAAGGTTATTCAAAAATGTAATGTATTATTGATTATACCAGAGGTATTCAGTTTCAGCCAATCAGAACATAGGAAAACTGACAGTTATCCTCCCACAAACTACCACCAAGATGCCCACAGTAGTTTATTCACCTATGACCACGCCAACAGTAGTTTAATCACTTTCCCAGAGTAGTTGATTCACCTTTAAAGAGCCCCTGACACCATTGTGACAACTTTGAGAAAATGTAATGTTTAACACAAGTGAGCTTATATTTAATATTGTATCTGTATTTTTCATTCTTCTTTAATACTAAGGACATTTGCATGTAAACAGGATCACTGCCCTATCTGTTCTGGCTGCTTGCCTACATATGACATCACAATTCTGTTTATGACATCACAGTCTGTTGCTTTGGGGATAATTACAATGCCATAAATGAGAGATTATTTACTTTATTAATTTATTTATTTAAAAGTTGGTAACCGGGAAAAGCACCATGATCAGAAGCTCATTTCCAGGTTCAACCCAGATTATGATGTCATATGTAAGATAGCAAAAAGAGCAGATAACGTCTAAGGAACAGTGAGCCTCCTTCATACAGCTGTCCTCAGTAATAAAGAAAAAAGGTAAATAATTATAGAAAATACATGAAATATAAACTGAACTGTCTAAATCTCAAATTTTTCCAAGTTTTTCTAACAGAGTCAGGGGCTCTTTAACCATGCCCACAGTAGGTTATCCAGTCTCCTCTGCTGCCCACACTACCTGTTCGGTCTAAAATCTGCTGACACTCGCACCCCCCACACACACACAAGCCACATATTCAGCTTGTACAATACAAACAGGTTTATTATTCACTTCTCCAGCAATATTTATTGCAAACCTTTACCACATCACACTGACGGGACAGATGGACATGGAACAACCAGCCACACAGGATTTTACTGCTCAAGTGCACCAACTCAAAGCATGTGACCAATGGCAAGACAGACTACACAGAAACACAAGTTTGTCAATTTGGCTCACAACTGGCCAGCAACTGTAATAAATAATTGTATCCATTTTAAGCTTTACCGTTGATACACACAGTTTAGATTTTAAACCATACTAATTTGCCAGGCTTACCAAAACAGACGGACCGGAGAGATTGAGTCAAATAGAGCACACAGACATGATTTTGTTACTGAAGTTCACAGGTCATGGCAGAAAGAAAGCCACACAAACAGAAACAGAATTTACAGAGACCACTGTGTGTATTCAGCACAGAATAGGTCACCAACACCTGCATACTTAACAGTGAGAAAATGGACTTTCTGTAACTAAACCATGACTCTTGAGCAATACGCCAGATTACTTCCTATATGCACTACACAAGGCAGCCCAGAGTCATGACTTTCCTTTTAAAAACGTAATTTCAACCTGTACCATTGCTCTTTTTTTACTAGCAGTTTCATAAAAAATCTGTGCAGCTCCTACTGGTATAATGGTAATAACATTCATCTTGTAGGAGTGTACCCACAATAACCAGCTTCTGTCATGATTAAATGCCTCAGCTTTGCCTCGGTGTTTAATCATCCACAGAAGCTGGTTATTGCTTCGTATACTCCTACAAGATGAATGTTATCACTTAAACAATCCTGATTATTTTATGCAAATGTGGCTGTTATCCCATGCTCTTATGATAATGGACAAACCATTGTCAAACATGGATGAACTTTGGTTGACAATAACTGGACATGGTATGTTAACAACATTCAGAAAACATATTTGAAAAAGCCAAAATACACAGAGATCATGCTTGAAAAATGTTATTTTATTTATTTTATTTACTTATTGGAACATCAGTTTAACAACCTTTGAGCCAGAGGCTCATTTACAAAGGTACCTTGTCACAGTGAGGACAAAACAGTGCAGGAAAACAAACAACCAAGCAGACAAAAACATCTGAGAACAATTAGGAAGCAGCCAGAAAATGCAGGCATTTGTCAAATACAGTATACAAACAAGCTTACATGTGCACTTTACAGAGTAGACAATATACAGTAGTTACATGGAGATTGATTCAGTGGGCAGAATAAAGGTAAGGCTGGGTGGAAGACATCAGAAGAGGAGTGTGGGGAAGATAGTAGCAAGTAAAGGTAGAGCTGGACAGAAGGTCAGAGAGCGGCTCAGTGAGCCTTGTCTGGGAGGATAGGAGTAGGCTTAGAGGCAGGTACAGCTGCGTGTTGAGAGCAGGTAATTTCTAAGACTAGTTTTGAAGTACGATAATGAGGCAGCATCAGTGACTCTGGCAGGGAGGGCGTTATACCAACTGGGGGCTCTGTAGGGGTAAGCCCTTTGACCTTGCGAGGTTCACGCCCTCGGTATAACCAGTGCAGTTTTACGGGATATGCGGGTATGCACTGTAGGGTTAGCACGGTGGATAATGGTTGACAGACCCGGTGGGGATAGCCCAAGGAGAGATTTTTTTGTTAGGAGGCAGGTTTGGTATTTGAGGCGCTCATCTAGGTTGAGTAGATTAGCCATGGTGTAAAGATGGCAAGTGTGGGTTAGACTAGGAGCCCCAGTTATGAGCCTGCAGGCCTTGTTTAAGGTGAGGCAGATCTTGTTCAGGGCAGTCTGGTCTGCTGCACCATACACAGGTAGGCCATAGTCTACCAGAGATAGAACAGAGGATGTGACTGCAAGTCAGAGGGCATCTGTGGGGAGGCAGTTTTTGTGATGATAGAGGATACCCAGCCGAGAGTTAGAGGCTGAGGCAAACTCTGACAAAGAACAATAGCCAAATGAAACCAAAGCAATTGAATAATTAACATGGTCTATTGACAATCTATAAATTTGAGGACTATATCTGCAACTTGAATGCATTTATTTGTTTGGTTATTTGTATAGTTTTTAATGACCAAGAAAGGAGGGCTAGGCAATACTGCCTATATTTAGCCTCCTCCTCCCAGAGAGAGGTACAAATGCAAACAAACTGAAATTGAACCAGATGAAGCTGTTGGTGGTATTTTTTTTCTTTTAGTGAATGGGGAATATTTGGCCAAGACACTGTAGAATTCCCCTACTCTTTCTGAGAAGTGTCATAGGAGTTTTAAAGTCCACCAAAACAACCACCACAACCAGGCAGATGGGACTTTCATTTAACATTTCATCCAAATGACACACTCCACCAGCACAGCATACCCTGAGTACTGCACTCAGGTTCCAGCATTTATTGTATGAGCCCAAACCCAGTGCTGGACTAGAACTCTTGAGCCTCTGGCCCAGTGGCAAATGTGATTCTAACTAGGCCATGTCACAAGGGGGGAATACGGATACAAACCAATTGAATTTGAACCAGATTGAGCTGTAGATATCATTTATAACTAAGAAAAGGAAGAGTTGGCATAATTTAGTTTGAAGCACAAAAAAGTAAAGCACCCAGAAGCATTAAAGGAAAGAAAGAGGAGTTTTAGCTTGCTCAAAAAAATCTTCAATGTAAAAAGAGGTAACTATTAACTTATATGTTTGCTGCCCTGTATGCTGTGGCAGTGGAAACTGTCATCACAGTGATATCAGTAAGACTTATGTTTTGCCCAACCTGCTGCTAGGCTTTGTCAGAGACAACATGCTGGCTGTGAACAGACTCTTAAATGTTGCTTTCTTAGAGGCATATGTACAGACACTAAGAAGTATTTGTAACACATTTAATAAACTGCAGAAGTGCAAATTAAAAACAGTGTGGCATGAAAAACATACCAGTTACAAATATTTAGGGACACTGGTAACATATACTGTATTATAACTATACAAGTAAAAAGAAAAGCTATGATACATGTAGTCAGGGTATATATACTTGCACTGGTGCTTTAAGACACAGCTATAATACAACCCTGGTTATTTTCTGCATTGTCCTGATATGCCTTTAATGTAAGCTGGTGCGATTGGGAAGCCATAACATTATTTGAATTCAGAAGAGCATTGTAAACCTACTGCTCTATTTCGTCTAAGGCACAGTTATATCATAACCCTGCTTAATTTCTGTATTGTCCTGATATGCCTTTAAATGTAAAGTAGCACGATTGGAAAGCCATAGAAATATTTGTAACAAAGAAGTGAGTTTAAATCTGCTGTTCTCCTGTTGCCTACTGTTAACAAATATTGCCAATTGCAGCCAAACTGTTACAATTTTGGGGAGATTTCAGACTTAGAGCCCTATAGGAGTTGGAAAGTGCAGCAATTTTAAAAGCTTTTCCCTGCTTTTATGAGTAGGAAACTGCAGCAGTTACACCAGACCCTGCACTGCTCTGAAACGACCGGGAGAACTGCCCAAATGCACAATCCTGGCCCCAAAAGCAGCACTCGCTCCCTGGCAGGCCACGTTTTGCTGTTCCCTTATACCCCTTGATACTTTAAAAACTAAATTCACCCTGCACAGACGCCAAAGCTTTCTCCCGAAGTTAGGCTCACAACAGGGACCGAATCTATCTATTTTGTGCTGAAAGGCTCACTAAAGGGACCATAACCAACCATTTTACGGCACTGAAATGTGCCTGTTAACTCCAAACCACACGCAGCCTCTGGCTATTAATGCACACGCCACAAGGCCATTGCTTAGGGTCTCTCCCACGCAGTCTTCCTGGGTCCCCAACCCCCCAGCCATTTTGCCCAACAGACTAAAAAGGGATCCAAGCAAACTAAACTCAGAAAACCATTTAGTCCTGGAAACACCTGCACCATATACACGGCTTACTCTCACCTCACAGGTCCTCCTACTGTTCTGACTATAAATACCCTCTTTCTCTCCTCAGACATCGGGATTAAAGGGTCGTGAGGGCCCCTGGAATGAAGCCAGCCCTCCCCTGCAGCTCTCAAGAAAGGACCCCCCCCCCCGAAGCAACAGGTACGCAGACGAATTTCTGAAGCACATCGGAAGCTACTGGCACCATTTTTTGAACTGGCTGCTGCCTCACAAACAAGCACAGTGCTTTCCAGCGGCTGTATGCTTCTGCCCTGCCGGCGCTGTGCGCTGGCTCCCCACCACCCCCACCACCGTCCTTGGTGAGCTCCTCCTTTTTGTAGGCTGTGTCTCATGACTCTCCAAAACCTCTCCAAAACCTATCAGCTTATTTCTCCATTTGCAGCTTATCAGTAGCTACCACCAGAGGGCACCAAACAAAATCTTAGTCCACCTGTTTAAAAATCAGTCCAGGATGCTGCTGCCTACATCTTTTATTCTTCTCCAACTGGTAAGTCTATCCTCCCTGCCCCCAGCCGTCCTCCCAAACAGAGAACCCCCGCCGTTTTTGCCCCCATGGCTAACCCCACAGCTTTGCTACACTGCTCACTCAGACACACCTGCACAAGACATGACCCATGACCATTATGGTCACATTAGTGCCACTATCCTACCACCTTCCTTTCACATGGAGCTCTCGGTTTTTACATACCCCAGCCTGCCGCTACCCCCCCAATTTCCACTACCTCTCATACCACCACATCTTGCCCAAACCCTCCTTGGGTAAAATTAAAGCATCTCATCACACTTCTCCTGCTCCTGTCTGGGGACATAGAGGCAAACCCCAGCCCCAACCCCGCAAATTCAAATACCCACTCCCCCTTCTCTTTCCCTAAAGGCCTCCGTATCCTGCACCTAAACACCTGCAGCTTATTATCAAAATTCTCTCTGCTGCAACCAATTGCCTTAACACAGTGTCCTGACATCCTAGTCACCTCTGAAACTTGGCTAAAACCTCATCATACTGATGTGGAAGTATCCTTACCAGGGTACATAATAATCAGGCGTGACCGCCCAGGAAAAAAAGAGAGGAGGAGGCACGGCTATGTACATCACTAATAGTCGTCAGTTCACGATAGTGGACATCCCATCATTCCCTGGAAACATAGACTCCTTACTCATCAAACTCTCACTCCCTAGTTCCAACCCCATATACGTGGCAGGCTTGTACTGCCCCCCCTGCACACCCTCCAAGGACATCCTTTCCCACCTGGTCACCTTACAGTCTCTAGCGGCTGGGGATGAGCTCCACATCACCAGTGATTTTAACATAAACTGGCTAGGTCCAGGAAAAAGCCCACCTAAAGACCAAAATTAAGACCCAGAATCTCACTTAACTCATTACCAATCCCACCAGACTAAATCACAAAACTCTAAACCACACCTTACTGGACTGGGCTGTCACCTCCCACCCCCCCCAGGATTCTAAGTACAGGCCTCCAACCCGATTCCATAAGTGATCATCATATGATCTTCATGATCAGGAAGGTGCACAACCCGACTGCCCCCGCCCCCCCAAAGACACTGAGCACCAGGTCCTATAACTCCCTCAATTTAGCTTCTCTCCTGTCAGACTTAGGATGGATAAACTGGTCTTTTATCCCTGAGGCATCCTCCATTGACATAGCTTTCGAGGCTTTCAAAATCAGTTTCCTTAAAGTCTGGGACAAACATGCCCCACTACGTATGAAAAGAGTCAGAGGAGCGATCTCCCCTGGATCTCAGCAGACATAATCAGAAAATGCCACTTCAGGGACCATGCCTGGAAAGCCTACAAGAAAATGGGCACACAGGCTTCCCTCACTACATATAGATCCCTCCGAAACGCATGCACAAACAGCATCCACCAAGCCAAAAAGAGTTACTTCCTATCGGCTTTCAGTAAAAACATAAATCATCCAACTGATTTCTGGAAGTCTCTCAAATGCCTACTCTCCCCCCAACTCAACCTGCACCCCCTACACTATCAGTCCAGGGCACCCTCATCTTCAACCCCATCTGCGTAGCTGAAGCTTTTAACACCCACTTCTCCAGCTGTGCAGAAAAGTTCATGACCTCCTCCTGTATACTCACCACCTAGTTCCCCCCCACCATACATGACCCACTCAAACTGCCCCCCCAGCCCTGCCGTTCTCCTTCCACCCAGTATCCCAAGCAGAAGTCTTCCACTCCCTATGGGCCCTAAACCCAAACAAAGGTAAATACCCAACATCCCTGAACGCTAAGATGCTTTTCCTCTCTGCCCCAGCCATAGCCGCCCCTCTAGCTGACCTTTTCAATCTATCATTTTCTTTGGGCAAGCTACCTATGGCCTGGAAGCTGGCCACTGTTAAACCTCTACCAAAAGGTGGAGACCTTTCCTCTCCAGGAAATTATTGACCCATCTCCCTACCCTGGCCAAATTGCAGGAACGACTGGTCCTGTCCCAACTCACTCCGTACCTAGACGCCTCTTCCTTTTTCACACCTTTCCAATCGGGCTTCCGAAAATCCCACTCAACCATCACCTTCCTGCTTCATGTCACTGGTGACATTCTCACGAGCATGGACAAAGGAAGTATCACCTCTGCCATCTTCATTGACCTAGCCAAGGCCTTTGATACCATCTCCCACTCCCTACTCTTCTCCAAACTCACTGATGCAGGGCTCTCTACACCAGCCACTGAATGGTTCCATGTCTACCTACTGGGCAGGAAACAAGCAGTCAAATTAGCCTCTCACACCTCTCACCCCTTGCCAGTCTCTGCAGGAGTCCCCCAAGGTTCAGTCCTAGGTTCTCTACTCTTTTCCATCTTTCTAAACGACCTCCCAGCAGCGTGCTCTTGCTCATCCTTCCAGATGTACGCAGATGACACTGTCCTATATGCCTCTGGTCCCACAACATGCAGCCTAACAACCCTCCTCCAGGAAGATTTTAACATCATCCAGAACTGGTTTAGGTCAAACCAGTTATTTCTAAACTCTAAAAAAAGCTTATCACTAACATTTGGCTCCCAACAAAGACTATCCCACCAAGCTCCCTGCCCCCTTTCAAAACCTTGGATGGGACCCCCTTGGAGAATTGCACTAGCTTCAGATATCTAGGCATCTGGCTAGACCAACACCTAGATTTCACATCTCACATTAACTCTTTACACAAGAGGCTGCTCCCCAAACTTGGCGCACTATACCATAACAAAAGCTGTCTCCCCACACAGACAAGGTATGCCATTGTCCAAAAAATGATTCTTCCTGTACTCGACTATGGTGATACAGTATACTCCATCGCCCCCACGTCCGCCTTGGCCAGCCTAAACACCCTGTTCCACTTTCTGTCATTTCATCCTCGACTGCCCGCAATCAACACACCATTGTAACCTATACAGCTCTTTAACCCTGCTGTCCTTCCATGACCACAGACAAACTAACTGTGCTAGGTTCGCAGCCAAATATTGGTCCCTCTCCCTTCCCACCTACCTGTCCTCTGCCCTCTCCCAACAACCTCCACCTGCGTACTCCCTTAGGAGCATGGACCCAAGACTACTACACATTCCGTTTATGTGCACATCCAAAGGCCAGGCCGCTTCTAACTACCAAATCCCACACACCTGGAATGCCCTACCTGCCACCATAAGACACGCACCAAACCCCTATCTTCACAACCGACTACTTAGTGCGCACTTCTCCTCCAGCTGCTCCTGCTTCAATTAACAATTTTAATGTCATGCTTTTATAACCTAAATGTATTGCAAAGTACTCTACCCTCTGATTTGTTACACTGTATGTATTCTACCCCTGTCTGTAATTTTTCTCCCAATTTGTTTAAGGTGCAAGCCTTTGTTTATCATTTTGTACTGTCTATGCATTAATTTCAAGCTATGTATTTGGGTCTCGGCCCCCAGGTCACATCTGGAATTGAGCATGTTGCTCAGTATGCTTTCCTGGTAAAACACGTAAATAAATAAATATAAACTTAATCCAAGTTTACGATCCCATTTGCTGCAAAGATCAAAAATCTGCATATATTAACATTATATAATGCAGGATCAGAATATTTCACAGGTATAATGCAGTTCAAAACAATGCTTATATTGCATTGATTTCACAGAGCCCCTGACAGCAAACTGGCAGTGCAAAACTAAGATACAAAGGAGGATAAAAATAGATTTTTCACACAAAACACTTCATTTCAAAAATGCAGCCAGATTGATAACAATGAAGTATTTGAAAAACAAAACATAAGAATCTTGCTAAATATGACCACTTAAGCAAGATTAAGTTGTTTGATTTCCCAGAACAAGCCAGAACTACCATTTTGGGTCACTGGCTGTCATTTTACTTTAAAATGGCCATTTTTGTGTCACAAGCAGTAAATTGTAATGTCACTCATATATGTGCAACAAGTAAAGTGTGACAATAATATTTAGTGTCACAAATTTTAGTATTGCACTTTAGTGTGCCACAGAAGATTTCAGTTTTTATGTCTCACATACTTTTACTCATAACTTTGCCGTTTTACAATATTTTAGTCCCAAATTTTGAATATACTGTTTACATGACCCTATCACATGACCAAGGATGGCAGGAGTTTTCAAGTGCAGGTCAAAAGAAAATTTTGAAGTCACTTTGTGAAACCACCTTTCAGGTGGGATTTAACACATTTTAGCAACTGTATTCATGAGATGGGGTCAAATTAATTTTCGTGTTCCACGTTTAAGTGTAACACTAAAATTTGTGACACTAAAATTTTCAATGTGCACTAAAAGGCAATTCTTAGGGTTGTACTTAAATGTGCAGCACAAGAATTCCATTTTTGTGTCTCATATATCTTTCCTTGTAACTTGGCTGTTTTACAAGATTTTAATCCCATATTTTGAATATACTATTTAAATGACCCTACAGTACCTCATGAACAAGGATGGTGGGAATTTCCAAATACAGGTCAAAAAGTGACAAGATTAAACACATTCTAGCCACCAAGTTTATGACATGAGATCTTAAATGTCAAACAAAAAGTTATGAAGAAATGTTGTCTGCGGGGCCATCCTTTGTCCCAGTAGGTAATGTGTTGTGATCCCATGCTGGTAAGCTAAGATTGGGGGTGAGCTCAGTGAGTCAGCTGAATGGGCTGAGGCTGAGGGGACAGCACTGCCATTCTGCACTATTCCCAGCCTGGGAAAGGATGGTGCAATGTTGGCTGCATGGGCAACAAGTAACCATATAGTGAATAGAAGTCTTATCTTGGCATAGGGCCCAAAGGACACTGCACCTCTGCACCCATAGCTGCATGGACAGCTGACCCTGTACTTGTGCATCTTTAGCCACATGGATTCACAGGGGACCAGCACTTCTGCATCTGTAGCCACATGGATGCACAGGACCCAGAGAGCCCTATACTTCCACAGTTCCCCAGACAGCCCCACAAATTCCTTGCATCCATAGCCAAAGAGGGCCCTGCATTTCTGCAGGCAGAGGATTGGACTATTACCTTGGTGCAGAGCCTGTAGTACCCTGTGAATCTAAATCTGTTCATACAGGTCCTAAGGGAACCTACATGAATGAGGATACAATTCCACAATCTCAAAAAGAAAGGAAATGCATTGCAAAACAACTGCTTTAATGTACCAATTAGGGTTTAACTTAATGCCACAAAAGTAGGGACATGTGGCATCAGGGTTTCCACCCCTAACTCCCCCCAAAGCAGCAAAGGACAGGAACCCACAACTAACCAAAGACAGCCATTGTCAGGTAAGACAAAAAACCTGCAACCTTTTCCAGATGACATAAATACAGTAACACTGATTTGTTAGCTTTGTGAATTGGTGTCTGTAGCATGCACACAGCAAGAAAAGCACACTCACTTCTAGCTGCAGAATGAAATCCATGATACTCAAATCACAACATTACTTCTGTCTGCAGAAGCACAAGCCCCTGCAGTCACAGATACAAATCAATTATACTCAAATTACAACAGTTCTTTTAAATGCAGAAGCACAGGCTACCATGGGGTCCAACCTTCAGTAGACACAGGTACTCATGCACACTCTAAGGCAAACACACACTTCTGGCTACATAAGCATAGGCCTCTATGACCTGCACTTCTGTGGCTGCAGATAGAAATCCATGATACACAAATTGAAACACCATCTCATGAAAGGCAGGCCCCTGAGGGCATGCATATCTGCAACCACAGGTGTAAGACATATACAGTATGCTGACTTCTGTCTGCAGACACACAGACTCTTGTGGGGCCTGTGCTTCTGCTACTTCATATGGAAATCCATGATATCCAAATATTGCAACACTACATCTGTCTGAAGAATGCAGGTCCCTGTGGGACCAGTGCTTCTACAACAACAGGTTATTATGCAAGCTGTAAGCCATACATGCACACTTCTGGCTGCAGAAACACAGACTCTTGCAGGGCCAGCACTTCTGCCACAACAGATACAAATCTATGAAGGTAGAACATCAGTCATACTGCATTTGTGTCATTGGGTTATCTGATGATGGCTCTCTGTGGTTATCTGTGTTGTCTTGACATTTTGCTGTTTAAGGGGGGGTTAGGGAGTTAGGGTTGGAAACCTTAATGCCACATTTCTCTACTTTTATGGTGTTAATTTGAACTCTAATTGGTGTCTCAAAGTGATTATATAAGAGCACAATGACACAGCCTGAAGTGTTATATCGAACCTATAAAACAGCCAGAAACATGATATTTTAGTGTTTGTATCTTTATGTGTGATATGCTTAGGGGTTTTATGAGTTTTTCCACTTTCTTTATTACCAAGGAGGTAATACTGCCACTCTACAATTCCCTGGTAAGGACACATCTGGAGTACTGGGTCCAGTTTTGGAGTCCACGTCTGAAAAAGGATATAAACAGATTGGAGGCAGTTCAGAGAAGAGCAACCAAAATGATCAAGGGTCTTCAAGGGCACTCATACGAGGAGCATCTGGAAGATTTAAAAATATGTTCTCACTGGAGATAGAGAGGGAGGGAGGACAGATATGATTGAAACATACAAGTTCAAGAGAGGAATAAATCAGGTACCATCCTCAGACCTGTTCAACAGAGTCTCCAACTCTAACGCTACAGGGCATGAGTGGAAATTGAGGTGGGGAGCTTCAAGAGGGAGCTTAGGAAACACTATTTTACAGAAAGAGTCATGGAGCCATGGAATAAACTGCCAGCTGAGGTAGTGAAAGCAAAGTCCATGACATCATTCAAGCTGGGGTGGGACAAGGCTAAAGCACAATCAAAAACAACAGGACCAGAAGGATGCATTAGGCAGAAGGAGGGTTAGGGCCTGGGATCTGAGAAGGTCCAAGGAACAAATGGGCAGACTAGATGGATCCTTGGTCTCCTTCTGCCATCTTTTTTTTCTACCGTATGTTTCCACAGCCTACACCACTCTGTATTTTGATTTCAGGAAAACCCACTCCACCTCATAGACTGGCTTGCTAGGGCTGAGCTCTCTGCCCTTGAGGTCAAGTGGTTGGCAGACATTTCCTGAGCTGTATTTTTACATGATGCCCTCTCTCAGTCCCACCCTACCCCCATTGGATCACTTGTCCCTCAGGGCTCTGTACAGGTACCCATCCTGTTCTAGACCTTTATTAATAATCTACCCAATTGTGTCTCTGCGAACATCTGCATATATGAACATGGCACTGTTTTTAATGTCTGGGTCTTCTGTCTAATTGGTGAAGCAGCTCTAGAATTACTTCATCAATGCCCAGTGGTGTTTATGCACAAACCAACTGACTCTGAATACCAAGAAAACAGTCTCATAACTTTTGGGACCAGGAAACTCCCTGGTCTTCAGGACCTTGGATGACCCTCCCCCCCCACACACACAGTTGAAGTCTCCTCCCTTAAAAATCTGTGAACCTAGCTGAAATTATCACCTCTACTTCTCTAGACATGTAAATGCTGTTCTCAAGACACTATTAACAAAGTGACACTATATTGTGATGATAGAGAGTGTGGAAGGTCTGTCTTGTTCACCCTTCCTGTAGTATAGCAGTGACTATACACAGTTTGCATAAGTTATACATAAACACTTAACACCCAGAATGTTATCTCTACTCATGCTATCTGATCCTCGTTATAAAACAATGGTTAGAAATGGAGCATTCTCTCTCTTAGGAAAATGTATAGCTCTGCTTAGAAAGTCTAAACATTGCTAGCTGCCACAACCTCACTGGATTAGCTATTCCACATGTTAAGTGACCTCTGCTTAAAGTAATGATTTCTAATGTTGCCCCTTGCACCCTCCCCCTCTCACAGTTTCAGGGCATGCCCTCTAGTTCTGCTTAGGCTCAACAGTTCTAAAGTCTGTGATACTCCACTGTCTAGTCCCATTAGTATTTGGAACATAAATAATTTCAGTATGCCTCCTAAACAACTAATTACCTTTGTGAACCTGAGCTGAACCCCCATGATCTCTTCAATGTCCATTCTGTACTGTAGAGACCAGAACAGGACACAGTACTCCAGGTGTGGTTGAACCAATTTCTTGTACAGAGGGAGGAGAGGATCTCCTCTCATCACCTGCTCCTACTGTAATTACCTTCCTAACACATCTCAGCATTACATTTGCTTTCATGACATGACTTTGGCAGCACACTGCCTTTCTGGCTTCAGCTTACAATCCACAATTACTTCAGCTCCATTTCCTTGGTTGTGAACTGCACTGTTGCTCCATGTATGGTGCATTTTTGACCCAGAATCCCCACCTCAGTGTGTAGTACTGTACCTTGCAATTCTCCACATAAAATATAATCACCCATTTCTCAGCAAACAACCCTATGTGTGCAGGCTCTCTTGTAGCATACCTACCTCCTCTGCTGTGTCAACTCTTCTTGCCAATTCAGTGTCATTAATGTTCAGCTGCTTGCTGCTGACCTCTCAAGGTTGTTAATAAATATGCTGAAGGTAATGGACTCAGTACTGACCCATGGGGTACTCAATTCTCTCTGAATGAAGACCATCCCAAAACTTGGTGCAGTTTACTGGAACACATTCTGTACCCCCCTTCCACTTGTCTCAAGATTATTGTAAAAAGTATTCTTGCAACATTTGACAATGGAGATGTGTTCATTATAGCAGCCCCTAAATTAACTTAGGTCAGGCTGAACCCTTTCAGTTTGTTTCATTGGATTGCTCTTTATTGAATAGCAATGCGTCTCCCACTCCCTGCCTTTCTGCAGAACCTCCCAGGGCTAACTGTGTTCCCCCACAGACTGTACCAATATTGGCCCAGCCTCCCCCCCTGCTTTGCCTCATCCTCCTTTTCCCTTAAGCACCTACTCTGCAACCACTTTGATCACGTCTGTGCTTGTTCCTAATTTACCATGCCTACCCATTAACTTACCCCCCCCTTTTGCTGCCTCTTCGTTACAGTTTCCTGATATTTACCAAGGCTGGACCCTGTTTCTCTGATGTTTTTTGTGGTTCTTATTATACTTTCCTATTCCATATTTTCACTATTAATCTGTGCTTTTATTAACTGTTATATAATGTGTTACCCACCTTTACTGCTAACTACTCATGTGCTTTAAGAAGTCCAAGACATCTATTGCTTAAACTTAAGACAATATGGCCATCAAGACAAAATTTAGTTAAGGGTGGGTTGTTAGCCAGCTTATTTCCTGACACAGGAAGTAAAGGTACCTTATGTGAAAAAAAGGTCTGAAGAGCCAGGTCTTAGGGATCCTGTGATTCCACCACTTTTCAGGATTGCTAAGGAATGCCAAAGTGTTGTGATGAGACATTGAGGAAAAAAAGGAGACGGTCTAGGGCTTCCTGTCAGTCAACCCCTATCATCAGTTAATGTGGATCGCCAAATACAAAATGAATGGAACACAAAGTGAAGATTCCTGTGAGCCCATCTCTTAGGGGATAGCATAAAGCACCTGTGAGTGAAGATGAGAAGTATGACAAAAGGAGCCACCAACTTCATATAGAAGGGGTGGTCTCACTTGACTACTATAGACAGTGCTACAGGGATTTCTGAAATAAGATAGATGGCATCTGTAAGCTATTGTGTCCATCTGTGAGTGGGGTAAATTTTGTGACTGTAGATGAGTTCAGACTTTAGCCATGAAGCAGTGATCAATTGTTGATACAGGCTATGCTTGATAGGCTCTTTCTAAATTTTATTTATATTCTAGCACTGCCTGAGTTCACTGTTATGCTGATGTTATTGTAATTGATACCTCTGTGAGATCTGCACTTAGAAGTGTTGTTTTTTTCTTTGTTTTTACAGGTATGTATCAGGCACAGAAATTGACCTTTGGCAAGTGGTCTGTCCTTTGGCCAGTGAATTAGACTCCAGGAGGTTGAGGATGCCAAAGAAATATGGCAACTGAGGTGGCGGTCAGAGTTCGTATCCTTCATTTTCACCTGTAAACAATCAGTTGCTCCATATTGGTGTGAGGAGATTGGGAAATTACTGAAATGCTTAGCTCTGTGCATTATATGCAAGGTGTTAAAATATTCAATAGTGAAAGTGAAAGTATTGATGTCAGAGAAGTCCAATTATTTCACTCAGTTACCAGTTCTTTCATTGCCTCAGTTTCACATTCTGTGTATAGACTTTGCCGTTTTAATTTTAGTGTGTTCTTACACAGTATATGCCCATCTTATGCCTCTTGACGTGCTTGATTATCAGGTGGCATTAAGCAGTATTTAGTATTGTTATATTACTATTAATTATATTTCTGATACTATTGCTTTAAAACTGGAAATGGGGATTTTCACATATTGGAAGTGCCACATGATGAACTCCTCCTGAAGATTTCTCCACTTTGCCCATGAACTGCTGTGCTCGTGGATGCAGTTAGGGAAGCTAGAACTCAGTGTTTGGTAGGTGATCTACAGCACAGACCAGAACTTTGAATACAGTGTAAAGGTGGAAGTTCAGCACCAGGTTAAAGGTTTAGAAAGGGAAAGGGGAAATTGTTTAACCAGGAATGGCACACTAAGTCAGAGCTTTTTTCCAGGTGCAACCTGGGAGCACAAGGAAGTTAAGTGACTTACTCAGGGTCACACAGTATGCAAGTGGGGGCTGATGACATTTACACCCAGGTCTCCAGGTTTGCAGCTCATTGCCCATAACCACTATGCTACTGTATACTGCCTCCTAGAACTGGTCTAGATTTCCTTAGAACCTGGCTGTGATGACTTTCTTAAACCAGTGAGTTTGGCTCTAATAGAAACAATTTATTTTTACACTTCTCTATTGATTTAATTGTGGTGAACAAATATCAGATATCAAACAGCTAGTAGTCAGATATTAATTGATTTACCTGTGCATATGACACTCAAAACTTAGAAACATACAACTTGTCAACAGATAACGACCACTTGGTCCTCCCAGTCTGCCTATTTTGTCCCTGCCTATGCAGTCACCATAAACTACCTGATATATGGCTACTCCCCCGCCCCCAGCATTCCTACAAAGATTTATTTTTGCTTATCCCATGCATGCTTGAAGTCCACCACTGTTTTCATCCCTAACACCTCTTCTCAAAGACTGTTTGAGGCATCCACCATGCTTTCAGTGAAGAAGTACTTCTAGTTTCATTGCAAGACATAGCTCCATTGCAAGCCCCTTTCTTGTGTATTTTCTCTGCTGAAAAACATTCCCCTCTTGTGCCTTATTCACCTACCAGAGGATCTTACAGGTTTATGTAATGCCCCCTACTCCTCTCTAGAGATGTTGGGAAATCAAATTTTGCTGCGCAAAATGTTTCATGAAAATGCGGTGTAATTTTGCAATTTCACCTGTATTTTCACCCTCTGAGCAGTCCACCAACAATGGCAAAATTTTGCCCATGGGTGGTGAAATTCTACCAACAGTGGCAGAATTTCTCCCACAGGATAAATTGTGCCAGTTTGGGGGTGTAATTTCACTCACAAATGCGGGTGAAATTTTGCATTTCGCCTGGTGAAATATTCCAATTTCGCACAACACTACTCCTCTCTTCCAGGGTGTACATATTAAGATACATCTGGCCCTCCTCATATGGAGTATGATGCAGCCTCTGCACAATTTTAGTTGCCCTCCTCTGGACAGTCTCTACCCTGTCAATGTGTTTCCTGAGATGTGGTCTCCACAACTGGATACAATACTGCAGGTGGGATCTCACCAACGACTGATACAGTGGTTAACACCACCTCTCTCCTTCAGCTGGTCATTCCCCTCCCTATGCATTCCAGCAACTTGCTGGCCCTGTCTACTGCCTTGTTACATTGCTTTTCCACCTTGAGGTCATCAGATATGACAGCCTCCAATCCCTTTCCTGTTTAGTGACCATCAATATCTCTTCCCCATTTTATACTCCACCTCATGGTTTCCATATCCTAGGTGCATGATTTTGCCCTTTTTCACACTGAAGCCCAGCTGCCATACCCTTGACTACTCCTTGAGTTTTCTCAACTTTCTACTCACTCTCTCCATCCCCTCTAGAGTATCTACCATATTGAGGATTTTAGTGTCTTCTGCAAAGAGGCAGACTATCCCTTCCAGCTCTTCTGCAATGTCATTTATAAAGACACTGAAGAGGACTGGTCCCAATACTAAACCCTGAAGTACCCTGCTGGTCACGTTCCCCTCATTAGAGCAAATGCCATTTACCACTGCCCTCTGAAGACTATCCATCAACCAGTTCTATACCCAGTTTAACACCTTGGGTCCAACCCCCAAACTGCCCAGTTTACTAATAAGCCTCCTATGTTGTATAGTGTCAAAGGCCATGATGAAGTCTAAGTAGGCCACATCAACCACCCCACCTTGATCTATTTTCCTAGTCACCCAGTCAAAGAAATTGGTCAGGTTCATCAGACATGCCCCCCCCCCAAATGAATCTGTGCCACCTCAAGTCTTGTAACTCATAACCCACTGGATTCAAGATACTCCACTAGCCTTTCTTTTAAAAGCATCTCCATTAAATTCCCCACCACTGACATTAGACTGGCCAAGTTACCAGCTTCTTTCTTGCTGCCTCTTTTATAAAGCAGGACTACCTCTGCCCACCTCCATTCCTCTGGAACCACTCCTGAGTCTGGTGAATTTTTGAATAGGGTTATCAGAGGTGTAACTAGTACCTCTCTGAGCTAGTTCAGCACCCTTGGGTGTGCCCCATCCATCCCCATAGCATTATCTACTTTTAGATTCACAAGGCCTCTCAGGACTCTTACCTCTGTAAATGGACTTATGTTCTCCTCCCTCCCTCCCTTCAGTGTTCCTGCTGCTTCAATGTGGTCCATCCCCTTCTCCCTCCACTGCAAAGACTGAGCAGAAATATCATTTCAGGATATTTGTTTTTTTCTGATCCTCCTTTGCAGTTTCCCACTGCCCTTCTTAATCTCACAATCCCTCCTACTGTCTTCTCACTTATGTATGAGAAAAAGGTCCTGTCCCCTTTTGCTACCCTCTCACTATCATTTAAATTTGTTCTGCCTTTGTTCAACTCACTGCCTTCCCTGCTTCACTTTATGTTTCCTGGTACAGTACACCTGCCTATGCTCTTCCCTCTGAATCTCCCTGTACCTCCTGAATGCCACCTTTTTGGCCATAAACTTCAAAGCCACATCACTCATAAACCATAGTGATCTCTTTCTCCTCCTGTTTCTGCTCACTTCTTTAATGCAGATGTTTGTTGCCTTCATATTCCCTTAATTTGGCCCACTGTTCCTCCACCCTATCCAAGCATTCCCCCTCTGCTAGGTTGTCTCTAAAGCATTCACCCATTTTTTTACAATCTGCCCTCCTGAAGTTCAGGACCTTCTTCCTTGTGTGGTTTGCCTCCTTATGTTAAACCACACTATATAGTGATCAGTGGTCCCCAGGTGGCATCTCACCTTGATGTCTGCTATACTGTCCCTGTTTGTGATCATGAGATCCAGTACTGACCCATCTCAAGTGGGCTGTCTGACTAGTTGCCTGAGAAATGCCCCCTGCAGGGAGTCTAGGATGGTCCTGCTTTCTAGCTGAAGCCACAGCTGTGAGGCTTCTATTTACATCTGGCAGACTGAAATCCCACACCAGCAGCACCTCCCCCTTTCCTACCATCATGCTGATGACCTCCCCCAGTGCCTTTTCCAATTCCTCCCCCTTTGTGGGAGATCTGTATATCACACAAGTGTGAATAGTGGTTCCAGATCCTATCTCCAGGGTGACCCACCACACCTCCAACCTATTATTTTCCCATAGGTTGTTGCATTTCAGTCATTCTCATACCCTCCTTCATATAATCCACAACCGTTCCACCCTTCCTCCCACTCTATCCTTAGTGAGCTGAGTATAGCCTGGTATGTCCATGTCCTAGTCATGGCTCCCTGTGTTCCATGACTCAGTAATGGCCACAAAATCCAGGTCTGCCTCCACCATGATGGTCTTCAGGTCTGGTATTTTATTTCCAAGACTCTTTGTGTTGGCACATATGGCTCTCCACTCCTTGCTCCCACTCTGCCTGCAACCCTCTTCTTGCATCCTGCCTTTGTTGCTACTTGAAACTTCTTTCTCTAGCCCTTCTTTTCCAGCTAAACCTTCAGTCATGATCTACTTTAATATTATACCCTCGAAAGAGGGTTATCTGTTTTCCCATTAAATGGCTGTTATTTAAAGGTAAAGTTCTCCCTGTACCCTGCATCCTCTCACTGTTTCTGCCTGTATTTTTCCTCCTCCTTTTTGCTAACTTTTCCAGACTATCCTTCCTGAAATACTACTTTAATGTTTCCTAGATAAGGTGTATGCTATACTCCCACTTTGAGTTGTTATTTGCCTGCTTCTTCCTCTGCAATTGCCCACTACCTCAACACCTGTAGCTACTTAGGCAGTTTATCAGTAAATGTATTTAGATCTTTAGAGAACCTTACCTTTCCTTTTCAGCCTGGCAGAGCCCCCTACATGCCTGTTCTCACCGTTGGAAGGTCGCCGATGCCTAAGCTGCCAGTCCCCTGTTCTGCTCCTGCTCTATTCCACTCACATTCTGGGACACAAGCATGATGGGACTGCTGGGAGGATGAATCTTACAGTTGTCTTGTTAGAAGGTTAAGAGACTTCCTTTAGTCATAGAGCTTTTAAGACATTTTAACTTGTGCTGTCCTCCATTGTTAATAATAATCAAATGATATGCAGAACTGCTACATGGTTGTCATTATAGTGTACCTCCACCTTTTACATGATTGCAATGAGACTATGTTGGTAGTTGTTATGTGTAGCATTATGGTAACTATCTGTTTTTGTTATGCTTCTACAGGTCACCATTGTAAATGAGCTATGCTCAATGTTATTATTACCCTAAATAAATAAAAGAAAGATTTTCTTAAACAAATAATAATAGTATTTAATCTTGTGTATATAATTGAGATTACACTGATTGCCAAATTTTAGCCCAGTTATGTTTTTGTCTACATACTTTAAATCTCAGATTGTGATTATTAAATTATAAGTTCTCACCACCCTGAAGAAAGGATATTAACTGTTTAGGGTCACTGGTAATGTTAGTAGCAAGAGTTGGAGCTTCTACTGTAGCACCTACACTGTAGTGAAAAGAAATTCTAACCAAAATCAAATATGTGGGGAAAATATATGGTCCCCACAATAGCCAAAGTCAAAAATGTTAAAGCAAAAGGATTCTAGATATGAAAAAATCAACTGAAAATAAGCTAGCATGTAATTTATTAATGTATGTATGTATGTTATTTATTTATTTATTTGAATTTTGATGACCGTGTAGGCCCACTATCACACAACAATCTCTTTTTAAGAGGCAATCTTGAATTACTTACATATATTGAGAGAAAAAAATACAAACCAGTTACAGAGTAGAAAGATAAATATAAGAGAAGTAAGAAAGATAAGAGAAGTATACATGCAACATACAGCAGAAATTAGCTACAGTCATGAGCATCACAAAATATACATTCAGAGGCACGTTTCAGGAGTACAGACTGGAGAGACAGATCAGTGATGGATGTAGCAGGTCATCAATTGCACTTGCAGGGGGTCACCAAACTGAATAAGGCATTGAGCCTTTTTTAATCTGAGAAAGAGTGCGGTAACTAAGAATGTCATGATGCAGTGAGTTCCATAGAGAGGGAGCAACAAAGGAGAAGGTTCTCCTACCAGGAACTGATCATACCCTGGTGATTTCCAGCAATGGGCTAGCAGTAGATCCCCTGAGTCTTGCATGATGTTCAGGCTTGACTATTCCAGCAAGGCTAGGGGGGTGCAGTACCTTTAATTAGCTTAAAGGTTAGGCAGTACACATGATATTGTTCTCTAGATTTGAAAGAGGGCCACCTGAGTGCAGCAAGCACTCTGCAGTGGTGGTCTCTGGATTTGGCACTAACTACAAATCATCCAGTTCTGTAATAGAGTGTATTTAGCCTGCCCTGCTTGGATTCTTGAGTGTACTGTAGTACTGTGGCATTACAGAAGAGGAGAGGAGAGGCATTATGGTGTTGTCTGCAATGGCTAGACGAGCATCTCTAGAAAGGAAAGGGATACGTTTGTAAAGAAGGTTGAGTTTCTGGTGCAGCATTTTAACTACTGCAGCCACATAATGTGTAATGATCATGTTTTGGTCTAGCACTACTCCCAGGTGTCTGAATGATTCTACAACCTTGAGATGAGTACTTCCACTGGTAGCCAGCTTGAGAAGATGTTATCTCTTAGTACGTAGACTCCTGTGACCAAGCAGCATGGCTTTGTTTTTTTTGTTTTTTTTTTGTTTTAACATTGAAAACCAGTATAACTATAACCAGTTTTTGGGGTGCTGGAAGTCACTCTCCATGGTTTTTTTAAACCAATTAATGTCCACAGAGGACCTATATAAAATAGCATCATCTGCACATAGCTGTACCATTGCCATACCACCATTGAGTGTCATGTCATTTATGAATAGGGAAAATAGGAAAGGACAAAGAACTGAGCCTTGTAGCACACCATCTGCCGTCACCCTAAGAACTGATGTGGCACCCTGCCACTTTACCTTATGTTTCAGGCTGGACAAATTGTTAGTGAACCAGCTGCATGAGAGATCATTGAGGCTGATAGCCGTTATATCAGATAATAACAGGTCATGCTTCACCAAGTCAAATGCCTTGTATAGTTAGACAAACATTGCACTATTAAAATGGCAAAGGGAAGGACATTTTGAGTGATACTGAAGATATGAGACCTATTGAGTGATACTGAAGATATGAGGCTTATTACTATTAAATGCAAAAGAGAACTTCAACAGCTAAGCCAATGTTTTTACTATTATGTGGGCATTATCGGTTTAACAATGTGTTTTTCTGTTTGGAATAAAAATCATAAAATGTGTCTGTACTTACACAAAATCCAAACAACAATAATAACAATCAAATTGTGACTACCCAGAAGTTCATATAACCAAAATCCTCCCTGGAGGATTCTCCAAAATTATTAATACATTTGTACTCTCAACTAAAAATGACAGCATAAAAGAAAGTCACAGAGTGTCTCCTTAAGGAAAGAAAAATTCCCTATTATTGATCAGGCTATTGGTATAGATTTGTTAGAATGCCTACTAATGCTCCCACAGATGGATAATACATCTAGAATCTGATCTAATAATTTAAATGCTTTAACAGGTACCAACATCAAGACTTCATTATTGCATGAACAATTTGCTACACAATTGCCACTTATTATGTCTGATTGACAGTTTACAATTACTGGTTTCAAAAATGTTAGAAAAGTGCTATATCCATAATGTCTCAGAGAATGATTTATTAAGTGATGACCCTCATGGGTGCAATGCAGAGAATGATGAATACAGTATACAAAATTATTGAACAGTAGCTGCCTGAAAGATGCAAATCAGATGGACTAGTTTCCAACATATTAAAATACTGAAATGATAGCACTGGTCAGAAACCAATAAACTGTATAGTCAGCCTAATGATTATGGAACAACTAGTCATTATAAGAAATCAAAATGGATACAAACAGAGAGCATATGGCTATTAACGGAGTTAAAATAGATTATGTAGAAAGTCTGTTACCCAAGATTGGCCCTAATAGACAGAGCTATGTTTCAGTCTCTAAACCAAATCCAACAGAATATAAGATGGTAGGGAATAACTGTTCAGAATTTAGCTCTATTATGTTCCAAAATGTCAGAAATGGTAACAAAGAAAAAAAATCTAAGAATAATGTAAAGAAAAATTTAAAATGAACATGTGGTAGTAGAGAAGAGGATACTTGAAATTAAATTAGAAGAGGAGGAAATAACCAAACAATTAAAGTACAGAAAGGTCAGGAATACTGAACCTAGGGGAGATAGAAAGGAAAATTAAAAAAATATTTTGGGATAAAAAGAAGGGTTAGTAAAAAGCAGTTTGACTTAGATGCCATGGAATTAAGAGACAGGATAAACTTTAATCAAGACTGACAAGGAACCATCATAAAAGAAAATAAGGAAAGTTAATGAAAAATATAGGGAGAAAACAAGAAAGTGGAAAGTTAAAGATAACAGAATATTATTTTAAAATTGTCAGGAGAGATCAAGTAAACAAAACAATAAAGAAGGGAAAGGCAAACAAAGACGTATGATTATACTGGATAATGATGATAATGTGGATGTTTTGGTTATACTGTACATGGTTTAGTTAAAAACAAAACAAAATAAAAACCTTGTCTCGCCATTTAATATGGTGGCATTAGCATTTGAATCTTTCTATATAAATAATGATATTGATAATTCCATCAAGCTGTGGTTACATAGAAACATAGACTTTGATGGCAGACAAAGACCACTTGGCTCACTCAGTCTGCCCATTTTCCTACCTATTGGATAAGCTACAGATTCTTGTTAACCAACAGCCGACTTCTTCCTACCCCCCACTATAATTGCCTTATATGTATCCCATGCATTCTTGAATTCCCCCACTGTTTTTGACCCCACAACCTCCTCAGGAAGGCTGTTCCATGAGTCCATCACCCTCTCTGTGAAAAAATGCTTCCTCACATTGCACCTGAGCCATCCTTCCTCTATCTTCAAATTTTGCCCTCTTGTTCTTGCACCATCTCTTTTTCTGAAAGTCTATGTTTCTATGTTATATGGGACAGATAACAATGGTGTTTACTTCATTACAGGAAACACAAAGTTATCTCACTCCCCTACTATTGTACTGTGCAGCTACTTGTGGTTTCACCACTCTCTGGAGCTTCCCCTCCCATGTTTGCATCAAACAGTACTATAAATTGCCAATTTGCTGCTGCTGTTGACTGCTTTGCAATTGTACTGTTATTATCACAGTGTTACTCTTACCTATCTTTGTTTTCTAGAATTTGCAGTCTACTCTGCACTGTGTACCTTCTTGTACAGTTACTGCATTTTTATTTTAAATTTTGCTTACAGCTTATTGATTTGTTACTTTGCAACTGCACTGTCATCATGGTGTGCCTATACTGACTATCCTTATTTTCCAAACATGTGTAAACTCTCTGTTCCTTGTACCCTAATGTTCATTTGTCCCCCAGATCCCCACCAATAATGTCACAGACAAGTATGTGTGGGTGCTCAGATATGGCAATTAATTTACTTAATTTCTTTGCTCTCGAGTATCCATTTTCCATAGATCCATAGATATACATACACATCAGACGTATTTCCATATATATCATACATTTGAAATCCACGTTATCATGCAATAATTCATTTCTTAATTTCCTTCTCCTTTATTCTCTTATCTTCTTCTCCTCCCCCCCAGATGTACATCATGGGGCAGACTTTCTTCATCCTCTTCTGTTCAAAGGCGGTACAAGCATACAACTGTACTCCTGCTTCCTGCTGTGTTGCCTTATGTCCTAATTATTATTTATTCTCCCCGTTCGCATATTTTCCACTAGTCCACCTCCTGCTTGCGATGGACAGTGGACATCCCCCCCTGCTTTAGCCTATTTTCTCCCATATTCAGGGCTCAATTGCATCTGCAATTTTGCAATGAAACATTACCAGGTTCATCACAGAGAGATGTACCCTAACCCCCTATAGTATTCATCATCCTGTTCCTCCATCCCTCTGTGTATGACTTTCCTTCCTAGTTCCTCAAACAGCCTGCCTGCCCTGGTATTCATGGATTTTCTGGCCTTGTCCATGGCTTTATGACACTGTGCATGCCTCCACACCCTTTGTGGAATAACATCAGACCAAACTGGAGTAACCTCTGGCCACCATTCCTTTATTTTATAAATGTCCTCCTTTATCTGATAAAATATTTCCAGTCATGGTCTGGTCCCCAAATCATTTCCTCCTAAGTGGATGATTATTAAGTCTGGGCAGCTGTGATCCCTTCTCATTTTCCTCAGCATCGGCAGCAGCTGTGCCCATTTCTTGCCACGCATGCCTCTCCAGGTCAGTCTGATTGAATTGAGGTCCAAATACAGCTGCCTCCCCACGCGCCTCCTGGATGTCCATTTTCCACCCAGTGGAAAAAAGTGTGACCGCATATCCAGACTTCCAACCTCCTTGTCCTTCCTGAATAAATCACAATAGAGACAACATTTGTTCCCATACAGCAACCCCCAAACCTGCCTGTTAACTTTTCTCAATCCTAAATTTTCTTGTGAACCAAATCTTTTCCAACATTATTTTTCTTCTAACTGTTCAGACCTGCTTATGAGGAAAGCAAGAAAAAACACCATTAGTAAGGATGCCTCATATTGAGAACATATCATTTATACCAATTAGACAACCACCTCCCTGTCTGTTTTTGTGTCCACTGGCATGCTGACTTGCTCCACCAATTCGAAGGCTGCCCCAATGCAAAATGCATGAGATGAATATCAGATCTTCTCTCAAGAAGGCCAACCCCTTCTTTACTACTGTCCACACTTGTGACCCTATCACCAGGGACCCATCTCCATGCAAAAATATCAGAGGATGTTTATCCTATGGATGCCCTGCCACATATGCATTCAAGGCCCCAATCAGACATATGACAACATTCCCATGTGGTTTTAGTAAAAACCTTGTTCCTTTTTCCAGCCTGGTCAGTTTTTGACCATCTGACTAGCACTGATATTCCATCTTCTGTCCAGTCCATGTTCTCTGGCCATACTGTAGTCCTGCTGATGTGTCCCTCTTTCCATGACCTACCACTATGCTAACCCTAAAGGCCCCACTGAAAATGATGGCATACACAGCTCTAAATAAAACTGCTTCACTACTGTATGAGCCCCTTGTTACAAAATCCCAAATAACCTCACCAGCAACGTTTCTGTCTGTGGCCTCCTGCTTTCCTGCACCTTGTCACCTCCCCTCATCCAACCCTGCATCATACGCCTTAATAGGTTACTTTTTGTTGGGTCATCCCACCCTTTCAATGTACACATCTGACCTATTGCATGTGCCATGTTATTCCTCCAACTGATCACTATAAATTGTGCTACCTGATCCCCTGTTACCACCCCACTTGCCTGGCAGCCATTTTGATTCTGAAATGCCTGACAGGCCCTCCAAGAAGATTCATACACTTTTTGGGTCCTATGGACCCAGAATTAGTGAAACAAATGTTTGTCTCCCTGATCCAATCTTTCATACTTAGTCTGGAACTGCACTCCTGGGATGATGGCATGAAACTTGACCATCTGCAGGCAGGAAAGATGATCAGTTATCAGATTGCTCACATCACCAATGTGCCTAGACCTAAATGACATGTTCAGTGTCAGTCCCCTTAATACCGACTGCCTCAAGACCCTCAAAACCTTCTCAGACCTCACTCCCCTCTTGTTTAGTATGTCTACAACTGCTCTATTGTCTCTCCTTTGATTCCTGAGAGCCTCCCCCAATGCCTCCATTGTTACCCAGCTGGAAAAGATTTCCAGGAAGGTGATATCCCTTGTCATGCCAGTCTGCAACCAAGTTCCAGGCCAGGCTGCAGCAAAACCATTTTCCTCCAAAGTGTGCTCCCATATCTATTCCCCAGCTGCATCCGTGTTGAAGACCCACTCTTCTTGCCAGAATGTCCTACCATTGTAGTTGTTAAAAAACATTTCCCACACCTCTAGATCCTCCCTGGCTCCCCTAGCTATATCCACCCAGTGATGCAGCCTAGAGGCACCTTGCAATGCCCTATCCAGGTGCCGTGTACACGTAGGACCTGGAGCCTATGGCTCTACATGCAAAATTCAAATGCTGCACTTGCTACAGCTCCACCCTGCACCTGGCCTTGGCTGCCCTTAATAGTGCCTTCAGTTTCTGGACTTTGGAATCTGGAAGTCTAAATAATTCCCTCACAGTATCTCTCTTAATCCCCAGGAATGCAATTTGCTGGCTCAGTCCTTCTGTTTGTCAGGGGACAGGGGTACCTCCAATTCCCTACTCATAGTCTCAAAATCCCACTGCATCATTTCCATCTGCTGTTGTCCTTCCTCAGTTAACAGAAGGTCATCCAGGTAATGAATCGGTGCCCTGTACCTGAATCTGGACTGGACAGTCCAGTGCAGCCATGTGCTAAACATCTCAAATGTAGCACAGGTGACAGAGCTTCCCATGGGCATGGCTTTATCAAAATAATAGTCATTCCCCACCTGGAAGCCCAACAAGTCCCAGTCCTCAGTGTGCACTGGTAGTAAGTGAAAGACCACTTAAATGTCTGGTTTTGCCAGCCCTGCCCCCTGTGAGGCCCTAATCAACCTGAGAGCTTCCTCCAGGGTAGCGTAGGTCACCCTGCTGTCATCCTCGCTGATGTGATCATTGATGGAAACCTTGCCCAGGTATGACAGGTGGTGTATCACCCGATCCTCTCCTGGCTGCTTCTTTGGGACCAAACCCAAAGGGGATACCCTCAGGTCTGGCAGTGGTGGCTTTTTAAAAGATCCTTCAACCCTACCGGCCATACTTTCTTCTGAATTTCCTGTGCTAAGAATATCTCTTTTCCCCTTACTGACTTCAGGCTGTTTGCCTTGGTCCTTTTTCTCATTCCTTAAAAGTGCAGACTGAAACTCTCCTGAAAGCTCACCAACAGAGTGTGGCTGCCTCCCTGTCAGGGTAACAAATCAACCAGTCTTCTAATACATTGCCCTTTATGAGTGTATCTGCCAACCTAAAGAGATCTGTTTTCCATGCCTTTAATTATCCTGATGTTGGTTATAGTAGGCCTGGCCTCTGCCACCACCTGCTCCCCTCCCCCACTGCTGTCCCCTATACCTTGACTGGTTACTCCAAAAGGACTGGTTGTAAACATTGTCCTGATTGGTGGTTCCTTTCTCCCAATTATACCGGCACTTAGACGCCAGGCAGCTACCCCCACATTTTGAACAGGCATGCCAGAAATGGCAGTTTGGCCACAAACAAAAAACCTGGTTATATCCTCAACAGCACTTTGGGGCTACTCTTTCTTTTTTTTTTGTCTGCCTCACTATCTGTGTTTGTATTCCTTGTACGTATCTCCAACCATAGGTCAATTTGCCTAGCCTCCCATTTTACATTCCCAAAATGCGCCATCCTCTTCTTGAACTTCTCATTCTAGTTCAACCAGCTATACCTACCCCTTTTTTATATCCACTCATTATAATTAGGGAATAGGTAAGCAAAGGAGTGGCCAGCTCTGGCTTCTTCTCAATGACTATTGCCATATAGTATGTAAAACCCAGGGACCAATTGTCCCAGTTCTTCCCTTTCACCACTTCTTTCATCTTCTCCTTTTCCCAATAGCACAACCACTGCTGCCATATCTTTTTCTTTTCAAAACATTATTTCTCCTCATGCTTATCCATGTTGTCCACATTAGCCAGAACAAATATGCCAACATATTCACCCTTCCATATCTTCTCCTTCATGTCAAGTGGTACACGATCCCTTATCCCGACCCCTGGGACCCTGATCTTTGCTCTTGTCCCTATGTCCATGCTGGTTACCCTCACTGCCCCAACTCTGGCCCCCTTGTCCTTATTCCTAATTTCCCCCAGACTTTTTCTAGTTGCCCCAGTCTGATATCTCCCCATAGTCTTACTCATCTGCTCTACATATTCCTTCACACTACTTTCAAGTGTGATATTTTTATTTCCTGGCTGGGATCCATTTACAGGCAGGGTCCTGCAGGCAGGAGCTGTTGGCTGCTGTAGGGTACAGGTCCCAGCTCCAAGGGTGCTACAGGGGCAGGAGACACCAGTCCCAGGGGGATTGGTGGTTCTGGCAAAGGCAAAGGAGCCAGGGGCAGGCACCGGAGGGGGAACTGGAACAGATGGAGGTACTAGACCAGCCAACACTAGTTCAACTGGAATAGGATCCCAGGGCCTAGGTGTGGGAAGAGCTCAAAGCACCTTTTTGCAGTCTTTCCCTCCCTACTTCCTGTCCCCCTTCTGCTTCCTGTCACTAGCTGGGTTGGTGGGCCTGCTGCCTCCAGCAACTGGTTGGCTTTGTTCACCAGCTCCATCACTGCCTGGTAGCACTCCTCTTTGCTTGCTTTTTCTTCCTAGGAGTCTTCTTACACACTTGCAGGAACCTGCAGAAGCATAAGACACAGTTATTCTATTATACCATTGTTGGTACCTTCTTATGGCCACCCTTCTTGGCTTCTCCATCCCACCTTCCCATGAGGCCTAGCCTATTTATTTAGCTTTTGTTTACCGGGTAGGTGCGCTAGCCAGCAGGTGACTATTTTCAGGCACGATCCGGGAGAGTACAATACAGGATAACACAAGTAAGCTACATTACAATTGAGGCAATCAGTACAGAGTACATTTATTACATATACAGAGGCAATTTCAGCTAGGCTAACATGATGTAGGCTAGTCTAGGCAATCAGCAAACAGTACAGTACAAGGAGGTTACAGGGGAGTGTTGGTACTAGTAAAGGGTCAGGATCAGGGAGTCAGAGCAGTAGGGGAAACTTACGGCTTTACCGGAAAAAGCATTAGATATTAGCCTTGTTTTTGGTTCCCCCGCTGGGCCAGATGGTGTGCAGTGGCAGAGAAGGGTACAGGCCAAGGAGTTTGTGGCAGGGGTAGACAGCCAGTAACATGGTATGGAATAGGAAGGGTGAGCCATATCGGGGGAGATAATTAAGACACCCAGCAGCAAGTTAGAAGGCTAAGTTGGGTAGGAAGGAGCCGTAAACTGGTGAGCAGCAGCAGGCAGCCCTTGGAATTTGAGAGATATACCAGCGGCTTTTGCGGCGGCAGGCTAGGGGGATGCCGGGTTCATGCTCCCACTGTTGGGCATGAGAGAAATGGGAGGCAGTGGGACAGGAGAGAAAATACAGTGCACTTACGGCTTCAGCGGTAGTAGGAGGGTAAGTGCAGCCGAGCTCGTGGTTACGAGACTGGGCATACGAGCCGCTAACAGTCCCTGGCCATGGAAGTTCAGTAGTAAAGAGTAGGGGAAAGAGGGGAAGGGGGAAGTGAACCTTACAGTACCAACTTCTGGCTGTAGTCTATTTAGACAGTGCCCAGATAGCAGAAAAAAAAAATGATAGTTAAGAGAATAACACATAGTTAAATAAGGCTATCATTCACAAAAGACATATCTATCTAGTACAATTGCATCAAATGGACATTTGATAAGGAGATAAAAGATAGGGGAACTTAAGGAAAGGGGTAAGTCTTAGAAGGAGGGAGAGGAGAGAAGTGAGGAGACAGGTAGCAAGGGGAGGGAGTAGAAACAGGGGAGATGTGAAGATCAGGTAGGGTCGAAGCAGGTGCATTGATCAAGGGTGGCCAGGTGAAGTCTCAGCCCATGCTTGAAGGCAGGGTGTGAGGGTGCATTTCTGAGGTCCAGAGGAAGCTGGTTCCACAACTTAGGGGCTGCATATTGGAAGGAGCTGGTTCCTTTTTTGGTATGACAGCGGGGAACATCCAGAAAGGCTCTGTCTGCTGATCTTAGCTCACGGTTAGGAATTGAAGTAATTTAGCAAGTGCTGCAGGCTGTCTTTGTCTGAGAATAGAGTCATTTAGACAGCCCAGGTAGTAGCTCCTGGTGGCCAAGGGGGAGAGCCACCCAAGGTCAGTGTATAGCTGACAGTGATGAAGAAGTCATGGAGCTTTAGCAGCGTACCAGCATATATTATTGTAGGTTACATCCCATTTGTGCAGAGCAGATTTGTGGGCAGAAGTAAGTATGGGCACACAATAGGTAAGCGTAGGTAGCAGGATCCCCCTGGCTATGGCTAGCTTAGCAGAAGATGTAAGCATATAGCTCATTCTGTAGGCTGCTCCCAGCTTGCAATTAACATTTTTTCATGTGGTTTGGATGTGTAGATTTAAATCAAGAGATTGGTCCAGTAGGATGCCCAGGTAACGGAAGGAGGTAACCACCTGTAGAGGATTTCAATTTAGATCTAGGATATTCAAAGGGGTGGTACACGATCAAAGCTTTTATGTAGTGCCTAGTAACATGGCATTTATCTTGGTGGAATTGAGAATAAGGCGGTGGGAGTTTAACCATTTCTGGATGCTGGAGTAGGCTCTATTTAGTGATAAGTTAATGTGCTCAACATTGTGTGAGCTGGCATAGATGACCAGGTCATCTGCATAGAGAAGCAAGGAGCAGGCAAGTATTTCATCTGGGAGGTTGTTAATAAATAGTGTGAATAGAAGAGGACCCAGAATAGAGCCTTGGGGAGCTCTGATGTTCGTTTTCACTGTGGAGGAAATGGTTGAATTGAACTTAACAGCCTGAGACCTGTTTGTCAGGTAGCTCCTAAACCAGTTGGGTACAGGGGAGGAGCAGCCTATTTTCCAGAGGGTGGACAGGAGCAGGGGGTGGCCCACAAGGTCAAATGCCTTGGTAAGGTCAGTAAAGACAGCCCCTGTGAGCTTTTCTTGATCCATGTCAGAGAGGATGTCTGTGGTGAACTTAGCTAGAGCCGTCGAAGTGCTGTGGTTTTTCCTGAACCCATGCTGTGCATCATTGAGCTGCTTAGTAGTATCAAGGAATCTCTGGATCTGTGTGGCAACCAGTTTTTCAAGGATTTTGCTAAGAGGGGATAGTATTGTAATAGGCCTGTAATTGGGTTGTCATTTTGTTCCTTTTTGTAGATTGGTGAGATCCTGGCCATTTCCATAGGTCTGGGACTATGCCACTGGTAAGGGACAAAGTGAAAATTCTTGCTAGTGGTTTAGAGATAAAATGCGCAGCTAGTTTTAACAGGCAAGGTTCGAGTTGGTCAGAACCAGGACTGGTATATTCCGATATTTTCTTTAGAAGGTTCAGAACCTGAGCGCTAGTAATGGCTTTGAAGTAGAGGGGCTAAAGTTTAGGGTTACTGGTGTGGGAGGCAGAGTCAGAAGGAGGCACATTGTTAGAAGTGGGGGTTGCTGATGGCAGTGCACTGGTACAGGATGGGAGGTCAGAGAACATATTGTTGAAAGCATTTGCTATGGTGATGGGGTTATTACAATGGGAGCCGCTTATAACCATATCAGAGGGTGTAACTGATTGAGGTGTCCTCAGGAAGGTTTTTATGTGCCCCCAGAATTTACGGGGATCATGGGCTGAGTTTTTTAGCAAGTTCTGATAGTACAAGCTTTTAGCTAGCCTTATGTTCTTTCTGCAGGAATTCCTTTGCTGTCTGTATATAGAGTAGTCCCTAGGCAACCCAGAGCTTTTGAAGATTTTCCAGAGTTTGTCCCTGCATTGAAGTTGTTGTAGGAGATCTTTATGGAGCCATCTGGTTAGTTTTCCCCTGACTCTTCGCCCGGATGCCCACGCACCACTTCCATGCTGACTGACCACATGGTGATGACATCAGACGCCACCACTACGTGGCCCGAGTCACACTCCCAGTCAGATAGCAGGGCCTTTCTTCACCGCAATCTGTCATGTCTCCAAGGCGTGCAGTGAGCAACCAATGGTCTCACTGTCCCTGACCTCCAGACCCCTTTTTCATCACTCCCACTTGCTGAACCAGTGGCGGTTCAAGCGTGGCCCTGACACAGCCCAAAAATCAACCTCCTCATGTCCACAGCCACAGAAACTACCTCCCCTGGAGAACAAAACATCCAGAGTGAGGAACAGGCAAAACACAGGCACAAATCAAAATCCCATTGCCAGCAATGATGCAGACACCCCCTCTGCACCCCATACTGTGCAAAAGCTTCTTTCTTTTCACAAACAAGTCTATCCAGGGCTATCTTATTCCAGCCAGTCTCTCAGAACCCAGTTGGTGCCAAGCCACTCAGCTTGCTAACTGATCCCAAAAACTTCTTTCCTTTAAACAAACAATTTACCCTTGCTTTATCATACTTATCCAGCAGCTATATAATTCCTTTTTTTTAGTTGCTTTTTAGCACTGTTGCTCCCTTCTCCCCTCAGGAAATCTTTTGGATATAAGCTGATAGAAGCTCAGTATGTCTTGCCTGGTAAAACTTTTTCAATCAACAATGAAATAAATACTCTGCTGAAGTGTACTAAGTTTGGAGTAATGTGTTATACATGTATGTATATACAGTGGTGTCCCCCAGGATGAAACACACATTTAACACACTTTGCAATATGCTGCAGCAGACCTACTGAATAAAGCAATGTAATTTCAATGGCAAGTAGTCCCCTTTGTCATGCACGAAACTGTGGCATTCACTTCATTCTGGCAGTGTCACATTTTCCTGAATGACAAAGGGGACTAATTACCATTGAAATTACATTGTTTTATACAGTAGGTCTTCTGCAGCATTCTGCAATTGTGTTTCATCCTGGGGGACACCACTGTGTATGTGTGTAGATCAATAGATAGATAGATTGGATAGATTAGATAGATTAGATAGATTAGATAGATTAGATAGATTAGATGGATTAGATAGATAGATAGATAGATAGATAGATGGATGGATGGATGGATGGATGGACGGACAGACAGGCAGACAGACAGATGATAGATAGTTAGATAGCTAGATAGCGCTCTCTTGATAGATAGATAGATAGATAGATAGATAGAAAGAAAGAAAGATCTAGATAGACATAATACATTCTTTGCAAAGAAAATGTGTCAATGCACCAGTTAGGGTAACAATGCAACAAAAGTAGGGAAATATAGTGTTAGGGTTTCCAACCTGAACTCCCCACCCCCACCCCCAAAGCAGCAAAGAAAAAAAAAATAAAGTTTTGAATCCCTTAAGTCTTGGCAAATCAGTGGTGGGGCCTTCCTTGGGGTTGTCAACTCTAATGCTCACACCCAGCCCATAGCCTCCAGTCTGAAGCACAAGGTACAGCTCCAAGCCAATGCCTCATACTGATACAATCACAGTGCAAGAAAATACAGCACTCACCAACCACTATGAAAAAATGCAGCTCTTCAAATATTTAGATAATTGGTGCCAAAACTTTATTTCCAGGTGCATAACAATGCCTTGATGCTTTCAAAACAAATTCCTTTCTCAAAAAACATGTTACAGTTCAATACTGATTATATTTTACTATGTCAGTTGACGTCATCACTAGGAACCTCAAGTTAATGATGTCACAAGGGGTCAGAATACATATAATAACTACAACAAACACAAATTTGAAAATACGTACAAAAATACAAACATACAAACTGACTACAGATTTAAAATATATATATATTATATATATATATATATATATATATATATATATATATATATATATATATAACTTTAAAACAAGTACATTAAAATTCGGAATCAGTTCATTTCCTGAGAGACATAAATACATAGCAATTCATTACTGATACACTATCTGATTAGCAAAATACCAAGGGGAGACCCCCTTCTATTTTTTGAACTTCTGTTGGTTCCATTGGTGCAAAGGTGCCAAAACTTGCTGCAAACCTGCAACTATAACAAAACACTGTTATAAGCAATATGTACAGAAAAAAATGTTTGTTGTATATCAATATTACACAGCCTTTTTCTGCTGTAACTCAAGATTTAACATTGAAAAAATCATGTTACACGTTAAATTTTATATAAAGCATGCCATGAAATACCCCTTTTAATCCTAGCGTCTTACATGATCCCAATCTATAAATCCAAAAACCTTCTGTTTTAAGAAGTAGATAATTAAAATCCCCCCATGGTTTTCTGCAAACCTTATCAGTTGCCATGTAGTTAAAATCATGCTCTTCCCTATTTCTTGTATTTGCGACATGAGCTGCAGTAGCATATTTCAAATTCATTTTTTCTATTGCTCTGCAGTGCTCCCTCACTCACTCTTTAAATTTCCTTTTAGTCTTACCAATGTAGAAGGCACTGCACTTGCAGTCTGCGCATAGATGACTCTACACTTGTTGCAGCAAATAAACTGGCTGATTTCATATCTTCTTTTGTTATGTGGATTCACAAAATATTTGTCAGTACAAATCGCTTCACAATATACACAGTTCTTACAGGTGTAATAACCCACATTAGTGCTTCATAACCACGTGGTATTCTTAGCCTTTCCCTGCCAACAGTGGACCAACTTGTCTTTTAAAACTGTTGCCCATCTAAATGCTATACATGGAGGACTGTGAACAATTTCTGTTAAACCTGGGTTCCCCCCAAAAAACATGCCAGTTACACTTGAGCTTTTCAATGAAGATCGCATGCACAGAGTAGGTTGTAACAAAGTTAAATCTTGGGTTTGATTTTGCATTCTTTGTTTTTCACATAATAGATCTTGTCTCTCACTCTCTCTTACATGCACATACACTTGACCTAAAGTTTTGCTACTATACCCTCACTCCCTGAATCTTGCTGTTAGATCATCTGTAGCTTTATCATAACTTTCACGAGAACTGCAATTTCATCTATGCCTGAAATACTGACCATTTGGATTGCATTCTGCAGTATGCTTAGCGTGACAGCTGGATGCTAAAAGCCATGTGTTATGGTCAGTTTGTTTTCTGTATACACCAGTAATGATGTTGTCTGCAGCATCCTTCTTGATAGTTATATCAAGGTAGTTGATTTTATTCTGGATGTCATAAAATATCAATTTTAAGTTGGGATTAGTTGAATGCAAATATTTTATAAAGTCATCACATTGTGATAGACTACCTTTTCAAATAATTAGCATGTCATCGATAAAGCAGCGCCAGAGGTTTACTTTATCAAAAAATTTATTTTTATCAGGATCTTTCACTACCTCTGACTTCCACTTGCCAATGTACAAATTTGCCACACTGAAGGCAAAAGTCAGCCCCATTGCTGTACCTTTGGTTTTCAGATAATAGCAGTCTAGAAAGGAAAATGCATTAAATTTCAGGACAAACTCAGGCAACTTTACATGGAAATCTAATGGTCACAATCACAATCTTGTAAGTTTAAGTACTGTGCAATACAATCTAAAGTCTCTTCCTTTATAATATTTGTATATAAAGATTCAATATCCATGGTAATTAGATATGAATCTTTTTGAACCTCAATGTCCTCTAGTAGTCTTAAAATGTCACTTGTGTCTTTAATAAATGAGCCAAGATTTTTAACAAAAGGATGAATATAAAAACCCGCAGACTAGGATAGAGGTTCTGTGAGTGACCCTATTCCACTCACAATTGGTCTTCCAGGTGGAGACTCCAAGGATTTATGAACTTTAGGCAGTGTATATAGGGACATTTTTATTGGATGTTCCACTGTTAAAAAATCATTTACCTGTTGATTTATTGTGCCTTGATCGTATGCATCTTTCAAAAATTCATCAATTCTCCATCTGAATTCCTCTGTAGGATCATTTTGCAGTTTCCTATAAAATTCGATATTGCTCAGCTGCCTGAGAACTTCTGCTACATATTTTTAAGTGTTCTGAATTATGATGCCACCACCTTTGTCTGCAAGTTTTATTACAATACTAGTATCTTTTTGCAGCCTTTATAGGGTGGCCTTTTCCTCTCTAGATAAGTCATTGTGATGCAGCTTTGGCAAATTATTGAATAGAAACTCCATTGTTGTTCACACAAAGTTTTAAATGTTGCAGTTGCTGCACTTGGAGGTGGAATAAAATTAGATTTCCCTCTGAAAATATGTGAGTTTTCTTCCTAATTCACCCACCCTCAGTCACATTAATATCCCCCTCTAGGTCAATGGTGTGATGGCTTGAATTAGTGCAGTGTTCCGTTTCCTTCCTTGATTATGTCAATTAATACTATAAAAGATGGTCAGCATTGAATTGTAACTCAGCTTTTGAGAAAGGATTGTTTTCCAAAATGTGTCAAGGCATTTTTCTGCACCTGGAAATAAGGTTTTTGCACTGCTTATCTAAATGCTTGAAGAGCTTTGTTTTTTCATGGTGGTTGGTGAGTGATGGATTTTCTTGCATTGTGATATTATCAATATTAATCCTGAGTGCTCCATCCTTGTGCAGGTACCTTTTCGTGTGATTCTCATAGTGATACGCTCTTCAAAAGTAGTGATATGTCTTACCACATGTTGCCAACACAATTTGTTGTAGCTTTCTTCATGCAAGGCCCTCTGAAGGAAGGAGATCATGTGAGATATTGTTTGCTGAGGGAGTGAGGTAATCATTAGGGTTGACAACCCCAAGGAAGACATTATAGAAATCCTAATGCCACATTTTCCTACTTTAGTGACAATTAAATTACCCTAACTAGTGCATTAACAAAGTTTTTTTTGCAAATAATTTCCTTTCTTTTTGAGATTGTGGAATCATATCCTCATTCTTAAGATGTCCCAACAGGTGCAGATGTGCAGTGCCCTTTGGGTCCTGCACCATGAGAAGACTTCATCTGCCTACAGAAGTGCAGGCCCTGGTACATTCCCTCTTTACACATTCATTTTTTACACATTCACTCCTCACATATTCAATCTTTACATATTCACTCTATGCAGTCACTCTTCACACACTAACTCTTTATGTTTTTAATTTAATTTTGACCCCAAATTTTCAAGATAATCATTTTATGACTGCCTTACAAACACGACATATCACATTTCACCAACTGAGTGATGATTTCATGAGTATCCAATCCTGGATATCATCCCACAAGCCAGCCCTAAATCTTTGAAAGACTCAGGCCATGCTGTTTGGATCCCAGACTAAGTTAAAGGCCTCCCCTGTCCCTCTGTGCATCTTGGATATTGATGGGGTTCCTGTTCTTATCACAGACTCTGACAACTATCTTGGGGTGACACTTGACCCTCAGTTCAACCTTGGTCACTGCATCCACAATGTATGTTGAGCTGTTAACTGGAAATTGGGTCTGGCTTACAGGGTGAAGAATAATCTTACTTTGGCTGCTCACCTAGCATTGGCCAGAGGTGTGTTTCTTCCATCTCTATGCTTTGGGGCTCCTTTTGTTTGCTGTACTACCAAGGTCCACCTCACTAGGTGGACTGTAGCCTACAATAACATCTGCCATTTTGCTCTAGCAGTCCCTTGTCTTACTCACCATTGTGATCTGTATAGCAAGCTTAACTGGCTCTCCCCATCCAACTACATGAACTTTGTATTGGGCTGCTTCACGGGCAAGGTTCTGGGTACTGGCACCCCCACTGGATTGGCAGAGCTCCTCATGTCTGCTGTGTCCACTGCTTACTCCCTAAGGTCACTGGGCCCAGCCATCCTTCTAAAGTTCCTGCGATGCATACTCAAATGGGGGACAGGGATTCTGCATCCTGTTTCCCCTGAGATTATGGAACATCTTTCCTGTCTAGTTCAGGTCCTCCTCTTCCCAGGCATATCTACGAACATCCCTGTGGAAACACTTGAAGCTCTCCTCAGTGTGTGACTATCGCAAACCTCCCTGAGTACCCTGGTCCCTGCGCTGTACTTGAGCACATCATCTCCTGTACTTGGCTCCAGCCCTGCTGTGGTTGCCTGCCCACCTGGGTGTGGCCCTGTGTAAAGTGTGTAAATTCTGTATATATCTGAATATATTGCTAGGAATATTGCTTTAGAAACTCTGTACTTTTTTACATTTGATGGTGTACACTTTTATAACCTGAGCTATCCCACTATGTGTGTTATGTTTCTCCTGACTTCAGTGTATCTGCCCTACTTGCTTCAATTTATGCTCTGTATGTTCTTTTAATTTTCTGTCATCTCCTGGGTTGTACCTGAAATTAGGCATATGTTCTGTCCAGTGTACTTACCTGATTAACAAAAGCTAAATAAATAAATAATAAATATAGTATATTGGCTGAAATTGCCAGGCAGACAACTTGGGGAGGGGAGACAGAAGCAGTACCGGGTGGGCAACCTGATTCACTTAAAGGAGAACTGCTTATATTTTAGGAAACCTGTGTTCTGGCAGCTAAGAGGAATAGTATATGTGGCTTTACCCCCCCACACCATTTTTGAGTTTAGAACTATGGACAAAGTGTGTTGCCAACATTCATTTCAGTTTCACACCATGCAGGAAATGACACGCATCTTGACCTGCTGTGAAATACAGTAATTAAGAAGTGCAGCACGCTATTAATCCTGATCCATTAATAATTTTCAAAAGCATGAAACACAATTTTGTTTTTATTTATGTGAATGAGTGTTATTCATGCAAGTACAATCTCTTATTCTGAGTTGCGAGCCACACAGTAAGCATTGTAATGAAATAAACATTAAACTGTAAGTTATCTTCCTGATTCTTCAAATTGCAAGCACTCACAGTAATGTTTTATTTTTATTTCAATGTTTTCATTTTTATTCATAGTACACCAATGCTGGTTTATCAGTTTTGATTTTAGTGACAGTCAGGGTGGTTATGCAATTGAAATTCATGTAATCACCTCACAAAGCATGTTCTACCTCAGATGAATAATGCCAAAATGGAGTGTGGTTTTTTTCTTGTTTTTTGTAGCCATGCTCTCATTGCACTTTGTATGGTCTTCTGCAATAATGTTAGCCATAATGGATTGTTCATTATATATAGGAAACAGCATTTGAGAAGAGTGCAAGTGAGTGACACAGTTTATGTGTGGGTGGGTGCAAATTTCTTATTACTGTATTATGATTGTGATTGCTGTTGTTACACAGATTGTGCATAATCGATATTTGCAGCCTGTTATGAAATGTCAAACATCTTGAGATAATTAACAAAATGAAGATTTACTTTTTAATGTCCTTATACAAGTAGCTGCTGACGACATTACAGATTAAGTTTGGTAAAATTTAATTAAATAAATGTAATTTCATTTCATTTCTTAGCATGCTAGTAGGGTATCAAACAGCCATTTAAAAGACCCTACTGAAAATACTCAGAAACAAAATCTCAGGTCCTTATAACATGGAAACGGATTCATATTTCTTCACCAAAACAATTAAAGGCAACATTCTGGGAATGAGCCCTTTCCACTCTGAAAACTTCAAACCAAAATTCCAGACTGTCTGGGTTGTAGGTGATGACAACAACCAAACAAACAAACAGTCAAACAAACAGAAAAAAATACAAAATTTTTCCTAAAAACACACTATCCAGATTTTGGAATCTGCACAGTCAGCTGGAACAAAACTTGACAAATCAAGAGATCTTGGCACCAGGCTGTACATGCAAAACTTCGTGCAATTCCACTAAACAGGGACATAGTTATTAAAGTGCAAAGTTAGGAGTTTAACATTAAACAAACCTACTTAACCCTAACTACAGTGGCACTACTGTACCACTACAATTCTGTTTATAGATGTATACACTGTATATGAATATATTAATAGATCCCCCCATTTAACTGAATTGTGCAAAATTTTGCATGAACAGTCTGGGGGGTCAAGGTGCCTTGATTTGTTAAGTTTCATTCCAGCTTGATGTGCAGATTCCATTATACGGATAATGTGTTTTAAGGAAACATCAGTTTTATTTTGGTTTTTTTTTTGTTGTTTTTTTTTTTGTCATCACCTACAGGCCAGACAGTTTGGAATTTTGGTCTGAAATTTTCAAGGTAGAAAGGGCTTGCACCAGAATGATGTCTTTCATTGGACTGGTGAAAAAAATATTAATCTGTTCCCAAATTATAAGGATTAAAAAGTTTGTCTCTGCACATGCTCAGAAGGGCATCAAACATCTATGCAAAAGACCCTACTGAGCATGCTCAGAACTGAAATTTCAAATCCATATAACATAGAAATGAATTAATGTTTTTTCACCAAACTAACAAAAAGTACCATTCAGAGGCATACCCTTTCTAACCTGAAAATTTCAGACCAAAATTCCAAACCATCGGGGTTGTAGGCAAAGACAAATACACAGCAAAAAAAATGGATTTTTCCAAACAATGCTCTATCCAGATCTCAGAAACTGCATAGCTGATTGGAACAAAACTTAAAAAATCAAGAGACCTTGCCTCCCAGGCTGCGCATGCAAAATTCTGTGCACTTCCATTGAATGGGGCCAAAGCTATTAAGATACAAAGTTAAGGCTTTAACTTTAAACAGCCTACTCACCTTACAGTAACTATAGTGATGCTTCAGCACTGCTATAATACTGTGTGTAGATGTATATACTGTACATAAATATATTAACAGATTCACCCCTGTTCAACAGAATTGCATGACATTTTGCATGCACAGTCAAGGGGGCAAGGTGTCTTGCATTATCAAGTTTTGCTGCAGTCAGAGGTGCTGATTTCAAGATCCAGATTGTGAATTTTTTTAGGAAAAATTGGAGGGCTGCTTTTTTTATTCTTACCTACAGCCCAGACAGCATGAATATTCATCTAAAATGCTCAGGGTAGAAAGGGCTTGCCCAAAAATGGTGCCTTCATTTGGTTTGGTGAAAAAGTGTTTATCTGTTCCTAAGTTATAAGGACTTCAAATTTTGGTTCTGAGCATGCTCAGTGGGGTATCAAATGCCTATCCAAAAAACCCTACTGAGCATGCCCAGAACTGAAATTTCAAATCTTTATAACTTGAGGACAGATTAACAATTTTTTTTCATGAAACAAAGGAAAGTCAATGTGCTGGGGCTAACACTTTCTACCCTGAACATTTCAGACATGAGAAATCATGAAGGACATATTTGAAGGAAGAGAAGAAATTGAGGTGGGGGTTATTCCGGTGGTCCTTACCCCTCCCCATTCTTTGGTTGCTGGCCCTTCTATTAAAAATTATTTCCTGTTAGTCTAGTGGCCCTTCCCCCAATGTCTGATCACCCTCCCATTATTGTGACTCACATTCCCTGGTAGTCTAATGGTCCCACCACCTCCCCAATCACCAATAACCCTCCTGTTATCACACCACATATTGCCTGGTAGTCTAGTGGTCCCAACCCCCCTCCTGATCACCAATCACCCTCTCATTATCCCAACACATATTGCCTGATAGTCTAGTAGTACTTCCCCCCTACCCAATCACAGATTGCCCTCCTGGTATTTGTTTCCCTAAAGTTTCATGGTTGTCTAGTGGTCCTTCCCTGATCCCAGTCCCATGAAATATTAAAAGAGCATAACCCAAGTGGACTAGTGGACCCCCACCTGGTCAGCAACTGACCCACTTCCCAATTTGCTCCCCAAACCAATCCCCAGCTAATCACCAGTACAGCCCTCCTCTCACCTCTACAGCTGTCTGCTGACTGACCTTTGAATGAGCACATACTGTATACAGTACACACTCATTCACGGCTCAGTCTGGCAGCCAGCCATAAGTGAGAGGGAGAAGACTGTGCGTCACTGACTTTGGATTGGCCTGGGGGAGCATGGTGGAGGGTCAGTAGCTGATAGGGTGGGGTCCACTAGACCACCAGGGTTATACTCTTTTCATAGTTCATGGGATGAGAAGGGACCAGTAGACTAGCAGGTAACTTTGGGGAAAAAATACCTGGAGGGTGATCTGTGATTGGAGAGTGGGGAGGGACCACTTGACTACCAGGCAATATGTGCTGGGATAATGGTAGAGTGATCAGAAATTGGGGAGGGGGAGGGACCACTAGACTAATGGAGAATAATTTTTAATACAAGGGGCTGGTTATTGGAGAATGGGAAGGGGAGAGCGACCATGGGAATACCACAGACATATGTTTAAATCAAGGGAGCTGTGAGCAGTGTGTGGAGGGGTTGTGGGATAACAGATGGACCAGACACCAAACATCAAGCTCAGCACACAATCTCTGTGTGATATTTATTCAAAATGCAGGCGATAACCTTCAGCAATGACATATTATTTCTTCAGCACTTCAGTTTGTTGCAACACACTGTGCAAGTCTTTCCTCTGCACTTAGCCAGGCCCCACTGACTCACTGATCTCTGATATATTTATTTATTTATTTTATCTATTTTTTATTTATTTTTGAAAGTTGGATTTACAACCTTAGAGTCAGGGACTCATTTACAAAGGCACCTTGTCACAGGGACGGTAGACATGGTTACAGTGTGAGACACAACAGTGGTAACATACTGGTACAATACAGATAACAAAAGAACACACTATAACAAAGGTTTATGGAATAAAGTCACATGCAGTAAATAGCAATCGTATAAAGCATAACAATAGTAGATGTCACAACCCTGGTCATACCAGGAAAATACCTATGTGGAAGGGTGGGGGGAACGGGGTGAGGAAAAGAAAGGAAGGAAGCAGTCCAATGGACATTGTCAAGGCTATGGGCCAGAAATGGGGGGGGGACTCCAGCATTAGGTTGATTAAGGGCAACTACCGCACCAATGAGGTGGTAATGGAGAGTGACTTTAAAGGGACCAATTTTGGTAGACTTAGTGACAGAGGGTGGAAGGGAGTTGAACCATGTGGGGGTGTGGTAGTAGAAGGACCTTTGGGATAGGGAGGTCTTGGTACTGGGTACCATGAAGGTGGCCTTAACTGAGCTATGGGTGGCAACAGATGGGGATGCAAGCCACAGTGATGTAGTGACCCAAGGGGGAGGAAGAGTCCAAGCAGGGATTTTTGGCAAGTAAGCAGGTTTGGCAGCATAGGCACTCCTCCAAGGTGAGCAGGTTGGCAGTAGAATAGAGCAGGCAAGTATGGGTGTAGAGGGATGTGCCAGTCAGGAGCCTGCAGGCCTTGTTTATTGAGGTCTGGATTCTAGTGAGGGTGGTATTGTCAGCCGCAACATAGATAGGTAGGCCGTAGTCCACTAGGGACAGGACAGAGGAGTTGATGGCCAGTCGGAGGGCAGTTTGGGGGAGGCAATCTCTGTGGTGAACGAGAAGGTCAATGTGAGAGTTTATGGCTGAGGATAGGGCGTTAATGTGGGTGTAGAATGTAACAGCCAAGTCAAAGGTGATGCCCAGGTACTTGTAGGATGACACCTGCTTGAGAGGGTAAACATTACTGGGGAGAATGCAGAGGGGGTCATTTTTGGCCTTATTCTGGTGATGCGAAAAAAGTATAGATTCATGTTTTTTGAGGTTAATGACCAACCAGTGGTTAAGGAACCACTTTTTGGCTTGGTTGAATGTGTGCTGCAGGGATTCCTGTAGAGATGTGGGGTCAGGGTGGGAGGCAAGGAGAACTGTATTATCAGCATAGAGTAGCATATTGCCTGAACAGAAGCTGGGGAGGGTGTTGAGAAATAGGCTGAACAGAACGGGGCCCAGGATGGAACCCTGGGGGACCCCCAAGTGAACAGGCAGGGTATTGGACTTATCTGCTGAGATTTAGCCTCCACTATACGGGCCTTGTTTGCCTGGGTGGTGAGGATTCAAATAAAAAAAAGGTAAAGACAAAGAACCTCAGAGCAGAAGCACTGAAACAAGGGTTGCCCCAAAGGACATTGACAATAAGCAAAGTTTCAAAGAAACACAACATTCCTCATACTTCCATAATGCAAAGCATCATGGGATATATGCAAATCACAATGAAATTTCAGACTTGCTCAGTTTACAGCAATTTACACGCATGTTAAATAGTACAAATAACTTAATTTTATCATACAGTCCCCTAGTAATGTTTTACTGTTATCAAAAACACCTAGTGCCATGATATGTTCAAAATTTACAGGTTTTATACACATAAGGTATATACATTAAAGTATTTTATGACATAGTACCATTGCGTACTGAATCCAGCAAGGAGGAACACAGCCTGTTGTTTTATATCAGCTTGGAAGTCACAATGATAACCTCCATGTATGAGGACCTGAGAGGGAAAAGGAAAATTTAAAGAGGACACTATAGTTTAGACAAGAAAGGAAAGGGGGTGCCCATAGGTGGCCAACCTTATAGACTAAAAATTGTAAAGAATAGATTAGGCTAAGAAATAGAAGAACCGTTGCAACAGATTTAAGAAAAGGTCAGTCCTCAAGAGTGGCAGAATCCACCTGTCACATGGAGAAAGGGGAGAGAAGAGGGAACCCGGACTACCAGTGATTAATTTTTAAAAGGACTGCCCAAACAAACAGGTACCATAAAATTCCTTATTTGCAAGTTGCAAAAAAGAATCCTTTTCCATATTTCCTTTTTCATAATTTGTGGAAAGAGAAAATCCTTTCTTTTTGTCTTGCAAATTGCGAAAAAAGACCCTCTTTCACGGCATAGGTTTTCTGTGATTTGCAGCAAAGGATTTCCATAGATTAAAAAAAACACATTTCTCAACAAAAAAAAATCAAAAAAACTGACCCCAGAATCTGATTCTATGGGCCCTGATTAGGTAAACACAAATTTTGGTGTTTACCAAAGTCCTATATTTTTTTTAGCAATTTAACTTTGTTTCCCTCACCAACTGAAAACAAAATGGCGGCAGCACAAAAAAGGAGTTTCTATTTGAGACAAAGGATCCTTTTTCGAGAGGGACATCTAACTGTTCACATTGAAAATAATGGGAAATTTTAAGATTTAATAACTTTGGAACAGATTAACATTTTTTCACCAAACCTTCAAAAGCCACATCTGTGACCCAAGACATATATAAACTAAAAGATCAGCCCACAATTCCACATTGATTTTGTGCAGTGGCATGACAAGTAATTTAACCAAAAGTGGTCATTTTCACATTTTTTGGCAAATCTTATCTCTGCAGCCACACATCCGACCACAATGAAATGTGCCATATCAAGAGATCTTTAGTCTCTGATGGCACATGCAAAATTCCATGTAAATCAGTCAAACAGTTGCCAAGTTATTAAAGTTCAATATGTTCACTTTAACATAGATGTGAAGACTGAACCCTAATATAGGAACCCAGAAAATTAGTAGACTATCTGATTTTAAGAATAAAATAACAGACAATGGTAAACAGGATAGAACCCTGGAGGAAGTTACTAAAATAATAGAACCATCTGAGAAGAAATGCAATGGGAGTGGCAATAGAGAAATCAAAATGTAAAGACATGTATATAAAGAAATAAGTACTTTATGTCAGTTTCTGGAAGCCCTTATAAGAAGAGTCTACTCAAGCATTAATGGGAACAATGTGTACCCGTACTGAAAACATTCTTAGGATTAAACATTTTTATAGGAGTTCTGCCTCATAAGCCCTTCTCAAAAACCTCCCCTCCAATTCAAAGGCTTGTTTCTAAAATGTTCTCATCAGAACCATAGTTTTTGCATAGTCTAATAAATTGGCTATATGGGATGGACTGTTTGAGTGTTGGGGGTGTGCATTTTCAATATGAAGCACTGAACTTGTAGCAATGCTTTTCTAAAGCATTTGCTGTCTAACCTCCTTTCCGTCCCACATAAAGTGGCATCCAAGTAATCTAGTGAGTCTGCATTGGTTGTATGTGTGACACTCAACAATTCATCCTATATGCTGTAAATATAAAAAATCCAAAAATAGAGCAAGGTCACTGAACAGGAAAGAACTTTTAAGAAGATGTGGAGGTATGTCAGACTGAAATGTACAGTGTCTTTCACATTTTTTGACAGAGTACAATGAGTGGGCAGAGAGGATTGGAAACATTATATACAGCAATCGGCCTATACTATGGAATGATGGGGATGTAGGGCTATCACAGTGGGGTCCAAACCATGAATCTCTTTAAGCACAGTGACCAATTTAAGAGACAAACTTGTACAGAGCAGGATAAGGGCTGAAACATTAGGCATAGGTGGTACCACTTGGCTCCCCCAGGACCCAAATGTTTCTTCAAGTATAACTGGTGTAGTATATATGTAAATACACTGTGCCAGGGAGTATCTTTATATACCCTAGAAATGTTAACATTATAGTGGACATCCTAGTCCAGTGGCATAGCCAAAACATCATTCACATTATGATACCAATATCACACAGGCATGGTCAAGCTGATTAATTTCTGATATACAGTAGTGCCATTTCCAATTAAGCTACAGGACCATGTTTTATAAAAATGCTATGTAAATCTATATATTTGCCATGTGTTTTCAGTATGCACTTAAACATGAAGCCGGAGGGGCTACTAAATTTATCATGCTTAATAAATTACCCTCATTTTGATAATATGGAGGTATTTTGCAATATGCAAATGCCCATTTATCTTCATTTCTGCCCATGAGTTAGTCAGTATCTCTTTGATTGTCTACCATAAGATGCTGATGGTAAATTATAAGTATGTTTAAATTGATCCTCTTAACTGGCTAAGAAAGACAAAATATATAGATAGACCTGGAACTGATAAAGATAGTTTCAGCATTTGTTGAAGATACTACCTCTGATGTCTCTTTGCATAATTAAGCTTGCCTATAAAGGGCAAGCCATTTTGTCCCAGGGACCCAGCCAGAAAGTAGAAGAAGATAGAGGGAAGGGGAGGAGGGGGTGGGGCTGATGAGGTAGTGACATCACAAGGGGTGGGGCCAATAGGGATAATATGACAAGGCAACTGGAGTTTGCTGGCCATTGGCCAAGGGGAGAGGCTTATAGGGGTCCTGATCTGGGGTCCTTAGGGGCTTTATAAGGTTAGGCAGCCCCTAGGGAGCCCTCTTTTCCTGCTGATTTGAATTCATTCCATAAGAGCACATCGTTGGAAATTCTGTGAGGTAAGGCATCACGTGGGAAACCGAGGCCTCTAGGCCTCAGGTGGCCCAGCATTGGTGGGCTGTTTTATAAAAAGACAATGTGGTTTTATGTGATACATTGTGATAAGGCCGTGACTGTAATATTCACAAATTTATGGTTTCATTGTTTGTTTGGAAAACGCTGCAAACAGTTGTATTTATTTTATTTGACAGTGTTATATTATACAATGCTAATTAATTTATGGCTTCATGGTGTGGTTGCTAAAATGCTGCAAGCATTTGTTTGTAAGGTTTTTGGCGAAATGTGGCCAGTAGAGCACTGGGCAGCATGCTTGGTTGGTGCTGGCTCAAAAATGCCAGACAATACGCTTGTGATGGTGGAGCTTATTGTGCAAAATGTGGCTAAAGGAGCATGGGACAGCAGGCCCAGGTGGGGCTGAGCAGGGAACGATAGGCAACATGCTCCTGGCCATGCACTGCTAGTGTGTTTGGTGCACAAGGTTTGATGCACTGCCTGGCTCAGGCAGAGGGTAGCAATGGCTTAAAAAAAAGAAGCTGGGCAGCAGTTTGTGGGGTGTTTGGCACTCCAATCTTAAAGATGCTGTGTTCCTGATGTTTCTGGGGTGCGAGCTGGATGTTCAGCTTGGGAGGGAGGAAGTGGGAGTGCAAGACCAATGGGTTTGGGCCAAGTCCGAGTGGCTGTGGGCCTGGCTGGGTTGCTGAGCAGCCTGGGGGGGAGAGACAAGGAGCATTATGGCTACTAGGTGGGCTGCGACTGAGGGAGAGCACTCAGCGTAGCCTGGGGTGACAGCTATGGTTGACTGGATGATGGGCCTACTGTAGCCACATGGCAAGGATCTACTGTAGGCCAGAAGGACAGTGGAGGAAGGCCTGCACAGGCAGGGTGCATCAAGAGCATGTGGGCACCCAAGCAGCAGCAGGGAGTAGTGTGTAGGTGGGTTTTAACTGTGAGTGGCAGTATTTTGGTGACACAGGCTGCAATGGGGGGCTTGAGGACATGTGGGGGCAGATGGAAAAGCCCCATAGGGGAGCGGGCCATGCAAGGAGGTGGTGAGGACAGAAGAAGGGTGAATGATGGTAAAGATGAAAGGAGGTGAGGTCTAAAGTCCCCCAGTGGGCCTTGCATGTATGTCATGCATAGTTTTCACAAGACAGGACCCCAGATTAACATCGGGGGCATACTGGGTCATGGCATTGGGGTTTCTTGATGTGTCAGGGGATGATGGCGAGAGGAAGCCTGAGGGCCATGGGGAATCTGGGACCATTCAGGAGGGGCATGGACCCTTGGCACTATGGAACAAGCCTGGACACCTTAAATAGGCCCAAGCGGGCAGCATGGGGCAGCCTGCAATGGCAAATAAGGTGTGGGCCTGGTGATGGGGGTTAGCCAGCAGCATGGTAGGCCTCCAGGAAAGGGCAACCCCCGGGACCAGGGGAGTCTGCCAGGGCCATGGGGCAATGGAAGGGGAGAGGGTGGAGGCACATCATGGGACAGCTTGATCCACTGGGGGGGCATGTGGAGCTGAGCATGATTGCTGCAGAGGTCTAGGAAGGGAGCAGGCTACAGAACAGCATACCTACAAGGGAAGGGGCCAAAAGACCATGTGGGCATGACCTCATGGTGAGCCACCATTTTGAATGTAGTGTCTGGGAGTTGGACTGGGGCAGTAGAGCCCATGAGGGCAACAGGAGGGTGCCACAGAGAGGATGGCGCATCAGCAGTGCTGGCCATGGGTGGGCCGGGAGTCAGACAGGCCTTGCATATGCCGCTGCAATGGTGTGGATGCTGAGGGGAGAACAGGGCCTGGGGGGCAGCGCATAAAAAGGCCATCCATCAGCACTGTGAAGGTTGTCAGAGCGGAGGACGGGGCAGTTCCAAAGAGGCCCAAGGAAAAGTGGCACCCACAGTACAGGAGCAACAAGCACAGTGGGGGCAAATCTCACAGGCAGGGCCTGCACAGCCAGCCCGGGAGTGGGCCAGCATAAACATCTCAGAGCAGAGGCTGGGGCGCTCAGTTTAACCAGGGAGGAGTGAGTGGGGGAGACAAGGGGAGCTGATAATGATTGTTGTTTTTGTACATATTCTAGTAGGAAAGTATGGCTCCCTAGAAAACCCCGACATCCAGTGCCAAGATGATGAAACAGGCAACAAGGCTGATCAGCCAAATGACTGAGCTGATGGAGGCGACCAAGAGAAGAGAAAAGGAAGAGGAGGCAAAGAGAAAAAGGAAGGAGCTGGGGGTAGGAGGCCAAACAAGAGACCCATGGGAGTGGGACCCAGCCCAGCTCCGCCTGGTCCCCATACCAGATGTGAGACGCCATCGCACCAGTGCCACAGCCGGCCAGGGGTAAAAATGGAGTGGACATCACCAATGAGGGGAATTTGAAGGAATATCTTGAGGGCCTCCTGGGGGACATAGGGGATGAGGGGGTTAAAAAGATGGAAGGCACACTGCAAGCCATCAAAGATGGGAGCAGAAAGGGGATAGTTGGGCAACCAAGACCAGGGGGAGCCGGAAGTTGTACGATGGACCTCCGGGTTTCACCCTGGGGAATCACATCCCATCCTCCCTGAGGAAAAAATTTGGAATGGTGAATATGTCGATATTTTTGGCCCAGTGGATGAGGAAACTGCCAAAAAGAATGAGCAGAAGGAATCAGTGGGCAAGTCAGAAATGGTGGTAGCCCTGGTGGTAGTAGGACATAAAGCCGAGGAGGCAAAGTACAAGGGGAAAAGCATTGACACCTAGCAGGCTGGCTTTCTGATCTACAATGCGTTGGTATTGAAAAACAGCGAGTTGGCCATACCACTCTTGACCTGTACAGCAATCATTTGGAATGCATATAAGGCGAAGATCGGTTTTGGATGGTTGAGCACGATGAGGCTCTTGAAGCAGATAACGGCAAAAGGGGACCTAAAGATGGACTGCACCCATTCAGAATTATGGGTCTGGACCCTATCTGGGCTGATGGTGGGACTAATGGTTGATCAGTCGAGGAGAACCATGCAGTCCCTGTGAGTAAAACATGCTGGGCTGCAACAGGGCATCATGTACCTGGCCCAGCTGCAAGTTCGACATGTTGCTCCTGGTGCAGAGGGTTACACCCAGCAAAGGCCTGCATGGTGGGGGACAAGACCTTCCAGCATGGGGACAGCTCCAGGAGGAACCTTTGGGGGGTTGGGGGGACAAGCTGGGGAAGGGGTGGGACTAGCAGAGGGGTTATGATTCCAACTATGGATGGACTTAGGGGAGGAGGTCAGTCGGGTGGTGGGGTTGTGAGCTGGCCTGCATGCCCATAGTCCTCAAGGTGTTGGAAGCTTGGACTGCCAGATACCCCTAGACAGGTGAGGCCAAGATGCTGAGGGAGGGTTTCTGGGGTGGAGGGTTCTCACTATGTTTTGGGAGGAACTGGGTGTCTATGAGGGCACAGCACTTAGGTTATGTAAAAGGAAAAGAGGACATGGTCTGAGCCAAAATTCTGAAGGAAGTCCGAGTGGGAAGGGTGGAGGGGCCTTTGCAGAACCCATCTTGCATGAATTTTTGGGTATCCCCATTGTGGGGTGCCCAAGAAGCAGGTGGTTGAGTCCAGGCTTATCCACCATCTTTTTTACCTGAACGGATGGTCGGTCAATGAGGGGATCCCAGAGCATCTGAGTATGGTTTCCTACACATCTCTGGACCAGGTAGTCATGTTGATCAAGGCAGTGTAGGGGACATGGCTGCCCAAGAAGGACCTCGAGTCTGCTTTCCACCTATTGCGAGTGTGGCCAGTGGACTGGGATCTACTCAGTTTCCAGTTCGATGGTGGGTTGTACTTCAATAAGGCCATGCTCATGGGGTGCTCTGTGGTGTGTTCAACATTTGAGGCTTTCAGCTTTTGGGTGGAATGGGTGTTTGGGTCTTGGTATGGACACCTGAGAGTGGTCCATTACCTGGATGACTTCCTGCTGATTGGGGCCACCCTGGCTGTGATGCAGGTGATGCTCCAGGACTTCCAGGGCATGTGCCGGGTCATAGGGATTCCACTAACAGAAGGGAAAAAGGAAGGACCGACCTGCACGTTAGAGTTCCTGGGATTGAGGTCAATACAGAGCAGGAGTGTTTTTGGCTACCAGGGGACAAGGTACCATGGTTATGGGGCCTGCTGATGCTGGTTGGGAGGGGAAGAGGGTGCCACTGGTACAAGTGCAGCAACTACTGGGGTACCTTTATTTCATCTGCAAGGCCATCAGCCTGGGCAGAGCATTTATGAGGCAGTTGGGGAGGGCCATGGGGAAGGCAAAACAGCCCCACCACTGGGTTGATATCAGCAAAGGAGTCCAAGAGGACCTAAAAATCTGAGAGGACTTCCTGAGGGCATACAATGTGGTAGTGTTCTGGCAAGAGGACTGGACAATACAGACCTGGAGCTGTATACAGATACCTTAGGGGCCCTGGGGATGGGGGTGTATTTTAGAGGGGAGTGGATGTCAGAGGTGTGGCTGGTGCAGTGGACGGAATGGGGACTCATCAAGGATATCACCTTCCTGGAGATTTTCCCCAATTGGGTAGCAATGGAGGTACGGGGGGAACAGATGAGAGGAAAATGGATCATTTTGTGGTGTGACAACAAGGGGGTGGTGGAGGTCATAAATAGGCAGAGTGAGAACATGGAATCAGTGGGATGGGTTTTGAGGCACATAGTGCTGTTAGGACAGCAGCTGAACCTGACATTCAGGGCACATCAAGGGGCTCAAAAATTAGGTTGCTGACTGTCTTTCCCATTTTCAGATGGAGAGGTTCTGCGAGTTAGCTCCAAGAGAAGCACCATCCCAGACCGGAGTCCCAGATAGGTTATGGGAAATTGAAGGGAGAAGACCAGGGCCCTGTACAGGGGGGCCTGGGTGGATAACACCCTAAAAGCTTATGAAGGAGCCTGGGCAGGTTTCCAGGAATTCAGAGCCCAGCAGTGCTGGCAAGCAGGGGAACCAGTGTAGGAAGTGCAGATGATGCAATATATAGTAGAAAGGTGGGAGACGGGGATAGCCCATGCCACCATGGTGATGCAACTAGCGGGAATCAGTTGGGTGTGCATCGACTGAGGGTGGGCAGATGCAATAGGAGGCAGAGCAGTGTGGAGGATGGTGACAGGCTGGCAGAGGGGACAGGGCTCCAGGCAGGACAGGAGACAGCCCATAATGGGACTGTTGCTCTTGAAAGTGATAAGGGCCCTGGAGCAAGTGTGCACCTCAGCAAAAGAGGCTTGCCTGTTCAAGGCCATCTTCATGGTTATGGCCAAGGGTGCATTCAGGGTAGGCAAGGTGGTGGTGGCCAAGTGGGGGATGGCCCCTCAGGTGCTACAGCAGGAGGATGTCACATGGGGAGGACAAGGTGAGCATTCAGCTACCCAGGTCCAAGATTTACCAGAGGGGAATGGGCACAGTAGCGATGGTGCATAGGCACCTGAGGGATGGGGTGTCTGTGGTCCAGGCCATGGAGGAATACAAGCTGGTGTGGGGGGCAGGAAGGGGAACATGGCTCCAACATGGAGATGGATCTCCAGTAACAAGTTACTAGGTTGGGGCTGTCCTCAAGAGGGCACTCGCATTTAGGGGGGAGGATCCCAAGGAGTATGCCCCGCATTGTTTTAGGATAGGTGCGGCATTTGAAGCGGCCGCAAGGGGAGAGACCGCAGAAGGGGTAAAGCTGGTGAAGCGGTGGAAATCCAACTGTTACAAGCGGTATGTGAGGTGTTGAAGGATAACTCTTGTTCCTTTTTTTCCACAGAGGGTTCCAAGCGAGAGGTCTGGATTGTGGGGCACTTGTTCATTTATTGGGTGGAGAGGTTTATGGCCACCACAAGGAGAGGGACCAGTTGCACTGTGAGAGAGAGAGATAATTCTCCCCCCTTTATTTTTTTTTTGTATATGGGTTGTTATTGGTGCTTAAATGGTTGCTGCAGGCGTTCTGAAAGAGTCCGAAATGTATACTTCGTTTTGTCTGCTGGTGTATGTCTTGTCCATTGGGCTGGCCACCCACAAACACTATGTTATGTTTGTTTTTGTTGTTTAACCCCCCCCCCCTTCCTTGTGTACACTTCGGACCTCGTTTCAGTTTTCCTGTAAGAATCTTAAGTAAAGACAACCACTGAAGCCCTAATAATAAAAGAAACAGAATTATTTTTGGATAGAATGTAATTTTCTCCCCATTCAGGCATTTATTTAATGTGGTTAGAAAGCAAAGGCTTTGCGATAGTACGGAGCTACGGAGCATCTGTAAGTTCCAGCTCGAACGCTTGCACTATCGCAGAGAAAATTCCCCATAGTGTTATTTCTGCCTGTAAGTTCATTGTTATGCATTTTTAGAGAAAGAAAAGAATATAGCAGCACATCCTGCTCTGCAGTGTGATTTCTGTGATAACCTTAGGCAGTCGGGGAGTTAATGAAATTCTGACTGTTGTCCTAAGTAAAAATAAATCTGCCCATGTTGTGCTGTTTGCGGTCCGTCGGAAAACTAGATGTGCAGCTTGTAGTTTAGGTCAGTATAGGGTGCCGAATTCATATTGCTGGCAGTACCTGTAGACTAAAGTGTATGCACACATTAAATGCATTAAAGGACAAAGAAGGGGTTCTCGCTTGAGAAGTCAGTGACCGAACCTTGTACGGTAGTGCGAGTAAGTACTGTGCTGTACAGCCTCCAAACACTCGCACTATCACACAGGAACACCGCAAGTTAAAATACGGATGTTTTTATTAAAACCTTCCAACAAAAATGATTTAAGTGAGGTTGGCTTACCTCCTCTTCCCTTTAAATGGGATATTTGAACGAAAAGCACACCTTCCATTTTCGAGGCTTTTATTCATTTTTGTTAACAAAACCCTGCCGTGCCGAGTGTTTCCTCCCTTCCTTTTACAGCATTGCTTATGAGCCGGCCGGCCACAGTTTCCTTTTTTTTATCCCCCTTCTAAGAGGAACAACCCTTCTGTGACCTTCTGAGAGTATTAAAATATTAAAGAAGTACATAAAGTTGTTAAAACCAATTGATAAAATTTGAATATATTTTAAACATGTTAATGTGTGTGTAAACTAAATTAAAAGCTTTATTTTTGAAAGTATTTAATTATAGTAACATTGAAGGCGGAGCTCTGAGGTCACATGTTTGAGGGGCTGCTATTTAGGATGACTGCCTAGTAAGATCAAACAGTGTGAAGGAGGTGTGAGAGTTAACAACACCCTGTTCTGAGTTAGTGAGTTCTAGCTCTGAGTTGTGAATTTTGGATTCTATATCTTGTTTTGTTATTTTGCCATTTCTAGTCCGCTATATGCAATAAATCTTTATTTTGGTTACTGCTAATCTTGTCCTAGTGCCTTACTATCCCACACCAGCTCACATGCACCCAGAAGCAGAACAAGTGAGAGTTCAGTGGAAAGGCATCAGGGGCATGAGGTGGGCCTAGTTTCTATCCCTGTTGGAGGAATTGAGGGTGCAGTGGCCCAGGCCAGACTGCATTATTATTCACTTGGGGGTAAACAACCTGGCTGGAGTACCATGGGGTACCCTGGTAAAGGACATGGTGGCAGACCTGGAGAAGGTAAAGAGCTGGTGGCTTGGCATAGTGCTTGGCAGGTCTGAGGTCACAACCCGATGATGTGGGGGGAGGGTTAAACCCATGAAGGCGGCATGAAAGCACCTTAATAGGAAGGTAGCTAGGGCAGTGATAGAGATGTGAAGAGTGCACATCCAAAACAGAGAGACTTCCTTTGAGCATGCAGAGGTGAACAGAGCAGATGGGGTGTACCTGTCAGAATTTGGCATGTGCCTGTTCCTTCGGCCATTGTGGGACCTGCTGGTGATGAGCAATATGAAAGGCCTGAGATCCTAGCCCACAAGGGGTAAAGCCCCATCTTCCATCGCAATCTGGAGATGGGTCAATGGAAAGGGGGTGGGAGCAGAGGATAGAAGGGGGGAAGGAAGAGGGGGCAGGGGTGGGCACCACATGCTGGGGACAAAGGAACCCAGGCGTGGGAGTAAAGGAGGAAGGGGATAGAGCTAGGGGATGGATCACCACATTCGCACCTAGAGTGGGGGGAAGTCTAGGTAAGAGTCTGGTACCTGGTTCTGGTGATAGAGAGAGAGTCAGATCACAGTATCCAGAACCCAAAGAGCAATCCAAAGCAGAATAAGGATCAAGGAAAGAAGATGAGCAAGGAGGAAGACATGGACTGATAGTTCCAAAAATAGATGGATATGTCTGAATAGACTGATATGTCTGATTGTAAAATGGACTGTGTTTCAATGATATAATGAGAAGTACAATTTGTGATGTGTGCCTTTAAATAAAAATTTCCAGTGAGCATCCAAAGTCAGAAGTTGTAGGGTGATTCATTTCTGGTGGGGAATCAGGGAACAATTAAGCTTGCCTATAAAGGGCAAGCCATTTTGTCCCAGGGACTCAACCAGAAAGCACAAGAAGATGGAGGGAAGGAAGAGAGGTGGTGGGGCTAATAAGGTAATGACATCACAAGAGGGGAGGGACCAATGGGGGTAATATGACAAGGCAACTGGAGCTAGCTGGCCATTGGCCAAGAGAAGGGACTTATAGGAGTCCTGATCTGGGGTCCTTAGGGGCTTTTTCAGGTTAGGCAGCCCCAGGGAGCCCTCTTTTCTTAGTGATTTGAATTCCTCCCACCCACCCTTGGGTAGGAGTGGTTCTGGAAATGGGAGAAGCACACAGTAAAGGGAGGCAAAAAAGGAAGGTTGCCTCAGTATGGGGCCCAGAAGGAGGATGGGGTGCTGCAGAGGGCAGCTGATGGGCCGGGGGTGCTAGGTGAAGCCCCACCAGCAGATGAAGGGTGAAAAGAGGGTAGAAAGGGGGTGGGAGCAGGAGAGAAAAGGGGAGAAGGAAGGGGGGTAGTCACCACATGCTAGGGACAAAGGAACCCAGGTGTGGGAGTAAAGGAGGGAGGGTATAGAGCTAGGGGTGGATCACCATATTCACACCTAGCAGGGAGGGGAATCCAGGCAAGAGTCTGGTACCTGGTTCTGGTGATGGAGGAGGAGCCAGATCAGAGTGTCTGGAACCCGAAAAGCAATCTGAAGCAGAAGAAGGATCAAGGAAAGAAGATGAGCAAGGAGGAAGACAAGGACTGATAGGTCCAAAACTAGACTGATATGTCTGAATAGACATATGTCTGATTGTAAAATGGACTGTGCGTTTCTATAATATAATGAGACGTACAATTTGTAATGTGTGCCTTTAAATAAATATTACCGGCAAGCTTCCGAAGTCAGAAGTTTTAGGGTGATTCATTTCTGGTGGGGAATCAGGGGGCAATCATGCATTTTTATGTGTAGCTTAGTTGTCTCTTGACGTTAGCAGAATACAGTCATTGTTTGGAGTTTGTATCACAGTTGGGTAGCTATACAAATGTTAATAGATCTAATTTGGCATTTGTAATATTCTGGAGCTGCCAATATTAGATGACTGACAGTTACTTGTGTTTTCCTTCTTATTTTGCAGAGTAAACATAGAATGAATCAGTAGAATGTAGTCATTATTTGGTACTTATGAAAAAAGGAAAAATATCCCAAGGAATAGCAGCTGAAAAGAGACAATCCTTTTCCAGGGCCTTCAACAACTGCCATTGACTGGTCAAAGTATATTCTATGTCAAAAGGTCACAGAAGAATGTCTCCAGTGTCCTGCAAAGTCCAGGAGAAAGAACTGTGGTGCAGGTTACAGAACAATAGAAAAGGACCTGCAGGACTTTGCTGAGGTTCATGGGTTGCCCACGATTTTGAACTTAGCCTACTTAGATAAAGGTGGTAGAATTGCAGAAATCCTACTCAAGCATAGTGCCTTGTGGCATAAGTCATGCAGAGATACATATAGCAAAACCAAATTAAGCTAAATGGTGAAAAGAAAGTCATTGGATGCTGACCAAGAGAAGGTGTCAACAGGAATTCCCAAACACACTTGTTCAGCTTCCAATATCCAACAAAAAGATCCAGCTTAAGCAGCATCCTTCTTCTCTTACCAGGTGTCCTCTCAGGATCATATAACACAAGCATGCACTTTTGGTTTAGACTCACACATTTGGTCAGTAGCTCTTCAGTTGGAAGATGCCAAACTTCTTGCCAAGTTAAGTGCTGGAGGCCTAATAGCCATTGAAGCACAGTATCATGAGGTGATGAGCACCAGTGCCCGTAGTCTGTGCAACAAGCTCTCTGAACTAGTGGTCTTAATGGAATATGGATGCCTGGATATTGTGGCAGTCACCGAAACATGGTACACAGAGAACCATGAGTGGGAAGTCAACATACCAGGATACACAGTCTACAGGAGGGACAGGGTGGGTAAAAGAGGAGGAGGAGCAGTAGCTCTCTATATAAGGGAAGGGATTAAAGCAACAGAACTAAAGAGTAAACATTGAAGTTGAGTCACTGTGGGTCACCCTGGAGACAGGAAATAGCACCACAATCCGTATGGGGGTTGTGTTCAGACCCCCACCTCAGGGGGAGGAAATGGGCAAGGAAATGATAGAAGGCATCCTTAAAATGGCAGAAAAAGGGGAGATATTGTTGATGGGGGACCTGAATATGCCAGATGTTAACTGGAATACCTTTGCTGCAGGCATATCCAACAGCAGGGTCATTGTTGATGCCCTACAGGGGGTATGCTTCAGACAGCTAGTGTTGGAACCCACTCAGGAGGGAGCAATCTTAGACCTGCTACTCTCAAATGAGGAAGGAGAAAGAATCTCAGATTTAGAAGTGGGTAGCCATCTGGGAACAAGTGACCACCAAACAGTGTGGTTCACAATAAACACAGCCATAGAGTCAAGCCATACAAAAACAAGACTACTGGACTTTAGGAAGGCTGAATTTGGGGAAATGAGAGAGTGCCTTAGAAAAGCACTAGCAAGTAGGCAAGAAGGAGGGGTGGAGGAACAATGGGGAATAATCAAAACAGCCATCACAGAGGCAACAAGCCTTTGTGTGAAGCAAATCAATAAAACAAAATGAAGGAAAAAAACAGCATGGTTCTCAAAAGAGGTGGCAGGGACGGTTAAGGAGAAAAGGATAGCATTCAGGAAATATAAGGAAACACAGAAGGAGCAGGACAGGTAACTTTATCAGTTGAAGCAGAAGGAGGCAGGAAATGCAGTCAGAATAGCAAAGGCACAAACTGAGGAAAAGATAGCCAACTCTGTTAAGAAGGGGAATAAAACCTTTTATAGGTATATTAGGGAGCGAAGAAAGACCAAGGGAGGGATACAGAGACTTAATAAAGGGGAGGGAATGTGGGCAGAGGGCAACAGTGAAAAAGCAGGGATACTGAATGAATATTTCTGCTCAGTATTCACAACAGATGAGGAGGGGGAGGTGCCTAAACCAAACAAGGGAGAAACTTTGAAATGGGGGGTTGATACCAGTCCATTCACAGAAGAAAGGGTTTTGAAAGAATTCTTGAAACTGAGGGTGGACAAAACAATGGGGCCTGATGGGATTCACCCAAGAATACTGAAATAACTAATGGTAGAACTAGTAACACCACTGACTACTCTCTTTAAAAAATCATGGGAAGATGGAGTGGTACATGAGGACTGGAGGAGGGCAAATGTGATTCCACTTCACAAAAGTGGGAGCAGGGCAGAAGCAGAAAACTACAGACCAATTAGTTTGACTTCAGTGATAGGGAAAATGATGGAATCACTTCTGAAGGAAAGAATTCTTGAGTACCTAGAGGCCGGTGGGGCACAGGACCCAAGGCAGCATGGTTTCACAGCAGGAAGGTCATGTCAGATGAACCTAATAGATTTCTTTGACTGAGTGACCAAAGTAGTAGACCAGGGAGGCGCTGTGGATATGGCCTGCCTAGATTTAAGCAAGGCATTCAACACAGTCTTACAGAAAAGATTAATAAGCCAGCCTTGGAGTGGGTCCCAAGGTGGTAGCTTGGATAAAAAACTGGCTGGACAACAAGAATCAAAAGTAATAGTAAACGGAGTCCACAGCAAAGAAAGGAGGGTAACTAGTGGGTACCTCAAGGTTCGGTACTGGGACCGGTCCTCTTTAATATCTTTATAAGTGACATTGGAGAGCACCTGGAAGGAAAGGTATGCCTCTCTGCAGATGACACAAAGATCTGCAACATGGTTGATACACGAGGTGGGGTGGAAAGAATGAAAAGGGACTTAGCAAGGTTGGAGGAATGGTCAAATACGTGGCAGCTCAGATTCAATGCAAAGAAGTGCAAGGTAATGCATCTGGGAAACAAAAACCCAGGGGAAGAGTACGCAATGGAGGGTGAGTTAATAACAACAACAAAAATCGGAAGAGACCTAGGAGTAATTATATCAGATGACCTAAAGGTGGGAAAGCAATGTGAGAAGGCAGTAAGGAGGGCTGGGCGGATACTGGGATGCATAGGGAGAGGCATCAACAGTAGAAAACAGGAAGCTGTTATCCCTCTTTACAGACAGTTAGTGAGACCCCATCTGGAGTACTGTGTTTATTTCTGGAGACCCCATCTCTGCAAAGACATAGACAGAGCGGAGGCTGTTCAGCGGAGGTTAACCAAAATGGTGCAAGGTCTGCATCAGAAGACATACGAGGAGAGACTAAAGCAGCTTAATATGTATACCCTTGAGAAAAGGAGGAAGATGGGGGACATGATAGAAACTTTTAAGTATCTCAAGGGAATTAACAAGGTACAAGAGGGTAGTATCTTTCAGAAGAAGAGATGTGCAAGAACAAGGGGGCACAATTTGAAGATAGAGGGGGGATGGCTCAGAGGTAATGTTAGAAAGTATTTTTTCACAAAGAGAATTGTGGATGCATGGAACAGCCTTCCTAAGGAGGTTGTGGAGTCAGGAACAGTGGAAGAATTCAAGAATGCATGGGACAGGCATAAGGCAATTCTAGTGGGGGTCAGGAGGAAGTAAGTTGTTGATTAACTAGAATCTGAAGCTTACCCATCAGGTGGGGAAATGGGCATACTGGGTGGGCCAAGCGGTCCTTATCTGCTGTGAAATTCTATGTTTCTATGTTTCTATCACATGAAATGCCTTGCTGCACTCTATAATCATGCAAGGGATAAAGCTAAGAAAGAGTCATTCCAACCTGACGGTGATGCGATGACTCACAGTATAGTTCTTGCTCAACTGATTTCTTACATTGAAGATGCTTAATTAGGCAAATAAGATACATCCATCTTCAAACTTACAGACTTAGCAAATGACTATTGCATAAGGTTTGAACAATTGGCTGTGAAAGAAACACAAAGACTCCACACAAGCAGACTGAAGAACAAACTTCTAGCCCACATGCCAGGTCTCAGAGCACACACCAAAGGAAGAGAAGTGTTTCTGGCATTTGATGATGACATAGACCAGGTACTTTTGAATGCTTTTCAGAAGGATAATGATTGTGATGCAATGTGTATGGCATGTGTAGCACAGATGATAATAATATTTATTTATATGGCGCCTTTCTAAAAATCAAGACACTTTACATCAACAATATAATAAAACACACATACAATAAATACTAGTTCATAAAAACAATAAAAACATCAAGTCATATACACTTGATACCACAAATGGGTCTTCAGGGCCTGTTTAAATTACTCCAAGGATGAGCACTCCTGAAGCAGATGGGGTAGAGAATTTCAAAGGGTTAGGGCTGCGTACATGAAAGCACAGGCTCCAAAAGATTTTAAAGAAACCCTTAGAATGTCTAGCAACCCTTAGTCCACCGAGCGGAGTGATTGCCCAGGGCAGTGAGGTACCAGAAGCTCTTTCAGGTAGTCTGGGCCAAGTCCATGTAGGGCTTTATATGTCAGAAGTCCGACTTTAAAGGTGATCTGCCACTGTATTGGCAGCCAGTGCAGTTCGCACAGCATGGAGCAAATATGACAGGTATGGAAAGTACCCATCAATAAGCGGGCCGCAGCATTCTGCACTAGCTGCAAGCAGTGGATATCAACCCCTGGTAGCCCTAGATAAAGGGAGTTGCAAGGTGCAAGGTCACAAAGGCATGGATCAAAGTTGGCAGATCACCAGACAGAACAAGGTACTTAATCCTGGAGATGTTTCTCAGATGGTAAAAGGAAGATTTGATGACTGCCGACACCTGCGATTGTAGTATCAGCTCGCCTTCAAAAAATCACCCCCAGATTTCGCACCTGTTCAGAAGTGGGGAGCTGAGAATCACCAAGAAAAAGTCCTGAAGGTAAACCAGCTCCCTTCCCCTCTATCTGGTGACCTGGGTCCATAACCAACACCTCCATCTTCTCTGAGTTCAACCTCAGCCAACTTGAATCCATCCAGGTCTGGATTTCAATGAGGCAGTTGCTAAATGTCGAGAGAGCTCTATCCTGGCTGGGTGCAAAAGACAGGTAGAGCTGGGTATCATCAGCATAGCAGTGAAACCTCAGCCCATACCTTCTTACAATGTCTCTAAGGGGCAGCATATACACTGTGAACAACATGGGGATAACACTGAACCCTGAGGTACCCACATGACAGAGAGACTGGGCTGGAGGAATTAATCCCCGACACCACCCTCTGAGTTCTGCCAGGAAGGAAAGATCTTAACCACCCAAGGACTGTACTAGACAGGCCACAAATGAACCTCATGTGTTAGAGAAGAACCCCATTGACCACAGTGTCAAATGCTGTGATTTATCAGTAAAAGAGCTGTAGTTCTAGACTGCTGTTACTTGCTCTGACAGCAAAGTTCTCTGTCAAAAACAGCAGGAAGTTGTAATTGGAGACACCTGCTTTTGTACTTCTAAACTCCTAAGCCACACCCCCAAGTAGCCTTAGCCTCTGCCCCGACTCAATAAATTAAGATGATACAGCCCCTTCCTCAGAGAAACACACAGTGACTTTCTTCTTTTTTTTACTTAAATGACACCCCCATCTTCTAATAAAGTATCTGTTTTCTTATTCCAAACAGGCACTGCTGAGATAGAAGTGATTTATCAGTAAAATAGCTGTAGTTCTAGACTGTTGTTACTTGCTCTGACAGCAAAGTTCTCTGTCAAAAACAGCAGGAAGTTATAATTGGAGACACCTGCTTTTGTACTCCTAACCTCCCAAGCTACACACCCAATTAGCCTCATCCTCTGCTCCTGACTCAGTAGATTAAGCTGATACAGCCCCCTTCCTCAGAGAAACATACAGTGACTTTCTTATTTTTTTTTACTTAAATGACACCTCTATCTTCTAATAAAGTATCTGTTGCTTAATCCAAACAGGCACTGCTGAGATAGAAGTGATTTATCAGTAAAAGAGCTGTAGTTCAAGACAGCTATTACTTGCTCTGACAGCAACGTTCTCTGTCAAAAACAGCAGCAATTAAAGTAGTCATTCTCTACAAAGTATGTGAATCCACTGCCTTCAGCCTACCCAAATGTGCCTCCAGTTTCTATCAACTGTGCACATTCATATGTGCCAGCTGTTGAAAACAAGATGCATTGTAATCCTAAGACTGTTAAGGATGCTATTAAAGAAGAAAAGGAATGGCTTCAGAAAACATGAAAAACACTAGCGCAAGAAGAAGGGAGAGATACAAGACATCAGAAAGGAGTAGAAGAAGCCTGTAGCCAAGAAGATACTGTTGGGAATGAAGTAAAGGGGGATGAAGAGGAACCAAGACAAAAGCGACTGACAATATCCTGGTCTATATACCATGCAGAAAGTCTGAAAACGGTAATCAAGCCAAAGTGTGCAAGCTCTCTTTTGCCTCTTTTCCCAGACTATGCTCACTCAGTGGCTATGATTCATCATGCAGTGAGTGTTGTACAGAAAGCTGTGCAATATCTCAACCCAGAACACACTCCTGTTCTCGTCTGTGACCAACCGCTCTTTGCATTAGCTAAAGAAATACAATGGACCTCGGCAGAGTGCGCTGGAGAAAACAAGCTCGTAGTTATGCTTGGTGGGCTGCATATAGAAATGGCTGCTTTGAAGGCAGCAGGTACATGGCTTGATGGAAGTGGATGGACTGATTCTTTGGTTCTGGCTCAGATTACAACACCTGGGATAGCAGACTTATTAGTACAAGCTGCACACTTGACCCACACAAGATATGCACATCAGGTTACTGCTGCATGCCTGTACCAACTTCAGCATTATGCTTACAAGAAGTACTTTGAGTCACTTCCTGATGATGTCACTCTGTCATTTTCTATGTTGTACAACCATTGAGTCAATGAGAGTCCACAATTTCAGTACTGGAGCCTGATGCTTGAACTAGAGCTCCTCATCATGAAATTGGTGCGATTACTCAGAGAGTCACACTTCACCCTGTACACTGCAACACTGGCTGAACTCACCCCATGATTTTTTGCCCTAGATAGGACAAATTATGCCCGCTGGTCGCTAATATATTTAAGAGACATAACAGAGCTACCACACAAGCACCCTGCTGTAAACAAAGAATTTGAGGATGGAAAATTCACTATACAAAAGACTGCAAATTCCTTTTCAGCTGTCCCAATAGATCAGGCTCATGAACAGAACAATGAACTGGTCAAAGGTGATGGAGGGGCTATTGGTCTAACAGAAAATCCCAGTGCACTCTTACAGTGGATTGTAGCTGGACCTGAAATGGCTAGTGTGGTGAGGGAGTTTAAGGAAGGAAGAGGGCAGGATGGCTCTGAAAGATCACCCCACCATGAAGAGTCAGTAGCGAGTCAAGAAAAAATTAAGACTCATGTTAAGTCACTACTTGCTACACTGAGGAGTTAGACAACCCATTTGAAGAAGAAAGTGGAGACCTTTTTTTATTAGCCTCAAAGGATATTGCTGACCATTCAGTTCATGATAAGGTCAGAAAGAAAACAAGAGTAGGAAAGGAGCAGTACAACACTTTTGTCGTGGAAAGACTAATGACCAAGTCAAAACCCATGAAAGACAGCATCTCTCTCAGTTAGCTTCCTCTTTTTAAAGACCGTCCAGCAAAGAATGTGAAAAAGAACAAGATGACACTGATGTCAGCAAGGATGATTGTCAGTTGTTCTCCAAATTCTACACTGGTTGCCAAAGCTGCGATGGCAACCTCGATGAGTTTTTTACCCCTGAAAAGCAAGGTTGCTCACTCTCTTTGTCTTAAGGTGGAAAACTCAGACTTGGGACAAAGAGTGATTTAGTCACTTGCTTAGATAAATTGATCAAAACCCCAGAATACAAGCCAGAGTCTTCTGTCTTTATATTTGATGGTGCAGCTGTTGTCAAGATGTTAAAGCTTACATTGTGCAAAACTTTCCTAAATTACAGTGAGAAAATCTTCCTACCATACCTCTTAAAGTGGTTGGAGAAAGTGCAACGAGTGGATATAGTATGGGATGACTTCTTTCCTACCAGACTGAATGCATCCACAATGGCAAAAACAGGAAAGGTACCAGAAGACATGTTTTACCATCAGTAGCAGTCCCTAGCAACTGGTAATCATTCTTGTGTTCAGATGATAACAAGAAAGAGCTGTATAAATTCCTCTCACAAGTCAGTAAGCTTCAAAATGAAGACAAGGAAGTTGTGGCAGTAGATGCTCAAAATATGCTCATATACCCACCACAGAATGAATTTACTAAACTCTCACCATGCTCACACAAAGAGGCAGACACATGCATGATGTTCCTGATGATGTAGCAAAGCAACATTGCTTGATGATGATCCGTACCATAGATACTGATGTGGTGGTGCTTGCAGTTGCTGCTTTTCAGACTCTGCCTATCAAGGAACTATGGCTTGCATATGGAACAGGAAAGAATTACAGAATCTTGCCTGCACATGCATATGCCATAGCATTATGTCCTGCAAAGACCCGATGTCTCCCAGTCTTCCATTCCATAACAGGATGTGACACAACATCATGTTTTGGTGAGTGTGGAAAAAAACCCTGCTTGGATAACATGGTAAAGCTTTCCTGAAGTTACTAACACACAAGCACAAGGTCCTTCAGATGTGTCTACCGAATGTCTATATACTAACATACTATTTGCCAGCAGATTAGGCCTTATGGTCTATCGAGTCTGCTTGAACCTCAGATCCCTAGTTGGGTGCCAAAGCCCTCCCCTCCCTTGTGTTCCAGAAACCCCTATCATCCATCCTCACCCCCCGGAACAGGCCATCATCTGATACATCCACTTTCTGTGTCTGTCCCACCCTCTCTTGAAGCCCTGCACTGTGGATCTCTGAACCAGCTCGCCAGGCAGTGCATTCCAAGGGTCCACCACCCTCTCAGTGAAAAGCCTCCTCCTCTTTCCCCCTCACCCTTCCACCTTCCAACTTCAAACCATGCCCTCTGGTGATACTTCCCCTGCTTTAGTCTAAAGATCCCTCCATGTTTACCTTATTTATTCCCTTGAGGCACTTGAGACCTCAATCATGTCCCCTGTCTCCTCCTCCTCCAATGAAAACAGGCAGAGCTCCTCAAGTCTGTCCTCATATGTCAAATCCTCTAGCCCTTGTATCATCTTAGTTGCCCTCCTCTGTACCCTCTCCAGGAGCTGTATGTCCCTCTTCAAGTGTGGTCTCCAGTACTGTACACAGTACTCAAGGTGTGGTCTAACCAGTCCATTTTACAGCAGCAGAATCACTTCCTTGCTCCTAGAGGTGATCCCCCTTACGATGCATCCCAACATCCTGTGTGCCTTGCTAGCCACTCTTCTGCACTGCTCAGAGTTATTCATACATGCATCCACCATTACCCCTAGGTCTTTTTCCCCTATTGAGGCCTCCAGCACCTCCCCTCCCAGGCTGTACCTGTGTTTAAGGTTTCCCCGCCCAAGATGCAACACCTTGCACTTGGTGATGTTGAAATTTAATTTCCATGTGTAAGCCCAGCTTTCCAGGGTGTCCAGGTCCCCTTGCAGGGCCAACCTCCCCACTTCTCCCTCAACTACTGCTCCCATCTTGGAGTCATCAACGAAGAGACTCATTTCACACCCTATACCCTCCCTGATGTCTGATATATATGCATTAAACAGGATCAGACCCAGGACCAAGCCCTGTGGTACCCCAGGTATATACTCTTGAAAGACTTGTAGTCTTGATGTATGATTGAACCAGCAGCTCTAACAAGATGTATTTCATATTCTGAATATATACATAAGTTTCATACTGTGCAACGTGTAAAACTTTCTAATAATTTTCATTGATAAGAACTGCAAGATACATTACATTTTCTGTTAAAATATTTTTGCTGAGAACTTCAAGATACATTAAATTCTGTTAAAATATTTTTATTTTCATGAATATCTTTACTAGTATAGGAAACATCTATAAGATTAGTAATGTTCTTGCATACATCTTGCTAATTTTGCAGGTGAATGATGCCCGAAAGTATCTGTTCACTGATCTATTGATTTGCACAACATTTGGTATGGGCTGTCCCGTGGAGTAGATCTCTTGATGTGGCAAGTTTCATTTTGGCTGGATGTGCAGATTCCGAGATTCAGAAAGTGAAAAAAAGTAAAAAAAAAAAAAAAAACCACTTTTTTTTTTGCAGTTTTTTCCTCATCACCTTGGGGACAGATGGTGTGGCATTTATGCATGGTTTGTGAAGGATAGAAAGAAAATTGTTAGCAGAACAGACAGTGAAAATGTGGTGCAATAATATTAATCTGTTGCAAAGTTATTACGTTTTTTAGTTCCAATTCTTTACTATGGGACTTTTCTGAACATTCTAAACTTTGGATAGCTTTTTTTAAACAAAGGATTTAACCTCACAAAAAAGGATTAAATCTCATGAGAGCATTCCTTTTTTGTGAGAACATAAATCCTTTTTTTTGAGAGAAAATTCCTTTTTTGTGAATCACCATCTTGTTTCCCATTTAAAAAAAAAAATGAAAACCCACAAAAATACAGTTAAACAATTACACCAAGGCATGTGTCTTGTTTATCAGGACTCCCTTACATGGATTCTGTAGTAGTTTTATGGTAAAGGAGCCTCAGAGGGTATTTTTTTAAAGGATACCTAAACAGCATTTTGAGAACAAACTATTGAAAAATCTGACCTCAAACAGGACTAAAGGAAAGGCTGCTGAATTAGTTAATTCTAAAACTACATTTATATAAGTTACATAAATGTGGTTCCAAAGCATTTTAAATATGTAAAATCAGCCTTCCAATTTCAAAAAAACTGCCTTACCTGCTTCATAAAATGGCCGCCAAATGTGTTAAGTGATGACATCATCGGAGCCAAAGGCAGAGCTATATGGCTCCCTATAGTGCTAACTAGTTCTTTTTTCCCTTTGTATAGAATTGTTTCACCAAAATTCTCAAAATTATGTACATTATTTAGATCACTATGCAAGTTAGGCTATGGTTCTGTTCATTTTGTTTACTTTAACATGCCGAAACTGTGTTTTAATCCAACCGACTTTCTCTTTGGCAAACCACGGTGCAGTACACATTTTGAATAACCTGGTGGTCTAGCGGTTATGGCAGATCCAGGATGCTACAGTGGGTGGGGGCGGGTGTTGGGAGTGTGTACATACTTGATATGTACTTTTAACATTTTATGAAACCTTTATATTTTCTGCTATTATGCTTTTCTAGTATGTTTTGACTGAAACTACAAATGTAATCCATATTTTTGAATGTATACATTTGTGCAATCATTAAATCAGAACTATTTCAACAAAGTGAAATCCAGCAGCAGCAAGCGAGTACTTTACAATGGGGGGTTACAGTTGCACCCTTCACAACCCCATAGATCCACCACTTGTTTGTAGCAAAGTTCTTCTGTAGTCCAATGCCACAGTTCATACTTTCTCAGAAATCAAAAATGCGCATGTCTTGTCTTCTTTATCCATGGGAAATAATGAGAAAAATCAGTATTTATAAAGTGCTTTCATACACACTGTATCCCAAAGTGCTTTATAAGCAATGCTAGACTGGTAGTGAAGTGACTGAATGTGTAGTGACAGCCAATTCACACAATAATATCCAGTCACAGCCTTGCACAACTGCATGAACTGGTTTTATGGGAAGGGGAATGTTGGCCAGGACAATAGGGTCAGGTAGTGATCATGGTGCTGGAAGCCCCACATCTTATTTCTCACAGGGATCTGCTTATGTTTCTTCCCTTCTGTTTTCCCCCTTCTCTGAATATAGCAGTACCTTGCAGGAGTGGCCTTCTCAGTCCCCCTCTGGTATTCAGTTCACTACTTCTCCCCACACCAAAAACTGGGGAGCTCATCACCTTTGTGCATCATGAATGTAGGTAGTACAGTTCCCAGGTTTTTTGACATATCAAAAATAAACAGATCTTTCCAGTAAGTTAGGCTGATAGTAGCAAGGAGGAAGAGGAATTATAGGCTTTCTTATCCTTAAAAGATCTAGGGTACCTTTGATTAGGCACTATTAAATGATGGGTGTGCACATCATTATGCACGTCATTTAATAGTGCCTAATCATAGGTGGATTAGGTCTTTTATGGGTAGGAATGCCTATGTTTCCCCACGTGCCCTGCTGCTATCAGCCTGGCTTACCAGAAGATCATGTTTATCATTAATATGTAAAAATGCATGGCCGACTATGCTAACCGCATTCATGATGTAGAAGGCTAGTGAGCTCACCACTTTTTGGTATGGGGAGCAGAAGAGAAGAATAAATGTCAGAGAGGGACTGAAGAGGCAATTCCAGCAGGGTGCAGCTGTATTCTGGAATGGGGAAGACAGGAATGGGGGATATTTAGCAGATCATCGTGAGATCTGAAATGTAAGGCTGCTAGCACCACGCTCACTACCTGACTGCTAATGAGAGCAGCCAGTTATCACAAATACTCTGTGACAGGGCCACACGTCAAGTGTTGCTTAAATTGAGTGTAGGGAGAGTACCCTCAGATGTGGAGAGGTGTTGACATTTTTTAGGACAGTATTGAGGGGCCTGTGTATAGATCATTCAAGATTTAGAAGGGTGGTAGCCAACCAGCTTGCATTGTGGAGTAGGGCACTAAAAAGTACTGGAGAAGATTTGCAGGGAACTGTCCTGTGGGGTTCTGTAGATCACAAGTAAAGGAATAAACTGACACTGGAAGTCTGGTGGATTCACTCAAGACATTAGTATGCCTCTCTTGCTAATAATATTGTTATCCATAGTAAGTACAGCCCTTCTGAGGACATGAACAGCAGTTTTTCTGGTGAGTCCTGAGGCTTATTGCTTGGCCCTCCACGAAGACCCAATTGTTGTTTAATGAGGTGGGACAAAAGCACAACAGGGGAACTGTACATACTGCCTTCACTGTGAAGAAGGGTGGTGTTCCACTCAATGTTTACTGTGGAAGCAGAAGTCAAACATTGAAAAAGTGGACTTAAGTGTGATAGTGTGATTTGGGAGGTATTTTTTAAAGTGCCAGCTGATGATCAGTATTGGTGTAGATATGCACAACTCTCTGAGGTATACGATTACAGTCTGAGGTGTGATAATTCTCTTCATGAGACTGCAAGATCATATGCAGCCCCAGGCAGTACTAAGGACATGGTATGGATGGTGGGGTGTTCAACAGAAGCCAGTCTAGATGCAGGGGGTTCACTTGGAAAAAGAATACAAGAGATTATTTTTTTTTGTAGATTAACAAGAATGCATGAGCTTTGGAATTGGACCAGACTGGTACTTCGCTGTGTGACCCTGAGCAAGTCACTTAACTTCCTTGTGCTGCCAGGCCTCATCTGTAAACGAGGATTCAGCATAGTGTGTCTCTCCTGGTTAACAAACAAAAATTTAGGGCATCAAAATAACCACTTGCTCACCAGGTATTTGAAGTGTTGTACTGTTCTGCAGTTTGCGAAAGAGAAAGTCAGCTAGATTGCAAAACATTTTCAACAAGTTAAAGTAGATAAAATGAACAAAATCATAGCCTAACATGTGTACTGATCAAAATAATCCACACATTAACACATGGTGTTGATCATTCTGGTAAAACAATTCAAAACAAAGAGGGAAAGAAGAACTTGTTAGCCTATAGGAATCTATATTGGTCTCTGGCTCTGACTCCGATGATGTCATCATGACTCATCACTTAACACAGTTGGCAGACATCTTAGGGAAAAGGCAAGGCTGTTTTTTGTAAGTGCAAGGCTGATGTTTATATTTTTCAAAAGCTATGAAACTGCATTTATGTTATTTACATAAATGTAAACAGTAGCCTTTACTTTACCTCTCCATGAAGCCAGATTGTGGAGTTTGTAGTTTAAAAAAACTGCTTGTTTAGGTATCCTTTAAGCTTTTATATTCCTTTTTCGTGACTCACTAACTTCCTTTTTTATGAGCCTTTTCCTTTTCACAAACTGATTCCTTTTTCTTGAGTAACAAAGAAAGGAATATAAAAGCTTAAAAACACCCTGTGAGGTCCCTTTAGCATACAACTACTACAGAATCCATGTATGGGAGTCCCAATGAACAAGATATATGTCTTGGTGTATCTGTTTAACTGCATTTTACCAAGTGGCAAAAAAGGAATCCTTCTCGCCACCTTCCGTTAGTATACACACTTTTTTCATATTTTCCCTGGTGGCTAATAGTACCCCCCACTCTCCTATCGCTGTCCCCATGATTATGTTTAATGGCCCTAGTGTCTAATGGTACCCCCAACCTCTGATCGCTGTCCCCCTGTGTATGCTGAATTTCCATGGTGTCTAGTGGTACCCCTCCACCCTCCAATCTCTGTCCTCATGGTTATTTATTTATATCCCTGGTGTCTAGTGGTACCCCCACCCTCTGATTGCTGTTCCCATGATGATTCTCCATGTCCCTGGTGTCTAGTGGTACCCCCACCTTCCAATCATTGCCCCATGAATTTACTTAATTTCCCTTGGGCCAGTGGTTCCCCCCACCCTCTGATCACTGTCCCCATTCCCCTCTTTAATTTCTCTGGTGGTCAGTGGTACCTCCCCATACTCCAACACCTGTACCTTCATTGGTGGCAGTGGTGCCCCCCTTCGGTCCATTCCTTTACTCATTGTAAAGAAGAACCATCCTTCAATATCTTTTGCACTTTTTTCCCTGTAAAAAAAAAAAGTTCATCTCTGATCACACCCATGCCCACACCTGAACACCCACTTTGCACCTATAATACCTTCCCACATCCCCCATGACCTCCTCACAGATGGCAACTGACCTAGGAAGGCCCCAGGTTCAAGACCCACTCCACTGATCAAAGACATATCTTGCTGCTGGAATCAGTGACTGTAATATGAACTAAGGTAAATGTGCTTCTATGTATTTCAATGGAGGGGTTAACTATCAGCCATAACTTGGCCATTTTTAGAGACTGTGGCCCCAAATTTTCAACATAGTTGTTTGAGGACCCGCCTCATGAACAATATGACTGTCATTAGGCAACTCTCAGCTGAAAGGGAATTTTGTGGTCAGTTGGAGAAATCACCTTTATGGTGGGGTTTGTGTAATGACAGTCATATTGTTCATGGGGTGGGGCCATAAGAAAGCTATATTGAAAATTTTGGGTCAAAAGTAAACAAATTGTCTGTGTTATGGGCATTTGTTGCAATCTCGCTACACACACTCATAACTTTGCAACTTTTCAATATTTTCACCCAATATTTTCATCATGGTCTTCTTAGTACCCCACCTCATGTATGTCATATCTATCATTTTTCAAATCCTGGCCAAAATGTGTTTTTTCACACCAGTTGTGTACAATGTCATTGCAGATGTGCAGAATTATGTTTTGGTGGGGATTTGAACATTTTTCTACTGGGTATATGTGATGAGGTCATAAGAAGGCTATATTGAAAATTTGGGGTCAAAATTAAGTAAGATGGCACAGTTATGAGTATTTGGCAACATGTTGCTATGCCTGCTTGTAAGTTTGGCAATTTTATATATTTTGAGCCCACATTTTTAATTCAGACTTCTTATTATACCACCACATGTATGGCACAGTTGTCATTTTTCAAATCCTGTCCAAAATGTGTTTTTTACACCTGCACTGCAGATTGGTGTTGCACTTGTGCTGAGTTATGTTTTGGTGGGGATGGCAAACGTTTCTGTACCAGAACCATGAGGTGGGGTAATAACATGGCTTTGGTGACTGTTGTGCTGTGACAAGAAGCTCAGGTGCCAGAGGTCCCTGTGCTTCCACAGCTAGCTTCATAAACACATCTATGGAGGGATGGGAGCACAGGGTCCAAAGGACTCTGCCCTCCCACAGTAAAGTAACAATACAATTATACTATTTCAAAAAGTAAGAAAATAAATTGCAAAAACTTTGTTAATGCATTGGGGTTGCCAGCCATAATGCTCACCCAGTCTCCTATGCTGTGCCCATCCAGTTTATTTTCTAATGGAATAGGGTAAACGTTAGGACTGCCAACCCCAATGCTGCCCCCCTGATGCCTCTTGGTCTGTGCAGAGTGGCGATGAGGTGTTAGGGTTGGAAACCCTAATGCCACTTTTCTTTGCTTTTGTCGCTTTAACCATAACTGATGCATTAATGTATTTTTTTTGCAATAGATAGATACTATAGCTAGATAGATAGATAGCTAGACAGACAGACAGACAGACTGACAGAGAGACATTATACAGGCACGGTTGTGCTACTATAGTTAGGATTGAGTAGCCTGAATATGTCCCTTTAATGACATAAAACCACATTCCCTGATGAAGGGGACTATTTATTCCCCAAAACATAGGATAACAAACCTGGATGTTAAATGAATTAAATAAATTGTTTTTTATTAAAATAATCTTTTTAGTGAGTGGACCTGATTTTCCAATCTGCTATTTCATTTGTTTAATGTTAAACCTCAAATTTTGCACTTTATTAACTTTGCAACTAATCAATAGATTTGCACAAAATCAGGTATGTGCTGTCCTGTGAGGCAGATCTCTTGATATGACAAGTTTCATTTTGGTCAGATGTGTGGATTGTGAGATCCAGATAGTGAAATAAAGTGAAAAGTCACCATTGTTTGCAGGTTTTTCCTCACTGCCTTGTGCCCAGATGGTGTGTAATTGTGTTTTGATTTTTTATGGTAGAAAGAACTTTGGTAACAGAACTGCCACTGTTAGTTTGGTGCAAAAATATAAAACTGTTGCAAAGTTCTTAGGTTTTTAAGTTCACATTACATCCTATGGGAAGTTCATTTTTCAGGAGAGATGTAAAAGGTTCAACAAAGGATTTGTCTTGTTAAAATGGATTCATTCTCATGAGATCCATTCCTTTTTCATGAGGAAAATATCAATTTTCGTGATGAAAAAATCATATTTCACTTGCCGCCATCTTGTTTCTTTCCAGTAACTAAAAAGTCTGTAAAATACATAAAGATTTTGTCATTTTAAAAATCAAATACCAGAACCTAATTAAACAGGCCCCGTTTAGCTAGATTCTGATGTTTGTTTTTCAAAATTAGGGCCAGAAATACTTTTTCTGGGCACCCAGAATCCTGGGTAACAGGCTTAACGAGAGGAGCCTTCTGCCATAGCTGAACTTCTGCTGCCAGCTGCAGTGGGAGTTATGCGCCGCTTGTTTTCTCTTGTATCCAGTGGCACCACTCACTCACCAGTCCTGATAATTACCCCCCATACATTCTCTCTGGTGCCTAGTGGCATCCCACACTCTCCGATCACCATTCCCTGGTCACTTTTGATTTTGATTATATATTCCGACACTGGGATGCCCACCCCCAGTGCCAGATGCCCTCCCTCACCCACAGCCCATTGTTTTATTAATTTGCCAACATCAGGGGACCCAATCCCTGTATTGGCATTTAGATTTCACCACCCAGCAGTGTAGGACACTGAGGAGCCCACCCCAGTGTTTCAAAATATTGCCAGAAACCTGTAAAAAAGAAAACAGTCCCCCAAGGTCATTTTTATTTCCAAAACCTGAAAAAGAGAAAATGGTCCAACATTGTCCCCACCATCCCTCTCCTCTTCCCAACCCTCCCACTGACTACCCACCACCCCGACCCCCTTACCCTATACTTACCATGAGAAGTCCAGGACTGTCATCTTCTGAGGACTGGGACATGTCTGCACTCTTCAAAGCTGAGCCGTGAACTGAAAAATAAAGGTAAATGCCATATAATCTATTTCAATGGTGTTTCAACTTATGTTCATAACTTTGCCATTTTAAGGTATTTTTTCATTAAATTTTCAACATGGCTTTTTGGGACCTCACCTCATGAACACTGTCACTGTCATCTTGTTAATCAGGCTCAGAAGGTGATTTCATGGATGCTGTGTGATATCACCTTTTGGTCCAGATTAATGAAAAGAAAGTGACAGTGTTCATGAGGTGGGGTCCCAAAAAGACCATGTTAAAAATTTGGTGAAAAGATTCCTAAAAATGGCTCAGTTATGAGTGTTCAATTTTGGTTATTTTCAATATTTTGAGTCCAAATTTTCAACATAGCTATTTTTTCACACCACTTCATGAACAGTACAGCTGTCATTTTTCACATCCTATCCAAAACATGCTCTCACACCTGTGGCAAGGAATGGCATTTTGGCATGGATTAAAAAAATTTCACCGACAGGGTTTATGAGGTGGGGTCAGTCTTCCCAGTCTGTCCCAATTTAAACTTATGCTTCATCAGCATCTCCTAATTGAAAGCACTTGTGATTGCTACACCTAGTTTCCCACTTCTACAGACACCCTTATACCACTTTTTTCACTCTCTGAGGCTCTTACTTGGCTTCCTGTTTCATTTCACCTCTTCTGACAGAACAATTTCCCCTTTCCCTCTGCCACCTCCTCCTCCCTTACTTCACCCCCTCCTTGCTCTTATCCCACTGACCCCCCCTTCCTGGACCTGTCCAGGCCCTCTGGTTTCCACTCTCCCTTATCATCTTCTTCCCCTTCATCAGCCCTCTTTTTCCCCTATTTTCACCATTCTCCCACCTTAGCCTCCCCTCCCTCTCACCTTATGACAAGGCCTCTGGCTGCCATATTCTGTTTTCCTTCTCTATCTGGACTCTGCCCTCTCATCTCCCCTACCCCTTTCTTACTCTTCCCCTTCCCCCCACCTCTGATTAGCAATGTTGCTTCAAATGTACCTTATGGTTTTCTATGCTTGCTTGTAATCTTGAGTGTGTAGCACTGTTCCCACTTATTTACTAGTTGACTTGCTGTGCTCTGATGATACCATGAATGTTGTCTGTACCTCCGTTGATACCATGAATGTTGTCTATACCTCCCTACCTTATTGTAACCATTTCCTTTGATGTGGAACCTTTGTAAATGAGCTTCCCCAAGCTCAAAAGTGTTTGTAATCCGAGATTTAAATAAATAAATAAATAAAAAGATTATGTTGAAAATGTGGGGTCAAAATATGAAAAAATGCCAATGTTATGACTATTCATTGCAATTTTGCTATGCCCCCTCATAAATTTGGAAATTTTAAATATTTTGACCTCAGATTTTCAACATAGCCTTCTTTTTGCCACACCATATGTATGTCACAGCTGTCATTTTTTAAATCCTGGCCAAAATGTGTTTCGCATGTGGTGTGAATGATGCACTGCAGTTGAGCAGAATTACATTTTGGCAGGTTCAAACTTTGCATTGATGGCTGATGGAGTAATAAGGTAGCTGTGCTGAAATTTGACTGTTGTTCATAAATGGAAGGCAGGGTCTGAGGGCCCTTTTCTCCACAGCTATACATATATATATATATTCATATACTATATATCTATACATATATATATACATATATATATATATAGCTGTGAAGCAAAAGGCCCCTCTAGTCCTTGAACTTCCATTTATAGGACAACAGTCAAATTTTCAGCACAGTCACCTTATTACTCCACCTCATGAAGCCAGTGCAGAAAATGTTTTAATCCTTGCCAAAATGTAATTCTGCTCAACTGCAGCACCATTCCGCACCACAGATGTGAATATCTATATATACTCTTCATGCTATCTCAAAAAGTAAGGAAATAAGTTATAAAAAATGTAATTAATGCCCCAGTTAGGGTCAAAGTGACAAAAGTAGGGAAATGAGATGTTAAGGTTTCCCTAAGACCCCACCATCCCAAACCAGTCAGGAGAGCTGGTGTGGGATGTGGCTTCAGCTTCTTCACACCAACAGACATCAGATTGTGCCTTGGGATAGTCGGGCCTAACTCACACCTGTTCTATGTGTAAACAAGCTGAGATGTTACAGTACAGTGCAATTAATGTCCCTTCTTTTTGAGATAGTATAATAGTATCCTTATTTTACTGTGGTAGCACAGGATCTTCTGCAGATGCACATATATATGTGGGTGTGGAAGTGCAGGGCCCTCTGGGCCCTGCACTTCCATGTGTCCAACAGCAGTGATCCAATTGTCAGCATAGCCATCTGAAATGCAAGGCAAAACATAATTATTCACAACTGCAATGCTGTTCTGCATCACAGGTGCAGGTGTACTGTTTATGAGGTGGTGTGATAAAATGGTTATGTTGAAATTTGGTGACAAAATATTGAACATAACAAAGTTATGCACATGCATAGAATAAATTCAATGGATGCATATAACTCAGGCATTTTCAGGAATTTTTCTCACCAAATTTTCAACATGGTTTTATGGGGACTCCCACCTCATGAACACTGGCACTGTGATTTCAATAATCCATCCCAAAAGTTGATTTCACACAGCAACCATGCCATTCTTTGTCACAGGTGCAAAAACATGTTTCAAGCAGGTTGTGAAAAATGAGAGCTGTATTGTTCATAAGGAAGTGTGTAAAAATGGTAATGTTGAAAATCTGGAGTGAAAATATGAAAAATTGGCAAGGTTATGAGCATGCATAGAAACTGCACAAAGCACTCTCAGAACACAGCTGTTTTGAGGATTTTTTGTACCAAATGTTCAATATGGGCCCTCTGAAAACTCACTTCATGAAAACTGGCACTGTCATTCGGTTAATCAGTCCCAAATGGTGATTTTGTGCAGTGAATGCAAAATCACCTTTTGGGACCGAGTAATGAGATGACAGTGACAGTGTTCATGAGGAGGAGTCCCTAAAAGCCTATGTTCAAAATGTGGTGCAAAAGTGTTGTAAAATGCCCAAGATATCAACATAAGTTCAAAACACCATAGACAGCCATTATACGGCACTTACCTTCATTTTGTGGTTCAGCTTTGAAAAGTGCAGACATGTCTTGGTCCAGAGAAGATCACAGCCACCAACCTCCAGAGGTAAAGGGGGGTAAGAGGAGCTGGGTGAGCAGAAGGATGGTGGGAATAGGGAAGGGGGATGGGGGAGACGATGAGGGACTATTTTTTTACAGGATTTTTTTAATAAAAGGATGTTGAGGGACTGCTTTCTTTATTTCAGTCATCATTTAAATAAATAAACAATTTGGGACATTGGGGGTGGGCTCTCCAGTGTCCCGCTTTGGTGGGGGTCTAATGCCAACATGGGGATTGGGCATCCCATTGTCAGATATGGTTTTTGTTTCTGTTGGGGACACTGGGAGTGGTCTCCCCAGTGTCCCACTCTGGTGAGGGGGTCACCTAGTGCTGACATGGGGATTGGGCACACCGATGTCAGCATAAAAGATTTTTTAAAGTAATAATCCTGTTTTTGGCTCCCATCACTCCATAATGGTATCCATTTGTGGGAACAAAGGGCTCTACAGGCCCTGTGCTCCCATCTATCAATAAATGTAGAGACCTTGTAATGAAAACTCATCTCACTGTGGAAGCAGTACTGCATAGTGGAGGGCCCTGTGCTCCCATTACTGCATAATGGTATTCATATGTGGGAGCGACCCATAAGTGTAGAGACACAGCTCAGGTCTACAGACATTCCAAGTAACCCTTGTGCTGCAAATGACACAATATTAGTTACCATAGAAACTTTGAAAACATTCCACTGCAGTTGTAATCATCGCCAGGAAACCTGCAGATGTGCTTAGTACACCATAAGCTATGTTTAGCGAAAAATCCAAATCTCTAAACATTTTAAAGATATAGCCACCGAAAGGTTCTGTGGCCACCGCAATGTTATCCTATAGGAAATTGCTAAAATTGGAATGTTATGACTATGGAACTGATGTATATTTTATCACCAAAATAGGAACAGGCACATCTGTGGGGGGAAGCCCTTTCTACCCTGCAAATTTTAGCCCAAAAGTCCTTACCATTTATTTACAGTGAAGTGGCAAAGAAACAACATTTCTTTTGTAGGTACTTTTGCAAATATGCAAAACATTTGCAAAATTTGTGAAAGTTTCATGAAAGCTTTTGCAGATTTGTGAAAGTACGTTTGTGAAACTTTCACAAATACAATTTCACAAATTTGCTACACTTCCAATGGCCAAACATATTTCTGAGCATTATTTTTAACATCTAATGCCAGGATCCTGTTCCTCGGGCCGCGATTAGGTAAGTACAATTATTGGTGTTTACACAGGGCCATTAAATTTTAAATTACAGCATTTTTTACCCATCACTAACTGAAAACAAGATGTTGGCAGCACAGCATTACAGGACCGATTTGCAAAAGTCAAAAATTGCTTCTGGGAAAGCAAAAACTGCTTTTGCACCAGACATCTAATTTTTCCCATAGGCTATAATGGGAAATTTTAAACTTTAATAATTTTTGAATGGATTAATATTTTTTCACCAAACCTTCAAAAGGCACATCAGTGTCCCAGACCTCAAATTCTCTAATAATTTCAGACCAGACCACCAAACCATTTTGGACTTATGGATGAGCAATGAATTTGCACCCAAATGGTGAATTTCAAATTTGTAGGCACTCTGCAGCTCTGCAACTGCACTACTGACTGGAATTAAACTTGCCAGATCCAGAGAACTATGGTACCAGATGGCACATGCAAACTTTCAGGCAAATCAGTTGAATGGTTGCAAAGTTATTAAAAGTGCAAAATTTGGGGTTTAACATAGAAGTTGCCGTGCAACCCTAACTATAGGGCACTACCATGACCTATTTTATTTATATATATATATATATATATATATATATAGATATATAGATATATAGATATATATATATATGTTATAGTGGCATGCTAGCGCCACTATAGTTAGGGCTGAGTAGCATGTTTAATGTTAAAGTTAAGATTTTGTACTTTAATAAGCTTTGCAGCCCATCAATGAATTTGCACATGTGGCGTAAGCTGTCTCGAGAGGTAGACCACTTGATGTGACAAATTTTAATTCCATGTGGATGTACAGATTCTGAGATCCAGACAGTGCAAAAAGTCATAAGGTCACCACTTTCTGCAGTTTTCTCCTCATCGCCTTGCATCCAGATGATGCAGAATTTTGTTGTGATTTTTTTATTATAGAAACAGCTTGGGTAACAGAACAGGCATGTGTTTGTTTTGTGAAAAAATATTAATTCATTTCAAAATAATTCAGTTTTTCTTTTCCCATTGTTTTCAATGGGAATATCACTTTTCCGGATACAGGGGGAAAGTTCAACGAGGGATTTGATCGCTTGAAAAAGGATTCTGTCCCATGAGACTCTTTCCTTTTTTGTGAGAATAAAATCCTTTTTTGTGAGAGAAAAATCCTTTTTTTGCGAGCTGCCATCTTGTTTTCTGTTTTTTCTTAATTTTGTTTTTCAAAAGCCACAAAAATAACATCTTGGAGTGACACCGACACACCTAGTTGGCTGATTGGGCCCTGTTAAATGCAATCTGAACTTCAAAGTTAGAAATATGCCCTTGAACTGTGTTTTGTTATATAATGAATCCTTTTTTTCATGACTACATGATACAAAAAACGAATAATTTTTCATATCATGAGTCACGAACAAGGATTCTTTATCATCACTTGAGAATCCCTGCTTATCCTTTCCATTGCCCTCCCCAGTATTCTAATGTTTTTCCCTGGTGTCTAGTGGCCCCCCAACCTCCAATACACCTGCCGCTACATTCCCCTGGTGTCTAGTGGCACCCCCAGCCTTCAATCGCTGTCCCTGTAATAAAAATAATTTTCCTGGTGTCTAGTGGCACCCCCACCCTCCAATAACCATAGTTCCTTTTTTTTCTATGTCATTAGTGTTAGTAGTACACCCCACCCTCTAATTTCTTTCCTTGGTGTCCAGTGGACCCCCATCCTCTGATCCCAATATTTTTTTAACTTGGTGCTAGTGGTACTCCTCCCTCCCATTTCTTTCCCTGATGTCTAGTGACACCCTCTCTCCCTCTGATCCCAATATTTTATTGATTTTTCCAGTGGTGGTTAGTGGCATCCATATTGTGTATTTAAAATGTCCTGGAAGAAAAGAAAACCATCCCTCAATACACTCACACACCCTCACTCACCTGAAGAGGTTCCAGGTTCAATATATGCTCTCCCAATTGAAAACACATCTTGCTGCTGCTGCTGGGATGTCAACATACCAGGGTACACAATCTACAGAAGGGACAGGGAGGGAAGAGGAGGAGGAGGAGTAGCTCTCTATGTAAGGGAAGGGATAAAAGCAACAGAACTAAAGGATAAACAGGGAGGACAGGAGGCACTGTGGGTCACCCTGGAGACTGGAAATGGCTCCACAATCTGCACAGGGGTTGTATACAGACCCCTGTCTAAGGGGGAAGAAATGGACAAGGAAATGATAGAAAGCATCCTTGGGATGGCAGAGAAAGGGGAGATATTGGTGATGGGGGACCTGAATATGCTAGATGTTGACTGGAGCACCTTTGCTGCAGCCACATCCAAGAGCAGGGCCATTCTTAATGCTCTACAGGGGGCATGCCTCAGACAGCTAGTTTTGGAACCCACTCAGGAGAGAGCAATCTTAGACCTGGTACTCTCAAATTGGGATGGAGAGAGGATCTCTGATCTTGAAGTGGGTAGCCATCTGGGTATAAGCAGCCAGCAAACAGTGTGGTTCATGATAAACTTAGTTGTAGAGTCAAGTCCCACAAAAGTGAAGGTACTGGGCTTCAGGAGGACTGATTTTGTCAAAATGGGAGAGTGCCTTAGAAAAGCACTAGCAAACAGGCAAGAAGGTGGGGTGGAGCAACAATGAGGAAACATCAAAACTGACATCACAGAGGCAACAAGCCTTTGTGTGAAGCAAATAAACAAATCAAAATGAAAGAAAAAGACACTATGGTTCTCAAAAGAAGTGGCAGGGAAGGTAAGGGAGAAAAAGAAAGCATTCAGGAAGTATAAGGAAACACAGAAGGAGCAGGACAGAGAACTGTGCCAGTTAAAGCAGAAGGAAGCAGGTAAGGCAGTCAGAACAGCAAAGGCCCAAACTGAGGAAAAGATAGCCAACTCAGTTAAGAAGGGGGATAAAACCGTTTATAGGTACATTAGGGAAAAAGAAAGACTAAGTCAGGGATACTGAGGCTGAAAAAAAAGGAAGGTGGTTGGGCAGAAAGCAACAGTGAAAATGCAGGGATACTGAACGAATACTTCTGCTCAGTATTCACAATGGAAAAGAAGGGAAAAATACTGTACCTAATCCACTCAATAGAAGCACTTTGTATAGGGGGTTGATATTAGTCCTTTCACAGAAGAAAGGGTTCTGAAAGAACTCTTAAAATTGAAGGTGGATAAAGCAATGGGGCCTGATGGGATTCACCCCAGAATTCTAAAAGAACTAAGGGAAGAACTAGTAACACCACTGACTACCATTTTTAATAAATCATTGGAGAATGGGGTGGTACTTGAAGACTGGAGGAGGGCAGATGTGATTCCCCTTCACAAAAGTGGGAGCAAGCCAGAGGCAGGAAACTACAGACCTGTCAGTTTGACCTCAGTGGTAGGGAAAATGATGGAATCACTTCTGAAGGAAAGAATTGTTGAGTACCTAGAGGCAAGGGGGCACAGGACCCAAGGCAGCATGGATTCACAGTGGGAAGGTCATGTCAGACAAATCTAATTGATTTCTTTGACTGGGTGACCAAAGCAGTAGACAAGGGAGGGGCTGTGGACATGGCCTACCTAGACTTTAGCAAGGCATTTGACACAGTCCCACACAAAAGATTAATAAACAAATTAGCCAGTCTAGGAGTGTGTCCTGGGGTGATAGCCTGGGTAAAACACTGGTTGGACAACAGGACACAGTGAGTAATAGTAAATGGAGTCCACAGTGAAGAAAGGAGGGTTATTAGTGGGGTACCACAGGGTTCAGTACTGGGGCTGGTCCTTTTTGATGTCTTTATAAGTGGCATTGCAGAGGGCCTGGAAGGGAAAGTATGTCTCTTTGCAGATGAAACAAATATCTGTAACAGGGTTGATACACAAAGGTGGGGTGGAAAGGAAGAAAAGGGACATGGCAAGGTTGGAGGAATGGTTAAATGTATGGCAGCTTAGATTCAATGCAAAGAAGTGCAAAGTAATGCACCTGGGAAACAAAACCCAGGGGAAGAGTACACAATGGGGGGTGAGATACTGACAACAACAAAAATGGAAAAGGACCTGGGGTAGTCATATCAGATGACCCAAAGGCGGTCCAGCAATGTGGGAAGGCAGTAAGGAGGGCTGGGGATACTGGGATGCATAGAGAGAGGCATCACCAGTAGAAAACAGGAAGTTGCTGGCCCTCTGTACAGACAGTTGGTAAGACCACATCTGGAGTACTGTGTACAGTTCTGGAGACCCCATCTCCGCAAAGACATAGACAGGGTGGAGGCTGTCCAGAGGAGGGCAACCAAAATGATGCAGGGTCTGCCTTTGAAGACATATGAAGAAAGGCTAAAGAAACTAAAGATGTATAGCCTCAAGGAAAGGAGGAAGAGGGGGGGACATGATAGAAACTTTCAAATATCTCAAGGGAATCAACAAAGTCCAAGAGGGTAGCATCTTTCAGAAAAAGAGATGTGCAAAAACAAGGGGGCACAATTTGAAGATAGAGGAGGGATGGCTCATAGGTAATGTGAGTAATTATTTCTTCACAGAGAGGGTTGTGGATACATGGAACAGCCTTCCTGAGGAGGTCGTAGAGTCAAAAACATTGGGGGAATTCAAGAATGTATGGGACAGACATAAGACAATTCTAGTGGGGGGGTAGGAGGAAGTAGGCTGTTGGTTAACTAGGATCTGCAGCTTATCCGTTAAGTAGGGAAATGGGCAGACTAGGTGGGCCAAGCGGTCATTATCTGCCATCAAATTCTATGTTTCTATGTAACTGGTGACTACAATATGAGAAACGAAGGTAAATTCAGTTCAGTGTATTTTAATGGAGGGTTTCAACCTTTATGCGTAACTCAGCCGTTTCTGGAGATTTTGACCCCAAATTTTCAACATGGCCTTTTGGGGACCCCACCTTATGAACAATGAGGCCCAGATATTCAAAAGAGTTGAGCCATGTGCAATAGGGTTGTGTCTGCGCAAGTCCGAAATTGTGCCATTCTGCGATATTCAGCAGGAGGCAGTTGTGCCCCGGAAATCATGTTGAGCAACAGCGCAATGATAATGAAGGCATGCACAACCGAAGGGGGAGGAACCATGCATAAATGGCGCAGTGTGATATTCAAAGACTTGCGCAATGCACAATAGTGGAGCAAGCAGAAGTTGTACCATAGCAGAAATGAGCCAAAATAAAAAGGAGCAAGGTAGAGGCGCAAGAACGCCACAGGGAAGCCACATGTGTCAGAGGCAGAGGCAGACAGACAGGGCAGGAGACACAAACAGGGCAGGCCAGGGAAAGGTCACACTGAACAGCCAGGCACAGGGAAGATGTGGGGAGCCACACAACACAGAGGCCAGCACAAGCAGGTGTACCCGGTGCAGGGGAGGTAGCAGCCAGGACAGCGGGGGAAATACAGTAAAAACTTTGGGGGGGTGAAAAAAAGCCAGGGACATGGCCAGTGCCACCTTCCACATGGAGGCCATAGTGAGGAGGGTGAGAAGGCAGGCAGCAGGGGGACGTGGCCGTGGAAGGGCCCGTCGGCGGTATACCACCAACAGGTAGTACCGAGCCCGCACCAACTTTGAGCTGTACACTGATACTGAGATTGTGGGCCAGTACCACCTGAACAGGGCAATTCTGAGGTGGCTCTGTGAGCTGTGCAGTGATGTGATGCAGGCACCCACACGATGGAGACATGCTCTGTCAGTAGAGACCAAGGTAACATCCTGCATGTGCTTGCTCACCACGGGTACCTTCCAGAGACCAACTGGGGACACCACAGGCATAACCCAGTCGGCCACATCACGCCACCTCACCCAATTCCTCAGCGCACTGCTGCCACATGCTGAGGAGTACATCCATTTCCCCAGCACAGTGGTGGAGTGCACAGCAAACATACTGGAGTTCCACAGGGTAGCACGTATGCCTGGCTTGCTAGGGGCAATAGACTGCACCCATGTGGCTATTCGCACACCACCTGGCCATGAGGAGGCCGCATACATAAATCGCAAGGGCTATGCCAGCATCAACTGCCAGGTGGTGTGCGATGCCAGGGGGCACATCATCAATGTCTGTGCCACGCACCCTGGGGGAGCACACAATTCTTTCATCTGGCACCAGTCAGCACTGTGCCACAGATTCGAGAGTGGGGACATCCCCACTGGCCACCTAGTGGGTGAGTATGCAAACCACATGGACAATCATAGGGCCTGGGGGGCATGGCCAGAAGTGGTATGGGTAGTGGCCTACATGGCCTGGGGTAGGGCGATGCTGTTCACCATACTAATCCCCACCCTCTACACACAGGTGACAGTGGATACCCACTCTGTCCCTGGCTGCTCACACCCTACCGGTGGCCCACGATCCCATGGCAGCAATGCTACAATGAAGCACACGCCACCACACGTAATGTCATCAGGCAGGTGTTCAGGATGCTGAAGGCACATTTCCATTTCCTGGACACCTCCGGCGGTGCCCTACAGTACAGCTCCTCAAAGGCCTGTGGGATATTCCTGGCCTGTTGCATCCTGCACAACATGGCCAACAAATGTGGGATAGCCATACAGGTCGAAGAGGGAGACTGCGATGGGGACAATGGGGGCGCTGGTGACGATGGTGGTGGGCAGCCCCCCCTTGGCCGAAGGGACCCCCAACTGCTCTGGCTGGCAGAGCTGCACCGGGACACCATCACAGAGGAGCACTTCAGCCAACCCAGGTAAGTCATGGGGCCATGCTCAATCACCAGTGGCCAAGGCACAACCCACAAACACGCATGGACATACACTGGGGGTGCATGTCATCAAGGGAAGTGGCAGGGCACAGAGGCACACACCCAACCAGGGATGGGTGAGAATTAACATGCCACACTGAAGGACACACACACATGCACACACACAATGCAACAAACATGCACAGAGGGCAGAAGGCAAACCGACCCAGAATGCACACCCTAGCAACACACATGTCCACATGCCACCATGCCCACTGCCTGTCCATGTGCATGTGTCAGATGCTGAGCACCATTGCACATTGGTGTACAGCACAATGCAGGCATCATCATGGACACGCAACTGTGGACAGCTGCTGGTAGGGTGTGCAGATGGACTGTGTGTCCGCATGCAGGGCCAGGTACTCACCCATGCACTGCCCACTGACACACACAATGCACACAGGGCAGCACCAGACAGTAGCCGTGCTGGGAGACAGGTCAGTCCCACGACACAGTGCCACGGCCACCATGGATGTGTGGGAAGCCCCACACTGGCAGGCTGACCACTTGCCTCATGGGGTGGCACCGATGGTCCCCCAGGGGTTCCACTACGTGAACACGACTGTGCCCGCGCAAAGGTCTGCAGCACACCGAACATGACTGCATCAGAGGTGCTCGGGATGCCCACAGCATTGCAGACACCACGCAGTGTACTATCCACCCCCCGTTCTCGGCATTGTGCGACTCCCACCCTGTTGACACCAGGAACGGGGGGTGGATAGTGCACTGTGTGGTGTCTGCGATGCATGGGCACCTGACTTTGTGCCCATTGTGGCCATGACGGCAATGAATGCCTGTGCATGCCTGTCAATGGCAGCAGTCACATTCTCCCACAAACGGTCCATCTGTGCCAGGATCTGATCGGTGTCCCTGCTGCGACGGTCCTCTTCCCACTCCAGAGACACATGCAGTGCATCCACGGACATCGCAAGCCACATCTGCTGCTGGACCGATGCTCACAATAGGCAGGTGTGCTCGTCCAAGAGGTCATCAGCCTCCTCGGCATCCTGTCCCTTAGGGTGTGCAAGGCCCTGATGTTCAGCACCCCTTGAGGGTGGGTGCTGCACATCAGGACCAGGTCTGGGCATGTCCACAGGTGGTGCACAGATGCTGCTGCTGAACCCTGTACCCCCAAGCCCAGTGGGTGACTGCTGATGCTGCCCCTCCAGCTGCCGCACCCCAGGGCTCAGTGGTGCCACCGCAGTGGCCACAACAGTCCCACTGTCCTGAACAGACATCAGTGCTGCCCCACTGGTGCTGACAGGCACAGCCTGGGACTGTGCTGACATGCAGACCTCCACGGCAGCATCAACCACAGCCATGGGCACGAATTGCCCTGCTGTGTGTCCATCCTGTGGCACACATGTGTCACTGCCCATGATGGTCATGTCATCATCACTGGTGGTGGACTCTGCCCCAGCCACAGCCACAGCATGCTGGCATCCATGGATGCCAGCACACTGGGACACAGGCAGTACTTCCTCCACACCTGTCACAACAACATCAGTGTGGACAGCCAGGTGGCCCCACTGTCGCAATGATCACATATACCTGTGAAGGTGGATGGTCCCACCTCCGACTCCATCTGACTGTCCACAGTGGACAGGCCCACCACCGCTGACCCATGCAGATCCTCAGGATCTGTAAAGGAAAGCAAAGTCACGTTACTGCATGTGACCTACCCTGCCCCCCCAGACAGACCATGACTTACCATGCAGTGTTGGGCCACCACCGTCTGGAAGCCACCACCCGGAACACCCTCAATGGCACTTTGCTGCATGCTTCCAGCAAGTCTGTCTTCTGCTGGGGTGAGCTGTACCACCTCCGGCTGTCCCCCACCTGTTGCAGCACGTGCTGCCATGATGGCAGGCACCTTCTCCTTTACCCTCCTCCTGTCTGTGCCCATCTTCTTCTTACACTCCTGCATGGAGCACTGGTGGCTGCCATGCAGGTTCACAGCACGTGCCACCTCCTCCCATGCAGCAGCACGGACCTGAGGGGTGCCCCCCATCCATTGAGCAGAGGCTTCTGATCCAGGTAGGCCTTGATCAGGGCCTCAGTTTCAGCCTTGTAAAATTTAGCCTCCTTCTACTTCCACCATTGTGTTCCTCCTCTCCAACAATGTGCTCGGTCATTATGTAGCCTGTAAGTATGGCAGTTGTTACCTGTGACTGGGCAGTCCCATGCATGTCCCTGAATCCACAGTCCACACTCCCAAACAGCATGCAACTCACCAATAAACTGCAGTAACCGACTATGGCTACTGCAGCACATTGTCACACCTTTATAGCGCAATCCATGCAAATGAGGTGAAGAGCAACTTTAAGTAGATGCAAATTGCAGTGCTGCACTATTGAATGGCTGATTAGATGATTTGCATATGACGGCTGAATATCGCACTGTTGTGCTTTGCGCAATTGTGTTGAACATGCTGAGCCAATGGCACAGTTCTGTGACATGCATAGTAGACCTCACTGCACATGCCCTGGTTGCTGACACTGGCATCTGCTGTGCTGATGACGTGCTGTGCACAGGAGGCAATGCAGGGCATGGCCACCATTGTGCCAGTGGTGCTATAGCAATGGTCACTACATGGCACTGTGGCACTGGGCCATCATAGGTGAAATGGCCCAACTGCCTGGTAGTCCACTATGGCACTGGCACACAGGCAGCCAATTGCACTACATGCATTGTCATCCAATGGCACTGTGTGTGGCCTTGCGCCAGAGACCCTTGACTCTGTGCCCAACCTTTGCCCCCTTGGCACCATGCGTCAGGCATAGGTGCACCTCTGTCATGCTGTTCAGTAACAGCGTGATAGGGAATGGCAGCGCTGTACCACGCAGCATCTGCATGTGGGGAGCCACACTGCAGAGTGCCATATTGCCTACTATAGCTGATAGAATGGTGCACAGATGGGCAGCACAATGGATGGCTACTGAGCTGGCCAATCTGGTGGCCATTGTTGACCCACACCATGGGCCTGTCTTTGGGGAGGCTCCCCTGGACAGGGCCACGACCCAGGTGTGGCAGGAGGTGGCCACTGCCCTGGAAGAGGCCACAGGATGGGGGCATACCACTGAGCAGTGCAGACACTGCTATGGTGACCTGTGCAGGAAGGAGCTGGAGCTACTAGCCTGACTGTGGGTACATGCCAGGAGGGGCACAGTGCCACGTTCAGGTAGGGGTTCTGTCAACACACTTTTATCGTCCATATGAGTCACAGTGTTGTATGTGTCCAGCACATAGGGGAGGGACCATATGGGGTTGGCAGTGGCGGTGTTCACAAGGTGTGGTGTGGGTGGGTCTGGCTGGGTGGGAGGGCACACACCTTGGGGCAGGGAGACTTTGCTCCGGGAATGTAGTGATGTTCTTCTCTCCTTTTTTTCCCCCCACAGGCCTTGATGATATCTGCAGAGTGCGGGCAGAGTGGCGGAGGGGGGAGGACAACACAGCCAGGTGGGCTGAGGGCCATCAATGCCCACCTGACTGGCCCAATGAGGGTGAGTGCCATACATCCATGATTAGTATTGCATGCTGTGTGACAGGGTGAGCAGCGGGGCAGGGCCACCATTCATCAACATCACTGTCATGCACGCCTCTTGTTACAGTCAACACTGTCCAGTGGCAATGCATGTCTGGGTGTACATCACTGGTGGTCCATGCATGCAGCAGGTGCATGGCTGTGCCACTGCCTTTGCACCACATAGCCATGTCACTAAATGGCCACGGTAGTGCTGTGCGTGACATGGCCGGTGGGTGTGTGCAGTGTTCTGCAAGGCTGTATGCACCTGGGTGAGCAGGTCCTGTGGACGTGATCACTGCAGGTGGTCACACACCATAACAGTGGTATGTCCCATGGCCGCATGCCATGCACAGTGGGCAAGCTGTATGGGGTTGTGCATTCACACCTATTGACTGTGCTCCCTTGTCCTAGGTACGCGCCATCTCCATGAAATTAGGGACACCTTACGGGAGCTCCTTCATCTGGCCCATGAGTCCGTGGACATATTGAGGAGGCTCGACACAATGGGGGTGCTGTAGATGCACAGAGACAGGAGATCCCAGAGCCAGGAACGGTGGTCAAGATGACAGTCCTTTGGTCCCTGACTTCCCCTACCCCCCTGGACCCACCTTCACACCCCTCCCATCCCATACCATTAGTCCACCCCTTCCCCCTGCCCACCACCACCTTGTTTATGTCCCCCACCCCAAGCTTGTATATAGTTTTTATTATTGTACATAGTTCACTTTTATATTTACAATACATTTGAATTTGATATGAATACTGTGGTGGTCTTTGATTTGCAGCAGACTATAGGTGTTCAGCTGCTGTGGTGTGCATGGCATCAGGGGTGGTGCAGTCATGGGTATGTCTGTGTGTCCGTGTGGAGGTGACTATGGTGTGGGGGTAGATATCAGTCAGTGTCTGTGTTGTGTGTGTTGTTCCCTGTGCACTGGATGACTGTGTGCAGTGGTCAATGGTGCATGCGCTGTGTCCATGGTGTACCCATCGGCCCATCCATGGCCTGTGCAGCCAACACACATGCTTGTCTGTGACCTGCACAGTCCGCTGGCATGTCAGTGGTGGCATTCCCTGCAGGGCGGACACTGTACCTGTCACTTAGCTGGGTTGCCCATGTCACTGGTGTGGTGCATACCTGGCTCAGGTGGCACTGTGGGCAACACGGTCATTGTCCCACCTCCATGCTGTGGCTTGTGTGTGTTGCAGGGGATGTGCCCCACTGTCTGTGGCTTGTGCTCCGGGTAACTACTGGTGGTGTACGGGTCCACAGTGTCTGCACAGGGTGGCTGGCACTCCAGTTCCATGGTGGACTGTGAGTTGTGTGTACACGGCTTACATGCACCCACAATGGGGGCTTGGTTGTCCCACCACTGCGTCCCTGTGTTATTGTGCCTTTGGGTATGGATGGGTGTCTGTTCATACCCTGTGTGGCATCTGGTGTGGTGCATGCTTCCATGCAACACTGTGGGTGTCTGTGCTGGCTGTTGTGGCCAGTGGTGGGTCGGTCTGGAATACTGTGCAGGGTGCTGTACCACTGGTGGTGGTGTCAAGGAAACAACCATCCCATGTGGGGTACCTCTTGTGCCAATGCATGGTCGGTCTCTCAGCAGTACCTCGGGGGGACTGTGCATGGTGGCACTGTGTCTGCCATTGTTGCATTGTCGTGTGCTGAAACCCACTGATGGGTGCTCATGGTGGGGCTGGCTTGCATGGTTCTGTGGTGCACAGGGTTGCATTGACACAGTGGGGGTGGTGGCATGCATGGAGTTTCCTGCAGTGGTGGTCACTGCTCATGGGAGGGTGTCTGGGGGTCATGGTGCAGGGTCTGCTGTGCACTGGGGGATGGTGTGGCACAGGGTGGTCTGCCCTCCTTGTGTGCCAGTCATAGCTTGCCAGTAGGTGTGATGGGGCACCATGGCCAGGCTGTGGGTTGGTTGCTTGTCTCTATGGGCCAGGGGTTATTCCAGCCTTCCCCCAGTTATGCTGTGCTTGTGGTGTGGGGGGACAATGTATGTTCTACTGTGTGTTCCTGTGCCCATCTGTGGCATGGGTGGTGGGCCCCAACCTCTCTGATTGTGCAGTTACATTACTCTGCAGCTGGGGGGGCTCCCTGGTTGCGCTATGGCACCTGTGGACTGCTCAGCTAAACATCCCTTGTTGCACTATGGTGCATAAGATCTGCTCAGCTTCCCCTCCCTAGTTGCGCTATGGCGCAGGTGGTGCGATATTCAATCATCTGCTGTAAGCGCAATTTGGCCTGCTCCATTTTTGAATATTGCATCTCTTGTGCATGGGCACAATAGACTTGCGCTTGCTCCTGCTATTGCGCACTTTTTGGGCGCTGTTTGAATATCTGGGCCTATGACTGTTATTTCACAGCTTCTGCCCAAAAGGTGATTTAGTGGTCACTTGGTGAATTCACCTTTCAAGTGGCATTTGTGTAATGACAGTCATATTGTTCATGAGGTAGGATCTAAAAAAAGGCTATGTTGAAAATTTGTGATCCAAATGTCAAAAATTAGCTACGTTTATTATCCATGAACTCCACTATATGTGATAAACAAATGTGACAGTAAGCATCTTTGCAAAACATGTACCTTGACCATAAACTAATCACACTATCAAATACATAATTTCTCTAAATATGAACACATTTTCATAATTATATAGGGAAAGAAGACATTTTTTTAACCAGAAAAGACACACTAAACTGAAGCTTGTTTCCAGTTGCAACCTAGGAGCACAAGGAAGTTAAGTGACTTGCTCAGGGTCACAAGTGGGGGCTGATGGGATTCAAACTCAGGTCTCCAGGTTTACAGCTCAGTGCACTTACCACTGCAGTACACTGCCTCCATATGACTTTGACATGTTATCATCTCAAAATTTCAAACAAAGTTATGACACTTTGTGATGAACAACAACTCTCAGACTACAGAAATCATGAGCAAAAGTACATTCTTCTAAGCAACTCCAAAATGGTACTTTGGGACACATTTGCATAATTAAAGTACCAGTTCCTGATCACTGGCACTGCTCAACAACAAGCTGTTCATCATATCAGCAGAAAATATAAAACAATGGTATATGTATACATGAATAGGAGTTTTCCTATTACAGGGCTGAGAATTACAGATTCATGCCACTTGTTTATATTTACCTCTCAACTACTATGAATTTTGCATAGCACTATGATTTTTACACTGAATTTTAGCCTTGGTCTGCAAAGGTTTACTAATATTCTTAGTAATGTTAGAGCTATTTCTGAACACACAGACTATTACATCATTGAACTAACTTAATAAAAACATTCCTTAACATTAACAAAATGGGGCATTCTACTTGTACATATGTTCTTTAAAATATGAAAGTGCTACACATTCATGAGATGTTCTGCTTTTTCATATAAAACCAATGCTTTTTCATATGGCTGATACAAAAGAAGAATTTGTGCTCACTCATGACTTTCCAGACTAATTTTTCTATTGGCTCCCATAAGAAAAATGATCCTTTTTCATGAGCTGATTTCTTTCCTCATATGAAACATAATCCTATCTTGTATGGGTAATACAAAAAAAAACATCGGGTGATGTGGGATGTCTGTGACTGATTTCTTATCGGTTCCCATATGAAAAAGGATCCTTTTTTATGAGTCAGTTTCTTTTTCATATGAAACGTGATCCATTTGCATATGGGTCAAATGAGAAAAATAACCTCAGGTCATGCAGGATGTCACCACTCAATTTCTGGTTGGTATTCACATGAAAAAAAAGATCCTTTTTCATGAGCTGATTTATTTTTTCATATCCCTCCTCCTCCCCATATGAAAAAAGAAATTCGGCTCATGAAAAAATATTTCAAAAATAACAGAAAATGCATCCTACCAGTCAGAAGCATGTCTTAACCTCCAGACAAAACAGAAAGTCTGCCATCTTAGTTTTCAAACAGAGAGAAGCAATGTTAAATGCTGTAAGTAGTTCTCTAAACTCATTATTTAATTTTATGTATGCATTTAATTTTGAAAGCTAAAATTGGCACCTTATAAAAGTTAATAATTAAAGGTAAAGCTACAGTAGAATTATTATAGTGCAGGTCACATTTTTTGACAAGAAATATTTGAATATTGCAGGTCTAGTATAGTCTTACCAGCTAGGATGCCAGCCCAAACATGAAGCAGGGCAGATTGTGAACAAGTATGCATAGTTTTCCTGTGACCAATGGCAGAGCAGAATATTAAGTTTGCAATATTAGCATATCAGACCTTTTTAATTTCTCTCCAAAACAAGTATCTTTTTAAACAATTCCACCAATCGCAATAGGCATAAGAAGTATTTTTGAGGGTTTTTTATTGGTACATACAAATAGATGCTAGCCAGTAAAAAATATCAAGAATGACAGTTGTTGATACTTCACTCGGTACTCTGCCTGTTAACAGACAAACCTGGTAAACTGAAACTATCAGTTGGCAGAGACTGCTGAGAGAAACAGACTCATATTTAAGACTGCTGTCACTTGTACAATCTTAAGAAAGGCTACGTATGGCAGAAACATCTTCTACCATGCTTAGTCTTTCTCAAGATTGTGCAAGTGACAGCAGACTTTGGATTGTGGGTAGTTCAATTGTGTGAAGGGCTGGACAGTTTTCCAGTACAAGTCATTCTGGGAGTGATTTACAACTGGAAAATTGTCATGTCCACTGGTTTGGAAAGGGTGGTATGAGGTGGAAGCAGCTCATGCCAACAATGCAGAGAATTCTGAACACTCGCTCTGAGCCAGACATACTGCTCATCCATCTTGGAGGTAATGATTTGGGCTATAAAAGGGGCATAGATTTAACAGAGTCATCTAAATCTGATTTGGCTGCACTACACAGAATGTTGCCTAACTATAAGACTCTATTCAGATATTATAGAATGCATAATCTGGAGAAGCCAGCAGTATGTGTCTAGAATTGAAAGATCATGCAGAAAGGTTTATAATTCAAATACCTGTCTTTCTGAGAGAACTGGGTATGCACACTATTACCCACCACCTTATCTAAAAGATGGTTTGCATCTCTCAGACCCTGGTAATATTTACCTGGTGATCCTCTAGCATGGGATCTGAAGTGTGTTGTGATGCATCATCACAATCACTACACATAAGAGTAGTTCCCTAATGCTGCCCCACAATGGCTCTTTTCAGAGTCACACTTACCTTGGTTAAAAAATAGATGAACTACACCTACATCACATACATATTTTTTTTCCATTATTTTAATTGTTTTTTGGGGGGTTGTGCCACAGACTCTGCATCTGATTTTGGAAAACTTGGTGCTCAAGCACCAGAGTGACTATTTCTGAAGCAAAAAGACATCAGTGCCAATAAAGCAGTGCATGGAAGGGAGCACTTCAATCTGCAGTATAGGCTTGTAGCAGTATGAGGCAACAATGGCAACCCACCAGGAAGTCAACATGCTGGCAGACAGGTCATCCAGGGCATGCCCTGCTTTGTGGAGGACTGGGGTGGGTTAGGTGGGATGGGGATACAACTGCCCAGTTGGTAAACTGTATGAAGACTGTGGATCTTGTGGGGGCCAAACCAGCACCACCATCATGAATGGAGGGATTAAGCCTTGCACAAAGCAATAACCACTCCAACTGTGGTGTGGGTGGTGTCAGTTAGTGTAATGTGTATTCACAGCAGTAACACAAGGTCATTCTCAATCAGCAAGGACTTCTCAACTAGCACAACAAGTCATATAGTATAATCCATCCCTTGCAGAGATTGCAATTGCTCAGGCTTATGAGATGAGACAGAACAATGCCACTCTGTTGACATACTGGCATATAAGTCATTGAAGGCATGGACAGCATGGGACTGTTTTGAGCAGGGGGACCAACACAACATTGCCACAGTGGTGTGGAGGGAGTCATAACTGGCATAAATGTCCACTGCTACTGCACTACTCTGACTGCTGTCAGTGGCTGTAGGGTGCCTTCACAAGGGAAGCACAGGGTTATCCCCCTGCAGTCATGGCTTCAGCATTGGAACAACTCACACTGGAAATGTTGTGCCTTACAGAAGGCTGCAATGGCTCAGCCTTGGGCAGGGGGTGACAACTGGCCCTGACTAGGAACTGTTGACACAGTGTGTGTGTGTTTATGGAGAGGGAGGTGGATGGATCAGTGCCATCATGGTAGGGGGTAGGGGTGGCACACTCACACTTGATAATATGCATTCTTTCAATGCTGTATTATGTTACTGTTGCAGTAACTGGAGATACAGTAGTAGCCACATACATTGCCAGCTATTTCCATATATTTTGTGAAATTTCTATAGAGTTTCTCTCTGCTGACCCTACTGTGGAAATGCAGAAAGCAGGAGATTCCTCTAGAAATATTACATACATTTCCAGAAATAGCTGGCAATGTGTCTGGCTACTATTGTATAACACTTTACACAATTCTGTGACATGAAAGATATAGAGCCAGGAAAAAAAAAACATGATAAAGATAGACATTAACAGTCACAGTCATAGTGGACCAGACAATCACATATTAAATACGTATTTTTTTTCTTTTTGTTTCAAAACAGACAAAATGCAAAAAAAACTGGAAAGATTAGGAGATGCTCACCCTGGTGGAGGCCACCCAGTTTCACAGACTTGCTGACATCATGATGTGGGGCACACATTTGCCACAGAAAAAAGCATGGAAAAAAATCATTCACTTCCTGAGTGACAAAGGCAATGAAAATGACAAGGATGCCTGTCACTGCAAGTGGAAGCAAGTGTAGCAGAAGTTCTACAAAATAAAGGCATCTGGCAGTGTGCAAGTTGGGGACAAGGAGTTGTTCCAGTGGGCATATAATGTGTCAGTGGAGGCAGGGAAGCCTGAATTTGGTGACAGACACTATGAAAGTAAGTACACCTATAAAACTGTATCACAAATTAAAATGTTTCTGTTATCAGTATTACTGCTGTTTTATAACATGACAATAATCTTATCAGTAAGTAAAAACAAACTGCCTATTAATAATAATAGGAAACCATGTTAATAGAATACTTTCAGTTTGACTCACTGTACTGTACAATCTGTAGTATGCAAGTGTTAGTAACATTTCATATACAGTAATATGATAATTGCCATTGTAGTAACTAGTAAGTAACATAGAGTAACGAGTAACGACTAACAAATGAGAGGTTGTGCAGCAACGGAACATTATTACATTCCAAGTCCATTCTGAGGGAGAGGCACATGTGAGTGCTTCAACCATCTGTGAAGTACAGAATAGATGATGTGACCTCATACCTCACAGTGCCTTGAGATGTACATTATGATCCTTTAATGCACACCATGTTGTGCCTTACCATTATAATTATGGTAAGAAGCTGAGGCATGTGCAGTACTGCCATAAATTTTTGTACTCTACAGTTCATTTAAGTCACTCAAGCACATGACATACCTTACAATTGATCTAGGCAATATTATGTTTCCTGCACATCCTCTCATGTTTTATTGCTTTCTTAATGCAGACCCCACACACATAGTCAGACACAAGTCCAAATAAGGATTGTCTTCACAGTCCAGGAAAGTCTATTACCTAATGTATAATGCACTGTAGAGCATGTGGTGATGCTGTGTTATACACACACCTTGCTGAACATTCAACCACCCAAGATGTGTCTGTACAAAGCACAGTCACACACCCTGTACTGTATTGTCTATCATATAAAATGGCAATAAATATCCGTGGGTTGGGGTTTCAAAAGTACGCTGTGTCACATAGATTACTGCTTCATTGAAATCATTTGCTTGATCCTCCCATGGCTGTCACTGGCTTAAGGTCAGGTCATATAAATCACATATGTCTTTGATCCTGACATCATTTCATAGCCAACAAGATATAAAAAAGAAATTTGGTTGATGCCTTGCATTAATACATCTGCTGTTCACAAACAAGGTGCATGGTCTTTATAAAGCTATGAAAGTGAACCATAACTCACCTGACCCACTCATCAACAATGTTCACCTCTCAACCATCAGCAAACAGTGTGAAGCAGTTCATGTTTTGGGTGTGAGCCAGTTGCAGTGCTGCAGTCAAACCCAAGTTCTCTTCAGCAGTCATACATTTCTTAAAATCTAAAACTGTTCATGCACAGGTTTGCGTCCCCCCCCCCCCAATGTAATAGTAGGACACAATATGTTTTTATTCTACATTTACAGTACAAATCTTCAAAAAATAGAACCATATCATTGAAGCATAGTAGAAAGTAGAAAACCTCATTGTGTATCTTACATATGTTGCATAGATGAAAAGATATTTTCTTCAACAAACTTACTCCATAATGGGCCAGATATTCAAATTTTGCCCAGGGTCTAAATTAGCCTTCCCAGTGTGCTAATTTATCTTGGAACCAATAGCCTGCTATATTCAAATGGGATAGCCCTGGTGCTAAACGTGCTGAATATAGAGTGCTAAGGAAACCGAGCAAACTGGGCTGAGAGTGCAGTACAAAAATAGCCTGGGAAATAATACAGCTCTGAATATAGCAACCAGGAAGTACAAACCACAACAGCATCCCAGTGCACAGTGACGTGAAGGAAGGCAAAGGTGAACTGTGTGGCCAATGTGTGTGCTAGTGAAAAAGTGGATTAATTCAAGCTGCAAGCACCATTGCATGCGAAATTCTGCAGGAATGTACTATGTTTCTGAATCGTTTGTGTGGTGCAGACACATTTGCCCAGGTTTTGCATGGAGCTAAGCCATTTTCTCGGTGGTATTACATTTGCCAGGGGAAAAAAATTGCTATATTCAAAAGTGACATGCAAATGGGCCTACTTAGGCAGTCTGTGGGCAAACATCCAGATTAGCATCTCATTATGTCCTGATCTGCATACAGTTTGCCCAGTACCATTGCAGGATCCCACAGCTCCCCCTGTTGGCCATTCTGGCAGTACAGGGGATGGCTGGGTCTGCCCACAGCTCCACCTGTGGGTCAGTCTAGCAGTGCATTGTGGTAGCTGCATGCTACATTTGTACAGAAACACATAGAGTATTGTGCCCCAGGGGACTACACAGCACAGGCACAGGTGATGGTGCTGCATTCAATAGTCAAAGTGTAGGCCATGCTACAGTGCACAGCAGACACTGCAGCAACAAGGAACCAGTAGTATGAGGGACACAGCAATGCCTATGGTGTGTAGGGCATCAATGACTGCTGCACTTTACACAGTGACAGACTAGTCTTGCAGGTGTGTACTGACAGTGGGCATTACTGTTACACTGTTGTGTGACCCACAGATGCTGCACCACTGGCATGGGATACTCACAGTGACATATACATATACATGGCTGGCTCTGTGTGCTCTGGTGTCTGTACAGATGTGTGGTATGTGGCTGGGGGGGCACATACCATCAGACAGGCACACTGGTTCTGGGGTATTCCCTACGCTGGACCATTTGCACTGCACAGATTGCCGTAGCCTTGCGGCAGTATCCAGTATGTAGTGCAGACTGGCCACCTGCACACCCTCAATACCATTCATGCTCCCAGTGCTGCATGTGTGTACTGGATTCTGTTGGTGTCCAATGAAGGGTGGTTTGCAGGTGTCTGCTATATGGACACACTGCCATGGTGTTCCAATTAATGCCTTGCATGACTGGAACTGGTGGCAGATGACGGCAACATAGGAGGTGCCATCCATGTGCAGCATGTTTCTTCCATGTCTGGTTTCTTTCTATGTTTATTATATACTGATTAGGGTCACACAAAGCCACGCAAAGGTCATGCAAAGCCATAAAGTCACACAAAGTGGTTTTGCCCAGAGTTAAGACTACCTTTTCCTGGGCTGTAATTTGTACCACGCAAAGTGTCAAGCTAAGTTGCACAAAAACACTTTGCATGGTGCTAATGTACTGAATACAGCATTGTGCCTGTATTCATGTACATGCCCCCTCTTTTTGCCCCTTGCATACATTATACTTTTGCCTGGTGCTAATGCAGTTTTCCCATGCTGTTTGGCCTTTTGACTATAGCAGACCCACACAAACCTGTCGCAAACCCTGCACAAACGGATAGCGCCCAGTGGAAAGTTTTGAATATCTGGCCTGATATGTTTTTATGTCTTCTCTGCTTTTGCAGAACATCCAGGCTTCCCTGCCACAGCAGCACAGAGGGCCCTACTGGAACCAGTTTCAGCAGATCAGGTGGAGGAGGATTCCATGACTCCTGATGAGGATATGCACCTTGTCAAGCTTGCTGGTATGTAACAACTTGAGAATGACCCTTAATAGTGTTACTTAGACATCTTGCATGCACACATGTATAGTAGGGGAGACAGCAGAACAGAGTATTATTATGTGACACTTTTTAATTTGTTATAAATGGCTGGGGAGCTTACTTCCATGAAGAAACACAAGTTTTGTAACTACTTTGGAATGTGGGCACAAAGAGACTGGGCTACTAGACTGGTACTTGTTAGTGCACATTGGTAGTAGTGCCTTATAGCATGAGGAAGTAGCTAATCAGAGTACAGCTTTATTTGTTGCTACATGATGAAGACTTATTTTGCACAGAAAACAAATTCATATTTGTACATGTCCGTAGTATTGTTAAAAGGTTTGATGGATTGGATGGATTGCATCCAAGAATAGTTAAAGAGCTGAGCGTTGAAATTGCCCCTCCCCTGATTTTTTTATTTCAAACATCTTTAGACAGGGGTGAAGTGGCTTGATCATTGGAAGATTGCATCAATACTTCCCCTATTCAAAAAAGGGTCAAAGGCAGACACATTAAATTACAGACTGATCAGTTTAGCATCCATTATGTCCAGAAGTTTGGAAGATATACTTAAGGGCCATATAACGGAGTATTTAGACAGAGATGGATTAAAGGGACACCTTCATGTACGGTGGCAGACATAGTTTGAAAGCCCATGAAACATTATTTTGATTGAGGTATTGGGCATACCTGTAACTGGAAGCAGTCCAGAGATATAGATGGTTGAGTTTGTGCAATATAAATACTACATTAGAGCCATTCTTGGAACCTTGTGATGTCAGTGATGATCAAACAGTGCTTAACTCAATGCAGTTAGGATCTGCTTGATTGTCACTGATATCACAAAGTTCCATGAATGGCTCTAATGTAGTATTTATATTGCACAGACTCAGTCATCTATATCTGTGGACTGCTTCCAGTTACAGGTATGCCCAATACCTCAATCAAAAGAACTTGCCATGGGCTTTCAGATTATGTCTGCCACTGTATATGAATGTGTCCCTTTAAGGGACAGGACTCAGCATGGATTTACAAAGGGGAAATCATGTCAAACAAACATGTCCAATTCTATGACCAGGTGAGCATATTCTTGGATGGGGGGATTTGGTGGATGTGGTATTCCCTGAGTTTTCAAAAGCCTCCGATAAACTGCCACATAATAAACTACTAGAAGTATTAAGGGGAGCAGAAATTCAAGACTCCATAATACACTGTATTAAAGTGTGGCTGACATCTAGAAAGCAAAGGGTCTGCATAAAAGGGGTCTATTCTGATTGGGCTGAGGTAACTAGTGGGGTGCCCCAGGGGTCAGTTATTTAATATTTACATATCATCTATACAATACCATAATGATAATGTATTGCTTATTAAATGTGCAGATGATTGTAGATAGGGATTGCATTAAAAGAGGGAGATGAACCAGGGGCTTTACAAAAGGCATTGGACCACATATATGATTGGACTGAAGAATTCAAGCTGTTCCTCAACAAGGATAAATGTGTGGTGATGCACATGGGAAAGAAAAATCTAACACATTCCTATAACATTAAGAGGAGTAACTTAAAAAGGTTCATGGAAGAAAAGGATCTGGGGATACTCATCTCTCATGATATGAATTTTTCCTCACACTGCATGAGTTTGTCACAGATGGGAAACAAAATTTTTAATTGCATCTTTAGGCACATTAACAGTAGAAGTAGGTATGTGGTAATGTCCCTATATACCTCTCTGGTAAGGCCAATACTAGAGTATAGCTCGCAGGGTTGGTCCCCGTAGATGAAGGGCGAGATTGCCACACTCGAAGGAATTCAAAAAAGAGCTACAAGAAGAATACAAAATCTAAAAGGAATGGATTATGAAAACAGGATCAGGACACTAGAGTTATATCCCCTGGCATACAGGAGAAAGAGAGGAGATTTGTGCCTGGTACATAAGGCCTGGTCAGATGATCAATTGTGGAAGACCTGGGATTGGAATCAGGGAATAGGTGTTCAACACATGGGCCCACTCATTGCAGCTAAAAGACAGGAAACCTGAGTTACAGAAAAGTCAGATGTGGTTCAGCCAAAGAGTAGTGCACACCTGCAATAGGTTGCCCCTAGAGGTAGTGACAAGTACATCTGCAAACATGTTCAAGAGGAAACTGAATAAATGTGTTAGGGATACAGGAAATATGTTTAAAGTATAGGCATACTGTAGCAGGCAAGCCAAATGGATGCAAGTCTTTACAAGGCTCTGTAAAAACCTGATACCTATGATACTTATGAATCTTCAGTAGTGATGTGTGTGCAACATGTTATTGGGACATATTTTCTGTTTAATAAGAGAAATTATTTACCTGTCTCAGAAGCAACCATATGGTGGCTCTGGGGAGGTAGATCTATGAAAATGGAAATGAAACTATGCACTTAGGAACTTGTTCTCTAATTGTAACTGTTAGATATTATTACAATTACGTAAAATTCCCAGTGCTAACTTTATGTAACAGCTTACGTGACTGTTGCTTATCTGACAACAATTGTACACCTGCAGTTGTTTCCATAGCTCGTAACCTTATGGACATTTTCTGAGACAGGTAATCTGGTACAAGATGTGTCATTGTGGCCCAGCACGGAAAGGACCATCCGTACTGCAGAATAACATAATGCATTGCTGTGGTATGACTTCTATGTACCACAAGTAACATTTTATCTCATGGAAGAAAACAGTACTGGACATATGTAACTGTCTCAATGATTGTTAATAGATCTATCAGCTGTTGCTCTTATGACTGTGATGAGATTGTCTGATTTGGAATGCAATCATGCAATGATATTGGACATGCCAGCTTGGTACCATACTGTATGGTACTGGTTATAATGTCTTGTATTTCTATGTATCTGGGTTGGTACTGGTGTAGAGGATACATACATACGTACATACAAAGTTGCCAGCAGATTAAGCCTAATGATCTATCTTGTCTGCCAGAGATGCAGCTCATAATTAAGTCTCTGCTGCAACCCCCCTTATGAATCCCTTGCCCCAAGTACCCCTCAGAACTCCCCTGCTGTTCACTTCCCCCTCAACCTGTACCTTGCCCATGTACATATCCCATCCCATCTTGAATTCTCCCACTGATTCCTTTGCCATCCACTGTTCTGGTAGCACATTCCAAGGTGTCACCATTCTCTCAGTGAAATAGTGTCTCCCATCTTCCTCTCTGTACCTCCCCCTTGTAAGCTTCAGGCTATGGCCCTTCGTAGTCCCTTCCCCTTCAGTTTGTGTAGACACTCGATGTTTACCCTATTGATCCCCATCAAATATTTAAAGACCTCTATCATGTCCCCCCATCCCTTCTGTCCTCTAGGTAGTACATGTTTAGCTCTTTAAGCCTCTCTTCATAGGACTTTTCCCCTAGACCCTGGATCATCTTCTCTCATTACTATCCACCCTCCCACATAGTATTGTGCCATCTGTGAGGTGACACAGCCTTCCCTGGATTCCCCCAGCAATTTCGATAATGAACATGTTGAAGAGGATCAAATGAACACGTTGAACAGGATGTTGCAGGATGGTGTCTGTAAGGATGCTGCCACATGTATTATGTAGTTAGCTGTGATGGGGTATCACAGGGTGGGGGAGGGGCCATGTGGAGATATGAAACCTCCCCACAATGATTACCTTGCCACCCTAGCTGTATGGTATGGTGGGGGATATATATGTGGGTAGTACGCTGAGTCATTCTCTAGCTCAGTAGCTACAAAGATACATGATAGTAGTAGATAATGTAAGAACTACCTTCTAGTATGGTAGCAGGCTGAGACGTCCAATATCATAGTGTGCTGGCAGTCTAAATACAGTGTAGTGGGGTTTCACAGCTCTGTTCCAGTGGTGACATGGGTGGTGCAGAATCTATGCTGCTGTGTCTAGCTCATGTCAGTTGCATAGTGGAAGGTCTGATCAGACTAACCTCATTTTTCCTTTGACTGTGTGACCAAGGAAGAAGACAAGGGCCCTGCTGTGGATCTGCAATACTTTGACTTCAGCAAGGCTTTTGATTCAGTTCCACACAAAAGGTTGCTGAAAATGATGAAAGACCTGGGAGCAGCTAAAAACTGTAGTGAATTGGGTGGGTTGTTGGCTAGAAGGGAGGAGACAGAGGATAGTGGTCAATGGGGTTAACTTAGAGGAAAGGAAGGTTATGAGTGGGGTTCCACAGAGATCTTTCCTGGGTCTGATCCTGTTCAACATATTCATTATTGACATTGCTGAGGGAATCCAGGGCAGGCCGTGTCTCTTCACAGATGACACAAAACTATGTGGGAGAGTGGATAGTAATGAGAGAATAAAGTATATGTAGAGGAACTATAAAAACTATAGGGGTGGTCAAAGAACCCGCAGTTAAACTTCAATGCCAAAAAGTGCAAGGTAATGCAGCTAGGGAAAAGAAACCCCAAGACAGAATACTAGATGGGTGGAGTGAGAATGAACACTACAGAAGAGGACTGTGATTTAGGAGTTATCATCAACAACTCCCCTAAACAAAGAGCCAGTGCAAAAAGGCCTATAACAATGCTAACAGGATGCTGGGATGTATCAGGAGGGGTATTCATAGCAGAAGAAAAGAGGTAATGCTACCCCATACTGATCCTTGGTGAGACCTCACCTGGAGTGCTGCATCCATTTCTGGAGTTCTTACCTCAGAAAGGATAGTGATAGGTTGTAAACAGTGCAGCACTGAGTAACAAAAATTGATTCTGGGCCAGCGGGCAGGTCCTATGTGGAGTGCCTCACGGCACTAAATATGCACTCACTGGAAACCAGAAGGGAGAAGGGAGACATGTTAGAGACCTTCAAGTTCCTAAAAGGAATTAACAAGGTAAACTCAGGGGAACTATTTACCCTGAACACCAACTCATGGTCACATGGTCATGAGTTGCAATTACATATGAACATACGAAATACCAGCAGAAACAGGCCTCATGGTCTATCGAGTCTGCTCAATTGTGCAGCTAGCCCCTCAACTTGCAGCTGCCCCACCCTCCCCTCCCCGCCTCATAACCACCCCCTCACTTTGTCCAACCCTCTCTTAAATCCTCCCACCATTCTACACAATACCACCTCCTCGGGCAGAGTGATCCACTTATCTATCACCCTTTCTGTGAAAAAGTGTCTCCTGATTTACCTCCTGAATCTCCCCCCTCCAATCTCAACCGATGCCCTCTCGTGTCCTTCCCCATTCTGATCTGAAGAATCCCTTCTGTATTAAACTTGTTAATATCCTTTAGGTACTTAAAGGTTTCAATCATGTCTCCCCATCCCTCCTCTCTTCCAGGGAATACATTTGCAGCTCTCCCAGCCTCTCCTCATAGAATTTTTCCTCAAGTCCCTGTATCATCTTTGTTGCCCTATGCTGCACCCCCTCCAGCAATCTGATGTCCCTCTTTAGGAATGTACACCAGTACTACATGCAGTATTCCAGGTGTGGCCTGACCAGTGACCTGTACAGGGGTAGGGTCACTTCTCTGTGCCTGGAGGAGATTCCCCTCACTTTGCACCCCAGCATCGTGTTTGCCTTTGTAGTCACCTTCCTGCACTGAGCTGAGGAGAGAGGTTCAAGAGGGATGTGAGAAAGTACTTCTTTGCAGAGAGGGTGGTGGAACCTTAGAACAGTCTCTCAGCTGAGGTGGTTTGTACAGGTGATTCAAGCAGGCATGGGATAGAATGAAGGGAATTGTTGTCACCTGGGGCAAAAAGAACAGAGAGGAGAATGGGGATAGACAGGGATGCATAATACCCTAGAGGAACAATAGGTTCCAGGAACTATAGGGAACATGGGCAGGCTGGATGGACCTATGGTCTTTTTCTGCTGTCATGGTCTATGCTTCTAATATACTGTACATACAGTAGATTACCCCTTAAGTGCAAATATTGAGAAACGTATGGCTTGTTGAACTTCTGATGCTATCCTAAGGGAATTTGCATTTTTTCATACTTTATTATATTGCCCAAAATGTTGTTTTTTTTGGGGGGGGATACCTGTTATTCTTACAGCACTCATTACGACAGTTACTTTTATATACAGACTGACCCTTAACTAAGTGCAAGAATAGAGGGAGTTATGGCTTGTTAAAATTCCGAAGTTATCCTATGGGAATTTTCATTTTTTATTCTTTTTTATATTGCCTCTAAATGTTTAGAGGGATGTGTGTTATTTTTGCAGAACGCATTAACACATTTCTTTTGATATATAGGTGGTCCATTAAGTACAAATTTTTAAGCAGTTATGCATTGTTGCAGGTCAAATGTGGGAAAAAATTACTGTGAAGTCCACCAGAATGAAACCCTGTTATGCAGCATGCTGTAGCAGAGTTACTGCAGGAAATAATGTGATTTCGATGTGAGTTAATCTCTTCCATCATGCAGAAAACTGTGATACTGCAATTCATACAGGTGGGCTTCATTGTGAGTCACAGTTCTTTTTTCATATGAATGAAAAAAGCACACAAAAAAGGATCTAGTCACATGAAAAAAGAATTGGCATAAAACTAAGTTCCAATTCTATCTTCGTAGGAAGGAATCTTTTTTTTTATGAATGAAAAAAATTAAAAAAATAAAAATTGGGAGAAAAACTATGTCCCATTCTTTTTTCTTATGAAGGGATCCTTTTTCATATGGCTGAATTCTTTTTTTGTATGGCCATAAGAAAAAATGGAAGCGAGTCATGAAAAAGGATTTCAAAATGTAAACAAAAAGCACATTTTTAGGTCATTTTCCAACACTTAAGTGCAGAATCCACCCAACGTGTCCCAGTGACCAAGATACATGTGTTGGTGTCTGTTCAGGATGTCATTCTGTGGGTTTTTTAAATTTTTTCCTCACAAAAAAGGATTACCCCATATGAAAAAGGATCCTTTTTCATATGGACCAATTTTTTTTTTGTTCCAAGCAGCTATCCAAGCTATCCAATAGAGAGGTTCAAGAGGGATATGAGAAAGTACTTCTTTGCAGAGAGGGTGGTGGAACCTTAGAACAGTGTCTCAACTGAAGTGGTTTGTACAGGTGGTTCAAGCAGGCATGGGATAGAATGAAGAGAATAGTTGTCACCTGGGGCAAAAAGAACAGAGAGAGAATGGGGATAGACAGGGATGCATAATACCCTAGAGGAACAATAGGCTCCAGGGACTATAGGGAACATGGGCAGGCTGGATGGACCTATGGTCTTTTTCTGCTGTCATGGTCTATGCTTCTGCTATACTGTTCATACAGTAGATTACCCCTTAAGTGCAGATATTGAGAAACGCTGTACTGAGTGTGCTCAGAAAGAACATTTTAACATTTATTAACTTTGGAATGGATTAATACTATTTCACCAAACTAGCAACAGGCACATCTGTGGGCCAAGTCATTTCTACCTTGAACATTTTGAAGTAAAATTCCAAACAATCTATGTGCTAGGCAATGACAAAAAGCAGCAAAATAATGAATTTTCTTTATGTTTTTCACTATCCAGATCTCGGAATCTGCACATCAGACAAGAGTGAAACTTGGCATCTCAAGGATCTACCCCTGAAACCACACATGCACATTTTTGTGCAAATCTATTGAATAGTTGTGAAGATATTAAAGTGCAAAGTTTGAGGATTAACATAGAAAAAACACAAATGCAAAATGTTGTGCAAATCTGTTGAATGGCTGTGAAGACATTAAAGTGCAACGTTTGGGATTTAGCATAGAAACCCATGCTCAGCCCTAACTACAGTGGCACTACTGCACCACTAATCTGCACATTGGACTGGAATGAAACTTGGCATGTTAAGACATATGTCCCTCAAGACGACGCATACAAATGTTTGTGCAAATCCGTTGAACGGTTGTACAGATATTAAAGTGCACAGTTTGAGGTTTACATAGAAACCCCTGCTCAACCCAAATGATAGTGGTGCTACGGCAGCACTATAAGATATATATATATATATATATATATATATATATATATATATATACACACACACACAAAATCGCACATGCCCCCACAATGCAAAGCATCATGGGCTGCATATGCAAATCACCACAGAATATTATGCTGGTTCAACTTTAAGCATATATATATATATATATATATATATATATATATATATATGAGGCAAAAATTTAGTTTAATGCATAGATAGGTTAATTTGATTAGGACAGTAAGGAAATTCGGTGTTATGGTTGAAACCCCATGGAGACCCTCCAGCCTGCCCCCCAACCAGCATCGGAGTGTGCATTGGGGTCATCGGCCCCAACTCTCAATCCCATCACATGTGTAAAGAAGCAGAGGTATAGGAGAATGCGGAGAGAGTTAGGACCGAAGATCCCACGCGCACCCAGATGCCAGTTGAGGGGGCAGACTGGAGGTGTCCAGGGGGTTTCAACCCTAACACCAAATTTCCTTACTTTTGTCACTGTGGAACAACCCTAATTGATGCATTAAATGGAGTATTTTGCCTCTAATTTCCCTTCTGTTTAAGAATGATGACGAGAAATACTGAATGTAATGAGGCAGTGGGAGCACAGCATCCTTTGGGCCCCGCTCTCCTGCCAACATGATGTCTTGTGACATAGTAACAGGAACAGCAATGCAAACACAAGGTGGAAATGCAAATGGTAACAGTAACGAAAATGCTAGGGCAAATGACAACGCAAAGGGTAACACACACGGTGGTGCACACGGGAATGGTAACACTAACAGGTACATAAACACAAGGGGAAACAGTAACTGTAACAGTAACAGAAGTGCATACCTTGTTTTTGCTGGACAATTGCATAGAGAAACATAGTGTGTACAAAGAATGTATGCATTGTAATGGCAATGGAAGCTTAAAACAAGCATTGGAAGTATTAATTGCAAATATCTCAGCAACTGTAAGACATAGAAAAAAAATGTAAATTTCACAGAAATCATTATTTTCCTGGCTACCGTTTTGCATTACATTGCCCACAGGGCTTTTTAACTCGTGATGAAAAATCTGTACCTTGCACCATTTTTGAGATACAAGCCTCGAAAGGCATGGCATACACCACCATGTTAGTTTATGGGAAAAAGCATCAACTTCAGAGTACCGTAACTTTGAAGCCATACAATATTTTTTCACCAAACCACCAAAAGGCACATCTGTGACATGTTGGCTGCCTTTCTTCCAAGTCTCAGGCCAAAAGACCTAACCATTCTTTTGCAACAAGGTGGCAAAGAACTCCTGTCATTTTGGCCATAGTGTTGCAAAGTACTTTCGTGATTTGCGAAAGCTTTCGCATAGATTTGTGAAAGTGTCATGCGTGCGAAAGTGCTTTATTAAAGTACTTTTTCCAGAAAGTTGAACAACATATTTCTGGGGTGTTTAACCCCAAAATAAAGACATGGTTAGCATCCCCAGGCTCTGACTAGTTGAACACAAAATAAATCGTGTCCCTAGATGGTCCCAATTTTAAATGCCAAGCATTTTTCTGATCACTAACTGAAAACAAAATGGTGGATTTTCGAAAGTAGTAGGGGCATTTGCAAAAGTAAAAAGTGCATTTGCGAAACTGTAGAACTTTTTGTTAACTTTCCCTTTGACTTATAATGGGAACTTGTTTTTTGAATAACTTTTGAACCGTTTAATATTTTTTCACAAAATCTTCAAAAGGCACGTCAGGCACACCGACCACATGTTCCCTGAAGATTTTGGACCACTGGCACAAAACGTGTGACCTGTAGGGAACGGCAAAGAATTCACCAAATAGTGTAAATGCGCACAGATTACACTTAATAAGTCTGCAGCTGTATATCTTACCAGTACAAAACTTGGCATATCTCAAGGCGTATGGTTTTCAATCCTGCATTCAAAATTTCAGGCAAATGCATTAAACAGTGCCAAAGTTATTAAGGTGCAAATTTGACCCTTTAACCTTAAAAGGGCTCCTCAACCTAAACTATGGTAGCACTACAGTGCTACCATAATATATATATATTACATGGATAAGAACTTTGCCCTATTGAAAAGGCCTTACTTTATTTCCCTGTCTACTGTACCTGTAACTAATCTATTAATTACAGCTATATACCTGCACTAATCAATTACAGCTATATACCTGCAATAACTAAAGCTGTATACATTCACTAATCAAACAATTAAAAGTATATAGCTGCACTAATAAAAAGTATACACCTGCACTACATTAAACCCTGCACTACATTAAACCCTATAAGATACCACTAATAACACACTTGCTATTATTGTGGACTTTGCTTCACGAGTCCTGGTGTTGGTAAGTGTTGGGGGGGGGGGTGGTTTCTGTGGGTAAAGTGGCAACAGGTGATTGAAGGGTTGAGACTGACCAACTTATACAAAAAAAGTGCATTTGAGTTATTATACTGATAGGGACCTAGGGTTTCTTAAAGTTTGAAGTTTTAATTGGAGCTAGTGTTAAGACTGAATTTGTTTAATACTGCTTTATTTAACAGGGTTTTTTCTTTCTTTTTTATATTTTTCTTTTACATATTAGTATATTAGAAGGGAATTATCTGCTACTTTACAGCAGAAGTAATTAAATAAGTAATTGATTGCACCTGACTGAGCAGTGGCAGGGCCTGGGATGGTGCAATCATAGAAAAGTCACAAACAACCTGGAAGTGTGGCAGACTCCTGTGAGGTGCTGGCATTATTGTATGTTATCCTGGCCTAGCCTGCATTCTTTAGTTTTTGGTGGTGTTCCTTGCCAGATACTTGAAGTGGCAGTTCAGAAAATCTGTTTGGGATCTCACTTAGGAGCGGGCATGAACAGTATATCGGTCCAGGTTCCTTGCTTTTTAGTGTCTGGTTGTTTTTCTTCTGATTGGGGTTAAATATGTTTATTTTGGTGTATTTTGTTTTATGTTTCTTTTGGTAAGTTATTCCCCTGCTGTTTTTATTAACACAGGGGATGAAATGTCTTACGATATTAATAATCTAGTTCTGGTAACTGGGTTTTATACGAAAGTCTTTTGTTTAGATTTATTTTTGCCTGTTTTATCATTTAATGACTGGGTGAGGGATAGAATGGCATATATCTATAGGAAGTTACAATGGTATATTACATTACAGGGACAGTGACTTTATGATTTTTGCTTAAGAGAAGTCTGATATTGTTATTATTATTAATATCTGGTTCAGTCCATCCCAACCCAAGGCCTGTGGGTAATCTGAATTCAACTTTATTGCCAAAACATGCTTTGCATTTTTCTCATTTAAATGTCCAGAGCCTGCTTGCAAAATGGGATGATTTTACTGTTTGGATGGCCTATCATCAATTTCATGTGTCTGGGGTATCAGAGACCTGGCTAACTGATAGTGTCTCTGATAAATCTATTTCTATTGAGGGTTATAGAATTTTTAGACATGATATAGAATTAAGAAGAGATGGGGATGTCTTTTCTATGTGAAAGACCATCTGAAAGTGCTGTCAGGTGCAGCTATCGAAGGACTTCCCACCTGTGAATATTTACTTTTGACAATTGTCTTAGGTAATCAAAAAATGCTGTCCATGGTGGTTATGTATGTATCACTTGGTTCCCAGGAGGATGGACTTCGATTGCTAGAGATTATACGTGGGTCCCTGCCAAGAAATAGAGAGCGCATTATCATGGGTGATATGAATATTAACTGGCTGGGGAAGGACAATATAAAATTTAGAAATATAGTTATTAACCAAGGATTAACACAGATAATTGATGTTTCAATGCAGACTAATTATAAATCTGGAACTTCTTCTTTGAAAGAATGGGTACTGGTCTCTGACACTAATAAAATTGTACAACATGCAGTTCTCTCCAATGGTGTCAGTGACCACAGCCCAGTCTATTGTAGTTGGTCTGCAAAGAGAAAATCTATTCCTCCTGTTTCTGTGTTTTCACATAATATAAAGACCCTAGATTTGGTTGGATTTGGGCAGGCAGTTGCTAATATTGACTGGTTTAGTGTTACACAGAGCCAGAATGTGAATATAGCATTAGGTAATTCTATTGACTTATTTAATTTAGTTTGTGATAAGTTTACACCTCTAAAGAAGCTTAGGATTAGAGCTGATATACAGACCTGGGTTTCATCAGACTTAATAGATCAAATTAGAATTCGGGATAGACTTTGGAAGGCTTAGAGGAAGACCCTTTGTCACACTAGCTTAGTTTTATGTAAACAGGCAAAAAACACATGCAAAGCCATGGTTAGATGATTAAAAAGGAATTACTTCCTTGAAAAGCAGAAATACTTTTGGGGAAGGAATTTTACAGAAACCTGAAAGTTAAAGGAGAAGACTCCTGTATATTTATAATTTGGATATGTCTGATGTATTTATTATACATTACATCAAGTACTGTACATATGTCAATAAGAGATCAGCCATTTCTTCTTTTGCAACACATATCTAGAGTTTGAGGCTCTGACACAAGGTGTAAAATGTCAAGCAAGCCTCCATTTACATGCAAATGAGTCAATTGTATTACAGTCCCTCCCATTCCTTGATGTCACCGCAGCAACAGTGCAGAACAAAACATAAGGGTATCAATGCTGTCTAGCCTGATTTTAGTTTAAGTTTGCAATGGCTTAAGGCAGTTCTGTCATGCAACTCACACAGGGAGTAGTACTTGTAGCCTTAATACTGTATGTTAGAGCAAATAATGCATCTAATAGTATTTCATTCACAGGAAAAAAATATGTTGCTTTGTACTGCTCATTTCTCTCTGTGAGACAGTTATAACATGATGTGGAAAGCAGTAGACTGAATCAGTCAATCAACCAATTGAGCAGTCAGTCACTCTGTATTGAACCAGATGAACATCCTTGAGAAGATTCATTACAAGGTGGGCCTGAGCAGTTCACCAAAGGATCACACAAGACTGAATTATACACATCCCCTTTCAGCAGCCTGAAAGTGGAGAGCTAGATCATTTACTTTATAAAGTATATTGTTTTACATTTCAAATGCTCCTTAAATCTGAGTTTCTGACTGGAAATTCCAAGACACAGAATGCATATGACATGGGAGGAGTGAGCTAAGCAAATACAGAGCACTACAAACACTGAGACTGATTAGTTTCTTTACCTACAACAGCTGAGGTGTAGCATTTGATTTGTGAGGGACATCCTACTTCAAATGCTGGCATTACAAAGTGGGGGGGGGCTGCCACAGCTTATCCTTAGTACCTTGGGAGTGAAGTGCTGTAGGTTACACATCACTGCTAATGATTTATAATGGGAATTGGGGCACTTTTAAAGTCATAGACCTAAGGGGCCATCACAGTTTCCAAGGAGGTTAGGGGAACTTCTTAAGGGTTAGAGAGTAAGGGGCTCTAGTAGGATTTGAACCAGAGTGCCCCAGTGCTTGTGCCTGTGCTTTAACCACTAGATTAGCCTTGTTCCATATGCTGTAGCTGATGCTTTTCTGGTAACCTATTCCTTGTTATAGCTGCATTCTTTATTGCCTTACAGCAGCCATCCAATCACTGACTGCCTAGTTACAAAGGGAAAGGGGTATATTTGCAAGATTGTTTCTCACTGCTGGTGTCAATCAGATCAGAGAATGCTAACACACACACACACACACACACACACAACATAATACAACAACTGTATAAAACCACTTAAAACTCTTGTTGTACCCAGAGTCATGTATTGGGTAAACTGTTTTTGCTAACAGAAACAGTAACACAACACATACAGGCACTTCCTTATACGAATACTGTATATACCGCAGATCAGTGCTACATCCCACTCACATGGTTCTAGTCCCTATTAGACCTGTACTTCAGAATGTGCACAACACTTAAAGGGTTCCTCCATTGATCAAGTGGGGAACCAGACATTGTGGGTTTGGTTTATTGGTGGAACTGCATTTAATGCAGCACCATTATCTGTTGCTCTGATGACATCATCCTCCAGAAACATTGATGGTAAAATGGAGGACAAACACATTGATCACTTTTGGGGGCTGTATATTTTTATTTATAATCTAGATTTGAACAGCAATAGGACTGCTGGCAACTGGAGAAGGCATGCAACAGTTGCACATAAGGAGTTGGGAAAATATTGGTGTGAAACTATGGTAGACTTCCTCTTTAATACATGAACTTACTGGAAAAAAGCATTCTTCAGCTATCCAATATTTACAAACTAAAAATGATACTATTACAGATCCATTTGAAATAGCACAGGAACTAAATGATCATTTTTCTGATTATTCCAAGTATTCATCTGGGAATTTAATGCCTCATGCTTGTGTGTCTCAGGAGAACTTTACCCTGAATATTCCAATGTTATATTTTCAATCTTTGTCACTAGGTGATGTTTTGAAATGCTTTCTTTCTATGGACCCACATCCATCTGTGGGTAAGGACGGTATAGATTATCGATTTGTGAGGACCACTGCTGATTTTCTTTGTTTTCCTCTCTGCTATTTTTAATTTTTCACTATGTGGGTCTAGTTTTCCTATGATTTGGAAAGATTCTACTATTGTTCCTATCCTTAAAGCTGATGATATTTCTGATAAATCTAATTATCATCCTATTTTTCTATTGGCTCCACTTTCAAAAGTTCTGGAGAGGGTACATTTTGACCATATTATGGAGTACTTGTCTAAATATAATGTTTTAACATCTGTGCAGCATGGCTTTAGGCCAGGGCATAGTACCATGATTGTCTTGGTGGGGTTCACAAGCATAGTTCATGAGGCCCTTGATAACAGTAATTTTATAGGGGCTGTGTTCGTGGACCTCACCAAGGTATTTGATCTGGTCGATCATTCCCTTTTGTTGTCCTCTTTAGCTAATTTGGGAATATCTAAGGATGTAAGGGATTGGCTAGGAAATTACCTGGCTGATCGTATATAGGTCACAAGGGTAAGTGATCAATTTTCTTCTCCTGCTAAGGTTACACTAGGCGTTACTCAAGGCTCTATTTTGGTTCCCCTTTTGTTTAGTCTTTTTCTTAATACTCTTCCTTCTGTCGGTACTAGATCTCAAATTTTCTTATATGATGATGATGCAATAGTCCTCACAAGTGGTTCCCACTTTGATAAGGTTCAGAAAGACTTAGCTGAAGTGATGATTTTCTGGAGGTACACAATTGGTTCAGAGTTCATGGATTGGTTTTAAATGAGAAAAAATAAAATCTATGGTTTTTGCAAATACTAAAAAAAGATTGAATTTGGATCCTTTATTGTCATTGCATACTGTTTCTGGCACATTGATTGAACAAGTTAAACAATTTAAGTGTTTGGGTCTGTTGATTGATGGGGGTCTTTCCTATGAACCTCATATACTTCATATGGTGAAGGTGACTCACCATCGGCTTGGGGCCCTATACATGTTATCTCCTTTACTTACTGATTCCACATGACTTTTGTTGGGCCAAAGTTTTTTTATTGCCGTTAACTGACTTTGTGATTTTGTTTTATTATACTGCAAGGGAGGGGTTGTTATCTAAGGTGAAAGTGTTACTTAATTCAGTTGCTAGATTTGTAGTAAAATCTCCACAAAGGATTCATCATTGTAATCTTCTACAGCAAGTAGGTTGGCTTCCTCTGGTAGGAAGATATAAACTTCAAGTTGGGTATTTTGGCAAAAAAGGTGATACTTAATAGAGTCCCAGACTGTTTTTTCTTAATTTTTAAAAAACTGAATTATAGTGCTAAAACACGGTCAACAGATAATTTTTTTCTTTGCATTCCAAGAATGCATATGTCTCTAGGACAAACAGCTTTATCTTACATGTTACCTACTTTTTTAATACTATACCTTTGATTGTGTGAACCTTTCCCTTTGCTTTTTTAGGCATAGGTTGAAAGAGCATATTTTTACTGAGTGCAAGTGTAAATGTTTTGAATGATGGTGCTAAGACATATTTCCCTGAATTTTGTAAGTGTATTTGTTATTTGTATTTTTTTTGTGTGTGTTTGTATTTTTATATTGTATTCAATTGTCATTTGTACACTGATCACCCATGAAAATGGGTAATTTTTGGCCCATGGTCCTTTCAGTATAAATAAATAAAACAAACAAACAAACAAACTTAACACAGTGTTTGGAAGCTAGCCAAACCAATTAACAAGCTGCAAAAAAATCTGGAAAAAAAGACACTTACACAAAACCCTCCAAAATCCAGAAATTCCCCAGACCTCTACTTGCACTAAATATGGACCATTCTCTCCTTGTTGCAAGAGACCTTCATGTGCCATAACATGATCACAAATGTGATCACCATAACAATAGCCATCTTAATGTATTATTTTCAACAAAATGGGTAAGGGTGGAAACCTCAGACGTATACCCATCTCAGGGGCTAATTAGGGTAATAAAATCACTTGCCCTTCAGGCTCACAGTCTTATAGCCCTAATTAACCCTGTCCATGGGTATACATCCTTGTACACCACCCATACACTTTATTGATTAGATAGATAGATAGATAGATAGATAGATAGATAGAGAGAGTATGTATTTATATAATATATAAATTGCAAAAAATCTGTACTAATGCTCTATTTAGGGTTAAAGCCACAAAAGTATGGAAATGTGGCATTAGGGTTTAAAACCCTAACACCCCACCCTCACTCTGCACACACACACCAGCAGGCACTGGGGGTGTGCTTTGGATCATCAGCCCTAACACCCCATTCCATGAGAAAATAAGCAGAGTTAGGTACAGCATAGGAGAATGGGGTGAGCATTAGGTCTGATGACACCAAGGCACACCCCTGACACCTGCTGGTGTGTGCAGGGTGGGGGTGGGGTGTTAGGGTTGGAAACCCTAATGCCACATTTCCCTACTTTGGCGGCTTTGCCACTAACTAGAACATTTACACAGTTTTTTGCAATTTATTTCCTTACTTTTTGAGATAGTATAATAGTATCTTTATTTTACTGTGGGTGTGCAGGGTTCTTTAGACCCTGTGCTCCCATACCTCCACAGATGCATATATGTATGTAGCTGTGGAAGCACAAGGACCTCTGGACACTGTGCTTCTATTTGCAGGACAACAGTGACCAAATAGTCAGCATAGCCACCTAATTACCACATCTCATGTACCTGGGACAATTTTGAATCCCTGCCAAAATGTAACTCTGCGCAACTACAACCTCATTCTGCACCACAGGGGTGGAAACACATTTTGGCCAGGATTTGAAAATTGACAGTTATGACATACATACAGTAAGGTGGGGGTAATAAGAAGGCTATGTTGTAAATCTGGGATAAAAATATTTAACATTTCTGAAGTTATGAGTGGGTATAGTAACATTGCAATGAATGGTCATAACTTTGGCATTTTATCATATTTTGACCCCACATTTTCAACATAATCTACATATGATTCCACCTTATAAATCCCATAGGTGAAAATGTTCAACTATGTACCAGAATGCCATTCCATGCCACAGGTGCCAAAAACACGTTTTGCATAGGATGTGAAAAATCGCAGCTACAGTATACTGTTCGTGAGGTAGCATGGAAAAATGGCTATACTGAAAATTTGGAGTCAAAATATTGAAAATTAGCAACGTTATCCACATGTGTAGGAAAATTTCAATGAGCATGCACAGCTCGGTCATTTTAAGGATTTTTTTTCACAACATTTTCAACGTGGCCATTTTGGGACCCCACCTCATGAACACTAGCAGTGAAGTGTTATTATTTGGTCCTGAAAGGTGATTTCTCACTACCACAAAATTACCTTCCTGGCCCGATTAATGAAATGACAGTGTCAGTGTTCATGAGGTGGGGCCCCAAAAAGGCTATTTAGAAAATTAGGTGAAAATTTCCAGAAAATGGTAACAGTATGAACAAAAGTTCACAACGCTATTCAAATTCATTATACAGCACTTACCTTTATTCCTCAGTTTGCAGTTTGACTTTAAAGAGTGTAGACATGTCCCGGTCCACAGAAGCAGTTGACAGCCTAGGATCTCCAATGGTAAGAATGGGGAATGGGGTTGTGTGTGGGGTGATGAGTGCTCAGTGGGAGGAGAGGGGAAGGGAGCAAGGGAGACAACAAGGAAACATTTTCTTTTTTTTTCAGTTTAAAAAAAAAAAATGTCGGGGCACTGGTTTCTTTTTTCAGTAATGTAAACAGCCCTGGGGGAGACCACTAACCACCACCAAGAAATAATAAAATATGGGCTTCGGAGGGTGGAGGGATGACACTAGACACCAGGGAAACTTATGGGAGGGTGGGGGTACCACTAACACCAACAGAAAGAGTTTCAAAATATTCTAATATGGGGACTGAAGGGTGGGGTGTTCCAATGGACACCAGATAGACATAAAGGAGGGTGGGTGGATACCACTAACAACAACGTATGAAATATTTTAATAAAATGAAGTATGGGGATCAGAGGGTGGGGGTGCCACTAGACACCAGGGAAACAGTGGTTCACAGCTGAATCTGCAGCTGGCAGCATGAGTTCCAGCTGCAGCTGCAGAAGTCAAGAAAATCCTGCTGTTCTCATTCAGAGAATGCAGGGAAGGGATCCTCTCACTAAACTGGGCACCCTGGATTTTGGGTGCTCAGAAAACATATATGTGGGCAGAATATTTAAAAACAAACATCAGAATTTAGTTATAAAGTGGTCACATTTAGCTAGGTTCTGATGTTTGTTTATTAAGAGCACCATACTTTTGTGTTTTTTCCATGCTCATCAGTTTGTAGAAGAAATCAACAAGATGGCAGTTGGCACGCCACCAAAAATGTTTGGTTCCCTGCCAATTCAGTGGTATGAAACCAAAAACAAGCATTTGCAGCATCAAATATTTATTTTCGCACACAAACGTTATCTCAAAACCCCTACTGCAAATGTACAAGTAGGAAAACATTAACATTTAAAGACTTGTAACCTGGAACCCTTTTATATTTTTTCACCAGACCTGTCAAAGACACTGCCTTGAGACATGACACATGTCCCCAGCAAGTTTGGGGCAACAATACCTTTCCATGTAGGCTGTTGGCAAGAGCAAAAAAAAAACAATGTTAGGTATAGGAAAACATTTAGTTTTTTTCTTAAAATGACACATGCAGATCTCAGAAACCACACAAGTTGCTGTCACAAACATGTCCACATAGCAAGACTTTGCCTACTAGACAACAGATACAAAATTTAGGGTCATTCCATCAAAGAGCCAAAGAGATTGAGGAGCAAAAATTGAGTTTAACATTAAACAGTCTACTCAACCCTAACTATAGTGGTGCTATTGTGCCACTATAATATCTATATATGATACATGCTGGCTTAATAGAAGATATCACAAATACTTTCATGAGTTGCCATTGATCTCTGTCCTCATGACTGGGAAAATCAATGCACATTGAATGTATACATTACGGTGTTGTTATTAATGTACAATCCAAGTCCAGAAAGCATTTCAACATTTTTGGCATTTCAGCATTTTTAGAAAAAAGAAATGTTATTGAAAATGTTCAGTGCAACCGGTGAATGAGTAGATGTGAATATGACACTTTGACAAATGAAATCATGATAGTGTCTGAGTATGACATCATTAGCTAGTGACATCTTTTCAGCATGACATTATTAACTAGCAATATCTTTTAATTGTAACATTGCAACTAATGATATCTTGATATATTTTAATTTAAGTAAATGTACTCCTTACTGAAGTTTTTAGTCACTTTTATTTTGCCAGTTTTGCCCCCTTCCTCTTGTATAGCTACCATAAATATATGCTATATTTACAGGACTCTTTTTTCAAAGGATTGGGACTGGTGCAAGGGGCTGTATTAAGGAGAAATGGCATAAGGGGCTACTTGTGCCACACCTTACACTAGTCCTAAGCATCAGACACCCCCTGCGGCAACTGGGGGCCAGCCAGCGCAGGCTGGACTCATGCTGTCCTTGCGACAGATGCACTGTAGCAGCAAGGCAGATGGGGTCTTGCACCATGGCAGCACTGCAGTATCTCCTTAATTGGGATTCTTCAAATCCCAGCAATGGGCTGCCAGATTTAGACCATCTGGGAGCTGGTATAATGATCCATACTCCTCTCCGAGTGCCCTGCCATGGTGGGAGGTGATTTGTGTCTCCCATTGTGGCTGCTGACAGGGGACATTTGCTGCCTTCCTGCACCCCAAGTGTCCCAGCAGTGGTAAGGCCACAGCTGGTTAATTTCAGGGCCTCCTCCTGTTGCAAGTCACAGTACTGCCCCCACCCACCCACTGACTGCCTGCTATGGAGGGTGTCATGCCATGGCCACATCTGGGGTCTGTCACCCCCCACCACCAACCCATCCTCAGCCTGCCCTCCACAGACCCTGCCAGTGGTTACCTCTCCCCCATGGCCACCATTGCTGCCTAAAACTCCCACAGTCTGCTACATTCCATACCTGGCACCACTTGTTCAGCGCACAGGATGACTTGTGACAAACTCAGTGAGTTTGGTTCCAAGACCCCGATTTTTACTAAATCGGGCACAGTGTCCCTGATGCACCTGAGTTTTCTGCAGTCAGGGTGTCAGTGAAAGGTGTGCCAATGTAATGGGGCTCTGAAAATCAAGCCCACAGCTTCATATCTTAATACAGTATATAGGAATTAAGGTGGTTTAAAAAAATGTATTTAAATATAAATTGTTAAACATTTTCAGAATTTTGGTCCTGCTTTAGCTTATTCCATGAGGAACTTTGCAATTGTTTGGCTTCTATGTCATTATCTTATACATGAAATTACAAGCAAGCATATCACTCTCCACTCTACTGATCTCTACTCTTCCTTGCTTTTGCAGGATTAAGACTGTGAAAGTATTGGACAATAAAAATAAATATTGCTCTAGTATTGTGCTATCTATAGGATAAGGTAGGACCAAGTGACTGGTTCATGACCAGTGAGGAATTAGAACTGGCTGGACCCTAGTATATAAAAGTGAATACAAATTGCAATTTAACATTAAAGTATTTACTGAACCCCTAACTATAGTGACACTACCACACCACTATAAGGATAATCTCCCTGAAGCCACAACTAAATTGTGCAGGAGTACTTTTTATTAAGAAGCTTACAGGTTCATAAGTTTCACCAGGTGTCCAATTAAATACTAAATAGACAAATACGGTAGTTAATATTTTTCAGTTTGAAAAATAATCCCATGCTACTTTTTTGCCCTCAGCTTCCAAGAAGATATGAATTTGTTTGAGACATGACAATTCTTTTTAAATCACATAAAGTACTAATAAAATTCAAGGAGTGTTAGAGCATTTTAAAAAATATTCTTTTTTTTTTAAACACGCAGCTATCCACAGAGTTAAATCATAAAAGCATTCAAACACAGCACTGAGGAAGCTTACATGTGGTTGACATGTTGCTGTACCACACCGAACAGCCCTACATAGTTTGGGTCAAATCCACAAAGACTGGGAGCTAGGTAAATAAAAGTTGCATAAAATGTCTGTAGTGTTTCTCATCTTGCAACTCTTATGCATGTCACTGATTTTCAGATGTCTTGGTCTGGACCAACAGGTGCACATGTGTGGGTACAGAGAGGCATTAAAAGAGTAAGGGCTAGATCTGCACATGAAGAACATGCCCACTAAATGCCCTTTAACCTCACCATATAAGAAGACAGAATGCCCTTGCAGATCACTTCAGCCATGCCTTGTAAAGATAGGTAGGTATGGGCTGCACCAGCATACATTATTGAACAGCTTCACTTTGAATGACCACATGGTATACCAGTACCAGAACCAGTACTGTCATTGCTTAGGCAGGACTGGTTCCGGTACTGGTATAATGGCATAATGCACAGATGAAGTGCCTGAGTGCTCAACATACCCATCCACATCAAACTGCCCTGTGTGCATTCAAAACCACATGATCCTTTTTCCTGAAGAAGGAGCACGTGGCTATAAGTGCACATGGGGTAGTTTGGTATGGAGGATATGCTGAGCATTGATGCACTTTATGTATGCAGTATTGTTGTTTTGATGTGGGAGGGAATATAGGCCACTGAAATTTGGAACATAAGACCACCTGCACTATCACTGCAATCCAGCACAAGTGGTGCAACATCAGTGGTATTGTACAGAAGGTGCTGGCTTGTGCCCAAGTTGGCTCCAGTGTAAGCTGGGATGACATTCCAGAGCTAATCAGCTGCCGAACATCAAGCCACCCTGGAATATTATGGGACACACAATGATACCAACACACAGACAGACCACACTGACCCTCCTTCCCCACCCCCACCCCCATATTGTATCCCACTGGAGGGGCATTACAACATAATGACAAAATAAACAAGTTTATTGAACATGGGTTGGTAAGGGAGCAGCAGACAAGAGCTCAAAAGATAAAACATGTGATATCACATTCCCTCTAGCAGCTGGGGTAGGGTCTACATGGCATGCCCATTGTTGTCCATCTGGGAAAGCACAGTGAATAGAAGAGTGTGCATGTGAGTCCAACTGTGTGCCCATTTATTAAATAGACACATGCTGCATGTACTGACATTATGGGTTTTAACTAGTATTGACACTCGTGGTTAACTTTAAGCATTTCAATAATGGTTCATATGGCAGTCAAATAAGGAGGAGAGTGGAGACTTTGTGCAGGTTACTGTCTTGGGGGGGTAAGAGGCACTGGACACCAGGGACTGCAAGGGGAAGGGTGAGGACAGGGGTGCCACTAGACACCAGGGACAGCTTAACGTGGGTTGGAGAAGGGAGGGAGGTACTACTGCTATAACTGCCACTACTACTAAAAGTGTTATTTCTGCTACTATTACTACTACAAATAGTACTACTTTTAATGTTACTACTACCACTACTAAAATGCCACCTGGGTGTCCAAATGTGGCAGTGCAGTTGGAAATCACAGACAGGTTTGAATGGGGGGAGTGCATGGATGTGAGTATCTGGCGTGCTGGCAGTTGGGCATACCGACGTATGCAATCCCAGGGTGAGGGACTTTAATCAAAGAAAAGGGCTACTGGTAGATCATATGATGTCTGGCTCCCCCCCAACTATTGCAAGGTTTGCTCCCCACATTTCCTCGCCTCACTGATCACTATGATATTTGTTCTGCATCCTCCTTCACAAAGCTTGAATGGGTGGTATCCCCCACCCTATGGGGTAATCACCTGGGCCTGCCTCAAGGTGAAAAGCTGATGGGAAATCAGACCTGAGCCTGGGTCCCAGAAAGACTTCAGTCAGACAAGGTTTTGGGGTTAGGTAGGTGACAATTAGGCTGTAATGGAAGGAGGTGCTGACAATTCTGCAAGAGGACATACACACAAGCATAACATACTGCACATGTAAAAGCAGCTTATGAAAAAAAAGCTATGAAACCTTGTCTTTGCAGCTGGTAGCTGCTTAAAACAGTTCTAATGTTTTCATTTGACATTTCTTCATGCAAAAACAAAACAAAATATCCTTTTAGTACATGATCAAATGAACTTGACAGTTGTTTTTCTGATTTTGGCAGACAAAAATCTTAAGAAAATAGAATTTTGAAACTCTGACACCCCTCCCCCTGTAACTTAACACTACTGAACTGACTTTTCTAAATTTGGCAGATCTTGATATTCTGCATAATGGTTGCACATGTCAATGCTTAGATCCATAGATCAAAAGACTGCTGTGTGATAAGCATATGAAAACCGTTTTTGCAACACAGTACAGTATCTACTTAACTGTTAACTGCAGTCTGATTACCACTACTGTAGAAAACTGTATATTTGATATGCAATGGCTTGACTCAAAGCATACAATTTGTCTTCAGCTGTGAAGGGGCAAGACCATCCATGGCTGACTGATAAACATATGTAAACCATGATGTAACACAGAAGTACAGTATCTACTTAACTGTAACTACAGTAGGACTACCACTACTGTAATTATAAGGGCACAACCAGGGTTGAGTAGCCTGTTTAATGTTAAATCTCACATTTTGAACTTTAATAACATTGCAACCGATCAATGGATTTGCACAAATTTGTGGTATGTGTTGTCTTGTGGGGCAGATCTCTTAATGTGGAAAGTTTCGTTCTGGTTGGATGTGCAGATTCTGAGACTCGGATAGTGTAAAAAGTAAAAAGTCACCACTTTTTGCGATTTTTTTCCCTCATCGCCTTGTGTCCAGATGGTGTGGAATTTTGGTGTGTTTTTTTTTTTTTATGGTAGAAAGAAATTGGGTAACAGAACTGCTGGTGTTTGTTTGGTGCAAAAATATTAACCTGTTGCAAAGTTGTTCAGTTTTTCAGTTCCTATTATTTTCTACGGGAAGTTAATTTTTCAGGATAGAAGTGGAAAGTTTGACAAAGGATTTGATCTCACAAAAAATGATTCATTCACATGAGATCCATTCCTTTTTCATGAGGAAAAAAATCCTTTTTCACGAGTCGTCATCTAGGTTTTTTCTTTCCACCAACAAAAAAGTGTGGAAAATACACAACAGTTTTATCATTTTACAAAACAAACACCAGCACCTAGCTAAACTGGCCATGTTTAGCTAGATTCTGGTGTTTCTTTTTCACAATTAGCCACAGAAATACCTTTTCTGGGCACCTGAAATCCCTGGTGCCCAGTTTAATGAGAGGAGCTCTTCCCCTGTGTTCTCTGAATGAGAACAGCAATATTTTCCTGACTTCTGCAGCTGCAGCTGGAAGTTGTGCTGCTGTCTACAGTTTCAGCTGTGAGCCACCATTTGCCTGGTGTCTAGTGGCATCCCCCACTTTCCGATCCTCATATTTTATTACATAGCTTTCTTGTCAGTGTTACTGGTATCCTCCACCCTCCTTTATGTATCCCAGGTGTCCAGTGGCACCCCCCACCCTCTAATCCCCCATATTAATTTTTTACATGTCTCACTTGGTGTTAGTGACAGCCCACACCCTCTCCTATCTTTACCTGGTGTCTAGTGGCACCCTCTCCACCCTCCGATCCCCATATTTAAAAAAATGTTTTCATTGGTGGTTAGTGGCTCTCCCTTGAATGTTTTATAATCCTGCAAAAAATAAAACAGTCCTCCAATGTTTTTTTAACCTGAAACAAAGAAAACAGTCCCTCATCATCCTTGCCATCCCCCTCCCCATCCCAACCCTCCCACTGAGCACTCACCACCTCACCTTTTCTTACCCTATACATACCACCAGATGTCACAGACTGTCATCTTCTGTGGACTGAGACATGCCTGCACTCTTCAAAGCTGAATCGTGAACTGAGGAATAAAGGTAAGTGCCGTATAATGTATTTTATATAGGATAGTGCATGGGGAACAGTTGACATCAGGGCTATTCTTTCACCGAGTTGGTGCTATGATGACGGATTACCTCGAGAGGTAATTCATCATCACAGTGCCAATGAGGTGAAAGATTAGCCCTGTTGTCAACTGTTCCCTATGCATTTTTTCTTTATAGTGTATGGTGGAACGTTGTTTTTTGGAAGAAAGAAAAACACTACAGCATGTTTCTGCTTCAAAACATTTTTACTGGGTTACTAGAAGGAAAAAAAGAACTTTACATTTTGAACGTTTTCACACTTGACATTTTAACTGCTTATTCACTGCCATTTAACCTTCTTATTTTATAGATAAAATCAGCTAACAGAGGGTCTAACTCTGTAATGGTAATATCATGTATTGCCCTGAGCTCGTCGTCGTCTCTCAGGAAACTATGTAATTGCCGCATGTCATTTCTCTTTTTTTTTTTGCTGTTTTTTTGTTTTCCTGATCGAGGATGAATCTATCCCATTCCAATAGTGGCTTTGAAAGTACTGCCACCGACATTGCTGCTTTCGCTATGTGTCCTGTCTATGGAATGAGCCCTAACTGTCAAATGCTACTCGAGGACAAAGTGTGTGACATGCACAGTGCAGTAGAACAAAAAATTGTTCTGCTGCACTGTGAACATCACTAGTGTAGGAGAACAACATCTCGACAGCGATGGATTCCGGTGGAGAACAACGTTCCACCATACACTATAAAGGCGTTTTGAATTTATGTTCATAACTTTGCCATTTTTTTGAATTTTGTCACCAAATTTTCAATATGACCTTTTTGGGGCCCCACTTCATGAACACTGCAACTGTTGTTTCTTTAATTGGGCCAGGAAGTGATATCATGGTAGTTGTGCAAAATCACCTTTTGGGACATAATAATGAAATTTTACTGTCACTGTTCATGAGGTAGGGTCCCAAAAAGACTCTGTTGAAAATTTGGTGAATAAATTCCTAGAAATGGGCAAGTTACGTGCAATCATTGAATTTTGTTTATGCACACGCATAGCTTTAGTAATTTTTAATATTTTGACTCCAAATTTTCAACATAGCCATTTCTTCACACCATCTCATGAACAGTGCAGCTGTCATTTTTTACATTGTGTCCAAAATGTGTTTTCATACCTGTGGCATGGAATGGTGTTTTGGCATGGATTTGAAAATGTTCACCTATGGGGTTTATGAAGTGCAGTCATAAGAAGACTATGTTGAAAATTTGGAATCAAAATATGAAAAAATGCACAAGTTATGACCATTCATTGCAATTTCACTATGCCTGTTCATAACTTTAGAAATGTTAAATATTTTGACCCAAATTTTCTTTTTTTTTTTAACTTTATGTTTGTTGCTATATAGAACAAACACACAGTTTGGAAACAAGCACAAGTACTGCAATTCACTCTAAGAAAACCCATGAGGATGCCACTCCTCTTAACACACACATTAAAATGTGACTAATGCTTTAAGATACATCATAAAGGGGAAAAAGAAAAATGTAAGCATCATTAAAGTCCAAATAGAAGCTGGAGAATGAGCCCATGAGCAGCATGGTATTTAATTTGTAAGCTGATTAAAAATAAAATCCCCAAAGTCCTCACCATGCTCCAATCATTAGCTAATGCACTTGATGTGCAAATATTATATGAAAACAGTGCTTCTTGATAACATTTCTCAGCATTTTAAAACCTACTGGGAAGTACTTTATAACATGCAGTACATTTAAAAGTAGATAGTATGAACAGAGGAATATCCCTGAGCAATATTTAACCCTCTTACAAACCATGAATCAACTGTCTATGAACAGTAACTCACTCTCTTTTATTTTAAGAACTAGAAAACTGTTGTAAGCTTGTCATAACCCATAAAACAACTCAGCACAGTACTATACCCAATGTCCTGATGGGGTAAATGCATACCTCTTCAGAGCTGGAATTGTACAAAGAATAGAAAAATATTTCTCACTTTAGTCCAGTATTCCAACAAGCTCCAAAGTGGTAATCACCCCACCAGACAACCTCTGTGGAATTCATCAGGTTAGGCAGCCTTCATGAAGCTTCATCATCCTCCGAGGAAGTAGCCTCTCGTTCCGCCGCTCTAGGTCTGATCGACGAGTGTCTCTGTGTCCACCACAAGTACTCAGTCAGGTCAGAAAACAGGAAATCCTTGCCACGATGTGCAATGCGAATTTGGGCTGGGAAGACAAAGCCATGGGAGATATTCGCCTCCATCAATAACTCTCTTGCACCATCAGATTTTTTTCTGTTCCACAGCGTGTTGCATCCTAAATCTGGGAACAGCTGAACCTGTTCCCCATCCTGAAGGAGTATGTGTTTTTGTTTCAATAAGGCCAGGATATAATCTTGGGATCCTATCCTGTCTGTTACCACCACTACTGCTCTTGGTGCTTCAGGGTTATCTGGTCTGCCCCAAAGTGTCACTCAGTATATCTTCTGGATGCATTGAGCTCAATTGAAGACACCTTCTCCGAGCTGTTGCACCAGCCATTCCTGGATAAAGAGGAGGAGGTGATCCTCCTCACAACCCCCCGGCAGGCACAAAACATGGATGTTAGCAGCCCTTGCCTGGTTTTCCAGGCTCTCCAGATGAGATCTCAGGTGGGCATTTTCTTATACCACCGCTGTCACTGCTTCCATCGCAGAATTGGCTCATTTTGTTGCATTGACTGAAGCACTCTGGACTGACTCAACAGTGACCTCAATCCCAGCCACACGATTTGTTAAAGCATCAAATTTATTGGATAAGTCTGATACTGAAGTTATCAGTCTGTTTATCATGAGACCCAAAGTCTGAAGGGTCTCTTCAGGAAGCAGTTAATCTGGTTCGGCATTGTGGCCTAGTTGGACCACGTGGTTGATGCTTCAGCAGGAGTTTTAGTTTTAGCTCCTGTACCCAAGCTTTTCTCCCTTCAAGAGTGCTTCATGTTGCTTCGGTTACAGTTCAGCTTCATATGACACCTTTAAAAAATAAATTCTGATGGATAATTTCAGTACTTAAGTATAGCTTTAAGTTACAGAGCTCTATCAGAATGCCTCCATCTTGCTCGGGCTCCACAGCACCCCCGACCCTAGATTTTCTACTTCGCCTTCTTACTGATCCACCTCATGTATGTTTCAGCTGTCATTTTTCAAATCCTGCCCAAAATATTTTTTCCCACCTGCAGCACAGAATGGCATTGCAGTTTCACAGAATTATGTTTTGTTGGGGATTCAAAAATGTTCTGTACAAGGTACATGAGGTGGGGTGATAGGATAGCTATGCTGACAATTTGGTCACTGTTGCCCTATAAATGGAAGTGCAGGGCCCAGAGGGCCCTGTGCATCCAGAAGCTACATACATATAAGCATCTATGGAGTCATGGGAGTGCAGGGTCCAAAGGACCCTGTGCTCCCACAGTAAAATAAGGATACTATGATGCTATCTCAAAAAGTAAGGAAAAAAGTTTCAAAAAACTTTGTTGATGCTGCAGTTAGGGTCAAAACCACAAAAGTTGGGAAAGGAGGTATTAGGGTTTTCCTTAACAACCCACCCTCCCAAACTAGGCAGGAGAGCAGGTGTGGAGTGTGCACTGGGCTTCTCAAGCCAAACACTTACCCATTCTCATAGATGCTACACATTTGACCTTATTTAAGTCAAGCAAGAATTAGGCGCTCCACCAAGTCAGTCTTAATGAAGCAGTACTCACAAAAACAAACAAGATAGCACAAGAGAAACTGGAGCACCCACTCTAGGCTACATAAATATAAACTGATGCACTTAAGTGTGTAAATTATTATGAAACCTCACTAAGCCAAACCATGTAAATATTTGTACTTAAATTTTATTCATGTACAAAAAAAGACATGGTGCAAAACAGTGCATTAAAATTCAGCAAAGCATCTAAGCAGCAAAGACATTTTTCAGTGAAAGAGGGAAAGCAGTTCCACAAGCATCAGCATCTCCTGCAAGTGTGCATAAACCTTACATTTCACTCCATCTGGGAGGAGCTTCTTCAGAGGTTAAAACACAAGCTCTTTACTGGTTCTTTTATAGTACAATCAACTAAATAAGTGCTTGTGCTTATAAAATGCTAATTTCAACATAAAAGCACAGATAAATAGCAACTCACACCCATGGAAAACAACAATTAGTAATAAATGATAAAACCATCACAAAAGAATCAGGAAAAATAATTAATTTTTCTGAGTGCACTAATGTAAAAAAAATAATGTTATTATGATTACCCATGACAGCAAACAAATTGACAGGTTATAGCAAATAAATGCTATCCAACACACTTTATATTGCTACAAGTAACAGTCCCACTTGTGGTACTCTCAATCTCTTTTTACTGGTTCATTTAACACTTTCTTCTTTTGACTTGCCTCTGGGACTTTTAAGTTTAATGCCACAGGCTTTATTCATATAGATAGCTTGAATTCCATGTTGTGGGCAGCTAGAAGCATTAAAAAACATATTAAATGTTCCGCTTGCAACACCAGCGACCTGGGTTCAGTAGCGAGCTCTGGTCATGGGAGAGACGGCTGGGAAGAGAGGGATTGAGCACCCAGATGGCAGCTTTCCTTCTCCAGGGAGGGTGGGCTGCACTCCTCACCATGATACCACCATCTGGGTGACCACAGGTGGAGGTATAGTTGAGGAGGCAGAAACAATCAGGAGGGGCGGTCATCAGCCAAAGGTCCTGAGTGAGGGGACATCTCTGTGTGCCTTCACCTCCTTGGATCCTCCTAGCCTGCTGACAATTGTAGGGGGTGAGACCAGAAGGCAGGAAAAAGACCCACAGCGATGCCTGGAGATGGACCCCAACATCATGAGACTAGGACCAGGTAGGAGTTGCACTAGTCCATCCAACATGGATTATGGATTGGAGGTTTGGGGGTATACCACTCATCCCACTCGGCGGGGTAATCTGAGGAGCTAACAGCAGGAGATGACTCATGAGGGCTGACAGTTCCCAGAGACCTGGCGGGCAAGGTGCATTGGGAGTCCCTGAGGGAAGGAGGCCACTGCAGAGGTGAAGAGGGCATAAACAGTAAGTTCAAAAAAAAACATAGTAAATAAACTGATACATAATTATAATGCACAGTAACAGTGTTAGATAACAGCATTTACAGATTACATTGTATCTTTTTCATTGCCAACTGAATGTATACAAAGTTCATAAAAACAAAGACTCATAAATCATTCTTAGTTCATACAGAACATTCAAGATAAATCACAAGAAAGGAAATATTTAAGCTTGGAGGCAACCAGAATGACAGAAGGGGAAGGGTTACAATAAAAAATAGGAAAGAAGAAAGGAATATACAAATAAAAGTAAGCAGAAAGGGGTACTGTGGTTTCTGTAAGGGAACATAGGTGAAAATTATTTTGTACAACCAAAGGTATTTTATATATATATATATATATACCATCTAATGCAATTTATAAAAGATGTACTATTTCCACTGAGTCATTGAGACCTGGTGGGTAACATGCTCGAGTTCTAAAAGTCCATCTGGTGTCCATCTCACTCACCGTCCATTCCCAATCACCTTCCCTCAGATTTTTGTGCACTTTTTGTGTACTGAAAGAGCTGATACTATGCAAGTTTTTGTCTTCCCCAAATACATGTCTACCAGTTGCATACTTGTCATTACAATCCTTCCAAGCCATTACATGTTCCCCAATCTGAAATTTAAAACTCTGAGTTGTTCTTCCAACATAAAAGGCTTGACATTGACACTTTAAAATATGTATAACTCCTTCAGAATTACAATCAATGAATGCATTGCAATGAATTTCACCTTTCCCCTTTTGATGTGAGGTTGAATTGCCTTGTATTACATATTCACATTGCATACACTGACCACATTGCTTTTCTATATTAGGAATCTTCCAAAAAGTATTATTTTGAACCTGTGGATAAAACATACAGTAGCTGACACCACTGCATTACCAATATTGTTGGCCCTTCTAAAAACAAAATTTGGTTTCAGTTCAGCTAAATGCATCAATCTATGGTCACAGGAAATAATAGACCAACAAGTTGTAACAATTTATCTAAGTTTCTGTGCCCCAAGGTAAAAGTGGTAATAAATTGAGGATCATCTGATTCCTTTTGCTGATTGTCTTTCACTTTAGCAGTCAGCAAAGCTAACTGATCCAAGTTCTGAACTACACTGATTGCTGATTTTACAATTTCTGTCTGTAACCCCTTTGTACTAATCTCTGTATCTGTTGTTTTTCCCTTTCTATGTATATAACTGCATCTGTACAATTTAGTTTAACCCAAATTAATTGCCCCTGCAGTATTGTTTTAATAATGTGCTTGGGATGAAAACAAATAACTTGGAGCAGAGTGTTTCAGTCTGTAATTTTGGAGAACAAGTCAGAAAGAATGTTGCCCTGATTATCTCAATATAATGTAACATCCAAAAAGTTAATTCTATGTCCACCAATGGTAAACAAGATTGTAAGAACTGGGTTACTGTTGTTCACAAAATCAGTAAACTTCCTGAGACCATCTTCATCCCCTTTTCAAATAATTAATATGTCACCAATAAAGTACCTCTGCAAATCTGAATAATGAAAAAATGGATTCGTGTAGGTGCTCCTGTTGACATCCAGGTCCCACTTGGCCAGACGTAAAAGAAAAAGCTGGGCACAAATGTTGCACCCACTGCTGATCCTCTTATCTGAAGATAATATTTGCTTTTAAACATGAGCATATTAAACTGCAAAATTAACTGAGACAAGTCAAGTAACAATTCAGTGGGGGGATCATTTACATCTTTCCTCTGATCAAGAAAAAAACTAAAGGCTTCCAATCCCTCATTATGCGGGATACACGTGTATAATGACTGCACATACAATGTTGCAAATTGTCACAGACTGTATTCAGTATATCGGTTGTGTCCCTAATATAAAATGGAATCTGCTGTACAATGGACTTCAAATGCACATCAATGAATTTCGACAAAGGTGCTGTTAACCACCTGATCCCTGAAATGATGAGGCATCCAGGTGGATTGTTATATATTTTGGGAAGGACATACATGGTTGGTACTACTGATTTTTTAACTGTCAAAAATCCTTTTTTCTCCCTTGCTTATCTAACCATAGTTCTCAGCCCATGTCAAATATGCGTTAATGCGCTGTTTAAAAACCCTAGTTAGAGTCCCAGTGAGTCTTCAGTAAAAGGTGACATCTTCCAACTGATTCATTATTTCTTTTTTATTGTCTGCATTGTTCTTCACAACTATAGCCCCCCCAGTCTGTGATTTTATAGTGATTGATTTATCTTCTCTCAAAGGTTTTCAAAGCATTATTCTCAGAAAAGTTAAGATTGTGGGGTACTTTCCTTACAGTTGTTGAATTCAGGTCCATTCTCATTACATCCGATTCACACATCTTGAGGAAAGTGGATAATGCTGCCATATGTCGTAGACAAAAAGTGGATTTCGCTTTGAAGTTTCCGTCAGGTTCCATATTAATTTCCACTGCACAATTTTGGCTTAAAGGAGAAGATTCTTTATGAAAGATAGTCTTTAAAGTTACATTTCTGGCAAATAGATTTAGATCTATGAGGGCTTGACTGATGTCAAACTGTTTTTGTTGGCACAAATGTAAGTACTTAATTTAACACTGATATTTCTGCACTGGATAACATTCTTGATGAAATATTGATAACATTGTCTTATTCAATGTTATTAAACTGAATTTTTCAGGCACTGTTTACCAACCTCTTCACCTCACCCCCCGTCCTTTGCTGTATTTTGAAGGAACTGAAGTGAGAGTGTCGAAGGCCGGGCCTGATTCGTTTAATTCTGATATACATTGGGGTGAATTCTGATAATTCTGGTCTTGTTCTTCTGGGCACCTGGGTAAAAATTAAGAACAGCTGGTTGAAGTGTCTGACTCAGGTCCAGATGTACAATCCAGGACCGTACCGTCTGTAGCTGGAGTAGTTTTCTTTAATATTGACTTTAAATTATTATGGTCATTCTTGTTACTCCAATCAAATATGGTTCCATTTTCATAGTCATTGAAATCCTGTTTCAGCTTTTTTTCTTTTGCATGTTTTAATCTAGCATAATATGTTAACATGTTTTCATCCCATTCCTTTTGTAACTTACTCAATTCACTGGCTGTGGTTTTACTTACCAGCGAATGTTTAAATTTCTCAGTTTCTTCAGAAATATGTTGCTTAATTGGTGCATCATTACTCAAAATTAACTTTAACCATTTAAGTGATGTCTCATGCCCAACTCACATCCAATTAGCCAATAAATCTGCTTAATCAGTTCCAAATGTGGGTAACTTCATAATTCTAAGCCCTCATGGAACTTGTTTCAAAGCAGTATAAGCTTCTAAGGAGATTTTGTGCCAATACATTCTTCTGGCTTTCTTGAATGTTTTCTCCAGTTGAAAATAATTAGACCCTAACTGGGACATTGACAAAGTGTTTTTAACTTATATACTGTATGTTTGATATTCAATGAATTGACTCAAAGCACACAATTTATCTTCAGGTGTGAAGGGGCAAGACCATCCATGGCCGACTGATAAACATGTAAACTGTGATATAACACAGAAGTACAGTATCTACTTAACTGCAACTACAGTGGGACTTCCACACTAGTATAATATATATTAGACATGTAATGGCCTTACTCAAAACATGCAACTGAACAAACTATACTCACCAGGTCTGTCTGGATCTGCTGTAGCCTGGTTCTGTTCGTACCTTACTGACCATCAGTATATCACTTGTACAAAAAAAGTACTTAAAGGAAAAAGTATCACTTGTTACTTTGCCATTTTTATCCTCGCTGGTGCATGACCAGATCTACATTGCCATGGGCCCTATACACAGTGGTAACCATGGGACCCCTACCGCACTGCCCCTGTGGTGGCATGGAAGTGCTCCCCATAACCATGTTGCATGAGGAAGTTTTCTTTAAAATACTTCAGATAATGTAGCACTTATTTTACTGTGTCTCAAAACCATCTGACTGTTCCCAACTAACCTCACAATTGCTGTTTGTGACATCACAGACAGTTACCATGGTAAAGCACTAGATGTCATACACACATATTGTTAAGTTAGGCTTCTTATACAGACATCTTGGCTATGCTACTAAGTTGTGCTCCAAATCCTGGTGAGGAAGACTGAAGTGTAACAAAAATAACATTGGGTTACTCATATATGCTGAAACATATTCATGAAAGTATATTTTGAGGTAGCATAAAACATCAGAGCTGGAGGCTGGGCACCTACAATAATGGTGACCCAATCCCCAGCGCATGTCTCCAGGGCTACCATAGGGAAGAGTGACTGGATGGGGGGATCAGTGAACATAGCGACGGGATGTCACTATACATACATGCGTGGGGGGAAGCGAGTATGCACATTGAGGGGCAGTAGGGAATGTGAGGGGTGGTTCCATGGTGGGTTGCTGAGCCAAGCCCATGGTGTGGTGGGTGGGTTGGCGGCATTGGTCGGCAGGGTACTGGGTCTGGGCACTGGTGCGTTTTTGCTGCACTCAGCCTAACCTTTTTTTTTATGTTTTCACCCCCTCGACATGCACCCCCCTGGAGTTGAGAATCCTTAAGTAGGGGGACATGGGGGGGCGAAGCCCTCCACGGGGTGTGTGTGGGGGCACAGCCCCCCATAAAACATTAAAAAACATTAATCCCCAGTGCTGTTTTGCTGTGCTCTGGGGTGTCAGAGTGCCAAAATAAATTTTCAGCACTCTTGACTTCTCAATACTGGCGATCACCTTTAGGCTTTCGCTGTTATCACATGTAACCAATTTTTATGTCAATACCTTCTTGTTGAGAAGGTTATGTGCAACACATATACCTGCCACCCTGTTCTATTTTAGCACCCTTCCTGAGACAGCTCAGGGAGCCTTGCTGCATAATATAACCAGAAGAATAGATTGAATAGCATCAATGACAATATTGTCTTTAAAACTAAACCAACTAAGGGAGCCCATATTACATGAAACCCCTATTAAAAGCCTAGATGCTTTTTCAAATGTATCTTGAAAAATATCTACTGAAGGGGCTTGTGGCAGCCACATATATACACCAGAGTTTGTACAGTTATGCTGTGGGACTTTTGGGGGGCCAACAATGGTACACAATGTACCATAACACAATTAAAGTGCACAAGCTCATTTCAGTGTGTACTTATTAAGGGTAAACTTTTCTAAACATCCACACTAATTAACCTTGTGAGAAGTTGATGTTCAGGATGCACATACAGTAGGTGTCAAAGGCAAAATGACACACATATCCCTTTAAGAAGGGAATCAGACAAAAACATGCTTTCTCTAACATTTCAGCATAGAAGCAGGTAGTGTACCACAAAAACCAAGTTCAGGAGAGAAGAAATTACAAGATGTCAATATCACACAGAAACAATCAGTTATTGGGCTTCTTCTGTCAACTTCTATATTACATGTAACTTAGCCCGTTAGCACACAGAATACAGCTCTCTCTGAATTTTCCTAATGAGTGTGTCCCAGAGAATGAAACCTACCATATTTTATGCCTTGATGTAGTCACCAGACTAATTAGACAATTAAACAACTCTCTTCAACGCTAAACTTGCAGCTGGAAAGACATCCATTACCTTTTTACTCCCAACACGCATACTGTACACACACACACAAACAGTTTGAAATTGTTGCCTGAAAATACACATACATTACACACAAATGGCCATTAGTTCAACTTCCTGCCACAACCACGGCAGTCAAATGATCTACTACACCTTGAAGCTCTAATGCCAGATGTAGAAAAAAGCAGATCCGGTGTACACATTTAATCAAAATGAGCCTTTTTATTAAATGTTTTCTATATTTCTGGACTTCCATTCACTGCATCCCACATACTTTATGTCTTCAGGGGATCATCATGTTCCAGCTGTCCCATGTGCATTCCCTGGCTGATGGACTGTCTCTGAGACCCCAGTTTCATCCTTTCAATTCCTCTGGCATCCCCTGCATAACAGAACTGCAACCCAACAACCTAGATGCACAATGTTGGCCACTGAGGAGCACAGCCATAGTCAAGACACCACCAACTTCACCTCTGCCTTTAGTTATTACCACCACCATCAACTACCACTATTACTAAATGCTGAACTTAAGATAAAACCCAGGCAGGCCACACCTGACGAGCCTGTTATGCAGTGTGCACAGCCTGTGTCTTTCTTGCAGACAGACTACTCGGTTACCCCTCACCATATCATGCCACCCACCACATGCTGGTTTGTCCTCAGCCTCCAGACCACTGCTGACCAATGATGCCCACCTGTCTTCCCCTCACGCTGCAACAATAATCTCTACTCTAGCACTGGCAGGGTTCCATTTTACCTTTTAATTTCCTCTGTTTTACATTCCCTGTTAAGAGCAAGACAGGCCTCTTCCAAATTCTGCTCTGCTGGCTGCTCTGACCTCTTGGACAAGCACACGCCAGTGCTACACACATGAAACTTCAGACTCAGAACCATCAGAAAGAGCTACTGATCAACAACAATTTTCAGGCTGATGATAATAATAATAATAATAATAATCTTTATTTTTATGGTGCCTTTCAAATATCAAGGTGCCTCACAATTTTAAAATCAAAAATCAGACATCAATAAACATAAATCATATAAAATCCAAATATCATCAATCCATCCATCAATTCATCAGTCACTGAATGCTTGGTGCCATAGAAATGTTTTTAGGGCCTGCTTAAATCCCTCCACAGTTGTGCACTCCCATAACCAACGGGGTAGAGAATTCCAAAGGGTTGGGGCCACATACATAAATGCTCTGGCCCCAGAAGATTTCAAACACACCTTAGGAATCTCTAGCAACCCCTCATCAGCTGAGCGGAGCAATCACCCAAGGCAGTAAGTGGCTAGGAGCTCTTTCAGGTAGTCGGGCCATGTCCATGTAGGGCTTTAAAAGTCAGCAAACCGACTTTAAAGGTGATCCGTCACTTTACTGGCAGCCAGTGCAGTTTGTGTAGTACTGGTGAGATATGACAGAACCGAACAGATCCCATCAAAAGCCGGGTCACCACATTCTGCACCAGCTGCAAGTGGCAGATTTCCACCCCAGGAAGCCCTAGGTAAAGGAAGTTGTCCGGTGACCTGGGTCCACAACCAGTACCTCAGTTTTTTCCGAGTTCAACTTCAACCAGCTGGAATCCATCCACTCCTGGATTTCTTTGAGACAGCTATTAAAGGCTGAGAGAGCTCCATCCTGGTCAGCTGCAAAAGAAAAGTAGAGCTGGGTATCATCAGCATAGCAGTAAAACCTCAGCCCATACCTTCTTACAATGTCTCCGAGGGGCAGCATATATACCGCAAACAACATGGGTGACAACACTGAACCCTGAGGCATTCCACACAACAGAGAAACTGGGTCTGAGGAGAAAACCCCATACACCACTGTCTGTGTTATTCCCATGAGGAATGATGTAAACTATCTGATGACTGTTCCCAACAGTCCACAGATGTGCCTCAGGTGACCAAGCAGTATCCCATGGTTGATGGTATCAAAAGCTGATGGGAGATCCAGAAGAACCAAGATGGAGTGGCTCTTCCAATCTCTAGCCATCAGGAGATCACTGACCACCCAAACCAGTGCTGTCTCAGTATTATGTCTCTTTCGAAAACCGGACTGTAAAGGTTGATAGAGGTCATGGATGGTCAAATGGTCCTCCCGTTATGCTACAACTACTTTCTCAACCACCTTTCCTAAAAAGGGAAGGCTAGAGATTGGCTTGTAGTTTGTGTGGCAATTTGGGTCCAAAGTAGCTTTCTTTAAGAGTGGTGTCACCACCACCTCTTTAAAGAAGCTAGGAAACTCTTCAGATTCTAAGGAGCACCAAACTATCTGTGCTAGGACCGGACCAATGGCATCAGTACAAACCCAAAATCAGGGAAGTTGGTCCAGGGTCCAAACTACAGCACATAGGATGCACAACTTGGATGATCCGCATGACATCCATGAACTCCAGTTGGTCGAAGGTACTCCAGGAAGGCTGAGGAGCAGTGACCTTATGCTGATCTAAAGCAACGCCCATAGAGTGTGCCGGTTGGAGTGCCGCCCTGATGTTGGCCACCTTATTAGCAAAGAATCGAGCAAGTTCATCGCACTCTTTTTGTGAAAAAGCTTTCCAGACTTGCAGACAGGCTGGGTTGCACAGTCTGTCATCAGTTCAAAACAGCTGAACTGGTCGATTCTGAGTTGCCACAATCTCCCCAGACAGGAACTCTACCTTTTTACAGGTGATTGCAGATTAATAGGCTTGATAATGGTCCATCAATCTAAGGTGGTCTGCATCAAGGGTGGATCTCCACCAGTAATGCTCTAACTTTTGTCCTAATTGCTGCATCTCCCTCAAAGTCCCTTCAAACCATGGAATTGAGGGAAAAGGGAGATAGGATGAACATGGACTAAGGCAATAGAGTCCAGAGCCACTGATACAGCCAAATTATAGGCTGTTACAAGGGTCTCTGGGTCATTGCTTGCCACTGAGAGGGATGATAGGTCAAGTACCACTGCTAGGCTTTGAGAACTTATATCTCATAAAGGACGGTACCTAACCATCTCCACAGGGGTAGATCTACAAGGGGGGGTACTAAAACTAAACCCCATGGTGTAGTTATTGGACCACCCAACTGGTTCCACCCCCAAGTCAGAGGCTTTGATCCCTAGGAGAAAGACTAAGTCAAGGTCAAGGGTGTGTCCATGTTTATGAGTAGCAGTTGTAACTACCTGTGTAAGGCCCAGAGATGTCAACAGCTGGAGGAGGTGCTGTCCAAATGGCGAGAGTTTGTCATCGATCCAGGTGTTGAAGTCACCCAGAACCATCAGTCTGGGTGACTTGAACACCACACTGATGAAGAAGTCTGCCACCTCCTGAAGGAATCGCTTCTCATCACCAGTTGGATGGTAGATGAGGGCGATCCGATAACCTACACCTGCTACTATGGTACACTTGAATGACTCAGTCTCCTCAACTAGTACGCTCATGAGGTTAAGTTTGGTCTTGAAATAGACCGGAACCCCGCCCCCCCGTGGTCCAATCTCGAGCGGTGTACCACCGAGTTCCTGGTTGGAGCCATAGCTGCCAATGATTCACAACTACTGTAAAACTATCTGACAGACAAGGCAATGTGGGAGGTCAGCGGTCACAGTGTGTCATGTCACATCAGGCTCAGATGGTCCACATACACACACACACACACACACACATATCAGTACAGAGAAAGGAGGAGTCTTGACTGAACCAAGTCCAAGAACAGCCAGGAAAAAGAAAATCAATACTGTGCACACTGACACAAAAAACATCCAATTAAAGGGTCCAAAAGAATGCAAGAGCTCTACTCACAGGCATATTTTTCATTAGTGTAAATATGGCCGTGCAATGGTGGTTTATAAATATTTAGAAAATTATTTGGGAAAATACTTGATGCCTATTGGTTAATGACATTCCAACACCATACAAAATATAGAAACATAGACTTTGATGGCAGATAAGGACCTCTTGGCCCATCCAGTCTGCCCATTTTTTCCTACCAACATTATCACTGCAGACCCTAATTCGTCTCTGGATCTTTCTCCCCTGTCCTTCCTTTCCACTAAGAATCCCTTATGCCTATCCTTTGCCTTCTTGAACCCACCCACTGTTTTTGCCCAAACCATATGTTTATGTGGAAACACCCACGTACAAAAAAAGGACACAGATCCAGCTTGTCCACCTACCTAGTGAATCAACGGGCCAGACAAGAATTTTAAATATTTTTTTTTATTTTTATTTATTGTGATTTCAGATTAATACCTTTGAGAACAAGCTCATTACATAGGTTCCATGTCAAAATTACATTAATAATAATTTACAAACAAACAGACATTTAGGTATACAGTAGAACTGCAAGTGCAGGCTAATAACAAATATGAGTCTAAGTATAAATCTAAATATAAACAAGAAGACAAAGGCAGTGGACTAAGTCAATAGGCTATTATAAGCACAAAGAGTATCTGAGAGGGTTAAGGCAGTTAAGGGAGAGAGGGCAACTCAGACTGGGGTGCCTGAAAGGCAGAGAGAGGTACTGCAGTAGACTGTGTTGTCAGGATGGAGGGCATTGTACAGGGAGTATAGCAGCCCAGGGCAGCCACACCTGCTCAAGAAGTAGAGCAACATCAGCCCAGGAGGTCCTTGTCAAAGCTTTTTTGGGGGAGTTAAGCTGAAGGCAGATGGAAAGGATTGTAGGAGAAAAGAAGGGTTGGGGGTAAGAGGGGAGTTTGATGGAGGAAGGATTAAGATGTAGGACAGGAGAGAAACAAGAAGTACAGGATACTAGGGGCCAAGTGGTCATAAGGCAGTGCTGCCTAGGCATGAAGTATTACAGCAATTGAGGGGCTAAGGGAAGCAGTCACAGCTGGCATTAGCATTGAGATGTTTTCAGAGCTCATGTTTGAAGGGGCCTAATGTTGTTATAGAGGAGATGGCAGGTGGAAGATTATTAATCCATTTTGAAGCACAGTGGGCAAAAGCTCTTTGACCAAGGGAGGTGCAACACCTAGGACTTTTGAAGACTGTGCAATTTGAGCTCTGGTGAATTGCTGTTTTCATCGGGAGTAAGGAGCTTCTGGATGCCCATTGGTATGAGGCCCAGACACACTTTCTTGGCCAGGAGGCGCGTCTGCAACTTGAGCCATCCTGTGAACTGGAGCCAGTTAGCCAGGTCATATAGGTCACACGAATGTGTGAACCATGCAGAGCCTGTAGAGAGTCAACAGATTTTATTTAGAGTGACTTTTATATGGTGGAGGACTGTGTCCATAGCTGAGCCATGGACTACTATGCCGTAGTCAACAAGAGAGATCACTGTACTCTGGATAGCGAGTTTTAGTGCCTCCGGGGTAAGACTTTGCTTACGTCTATGAAGCAAACCAATACAGATGTCCACAGCCTTTGCAACATTTTCAATGTGGTAGGCATATGACATAGTGCTGTCTTTAGTGATCCCCAAATATTTGAAATGCTGGATGAGTTCCAGTGTAGTACCAGACTCGTTTGTTATATTGAGTGGGAGTCAACAATGTCTATTCTGGGGACTGGAAAACAGTACGGTCTAGTAAAGCTGTCATGGAGCTTGTGTTCCAAGGTAAAGGGATCAGGGTCACTTGTCTAAAGGACTGCATCTTCTGAATAGAGCAGAATCGGACAGCTACTGGTGAGCAGGAGCCTGTTTAGAAACAAACTGAATAAATGGGGCCCAGGATGCATTTGTCAATGCTGAATGTTCACCACTGGGATTGCTATTGTACTTGACCTTGCTTGTACACATTTTTACTATATATTTCCCCAATATAGAGCAGATAAGATGCAACATCTCATTTTCAGTGGTGTCCTGCATTGACACATTCTTAGATTGTAATTACCCAGAATAGGGCAGCTGAGATGCAATATCTACTTTCGAATGGGCACCCCCATTTTGACCCCAAATGTCCAATGGTCTTTTTATAGTCTGCCTTTATGATCAAGACAGGCGGAATTTTTTAAATCTCATCCAAGAAGACATCGGTACCTAATACCACTGTTTCTGGTCATGCAGGACTATTCAGGTCTTTTGGCTGTCTATCCTCTCAGAGCTGGGGATTATTATGGGATGACAATTAGAGATGGCCCCTCTTCTGTGCTTATTTGGTATAGAGGACTTTGGAGCTGAGGGCTGGGCCCCTATCCCAAGATGGGCCAGGGTCCTGTTGGTGCTGGGTCATCATTGTATTCAAAATATCTGGGTATCTGGAGTAACACCAATGATGGCCCAGTGGTGGAGTTTAGTGATACAAACTCTGGCATTGGAGAAACTTACCCTGGCAGTACATAATAGAGGGGAACACTTTTTCCAGACATCTGAGCCTTTCCTGGAAACGCTTTCTCTGGAAGAGGTGAGGGCCCTCCATGAAGGCCTGGAGTGGTAGTGTAAGGCTAGGTAGTAGAGGCGGATGTCCACAGCAGTAGTTGCCCCGATCTGAGCTCTCCCTAGCAAATTCAGCAAATCCAAAAAAAACAATTACCTGACACCTTATTACTATCTTGATTAATCAGATTGTGTAATACTGTATGAACTTGTATGCATCTGTATGTGTTGTTATGAACTTGATGTGTTGAGACTGTCTGTCATTTTATGTTATGTTGTATTGCATTTGGAAATTTCAATAAAAAGATTATATAAAAAAAAAAATCTCATCCAAAAAGTGATTTTGCTGTGCGACTGTGGAAACAAGTTTCAGAGGGGATTTGGAAAATGACATCTGCCATGTTCAGGAGGTGGGGTAACACAAGGAATATGTTGAACATTAGAGACATTAAAGAAAGGGTCCTACAGGAGCTTGCTAAGCTCAGGGTGGATAAGGCAATGGGACCTGATGGCATACATCCCAGGGTACTTAAGGAGCTAAAGGAGGAACTAGCAGAGCCATTAGCAGAATTGTTTAGTGAGTCTCTGAGCACAGGAGAGGTCCCAGAAGACTGGAGAATGGCTCATGTGATCCCGCTCCACAAGAGTGGTAGCAGGGAGGAGGCGGGGAACTACAGACCTGTCAGTCTTACCTCAGTAGTGGGCAAGATTATGGAGGCACTCCTTAAGGAAAGGATAGTGCAACACCTGGAATCCATAGGGGCACAGGATCCAAGACAGCATGGGTTTACAAAGAAGGTCCTGTCAAACTAATCTCATAGATTTCTTTGACTGGGTAACCCAGAGTGGTGGACCAAGGGGAGCAGTTGATGTCGCCTACCTTGACTTCAGCAAAGCTTTTGACACTGTTCACATAGAAGATTGATAAATAAGCTGGGTAGGCTCAGGGCGGGTCAAGTTGGTCAACTGGGTGGCAAACTGGTTGACTGGCAGAAAACAGAGTGGTGGTAAATGGTATACAGTCAGAAGAGATGCAAGTCACAAGTGGGATACCTTAGGGATCAGTCCTGGGGCCAGTCCTCTTCAACATCTTCATTAGTGACCTTGCAGATGGACTAGAGGTAAGGCTTGTCTGTTTGCAGATGACACCAAGATCTTCAACAGAGTAGATGATCCAGATGGGGTGGACAGAATGAGAAGAGATCTGGATAAGCTAGCAGAATGGCAGAAGAGTGGCAACTGGGATTTAATGCAAAGAAGTGCAAAATCATGCACATAGGGAAGAGAAACCCTGAAGCCACCTATAGACTGGAGGAAGTTGCTAGCAGTCACAAAGGAAGAAAGAGACTTGGGCATCATCATCACTGATGACCTAAAATCATCCCAGCAGACCTCTAAAGCAGTAGGTAAGGCTAGGGGGTGTTAGGGTGTATTAGTAGGGGTATCACAAGTCGTAAGAGGGAGGTAATAATCCCTCTGTACAAGACACTGGTTAGGCCCCATCTGGAGTACTGCATGCAGTATTGGAGGCCACACCTTCACAAGGACATTAACCAAATTGAGGCAGTCCAGAGAAGGGCAACCAAAATGGTGCAGGGACTGCATCAGAAGACATATGAGGACAGATTAATGGAGCTCAATATGTATACCCTTGAGCAAAGGAGGAGAGAGGTGATATGATCGAGGCATTCAAACACCTTAAGGGCATAAACAAGGTGAAAAGAGTCTAACATGTTTAAATATAAGAAAAATAGCAGGACAAGAGGACACAGCATGAGATTAGAGGAGGCTGATTAAGGGGAATGTGAGGAAATTCTTTTTCACAGAAAGGGTGGTGGATGCATGGAATGGCTTACCACAAGAAGTGGTGGCTATGAATACAGTGCAGGGGCTTCAAACAGGCATGGGATAGGCATAAGGGAGCAATACAAATGACTATGAATAGATAGGCCACTGACAGAGCAAAGGCCGATGGCACATTTATAAGGTAGAAAAAGAAATGGGCAGACTGGATGGGCCTTGCGGTCCTTATCTGCCGTCAACTTCTATGTTTCTATGTTTAGAGGCCAAAATCTGCAAAACACTTCAATGGCTATGCAACCAGTATAGTGTTATACATGTGCAACTGTGTTACTTTGCTTTGGTCATTCACACTCTATTCCATTAAGAATTACCACCCTGTAGGGGTACCAAATGCAAGGAACCCTCAAAGAGGGTTCCATCCCTAGAGGTGCAGCAGGAAGGTTCTCTTGGCTAAAGGTACCTTAGGAAGAATCCCCAAAAAGGAATTGCAACAGCACCAAAGAACATTAGCAATCAGAGGCCACAAGGTATAGGAGTAGAATGACAGCAACAGCAGCTTGATGAAGCATAATGAGATATCTGGATAAGCAACATAGCGTGGGTGAAATGAAACACATTGGTGATTGAGGGGGCCTCCTAAGGAGAGAGGGAATGGCGAGTAGGGACACCATCCATCTCCATCCAACAGCAGAATCTTCCTAAGACTAACTAGGCAGTACTAAGACTAATTAGGTATTATGACCTTTGGCACAGAGGAGAAAAAAAAAAACTTTGAAGAGGAAAGCCCAATGAAAAGGAGGGTGGAAAATGTTCCAATTTAGAGGGCAGTTCTCACTCTAACCTTCTAACAGGAACAACATGGAGGGTTGTGAGCCAGTTTGCTCCTCAACAAGCCACCTCCAAGGTGGGAGGAAGAGAGTAACAACCTCTAAAGCGCTCACCTGGCCTACAACTCTAAGAACAAACCAGGTGAACCAGAGGAGGTTATAGGGAGAATAGCTTAAAAGGATATCTCTGAAACCTGCTTGGGCAGCTAAAGAGGTCCTCAGTAAAAGCCCCACCCGTTCGCCACTGAAGTCTTAAATTCAACAACTTGAAGTGCCGTTGGTACAGTTGATGACAGAAGGTCCACTAGGAGCAAAGACATTCCCAGCTAGGGGCCAGGCGAGAAGGACCCTGCCCCAAGCTTCGCATGCTCAAGATGCAGACTTCAAGGTGCAGAACAAGACCATCAGCTGCAGAGAGAGCCCTGCACCAAGGAACTACTGGACAAGATGGCATGCCTATTTATTCATATAAGTATTTATTATGTATGCATTCATTCATTTATTCAGTTATTTAATACACTGAAGTTATTCATTTTGCTGAAGTTATTTAGTTTGCAGAAGCTTTATTGCAGCAATAAGGATTAGCAGGGGCAGGCCAACCAAGTCCCAGTAAGGAAGCCAATTAAAACGTGACATAATACTCAGAGGATTTTAATGTTGGAGGCAGGATTATACCATGAGGCAATAGGCCACATGGGACCACGGCTCTTCAACAACACCCTCAGTCCCCCACTGTAGGAAAAACAAGGAAGCAATGAGAAAGGGCCGTGACCCATATGTAGCATTTAAAACTAGTTTGCAGCAACAGCAGTAGCCGAGCGCACCTCCAGAGTATTATAAAGCAGTGTGCAAAAGTAATTGAGCAGCATCCAGCAGCAATTAACTACAGCTTGCAGGGGGAGCAATCAGAATGACCATAGCAACTGTAGGGAGAGGCAATGCACTGAGAACAGCAGAAATATTTTCTTGGTATAAGTTCAGGAAGCAGGATTGAATTCCATGAACTAGGTTGCAGAGTGAGCATGAACCAGGTGAAAATAATTGAAGTGTATAGCATAGGAGAGCAGAAGCAGGGAAGCAGCATTTGAGCTGAACTACATGGATAACAATTGCAGTTTAACTTGTGAGTAAATGGGAGCAAAAATAGCACAAGCTCAGGATTAGCAAAATATGAGCAAAGAAAGGATTCTAGAAACAGAAGCACCCCAAAAAAATGCAAAACAAAAACACACAAACACAGAAGAATAGGAAACAAGCAACACAAAGAAGCACACAGCTGGAGGTAATCCAATACAAACCAAATACAGGAGAACATAAAAGCAGTAGTCCTGCATAAACCAAGCAGAGGCCAAAATACAGTGAGGTGTGTGTGTTGGGGGGGGAGGGGAGGCCACAGCAGGCCTCAAAGGAGACAACAGACTGACAGAGCCTCCTGCTGCAAAGATAAAAGTGCTTCAGAAAGAGGCTGGGATGAACTGCTTATATAGCTCAGGAAGGGGGAGTGGCTGGCTGCTTGTCCACTGAACTACAGGCATAGCCTTTCAATTATAAATAAATGTGGGAAAAATTTATTTGCTCATAACTTAGTTGGCTTTTCACATTTTTACCCCAGATTTTCAACATAATCTCCTTATGGCCACTCTTACAGAGCATGACAGGTGTCATTTATAAAACAATGTCTAAAAAAATCATTTTGCACCACAAGTGTTAAAACACATTTTGGGTAGGATTTGAGAAATGACAGCTGTCACATTCATGAAGTGGTGTGAGAAAATGGCTATGCTGAAATGTTGCAGTCAAAATATTGAGAATTGCAACAGTTATGAGTGTGCATTGAAAAATTGTAATGTAGACTCGTAACGTTGTTGTTTTCTCATATTTGTACCCCAGATTTTCAATATAGCCTTCTTATGACCCCACATAACCTTCTTATGAACCCACCTCTTGAACAAGGGTGGAGAACATTTTCAAATCCTGCCCAAAAAGTGAATCTTTGCAACAAGTGCAAAAACACATTTTGACCAGGATTTGAAAAATGATAGCTGTCACATTCATGAGGTGCTGTGAAGAAATTGTTATGTTGAAAATGTGACACCAAAGCTACAAGCTTGTGTTCATAAATTTCAAGGTAGGCTCATAACTTTGTTGATTTTTAACATTTTTACCCAAAATTTTCATCGTAGCCTTCTTGTGACCCTGCCTCATGAACAAGGGTGGAGAAAATTTTCAGCTCATGTCTGAAAGGTGATTTCTCACAGCGATTGTGAAATCACCTTTCAGGACAGATTAGCCTAATTTCGCTACCACCATTAATGTGATGGGGTCCCAAAAAAGGCATGTTGAAAATCTGGGGCAAAAAATATTCAAAAATGGCCATGTTATGCCACTACAGTAAGTTAAAAACCCTATTGAAATAGATGAACCACATACCTGATTTTCTCAGCTTGTGATCAGGCATTGAAGAGTGAAGACATGTCTATGGTGAAGAGAGGATTACAATGTTGGACCTCCAGTGGGTAAACAAGGGCTTGGGGGTGTGGGTGCTGAGTGGGAGGGTTGGTGGGCAGACAGTAATGGCTGCAACATACATCGATGGATGGTTTTCCTGTTTACAGGGTTTATTAAAAAAAGGAAAACTATGAGGGGCGTCTTTCTTTATTTCAGGTGGCAACACTAGGGGATGGGCACACCCAGAGTCAGTGTTATACTGAGCATGGCGGGTGGTAGAAGCTGGCATGGGGGATGGGGCACCCACGTGCTGGAAGATTAACTTGAGTTGGGCTTGGGGGAGGCAGTTATAGCAGAGGAACAACAGACATTAATGGATGGGTTTCTTTTCCATAGGGTGTATTTAAAGCAGGAGTGCAGGAAAATGGTGAACATTTTGACCTGTTCCTTTTTATTCTATTCTAGATTGCCCCTTATCTACTAACTTGTATGATACCCTTCTTTCCACAATTTGAGTCCACGTTAAAACTTTTTCTTCACATCTGAAATAATAAAAGGAGAGCTCCTTTTAATATGGCTTGGAGCAGGTTTTCATCAGTGTTCTCAGTTGTTTTTGTACATCAATTGTCTAAAATCACTTCTGTTGTGACTAGAATGAACTACCATGCAGCAGACATTGCTCCCTGACCTTATGGAACAGCAGATGTTCTAAAACAGCTGGGAATAGTGGTGAAAAACTGGTCTGAGCCATATTAAAAGGAGCGCTCTTTTTTTTATTTCAAATGTGAAAAAAAGTACTAAAAAAGACTCAAATTGTGGAAAAAAGGGTATCTTACAATTCAGTAGATAATGGTCGCTCTAAAATAGAATAAAAAAGTATAGGTAAATATGTTCATTTTCTTGCACTGCTGCGTTAAAAAAAATAAACTACAAGAGATGGTTTGCTTTATTTCAGGCAGCAACACAGGGGATTGGCACCTCCAGTGCTGGTGCTATGTTTGTGGGGGTGGATGCTGAGTGGGAAGGTCGGGTGGAAGAACAGCAAGGGCCACAACAGCAATAGACATCAATGGATGGTTTTCTTTGTTACAGAGTGTAATTCAACCTCAGCAGGCTGATCACAACAGATCAGCTGTGCTTGCTGAGCAGCATAGATCAAAGAAAAGAGCCAACCTATGATTTGATCAGCTCTTTCCTTTGAAATACATGAACTTTCTGTCCAGCAAGTCAGAACACTGTCATGACCAGTCTGGCCAATGACTGGCGTGACACTGACTAGCCCCTTGCAGACCACTCTTCATTGGATGAACAGTGTCACACCCCTCAAAAGCCACTCTCCTGCCAAAATGCTCACTGCATGTGCACACATGATGAACATAAAAATCAGCCATTTTTCTCACAGTTACCATAATGTCTTTCTTTCACTACTACCCTTCCCCATCCACTCACACACACAATTTTACAAAAACAATTTGATTTAACCAAATTACAGTCTTACTTTTTTTTAGTTTGCTAAGTATCTGAGCTGTGGTTTACAAACCACCCAGCATTTTTTCTACTCAGAGTATCACTCTCTGTTACCTCGCAATGTCCCACACTATCTCCCTCATGAGCATTATCATTTACTTTTCAAGATGTAGCTTCCTATTGATTCCCTCACATGCACATGCAAAGAATGATTCCCCATTTTTAAAAACATACTTGCTTACTCCAGCATTTCTGCCACACAACCAGTACCCAAATGCTTATTTGTAGAAACAACATATGGCAGTAAAAATACACCAATGGCCTATTGAATCAGCCCACATTATCCTACCTCACACCCAAATGTAGTATCCTGGGGGTTGCCCTCCTTTATCACCACCAACAATTCTCCCCTTGGATACCCCTAGTGGGACTATGAGTCTGCTTGTTCTGTCACAGCCATGTTTGAACCCATTTAGAGTACCTGGCTGCTCCCACAACTTACAGTCATACAAATTTGCCAACAAAAGAAAGCCTTATGGTCTACTGAGTCTGTATGATGCAGAGCTCATGCATTTTTCTTTACATGTCGCTCACCCAATCTGTTCCACTTCTGCTGGCAATCTATTCCATAGCTCCACCACACTCACAGAGAAGTAGAACTTCCTCGCACCCCTCCTGAGCTTACCACCAACTAACCTCTAGTCATGCTCTGCTATGACTGCATCCCTACTTCTAATAAAAAGGCATTCATGTTTTAACTTGTTTTTAACCCCTCAGAAACTTATACATCTTTATTATGTCCCCCAACTTTCGTCTGGCCTCTAGCGAGTTCATGTTGAGGCCACAAGCCATTCCTCACAGGGTCTGCCTTGCTGGCCCTGGATCACTTTGGTGACCCTCCTCTGTGCTGACTCCAGCCTCCAGTATGCTTCAGTGGTAAAAGTAGTGTATGGTAGTAGAAGACTAAGAGCAGAGCAGGGATAACAGTCTCATTGAATAATAAAGCCTAGAACTGTTGGCACAAAATGTTTGCTGTTTAAAAAAGTCAGAAGCAAACCTTTGATTCCAACTCTCAAATCTCTTCTCCGACAGATTTCTTAATCCCCTCCCGCTTATCAGCACTAAGCAAAATAACAGTGTCTCCTTCTGACAACCTCACACAGGGGGACTTTCTTTTTTGTTTCAAAGGCTCGGGCTACTTTTTAAACTTTTAATAATTTTTTTCTTTTATAAAATTAAAGCAAAACAAGAAATTCTAAGCACAATAACACCCTCCAGTGTGCAGAATGTTAGGGATACCTGCACCTCCAAGGGATGTAAGGCAACTTCTGTGACATCAAGCCTCACTATGTCCCTGTGCATGTAGTTGTCCCCTAACATCCCACACCTTGTCACATCTTCTTGCTTAGATATTATGCTAAATTGTATAGTATGAAACATTGTTAAATCTGATGTAAAATCAGGCAGTCAGATAGGTTCATCAGTGAGCTGCATCTGATGTTACAGCCTAATGATTCAAAACATTAGAGCATGAAATACAATGTTACTGTACACACAGTAGACTAATAATTAAAAAGGATGAAACTATGTCAGTATGTGCTCTGCAAATAGCACAAAATGCTCATCTTAGAAACAGAAACATAGAATTTGGCAGCAGAAAAAGTCTGTTTGGCCCAGCCTGTCTGACCATTTTTGTTTACCTACAAAATCACCACAGTCCCTAACTGGTCTTCAGCTCTTTCTCCCTCCTTCCCTTTAACACTCACCCCACTACTGCTTCCTTTCTACTAAGATACCATTATGCCTATCCCATGCATTCCTGAACCCACCACTGTCTTCAGCTACACTACCTCCTCAGGAAGGCTGTTCCAGGGAATCCACCACTCTTTCTGTGAAGAAATGCTTCCTCACATCTCCTGAATCTACCCCCTCCAGCTTCATAACATGTCCGCCTGTGCTTGGGCTCATCTTTTTCTGAAAAACACTTCCCTTCTGTACGTTATTTACCCCTGTGAGGTATCTAATGGTCTTGATCACATCCCTCTCTCCCTCCTCTCTTCCAGGGTGTACATATTGAGGTGCTTTACTCTCTTGTCATAGGGCTTTTGATGCATACAGTGCATCATTTTAGTTGCCATCCTCTGAACTAACTCCACTTTGTCTATCTCCCTCCAAAGATGTGGTCTTCAGAATTGGATACAGTACTCAATGTGGTATCTTACCAGCAATCTACATAGGGGTAACACCACCTACCTGTTTCTTCTGGTGATACTGTACCTTGCCCTATGCACCCAAACATCCCACTAGCCCTCACAACTGCCTTGCCACACTGCCTGACCACCTTTAGGTCATCAGATATGATTACCCCCAAGTCTCTTTCCTGCTTGGTGGTCGTCAATACCACTCCACCCATTTTGTATTCCACCACTGGATTTGTGTGTGCTCAATGCAGTATTTTGCACTTCCTCCCACTGAAATCTAGCTGCCATACACTTGATGACTCTTCAAGTTGTTTCAGGTCTCTGGTCATCCTCCCTCCTCCAAAGTGTCCACCCTGTTCCAGATTTTGGTGTCATCCTCAAAGAGGCAGACCTTCCCTTTCACCTCCTCTACAGTTGTCACTTGTAAAAACATTAAACAGGACCAGTCCCAGCACTGAACTCTGAGGCACCCTGCTGGTCATCCTCTCTTCCTCAGTTTGAACTCTGTTTCCCACCATCCTCTGTTACCTATCCCATAACCAATTTCTTACCCAGTTCACCACCTTTGGACCCACTCAGAAGTTATACAGCTCACTTACTAGTCATCTATGTGGAATGGTGTTAAATGCCTTACTGAAATTTAGGTAGGCCATGTTCACCATTCCACCCTGATCTAATTTTTTAGTTACTCCGTCAAAGAAATCTACCAGATTCGTTTGACACAACCTCCCCTCATGAATCCATACTGCCTCAGGTCTTGTAACCCATTGGATTAAAGATATTCCATAATCATTTCCTTCAGCAGTATTTTAATTAAGGTAACTACCATAGTTGTCAAACTGACTGGCCTATAAACTGCCAGCCTCCTCCCTGCTACTACTTTTGTGAAGTGAGACTGCATCTGCCCTTCCACAGTCTTCCAGAACCACTCCTGTTTCCAGTGATCTGTTAAAGAAGACTGTTGGAGGGTCAGCTAGTACCTCCCTGAGCTCACTCAGTATCCTTTGATGCCTCAGATCTGGCCCCATTGCTTTGTCCACTTTCCAATTTGCGACTCCTTTCAGGACTGTCGCCTCTGAAAAAGTACTAGTGTCTACTTCAGCCCTTCCAAAGCTCCTGCTATTCTTTTTGTGGATCCTTCCATTCTCCTTCCTCTATGAACATTGAGCAGAAGTATTTTTTCAGGATGTCTGCTTTCCCCTGGTCCCCCTCTACACAGTCCCCCCACCCTTCCCTTTTTAACCTTATAATCCTTTGCCTGTCTTCCTCTTTTTGCTCATATACCTAAAAATGTCTTGTCCCCTTTTGTTACCATCTAATAAATTCTCTCTTCAGTTTGCATCTTTGTGATCCTTTCTGCTTTCTCTGCTTCCATCTGTTTCCCCAGATAAACCTTCCTATCCTCATCCATTTGCATCTCCTTGTACCTTCTGAATGCAACCCTTTTAGTCATTACCTTTTCTGCTACTTCTTTTGATAAACACAGTGGTCTCTTTTACCTCCTGCTTTTGCTCACTTGCTTGATGTAGAGGTTTTTCACCTTAACTATGCCCATTTTAGTGTATCACACTGTTTCTCCACCACATCCAGGTCATCACTCCCCCCCCCCATGACAGGGTTAGTCCCTGCCACTAAATAAAAGTACCCATCCTTTATTTCTTTCTCTGGTTGCAACCACTTTCCTCCCCTCTTCTACAGCTATCCCTGTATTTTCTGTATGGCGGCAGGCCACCTCCCTACACAGCCCCCCTATGTCTGTTACCCTCTTCATGCTTTATTTCTCTTTTTCCTTAGGTACTCTTAAATATCAAGTTATTGATATATCAGATTAACTGCCTGAAGTAATGGGTAAATACAGACTCCATTTCCCATAAAATATTTGTTAGATTCCAGCATTATTTACTGTTTCTGTCTAAAGTGGAGGACAGAATAATATTCAATTGCAGTCTGGAAAATAGACAGGAGACTATGTTATAAATTCTCATTTGGGAGTCCTGGAAGCAAGAGAGAGAGTTTTCTGGGCAGGGTTTCCAGTTGTAAGCACTCACCCTGTTGTAGCACATACTAATTTTACCAAAATTAAGATTGGAACCGCATGTAGGCTCAACTAGAAATGTTTGCTCCTAAAACTCACAGTGCAGAACAGCTTAGTTTGGTGGGAGCAGCTATTCAAAAGCAGGCCTCTGCCTTGCTGGGGAAATTGCAGCCAACAGCTGAACCTTGCACTACAAATTGCTGTTTTAGTTCTGGTGCACTGAGACTTGTTTTTCTGTTTCTAACCTGCTAAAATAACTGGGTTTTGTCCACCTAGTTAAAGTATATGTATAAATATATGAAAACATTGTATAGCCTGAACAGTGAGTTGCTGTAACCATTTAAAGTTAACTTATGCTGCCAATGTGGAAGAAAGGAAAACAAGCAGTCCAGTAGAAATACCTTTTCTGGCTCCGTGTAGTTGGAGCAGGGCCCTTGCTTAGAGGGAGGTCTGTTCTCTGAGAAAGCCTGCTGCAGTCAGACTGTTCCTTTAGGGGATCAGCGGCCCCTAGTGGCCCACATTTATAACAGGAGATTGTCAATCATTGTCTGGAGAACATTCTTTGAAATGGTAAAGTTTTACCAAAGAATACTTTTAAGAGATAAACCTTAAAACAGGTTGTTTATATCAAGCAATACATTAAGAAATATGTATAAATTTGTTTTAGAAGCTATTAAAATATATTTTTATTTTGATGATGCTGTGTCGCCTGATTCAGGTAGGTGGGTATATAAATCCTACCTGAACAGGTACCTGTTAGATAGGGTTGGTATCTTCTGACCAGTGGAGAGAGAAGGTTCCTGCTGTAAGGATTATACTTGTGTTACTTTGCTTGAACACAGTTGCTTGTTATTTTTTTTTTAATGTTATTTTCATTTGGATTTTTATGTTATTTGGATGGTGCAAGAAGAACTTGTTTATGAAGATTAATAAAACATCCCACAAGCCAACGTGGGTTGCACCTTAATTACTGAGTCCTGTGTCCATCTGTAGAACCCACAC